>OY751453.1:546913-5459413 GCA_963565745.1 Phengaris arion | reverse complement strand
GAGCCTTTGGGTATTTAATGTATCTTCACCGTGAGAGTTCGGCAGACATGGGCTAATAGAGATACTTATTAAAATCCAGCGTAACGCTTGGGTTATGTTTCAGGGAGTGTTTGGGGGTAGCGTGACAACGTAACGCGTCGCCATGCTAAACATTACATACTTTATGTATCTCGATTCTCGTAGCTTCTTAATTCCGGATAAACATAACAACTAACGAGCAAGAATAAACTTTTTCCTATGAGGGATACCTTTTATATACGTGCGCAGAATCTTCAAAAAGGTTAATTAAACTTTGATCCTGCTGATACTTTTCTTTGTAAGAGCAGCAAACGAGCAGACTGATAGCTGATGGTAAGCTATTACTGTGGACTTCGCCTGTATCACGAATACCTTAGCACGATTGCTGAAGACGCGATGTGATATATAATAAGTAAATAAAATAAAATATAATAAAAATTTGAAAGAAAAAAACAAATTGCACAAACAGAAGAGGACCCTAAAGACATAAAGGAGACATAATAAAACAAACAACAAAAGAAAGCAAATACAATATAAAGGAAGTTTAGAACAAGAATTGGTAGGTAGTGTTATTACACATACCTACGCCGTCGAAATGGAATTCACTCAGGATAGTAACCGCGCGACCGCGCCGATGGATTTATTCGGCACGAGAAATCTTTGCCGACGAATAGCTGTAGCCACATTCCTCGCGTCTCGTCACGTCTGTGACAATTGTGCTAGGAGCCGAAAGTGTGTTTGTTATCCCACTAGATGGGTAATATCCTGGTGATACAGGAGGAAAACCAGCTGACGTATTGATGGAAAGCGACTACCATTTTTTAATACGCACACACAATTATTATTTTAACGCTCGCACCAGCCCTAGCAATCCGGTCTGAATATCACATAAAATATTTACCGTAGAGGTGTTACACCGGTAATAAAGGGAGAAGGGGATGGGGTATGGGGTAAAATGGGGCAAACCCCCAAGTTAATGTACTGTACATGCCCCTGTAAGTAAATTTGAGTAAATCGTAATACATTTATCGTGACGCGGCTAAACGCAGCTGTGATTACGTCGAGCTTTTTTTTTTCTTCATCATGAGCATCATCGCCTACCCACTTTAGCTCTCAAAGGGTATCGACTATAGGTTTTCAGGAGTGTTCTTGTCATTCCGACAAGCAGAGACAGTCACAGTTTTTGTAAACCAAAAAGGTTTTGGGGCCATTTTGACCAAGATGGCGTAACTTTTTTTGTGTGAAGATTTGTTCTGTCAAATGTACGTCTAAGCCTATTTTTAGTTTTGAAATCTTTGCTATAATATTACACAATAAGTAATGACAGTATGCATAATATGCAAAATTTCGAAATTTACAGAAAAGTCACATGATTTGCATTTCCGATTCCGATTCCGATCATATTTATCTGCTAGACGTTTATGTATACACACGCGTATAAGACATAAGCGTATGTGTTATCACATTGAAAAGCATTATCAAAATCAATCCAGCAGCCAGATATTATATTATAACCTTTCGGATGCGACCTCGTTATCTACAATTTATAATTTTAATTGGAAACGACTTCATTTTAATAAAATATTTTCGTTGAGAGCACCCAATTAGGATCCAATCATTGCAAAGCTATTGAATTGGTACAATTATAAAATTTTCTCTAATAATCATAAATCATTTTTCACTTAGTTATCACAAAATAATTGGTTATAATACTTTAATACTTGTCTATTAGTAAGATAGGAAAATTTTATAACATTTTCCGCTCTTACTAATAAAATTATTTACACAACTGTGACTGATATAAGACACACGCGTACTTAGTCAAAATTTGACATTAGGGATGTCAAATTCAGTGTGCTGAGGGCGAATTTTTTTCATTTCTCGCCGTGAAGACGTTAACTACAATTTGAATGGCATCGAAATAGTTACCATTGTATGCCGCTAGGGGAGATGTTTCGAAGCCATACAAATGGTATTAACTTGTTCACAGCGAGTAGTCAAATTGGTCGAAGGCCTGGGGGTCTAAATAGGCCACTTTAGGAGGTACACAACAATACACTTTCGACGTAGTCTCTATATGTTATGACAGTAAAATGCTCTTTTTATAAACGTCAAACCAACGTTTAACGCGTTTTGATTGGTCCAAACCCCAAAAATCAGTATATTATGATATCGAGACGATTCAATTATAATTCATTGAAAGTAATTTAAAAGTCTTAGTTTAATACAACAATCGGGGTTCAGGTTTCCATACAAAACACAAAAGTCCCAAATACGGGCTGAATCGTTAAGATTCTAAATATGTCAGATTGATCTGACACTTCCATACAATTTCGTGAAATTTCACTGAATTTGACATACTTGATATCCTGTGTCAAATTAACATTTTTTTATTTTATTTTAATATACAGGGTGGGCCATAAATTTTTTCACATTTGAAACATGAATAAAAATAAAACTACTAATATTATTTTATTGATGATTTATTTAACGTAATAAACATTTAAAGCAATTTATTTTTTAAAAATGACATCATCGAGATGTGCCCCGCCTCGTCGCTGGCACTCCTGCAATCGACTACGTAAACTTTGGAAAACTCGTTGACACATGCTGCGAGGAATCGCGGCTATCTCCTCGTGGATGTTTTCTGTCAATTGGGATATGGTCGTTGGTTTAATATGGTAAACTCGACTCTTCAGATATCCCCACAAGAAAAAATCGCAAGGTGTAAGGTCTGGGCTTCTTGGAGGCCATGGAATATCACCTCTGCGAGAAATTAATTTGTTGGGAAACATTTCTTTGATCACCGGTAAAGTCACATTTGACGTATGGCATGTTGCTCCATCTTGTTGCATCCAAGTCCTGCTGTTGTATCCTTCAAATTCATGTAACTGTGGTGTCAAAAACTTTCGCAACATCTTCACGTATTCCACTGAGTTTACAGTTACGTTATTTCCCTGACTGTTTTCAAAGAAATACGGACCGATTATGCCTTTAGCCGATATGGCAGCCCATACAGTCGTTTTAGGTGAATGAAGGGGCTTTTGGTGTTTAAGGCGAGGGTTTTCCGTGCTCCAGTACCGGCAATTGTGCTTATTTACGTGCCCATTGATGTGAAAATGGGCCTCGTCCGTAAACAATACATTCTCAAGGCTAGAGAATCGCTCCAGCATAGTGTCAGCCAATAACTTACGTTGAATGTAATCGTTTGGCTTCATCTCCTGCACAATTTGAAGCTTATACGGGTGTAGTTTAAGGTCCAAATGCAAAATTCGCCGCAGACTTGTTCTTGGTATTGCTAGAGCCGCCGAACGCTTACGCGAAGATGATTCTGGATCGTTCCGTACGGAAATTTCAACTTCCCGAATGTTCTCTTCGCTTCTTCTTGAACGTGGCCGCCCTGTTTGTTTAATATTGGTTGTCGATCCTGTTTGCTCGAACTTGTTGACCCAAGCTTTAATTAAATTAACACTTGGACACTCACTTATACGCTGTAATCCGTATTCAATTCTAAATAGCCGTCGTACAGTAACGTAGAAGTCGTTGTTATTGTAAAACATTTTTACACAAAAAGCACGCTGTTTTCCCGTGAAGCGCTCCATCGTGACTAAAATTGCATAAAGCGGCGCATCATTCCCCGTACCCCGCGCGCCCCTCCCTGTAACGGTTTTTGAGAAATCGAGTGTTGCCATTTGCAAAAATTTATGGCCCACCCTGTATTATGGCGTCGGCTTAAAAACATTTGCCAGTGTCAAGTTAAAAAGGCGCGAAATAGAATTTTCGTTTGAATTTTCAACACCGTATTCCTAAATCGTCAAGTCTAAAGTCTAGTCAAAGTCCAAATAAATAGTCAGTGCAGTCCATGAGTCATGTCAATTGATTCAGTAAAGTGGTAGAAGCTGAAAGTTCCTAGGGAGTTTTGGAGGGAAGACAAAATAGCACGTTTTTTGAAGTTGTACCACTTGCCCACACTTCTGCACATTAACAAATATTTAATGGCTAATATTCTACCAATATTACACATTAAGAACCGAAATAACACAAATTTATGAAGGAAATACAAAAACCACAACGTCGCCTATTGAATTCCCCAGCAAAACTCTCAAATTACCATCCAATGTATTCCCAGGTAATACTTTTCTAAATTTATTTTTTGCCCCACTACGGCAATGCCAAAAGGGTAATGTTTCTGGCAGTCTATGTATTTATGTATGTATGTTTGTAGCGTCTTAACTACACATCCGATTTTAATGAATAAGGTGTCAATATATTCGTAATAACCCGAGTAACATGGGCCATATTGTGCGTAGACGGGTTCGAGTTTTTCATTTTGGAACGAAGTTCCTTATGGCGCGTTGCGATATTGAGGCTAGGCAGATTATATTGGCACGACACTTTTTGCCACTCGAAATCACAATGTAATAACGACTATTAAGAATGATACAAAAAACGACCTTATCACCTTGACAATAATGTAGAATTTTTCAATTACACATTGTGACTGTTATGACTGTTACATATTGTGACTAGCTAGCCGAGCGCTTGATGTTATTACTCAGTACGGAGCCGGACTTCGCGGCGGCAACACCTGTCCCTACCTAAGGCGCTAGTTCCGCGCGCACTATATATACTTAGTTCAACTATTTGTTTTGTATAATATAATATATTATATCTATACAGATAAACAAAATTGAAGTGTCTGTTTGTAATTTCAAATTAACAGCTTTTATTTTCACTTATTGCATTTAAAATTATGATCGGTACTTACAATAAAATATAAATTGTTAACATTTTTCTGTCCGTCTGTCAGTCAGTGTATTTGTCCTGTATATATATATATATATATATATACAGAGACTAGCCGGAACAAACACACACAATATAATATATACACCTCTCAAGTTTTTCCAAAATTATACTTAGCAGAATGATTTATACTACTTTTCACACTTGAAAACCGGCTAAGTGTGAGTCGGAATCGCGCACGAAGTGTTACGTACAAAACGGAAAAAAATCACGCTTATGTATCGGATCCACCCTTAAATATTTATTTTATTCTGGTTTAGAATTGATGTTTTAGCGCCAAAAGCAATAAATACATCATCTGTGAAAAGTTTAACTGTCTAACTATCACGGTTAAGAAGATACAGCCTGGTGACAGACGGACGGACAGACAGCGAAGTCTCAGTAATAGGGTCCCGTTTGTACCCTTTGGATACAGAAACACTAAAAACAGAATAGATTTTAATTCTATTATTTTTATAATATAATTTTAGGTTTACTGTTATTTTTATTCGTGTAAACCTTCGGGACTTAGTTACTGTATTTACTGTTGAGAATATAATAGGAAACGTTCAAAATTTTTCAATAAATAAATTTAAAAAAGTAGTCAAAGAACTTTTGTGTGCTAAGGCTAATTATAAACTTGATGATTTCATGAATTTGGGACACCTTGGGAATGAGGTGGTCACCTGCAAGGCTACTTCTATGTACTATTGTACTCTTGTTATGTAGTTTTAGTCATAACATTGTTACATACCTTTTTTATTGTAAAAGAACATTAATTTTCCATCTTTTTGGTAAAATATGGCCCCGCGCGAGTTTATTACGCCGGGCTAGTTCCCGAACCGGTGGTAGGCATCACGTATACCGACGTTCAGAAAGTGTATAAAAATACTTTGAATAAAAATTTTTACTTTAACTTTGATTCAAAGTTTTAATATTAAATGAAATCGTTGGCTAGTGAGACTCCTAAGTAAATGGAAAATTTAAAAAAAATATAATTATTATGTAAACGTTACCTTAAATGATTACTTAAACTATAAACTATAAACTATATATTATGTGCACTGCATCTGCATCCTCTATCGGTTGTATCACGGGGAGTGCTCTGAGGAATTGTTCGGAATCATACCACCTGCAACTTTTCGCCATCGTCCCACGCGAAAAACATACCATCCTCATCACCTTGATGAGTGGCAGTCTTCCACCGTGCGCTTTTCGCGTAACTTTCTGCCGCGCACTGTAAAACTGTGGAACGAACTGTCCCCAGCAGTATTTCCGGACCTATACGACCTGCAAACCTTCAAGAAGAGAGCGTGATCTTAAAAGGCCGGCAACGCACCTGCAGCTTTTCTTATGTTGCGAGTGTCCATGGGCGACGGTAGTTGCTTACCATCAGGTGACCCGTTTGCTCGTTTGCCCCCTTATTTAATAAAAAAAAAAATGTTGCGCGCGAAAGGAAATCCCAATGGGAACCGTACATTTTGCTGAGATAATACATAGCATATGTTATTCCCCGTAGTCTACTCTATATCTGTGCCAACTTCACAAAATAAAGATTCGTATTTTTTTAATGAATATTTTCTTAATTATTTTATTGTATTGTTAATAATACATAATATTAAACGATTGTTTATTATTAAAATGAATGTTTGGATAAAATATTTAAATTGTTCTCCGTGGTCTAATTTACATATTATGTGCTTTCATCAAAATCGGTCAAGTAGTTTCGGAGCTTATTTAATGGAAATAAACAAACATACAAACAATAAAATCTTTTCTGTTTATTATATTATATTTAGCAACTTAATTTATGTACGCAGAATTCATATGTTGGTGAAAACGGTACGTTTTGGAGCGATAAAAAGTAGTAATAATAATCCAGGTCACGAACTGTGTGTGTGAGTTTATTTCAATCAGTTCTGCGATTTATGCGTGAAATAATAATATTCGCGACCCGTAGGATGTACTGTATTTATTCCAAGTCGCGAGAAAACACTATTTAATTCATCGAAATATTAGCTACAAAAGTATATTTATTACCTATTATTTGAAGTACGATAATATTATATACTATACATATCTCTAAACAGAATGTAATTAAATTCTATTATAAATATTAATTTCAATATAATTAAAGTAAAACAATTCCATATTAATTTACCAGCCATCTTGTTCGCGTCTCATTGTGTTGGTAAAGTCGCTCGTGCCAATAAAAAATATTGTCATCCCGGTTCTAGCAAAAGCATAGTATCTTGAATACTAGTCTATCTATACTTATATTATAAAGAGGAAAGATTTGTTTGTTTGATTGCATTAAATAGGTTCCGAAACTACTTGACCGATTTTGATGAAAGCACATAATAAGTAAATTAGACCACGGAGAACAATTTAAATCTTTTATCCAAACATTCATTTCAATAATAAACAATCGTTTAATATTATTAACAATACACTAAAATAATTAAGAAAAGATTCATTGAAAAAATGCGAATCTTTATTTTCATTTTATTCAAGTTTCTACGTGCTTCGTTTCAATTTACATACAAATGAACATAGTCGTAATATACTCTAATAGTTTAATCCTAAGAGCATTTTTACATTATGCGATCCGATATCGATATATCGGGACAAGTAAATAACGGATTTGATATCTGACATTGGACCGGATAATATGAAAGACAGGTTTAATATGTTTCATACATTTTACTTGCCCGTGGTTCTTGTCTATCGGGACCCGATACCGGATCGTATAATAGGAAAACGCTTATTACGCTGGACTCTATAGTACATCTATTAAAACATGTTGCAGAATTTCAGATGTGTCCTTATATATCTACGTATACCAAATACCTAATATAACATTATAAATATTTTCAAGATGAAAAAAGACATCAATTCTTTCAAAACTTTTGTATTATGTACAAAAAAATTCAGAAGGCACTATAAATACTTTTACAATAATGATTTAAAAGCTGCTTTTTTCACTACAAGACTTTTGTTGTTTGACGTAGTGAAAAACTGGCATGAAGCATAAAAGACAGTCGAGTAGAGTTGTCGTTACAACGGGCATCGCAGACGAGCGTTTTGCGCAAAAATTGCTAAGGGAATAAATATAATAGCTTTAACAAATGAACATGAATGTTAAATTTTATTTTCAACCCCCACATAAAAAGAGGGCAGTTATAAGTTGTTACTATAGTAACTAACGAAATTATGTTAATTTTTCAGAAGATATATATTGGATTATACTAAGGCGGGTCAATAAGTCCGTGACTTTTTGAATTTCTAACCTCCTTACTGAAAAAGCAACACTACTCTTGTCAACAGGCATCTGTCAGTTGACTCCTATCAAAATTTTAACTTGCTGCGTCAGTTAGTTTGTGTTTTACAGCTATCTTTATCAGACTATCCAGTAACTTAAGGAAACAATGGAAAAAAGTGAATTTCGTGTGCTTATTAAGCATTATTTTTTGCGAAAAAAAACCATTACCGAGACCAAGGCTAAGCTTGATAAATACTATGGGGACTCTGTACCATCGATTTCAATGGTAAAAAAGTGGTTTACTGAATTTCGTTGTGGCCGTACAAGCACTGAAGATGCCGAACGTCCTGGACGCCCAGTTGAGGTCTCTACACCCGAAACAATCGAAAAAATTCACGATATGGTGTTGGCCGACCGAAGATTGAAAGTGCAAGAGATTGTGGAAGCCATAGGTATCTCGCATTGCTCAGTGGTTTCAATTTTGAATGATCACTTGGGCATGAGAAAGCTTTCCGCAAGTCGACCACAAACGCAATCGTGTAACAACTTCACAGGAAGGTTTGGCGTTGTTTAATCACAATATGGAGGAGTTTTTGCGCCGTTTTGTAAACGTGGACGAAACATGGATCCATCACAACACACCAGAGACCAAACAACAACCACATTGACTATCTTTAAAAGGGAAGAACAATTAATGGGGAATATTATACCAACTTATTGGACCGCTTCAATGAGGATTTGAAAAAAAACCGACCTCATTTGGCCAAGAAAAAAGTTCTTTTTCACCAAGACAATGCAAGGGTGCACACATGTGCAGTTGCCATGGCAAAAATCCATGAATTGGGCTATGAATTGCTCCCACATCCACCCTATTCTCCAGATTTGGCACCGAGTGACTACTTCTTGTTCCCAAACCTGAAAAAATGGCTCGGTGGAAAAAGATTTGACTCCAATGATGAAGTCATCTCGCAAACAAAGGCCTATTTTGAGGACCTCGACAAATCATATTTTTTGGAAGGGATAAAAAAATTGGAGAAGTGTTGGACAAAGTGTATAGAGCTCAAGGGGGACTACATTGAAAAATAAAATGATTTATTTGTCAAAAAATCTGTGTTTTATTCCAAAAGTCACGGACTTATTGACCCGCCCTCGTATGTATTACCAGTTGGTGCCAGCTACTTCGTTTGCGTTGAACTAACGGAAACGGAACCATATTTTTCAAACGGAACTCTATTTTTCAAATGGAACCCTAAGATAAAAGTAGACTAAGTTACTCCTTATAACATCAGCTATCTGCCTAAAAGTTTCATGAAAGTCGGACTAGGATCCAGACGTTTCAGAGATTAACCGGAACAAAGAGTCAGGCGGACAGAAAATTTTTTGGAGTTTACTCCGTAAGAAACGATTTTCATATGTATATGAAAATCGTTTCTTACGGATTAAGTAAGTCACACACTGTAGTGTGTGTTGAAAGTTTGGACAATGTCTGAAAAAACATCCGACATAAGACCGGTGTATGAAAATCTATGGGAGTAAAATCGGATTCACGATGTCACACGGTCACACGGCGATGACACACGATGTTAGCCGAAGATGTGATGCGTCGATCGCTTTATATTGCACACCTACTTTGTAGAGTGTTTAGTGTCAGCTCCGCCGCACGACTGGAGTTTTCCAGTCGTGCGTCGGAGCTGACAGTCGCACACTTTTTTTTATTCATTTTTTATTGTATCGTATATGATTCCTTAGGCATTCAGTTTAAAGCTTTTAATTTGAAATAAAAAACATACACTTCAAATTTATTAAGTTATTGCATAGCTTTTATCGTGGGCTTTGAGCGCGGCGACCGAATCAAGAAATCCCGTAACGAAAATAAACCTAACACCCCCCACTCCGACCGGCACAGCGGTGCGGCGTTGAAAGCCGTGCATCGTCTAACGTCGTTTCAGTTCGGTAGACTTCGGCACGGTGTTTGTGTGCGTACGACTAGACGTATGCGTGTAGACTAGCTGCTAACTGCACATAACTGATTCTATCTCTTTTAGACACAATGCTAGGTGAGACAGCGGGCTTTTTGGCCGCGTCCACGAGTGAGTTCGAGCCCGCGACTAGTTGAACCTTAACGTGTATGTATATGGTACGACTGTACGAAGCTCGCTCGGATCGAGACGAGCTGCTCCGAAATCGGACGGTATACGAAAGCAGCTACCGGCAGTACCGGCAGTCCCCGAGGGCCACACGTATTTTTGGAGTTTACTCCTTCAGAATCGATTTTCATTTAAGGCCCCCGGTGTGAAAAAAATATGAGCAGTAGAATCTACTGAACGAATGACAGCGTTACGTTTTCGTGCGCAACCTATTCTGCGCACCTGTCACTTTTTTTCACATGGCGCGAATTTTTGAACTCAAATCGATCGCTAAAGTTTTTGTTCCTTCTGATTCTTCTTCTGTTTTAATTTTTAGAGTAAACTCCAGTCGTGCGTCGGAGCTGAAACACACTTTTTTATTTATTATATATATATATATATTTGTATATATAATGTAGATTAAGCTTTCATTGAACCTATGGACTACGATATGGGGTAAAAGGTTTATATGTCAATGATTTTATCACATTTTTAATTATTATTTTAATCTTACTTAATATATTATCTGAATTGAATTGTGGTTGTCACACTGGACGTCTGTGATAAACTGTTTGACCAGCCTCAAGTATAATCTCGGCACGTTTTACAAATAAATACTGTGCGAAATTGTAGTTAACAGATACAATTTGGATGGTAAAGGCGAGTTAAATGAATTTCATCAGCTATTTGTACTTTGTTCAGATTCAATTCAATATTTTTATTAAAATATACAATAGAACACTATAATGCTTCTAATTTAAACGTAGAATGATATATTTCAATCTTGGAGTACATTTGATTATAGTCTAAAAATCTAGTTCTGATATTTATCTATACTAACATTATTGAGACTAAAAAGGAAAGATTTGTTTGCTTGTTTGCATTTAATAGGTTCCAAAAGTACTGGCCAGATTTTCATGGACATACTTAGATACATAGTAAACCACGGGATCACACTTTTTCGCGGCAAAATGTACGGTTCCTTCCTTTTGCGGGCACATAGTCGAGGGCAACATCTTTTTATAAATTAAATAGTCTAAGATAGTAATAATTTCTACGGACGCTTCACACCAAGTCAATCTGGTCCCGTTGATAAGTTCTCGAAGAACTTCTCTTGTGTTACGGGTACCAGACAGCGGAAATATATTTAATACTTTTATATTATACACATATTTAAGATTTGTACACGCTCAACCACTGAGCCACAGAGGTCGTCGAGATAAAATATTTATTCCACAAATTCTGCAGAACACAAAACATTACTTCAACTGAATAACTCTAAGGAGCTGTAGTTTTATATCGCGCAGACAAACTGAAAAAGTATTTAATTAACGCGACACTTCAACCGTCGCGTCTTCATAAAAGTGAAATGACAACAATAAACGCCCGTCTGCGCTGTATAGACTTTTTCACTTGAAAAAGTATGAGCTGACTCTTACGTTTTTCAGTCTCTTTCGTTTTAAATATAATAAATAGGTAGTCATCTCATTTAAATTAAAAAAATAAAGTCTTCTCATGATTTTTTTTTTATTGCGGTTATGTAGTTTTTGAATGGGGGCTTCCGACGAGATTTCTTAGATTTCTTTAGATAAACAGGGCCTTTACCCAAGTTGGCTTCGCTAATTATGACGAAGTTAGACATCAAAAGTGTATGGTATTGAAGTATCGCGCGCATGTCACATAACGATCGCACGTTATGTCAATGCCATACAATTTTGTTTTCGAACTTCGTCATCGTAATTAGCGAAGGCATATTGTCTAAGGGCTCTGAATATACAAATGGAATATTATACTTTCAGAAGGCTTAGCATGCGAAACACCAAAGAATCGACAAAATGACAGATTGAAGAAACGTTAATACCATTCTGAGCAAAATAGTTTTTATTGTAAGGCAGCAAGGTCGACGCATCGTCGTTATGAGAAACAACATTTCTTTTCTTCCCGAGCATGAGCTCACAAAATGCCCTCTTTTGACAGCTAAAGTAGAAACGTTTTCTTAATTCAATGTCAAATAGTCTTACAGACAGTGACCATATAAAATTAACCTTATTGCCACGCATTAAGATTCATGCATAAATGTTTTTTCGTAATAAATTTTTAATATTGTTGGATTTTTTTATAGAATTTAAGGCATCTTTGAGTATTTTTAAACAAAAAAAGTAAGTTACATAAGAGCAGAATTTTTTTCCTAAAACACGACCTCTTTTTGTAAATTTTGGGTGAAGAGGTTCTGAAAAATTGTTTTTATTATACAAAAAATTTTATTTTTAATATGTACTTTATAACCAATTCTTAGATAATTATAAAGAAGTATTCAATATATTGTGACAATCGTTCGTTTAGTAGGATTTAGTTTTATTTGGTCGCAAAAGGTACCGAGAAACAGCCAATTTATCTCAAATTCATAAACGCGCCCTTAATATTATATTTGTCACATTATGAAACAACTAGCTTATCCCCGCGACTTCGCCCGCGTAAATGTAATTCTAATTTTTAATCTAAACATAAACAAAGAGAACAATAGAACACATAATGCTACCAATAGGGATGTTGCCTACTGTGGAATATCACATTTTTGTAAAAATTAAATTTTAAAAGATACATAAATCTAAAAGAATTAGGTATTTTTGTTGACGCGATCAAAAATTATAAGCAAACAAAACAATATTGCCCATCTTTTTTTCGCAAAACGATTTGTTACGTCACAAGTTGCTATCGCCATTGGCCATACATTTTGTAATGACAAATGTTTGGCGGGTGCAACTCGTGACGTCACAGGCCGATATATCGCTCTCTTTCATATTGTTAATTTAAATTGTTTGTATCTTCGTTATTGTTTAAGATACACGAAAATGGGTTCCAGATTGTTTATTAACATGTTGTCTAAACTCGAATAGCCGAAAAAAATTTTTTTAGGCAACACGCCTATTTTTACCCGACCACGGCGAAGCCAAAAGGAACAGTAATGATTTTGGCAGTCTATGTATGTATATATGTGTGTATGTTTGTCCCCTCGTAGCGTCTAAGCTACTGGTCCGATTTTTATAAATGAGGATTCAATAGATTCGTAATGACGCCCCGTGTAACAACGGCTATATAATTTTTTTTTCTAAATTTTGTGTTTTGAAAATGAGACCTCCGATTCTAACATCTAAAAAATTAAACCGAGATAATCATGACGTGTCTGGTATCAAAAGAATGGTGCTTGCCAAGACCTTACAAATTTACACACATTACACATTACAAATATGTGTATATATCACATTTAATCATATCGTTTAAGTCATAATATACGTTTGAAATACGGTCGTACAATTCGTACAACCCAATTGTCCAATTTTCAAATATATTACGTATGTAATATAAGACTATGAATATATAATTTATATATTAATATTTATATTATTGTACCTTTATAAGCCATATTTTATTTTATAAATATAATTTACATTTTTATCGTTCGTTAAATCTAGAAAAATATTAGGCGCTCGTGTAGAAGATATTTCTAATGTCGAGTGTTTTGATTGTGTGCTTATTAATATTGTTACAAAAATATATTCGATTGGGAAACGGGAACGGGAATACGAAATAATAAAAAAACTAAAACCCGACCACGTAAAAAAGCGGTCTAAAAAGGCCGAAACAAGAAGATAATTCAGATAGAAATCCAGAAATGCATAGGTACAAAAATGGTCAAGGTGGAGCCGTGGTCGCACCTACTTTATAAGGTTCGGAATAGTCGATGTCATATCGCAGCCTATGTATCTATCTTGGGGTATGCATGTGTATGACGAATACACGCATTTTCTAGAAACTTCTCCAGGCCTTAGGGTCAGCTCACTTCTAGACACGACGCATCTTGGTGTGAACTGACGCTTAGATGCCACAGTAGGTGCGACCACGGCTCTAGCTTGACCATTTTTGTACCTATGCATTTCTGGATTTCTATCTGAATTATCTTCTTGTTTTGGGCCTTTTTCACCGCTACTTTTATAAATGTCTCCTAATTGACGTGCAATAGGAATTGCAATGACACAAGAATTCTGTCAAATTTGCACTTTGTGACAACGCATGTTGATAGAAATACATAGTGTTGTAAATACAATTTCTAGAGCATGTCTTATCTGTTCTTTATGGTAGAATTTTCTTAAAATACCATCGACGCAGTCGATTCCTCTGTTGTTGTGTAGTTTTAACTATCATGCAATTCGCACGCTCGTTTGCCTAAACTCTATATGAACACTATCTTACCTATACTCCTAGTAGCGAGGAAAAACACCTTCTCGACTGTCCAGCACTTCAACAGAACAGAAACAGGTGGCTTGGACAGCACGAACACTCCACCACAGAGGAAGTTCGTAGCACCAACCCCAGCCATATCGTTCAGTTTATGAGCAGCATAGGCCTGGGGCAGGTCTGCGGAGGAGTCACAATAGATCCACTCGCAGTGACGTCAGGGCTCGATTACGAACTGCCTTCGATTTAATAAAAAAAAATCTTACCCACCTAACCACCCAGATGCATGGTAATAATTAAAATAAAATTTACGAGTGCGCGTGTAAAAACACGCATGTGCCGCGCTATATAAATATTTAGATTTGGTCTAATTTAGTACTGGCTAGAGGAAATATTCGATATGATTCATGCATATAATTAGCTAAGGCTCACGCAGACGGGCTACTTCATAAACGGTCGCTGTTGCGTGCCGTCGAAACGTTTGTAGCAATTTCAATAGGGTTCCTTATGCGACCTCAAACTTTGACAGCGCATAAGGAGCCCTAATGAGTACGCTAAATAAAGATTTTTATAAAAAAACTTTTTTATAAAAATATCAAAATTTATTTTTCTGTAAAATTGATATAGGTGTCATCTTCGAGGTTTTTGGGGGTGCTGAATACAAAAATGATATCCATTTTGAATTTCAAAGATAGCGGACATTTAATTTTAATAAAATGAATCTAGGTGTGCTTTTCTAGGTTTAAGGAAAAAAATATATTTATTTTGAAATTTCAAAATGGCGGATGTATTTCAACTTCTGTAACATTCTTCTATCTTAGAAACGGTGCGTCCTACTGAAAAAATAATGAAAATTGTTCCCCCTTAGTAATCCAGCAACAACATATTTTCTTGATGGGAGAAAAAGAAATTTGAAAATCCTGAATTGTCCATTATTTCTATAGCTTTATACATCGCTCGTATCTCAAACCAGGCATTGCCATTTTTTCGCTTCTATCTCGAAAAGGGAGATTCCGATTTCGATTCGATTTCCGTAGTCTGTAATTTGAATTTTTAGTATCCTTTAATTTATCAAGCCAATCTAGTTTTATAGCTGCTTACATCGTATAATGGTCGCCAACTCGGAAATTAAGTCGCCAACTTATACATTACGGCGCCAGTTTGGATTGAATTTCGCCACCTTTTGCCCTCTGCCGATTTTTGTATTTTTTTCGCCTGAGTGCTTAGTAGTTTAGTAATTTAGTCGCCAACAAATTAATTCGCTGCCAAATTCAGTAATACAGTATGCTCATGTTCAGTCGCAAACTAGGTGAAGTTAGTACAATTCTCTACAACTTTAGTGCCTTATACCTAAATTTTGGCCTACACCTACTACAATCTATATAAAAGGAGATGTCCCCACTGTTTGACTGACGTATAGACGCTCACACAGCTGTAACTGCTAAGAGTAGAAACGTGAAATTTCGACAGTAGGTAGTTATAATTTACAATGAAGACGCGCACCGATTTTGCACCGATTTCGATGACAATTGAGATTCATGCTCCTAAAAACATTTCAATCAATACGGTGTTTCAGGGATAATTAGAATTCACTATTTCGGGTTGTAAAATAGCGGTTGAAAATTTGTGATAAGTGAAAAATGTGAAAAGATATTTAAAATCTGTTCCCTCGTATTTATTACCTCGGTTATTAAATTTCATGACAATCATGAAATTTAATAACTGAGGTAATAAATACATTTTATTGAGTACGTATTTTATAGTTTTTTTTTTTAAATTCGTCCCCTAAATGGGTAAAATGGGGTTTTGTCTAGTGAAATATTTTATTACATTTATTTTATTTTGTTAGGAAGACCAACAGCTATCACTAATAACAATATAGAACTATTCTAATCATTAGAAAGCCAATTACAGGTCCTCACATGTAGGAACTGAATAGGTTAACAGGAGGTAAACATAGTGTACACTAATACACGCTAATTTGACACAGTTTATCACTACATAGTATAAAACAAAGTCGCTTTCTCTGTCCCTATATCCCTATGTATGCTTTAATCTTTAAAACTACGCAACGGATTTTGATGCGGTTTTTTATAATAGATAGAGGGATTGAAGAGGAAGGTTTATATGTATAATAACATTCATTAAATAGTGACGAAATACTGTTATTTTTGAGGTTTCTAATGTGATGTCGTAAATAATTACATTTTTTCCGCTTACATTGTAAACGGTGGCTGAACCCTACGAGATAGATCAAAATAATGTACTACAGTTTTGTTCATCGTAAAAAAGCCTACAAAAAAGTCCGTGATAGCATATATCTATCTCTTAGGGATCACCTACAATAACCCTTTTTTATCATTTACTTTGATTTAAATTTAATAGCTTTTTTACGAAGTGATTTTAAGCAATACAGCATTAATCCTTATCCAATTTAGTACCTTAAATACATTGTGCATTTAATATAGATCAATATGGCCCTTTATAGCATGTAATGTAAATTAATATTTTCGAAGATATTACAGATTTAAAATGCAGGGACATGTCTCGGCGGCACTCGCGAGTCGCGACTCGGTGCTCGCTCAACGAATATTCGTACTGCAGTTCTTATGGAATATCCATAGAGGTAGTTGGTCAGTTTTGTTGGAATGTCAAATTATATTTGAATGGCAAATTAAATGATTATTCACTACGTAGTATAAAACAAGTCGCTTTATCTGTTCCTATGTACCTATATTGTATGCTTAGATCTTTAAATCAACTCAACGGATTTTGATGCGGTTTTTTAAATGGTCTTTTTATACTTAAGCGCGATAGATATAATAATATAATGTATATCAAACGGTCGCGAATGTCGCGTCAAGGTGATAGGGTCCCATTTTTAACCATTTGCATTGGGTAAACCTATAAACATTTTCAATATTGTATCAGAAGTAGGTATATTGCTGTAAATAGAGAGTTATTCGCCGAAGTAGTTTTCTCTCCAAGAACACTATACTACGCGGGCGAAGCCGCGGGCAAAGCTAGTAAATTATAAAGAAAGAAACAGTCACAAGTGTACAATCAACTATTAAGTGGTTAGCTTATATTATATAGCAATAGTACTTTTAGGAGAAAAGTTATAAAACTAATTTAGATCAATTTAAACTTTTGAAGTACCTAGATGAAGTACAAAGATAAAGTCAGCACTACGTTACTGGAGCAAATATTGGTAAGTAATCGCTTAGCTGTCGCTGTGCCAGTTGTGAATAAGTCCAAGTCCACAGATTTACAGATTTTATTAAAATCTGTTACCTGCGCGCAAGACAAACGAGTTCTTCCGATAGTTTGTGGTGACTACTGGTAGAAAAATAATGGTGTTAGATCTAAAGGTTCTTATAGGTGTATTGAAGTTGAGTTTTTCCAAAAGTTCAGGCGAATCGATGTTATTGGAAGCTATCTTAAGTAAGAAGACTAAGTCAGCAACATCACGTCGGATCCTTAACGGGACCAGGTGGTGCCTCTTACACAGTTCTAAATAATTTTCTGAGTTATAATCCATTTTTAATCTATAGCAAAGATATCGAACAAATTTCTTTTGAATATTTTCGATGCGATCTATGTATTCTTTGTACCTGGGATGCCAAACTTGAGAGGCATACTCCAAGTGAGGGCGCACATAGGTACAGTATAATGTTTTTATTGTTTCGATGCCCTTGAATGATGCCGCACATCTTAGAACAAAACCAAACAACAGTGTCTATCAGCAACTGGATTTGAACCGGATTACGTTGAATTTTAGCACGCGTATAGTTTATTATTATGTAGAAATCCGTTAGAAAAGGAGAATGGGGATCCCACGCGGACGAAGTCGCAGCTAGTATCACATACATTTTAGCAGTGAGGCTGTAAGTGTAATCAAGCAGGCCTGGGATCTCAGTCCATATGACTAGTTGCGTAACATTATATTATATTATATTATTATTATTAATAATAATAATATATTAACTAGCTGATGCCCGGAACTTCGTTTGCATAGAGCTAACGGAAACGGAACCCTATTTTTTAAACGGAACCCCTAAAATAAAAGTAGCCTATTTTAGACCTTATAACATCAGCTATCTGCCAGTGAAAGTCCCGTGAAAATCGGTCCAGCCGCTTCAGAGATTAGCCGGAACAAACCGACAGACAGACGGACAGACAAACATTTTAAAATTGATATTTTACTGTATGTAAACAAAAAGAGCAATTAAAGGTACTCGCGTCAATGAGAACACAATAATAATTATTATAGTGATTTCAGTACCTTCTTATTAACAATATTAATAATATAATAGTTTAAAAAAACTAAAAAAACACGCTTAGAAATTTTTTATCGGGTTATTGCATTGTCATCGGCCCTTAAGACGTGTGCAAAGTTTCAAGTTGATCAGACGTCTAGAAACCGGTGAAAATTAAGCTCAAAGATTCCGTTACATACATACAAACAACCCGAGCTAATAAAAGCGTGTTAAAAAGCGAAAGTAACTTGGTCTTTCATTTTCGCAATTACGTCAAAACCACTAAACTAATATTGATGCGATTTGGTAAAGCTATACATTAGACCTCGAGGAAGGAAATGCTTTACCTTCAATCGCAACAGAATGTGCGCTTCTCGAGCGATATTATACGGATTTCTGAATAAAGTTGTATAGACAATCTAACTACTATTTGTTCACTACTATTATAAATGTGAAAGTTTGTGGATGGATGGATGTTTGAAAATCTTTCACGCAAAACCTACTGAACGGTTTTTGATGAAACTTGGTATTGTATTACTTTAGGCTCTGGATTAACACATATGCTACTTTTTATCCAGAAACACTGTATTTACGCGGGCAGAAGCTAGTAACATAATATTTGAGACAGAATTTGATTCAAAATGTCAGCTGTTCAGTCGAAGAGTCACTTGATCTCATTTCCGAGTATCTTTAGATACACTTAATGATATAACCTTACATATTCTCGCATTTATTATTTCAGGTAAAAACACCGGACTTATAGAAGAAACAAGTTACTGGTAAGTTAAATAAGATATTTTCTAAAGGGTTAGTTGACACCGAGACGGCACGCGACGGCTTATTTTTAAAATAAATAAAAAATAGTTTATTGCCCAAAAAGTACATGAAATATTCTATCACTGGTCTTCACACGGATTCCCCGTGTTGTGACGTCTCGTTCATATTAGAATATACAATATTAAATTAGATAGCTATACTAGTAAATGATAGAGCTATTCAAAATTGAAGTTTATTCACTACACAAAAGTTTCATATGATATCAATCACACACTGCACAAGCGCTGTGCAGCGCGGTGTCCTATAGGACAGCTTTGCAAAATTGAACTGAAAATTTGAGTTTGAGAAAATTGAATTGAACTGCATTATAATGCATCGCCATGTCGCGTATCGTTTCGTTACGAAGTGAAATTGACCCCTAAGTTGAGATTTAGAGCGTTTAGGGTAACGCACCTCCGTCTTATACCCGGTTTGTGATTTTAACATAAGTTTATCTATTCAATAGCGCTGTTCGCGCCAACACTAGCGCGGCGTATAGAATGAACACACAGGACATTCAAATCGGCCAATCACGACCCGAGTATGGCCGACCGACTCGAGGGCGCTGTCAGAGAGTGACGTAGCACTTGCAATTGGAACCCCTTCCGTGCCGGATGCGTTTTCAGCTCATCCCGAATCCTAGTGAACGCGAACGCGTGTGCGCATACTTATTTGTGCTCGTTAATATAATACCAAATTCGCCGGCGAACCGCGATAAATCTATCGATAATCCGCTTAACAGCTGTGTAGTGTAGTGAGAAGAAACCTCCGCCCAGATCCAGAACCACCAGCTCAGCAATAAGGTCAGTCCCAGTTGTCTCCAGCCCTCACGTCAACCTATGTGCCTACTTCCCTCAGTTCCAAGTCGCATGTGTGAGTCCTAGCTTACACAGCGCTTATCGGTTCGATAACTCGTGAGATGCGTTTCTGAACAAATAATGACATATGAACTTAGTTTGTACTGAATTCACCTTGAGTGACCAATTTTCGTCGTTTATCCTACTACTATTATAAATGTAAAAGTTTGTGAGGATGGATGGACGGATGTATGGATGGATGGATGAATGTTTGTTACTCTTTCGCGCAAAAACCACTGAACAGGTTTTGTTGAAATTTGGTATGGTAGTAGTTTAGGCTGTGGATTAACACACATGCCGCTTTTTATCCCGAAAAAGTACAGTGTGGGATACTGTATTTATGCTGGCGGAGCCGCGGGCTAGTAGTATTATTTTACACAAAAGCCTCTTTCACAGATAATTTTAAGATAATTTTGAGCTCTTATGCAAATTACCAGTGAATAAAAGACTCCACAAAAGATTTTACTATAACGATTACGGCTCGGCGCAGACGGGCGACAAGCGGCCGCGTCCGATCGGATCGCTGAGGTGGGCTACCACAATATTAGTCAGAGGTGACTACTTTTTTCTACTACGCGAGATGTAGGTGGGACATCGAATCATCGGGATCGCCTGTAGATGACATGTAGCGAATCATGGATAAGTACTACTAGTGCAAGCCCCAAAGGGAGATCTTAGACCGAGCGAGATGGTATGCTGAAGCCGAAGTCCTTTTAAGTATAAGCATCTCAGATGTTGTGTATATAGCGTCAAACTGTGAAAACTTCGCAAGCGAGAGGATTCGGGATCGTGGCGCTAATTGGTCCGCCACAAGTCTATATAAAATTTATGAGAATGTGGTCACCTATTGTTGACATCTAGCACGGGAAAAATATAGTAACTAGTTATAAGTAGCGGCCACCTGTAACATGTCGCGTCACGGTCGCGAGTGTCTCGTTTGCACTGAGCTTTAAAATAGCGCCGTTTAAGATATTACGTTGCCTTTTAGATAATTACTAAAAGTGAGCGGGGATTCCGATTAGGGTGATTAAAAATACGAATAATAGAAGAATAGGAATAAAATGGAATTTATTTATTTATGGTGTAGAACTGGAAACAAGCAGGCGGATAATCTGATGGCAAACGATTACTACAAGTGCGTTCCTGCAGGTCATAAAAAAATCGAGAAATTTTATCAAACTCCGTTTTATGGTTTAGGTGTGTTTGTGTAACAGACAGAGGGAGCTACTTATGCCCGGTTCCTATATTTGAAAAACGATCCGTTCTAGTTACGAATGGTGGAATATTATACGAGGCGTAAGGCGGCGGCGGCGGCGGCGGTTAGTGTCTATTTCACTGTTTTCGCTGCAAGCTGCAAGAAATTTGAAGAAATGTCGAGTTCAGACAGTGATAGGGAAGTGTTCGATATTATCACTACGGACTCCAGTGAGACTGATTCAGAAGAAGATAATAGGCGTGATAAATGAATTATTTAGCGACGCTGAATTCGTAAGAATTTTAAAGGAGATTTCGACTTGATAAAGAATCTGTTGAACAGTTACTACTTGAAGTTTATCCACACTTAAGAGTAACAGGAGCCAGGTTAGTATGTTGGAGGCATTTGTACACCGTCAAAATATATACTATGAAAACATAACCACATACCTACCTAAAATAAGAGTAAAAACTCCATTATAGTGAAATAAATTATTGATGTTATTTCAGAAATCATGGGATATCTCCACTACATCAGGTATTGTTGACATTAAGGCTTATTTATTTATTTATTGTATATTGACACATCAACAGTTCGTAGGAGTATTACATTTGAGCTTAAAACTAAATTACATAAAACAATTTCTTCTTCTTCTTGGGTTATATGCTTTAATAACAATGTTGCTACATCAGGAGAAGAATCAACTTCGCCTTGAGGTTCGAGCGTTTGGAATCTCGTCATAAAGTGAACTTTAGTTCTTTTGTGGAGAGAGTTCCAACCCATCACTTACCGACCTTCGAGAAGGAGTTCTGGCCGATTTCATAGAGAGAGAGTTTCCGGAGTCGTCTACAGAAGATTTAGAGGACGACTCCCGAACACATCGCGCCCCACGTCACAGACAATACGTGCTTAATGTTAGTGTTAGTTTTTTATATATTATGTATGTTATAGGTAGTTATAATATGGGCCTATGCAGCCTGAAATAAAAGGTATTTAATTTAATTTAATTTAATAAAAAATTTGTTTCAAATTGTTCACTCTGATATTCGCAGCCTTACGAGCAGCCTTTTTAAAATTGTCCCATAACAATTTGAGTTGCTCTCGCTGCCGTGGTATTTGACCACAATTTGAATTAAATGTGTTGGTCAAAGTAGCCCAACATTCCTCTTTAAGTTTGTTTGCCGCATTGGTCTCTTTTGTTGTAAGTATTGGGTTGCTTTGTATGATATCCACAAGCAGGGAAACCTCATCCTTGCTCATAGGCTTCTTTGTTTTCTGTAATAGAAATATAGCTAAATGAAGTAAATCTTCTAAAACGTTGCAATATTTTAAGCGGCAAACATGTAGGTACAGTTTGTTAGAAAATGTCAAATTATAGACGTTATCTGTACTCACCGGCGTAATATCCATTTCAAAAGTTGTACGTAAAACACTACTAGAAACTTTATTATACTTTCTTCTGTAAAAGTCGTAATAACAGAGATTATATACGTACTTTTATTTTGCAAAGATGATGGATGTCATCAGTCAAACAAAACAAAAGGGCGCATACGTTCCGTTCCCGTTCTTGTTATGTGTATGCATTCTACTGTATTTGGTAAGAAAAAGATAAAATAACACGCAGATACCTGCGATTGTATGATAATAATAATATTATTACGATAAAAAAATAATTACTATCAATCATATGTGAATCTAATTTATTATGTCTTGAATTTTGTGCCATTTTCGGTTTCAATTTTGCGTATAACGAAACGCACAACTAAGAGCGAAGAGGGCTCGGTATTTGAATGACCGACGGACGCTTGTCGATAGCAGGTATAAAAACGACTCTTAGTCGGTTGTGGAAAAACGGATAGTAACTTTTTTACCATGACGATCCGTTGATTATAGGAACCGGGCATTATACGCATTGAATATAAGTTAGCTAGTAAGAAGGTCGCCCTGTGGTCGTAATTCCACCATAATTAATATTTAGATTTTTTAGTTTCAAAATTTTTAGGGTCTCTTCCCTCTTAGGGTGTAGCAATAAAATATGTGTGTGAGGTGGTGTGTGTTACTTTATTTTTAGACATTTAATGTATTTTTAAGCGTTATTAAAAAAAATTATAACTTTAAGTAGTGCACTTTACTAAACTTTAACTGTGGCAAATTTCATACTCCTCGAACAATCCCCGTAAAAATGTACTTAAAAATTTTGCTCACGTATTGGATATATCACGTATACGATGATTACGGTAACAGAAATCACAATATCCGTCGCCTCAGTGCTTGTTTGTTCTATGTGCCATTTTTTTTTCAAATATTAACTTTACATGCAATATTGTAACGTCCCAAAATTTCGATTTCAAAATCAAAAGCCCTAAAGTAAGAAAAAAATTATTTCATTTATTAACAGTGTGACGTCACGTAAAATAAATTTCGTGCTTGTATGTCCATTATTTGTTAAAACTCCTACATTTGTAAAAAATGTTGAGTGCTTGAGTTTTTCTAAGTCCACTCAATTGACCAATCACAGGCCGCGGCACCAAGTCAGCCATTTTGTTTGATTTGTTATTTTGGCGGGAGACAGTGAAGGGATACTACGCTGCTCCGTAAATTTACTCTAAAATTGTATTATTTGAAGTGTTTTTGTGGTTTTAGTGAATTTAATGACTAAAAAATTGATGTGCAGACGCAGCCACAAACTGAGCAGTAAGTAATTTTAAGTTTTCATTCAATTTAGCTCGTAGCTACTACTACTTTGCTACAGGATGTCTGTTTTTTGATGATGCACATCCTCCGGGCTAAGCTCGAGAGTGTATTTATAATAATAATTATTAAGTATAATTAGGTTTTGTCAAAACAAAATTGATAAGAATTGTGAGCTTCATACAGTTAGAACTGCCCGCGAAATTCAAATATAGGTTATGTTGTTCGGTATTGTTTCGGTTTCGTCGCGACTATTATTTAAACTTGAAATTGTGATATTTTACCCGACTACAGCGAAGCCAAAAGGAAGGGCAGATTTTGGCAGTCGATGTATGTATGGTATGTATGTATTTATTTATTTTAAGGACACCAAACAGTACATACATTAAAAATCTTATATATCGCATCGTAAGAAAAGAGGCTAATATATGTATTTAACTTAGCAGGTGACACAGCATTCACAATAGCAAGCTCAAGCAAAATAAGCTAGCATCACAATTATGATAGATACAGTTAATTTACTCAGTTACTTAGTTTTTAGTATACTTAATACTAACAACTATTATAATGTCATAACAAATTAATAAAATCATAAAATATGTATGTATGTTCGTTCCATCGTAGCGTCTAAACTACTGGTCCAGTTTTAATAAGGCATGTATTTAAACTATGCGACAAAACAATTAAATTTTGAGTCTGAAAAAACCGAATATAGACTACTGAATTACTAAGTTGGTGAAAGAATGCAAGACACAAAAAATATCAAATCTTGCAACTAAATAATGCCAGTTCTGTAAATTGAATCTAAATCAACTCCTTCCGAGTTAAAATAAATAATCATGATTAAGACCACTCTGTAGCACGCAAAAATGGTACAGTCACTTTGTCCTATCTCAATTTTATCTCAACATTCGTATTATGTTCTAAGTCCACATTCGTAATTTATTTTGTGCATGTTTGTTCTATCTCCATAGAAATACCTCCAAAATAATATTATTTTCATTACCACTATTAACGAAACTTACAAATATATCTGCATAAGATACTCATTAATTAGGAAAAACTTTTAAATCTAGAAAATATGAAACTAAATAATTTAAAAAATATAAATAATCAGAGAAAAAATCTTCTCCTGTAAATTTCACCAATTGGTAGATAGAACAAACAATCACTGAGGCGACGATATGCATAGCTATGAAGAAACCAACTAAGACGCAAGAGCTGTATTCAACAGCCAGTTCATAATAATATAAGTAATAGGCTGGAATTGTGTAGTGAAGACAATTCTTAATAATTTAGGACCGTGCTAGCCGTCCGCTAAACGGACGAATAAAACGTATTATATTTCGTCCGCTTAGTGGACGGCTAGACACTTCGAATAAATCAACGCACAGCCCAAACCCCTCAAGGCTTGAAATTTGAAATTTTGCACACGTATTTCTCATGACGTAGGCCTCCACTAAGAAACGATTTTTCAAAATTCAACCGAACCGAAAAAATCGATGATAAAAGTTTGCATGAAACTTTTATTTCTTTGTCATATTTCATAAGAATTGAGTACGGAAAAAATATTGAGTAAAGTATTTCAGCGTTTCAAAAATTCAACCCCTAAGAGAGTAAAATAGGGGATGAAAGTTTTAAATTATAATAAAGATATCGTTTAAAACCCAATCTCACGTGGGCGAAGCCGCGGTCCAATGCTATTAATATAATAAAATCGTAACTGGTCACTTGTAAGTATTAAAAGAGAAACTTAAAAAACCCTATGAACGAAAATATAGAACACGAAACAAATATTTTTAGAATATTTGTATGTAAGTTTGTACGCGCCAATCTCAGAACCTAATAATCGAATTTTGATGAAATTAGGTGTGATAGTAGTTTAGGCTTTGGTTTTACACATTGGCTAATTTTTTATCGCAGCAAAGTGTAGGGTTCCTGCGGGATACCTTGTTGCACGTACGATGTCACGGGCAACAACTATTTATTAATAAAGGTTAGCATCAAATTAAACTGTCACTATACACTATACAATGACGTCATAATATTGTGATTGAATTTTCTCAAATTAACGACTCCAAAATAACTGACGACTTCAGAAATTCAATACTTATCAGTTTTGATTGACAAAAGGCTTTTAACAACAAACATTCTATTGTTTGTTGTTTGTTATAACAATAGATTATTAATAGGACTATGAAATTGCCGCTCTGCAGTACTGGCCATTTCAAATCAAAATAATTTTCGTTTGGCTGAGAATTCTAATTTCTAATTAATTTTATTTTAAAAACATGGAATTCTTTATCTAAAAGTAGTCATTTATTTATTGATTAGTGTTACATTTTCATCGCATTTCAATCTTTTTCGTCATCATGGATACGTTAAAAATTCGAGTAGTTATGGAATATGAGTACCGTCGAGGCAGCAACGCGGCACAAGCGGCACGCAACATCAACGACTTTTACGGAGCTAACACTAAAAACCAACGCACCACCTGTTATTGGTTTGCTCGCTTCCGTTCTGGAAATTTCGACCTGAAAAATGAACCTCGCGGTCGTCCGAAGACTTTGGTCGATGATGACGAATTAAAGGCGATTGTGGAAGCTGATGATACACAATCTTCGGCTGAATTAGCAGCGGCTTTCGACGTTAGCGTCAAAACAATATTGGTCATTTGCGTCAAATTGGCAAGGTAAAAAAGCTTGACAAATGGGTGCCCCACGAACTCAATGATCGCCAGCACGAAGCGTCGAGACGTGCCTCGCACTGCTCAACACAGCACAACACAGACACACAAATTTGTGTCTACACAAGTGAAGGAATTTTGAACCGCATTGCTACCTGCGATGAAAAATGGATTCTGTTTGGTAACCGCAAGCGCTCCGCAAGTTGGTTGAATCCTGGTTCAGCACTTAAACAATGCCCTAAACGAAAACTTACCCCTAGAAAAGTGATGGTCACTGTTTGGTGGTCTAGCGCCGGTGTGATTCATCACAGCTTCTTACCAAACGGGGTGAGCATTACTGCAGATGTGTACTGAATGTGAATGTGAATGTGATGTGTGAAGAACTGAACACAATGATGGAGAAGCTGGCACATCTCCAACCAGCATTGGTCAATCGCTGGTCTCCGCTGCTCCTACACGACAACTGCACAGCAGACGGTCTCCAAGTTGCAAGAACTGGGGTTGGAAGCTCTCCGTTATCCGCCCTACTCACCAGACCTTGCGCCTACAGACTACTACTTTTTCCAGAATTTGGATAACTTCGTGGCGGGAAAAGAATTCAATACCCGAGAGGCGGTACAAAATGCCTTTGAAGAATATGTTGCCTCCCGTCCAGCTGATTTCTTTAAAAAGGGCATCAATAAACTGCCACTGCGATGGCAAAGATTCATTGATTGCATGGGTGATTACTTCGATTAATACAAATAAAAAATACATTTAAAAATTCGTTTAAAGTTTTTCATACAAAACGGCAATTTCATAGGTAAAGACCTAATATTATTATTTTAGAACCGTATCTAGACATTGCAACTTCGTTAGCGCAGAAATCTGTACCTACGTCGCGCGGGTACGCGCACATTTTACCGTATAAAACATAGTTAATGTCCATCTCAGGTCTGATCTACACGTTTGCTAAATGTCGTCAAAATCCGTTCAGTGGTTTCGGCATGGTGACAGACACTTTTGCATTCGTATACATCGTGGCTCATAGCGACGTTGGACGACCAAAACGATGACGTTTTCCATCAGTGTGGCCCTGCAATGTAGCGCCCGACAAACAGTAGCATAAAAGCGAAAGCAATTACCAAAGTAAAGATCTGACACTTCCTCTATAAAATACATTTAAATTTCCAACTCGGAAGGGTCTTAAGGACCCTTAAGTCTCCATCAGGAATGCTTTTATTGACGTGGCCTTTATGGTCGGCGCAGACGAGCTACAAATGATCAAACATACAAATTACTTTTGACAGGTGAACGCTACTGGCTGTCAGTGGTAGACAATGATTTTAATTTTCAAAACTAAACACGGGCTATGACGCTCATTTGACTGAAGAAAACTTCATACAAGTTACGCCATCTTGATTTCAGATTTTTTGTCAATTAAATGCGGACTGATTATACTGCGAAAAGCTGTAAACGACTGCCGCGACGACCCCAAAAGAAAAGTTTAAGTGTAGACACTTTTGCTCTACGGTGGTAGATATATTTTTACTGCGCGTGGCTTGGATTAACAATACAATACAATTTCGGGTCGGCTGTGGCCACCAGTTGCAGTTGCAAGCGGCTCGTTTGCGCTGACCCATACAGCCTTTTACTTTGAAGGCAAAGAAGTGCAAGTTACGCTTTCAAAGGAATTAAATGCACCAAAATTTCCTTGAGGTCTGAAGAATCTAAAAATATTGCTTTTTCTTTATAAGTCTATGATCGCGAAGACTTATAAGTATGTCATTTCTAGTTGACCTTTACAATAAAACATTAGTCTGTCTAGTGGCAAGATGAAATTAAAAATCTAACTAAGCGAAGTAAAAGAAAAGTTGCTGCATAGATGTATTATATTAAGAAGAGGTTTCTGTAAAATAATTAAAACTTCAATAAATGACATTTCGAGCCAAAACAGAAGTTCCAAAACCTAAAGAAGCTGTTATTTTAAAACTTCTATTTAATTATATTACCTACTAATGTGACGTAATATTTACTAATCTATACATATAGTAAAATCGTAACTAGTCGCTGTCTGTACATGGAAGATATATGAGAAAAACTATTACAGGGGGACTAAATAAGAATGACATAAAACCCAAAGCAATGATTTTAGAATTTTTGTCTGTTTGTCTGTATGTCTGTTTATCTGTTTGTCTGTACGTTTGGACGCGCTAATCTCAGAATGTGAACGAATTTTGTTGAAATTTAATATGGTAGTAGTTTAGACTCTCGATTAACACATGGGCTACTTTTTATTGCGGAAAAATGTACGGCTCCCGCGATATTAGTTTTTGCGCGTACGAAGTCAACGACTTAACCGATTTTAATGCGATTTTACCCTAATGCGTTTTAAATACTCCTCTCCACATAAAATTTAATTAACCGACTTCCAAAAAGGAGGCGGTTATACATTCAGCTGTTTGTATATTTTTTTTGTATATTCAACGAATACTCCGCCGCCTGTGGGCATATATTCAAAAATCTGTTTTTGCTGTAAATGTTATAATCCCCAATTGGTATTTTTGAGACCAAAATGGTGACCTAATGTTGGGATCCATGAGGAATCGAGGGGACTCCTCTAAATTTACATGGACATATACAGTGATTTTAACTTTTTCTAAAGAAATCCAGGCATATGCTATCAAAAATAAAGATTTTATACCAAGGTAGACCTGGATCCAAAAGTACTGAACAGAACTCCCGAGTCGTTATAGATATATGTTTGAGGATTTCGGCGTTGTTTAAAGAACTGAAAGCATATGCCACTATGTCAATCAAAGTAATCATCATCATCATTGCCTTCATCACACCATACACCATCACATTATGATGATTATTTTAAATTCCCATAGTCTTTTACACCGACACGTATATCTTTGAACATTACTCTACCGTTTGTCGAAGCATTTTCAAAATTCTTTTGTTGTTGTAAAGAATATAATTCGAAATTGATCCCTTAGTCACCAAGGTCTGATGATGGCATCCATGAGAAATCGAGATAAGTCCACAAAATTAAAAGGACATTTATAGTAATTTCGACTTTTAAAGTAAGTTAAATTTTGTGCCGAGGTGTACCCTACATCCAAAAGCACTGAACAGAACTCATCAGTCTTTAAAGATACGCGTTTAAATATTTCGGCATTGTTTAAGGAACTGCAAGCATATGCCACTTACAGTAATCATCATCATCATCATCACCACCATCTTATTACGATACACCAACATATTATTATGGTGACATAGGTACTCCTCATAGTTTAGTACACCGATATCAATGTATTTGAAATTTTGCAATAACCAAAATTATATTATACTTAATTATATTGAATGCTGACTGCTACATTTTTTCAGCCGACTACTACAATAGAAAATAATAATTATTTAATAATCTAGTGTGTAATCATTATCATCACTGGTGATTGTTTATTTGGTCCACAGATCGGTAATGCTTATTTGGAGAAATACCACGGCCTCTCAGAAAACTGGCATAAAATCGCTTGAGTTTGTTTTTTCCGAGAGATTGCGAATTACGGATGGCTTTTTTTGTAGTAATAACTTTCTTAAAATGTGTTAATAATAATAAATATAACTAAAAAGGGACCTATTATTTTTATTAAACAAAAAATGAAAACCGACTTCCAAAGTAAAAATGCACAAAAAAGTAGAAAAAAAAACTTATTTACCAAGTATTTCCCAAAAATTTTAACAATTTCTCTACTCAATCTTCATATTTTTGAAGTCGGTACCATGGTGTCTACAAAAAAGTTCGCGATGGCATAGATATGTCTATCTTTTAAGGATGGGTTACTATACCCATTCTAAGTTTGAAAAAACGATCACAAATAATGTGGTATTTTCAGAAGCTATTTAGACGGATACAATATTACCCAATCATTATCTAGGAGATATATTAAAATTAAAAAGTACCTGTAAAAATTTATTATAAGTATATATTTTTACTCTGTGCTACTGCTATATTGCAGGTATATTTGCTAAAGAAGTTTTTTGCCACGAATACTCTCCGATGCGGCCGAAGCTGCGAGCAAAAACTAGTGCAAAATAAATACCTTGGTAAATAAATGATTATTTTCAATTCTAAAAATAAAGATCATGAAGCGTGGACCATTTTTGAGCGCATTCACGTGGAATGCACAAAATTCAAATCTCGTATGCGAAAGATGTTTTCATGTGAATAAACTGAACCTATTTTGTGATTTTTACCTGACTTGAAAATGTAGGAGGGGTACCTCCACTTCTACATAATATACTTGTTGATAATTGATTAAACCTTTTTCCCACACAAAGCTACTTTTTGTCATAAACATATACTGTTCCCTTGGGATGGAAATCGGATGGAAAGAAAATCTTTCTTCACGAATGAAGTGGCAGACTAAGAACTTACAAAAATATATTATACTAGATATTACCCGCGAGTTCGTGCGCGCAAAAGGAGCTCCCACGGGAACCGTACATTTTGAGTTATTGACGCGACAAAAGTTCTATGTCCTTCCCCATGGTCTAGTCCATATCTGTGCCAAATTTCATCAAAATCGGTGTAATTTCGAAGCCTATTCAATGCGAATAAACAAACAAATCTTTTCGCTTTATAATAATATTAAGTACAGATTAAGATCATACACATCGGCACGGATGGGTCGTCACAAAAATACCACGGTCTCTCCGAAAATTGCTTCTGTTACGGCTACCGAGAAAGTACTTGTAACTTAAGTATTTATGTACTTACGTAAGTAAATTTCGCTATATGGCAGGTGTATGTAAGATAATAATATAATATTTATATCTATGAACGCTTCCACACCACGTCAATCTGGTCCCGTGCTAAGTTCTCTAAAAGCTTGTGTCACAGGTACCAGGCAACGGAGATATATTTAATATTGTAGTAAAACTCCAGATCACACAAATAGTATGTTTATTATAAAAGGGTTTCCAGAAATAATTTTACAATAAACCACATAATATGAATTCTAGTTATAGTTATTGTAATAGTAGTCTTATCTAAACTATTATGTATATAATTAATTAACAAACTTGCAACAATATTAATCAGTATGTAAGAATTTCAAGACTAATGACTTACCAATAGGAACTGCTGAGGTCTACGCTGATACCAGAACCGAGCCTCAAAGGACTCAAACCCCCTATTTTATACTGAAATATCCCTTCCAATTCCCTCCAACTGTTATCAGCGTTTACCTCTTCGAAGGAAGTCAAATATAACTTCCGTTTAGGAATAAATGTAGTTTTATTTTAACAATCTAGAAAAAACCTGACACAATCTTAATAAATATTACATAATTATTTATAATTCTTATAATAACATTTGTTAATTTTTACACAGTCCATCTAATTAATACAAAATATCTGTCACTTCATCTAAAGATGAAGTCACAAGAAAAGTGAAGAAAATCAACTGTCAACCAAATGAACTAAATAAAACGTATTAACTTTGGACAAATCAATCTATGCGATTCATAATCAAATTATGCGATTATTATAGTTATATAATTTATGTTTAACATTTATGTTTAACATTTTGCAATTTATAATAATTGACAGATGCACAATTTGAATAACAAAAGCTTTTAAATTTGATCTAACGATTAGAAAACCCATAAAATTAAAATCGAACTAAATAAATTAGCGATAATTATTGCTATTCATTAATATTACTTTAAATTTGACCTAACAATATTTTTTATACTTTACACATATTTAAGATTTTTATTATATTATGTACACATATATAATACACATCCATGACCTGAACCTCCTCTGAATCCATCCTGAATGAACTTCGAAAACTTTTTTGTTCCTTTAGCGCGATTCAAACTTGAGCTCTGACGCGCTCAACCACTGAGCCACAGAGGTTGTCGATGGATAATCACTTATTATAGGCAATCCATCTGCTCATTTTCCTGTCTGTAAAAAAGCTATTCTTCACAGCCTATAATTAGGCCAAATGATGAGAAATATTATTGTCAACGGGGTCCAATTGAGATGATGGTAGTAAACCGCGATCAGCTGATATTGTGTAGGGTGACCATGTGGGACAGTTTTGTAGGACAAGTCCCATATCAATCGTAGTGACCATGGGTTTGTAGTAAAGTCCTGGAGGTCTAAAAAAGCCACTAGGTGTTTCACATATTTTTTCCCCTGCAAAAAATGGCTACATGATTCATCTGATTTCATCATAATATTAGATAACATCAATTTTGACAGTTTTCAATAGAAATGCGTAAAATGGCGCACGTAATATGAGTTGAAAAAAATATATGAATCATAATATGAAACACCTAAAGTGGCCTTATTAGACCCCCAGGTCTCAGTTAAATTTGTGCATAATGCGAAATGCCTACATGTTCCATTAACTTAGGAGAAGAACTGCTAAACTTAGTAATGCAATGTTAATAAAATTTGTTCACATTTATCATATATATTAAACTAGATGTGTTGCCCGCTACTTCGTTCGGCCAAAAGAAAATCCCACGGGAACCTTGTCTTTTAACGCGATAAAAAGTAGCATATGTCCTTCTCCGTGGTGTACTCCATATTTGTGGCAAATTTCATCAAAATGTCCAATTGTTTTGGAGCCTATTCGATTCAAACAAACAAACCTTTCCTCTTTATAATATTAGTATATATACTATCGAAACGTGAGATTCCCGGAAGAGTAAGCCGCGTAGCAAATATCGATTATAATTTATAATACAGAACAACGGTACTTAGTTTTAATTGCGCTTAGCTTAGCGCCATATGAACCTGGGATCCTTGAAATAATTAAATTCTAATACTTTAAATGTAATTTTTAAATGTTTTTATTTCTATCAAGTTATGGTTCATTTTTATTCGTACATGCCGATAAATTAATAGTGACTTTTTTATTTGTCAACCCGGCGCATCTCGTGCGCCCAATGGAATTGTTTCGACACCTGGGTGTTAGCTCAATGTTTCGCGTGCATTGAGCGCAAATTATATTGTTCTGTTTTAGTGCTGTATTTTAAAAACAAATGTGTATTATAAATAAACAATATTCGTTCGGCGGCGTGTGTTGACGCCGCGCCGGTGATGGATAATATATTAAAAAGTGAAGCAAAAACTTTGTACTCCTCTTTACAAAAAAAAAGAAGTGTGCAAACGGAGGAGTATGAAATTTGGCACAGTTAACGTTTATATGAAGGAGGAGTGAACTGCACTGATATTTTTAAAAATTGCTTAAAAAAACTCACACTACACGTTGTGTGAACGTCACACATAAGGCACTCGTTTTATATTTCTGTAAGCACATATATTATATATTTAATTATTATTTCCCCCAGTATTTTTATGTATTTGAATAACGCGCTATGGCGGGAGGTATCACTGACTTTCACATGCAATAGACAAGATTTTCATTTTTATTACTTATTATTTTATGTATATATGAGGCAAAAAACCCTTGTGAAGTTAAATGTGAAACTTAAAAATGAAATGAAAGTTAATGTCAAAGATTTCAAAACTAAATATAGGCTATGACGTACATTTGGCAGAACAAAACTTTATACAAGAAAAAGTTGCGCCATCTTGGTTTTCATCATACCTTAAATGTCAAAATGACCTCAAACACTCAAAAAGTGGGGACATTTAAGTGGAGACAGGTTGTGCCTCAACATGCCTCGTCACTACATAGTATAAAACAAAGTCACTTTTTCTGTCTGTCTCTATGTATGCTTAAATCTTTAAAACTACGCAACGGATTTTGATGCGGGTTTTTTTAATAGATAGAGTGATTCAAGAGGAAGGTTCATATGTATATAATATGCATAGTATAGTAGAGAAACACCGATAATTTTAAAGGTTTCTAATGTCGTAAATAAACACATGGTGACGTGTGCCTAGGTGCCCGTGCCCAGTTCATACTTATTATTATGTATATTAAATTAAATACGTTACTCACTACAAGCATTTTATACACATTATAGTAGCATTATAAACCATACAGTTTAAATTAATATGTAAAAAGAAGACATTGTAAAATTTATATTCAAGCGCGAAAAATATATATCAAGCAGTCTCGCACGTCGCGGCGAAGTGATAGGGTTCCGTTTTTACCCCATAGGTATGAAACCCTAAAAACATTTTCAATATTGTATACAGAAGTATATTATGAGTATTTAGTGAGAAGAATTATTTGCCGAAGAAGTTTTTACTCCAAGAACACAAGCTAGTCTATAATATATACGTCTATGGTTAAGGTAGTTAAATGGAACTTTTTATCCCTTTGTAAATTTTAGGATTTATTACCTAAAGTTTACATATTACTTTTATCCCTGTTAAAGTGGAACATAAGTTAGTAAAACGCAATTTTTATCCTTTATCCCCGTTTGAATTATCCTACATTTTCCAGAGTTGTGCTCACCCCGGCGTCCCTCGGCACGCCTAGGCGGCGACACGGGTTGATTAATACGTCCAACAGTATCCGATGTAGAGTGAAGTAACTGACAGATATGTCACCTTCATGGTCCAGTGGTTAGGAGCTCGGCTCCCAACTCTGGAGGACAGACTGATCACCCGATAGTCTGATAGTCTGACAAGAAAGATGATCCCTGCGTCAGATGGGCATGTAAGAAGGCAGACCTGTGCCTGATCTCTCGCCAGTCGTGTCGGTCATCCGTCCCTTTGGGTTGCTCTTGTGTACTGCGCACACACTTAGGCAATATAAAATGACCCCTGAGTTCCGGACTGGTTTCAATGAAACCAGCCAGCGCGGCGCCACCAAAATCGGTGTGGGAACTATCATTAGATATACCTACTATATTAACTGATTAACTTAGTAGGGTAATTTGAAAGTTAAACGTGACGTTGAATTTTGACCAATGACGCTTTTTGACATTTGCACTGATGACTCACTGCTCTCTTAACGAAAATATATTATTGTACAGAATGTCAGTGATCGTTACACTCTTCTGGCCCAAGGGGAAATACGCCGCTGCGAGGGGAAGGGCCGCACCATTCACGCAGTCACGTCGAGGACCACGAAAATATTTCTTCCTAAATTTTTATCATTTTATGTCAATACAATGTAGTATCATTCCCAAATAGGAGACAGAAGCTGATCTATGATTATTATTTACTAAAGAAAAGATACAACGCTTGCAATGACGTTACTGTAGTATGAAATACTTTTAAATGGACCAGGAGAAGAGCAGACGGATCGTCCGATGGTAAGCCGTTACTGCCGCCCATGGACACTTGCTACACTTAACATGAACGACAGTGAATTGACGCCATGACCACCATAGGATAGACATACTGACAGATAATATGGGCAAAATGACAGGATTTCCTTTATCACATTGTTTTTTTTTCAATTATGACTTTAAAACTACTAATATACAATGCTAACTGATTTAATAAATGATTGATAATGTTTATGGACAATTTATCTCTAATTTTAAGATCTCTGTAATGTATATGTGGCGGACCAATTAGTGCCACAATCCTGAATCGCGCTATCGAAGTTTTCTAAGATCGGCGGTATATATACAACACCTGAAAATACTACAAGTGGTAATACAATATACATAAAATACTACAAACAAATAAAACCTTACTAAACAAAAATGCATAATGTGCATACGTGATTTATTAGATTCGTGTCTTATTATTTTTACTCGGATTATAGGCAACGAATAATTTCCGACAAGCCAGTTCGGCGGTTTTCGGAAGCAATCGTATAGCCGAACCGAAGCCGAGAGCCATCGCCTGCCGCATGAGTTACCGCTATATAATCATGTCGATATTCATGGGTGTGTGCGTTTGCGAAGTATGAAAATTACACATGCATGCAATGATTTGTCCTGCAGAACGCAACGGCATGAGATGAGTTGCTATTTATAAAATATTAGGCGTTTTTAAGTTATTATATTTTTTTAATTAATTTATTTACTATTAATTAAAGTCATCTAAAACGTACGAACGTTTTATTAAAATATCTGTGAATGACAAGTAAAGCACTGCATTTCTGCCTACAAGGAGCGCACGCCCCTGCCACATTGGTGACCCTCGAAAGAACACGCCACCTTCTGAACATCATCATCATCCCCCTACCCTCCGCACCACGCCAGCCAGCTTCAGCCTCATCGGGTACCTCAAACACCAGCCTCAACGCACCGCGGCCTGGTCGATCCCCATCGGCTTCAACGGGCACTCAACGGGCACAACGATCGGTCAGCAAGCAGAGCACATCTCTCCTGGTCAGCACGTAGCATCGGCCCCGCATGGCAGCACTCCGACTCACTGGAGCCCGTGCAGTAGCAGCACAGTTCCCACTCACTAGGACTCTCTGGCACTGGCGACTCAAGCAGAAGACTCAAGATTCGACCTCCGGTCTTCGGGGTGGAGTGATATGGCGGACCAATTTAGTGCCACAATTCTGAATCGCGCTATCGAAGTTTTCTAAGATCGGCGGTATATATGCAACACCTGAAATTACTATAAATGGGCTTCGGTCTGACCTAGCACACCATCTCGCTCGGTCGGAGATCTCCTTTTGGGGCATCCACTCATCCCACATATTATACTACATTCTTGCAATTAAATATATTTCATTCTTTCGACAAACCATTTCTACGATGGTAATGCTACGCGTGCGGAGGAGTTACACCTCTGGTGTTACACTTGCGTTTCCGGACCTCAAAATCCCCAACCCCCCTGGAGGCCCCTTGCTTTAGAAGAGACTCTAAAAGAGATATAATATTTTTTTTCTATGGACGATTTCGCACAACGTTAATCTAGTCTCGTGCTAAGTTCTCGAAGAACTTGTGTTATGGGTACCAGACAACGGAAATACATATTTTTAATATTATTATATTATACTTAAATTTAAGATTTAATACATATATTTAATACACATCCTGCGGGATTTAACCCGCGATCTCCGGCTTGAGCGCCAATGCTAGCCACTGAGTCACAGAGGTCGTCATCATATGAGTAGAAGTCACATCTGTGCACTCCCTAACTCTGTGTGTGGACTCTGATAGATTGGCGCTTTGTAATTTATCGATGGACTTCTTTGTACTCCAGACTGAATAGATGATTTCAGTCATTCAGTCAGGTAGCCCGAAATTGCTGAAGATGTTTTAGGATATTTGATCAAAAGGCTCATAAAAAAGACAAAAAACGGACAGAAAAGCAATCTGCTAACCAAAAGATAGGCCAAAATAGGGAATTCATATATTATTTTCGTGGTGCGATGAGCGGGATTAGATTTAGAAAAAAAGGAAAATGTTTTAAAAAGTAGCTTATGTAGGTATTTATCATCAGATTTTAGACAAAATCGACTAGAATAAACGTGACTTTCAAATCGGCAATACTTTTAGGCATACCTAACAAATATATTATCCTGATGGGCCCGATTACATTTTGATCCTTTTTTTACGCCACAAACAAATAAATTGATTTTCATACATAGATTACTAAATGCATGTGGAACGCCTATACTAACCTGTTGTGACGCGCTCGAGAAACTTCAAAAATGCCCGATTGGTTTCCCCTACTAATAACACAGTAATATTATGGTGATGCAATGTAACGCACGTTTTTTTAAAAAAAAAAAGTAAAATTATAGTAAACTCTATATATATTTCTCCTTGTAATAATAATTACTAGCCTCACTTAATATACTTCCCAAATTTTATTGTTTACGGCAGAGCGAGTTTCCCCTAACACAGGTAAACTTTACTTAAAAGGGGGTCTCAAACACTGTTATTATATTGTATTTTAAACTCTATATTTCTCCTTGTAATAATAGTTACTAGCCTCACTTAATATACTTCCCAAATTTTATTGTTTACGGCAGAGCGAGTTTCCCCTAACACAGGTAAACTTTACTTAAAAGGGGGTCTCAAACACTGTTATTATATTGTATTTTAAACTCTATATTTCTCCTTGTAATAATAGTTACTAGCCTCACTTAATATACTTCCCAAATTTTATTGTTTACGGCAGAGCGAGTTTCCCCTAACACAGGTGAACTTTACTTAAAAGGGGGTTTCAAACACTGTTATTATATTGTATTTTAAGTTTGTGAATAAAGATTTTGTTTGTTTTGTTTGTTTCGTTTAATAAATGTTTTTCACGTCAATACAGTAACAGATATTTGACACAATATAGTTTCATTTCTCTGCCAGGCGCCTACGTTATCTGTTTTTGTTGTCCATTATTTATCTTGATCTACTCCTTTATTATTATTGTCATGATTGTGCATGTTTTTTATTTGCTCATTGCTTTTTTTGGCGTCTAACAATCGATCCTTTCTATTTTGGAACGGGGTAACTGAAAAGGGCTTAGCAATATTCTATGCTGATTACCCGATTACCACGGTGAAGCCGAAAGGAAGGGTAATGATTTTGGCAGTCTATGTATGTTTCTTCCATCGTAGCGCCTAAGCTACTGATCGGATTTTAATGAATGAGGTGTCAATAGATTCGTAACAATGCCTTGGGTAACATAGGCTGTATAGTTTGCGTATCGGGTTATAGTTTTTATAACATATTTAATGAAACGTTTTGTAAAATCAATTACAGACAACTTGGGTTTACAATGATTGACTGCTAATCTAAAGATGTTTTGTCACTCTAAGTTGATGAAATTGAATTCAAAACGTCCTTTTTACTGAAAATTCTCGTTTTGAAATCAGCTGGGAGGTGAATCAGCCGACAGTGTAATGTCAATGGCCCCAGCGGTGGAGATTCGCATCATTACATCCAGTAATAGTTCTTTTTTTTACTGCAATGTGCAGGCTTGGGGAGTCCAATGAAAGATGTTGTGCTCGCGAATAACGTTTATTAACTCACTATTTAATACACTTACATTACAATATATAGGGAGGTTGTATCACCTCTACATTACTCTCAATTTTTTTTTTCTGTTGAAATGTCTTTAAAGAGTCCAAACTGTTGTTTGTAATAATAAAAGGATTGTGTGGTTTTATGAAACCACGGTAAAAGTGAAACTTAATAACAAAATAGCGTGGAGCACTGGCACAAATGAGTACTAGTCTATACACTACACGGTCAGCTGATGCGAACTATAGGCGCCGCCATATTAGCCTCGGCTGCTCTGACGAGCGCCTTTCACTTTATCCCTACTCCACGGCCGACCGTCACGCGACATTCAACACACAGACGAAAAAGTTTCACTTTAATAAAAACTTCTTTATTAAACAAGATATTTAAAAAAAAAACAATGAAATTTTCATTGTTTTTTTTTTCGTCCCGTTTCGTATCATTATAATATGAATTAGGAACCTACTAAAAAGTTGAAGTGAATTAATACTAACTAATTTTGATCGCGACCACGGGAACAATGCATATTTTTAGTATAAACAGTACCGTTATCATACTAAACATCCGTTGAGTAGTTTTTGCGTGAAAGAGTCGGAAACATCCATCCATCCATCCTGACAAGCTTTTACGTTTATAATAATAGTTGGATTCATAAATTTTAAATTTAAAAAAAAGTTTGGTTTGGATCTGACGAAATGCCGTTAGCAACAATTTATATGTTATAGACGTGGCATGTAGAGGCAAAAACTATCTCCACTTAAATGCCTTAGGAGTTTTGGGGCCGTTTCGACATTTGAAGTATGGTGAAATCAAAATGGCTAACATTTGAGGTATGGTAAAAACCAAGATGGCGTAACTTTTTCTAGTATAAAGATTTGGTATGTCACATGTGCGTCATAGCCTATCTTTAGTTTTGAAATCCTTTATCCGGACGCTCAAACAGTGAAGGAAAACATCGGACGGAAACCTGCATGTCTGTGAAACAATCTTCAAAGATCCAATCTACTTTCCCGATACATATACTATATAAAGCTAATATAAACGAGGCATGTCGATGCAAAAAGTGTCCACACATAAAACTCGACTTAAGTCGAGGTTTGACTTTTGATATTTGCTTTCCGGTCCGCATTTGTTTGAGAAAATGTTCTGAAATCAAGATGGCGTAACCTTTTCTTGTGTGAAGATTTTTTCTGGCAAAAGTACGTCATAGCCTGTCCTTAGTTTGAAATCATTGTTTCCCGCAGTAGTGTAAGACATTGAGTTCATTTGTAAGAACGTTAGCGGTGATGATGATGATACAATTATAATAGCAAAGGGCCACTCTAATTGAAGAACTTTAGCAATTCTGATATCTAATTTGAATTTTCTTAGCAATTAATTCAGAGAATGCCTAGAGAAGTAATTGGTAACCCGAATATGGCTCTAATAATATTTGAAACTATATAAATTTTTCCATTTCATCTTAAATTAAACAGCATTAGATATTTTCCGTGACTTCGTTCGCGCAGAAAGTCGTATATTGCGCGGGAACCGTACATTTTACCATTAAAAATATTGCATCTATCCTTTCCCGTAGTCTAGTCTATATCTGCACCAAATTTCATAAAAATCTGTTTAATTGTGTAGACGCAGTCACGCCTAAACCGCTGAACAGATTTTGATGAAAGGTAGAACGATAGATTAGATCTTAAGGATTGACCTAGGCCACTTTTATCCCGCGATATACGACTATCTGCCCTAACAAAATTGCTGGCTACATATGGTCTTACTACTTACTATTATAAATGTGAAAGTTTGTGAGGATGTATGGATGGATATTTGATATAGTATTAGTTTATGCTCTGGATTAACACACAGGCTACTTTCTAACCCGAAAAAGTACAGTGTTCCCGTGGGATACTGTATAATTAGGCGGGCGAAGCCGCGTGCAAAAGCTAGTTATGCATATTTCTTACTTATGGTCGCGACACCGTGGGCGCAAAAAATACTACCGCGGGAACCGTACATCTTGCTGCGATGAAAGTAGCCCATGTGTTAATCTGGAGCTTAGACTACAATCATACAAAATTTCACCAAAATATGTTCAGTTGTTTTGCGTGAAACAGTTACAAACATATCCATATAAACTTTCGCGGTTATAATATAGTAAGATGAAGGGTCGAATTCACAGCGTGACGATACGCGACGCAACGCGAAGCTGTATTTTTAAGATAGCTAATAAAAATTGAACTTTATTCGCTACATAAAATATACACGTTTCATATGACATCAGTCATACACTGCACAAGCGCAGTGCAGCGCGGTGCAGACATTCGAACCGTTACAATGAAACGCGTATCTTCTGTTCTAAAGAATAAAGTTCAATTTAAAATAGCTCTATTATACGTTTCGTGTCGGGGTGAATTGACACTTAGGATGATAATACTGACGATGTTACGCCATATGACTAAGCTCATCTTCCTAATCGTTTATTCGAGAAATTTCTAAAGAATTTTACAGCAACACTCGTAAAAATGTCTCGCATCTTTACATTTTGTGATTTATAAAAGATATTTTTAGTGTGTTTGTTGCGGGCCAATCACACAAAATGAAAACCGATTTCAGCTGAAATCATCATCATCATCTCAGGGATTCCAGTATGTTCAATGTGGGTATTGGGCCCTTACATTTGCTAATTGCAGGTCATCATATTATAGCTCAATGAATTGTCAGATTATACGCGACGCTATGTGGTGCTGAAATTTTAAGATAGCTATTCAAAATTGAACTTTATTTACTACACCAAAAGATACACGTTTCATATGACGCCAGTCACACATGCTCTGTGCAACGCGATGCAAATTGACATTCAAATTCTTACAATGAAATACATATTGGGATAGGATTATCCCACATATAAAAATAATAATAATATCTATGGACGCTTCACACCACGTCAATCTGGCCCCGTGCTAAGTATCCGAAGAACTTGTGTTACAGGTACCAGAAAACGGGAAGTATATTTAATACTCTTATACTATACATATATTTAAGATTTTTACTATATTATACACATATTTAATACACATACATGACCCAGGAGCACGGAAAAACTTTTTTGTTCCTACGGCGGGATTCGAACCCGCGACCCCCTACTTGAGCACTAACGCGCTGAAGTCGTCACATATTATTCGTACAATTGCCTTATGATGACTACTACAAGGCAAAATTGCCTTAAGATTATTACTTCATTCTCGTAAATAAACAAGTATTTGATTGAGAAAATGTCAACGTCCCAAAACCCCGATTGTCCCTACGTTAAGAAACAAGTAAGTTTGAGTGTTAATGGACTTGCGATGTTTCGGCAATGGCCCACAATCTGTGGGGGGCGCAACGTGACGAGTAAGGTTTATTTATCTACTAGACAAAGATTTCAAAACTAAAGATAGGCTATGACGTACATTTACAGAACAAAATGTCTTCTGAATACAGGAAAAATTTTCGCCGTCCTGATTTCCCCATACCACAAATGTCAGCCATCTTGTTTTCACCATACCACAAATGTCAGCCATTTTGTTTTCACCATACCTCAAATGTCAAAATGGCCTAAACAACTCCAAAAGTGGGGCCATTTAAGTGAGGACAGTTATTGCCTTAATATGCCTCGTCTATAATTTAATTGTCTACGGTACTAGATCTTTCCCGCGACTTAATAGCTAAAAAGAAATCCAGCGGGAAACGTTTTAAAAAATCGAAATCGAGATTGATGAATGAGGCCGGGGAAAATTCAGAGCACCGAAAACAGAACTCTATGCTAAATGAGCTGAAAATCAAACACGCGAGTGTCGAGTCAAATGCCAAAGTCGTATCTGACAGTCGTGTGCTTGATTTTCAAGTCTATTGTATTAGTCCAAAGTTCTATTTTCAACGCTCCGAATGCTCTCCGGCCTTCCGGTTTCCGGACAATATAGACCCAGCTTACTAGTTTCTGATTTTATTGTTTGATACAACCGTCCCCGATCAAACGACACAGCCCAAAGCGTTAAACGGCCGCCGTTTTATGTAAAAATAGCGATTAGCAAAAATCTTGCTTCATCGCGCAATAGACGCGCAATCGATTGCTGAACGTCAAAAAAATCGTATTACCTATGCGATCGATTGCTATTCGCTCGGTGTTTTGTTTGAATGCGCATTTGCTTTATTTTTGCTACGACACTAGCGCCAAAAACAATTTAGTAGCAATCATAGGAACTATTAATGGAATGTCAAGTCAAGCCAACTTCGGTCAGAATGTTTACAAGTGCTTCCATATTGTTTTAGTTCATGAAAAAACTTATAAGAAATGATAGAAAATAAATTATAGTTAAAAAAAACTAAAAGAACACGCTTTTATAGAAAATCTAACTAAAAAATATAAAATAAAATTAGTAAATTTTATTAAAAATAAATGTTTATTATTGTAAAAAAATGTGGGGTGCATAGTGTCAATAGTTATAAACATTTTATTGGCAGATATGAGAAGGATCTTCACTTTGATAATATCTTAAAAATCACTTTAAACGAAATCTGACCGTTTGAAGTGGATCAAAATCAAATCCACTGGAGTCGGTTACATACAAACAAACGTACACGTGAAGACACTGCACCCCACGCTTTTTTACAATAATAAACATTTATTTTTCATTTGCACTATTCTTAATCCAAATTTATTAAATTTAATTTTTTATTTTTTAGTTAGATTTTCTACAAAAGCGTGTTTTTTTAGTTTTTTGTTAACTATAATTTATTTTTTGCTTTTTAGTACGATTTGCTATCTATTAACCGGGGGACCAAAGAGTAAGCCTGGAACTGCACGCATGCGTGGTTCGCGCACTAGTTCTATCTCTCTTACTCTCATGCAAAGGATGCGGAAAGAAATTGATGAATCCTGGCGAATTTAATCAGGATAATCGGATATTTTAATCTAATTATTGCATTGTCATCTGTTTTTGACAGGTGTGCAAAGTTTGAATAAAATCTGATCGTTCAAAGTAGGACAAAATCAAGCCCAAAGGAGTCGGTTACAAGCAAGCAACCTTTTTTTTTGTTTTTACAGTTTTTAAGCAAAGTTTTTTGTCACGTTTTATTGATTATTTAATTATTATCAAGAAACAAACAAGAAAAACCTTTTCTTGGCCAAAAAGTAAACGTAAAAGTGAATGTCTTTGAATCTACGTTAAAATTCGTAAAAATCCAGGAATTCTGAAATAAACGAAGGTAGACACACCATTTGTCACACTTGAAGTTATCACCTAGCAGTCGTCGCATGATTAATGTTAAAGAAAACGGTAGAACAACATTTGAGGGAGGTTCCCGCAAAACCTAATCATCATCTCCTTTTTATTTAAATTACTCAGAGTCGCTCTTTGATGGTATTAGGTTCGTCTGATGGTATCGGTCCATTGGCCCGATAGGAACCCGTGATTACAGAAGAGTTGTAAGTGCGTTTGGCTTTTCAAACCTATGTGCAACCTGATCCTGAAGCAAAGAAAGTAATATATAGTGTGATTTCTACTACTATTGCAAATGTGACAGTTTGTGAGGATAGATGGATGTTTATTACTCCTTCACGCAAAAAGTACTGAACGGATTGCAATGAAATTTGGTATGGTAAAAGTTTAAGCTCTGGATTAACACATAGGCTACTTGTTATCCCGAAAAAGTAGTGTATAGCCGATGTCATATAAGACGTGTATCTTTTTGTCTAGTGAATAAAGTTCAATTCTGAAAAGCTATCTTAAAAATGCAGCGTCGCGTCGCCTATCGGCGCGGTGTAAACTGGCCCTAACGTGCCTGGTTTTAATTGTTCACTTCCACCTCTTAGACTATTCTCACGTCAGCTAGGCTATCGCGTGTCCCGCGGTGACGTCATTTCATTAGGGGCAATTCCCTTTATGTCCGTTTTACTGTCCCAATCAAAAGATAAAGGGTTATATGGTGTAGTAATGGTTCGGTAGTTAAATGCCATGGTTTTGTGGGAAAGAGACGGACGATACTGCTGTCTCATACTTCCATCATCCATGGTTTTAAGAGAATAAGTATTATATTATGCTTAGGCCTTTTCAGCCCTGATCGGATAGTTTGTAAATGAATAGACAATTTTACACATAATGCTACCAATTTAAATGTAACAGGATAGTAGAGAAATGCAGTGACACATTCATCCATACATCCATCCATCCTCACAAACTTTCACATTTATAATAGTAGTAGGATAGATCCGTGCGAAGCTGAGGCGGGTCGCTAGTGTTGTCATTGTATTCACACCCAATATTTTCAATGTATAGGCTAAAAGCAAACATATCTCACAGAATATCATTTTAAACCAATACGAGGGCGGGTCAATAAGTCCGTGACTTTTGGAATAAAACACAGATTTTTGGATAAATAAATCATTTTATTTTTCAACGTAGTCCCCCTTGAGCTCTATACACTTTGTCCAACGCTTCTCCAATTTTTTTATTCCTTCCAAAAAATATGATTTGTCGAGGTCCTCAAAATAGGCCTTTGTTTGCGAGATGACTCATCATTGGAGTCAAATCTTTTTCCACCGAGCCATTTTTTCAGGTTTGGGAACAAGAAGTAGTCACTCGGAGCCAAATCTTGAGAATAGGGTGGATGTGGGAGCAATTCATAGCCCAATTCATGGATCCTTGCATTGTCTTAGTGAAAAAGAACTTTTTTCTTGGCCAAATGAGGTCGGTTTTTTTTCAAATCCTCATTGAAACGGTCCAATAAGTTGGCATAATATTCCCCATTAATTGTTCTTCCCTTTTGAAGATAGTCAATGTGGATTATCCCACGTGCATCCCAAAAAACAGTCGCCATAACTTTATTGGCTGACAAACCCACCTTGGCCTTCTTTGGCGCCGATTCACCCTTAGAACCCCCACACTGTTTTGACTGTTATTTGGTCTCTGGTGTATTGTGATGGATCCATGTTTCGTCCACGGTTAAAAAACTCCTCCATATTGTGATTAAACAACGCCAAACCTTCCTGTGAAGTTGTTACACGATTGCGTTTGTGGTCGACTGTGAGCAAACGCGGCACCCATCTTGCGGAAAGCTTTCTCATGCCCAAGTGATCATTCAAAATTGAAACCACTGAGCCATGCGAGATGCCTATGGCTTCCACAATCTCTTGCACTTTCAATCTTCGGTCGGCCAGCACCATATCGTGAATTTTTTCGATTGTTTCGGGTGTAGAGACCTCAACTGGGCGTCCAGGACGTTCGGCATCTTCAGTGCTTGTAAGGCCACAACGAAATTCAGTAAACCTACAACTTTTTTACCATTGAAATCGATGGTGCAGAGTCCCCATAGTATTTATCAAGCTTAGCCTTGGTCTCGGTAATGGTTTTTTTTCGCAATAAATAATGCTTAATAAGCACACGAAATTCACTTTTTTCCATTGTTTCCTTAAGTTACTGGATAGTCTGATAAAGATAGCTGTAAAACACAAACTAACTGACGCAGCAAGTTCAAATTTTGATAGGAGTCAACTGACAGATGCCTGTTGACAGGAGTAGTGTTGCTTTTTCAGTAAGGAGGTTAGAAATTCAAAAAGTCACCGACTTATTGACCCGCCTTAGTACTTTCCGCTTTATAGTCAAAGAGGCGACATTACGTAATATCGTTCGAGTCCGATATTTTCGCTTCATAGTTCATAACATTATTTTAAAATAATTTTTCGCTTTATAGGCTAAGAAGCGGCCACATTTATTGTTGTAAATATAATATCACATGCCAGGGTGATATTATGACAGTACCTACTTTATGACTTGGCAACTCTCCAAAGTACATTTAATATTAACTATTTAATCTTAACTTTCACAAGCACACTTATTACTTTGTACATGTAACGCAGACATATTACAAAAGTAATTTGTGCAATATTATATTAAACATTTTTTAAATCCCACCCACGCCCACGTGCAACTCTTCTAGTGTTGCGGATAACTAACAATCAGGATATTCTACACAGGTAGAATTAAAAAACCAAACATTTGAGAATGAAGCCTATCTATTAAGATGACGCATTGATGACGGAACTGGAGGGGTAAATGTGTCTCGATATGGAAGTCATATCTAAGTAAATTAAGAACTATATTTTAATTGTTTTATAATTAAAATGTTGTCTGTTTGTCTGTCTGTCTGTTTGTCCCTAAAACGTGTGGACCGATTTTCACTTTCAGTGGCAGATAGCCGGTGTTATAAGAAGTAACTTAGGTACTTTTTGGTGTTCCGTTAAAAAATAGGGTTCCGTTTCCGTTACTTCTACGTAAATATGATGTTGCGGGCACCAGCTAGTATTTCAAATAAAGTTTATTTTTAAACTTCGAACCGAAGTTCATTCGAACCATTTAAGCGGACAAACGACATTTTCCGCGCTCACACGAATAGGTTATAATGTTTGATATTATAATGATGGAATTTGAAATTATGAATCACGTTAGGTGAATTATAGATTTTGTTTATTACTACTTAGGGTCAGTTTACACCGCGATACCATACGTTCAGACGGTACGTGACGCTATACGGCGTCGCATTTTAAAGATAGTTATTCAAAATTAAACTTTATTCACTACACTAAAAGACACTCTGTATAGCGCGGTGCATCTAGGCATTCGAACTCTTACAGTGAATCTGTTGCATAATATCATAGCTAAAAATCACTTAAACATCAGGTGGAATCGTGAATGGGCTAGATCAAGTAACATTAAAGGCAAACACTACTTTGATATTCAAGGTGGCGTTCCAGTTAGGCCATGGTTTTTTAAATACACACAGAGTAGCAAAATGGCGTGCTCTACAGTCTGTCGAGTTAGACTCGGACATTGCTGCTCACCAGTATTTTTAGCTAAAATTAGGGTTAGGGATAGCTCTCTATGTGAGTGTGGCCTTGACGAGGGTACCCTAGACCACATATTTTTCTGTTGCTCTAGAAACCAATCCTCCCTCTATGACCCTTCCAATATTCCCCGCCCTATCAATTTCAAATCATCTCTATGTTATGTAAATACTTCTTTTATTGAAATTCTATGTGCATATATTCGTTCTAATAATATTAAATTGTGAAGTTTCACTAACACTTATTTGGTTGTGATTGTTTTAGATTATTCAACAACATAGCATCATTTATGTAGTTCACTGTACCCTTGTTTCCTCACTAGACCTACAATAGAGCAGGGCTTAAACATATTAAGCACTCGGATATTGGCATCTCACTGAGGCCGCCATACATAAAAGAAGAAGAAGAAGTAGTTTATTTTAGTTAGCCAAAAGGCTATATACAAGTGTAGACGTATCTGTGTTAAGCATCTCTCTCATATGTACCAATATAGGAGAATATAACAATTGTTGCTGGATTATTATTATCACCACTCAATATTAAGAAGAGTATGTAAAAACCAATACGTCGTAGTTCTCAACATAAACGTGTATCTTCTAAAGTTCAATTTCGAAAAGCTATCTTAAAAAATGCAGCGCCATGCCGCGTATCGTTTCGTTGCGGTGTGAATGGACCCTTACGTCTCAAGCCGTCCGTTCAAGCCGTCAATCCGTTTGCTTGTTTGCCCGCTACATCTCCGCCACAAGAGCACGGGGACTCCGTTCATATCCAGTTAAGTATAGACGTAAACATATAGACAGTTTATCACAATAACTTGACCGAATTAAATATTTTCGTTGACGTTTAGATTAAATATAACATGAACAGAGTATAGAGGAGGGAAGTGTTGTGAACTACGACGTCTTGGATTGGATTGGAGAGAGATGCTTAACACAGATACGTATTACACTATATATAGCTTTGGCTAACTATAATAAACTAACTAACTGGCTGTGCTTGTGACATCTGTCAATATGACATTGATAGTTCTACTTCATAATATTGTTATGTAATGCAACAGGAACATAGTACAGAATTGTCAAGCAGTGGCCGAGCTTATGATGAGGAATAGCTATGAACACTCTGAATCATGTCAAACAACAAGATCAAAATTGGTTCATCAGTTTATCCGTTTACAAGCCAGTAGACTTTTGTTCGAAAGATTTTTCCCAAGACGTTTTAATAATTTATTTTGTTCCTTAAAGAAAGGCGTAGACCTGATGATATCTGTGGCTCAGTGGTTAGCCCGTTGGCGCTCAATCCTAATGGATCCTTTCTATATCATGAGTGGACCGCCGAGCAGATCCGAATATTTGCCATTTGCCTCTTTGAAAAATGACGATTCCATCTGTGGGATAAATACTTTCTTCGTGAACATAGGTATATAGGAAACAATGCCATTCTCATACTACTATTATAAATATGAAAGTTTGTGAGGATGGATGTATGAATAGATGTTTGTTACTCTTCCACGTAAAAACTACTGAACAGATTTTGATGAAATTTGTATAAGTTTAGGCTCTGGATTAATACATAGACTTCTTTATATGCCGAAAAAGTGTATCCGTATGGATACTTTATGTAGCTTGCGGAGCCGCGGGAAAAAGCTAGTATAAAATAATTTAAACATACATCTTGAAAGTTTTAGATGAATTTATAAACATCAAATAGAGATAACTTAAAATTTTAAATTGAAGTCTGTTATCAACTCCTGAACGTGTATTCCGAAGTCGTTACTCGATACGGAGATATTATGTTACGGGCTATTACGGACTAGCTGTCGCCCGCGGCTCCGCCCGCGTATCCCATGGGAACACTGTAATTTATTGGGATAAAATGTAGTCTATTTTTTAACCCAGAGCCGAAACTACTGCTATACCAAATTAAATTAAAATCCGTTCAGTAGTTTTTGCGTGAAGGAGTAACAAACATCTATCCATCCATCCATCTTCATAAACTTTCACATTTATAATATTAGTAGGATGTTTAACTAGTTGTTCACCTTGGCCTGCTCTATGTTCTCAGCTTACGTTCTTATCTAGTCGAGTCAAATTCTTAAAAATATATATATTTTCATGTGGAAACACTGGTCTTTTTCACGCGCTATTTACCTCTCGCTTGACCGCAGACCTTTTGTAAGTCCGTCACGTCAACGTTGTTGATTTACATAACTACGGCGAAGCCAAATAGAAGGGTAATGAAATTGTCAATCTATATAAAATTTTTAGCCTTCCGTATCCCACTGTAACACTGTACTTTTTCGAGATAAACAGTAGCATTTGTTTTAATCCCGAGCCTAAACTACTACCATACCGAATTTCATCAAAATCCATTCAATAGTTTTAGCGTGAAAGAGAAACAAACACCCATCCATCCATCCATCCTCACTAAATTTCATAATATTACAACTTTTATAACATTTATAATATTAGTAGATTAAAATCGGTTCATACGTTTGGGAGCTACGATGCCACTGACAGACAAACAAACGTCAAACTTATAACACCTCTCTGTTTTTGCCGCGGGTGAAAAATATAAAATTCGACCGTATTAATGTGTATTTCTAAATTGCGCGGTAAATAATTGACATTAATGTTGCATTGCATTATAGTGTACTATTGTATTTTTGTTTACGTTTGGATTCTCTGGATCCTCAAACACGTTTTGATACATTTACAATTTCGGTAAATTCGATAATACGAAAATAACTCGACACTCGAAATGACACTTTAAAACTGTAGTCGCTAGGTTCTTATTGGAATATCCCTCAGAATACATTACCGGATTACTTTTTCCAGAGCAATACGTAATATATTGTCAATGGCAATATTACATAGGCACATTGTAAATGGTTTAGTGCCTTCATGGCAATACTAATAAAAATGTTATCGTCTGTACATTGTACTTATGAATATTGCTTGGAGTTATAATACGCTATCAATCCTACTACGAGTACTGAATAAAAATATATTTGTAACTACGAAACGGCATTCAATGCGGCAATTTTTGACGTGATAACGTCTTATAAATCGATGGAGCTGGCTGCACGCACGAAAAAACATGACTCATGCGTTACCTACCCGTTATCGTTACCAAATACCGTTACCAAGTACCAGCGTTAGCTCGCATTGCCTTTACCTCATTATTATTATTATTATTATTATTGTTGTTGTTGTTCTTCTTGTTGTTGTTCTTGTTTTTGTTGTTGTTGACGTTGTCACGTTCAACTATCGACAGTAAACCGACTTTACAGACAACCGGTATGTTTTTTTTTTGACCTATTTTTAGTTTTATTTATAGTACCTGTTTAACCGAGCTTTGCACGGAGTTCTGGTAAATAAAAAAAATATAAAGAATCACAAATATATTTATCAGACCGAGATTCGAACCCACCACATTCCGAATTTTCGAACAGAGAAAAATTATACATACGCATACCAAACTGACATGCCAATCGAAATTATTGATATATTTTTGCACTACCAAAAAAAACATTATAAAGCTTAACAATGCGCAGTTTCTCAGGGATAAGACCTAGCTAGAACAGTTTTTTTTTCCCCCAAAACTCTCTGCATACTCATGGTAATACTTGTAGCCGTTTTCGAGAAACCGACTATATATAATATACAAGATTGTCTCGTTTAAATTATAAGATATGATTTGCCATTAATAATACATATGACCCCAACTTTTCACCATTCTAACGCCAACCATCATTGTTTGAACGATATTAGTCCTGTTATAATCTTCAACCCTCACTTGTTGATAACTCTTTTACACATCACCTGTAGGTGTAGGTGTAGGTGTGGGTTAGGTGTGGGTTAGATGTGGGTTAGGTGTAGATAGTAGGTTGTAGGTGTAGTTGATGGGAGTTATTTATTACAGTCAATAGTTACATGGTTAGTCATTTGGGTACAGCTAGTTAATATATGAAATTCAATACCACGCTTCACATCGGGTAGCGTGTTCCATTATTTATTGTATGCATACATTGTATGACATCTGTGCAATATTGAAATCGTGAATTCCTCAATTGAAAATGTATAGTTTATAAATGATGGATGAGTGTCATATACCTACACTTTACACCCATAGGGCATAGACATAATATTATAGACGAGGCAAAAAGTGTCCGCAATTGCCCTGCCCCACTTTTGGGTTATTTGGGGCAGTGGAGGTTTGACATTTGCGCGTCTTGACATTTTCACACAGTAATAATACACAGAATTTCCACCAAGAACATACAGAACAATCAATTACATATTATATTGACATTTTGAAATTCGCTTTCAGCAGTCCGCATATAATTGACAAATAATTCTGAAATCAAGATAGCGCATAACTTTTCCTAGTATGAAGATTTTTTTTGGCATAGCCCATCCTTAATTTTGAAATCATTGTCTTCACCAATGTTATAAAGAGGTTTGTTTCGATTGTTCGTTTATTTGCATTGAATAGGCTCCGGAACTATAGGATCGATTTGGATGAAATTCAGCACAGATCTAGAGTGAACCACAAGGCAGGACATAGGTTACTTTTTATCTCAGCAAATTGCACTGTTCCTATGTAATATCTCTTTCCGGGCACGAAGTCGCGAGAATCATCTAGTTTTAAATAATCCCTCGATAGAAAATGCATGATTTCATCAATATTGAACGAGTGTCATACATATGTAATGTATTAGTAAAGTTTGATTCGATAAGAAATGGTGCATATGTGTGCATGCTTTGAAAGAAATGTGACTTGGCCAAGATTTTTCATAACTTCTTTGTCAAAACTTGCTTTAAACTGAAGATAGAAAAATATTCGCTGCGTACGTTAAAGTACTTTGACACAAAATCCAACTGTTGGATAAATATAAAGAAAGGTATAATAAATAATAGTGGCAGAAGTGAAACAGCATTCGTTATTAAAAATCCAAAAATACTCTCATCGTGCCTGAAGAACATTAATTTCTAAAAATAAAAATATTTGTTTACCTTTAACTTTGTTTAACTGCGTTACGCCTATCTGGCATTAGTATTCGAAATTACACATATTTTATTTGTATTATACGACGTAAGGGCCGTAACCATTTTTCGTGACAGAAAATCGTAATACCCCTCGTTTATATTGATGTGTCACTTGAATAATAGAAATACTTCATTTTGTACTGTCTCATTCTGTAAAGTTTTCTGTTGGCTGTAGGTATACATTAAAATGAACGATTCCCGCGCGCTAGATTTTCATTCTAAGCGAGCAAAGTCACGGCCAGTAAATTTTTTTGTTTTCTCATTTACTCAGCTTTCTCTCTTCACTCTGAAATAAATTCATCTGCTGATTTAAAATAGTAAAATTTGACTAATTCAAGAATTCGTATGCAAGATACGGTGGCCATTTTGTGAAGACATAAAACAAAATGGCGGAGGAGATTGGAGGTTTTATGTAAATACTTAATTCCTAAATTGGAAATGATATTTTTACGGGTGATAAATTTTAACACATCTTCTGTCTGATTTACTTTTATGTGTTTTTTACATCTTTTAAATTTGAAATTCATAAAATGGATAAAACACTCCTCCTTTGTGTCTTTGAACGTAATAAAATAAGATATTGTGAGGTGAGGCAAGATGATGAATGGTCATATATAGCCAGAATCATATGAAAAGTATATATATAAGTATAAGTAGTAGTAAAGTACAAGTAAGTATATTATAGTATTGTACGAGTAGTAAGTAAGAGTTCAAATTTCGAGCTGCGCCGCGCTTTCAATGAAACGTGGATCTTCTTGTGTAGTGAATAAAGCTTAATTTTGAACCACTGCCTTAAACATGCCGCGCTGCGTCGCGTCTCGGTGTGAGCTGACCCTATCAGTAATATCATTATTTTAATTATGTATCTTCCTTTAATAGAACTAACGGGCGAATCTTATACTTCAAACGAGACAATCTTGTATATTTATTTGAAATAGTATTTCTATGAAATTTACTATGCAGAGAAATTTAGGGGGGTGAAAAATTGATCTGAATTGAACACTGATCTGAATTGATGGAGCTAGGACTTACTCCCGGGAAACTGTGCAGTATTAAGTTTTGTATTTTTTCTTTCATCGAGCAACAATATATAAAATACTTTCGACTGAATAAATGTCAGCCTAAATGGCAGAATGGCATGCATATGAATAATTTTTGCTTTGTTCGAAAATTGGGAATGTGTTGGGTTCAAACCCCGGTCAGATACATATTTTTGTCAATGTTTAATTATTTAAAATCTATTAGAACTCGGTTATCCAGGTACACATTCTTAAATGCGCCAAGTAAAGATAAAGACGCGCTATAATTACAAACTCTGAGAGTATCTGCTGTAATAACTCAGGCGCAAGCCTCCTAGTTTAAAATTAACGTTAAACTAGACTTAACTTTAAACTAGAAAATACAAATTCAAATTCCGTGAATTTGAATTTGTATTTTCTAGATAATGGATTTCATTTTACTAGAAGTTCACACTGTGGTCGAAATTCAGGCATAATAATTCGTATAATTTTTAAGTTTGAACTTTATCAGTGTTCTTTTGCCACTTAGATAGAAAAATGTAAATGTTGTTACAGATTATACGTGTAACAATATTGTGCCCATCAAACGCACGGTAGTGTGTGTTAACAATCTGACTTAGTGTGTGTTGTTGTTACTTTAATTAATTGTATGTATTTCTTAGCGTTATTTTAAATAATATTAGCATTCTGCACAACCTCCTCCAAATTTCATACCCCTCCGTTTCCACAATTCTCGTTAAACACTACTTAAGGTTTTGCTTCTCGTATCAATATTTTAATAATTAATTATTGATATCCAAAGCAATTCAACGAAACACTTCAAATGTAGAATATCGAGAAATTATTTCGTAGAGCAGCTACGCCGTAGCGCCGTTGCTCGTAGCCCGCTACGTACATCGTAGTACCTCTGTCTATGACGTAATCACGCATATACAAATGTACGGATTTTGATGAAATTTGGTGCATGGATAGATTAGACTTTAGAAAACGACATAGGCTACTTTTTGTAACGGAAAAATGGAAATCGCGCGCAATATACGGGTTTACACACAGACAAAGTTTATTTTTTAGCTTATATATGTTTATTTTTAAGCTTATATTTATATTTTATTATTATTTTTAAGCTTATATATGTTTTTTCTTTCATCGTGCACAACAATATATCAATAATTTCGCCTCTGTTAAGTTGATGTGTGTGATTGGCCAATCGGAATGACATAACAGAGGCGAAATTATTAATATATTAGGAGATCCAAAGGGAGATCTCCGACCGAGCAAGGTGGTATGCTCGTCAGGCCGAAGCCCACTGTGGTGGTTTTCAAATGTTGTATATATATCACCGATCTTAGAAAACTTCGATAGCGCGATTCAAGATCGTGGCGCTAATTGATCCGCCACAGCAGCTTCGTATACCTATGTATAATTTTTGCTTTGTTGGAAAATTCGGAATGTGATGGGTTCGAATACCGGTCAGATAAGTATTTTTATGATTTTTTAATTTATCATAACTCCGAGCAAAGCCCGGTTGCCCAGGTAGTAAACTACTTAAATTCGGTGTAGTGAATGAAGTTATATTTTGCTTTAAAATGCAACGCCACGTCTCGTAGCGTATCGTTGTCGACTTACAATAATGCGATCAAATTATGAGAACGATAACTTGTAAGAGAATTTGTGCCCTGACTGTACTTTTTTATTATAAAATATTTTATACAACTTAGAATAAATAAACAGAATGTAATATAAAAAGGTTTGTGATTTGGAATTGCTTACGTGAGGTTCACCGTATAAACTCAATTCCAAGAGACCTTAATTCATAATATTATCAATATATTACGTAGACCATAAGAAAATTTAATGATCTCTATCATATCTCTCTATATAACAGTGGCGAAGGTTCTAAAGAACTCCATTCTTATCGGCTTCCCTTTCAGATTACCACATGAAGACCTCTAGCCAAAATTGGGGTAAAGAAAACAACAATATCTTAAACTAGTCAGGTCAGACAAGCGATAGCGCGATGTAGACCGACTCAAGCGACATCTATGCGCTCCACGTTGCAAATTTGACACGAATATTGGAATCACAGATCTCTTTAAAACCCGATATATTCGGAGTTATGGTGGAAGATCATAGGAACCTTGTCTCGTTAGAAATAAAGTTGAAATTCAAACTCGTTTTTAATAGCCGGCTGGCCAACTAAAGAACTATATTATTATTATGATTTGTCCGATGACAGTTCGCAGTAATTAAGGGCTATTTTTCTGTGACATTAACCCGCATTTTTGTAGCTTTACCCAATGAGGAGCCGTTATTAGATAATATCACGTGCATCATGAGACAAATGAATTTTGAAAAGTAGCTCGGCGGTACCTCAGCTGCGCGTCCTTGGATGTAAAATCATTTTATTACGTTAATAATAATTATTGTTCAACTATTATTTTTGAAATTATATTGAGCGGTGAGAAGTGATAAATATAATTCGTCTTAAGGTTTAAACTAATACGTGTTTATGTACTTATATGTGAATATTGAATGTGAGACTACTTGTGTTTTGTTTATTGTTGGTGATAAATCGTTTGAATATATCGACCGTTACGGTAAGCGGAAAGTTGGATACGTACCTTCTGTCAATTGTAATTTGTAGTTATCATAATAATAGACGATCATAATATTATATATTATTATTTAATAGGCGGTAGTACCGTGGAAGTATTTTAATATTATAATTATCTTACAATAGTTAATAATACACAGACGTTTTATTATTAATTACCTATGAACTTTATTGTAATGTGTTGAGGGTTAAATTGACTTCTCTTATCAAATAAAAAGTTGTGTAACCCTAGACATCTCGCTTCCTGCTTGACAATGTCATATAAGTCTACCTCTGTGGCTCAGTGGTTGAGCGCGTTGGTGCTCGAGCCGGGGGTCACTGGTTCGAATCCCGCCGAAGGATCATAAAAGTTTTACTGTGTTTCTGGGTAATGGATGTATATTAAATATGTGTATAATATGATACTAATCTTAATTATAATATGAAGAATATATTTTAAAAGTATTAAATATGTACTTCCCGTTGTCTGATACTTGTAACACAAGTTCTTCGGATACTTTGCACGGGGCGAGACTGACGTGGTGTGAAGTGTTCATAGATATAAAAAATATATATTTATAAACTTTTATGACATTTTTTAAAAGGAAGCGAGCTGATGACAGTCATAAACACTCCTAGCTAAGGACCATCTCGATTATATGAGCTTAAAAAAAACACATCAAATTCTTCTTTCCGTTTAGAAGCGACAATTCTACAGACATTTTATGATATTTACATTACTGCCGTAAGGACAGGGAATGTATGCGTAAAATGTCTCTAATATAAGTGCCCCAATAAGACACTCTAGAAATAATGCGCGCGTAACTTTAACGAGACATTCGGCCTAAATACTAAAAATACTAAAACGCCATTTAAATTGACTGGCTCAAAATATGCTGTCATAGTCATTTTAAAATAGCATAGACAGTGACAACCTCTGTTTTTAGGGGTCGCTAACTTAACTAAAACCGCAAGGTTTTATATTCGGCTGATATTAATGTATGTTTAATAATAATATAGCGATCATTTATTTTAGTTAATAGAAAATGTTCCTATGGCCTCATCCCTACGTTCAAATTATTGTTTTATGATGGCATTATTGACAAAACATTTGAGGTAAGCAACCCGAGTGTTGGCACTTTATCAGTATTTCCACCTGGAAGGTTTCCTCATTGCTTATTATTGTTGTTATACTGGGGCCAGAGCGGTGCCGTTTAAAGCTAGCGATTATATTATTTTCCAGTTGTGTAAACTGTAAAGAATCATCAGACTTCTTAAGAATTTTTAAGCGTTTAAAAAATATCGCGGGTGGCCATAGATTGGGTCGGCCGGACCGGAAAATTACAAGGGCCTCACAGAAAACCGGAGGGTAACAACGATTGTATTATATTAGTACCGGAGTCCCAAGGAGATTGGGAGAAGGAAAAGCTTATTCGAAGTGGTATATCCATTGGCTGCAATACAGTCCTTTAAACGTTGAGGCCAGTTATCAATAGAAGCACGCACTCTTTCCATGGGAAAATTCTTCACTGCCAATCGTGCTGATTGTTTAGGGACTCCAAATTATCATGGCGTTTAGAGCAAGCCGTACTCTCTAAAACTGACCATAAATCATAATCCAGCGGATTAATATCGGGACTAGACGACGGCCAGTCTTCAGCTCTAATGAAGTCCGAAACGTTCGTTTCCAACCAAGACTGCGTCGACCGAGCTTTATGGCCCGGCACCGAGTCTTGCTGGAAGGACCATTCTTGGTTATTGAACATGGTGTTGTTAAGGGGCTTCACTACTTACTCATGAATGGTATCTTGATGCAGTTGATTTCGCAAAAGTATGGCTCAGTCACTCCTTCATAGCTAATACTCCACCAAACCATCACTGAAGTCAGATAGTGCCCACGTTGCACCCTGTCGACTAATTGGGAAGCTTCCTTAGAGCTTTGAGCATAAATACGGTCATTTTGTTTCTTAAAATGTTGCTCAATTGTAAAAAATTTCTCATCCGTAAACAAAATTTTTCTGTGACTTCCCTTTGCGTACCGCTTCAGTAGTTGTTTCGATTTTACCACCCTATTCTTTTTAAAATTGTCAGTTAAGAAATGACCAGTACGTCTCTTATAGGCTGCAAGTCCTAAGTCATCTTTTAAAATACGCGACATGGTTCTAGGTGCTATCTTCATCTCCCGAGATAAAATCTTTTGCTTTCGGACACGATTTCTTCGAATTGTTTCCCTTACTGCTTTGACCACCTTTTTCGTACGAACACTACGTGGATGGCCAGATCTTTTTCTGTCTTAAACAGAGGAGGTCTCATTGTACCTATTAATAGCCCGGTACACAAACATTTTACTAATACCAAGCGTATGGAGAGTTTTAAAAATTGCATTTGGCTCCATACCTACTTTGTGTAATGCAATCACAGCGATTCGGTTCTCTTTATCACCCCACTCCATTTTAATATCGCAAAATATTGTACAATGTATTGGCGCCAAAATGAGAAAATTCAATGAACAATCATATAAAAATGACAGATTCCAAATTCGCTCTTATGGAATTTTGCCATTGGTGTTTTGTTTCATAGATAGCTGCTTACGGATTCCATTTTAGTACTCCTTCCATGTATATTCTTCTTTCTAGACAGTAGCAATTCATCAATTTTGTCAGTTTACAATAGAAATGCGTTACGGTCAGTTCACTATTGTGTACTGAATAAAGTTATCTTAAAAATGCGCTATGTCGCGTACCGTTTCGTTTCGGTGTGTATTGACCCTTGAGATACACCTCTATAATAATCATAGACCTATAATTATAATATAGATGAGACATGTCGAGGCAAAAGTGTCTACACTTTGCTAAATTGTCAAATAGCGACTGGTTTCAATAACCTATTTACCAATAACCATTTGTTAAAAACGTCGTCATTCAATCATTTGCCAGTTTTTTGCGATACAAATTTGACGTTCTTAACAAATAGTCATTGGTAGATAGGTTAATGAAATCGGCCGTAAGAGAATTGTTAGAAGTTACGGTAAAAGCAATTTCTTTACGGATTTCTGGTGTATTTGATACTAGACGATTCACCTAATATGGCCATTTTAGATCTGGTGTCTGTATTCCACGATCATCAGGTGATCTATTTGCTTATTTGTTGACATTATCGGGTATTATCAATAACAAACAGACCCTCAGAGTGTCCCGATTCGCTCTAAATTCTCACGTCACACAGTTCAGTCGTTGCGGCGCCGATTATTGCGCTCGGTGTTAGAATAGAGCCGCTGATACACGTCCTAGTTATGGTGGTGGCGAGTAATTTTACAAGGTATAAGGCTCGGTAAGGTACGCGATATACGCGATACGTGACGCGAAGTGGCGCTGCATTTTTAAGATAGCTATTTAAAATACTTCTTTATTCACTACACAAAAAGATACACCTTTCATTTGACGTCAGTCATACACTGCACATGCGCTTACAATGAAACGTTTATCTTCTCCAAGAATAAAGTTCAATTTTGCTATTAAAAATTCTTTGTTAAAAATTAGGCGCTATGACGCTTTGTTTCGTCTCGGTGTATATTCACTACCCTTAGGATACACCCACATATAATCATAGATCTATGTTATATAGATCGAGAATGACGGGGCAAAAAGTGTCCACACTTAAACTGCCCCACTTTTGGGGTTGTTTGGGGTAGTCGAGGTTTGATATTTGTCATCTTGACATTTTGACATTTGCTTTCCGCAGTCCATTTTTTTTAATATATGGCATCGGCTTATAACCATTTGCCAGTGTCAAGATAAAAAGGCGGAAAATATAACTTTCATTTCAGTCTTCAACACCGTATTCCTAAATGGTCAAGTCTAAAGTCTAGTCAAAGTTCAAATAAAAAGTCAGTGCAGGCAATGGAGTCATGTCAGTCGATTCAGTAAAGTGCTAGAAGCTTTACTGAAAGTTCCTAGGGAGTTTTGGAGGGAAACACAAAATAGCACGTTTTTAGAAGTTGCACCACTTGCCCACACTTGTGCACTTTGACGAATATTTAATGGTTAAATATGTTTAAATATATTTAAAGGGTAAGTATTCTACTAATATTACTCATTAAGAACCGAATTAACACAAATTTATGAAAGAAATACAAAAATCACCACGTCACCATGTGAATTCCCCAACAAAACTACGGCGTAACTTTTTCTTGTATGAAGATTTTTTTCCGGCACAGCTAAAGTTTATATGGAGGAGGAGGAATCTAAGTTAATATTTTTCTATAATAATCCTTATCAATGTAAAAATTTGATAGAAATAACACTACCACAGATTAATATCTCACACTACCATGCGTTTGATACAATTTTGTCGGACGTTGACGTTTGTCAATCTGTCTTTAATTCAATAGACAACATTAACATTTTTGTTCCGTGTCCAAGAGGCAATCGTGCCTAATAAAGTTCAAAATTAAATGATTAAGATCGAATTTCGACCACAAGGCGACTAATAGTTGTTAATAAGTTCCAAACAAGACAAGATTTTAAAGACAATGAACTTCGCTACCACTTGGCAAATAATACCATTGTAAATTATACCAGTCTTGCAAGTACAATCACACATTTCACATTTATACTAATAGTAGTAACTATGATTTTTACAAAAACTATCACCCGACTACGTAAATTATATAGCCTATGTTACCCGGGCTATAATCACGAATCTATTCACACATAATTTATTAAAATCAGATCCGTAGTTTGGACACTATGGTGGAACAAACATACATACATACATAGACTGTCTAAATCATTACCCTTCCATTTGGTTTTGCCGTAGACGGGTAAAAATAAACCTTCCAAAATTAAAATTAAACTTAAAATTCTCCAACTGTCCCGTGTATCAGTGCTCTAAACGCCCAGTGCCATTTATTTTAATGGCGTCCTTGATTCACCAATAGTGATCTCTAATTCTGTATTCGATATTGCTTCCCGAATTTCACGGATTCGGGGATTTCAGATTATCAACGCCAGGCTTTTGGTGAAAAAGTCTTCTTATCTCAGTCGTTTGTACTCAAAATCACTTAGGTATTTACGCAACGGATTTTTATACGATTTTAAACAGGAAGGTTGTTGAAAATTGTAATTTGGATTCGACGAAACTCGAATTCGAGTGTACACGAATCGCAAAACATAAAAAAAAATGTGAAGAATCGTGCTTGCGTTACATATTGCGTGATATAAATTTAAAATATTTACACCACGGGCACGGATACGCTAATTCATGTTGGTATATTTTTCTGTCAAGTGGCAAAAATACACAAACATTATTTCGCGCCGAGTTTTTGTGAGGCCGTGTTACCACCACAAAAAGTTAAAGTTCTGTCGCATATATACCCATCGATAGGTAATTAAAAACTTCCTACTATAAAATCCTACTATAAAATTAATATGCTTGTCATTAACCGTAGAAAACTAGACAAGATTCTCGATTGATCCACAAAAATTGGAAGTATGCCCACGCGTCCAAGTGAATTATACTAAAGCTTCGAAGATTTTTGAAAACTTTTGAAAAGGGTTAAACCTGTCAGCCCTTACGAACCTTTCATAAAAATGTTTCTTTTGTTATTCAAATAATTGATGCGATAAATGAAAATTAGGTGTGATGGTGTCACAGACATATTAAAAATTGTCCGTTTTTCCCTCTGCACCACACAAAATTCGTCATCACCATGGCTATACAACCTTTGATTTCGGACGATTCGCTTAATGTGGACATTCTAGATACTTTTCCTTTCTCTATGGCCTCAGTCAAGCAAATGGCTTATCAGTTTAAAAGGAGACCGGCAAGTCGCCATACATTTACTGCCTGGTAATTAAAATACGAGGCTACAAAAAGTATTTGTTGTAAGTTGTACTTTATGAACATAGGAACAAAAAAAACAATAATATTATACACCAAACTCGGGCGGGATACTCGTAAAAGATAATTGATTAAATATAACCTTACCTATTGTTCAATATATTGCTCTAGTGGCGGTTTGCGGAAAAGCGACATCTATTATTTGCGAAGTCAATTACGTAATGAAATTAATAACTAGTTTGTTTGGAAACGCAATATGCTAACAGATGAATGATAGATGACGCTTTTACGTCACGATAACCGAAAACATAATTATAATTTTTTTTAGTACATAAATATAAATAGTATAGAGGGATCTATTTCACACCCCAAGTAACATTTTTGTAATAAAACTAGTATGAAACTGCTGAGCTATAGAAAAAGAAAATAACTTTATACTCCAATTAAAATAAATATATCTACTGGGCCACTAGATGGAGCTTTTACGCCTCAAATTGACAATTTACAGCATGACAACCATAGACTATATAGATATTATGACGACGATTACCACAGTTAAGTACGTATATTGATGTCCTTTAACGATAAGGAACAAAAGAGCTCCTGGGTCAAAGTTTTTCTGTGTTCCTGAGTCATGGTTCTGTGTTAAATATGTGTATATTATACACATATTTAATTGTGTATATTTAATGTATGTGTACGAGTATATTTAACACAGAACCATGACTCAGGAACACATTACTTCTTCTTCGGGTCCAGATTGACGTGGTGTTAAGCATCCATAGGTAATATTATTAAATACTAGCTTTTACCCGCGGCTCTGCCCGCGTAAGTACAGTATCCCACGGGAATACAATAATACTGTTCTTTTTCGGAATATAAAGCAGTCTATGTTTTAATCCAGAGCTTAATCTGCTATCATACTCAATTTCGTCGATATCCGTTCAGTAGTTTTTGCATGAAAGAGTAACAAACATCCATCCATCCATCCGCACAAACTTTCACATTTATAATAGTAGTAGGATTCTTATGAATAACGGTGACAAGTTAATATTGTGGCCTATTGATACCGAATCCGTGCTAATTGACAGCGAGGCCCATAAATAAGGGCCCATAAATAAACAGCTAAATTGTCGAAGGCCCGATTGCCCGTTGAAACCCGAACACAGCTATTAGGGTATCGATTTTGGTGAGGGCACTTATAGACCACCGTATTGTATAGTTTTATTAACTGCCTCTTCAATAATATCCTACTACCATTATAAACTGGCTTTTGCCCGCAGCATCGGCCGCGTGGGAGAGTGTTCGTGGCAAAAAACTTCTTTAGCAAATATACCTGCAATATAGCAGTAGCACAGAGTAAAAATACGAGTATATACTTTATAATTAATTTTCACACGTGCTTTTTAATTTTAAGATATCTCCTAGATATAATCTCCTAGATAAGGATAATTAAATTGTATCCGTATGAGTAGCTTCTGAAAATACAGCAATATTTCGGATCATTTTTTTAAACTTAGAATGGGTATCGTAACCTATCCTTAAAATATAGACATGTCTATGCCATCGCGGAGCTTTTTAAGAACTATATAAGAGAAACAATCCCATCGTAGTCAATACATTGTTTTGTTACTTATCTCCAACGGGTTAGGTTGGGCAGCGTTTTCGATAATAGTTGGGAACTTTTATCGATAGCGAAAACGGCTTGATTTTTTCCGACACCTTCGGCAATTATCGTCATAGATAAAAACAATTTCCACAAATTATTATCGACCTAAAACTTCCCAAGGAACCACTCTGTCGGTAAATCGGCATGAAAATCCTTTCAGTAGTTTTACAGACAGACAGACTCGGCGGGGCACTTAAGTATCCTATGTCCGTCTCCTGGTTCTAAACTACCTCCTCACCAATTTTCAGCCAAATCGGTTCAGCCGTTCTTGAGTTATAAATAGTGTAACTAACAAGACTTTCTCTTGTATGATATTATAGGAGTTAGTTGTAAGCACGACCAATGCCGCGTCAGCCATTTCGTTTTTAGTGCGGTCGCTGACTTTGTTACGGAAGTACGTGCTATGCCAGTCAAACTCTCAGTCCCTAGGTAAGTCATTTCAAAGATAGTTAATTAATAATTGATCTCGTTACTTATTCTAAATTTGAGCTTTGTTTGCCTTGTTATTTTGATCACCTGCTGGTTTTTACGTTTATTTTAAATAATAGGCTATGTTTGATTTTGCTTCGATTCGTCAGTCCGTAGACCGTCAGGCCCTCGTCGTAAAAGTGACTAGGTTCGATGCCACACCTAGGGACTGACGGTCATACTGCATGATCCATGGTTTTGATAATAAAATATGGGTATTTATTGTAAAATAAAAATAAAATAAATAAATAAATGAAGCTTTACTAAATTCCATACATTGGATAGGTACAATAATTATAAATTTCGAAGAAAAAGAAATCTTACATGCTAACTATAGTGCTTTGAAATTAATGATATTATTTAATTGCGTTATAAACATTTTGATTTACTTAATTATTATAATTAAAATTATTAATTTTGTAACCATGTCATCAAAAAAATACATTATAAACAATTGTCAGGCATTATAAATTATATCAAAATGTCATATTATATTATGTAAATAAGCAATTGTCAAGCATTACTTAATTGGGTATTTCAAAATGTCAATAATATGTCAATGTGAAATTAAATTAGCAAACAAATTATTAAGTATAGTAGGTAATATTCATAGTCATTTATGTATGGACCCCCTAGGGGTAAAAGCCTGAAGAAAAATATTGTAGAATATGGCACCTAAAAAGAAAACATTACTGTCTAAAGAGGAACTGGCCAAAAAAAGTCTGAACAGACACAGAGACTGGGAATAGTGGGAGCGCCGAAGTGAGATCTCGACTTCGATAAGGCGATTGAGGATCGTGGCGATAATTGGTCCGCCACAAGACACATGGACCTACACACATGGATGGATAAAAACGACCCTGTTTTGTTAGTAGACTATAATGCAATAATACGACTGAAATATCTAAATAAAAAGGATAAAGGAAATGTGTCGAGGACATGGCACCACGTGAGCACAGAAGAGATCGAAAAAAATGAGTAAGTCTACTTATCACAATATAGAAAAAAACAAAAGATTCGTGGAAATGGTAATAAATACATGGATCAAAATACGCTGCCGTCATCGGACGAGGATAATGTTCCTGAAGTTTCTATTATAAACAATGAACGAAGAGCTGAAGCTAAGAGAAGGAGTATGGTTCAACGGAAAAAGAAATAGTAAAAAGAAAAGTTGAAGAAAATACTTGCCAGCGAACAACAAAGAAACAGAAGACTGAAGCGTAGAATGACGAAAAATAAGAAAGCACTTATACCAAATAGTAAAATTGAAGCCATGGCATACCATATTATTTTAAGTTAAAAATATTATATATAAATTTTTTTTAAGCTTACACTTAAAAAAAATCAGTATGTTAAATATAAATATCTTCCATCCATCTATCATACATCTATCCATATATATAAACATATATTGAGGATCGATGGATGGATAGATGGATGGATGTTTGTTACTCTTTTACGCAAAAGATATGGAACAGCAACGGAGTTTAAGGTCTGGATTAACACATATACTTTTTTGCGAAAAATTAGTGTTTCCGTGGGATACTGTATTTACGCGGGCGGAGCAGCGGGTAAAAGCTAGTCTATACTAATATTATTAAGAGGAAAGAATTGTTTTTTAATATGTTTGTTTGCTTTGAACAGGCTCTGAAACCTAGAGAACTAGACCGATTTTGATGAAATTTGGAATGAAATTTGGAATGAAATTTGGAATGAACAGATATAGATTAGACTACGAGCACGGGGATATATACGGAGGGTACTTTTTGTCCCGGCAAAATGTATGGTTCCGTTTTTTTTTCGTTTTGCGTGCACGAAGTCGCTGGCGACATCTAGTCTAGCCTGAGCCTTTAGTCAAGATGCATTCGATAATTTCGAAGGCGAAGTTCGAAATCAAAAATGCATGGGATTTGACACAAGTCATCGCTATGTGACATGTCGCTTGCGATGCCTTAAGTCAAATTCCATAAATTTTGTTTTCGAACTTCGCTGTCGGAATTATCGAATGCATCTTGACTAAAGGCCCAGGTAATATTATAAAGAGGAAAGATTCGTCACAATAGTTACATTGCTATGACATATGGGGCAGACGAGCAGGCGAATCGCCTGATGGAAAGCGACTACCGTTGCTGGCCTTTCAAGCTGATTGGGCCTCCGCGTGGCTTACAAGTACCCCCACATGCTCGAAACAAAGCAGCGACGTTACTTTGCGCCGATTTTGAGTGAGAATTAATAGACAACTTTTTCCAAAAACTTTTGCATGGGATAGACATTGAACAAAAACATACTTAATATACATCCAATATATTATACGAAATCATTCACAGGAGCCAGTCATGTGGAAGTAATATTTGAATTCTGGGAATATATTCTGAAGGTTTTGGAATACGAAGAAAACTGAGATTACGCGTAGTTTTTATTTCTCGACTCACACAAACTACGTTGGAGTGACGCGACGCGTCATGTTTTTCACCTGTCCTAAAGGTACACATTTGTATTATCCAAAGATTTCAAAACCAAGGATGGGCTACGACGTACATTTGACGGAAAAAATCTTCATACAAGAAAAAGTAACGCCATCTTGGTTTCAGAAGATTAATATACGGCGCAAAGCAAATGTCAAAATGACAATGTCAAACCTGAATGGCCCCAAATAACCCCATGTTTGGGGCCATTTTTTGCCTCGACATGCCTCGTCTTTAATATACACGTGTATGGTTTTATGGAAATTTGGTGACAAACGTAAACACCTCGCATTCTACCATATATCCGTAATCTACTTATAATTATTTGTATAATAATGGAATGATAGAGATGAATATTGTTCCACAAGTGAAAAACATGACTCTGCGCCAGTGTGATCGAGCCTAACGTCTCCACTAATCCTGTCTTATGAGTACTGCCTATCGTGCAATCGTCATGACGCTGCAGGCTTGACCCAATCTGCAGTTCGTCTATATACACCACAAACGTATAACTGTCATGCCAATCCACGCCCATACACGGTCAGTTCTAACTGATCCAATCGACAGCGTCATGCCGATTGGGCGATAGGCAGTATACGGCTAGCACATAATAAATACTCTTCAATTTAATCTAAACCTCAAATCCAATCACTTTAAGTGTAACACACAATCAAGTTAATCTTGTATATATAATCAGAAACTCGGAAACGGCTTCAAGTATTTCCGTGAAATTTAGTATGCAGGGAGTTTTGGGGGAGAAAAATTTATCTAGCTAGGTCTTATCCCTGGTAAACTGCGCATTTTTAAGCTACATCCTTTTTTTCTTTTGCAACAATACATCAAAATTATTGTTTCTATTATGTCAATCCGATTGGCAGATTGGTATAATGCTTATGTATAATTTTTTCTCTATTCGAAAATTCGGAATGTGGTTGGTGGGTTCGAACCCCGGTGCAATATTTTTGTGGTTCTTTTTATTTTTTATTAAATCTACGTAAGTTCGGTTACCCAGGTACTTCTAATTAAACCTAAATCGGGATCGAACTTATTTTATTTTTTTTGTTGCAGATCTCTGACAAACTACTAAACTCAGCAATCATCCAATCGTAAGTGTTTCTTATTGTTATATTTTAAAAATATCGAAAAAACTCATTCCATATTAATTTTTAACTAGATATTGCCCGCGCCTTCGTGCGCGCAGAAATAAAATCAAAGGGTACCATACTTTTTCCCGAATTAAAAAGTAGCCTATGTTCTTCGCCGCGGGTGAAATTTGGCACAGATATACAGTAGTATCTGTACCAAATTGCATCAAAATCGGTGCAGCAGCTTCGAACACTATTCAATGCAAACGAACAAACATAGAAATTTATAGGCGACTTTTTTATCGCGGCAAAATGTTCGGTTCCCATGGGGTCCTTCTTGCGCGCACGAAGTCGTGGGCAACATCTAGTCTAAGATAATATCCACAAAAATATATTATGAATACGTTTTCTTTAGAAATATTTAGCCTACATACATTCCTGTATGTTTTTAGAGTGTACCGTTTGGATGGGATGCGTGAGTTTGTATGGTTCGATTAATTTTGTATGAAAATCTATATTATTTAACTTATATTGTAATCATAAACCATACTTCCTATCGTCCTATCGACTTGAGGCTATCGATTGGATCAGTTGCATATTGGCATCAACAATATGAACTGTCATGCTAATCCACTCCCATACACGATCAGTCCTAACCGATCCAATCAGTAGCGTCAAGTCGATTGGATGTAGGCATTATGGTGCAAGGCTACACTTACAAATATACAGGCAAAAGAACCTATTTTTAAATGACAATTGACGGATTCTGTGTTAATTTTTACTATATAAATCAAATGAAGTCTTTTCGTAACGTCCTTTTCCCATCTTGCATAAATGGGCCTGCTCGACTGGATAAATACCACGGCCTCACAGAAAACCGATATGAAATAACGCTGGCGTTGTGTTCCGCCGAGTGCGTGAGGTAACCGCAGGCCCAGGGGGGGAGTTGGGGGATTTTAAAGACCAGGAACGCAAGTGCGCAACACCAGAGGAGTTACAAGTGTATCTCCTCTGGTATTGCGAGTGTCCATGGGCGGCGGCAATCGCTTACCATCCGGCGGTACGTCTGCACGTTTTATAATCCATTTTATTAAAAAAAAAAAACTTTTGCTATAGATTGTCTGAACCGGCGCTTTTTCCCACGAAAATGGTTAGTTGACTCTCTAAACCTCAATTTTAACTTGGTGGAGCGTGCCAGACATATTACTTATAGCACGGACAATGAACAGTGATAATATGTGTGGATAGACGCGACTGACCTACAAAAGGTCTGCGGTCAAGCGAAAGGCGGATAACGCGTGAAAAAGATCAGAGTTTCCAGATGAAAGTATAAGTTTTTTGTTTTAAGAATTTGACTCGACTAGATAAGCCGTTAGCTGAGAATTAAATTTTTGTTTGAAAGTACGCAAAGCTTTATTATGGTTTACAATATATTGTGTTTTGAAACATGAAACATAATTGTTGCAGTAACTGCGATGCGTGCAACAGGAAATTACGCAGGAATCGCACATGTTGCCGCGTTTCTAATTTAATCAGAATCGAATCAGTAGAATCAGAGCCTATACAATGCAAACAAACAAACAAATCTTTCCTCTTTATAATATAAGTATAATGTAGTTAATAATTACAATACTACCACATAAAAATACTACAAAAAAAAATTGCACCGCTTTTGCAATGAAACGTGAACCTTCTAGTGTAGTAAATAAAGTTGAATCACTAAAATGAATCTTAAAAATGCCGCACCGCGTCGCGTCTCGGTGTGAGCTTACAAAAACTAGTTTTGTAACGTGACTGCTGTAATAGACTACTTGACCTTGTTTTTATTTATGTCCTAAACGCTTCATAATTGTTTCATTACGCATAAAAAAATATATTATATTATATTGAAACCTAAAAACCTACAAGAAAATAGTTTAAAAATACACTTTTTAAAAACCCGCCGAAAACACTATTCGTCGTGTTGGGTGATAGATTATCTGTGCTGTGACGTCATACTAGGGCTATTTGTAATCTGTGCTATAGTCCGTAGTAGTAATATGGCGGCGTTCCGTTTGACGTTTTGACATAAATCTAAGTTAAGTAAATACCTAGTCTTGCCATAAATACTGAAACAAAGAAGAAAAATAACATATTTTATTACTTTTCCAGTGTGTTAGTTTAATACATAAATATAAAACAATTTAAAATATAAAAAGCTTATTCGAAGTAGACTTCATTGACTGCAATACAGTCCTTTAAACGTTGAGGCCAGTTATCAATAGAAGCACGCACTCTTTCCATGGGAAAATTCTTCACTGCCAATCGTACGGATTGTTTTAGGGACTCCAAATTATCATGGCATTTAGAGCAAGCCGTACTCTCTAAAACTGATAATAAATCATAATCCAGCGGATTAAGATCGGGACTAGACGACGGCCAGTCATCAGCTCTGATGAAGTCCGAAACGTTCGTTTCCAACCAAGACTGCGTAGACCGAGCTTTATGACCCGGCGCCGAGTCTTGCTGGAAGGACCATTCTTGGTCATTGAGTATGGTGTTGTTAAGGGGCTTCACTATCTTCTCAAGAATGGCATCTTGATACACTTGTGCCGATGTTTAGATACCTTTTTCACAAAAGTATGGCTCGTCACTCCTTCCAGCTAATAACCCACCAAACCATCACTGAAGACAGATAGTGCCCACGTTGCACCCTGTCGACTAATTGGGAAGCCTCCTTAGAGCTTTGAGCATAAATACGGTCATTTTGTTTGTTAAAATGTTGCTCAATTGTAAAAAAATTCTCATCCGTAAACAACATTTTTCTGTGACCTACCTTTGCGTACCGCTTCAGTAGTTGTTTCGATTTTACCACACCTATTCTTTTTTAAATTATCAGTTATGAAATGACCAGTACGTCTCTTATAGGCTGCAAGTCCTAAGTCATCTTTTAAAATACGCGACATGGTTATAGGTGCTATCATCTCCCGAGATAAAATCTTTTGCTTTCGGACAGGATTTCTTCGAATTGTTTCCCGTACTGCTTTGATCATCTTTTTAGTACGAACACTAGGTGGACGGCCAGATCTTTTTCTGTCACAAGCAGAAGAGGTCTCATTGTACCTATTGATAGCCCGGTAGACAAACATTTTACTAATACCAAGCGTATGGAGAGTTTTAAAAATTGTATTTGGCTCCATACCTACTTTGTGTAATGAAATCACAGCGATTCTGTTCTCTTTATCACCCCACTCCATTTTTATATCGCAAAATATTGTACAACGTATTGGCGCCAAAATGAGAAAATTCAATGAACAATCATATAAAAATGACAGTTTCCAAATTCACATGTAATATTTTGTTTATTTTTAATTGTAACTGTATTTATGGCCAGACTAAGTATAAAGTTAAGAATTTTAGAACAAACATGGAAAAGAATACAGTAAAACCATTTTGAGCTAATTCAATATAGCATGAAATTAGAGGAAACAAAATACACAAGTAATGACTTTATAAGATGTCATGAACTATTTATTTACAGAAACACGTTCCATTTCCTACTACATAATTATGTGTTTATTGTGTTTGTGTCGTCACTTCCTTGCCGGAAGTTACTTCCAGGTGTTTTCATCAGTGGAAATTAAAAAACAAAAATACATATTTTTAAATCAACTTTATTTATCAATCTTAAGTTTTTAATATATGATATCGCTAGAATACGTTTTCCTAAGCCAAGTACTAAAGGAAATACTCCTTCAATGTATGAAATTAAATATGAGTCAAGTAGCCTATTGATTAGCAGACGGGCGATTCGTCGATTCGGACCGAAGTGTGTCGCTGTCATTGTATAATATCAAATATGCGTGTCGCCTCTTACTAAAGAAATCGAAGCAAACATAATTCTCACACACACACAACAATTCATTGTGATTATATTATTACATGCAGCATTTGTATGTATGCATAATGTATCGTGCTGCTTTACTTTTTGCTCAGTGTGCTAGGTAACACTGTAACACTTTTTGTTAAGTTATCAACATATAAGCCCCTGTAGGGCTTCTGATGATGACTACAAACCAAAAAAATATTTGTATTGTTGTCTTGGATCTGATGTTTCAGTGTTTCAGAAATCTAATTACAGCGCCCGACGAGGGTGGTTATGAGCTGTGTGTGTATGTGTGTGTCTGTCCGCGGAACCGTAGGTCCCAAATGGATGAACCGATTTTGATCTAGTTTTTTTCAAAGCTGACATGATCGAGTGTTCTTAGCTATAGGTAATTATTATTATCATCAGCTCGCTAACTGCTTGACTATTCGGGGGCTACTTAAATTTTTTAATTTTGTTAGATACGCTTTCTTTTTATTAGATACGCTTTCGTATATACTATAGATTATCTTCTAATGTTAAAAAAAAGCGTAGCTACCTACACCTTTTTTGAAAAGGAAAGAACTTTTGTCTCCTTATTGATATATACCGCGGCACCGCACGCGTAAATAAATAAAGAAAGAAAGGAACACTGTACTTTTTCGGGAATAAAAGTAGCCAATGTGTAAAGCCAGAGCCGTAAAGTACTACCATAGCAAATTTCTTCAAAATCCGTTCAGTAGTTTCTGCGTGAAATAGTAACAAACATCCATCCTTCCATCTATCCACATTTATAATAATAGTAGGATTAATAGTTTACAGTCAGAAGCCCAAATACGAATTCAACTTACACTTTCAATTGATTTTAAATGAACTGTCTTGTGATAATAAACACGTTTGACGTTTGCGTAGAGTTTGACGTTTGTTTGACGTTTATGAGAATACTGCTTTGCTGCTAGGTAAGACCGAGACTTTATCGAAACCAAAACGAAAAAATCTTCATACAAGAGAAAGTTACGGCATTTTGACATACTGCGAAAACAAATGTCAAAATGTTAAGATGACAAATGTCAAACCAAAAAACCCCATGTTTAGGGCCATTTGGTGTCGACACTTTTTGTCTAGACACGTCTGTCTCGTCTATAATGTAACCGTTTACAATCGAAACTGTATTATTGTAAAATTGAAATAGCAGAATCGACCTTCTGGTATGTTCTGTAAAAAGAACTATTGCAGAAAAAGAGGTCCGTCTGCATAAGCCTAACGCTCATTTCTATAAATAACATACTTTCATTAGCTGGACTGCTACCTGACAACTTCAAGTAATCTCCTAATTGAAAACATCTATTATTGCCATTAGTAATTATATCCTTTATATATCTACCTACGTCGCTATTAATATGAGTATTATTTAATGTGCTAGTGAGACTGAGAGAAGCTGCATTGCGTCCTTTGCTAACGAAAAGTTTCGAAATTCAATTTTTACCGCTTTTAATTTTTGACACATTGACACAAATTGACACATTTTTGACAGATATTTTTTTCTAGCTTGAGTACCTACTTAAAAGAGCTATCTGGGGGTTTTGCCAGGAATTCAATTTGTGTTATTTTGGTTCTTAATGTGTAAAATTGGTAGAATATTAACGATTAAATATTCGTTAACGCGAACAAGTGAACAAAGTGAACAAGAACTGGCAAATGGTTTTAAGATAAGCCGACGCCATATATTAAAAAAAAAAAACTAGGGAAAATCGCGCCAATATGTATGGTTCTTGCGGAATTTCCTTTTGAACGCAACAAGTCGCAGACAGTATTTTGTAATCCTTACTAACATTATAAATGTGAATTTGAGTTTGTTTGTTTGTTTGTTTCTCTTTCACGTAAAAACTACGATTATTATGGCTACTTCATCGCGGCAAAATTTACGGTTCCTGCGGTATCTCTTTTTGCGCATAAGAAGTCGCGGGGAACGTCTAGTAAATAATAATTGGCAAAAGGCAAATGATTATTTAAATCTTTAACTCGTAACATTTTAATAAATCGCATAAGGGCATTATTAATCACTTTTAGCCCCAAAGTTATTCTGTATGCTTAATACTTAATACTTTCGGGACATTTGGGACTTTTGGGACTAAGGCTGGGATTTATGGGGCTGGGGAAAATTTAGAGCACTGAAAATAGAACTCTACGCTAATGAAATAGAGTTTTAGAAGACACCTGTGTGTTCGATTTTCAATTCTATAATTTTAGCGCAGAGTTCTGTATTCAGTGCTCTGAATTTTCCCCGGCCTAGCAGATTCCGGATCATATAGTCCCAGTCTAATGTGGGGGCTTAACATTGTGCATGGGATTATGAAGTTTTTGCCGATTCCTGTCCCAATGTTTTAATCTAGCTGTTTAAAATTGGGACATTCAGCGAATAGTTAAATGCTCTGGGAGCCAAATCCGCTCAATTATATAATTACCAGACTACGGCGAAGCGAAAAGGAAGTGTATTAATTTTGTCAGTCTTTATGTGTATGTATATATGTATGTAGTCGAAGCATATGCTACCAAAAAGTAAGATTTTGCACCAAGTTATACCCTGGATCCAAAAGTACTAGACAGAACTCCTGAGTCCTTATAGATACATGTTTGGGGATTCCGGCGTTGTATAAAGAACTGCAAGCATATGCCATCGTACCACTTACAGTAATCATCATCATCATCACCATCTTTACACGAAACATATTACGATGACTACTCATCAGTGATTTGTGCACCGATATCAATGTCTTTGAAATTTTGCTACTGCCAAAATTATATTCGTGATCATCATCATCATTACAGTATATTAATTAATGCCTACTGCTACATTTTTTCCGTCGACTATTACAATAGATAATAATAATTATTCAATACTATAGTATTTTATCATTATCATCACTGGTGATTGTTTAGTATGACCACAGATCGGTAATGCTTATGTGGGGAAATACCACGACCTCTCAGAAAACTGGCATGAAATAACGCTTGAGTTTGTTTTGCCGCGAGAGTGAGTAAAACGAAGGCTTTATTGTATTTACAACTTTCTTAAAATGTGTTCATAATAATATAGATAATAAATTTAACTAAAAAGAGAAAAAATATTATTTATGTATATATATATTATATATTATATATTATACATTATAATAATAATATTTACACAAAAATTAAGACCGATATCCAAAGTAAAAATGCACAAAAAAGTATGAACTAAATAATTCCCCTTTTGAATTCGGCTAAAATTAAGTATTTAGAAAGTAAGGTTTAATTCATACTTTTTTGTTATACCATTTTTATATACCAATTGCTATACATATATTTAAGATTTTCATATATATTATACCTACACATAATAATTATTACCCTTGCATGACCTAGGAACACAGAAATCTTTTTGTTACCTCGGCGGGATTCGAACCCGCGACCTCGGGCTCGAGCGCCGACGCGCTCAACCACTAAGCCACAGAGGTCGAAATATGTAGGCAGTCTTTTAAACTCCCAGCCTCTTTTGGCCTCCGGTATCCTCACTCTTTACGCCGCGACAGTTTTCTAAGGGTCAGCTCACACCGAACGCGACGAAACGACACGCGGCGCTGCATTTTTGAAATAATGCCTCATAATCGAACTTCATTCAGTACACAAGAAGATGCATACACGTTTCATTGAGAAGAGTTCGAATGTCAAGTCACTCAAAGTCAATGTCGAAAGCGCTGCTCTTGCAATGTATCTTATTATATAGTGAATTAAATTCAAATTTGAATTACTTTCGTAAAAATGCAGCGCCGCATCCCGTATCATCGTTTTGGTGCGAATTGACGCTATCACTAAAATTATCAACCCCTTAAAACTGTCAAAAGTAACAAAAAAAGTTATCACAAACTGGAATTATTTCCGTAATCACATCCATAGATTGACATTAAAAAAAGATTTGACGAGAAAGTCATTTCGTTTATAACAATAAAGTTAGAAAGGGCGCCAAAATGAAATCTTAAATCTTGAAAGTTGGCATCAAATGTTGATTTAACGCCTTCTTGCCAAGATTTCGCGCGAAACTTTTGAATGTGGAACGCATTTTTATACGATTTATGTTTTTTTTATCCTAAGCGTAAAAGTCAATAACAATAGGTAACAATGGCGGTTTTCTATATTTTTTCTGCCGCTAGGAGGCAGACCCGACTCACACAGAGTGCCATCTGATGGCGGAAGTGATTTCGAAACCTGTCAATAAGAATTTTCGACACTTTTTCTGCCACCAGGCGGCGCTTCGTAAAAGTAGGGTCCTAGTCGTATCAAACAGCTGTCAGATGCCGCAAACCTAAGCACCCTCATTAACCAAAACTAAAATTCTTCTATAAATGTTAGACTAAAAAACAGAATTCACAAAAGTAAACCCCTGAAAGGGGAACAAAAAGAGATGGGGCTTAAATTTCATAACACATACAACGCGACGCAAGCGTTATTTCACGCTGGTTTTCTATGGGGCCGCGGCCTCTGGTCAGCCTACACATAGCGAAGCATTGCTCTCCGACACTACAAAAATCATTGCCAAATAGAATATATATATTGTAACAGACACATTGTAATAATTGGAAAGATCTTATGAATCGGTTGTTCCGTTACTAAGAAAATTATGACTTACGAGCTATTCCCCGAAAATAAGTTTGTTTAGATAAATAGGTACCAGTGGCGTGGCTCCTATAACTGCATTCGTATCGGCTGCAATTACCAATTACCTTTTGAAGACTCTCATCGAAACCCCTACCTATTGCAGTTAGCTTTATAAGAATTGACTTCATGTTCTGACAGCTGACATTTGTTTTTATTATAATTAAATCAACGTTTTAAGTCAAATTTTGTGAATTAACAATTTAATATCGGTTTAAAATAAATGTTAGATTTCAAAAGTGATTTTTACCATAAAGAATTTGTGGATTGTTTATTCGATTTATAAGTCAGCCGGAAATGTCAGACGATTTGTTATTGATGATTAAGAATAAAAATACATTTAGTAAAAATGTGCAACTATTTAAAGTATTCGTCTTATAAATAATAGTTTATTATTTTGTGCTATTTTTAATAGAGTACAGATTTTTATGGTGAGTTTCAGTGGAATTTAAAATGGCGCCAATGTCTCATATCCGTTTAACAAACACTCAACCGATTATGGAGGAACTATAAAAGGCCGTGCTCGACAGCGAACGGGATTATTATTACTCTATCGTCAGATCTCTCGAAGTAATTGGAAGAAGTGTTTTATTTTAAAGTGTAAAAGTGCTGCAATAATTACAGAGTGACTGTGTATCAAAAAGTATTATAATTAAATAAGTGTGTATCTAGTGTGAAAAGGTGAAACAGTGAATAAAGTGGAACAGCGAATAAGTCGACAATTGTGGTTTCATTTATTTTTACACTATTATACAGGCTAGGGCTTCCCTATGAAGGAGAACTAGCCCTTCCACTGGTAGGAACTTACTTATTTTCAGGAATTTTCAGAAAACTATTGTATCTCTTTATTCGTCATTAAGTCGTCACCTATATAGATGCATTTTCACTGTAATAGTGCCACAGGGGCGACACAATGTCAGCCATGTTGACGCACGCCTAAGGTTGACACCGAAATATTTTTAAACGTTGCGTCAGACAAATCTATTATAAATATTATGAAATTACATTGAAAATTATGTCAAAGCACGAAACGAACAGCGGCCACCCCTGTGAACAAAAGTCCTAAATCGGTGGAATGACGATTCTTTACGTTAGTAATATATATATTATTTAATAGTGGTAAGTGCTAACACAATATTATGTACGGATTTGGTCCGGAGCGGACCACGGATTGGTTTCTAACTTAGAGATTTTCTCCAAAAATTACGGGAAAAAATCTCTTCATCATCAATCATCCCTATAGGGGGGAAGATTTTTATTTTCTTGTTTTTAATTAAATTAAAGAATGTCAAATTCAGTACACATATTGTGTTCCGTAGGCGTAAGGCGTAAATACCTATTGTAATTATAAAAATATCTCAAATGTTTTCTGTTACGAAAGCATTATTTATCGAACATATTAACATTAGCAAATGAATTTCCAACGCAAATAACAAACAAATTCATCAAAGCTGCAGTCGAAAAACAAAAATATGGCGGGCGAATAACAATAGACAATCTCTATTTGTTCCATAGTCTATGCTTTGGAACAATAAGCTCAAGACCTATGCCTCAAACTACCTTATTGTCTGTTCTCGTATCTCGCATCTCATTGTCTGTGTAATAACCCTAGTTGAAAGGCAGTAAGTCATATTTTCATATTTTTTTAAATTATAATTTAATAACGTGTTGATTTTTGTTATAATACACACACCGGCATATTTAGCGGAACATAAAATAAAGGTTTGATATCAGTATCATATAAGGTTGCTGGCTGGTTTATACGTCATTTAATTTAAAAAAAAAAAAAATTTCAAATTAAGAAAACAACTAAACATGATATTTTATGCAATTGTTTTAATTTTATTCAAATACACCTTATCTGGAGCGAACTGCGAGTATTTCTTCCTTCTGAGTTTGATTTAAAATTTCATTGAAATACTGTTTTTTGTTAGTTTTTTTTTAATTGCTTATCTTTTTGGAATTGAGGACTGAATTATGCCTGACTTAGCCCCAACGGAGGTTGCCAGGGCACTCAAAATGCGAAGAAATGGTCAAACCTACAGAGTGATATCCAGAGATCTTCGTCGACCAGTTTCAACGATCCATCGCAGTATCCAACGGTTCAGGGAGACCGGTACTTATGTGAGAAGAGCAGGACAAGGTAGAAAAAGACGCACTTGGAGTAGGGATGATTGTTTCATTCGGCTTCGTGTACGTAGGAACCCCCGTTTGACGGCCGTCCAAGCCCGACATGAGTTAGAAGCAGTGCGGGGTCTAACCGTAAGTGAGCGTACGGTACGAAGATGGTTCGAAGAAGCTGGTTTGGGTTCATTTGTGCCCGCCAAGGCTCCAAGGCTCGAGGTAAATCATCGTAGAAACAGGTTAACTTTTGCTCAGGAACATCGACTTTGGAATGCGGACCAATTAGTGATGAGTGCAGAATTCTCTTAAATCAAATTTACGGCAGGCAAAGAATATACAGACGCAAAGGAGAACGATACATTCAGACAAATTTTAAAACTACAGTTGCATACGGTGGTGGATCAATAATGGTTTGGGCGGGCATTTGTTTGGGAGCTCGCACAGACTTGGTAGTGATTGACAGAGGGAGTCTGACTGCAGACCACTATATCAGAGAAGTTTTAGAAGAAAATGTCGTACCGTTTGCCCTATATATCGGTGACGATTTTGTTTTTTTGCAGGATAATGCTCGGCCGCATACCGCTTGGGTAACTCAAGCTTATCTTAATGATATGAATATCACTGTTATAGAGTGGCCGGCGAGATCACCGGATATGAACCCAATAGAAGACGTTTGGGACTTGCTGAAAAGAAAAGTTAAGTCCAGAATTCCAGGTCCTGCCAACGTGGGTGAACTGCGAATCGCCGTAGTTGAGGAATAGCGGAGACTATCCCAGGAGACCATTGATAACATCATTCTGAGTATGCCTAGACGGGTAGAAACATTAATAAGAGCACGTGGAGGAAATACGCGATATTAATCACCATTTTTCTAATTTAATTAATTGTTATTTTCATATTAATTGTCACTTTTCCCGGTTACATGAAAAGTTCAAAAATGTACAATTTTTCACAAATAGCCTTTACTCGTAAAATCTGTTCTTAATGTGATCTCATTTTGAGTAAAACAAATGAAACTTTAAATAACAAAAGAAGTGTAGTAAGTAGATTTTAAAATAAAACCATATTTTTTTTAATTATGGACCTTTTTTTTTGTGTTCCGCTAAATATGATATTGTTTATTAGATAATTTTAAAGGGTGCGTCGTTGATTAAACTATAAAATTATTTTTATTTTATGATGCTAAAACCGTGATCTATACACAGTACATAACTATACCGAATTTTATCAATTTATATATTATAATTACAGAAGCTAGAATAGCGGACAGACTGACAGACAGGCGGACGGACAGAGCGAATCTATAAGGGTTCCTTGAGTACGACGGAACCCTAATAGTCATCTATTAGGGTTCCCTAATAGATGACTATTAGGGTTCCGCCTATCTGTCAGTCTGTCCGCTATTCTAGCTTCTGTAATTATAATATATAAATTGATAAAATTCGGTATAGTTATGTACTGTGTATAGATCACGGTTTTAGCATCATAAAATAAAAATAATTTTATAGTTTAATGAAAAATATTTTTTCATTCTACCCCAACGTGTGGGATATCGATGAATAGATCTAATAATCTCTTGGTTATGTTTGATCCGCTCTTAAAAAACGTGGCGACCACAAACCAAAATATTATTAGATCATTCACATTTCACTGCCCGTAATTATCTTCATTCAGATCCACGGAGAAGTAGAAATATAATAAATGCCCCGTGTGACGTGTCCTTTGTATTTTTATTTCTCTTTTTTTATTAGAAAGTTCAAAAGGCTCTGATTTTTTATTGTAATACTTATGACAAAACTTGTGAATGTGCAAAGTAATTAACGTTACGAATAAGCTGACAAAAGACTCTTGGGTAGTCCCATTGGGTATCTATCTGGTGACGCTTATATCACTAATGGGTCAGATCACACCGAGACGCGACGTGACGTTGCTTGAAGATGATGTAATAATATGCTTTAATTAGCAGCGCTACGTAGCGCGGCGCCGCGCGTAATTTTGATTTTGTATTCCCATTAAAGTGTGCTCGACTCGTTGCATGACTTTGGAAACTGACGTTAAAGGAACAGCTTAAGAATTAAAAATAAAAAATCTTAAAATTTGTAATGCTGCTCCTACTACCCTTTGCCGTCTATCCGCTTTAGATTTACAGCTCATTTCAAAATTGGAACACAATAATTTACACGCACATTTGTACCACAGAGTAAAAGTTTAAACTTAATCTGTGGTTAGTAAAAATTAATTGAAAGTAAATTGAAAGTCTAAGTAAAATTAGATGTTTAGGAGTCAGCAAGTAATCCCTAAAATATCTGGAAATCCTGTGGGTGGACTAATTACGATGCCCTAAATTGTTAATAAACAGACCTTTTAGAAAGTAAACAGGAATTTATATTGCGTCATAGCCTGTCAGCGGTAACGAGGCCATTTTGCGCGCCTACCCACAAACGTGCAGACATTACTCTCCCGAAATCTCGACGCCATTTTGATGTTTGTACGCACAACGCGACGAAGTTCAGTCCGTTCAGGATTATTTTCCCTCTGACAAGACCTTTTCGTCAGCTACACAATTGGTGTCAACAAAGGGTCAAGTCACACCGACACGAAATAATGGTCGAAGTAAACATTATCCCATTCTCACAATCCGTTAAAAATCTTGGAATCTTAATCTAAAATGATATGTAAGTATTTGTGTATGTATTAATAACTATGATAAAGTAGTGTACCTAAATAGTATATATCTTATAAAAAGTATTATGAAATCTTAAATTACAATAAGTATTAAAATAATTTTCTCTTTGCCTGTCTATAAAGCCACCTACCAATATATTACATGTAAACATGTGTCATGATTATAGAGGTTGTCAGGCAGAAATCGCTTGTAGCGATAAGACAGCCTTTTGTGATTATTTAGTTTTTAGAGACTTAGTTTTTCTATGTTCTGTGTGTCGTATTTCTTTTTGGTGCATTATAGAGTTTTTCATTCATTCATTCAGACAGATCCCTTGATGGAAAGCGATTACCGTTGCTTATGGACACGCATCACCAGATGAATTGCAAGTGCGTAGAATGCCTTATTTTCTTGTTACATCCCACTTTTTACTATTATAATATATATGAAAGTTTGCGAGGATGGATGGATTGATGGATGGATATTTGTTACTCTTTCATACAGAAACTAGTGAACTAATTTCGATGAAATTTGGTATGGTGGTAGTTTAGGCACTGGATTACCAGATGCTATTGATCATGAAAAAGTTCAGTATTCCCGTGGGATACTGTATATAAGTGGGCGGAGCCGCGGGCAAAAGCTAGTGTGATTCTATGCGTGAGCTAACTTAGGTCCCAAATTTCAGTCTCTTTGTAGATGAATCTAGTAAAATCTGTTCAGGAGATGCGCATCCATTAATTGTCCTTGTCTTGCAAAATTTGCTTACAAGGACAAAACATTGTATAGCATATCCATTGTGTAAATATTTTCAATAGTAAGGGGGATAATGTACAGTAGCGGAACTCAGCCGTGCCCTTGAAATTTGTACCCACGATTAAGCGTGGCCGAGCGCAGCGCTAGGGCTGGTGCGTCTACAAATAAGGCGTTGACAGCGCGCAAGCGTGACGGCACAACTAACTAAAAGTCGTTCAATGCAGCGAAAAGTCTTGGCGGCGCAGCGCGCGGCGCGACACTACATACTTCTCCTATTTGAGGTTTCGTTAGCGGCCGTGTAAATGAAGCGTAAGTGTGCGTGCGCCGATTCGGGCGGTCTAGTATGAAGACAGTCTACTGTACATTATACTGTGAATGACCACCCCCACCCTTCCCCAATCCGACGAGGGGCCACTTCTGTCGCCTACTGTGTACTTGCTCATAAACCGGGATTAACTTTTGACACGTATGGCATAATGTTTGGTCTTTTTTTCATGCGAAAAGTAATTGTTAAGCCCATACGGATTAAGCCAGGCCATTATTTTCGTGCAACTATGTAATTGTTTAACTGACAAGAGTTTTACAATGTAGAGAAGAGAATAGAAAACTCTTTATTTGCACACTCATAACAAAATACATGATATGTTTAATGTATATACTCATATTTTATGTACAGCTTAGCAATTAGATACATCTAAAAAGTAGAAGAAAAAAAATTAATTTAATTTTTGCTACATTTATTAAAAAAACAAAACATTAGTTTACTTACATCATTAGTTTACTTACATCATATACAAAAACATTTATTACGGTAAGTATGAACTTAAACGCACGAATATCAGAGATATTTACAAATATGTTCCTGCGGCCGTATACTTCATACACTTTAACCTAGGCGTGACGTCACAGCTAGGTACGACTTTAGTGTGGAGCGTTTTCACGAGACTTGCGAAATTTTGTAAACAAATCGCTGCACCTTTGAAAATATTGACTTTTGATACACTGTTTCTTCTGAGAAGTTACTCATATTTAAGAGACTATTCATTTATGCAATAAAAAAACAGCCATCTAGCCTAACTATACCTATCTATCCAAATAGGCGGTCTTCTGCTTACAGGAGTTTCTTTAATGTACGGTGAAGGAAAATGAATGATTAGCTGTTTAATCGAAGTCATAATTATTTGTATCAACTCTGTTCAGATTCAATTTAATCTCTACGTAAACAAAAATATGAAATTGGACTAAATCAATGAGTCATTGTATTTTTACCCGACTACGGCGAAACCAAAAGGAAGGGTAATGATTTTGGCAGTTTATGATATATTATGTCACTATGTTTGTTGCACCGTAGCGCCTGAACTACTGGTCTGATTTTAATGAATATGGTGTCAATAGATTCGTTATAATGGTCCAGGTATAGGCTATGTAAAATACGTAGTCGGGTTATAGTTTTTTATATAAATTGTAGTTATTTATTCCACGGTAATTAAGTGACATTTAAATTGGTAGCCTTATAGTGGGCTACTGTGTTTTTGTTGACGTTTAGATTTAATTTAACTTCGATACGAGCGAGTAATATTTTCCGCAAGCGCTCGATAAAAAAATCGCATGTCTAACTAAGTTACTGTCAGCTTTGGAGCTTAACGCATTTTATTTTATACTTTAAACGGGACAATCCTGTGAGTATATAATCGTGTTCTCGGCAACGGCTGAAAGTATTTACATGAAATTTTGTGTGCAGGGAGTTTGGAGCGAGAAAAATCTTTTTAGCTAGGTTTTATCCCTGGGAAACTGCGCTGTAAGTTATATATTACGAGGGCGGATCAATAAGTCCGTGACTTTTGGAATAAAACACAGATTTTTTGATAAATAAATCATTTTATTTTTCAACGTAGTCCCCCTTGAGCTCTATACAATTTGTCCAACGCTTCTCCAATTTTTTTATCCCTTCCAAAAAATATGATTTGTCGAGGTCCTCAAAATAGGCCTTTGTTTGCGAGATGACTTCATCATTGGAGTCAAATCTTTTTCCACCGAGCCATTTTTTCAGGTTTGGGAACAAGAAGTAGTCACTCGGAGCCAAATCTGGAGAATAGGGTGGATGTGGGAGCAATTCATGGATTTTTGCCATGGCAACTGCACATGTGTGCACCCTTGCATTGTCTTGGTGAAAAAGAACTTTTTTCTTGGCCAAATGAGGTCGGTTTTTTTTCAAATCCTCATTGAAGCGGTCCAATAAGTTGGCATAATATTCCCCATTAATTGTTCTTCCCTTTTGAAGATAGTCAATGTGGATTATCCCACGTGCATCCCAAAAAACAGTCGCCATAACTTTATTGGCTGACAAACCCACCTTGGCCTTCTTTGGCGCCGATTCACCCTTAGAAACCCACTGTTTTGACTATTGTTTGGTCTCTGGTGTGTTGTGATGGATCCATGTTTCGTCCACGGTTACAAAACTGCGCAAAAACCCCTCCATATTGTGATTAAACAACGCCAAACCTTCCTGTGAAGTTGTTACACGATTGCGTTTGTGGTCGACTTGCGGAAAGCTTTCTCATGGCCAAGTGATCATTCAAAATTGAAACCACTGAGCCATGCGAGATGCCTATGGCTTCCACAATCTCTTGCACTTTCAATCTTCGGTCGGCCAACACCATATCGTGAATTTTTTCGATTGTTTCGGGTGTAGAGACCTCAACTGGGCGTCCAGGACGTTCGGCATCTTCAGTGCTTGTACGGCCACAACGAAATTCAGTAAACCACTTTTTTACCATTGAAATTGATGGTGCAGAATCCCCATAGTATTTATCAAGCTTAGCCTTGGTCTCGGTAATGGTTTTTTTTCGCAAAAAATAATGCTTAATAAGCACACGAAATTCACTTTTTTCCATTGTTTCCTTAAGTTACTGGATAGTCTGATAAAGATAGCTGTAAAACACAAACTAACTGACGCAGCAAGTTCAAATTTTGATAGGAGTCAACTGACAGATGCCTGTTGACAGGAGTAGTGTTGCTTTTTCAGTAAGGAGGTTAGAAATTCAAAAAGTCACGGACTTATTGACCCGCCCTAGTATGTTTTTTTCTTTCGTCGTTCAACAATAAATTAATAATTTCGACTCTAATAATGTCAGTCCGGTTGGCAGTTTGGTTAATTTTTGCGTTGTTGGTAATTTCGGAATGTGGTGGGTTCGAACCCCGGTAAAATATTTTTGTGCTCCTTTTTTTTTTAATTTTCTACTAGTTAAGTTCCAGTTACCCAGGTACTTGGTATTTCCTTATTCTATAACCACTATATCTCGTAATGTTATACAATAGTAGCATTTTCCCGCGGCTCCGCCTGCGTAAATATACTATCGGGTATCCCGCGGGAACACTGTACTTTTTCGGGATAAAGAGTGGCCTATGTTTTAATCCTGAGCCGAAACTACTGCCATTAAATCGAAATCCGTTCAGTAGTTTTTGCGTGACAGAGTGAGAGAGAGAGAGAGAGAGAGAGAGAGAAACAAACATCCATCCATCCTCACAATGTAATAATCACATCCTAATAATAGTAATAGGATTTTTATCGTGACCTCGTTTGGCATATACTCCACATTATATTTTGATTTAAAACAAAAACTTAGCTTAAAAGCTAACATTTTGCCTTAATAAAGAATTCAATTTATACACGACTAGCTTTTGCCTGCGGCTCCGCCTGCGTAAATACAATATCCCACGGGAACACTATACTTTTTCTGGAAAAAAAGTAACCTATGTGTTAATCCAAGGTTAAAACTACTACCATATTAAATTTCATCAAAATTCGTAATGTAGTTTTTGCGTGAAAGAGTAACAAACATCCATTCATACATCCATCCATCCTCACAACCTTTCACATATTTTATAATAGTAATAAGTGGGATGTGACAGGAAAATAAGGCATTCTACGCACTTGCAATTTATTATTTAAGTTAAACTTCTAAGGAACTTAGTGTTGCTGATGATTTCGCAATCCAATTTAGATCTTACACCGCAGTGTTAAAGTTTAAATTAACTTGGAGTTATGACAATATTAAGTGAGGAAATTAATTAAATTGTCCCGTCGTCTTCTAAGGTTTTAGACATGAATGGAGTTAGAGACCGTGTACACGCTCCGATTTGCAGGTTCCACGTCTCCGACTTGCTGGCTTCTTGCGTGGTGTTTTGTCTTGTAAAGCTAACACAGACAGATTAATTTGTAAAACCAACATTATCTGCCGGTCAATAAATATTTCAAAAAGCTACCCGATGTTTTTTTCTACGCAGGTACTACCACGAAATGACTTACAGTACTGTGTGAAAAACTTACATTTTTATCTATTACATTAATGCATTTACTATTTTACCTACATGAAAAAAGAGCATAAGTTCCTTTAAGAACAGGTTGCCTCGGTGACCCAGTATAGGTACTAAAGTAACAGCATATTAGTAGACAATTGAGATTGTATTATGTACCAACAGCTGTTATTATCAATAAGCTGTTATTATAAGTAGCTGCTATTATTAATATTATTATTATTTTGTTACCACCTAATATTTAGCTATTCGGCTATAAAATCATTTTCCATGAATATTTTGTATTTTTCCTTACCTCGGGCATCTGTATAAAAGCCTAGCATTGCGGCATATTTTTTAAATGAACCCTGCAAGTCGGATAGTGTAGCCGACCTCTAAGAAACACTTGGCAATATATAATTGTCTCAAGCTTGTTGTTGTTCGTAACGAAGTTTTGTAATAATTGTTCCAAAATTGTAAATGAATTGCACACCGAACGTCACAATAACACAAGCCCTCATTTTGGGGTCTTTGATAAGCGCTGATAAGATGAAAATATTATGTCGTAATTTTGAAACTTTTTAATATACTGGGTGTTTTTTCATTCACTGTCTAAACTTTCAGGAGTGAATATACTCTTGAATATAAGCAACTTCTACTATAGGATCAACTTTCCTACTTCAAAAAAATCAGCTATTTACTACAAAATGTCTATATTATTATGTTGTAGCTCTTTTATAGGACAGCTAATTTTTTTTTTCAAGTAGGAATGTTGATCCTATAGTGAAAGTTGCTTATATTCAAGAGTATATTCACTCCGGACAGTTTGGACACTGTCTGGAAAAACACCTCGTATTTAGAAATTATGAATCGGACAAAAATCAAACCTTGCAGTAGACTAACGTACTTAGTAGATTAGATGAAGGAAATGATTGCAAGAAAATATTGTAAACTAGGTGTTGCCTGATGATGATGTCGAATTCGTGCGCGTAAAAGGAAATCTCTGAACATCTCCGTACATTTTGCCCATGTCCTTGAAGATGTCTTGTGAGCCTCTTGAAGAAGAGTTATGTCCATAAGGATGACGAATGATGAAGAAGAAGATGTGCCGAATTTCATCAAAATCGCCCTAGTAGTTTCGGAGCCTGTTCAATGCAAAAATGCAAAGAAAGAAACAAACCTTTCCTCTTTCATATATTACTTAGGTGTTTTCATCCGTTATTCGATGATTTATACAGGTATTCTCCGAGCGAGGTGACCACTCTTGAAATATTGTAGTGCCTGGGAGAGTTGGTTTTTAAATGTCGTGTGGTTAGCACATACGGCATTCTCACAGCATAGTATGTCAGTCCAGAGGAATGACTGGTCAATACGTCTGGGGCCAACCGTGTGCGGATTTCTTCACGATGTTTTCCTTCACCGTTAAAGCGACCGTATAATGTACTTGAGATCTGAAAAAGTCTCTTTGGTACACGTCACAACCTGGGAATCGAACCTGCACTGTCTCGAGTGCCAATCAAACGGTCTACCCACTAGGCCACGGAGCTATCTTTCATATATTAGTATAGACAAAATCACATAAAATATCGTTAATATGTCATTAAAGGCGTGCACATACTAATGATCATGACTACCTATTAATAACGAAAAGGTAGACATTATATCAACGCCTTTCATACTTATCTCAGTGGAGAGGAAATGAGAAAAGATTTCAACACCCTTTTTAAAAACGAAGAATTAACAGAAGAACAAACAGAAAGTGTTTTAGAACTTTATATTATATTACGTTTTATAAAATAACTACAGAAAATTTGGGCACAATCTAAAGCTTGTGCAGTAAATGCTCACGTAAAAACGTTATGTTAATAAGAAAGAGGCAGAAGAGAGAAAGTCTTGAATGAAAAAAATATCCCTAGCAAATACAACAAATCTTCGCCGCTTAGGACATTTACCTCACACTATCAGCTGGTTCACTTCATAGCTAATTTTAAAACATAATTTTTTAGTAAAAAGAAAGTAGGTCTGTATCAGGAAAATTGCATATAGTTAAGTTTAATACCTGATATTATAAACAGAAAATATTTATTGTTTGTTTGCATTGAATAGGCTCTGAAACTACTCAACTGATTTTGATGAAATTTGATACAGATATAGAGTAGACCACGGGGAAGGACATAGGCTAAAATGTACGGGTTTATCTTACACTGAAATAAAGCTTTTATTCTAGACTGGCAAGCAGGCGTCTGTAAGCGAATAGGTACCAAAGAAGTAATGTGTTGTCTTTGTCTTTAAACTCTTAGGCCACACGATATAAGCGTTATTTCACGTTGGTTTTCTGTAAGTCCGTGCTATCTGGAAAAATGGCACAGAGGCTCGATTTATTAATTAATAAAATTTCTTAGTGTTTACAGTTTTTTTATCAGTAGTCATACACCATGCTGCCTATCGTCCTATCGGCATGACGGCATGACGGTGTAAAGCCGTAAGGTCTATTTAATCCTAGTTTTTTTTTGCAGATTGTTTTTTTATGTTTTATCCAGAAATGATGATCATGGTATCAGATTAATTTAAATAAATAATTAACGCTTTATTCTATTCTAAATTTATTCATTCTAACAAATTAAAAAAGCCTTTGTTAAAGTGATACACAAAATATTGCAGATACTTCTAATGAAAGGAATAATGAATTTACTCTTCTCTTTTGTCTTATCTTAAAAAAATATATTTTGTGTTCAAAGAAACGGATTAATAGAAAGGGAATGTAAAGAAGTAAAAAAAATAACTCTGTGGATGACGGGTAAGGGTAAGTTTAAGAAAATTCATCATAAAAGGGATTTATTTACTTCACTAAATACGGAGTCTTGAGTTTTTTCAGTACGAAACAGCTAATCTGACTGACAAAAAAGAGTCGAATTGTTGAACGAAGTGAGAAAAAAACAAATTATGTCAGAATTTGCTGGGTTATCTAGCCATTACGTTAATCATCATCAAAATCATCTATTGTTAACTAGCTAACCCGATGATATTTGTTTTCCGTGAATTTGCTATCATATCATATCATTTTAAAATATTATTTTCATACAAACCTTCTCCTCACAATAACGAACACATATTAAAGCGACTTCCAATGTAAAAATGCACAAAAAAGTATGAAATAAAACTTATTTTCTAAATAATTCCCCTTTTGAATTTGGCTGAAATTTAACTATTTCTCTACTCGATCTTCATAATTTTGAAGATTTAGTCTCTACTCAATATACGGCACCAGCCCGAACTGCATCCTTATAAAACAATATTCAAAATAGAACACACGTTCAAGTTGGCTGGTACCGACTTGAAAATTAAGATTGAGTAAGGTAATATGTAGTTAACATTTCAGCCAAATTTAAAGGGATTTTTTTAGAAAATAAGTTTATTTCAAACCTTATTGTGCATTTTTACTTTGGAAGTCGGTTTAATGTTTTGTTTAAAATATAATAATAATTTTTCACTTTTTAGTGATATTTGTTTAATTATTATTAAAACATTTTAAGAACGTTTAAAATAAACGAATCGAATGTATAATTGACTAAAGCGCCAAGCTTCCATTAGGTATTGTGTATAAGATTCATTATCTTATACACAATACCTAATAATACTGATACTAATACTGATGATTACTGTAAGTTACATAATGGCATACGCTTGCAGTTATTTAAACAATATCGAAATTGTAAAACGTGTATCTTTAAAGACTGAGGAGTTGTGTTCAGAGCTCTTGGATCTAGGGTATACCTTGGTGCAGAATCTTACTTTTTGGTAGCAAATGCTTGGGTTATTTCTGAAAAAGTCAAAATGACTATATATGTCCATATAAATTTCGAGGAGTTCCCTCCATTCCTCATGGCATGTCACCGCTTTGGTGACAACGAGACCAATTTCGAAGTATTCTTAAAATCGGTCAGCAGACGGCGGAGTTATCGTTGAACATACAAAAAAAATGCATACAGCCGAACGTACAACCGCCTCCTTTTTTTGGAAGTCGGTTAAAAAGAAAGATTTTTACAATTTGGTGCAGTCGATTGGAAGTTATGCGCGTACAAACATTTCGGTAATTCATTTTTATTTATACATATAGATTGTACCACAATGTGAAAGGAGATCGGCAAGTTGCCATACATTTACTGCCTGGTAATTAAAATACGAGGCTACAAAAAGTATTTGTTGTAAGTTGTACTTTATGAACATAGGAATAAAAAAAGAAAATAATATTATACATCAAACTCGGGGGATAAAAGATAATTGTATAAATATAACCTAACCTATTGTTCAATATATTGCTCTAGTGGCGGTTAGCGGAAAAGTGACATCTATTATTTTCGATGACAATTACGTAATAAAATTAATAACTAGTTTGTTTGGAAACGAAATATGCTAACAGATAAATGATACATAATATCACTTTCACATCACGAAAACCAAAAACATAATAATTATTTTTTTAGAATATAAATAGTATAGAGGGTCTATTTCATACACCAAGTAACATTTTTTTCTTAAAACTAGTACGAAACTGCTGAGCTATAGAAAAAGAAAATAACTTTATACTCCAATTAAAATTAATCTATCTACTGGGCCACTAGATGGAGCTTTTACGCCTCAAATTGACAATTTACAGCATGATAACCATAGACTATACATAATGATGACAACATTACCACAGATAAGTACGTATTTTGCACATGAATTCTCTGATATTCGGAGATTCTGATATTCGGAGATAACTGTTTATTCCCAAGTCCTAAAAATATTATATCTTTTTTTTTATATATATAATAACTTTTTAAGTACTATAAAACCAATTATGTTCGAAACTTGGCCGCTCTTGATGGAAAATCAGGCAGGATTCGCCAGTGTTCTTTAGTGTGGACTGTAGGTTTACGTTTGCATGGATACACAAAATATTTTAAACGCGATTTTAAACTTTTCAAAAGGAAATATTACAGTTTCATATCGACAATGTTTTAGTTTCGAGCTCGTAAGCTTTCAACTTTTAATGAAACTACTTCTTGTTGATTTTGAACTGTTTTAAAGTTCCTCGTGAGACGTGAATATTTAAAGTGTTTTCCTGCTTTTTTGTATACAATACTCGATCAAAAATAATGTACATTACCTCTGCGGCTCAGTGGTTGAGCGCGTCAATGCTCAAGCCGGAGGTCGCGGGTTCGTTCCGTTTCTGTGTTCCTGGGTCATGGATATTGGATGTGTATTAAATATCTTATACTTTAAAGGAGACAATCTTGTAGATAGGTATATAATCGTAATCTCGAAAACGGCTGCAGGTATTACCATGAAATTTAGTACACGGAGTTTTAGGTGAGAAAAAGTCACCACCATCATCACACCATAAATCATGACTTATATAATGTTGATATAAATAGGTAGTGCTCATAATATTTTACACCGACACGGATATCTTTGAACATTAGTCTGCCGTTTATGGAACGATTTTCAAAATTCTTTTTTGACTTGATAACGTCTTATAATTCGATGGAGCCGGCTGCACGCACGAAAAAACATGACTCATGCGTTACCGGCGTTACCGGCGTTACCTCGCTAAACTTACAGTAATCATCATCATTATCTTATATACAATACCTAATGAAAGCTTGGCGAGTATACAATTATACATTTGATCGTTTATTTTAAACGTTCTTAAAATGTGTTAATAATAATTTAACAAATATCACTAAAAAGGGGAAAATTATTATTATTTTCAAACAAAAAATTATATAAAGAGAAATAGTTAAAATGTCAGCCAAATTTAAAAGGTGAATTATTCATACTTTTTAGTGCATTTTTACTTTGGAAGTCGCTTTAATATGTGTTCGTTATTGTGAGGAGGAGGTTTGTATGAAAAAAATATTATAAGAAATGATAGCAAATTCACGGCAAACAAATATGGCGGTACGAAGATCATCGGGTTAGCTAGTTAACAATAGATGATTAACGTAATGGCTAGATAACCCAGCAAATTCACGGCAAATAAATATGGCGGTACGAAGATCATCGGGTAGTTAACAATAGATGATTAACGTACTGGCTAGATAACCCAGCAAATTCTGACATTATGTGGTTTTTCTTATGTCGTTCAACATTATTTCAATAATTTCGACTCTATTATGTCAGTCTGATTAGCAGCTTATACGCTCGCTGCTATCGCTGTATGCGTATGTATAATTTTTGTGTTGCTCGGAAATTTGGAATGTGGTGGGCTCGAATCCTGCTCAGATTTTTTTAAATGTTTTTTTTTTATTTACTAGAACTCCGAGCAAAGCTCGGTTACTCAGGTACTGTGTATAATATAAAAAAATCTTCAATGGTAAATGGAAAAAACAGTGTCCACTGCTATCATACTAGCATATATATCATATATCATACATGGCGTCCATAAACTACTCAAGTTATTTAGGGGGGGAGGGGTTCACCCGAATCTCATTACATCAAAATGCATGAGTCTATGTATCCAAAATTCACGAAAGATTGTTTACTCCATAAATCATATTCAAGTGTTACGAAATACAGGTAAACTTTATTAAATAAATTCTCCGCGAGACTCGCAACTTGCGCGAATAATATTAGAAACTTGAGTAATACTACTGGAATAAAGTTTATTAGGAACTTGACTAATATTACTTGCATAATATTACCGGAATAATTTAAGAAAGCTTCCTCACGAAGTGCAGTGAATATTCACAAACTTAAATGATAACAAGTCGAGAGTAAAAGAGCCTTTAGTCAAGATGCATTCGATAATTTCTACGGCGAAGTTCGAAATAAAAAAATTATGGGATTTGACATAAGTCATCGTTAAGTGACATGTCGCTTGCGATGCCTTATGTCAAATACCATACATTTTGTTTTTGATTTTATTATTTTTTTTTCAATTTATATATGGCATCGGCTTATAACCATTTGCCAGTGTCAAGTTAAAAAAGGCGGGAAATAGAACTTTCGTTTCAATTTTCAACACCGTATTCCTATATCGTCAAGTCTAAAGTCTAGTCTAAAAATATATAGTCAGTACAGTCTATGAGTCATGTCAGTCGATTCAGTAAGTGGTAGAAGCTTTACTGAAAGTTCGGAGGGAGTTTTGGCGGGAAACACAAAATAGCACGTTTTTAGAAGTTGTACCACTTGCCCACACTTGTGCACGTTAACGAATATTTAATGGTTAATATTCTACCAATGTTACACATTCAGAACCGAAATAACACAAATTTATGAAGTTTTACAAATTCCACAACATCACCCATTGAACTCCCCGGCAAAACTCGTTTTCGAACTTCGCTGTCAAAATTATCGAATGCATTTTGACTAAAGGCCCAGAACTGTGCGGAACTTTGTGGAAAAACCACAACTTTATAGTGGTGCAAACAAGGAACTCTAGAAGGTAATTATTATACGTAAAAATATTTGCGTTGACGATATTCTTAAGTGTCATTCACACCGAAACGGAACGATACGCGATATAGCGCTGCGTTTTCAATATATCATTCAAAATTGAACTTTATTCATTACACTAGCTTTTGCACGTGGCGTCGCCTGTGTGACAATGGTGGATCCGACCGAAATAGAATTGATAAATTATGGTTTTAATGTAATATTATCTAACATAATGTACTTATTATAAGTGCAGTTTAAAAATTAACCTTAATACAGACGTTTTTATTTAGTATTATCAATCAAAAAGTATCGTTCGATCGTTTTTTCTCCGACTTAGGTACTTTGCAAATCCGGCTACCACAAAAAAGTCTCTTCATTTTTGGGTGAACATATAGCCTATGTCACTCACAAATAACGTAGTCTTCTATTGGTAAAAGAATTTTCAAAATCGGTTTAGTAGATCCAAAGATTACCCCCTACAAACTCACATACTTTACCTCCTTATAATATTAGTAAAGATAGTATAGGAAATAGATAAGCAGACACACAACAACAAGATATTTTTCTGCCTTAACGTCTAATACATTATCCCAAAATATCCGTAATTGGTTTTGAACTAACTGAAATACAAGTTTTGCTTGTTTAAAGTAATCTAATCACAAAATATATATCTGACCGGGATTCGAACCCACATTCCAAATTTTCGAACAAAGCAAAAATTATACATACGCATACCAACCAATCGGATATATATATAACTTAAAAATGCGCAGTTTCCCAAGAATAAAATGTATCTAGAATCTAGATCGATTTTTCGCCCCCAAAACTCCCATTCTTCCATACTTCAATACTTACTACATTCCATTGTATATAATACTTGCAGACGTTTTATGACAGCTATTTGACTTAACATAAGTTTTTCACCAACCTTCTACACACGTCCTTCTAATTAAACCCACGAATACAATATTATTTCCCTTTTTCGAGTTGGTAAATTTTTTACAAGCCTTCATTTTCCTTTACCCTTCAAAACCGCCATTTCTCATAGCTCTATTGCATTAGTGTAGGGTTGCCAACCCCAAATTCAGTTAAAAAACAGGACGCAGTAAGAGTTGCAACTCAACTCAACTCAACAAATGTTTAAATGTAGTGAAAATAGGTTCAATGAAATACATGTAATACTAACAATCATGTTTTTGCATATAAGTCTTTGCATAAATTAAATTAGAAAGAAAAATTGTAAAAGTGGCAAATTTCATATTTCATTACTCTATCAGACCGCTTTAAAAACCCAGAACGCTGCTTTCAAACTATCCAGGACACCCCAGGACACTGCAAAAGCTAGGACATGTCCTGGGAAAACAGGACCGTTGGCAACCCTACATTAGTGTAGGTATTTGGCTAACAATTGTCAATACCTGGGTAACCGAGCTCTGCTCGGAGTTCTGATTAAAAAAAAAGAATCATATAAAAATATTTATCTGACCGGGATTCGAAACTTCGAACGAAACAAAAATTAAACAGACGCATACGAAACCGCCAGTCGGACTGATGTTATAATCACAGTCTATGGAACTTATTATAATAGAGTCGATATTATGAATTAATTTTTGAACTACGAAAGAAAAAACATAAATATAGCTTAAAAATGCGCAGTTTCCCAGCGATAAGACCTAACTAGATAGATTTTTCTTTCCCAAAACTCCCAAATATATTTTACATAATGCAAACTAAATTTCACGGTAATACTTGCAGCCGTTATCGAGAAACTGATTACATAAATACAAGATTGTCTCGTCTAAACTGTGAGATGCGTGAAGCTGTTTTTTTGACAAAGTTTTGGCCGAAGGCCGATTTGTAATAATCTAAGCGCACAAATAAATATTTGACAGTCGAGTGTCAAATCGAATACAGTGAACAGATAGGGAAAATTTAAACGTAGTTTTTAGTATTTCTAACCATTTAAATCTTCCCTGCACTTATGCAATTATTTCAAGATCAAAATTTGCCAAATCGATCCAGCCGTTCCCGAGTTTTAGCGAGACATTGAAATTGCAATCCATTTTATTTATAAGAAGAAGAAGACAAGAACTTATTCTTGAAATTTGCAAGTACATCTTCATGTAGTTACCTTTTTTTTTAATTGTAGGAAAATATATTGCGTGGTTAACGGCCGAACACTAAAACGCTACCTACCTACATTAACAGTCTCTCAAGTCACTTGTTCTTGTCATTCTCTCTAGCTGAATAACGCCTGTCGTGTGACTTAGATAACCCTAAATTTAAGCTCTCGTTCTCACGAGCGGTTTTTTATGACGGCGTTAGTAAAAACGGAGTTGAATATCGAACACACGAGCGTCGAGCTTAGAAATTGCTTCCGTGTGTTTTATTTTCAGCTTGTTACCCCGCCGTTAACGCCGCGATAAAAAAAACGCTCGTGAGATCGAGGGCTGAATAACGTTTCATCGTCCGTATGCTTTAATAATTAATTAATCTAAAATTCACCATCAATTTTAGCTTTTAAATATTAAAAACCTTTTAAAAATGAAAAGATCTGAATTAAAAATTAAACAGAACTATTAAAATATCCTACTACTATTTTAAATGTAAAAGTTTGTGAGAATGGTTGGACGGATGGATGGATGGATGAATGTTTGTTACTCTTTCACACAAATACTGCTGAACGGGTTTTGTTGAAATTTGGTATTGTTGTAGTTTGAGCTCTGGATTAACACATAGGCTACTTTTATCCCGAAAAAGTGCAGTGTTAAAATAAGTGTATCCCACGGGATACTGCATTTACGTGGACGGAGCCGCGGACAAAAGCTAGTGTTATGTATAAATAAGTCTCAAGTTCCCAAACAAAAGCGTATTGAAACTCTTCAAACGCGACCCGACGGCGTGGGAGAGCATCACGTGTTAGTTATATAAAAAGTCTCTTTTGTTGAAGGTTTTCGCGATTTCGTCGGGATTCCAATGGACTGAGATCCCAGACTCGCCAGACTACCCTTGTATTCTTAATGATAAAATTTATATCATATTATTCATATAGTATTAGTAGATATGTATAATGAACGTATGCATACCCGCTAGTTTACTACACGGCGCGAAAGTTACAAAAAAATTGTACTAAGTTTTTTCTTACAGCCTTTGAAATTATTTTAACGTATGTTTTAGTAGAATAATGACAATTAATGATTATAAATTGAAATATACACCGATTTCTTATTTTTATATTCTAGTTTTCATACACATAAAAAAATCGGTTGTCTGTAAAGTCGGTTTACTGACGATAGTTGAACGTGACGACGTCATGTTTATAGTGCGCGCGGAACTAATTGGCCACGCCTTAGGTAGGCGTGTTGCCGCCGCGAAGTCCGGCGCCGAACTGAGTAATAACATCAAGTGCCCCGCCTATCCGTCCCACCGCTCACATACCTAAGGCGCGGCTAGCTGAGGTATGCGTTACCTCGCTAAATATGACGCATTACGACAGGTAACGCTGGTAACAGGTAACGCATGAGTCATGTTTTTTCGTGAGTGCAGGCGGCTCCATCAAATTATAAGACTTTATCACGTCAAAAACAATCATCTTAACTTATAATTTTTATATCTATGTTCATACTAAGCTTAGAGATAAATTACTTTAGAAAATTTTGTTCTTTGCGTTATTCTTAAGCCAAAAAAATAAGATTGATACTTCATCAGAATGTGTGTACAATTTTCCACATCAGAAAGTGAGTACAATTTTCCGCAACTTAAGCGCCTTGTACTTAAAAATTGGCCCACGGCACAAACTATGACTACAATATAATATACATTTTATCAGTAAGAATATAAGGGTAGTCTGGCAGGCCTGGGATCTCAGTCCATAACCGCTAGCACAATTCGGTACTTGACTGTAATTTTCCAGTTACATAAATGAATAGAGATCTGAAAAAAAAATTACAAGTGTAATTAAAATCAATATTTTTAAAGAAACTTCGGATTTTTTGAAGTATTTTTATGTATATTGTGAAAACGCATGTACAAAAGTCACTGCGTTTGTGATATCACATTGCTCGTAAGTTGCCACGAAATATGAAAAACATGAGCAAAATTTTTAATATCTCCGACATTTGTGCATTTATGTTCCTACTTACCATAGTAAATCACTTTGTATTTGACATAATGTAAACTAATTATGTAGGTTTTTTTACACTAATCTATACATATAATTACTATTACTATTACTATCTATTCTTTTAGAACGATATAGAACGCAAAACAATGATTTTTAGAATTTTTGTGTGTTCGTTTGTACGCGCTAATCTCGGAATCTACTGGACGGATTTTTAATGAAATTTGGTATGGTAGTAATTCAGACTCATAGGCTACTTTTTATTGCGGAAAAATGTACCGGACATTTTTCCTGCGATATATGTTTTTGCGCGTACGAAGTCAACGGCTTAACCGATTTTAATGCACTCTTTACTAATGCGTTTTAGTTTGCTCTACTAAAAATTTAATATTTGTTTCAGTTCAATCGGTTCATAAATATAAAACTTAAGTCAGCCAAAAAAATATAACATTATAAAATGCTATAGAATAACTGATCAGTTGATCTGGCTGAAACTTTACGTAGGTATTACCTATTCATTGATGTTAATAACAAAAAATTAATACCAGGAGGAATAAGTGAGAAGTTTCTATTATGGTCGTAGCGCTAACTCATGTTAAGCAACGCCGGCCATGGATACAACTAGGATGGGTGACCACTATCCCAAATACTCTTAAGATCAAAGTCAATACGCCTAATACCTACTAACGTTTTCGTATTTAAAAGATTTTAGAAATCATTAAAACACGACGACGAACATATCCTTACTTATTATGAACGCGCAAGTTTTATGTATGCATGTATGAATGCTCGTTACTCTTTCACGTAATAACAGCTGAACGGATTTTAATGAAATTTGATATGGTAGTAGTTAAGTCTCTGGATTAACACATAATCTACTTTTTATCGCAGGAGAAAGTACAGTTATCCCAAGGTTTCTTTTTCGGAGAAAATTCAGAACTCTAAAAATAGAACTCTGCGTTAATACAATAGAGATCGAACACACAAGTGTCGAGTCAAATGTCAATGTCATAATTATATTATGACAGTTTGACACTCAACACTTTGATTTGCAGCTTATTAGCGCAGAGTTCTGTATTCAAATCTCCGAATTTTGTCCCGGACTACCGGATTCCGGACAATATGGTCCCAGCCTAAGGTCGTGTTAACTGGCGTTGGCGGGTCACACGGACACTTTCCAATTTTCTCTAAAATTCATTATGAATTTAAGTCCCCCGCCGAGTCTGTCTGTCTGTATGTTCGCGATAATCTCAAAAACTACTGAAAGTATTTTCATGCGGTTTACGTTTACCGACCGAGTGGTTCCTTAGGAAGGTTTAGATCGATAATAATTAGTTAAGGTTTTGTGGGAATTGTTTGATTTGTGACGATAATTGTTGAAGGTGTCGGAAAAAAAAGCGGACTGGCGGGCTTTTATCGAAAACGCTGCCTAACCTAACCCGTTGGAAATCATTTATAACAAAACAATTCATGGTGGGATTGTTCCTCTTCTAAAGGTCTACAAAAAAGTTCTCGATGGCATATAATATTATTATGTCTATCCTTTAAGAATAGGTACCCACTCTAAGTTTTAAAAAATGACAAAATATATTGTAGTTTCAAAAGCAATTTCCAACCACAAGTAAAATTGATAGATAAGTAAAACCCGGACCTCCAAGATACAGGCTATGCCTAGTTTGGGGTCCACTGCTATAATTTGTAATTAAATAGCATTTACTCAATGAGGACTATCATGTACGCTTTATTGATTTATGTAACATTGCACGCGACACTAAAATTATTATGATTGTAAACAGTTTATTAATGTAATGGCTTGGTAAAGAAAATAAATTAATTAATTAATTAATTTCCAAAAGCTATTTAGACGGATACAATATTAATCCTTATCTAGGAGATTATATCTAGGGGATATATATGATACTCTGTGCTATTACTATATTGCGGGTAAATTTGCTATAGATTTTGTTTTGCCCGACCACTCCCACTCGGGCTGTCCAGCCCGCAGCTTTGGACAAAATAATGTAATAACAAATTCCAACTTTTTCGGTAACTTCGCTATGCATGTAATTTCAAAACTACACCAAAAATCGTTTGTAAAACGCGATCAAATCCATGAATATATTATTAAATATACATTATATATTAGTTTTATTTGCAATAAACAAAATGTAACCACTACTAAGCTTGTGCAAAATACGTCGAGCCTTTACCCTCTCTGGTTAGTAAAAGATCAAATAATTCTAACTTTGCAATGTACAACTAGTTACAACAACTAGTTGGTTCAAAGTAAAACAAAGTTATCTGAAGTTACTCGTATAGCTTAATCCGTGTTGCTGTCTTTGTCTGTAAAAGTGGCTTTTCCAACGTATCAGACAAAGACGGCAACATAGATATGCGTATCCGCAGTGTAGTATTTTTATAAATAAAGGGCGTAGATCAGTTTAGGATTCCGTAATTGGTCATTAAATCCTACCATTATAAATGTGAAAGTTTGTGAGGATGGATGTTTGCGACTTTTTCACGCAAAAGCTACTGAACGGATTTTGATCAAATTTGGTAAGACAGTAGTTTCGGTTATGGATTAACACTTAGCCTACTTGTATCCCGGTAGTGTTTCCGTGGGATACTGTATTTACGCGGGCAGAGTCGCGGGCAAAAGCTAGTATCGAATAATTCCAATTTAACAATATTCGTGTTTTAAACTATGCTTAGTGTAGCGTATTTTCGAGTTAGTTTCAGAATTTCGCTCTAAAACGTCGAAGTGGCATCAAAAATGGACAAACGCAGCTGCTTTTGAGGTCTAGGTATTAAATTTATTGCCCATTTTCTACATCGGAAATTCTACTACATCGGATTTTAGTGCTTATTTTAGTCTAGCTAGACTAGAGTCAGACCAGAATTTCGTGCTATGTTTTGGGACATGTAACGTGTGAACACACTTTGTCGTTTGAAACATTTTGTAGTATGAAATTAATACAATAATAATAGTTTTTTAATACAAAGCAGCTGGATTGCCTGATGGTAAGCATTTACTATCGCTGCCTCCATAGGCAGACTTTATTATCTGGTTATTGAACAACTTTTTGACAAAAATATATGTATCTATCTACTTGGGCGTGTCAAACCCAAGTATTATGAGTTTGCTTTGAATATAAATTAAATTGTGTAAACCAACCTTTTCTCTTAAGAAGAACTCGTAGGATACAAAAATGGAAAATGATTATGCAAAATTAAAATTTCTTAGTAACTCCCAAATTTACGAAGCAGTGAGCGAGCTGATGATGATGAATTGTAGCTAAGAATACTATCGATAATTTCAGATTTGTTTGAAAAATTAGATCAAACGGATGAACCATCATCCTGTTGGGAGCTACGATGCCACGGACACACACACAGATACACAGACAGACACGCCAAACTTATCACGCCCCTCTGTTTTCGTCGGGGGGTTAATAAAGAGTAAAGGCTCGCAATGAAACTAGTATTAATATTATATTACTTTTGATAGTGTATTTTGTAAGGAAAATATAATATTACTTTTCCTTGCGTTTCTTTTCACGTATGATACTTACACAAGCTAACTCAGATATTAAGAGAAGTGTAGTTTGTACCGCACCCAAAATATACAACAGATTACGAAAAGAAATTAAAATGATTACAGAATTAAAATTATTTAAATATAAATGATAGGACTATTTAACAACCAAATGCTATTTACACTTTAAAAGAATATTAAGACGAATCATCGAAATAAACAAAAAGGTCGTTAATTTTCTTTAATGTTCTGATATTGTTAATAATATTATTGAAACTTATGCATCTGTAATATAAAACTAATTAAATAAATATTATGTAGTGTGATTAATTATAATTAAATGATAAGTGTAGTGTCATAATATGATTATATTAATGTATTATATTGCACGCCTTTATGGCTAATTGTAGACTAAGAACTAATATTATTACCATGTAACATCATTTTGTATACCTACAATTGCAAGAAATAAATGAATTGAATTGAATTGAATTATTTCCTACAGAAATGTGAAAGTTAGTAGGATTCCATGTAAAGCTTAGATAAGGAGCTTATATATGTAGCATATTATGATATGTTTCATTGTTTTCGCAATAGAAATGAAACGGTAAACTTTGATTGAGAAATGTAGAAGCAATATTTTCGTAGAATTTATCTTTTGTTTATCGTACTCACAATCAGAACGCGTGAACGAGATGTAACTATAGAATGGTACCTGCGTTTTGATATGGAGGCCTTATATTTTTTTTCGACATGTTACTGGTGGGTTAAAACTCTAAAAATAGTCAGAGATGTACCAATAAATTTAGAACTCAATTTTCATTCTATTTTTGACGAATAACGGATACTGGCAAGTAATTTTCTGCTCTCTAATTTGTGGTTGACTGTTTTAATTGAAATTCTAATGCAGTTAATAGCGTTTTCGGCATATAAAACTGCCGTGGCGTAGGGCAGTCGAATAGACAAACGAATCTGATGATTCACGAAGCATTACATATGCATCTTCGTCTTATTATTATATATTTGACAATGTTATAGCACTGATTTATACATTGACATTGAAATTTGGCTCTTTCCGTAAACATTCAGCTGCCCTGCCCCGGGTCAGTTTTAGATGCCGAAAACCCAATAGTTTTAATATTCCTATCGCTTCTCTTTCAAACTCGAATTTAACGAACAAAATTGCTGCTAATTTCTCACGAAAAACTTCCAATCAACAAACAGAAACTACTTGCAAACTATAGATCTTATGCTTTAAACGAGACAACATTCTATATATAATCGTAATCTCGAAAATGGCTGCAAGCATCGCCCTGAAATAGCATTCAGGGAGTTTTGGGGGAGAAAAATTTATCTAGCTAGGTCTTATCCCTGCGAAACTACGCATTTTTAAGCTACATACCTACGTTTTTTCTTTCGTCGTGCAACAATATATCAAAAATTTCGACTTCGTCAATCCGATTGGCAGATTGGTATGCTTATGTATCATTTTTGCTTTATCCGAAAATTCGGAATGTGGTGGGCTCGAACCCCGGTGCAATATTTTTGTGATTCTTTTTATTATTCTTTCAAATCTACGAGAGCAAGACGCGGTTATCCAGATACTTGAGTAATAAATAGAGAATATCTTTCACGTCTCTAACGCCATACTCACGGTCCAGCCTGCAACTCCAGCTGCCTATCAATAGTGTCAATTGGCCGCCAATAGTGTGAATTGGCCGTCAATAGTGTCAATTGGCCGTCAATAATGACAATCATTTTAATTTTTGCCTGTTAATCCTAACTTTAATAACACTATTGACAGGCTACTGGACTTGCAAACTGGGCCGTGAGTGAGGCGCTTTTGCGGATAATATATTTATTATTTTAATAATAAATCTTCTGATTGAAGTGAGTATTAAGAAAATCAGACTGTTTGATTCCTTTGATACGTTTTAAATAAGGGCTCAATCATGAAGAAATTATACAACAGAAGCGTTCAGAACAGTGAACATATTATTTTAACTAGAGGACTCTCTGTGGTCGAAATTCGCCCATAATAATAAATAATATGAATATTGTTTTGAAGTTTCAACTTCATAAGGGTTATTCTGCCTCTTAGATAGAAAAATGTCAACGTGTAACAAACATGTGTCTTTCAAACGCACGGTAGTGTGTGTTAAGTGTGTTGTTCTTATTCCTATTAAATGTATGTATTTCTGAGCATTATTTTAGCTTTCTGCACATCTTCCTCCACATAAACTATGAATGTGGCAAAAATCATACTCCTACGTTCGCGCAATTCTCGTAAAACTGTACAGAGAGTTTTAACTTCACGTATTTAATGCTGATTGAATACATGGATAGATAGATGATAGATAGATATATAGATAGATAGATAGATAGAATATTTGGTTCAGAGATAGGTTTTACTTCCGTCTTAAATCTTAAAAATAAAACGCCGTGTCGAAGACTGCCGAACTGAAACGACGTTAGACGATGCGGGGAGCGTTAGGTTTTTGCAATAGCTTAAAAACTTTCTAAGCTCACGCTACAGTATACTTATAGTTTCAACTCTAACAAAACTTGTGTCCAAATATTACAAGGCTGCATTGCTGTCTCTACGCAACTATGAAACCTTACTCAAACAAATAATTGGGTCAAGAAGTAATCGAGTTAACTCACGCCTTAATATTAGATTGTGGAAAATAACCATTGTGAGATGTATCTGGATGTCTGTAAATCAAGCTAGCAATGCCGTTAACGATTAAGCTAGTAACATATTTAAAGCTATTAAGCAAGCAACATATAAAAAGCTAGCAACATACTGTCCAAAGTTATAATATTTTAAGCCCTGTGTATCTACGCTTATACGTTCGCCGCAGATACGGTGGAGCCGCTCTATTATTTGTCTGTCCACCGGAGCTGCGGCGTGTATATAAGGACAAGTTAGCAACACTTAACGGTGTAGCTAGCAATATTACTTACAATAAAGTATTTAACACATTTAACTTTAAAGCTAGCAACATTTTCAAAGCTAAAGCAATACATTAAAGTTTAAGCCAGCGTCACATTTATCGCCAAATATAGCAACAAATCCAAATCTCAAGAAGCAACACAGTTAACAGTTAAGTAAGCAACATATTCAACCCTAAAGTCAGCAACATTTTTAAAGCTTGATGTAGACTTTAATTATATCGTTATACTAGATGTTGCCTGCGGCTCCGCCAGCGTGAATACAGGGACAATGAACTTTTTGGAGTAAAAAGTAGCCTAATGTGATCTACTCTTTATCGTGGTCTACTCTTTATCTGTGCCCAATTTTATCAAAATCAGCCCAGTAGTTTTGGAACCTATTCAATGCAAACAAGAAAATTAACATACAAACAAAGAAACAAATCTTTAATTAACTTACTTAAATATCTGGAAGCCAAACATTAAAATACGTCCAACGTACGACCAAGTAATAAACATTAATCTACAAGCTTATTATTTATAATTAGTCATATTATTAGGATAGTATTTGGACTAACTCTAGCCCTATTTCCATCTGACTGTACGAAGTACTAAATTTGTATTGGAATATAGACCAAGTCTATGTAGATATGTTTGTAACTGACTACAAATTCCCAGCAAGCCAAATCCATAGGCTCCTAGCATACGGAGCGTTCCCGACGTCACACAAACCTTGTGGATGCGACATGAATAAATCACTGCACCGTGATTTCGTTATTTAGACGATTTAACATGGTTAGACTTCGTTCGGATGGGGCGTTTTCAACGCGTTTTCGGAATGTAGAAATAGCATTTTATGTTTATTCAAATAAATTATGTGTCAATAAAAAAACTTGTGCATGGTCAAATACTAACTAAAAATATATTTATCGAAAGTTTAAAAATTGGAATTCTATATTATTATCTAAAGCGAATCAACGTTAAGGATATTATCACGAAATAAAAGCCAGTGATAGGTTCCCTCAGTTTAGGTGATTTTAGCAATCCCGAACCATTTATGTCTATTACGGCGCAGTTTTTCGAGTGTAAATGTTCGAGCCCCATCAAAAAGATATTGCCCATACGAAAACATGCGTCAATAAAACTTTATGAGTTTCGTCAAATTTTGGAGAGGCTTTTTCGTATCTATTATCTCCTAGTTACTAAAATTTTTTAAAGTGAAACTTTTTTTACATCGTCTCAAACTTCGCGTCGTGTGACGGTCGGCCGCGGAGTAAGGATAAAGTGAAAGGCGCTCGTCAGAGCAGCCGAGGCCAATATGGCGGCGCCTATAGTTCGCATCAGCTGACCGTGTAGTGTATAGACTAGTACTCATTTGTGCCACTGCTATAAAATTAAGATTGATGAAGCGATTTTTATACCCTTAATGGAATATTATTCCGAAAATTTTTAGTTAAATGTCTATAATGTGAAAAAAAGTTTCACTTTTACCGTGGTTTCATAAAACCACACAATCCTTTTTATTTCTTTATACATAATTAAAATAATCACTTGAAATAGCGAATAAAAGATTGTATTAAGAAAATTAGGTAACAGTTATAAAATAAAATAAAAAACACGACTCATTTTTACGAGATCAATAAATATCAAGAGTTTCTTTGTTTGAATTTATTTTTACAAAATAATAAATCTTATTTATTTTATATAGTGATCTTTGTAATTTGAAACAGTCCATCTAAACCTCAAAACGCACCCTCCGAACGCAGCATTAATCTGAGTGCCGACCAAGAGAAGTTACAGGACGGTCCTAGAATGTGAAGCTTAATTAGCACATTGTTAACAAGTTCATTAATATTAAGTCTAAGGGCACTTTCGGACGAGGCGACATTTTATCATCTATACAAATAAATAAAATTAAAGTTTTCAATTTCAATTTGAAATCTTTGCACCAAATAATTATAGTATAAACGGTACCTACACGAAAATTTTTTGTCTATCTGTCTGTCCATTTTGACCAGACATTCACTGGCAGATGAGATGCTATAATGGCAGAGCTGATGTTATAAGAAGTAACTTGGGCTACTTTTAAAAGTACTATTAAACTACTATTAAAGCTTATTTCTTTTGCTTACTTTCGCGCTGTGAGAGCTAATGCGCCGGCGGGCGCCTACTACCACTAACAAGAGGTTGCTCTGTAGTTGAAATTCGCCAATGTAGTAATTCACATTATCATTTTTAAGTTTGAAGGGTCCTCTTAGATAGAAAAAATTAAACCGGCCTAGTGCGAGTTGGACTCGCGCACGAAGGGTTCCGTACACAAAGGCAAAAAATCACGTTTGTTGTATGGGGAACCCTTAAATATTTATTTTATTGTGTTTTTTAGTACTTGCTGTTATATCGGCAACAGAAATACAGAATCTGTGAAAATTTCAACTGTCTAACTATCACGATTCATGAGATACGGCCTGGTGACAGACGGACAGACAGCGGAGTTTTGGATACGAAACCCTAAAAATGTAAATTATGTGACAGAACAAAATTGTATCTATCAAACTGTAGGGTGTGTTAATAATCTGAGGTTGTGTGTGTTGTTGTTGTTGTTATTTTCATTATTATTATTATTCTTTGTATTTCTGAACAGTATTTTTTAACCTTTACCTTTACTTTTCTCCACATAAACTTAAATTTGTATACCAAATATCATACTCCTCCGGTTGCATAATTCTCGGAAAATTGTACATAAAGTTTTTGCTTCACTTATAAATATATAATGATAATATTATAATAATGCAAAAGCTACGTATTTCAGCCACGTAAACCAATATGACACTGGTAATATCTGACATGAAATCTTAACACAATATGTCACAGAAAAAGCATTTTAACCGTGTTTTCTTTGTTGCAGATTCGCCGATAGCTGTAAAAAGCCAACATGTCACTGTCAAGCGTAAGATAACAGATTAAAAAACAAAAATGGCGGACCATGAGTGGCCACACAACATCTCGCGAAATTTCACAGACGTTCCAAGATTGAATTATTCCGAGGACTTCAGCGAGTTCGAATATTTGAATTTCTCGTCAGAAGACTATTGCTCGTCGAACCATTCCCGCGCTTATTTGAACGTGACGTGCGAGTTTCCTATCAACTATGCCGAACCTATGTACGGGTGAGTATTTTCGCGCCAATTTTGATGTTTTTTTTTCACAAGATAAGCTAAAAGCAATTAACACTGCATTCCCCGGTTTAATAACAGATTGATTTTAAATAAATATGTAGCATAAGGTAAATCAATCTATTATAATTTTACTGCAGCAAACGTAACAACGAAAAACACAATTTTGTTGTAACTTGATATCGTCAAACACTATTTTGAAATCCTACTAACATTATAAAATGTGTGAAGTTTGTGAGGATGGATGGATGATTGTTAATTAGAAGTTTACGCAAAAACTACTGAACTGATTTCGATGAATTTTGGTATGGTAATAGTTTAGGCTCTGGATTAAAACACAGGCTACATTTATCCCGAAAAAGTACAGTGTTCCCGAGGGATTCTATATTTACGCGGGCGGAGCCGCGGGCAACAGCTAGTAATTTAAATATTTAGTAAACTCGAACATTTTGCAGTAGGCAATTCTGATTTCTGTGTGAACTATTTTGCTGTAACTGAGCTATTTCACAAACTAAACTATTTTGCCAACTCAATTATTTCGAAAACTCAACTAAGTATGTATTTTATTACCCGACTGCGGCGAAGCCAAAAGGAAGGGTAATGATTTTAGAAATCTTTGTATGTTTGTATGCATGTTTGTTCCACCGTAGCGCCTAAACTACTGATACGATTTTAATGAATTACGTGTCAAAAGATTCGTAATAATAACCCCGGTTACGTAGGCTACGTAATTTACGTAGTCGGGTGTAGTTTTTATAAAAACTAGCTTTAATATGCCTAGTATCCCACGGGAATACTGAACTTTTTCGGGATAAATGTAGCCTGTGTTTTAATCCAGAGCCTAAACTATTACCATACCAAAATTCATCGAAATCAGTTCAGTAGTTTTTGCGTAAACTTCTAATTAACAAACATCCATCCATCCTCACAAACTTTCACATTTTTAAAAGTATGGGGATATAGTTATTACCAGACACTTAACATTTTTAATGAGACCATAAATAGGTTGTACAACACTCATGCACCGATAAAAAAAATCAAATTAAAACACCAACCAGCACCCTGGTTGTCTGAAGAAATTCGGGTGGCGATGAGGCGCAGGGATCGTACCTTTATTAAATTTAAAAGAGACCGATGCGTGAGTAATTGGGAAGCATTTAAAGTTGCTAGGAATCGTTGCAACCAGATGATACGTAATGCCAAACGCCGCCATATTCTTGAGATTGTAGCTTCTTCATCCCCTTCCAATATTTGGAAGTTCCTTCAAACCATTGGTGTAGGCAAGTCACATGATCTTGAACTGCCTAGTACTATTAGTCCTGACGATATTAATATCCATTTTTCTACCACGATAGCACTTAATTTTGTTACATATATCAACAGTAAGATGTAACTGTCAATGTCATTATTGACATTGACAGTTACTTACAATCAAGAGGTCATAGACCAACACAAATTTATGGTCATACTAAATTACAATCCATCAGGTACTTAAACTGCTTACCTCGTCCCAATATAGTGCCACTTCTATTTTCTCCTGTTGCTTCGGACGAAATCGACAAGATAATCAAGTCTATTGTTTCTAAAGCTACGGGATGTGATGACATTAGTCGTCGTATGATTACTTCCATCCAAGTCCAACTTTTCCTGCTATCACCCATATTATAAAGTTTTCCCCCAAATCATCGGAATTCCCAACCTTGTGGCGCAATGCTTTTGTACTTCCGCTTCCGAAAATCACCAACCCCAGTCATCCTACACATTTCCGTCCCTATATCCATCCTTCCCTACCTATTGAAGGTTCTTGAAGCCTGCGTCCATAGGCAGTTGTCCAGATTTGTCTACCAAAACGATTTACTTTCTCCACTTCAATCCGGTTTCAAACCTGGACATAGTACAACCTCAACACTGTTAAAAGTGACAGGTGATATTAGAACAGGCTTCGAGAACTCTAAGATTACAGTCCTAGTGTTGGTAGATCAGTCTGTACGCACAGATAAGTCGTCCTCCAATTGGCAATATCTTGACTCTGGCGTCCCCCAAGGCGGTATCCTCTCTCCCCTTCTCTTCTCAAATTTCATAAATCTTGTTACTAGAATACTTCGTAGTGCGTATCATCTGTATGCTAATGACCTACAACTCTATGGCCAGGCAGAACTAGAATACCTATCAACTGCCATCGAAATTGTAAATCGAGATCTTAATGCCATTAAAGATTGGTGTGATAACTTTGGACTAACCGTGAATCCCGCTAAGTGTCAGGTCATTTTATTGGGTAGTCCTAGATACTTAAGCAAAGTGAACCTAGGAACCCTTCTACCCGTTATCTATAACGGCTCTGTTATTCCTTTTAGTCCAAGCGTCAAGGATCTTGGTTTGCACATCGATTCGACTCTTACTTGGCAGACTCATATTACAAATGTTTCTTGTAAGGTCACTGGCATCTTGCGGTCCCTCTATCGTATTAAAAATGTCTTTCCTCTCCCAGTCAAGACAATGCACGACCAATCACTTATTTTTCCCATCATAGACTATGGTGATGTGTGCTATTTCGATCTCAATGCCGACAAACTTAATAAACTTGAACGCCTTCTCAATTCTTGTTTAAGATTTATTTTCAATCTGCGAAAATTTGATCATATTTCCGTCTATCGCGGTAAGCTGCACTGGTTACCAATACGACAGCGCAGCTTTGTACGGGCCTTGTGTATGCTGTACTCTCTGTTGCATCATCCAAATACTCCCAAATATCTAACTTCATCATTCCAGTATCTTTGCAGCAGTCACGACAAGATCCTCCGATCCTCTAACAACACAGTTCTTTTTTGCCCTTCCCATAGATCCGGTATCGTTCACTCGTCTTTCAACATACAGGCTTTTCTTCTCTGGAATGCTCTTCCTCTAGAAATCAGGATGTTCAAAACCAGAGACACGTTTAAGCGCAGAGTCCTTGAGTTTTATGCGACACAATTGGCGCAGAATCCTAGTATATTATATTATTATTATTTATATATTATATAGTATGGTATTTATATTTTTAATATTATATGGCATATTATTTGTATTTTTTAGTCATATACATATATTTTGTGTATTTATATTATACTGCTTTATATATACGTTTTATTTACATCTTATTATTTTATTTAGAGCTGATTATTGACTTGTTTTTTTTCTCTATTAGCACCTGCAAAATTTTGCTCTTGTACGCCTAAAAGTTGAGTGGTAGAGAATGCCATATGGCATTAAGTGCGCCTGTGTACCTTGTTTTTGTGCATTAAGTGTAAATAAATAAATACATAAATAAATAAATAAATAACCACTTATGTCGTGACTCGAATATTTTACGATTATTTTTCACAGTTACATCGCGCCGTTCCTGCTGGCCACGACGATTGTCGCGAACACGCTCATCGTGGTCGTCCTCTCGCGTCGCCACATGAGGACGCCCACCAACGTGGTGCTGATGGCGATGGCCCTCTGCGACATGTTCACGATGCTCTTCCCAGCGCCCTGGCTCTTCTACATGTACACATTCGGCAACCACTATAAACCACTGAGCCCGGTCCGCGCGTGTCAGGCTTGGCATTATATGAATGAGGTGAGTTTTCTGTGATAGCGCCCGCACACGCTAGGCAAGCAGCTTGGCAAGCAAAGATCCACGTGAGTGGAAAGTCTTAAAGGCAATGGACAACATACAGTATTTAGTAGAGGGGTGCAAAAAGATAAGATATATATATATATATATATATTGACACGACAAAAAGATATGTGTAGGTACCTATATTTTGATCATGGTGATGATCATGATCATCATCATCATCAACTATATCACTCTGTTTGTTCAGTAGTTCAATTATTATTTGTCCACTGGGCACTGTCCAATGGGCAATGTTTAATGTCGCTCACTTTTCCCCTCCTCAGAATAGTTGATTTTTATTGGTTTTTCTCGTTTCATTTAACAAGTTGTTTATTGTTACTTGCTGAAATGAAATGAATGAATTAACTACATGGCGTAAGTGAACTAGTCCAATTGAACGTATAGAACATAGAACGGTTGTTAGCTAATTTGCTTGCCTATCGTGTAAATCTAGCAGTAGGATTTGAACCTGAATGAGTCTAGAAAATTCAATGTTAAGAAGATTGTATTGAAGTTGGTCATGGTAAGTATTTCCCGATGACAAGCGACTAATGACACCGCAACTTATATTTATACAGACAAAACGGCTGCAATTATTACCACAAAATTTAGTATACAGGGCGTTTTAGTGGAGAAAATTCGATCTAGCTAGGTCTTATCCCTGAGAAACGCATTTTAAGTTCTATATGTTTTTTCTTTTAATGCGCAACAATATATCAGTAATTTCGATTCTAGTATGTCAGTCCGTTAGGAAATTTGGTATGCGTATGTATAATTTTTGCGTTGTTCGGAATTTCGGAATGTGGTGTGTTCGAATCCTGATCAGATAAATATTTTTGTAAATCTTTGTATTTTGACGTGATAACGTCTTATAATTCGATGGAGCCGGCTGCACGCACGATAAAACATGACTCATGCGTTACCAAGTACTGTTACCAAGTACCGTTACCTGTTACCGTTACCAAGTACCAGCGTTACCTCGCATTTTATTATTATTATTGTTGTTGTTGTTGTTGTTGTTTTTGTTGACGTTGACGTTGTCACGTTCAACTATCGTCAGTAAACCGACTTTACAGACCACCGTTTTTTTTTTTTGTTATTTATCAGAACGCTGAGCAAAGCTCGGTTACCTAGGTAGTTATTATAATACGAGCAAATAATGAAGACAGTGTACCTAACTGCTAAACATTCATTTTCCCTGCCTCTTACATACATAATTCTGAAGTGTTTAAAATGTACCCTAATTTCTGGGAGATTTGCTACGTGCCGGCTCATACTAACTCTGATTATTCTGATGATAAATGCTTTGGCCGTAAAAATGACGACAGCAAAAAAAATCATGAAGTAATATTACCGTACGTACCCTTGACCCTTCTTGGTTAATGGCTCCAGGTACAAAAACGCCGAAAGTGTTAATGCGCTTACCTCAAGTGACCGAAACGACCCGGGTATTATCCAGCTTAGGGTTATACCCGGGCAAAAACAACCCAGTGAAGTTGACACTTAACCCGTGTCCACGGGCAAAATATGCAGAGGAGCTGGTTCCATATTAAGCCCGCTACACATCTAACGTTTCATTGTAACGATTTGACTGTGTATGCCGAACTGTGCAGTTTTATCCATCGTGAGTATGGCAAATTGTAGCGTTCCTTTCAAACATGGTGAAAAATTGTACAACAATATCCTGATTTAAAATATTTATTAACTGATTTGAACATATAAAAAGTATGTCGGGAAAAATAATAGAAACATTAAAATTACAAATCATTGCCACCCTAGTGACCTCTGTTGACCGGCCGCGCGCCGCTCTTCGTCGCCCGCGCGTCACCCTCCGTCGTCCGCGGCGGCGAGTCCAATACCGCAGAAAAAAAGAAAGCAAGGACCAGATAAACAGCTACATAGTTTACTTTCGATTTGATTGCACTACTACAAGCATACGGTGTGTCCACAATTCTCCTATCGGGTACACGGGAATAGTGTCAAATCCGGTTAAGATTGTGTGCCGTAGAAGGGACGTCTAAGTTTTCATATTTCGGATTTGAGTTTTTATGTTATGTGAGATTGAGAATTGTGATATTGGGTTGTTGGTTGTCATGACGACAAATAGCATTTTTTTTTAAATATTATATTTGTGTCCAATGAATGTTTAAACTTTATAATACCTAGTCTTGCCATAAATACTGAAACAAAAAAAAATTTCATTGCAAATAAGATTTATTACTTTTACAGTGTGTTAGTTTAAACTTTAATACATAAAAATAAAACAATTTTAAATATAAAAAGCTTATTCGAAGTGGTCCCCATTGGCTGCAATACAGTCCTTTAAACGTTGAGGCCAGTTATCAATAGAAGAACGCACTCTTTCCATGGGAAAATTCTTCACTACCAATCGTACGGATTGTTTTAGGGACTCCAAATTATCATGGCGTTTAGAGCAATCCGTGCTCTCTAAAACTGACCATAAATCATAATCCAGCGGATTAAGATCGGGACTAGACGACGGCCAGTCATCAGCTCTGATGAAGTCCGAAACGTTCGTTTCCAACCAAGACTGCATCGACCGAGCTTTATGACCCGGCGCCGAGTCTTGCTGGAAGGACCATTCTTGGTTATTGAACATGGTGTTGTTAAGGGGCTTCACTACCTTCTCAAGAATGGTATCTTGATACACTTGTGCCGATGTTTTCATACCTTCTTCACAAAAGTATGGCTCGTCACTCCTTCATAGCTAATACCTCACCAAACTATCAATGAAGTCGGATAGTGCCCACGTTATACTCTGCCGACTAATTGGGAAGCTTCCTTAGAGCTTTGAGCATAAATACGGTCATATTGTTTGTTAAAATGTTGCTCAATTGTAAAAAAATTCTCATCCGTAAACAAAATTTTTCTGTGAACTCCCTTTGCGTACCGCATCAGTAGTTGTTTCGATTTTACCACCCTATTCTTTTTAAATTATCAGTTAAGAAATGAGAAAAGTACGTCTCTTATAGGCTGCAAGTCCTAAGTCATCTTTTAAAATACGCGACATGGTTCTAGGTGCTATTTTCATCTCCCGAGATAAAATCTTTTGCTTTCGGACAGGTTTTCTTAGAATTCTTTCCCTTACTGCTTTGACCACCTTTTTCGTACGAACACTACGTGGACGGCCAGATCTTTTTCTGTCACAAACAAAGAAGGTCTCAATGTACCTATTAATAGCCATGTACACAAACATTTTACTAATACCAAACATGGAGAGTTTTAAAAATTGCATGTGGCTCCATACCTACTTTGTGTAATGCAATCACAGCGATTCGGTTCTCTTTATCACCCCACTCCATTTTAATATCGCAAAATATTGTACAATGTACTTATTGGCACAAAAATGAGAAAACACAATGAACAATCATATAAAAATGACAGATTCCAAATTCAAATGTAATATACTGTTTATTTTTTATTTTAACAGTATTTATGGCCAGACTAAGTATATTAAGAATATTAAATATAAATAATATTAAACAAAAAGTTGTCATGTATTGTAACTGTGTGTATGAAAAATAATAGAATAAATAAAAACATCTCGTATTTTACCTATCAAATATTTCATTTTCTAGGAGATGTCTTGCTTTAATGACCTAGTCAATAGACCTGAGTCACGCGTGATCGTGTCAATTCGATGCCGGGTGGTGGTGTGTACAAATTAGACTTTCGCAATAACCGTATAGACGCTAGACTTAGTTTGATTTACCCACATCTTCTGTGACAACCCTGACCAAATTTGGATCGTTCTATGGAAGCCGTTCCTCTATACGTAGGTATATATTTTTACTCTGTGCCAATACTTTCATAAACATATAAATAGATTCTAGTGTTTGTACATAACTATTTTCTTTTTCAGACGAAGTAAAAAATCCCCCAGTGTATTGTAGTAAAACGTTCTCAATTCAAAGCAATCTTTTTACTTTCTTTACAAATGACTTCACCTAGCGCCGGGTAATCGAGTGTTCCAGTAACCGTAACCTCGTTAACTCGCTCGGTTAATTCTAACTGAGCCAATCGGAATTTCATTCGAACCGTAGTTGAGTAATTGCTTGTTATATAACATTACAACCATGTTCTTAATGTCATACCAATCATCATTTCTCTATGAAGATGTTAAAAATTACTATCACCGATAGATCTCCCCACACCGATATCGGTGACGGTAACCGGTTTTGTTGAAACCAGGCCAGCTACGCAGGACTTAATTTATAGTGCCCAACTGTGTGCGCAGTACACAAGAGCACTCTCTCTTCCTTTACTCTTGAAACCTAGTGGAACGGATGACCGACACGACTGACGAGAGATCAGGCGCAGGTCCGACTTTTTACATGACGCATGGATCATCTTTCTTGTCAGACAATCAGGTGATCAGCCTGAATTGTCCTAACCAAACTTGGAAACAACATTTTTTTGTTCCAATGCGGGAATCGAACCCACGACCTCCGAGTCGAGAGCCAAGCTCTAACCACTAGACCACGGAGGCTGTTATAAAATATACTAATATAATACTGATACTAATACTGATGATTACTGTAAGTTACATAATGGCATATGCTTGCAGTTATTTAAACAATATCGAAATTGTCAAACGTGTATCTTTAAAGACTGAGGAGTTGTGTTCAGAGCTCTTGGATCTAGGGTATACCTTGGTGCAGAATCTTACTTTTTGGTAGCAAATGCTTGGGTTATTTCTGAAAAAGTCAAAATAACTATATATGTAATCAGCCTGCATTGTCCTAACCAAACTTGTTGTTCTGATGCGGGAATCGCACCTACGACCTCCGAGTCGAGAGCCAAGCACTAACCGACTGGACCACGGAGGCTGTTAAATTGTAGTAAAAAAGACATTAAGAACCTATTTGTACTTCGTGTTTCTTAGCGTGTTTGGGAATTTGAACCAATTGATGGCGTTTTTTAAACAGGATAATAATTCTGGAATGAAATTGGCTAATAATTGAATTTCATGATGGAAAGCGTTTACTGCCGACCATAAAACCCGTCACCAAAGTGTATTCTGATAATACTTTTAATTTTAATATTTTTAATATTCCACCTCTCTTTGAGGCCCTGGTACCCTCACTCAAAACAAAGCAAGCGTTATTTCACAAAGGTATTCTGTGAGACCGTAGTATGGTTACCATTCGAATCGCTTATTCGTAAATAATTTTCATTAAAACTAGCTTTTTACCCGTTTTGAACCGTATATTTCCCGCGAAACAAAGTAGCATATTGTGTCCTTCCCCGTGGTTCTATATCTGTATCAAATTTCATGATGATCGGCTAATTAGTTTTTACGTGAAAGCGTAACAACCAAACAAACAAACTCACATTTACACTTAGACAAAAAGTAAGGATAATTTATTTCAATTAAACTGTAACTAACTCAATATAAAAATAAATAATTGTAAAAGTACGAGGGCGGGTCAATAAGTCCGTGACTTTTGGAATAAAACACAGATTTTTTGATAAATAAATCATTTTATTTTTCAACGTAGTCCCCCTTGAGCTCTATACACTTTGTCCAACGCTTCTCCAATTTTTTTATCCCTTCCAAAAAATATGATTTGTCGAGGTCCTCAAAATAGGCCTTTGTTTGCGAGATGACTTCATCATTGGAGTCAAATCTTTTTCCACCGAGCCATTTTTTCAGGTTTGGGAACAAGAAATAGTCACTCGGAGCCAAATCTTGAGAATAGGGTGGATGTGGGAGCAATTCATAGCCCAATTCATGGATTTTTGCCATGGCAACTGCACATGTGTGCACCCTTGCATTGTCTTAGTGAAAAAGAAATTTTTTCTTGGCCAAATGAGGTCGGTTTTTTTTCAAATCCTCATTGAAGCGGTCCAATAAGTTGGCATAATATTCCCCATTAATTGTTCTTCCCTTTTGAAGATAGACAATGTGGATTATCCCACGTGCATCCCAAAAAACAGTCGCCATAACTTTATTGGCTGACAAACCCACCTTGGCCTTCTTTGGCGCCGATTCACCCTTAGAAACACACTGTTTTGACTGTTGTTTGGTCTCTAGTGTATTATGATGGATCCATGTTTCGTCCACGGTTAAAAAACTCCTCCATATTGTGATTAAACAACGCCAAACCTTCCTGTGAAGTTGTTACACGATTGCGTTTGTGGTCGACTGTGAGCAAACGCGGCACCCATTTTGCGGAAAGCTTTCTCATGCCCAAGTGATCATTCAAAATTGAAACCACTGAGCCATGCGAGATGCCTATGGCTTCCACAATCTCTTGCACTTTCAATCTTCGGTCGGCCAACACCATATCGTGAATTTTTTCGATTGTTTCGGGTGTAGAGACCTCAACTGGGCGTCCAGGACGTTCGGCATCTTCAGTGCTTGTAAGGCCACAACGAAATTCAGTAAACCACTTTTTTACCATTGAAATCGATGGTGCAGAGTCCCCATAGTATTTATCAAGCTTAGCCTTGGTCTCGGTAATGGTTTTTTTTCGCAAAAAATAATGCTTAATAAGCACACGAAATTCACTTTTTTCCATTGTTTCCTTAAGTTACTGGATAGTCTGATAAAGATAGCTGTAAAACACAAACTAACTGACGCAGCAAGTTCAAATTTTGATAGGAGTCAACTGACAGATGCCTGTTGACAGGAGTAGTGTTGCTTTTTCAGTAAGGAGGTTAGAAATTCAAAAAGTCACGGACTTATTGACCCGCCTTAGTATTATCGAGTTCTTTCCAATTATTTTTCAACCTGTTTTCTCCGTAAACCTTAGTCGAACCTTAAAGATTGGATTAGAATATTATCCTGTTTCAGCAATTTATTTTGAATCGCTTGCCCTTATTAGGGTTCCGTACGCAAAGGTTACTGAGACTCCACTGTTCGTCCGTCTGTCTGTCACCAGGCTGTATCTCATGAGCCGTGATAGACAGACAGTTGAAAATCTCACAGATGATGTATTTTTGTTGCCGCTTATTACAATAAGTAGTAAAAATAGAATAAAGCAAGGCTGCCATGCATGATGCAACAAACGTGATTTTTTTAACGTTTCGGTTAAACGACGGCGATCTTAAATCTGGGACCCGTATTGCTTGGTCATTATACTTTTTGACGACCTCTGTGGCTCAGTGGTTCAGCGCGTTGGTGCTCAAGCCGCGGGTCGCGGGTTCGGATCCCGCCGAAGGAACAAAAAGTTTTTCTGTGTTCCTGGGTCATTAAATATGTGTTTAATATAATAAAAATCCTAATTATATGTATAGTATAATAGTATTAAATATACTTCCCGTTTTCTAGTACCTTTATATATATATATATTTTTAAACAAATCATAATATTTCTATATTTCTGGTGTATATCATATCTATGAATAACCAAATACTTTCAGTACAGTTTTACTAGAATTGTGCTAACGGAGTTGTATGACATTTGGCACAGTAAAAGATTATTTGGTGGAAAGTGTGCAAAACGCTAATATTTTTATAATATTGTTTAGAAATGAATACATATAAAATTAATAAAAATAACAAAAACACACACTACCTCAGACTTAACACACACTACCGCGCGTTTGACAGATACAATTTTTGACACGTTGACGTCTGTCGATCTATTGCAACATTTACATTTTTTTCTATCTAAGAGGCAAAAGAACCCTCATGAAGTTCAAACTTAAAAATTATATTAATTACTAGTTTTTGGGCGCCATTTCATCTGCGTGGATCCCCATTGCACCCCCGTGGGGACGGTACTGGGTACGAATATCTCGAAAAAACCTTTTTAACGGATGTCTAATTTAATTAAAATAATTATTATCTGGGTGCCACAATTCAACGCCCTCCGTTCAGTTGTTGACATCTCTCTATACAAACATTTCATTTAGGGGACGAATTTCCAAAAACGATTAAATTCATGCTCAATAATTTGTATTCATTAACTCGGATATTAATGAAATGTATTTAAGAGCATAAATCTCAATTTTCAATAAAATTGGTGAAATTTGAAAGATGTTCCATACAAATTTTCAATCCCTATTTGACTGTTTGCGGATTTAAAGTTTTTAAAATTTCTAAATCCCTTCTTAGTGTAGGTACATCTATGTTATGAATTAAAACAAATAACTAAATATCACATTACTACCTTCAGCGGTTACGGCTGTGCGAGCCGTCTATATGCGAGCGAGTCAGTGGGGACATGGGTGAATTGTGACCACAGGTGACAGGGCGACCTCAAGAATTTACAGAATTCCGCTACAAACAAACAGCACATCCAATCGGTGTCTCTTATTAAAACGCGTAAAGAGCCCCGACTCGTGTATTTTATTGGTTATGAGATTTTTCATTTCGTATAATGGCGAAAGGTATCGGCATATCATATGAATAGCTTCGCCAAGGGTTATGTTATCTGGGTCAATGATATTCGATAGCTTCCATACGTTATCTGATTTTTATCCTTGTAACATGAATACTGTCGCAATGACAAGAAACGTCGACTTTTTACCCGAAGACGGCGAAGCCAAAAGGTTTTTTTTTTATATTTCATGTCTATATATGTATTTTGTATGTAATAAGTATGTATGTTTATTCCACCGTAGCGCCTAAACTACTGGAACGATTTTAGTAAATGAGGTGTCAATAGATTCGTAATAACAGCCCCCCGGGCCCCCGGGTAACATAGGCATATAATTTACGTAGTGGGGTTATAGTTTTAAGAAAAAAGTAGTTATTTAATTCAACAGCAACCTTGGTATCCGAAGGGTTAATATCCTTTTTAGCTTGCTGCAAGAGCAAAGCTCTTAAATTAAGAAGAGACAAGAATTGGTGGAGCATCCGCATTTTCTCTCTGTCTTGTGTATGGTATGGACCTTTAGCTCCCCATAAGACATGACATTTACATTTTCTTTCACTTGATTAAAATTATAGTTTTACTAATATTATGAACGCAAAAATCTATATTTATGGATGTTTGTTACTCTTTCACGCAATAACGACTGAACGGATTTAGATCAAATTTATTATGGTAGTAAATTTCAATTTCCTCTGTATTAATACATAGGCTACTTTTAATTGCAGAACAATTTACGGTTTATGCGGGATTTAGTATTTGCGCGTACGAAGTTGCGGCAACACTAGTTATTTTATACTCAATTCAGATTTAAATTAATCTTTTCGTAAACAAAAAAACTCAATTTACTATAGTACTGCCAATTTAAATGTTACTTATATACCATTCCATAAATAACTATATTTTTTGACGTGATAACGTCTTATAATTTGATGGAGCCGGCTGCACGCACGAAAAAACATGACTCATGCGTTACCTGTTACCAGCGTTACCTCGCTAAATATGACGCATTGCCGTTACCTCATCTAGCCGCGCCTTAGGTATGTAAGTGGTGGGACGGAGATGCGGGGGCGCTTGATGTTATTACTAAGATTGGCGCCGGACTTCGCGGCGGCAACATGCCTACCTAAGGCGCGGCCAATTAGTTCCGCGCGCACTATAAACATGACGTTGTCACGTTCAACTATCGTCAGTACACCGACTTTACAGACAACCGATTTTTTTTAAATTAAGAAATAATTAGGTATTATAACTTGATAAAAGTAAAAAGAATTAAGATTTTATGTGTAGTTTTGCAATTATATGCATTTCGGAGTCACAAAAAAGCCTGTAAAGTTGGTTTCCTGAACTTTACAGTCAACCGATTTTTTTTTATAAATACTACATCCCGACTACGTAAATAGGCTATATGCCTATGTTACCCGGGCTATTATTACGAATCTATTGACATGTCAATTATTAAAATCGGATCAGCAGTTCAGGCTCTACGGTGGAACAGACAAACATACATCCATACGTGCATAGACTGCCAAAATGTGTGTCTTTTCCAGCCAGGACTTTCGTTCACGGGGCTGACAATACAATTTCATAATATTTATGATAGATTAGATAGATTTAAATGATATTGATATCATTTTTACCAATAGTGAACATATAATCTATGCTGTTGACACTAATATATATAAAGCAATTGCAGGTGTAAATGATTGACATAGCCTACAATTAGATTTAAATAACTCCTTCAATTATTGTACCAGAAATAAACTGTACCTAATTTTAGAAGCATTCTGGAATTTGGTATTGACCGCATAGAACGCATTCAAAACATTTTTCTTAAATCTCCCCGCTATAGAAAAAATACACACTTTGAAAACTCAGTAAATGCCGCTAAGCATTATGATGTATCAAAACTGGAGAACAGAAGATTGTACTTAGACTGAATTTTCATTTTCAAAATTATTAAAAATCTAATCAACTCCCCCGACTATGCTAGAAAAAATAAGATATAGTATACCACGTCACTCCTTACGTTCTCATAATCTCTTCCATATTGACTATGCTCACTCCAACTATGACAAACACAGCTTTTTCAGACGAGTACTTAAATATTATAATAGAAATTTATCTGACCTTGACCCCTTTTGCTTTTCTATACTTAAGGTGAAAAACTTGCTTAAGTCAAAAATGTTAAAAGTACATAAATAATTTATGCTTGCTTAACTTTGGGATTTTGTTAATTTCACTTTCACACACATACTTAATACTGTTATGCAACATAATACAGTTTAATATAAAATAACTTATGACAACCAACGTACAACACGGGCACACACATCACAAACACCTCCACGCCTCATACTCATAGACACGAACCCCAGTGGAACTAGTATCTGTTATGTATTGAAACACAGGCGTCGGACGAACAACTAGTTTATTCCAATATAATTAGAACTACCTTACAATATTATATTAGGACGACCCACAACATCTCAAGACAAGACAACTTACAGTACTTAAACACAATAAATAAAAACATATTTTATCTTAACTTACCTACACCTTATCCCCATAGGTATTAATAATATTGATAGTTAATAAGCTCCAGTAAAAAAAAAATTGAAACAAAGTCCATAAAAACTACTATTTCTTACATTTACTTCTAGTGAGCGGCGGTTCATAATGGGTTAAATCTAAAGCTCGGTTATCAGTGGACAGGTTGTAATCATCATCATTCGAAATGTCATGATAACATACATAACAGCTGTTTTAGAGTATCGAACGCGCATCTGTGCCCGTGCTCCACGACACGTCTTTTTTAAGCAATTTTGTAAACACATTAATGTGCTCCGAGTAGTTAGGTATAAATTTTGAGAGATAGTTAACCGCGCCTAAAAATCTTTCTAAACTTTTCCTATCACTAGGTTCTGGCATATCAACAATAGCGCGAATTTTCTCGGCATCAGGTTTCATGCCATCTTTATTGAAACAATGACCTAAATATGTAACTTCTTCGACACGTATGCGACATTTATCTTTATTAAATTTTAGGTTAATATTACGCGCCCTCTCGACCAGCGCCTCGAGACGCTCGTCGTGCTCGGCCCGCGAACTACCCCAGCATATAATATCGTCAATAAACGAATCTACCCCATCTAAACCTTCCAATAACTGCTTAATTTTTGCATGAAAAACTTCAGGTGCACAGTTTAAACCGAACGGTAAGCGCAAATATTGATAGCGACCGAAGGGCGTGTTGAATGTACATAAATCGGCACTTTCACTGTCTAGCTTTATTGCCCAAAAACCAGAATTAGCATCTAGAACAGAAAAATACCTAGCCCCGTGAAGCTTCATTACGAATTCTCTTATCGTAGGAAGTTGAAAGTGAGCGCGCTGAATAGCGACGTTAAGCGGTCTCGGATCTAGGCACAGCCGTAGCCCGCCATTCTTCTTCGCAACGATCACCATTGAATTTACCCACGGCGTCGGATGGATAACTTTACGAATAACACCTAATCGAACCATTCTATTCAGCTCGTCTTTTTGCTGCTCCTGAAGTCCGACCGGAACATTACGGCGAGCACAGACGACTGGCGCCACGGACTTACCTACCACGATGCGATATTCGCCCGGTAAACAACCTAGGCCACTAAATAAATCGTCATTATCTGACTTAATATTGTAAACCCTTTTAATAAGCTCCAAGTCTAAGCAAGATTGTCGACCCAGCACACTTTGACAATTGATATTAGCGATTGCAAATTTCAATGTGTATTGTCTATCTTTATAACACCATTATAAATAACAAACACCTTTCAAAGGAATAAATTCTCCACTATAAGTTTGTAATTTAATATTTTTCTTAATATTAAGAACATCGGGCTTATAGCCTAACGACTAAAATCGACTATACGACATTACATTTATGTCAGCACCAGTGTCCAATTTAAATTTCTCGCGGCCGTACTCACCGCGCAGCGTCTCATTCCAGTCCTCCGCCGACGCACACACTTCACACAATCGTCGACGGATACATAAAAAGCGTGTTCACTATCATCACTATCACTTTTGTTTTCTGTATCACAAACATTAATATCGTACATCTTTTTTATTTTGCTATTATTTGTAACTTTACACATTCTTGCGTAATGACCGTAATTCTCGCAAACGTAACACTGAACACCGATAGCCGGACACGAAGCCGGCGCCGCACACGAACCTCCGCACCGGTCACACCGGGACCGCCCGGACGCCCCGGCCGCCGCCGCCCGCGCCGCCGCCCGCGCACCGTCGCCGCTGCTGCCGCGTGCTCGCATCCCGCGCCAGCCCGCACGCCGGCCACCGCGCCCCGCGCCCCGCACGCCGAGTGCGCGCGTGCACCGCATCCGCCTGCGCCGCGTTCCTCCAGTAAACGATGACTGTCGCTCGAAATCTCGTCTACTTGACAAATTTTTATCGCCATTTCCAAAGTCAGATCCTCCGATCTGAGGAGCCTGTCGCGCATGACGGTATTTTTGATTCCACAAACTATACGGTCACGAATTAGCTCCTGTTCCAATATTTGAAACTGACAGGTTTTGGCCAATAACTTTAAATTAGTTACATACTGATTAATTGTCTCGCCAACTTTCTGATTCCTTGTAAAAAAATGGTATCTTGCTAAAGTAATGTTTGTTTTAACGCCAAAATACGCATCAAACTTCGACAACAATACTCCAACGTCATCACGATCTGATTCCGTCTCAAACGTAAACGTTTCGTACACATCAAATCCTTCTGGCCCAATAAGATTGATTAACAAACTAGCTTGAACATCGCCTTTTTCATTATGAACTCCAGACGCTTTGAGAAACAAACTAAACTGGGTCTTCCACCGTTTCCACTTGTCAGCCTGCTGACGGAGGTGCCGTCCAAACACAATTCCGATGGCGGTCGCGCGTGTTCCATAGCGAAAAATAATTTTACTATACTTGCACAAAATATTATTGCAAATACTTTACAGTTCGATAATATATCCCACCGCTATCACCATGTTATGTATTGAAACACAGGCGTCGGATGAACAACTAGTTTATTCCAATATAATTAGAACTACCTTACAATATTATATTAGGACTACCCACAACAGTATCTGAACCCAAGACTTGTCGTAGCGCTAGCCCTACTAGGTTCTAAACAGACATACATACTACACACCACAAACGCACACACACCGCAACATACACTATACACCACACACCGCACACACACACACTATACACCACACACCGCACACACACTATACACCACACACCGCACACACACACTATACACCACACACCGCACACACACACTATACACCACACACCGCACACACACACTATACATCACACACCAACCTGGGACCACGTTCCAGTATCCTATGTATCTTAGTAACTTGGATAAGATTTATAAACCTTTAGGTCTATTCTTAACAAAATGTTTGTATATGTAATCATTAAGAAAAGACTGTATGCGTTCTAAATTAATAAATAAATAAAAGATTTGACTGACGCGACGTTTAATATTATTTCGGTGCCATAACCTTAGGCTTACGTCAACATGGCTGTCATTCGCCGGTGCTCGAGTTGTTATTTGTAGAGAGTGTCGCCCCTGTGCCTGAAGTTAATCCTACGATCGTTGAACTTTATTGAAATCTTGATATCAGATAGCTGAAATGAGATTAAGGTTGATTAATTAGTATTAATTTCGGGCGTTAGTCAATGTTGTGGGTTACGAAGATTAAATTTGTAATGTCACAGTTATTGTATCTTAATTAAACGTGAAGCCGGCGCGAATCGTTTCGAATGCACACGTCGCTACTGAGAAATTAACATGTCTATTGAAATTTATTAAATACATCTACTGAAATTGATTAAAAGAAACGCATCAATTCGGTGGAAGTTAATAATTTTGTTTACAAAAAGATTGGATTCGTGGATCCGTTGGATTTCAACACAGTATAACATTGTATTTCATTCACAGTAGCGTAAGATTATAAAGTCAGTGAGGTCGTGTCAATAGGGGCTCGAATTACTGCAGTGCTCTTCTATTTGCGCTGTGTTTAATTATACTATGACATATATTCTAGTTTTGCATGAATATATTGTCTGTACACTCGGTTTAACTCCCCACACCGATTTCGGTGACGGTGGCCGGTTTCATTGAAACGCAGGAGTTATATTATAGTGCCCGAGTGTGTGCGCACTACACAAGAGCATTCTCTCTTCCTTTAATCTCATGACCCAGTGTGACGGTTAACTGACACGACTGGCGAGAGATCAGGCGCAGGTCCGACTTTTTACATGCCCATCCGACACTCATGGATCATCTTTCTTGTCAGACAATCAGTTGATCAGCCTGCATTGACCTAATCAACCTTGGAAACAACATTTTTTGTTGTTTCCAAGTTTGGTTTGGATTCCCAGGTTGTGGCGTGTACCAATGAGACTTTTTCAAATCTCAAGTACATTATACGGACGCTCTAACGGTATAGGAAAACATCGTGAGGAAACCCGCATACGGTTGGCCCCATACGTATTGATCTGTCATTCCTCTGGACTAGGCTGACTGTGTTGTGAGAATGCCGTATGTGTTTCGGCAACAATACAACATCTAAAGACCGACTGTCCCAGGCACTACAGTTTTCAAGAGTGGTCATTTCGCTCGGAGAATACTGTATAAATCATCCAACAACGGATGAAAAGCCCTAAGATTTATACTCGAATTAAAAGCGAGCTATTTTAATACATGAATTGTAATAAAATGTTAAACGTGGAGTAGTCATGCTTCGGAATAGGCCGGCTCGACTGAATAAATACCACGGCCTCGCAGAAAACCGGTGTGAAATAACGCTTGCATTGTGTTTCGACGAGTGAGGTTACTGACACAGAGGAGCAACACCAGAGGAGCAACAAGTGTATAATCCTCCGGTGTTGCGAGTATCCATGGGCGACGGTCATCGCTTACCATCCAGGCGATCCGTCTGCTCGTTTCCTCGGTATATTTCATCAAAAAACTGTCACATTTTTGTTATTTTGAAACATCGCGTGAATATCCCACACCGCATACAGTAATGGGACTCAAAGGAAACTTTGACGAAATTTTTCACATGCAAAATGAATGCTTTTACTACTCTTGGGGTATACTATCCTCGATGACTAACACCCGGTTTCTGAAGGGCTAATCAAATAGCCGATGAACTAACACGTACGTTGAGTTAACGGGATTGTTAAATCAATTTGCGTTTCGGATACGCTAATTAGTGAAAAATTTACTAATCATCGATCATCCTGATATGACTTATATAGCTATCCAGAAACCGAAAACGGCGTTCGACATGCGCTTTGACCATGAGTTCTGCACCATCAAACGACTGATCAAGCTTTTTGCAACTCAATTTGCACCTGACAAGAGGTTTGACCGCTGATTAGTTCATTTTGGCGTTGATTAGCCTTTCAGGAACCGGTTAGACTTACCGAAGTCTATTCTGATATAAAAGATATCTTACTCAGAAAAGTGTACGCATCCCGGGGATATGAATTGTAACGAACTAACAATAACTCAGTGAGCATAAAATATAAACACTGTATAATATACATCTCAGAATTCTATTCGCTTTATATAACGTCATATACACAAAAACATGTGAAATTCAAAGGTTAAAATTACTTACTCTCATTTATATCTGTCGTCTTCACGTCTGCCTTCGAGTGAGTACAAAAATAAACAGGCGAAGTGCGAGTCGCACGACACTCGCACATCGAGGGTTCCGTAAGTACAGTTTTTATTTAATGCAATTGCAACGGTTTCCGTATATATTTTTTACCAAATTTCGTAATTCTACGTTAACGGGAAGTAGGTGACGACCTCTGTGACTCTGTGGCTGAGCGCGTTGGCTGGCTGGCTGGCTTGGTGGCTCTGTGGTGTACTCAAGCCGGAGGTCGAAAGAATAAAAGTTTTCGGTGTTCGTGGGTCATGATGCCAGTTAATTAATCTGTTGTGTATAATATAATAAAAATCTGAAATATATAAGTATGTTACATTTCCATTGTCCCGTAGCTAAGTTCTTCGGATACTTGCCACGAGACCAGACTGACGTGGAATGAAGCGTCCATAGAAATTATTGTATTATATTCCATTGCGAGTGTCTAGATTTGGGTTATGAAATCTTTTAATTGCGTCGACTTAGGGTCATCTCACACCGAAACGCGTCTCGTCGCGTATCGTCACGGTGTAAATTGTCCCTAATAGTCTAATAATTTTGTGGTTTTACCAGAAAGTTTTCCGGGAGTTTCGAAAATCGGTAATTTTATAGATTTTGATGTGCTCTTTACGAATTTTAACTTTGCCCCCACATTTCTTTGACGCTACCATGGAAAAATTGAGTCTAAAAGCAGTTTCTTATGCTTGTTAAGGATAAAAAACAGCTAAATAACTACTGTGACATTTAACACAATGATCCTTTAGCACAATGATCTCAATAATCCGTCAGGAATCCCTGTTAACTTTCCCGGTAACCATCTTTTCGCGACTTACTATGTTGTTAATTTGAACTTGATACATGATACCTCCACGTGTTTCTGGGAAAAATGGTCTTAATTGCTAATAATCTTTACAGACAAATAGACGGACAACAAAGTGCTCTTTAAGGGTTCCGTTTTTCTGGTTTACGGAACCCTACCACGCGTGTTACATGACGTTTCTTATTTCCCTCGCTTTCCCCCAACCTCCGCCATCTTGTCTTTGATTTAATAAAACGATATTTGGGCAAAGATCAAAGATTAATTATAACAACGATTTGCGAAAACAATTTTCTTGATATTGGAAGATTGAAAGATAATACATGCCTCAGAGTAGTAACTTTAGCAAAGAATTCCGGCTATTAATAAGAGAAGAAACATATATCGTTCCTTATCGCACATGCTAACACTTATGCGTGCTATAAAGTCGTAATTACAACTAAATGTTTCTCCAACGCCGAGACAACCTTAGAAAAAAAACCAAAAGACATGCATTTCTTTCTTTTTCACTCTTGTGGGTTTCTGCCATTCATGTTTTGTGACAGATAGCTGCTTCCATTTGCAAAACATGTATAGTATTGGCGTATCGCGCGCTATGTCACTTAGCGCGCATTATGTGTATGCGCAATACCACACATTTTTGTTTTCGAACTTAGTCATCGTAAATAGCGAATGTATCTTGGCTAAGGGCTCAGGATACGCTTCGACACTCCACTTAGCGCTCTTGCGGAGTATATTACTGCGGAATATATTATTGTGATTCTGCAGCTGTCTAGTTATCAAATGTCAAATATGACTGACTTCGACCACATAGTAGAAAATATAAAATATTATACTTACGTACAGAGAAACAGCTTTCATGGAACGATCCAAATCGATCCAAATTTTGACGTCCCCACCCACAATTTTTCCACACAATCGTGGACACATCGTATGCTTTTAGTAGTGCAATCAAATCGAAACCTTATCAGCTGTCCCTCTTTCTTTAATCTGCTACGACACTATTTGCATTAATTATAACATCTTGCGACGGAGTGAATAATTTTGTACCACCTTGTACAGTCGCCGATAGTACTGGTGTACCACTTTTGAACCTTATTGCCAAGTTAGTAAGATCGAAACATACGGGCTCTACGACCGTACATGATAGCAGAATTCCAATTCTCGTATTTAACTGACCCCCGGTTTCTGAAAGGTCAATCAACGCCACAATGAACTAATCAGCGGTCAAATCTCTTGTCAGGTGAAAATTGAGTTGCAAAAAGCTTGATCAGTCGTTTGATTTGATGAACGTGTTAGTTAATTAAACTAATGACAAACCCATGGTCAAACGACATGTCAAACGCGGTCTTCGGTTTCTGGAAAGCTATTTGAGGCGTAAATGTGTCATGTCAAGATGATCAATGATTAGTGAATTTTTCACTAATTAGCTTTTAAGAAACGCAAATTGATTTAACAAGCCTGTTAACATACGTGTTTGTTCATCAAATATTTGACTAGCCTTTTAGAAACTGGTGTAGACTTTCAATTTACTTTTGAAGAATTATAAATGAATTTTGGACCAATCCTAATGCGTTAAACGTTGGTTTGACGTTTATGAGAATACCGCTTTGCTTTTGTAACATATTGGGATTCGGGACTGCATCGGAACTGTCTTGTTATAAGATTTCATTAGCGAAATCGATCTACTGGTTGGGATTAGAAACTCCGAAGTCATTTACATTTTCTGATCAATATTTTTTTGAGGTTTAACTCGGTGATTACATGAGCAAAACACAGTCCAACACTAGTTTATTTGAGGTCTAAATCCCGCGCCAAGTAAAGTAATTAAAACGAGTATCAAATAGAAGTCTAATGAAACATATAAAGTGCTTTACACCAAATGCCAGACGTTATGCCACGGGTCGCTGGAGACTCCATCCCTCTTGATTTTGCGAGATAATTCCCGTTTGAAAATATTAACAGACGTCAGACACCATCTGTCTGAACTTTGCAAAGTACAGTTTGTAAACATTAATAGACACCACTCGCCTGGATTTTACAGGACAAATCACTTTATGAATGTTAGTTGGCAAATTTAAGTGGTTTTGCCTAGCTCGGTTAAAAGCTTAAGTAATTGTTAATATCCTTTTAACAATGTTTTTAAAGTGAATAGCTCTAAATGAAAACAGTACTGTCCCTATATTATATTTTAGGGATGTTAACTAGTAAATTGTATCTTATTTGGAGCAACAATAATAATCTTTTAAAATATTTCACTAAACGAACAGCTTTAACAAAATGAGAATTTAGCCAGTAAACGACGGATACCTAATTAACTATTAGACACTTCACAGGTATTATTTATTAAAATTATGGAATATAACAATTAATTATCATAAAAATTAATGGAATCAATTAAAGATATTTATTTGGCAATTATTATATGGGAATTTAGCTATTTAAATTATTATTGGATTAATAAAATCTTAATCGCGAACCATGTCCTCTTATTAAGTGTCAACACCATAAAAGGTCCGCTTGCCGCCAAGCGCGTCCATTTAATACCGCGCAGTGGCGGCAGCAAATGCGCGCCAATTCACCACCGGAAGTCGCACGCAATGACTTCTTTTCGGTGTTGCCAACAAGCCATAGCTTTTACATGTAGATTATTATATTTAAAATTATAGATAATAAAAAGATCTATGTGATGTTTTATGAGTATTTTATAATTTTTTATAGACTATTTAACTTACTATACCTTACAGAGACGAAGCGTGAAATCTGCGGATTGGTAAGTCGCGTAAGCTAATATCTATTGTAATACAGAATAACTATGTTTTGTTTTGATTTTACTTAGCGCCATCTAATAAGTAATATTGTAAGGGAAGCCAATATGATGTCAAATTGTATATACGCCTCGCCACTGATACCTTACCAGTAATTGAAGGTATGATTGTGTATGTTCTATTAATATTCCAATTTATGCCAGTGCTCTATCCCCTTTTCAACGATGTAACATATATCCAAATACATAAACTCTACGCCCGACGACGAGATCAATAGGATATAATTGATTTAAACCACTATGAAAGCTTCTAACGGAAACGTCACTTAAACGGAACGAGGCTGGCCATACATATTAACTTTGCAGGACAAGTCTTTCTTGCAAAAAGTTATTTGTAAAAGTATATCACGTAATCACTGATAAACTTACAATATAATTTAACAATACGTCTGCATTTATATCCATCCATTTCTATTCGAAATCTACTACGAAAATAAATAAATATGTACAACATGTTACTACTACAGAGTATAGACTCTAAACCAAGATTAAACAAGCGGTTTGTCACAGTGTGCGGTATACAGTACCACATCTACGTGTCATTTCGTAGCTGGTACGAAAATTGTTACTATACACGTGATTATAACATAAAACGGAATAACTCTATTTACCGAATTTAAATATTTACTTTGAACTAACTATTAAAAGTGCTCACAAAACAGCTTTGAGCTGAATTGCTTTTATAATGTTAAGCCAGCCAAAGAGCTAAATTGCAAAGTTAAACAAAAGTAGACAAATACCCAACTTAAGTTAAAGAGCTTGGGGATAAGGGTCAGCTCACACCGCGACGCGACCGCTGCGCAGCGCCGCTCTTGCAATGAAACATGACGTACCTCTATGTGTATTGAATAAAGGTCAATTTTGAATCGCTATTGCTCCGCGTGAACTGACCCTTATCCTCAAGCTCTTTAACTTGAGTCGAGTTTTTTTTACTTTCCATTGCTCTTGCTATTAAAAGTGTATCTTCTTTTGTTAGAGAATTAAGTTCAATTTTGAATCGCTATCTTAAAAAAATCGGTTGTCTGTAAAGTCGGTTTACTGACGATAGTTGAACGTGACAACGTCATAAGAAATGGAACGCTTTAGAGCGAGGTAACGCCGCATGAGTCATGTTTAGCGAGGTAACGCCGGTAACGCCGCATGAGTCATGTTTTTTCGTGCGTGTAGCCGGCTCCATCGAATTATAAGACGTTATCACGTCAAAAATCACGCAACGCTTCGTCTCGGTGTGACCTGACGCTTAGACCTATTGTTATTTAAATATTATGAATGTTAGGAGAATTAATTACATATAATAGATGTAATGTAAATCTAGACTAGAAGCGTTTTAGTTACGCGATTAGTTTAAGAAAAGTTTTGTTGTTAGCATCCGAGTGTAGTAAATTTTACAGCATATTTCCGGTGTGTATATCGACTTTATGGACTGAGATCTCAGATTCTGATAAGATTGTGACAACATGGTCCTTTGTACTGCATGTGCTCCTCGCATAATGCTATCAATACAGCTTTTCAGTGGCGAAGGCTGGTTATCCTTTATGGGGAAGCCCTATTCTGTATAATGGGGATTCGGATGAAGGTGTTCAAAAGGTATGTGGTAAGTGAAGCCTGATAATTGTGGGAGAGCCACGCTTCGGCATAAATGGGCCTGCTCGATCGGGTAGCACGGCCGCACAGAAAACCGGCGTGAAATAACGCTTGCGTTGTGTTTCACCGAGTGTATGAGGTTACCGGAGGCCACCCGTCTGCTCGTTTCCTGGTTCATTTCATTTAAACAAAAAGCCGATAGGAATGGAGTAATAGGAACCCCACGCCAGCTTTTGTTATATTTGCTGGTTCTGTCGTCTCCTCTAAAAAGACTCAAAGAGATCCTTTATAAGAAGATTTAGTAGTTTATTAAACAATTTGTATATTTAATTTTAAATGCTTAGTAGTGAGGTAACATAACTTAGATATATTCGTGCCTGTTGTGTTCACTACCTAGAGGGATACAATCTCTAGTAATATTCTTTTAGTACATTAGTGCATAGACACATAATATAATGTATATTATAGACGAGGCATGTCAATCCAAAAACTGTCCCCACTTAAATGGCTTTTTTGGAATTTTTCGCCCATTTTGACATTTGAGGTATGGTGAAATTAAGATGGCTGACATTTGAGGTATGGTGAAAACAAGATGGCGTAACTTTTTCTTGTATGAAGATTAGTCCTGTCAAAATATGTACGTCATAGCCTATCTTTAGATTTGAAATCTTTGCATAAGTGACTTATCTGCACGTATTGTGATTGTGTCTTGTTTTGTGAACCTAATTTAAATAAAATGCTTTATTATCATATTTTAGTATGTATGTGTGTATGAATAGCCATTTATGAGTAAAAAAAAAGATACGAAGAAGATAGACATTGTGCGCTTTCGGTAATGGCTTCATTTTTACACAATGACACTTCATGACGTACATTTGACAGAACAAATCTTCATGCAAAAAAAGTTACGCCATCTTGTTTTCAGGGGGCCCAGCAGGAATATTTGACAGCGGCGTAAACGAAACGTTATCGATTGAAATTTGTATATGGTCGATGACATGATTTAGACAGATTTTCATACAATTCTGATTCGATAAGGTTAGGTTAACGCCGCTGTAAAATGTTCCTGCTAGGCCCACTGAAGATTTTGTCAATTAAATGCGGACCGATTAAACTGCGGAAAGCAATTAATGTCAGAATGTAAAGATGACAAATGTCAAACCTCGACTGCCCCAAACAAACCCTAATGGCAGTTTAAGTGTGGACACTTCTCTGTCTGTCGATAGAAGTGAAAACTACAAAGTTCGAAATTGTTCTACTTTCCGTTGTAATAAAAAAAAATCCTAACGAAAAGCACCTAAAGAAATTTTCGCTTAAAAAACATTACAGGAATCAGACCTTTTAATAATACAATTTAATGAAATAATTTTAACATCTAATACTTTAATCGAGACATTCATGTATTTTATTTTTCCTTCTACTGCTATAAATGTGAAAGTTTGTGAGCATGTATGGATGGATGTGTGAATGGGCGGATGTTTGTTACTCTTTCACGCAAAAACTACTGAACGGATTTCGATGAAATTCGGTATGGTAGTAGTTTAAGTTCTGGATTAAAACAAAGGATACTTTTTATCCCGAAAAAGTACAGTGTTCCTGTGGGACTGTATTTACGCGGGTGGAGCTGCGGGCAACAGCTAGTATTTATATATATTCGGTTTCTTGAAAGAGAGATTTTATCCCTAAAAATGTGCGGGACATTTTTAAGTTATTATGTTTTTCTCTTGTCGTCCAACAATACTTCAATAATTATGTCACTGCATACAATATTATAACACTATTAATGTCAGTCGGATGGTGGAATAATTTGTGCGGTGTCTATGAATTTATGCCGGGTTGGAATCCCGTGCCTCGAATCTCGGTTCGATTGACGGGCTGACTCATTCGCACAGGCGTCAAATCGTGCGCGCGCGAGCGGGATAGACTGACAAGTACTATGTTTTGAGGAACGAGAATTAGGGCCCTGGTCAGTAAAATAATATTGTGATTCTCTTTATTTATGTTATCTTTGTAAATTTACTTGGGCACCGAACAAAGCTCTCTAACGGCCGAATACTGGAACGATAGTTAAACTTAGTGACGCGCAAGTCATTGTGTGTGTCCCTGTCGTTTCGGCTAGCAGAGACAGCCGACAGCCTGTGAATAGGAGGGCTCTACCCCCGCTACCCAGGTCGCAGGTACATATAATTAACAACGCATAAAACTGAAATGAAATCCGCCATTTTTAATGAAAATGTCGGAGATGTCAAAGTAACCACACGCCCTCAGGCAGTCTTCATACAACTCTATAGGCTATTGTTTCAATGTCTGTAATTACGAGCACAAAATAATTTCGCGCAATGTAAGTTTTATGTTTATAACGTGACGTCACAGACTATAAAATTGAGTTTAAATAAATTAAGTAACCCCCGTCATTGTCAGGCAGTAAGCGAGCTGATGATGATGATTATAATGAAAATATCTATGGACGATTTCGGGCCACGTCAATTTGGTCCCACATAACACACATAATTATATGATACACATCCATGACCAAGGCACACAGAAAACTTTTTGGTTCCTTCGGCGGGATTCGGGAGCGGAACCTGCGTCCTCCGGCTTGAGCACCAAGCGCTAACCACTGAAATACAGAGGTCGTCAATTTGTAGCTAAGAACGCTCGTAAAGCTAAAAGCTAATACACATACACTACACAACGATCACGTCAGTGTTTGAAACGAAAAAAAAAGTGTGTGTCAGCTCCGACGCACGACTGGAGTTTACTCTAAAAAGTAAAACACGTCCCTCAGAAGGAACAAAAACTTTAGCGATCGATTTGAGTTCAAAAATTCGCGCCATGTGAAAAAAAGTGACAGGTGCGCAGAATAAGTTGCGCACGAAAACGTAACGAGGTCATTCGTTCAGTAGATGTTACTGCTCATATTTTTTTCATACCGGGGGCCTTATATGAAAATCGATTCTTAAGGAGTAAACTCCAAAAAAACATCACACTACATCAAAATCTGTTCATCGGTTAAGTAATATATATTTTGACATTTTTGGAGAAGCTGGTGTCCATGAGCCTGCTCATTTGCCTTCTTAAAAAAAACATAAATAAATTGCTCACTCTGTAACCACACAAGTCTATGGTTGCAAATGTTTCCTAAAACGTGACTCGTGTTACGTAAATTCCCCAAAAACGTAGTTACGTCACCACTGAAGCCCCCTCGATACACGTATAAAACCCGTAAAAGTAAATTATTAATTCTATAGAGTGGGTGAAAGAGATAAGAAACACCTTTCTGTTTTTCTTTATTTTTAATTTAAATATTTAGGGTAAGAAGGAAAGCGAGAAAAAAAACGTCAATTACATTTTATTCCTCTTTTTAGGGTTCCGTAATACTCTAGGAACCCTTATAGTTTTGGTCTGTCAGGCCGTCTGTCTGTCTGTCTATCTGTCCGCGCTTCTAGCTTCTGTAATTATGAATATAAATGGATGAAATTTAGTACGGTTACAGACATTGTGTACATCTCGGTTTAAGCATTATAAAGTGATAATAATAATTTTACATTTTAGGGGTGGGTATACATGTGAAGTGGGGATAAAAAATATTTTTTTAGTCTGCCCCATCATGTGGTGTTTTTTTTTTTTTTTTTTTATTAAATAAGGGGGCAAACGAGCAAACGGGTCACCTGATGGTAAGCAACTACCGTCGCCCATGGACACTCGCAACATCAGAAGAGCTGCAGGTGCGTTGCCGGCCTTTTAAGAGGGAATACGCTCTCTTCTTGAAGGTTTGCAGGTCGTATAGGCCCGGAAATACTGCTGGTGACAGTTCGTTCCAGAGTTTTACAGTGCGCGGCAGAAAGTTACGCGAAAAGCGCACGGTGGAAGACTGCCACTCATCAAGGTGATGAGGATGGTATGTTTTTCGCGTGGGACGATGGCGAAAAGTTGCAGGTGGTATGATTCCGAACAATTCCTCAGAGCACTCCCCGTGATACAACCGATAGAGGATGCAGAGTGAAGCTACATCTCGGCGTAATTCCAAGGCGTCCAAGCTGTTTGAAACACTATGGCACTCAACAACTCGAGCGGCCCTTCGTTGGATACGATCCAGAGGGAGCAGTTGGTATTTTGGCGCCCCTGCCCAGAGATGAGAACAATATTCCATATGAGGCCGAACCTGCGCCTTGTAGAGTTGTAGGCGGTGGTCCGGACTGAAGTACTGTCTCGCTCTGTTAAGAACACCAAGCTTCTTCGAGGCTAATTTGGCCTTACCCTCTAGATGATATCGGAACTGGACTTCGCTCGATATGTTGACGCCAAGTATCTCAATGCTAGGGGAGATGGTTAAAGATGTGCCCTCGAAACGAGGATATACGACCATTGGTGACTTTTTAGTGGTGAACGCGCAGACTTGTGTCTTGGCGGGGTTGAATTGGACTAAGTTACGTTTACCCCATTCATACCCCATTTTAGACACAAGTTCGTTTCGACTCTCAATGACATTTAGCCGAGAAATATTGGGGGAGCCGGTATATACAGCATCACCTGTACTATCATCCGCATAGCAATGAATGCCGTTGGTCTGTAACATGTCATTGATATGCAGTATGAATAGGGTAGGCGATAGCACACAGCCCTGAGGGACACCAGCATCAACAGACTGAGTTTCCGAGCATTCGCCGTCAACTACGACCTTTATGCTTCTATCTGCTAAGAAACTAGTGACCCACTTACATAATTTCTCGGGCAGCCCGTATGATGGAAGCTTTGATAGCAGCGCTTTATGTCAAACCCGATCAAAGGCCTTCGCAATGTCCAAACTAACAGCCAATGCCTCTCCCTTCGACTCAATTGCCTGAGCCCAACGATGAGTTAGGTACGCCAAGAGATCACCAGCCGAGCGACCCTTACGGAACCCGTATTGTTTGTCGCTTAGTAATCCCTGGCCGTCCAAGTATCGAAGAAGCTGGCTATTGATAATGGATTCCATTATCTTCGAGAAGAGAGAGGTTATAGCGATTGGTCTGTAATTGGAAGGATTTGAGCGATCACCTTTTTTTGGGATCGGGTGCACCAAGGCTGTCTTCCAAGAAGCCGGGACGATGCCAGAAGAGTAGGAGAACCGAAATAGACGCGTCAAGACCGGAGCCAACTCTGGAGCACACTTTTTCAATACAATAGGAGAGATTCCGTCAGGCCCACTCGACTTTTGGATATCAAGGGAACGGAGGGCTTTTCGCACTGAGCGCTGATGAAACCGAATATCCGACATGATGCTCGTGCATCGCGGTATGGTCGGCGGTTTCTGCCCCCCGTCATCCAGGGTCGAGTTTGACGCAAAGAGCTTGCCCAGAAGATCGGCTTTGTCCTTTGCGTCCTGGGCCAACGATCCATTTCCTACGTGTAGGGATGGTAGGGTAGGCTTGCAGAAATTTCCTTCAATAGCTTTGGCCAGAGACCAGAATGCACGGGTTCCCGAGGGGAGGCGCTCAAGTCTCTTACCAATTCTATTGACGTGCTGTTTCTTTGCCCGAGTGATCTCTTTCTTGAGGGACCTAGAGGCAAGGTTGTACTCCTTTTTATATGTGCTGGTATTTAAATCCCGAGCAGACACTGCATTGGCCCAGGATTGGTAAGCCTCCTGCTTCCGGCGAGAAGCTTTTTTGGGGGATGAACTAAACCAGGGACGAAATCTGCCGCCAGTTGGCACTACAGAGGACGGAATGAAAAGTTCCATCCCTTGCATCACCACATCGGCAACAGAGTTGGCAGTGTTGTCGGGATCATCCGGCGAGAAGCACACGTTCACCCAAGGATAGGATGCAAAAAACGACCGCATCCTATCCCAGTCTGTCGACTTGTAGTGCCACACACGACGGTATTTAACAGCACCCTGTCGTAACACCGTCGTAAGTGGCACAGAACTCCTAACAAGGCAGTGATCCGATGTATCCGAGTATCGTCGAATAGGTATTTTTAAATAAAGGCAAGGTTTCATACATGACTTTTGTACAAAGTCTACCATTTTCGAGTAATCGACCTCCAAAGTGGTTTACAAATTGATCCTCCGTCCTGGCATTTCTAAACTATGAGATTTAGAAAGTTTTCCATGCTGATAGATCATGGCTAAATACTTTTTAGGAAAATTATTTTGAACGAAATAGGACAGTAACTTTTGAAGTAATTTGAAAAAAACCTCTTGCTCTTTGATAGTTACGGAACCCTCCTTAGACATGTCCTGACATGATTTTGGTTAGGTTTTTATTTATTTCTTTTTATTTAAGAAAGTGATAACTAAACCTCAAACCAAACCAAACTAATGTGTCATTGTTTTTCGATAGGTGCGGTAAGTGACATTTAAATTGATAGCATTATGTGTTCTATTGTTCTGTTTGTTTAGATTTCAATTAAATTGGATTTATTATAAACTAGATGCTGCCTGTGACATCCTACGTCGAAATAGAACGTCACTCGAACCGTACATTTTGCTGAATTTCATCAAAATCGGTCCAGTACTTTTTTCAATGCAAACAAATAAACAAATGTCCCCCTTATAATATTAAAGTACTGATATGGATTCCTTTTAAGTACGTTGGTGAACTTTTCTATCTATTGGCAGATAAATAAGATTTTAAAGGTAAAAAAAAACCCTTACTGTATTAAAAGATCCAGAAGAAAAAGTTTAATGTCACAAACAACATTAAACAAGTACTTAAGTGTCAGCGGTAAAAACCCATAGCGTGTCACGTGAGAACGGCATCACGATAGCGTGACGCTCACGTAAGTAACGTGATACGTGCGAAGTAGCGTGACCTGTAATTGACATTCGTTGATTATTTTCTTTGACTCTTATCAAGTTAACAAGAACGTACTATCACAAAGATAATGTGGGGCTTTGGCTAATATGTGTAATATGTAATGTGCTATGCATAAACCGGCATAGCCGGCCGATCCATAGGTCGCTGGTTCAAATCCGGCTCGAAGGACCATAATATGTCGGGGTTTGGCTAATAAAACCAAATGTGTTCCCGAACATAAAGATTTTATTAATTGTCCCACATAAGATTGATATATGCTATAAAGGTGCTAGGGGAGCACGCGCGGTGCTTTCTAATTATGAACGCGTATTGACGGTAAAATGCATTGTGAAGTGAAAAATGCTACGGTGTGATTTATGACACCGTACAGATAATAATGTACTACCCACAAGTACTATCAACATTCTGATCTACGGGAGATTGCTACGACGAGTTTTTGATGTAGTTATCCGTTTGTGAGGAACTCAACTTCATTAGGATTTTTATTGTTAAAATAAGGCGTCCTCTCCCCCTCCCCCGTTAATAGCTAAACGGCTGGCTCGACAAATCTGAAAACACGATCCGATGGACTTTGAAGGAAAACTATAACGGCATAAATAACTTTCTTAGTTCATGAGTTATGCGCTTGTAAATGCACTTGGTTTTTATTTTTACAAAAATAACTAAATAATAAGTAGCCAAGTAAATTATTGGTATAATGGTACGGAACCCTTCGTGCGCTCGCACTTGGCCAGTTGTAAATGTCATATGCTTGCCCAGCATTATCACAACATAATCGGCCTAGTTCAGAGGAATGACTGGTCAATACGTCTGGGCAAGTTACGAGTGAACTAAGCTGAAAATATGCCACAATCTTTCAAGTCGATCGTCTCGTGTACATTCCGTTCAGAGTTATTTTACCTCTGACAAGACCTTTATGTGATCGACATAAGGGTCACTCTCGTAAAAGCTCCGATGTAAAATAACCTTGAACATACTATCTATAGGTTGACACGACAAAAGCCATCGTTATCCCTCGTTATAATCTGTGCTCTAATGTTCTGGCTGTACTGATTTTAATTTTTCCCTTCCAGGTGATTCCGGCTATGTTCCACACGGCCAGCATATGGCTGACGTTAGCACTGGCTGTGCAGAGATACATATACGTGTGCCACGCGCCTGTCGCCAGGACCTGGTGAGTATCTGCTATACCCGGTGGCACGCAGGTGAATCTGAATTTTAGAAAAAAGCTACTAAGTAGATACATAGTGAGTAGAAGTTTATCCTCGTGTCAGTAAATCTTGCGTACACATGTCATAATGGTTTACTATAGTAAACGCGACTTATAGTGCTAACAGACGCTCGAACTTGGTCCGCGGACCATATCCGCGAACCGAATTCGGTGTGCGAACGCACACGCACGGATTTTGTCCGAATTGAAAACTCGACACTCGTGTTTTCGATTTTCAGCTATATTGTACTAGCATAGAGTTCTATTTACAGTGCTGTTTTTCGACGACGACTATGATTCCCGCAATCCATTGAAATCGTGCAGTGATACCAACTCTCAAAAATATTTCTCCCCGAATTTAACCCTTAATTCGACCCTGATAACTAATGAGGTCAAAATACTATTTACAGGTATAAGAGATAATAAGCTAGAAAAAATAGGTTACGTGTTTAACATAAAGACTTACGCGTAAATGACATGTCACTTAATCTGATTTCACTTCCTATAAAATTTCATACCCCGGGCAATATACACATATAAAAATTGATTCTTAAAGAGTAAACTCTAAAAATCCTGCCCCCTAGTAAACCCCCGTAGATTTTTTCCCCTAATTTTGTGCGGAAAATCCCTAAGTTGGCAACACTGAGATCGTTGTCCGGCCCAAGCGCCCGGCTGCTCTACACACGAACGGATTTGGTACGGAGCGAACCATATCTGATGCGAACCGCGGCGGACTCAATTAATAATAATTATGTTCCCCGGACTACTCTACACACGGTCGGATTTGGTACGGAGTGGACCAAATTCGTGGTCCGCTCCGTACCGAATCCGTACGTGTGTTGGCAATTTTATGCGTTATGGGTCAATTTTGACATTTCATTGACTTCTTGACGCGAGTGGAATGTAGGTGCCAGTGCAATCCGTTTGTTTTGAGCTGTGTAATTAGATCAGTCAGTAACGAAGAAGATTTTGCGCTTTTGGCAATGATTTCGAAACTACGGATGGGCTATGAGGTACATTTGACAGAAAAAATCTTCGTACAAGAAAAAGTTACGCCATCTTGATTTCAGAAGATTTTGTAAAATAAATGCAGGAAGCAAATGTTAAAATGTAATTTTCAAAAAAGTTTATTTTTTGCCCCGACATGCCTCGTTTTAACCGACTTAAAAAAAGGAGGTTATACGTCCGGCTGTATGTATTTTTAAGCTATTGCATAGCTTCTATCGCAGGCCTTGAGCGCGGGGACCGAATCCAGAAATTCCGTAACGAAAAAACCTCACGCTCCGTGCATCGTCTAACGTCGTTTCAGTTCGGCAGTCTTCGACACGGCGTTGTGTGCGTGCGATTAGACGTATTGTACGACTCTACGAAACTCGCACGAATCGAGACGAGCTGCTCCGAAATGGGACGAATACATAAGCAGCTGTTTATGAGAAAGTAATTGTAAAAAATAATAATTTAAAACCCACATGTATTGTAAAATAATAAAAATATTTTAAACAATATTAACTTTTTATTTATTTAATAAAAGAAAAATTTGTTTTCTTATCGGTCACCACGCTCAAAAAGTGTAACTTGAATTAATATCAAAGAAAAAGAAATACTGCATAAATAAAATAAAATAAATAAATAATTATAATTGCATAAGTTGATACAAAATGCTATGCAATAGCTTTACCGCGGCAGTCCCCGCGTGCCACACGTCTTTTTTTTTGTATTTTCAACGATTACTCCGCCGTCTGTGGGCCGATTTTGAAATTATTATTTTTTTTATGTATAGGGTATAATCCCAAATTGGTTCTTTTGACATCAAAATGGTAACTTGATGATGGGATTCATGAGGCATCGAGGGAACTCTTTGAAATTTATATGGACACATATGGTGATTTTGTTTCGCCTGGTACCGACTTCAAAATTAAGAAGATTGAGTAGAGAAATAGTAACATTTTAGCCGAATTTAGAAGAGGAATTATTTAGAAAATAAGTTTAATTTCATACTTTTTTGTGCTTTTATTTTTACTATGGAAGTCGGTTTTATAAAATATATTGACGTCTATGGCTTTTAGTAAATATTTACATAGATTTTGTAAATTTAGATAAAGCACCGCTTGAAAAGCCTAAAATGTAAATGAAAAACACGTGTGTACACAGTTAATACGTAATGGCACGTTGTCGACGTAACACTATTTACGTATAAATTATATAACAGAGGGCCGCTGAAGATATTAAATACTAGATATGGCAAAAGTTTTTGAAAAGAAAATCCTTTAATTACCGGTTTCTAAGGTTTTTTATCGGTAGCTTATCCATATTCAATGGATGGCCCAAACGCGTTAACCAATCAAATGAGCTATTGAATAGATAAACTACTGACCAAAAACCAAAAACCTGGCATAAATCGTTTAGATAGGCTACATTTATTATACAAGTAGCTTTAGCCATCGGCTCCACCGGCGTAAATACGGTATCTCACGGGAACACTGTACTTTTGTAAAAAAATGTGAAAGTTTGTTCGGATGGATGGATGGATGTATGTGACTCTTTCACGCAAAAGCCACTGCAGGGAAGAAATTATGAAATTTGGTATGGTAGTAGTTTAGGCTCTGGAATAACACATCTCCTTTTTGTCCCGAAAAAGTACAGTATTCCCGTGGGATACTGGAATTACGCGGGCGAAGCCAAGGGAAAAAGCTAGTTATCTATATTTTCATAGTGACCCCGGGGAATATGGTAAAAAAAAATGTTTGGCATATCTATTTTTTCAAGTCTATGGCTCGTACAAAAGCCTCATCAAACGCGCTTTCACAAATTAGCCCGGAATTCTCAAAGAAACTCAATTTGTACGAGTAAGTATTCTTAATATATGAAGGGAACATCAACTAAAAACGTGTTATAAATGTATAATGTGTTAAGAAAATAGATTTTTTTTATTAACACATTGTTTCCTTAATATCTCTTTTTACATTTTTTTACATTGGAATGCCATTATAAACTAAAACGGCACATTTACCTCCATAATTTACTTTCAATAAAATCCGTAAAAGTAATTGCTGTAATATCAAGATATCAAGTTAGAAGAAAGATAAAAGTCTTCTTACTAGTTCTGTAATAATAACATCTTATTGTTACAGAACTCCTGCGAAACGGCTTGACCGATTTTTATGAAACTTTTTCACGTAGGTATATTCGGTAGGTATGAGAATAGGTTGTTAACTATTTATCACATCCACTAAGTCCTACCCCATTTTTAATTTTATTATTTTATGATTTGGGATTGAAAATAAACACAATCCCTTAATTATTTTCACCTTTATACCACCAACCCCCATTGTTTATTAGTGACATAACTTTCTTACTTTACTATTATTATTTACTACTTACTAGTTACTATCATAACTTTCAACCCTCAGTGGTCGATAACTCTTTTACACATCAGTTGTAAGTGAAGGTTGTAGGTGTAGGTGTAAGTGTAGGTTGTAGGTGTAGGTGTAAGTGTAGGTTGTAGGTGTAGGTGTAAGTGTAGGTTGTAGGTGTAGGTGTAGGTTGGTGGTGTAGGTGTAAGTGTAGGTTGGTGGTGTAGGTGTAAGTGTAGGTTGTAGGTGTAAGTGTAGGTTGTAGGTGTAGGTGTAAGTGTAGGTTGTAGGTGTAGGTGTAAGTGTAGGTTGTAGGTGTAGGTGTAAATGTAGGTAATAGGTGTAGGTGTAGGTTGTAGGTGTAAGTGTAGGTTGTATGTGTAGGTGTAGGTTGGTGGTGTAGGTGTAAGTGTAGGTTGTAGGTGTAGGTGTAGGTTGGTGGTGTAGGTTGGTGTAGATACTTTTAATTATGGCTTAGCTAGTCCCGGCGCCGAGGGGGACGCTCCAGTTTGCCGGAGTGGAACCGGTCGGTCGCGGCGGGTGTCCCGTGTTAAACAGAGATTCGGGACACTCCCCTTCATAGCGACTGAGGGCAATCCGCAGGTGGTTTTTAGTGGGTAAAGTACCGGCGACAGATTAAAATGTCGCCGGGAGTCCCACATACCCCCGGGCCACCCGCCCGGGGGAGGCATAAATCCTTTCCCCTGCGAAATCAAAAAAAAAGGTACTTATAATTATTATTTATTCCAGTTCATAGTTTAGTCAGAACATCGTCTGTTGGTTGCAGCTATTATTATTATAATCTTAAGTTCTGAACATGATGACGTGTTTAGAAATCAGAAGGTAGATTCTGCTAATTAAACCTGCAATAATACATTTAACAATCCAGCAGTGGCGAAGGCTGGTTCTCCTTCACAGAGAAGCCCTAGCCCGTATTATAGATAGAGATTTGGATGGGGGTCTTCAAAAGGTAAGTGGTAAGTTAAGTCGATAGGAATTGAGATACAGGAATGGGGTTCCTGTATCTCCACTGCAATCCAGTCCCGATATGTTAAAACTGCAAAATGGTATTCTCATAAACGTCAAACCCGCTTTGATTGGTCCAACTCCAAATCAGTTTATGATTATATATAGACTATTAATTTATAATTCAATAAAAGTAAAATGAAAGTGTAAGTTACTATGAGAATTGGGTTTCAGAATATTAAGATCTATCTCGTAACGAGAAAATACTTGTCAATGTGACGACGCCATCTTGTAATTCAAATTACGCAAAACGTCAGCAAATTCTAATTTAAAAATGAATCTTAAATTGTGCTGATTTGTAGATAGGTATAAATGACAAAGGCTCTTTTTATTGTTATTTTATTTGGAAACAAGATCGCATGACATTTAATCATTATTACATTTGACGGCAATTTGGAGGGTCGAAAATGGCGGCCATTTTGCGTTCTATTTTTAAACCGTTAACATTTTTAGTGACTTAAAATATAAGCCTGTGTTTACCGTGTTTAAAAAGTAAAAAATTTTTCATGGTATAATTAACGTTGGCGTATACATGATAATAGGTCTTTACCTATGAAATTGCCGTTCTGCAGTACTGGCTATTTCAAATCAAAATAATTTTTGTTTGGCTAAGAATTCTAATTTCAAATTAATTTTATTTTAAAACATGTAATTCTTTTTCCAAAAGTAGTCATAAGTTTATTCATTAGTGTTACATTTTCATCGCATTTCAATCTTTTTCGTCATCATGGATACGTTAAAAATTCGAGTAATTATGGAATATGAGTACCGTCGTGGCAGCAACGCGGCACAAGCGGCACGCAACATCAACGACGTTTACGGAGCTAACACTACAAACCAACGCACCACCTGTTATTGCTTTGCTCGCTTCCGTTATGGAAATTTCGACCTGAAAAACGAACCTCGCGGTCGTCCGAATACTTTGGTCGATAATGATGTATTAAAGGCGATTGTGGAAGCTGATGATACACAATCTATGGCTGAATTAGCAGCAGCTTTCGACGTTAGCGTCAAAACAATATTGGTCCATTTGCGTCAAGTTGGCAAGGTAAAAAAACTTGACGAATGTCACTGTTTGGTGGTCTAGCGCCGGTGTGATTCATTACAGCTTCTTACCAAACGGGGTGAGCATTACTGCAGATGTGTACTGTGAAGAACTGAACACAATGATGGAGAAGCTAGCACATCTTTAACCAGCATTGGTCAATCGCTCGTCTACGCAGCTCCTGCACGATAACGCGCGACCTCATACTGCACAGCAGACGGTCTCCAAGTTGCAAGAACTGGGGTTGGAAGCTCTCCGTCATCCGCCCTACTCACCAGACCTTGCGCCTACAGACTACTACTTTTTCCAGAATTTGGATAACTTCTTGGTGGGAAAAAAATTCAATACCCGAGAGGCAGTACAAAATGCCTTTAAACAATTTGTTGCCTCCCGTCCAGCTGATTTCTTTAAGAAGGGCATCAATAAACTGCCACTGCATTGGCAAAGATGCATTGATTGCATGGGTGATTACTTCGATTAATACAAATAAAAAATACATGATAAAAATAGTTTAAACTTTTTCATACAAAACGGCAATTTCATAGGTAAAGCCTAATATACAATATGGCAGAAAAAGGCTAAGAGCGTTTTATATCTGTAAATATTAAATGCAACATAAATATGTGTGCAACCTTTTGTACGAGTTTCTTTAGATTTATTGATTTCTTTAATATTTTTATTAATGAAAATATATGGTAAGTTTGTTTGGCCTCTTAAAAAAATATTCATATTAAAAAAACAAGGTTTTTCTGAACGTTGAAGAAAGAAAAAAAAAGGATTACAATTACCACCGGTTCGGAACCCGGCGATAGGAACCGGCGTAAGAAACTCCGGCGTAAAAATTAATTATCAGTTATTAATCTTGAATTCTTTAAAACTTTAGATAAGTAATCATATTTATTATAGCGATATTATATTAGAATATTTATTATTTTAAAAAATATAAATCAAGCCACGACAAAATTGCAAAAATTTGCTTTGAGTTTTAGGTCAAATATCACTGTTTAAAGTGTAAAACATTTTGTGAAATGTTGGAAATTTTTAATGGGTATAAAAGTTGTCGTAAAGTTCGCATTATGCTTTGATGGAAGATGGAAGTTTGAAGTGAAAATATCTCGCCGAATCACTGGCCGGAGGTTTGTCGCAAACATTGACTGTGATTAAGGGTCAGTCCACACCGCGACGCAACGCTTCACGAAAAGATACAAGTTTAATTATCGCTCCGCCGCTCTTGCAATGAAACTCGTATCTTGTGCAGTGAATAAAGTTCAATTTTGAATCGCTATCTTAAAAATGCAGCGTCGCGTCGCGTCTCCGTCTGACCTGACCCTTAGCCTCTTATTGCAAATAATCACGTGATTTGCTATTAAATCTCTTCATAAAGGATCAGTTTTCCTTAGAAAAGGTTTATACGATGCTATTGCGATTTTCCCTTGCCCGCGCCATAAAATTACGTTTCTTTCGACCGCCAGGGTCCACTACCGCAATTAATAATCTTAAGGATTTTTAAAAACTTAATAGTAACATAATGTCTTGTTAGTTTCATAGTTTAATACCAAAAGATAGTTAAGAGATAAGCTTATCTTTTAAACTTTCGCTCCAAAGTACCGTGTAGCGGGCTACGAACTTATTGTAGACCCTCTACGGTCGTAGCGAGACGTAGCGCTCGTAGTAAATCCTAACTTAATATTATTATATTTAATGTGAATGTGAGTTTGTTTTTCTTTTACGTAATAACTACTTGACCGATCATCATGAAATTTGGCACAAATATAAAGTAGCCCTCGAAAGACATAGGCTACTTTATAGCGGCAAAATGTACGGGTCCTCCGAGGAGCGGTTTCTTGCGCGTATATTATACTAGCTGTTGCTCGCATCTCCGCCCGCGTAAATACAGTATCCCACAGGAACACTGTACTTTTTCGGGATAAGTAGCATATATTTTCATCTAGAGCCTAAACTACTACTATACCAAATTTCATCGAAATTTGCTTAGTAGTTTTTGCGTGAAAGAGTAATAAACATCCATCCATCCTTACAAACTTTCACATTTATAATGTTAGGTCATTACATATGAAATTGGCGTTTTGTAAAGAAGGAAAAGTCTAATATTTTTTAACATAATATATTTATTTAATTAAATTTAATTAATATATACCATTGCTATCTATGCACTTTCACCATCTCATAGGTAGTTCATTGATTCCTTTACTAAAAAAACTATTCGGCCAGGAATCAATAAAATCTTTGAAGGCGCTTTGGGATGCCCCATGGGAGTTGAATATTATCCCTCGCAAGAAGTTATCCAAATGACGAAAACAATGATAATCTGTTGGAGCAAGGTCCGGGGAGTACGGTGGATGTCTTAGACATTCCAATTGAGGCTCCTCTAATTTGGTAGCCGTCTGTTGTGCAGTATGTGGTCTAGCGTTGTCCTGAACCAGAAGTGGCCTAGAGTGAATGACTAACCTCGGTTGTTTAGCAGCTAGCTTTTCCATTATGATTTGCAGTAGCTGGCAATAGACATCTGCCGTAATCGTCTGGCCACATTTAGGAAAGCTGTAGTGAACGACACCGGCACTAGTCCACCAAACGCTCACAAGTAACTTTTTTTTAGTCAATTTTCGCTTGGGGCTGACTTTGGCTGGTTCGCCAAGGTTAAGTCATTGCGATGAGCCTTTCCGATTATCGTACAGCATCCACTTTTCATCATAGGTAAGATTTAAAATTCCTTCATTATTGTGCCGGTTGAGTAATGTGGGCAGTGGACGCGCGTTTGTCAGTTTGCTGCACTCAATTCATGAGGTACCCACCCACCTTTCAAGCGTTTTTCACCTTTCCAATTTACTTCAAGTGGATTAAAACAGCTTTATCACTAACACAACAGCCTGCAGCTAACTTGGACGTGGTTTGCGATAGATCCGCTTCCACAATAGCCTTCAATTCTTCATTATCAACTTTGGTCTCCGACCGTCCACGGGGCTTGTTCTGCAGGTCGAAATTTCCAGAACGAAAACGTTGGAACCAAAATCGCACTGTGTTTTCTTTTGCGACACCGCCACCATACACATCATTAATCCTTCAAGCCGTTTCTGTAACACTGGTGCCACGGTGGGACTCGTACTCGAAAATAATGCGATATTTCAAGTTAATCCATTTTGTAAACAGAGTGACGCAAAGAAAAAATCAAAAGAGGAAAAAACAAATGAATTACGGTTTTCGAAACACAAATGCATGTGTAAATAGCGGTATAAATTTGAAATTTAAATTCCTAACCAAAGAAGATATATTTGAGATCAAAGTGGCCAGTACGACAAAACGCCAATTTTATATGTAAGGACCTAATATTATAGTATGATTTGTAGCTGCACCCGACGTTGTTATGTCTTAACTATGAACTGGAATTAATATCTACCAACAACTACACCTACCCCTACTACCCCTACAAGCTACAGGCAGTGTGTGAAAGAGTAGACACATTATAAGAGTTATCGACCATTGAGGGTTAAGCAATTATTACAGTATTTATATCGCTATTAAACAGTGGGGCTTGGTGTTAGAAGAGTGAAAATTGAGGATTTATTTCTATTTTTAATACCAAATTAAAAAATAATTTTATAAAATTAGGGGGGCCACCCTTATCACTTAAGGGTATAAAATATTCGGTAGGTGTGAGAAAAAGTTTTTAGCTATTGCCTTATAAGTTACAATCTATGTTCATATCTACCGAATACAACTGCATGAATTTAGAATAAAAATCAGTTTCGGAATAGTTTTGTAACACGAGAATTCTATGAAGTCCGTAGCTTATTAAACAGTATAGAAAATAGCTTTACGCTAGTCATCCTCAACTATAAATAAAATGTGCCACACCAGGTGTCTGGCAGACGCGTTTAGCTCAAGCTGGGATCTCTGGGATGATCAATACACATTTGATGCGAGTTTAGTGGTGTTTTACGACCCTTATTATAGCTTGCGGGGTAAAATTTATCGTTAATACTATGATTTATCTGTGATTTAACGGTCATATTAACATATTAGGTATTCTAAAACCATCATCATCATCGTCCTTCACGCAATATTACTGCGGATTTGTTCTGAAATGTTACATACAGATGCCTATTTCTTTTTTTATTATTTAATGAATACAAACTACAGGCATAATGCCCGTACCCTTTTTAGCCACGTATCAGCCAATTATTGTGTTCAAGACATTCATAAATTTCCTATAATTTTTTTATTATAATACGAAGTCCATCACGGCTTTGATAGACTAAAATCAAGGTCGCTGGTCACCTTCGCTCCTTTGCCCTTTCAATGATTTTGTTAATGATTGTTTTTTCAAATTAAAATCCGTTTTTGCCCGTCGGTTTGTTTGTAGTTGAGGTAGCTGGATTGTGAGAAGAAAACCCGTTATGAATTCGATATCGCGTGTATTCGACCACCATTACACACAGTGTACAGAAACGTCTCAAAAAAATATAACAAAAAGAGAATCGCCAGTGTTGCCAACAGTACACAAAAACACAGGAAGTAGTAATAATAAATGCAAAAATGTTGGGGATACCAACACCGTCTCGTATGCCCATTCGAACGTTAAGGTCAAACACCTCGTCGACTGACGCATTCATCGTTCGCCTGATGATCTTGGCATTGGCGACTTCAAAGCAATTGAAACAGTAAACACAGGTGTTGGTGTGGTCCGATAGCGCTACAACCCCGTGAGGTTTGCTGTCGTGAATGCTCCACATACAAGGCTTCAACTTTGTAGCGCTGTAAACTGTTAACAAAAAGAAGTCCGACCAAATTTATGTGTCGTATTTCTTTATTGCACGGTAATGACATTTAAATTGGTAGTATAATAGTGTTCTTATTTTTGTTGACGTTTAGAATGCTTGCACACGTACCGATTTGGTCTGGAGCAGGCCATTATGACTCGTGTGTTTGATTTTCAGCTCTGTTGTTCTATTTACAGTGCATTACGATTTCCGATTTTTGTGCAGTGTTCCAACTCTCAAATATGTTTCTCCCCAAACTTATATAAACGGTTATATAAATAACTTAAAAAAAATGTAGTATTCTATTATACATTAGTGTAGTATTCTATTATAATTTCAAAAGTTTATTTTCTACAGATTGACTTTTCAAATCGCATGTCGATATAACAGTTCAATAGCTTAATTTAATTAAAAACAGAAAATACAAACCTCTAAAAATAAGCCTTAAAACTTCTCCCATAGCGGATTTTGTTCCTTAATTTTAGGGAGAAACCCCTAAGTTGGCAACCAAATCCGTGGTCTGCTCCGGACCAAATCCGCATGACTGTGTGTTACACCTTTAAAATTAAATCAAAACTTTTCGTCTGACCGGGATTCAAAACCGAGACACAAGTTTTAATTATAAATACATATTATAAATACCAAACCGCTATTTGAACAATAGTCAAAAGTATATTTCACGAAAAAAGAAAAAAATTATACAACTTAAAAACGCGCGGTTTCCCAGAGATAAGATCATAAGACCTAGCTAGATCGGTTTTTCTCTCCCAAAACCCCTTGCATACAAAATTTCATGGAAACACTTGAAGCCGTTTTCGATATTCTGATTATGTATATATACAAGAAGTGCTCGTTTGAAGTATAACATGTACTTTACTTTGTTTGCCATATTTAATGAACACACAACATCTATCATCATCATTATCTACCGTCATTCATCATTATACACATTATATACCGACTGTCAACTGGCAGTGAGCGCGGTGGACAGCGAGTATACCATATCATTACCTGGCCATCCATCATACAGCTCAGAATATTCGCTTAGTCTGAGATGCGATGGCGCTAGTTTACTAATAGCCGGTTTCAATAACCTATCTAATTCAAATTTGTATCGCAAAAAACCGGCAAATGATTGAATGGCGACGTTTTTAACAAATAGTTATTGATAGATAGGTCATTGAAACCGGCCGTTAGTGTTTGTATACTTAGCTGTAGTATAGATAATAATATTTTTTGCAGTTCAGAGTTTTTAAAATAAAACATATTATAGTAATTATGGTGGTAACGAATAATTTCAAAACTAAGGATAGGCTACGAGCCTATGACGTACATTAATAGATAGAATAAAATTTAATACAAAAAGAAATACGCCATCTTGATTTCTAGAAGATTTTGTCAGTTTTATGCGGACTGATTAACTGCGGAGATAAAATGTCAAAATGTCAAGAGGGACAAATGTCAAACCTCGACTGCTCCAAGCAACCCCAAAAGTAGGGGAGTTTAAGTGTGGACACTTTTTGCCTCGTCTATAAAAGGTCTATGTAAAGGTCAAGGTAAAGGTGATAACTCAATATAATATAAAGATGTAAAGATTGGAATATTATTTTATTAAATAATTTAAAGAAAAAAAGTTACTGCTTTTATTACTTTGTACAATGTGTACTTTTATATTTTTCATTATGGCCGAGTTCAAATTTTAGCTACAAAATATGTTAAGCCCTGTGAAAGCCGTGTAAGACTAGGCTCCTTACACGGCTTTCACAGGGCTGCATACAATTTGTTTTTTACATTTTTTTTTACGTGGCAGTCTTCATACTCATGTTTTTATCTTTATCATTTTATACTTTCGGATTTAGCATAATATTATGACTTGAAAAAAACCTTCCATTCAGTAACCAAACCCCGCCGAAACGTTTGATGTTTTAATGCTCTAAGGGCTTGGCCGATTTTCGTGACATTGTTTGTGTATATTCGGTAGGTATTACACTCGGTAGGTGTAGAATATGTCTTCAATTTTTTTTTTATACCAACGATTGATAATTGGGGAGACGACAGCATGTAAAACATTTAGTTTAACTTATATACTCAGATATATTAAGGTATCACTACTTGATAAACGTAAAAAATATAGTATTTTAAGTGTAGTTCAGTAATTAGATGCATCTAAAAAATACAATAAAGTTTAAATTTTTTGCTAACTTATTAAAAAAAAAAACTAAATCATATACAAAAAAACATTAATTACGGTAAGTATGAACTTAAAAGGCACAAATATCGGAGATATTTACAAGTATGTTCCTGCGGCCGTATACTTTATACACTTTAACCTAGGCGTGACGTCACAGCTAGGTACGACTTTAGAATGGAGCGTTTTATCGAGACTTGCGAAATAAACGTGTAAAGAAATCGCTGTAAATACGACAAAGTTGATTTGAAATTGACTTTTTCTTCTCAGAAGTTGCACATAATAGGTTATTCTACATTTTTTTCAAATATAATTTTACATATCGACTCGATGGTCAACTAGTATTTTTATTTCCTGGAAATAATATAATATCTCTCTTTATGCAAATAATAAATGACTAAAATTGAAACGACAAATGTTTGCGCCAGAACGACAGCCACCATTATCGTGACGTCATAAGAACAGAAACAAACAAATGTCATATGTGCGTGTGTAGTGCATCAACTTTAACTTTCGCTGTTGTTTATTCGATTTGATTATATTCTCATGACGTCACTTACATGAAAAGTATGGCGGCTGGAGTTTTAGGTCATGTGACATACACATAATAAAACTACAATTTTATTTTCGAAATTATAAATAAATTGCATATTTATATAACAAAATAGTGTTTTATTCGTATCTCTTATGATAGAAACTATATAAATAACAAATTCATATCATTTGATTTTGATAGCCTATATGATAATGAAACTAGCCTATTAAGAATTCAATAATTTTAGCCTATTCATTTATGCAAAAAAAGAACCAAGTCGTCTAGAAGTACTAGTAGAAGGCAGCACGTTTACTGTAGACGTGTGTAGTTTTTGACTGAGTCTGTCAATTAGACTAGTTCACTTGCATCATGTCGTTCATTCATTCATTCAGTTTCAATACAGACATAATATATTTAGTTTACGACCATCGCCCGGCCCCGCACGCTCTACAATGTATACAAAAAGACATAAACTGATTCGCTGCAAGTAACATTTAACATTTTGTTAAGTGAAATAGAAACCAACAAAAATTATCAATTTTGAGGAAGGGAATAGTAAGATAATGACTTGAGCTGTTGCCAGTTGCCCATTGAAAATAGTGCCCACTGACCTAGCAACTGAACTATTGAACTAAAAGAGTAATATAGATCGCCGCCATCAAAGTTTTTAGTGACACATTTTGCCCACCTCTAGTTTTCTGGCTCCGCTAGTAGAAATTATAAATTTAACACACCCAGTCTATCCACTATAAAGCTATATCCTGTAGCAAGTATGTATGAGCAATATGCTCGGTATTCGCTGCACATTCCTGTGCCGTCCGTGTATGTACAGCCTGAAGAGACATGTAAGGAATGGTTAGAATAGATTGCTCTGATCTTTGCTGAGAAATTGGATTGCAATACTGTTTTGTATGGAACTAGCTTTTGTTCGCGACTTCGCCCCGTGGGTTACACCCCCTTTCAAAAATCCTTTCACAAGTTAACAGATATCTAAGTTATAAAAAGTATGTGCTTGCCAAATTTCAGCACATATCGTCCAGTGGTTGATATCTCACCATACATTTATTTCACCCATTAAGTTTTAAATAGGAATAAAATTTCAAAAAAATGTTAAATTCATGTTCAATCATTTGTATATATTTCATTACATCCCATAGGAACCATACATTTTGGGGTTACAAAGACCACCAAAAATTATTTCAAGCAGTCATTCAAACCGGTTAAAAAGTTCATGAGATTAGAGCTCACAAGCAGATACCTACTCTGAAAACAATTTTCTCGCTTCTCGTAAATAGCACCAATGTATAGTCGAGGAAAATAATTAAATCTTAAGCAGCTTGCGAATTATGTATAGGTCCATCTATACAATAAAATATAACAATAGGTTTAGAATCACAAATAAAGTATTATTTTTATTAAGTTTCCATTACTTTGACGACCTCTGTGGCTCAGTGTTTAGTGCTTTGGCGCTCAAGCTGGAGGTCGCGGGTTAGAATCGCGCCTGGGAACGAAAAAGTTTTCTGTGTTCCTTTTATAGTATTTAGTTATTAGTATACATTAACGTAATCACTTTGGTATATTGCCTCGGGAACCATCCTTGTGAATAATATAGGAGCGCCCTATTCAATATATATTTTGATGGCAATAGTATATTGTGTATCTACCAACTATGTTCTGTTCAGAGCCAAATGAATCTGAACGTAAACTAAAAGATTGAATTCGACCAAAATACACGTATATATTATAGACGAGGCATGTCGAGGCAAAATGAGTTTTGAGGCCATTCAGGTTTGATATTTGTCATCTCAACATTTTGACATTTGCTTTCCGCAGTATAGGTATTCAGTCTTCTGAAATCAAGATGGCGCAACTTTTTCTAGTTTGAAGATTTTTCTGTCGAATGGACGTCATAGCCCGTCCTTGTAGTCTTTGTCGACCAAATCAATGTTCTATGTAGCACGGTAAAATAAATTTAAATTGGTGGCATTAACGTACGTCACAAGCATAGTCCTGGGGCCGTATTACAAGCTCTTAATTCCAGCCAGTTTACGCCATAAAACAAACTGGCTGGAATTTTCGTATTATAGTCACATGTTATCAGCCAGTCAGCAGTCACGTGACTCTTGACTTACTTCTGCATTGAAACTTGAGTGGTATTTTCGTATTATGACAGTACTTCTGACATTAGCTGGCTTGTTACGTCAAAAACTGTTTAAACGAAGCCGTTCAGTTTACTCTCATCTTCATTAGCTTTTATTGAATAGTTTATATTTTAGTGTTCTCTTTTAATAATATATAGGTTAGGTTAGTAACGTAAAATATTGCTAAAGTGATTAGCAATGTTTTACGATATTTTAAGACATAGGTATTATTCATAGGTTCATAGAGATTATACAATATGTGTGACGAATTAGAACTACTTGAATTTCTGGAAAATGATTCTTCTCAAATGAAGTCAACTTTACAAAACGATACAGGTTGAATCAACAATTAGTTCACAATTTGTGCGACGAACTAAGACCGCATTATGTAGGTGGGAGCACAAGGGCCTCGGATGCACACATCCACATGCGTTTGGAGTATTCTCGCGCCTGCGCCGATTTGTTGAATCCAACAGCTATATCCCTGTGAGAATTCAAAAACTCCCACAAAGATACTAGCTGGTTGAATGAAACCCGGCGACGACGCGAAAACACCTCCTGTAAACTAAACATGAATAGCCTTTGTTTCAGTCTAAACTAATATGTACTATGCTTAAATATACTTTATATTTGATAAATAAAACACAAATAATACTTACACCATTCCTAATTATTAAAATCTTATATTATTGAGATTACAAATTAAAAAACATTACACTTTTCTAATCATCTAACAGTCCGGTCAGATCAGTGTTGCCAAACTCAGATTATTTAAATTTGCCGCCTTTTTTCAGTTTCATTAATCGCTGGCCGAATGGCCAAATCGAGCTGTAAAGTAGTTAAATTGGCAACACTGATTTCACTCCTGACAGGACCTCTATGCCGACGATCACTCACTATTCACTATTTAGAAACTCCGAGGTTATTGAGCTGTGAATTCCGTTTTCCAAAATCTTCGTAACCCTAATTGCGCCTTAAACAGCATACTCACGCACGGTCCGATCCAGCACCGTGGCCGTGGACCGTGAGTATGCCGCTTATTTTACCGATAAATTTTTTAGAAATAAGGTTTTTGGTAGAAAATAAGCACATTTTTTTCTTGAAATAGGTGTATACAGAAACGACGGCTATTTTACCAACTTAAACCATTTATTTTTTGCAGTCCATAAAATTTGCTTTAACTTTAACAATAATTGTACATATTCTATGTATAGTTAAAAATATTTATTACAAGTTTTCTGTTCGTTATTGGCTATTCACTTCATAAGTGCATGGCAAGAAAAAAACATACTGTAATACGTCAAATTTTACGTATCAGAATGTCACCTTCATGCTCCATTAAACCAGTCATAGACAATCAAACCAGGATGAATCCAGTCAGCATGAAATATCGTTGTAATACGAAAAAAGAACAAGGCACTTTAAGGCCGTATATTGAATTGCCTGGAAACAAGCTGGTTTTTTAAAATATCATAATACGGCCCCTGATGGCGGGAAATAACACACGCCGTTCCAACGCTCGCTCCGAACCAAACGTGTAAATGTGCGGGGCCGACAGACCGATCTGGCATGACGACGACAGCGCATTTTCAACAGTTTGAACCGCGCGCTATGACGTATTTTGACATATTATGTAGGACGCTGGCAGTTCAAACTGTGACGCATTTCAGTCGTAATAAGCACGACAATTCGATACGCAGTCCAAACCACACAGATCCTACCGCGGTTCGGATCGGAGTCCAATCCGGTGTCCGAAATATGTGTTCTATTATTATCTGAACAGAGTATACCTTTTCCTCGTGACTTTGTCTGTTTTGTAACCCCCAACACAAAACAGGGGTGTTATAATTTTCATGTGTATGTCTGTCTGTGGCATCGTAGTTCCAAAACGGATGAAGCTATTTTGATCTAAATTATTTTTTTTCAAAGCTGACATGACCGCGAGTGCTCTTAGCTATAATTCAAAGTTATCAGCTCGCTCACAGTTTGACAATTCGGGTGTTACTTAAAATTTTTAATTTTGATTTTAACGATCGCTTAGCATAATTGCTGAAGAGGCGACACGACAAAGCTTTCCAACGCGAAATAAGTACTTGACGTATTGCGTGGCATGGAAAATCTTTGTCGACGACGCGCTGTAGACATATATCTCGCGTCGCGACTTCGATAATTGTGCTAAGGCTGTCATAATTGTCACTCAAAGCTAGCGTGTATGGTCTGCATAGGTATTTATTTATTTTATTCTCGACTACAGCGAAGCCAAAAGGAAGGGTAATGATTTTGGCAGTCTATGTATGTAAGTATGTTTGTTCCCCCGTAGCGCCTAAACCACCGGTCCGATTTTAATAAGTGAGGTGTCAACGAATTCGTTATTATACCCCGAGCAACATAGGCTATATAATCTACGTAGTCGTATACTAATTGTAGTTATGTATTAAAGTTAAAAAGATCTTTAAAAAGATTAGCTGTTATTTGATGGAGTGTCAAATGTTACATAAATTACTCACGTAAGTAAACTAAAAATATAATATATAGATACTTGATTAAAAAAAATACATAACTAAAAACGCAATTTTCTCCTGTCTAGAATTTGCATACTTGTTAATAATACGAATAAAAACCTTTGTACTCCGACGGGTAAAAAAATATTGTAATAAAAATCCAATGCATATATTAACGCTGTAATTTATAACATTAAAACGGTAAAATAGGCGTTAGCGACTTATGAAAACGACCATTTTTTCTTAAAGATAATTAATTGATAGATGCCTTTTAGGGTTCCGTATTTTTAAAACGGACCGGAACGAGCCGACGCCGATTCATTTTCATAGAAAAACGATGATTGCCGTGGGCCGTTTGGTATTAGGGTCTTAGTACACGTATCACACCAGACCGACCGAATAATGGTTTCCATGGACGCTTCACACCACGTCAATCTGGCCCCGTGCTAAGTATCCGAAGAGCTTGTGTTACAGGTACCTGGTAACTGGAAGTATATTTAATTTAAGATTTATGTATATTTATTGACCCTTTCAGTAGGTACTTTTATGTAATATATTTTTTAATTAAATTAAATATTAAATTTTTAAATAATACTTTTGGATTTCGTTGGATTTCGATTCTGGATTGTTGATCATGTATAATATACTAGCTGTTGCCCGCGACTCCGCCCGCCTAAATACAGTATCCCACGGGAATACTGTACTTTTTCGGGATAAAAAGCAGCCTATGTTTTAGAGCATACCTCTTATATACACACTATCTTATTAATACCAATTCGGTTTTAATTTTCTGTGCACCTCGCACAAAAACAATTAATTTCAAATTAATTAATGAAACACACGAATCGTTTAATTTATTTATAACATGTTTAATGTTCTTAATTTATATATTTCGTGGTATTCCTTCGGTAATTTTATTTAAATTTATACAAAATAAATTAATTTTAAGCTAAATGCCGTAGAGACTGACCGTTAATTATTGCCTTGACGCGATAAATATGGGCAGAATGGGCCGGCTCGACCGGTTAAACTTCACGGCCTCGCGGAAAACTGGGGTTAAGTAATGTGGAGACTTGAGGCTATTGATAGCTGAAACGCATTTATAACTCCTGTGATGTTGCGGACCCGACAATTTGTACGGAACGACAAGACTAGAAGAAGACTAGTTTTTAGGTTCCGTACCCAAAGGGTAAAACGGTCTGACCGTCTGTCACCGGGCCGTATCTCATGACCCGTGATAGCTGGACAGTTGAAAATATCACAGATGATGTATTTCTATTTCCGCTATAACAAAAAATACCAAAAATAAATATTTAAGGGGGCTCCAAACACAAAATATGTGATTTTTAGCTCGTTTTCATAGATAATGGTACTTAGTGCGTGAGTCCGACTCGCACTTACCGCTTTATTTTTTTAAATATATTTACAGCTTTATCTAAAAACCCTAACATAAGCCAAAAATCCTGAACGCCATTTAATTGCTATCTAAAAAAACTAACGCCCGAATATTTGGCTGACTGCCACCGTTTAGCTGTAAGGTTCGGTGCAGACGGACCACATACTCATGCGGTCGCGTCTGATCGCTGTAGCGTGCCGCCGCAACATACTAATCTCAGAAGCGGGCGACTACTGTTATCAGTGATGACCATATTTTCTCAATAGACCTACATTCAAAAATCTGATTCTTAATCTAGATATATTGTTGATCTTAGGCGTGTACAACTACCTTCCTTACGTCCCTCGGCAACCGTTTGTGTGGCAGTGACACATACGATGTACGACACACGACTGTCCCCTGAGACATTATATAAGGATGTAGTTGTACTGTAATGTAGAACTACGTTCTTAATGTCTTTCGGAACACTTCACGCTGAGAGCAGCTCGACAATAGCGAATCTCCGATGCCGATTACAGTCTACACATATGAGGTGAATCCACACAATGAAAAGCACATGAAAAGTGGTGTCAAACAATGTTGTAGAAAAGAAAATTTTTGCGTGCCTTTTGATTACAATTGATACACAATATTTTAATATAAATGTATAATATATATTTGTATAAAAATATTGTGAGCTGTTGAATGCCACCCCACAGAATACATATTACATATTACTAAGTAGCTGTTGTCCGCGGCTCCGCCCGCCTAAATACAGCATCCCTCGGGAGCACTGTACTTTTTCGGGATAAAAAGTATCCTATGTTTAAATCCAGAGCTTAAACTACTACCACACCAAATTTCATCAAAATCCGTTCAGTAGTTTTTGCGTGAAAGATGTAACAAACATCCATCCATCCTCACAAACTTTCACGTTTATAATAATGGTAGGAGGACGTATCATAACTGAAATACGCACTAACTTTCAGAAGTTGTTTATTTAGATTCCAGCACATTTGATGTAGACGGTTGTAATCTATCGCTGGCCACCGGTCGCCGTTACAAGTAGCGCGTATGCACCGACCCACAAAACTACGGTAAACAGGAAAACATTTTATACCGTTGATTTCGCGTAAAGTTTTTACGCTTTCCACGGATTTTGTTTGATAGTTCTGCGTATAAAATGTTTATCGACAATTTTATCGACGCAACGATTTAATACTCAAACTCTACTTAAATTAAGAGGATCTCAAGTGACATGCTGTCCTTTTCTGTATGTCAAGCGGAGTTAATGTCAAAATTTAGGGGTTAACTTAAAGCGATACCTTGTGAATTGGGCGGAGTACGATTTCTTATAATTATGTATTAATGGCCTCCGTGGTCCTGTAGTTTAGAGCTTGGCCGTCGACTCGGAGGTGGTGGGTTCGATTTCCGCGTTGGAACAACAAAAAAATGTTCGTTCCATGTTTGCTAAGGACAATGCAGGCTGATCACCTGATTTTCTGACAAGAAAGATGATCCATGCGTCGAATGGGCATGTAAAATAAGTCGGTTAAATCCTAAATTATTTTGGCAAATGTCTAGGTAATTAGTAGATATCTCATTTGAATTTATTTTGAGTTGGAATAAAAATTATTAGGCCCTTTGGCCGCGATTAGGGTCTCAGACGGTTTACATTTAAGGGGCGTAATGACCCTTTAGGGACGAAGGGTATTAAATACGTGATGGGGTTTTAAAAAGGTTCCTTACGCTTATTAAGGCGGCTGAAAAATTTATGATAAGCTTATACAGCGTGTCTCTTAACAGGTCCAATATAATATGACGTTTTGTACGATATTTAAGTGCGACCTGTTCATATTTTTTGTAAATCATAATCATTTAATTTAATTTATACTAATGTTGCCCGCGACTTCGTGCGCGCAAAAGTAAACCCCGCGGGAACCGTACATTTAGCCGCGATAAAAAGTCGCCTATGTCCTTTCCCGTAGTCTACTCTATATCTGTGCCTAATTTCATCAAAATTGGTCCAGTAGTTCCGGCGCCTATTTCATGCAAACAAACGAACCTTTCCTCTTTATAATATTAGTATAGACTTATGTTGACTATGTAAATATTTCTTCTATATAATGTTCTATATTTATTATTTATATATAGAAAATTATGCAGAAGATAATAACGAATGACAGGGTACAATTCGAATATTTTAATATCTGTTTTAACGACTTTAAAACGCATCTGATCATTGAAGGGATCCAATGTCGTTATGTCAGTTTTTCGCTGTATGTTGTATGTCGTTTAAAACATCCAAGATCGAAGTTCAGATGATTTGAAACACTCTGTAGATAGATTTAAGGTTTATATCCGCGATCAGATAACGAAGACGTTGAAACTTATTAAAGTGGGCTGATCACCCGATTTCCTGATAATGGAGATGAGCGTGGAATAATAGATGATTGCAGCCTGATCAGGCACTCGATTCACGAGTATTCCCTTCAGAGAAACTTCAAATTGCCATCGCTAACGACGACGAAGTTCGAAAACAAAAATGTATGGGATTTGACATAAGCATCGCTATGTCACATGGGTATACAAAACGTGTTTCTACAGAAGTCATGGTACGTGTGCCGGTGTGTTTTAAGGGTCAGTTCACACCGCGACGATACGTGACGCTACGCTACGCATTTTTGAGAAAGCTATTTAGAATTAAACGTTATTCACTACACAATAAGATACACGTTTCATATGCCACGTCTCCACTGTTAGCAGTTACGACTGTGCGAGCGTCTATACGCAGTCGGTTAGCGGGGACATCTCCTTTTATTTAAATAGATATGATTTACTCATCATCATCATCATTTCAGGTGCACAATGCCGCGAGTCAAGAAGTGCCTCATCTACATCGGAGTGGCGGCCTTCCTGCACCAGCTGCCGCGGTTCTTCGACCAGAACTACGTCTCCCGGGTCACCTGGTGGCGGGGCCACTATGAGAACGTCTGCTCGGTACGTACGGCTCACGCAGCATTGACCTTCGGCATCAACCCAAGACCAGTGGTATTAGCGGGAACAATTGACAACAATTGACAATTCGTATAACGTTATCGAAAGAGAATTTGCTATTCTCCGACATGTAAAAATTTTGTTTTTTCACGTGATTACGTCTTATAATTTGATGGAGCCGGCTGCACGCACGAAAACACATGACTCATGCGTTACCTGTTACCAGCGTTACCTCGCTAAATATGACGCATTGCCGTTACCTCAGCTAGCTACGCCTTAGGTATGTGAGCGGTGGGACGGAGAGGCGGGGGCGCTTGATGTTATTACTCAGTTCGGCGCCGGACTTCGCGGCGGCAACACGCCTACCTAAGGCGCGGCCAATTAGTTCCGCGCGCACTACAAACATGACGTTGTCACGTTCAACTATCGTCAGTACACCGACTTTACAGACAACCGATTTTTTTTTAATTAAGAAATAATTAGGTATTATAACTTGATAAAAGTAAAAAGAATTAAGATTTTATGTGTAGTTTTGCAATTATATGCATTTCGGAGTCACAAAAAAGCTGAATATTTTTTAACAACGTTAGAGCATAAAGCCTACATAATAAGTTTACCTACATCAAATACAAACAGATTTACTATGGTATGTATGAACATGAACGTGCAAACTTCGAAGATAGGCACGAGAAATTTTGTACATATAGCCATTCATTTCGAAGCAACATTAGCAGCGTGTGACGTCAGCTGCTTCTACGACTTTCGAATGGGGCATTTTCACGAGACTCACGAAAGTGCTTCAAACAATCCGCAGTATCTTTGAAAATATTGATTTTTAGTAGGTATACTATATTCCTTATACAAACTGTCTTATTTTTCAGAGCACTATTCATTTATGTGATAAAAAATACAGAAAAATACCGTAAATACAGTTGACATTCGATAACAATACGAATACGTAGCTGTCAATTGTTCCTGCTTGGACAGTACAAGTCTCTGGTGACGGGTCAAAAGCTCGAATCTTGTAATTACAAATGTTCGAATACATACTGTGGAAAATATGGTGGCAAGCCCTAAATGATCTCCGACCGAGCGAGGTGGTATGCTCGGTCAGGCCGCAGCGAAGCCCACTTGTATGCATTTCAGATTTTGTATATATATACCGCCGAACTTAGAAAACATCGATAGCGCGATTCAGGATTTCGGCGCTAATTGATCCGCCACATCACTCCTCCTCGAAGGTCGATTCTTGACTATTTTTTGCTTGAGTCGCCAGTTCCAGAGAGTCCCAGTGAGTCGGAACTGTGCTGCTGCTGCACGGGCTCCAGTGAGTCGGAGTGCTGACGTGCGGGGCGATGCTACGTGCTGACCAGGAGAGATGTGCTGTGATGTGCGCGATGAAGCCGGTGGGTGAGGGTTCGACCAGGCCGCGGTGCGTTGCGGATGGTGGTCGAGATACCACATGAGGCTGAAGCTGGCTGGCGCGGCGCGGAGGGGTCGGGAGTGATGATGACGATGCCCAGAAGGAGGTGTGTCCTGTGGAGGGTCACAAATGTGGGAAAAGTGGAAGCCGCAAAGGGAGATCTCCGACCAAGCGAGGTGGTATGCTCGGTCAGGCCGAAGCCCACTAGTATGCATTTCAGATGTTGTATATATATTTATTATTATATTGTTGATATACCGCCGACCTTAGAAAACTTCGATAGTGCGATTCAGGATTTTGGCGCTAATTGGTCCGCCACAGCGTCCGATATAAGCATCCGATATCCGATCTTAGCGTCAGTTCAATCAGGGATAGTATAATGCTGGGACTATTTGATCCGGAATCCGGTGGGCCCGGAAAAATCAGAGTACTGAAAATAGAACTCTTCGCTTATACAATAGAGTTAAAAAACGAACACACAAGTGTCGAGTCAAATGTCAGTGTCAAAAATGACAGCTCGACACTTAGATTTTCAACTCTACTGTATTACCGCAGAGTTCTATTTTCAGTGCTCTGATTTTCCCGGGCTCGCCGAATTCCGTATAATAATTATAGTCCCAGCCTAAGCTGACCTTGGAACTTAACCGAGATTTTAGCTTAAAAAAATTAAGTGCGATGGACTTCTGAGCGTACAATTCGTAGGTAGCTTTTAGGCTGTCTATCATTTAGGTAGGGGTGTGGTTAGAATAATTTAAATATGACTTCGGCGATCGATGCTAATGTGTGAACGGGACAGCAAAATTAATATTCAATACTAGATGTTGCCTGCGACGTTGCTCGCAAAAGGAAATCCCGCGGGAACTGTACATTTTTCCCCAATAAAAAGTAGCCTATGCCCTTCCTCGTGGTCTAATCTATATCTGTGCCAAATTTCATCAAAATCGGTCCAGTAGTTTCGTAGCCTATTCAACGCAAACAAACATCCAAATCTTTCCTCTTTATAATATTAGTATAGCATAGATATTATAACACACGTAAAATTGTGCTGTCTAGCCGTTTTTTACCATTCAGTTAATAGTCAAATACAGCTCTCGTTACCCATAACAAATAGCCGTGCGGTCTTTTTAACCATTTACAGAACGGTATTGGGCGCCATCCCATTATCCTGCGCCGAATGACAGGAAATGACCGTAAATTTACAGAAAAATGGCAAACAAAACAAAATAAATTATCTCCGTAATCCACCAGTTTCGTTGTTTTAAATCGTAAATGATTTCGAAAGTAAGGATGAGGCCCCAAGAACATTTACATTAAATATCTTCTTTATACAACTACACTGAAATCGCTTAGTCTTGCGCAGAGGTCTCGGATCGCGCGGATTCATAGTCGTGTTGGCCCCAATGAGGGGCTCACGTTGGAGACAATTTTAACGCTCAGACAGGGCCTTTCGATATGAGAGTAATATATTATATTTATTCAGTGAAGCTACTATTAATGTATTATTTATCACGAAAACGGTTTTATTTAGAGGTTTTAAAATGTATTTTGGAACGAAGTTCCTTATCGCGCGTTGCGAAAGGCGGTGTTGCGGAAGATGGAAAAAATTAAGACTAAAAGTTGTAACGACACTTTTTGCTATAGTTATAAGCCGTGCGGCGTGCGCGTGTTTCTCTGTCTGTTTCTCTCTCTCTCTCTCTCTCAATTATTACTAAAATTGAGCCTACTGATTAAGTTTATATTACATTATATTTGTTAATAATAAAAAAATATATATTATTATAACTTAAAAAAAAATATATTACAATTGCTTCACTAATTAATCGAAAGGAACTTCGTTCCATCCGGGTGTCCCTCGACACCTCTCATTAGTTTTTATTGGAACCTTTTTGTATTTTATTTTCGTTTGTACATTATTGATTTGCTGATGAATGCACAATACGAAAAAAGTATTGTAGCCTTCAATTTATAATACTCTTGCTGCATAACATATTGGCGACCATAGTGTGAACAATATCAATATGGACATAGGTGTTCCCCGTGACATCGTGCGCGCAAATGTTTATCTTGCGGAAACCGTATGTTCCTCCGCGATAAAAAGTAGCCTATGACCTTCCCCGTGGTCTACTCGATATCTCTGCCAAATTTCATCAAAGTCGGTCCTTGTAGTTCCAAAGCCTATTCGATGCAAACAAACAAACAAACATACAAACTTTTCCTCTTTACAGTATTAGTATAGATAGACGAGGCATGTTGATTTTAAAAACTGTCTCCACTTGAATGGCCCCACTTTTGGAGTTTTTGGGGCCATTTTGACATTTTAAGTATGGTAAAATCAAGATGGCTGACATTTGAGGTATGGTGAAAACCAAGATGCGAAACTTTTTCTTGTATGAAGATATTTTGTTCCGTCAAATGTACGTACCTAGCCTATCTTTAGTTTTGAAATCTTTGAATATGAATTTAAGACTTTACTATATGGTGCCCGCGACTCCGTTCGTTTAAAAAGAATTATTGTCTTCAAGACTTATGGAAGCCATACACCAAACTTCCATTCGGCATACCGCTGCAGCTCATCAGTTAGAACTGACCGTGTGTGGGCATGGATTGGCATGACAGTTATACGTGTGTGATATATGTTTGACTGACCAATTAGCGCCACGTTCCTGAATCACGCTATCGATGTTTTCATAATTCGGCGCTATATATACAACATCTGAAATGCTTACAAGTAGGCTTCGGCCTGATCGAGCATACCATCTCGCTCGGTCGGAGATCTCCCTTTGGAGCTTCCAATATTTCCACATATGGACGAACTGCAGATTGGATCAAGCCTGCAGTGCCATGCCGAATGGACGAAAGAAAGTCTAGTGGATGGCTTGCGTTAAACCGTATTTTTTTCGGAATAAATAGTTTCCCATATATTAATTAAAACTAATAGCAAAGATTCATTCATATCAGTTAAGATGTTATTTGCGTAATAGCTCAGATAAAATATTAATCTGAGCGTAAAAAAATCAAACATACATCCTCACAACTCCACACTCACACGTCACAAACTTTCACATTTATAATATTACTAAGGCAGTAAGATTGGATCCGTAATTCCTTACTACCTTATACATATTATAAACGCAAAAGTTTGTATGTATGGACGTTTGTTAGTCTTTCACGAAATAAGTACTGAACGGGTTTTGGTGAACATTTTTGCATGTACAAAGGCGCGGGCTACATCCATTAGATAATAACTAATTTTATTTTTCATGAATACAGACAAAATTTCGACTCCAATAACTTGCAATTCCAATGTCTCGTTAAAACCCAAAACGGCTGGACTAATTTGGCTACGGCGGCGACTTTAAACGGCGATTGAATTTTCCCATACTAGATGTTGACTGTGTCACTTGTCTGTCAAATACATATTAGGATATAGCGTTTATGTTTTTACCTATTCGATTTATTTCAAAACAATCGGCCGGCCTAAGGTATCGGTAAGGGGCCGGTCATGTTAGGTTCTGGCAGCATAAGGATTGTTGCTTAGTTAACATTTTTAGGTTCCCAGCAATATTGTATGCCTGGGAACACTAGGATTAGATGATTATATTGAAGAGAGAGACCCGACATTCGTTTGGATCATCCAACTCTGCTCGGACGTTTATCGGATCGCTCGGATTAGTTATATAAGTTAATTTTAATAAATTTTATAATTTTTAATAAAGAATTTTCCGCTCCCGTAAATTTGACTAGTTTGATAGGTTGGTGCAGGTAATTGGATAATGTAGGTGTAGACTGAAGGTATAGATATTCCAGTTCATAGCTGAGACAGAACAACGTATATCGGGACAGCTAGTAATTAAAAATCTTTCTTTTCCAGGTGGAGCTGTCACCCTGGGTGAAGACACTGTCTTTGGACGCATATTTCATCACGTACTTCGCCTTCCGAGTTCTATTCGTTCACCTCATCCCTTGTACATCACTGATCGTCCTGAATGTACTTCTGTTTCGAGCCATGAGAACTGCACAGATCAACCGACAGAAGCTATTCAAGGAGAACCGAAAATCCGAATGCAAGAGACTCCGCGACTCCAACTGTACCACGCTGATGTTGATAGTTGTAGTCACTGTGTTCCTTATGGTAGAAATTCCTGTAGCCGTCGTTACAATATTACACATCATATCCAGCACTGTTGTCGAGATTTTAGACTACCATATTGCCAATATACTGATTTTGATAACGAATTTCTTCATCATCGTTTCTTATCCCATTAACTTTGCAATTTACTGCGGCATGTCTAGGCAGTTTAGGGAGACTTTCAAGGAGTTGTTTATTAGGGGAGCTGTCACTACTAGGAACGGTGGCTCTAGTAGATATTCCCTAGTAAACGGCCCTAGGACGTGCACAAACGAAACTGTACTTTAAGTAACATATCAATATTCATTCACCAATATTGTATGATTTACGAATATTAATTTATAAGTGATTGTTTTGTGTATAAGTATTTTATATTACTTTATAGTTAACTCACTGTAAGTGTTGTATATTTCGCAGTGCTTTAAGGCAGTGCCCACCTTATCATCCGTTTTGTGTTGTAATATTGATAATTTGTATTGTAATATTGATAGTATTGTAATTGATAAGCTGGTCACTGGCCTGTAAACGGAGAGCCCCCGTTTGAAGTGCTGCTATGTAAATACTTTGCTTCCATACAGCTGTAAATATCGAATAGTACAAGGAATAAACTATTGTGTATAGAAATTTTGTAGCCGTCGATGTTATAGTTTTTTTTTTCGCTTTAAGTAGTTTAATGTTAATTTTTATATGTTCTATTTGGACCATGGTGGACATAATTAGTATTTGAATATAATATGAATAAAAAATGTGAAATGTTCCTGGTGTTTCATTGATAAACTTTTCGTTTTCTTTATTCACGCTTGACAAAAACAGAGGGGTTTTATGAATTTGACGTGTCTGTATGGACAGACGTCCAATGGATAAACCGATTTTGATCTAGTCTTTTTTTTGTTGTTTAAAAGCTGACATGATCGAAAGTGTACTTATCTTTAACTCATCATCATCAGCTCGCTCACTGCTAGAAAATTCGGGGGTTACTTACATTTTTAATGTTGTTTATCGCAAGACTTTCTCAAAATCGTTCATCAGAACTTTTATACGAATGAGCTTAACCGGAGAAAAACTACGGCCTCATATACCAGCGTGTAGTAATACTTGATTTGTATTGAATCTATGTTAGTAGCTGTTTACCTACTACTGAAACTATTCTTAAATTGAGAGGCTCCTAAGTCACAATATGTGCTTGTTATTCTGTCAAACGGAGACAGAAACAGTCGAGGACCCTAAAGTAGCATTTGAGAATTCGGCAGTAAAAGCACAGATTAAAGAGGAACAAATAATCAGCTGCATAGTAAGCTCGCGATTTGATTGCACTACTACAAGCATACGGTGAATGTGTGCGTGTCCACTAGCTTCCTATCGCGTACGCGGCTAGTGTTGGTTGTCATGACGACAAATAAGACATTTTTTAAAATATATTTGTATCGCATTAATGTTTTAAAACTCTGTAATATTAGAATATTAAATACAAATAATATTAAACAAAGTAATGGTTTTGTATTGTACTGCGTGCATGAAAAAAAAAATGCTTTATTATAAGAGCGTCCATGACCTCATGAGTGTCCATGAACCCATGAGGTCATGGACGCTCTTATAATAAAGCATACTATATAATATATAGCAAAAGTGAATAAACCCCCCGAGTCACACGCGTGTCGTGCAGGTTCGTTGCCGGGTTGTGGTGTGTACCAATTAGACTTTCTCAATAACCGTATATTGACGGTAAAGTTTACTAACCTCCGAGGACGACTGACCTGCGTGGTCGAGTAGCCTCCGTGGTCCAATGGTTTAGAGCTTTGCTCTCGATAACAACAAAAAAATGTCAATTCCAAGTTGGTTATGACAATGCAGGCTGATCACCCGATTGTCTGACAAGAAAGATGATCCATACGTCGGATGGGCATGTAAAAAGTCGGTCCTGCACGTGATGTCTCACCAGACGCCAGTCATGTCGGTCACTCGAACCCCAGAGGGACGGCTCTGGGTTTCGAGGGAAGTAAAGGAAGAAAGAGTGCCATTGTGTACTGCGAACACACTTGGGCACTATAAAATAACTCCTGCGTAGCTGCCTGGTTTCAATGAAACCGGCCACCGTCACCGAAATCGATGTGGAGAGCTATTATTATTTCAAATATCACTTCAACAGGTTGTTTTATTTCATTTCAAAGTTCGAGCGTTCTAAATGAAAAACCCTTCCTGGAAATGCCACTAGAAATGGGCACTAAATTGTATCTCGCAATAATTCCAACCTGCGCCTAATTTACCGACATACTATATATGAGAACAGATGGCCCATGTAATATGAAAGAAAACCTTCGTATAATAAAACTTATATTAACGCACATAAAAATACACAGACGTATATATTATAGACGAGGCATGTTGAGGCAAAAACTGTCTCCACTTAAAAGGCCCCAATTTTGGATTTTTTGTGTCCATTTTGACATTTGAAGTATGGTGAAAACCAAGATGGCGTGACTTTTTCTTGTGTGAAGATTTGTTCAGCCAAATGTACGTTATAGCCTATCTTGAGTTTTGTAATCTTTGATTAACAAATTTATTTGGTCGAATTTACCCTTTTTGTTACAAATTCGAAACAAACTATATTTTTTTTTAACTTTCATATAGGCTATTAAATAACACTTACAGAATTGTTGTCCTGCATGATGCCTACCACCGGTTCGGGAACTAGCCCGGCGAGAACGGGCCACCTTTTAGTAAAAAGATGGGAAAATTGTTCTTATCTAAAAAATATATTTTTACAATACGTATGAATATATATGTTTGTTTCAAAGACACCCTTTATTTTGAATTGTCGTATTGATTTCGTCCTCCCGTGACCACGGCTGCCGGAAAGTAGCCGAAACGTCGGGAAAAAGAAAAGTGCACCGCGACAAAATCCGTAAGTGTTTAAAACATTGAATTGTCGTTTTACAAAGTGCGTGCCCAGTCACGTCACGTCGCGTCTCGGTGTGAGCTGACCCTTATTACGCTAGCTAGCACTAGCTTCTCGATTGTCCACAATATTTAACAATTTAAATAGATATATGCAAAATCTTGTTTACAGAACTACGTAATAAGCAGTGTCATGTGACGCCTGTTTTTCTTGTGAAATTTGTTAATTACACCATTATAACTCATTTGCAATTCAGCTTAAAATATCATAGGGCTGCCACTTGCCAGGGCTACTGTTTTGAATAAAAAATATTTTTAAGCTTTTAGTAATAAACGTCATGCAATAGTATGTTATAGATTATAGATTTATACTCGTTGAGGTTTGCAAATGTCTATATGGTAGGGTTGCGTAGATATTAATAAAAAGAATATATTTACAAAAAAAGAAGCACTTCTTTTTTTGCCTAATGGCGCCTGGCGACATTGTGATTTGATTTTAATCGTTTAGAATCTCCGACAAGTATATTATTTGTTGCAATCTTTGTTTCTTAAATGAATGTCCTGTTGCATAATCTACTGATAAGTGTCCGATTGCTTATTAGCATGTTTTGTCTCTGTTGCTCGATATAAAGTAAGTTGCTGGCTCAAAAGTATACATAGTGCATACATATTGTCAAGCGACTTTTCCAACGTATTAGACAAGGACAAAAACTTATATAGCTAATACATTGTGTAAATATTTTTATTAGTAAGCATATAGTAATTTTTTAGTGGTATACTATATAAAACTTTACTTAAGATTGTGAATGAGGTATTTGTCCAGGCTTCCCGCGTATACTATGGAACAAGCTGCCGCTCGACCAGGCATAACATGAAAATCGCTTAACAGCGCCGTTGGATCGTGCTCACGCCATCATACTCACGTGCAAATACACCGGGTATTTGCTACTGGGTATGTTGGCCTAACCACGTCTGCAGTCGTTGCGGTCACTTCCTTTGCGTTTCATTATTTAGAGACGTCCTGGTGCAAAAGAAACGGAAATCAAGGCGCAATAGGTTTTCTTTTAATAACTTCAAAAGTTATTGTCTGATTTCGCTCAAAATTATTTTCCTAAAGAGTTTTTAGCATGATCTATCAGCACGGAAACTTACAAGATTATTCATCATAACAGAAACTAGAAGCACGGACAGACAGACAGACAGAGCGAAACTATAAGGGTTCCTTATATATTACGGAACTCTAAAAATAGATTGCAATTGTCTCGCTAAAACTCGAGAAAGGCTGGACCGATTGGGCTAATTTTGGTCTTGAAATATTTGTGAAATCTTCTTTTATATAAAAATGGATGACGGTGAGAAATGTTAGAATACGTAGGCGTAGATGTAGGTGTAGATATAGTTGTGGGTGTAGTTATAGTTGTAGGTGTAGATATAGATGTGGGTGTAATTATAGTTGTAGGTATAGATATAGTTGTGGGTGTAGATATAGTTGTGGGTGTAGATATAGTTGTGGGTGTAGATATAGTTGTGGGTGTAGTTATAGTTGTAGGTGTAGATATAGATGTGGGTGTAGATGTAGTTGTGGGTGTAGATATAGTTATAGGTGTAGATATAATTGTGGGTGTATGTTGTAGCTGTAGGTGCAGTTATTTATATATTCCAGTTCATAGTTAAGACAGAACAACGTGTGTCGGGGCAGCTAGTAGTGTGAATAAAAATCTATTTTTTTTAAGTAACCCCCATCAATTGTCAAGCGAGCTGATGATGATGAATTATAACTAAGTAACACTCTTGATAACGTCAGCTTTCAAAAATCTGTTCACCCGTTTAGGAGATACGATGCCACAGAAAGACACAGACACGCGTCGAACTTAGGACACTCCTCTGTTTTCGTCGGCGCGGCGATTAAAGAACAGCCTTGACTTTGTGATGGTGCCATCCCTGACTATTAAGCGGTGTGTTAGTAATGTGAAGTTAATTATTGTACACTGAGCCATGTTCGATTACCAATGAGATAATAATAATTACCTTCTAGAGGGCGCCCTGTGGTCGAATATCCCCCATAATAATTCATATAATTTTTAAGGTTGAACTTTATAGGTTTTATTTTGCCTCTACATAATATATACATATTTTCTTAATAGTATCTAAAATGTATTTAAAATATTTACAAACTATAAAAATTAGGTAAGTACTAAAAAAAAATAATAACTACTCCAAAACTTAAAATTCTACAAAGAAATCTCCCAGGTCGTCCTCACCAGGCAGAGTACCTAGAAGGCTCAAAGAGTTTCCTCGCTGGATTGCGATACTTATTCTCTGGGCCAGATATGTGCCGGCTCTGGGGTCTCCGGTGGCCTCAATGAGTTTTTTGGAGATTTCTGTGAAAAGTTTGTGCGCACCCAGACCCCATGTACCTAGGGTTTCAACCCCAAACGGCTCAAATATGAGATCCCCACTAAGGTTCTCATGTTTGTGCCGCTTGAGGTTTTCCGCCTGATTGGCGGCCGCACCTGCAGAACTCGAGGTGCCCATTTGCCTCTTAAGTCTTAAATATACAAAGATCCAAACGGCATAACGCTGCCGATTGTGTAGCGTCAGTTCGTACCGAAACAAGGCGATATAACTGCTACTAGCCGAGTATCTATGGTATTTAGAGTTGTTAATCTGAGATATAAACACACTCCCCAGATCCTTATATAGATCTTACAAGTGTGATTTAAGGGCGTCTCAATATAGCCAGCTTATGTCTGACAATAGCTGTAATCACGGCGTACAATAGACTGATAGACTATGTTATGTGTCAGTAATAATAATAGTAATAGCTCCCCACACCGATTTCGGTGACGGTGGCCTGTTTCATTGAAACCAGGCCAGCTACGCAGGAGTTATGTTGTAGTGCCCAAGTGTGTGCGCAGTACACAAGAGCACTCTCTCCTCCTTTTACTCTCGTGACCCAGTGGGACGGATAACCGACACGACTGGCGAGAGATATGTGTCAGCAACGATATTATCGAAGCTAATACAATATACTAGATGTTGGCAACATCTAGTATATGTTTATCATCTATACATCTACATATACTACAACTATATACATCTAGTATATTGTTGTAGTATATCTCGCGGGAACCGTACACTTCGGCGCGCACATTTCGACGCGCGACGCATATATAAAAAATAGCCTGTATAAAAAGTATGTAATAAAACTTATTATCTAAATGATGCCCCTTTTAAATTCGGCTAAAATTTTAACTATTTCTCTGCTCGATCTTCTTAATTTTGAAGCCCGAACAACATCCTGATAGAACAATATTTTATAGAACTCACGTTCAAATTTGCAGGTACCGACTTTAAAATTATGAATATTGAGCAGAGAAATTGAAACCCAAAAAAATAATGTTTCTCGTGACATAATTTGGCCACTTTATAGACGTGGTAAATAAACCCTAAAAACTGTCACTAAGAAAATATACAATACTACACGTCGTTACTAGCTATAAAGAGACAGCTATTATCTAACCGTCTCGGTATTACATTATTAATTATATTGTGATATTAAGTAAGTCCTTTATTTTTAGTTGAATCTTTGACCGCTCATCAACTAAACGTGTTACATTTCTCTAATTCCACTTAAGTCTTAAACTGTAGCGGGCTACGACCTCTTGATTTGTATGTCCTTCTTGCGCTTGAGTGGTGATGATAATAATACAGCAACAATTCTTATATTCTCCTTTATTGGTGCTTATCACAGATACGTATTACAAATGATATAAGTATGTCTAACACAAATACGTCTACAGTCTACACTGAGAATAGCCTTTTAGTTATACGAAATATTACTAAGTAAATAGGCTTTACTCGTGACATCTGTCAACATGACATTGACATGCAACATAAACTATTAGCGATCACTTTTTTTTGTGAAGAATTAGTATATTTAAAGCTTTAATTCATTGTTAATTAGAAATATTTACTTCCGGATTAGAATTCGATAAAAAAGTTTAACATTTCAACTTTTTAACAATAAGAAACGATACTTATTGGTTTTTGTTACAAATTAATTGATGAAAATATTGAGCATCCCAAAACAAGGGTGTTCACTCTTAGTAATTTTTCAAATGTTTATAGCTCAGCAATAAAGTATGATACGAAAAAAACATTGTGTGTACACTTCCACGTCTACTGGAAGTATAACTGACCAGAGTATTAACAAAATTCACGACCTCATTTTTTTTCGTTGTCCGCTTAACGTGAAATATCATCATAATGTGATGATGTATGGCGTGATGATGGTGTTGATGATTATAGTTACCGTAATTGACATAGTGGCATATGCTCACAGTTCTTTAAACAACGCCGAAATCCCCAAACATGTATTCTATAAGGAGTCAGGAGTTCTGTTCAGTACTCTTGGATCCAGGCTATACCTTGGTGCAAAATCTTACTTTTTGGTAGCATATGCTTAGACTACTTCAGAAAAAGTCGAAATCGTCATATTTGTCAATATAAATTTCGAGGAGTTCCCTCGATTCCTCATGGATCTCATCATTAAGTTGGTCCCGTTATCACTTTGGTGATAACGGGAGCAACTTAGGATTATACCCTTTACATCAAAAAAAATATTAAAAATATCGTTGAACATTAAAAATATATACATATATATACAGCCGAGGATCTTCTCACTCATTCCTCCTGCAGGCTTACCACGCGCACCTTAAAAACACCGAAGAATCGACAAAATGACAGATTGAAGAAACATTAATACCATTCGGAGCAAAATAGTTCATAATTAACGGTCGCCCCTGCCGGTCCAACCGTCTGTCCTTGAATTGAATTGAATGTCCTTGCATTTTAAATCTGTAATATCTTCGAAAATATTAATTTAAATTACATGCTGTAAAGGGCCATATGCACAATGTATATAAGGTACTTAATTGGATAAGGCTTAATTCTGTATTGCTTTAAATCGCTTCGTAAATAATCCATAATTTCTCGTAAAAAATGGTTAATGTGGGTTATCCCTAAGAGATAGATATATACCATTCCGGACTTTTTTGTAGACATTTTTAAGGTGTACAATACTGTAGTACATTATTTTGATCTATCTCGTAGGGTTCAGACAGCGTTTGCAATTTAAGCGCAAAAATGTGTTAATTTACTTTACATTAGAAACCTCTAAAATTATCAGTATTTCTCTACTATATTATGCATATTATATACATATGAACCTTCCTCTTGAATCACTCTATCTATTAAAAAATCCGCATCTAAATCCGTTGCGTAGTTTTTAAAATCTAAGCAAACATAGGAACAGACAGAAAAAAATTACTTTGTTTTATACTATGTAGTGATAGTGAGGAATAGTTAATACCTACTAAAAGATTATCCAATTCGACTGATCGTTTTCTAAAGCATTTTTAAATTATTCTTTTAAATTGATAAAACCTATTTATTTAACTGAAACAAACGATTTAAATTGAACAATCACTTAATTTTAAGTGGGGCGAACCAAAACGCATTACTAAAATACAGCATTTAAATCGATTAAGCCGTTAGCCGAGTACAAAAAGACAAAAACTAAAAAAAATCCTTGTTTTTGGTTCTATTTCGTTCATAAAGTCTCATGTAATAACTTTTCATATATATATTTCATGTAGAGATAGCGACCAGTTCCGATTTTATTATCATAGTAGTAGTATTCAAGTATTAATAGTAGTATTGTCTTTTATTATCTACCTTCGGCACGAATGGACTTGTCACTCCACAGAGATACAAGGCCTCACAGAATACCTAGGGTAAGGGTCAGGGTTATGTTTCATCGATTGATTGAGTAAAGCGAATGGACGTCCAACACGGGTAGGGAATTTATAATATCTGGCAATGCTCTTGTAAAATTTAAAAAAATATATATACCTATGTGGTAATAAAATGAATCTTCGCCGCTGAGGCCATTGACCGCACACTATCAGCCATTTTAAAACATAAATTTTTAGTAAAAAAGGGGTTTGACATATATATTTTTCGTATTAAAAAAAAACTGCCCAAACATCTTTACATAAGCTGTAAGTCATGTGCCCAAATTCTCTGTAACAACATTACGAGTATTAGTATTCCTCGGCAATCATCGTATTATTGGCAGGGACAGACAATGTATGTGGTCAGATTTATAACTACACTAGCTGTTTCTCGCGGCTCCGCCCGCGTAAATACAGTATCCCTCGGGAACACTACTTTTTAGGGATAAAAAGTAGCCTATGTTTTAATCCAGAGTCTAAACTACTACCATACCGAATTTCATCGAAATCCGTTCAGTAGTTTTTGCGTGAAAGAGTAACAAACATCCACGCTTTCACATTTATAATATTAGCACAGAATAGATAATAGTACAAGGTAATATTAGTAAGAATAAGGATTATATGGCTCTCTACTCTTTAGGCCTACTGGCACAATAGAATTTATTTTTAATTATTTAAAATTTAGAAGACTTCTGTCATAAATTTTCATTGTAAATTATTTTGTCTGACATTCAACATGTAAATTGTAAATATGTAAATATAAACCTTTTAGAACTAAAATATTATTATTTTCGACCACCGTTAAAACCTCTTATTTTTAAGTCCGATTAGACTTTCAGTCCCGAAGAGTATGGAACACAAAGTTTCCTTTGACTATGACACATTATCTATGGCTTACTATGAGGCTCGGTCGGTATAGGCCGGCAGCACCTGATCGAATTACGAAATTGAATTGCACTGCTAATAGTCTATGAGCCTAAGGACGTACAAGGTGACTTTATATATCAGAGAACAATTGGGGTCTCTTAGACTAATATCGAGAAATCATACATTAACTTTCAGTATAGTTTATCGGAAATTGTGCGAACAGAGGAGTACAATGTTTGTTACACTTGAAGTTGACATGGAGGAAGGTGTGAACAAAGCAAAAATATTATTTTTTTAAATTATGCTTAGAAATACATAAAATTAAGAAAAATAACAATAACACACACTACCTCAGATTATTAACACACACTACCTTTTCGTTTGATAGATACAATTTTGTTTTTTTTTAATATATGGCGTCGGCTTAAAACCATTTATTTGCCAGTGTCAAGTAAAAAAGGCGGGAAATAGAATTTTAGTTTCAATTTTCAACACCGTATTCCTAAATCGTCAAGTCTAAAGTCTAGTCAAAGTCCAAATTGATAGTCAGTGCAGTCAATGAGTCAAGTCAGTCGATTCAGTAAAGTGGTAGAAGCTTTACTGAAAGTTTCTAGGGAGTTTTGGAGGAACACAAAATGCACGTTTTTTGAGGTTGTACCACTTGCCCACACTTGTGCATGTTTTTTATTTATTTATTTATTTATTTATTTACAACTTACAACTTCCATCATTACAGGTTTAAACCTAATACAATAGAGTGTTACTAGTAGGTACTTAAATCTATCTTACTTGCTACACAATAGGTGACCTTAGTGAACTCGTTCAATGAGCACGTAAATAAATCGACGGTGTTTGCGACCGTGTTCAGCGTCCGCAGCGCCCGCGTGAGCGGGGCCATCCGCAGCAGGTTGGTGCGCGCGCGCGACACCTCCAGCAGTGGCGGTCGGCGCCGCCGCTCCGCGTACCCGTCCGGCACACACAGCCTGGCCGCTTGTAAAACAGCTGGATTGTGCGTTACACCGCGCAAAACTTTCACTACATATGTGGCCAGGGCCACTTCCCTCCTAACTTCTAATTTATAGTAGCCGACCATACCCAGAACAAATAGCGTTGGATACAGCAACGGATAACCTGGGTACACGCCGTACCTTTTGAGATGTATGAAGCGCGCAAATTTGTTCTGGATACGTTCTAGCATATTTATGTATTTGTCCTCGTGTGGGGACCAAATCACGGCATTGCCTTCTAAGTGGCTTTTCACGAGAGCTTCGTAGAGTGCTTTCAAAGCTGCGATATTATCAAACTGATTAGCTTGTCGTAGCAGAAACCCTAGATTGCGATAAGCCTTTTTACATACGTCAACTATGTGTTTTCTGAAATTTAAATCGGGTGTGAAGTTAACTCCTAGATCCTTAATCTCAGTGACGCGTTTCAGTGGTGTTCCCTCTATGTGGTATTGATGATGACGAGGAGAGCGAGCGCGGCTAAATGACATTACGCAGCACTTAGCCGTATTGAAATACAGTTTATTGTCACTAGACCACTTCACAATTCTGTGTATGTCCTGCTGCAGTTTGTGATGATCAGCGTCCTCTATTATTTCCATTATAATTTTTAGGTCATCGGCAAATAATAAGGCTATCGCTTTTTTGATAACTTCCGGTAGATCATTCAAAGTCAAAATAAATAGAAGAGGACCTAAATTGCTGCCCTGACTCACGCCAGATCTCGTGAAATATGTTTCAGAAAAGCATCCGCCACAGTCCACGTACTGACATCTATCCCGCAGATAGCTTGCAAAGAAAGCCAGGGTATGCGGGACACAACCTGCCTCAGCTAACTTCGACAAAAGAATATCATTGTCGACTGTGTCGAACGCCTTTCTGAAATCAAAGTATGCTACATCTACCTGATTGCCAGCGTCCACAGCTGGTACAAGATGGGTCATCAAATCCAGCAAGTTTCCTGTCGTTCCTCGCTCAGGACGAAAACTATGCTGAGCGTCATTCAACTGGCTACATACCTGAGTATACACGTCACGATGAATGGCGGACTCAAAAACCTTGGCTGGAGTACAAAGGACCGCCACTGGTCTATAATCACTGGGTTCCGTGCCACCCCCGCCCTTTGGTACCGGTACAACACGTTAAAGTTTCCACCGCTCGGGAAACTGCGCGGTTTCTATACACGTGTTGAACAAGTGTGTCAAAGGCTCTACTAACACTCTACTGCAGTCCTTGAAAACATACGCTGGTATACCATCCGGACCATCCGAACGCTTGGGCGGCAGGCGAGCGAGCGCGTGGCGCACGTAGCTAGGGCGTAGACGCGTGATTTGCACACGTGCGCCCGGCGCCGACGACGCCGCTGCGCTCGCCACCGCCACGCTCAGCGCCGGCGGCTCCGGATTGTACACAGAGTAAAAGTATCGAGCGAACTCATTTGCGGCTTCTAGCTCAGTCAATTGTCGACCATTTCGCATTAACCTTTTTGTGCCTGAACTGTTTTTCCTGGATCTCACGTAGCTCCAAAAGGCTCGCGGATCCGTCGCCAAATGGCTTTGCATCCTATCGCAATATCGGTTATGAGCTCGAGCCGTCTCGATTTTCACCCTCGCCCTACATTGAGAGAAGGCCGAGTAGTCTGCCGGCAGTCTACTCTGCTTGTACTTTTTGTGTAATTCGTACTTACGTTTTACCTCTCTAATAATATCGGCAGTGTACCAAGCGGGATACTTCCTAGAGCCTAAGTAACTATTTTTCTGAGGAACGCAAACGTCAATAGCTTCATAAATTCTATCATAAAAAAAAAATTATGCAACATTAGGATCACTTATATTATACATTTCGGACCAATCTATTTCATTTAATAAACTATATAAGCGATAAAAGTCCGCTTTATTAAAGTTCCAACGCTTACTATTCGCTGCCGTCGGAGAGTGTGATACCGGGTGCGCGGGCGCGCGGGGCGGCGCGCGGGCGCTGAGCCCGAGGCGCACCGCCAGCGGCGGGTGATACGCGTCCACGGGTTCCAGCGCCTCGTCCGCCGCGTCCACGGAAATCCCGACGAACGCACTTAATACCAAGTCCAGCTGACGATCGTTGTAGTTGGGCACCGCGTTATATTGAACGAGTTCACCAAAGGCCATAAAATATTCATAGTAGTTACTTACATTTATATTGCACGAGAACAAGTTAAAATCGCCTATTATAACTAAATTTTTACCATATTTAATACATATTTTTTCTAACACACTAAACATTAGCATATACTCGCTCTCATCAGCCTGAGGCGGAATATAAACTGCACAGCAAGTAAATAAAAATCTATTTGGCGTATGAACTGTGGCACAAATCACTTCAAAGCTGTAAGCGTCAACATCGACATCAGACATCACCTGGCGTAGCTCGTAGCGCGGTTCAGCAACTAAAAGTACACCACCGTGCTTCCGCCCGTCCGCCCTATCACATCTTAGGATGTGGTATCCCGGAAGTGAGAATTCAGCATTTTCTATCGCACTATTTAACCCTGTTTCTGTCATCACAAATAAATCTGCTCCTGACGACTCTAATAACGCCAGGAACTGCGTAGTCTTTGTACGCAGTCCTCTGACATTTTGATATAAAATGTTAAAATGTTTATACGGCATGCAGCGGGGCTTGTTTGGTTGAGCGTCGAAACCAAATCCATTCGCTATATTCTACATTCAGAGGCCACACATCCGGTTCACACAACTTTTCAAAATTACCTTCTGTGATACCGACCTTAAAAGATATGCTTCTTTTAAGGTCGGTATCACATAAGGTTCCCGTTCGGTTTTAGGTTTCAGTTTTTCGATATCGATTTCACAGTCCTTGCCGAGTATATTTTCTATGTAATCCTTCAAATTTTTTTCGCTTGTGCTCTTATCTAGTCTCCACACATGCAGGAATTTCTTACGTTCGACAGCTTTTAGGGATACTGTAGACGTATTGCCGCCTCATTTTAACGGGTTTGTACGTTTACGATTTCTAACTTGTATCCAATTCAGACCTCCGACTTCAGTATTTCTGGTCACCGCTGCATAGGAATTGACATTGGGCTGCAGCGGCGCGGACACCGGCGGCGAGGGCACTTGCGGCGCGGGCACAGGTGCAAGTGCCGGCGCGGGCCACCGCGGCGCGGGCACCTGTGAGTGCGGCGCACGCAATTCATGCTTGGCGCTTCCGGTGGTGCGGCCGACGCGGGTTGTAGGCTGTGATGGTCTAGTGACGCTCAGTTCAAGTTTTTGTCCCTCCTTCTGTTTTAACTTCTTCGTTTTTAATAAAGAAATTTCCTGTTCACAGGCGAAACGTTTTTCCTCCGACTCAGTTAATTTCTGTCTTAGCTTACTATTCTCAAGCGCTAGTGCCGTCGTGGTAGACCGAAATTCTTCTAATATTTTAGTTTCGAACGCACTGAGTTTAGCTATTATTACGCTGTTGACTTTGGAGACTATATCATCGGCGGTTACAATCGTCGAGCCCATGTTTTCTTTGAATATAATTTTGTCGAACGATTGGTTACAAGTTTCCTTACAATCAGAACGAACACCACGTACAGGAGTGTCGTCCGTAACTCGTATGCGCTGGGTAACATTCAAACAGGCATCACATTTAAATTTCTTCCTTATTTCTACTTGTCCTTCCCTGAAGGCAGCCGTAGTGATATTTACACATCCATAATGGAATCCATTTTTGCATCCAGTACATTTAAGGATATCGCCCACATCAACTTTCCTAGAGCAAATTACGCAATTCATTTTAGATTTTACGCATTTTACGCTGCACTTTTAGGGATTTAAATATTAGGCGTCCAGTGCATATACATAGCGCTTTTTCAGTACAAATATTCTGCACAGATCGGCCACACTGCATCGGCGGCGGCGATCGCGGCCAAAAGGTTTTAAGCGCCGTGCAAATCGCGGCACTTACGCGTTCACGTAAACACTGTAACCTTGTCACTTTTATAAACACAAAATATTAGTGTTTCAACAATCTGTTTTTATTGATTATCACGAAAATACACTATTAACAGTTATTTTAACACAGTCACTAATTGGAATGGGTAAAAATTAAGGCTTGTAGCAATAATTATATTATCCAGAACTACTAAAACTTCCAAAAACTAATTAATTTCCGGGAGTAAACAAAAATACGTGTAGATCAAAATCTGTTGGGTATCTGATTATTTTTGGCATTTGACTTTTAGGTACTTAGCGCACAGGTAAAATTCAAGCTTATAAAACTTTACCATTATTTTTCAGTAATTTACCTAAACTATATCTTATTAATCAAATTACAAAGTTTCGAAGATCAAACAAAATATGACCCATAACTATCATAAAAGGTAGGGACAAGGCGAAGATCGGTAATTTGCTTTGCCGCCCGTTTATAGGGTACCGTAATACACAAGGAATAGTTTCGCTCGGTCCGTCCGTCTATCTGTCTGTCTGTCTGTATGTCTGTCTGTTCGCACTTCTCGCTTCTGTAATCATGAATATAAATGGATTAAATTTGGTAAAGTTATAGATTTTTAGAATCATAAAATAATAATTACTTTTAGTGTATTAGTAACTATCCGTACATGTGAAGTGGGGATGAAAAATATTTTTTCATTCTACCCCATCGTGTGAGGTATCCTTGAATAGGTCTTTTAAAATAAAGGTAAAGTTTCATACATGACTTTTTTACAAAGTCGACCATTTCCGAGTAATCAGCCTCCAAAGTGGTCTGTAAGTTGGTCCCCCCTCTCGAATTTCTAAACCATAGGAGATATAAACTTGTACGTTTCCATGCTGATAGATCGTACTAAAAACTCTTTAGGAAAATTATTTTGAACGAAATCGAACAGTTACTTTTGAAGTTATTGGAAGAAACCCTATTACGCGGGATAGTTCCGGAACCCTCCTTAGACATGTCCGGACATGCTCTTGGTTAGCTAAGTTAAGTTTTTTGTTGTGCTTAAGAGATTAATATGTATTATTCATTGATCTTATACTATCATTGGTACAGGCTAACGTCGGTAAAATATGAAATTAATGACCTCAAAAGTAGTTGTAAATATCCTCAACACACATAGTTTAGTTATCAGTATATAGGGATTGTAATAAAAAATAAAACATCTAGGTAAACCGAAGGACGATATTTCAGTCACCTTTTCGTCATTGCTTTGCACTGCACTATTACAATACAGGATACACGACACTACATACATACAGAAAATATAATATACACTTACGAACAGATTTAACAACAGACTTAAACAACAACAGATTTAAAACAGCTTTAATAGAACGATTTCGATCCAAATTTGAAATTTTTGACGTTTCCTTCAACGGCCCCCGATTTTTCCACACAATCGTGGCCACACCGTATGCTTGACAATGACATGACAAAAACAATGACAATGACATCGAAAGCTAACTATGCATCTGTTTATCTGTTCCCATTTCTTTGATCTGTGACAATAACAGTCTACACTAATTAATACAATACACTGCACAGCACTGCAATTACACTGCACACATTAAATTATACCCAGGAAGCAGCGACGTGTGCATATAACACGATTCACCCCGGCGTCACGTTTAATTCGTCACAATAACTATAACAGTTCAGTTTGTAACTTCGTAAGTCGTAACCCACAACATTGCCTTATACATCATGAATACCTACGTACTTATTCACGGACACGACAATCTTTAAAGTGAAACTTTTATTACATCGTCTCAAACTTTTTCGTCTGTGTGTTGCATGTCGCGTGACGGTCGGCCGCGGAGTAGGGATAAAGTGAAAGGCGCTCGTCAGAGCAGCCGAGGCGAATATGGCGGCGCCTATAGTTCGCATCTGCTGACCGTGTAGTGTATAGACTAGTACTCATTTGTGCTAGTGCTCCACGCTATTTTGTTATTAAGTTTCACTTTTACCGTGGTTTCATAAAACCACACAATCCTTTTTTTTGTCCGAGGTACAAAATTTCTTAAGATAGTAGGTATTAAAATAACTTCTGCAACTGATCTTACATCTACACTGTAGATTTTACAGGCTACGGCTTCCCTAATCCCTTAGATGGAGAACCAGCCTACGCTACTATAGCCAGGAGATAGACACACACAACACAAATGTCTTGCGACACTTGGCCACGAAAGCTGCGCACGCGGTCACGTTTGCGATTTGAATGCAATTAAGAACACGTCCCACTGTTTCAGTGCTTTAGAGCGTGTCATTGGCTCGTTTGCGCGATTGCAGCGATGTGATTGGTTGATTTATTATTATTTCAGCGTTTCAGAGCATTCAAATTGCATTCGTACGTTGGTTCCATTGCGCAGTTCTTACGATTTTTCATAACAACAGCTCTCAGACGATATGCGGCGCTGCATTTTTAAGATACCTACCCAAAATTAAACTTTATTCACTGTACAAAACAATACACATTACTCTTATAATAATATGTGTACATTCTGGTGTTATGAATAAAGTTCAATTATGAATAGCTATCTTAAAAATTCAGCGCGTATCTTTTCGTTTAGGTGTGAATTGACCCTTACAGACTAATAAATTAATATCGATAGCCATAATGTGATATCTTACGTAGTAACGACGTATGTATATTGTAAACATGTGTCAATTTGTGACTTCAACTTGAAGCAAAATAGGCTACTTGACTCGAAGGTCTACTTGAAGGAGTATTTCCTTTAGTACTTGGCTAAGGAAAACGTATTCTAGCGATATTACAAATTAAAAACTTAAGATTGATAAATAAAGTTGACTTTAAATATATTTATTTAATTTAAAAGTTGATTTTTAATATATATATTTTAATTTCTATTGATGAAAACACTTCGAAGTAACTTCCGACAAGAATGTGACGACACAAACACACTAAATGTAGTACTGAAACGGAACGTTTCTGTAAATAAATAGTTCATGACATCTTATAAAGTTATTTATGTCAAAACGTCAAACGAAACGTAACATTTTACCACTACGTATTATAGCACAGATTACAAATAGTACTAGTAAGACGTCACATCACAGATAATCTATCACCCAACATGGCGAATAGTGTTTACGGCTGTTTTTAAAAAGTGGATTTTTAAAATATTTTTTTGTAGGTTTTTAGGTTTCAAAATCATGTTTTTTGTGTTATGAAACAATTATGAAGCGTTTAGGACATAAATAAAAACAAGCTCAAGTAGCCTATTGAAAAAGTTTCATCTTACTCTGTGTACTCGTACTAAATATTTCGTGCAAACTTATTCTACCTATACTTTGTAGGTTCCGTTCCCAAAGGGTAAAAACTCTATTACTAAGGCTTCGCTGTACGTCCGTCTGTCTGTACGTCTGTCACCAGGCGGTATCTCCCTAACCGTGATAGCTAGATAGTTGAAATTTTCACAGATGATGTATTTCTGTTGTCGGTATAACAACAAAATATATATAAATGAATATTCAAGGGGGCACATGGGAGCCTGTATTGACAACAACTTACTGTTGGGGTTGTTTGGGGTAGTCGAGGTTTGACATTTGTCATTTTGACATATGATTTAATTGACAAAATCTTCTAAAAAGATGGCGCAACATTGTCTTGTATGAGGATTTTTTCTGCTAAATGTCGCAGGCCATCCACATAGCACATCCACAGTGTAAAAATATACATCACATATGCTTCATTATAAGAGCGTCCATGACCTAGTGAATAGACCCCCTGAGTCACACGTGTGATCGTGCAGGTTCGATGCCGGGTTGCGGTGTGTACCCATTACTTTTTTACTCTTTTTTTAGAAGACGCACGAGTGATGATGATGACTTCGGCATAGACAACTACGTACGTCGTAAACACATCCTTTCACATCGATTAACTCAAAAAATTCCATCGTCTAATCTCTTATATGATCGGGACAACGATGTGTAGCGGCTAGATTCAACATAATATTTAACTAAAATTTTTATAAAAAACTATAACCCGACTACGTAAATTATATGGCCTATGTTAAATAATATTTAAAATACAATATATTATATTAACACCTCATTTTTTAAAATCGGGCCAGTAGTTAAGGCGCTACGGTACATAGACTGCCAAAATCAGTTCCCTTCCTTTTGGCTTCGCCGTACTTGAGTAAAAAGAGAAAACATGTCAAGGTGAAAGTGAAAAAAATTACAGGCCTTTTGCTACAACCTAGCTGGTGCGGTGGTGTGTAACGGAAACTGAACCCTATTTTTAAACGGAACACTAAAATAAAGTAGCCTATGTTACATTATAACATCAGCTGCCAGTTAAAGTCCCGTGAAAATAGGTCTAGCCGAATCAATGATCAGCCGGAACAAATCGATAGACAGACAGACAGACAGAAGGACAGACAAAAAAATAAAACTTGATATTTTATTGTAAGAACTGTATATAGTGTAATATACTTTCATATGCATTATGTGAAAAGCTGTTAATTTAAAATTAAAAACAGTCACTTCAATTTTATTTATTTGTATAGACTACATAAGGTTTCAAATTCAAATTCTTTTTTCACACACACACGTAAAATATACATAAAACTTGAGAGGTGTCAAGGGACTCCCGGATAGATAGATAGATAAATTATAACAATATTTTTTTTATTATTAACAAAATATATAATGTAATATAAACTTAATCAGTAGGCTCAATTTTAGTAATAATTGAGAGAGAGAGAGATGGAGAGACAGACAGAGAAACACGCGCACGCCTCACGGCTTACAACTGTAGCAAAAAGTGTCGTTAAGTCTAAATTTTTTCCGTCTAGCCCCCTTTCGCAACGCGCGATAAGGGACTTCGTTCCAAAAATATTAATAATACATAATTAAATAATAGCTATCACGTCGATCTAATCCCTATTAGATAGTTTAGTTTGTAAGTAATATAGACATTTCTAGATTATATTAACAAGACGCACATATTCCTAATGGAGATCTCCGACCGCGCGAGGTGGTATGCTCAGTCAGGCCGAAGCCCGCTTGTAATCATTTCAGATGTTGTGATAGCGCTGAACTATGGAATCTTCGCTAGTAGGTCCACCGCAACTATCTAGTTTGAAATGTAATAAATACACAATACTTGCGTAGATTTAATTTATCCGGAGTGAGGGCAATTATCTAGCTATATCACACCAAGGGTAAACTAATAATACGCCCTACGGTTCGTCACAATACGGTAGGCGCGGCGAGTAATAGTTCCCCGCTGTTTATAGTTGTAGCGTGTAGCGAGTTACTTTGTCCGTGATCATCTACACCGCGTGAATATGGTGGCGAAGCGACGCGAGATATAATATGTCGCGTCGGCTTTTAGAACGAAACTATCGGCGCGGAGGCGACACTCTCCACAGATGACAGCTCGAGCACCAGCGAATGTCAGCCATGTTGACGTAAGCCTAGGGTTGACACCAAAATATTTATAAGCGTCAAAGCACAAAACCACCAGCGGCTAGCCTCGTAAGCCATAGTCCAGGCTAAGAGAAAGTCCTCCCCGCCCGCCTCTGCATTCGCCCAGCCGCGTGCTGACATTCGTGTAAATCGGTGGAATGACGATTCTATACGATAGTAATATCTACTTATATAATATATTATTTGCTATCGGCGTGGGCCAAGTAGCTTTTGGCCTTGGCACATTGATGGTGTGCTATAGACATATATCTCATGTCGCGGGTTCATCAATTGTGCTCAATCTGTCAGTATTTATATTCTTGTGTAGACGAAATGCATTTCTAAACGGTGCAGGAACGTAAGTGCGCAACACCAGGGCCTTTGACATATGTCATCGTTACGTGACATGTCGTTTGCGTTACCTTATGTCAAATCCCACACATTTTGTTTTCGAACTTCGCCGTTGAAATTATCGAATGCATCTTGACCTAGGGCCCAGGGGAGTTACAAGTGTGCCTGCTGTTGCTGAGTGTCTGTGGGCGGCGGTAATCGCTTACTATCAGGCGATCCGTGTTAATTTTCCAGTTTTTCATATTGCCACACTAAAGCCGTAGATTGCTTTTAAGGAAATCGAGTTGCCAGTTATCAGTCCCAATTTTAACTTCTCAAGTTTAAAAGTACTTTTAAAGTAACATTTAGTTTCCTGTTACGATGTTCGTAGTCCAAAGTGCTGGGGGTTAAATTTCCTATTGTTAAAGTAACAACTATCATCATCACTATCATCATCATAAACTAATGCTAGCATCTGTGGGAGTACTGGAAGCCCTAAAGGGTGATTTCTGACCGAGCTAGGTGCTATGCTCGGTCAGACCGATAATTTTTATTCTTTTTAACAATGTGGTGTCCCAAATCGGCCATTAACATTGTTCAAATTTTTATGCTTTCTATGATATTCGCGCCATCTAGACATATCAAACGACATATCTTTTATCAAAATCGGCCCATGCGTTTAGTCTAAATAGTGCCACATAAGTACAAACACATACATAGACTGATAAACACACTCCCTTGCGTCGCGCAGTCGGGTAAAAAGATTAAACTCGACCAAATTATTGCTTTATTGCGCGATGTGTGACATTTAAATTAGTAGCAGTATAGTTCGCTATAGTTTCTTTGTTTACGTGTAGTTAAAATTGGATCTAAGCCTCATTACGTACGTACGTATATATTATGGACGAGGCATGTTGAGCAAAAAGTCTCCAATTAAATGGCGCCTTTTTTGAGATTTTTTGGGCGGGGCTATTTTGACATTTGAAGTATGGTGAAAACAAGATGGCTGACATTTGAAGTATGGTGAAAGATGGCCAAGATGGCCTAACTTTTTATGGTATGAAGATTTGTCCTGTCAAATGTACTTCATAAGTCATAACCTATTTTGAGTTTTGAAATCTTTGATCTAAGCTGTGTATACACTTCGTCCCTTCTTCGTGTACATGGCGTAAAGTATGTACGACCAAGTTTCTAATGGCTTTCGCGTATCGTCGTATTTAACCCTCACGCAAAAAGAGGAGTTATAAGTTTGACGTGCCTGTCTGTCTGTCTGTGTGTCTGTCTGTGGCATTGCAGGCCGCAGCTCGTAGACGAATAGTCCGATTATGATGCGTTTTTTTTTGTTTGAAAGCTGACGTGATCGAGTGTTCTTAGCTATAAACCATCATCATCAGCTCGCTCACTGCTTGACAATTCGGGAGTCTCTTAAAATTTTCAATTTTCTTTTGTTTATTCAAACATCGTCTGTCATTGCCATAGAAATACGATGATTGCCGAGGGCCGTTAAGTAGTTAGTTTTACTGTAATCACTTAATGGTAAACGCTCTGCCTAATTTCAAAATAATTTTAATAATATCAATTGCAATCAATTGGTAAATCAGCTGTGTGAGGTCAATGGCCTTTCGGCGCCGTAGACTCAAATAAAAATACAAATATTTATTATCCAAAAGGTATTTTACAGATAGTGGTAACGAATCCCCACCCTGGGCGGCCTGCCCTGGGTGGACATCGAGGATAAAGTTTTAGTGGGCAAAGTATAGACAATCGAACAATTTAGTATAAAAAGATTTACTGTGTGTGTGTGTGTGTGTGTGTTTGTGTGGTGTGTGTGTCTGTGACTTTAGACAATAGATTTTCGATCTCCTCGTACGAGCAACTGAGATGAGTGTAAGTAAGAACCTTTGATTTTGTAAGAGACCACAATATGTTCACTCCTTCATACTAGTTTTTTTTTCTGCCTTAAAATCTTTACTTAAAGTTAATACAAAATATAAAGTTTATTGAGCCAAAGTGTGTGTTATTGATTTTGCAAAATGTAACATAACACAATTCTCCCCATTCCCCGACTGTGTTGTAAATAACAAACAATTCTGTTGTTTGGTACGAAAGCAATAAATAAAGTTACACAGTCGAAAAGAAATTACTCAATACCATTAAGTAATATAGTTTTGCTTCCATTTACGAAGTGATTTATATTGATACTGTAATCTGAGGGTCTATTCTGCTAAATAAAACCTGCAATAAAACTGTCCCGATACGCATAAACTGCCAAGCCGGTATTCTCGTAAACGTTGAACTAGTGTCAAACGCGTCCTGATTGGTCCAAACTTCACAAAGTCAGCTTATGATAACAAGTCCCTTCACTTGTAAATTATAATATAATCAAAGTGAAATGAAAGTTTACTTTAAATACGAGAGTTGAGCTTCTGTTTAAGTATTGACCGCATTTATAAGCATTGATCCGCTTCCACAATAGCCTTCAATTCATCATTATCAACTTTGGTCTCCGGCCGTCCACGGGGCTTGTTCTACAGGTCGAAATTTCCAGAACGAAAACGTTGGAATCAAAAACGCACTGTGTTTTCTTTTGCGACACCGCCGCCATACACATCATTAATCCATCGAGCCGTTTCTGCAGCACTGGTGCCACGGTGGAACTCGTACTCGAAAATAATACGATATTAATTTTCAAGTTTTCCATTTTGTGAACAGAGTGACGCAAAGAAAAAACCAAATAAGGAAAAAACAAATGAATTACGGTTTTCGAAACACAAATGCATGAGTAAATAGCGGTATAAATTTGAAATTGAAATTCCTAACCAAAGAAGATATATTTGAGATCAAAGTGGCCAGTACGACAAAACGCCAATTTCATATGTAAGGACCTAATATTATATAATCGGTTTCTCGAAAACGGCTGCAAGTATTACTATTATTATTATTAATTTAGTACGCAGAGAGTTTTGAGGGAGGAAAATCGATCTAGCTAGGTCTTATCCCTGGGAAACTGCGCATTTTTAAGATATTATATAATATGTTTTTTCTTTCGTCGTGCAACCTAATGTCAATAATTTTGACCGAATTATGATTTCTGTCAGTAGGTTAGCAGTTGTGTTGGTATTATTATATCTTGTTGTGTGGGTGTATGTATAAGTAATGTTTGTAAAAATATAACCAACGTCAAACCCGTTTTGATTGGTCCAAACTCTAAATCAGTTTATGATATCAAGGCGATTCATTTGTAATTCAAAAAGTAAGTACAATGAAAGTAAAAGTTAATTACGAGAATTGGGGTATCTAGCAGTGGCGAAGGCTGGTTTGAATGGCCTTCATAGGGAAGCCCTAGCCTGTATAATAGGTAGGAATTTGGATGAGGGTCTTCAAAAGGTAAGTGATAAGTGAATCTAAAAGGAATGAAATTATAGGAACCTCACGCCACTGGTATTTAGTAGATTTGAACAAATAGAGAAGATATTGGCTACCTCGCCTTCCATCATGTTTCACCAAAATCAAAACATTCAAATTCGATTGAACAAATCGTTCCAATTTCGCACAGATCAAAGCAATGTGGAAACTTCAGTCTGGTAATGGCAGGGGCTTATTACACGCTACTTTGGAGTGGGTAGTAGTCGCAAATGGCGACTCGCGACAACATGCGATCTGAAGGAGTTTACCATAAAAAATTACATAGGTGTGTAAAGGGTGTATATTAACAAAATTAAAAATATGAAGTAATCCCCGTCATTGTCGAGCCATAAACGAGCTGATGATGATGAATTATAGCTGAGAGCACTCTCGATCACGTCATCTTTAAATGAACTACTTAGATCAAAATCGAATCATCCGTTTGAGAGCTACGATGCCTCGGACAGACACCTGCTTGTGAGACAGACAAGTCAAACTTATAACACCCCTTAGTTTTCAACGGGGGTTAAAAATTATTCCTTTCAAGGCAACGTCCAAGCATATAAAATCTACGTGTCGGTGAGCTGTACGCCATACTGTTATCCAATCGGCTAAGATATAGGCATATTGGACATATAACAAAGATTTCAAAACTCAAAATAGGCTATGACGTACATTTGACAGAACAAATCTTCATACAAGAAAACTTTACGCCATCTTGGTTTTCACCATACTTTAAATGTCAGCCATCTTGTTCTCACCATACTTGAAATGTCAAAATGGCCTCAGAAAAACTCAAAAGTGGCGCCATTTAACTGGAGACACTTTTTGCCTCAACATGCCTCGTCTATAATATGTAAGCCTATAATGACATATAATATTATCTTAGTTTCTCTTGCAATCCACATTAATCTGCGTAGCCTACTCGATGACCCAAATTTGGTCTTAAACTAGGACTATATAATCCGGAATCCGGCGGGCCCGGGAGAATTCAGAGCATTGAAAATAGAACTCTGCGCTAAAACAATAGAGTTGAAAATCGAACACACAAGTGTAATATAATCCGGAATCCGCAAAACCAAAGAAAATGCTGAGCACTGATAATAGAACTCTTGACTAAATACAATAGAGTTGAAAGCTGAAAATTAAGCACACAAGTGTCGAGTCAAATGTCAATGTCATTTATGACAGTTCGACACTTTACACTTCGATAAGCCGACAGCCATAAGAGTAAAAAATTACTGCGATCATATTGAATTAAAACACTGATACTTATAATAATGATTAAAAAGTCGCGCGACTTCACCACGAGGGCCGTCTTAGTGAATTCCCAGAAGGGACAGCCGCAAGTCGTTACAACTTGCGACTTAGAACTCACAGTCAGTAAACACATAAATACTCAGCGTAGCAATAGAATTTAAATAGAGAGTGGGATTTACATATTTATACTAGCTTTTCTCCAAGACTTCCCGTTCATCTACTTACTAGCTTCGATCTTTGAAGTACAATGAGTGATGACCAACAATGAGATATGATCCGGAATTCGGCGGGCCCCGGAAAATTCAGAGCACTTAAAATAGAACTCTGCGCATTAGCGTTGAAATCGAAGTGTCGAGTCACGAGTGTCGATCTGTCATATTATATTGACATTTGACTCGACACTTGTGTGTTTAATTTTCAGCTTTCAACTCTATTATATTTAGTCAAGAGTTCTATTATCAGTGCTCAGCATTTTTTCTGGTTTTGCGGATTCCGGATTATATTATAGTCCCAGCCCAGGACTGGCTAAATACTTAACTTACCGGAAAAAAATACCGGCCAAGTGCGTGTCAGGTTACACATAGGATAGGGTTCCGTGTACGGCCATTTATGATTTTATATTAAATATTTCACATGCTCACTTATTATTTCGTTATTTTGTACGAAGTTTTCCAAATAAGCACATAATACAAGGCATCTATAACTCCTGAACTAAAAAAGTTATAGTTTTCACTCAAAGTTCATGAATAACGATCATGAATTGTTTCAATCGTCTTGACCTATCTAATGATACCCCGCACTATACGCGAGATAAAAAAACATCCGACTCTACGTGTACTTCACGGTACCCCAAAAAATATATTTCGTGATTTATTTTAGCATTTTGTCGACGTGGTAGATACCTACACATAATATATACCTATGCAAAGTTTCGTCTTTCTAGCACTAACCGTTTGGAATTAAAGCCGATGACGGACATGAAAATTTTCACTTTTCAATTTGTAAAAATTCGTATTCCTAGCAAAGATTTAAAAACTAAAGATAGGCTATGACGTACATTTCACAGAACAAATCTTCATACAAGAAAAAGATCCGCCATCTTGGTTTCCACCATACTTCAAATGTCAGCCATCTTCATTTCACCATACTACAAATGTCAAAATGGCTCGAAAAACTTCCAAGTCGGGCCATTTAAGTGGGAACAGACGTCTATAATATATACGTCTATGATGCCAAGTGTATTCCATGCCATCTGTTAAAAATTGAATTTCGAACAAGCGAAGTTTTTTTGTTGGAAAAGGACAGCGTTGTTACACGGGGCCTCTCGCTGGACACAGTTTTTCCATTAGACCTAAATTGATTAAATAAAATCTATTGCCTACTGCCGATCCATTATTCGTTGTTGTTCTTACATTATTAATTATTTTCTCGTTTACTTTCATCGTTTTCTCTTTAATCTACAGTCGAATAGATTTTTTTTTGCAGTTTATAATTATATACTGACGCATAGTAGTTGTGAGTTAATCTGCGCCCTGAGGTAATGTGTGTAACGTTGTTTTTGTTAAATTTATGTGTTTCGAAGCATTGTTTAAGGAAATATTAGCTTTCGGCACACTTTTCTCCGAGTAAGCTTTAACTGTGCTCAATTTCACACTCCTCCGTTCTTCCTGCATGCTTCTCGTAAAACTGGGCACAAAGTTTTTGCTTCATGTATTGGCTGTGGAGAGCCGCAACTGAGCCTCCTCGACCTGGTAAGGACGAGAGCAGGAGGTGCTATGAGGAGGGCTTCCTACTGGTGGAAAAAAGAAAAACCGTAACCACCGCAGCACCGCGGCACCGAACCTTACGTACCGGAACTGTTGAATTTTGACAGCTTTACTACAGGATTTTTGCTGGGTATTCGTTGGGTGTTCCTTCCATTAACGAGTATACTCTTCACCCAAGGTGTCATCAGTCGCTAACATGATATTTCGATTTTACCAAACTAAACATTAAATTTCGTCGATCATACATTGTCATTTAAATTATAATTGGTTCAAATTTCCTTTATTTCTTGAAATCGATCGATTCGGCCTTAGTTGTTTCCTTATAAGATAGGAAACTTATCTTTTCTTAGTTAATTTGATTCTCACAAAAAATATATTCAACAAGAAAATTACACGCTTTTTAACACCACACCATTTAAAGTCCAACAGCTTTTTAATAACCCGAAACAGTGGACAGATTATTTAAATTTATTCATCGAAGGTTTCCGCGTTTCAAAATTACTTACAACGCTGGAAAAATCAAATTAAAATCCTGCTATACGTCCATTGCATCGAGGCAAAAAGCCTGGTAAAGTAGAGTAAAAAATTAAAAATTCAATTCCTACTAAATTGTGATGATGATGATTGGATGGGTAATGGAAAGGTGGTTGAATAGATGACTTCTCTCTCTTTCATTCAAAAACTACTGAACAGGTTTTGATGAAATTTGGAATAGTAGTAGTTTTAGCTCTGGATTAACATTTAACACATAAGTTATTATTTACGCGGGTGGAGCCGCGGGCATTAAGCTAGTATTAATTATTATATTTTTTAATTTTAGATATTTTGATCGAGTTCAATTAAGCCATTTTCGAGTTACATCTAACACGATCTATGTAGCCGATTTCTGGGGTCAAGCCAGACCCATTCATACCGAAGCTGGTGTTTTATTACACCTGGTATACCTACATGAATTCCGTGCAAAATTATTTCGAGTGATTTTAAAACTAAGGATTTGCTTCATGCAAGAAAAAGTTACGCCATCTTGATTTCAGAAGACTGAATATACTGCGGAAAGCAAATGTCAAATTGTCAAGATGACAAATTTCAAACCTATTATAACTATATGAAGACACTTTTTGCCTCGACATGCCTCGTCTATAATACGTCTATGGTCCTATTAGAATAATAAATCGCTGGAGTAGATGTCAGAGCACATGGGGTAAATTCGGAGTAAATAATATGAGTGTTCGGGGTAGCAGCAAATGGGACGGATGCGACGCTGGTTTTAGGGTTCATTGCGAGATTTTTACTCATAGACCTATATACAGGTGTTTTTTCAGCCGGTGAGCAAACTTTCATAAATGAATATTCTCTTGAATATAAGCAACTTTTACTGAAAAGACATCCTGTTTAGTATGTTTCGTTTCGAGGTTAAGGGGTTTTAACAGTAGATAATAGGTTTACTTTTATCGACAAAAGCAATTTAATATTCCATATTTTAGTTACTACCTTGTAACGTAGTTACATTTCCTCTGTTCATTCAGAGGCTTTAGCGTCATCTATCGGCGCACGTCCTTACTAAAACGGCGTTAGCCTTGCTTTAATATTATTTGATTCATAGATCGATTTTTCTTCAGTCTTAAATAATAATTTAGTTTTGAATAATGTTTATAATACAGTAGAATTGCATTATTATATTACATAATATATTGATTATTAATATAATATCTTTTTATTTTGATTTCTGGTTTTTTTCTCTTTACGCTTTAGTTTCTTAGTTGTCAAAAGTTTAAAAAAAAAGACGAAAAGGGTATTTACTTCTTCTTCTCTTCTTAAGCACTTCTTTGATTTGGGTACTTCTTTGATTGACGTTTTTTGTAGAATAAAATTATCTATACACTCAAGATGTAGTCGTTTTATATCTTAATCCCGTTTTCACGGTGAGTTTTCTTTTATATCTGTGTTCTGAATATTTGGAAAATCACGCTTGTAATAAAAACACATTTTTTTTCCTGTAAATTAGCACCATTGTAAAATAAGTTGTCAATTATTTGATTGGCCATACCACGTGGTATCATTTGTAGTTTCATCTTACCTTCTTGCATTGTTAAAATATTAGGATATTTGTATCCATGCTTTAATTATTCTTTTCTTGTATATCATCTTTTATTTTGTGATGGTCACACAGCCCGTGATTTTGATCGTTTGGGGTTAAGATCACGCTGTGTGACGGTACTCCTACCCACACGTTTTTTATGGATTTTCCAGGGATCTACACACCGGGTTAAAGGCACCGTTATACAAGGACTATTGGCTATTTTCCCACAACCGGATTTCTGAGGCCGCTAGATATTCCGGACTGAACTACTGGTTTCGGAATCAGTCTGCACCGCCGATTGGACGATCTACGTCGCGGTGAACAGCGGGAAACTACCCGAAGTTGGAGCCCCAGTTCGCTCTCGCCACGTGCCACACTTCTGGACCCAGCTAAGTTCCCGTGGTTTAAAGCCCTTTCGATTCCCACAGACACCAAGAGGCTAAACCAGATCCTTCGGCCTTCTGCCCACGAACTCTAATTTAAAATAAATTTGTCACGGTAATAAGTATCTCTTTCATTTAATATTACCCATAACAACCTGACAATGAATAAAACTAAATAAGCAATTAATTTTATATATGTATGACCTACTTTATTAATGCTCTCTTTTGGGGTTGTTTGGGGCAGTCGAGGTTTGACATTTGACATTTACTTTCCGAAGTTTAATCAGTCTGCATTGTAATTACAAAATCTTCTGAAATCAAGATTGCGTAAAGTGTTATATTATATAATATCGAGTATACCTACTTTACGCTCCTTTAATATTTAATATTTATTATTTTTGTTTTAAGACTATCCTGTAAGAATTTTGTTTGATATTGTTTCAAGCTCAACGGGTTTTATTGTATTTACTTATGGCGCTGGATTAGAATTATATTTAAATTTTTCACCGACAAGTGATTACTTATGAGAGTAAAGGATTCAATGATAGTACAATTCGTACGGAACCACCACGCTTATAACCTCTCGCGCTTAGCCGATGTTATCATTTTCAATTTGTTCCCATCATTACTCTTGGGCTTATGGAATAATTAATCTCTTTTCTCGCTTTTCTTGCTGTAATTTGTCGTCTGTCCCGCTCTTTATGAAGCGAAATTACGACTTTTGATCTGTGCTATTTGTTGTTAAATTGTTTAGCGGCAAGTTATTATTTCATGTGAGCACAGTCAAAAGCAGTTACATTATAATTTTACAGTTTTGAAAATCAATTACAGGGGCCTTACTTAGCAGGAACATTTGACAGCGACGTAAACAAAGATCTCAAAACTAAAGATAGGCTATGATACATACATTTGACAGAACTAATCTTCATAATAAGAAAAAGTTACGCCATCTTGATTTCATTATACCTCAAATGTCAGCCATCTTGATTTCACCATACCTCAATCATCACGAACAAATCCCCTGTGACCCCCTTCGGACCGCGCCTGGTCTCACCTTAATTCTAATACAATACAGGATATAAATTTAAACGCTAAGCAGTTTGTTTCGTTGAGAAATAGCTGTTATTTGTTCATCTCAGTAAGGAAACTCAATGGAGGATTATTTATTGAGCTAAAAGGTGTTAACATAAATTATACAGGACCTATGCTGTTTTGGAGAATGTATTAGATTATAATAGGCATATAATAACGTACTGAGCTTTTAGAAGCTAAAAGTTTGTGTGCAAACCATTGTCCTACTACTATTATATATGTTAAAGTTCGTGAGGATGGATGGATGGCTGGATGTTACTCTTTCACGCAAAAACTACTGAACAGATTTTGATGAAATTTGGTTTGGTATTAGTTTTGGCTCTGGATTAAAACATAGCCTACTTTTTATCCCGAAAAAGTACAGTGTTGTTTCCGTGGGACACTTTATTTACGCGAGCGAAACCGCGGGTAAGAGCTAGTGCATATAATGATGTGCTGGGTTGTAAGGAGCTCATATTACTCAAGTTACAGGCATACAGTTATAGTCTGGTTCACAAGTTCCATTTCCCTCGGTTCTTGACCACCACCACCGAAAATTATGATTTTGGGCTCATTCGATTCGGAATGACATCTAGAACATTCTATCAAAGTGCCAAGAGGGGCCGAAAAAAAATGCAAAAGTTATAAACAATAAAGTAATATAATAAATAAGGATTTGATTTTTTTGAATTTCGGTGGTGGTGGTCAAGAACCGAGTGAAATGGCACTTGTGAACTAGACTATTATTTCATCATAAAATGACGGCAAAATACAATCCTGCATCAGCATTTGAAGGTTTCACTTCACGTATACCTCCTACTGGATTAGTTTTCCAAAATTAGGAAGTCGTTACTTCAGAAACCTGTTTCATTATGTACACACAAATATCTTCTATTTCCGTTTCACAGCTACATGGGATCGCTTTCAGCGGGAAATGTCTATTAGTAATTCAACACACCTATGTTCTAACGACTAGTGTATAGACAGAAGCTATGTATATTCTGTTCAGATTCAATTTGAACGCAACGTAAACAAAGACACGTCTGCGCGGTATAATGCTTTATGCTACCAATTTAAATATCATTTGGTCGAAATAAATCTTTTTAAGGTTCCTTAGTACTTAACGAACCAGAGTAGTTTCGCTCTGTCCGTCCGTCTGTAATGTATGTCTGTCTATCCGTGTTTGTCTGTCTGTTTGTCTGTCTGGCCGCCCTTCTTCTGTAAATGTGAAATAACATAAATTGATGAAATTGGATACGGTTTGTAGATCGTGTATAGATTTCAGTTTTTGCATTACACATTAATTTTAATGATGCAAAAACCGAAATCTATGCAGTTCTTTATTGGGTGGTAATTTCCAAAAAATATATTTATTTTTATAATACCTGAATAGAATATACCCTGGCGTCAAGTTAACTCCCTTCTTCGGAAATCGGATAAAGTATAGCGGAACCAATATGACGATAACTTGGTGTTAATATGACAGGGGACGCTGGGACAAAATTGTCAAGAAAGCCTCCTGATAGAAGTAATTTATTTATGAGCATATGGGTTAGGAGTTCGTGGAATTGATAGTAAATAATGAGGAAATTTTGTAAAAAAAGTTTTTTTTATTTAAAAAGTCTTTATATGGCATTAGACATCGCTTTATCGGTCCGATACGACCCGACCAACATAATAATTAATAAATAAATAAATAAAATAGCCTTTATTCAGACCATACACTGTTATACATACCTATTAAACAATAACACTTAATTACACTATTCAAACTAAAACCTGTTGCTTTGTTATCTACCCTAGGTCTGTTTGCCAGTCGGCGAAGGCCTCTTCAACCTTTTCCGTTCACTTCTATCTAGTGCCACTCTGTTCCACGTTACACCTGCTTCTTGCCTGATGGCGTCATCCCATCTTTTCTGCGGTCTGCCAAAAGTAGAGCGTATCAAGTTGTTGCATGTTGATAGTTGTAGCATGTTTCAAGTTTTACATGTTGCATTTGTAGAGCGTAGCAAGTTGATGCATGTTGCAGAAGTAGAGTGTAGCAAGTTGTTGCGTGTTCCACAAAATGCTACAACGAGCAACATGCAATAACTTACTATGCTCTACTTCTCTACATACGACAAATTGCTATGCACTACTTCTGCAACATGCAACAACTTGCTACGCTCTACTTTTGCAACATGATACAGCCTGCTACGCTTTTCTACCGCAGCATCCTACCATGTTGTTTCCATCACGAAATTTACTCTAATCTATATCGCATTGCATTACAAACACAAAATAGAATTAGGGAACACTATCTGGGACAACTTATAACCCAAATTCAGACTATACAAAAGGAAGTGGACAGACTGATCACAAATGGTTGGGAAGCGTACTGGAGCTTAATAGAGGCTATGAAGGATAAAAAAACTTCATATAATAGGTCTTTACCTATGAAATTGCCGTTCTGCAGTACTGACCATTTCAAATCAAAATAATTGTTGTTTGGATAAGAATTCTAATTTCAAATTAATTTTATTTTAAAAACATGGAAATCTTTTTCCAAAAGCTGTCATTTGTTTATTGATTAGTGTTACATTTTCATCGCATTTCAATCTTTTTCGTCATCATGGATACGTTAAAAATTCGAGTAATTATGAAATATGAGTACCGTCGTGGCAGCAACACGGCACAAGCGGCACGCAACATCAGCGACGTTTACGGAGCTAACACTACAAACCAACGCACCACCTGTTATTGGTTTGCTCGCTTCCGTTCTGGAAATTTCGACCTAAAAAATTAACCTCGTGGTCGTCCGAAGACTTTGGTCAACAATGACGAATTAAAGGCAATTCTGGAAGCTGATGATACACAATCTACGGCTGAATTAGCAGCAGCTTTCGACGTTAGCGTCAAAACAATATTGGTCCATTTGTTACGGGTGATATTAAAAATAAAAATAAGATTCTCCGTGACAATATATATTTAAAAAAGAAAAAAAAATAGGGGTCGTGGGCAGAAGGCCGTATGGTCTGGACTAGCCTCTTGGTGTCAAGGTAGGGTAAGGGGATTTAAACCACGTGGGAACTTAGCTGAGGATCCAGCTGTCTAGCACGTGGCGGATGCGAGCTAGGGCTACAACTCCTGGAAGCTTCTCCGTCACCGCTGCGTCCGTTCGTCGTAGATAGATCCTCTCAATAAAAAAAAATAAATCCCCGTCCAATGATCATCAGTACTCTGAACTCCAGCTAGATATAAGTCCTTTTAATTGGTGCCTCGAATGCTGTAGTTGGCGGTGTTTCGTGCCCCAAACCAAGTTCCTGGAATAATCACGGTAATGTGTCGGTAGGAGTCCGGTCCTACAGCCAGCGCGATTTCAACCCCAAACGATCAAAAATCACGGGCTGTGTGACCATTACAAAGGTAGGCAAAATAAAAAAGATAAGATGATATTAAGGGCAACCAATATGATACAAACATCGTAACATTTTAATAGTGCTAGATTGGAAAGACGAAACTACAATTGAGCACGTGGTATGGCCAATCAAATAATTGACAACTAATTTACCAAGATGATAGTTAACATGAAAGGATAATGCGTTTTAATACAAGCATGATTTTCTAAATAATCACAACACAGATACACTAAATTACTCACCGTGATACACGGGATTAAGAGTTAAAAGAAACTGGAAAAACTTCAACAATAAAAATTCTACTTCGTCTTCTAGCAGGAGGAAAAAAAGGCCCTGTCATCTCGCGACAGCCCTTATATACTCCTACTGACAATGTTTTTTTTTTTAACTGACAACTAGCGGTAATGCATAATCCAACCGCCACAATAAAGAGATATTGGAGATGAAGCTCTAGTTACAAAACCTTTGCCAATAGATGGCGTCGTCTAACATAATTTAGTTATTAAAGTTAGCAATAACAGCCAATAGATGACGCTAGGAGCGTCGTTATAAGTTATATTAAATGCGTTAAAATGTAGCTATGCTACATATCCCCCCCTGTTACCGAAGGATTTTGACTGATCACAGGAAAAAATCCAGAAACAACTACAAAAGAAGTAAACTTGTTAAAAATAAATTTGAAAAAAGAAAAAACTACGACGATGGAGGTTAAATGCTAGTCTTGTGTCTAACGCGCAAACAACCGACAACCTTTCATACTACGATTTACACTATAGTCATACATCCCATACATACATCCACTTACATTATTGCATCCCGAACCAAATAATATGATCCGAGACGCCCTAACATGCGAGTATTGTTTTCCATAAAGAGGAAAACAACACAAGTCGAAGATAATAATGTACACAGCTATAACGTTATACGACAAGATAACGAACAGCGTCTGAATAAAGCGCGAAACTACTAGCCTTCCTACAATAGTTAACCAACTATTTTGATAAAATTGGTAGCTTAAGGTCTTTCAAATGCCAGGCACCAAGATCTTTGCCTTGCATGTCTTGCAGAACGTAAACTAACGGAGAACGTTTACCTACAATTTTACATTTTACAAATTTAGGAGCCAACTTTTTGCTAAAATGTTTCTCCTTGTCGCTGAGAAAATAAGTTCTCTTAAAAACTACATCACCAACGTTAAATTCAGCAGGCTTTCGTCTCAAATTATATTGAGCAGTGCTCTTAACATGAGCTTGCCAAAGACGCATCTGAACGCTGTCAAACAAAGATGACATACACCCCAAATTTTCGGCGTAGGCGTCACGAGGCGAAAACACGAGGTCTTTTATAGTGTCGGTATCTAGGTAGTGAGTACCGCAAGACACTAGTTCCCTACCATAAACTAAGAAAGATGGTGTAAAACCGGTTGCCTCATTCACCGAGTTGTTGATGGCGAATTGTATTTCGGGTATATGTACATCCCATGACCTATGGTCTTCTTCCACGTAAGTCGAAATACAAGTGATAATAGTCCTATTGTAGCGTTCGACCGTATTTACCTGAGGGGTATAACGCGGTGTTAAGTAAACTTTAGGTATATTATATTTTTTAAAAAACCTATTAGTTTCGTTACTAACGAACTGAGGGCCATTATCCATTATAATAGTTTGTGGTACACCATGCACCAAGAAAACACTATCTTCTAAAATTTTAATTATGATATCGGATGTAGCACGTTTCATAGGGAAGATAAGGCAAAATTTTGAAAAGCAACAAGTTACAACTAAAATAAAATTATTACGTTTTCTAGTAGTAGGTAATGGTCCCATTATGTCAACAGAGATGACTTGAAATGGTCGAGAGCATTCTTTAGGGCGACCCATTTCACCTAAAACTTTATGATTTTGAGACTTATACTGTAGACATTTAGAACACTTAGAAATGTAAGTGACGACATCGCGATACATATTAGGCCAAAAGTAGTTAAGTGCGAGCCGTCTATAAGTTTTAAAAATTCCCATGTGACCAGCAGTGGGCTCATCATGGTTAGCACGAATAATTTCTTCGCGAAAATCTTTAGGAACTACCTCTTTCCAAGAAAATTCAGAAGTTAAGTTATGTTTATTTTTAGAAAGCCTAAACAATCTATTATCTTTAATCGTAAAATTTGGAAAAGAAGATGGCGTGTTATTGCAACCGTTAAGAATATTAAGATACCAGGTATCAGCGCCGGTATAGTTTGTCCAAGTAGAAATTGCGTTGATGTTAACCGCTCGAGACAAAGCGTCTGGTATAACGTTATCACAGCCTTTCCTATGTTTAATTTCAAAATTAAATTCGGAAAGTCTGACACACCAGCGAGCTAGCCTACCAGTGGGGTTGGACAAAGACAAGAACCATTTTAGGAGCACTGTGATCAGTATAAACTGTAAACTTTTTACCGTTCTCTAAATAACAACGCCAGTGTTCTAAAGCTACTAAAACTGCTAACGTCTCACGCTCAGTAATCCCATAAACTTTCTCCTGTTTAGTTAAGGAGCGACTCATGTACGCGACAGGGTGTTCTTTTCCTTCGAACTTCTGGGTGAGCATGGCCCCAATACCATAGCTACTGGCGTCCGTATGAACCTCAAAGGGTTCATTGTAATCGGGACAGCGCAGTACTGGCGCGGAGACCAAGCTCTCCTTAAGTTTATTGAACGCCAAGTCCGCCTCAGAAGTCCACTCGAAAGGAGGGGCATTCTTACGTGTAGACGTTAGTTTATTTAAGGGCCCTGCCAGAGTACTAAAATTAGGCACAAACCTTCTGTACCAAGTGGCAGTTCCAAGAAAACGTTTTACACTTTTCCTACAAGTAGGTGTAGGAAAATTTATGATCGCGGCGACCTTATCAGGATCAGTACGAAGACCGTTGCCGTCGATTACATAACCTAAATATTTTAGTTGAGGCCGAAAAAATTTACACTTTTCAAATTTTACCGTTAAATTAGCTTCCTTAAGGACTTGAAGAACCCTCAAAAGAGTAGCTACGTGTTCATTATAATCCTCACTAATAATAACTATATCGTCTAAATAACAAAATGTTTTATGACCAAAGTTACCAAATAAAGCATCTACTAAACGCTGCTGCGTAGCAGGTGCATTCGTCAAACCGAAAGCCATGCGTTTAAAACGAAACATTCCGCGACCCGGAATATAAAAAGCAGTCTTATCGCGATCAGACTCATTAATAGCAGTCTGCCAGAAGCTGTTAGAAAGGTCAATAGTACTTAGGTAACGAGCGTCGCGTAAGCTGTCTAAAATTTCCGAAATGTACGGTAAACTATAAGCGTCTTTTTTAGTGACAGAGTTTAACTTACGACTATCTAAACAAAATCTAAATTCGCCAGTATTTTTCTTAGGCACCACTAATACAGGAGAGCTCCAAGCAGATTGGCACGGCTCGATGACGTCCATAGCCAACATTTCGTCAACCTGTTCAACTAAAATACGTTGTTTTTCAGGCGACATCCTATAATAACGTTGACGGATAGGTAACGCATCGCCTGTATCAATTTTATGAGTGATAAGGGAAGTTAAACCTAAACCTTTCTCTTCAAAAGAAATAGAACGAAATTGTTTTATTATGTCGTCGGCTACCGAGCGCTCAGACGAACTCAAATTTTCATAGCCGTTAATGGCCGGCTGGGTCACCTGATGAGAAGTGATTTGTTCGGTAGCCGTACTAGAATTAATGGAATTTAAATATTTAGGACAAAGTTTAAAAATACGCCAGAAGTCAATACCTAAAATGAGGTTAGAAGTAACCTGAGGTACTACGTATAATTTTAAAATATGAAATTGATCTTCAAAACGAATAGGTAAATTTATATAACCTATAGACTTTAAGCATTGACCGCCCGCGGCGAAAATTGAAATATTATTATCATCATTATTGATAGGATAGCCTAGCTCAATAATGTTTAAATGAGAATTATTACCTAACAAAGAAATGCAAGAACCCGAGTCTAAAAGACCGCGCATGCTAAAAGCGTCTATGTGTATATTGACATAAGGTCGAGAATCTAAATTGTTGTTAATACATCGGACCGTATTAATGGTGTAATATTTAAAAAATGTGCCTACAGTTTTAACCCATTGTTTCCGATCATCAAGGTCGGTATGGTTAGGTATAACACGATCCGATAAAACTAGTTTTTTGAACGATATTTACCAAGACAACGAGTACAATCGGGCCGGCGCACGCCAGGATTGCCACAGCCAAAACAAAAAATTTTCGACTTATCAGCTGTGCACTCATAATAGCTGTGCGAGTTCACCTTACAACGTAAACAACATTTAGGCATATTCGAATGCAAACTAATAACATGATTATGTGAATGTTTAAAAGCAAAACTATTATTATTATTATTAGGTGGGTTATTAGAAAAATTATTATTCCGAAATGGTCTACTAAAAGTTTTATTAATAGTTTGTTTGTTCTCAGTTTTATTACTATTACAAGTATAAGCTAGGTCCGGTGCTAAGGTATCCGACGTTATCCTAGGCGGTTCATGATATAAAGTTAGTCGAGATTGTACATCCTCATAATTCTTACAAAGAGACTTTAGTTGTTCAATAGAGTTGACCGTAGGAGAAGAAGCCAAAATGTTTGCATAGCAAGGTTTAATGTTGTGTAATAAGATTTCCAACTTCTCACTCTCTGGGACAGGTTTAACAAGACGGTTGAACATTCCTTCCATTATAGCAATATAGATTGTAATGGTTTCTTTTTCGCCCTGAGTTCTATTACGGATTTCCGACATAAACCGATAATCAAAACTCGGTTTGTCAAAGTCACAATACAAAAGATTTAAAAGTTCTGACCAACTGTTAACGTTTTGATAAATACTTCTATACCAATGTAAGGCATCACCAGTAAAAAGATCAAAAGCGTGAGAGAGAATCTTTGAATCGCTAACGTTATGCTGTGTACAGTACTCATTCACTCTAGAAATAAACGCGCGGACACAAGACTTGCCATCAAATTTAAATTTTTGTAAACCAGCTAGATTATTTTTTTCACATTGAACTGTAATATTTAAAGGAGGCATAGGTGGTGCTACAGCAGGAGCTGGCATCACGGAACAACTACTAGACCCCTTAAGTTGATGTAATAAACCCAAATAATTTTGAAATTTTTGTAAGCAACTATTATATTGTACAGCAAACGGTTCTATATTATTAGTAGAAATTCTATTAATCCTATACTCAATGTGGTTTAAATTATTCTCAGCTCTAAGCAATGAGTTACCATCGGAGTGAGAATCCAATTGTAATTTTATTTTTGTTAGGGTTTCCTCAATACCCGACAAATCATCTTTTATAGAAAGACAAGAGTCTAAAATATCCTCAGACGGGTAAAGCTCAGCTAATTTAACTATTTGCTTTCTTAACTCCACAACGGTGGAAGCTGGTGTTTCATTTCTAACCAAAACTTCATACTCCAATTCTGATTTTTGAAGAGAAAAAAATTTAATCTTCTCCGGCATAATGAAAAGTTAAGTTAAGTTGTCAGAAGTAAGATTTATTAAGAAGTTAAGTAACTAAGTAAATTCTAAAGTTTAAAAAAGAAATTAAGTTTTTCCAAAATAAATCAATTAATGAATTTATCAGAAGTTAAATTCAATTTTAAAAGTTAAATTACCAAGTAAATTCAAGAAAAATATTCACAAGCCTAACGGTGAGTATATCTGTGTTGAGAAAATACAAAAATAATCAGATGTATTCTCTAAAAAAAATACACAAAAGAAATATAATTTGTAATCAGTACTATATAAGATAACTAACTACAAAACAACAAGTTCTACAGACTATATGGTACAGACCATATACACTAAGATGAAAAAATAAATAGTATAAAGTTTATTAACAATTTTAAACTTTACACAACAACAATAAAGTTACTAGTTTCTACACTAAGTATAATACGGCACAAAACAAACACCAATACTGGACACACAGACCCAGGAAGAGACACCAGATGCCAGACCAGACAAAACCACGTTTATGGGCGCCAATTGTTACGGGTGATATTAAAAATAAAAATAAGATTCTCCGTGACAATATATATTTATAAAAGAAAAAAAAATAGGGGTCGTGGGCAGAAGGCCGTATGGTCTGGACTAGCCTCTTGGTGTCAAGGTAGGGTAAGGGGATTTAAACCACGTGGGAACTTAGCTGAGGATCCAGCTGTCTAGCACGTGGCGGATGCGAGCTAGGGCTACAACTCCTGGAAGCTTCTCCGTCACCGCTGCGTCCGTTCGTCGTAGATAGATCCTCTCAATAAAAAAAAATAAATCCCCGTCCAATGATCATCAGTACTCTGAACTCCAGCTAGATATAAGTCCTTTTAATTGGTGCCTCGAATGCTGTAGTTGGCGGTGTTTCGTGCCCCAAACCAAGTTCCTGGAATAATCACGGTAATGTGTCGGTAGGAGTCCGGTCCTACAGCCAGCGCGATTTCAACCCCAAACGATCAAAAATCACGGGCTGTGTGACCATTACAAAGGTAGGCAAAATAAAAAAGATAAGATGATATTAAGGGCAACCAATATGATACAAACATCGTAACATTTTAATAGTGCTAGATTGGAAAGACGAAACTACAATTGAGCACGTGGTATGGCCAATCAAATAATTGACAACTAATTTACCAAGATGATAGTTAACATGAAAGGATAATGCGTTTTAATACAAGCATGATTTTCTAAATAATCACAACACAGATACACTAAATTACTCACCGTGATACACGGGATTAAGAGTTAAAAGAAACTGGAAAAACTTCAACAATAAAAATTCTACTTCGTCTTCTAGCAGGAGGAAAAAAAGGCCCTGTCATCTCGCGACAGCCCTTATATACTCCTACTGACAATGTTTTTTTTTTTAACTGACAACTAGCGGTAATGCATAATCCAACCGCCACAATAAAGAGATATTGGAGATGAAGCTCTAGTTACAAAACCTTTGCCAATAGATGGCGTCGTCTAACATAATTTAGTTATTAAAGTTAGCAATAACAGCCAATAGATGACGCTAGGAGCGTCGTTATAAGTTATATTAAATGCGTTAAAATGTAGCTATGCTACATATCCCCCCCTGTTACCGAAGGATTTTGACTGATCACAGGAAAAAATCCAGAAACAACTACAAAAGAAGTAAACTTGTTAAAAATAAATTTGAAAAAAGAAAAAACTACGACGATGGAGGTTAAATGCTAGTCTTGTGTCTAACGCGCAAACAACCGACAACCTTTCATACTACGATTTACACTATAGTCATACATCCCATACATACATCCACTTACATTATTGCATCCCGAACCAAATAATATGATCCGAGACGCCCTAACATGCGAGTATTGTTTTCCATAAAGAGGAAAACAACACAAGTCGAAGATAATAATGTACACAGCTATAACGTTATACGACAAGATAACGAACAGCGTCTGAATAAAGCGCGAAACTACTAGCCTTCCTACAATAGTTAACCAACTATTTTGATAAAATTGGTAGCTTAAGGTCTTTCAAATGCCAGGCACCAAGATCTTTGCCTTGCATGTCTTGCAGAACGTAAACTAACGGAGAACGTTTACCTACAATTTTACATTTTACAAATTTAGGAGCCAACTTTTTGCTAAAATGTTTCTCCTTGTCGCTGAGAAAATAAGTTCTCTTAAAAACTACATCACCAACGTTAAATTCAGCAGGCTTTCGTCTCAAATTATATTGAGCAGTGCTCTTAACATGAGCTTGCCAAAGACGCATCTGAACGCTGTCAAACAAAGATGACATACACCCCAAATTTTCGGCGTAGGCGTCACGAGGCGAAAACACGAGGTCTTTTATAGTGTCGGTATCTAGGTAGTGAGTACCGCAAGACACTAGTTCCCTACCATAAACTAAGAAAGATGGTGTAAAACCGGTTGCCTCATTCACCGAGTTGTTGATGGCGAATTGTATTTCGGGTATATGTACATCCCATGACCTATGGTCTTCTTCCACGTAAGTCGAAATACAAGTGATAATAGTCCTATTGTAGCGTTCGACCGTATTTACCTGAGGGGTATAACGCGGTGTTAAGTAAACTTTAGGTATATTATATTTTTTAAAAAACCTATTAGTTTCGTTACTAACGAACTGAGGGCCATTATCCATTATAATAGTTTGTGGTACACCATGCACCAAGAAAACACTATCTTCTAAAATTTTAATTATGATATCGGATGTAGCACGTTTCATAGGGAAGATAAGGCAAAATTTTGAAAAGCAACAAGTTACAACTAAAATAAAATTATTACGTTTTCTAGTAGTAGGTAATGGTCCCATTATGTCAACAGAGATGACTTGAAATGGTCGAGAGCATTCTTTAGGGCGACCCATTTCACCTAAAACTTTATGATTTTGAGACTTATACTGTAGACATTTAGAACACTTAGAAATGTAAGTGACGACATCGCGATACATATTAGGCCAAAAGTAGTTAAGTGCGAGCCGTCTATAAGTTTTAAAAATTCCCATGTGACCAGCAGTGGGCTCATCATGGTTAGCACGAATAATTTCTTCGCGAAAATCTTTAGGAACTACCTCTTTCCAAGAAAATTCAGAAGTTAAGTTATGTTTATTTTTAGAAAGCCTAAACAATCTATTATCTTTAATCGTAAAATTTGGAAAAGAAGATGGCGTGTTATTGCAACCGTTAAGAATATTAAGATACCAGGTATCAGCGCCGGTATAGTTTGTCCAAGTAGAAATTGCGTTGATGTTAACCGCTCGAGACAAAGCGTCTGGTATAACGTTATCACAGCCTTTCCTATGTTTAATTTCAAAATTAAATTCGGAAAGTCTGACACACCAGCGAGCTAGCCTACCAGTGGGGTTGGACAAAGACAAGAACCATTTTAGGAGCACTGTGATCAGTATAAACTGTAAACTTTTTACCGTTCTCTAAATAACAACGCCAGTGTTCTAAAGCTACTAAAACTGCTAACGTCTCACGCTCAGTAATCCCATAAACTTTCTCCTGTTTAGTTAAGGAGCGACTCATGTACGCGACAGGGTGTTCTTTTCCTTCGAACTTCTGGGTGAGCATGGCCCCAATACCATAGCTACTGGCGTCCGTATGAACCTCAAAGGGTTCATTGTAATCGGGACAGCGCAGTACTGGCGCGGAGACCAAGCTCTCCTTAAGTTTATTGAACGCCAAGTCCGCCTCAGAAGTCCACTCGAAAGGAGGGGCATTCTTACGTGTAGACGTTAGTTTATTTAAGGGCCCTGCCAGAGTACTAAAATTAGGCACAAACCTTCTGTACCAAGTGGCAGTTCCAAGAAAACGTTTTACACTTTTCCTACAAGTAGGTGTAGGAAAATTTATGATCGCGGCGACCTTATCAGGATCAGTACGAAGACCGTTGCCGTCGATTACATAACCTAAATATTTTAGTTGAGGCCGAAAAAATTTACACTTTTCAAATTTTACCGTTAAATTAGCTTCCTTAAGGACTTGAAGAACCCTCAAAAGAGTAGCTACGTGTTCATTATAATCCTCACTAATAATAACTATATCGTCTAAATAACAAAATGTTTTATGACCAAAGTTACCAAATAAAGCATCTACTAAACGCTGCTGCGTAGCAGGTGCATTCGTCAAACCGAAAGCCATGCGTTTAAAACGAAACATTCCGCGACCCGGAATATAAAAAGCAGTCTTATCGCGATCAGACTCATTAATAGCAGTCTGCCAGAAGCTGTTAGAAAGGTCAATAGTACTTAGGTAACGAGCGTCGCGTAAGCTGTCTAAAATTTCCGAAATGTACGGTAAACTATAAGCGTCTTTTTTAGTGACAGAGTTTAACTTACGACTATCTAAACAAAATCTAAATTCGCCAGTATTTTTCTTAGGCACCACTAATACAGGAGAGCTCCAAGCAGATTGGCACGGCTCGATGACGTCCATAGCCAACATTTCGTCAACCTGTTCAACTAAAATACGTTGTTTTTCAGGCGACATCCTATAATAACGTTGACGGATAGGTAACGCATCGCCTGTATCAATTTTATGAGTGATAAGGGAAGTTAAACCTAAACCTTTCTCTTCAAAAGAAATAGAACGAAATTGTTTTATTATGTCGTCGGCTACCGAGCGCTCAGACGAACTCAAATTTTCATAGCCGTTAATGGCCGGCTGGGTCACCTGATGAGAAGTGATTTGTTCGGTAGCCGTACTAGAATTAATGGAATTTAAATATTTAGGACAAAGTTTAAAAATACGCCAGAAGTCAATACCTAAAATGAGGTTAGAAGTAACCTGAGGTACTACGTATAATTTTAAAATATGAAATTGATCTTCAAAACGAATAGGTAAATTTATATAACCTATAGACTTTAAGCATTGACCGCCCGCGGCGAAAATTGAAATATTATTATCATCATTATTGATAGGATAGCCTAGCTCAATAATGTTTAAATGAGAATTATTACCTAACAAAGAAATGCAAGAACCCGAGTCTAAAAGACCGCGCATGCTAAAAGCGTCTATGTGTATATTGACATAAGGTCGAGAATCTAAATTGTTGTTAATACATCGGACCGTATTAATGGTGTAATATTTAAAAAATGTGCCTACAGTTTTAACCCATTGTTTCCGATCATCAAGGTCGGTATGGTTAGGTATAACACGATCCGATAAAACTAGTTTTTTGAACGATATTTACCAAGACAACGAGTACAATCGGGCCGGCGCACGCCAGGATTGCCACAGCCAAAACAAAAAATTTTCGACTTATCAGCTGTGCACTCATAATAGCTGTGCGAGTTCACCTTACAACGTAAACAACATTTAGGCATATTCGAATGCAAACTAATAACATGATTATGTGAATGTTTAAAAGCAAAACTATTATTATTATTATTAGGTGGGTTATTAGAAAAATTATTATTCCGAAATGGTCTACTAAAAGTTTTATTAATAGTTTGTTTGTTCTCAGTTTTATTACTATTACAAGTATAAGCTAGGTCCGGTGCTAAGGTATCCGACGTTATCCTAGGCGGTTCATGATATAAAGTTAGTCGAGATTGTACATCCTCATAATTCTTACAAAGAGACTTTAGTTGTTCAATAGAGTTGACCGTAGGAGAAGAAGCCAAAATGTTTGCATAGCAAGGTTTAATGTTGTGTAATAAGATTTCCAACTTCTCACTCTCTGGGACAGGTTTAACAAGACGGTTGAACATTCCTTCCATTATAGCAATATAGATTGTAATGGTTTCTTTTTCGCCCTGAGTTCTATTACGGATTTCCGACATAAACCGATAATCAAAACTCGGTTTGTCAAAGTCACAATACAAAAGATTTAAAAGTTCTGACCAACTGTTAACGTTTTGATAAATACTTCTATACCAATGTAAGGCATCACCAGTAAAAAGATCAAAAGCGTGAGAGAGAATCTTTGAATCGCTAACGTTATGCTGTGTACAGTACTCATTCACTCTAGAAATAAACGCGCGGACACAAGACTTGCCATCAAATTTAAATTTTTGTAAACCAGCTAGATTATTTTTTTCACATTGAACTGTAATATTTAAAGGAGGCATAGGTGGTGCTACAGCAGGAGCTGGCATCACGGAACAACTACTAGACCCCTTAAGTTGATGTAATAAACCCAAATAATTTTGAAATTTTTGTAAGCAACTATTATATTGTACAGCAAACGGTTCTATATTATTAGTAGAAATTCTATTAATCCTATACTCAATGTGGTTTAAATTATTCTCAGCTCTAAGCAATGAGTTACCATCGGAGTGAGAATCCAATTGTAATTTTATTTTTGTTAGGGTTTCCTCAATACCCGACAAATCATCTTTTATAGAAAGACAAGAGTCTAAAATATCCTCAGACGGGTAAAGCTCAGCTAATTTAACTATTTGCTTTCTTAACTCCACAACGGTGGAAGCTGGTGTTTCATTTCTAACCAAAACTTCATACTCCAATTCTGATTTTTGAAGAGAAAAAAATTTAATCTTCTCCGGCATAATGAAAAGTTAAGTTAAGTTGTCAGAAGTAAGATTTATTAAGAAGTTAAGTAACTAAGTAAATTCTAAAGTTTAAAAAAGAAATTAAGTTTTTCCAAAATAAATCAATTAATGAATTTATCAGAAGTTAAATTCAATTTTAAAAGTTAAATTACCAAGTAAATTCAAGAAAAATATTCACAAGCCTAACGGTGAGTATATCTGTGTTGAGAAAATACAAAAATAATCAGATGTATTCTCTAAAAAAAATACACAAAAGAAATATAATTTGTAATCAGTACTATATAAGATAACTAACTACAAAACAACAAGTTCTACAGACTATATGGTACAGACCATATACACTAAGATGAAAAAATAAATAGTATAAAGTTTATTAACAATTTTAAACTTTACACAACAACAATAAAGTTACTAGTTTCTACACTAAGTATAATACGGCACAAAACAAACACCAATACTGGACACACAGACCCAGGAAGAGACACCAGATGCCAGACCAGACAAAACCACGTTTATGGGCGCCAATTGTTACGGGTGATATTAAAAATAAAAATAAGATTCTCCGTGACAATATATATTTATAAAAGAAAAAAAAATAGGGGTCGTGGGCAGAAGGCCGTATGGTCTGGACTAGCCTCTTGGTGTCAAGGTAGGGTAAGGGGATTTAAACCACGTGGGAACTTAGCTGAGGATCCAGCTGTCTAGCACGTGGCGGATGCGAGCTAGGGCTACAACTCCTGGAAGCTTCTCCGTCACCGCTGCGTCCGTTCGTCGTAGATAGATCCTCTCAATAAAAAAAAATAAATCCCCGTCCAATGATCATCAGTACTCTGAACTCCAGCTAGATATAAGTCCTTTTAATTGGTGCCTCGAATGCTGTAGTTGGCGGTGTTTCGTGCCCCAAACCAAGTTCCTGGAATAATCACGGTAATGTGTCGGTAGGAGTCCGGTCCTACAGCCAGCGCGATTTCAACCCCAAACGATCAAAAATCACGGGCTGTGTGACCATTACAAAGGTAGGCAAAATAAAAAAGATAAGATGATATTAAGGGCAACCAATATGATACAAACATCGTAACATTTTAATAGTGCTAGATTGGAAAGACGAAACTACAATTGAGCACGTGGTATGGCCAATCAAATAATTGACAACTAATTTACCAAGATGATAGTTAACATGAAAGGATAATGCGTTTTAATACAAGCATGATTTTCTAAATAATCACAACACAGATACACTAAATTACTCACCGTGATACACGGGATTAAGAGTTAAAAGAAACTGGAAAAACTTCAACAATAAAAATTCTACTTCGTCTTCTAGCAGGAGGAAAAAAAGGCCCTGTCATCTCGCGACAGCCCTTATATACTCCTACTGACAATGTTTTTTTTTTTAACTGACAACTAGCGGTAATGCATAATCCAACCGCCACAATAAAGAGATATTGGAGATGAAGCTCTAGTTACAAAACCTTTGCCAATAGATGGCGTCGTCTAACATAATTTAGTTATTAAAGTTAGCAATAACAGCCAATAGATGACGCTAGGAGCGTCGTTATAAGTTATATTAAATGCGTTAAAATGTAGCTATGCTACATATCCCCCCCTGTTACCGAAGGATTTTGACTGATCACAGGAAAAAATCCAGAAACAACTACAAAAGAAGTAAACTTGTTAAAAATAAATTTGAAAAAAGAAAAAACTACGACGATGGAGGTTAAATGCTAGTCTTGTGTCTAACGCGCAAACAACCGACAACCTTTCATACTACGATTTACACTATAGTCATACATCCCATACATACATCCACTTACATTATTGCATCCCGAACCAAATAATATGATCCGAGACGCCCTAACATGCGAGTATTGTTTTCCATAAAGAGGAAAACAACACAAGTCGAAGATAATAATGTACACAGCTATAACGTTATACGACAAGATAACGAACAGCGTCTGAATAAAGCGCGAAACTACTAGCCTTCCTACAATAGTTAACCAACTATTTTGATAAAATTGGTAGCTTAAGGTCTTTCAAATGCCAGGCACCAAGATCTTTGCCTTGCATGTCTTGCAGAACGTAAACTAACGGAGAACGTTTACCTACAATTTTACATTTTACAAATTTAGGAGCCAACTTTTTGCTAAAATGTTTCTCCTTGTCGCTGAGAAAATAAGTTCTCTTAAAAACTACATCACCAACGTTAAATTCAGCAGGCTTTCGTCTCAAATTATATTGAGCAGTGCTCTTAACATGAGCTTGCCAAAGACGCATCTGAACGCTGTCAAACAAAGATGACATACACCCCAAATTTTCGGCGTAGGCGTCACGAGGCGAAAACACGAGGTCTTTTATAGTGTCGGTATCTAGGTAGTGAGTACCGCAAGACACTAGTTCCCTACCATAAACTAAGAAAGATGGTGTAAAACCGGTTGCCTCATTCACCGAGTTGTTGATGGCGAATTGTATTTCGGGTATATGTACATCCCATGACCTATGGTCTTCTTCCACGTAAGTCGAAATACAAGTGATAATAGTCCTATTGTAGCGTTCGACCGTATTTACCTGAGGGGTATAACGCGGTGTTAAGTAAACTTTAGGTATATTATATTTTTTAAAAAACCTATTAGTTTCGTTACTAACGAACTGAGGGCCATTATCCATTATAATAGTTTGTGGTACACCATGCACCAAGAAAACACTATCTTCTAAAATTTTAATTATGATATCGGATGTAGCACGTTTCATAGGGAAGATAAGGCAAAATTTTGAAAAGCAACAAGTTACAACTAAAATAAAATTATTACGTTTTCTAGTAGTAGGTAATGGTCCCATTATGTCAACAGAGATGACTTGAAATGGTCGAGAGCATTCTTTAGGGCGACCCATTTCACCTAAAACTTTATGATTTTGAGACTTATACTGTAGACATTTAGAACACTTAGAAATGTAAGTGACGACATCGCGATACATATTAGGCCAAAAGTAGTTAAGTGCGAGCCGTCTATAAGTTTTAAAAATTCCCATGTGACCAGCAGTGGGCTCATCATGGTTAGCACGAATAATTTCTTCGCGAAAATCTTTAGGAACTACCTCTTTCCAAGAAAATTCAGAAGTTAAGTTATGTTTATTTTTAGAAAGCCTAAACAATCTATTATCTTTAATCGTAAAATTTGGAAAAGAAGATGGCGTGTTATTGCAACCGTTAAGAATATTAAGATACCAGGTATCAGCGCCGGTATAGTTTGTCCAAGTAGAAATTGCGTTGATGTTAACCGCTCGAGACAAAGCGTCTGGTATAACGTTATCACAGCCTTTCCTATGTTTAATTTCAAAATTAAATTCGGAAAGTCTGACACACCAGCGAGCTAGCCTACCAGTGGGGTTGGACAAAGACAAGAACCATTTTAGGAGCACTGTGATCAGTATAAACTGTAAACTTTTTACCGTTCTCTAAATAACAACGCCAGTGTTCTAAAGCTACTAAAACTGCTAACGTCTCACGCTCAGTAATCCCATAAACTTTCTCCTGTTTAGTTAAGGAGCGACTCATGTACGCGACAGGGTGTTCTTTTCCTTCGAACTTCTGGGTGAGCATGGCCCCAATACCATAGCTACTGGCGTCCGTATGAACCTCAAAGGGTTCATTGTAATCGGGACAGCGCAGTACTGGCGCGGAGACCAAGCTCTCCTTAAGTTTATTGAACGCCAAGTCCGCCTCAGAAGTCCACTCGAAAGGAGGGGCATTCTTACGTGTAGACGTTAGTTTATTTAAGGGCCCTGCCAGAGTACTAAAATTAGGCACAAACCTTCTGTACCAAGTGGCAGTTCCAAGAAAACGTTTTACACTTTTCCTACAAGTAGGTGTAGGAAAATTTATGATCGCGGCGACCTTATCAGGATCAGTACGAAGACCGTTGCCGTCGATTACATAACCTAAATATTTTAGTTGAGGCCGAAAAAATTTACACTTTTCAAATTTTACCGTTAAATTAGCTTCCTTAAGGACTTGAAGAACCCTCAAAAGAGTAGCTACGTGTTCATTATAATCCTCACTAATAATAACTATATCGTCTAAATAACAAAATGTTTTATGACCAAAGTTACCAAATAAAGCATCTACTAAACGCTGCTGCGTAGCAGGTGCATTCGTCAAACCGAAAGCCATGCGTTTAAAACGAAACATTCCGCGACCCGGAATATAAAAAGCAGTCTTATCGCGATCAGACTCATTAATAGCAGTCTGCCAGAAGCTGTTAGAAAGGTCAATAGTACTTAGGTAACGAGCGTCGCGTAAGCTGTCTAAAATTTCCGAAATGTACGGTAAACTATAAGCGTCTTTTTTAGTGACAGAGTTTAACTTACGACTATCTAAACAAAATCTAAATTCGCCAGTATTTTTCTTAGGCACCACTAATACAGGAGAGCTCCAAGCAGATTGGCACGGCTCGATGACGTCCATAGCCAACATTTCGTCAACCTGTTCAACTAAAATACGTTGTTTTTCAGGCGACATCCTATAATAACGTTGACGGATAGGTAACGCATCGCCTGTATCAATTTTATGAGTGATAAGGGAAGTTAAACCTAAACCTTTCTCTTCAAAAGAAATAGAACGAAATTGTTTTATTATGTCGTCGGCTACCGAGCGCTCAGACGAACTCAAATTTTCATAGCCGTTAATGGCCGGCTGGGTCACCTGATGAGAAGTGATTTGTTCGGTAGCCGTACTAGAATTAATGGAATTTAAATATTTAGGACAAAGTTTAAAAATACGCCAGAAGTCAATACCTAAAATGAGGTTAGAAGTAACCTGAGGTACTACGTATAATTTTAAAATATGAAATTGATCTTCAAAACGAATAGGTAAATTTATATAACCTATAGACTTTAAGCATTGACCGCCCGCGGCGAAAATTGAAATATTATTATCATCATTATTGATAGGATAGCCTAGCTCAATAATGTTTAAATGAGAATTATTACCTAACAAAGAAATGCAAGAACCCGAGTCTAAAAGACCGCGCATGCTAAAAGCGTCTATGTGTATATTGACATAAGGTCGAGAATCTAAATTGTTGTTAATACATCGGACCGTATTAATGGTGTAATATTTAAAAAATGTGCCTACAGTTTTAACCCATTGTTTCCGATCATCAAGGTCGGTATGGTTAGGTATAACACGATCCGATAAAACTAGTTTTTTGAACGATATTTACCAAGACAACGAGTACAATCGGGCCGGCGCACGCCAGGATTGCCACAGCCAAAACAAAAAATTTTCGACTTATCAGCTGTGCACTCATAATAGCTGTGCGAGTTCACCTTACAACGTAAACAACATTTAGGCATATTCGAATGCAAACTAATAACATGATTATGTGAATGTTTAAAAGCAAAACTATTATTATTATTATTAGGTGGGTTATTAGAAAAATTATTATTCCGAAATGGTCTACTAAAAGTTTTATTAATAGTTTGTTTGTTCTCAGTTTTATTACTATTACAAGTATAAGCTAGGTCCGGTGCTAAGGTATCCGACGTTATCCTAGGCGGTTCATGATATAAAGTTAGTCGAGATTGTACATCCTCATAATTCTTACAAAGAGACTTTAGTTGTTCAATAGAGTTGACCGTAGGAGAAGAAGCCAAAATGTTTGCATAGCAAGGTTTAATGTTGTGTAATAAGATTTCCAACTTCTCACTCTCTGGGACAGGTTTAACAAGACGGTTGAACATTCCTTCCATTATAGCAATATAGATTGTAATGGTTTCTTTTTCGCCCTGAGTTCTATTACGGATTTCCGACATAAACCGATAATCAAAACTCGGTTTGTCAAAGTCACAATACAAAAGATTTAAAAGTTCTGACCAACTGTTAACGTTTTGATAAATACTTCTATACCAATGTAAGGCATCACCAGTAAAAAGATCAAAAGCGTGAGAGAGAATCTTTGAATCGCTAACGTTATGCTGTGTACAGTACTCATTCACTCTAGAAATAAACGCGCGGACACAAGACTTGCCATCAAATTTAAATTTTTGTAAACCAGCTAGATTATTTTTTTCACATTGAACTGTAATATTTAAAGGAGGCATAGGTGGTGCTACAGCAGGAGCTGGCATCACGGAACAACTACTAGACCCCTTAAGTTGATGTAATAAACCCAAATAATTTTGAAATTTTTGTAAGCAACTATTATATTGTACAGCAAACGGTTCTATATTATTAGTAGAAATTCTATTAATCCTATACTCAATGTGGTTTAAATTATTCTCAGCTCTAAGCAATGAGTTACCATCGGAGTGAGAATCCAATTGTAATTTTATTTTTGTTAGGGTTTCCTCAATACCCGACAAATCATCTTTTATAGAAAGACAAGAGTCTAAAATATCCTCAGACGGGTAAAGCTCAGCTAATTTAACTATTTGCTTTCTTAACTCCACAACGGTGGAAGCTGGTGTTTCATTTCTAACCAAAACTTCATACTCCAATTCTGATTTTTGAAGAGAAAAAAATTTAATCTTCTCCGGCATAATGAAAAGTTAAGTTAAGTTGTCAGAAGTAAGATTTATTAAGAAGTTAAGTAACTAAGTAAATTCTAAAGTTTAAAAAAGAAATTAAGTTTTTCCAAAATAAATCAATTAATGAATTTATCAGAAGTTAAATTCAATTTTAAAAGTTAAATTACCAAGTAAATTCAAGAAAAATATTCACAAGCCTAACGGTGAGTATATCTGTGTTGAGAAAATACAAAAATAATCAGATGTATTCTCTAAAAAAAATACACAAAAGAAATATAATTTGTAATCAGTACTATATAAGATAACTAACTACAAAACAACAAGTTCTACAGACTATATGGTACAGACCATATACACTAAGATGAAAAAATAAATAGTATAAAGTTTATTAACAATTTTAAACTTTACACAACAACAATAAAGTTACTAGTTTCTACACTAAGTATAATACGGCACAAAACAAACACCAATACTGGACACACAGACCCAGGAAGAGACACCAGATGCCAGACCAGACAAAACCACGTTTATGGGCGCCAATTGTTACGGGTGATATTAAAAATAAAAATAAGATTCTCCGTGACAATATATATTTATAAAAGAAAAAAAAATAGGGGTCGTGGGCAGAAGGCCGTATGGTCTGGACTAGCCTCTTGGTGTCAAGGTAGGGTAAGGGGATTTAAACCACGTGGGAACTTAGCTGAGGATCCAGCTGTCTAGCACGTGGCGGATGCGAGCTAGGGCTACAACTCCTGGAAGCTTCTCCGTCACCGCTGCGTCCGTTCGTCGTAGATAGATCCTCTCAATAAAAAAAAATAAATCCCCGTCCAATGATCATCAGTACTCTGAACTCCAGCTAGATATAAGTCCTTTTAATTGGTGCCTCGAATGCTGTAGTTGGCGGTGTTTCGTGCCCCAAACCAAGTTCCTGGAATAATCACGGTAATGTGTCGGTAGGAGTCCGGTCCTACAGCCAGCGCGATTTCAACCCCAAACGATCAAAAATCACGGGCTGTGTGACCATTACAAAGGTAGGCAAAATAAAAAAGATAAGATGATATTAAGGGCAACCAATATGATACAAACATCGTAACATTTTAATAGTGCTAGATTGGAAAGACGAAACTACAATTGAGCACGTGGTATGGCCAATCAAATAATTGACAACTAATTTACCAAGATGATAGTTAACATGAAAGGATAATGCGTTTTAATACAAGCATGATTTTCTAAATAATCACAACACAGATACACTAAATTACTCACCGTGATACACGGGATTAAGAGTTAAAAGAAACTGGAAAAACTTCAACAATAAAAATTCTACTTCGTCTTCTAGCAGGAGGAAAAAAAGGCCCTGTCATCTCGCGACAGCCCTTATATACTCCTACTGACAATGTTTTTTTTTTTAACTGACAACTAGCGGTAATGCATAATCCAACCGCCACAATAAAGAGATATTGGAGATGAAGCTCTAGTTACAAAACCTTTGCCAATAGATGGCGTCGTCTAACATAATTTAGTTATTAAAGTTAGCAATAACAGCCAATAGATGACGCTAGGAGCGTCGTTATAAGTTATATTAAATGCGTTAAAATGTAGCTATGCTACATATCCCCCCCTGTTACCGAAGGATTTTGACTGATCACAGGAAAAAATCCAGAAACAACTACAAAAGAAGTAAACTTGTTAAAAATAAATTTGAAAAAAGAAAAAACTACGACGATGGAGGTTAAATGCTAGTCTTGTGTCTAACGCGCAAACAACCGACAACCTTTCATACTACGATTTACACTATAGTCATACATCCCATACATACATCCACTTACATTATTGCATCCCGAACCAAATAATATGATCCGAGACGCCCTAACATGCGAGTATTGTTTTCCATAAAGAGGAAAACAACACAAGTCGAAGATAATAATGTACACAGCTATAACGTTATACGACAAGATAACGAACAGCGTCTGAATAAAGCGCGAAACTACTAGCCTTCCTACAATAGTTAACCAACTATTTTGATAAAATTGGTAGCTTAAGGTCTTTCAAATGCCAGGCACCAAGATCTTTGCCTTGCATGTCTTGCAGAACGTAAACTAACGGAGAACGTTTACCTACAATTTTACATTTTACAAATTTAGGAGCCAACTTTTTGCTAAAATGTTTCTCCTTGTCGCTGAGAAAATAAGTTCTCTTAAAAACTACATCACCAACGTTAAATTCAGCAGGCTTTCGTCTCAAATTATATTGAGCAGTGCTCTTAACATGAGCTTGCCAAAGACGCATCTGAACGCTGTCAAACAAAGATGACATACACCCCAAATTTTCGGCGTAGGCGTCACGAGGCGAAAACACGAGGTCTTTTATAGTGTCGGTATCTAGGTAGTGAGTACCGCAAGACACTAGTTCCCTACCATAAACTAAGAAAGATGGTGTAAAACCGGTTGCCTCATTCACCGAGTTGTTGATGGCGAATTGTATTTCGGGTATATGTACATCCCATGACCTATGGTCTTCTTCCACGTAAGTCGAAATACAAGTGATAATAGTCCTATTGTAGCGTTCGACCGTATTTACCTGAGGGGTATAACGCGGTGTTAAGTAAACTTTAGGTATATTATATTTTTTAAAAAACCTATTAGTTTCGTTACTAACGAACTGAGGGCCATTATCCATTATAATAGTTTGTGGTACACCATGCACCAAGAAAACACTATCTTCTAAAATTTTAATTATGATATCGGATGTAGCACGTTTCATAGGGAAGATAAGGCAAAATTTTGAAAAGCAACAAGTTACAACTAAAATAAAATTATTACGTTTTCTAGTAGTAGGTAATGGTCCCATTATGTCAACAGAGATGACTTGAAATGGTCGAGAGCATTCTTTAGGGCGACCCATTTCACCTAAAACTTTATGATTTTGAGACTTATACTGTAGACATTTAGAACACTTAGAAATGTAAGTGACGACATCGCGATACATATTAGGCCAAAAGTAGTTAAGTGCGAGCCGTCTATAAGTTTTAAAAATTCCCATGTGACCAGCAGTGGGCTCATCATGGTTAGCACGAATAATTTCTTCGCGAAAATCTTTAGGAACTACCTCTTTCCAAGAAAATTCAGAAGTTAAGTTATGTTTATTTTTAGAAAGCCTAAACAATCTATTATCTTTAATCGTAAAATTTGGAAAAGAAGATGGCGTGTTATTGCAACCGTTAAGAATATTAAGATACCAGGTATCAGCGCCGGTATAGTTTGTCCAAGTAGAAATTGCGTTGATGTTAACCGCTCGAGACAAAGCGTCTGGTATAACGTTATCACAGCCTTTCCTATGTTTAATTTCAAAATTAAATTCGGAAAGTCTGACACACCAGCGAGCTAGCCTACCAGTGGGGTTGGACAAAGACAAGAACCATTTTAGGAGCACTGTGATCAGTATAAACTGTAAACTTTTTACCGTTCTCTAAATAACAACGCCAGTGTTCTAAAGCTACTAAAACTGCTAACGTCTCACGCTCAGTAATCCCATAAACTTTCTCCTGTTTAGTTAAGGAGCGACTCATGTACGCGACAGGGTGTTCTTTTCCTTCGAACTTCTGGGTGAGCATGGCCCCAATACCATAGCTACTGGCGTCCGTATGAACCTCAAAGGGTTCATTGTAATCGGGACAGCGCAGTACTGGCGCGGAGACCAAGCTCTCCTTAAGTTTATTGAACGCCAAGTCCGCCTCAGAAGTCCACTCGAAAGGAGGGGCATTCTTACGTGTAGACGTTAGTTTATTTAAGGGCCCTGCCAGAGTACTAAAATTAGGCACAAACCTTCTGTACCAAGTGGCAGTTCCAAGAAAACGTTTTACACTTTTCCTACAAGTAGGTGTAGGAAAATTTATGATCGCGGCGACCTTATCAGGATCAGTACGAAGACCGTTGCCGTCGATTACATAACCTAAATATTTTAGTTGAGGCCGAAAAAATTTACACTTTTCAAATTTTACCGTTAAATTAGCTTCCTTAAGGACTTGAAGAACCCTCAAAAGAGTAGCTACGTGTTCATTATAATCCTCACTAATAATAACTATATCGTCTAAATAACAAAATGTTTTATGACCAAAGTTACCAAATAAAGCATCTACTAAACGCTGCTGCGTAGCAGGTGCATTCGTCAAACCGAAAGCCATGCGTTTAAAACGAAACATTCCGCGACCCGGAATATAAAAAGCAGTCTTATCGCGATCAGACTCATTAATAGCAGTCTGCCAGAAGCTGTTAGAAAGGTCAATAGTACTTAGGTAACGAGCGTCGCGTAAGCTGTCTAAAATTTCCGAAATGTACGGTAAACTATAAGCGTCTTTTTTAGTGACAGAGTTTAACTTACGACTATCTAAACAAAATCTAAATTCGCCAGTATTTTTCTTAGGCACCACTAATACAGGAGAGCTCCAAGCAGATTGGCACGGCTCGATGACGTCCATAGCCAACATTTCGTCAACCTGTTCAACTAAAATACGTTGTTTTTCAGGCGACATCCTATAATAACGTTGACGGATAGGTAACGCATCGCCTGTATCAATTTTATGAGTGATAAGGGAAGTTAAACCTAAACCTTTCTCTTCAAAAGAAATAGAACGAAATTGTTTTATTATGTCGTCGGCTACCGAGCGCTCAGACGAACTCAAATTTTCATAGCCGTTAATGGCCGGCTGGGTCACCTGATGAGAAGTGATTTGTTCGGTAGCCGTACTAGAATTAATGGAATTTAAATATTTAGGACAAAGTTTAAAAATACGCCAGAAGTCAATACCTAAAATGAGGTTAGAAGTAACCTGAGGTACTACGTATAATTTTAAAATATGAAATTGATCTTCAAAACGAATAGGTAAATTTATATAACCTATAGACTTTAAGCATTGACCGCCCGCGGCGAAAATTGAAATATTATTATCATCATTATTGATAGGATAGCCTAGCTCAATAATGTTTAAATGAGAATTATTACCTAACAAAGAAATGCAAGAACCCGAGTCTAAAAGACCGCGCATGCTAAAAGCGTCTATGTGTATATTGACATAAGGTCGAGAATCTAAATTGTTGTTAATACATCGGACCGTATTAATGGTGTAATATTTAAAAAATGTGCCTACAGTTTTAACCCATTGTTTCCGATCATCAAGGTCGGTATGGTTAGGTATAACACGATCCGATAAAACTAGTTTTTTGAACGATATTTACCAAGACAACGAGTACAATCGGGCCGGCGCACGCCAGGATTGCCACAGCCAAAACAAAAAATTTTCGACTTATCAGCTGTGCACTCATAATAGCTGTGCGAGTTCACCTTACAACGTAAACAACATTTAGGCATATTCGAATGCAAACTAATAACATGATTATGTGAATGTTTAAAAGCAAAACTATTATTATTATTATTAGGTGGGTTATTAGAAAAATTATTATTCCGAAATGGTCTACTAAAAGTTTTATTAATAGTTTGTTTGTTCTCAGTTTTATTACTATTACAAGTATAAGCTAGGTCCGGTGCTAAGGTATCCGACGTTATCCTAGGCGGTTCATGATATAAAGTTAGTCGAGATTGTACATCCTCATAATTCTTACAAAGAGACTTTAGTTGTTCAATAGAGTTGACCGTAGGAGAAGAAGCCAAAATGTTTGCATAGCAAGGTTTAATGTTGTGTAATAAGATTTCCAACTTCTCACTCTCTGGGACAGGTTTAACAAGACGGTTGAACATTCCTTCCATTATAGCAATATAGATTGTAATGGTTTCTTTTTCGCCCTGAGTTCTATTACGGATTTCCGACATAAACCGATAATCAAAACTCGGTTTGTCAAAGTCACAATACAAAAGATTTAAAAGTTCTGACCAACTGTTAACGTTTTGATAAATACTTCTATACCAATGTAAGGCATCACCAGTAAAAAGATCAAAAGCGTGAGAGAGAATCTTTGAATCGCTAACGTTATGCTGTGTACAGTACTCATTCACTCTAGAAATAAACGCGCGGACACAAGACTTGCCATCAAATTTAAATTTTTGTAAACCAGCTAGATTATTTTTTTCACATTGAACTGTAATATTTAAAGGAGGCATAGGTGGTGCTACAGCAGGAGCTGGCATCACGGAACAACTACTAGACCCCTTAAGTTGATGTAATAAACCCAAATAATTTTGAAATTTTTGTAAGCAACTATTATATTGTACAGCAAACGGTTCTATATTATTAGTAGAAATTCTATTAATCCTATACTCAATGTGGTTTAAATTATTCTCAGCTCTAAGCAATGAGTTACCATCGGAGTGAGAATCCAATTGTAATTTTATTTTTGTTAGGGTTTCCTCAATACCCGACAAATCATCTTTTATAGAAAGACAAGAGTCTAAAATATCCTCAGACGGGTAAAGCTCAGCTAATTTAACTATTTGCTTTCTTAACTCCACAACGGTGGAAGCTGGTGTTTCATTTCTAACCAAAACTTCATACTCCAATTCTGATTTTTGAAGAGAAAAAAATTTAATCTTCTCCGGCATAATGAAAAGTTAAGTTAAGTTGTCAGAAGTAAGATTTATTAAGAAGTTAAGTAACTAAGTAAATTCTAAAGTTTAAAAAAGAAATTAAGTTTTTCCAAAATAAATCAATTAATGAATTTATCAGAAGTTAAATTCAATTTTAAAAGTTAAATTACCAAGTAAATTCAAGAAAAATATTCACAAGCCTAACGGTGAGTATATCTGTGTTGAGAAAATACAAAAATAATCAGATGTATTCTCTAAAAAAAATACACAAAAGAAATATAATTTGTAATCAGTACTATATAAGATAACTAACTACAAAACAACAAGTTCTACAGACTATATGGTACAGACCATATACACTAAGATGAAAAAATAAATAGTATAAAGTTTATTAACAATTTTAAACTTTACACAACAACAATAAAGTTACTAGTTTCTACACTAAGTATAATACGGCACAAAACAAACACCAATACTGGACACACAGACCCAGGAAGAGACACCAGATGCCAGACCAGACAAAACCACGTTTATGGGCGCCAATTGTTACGGGTGATATTAAAAATAAAAATAAGATTCTCCGTGACAATATATATTTATAAAAGAAAAAAAAATAGGGGTCGTGGGCAGAAGGCGGTATGGTCTGGACTAGCCTCTTGGTGTCAAGGTAGGGTAAGGGGATTTAAACCACGTGGGAACTTAGCTGAGGATCCAGCTGTCTAGCACGTGGCGGATGCGAGCTAGGGCTACAACTCCTGGAAGCTTCTCCGTCACCGCTGCGTCCGTTCGTCGTAGATAGATCCTCTCAATAAAAAAAAATAAATCCCCGTCCAATGATCATCAGTACTCTGAACTCCAGCTAGATATAAGTCCTTTTAATTGGTGCCTCGAATGCTGTAGTTGGCGGTGTTTCGTGCCCCAAACCAAGTTCCTGGAATAATCACGGTAATGTGTCGGTAGGAGTCCGGTCCTACAGCCAGCGCGATTTCAACCCCAAACGATCAAAAATCACGGGCTGTGTGACCATTACAAAGGTAGGCAAAATAAAAAAGATAAGATGATATTAAGGGCAACCAATATGATACAAACATCGTAACATTTTAATAGTGCTAGATTGGAAAGACGAAACTACAATTGAGCACGTGGTATGGCCAATCAAATAATTGACAACTAATTTACCAAGATGATAGTTTACATGAAAGGATAATGCGTTTTAATACAAGCATGATTTTCTAAATAATCACAACACAGATACACTAAATTACTCACCGTGATACACGGGATTAAGAGTTAAAAGAAACTGGAAAAACTTCAACAATAAAAATTCTACTTCGTCTTCTAGCAGGAGGAAAAAAAGGCCCTGTCATCTCGCGACAGCCCTTATATACTCCTACTGACAATGTTTTTTTTTTTAACTGACAACTAGCGGTAATGTATAATCCAACCGCCACAATAAAGAGATATTGGAGATGAAGCTCTAGTTACAAAACCTTTGCCAATAGATGGCGTCGTCTAACATAATTTAGTTATTAAAGTTAGCAATAACAGCCAATAGATGACGCTAGGAGCGTCGTTATAAGTTATATTAAATGCGTTAAAATGTAGCTATGCTACACATTTGCGTCAAATTGGCAAGGTAAAATGGTGCCCCACGAACTCAATGATCGCCAGCGCGAAGTACGCATCGAGACGTGCCTTGCACTGCTCAACAGACACACAAATGAAGGAATTTTGAACCGCATTGTTACCTGCGATGAAAAATGGATTCTGTTCGATAACCGCAAACGCTCAGCAAGTTGGTTACATCCTGGTTCAGCACCTAAACAATACCCTAAACGAAAACTTACCCCTAGAAAAGTGATGGTCACTGTTTGGTGGTCTAGCGCCGGGGTGAGCATTTGTGAAGATGTGTACTGTAAAGAACTAAACACAATGATGGAGAAGCTGGCACATCTCCAACCAGCATTGGTCAATCGCTCGTCTCCGCTGCTCCAGCACGACAACGCGCGACCTCATACTGCACAGCAGACGGTCTCCAAGTTGCAATAACTGGGGTTGGAAGCTCTCCGTCATCCGCCCTACTCACCAGACCTTGCGCCCACAGACTACTACTTTTTCCAGAATTTAGATAACTTCTTGGCGGGAAAAAATTCAATACCCGAGAGGCAGTACAAAATGCGTTTGAAGAATTTGTTGCCTCACGTCCAGCTGATTTCTTTAAGAAGGGCATCAATAAGCTGCCACTGCGTTGGAAAAGATGCATTGATTGCATGGGTGATTACTTTGATTAATACAAATAAAAAATACATTAAAAAATTCGTTTAAATTTTTTCATACAAAACGGCAATTTCATAGGTAAAGACGTAATAAATACAAAAGCAAACTGGTTAACACCAGCATACTACCTGTCCTTACATATGCCTGTCAATCATGGGCTTTAAATCAGGAAACACTAAATAAATTAGCAACCTGCCGATACGCCATGGAAAGGAGTATGTTAAACATCAAAAAGTCGGACAGAATGAAAAACATTTTGATTAGAAAAAAAAACAAAAACTACAGATGTAGCAACAAAAATCAAAAGACTTAAATGGAGATGGGCTGGGACATGATAAGAGGAAAGGACAAATGGAGTAAAAGAGTGTCAGAGTGGTATCCACGAGAAGGCAATAGGAAGAGAGGCAGACCGCAGAGAAGATGGGATGACACCATCAGGCAAGTAGCAGGTGTAACTTGGAACAGAGTGGCACTAGATAGAAGTGAATGGAAAAGGTTGAAGGAGGCCTTCGCCGACTGGCAAACAGATCTTGGGAAAATAACAAAGCAACAGATTTTAGTTTGAATAGTGTAATTAAGTGTAAAAGTATATTGGTAATTGTTATTGTTTAATAGGTATGTAAAACAGTGTATGATCTGAATAAAGGCTATTTTATTTATTTATTCATTAATTATTATGTTGCATTGTACTCATTTTTTTTATTGTCGGTCCCTAAAGCGATGTCTAATGCCATATAAAGACTTTTTAAATAAAAAAAACTTTATTTACAAAATTTCCTCATTATTTACTATCAATTCCACGAACTCCCAACCTATATGCTCATAAATAAATTACCTCTATTAGGAGGCTTTCTTGACAATTTTGTATTACTACTAGTAAACTTTTGCAACATACAACATGCAACAACTTTCTACGCTCTACTTTAGCAGCAAGTAGGTTTAATCGAGGAAATAGAATATTTCGCAAGTTAAGCGACGCTAAACGATTGATGTCACGTCATTATAATGCGACGAAATCATGATGATGATCAAGTTGGTCTCTTTACATGAAATTTCTTTAATTAACTATCCTGGTTCTAGTCAGAACGCGTTTTGATTTCTCCAGTTAGTTAAGTGAGGTGGTTAAGGTTGCCGAAGCGAAATAAACAGGTATTAAGTGCAATCAGAAAACCCTAGGGTTGACAGGCGTTTTAAAAATAAAAACCATTTTTATATTTTTACTCAGTTTTCGTTAAAAGATTTTAATCACAAGTCGAGATAGAGTCTGGTAATAAAATTGATGTTTTATATTGTGCGCTATAAAACATTAATTCTGTTACTTTTATATTTACAAACTAAACATTACAATTTATCATATTATTTAAGTAGATAAACATTACAAATTGCTTTAAACTGAAGAGTGAAGGCCGAAGGAAGAGTGAAGGAAGGAAAGAAGAAGGAATAATTTTAAAGTGTTAAAAATCCAGTCTCCCTCCTCCACAGCCTCCCCTATAATAGGAGTTGCCAACATGATAGTGTTGGAAATCCAGTTTTGCTTCATCGACTGGCCATACTGTCGGTTATCGCATTTGGCATTGAAACGAGACTGAAAAGGTCAATGCCTAATTTTATAACTTAATTCTACTCTTTTGTGACTATCAATCCCCAAAGGGCCCCCGAGAAGATCAAACTTCGTTTGAGAAAAATAGTAAGTAAAGAGTTAAGAGATAATAGCAAGTTTGATTTCTTACATCAATCTAAAACCAAAAATCAAGGTTAGATTGATAACGAAAATACAATACAAAATACGGCATTGCCCTTTCATCGAAACCCTTGCGTAACAAACAGACGGAGCTACTAGAGGTGTCATGTGGTCGAAATTCGCCCGTAATAATTCATAATATTTTATGTTAAGTTTAAACTTTAAGAAGGTTCTTTGGTCTCTTAGATAGAAAAAAATTATAAAAATGTATGACAGATAAATTAACAAACCGTTAGCTTTCTGCACGCCTTCCTCCACATCAACTTTAACTGTGCCAAATATCATACTACTCCGTTCGCACAATTCTCGCAAAACTGTACTGAAAGTTTTTACGTATGTAAATATATTAGTACCTGGGTAACCGAGCTTTGCCCGGAGTTCTAGTAGAAATTATTGATATATATTGTTGCATGTCGAGAAAAAAATACATAGGTACATAACTTTAAAATGTTTCCCAGGGATACGACCTATAGCTAGATCGCTTTGAAGCCCCCAAAACTCCCTGCATAGTAAATTTAATGGAAATACTTGCAGCTGCTTTCGAGAAACCGATTATATATATATACAAGATTGTCTAAAGTATAAGATATGATGTTAATAAGGGTTATTTTTTCAGACATTTGTCAGCCCTGCGAGTCCGCGGTAAGCGAGCGCTGCGGAATCTAGACTCGCTTTAAATGAGTTTTGTTCAATTACCCCCATATTACCCCCTTTCAGTGCCACGCAGGCACGAGCAGATACATGGATACCAGGCCAATTGTCATACAAATGTAAACAGCATATTAAAATACTAGGTATATTTACATCTTATGCCTATTATTGTATCTGGGTTATTTTATATATTTTGTAGAACTTACTTCTGATTTCGTTCATGAATATATAACTGACCTTGTGAACCTTCTTTTTGTGATATAAAAAAAAATATATTCATTTGACCGGGATTCGAACCCGAGAAGCCAATCTGACACAAACATGAGTTGTCGAAATTTTTAAGATATTGTGCGCTACGAATCAAAATATACCTATAACTGTAATAACTTAACTTAACTTTTTTTCTCAGTGTGCTTGCTAGGTTGTAACATTTTGTTGTTCTTTGTTAAGTCATCAACATATAAGCCCCTGTAGGGCTGATGATGACTAAAAACCAAAAAAAGAATTTGTATTGTTGTCTTGGTTAATAAAGAAAAAACTACAATTCAATAACTGCCAAAATCATTACCCTTCCTTTTAACTTCACTGTAGTCAGGTAAAAAACCCGCTGCGGACGGAATTCCATGGAAATACTTGAAGCCGTTTCCATGATTCTGATTATACATAGGTATATACAAGAATTTCTCGTTTGAAGTAGGTATAAGATGATGGTGTCGTTCTCAGCCGTCGCGTCCCAAAATAATAAATAACCAATTTCAAAAGTATGTCAGAGTACTTTATACTACCCGTTAAATAAAAATAAAATATTATTTTGTTGTCCGTACTAACCAAACTAACAATAAAAATACGAACTAACCTCCAGCGGAGTGTACCCATAAAATATAAAATATATTTACAACCGTTCATGAAGTTGTCAATAAAATATGTCGACAAATCCCGACGATAAACACAATTCTACTCGCAAAAAAATAGAAAAACGATGATGTACCTAGTCTTGCCATAAATACTGAAACAAAGAAAAAAAATAGTCTACTGCAAATAAATTTTATTACTTTTATAGTGTACTAAGGGGGGTCAATAAGTCCGTGACTTTTTGAATTTCTAACCTCCTTACTGAAAAAGCAACACTACTCCTGTCAACAGGCATCTGTCAGTTGACTCCTATCAAAATTTGAACTTGCTGCGTCAGTTAGTTTGTGTTTTACAGCTATCTTTATCAAGCTATCCAGTAACTTAAGGAAACAATGGAAAAAAGTGAATTTCGTGTGCTTATTAAGCATTATTTTTTGCGAAAAAAAACCATTACCGAGACCAAGGCTAAGCTTGATAAATACTATGGGGACTCTGCACCATCGATTTCAATGGTAAAAAAGTGGTTTACTGAATTTCATTGTGGCCGTACAAGCACTGAAGATGCCGAACGTCCTGGACGCCCAGTTGAGGTCTCTACACCCGAAACAATCGAAAAAATTCACGATATGGTGTTGGCCGACCGAAGATTGAAAGTGCAAGAGATTGTGGAAGCCATAGGCATCTCGCATGGCTCAGTGGTTTCAATTTTGAATGATCACTTGGGCGTGAGAAAGCTTTCCGCAAGTCGACCACAAACGCAATCGTGTAACAACTTCACAGGAAGGTTTGGCTTTGTTTACACAATATGGGGGAGTTTTTGCGCCGTTTTGTAACCGTGGACGAAACATGGATCCATCACAACACACCAGAGACCAAACAACAGTCAAAACAGTAGGTTTCTAAGGGTGAATCGGCGCCAAAGAAGGCCAAGGTGGGCTTGTCAGCCAATAAAGTTATGGCGACTGTTTTTTGGGATGCACGTAGGATAATCCACATTGACTATCTTCAAAAGGGAAGAACAATTAATGGGGAATATTATGCCAACTTATTGGAACGCTTCAATGAGGATTTGAAAAAAAACCGACCTCATTTGGCCAAGAAAAAAGTTCTTTTTCACCAAGACAATGCAAGGGTGCACACATGTGCAGTTGCCATGGCAAAAATCCATGAATTGGGCTATGAATTGCTCCCACATCCACCCTATTCTCAAGATTTGGCTCCGAGTGACTACTTCTTGTTCCCAAACCTGAAAAAATGGCTCGGTGGAAAAAGATTTGACTCCAATGATGAAGTCATCTCGCAAACAAAGGCCTATTTTGAGGACCTCGACAAATCATATTTTTTGGAAGGGATAAAAAAATTGGAGAAGCGTTGGACAAAGTGTATAGAGCTCAAGGGGGACTACGTTGAAAAATAAAATGATTTATTTATCAAAAAATCTGTGTTTTATTCCAAAAGTCACGGACTTATTGACCCGCCCTCGTATTAGTTTAATACATAAATATAAAACAATTTAAAATATAAAAAGCTTGTTCGAAGTGGTCTCCATTGGCTGCAATACAGTACTTTAAACGTTGGGGCCAGTTATCAATAGAAGCACGCACTCTTTCCATGGGAAAATTCTTCACTGCCAATCGTACGGATTGTTTTAGGGACTCCAAATTATCATGGCGTTTAGAGCAAGCCGTACTCTCTAAAACTGACCATAAATCATAATCCAGCGGATTAAGATCGGGACTAGAGGACGGCCAGTCTTCAGCTCTGATGAAGTCCGAAACGTTCGTTTCCAACCAAGACTGCGTAGACCGAGCTTTATGACCCGGCGCCGAGTCTTGCTGGAAGGACCATTCTTGATTATTGAACATGGTGTTGTTAAGGGGCTTCACTACCTTCTCAAGAATGGTATCTTGATACACTTGTGCCGATGTTTTGATACCTTTTTCATAAAAGTATGGCTCAGTCACTCCTTCATAGCTAATACCCCACCAAACCATCACTGAAGTCGGATAGTGCCCACGTTGCACTCTGTCGACTAATTGGATAGCTTCCTTAGAGCTTTGAGCATAAATACGGTCATTTTGTTTGTTAAAATGTTGCTCAATTGTAAAAAAAATCTCATCCGTAAACAAAATTTTTCTGTGACTTTCCTTTGCGTACCGCTTCAGTAGTTGTTTCGATTTTACCACCATCTTCTTTTTTAAATTATCAGTTTAGAAATGACCAGTACGTCTCTTATAGGCTGCAAGTCCTAAGTCATCTTTTAAAATACGCGACATGATTCTAGGTGCTATCATCGTCTCCCGAGATGTTCTAAAATCTTTTGCTTTCGGACAGGATTTTTTCGAATTCTTTCCTTTACTGCTTTGATCACCTTTTTCGTACGAACACTACGTGGACGGCCAGATCTTTTAATGTCACAAACAGAGGAGGTCTCATTGTACCTATTAATAGCCCGGCACACACACATTTTACTAATACCAAGCGTATGGAGAGTTTTAAAAGTTGCATTTGGCTTCATACCTACTTTGTGTAATGCAATCACAGCCATTCGGTTCTCTTTATTACCCCACTCCATTTTAATATCGCAAAATATTGTACAATGTATTGGCGCCAAAATGAGAAACCCAATGAACAATCATATAAAAATGAAAGATTCCAAATTCAAATGTAATACTTTGTTTATTTTTAATTGTAATAGTATTTATAGCCAGACTAAGTAGAGTTGAAATATAAGATACGGCAGAACAATACAATTATTGAAGAAATTAGCAAGTCTTGTACGTCATTTCCGTTCAGATCCATTTTATCTAAACGTAACCAAAGAAACAATATCGCTCTATAAGGCTGATATTATATTGTCCGGAATGCGATAGACCGGGGAAAATTCAGAGCATTGAAAATAGAACTCTGCGCTAATGCAATAGAGTGGAAACTGAAGAGTCGAGTGTCGAGCTGTCATTTATGACATTCACATTCGACTCGACACTTACTAGCGCAGAGTTATATATTCAATGCTCTGGCCTTCCGGATTCCGGATCATATAGTCGCTACCAGTCATATATTCTACTACCAGTTTAAATGTCACTTATTCACAGTACAATAAAGAAATACCTACAATAATGTTTTTGTTGACGTTTGGAATAAATTGGATTGGAACAGAGTATAGAAGATAATACAAAATATGGGGAGGATAATATCATCACTAACAATAGTCCGACCTCACCTCTCACTGTGATGACCTCTGTCACTCAGTGGTTAGCGCGTTTGAGCTCAAGCCGGTCGCGGGATCGAATCCCACCAAGGGAACAAAAAGTTTTCTGTGTTCCTGGGCCATGGATGTGTATTAAAAATGTGTATGGTATAATAAAAATCTTAAATATACATAACTATAGTATAAAAGTATTTAATATAGTATAAAATATATTTCAAGAACACAAGTTCTTCGGATACTTTGCACGGGGCCAGATTGACGTGGTGTGAAGCGTCCATAGGTATTATTATATCATTATTATTAAATACGATACTTATGTACCCTCTCTGTCTCTGTAGTCATTGGATCTACGATTGTTCGTCGCCGATAAGGCAGAAATAATATTAGAATTCGATATATTGACCTAACCCCTAACTAAACCGACAAAATTCATTTAACACACGAGGTACACACAGGTATTGCAGATGATGCACAGTTTAAAAACTGTATATTATATTATGGCGATCATTACTAAAACCATTAAACTGACTGCGTCTAAGGGCGTCACACACGGCGAAGAAAATTAAATGTTATCTTAAGATGCCTGGATATATTTCACATTATAGTATGTAATATGATAATATTTAGTATATCATACATAGACGTATATATTATAGACGAGGCATGTTTAGGCAAAAAGTGTTTCCAGTTAAATGGCCCCACTTTTCAGATTTTTGCCCCCATTTTGACATTTCAAGTATGGTGAAAACAAGATGGCTGACATTTGAAGCATGGTGAAAACCAAGATGGCGTAACTTTTTCTTATATGAAGATTTGCTCTGTCAAATGTACGTCATAGCCTATCTTGAGTTTTGAAATATTTGATATCTTAGCCATCTCTGATAGTTCATAACTTCATACGTAACGTTCTAATAATTCATACTCTAATAAACTGTATAGCAAGCAATATTTTATCTGACCATTAAAATACTATAATACTATAATAAGATACTATAATAATCTTCGCCGTCTCTGATTTCTTTGAAAATAATACTGTAAAAACACGATAAATGAGGGTTTTTGATATTTTTTCTGTCGCTAGAACTAGACCCAACGTACACAAAGCGTCATCTGGTAACGTAAGTGGTATCAAAAACGGTCAATAAAAATTTTCGATTCTTTTTCTGTCACCAGGCGGCACTTGGTAGCCCGACGGTCCTTGTCGTGTCAAAAAGCTGTCAGAAGTTGACGGCGTTCAACATATCAGCTGTTCTCTTTACGACAATGATGATGGAATAAAGTTGGGATCAGATGCAGCTCCAAGATCTCTCATTATCGATCATACTCCAAACTTACTCGAGCGTCTGCACTCTACATCCAGTGAGCGTCGAAAATCGGAGGAGGCTGTGTTTGACTTGAAGATCCTTAGCAAAATCCAACTTAACAATAAATAAAATTACCTACAATAATTATAAAAATAACAAATTTTCCACCTTTTTGCTAAAATATGGCGCCGTGCGAGTTTCTTACCAGTTTTTCTCGGCGGGTTAAAGTTGAACCCGTGGTTGCTTTTTCTGTAGACTTTCCGAGAAAAGCTTGTTAAGTTTCATTTGAAAATAAAAAAAATCATTTCATTTCAGATGGTGCAATTTCCTCATTTTTAGGACGTGAGATCAGCGGATCGACAGAGATTTTGATCACCTTCCGTACCTACCTATATTTTTGAAAATGAAACTGCAACATTTTTTTAATTACAATTTCTGAGTAATTGTTCCTAGTTGTTTGCCATAATATTATTATGATAGTCTTCATCTAGTCGAGAAGGAGATCGTATGATGCTGTTCGACTGCCGCCAATATACCTGCAACATCTGAAGGTTCCTGCTCATTAAACCCTGTAACAGTACCGTTACAATCCAGTCCCGATATGTTAAAACTGCGAAATGGTATTCTCATAAACGTCAAACCAACGTCAAACCCGCTTTGATTGGTCCAAACTCCAAAAATCAGTTTACGATGTCACAACGATTCATTTGTAATTCAATAAAAGTAAAATGAAAGTGTAAGCTAATTACGAGAATTGGGGCGGGAGAGTCACAAGTGTCAAGTGTCCGAAGTACGTTCGTAGCTCCAGGTGCGTTTAATACAACGCCGTCCCCCGGACACGACCACTTATTATAACTTCGTCTAACTCCCTCGAGTTTGTAACACGTATACACTATACAACCATTAATAACTGTATATACGTCATTGAAGATTTAATATCTATGGAGTCACACCACGTCAATCTGGTCCCGTGGTAAGCTCTCGAAGAACTTATGATTACTTGTGTACAGCTGGTACCGGTAACCAGACAACGGGAAGTATATTATTTTAATATTTTTGCCCGCGGCTCCGCCCGCGTAAAAACAGTATCCCACGGGAACACTGTATTTTTCGGGATAAAAAGTAGCCTAGTTGTCGAAAATACCCTAGACAGGACCTTAATGCTACGAGCATTTTTTTGTGGTCGCGACAGAAAAAAATGTGTGCTAAGTGTGAGTTTTTCTTTTACTACGACCTAGTTGTCGCGTTTAAAACTAGGTGGCGCTGTACAAATCACATACAAATTCCTAGCAAACGCCAAACGCGCTTACGATTGAATGCGAAAAGAAAAACACACTTAGCACTCAGTGCGGACTTTTCTTTGATTGCGGATTGTTTCGAGCTCTTATGCCGACGACTTATAGACCACTCTCATGTAAGTAACTTTGTTTTACAAAATTAATCAGCATGAGAAAATGTTGCAACTTATTCATTTCTTGCTGTTTGTATCAAGAAAGTAACGACATTCCTTTTTTATTTATTTTTCAAATAACAATAATTTTAAACTTCTAATATTAAATATAAATAATATTAAAAAAATATATCTAATATAAAAAATAATTTCTAAATTTACTACTAGTAGTGACACCTAGTGTTTTATTTGCAAACCACAACTTAAAAAGTTCGTCTTTGTAGAACTAAATTATCACGAAAAATACACAACAGATGGCGATAGCATGCAAAATTAATCTGTGATTAATAATTAATCTATACAGGTTAATAAAATTGAAGTGTCTGTGTCTGCACTAAATGCAATTTAGATTTAGAAATACATAAAAGATTTATAATAGTTTTCATATCATTATGAAAACAATCACCAATACTACTAAATGCCATACCTACATATAAAAATAACATACCATAATATGATAGTAAAAATAAAACTGACCATTAAAAATAATAATTTATTCTAAACCAAAGTATCTTCTGATCTTATATACTCTCCTATATCCGCTTGGTGGAACGCAATTGTGGCTAGGGGGTCCGCGTTCCTACATTCTGTCGTCGTTCGAGAAGTCACACCGAAACCTATGGGGATATCTGACATGGTCTGTATCACTACACCTTGGTGCTTTGGCGTGTTCTCTGTGATTCTACCGAGACCTGGAAGTGGAAAGGGATTTGTTAGTTACTTGTAGAAGTTAAATAGTTGTGTAAGAAATATTATAATACAGCAGACCCACAGTATTCCTGCAGCAAAACATTCATGGATTATCACAAAACTACTGTAGCATTAAACATTAAAAATTATTGTTCAACCGGGGGAGTATGAAATTTGATTGGTAAATTAAAGTTTTTTTTTTTTTACTTTTTTTAATAGTTTAAGAGGAAGGTGTGCAGAAAGCTAAGATTTTTTAAATTAATGCTTAGAAATACATAAAATTACTAAAAAATAACAGCAAAACAGTACAAATACTACGTCCAATTATATATTAAGACACTACTGTGCATTTGATAGATACAAATTTTGTAATTGTATTGCTTAATTTATATTCATGTAATAATATAATATTTGCATGTACATGACAAAAATAATAATGACACCTTTTGTACCTACAATCACAGAGATAATAATATACTACGTACAACAGAGAGACAATCCCATTGGTCGATTTGACCCCACACTAAGTCGCGGTGCGGGCGCCCGTGGCGCGAGCTTGGTACTACAACGAGTTCTATCATTGTCAGTATAATGTTATTTACTAAGAAAACTTACTAGATGGCACTTTATGTGGAAATTATAAATGACACTATTTTCAGAGAACAAATATAACAAAACATAACTAAAATAGGTAGGTACCTACCGCTACCGACCTACGTAAATAACATCATAAAGAAAAAAAAAATAATCTTTTAATGTTGGTTGTTTTACAATCTATGCTATGAGTGTATAGTATATTATTATCTCTGTGATATTATTTATTCCACCCTATAAATTGTATGTAGTATATTATTATCTCTGTGCTATAAAGATAAATTGTTAAATTAACGCCCATAGCGCCGCTTGCGCGTTGCGTCGTCATTTTAACTAGGCCATCTATCATGAATTGACGATATTTAATTTGAAGAGTAACCTCCCGAAGTGCCTATGTACTTCATCAATTCAATTTTTAAAAAAGAGGGTGTTGTATGAATTAATAATATTGTTATAAATTCATATTTTATTCAGTAATCATTGAAAATTTTGAAGAATAAAACTATATAAATCACTGAGGTCAAACAAAACAAGTTACATGGCGGTTTAATTGTGCTTTTAATATGATTTACTTTCCATGGTTCACAATGCTTACTCGTAGCAACATCTTTACGTACTGAGCATGTACTACAATTTTCCAATGTATGAAACTGACTAGACATGCTACGTTTTATGCAAATAAAGAATTTATTTATTTACATTTGTCAATCTTTCAAAATATAAAAAAAAATCTATCTAAGAGGCAAAAGAACCCTTCGAAAGTCAAACTTAAAAGATTCATACTTTTGGCAGACTTTTGCGTTTCATCAGTTAAGATGCGTTTCATACAAATTTTTGCTAGCCAAATAGTTTCCATGGTTGCTTGTGAATTTAACTGAATGAGTCTTCATCATCCATTAAAAAAATATGCTATCAACTCGCTAAAGACTAGTATATTGTTGTAAGCAGATTTCATATACTGAATGGTCTTAAAACAAAAATATTCAAGGAGTATAATCAGTATTTGATTATCGTTCTAAAAATATTTATAACGAGGAGCGTAATCAGTATTTGATTCTCGTACTACATATATTTATTATGATTTGACCTTTTTTGACCAGATTATCCTATAAAATACTTAATTCTATACATAACCCACAACCAATACAGTACGCTGGGCGCATGACCTTCAAAGTCAGCGGGGTGTATGGCAGTGTCAGTGTGCATGCGTAGTGCGAATTGTCAAGAAACATTAATAATTTTATATTTCTGTGATATGTGATATGTGGTTCCGATAAAAGGTTTTCGTAAACATTATTTAATTTTGACAACTTACCACTTTTGATAACATGATGTCCATAAAGAAACTGCTGTTCAGAAGACGGTTTCACCCAGATCTTGTACTGTGCATATGGAGCGATATATGTTAGCGCAGTAATATGCAGCCTGAATTTGTTTGTTTTTGTGAATTTGCCGAAGCATGTGCCTGCAGATATTAAATGCTCCGGCTTTACCGTTTGTGCCAACTGTAGCAGTCTCTCCGATATGTAATATACTCTGTCTTTCTTCTCTCGGAAACAATATGTACCGTCTGGTCTGTCTATAAGTAGCTTCACGTTCACACCGATACTACAAAGTGAATAATAGGTTAATAATTTTATGATAAGTATAAAATTGTCTAATATTTGATGTAGGAATTTTTTTAATATAAATATATTTTTCAAAACTTTAAGAGGCATAGGATAAGTAGAAATGTTTTTGTGGACCAAAATTACTCGTTCGGCATGTAACCAACACTTGTAAATACTGAATACACAAGTCACCAGTCGAAGTTATTAATATTTGCCACTATAATGTCTCTATGAACAATGAAAATCAAATACTCACTATTTAGTTAACTTTTCGAACAAAATGCGAGTCCGATCTTCTGATAAAACTCTCATTTTAATTTATTTTAAGTCTAATTTAAAAAAGAAACTGTTTCAAAGTTTGGTAAATCCACACGTGCGTAATTTCGTGTTATGACATTTGTTTGACAAATGGCAGAAGACAACTAAACTGACGTGCTAGTCAACTATTTTTTTTTTAATACTCAGTAAAATTGATAATAGAAAAGTTTTTACGTTTGACAACGAAGCCATGCTTTTCTTTCATCGTATTATAACAGCAATTTTACCCAATAATTACTTGTTTTTGAGGTATTCAATCGTTTTATCATTGTATTCTTGCCATTTCGAAATTAATTTGGATGTATTTTAATTTACTTAAATTCGTATCTCGCACACATTTTCATCGTTGGAAACATTAGCATCCACTTATCTCTAGTAGGGTCACAGATAAATGAGAAAAGTTAGCAAATCATTCAGTATTTCTTTGTACTTCGCTCGGTTGTTCTACTTTGTTTCGTGCATTTGCGGTGAGTTTACTATGCTAATTATGATTTGTGTAAATTAAACTCTAATCGGAATGACCTGCTTTTAGAAATGAAATAAAATATTCCAATTTTATTCGTAATCACCGTACATTTTTCCATATGTTTGTTTTGTGACCATGAAAATAGTCACGTGATCAAAACAAAACAATCTTATTCACCGAAACTTGCATATATTACTATGTTAATATCATGTGTTACCTAGACCCCTAACATACTATGTATAATAGCGAATTAAAGTTTTATAGGACCGCTTTAAAACTTATGTTTCCCAGATATTATTGATCGTCTTAAGTGTCAATCTGAATGTTTAAATTTTGTCTGAATGTTTTTGATAATGATCTTTTGTTGTTTTTATTACTTTTATTTTTTTTTACTTACACAATATTTATGGGTCTTTTGCCTAAAATAAATAGAATTTGATTTGATTTGAGATTTTATAATATTTCCGAGAAAATCTTAAATAATTTATTTATATTAATCTTAAAAACTTTCAGTGTAGTTTTATTGCGGACATTTGCATATTATTGTTAATTTAATGTAGGTACATACATTGTACATAATTATGAATTTCAATGCTAATTAAAATGCCCCTAAAATACACACAGTTCTAGATCTAACCAGGGCCAGGGTATTCAAATATCTGTCACAATTAAGTATCCCAAAAAAAATGGAATCTCTGGTGTGTTTTAAGTTATTAGGTTGTTTACTTTTCATCAATTTAATTTTTAAGACAGAAATAAAATAATAGATAAAAACGTGACCTTGGTCCACTTGGGAGAAATTGTGACCTTTAACACTGCATGCACGAGCACGACATTGATCTTATAGGATACTTAACCGAAATATTTGTTTTAAGATCGATGACCTCTTAGCGCCAGATACATTAGTAGGCATGTCAAAAGGAGCTGAGTCGTATTATGTATGATGTTAAGTGATTATCGAAGTCTGTAATGTCCTGTAGGTTTAATGTGCTAAATATTAAGAATGTGAATGGCGTGTAGTGTGTACCCTACACGCCATTTACATGCATTGATACATTTTTTTCCAACAAATTTATGTGTGTATATTTCTATTTTGGCGTTTTTCCATTTGTCTTGTTTATGGGTACGCATGGGTTTTGCCAAATGTCAGGAATTGAACACGGAAAAAATGTTGCTTTTTTAGTGAGCAACATTTTTACCATACTCGCTTTCTTTACTGTTACTATTACTATATTATTACTATTACTATATTCGCTTTGATTTTAGTTTTGATTCGTTGCGAAATAGGTCGCGGTCAAAAGCTACTAATGAATTTTATGCCAATATTTACAAGAAGAGTTTTCTTGGGGTAAAAACTTGCCGAGTCCGACCATGAAAATAAAACCGTTTAGGGGCGCAGCCCTTTAGGATTGAATCCGGCCCTGATAGTGTTAATTAACTATTAAGGCAACGAGCCAAACCCATTGTTTCGCCATCGCCAGTGTTTCGTGACATAAACAAATTTATCTAGTCGACCGTAGGTACGAATTTTGACACACCCTATACTATATCATGGGAATTAGGTGACATCTTTGTTCATATTAATTATGTACCTTCTCTGTTACATATTAAACGAGTTTTCGAGGTATTTAGTATGTGACTACATCTTTGTTTCTCTGTGGATAAAGCACATACGCTGAATAGAAAGGCGGAATTATTGTACTACTAGATGTTACCCGCGACTTCGTGCGCGCAATAGGAAATCTCGAAGGAACCGTACATTTTGCCGCGATGAAAAGTAGCCTATGTCCTTCCCCGTGGTCTATTCTATATTTGCGCCAAATTTCATCAAAATCGGTCCGGTAGTTTCGTAGCCTATTCAATGCAAACAAACAGACCTTGCCTCTTTTATTATATTAGTATAGATGTCCTTCCCCGTGGTATATTCTATATCTGTGCCAAGTTTCATCAAAATTGTACAGTAGTTTCGGAGCCATTCAATGCAAACAAACATACAAACAAACAAACCTTTACTCTTTATTAAATATAAATGACGCAGACAGTAAACTGTCAATGCTACTATGCGAGCGGAACACTAAATATAAACCCACAGAGATAATAATATACTAGATAAACCTAATAAAAATAGTTTTAATTTCTTTTACATAAGGCAGACGACGAGATGACTCAAGATTTGCTTTGTATGCATTTGATGAAATTAGTGAATCATAGGAAGGTAATTCTAACGTGTTTGATATAGGAAGTAGGTACAGTCACCGACAATAATTAATCTTAAACACAACAGGAAGTTTCCAAACTGTTGAGAACGGCTCCCTACGGCGGCGGCGGCGGCGGAGCGTAGAGAGATATCAAAATCAAAATCAAATCAAAATCAAAAGAATTTTTATTCAAAATTGGTATTTTTAATTAATACTCTTTTTGAACGTCGATACTACGTGATGCCTACCACCGGTTCGGGAACTATACTAACAAGGGGCAAACACACATTCACAAATTCAACATAGGTATCTGAAGGCGCGGCGGCGCCATCGCCATGGCCTCGTCAGTCGCTATTACATAAGTTTTAGCATGTTACAATGTTTATTTATTTCCATACAAAAAGAGATTTATATGGAAAATAATAAATATCGACAAAACTACCTTTTTAAGCTATTGCATAGCTTCTATTGCGGGCCTTGAGCGCGGGGACCGAATCCAGAAATTCCGTAACGAAAAAACCTCACGCTCCGTGCATCGTCTAACGTCGTTTCAGTTCGGCAGTCTTCGAGACGAGCTGCTCCGTAATCGGACGAATACATAAGCAGCTGTTTATGAGAAAGTAATTGTAAAAAATAATAATTTAAAACCCACATGTATTGTAAAATAATAAAAATATTTTAAACAATATTAACTTTTTATTTATTTAATAAAAGAAAAATTTGTTTTCTTATCGGTCACCACGCTCAAAAAGTGTAACTTGAATTAATATCAAAGAAAAAGAAATACTGCATAAATAAAATAAAATAAATAAATAATTATAATTGCATAAGTTGATACAAAATGCTATGCAATAGCTTTACCGCGGCAGTCCCCGAGTGCCACACGTCTTTTTTTTTCGATACAAGTTTAGTACCTACCTTTTTTTTGCATGAAAAATGTGACGGGGGACTGGAAGTATTATTTATAATGCCGGGTGGACGTGATAAAAGGTTGGAAAATCTCTGATAAAAACGATCTGACGATAATTCTTATTTCAATTGGGCATGGGAGCGATTTAAATAAATGGGTTTATGTTGCCAGCGACTCCATTCGAGTAGTCAAAATAATAATGTGTGTAACTAAGTAAGCAAAAGTTATCCCCACTGGAACAAGCAAAATTCAATTTCATAGACATTGAGGAAAATACTCTATTGGGCCTTGACCAAAGATTTCAAAACTAAATATTTAAGTGGAGACAGTTTTTTTCCTCAACATGCCTCGTCTATAATAATATATACGTCTATGCCTTTGACACCAAAACATCCTAATATGATGGAATTTGTATTAAACTCCCACCCACTACCACTTAATATTCATAGTAAAACCATAAAACCCATCGTTACCATAAAAGATCTTAGCTATGTCTTAGCTACATAATATTATATAGCTTCAGGCTTTAAGAGGAAAATATCTTATGTATTTTTTGGTAAAACCACGTCCATTTACTACCTACTTTGTTTACCAAACTGCAGGGAGTCATATTACATCGTCGATGCGACACAGCGTCAGAAAACAGCTTAAAACTCAGTAACGCACTTGTAACTCCTCTAGTTTTCCGTAATGTGCGACGCAATCACTTACTACTGGAATCTGTAAAAGCCTTATCCTTTGCCTTTATAAATACCATAAAAAACGAATTTTCTAGTGTTCCAGATTTGAAAAATGTCGTTCTATTACCCGAAGAATTTTCGCGCCAACGGGTGGGGATGGCACCGCGGCGCAAGCGCAGCTAAGGCCATTGGGGGCTTTCTGGACCGAGAGAGGGGGAAGGGGAATTCGGAGCCATTGCTTGGCAACGGTAGTAGCTATGGCAACAGCGGAATCTTCGGCAGCTTATATCCGAAGTTGCCAGACTCGGATGACAGTGATTTTAGTGGTGTGAAGCTGTATCCTGCGTTGCCAAGGGAGGAGTACGAAAGCGGCGCGGTAGAGGAGGTGGTGGAAGAAGCGTGCGCAGCTGTAAATGTCAATGCCGTGGTGAGTTTTTATTTTTTTATAGCATAAGGTAAAAATCACAAAGAATAATTCAGTTGTGAAATTGTCAAAGACCGCGTAGGAATTTTTCAGTGAGCAATCCGTAAGACTAGACAGTAAGTAAAATGTATACATAATATTATAAAACATACGTAGATTCATATTTCATACATGTAACCTACATTTTATTAGGAAATCGTGCAGATTTTGAGGATATTGTTATGTAAGGTTTTTTGTTATATCCGCCTTCCAAAGACTTAGGTGACTTTATCTGGGGTTTTTCTCATGACTGTGTCATTATTACCTTTTATAACTTGTGTAAGAGATAACGTCCGAAATTAATAATCAATCTAAATCTACCTTTAGCTATCTGAGATCAATATTTCAATACATTTCAACGATCCTAGGATTAACTTCACGTCAATTTTTGTTTGAGAATCGAAGATTGAAGAGAATTTCGGGCTCAAATTCACAACTAAACAGTTTATTTTTGTATGTTTAGCAGTCATCTTCAAGCGTAAAGGTAAAACTCCCGTTGGTATTACATATTTTGATGTCGATTTTAATTTAATAGCTTAAATTAATTTATAAGAATTATCACTGTGCATCTTAATGATTCCAAAACTACGATACCACAGCTTAGTCATACAAAATGTTTCGTTTTGAAGCAAAGAGCTTTTATTATTATATCAGGTCATTACATATGAAATTGGCGCTTTGTAAAGGAGGAATATAAAGTCGATTTTTTTTAAACATAATATATTTATTTAATCAAAGTATATAACATTGCTATCTATGCACTTTTGCCATCTCATAGGTATTTCATTGATTCCTTTACTAAAAAAACCATTCGGACAGGAATCAATAAAATCTTTGAAGGCGCTTTGGACTGCCCCATCGGAGTTGATTTTTTTCCCTTGCAAGAAGTTATCCAAATTTCGAAAAAAAATGTAATCTGTTGGAGCAAGGTCCGGGGAGTACAGTGGATGTCTTAGACATTCCAATTGAACCTCCTCTAATTTGGTAGCCGTCTGTTGTGCAGTGTGTGGTCTAGCGTTGTCTTTAAGCAGCAGTAGCCTAGAGCGAATGACCAACCTCGTTTGTTTAGCAGCTAGCTTTTCCATCATGATTTGCAGTTCCTGGCAATAGACATCTGCCGTAATCGTCTGGCCAGATTTAAGAAAGCTGTAGTGAACGACACCGGCATTAGTCCACCAAACGCTCACAAGTAACTTTTTTTGAGTAAATTTTTGCTTGGGGCAGGCTTTGGCTGGTTCGCCAGGGTTCAGCCATTGCGATGAGCGTTTCTGATTATCGGTCTCCGGCCGTCCACGGGGCTTGTTCTGCAGGTCGAAATTTCGAGAACGAAAACGTTGGAACCAAAAACGCACTGTGTTTTCTTTTGCGACACCGACGCCATACACATCATTAATCCTTCGAGCCGTTTCTGTAACACTGGTGCCACGGTGGGACTCGTACTCGAAAATAATACGTACGATATTTCAAGTTTTCCATTTTGTAAACAGAGTGACGCAAAGAAAAAACCAAAAGAGGGCAAAACAAATGAATTACGGTTTTCGAAACACAAATGCATGAGTGAATAGCGGTATAAATTTGAAATTGGAATTCCTAACCAAAGAAGATATATTTAAGATCAAAGTGGCCAGTACGACAAAACGCCAATTTCATATTATGTAAAGACCTAATATATTAGGTTTGCGACCCCAAACATCTGATTTCTGAAATTAAAGCTCTGCGCCTCGAAACGATCAACCCTGTAGTCAATAGGGATGTTGCCTAGTGTGGAATATCACATTTTTATGTGTTCCATTTATAAGTTGAATTTTAAAATTGTTGATTATAGATACATAAATTTAAAAGAAATAGGTATTTAGATTGACGCGATTAAAAATTATAAGCAAATAAAAAATATTGCCCATATCTCTCTCGCAAAACGATTTGTCACGTCACAAGTTGCTACCGCCATACATTTTGTAATGACAAATGTATGGTGGGTGCAACTCGTGACGTCACAGGCCGATATAGCGCTCTCTTATAAATTGTAAATTTAAATTGTTTGTATCTTCGTTATTTTTTAAGATATATAAAAATAGGTTCTAGATGTTGTCTAACATCGAGTAGACGAAAAAAAATTTTTAGGCAACATGCCTATAGTGCATTATGCATTGTTAAAAATATATTTTGCTATGCTTTCCATGGATAAGGCTATTTTATTACGTATTATTAGTGGCCATCAAGTGGTCAGTCACATTTAGGTAAGCACGTTAGCCCACGTTCTCACGAGCGACTTTTTGTGGTCGTCACAGAAAAAACTGCAATGTAAATATAACTGCGCTAATACAATAAAGTTGAAAATCGAAGTGTGAGATTTGACAGCTGTACACGATTTTCAGCTCTATTGTTATTGTTATAGCGCCCAGTTCTATTTACAGTGCAGTTTGTTCTGTCGCGACCACAAAAAAACGCTCGTGGAAACGTGGGCTAAATGCTTACCTAAATGCGACCTTAGGCGTATTAAATGACGTCAGATACTTCATACAGCTACTATACAAGCGTTGAGTGTACGACTGTCATGATGCAATGACCGCGATGACGTGTTTTCCCGCCCATTTTAATTATCGAACACACGTTTTGTTTTGCAGACGAAGTAAAAAATCGCCCTACATACACGAAGAAGTTAATAGAAAGGCCTTGGCCACGCCAAAACCTTGGAAACGCATATCTATACATTTTGGCACAAATAGAGTTTCGGAGCCGTTTGGCTTTGGAAATGCAATGGTAACTGAAAAGTTTATGAAAACTACAAGAATCGAGAGTTTCTGGAGGAATGCTGATTGTGAAAATATTTATTGTATTCTCAATTGGTTGTAATCATATTACAGAGCCACACAGAGGCCGCAAATATTTCTTCTTCATATTTTTTTCGCTCATCATCATGATCAATAACCACCTGTGTCCTCACAGCCCACTGCTAGGGTCTATAAGTAATCTATAAGCGACTACACTAGCTCCGAGTATTATGGTTTATGATGTATCTACTTATTTCCTAACCCCCTTACTAATAAAAATATTTATACAGTGTATAAGCTATATAACATTTTGTATGTCAAGTGTCAAGCTACTTTTCCGATGTATCAGACAATGACAAAACATTGTATACCCTAAACACTGTATTTTAATTAGTAAGGGTGTAAAAATACACGTGCATATAACTATCCAGATAAAATGGAATTGTGTACTTACTTTTATCTGAAAAAAGAGATTTGTTTTCGTATCAACTTTGAATTACAAGAAAACGAGTTTGCTTCGTCACCATGCGTCACACGAACTAAAATATCAATGTTATTCATTTTAATTATTTTTAAAGTCAGTAAGTACCTACTTATACTTCATAGTGATATCATCAAAGTTAATCCAGAATCCTTTGTATGTTTGTTTGTAATAAGATGGTATTGCTGTCGATACGTCTTAAAATCAATATACACGGACATGAAACATGAGTTCAATCCTCTCTTTATACTATGGTTCAATTAATCATATTCGAACAATATTATTACTCGAGAAACTTGAATCTAAGATTCTAATATCTACCAATGAAAGTGTTCATTTTACTATTCCTGACAATAAGCGAATGAAGATACCGTGTAGTAAGTGAAGTTTAAATTTAGTGACTAGCTTTTGCCCGTGACTCCGCCGGCATAAATACAATATCCCACAGGAACACTATACTTTTTTGGGATAAAAAGTATAGTAAAGTAGCATATGTGTTAATCCAGAACCTCAATTCTCGTATTTAAAGTGGATTTTCATTGTACTTTTATTCTGTTACAAGTGAAGGGACTTGTTTTCATTAGTTGATTTTGTGACATTTTGTGATTGGTCCAATCAGGAGGCGACAGGCGTTAGAGGCAGTTTTAGCGTGTCGGAACTTGATAGTAGGTAATTGTATTATTGCAGGTTTTATATAGCAGAATTGACCCTCAGAGCTCAAACTGTTAGGTACCATACCCAGATTTCATCAAAATCCATTCAGTAGTTATACGTGAAAGAGTAACAATACATTCTCACTTTTACATTTATTTTATGGATTCTGGATATAACAAACGCCTCCGTGATCCACATGTTTAGAGCTAGGCTCTCGACTCCGGGGGTGTTGGATTCCCGCGTTCCCCGAACAAAAAAAAAATGTTTTCATGTCTGGTTAGGTACATGTAGGACGACTATCTGATTGTCTCACAAGAAAGATGATCCATGCGTCGGATGGGCATGTAATAAGTCGATCCTGCGTCTCTCTATCTCTCTCGCCAGTCGGTCATCTGTCCCATTGGGTACAGTAAAGGAAGAGAGAAGTGAGAGAGTGCTCTTGTGCACTGCGCACACACTTGGGCTCTATAACTCCTGCCACCGCCAAATAAAACTATTCATTTTCCTCGAGAGTACCTACTGCCTATAACAGTATTTTATTTTATTATTCTGGTAGGCGCCGTAAAGTATAAGGAGGTCCGAGGTCATCAAATCAGCTGGACTATCTTTCAGTATCGCGGATTTGTGAACTGTTGCCATTTGCGCCTTGAGACCTTTCTACTATAAAATTTTGACATGGTATTCCGTATTCCTGATTAATCTCTGATTTTAAGGAGTAGAATGTCTTAAAAATGTCCATGTCTTAAAAAAATACTTTTCTTACCTACACACAAACGTTTCTTCACGAATTTATCCATCATGACTACTGTAGGTATAAAACGGCCACAATAAGTGAATCGTACTATGGAACATCATCTATTGAACCTTGAATAGATGATGTTTCATATTTAGATTCGCTTTATTTGGCGATTTTAGACCTGCAGGGTGGGTGGAAAGGTGAAGGTTGAGCAGATACAACCTTCACCCTTTGGGCTTTTGCCTGCCATCCAGGACCAAACCTGCATTTTTCACCATTCTCAATTTACTATTGGGCAACTCACTACAATATCATAATAATGCTCTTTATAATTCTCTCAACTGCGAGATAAAATAAATTGTGGGGATATTCAGTTGAGCGTTTGTTAGATTATGTTCATGGTGTAAATATAGCGCGCCCATATGTTCCCTTTTCGCGGCCATTTTTAGATGATGACGTCACAAAATGGCGCCCAAATATTGAGTCGAGGAATTTAATAAAAGTTACCATTAAGTTGAACCGTTTATATGACGGATCACGCAGGGTCAAAGTCAAAGAATGAGACCATATGCCTAATTCTGAATGTTGATATAGAGATGTTATTACTTTTATGTAGGTGTATTTCTTTGTTACTTAAATGGGGTAATTAGTTTTGTCTTGATATTTCATCGGGCTCGGAGGACCATTAAGGCTGGGACTATAATATTATTATGACCCGGAATCTGGTGGACCCGAGAAAATTCAGAGCACTGAAAATAGAACGCTGCGGTAATACAAAAGAGTTGAAAATCGAGGTGTCGAGTATCGTGTTCAATTTCAAGCTCTATTGTACTCGTATTATCGCACAGTATATTTTCAGTGCTATGAATTTTCTCTGGCCATGCAGACAATATGGTCCCAGCCTAAGTTTATAATAATAAGCTTAATATTGTTCAGTATATTATGTTAATAGGCGTCAGCTGATGTATTGATATAGCTGAAGATCATAATGATACTGGTATCTGAATACATCTATTTATGAAGTAAAACTTCTATATAGACGGGGGGTATTACGATTTTCTGTCACGGAAAAAGCTTTACGCCTACGGCCCTTTCGACGTGTAATACAAATAAGATATGAGTAATTTTGAAAACTAATGTCAGATACGCGTAACGCAGTTACTAAGGCGCTTGGATTTTGCGTTGTTGACCAATTATTAACACCTTTCCTCTCGCTTTCTTGCAATTTGTGGGAGTGATTTCATGAAATGGGACGGAAGTGTGTAACAGGAAGTCGCAAAAGCGCACGCGCGAAGATTTGATTTGACGAATGAGCGCGCGGTGGTAGAGTTGGACGTCCGTCAGATTCAAAAAACATATTTCAATACGTTAAGCTTTTTTAAATTTTGACGTTGATTTCTGTCACTGCTTAATGGAAAAGTTTCCGTATTTTTAACACGCTTTTATTAGCTCGGGTCGTATGTAACGGAATCTTTGAGCTTAATTTTCACCGGTTTCTAGACGTCTGATCAACTTGAAACTTTTCACACGTCTTAAGGGCCGATGACAATGCAATAACCCGATAAAAATTTTCTATGCGTGTTTTTTTAGTTTTTTTAAACTATTATATTATTTTTATCATACTAGAAAATCGTACTAAGCATTGTTTACTAAGTTTTTATGAAAATATTAAATTTAGGCTCGCTCGTTTCTATATTTTATTTTCAATTGATTTACATCAAGTTATGACCCAACTTAAAAATATTCTGTTCACTTGTTACACGCTGTATACAAAAACGTGGCCTTATAAGGAGTTATAACTTTTGTGACCTTTTTAAAACCAGTTCAATTGAGGCTGTTACTTGTGTAGGTATTATATATATCTGTACTTCTTCGTGTGCACTACGGACTGTTTATTTCGACCTACAATACCTACAAGTGGTGACACCTAGGAGCACGAAGATTACTGAGGACTACGATAGCCACAACCAAGACGTCAACAAGTCGGCCGGAGAAACCTTCCGTGTGGGGGTACGCATACCATCCTGCCTGTAACAGACTAGTGAAGAGATTTCACCGTCAACTCAAAGCTGCCATCATCTGCCACGCAAATGACAGTTGGGTGGAATCCCTATAAGACGGTGGATAATCAAAATTATTTTCGATACTTTCAGCATCATTGATTTTTTTACTTAGACCATTTGGTTTAATGCAGTAAGTTGTTTAAAGAGAGAACAATCAATCAACAATCAACATGAGATCAACTTCAATAAAAAATTTAATGTTTGAATCGCTTAACTGCAACGGAAATCTATTAGAAGATAAGATTTGAGAGAGTCCTAGAGTCCTCCTTATGATTTTCGTTAAAAGTAATGGTGAGTGGTGACGTTAGTAGTCCTGTCGGTGTATTACGTATGCAGTATTGCAGTATGCAGTATGTGTGATTCGCCGTTTATTTTGTTACCGTGTTATTGTAACAAAAATACTTTTGTTACGATATGCATTGAGAAACCCAGATCGTTTTTATTGATGTGGGTAAATTTAAATCGTTTAAAATTTGGTCCAACCAGTTTTTTCAACCTATGTAATTATTGAATATGAATGTCAATATTATAGTATATACTAATATTATAAAGAGGAAATGTTTGTTTCTTTGTTTGCATCGAATAGGCTCCGAAAATACCGGGTCGATTTTGATGAAATTTGACACAAAAAGAGTTGACCACGGGTAAGGGCATAGACTGCTTTTTATCACGACAAAATGTATGGTTCCTGCGAGATTTCCCTTTGTCACATCATCTACATAGTATAGTAGAGTAAGTACATAGCCGGATCCTCTGTGCACCATGGCGTCGACTGCGACACCATGGCTTACCGGCCCGCAACACCAGAGGAGTTACAAGTGCGTTGGCGGTATAAACGCAGGTTCCTCGCGATCCTCCCGGAGGTAAAGCAACTGTCGTCAACAGGCTGCTGCGATGATTCTGCTGCTGAAAGCTGATACCGCTTACTGGCTTACTGGCCCACTACCGTTATCGCTTAGACGGGTCCGGCGGCCCAGCAACAAGGTTTTAGTGCGGCATCCCCGGGAACGTTTATCACCTCGCGCCCGGGAGAGCCCCACATACCCCGGCCGATGTCCCTAATCCGCCGGGGTTTCACACCACAAGTTAAAAAAAAGGTTCCTCGCGATCGTATACTTTGTCAAACGGCATGTTGGTGATACGTTGTCAAAAATATCATTCGTATGTCTGATACGACTCGCGATCAAACCTACACACCCAGTAGCGGCGTTAGGGGAGGCGACCGCGCTCGGGGCGCACCGGATAAAAAGGGGCGCCGCAGGCGTACTTTTCTATCCCTCGCTCAATGAGTGATAGACCTACATACTCGTAAATTCTCTAAATTACTCAATTTAGAGAATTTAAATTAAACAACTTCCAATTAGGTACAAAAAATACTGAATACTATTAACTATTAAAATTATCCACTTTCGTCACTTTAAATCTAATCTTGGAGGGGGGGGGGGGGGTACAAATCGCCCAGGACGCTGATAATGCTAAAACCGGTACTGCCTACACCTTATCAAATGCAGTACAATCTACCACTAGACCATAAAGGCTAACTGTCGAACCATTATTAAAATTCAGTTTAATGCAGTCTAATTCCAGTGGAATGCTTAGTTATTTTTTATTACCCTTAATAAAACAATATAGGTAGACCCAGTAAACGTACTTAGTATCTACCACAGACTTCTACTATCTAATAATATAGTAAGTATGTTTGAATATTACATAAGTCTAGAATGCTGGCATGTTTAGTTCGTATATTTACATACAGAAACGTTAAAGAATGTCTATATCAAGTACCAACATAATAAGTTTATTGACACTAACTTATATTGAATACTATTACGATAGTAGGCATCACGTAGGGATAATTCCATAAATGTTATTGAATGGAAACAAAACTTTTTGAATCTTGAATTTTTGAATTATTAGATGAATTCAGTAGTGTAAACTGGGGACACTTGATCACCCCTTTTGTTTTTTAACCCTCATTTTCTACATGTAGGACCTATTTGAACATTTTTGGCACTAGAATACGTGGAATTTATCTGGATACGAGAATTTGCGACAACCTTAGCGACAACCAACAGAATATCAGTGAAAAATATAGTAATTTACATACTAAATCTAAAGACAGGTAATGTCCCTGTCAATGTGTCCCCCAAAGTGGTCCCTGTTATGGGACACTTAATCCCCCGAGGGATCCCCATACAATTACTATGCAACATAAAAAGTTTTAAAAAACGTTGGTACTTTCATTTATTCCTTATTACTCTTAAATAGACAACTAAAGGCTTAAATTACTTTTTAGTTTCGGTTCTCAATGTGTGATATTGGTATATTGGTACCACTTTACTACTTCAAATGCTAAACAACTACACTGACGATTTGTTAAAGGCCTATTACACTACACGGTATTCAGGGCCCGGTAGTAGAGGCGTGGCCCCTTGCAAGGGCGTCGATTATTACACTGCACCGGCCCCATCACTTTCTGTCTACAGTCTGAATGTGACAGCTGATAGAGACGTATCATGGCACCAGTTTTATCTAAACCATTTGGAAACAGGGAACATTATATATCTCGGAACAATGTTGACCGAGAAAACACTGCAACTGGTATATTTGAACAAGGGGATTGGAAGACAACATCAGATGGTTTTACTTCATTACAACACAGATAATGATGAAGCGACTATCGTACGAAACTAATTCACGAGCTCCTTCGTCTCTGAAGGCAGCAGGGGCGTAGCAACTGCTGTATCAGCCGTATCATTTATATGGGGCTCCTTAAACTCCAGGAATTCTATTACCCTGCCCTAAATAAGGGTAAGGGTCCCTGAATACCGTGTAGTGTAATAGGCATTTTAACCTTTGACTAGACTTTAGACCTGACGATTTAGAAAAACTGTCTTAAGAAAATTCTATTGTCCCTCTTTTTTTAACTCTACACTTATTGCAGTGGTTTTATGCCCTAAATTAGAAAAAAAAAGCTTACGTCATATTCTGACAGGCCTCCGCTTATAATGCGACTAATTGAGATAGGTCACGCAACTAGTCAGTGCTCACTTAAATTAGATACATTCAAATGGACAGCATTACATTCATTTTTCAATTGAAATCCGAGATCTAAGGTTGTGTTTTTGTGATATTTATTTAATTTATTTTGCCTATATTGATTATGTTAGGTGTGAATGTGGTTAAAAATCTCCTGTGCAATGTGCTTAGTTTTTCAGTTTTCCAAAAATATGTGTATTTCGAATGGAATTTATTCAAATTTTGCTTGCGGATTTTTCAGTGCCCCTTGATGATCTCATATCTTATTCTGTATTATATTGCACTAATTCGCTGTATTATTAACTAAAAAATACATGTACTTTAGTCGAAGTGGCTCAGATAAATAGTTATTAAACTTTTAACGTTACAGTTATTGACCTACATAATATTAGAACATACCACTTAGCACTCTATTTATGCTAGCACGTATTTCTAATTTTAAATGCTGCAGATATGATAAAAATTGTACTACAAAGCAAAAATTAATAACTTTTACGTGTTCAAAACGTGAATTTTGAATGTAGAATCATTTTAAACCACGAAGTTTCGAAATAATGAAGGCTGCATCTATTCATACGGTTGACGGATAACCGTATGAATAAATTCAATATAATTTTCCAGTAATCATATATTAATCATCCGTAATATAATCCTTGATACTTTATTTTACTTTAATGTAAATTTAAGAAGTCTAAAGCCTAAAGGATTTAAAATTCTTACGAAAAACCATCTCCAAACCCATTTGTGCCCTGAATCACTAAAATATTTGAATAAAATCAAAGCAAGTAACTATAAATATTTTAATAACACAGGAAAAAGTCAAAATTGCTTGTAATGTTATTGACAAATTCTTGCATTCATTAAAAGTAGTTGAACTACAATGAAATGAAATGAAAATGAAAATATACTTTATTGTGCACAATCAGTAGTTACACTCACAAATATAGAATATACTAACGACACTACGATAGTACACAAAGGCGGGCCTTATTACTAAATAGCAATTTCTTCCAGACAACCTTTGCAAGAAAGGAACAAATTGCTGGAGAGGGGTATGGCGCTAAAAGTATTTATCTTGATAATATAAACATAAAATAAAATAAATAAATACATACATACACAATAATACATATACAAAAACTTAAATAATAAAATAAGTAAAAACAATTTACGTTATAATAATAATATATATAACACTATATGCATATTGTTACATCTGACACAGTCTGAGGTAGTACTCTTTTAAGGAGGATTTAAAAGTATTCAATGTTTTGGCTTGTCTTATTCGGGTAGGGAGAGAGTTGGGGATATCAAGAAGGAGATTTGTAGAGGACCGCAGCTCTTGCCTGTCGGAGCAACGAAAGCTGTAGGTTTCCTTTAGATATTGAGGGCTGTTGGGATCAAATAGGAAGGAGTAAAGAAAGGAAAGTACGTGAGCATTACGGCGTAAGCGAATTGGTAACCACTTGAGCTTGTTACGGAACTCAGATATGCGGTCAAATTTGCGCAAGCCAAAGAGCCAAAGATGAACCTCAGAGACAGATTCTGGAGTCGCTCAAGTTTGTTGAGTTGAGAGACAATAATATTTCATGGTATATAGAGTACTTATTTATAAAAATATAATCATTACATTGAAACACATCCTAGAGCTGGTGTTCTAGTAGGCTAAGATTTCCTATTCTTTTTAAATTCTTATTTTATTTGTTCTATCTTTAGAGTTATCTTGTTCAGACTTGACCTACCACAACAGTAGATAAAATAAAAAATTGAATAAGATTTATCTAATCAATACATATTGTATTTTAGTGTCTATTCATGTTGATAAAATTAAAACACGATAGGAACATTTCATTAGATTTTTATCTATGAATTGAATGCCAACAGTTAAAATATAAAAGTACCTAAATATATATTTAAAAATACTTTTTCTAGTCTTTCTTGAAAATATCTAACTAAAATCTGAATACAGAGGAAATTCCTTACTACATAGTTCATTTCATGAATAGCTGGGGAAGGCTGGGGACAGTAGTGTAATGTGAAGGAGTCACAATAGGTCCACTTGGGTTGCAGTGACAATATACAAATTAATGGTCTTCCTTAAAAAAATCTGATTGTGTTCAGTCCGTTCAGTTATTTTACCTCTGACAGGACCTTTATGCCGACAATATATAGTCAGAGGTAAAATAACTCTAAACATACTAAATGCTATAGAATTTGGACTATGTGGCCAATTAAAAACAGCCATAGACAATAAAAACAATTTTTAACACTCATATTAATTTACACCATATTCTAAGGCCCCACAGTTTTACTATGAGTCTGTTAATAAACAGAGGTCATAGAATGATGTCATTCCATATTAAAGTAGCATAATAATCTGACAGTTTCCATCTTATTCTCTACAGAGCATGTGCTGTGTGATTACATCCTCAGTTAAAAAAACATTTTTGAAAATGGAATAGTAATGTTTTTATATTTTTTTTACGAGGAAAGTACTACTTACATCAAAATTCAAGTGCTACTTTCTGTTTTCATATTTCGTTTTTTTGTAGTTAAAAACCAATTGAAAAAAGTTAAAGTAATATGATGTAGTATAGTTGTAAAGTATGTGATTTAGATCTAAAGAATAGTATAGTACGCACAGAGATTTAACCATTTTCACCCTTAGGAAGTCAAAATGTCCTAGAAAAAAATGAGACAATAGTGTAGTGTATTAGTGAGACCAAAATGGGTCAAAACGGCGGGGATTTTGGCGTGCTTATACAAGGCGCAGGGCGGCAACTGCTGAACCAGGGGGGGCAAGCGCTATTCAACTATGGAGCTCAAGCAATCGGGAACATCATCAACGAGGTGTTCCAAAAGAAAGAGGTGGAACAGAAGAGGTTTCTGCCGAGCATTAAGAATTATAAAGTGGTATGTTTTACTTTGTATATTTCTTCGTTGCTTGAATCTTTTATTTATTTTTCAAGATCTAAACGCGAGGATATAATATATTATAGATATTTAGCTACAAATGACAATACTATTGTTATACACAGGTATTTAGATTATTCCCTTGTCAACTTTAAGTTTTTTTTGTATCAAATGACAAGATATTAAGATTTAAGACACATAATACTAGAGGTCAATAGGTTTGGTTAGTCTGGAAACACACTTGTAACTCTTGGGATGTTGCAGATATCTATATAATGTATAATCTTTCCATCAGGCAATTTTTATACTCGTTTGTATGCATTCAATGGGTAATTAGACCAAATAGCATACTTTATATTCGGATACAACAACTTTGGCGGTATAAAGCAGCCGACTAAACTCTCCCACGCAGTTTCTTGACTTACTCGAGCGTATCATCATTAGCTTAAAACAATGACTCATACGAATTAGCATCTGCCAATAGATGATAACCTAACCTAGTCTGTGTACAGTCGCCGACAAACATTTCGAACTTACTGCTATGGCAATAAGGTTCAAAAGTGGTACCGTATCGGTGGCTTCTATTACTATGGAAGATTAAGTTAGAATTCGCGGAGTTATTACAAAAGTAGTAAGATCAATTTGTAATACACGTAGGTACAGTCGTACACTGGAAATATCCGCGAACTTGTCGGATAATTGTAATTGACCTTTTACTGATCAACACACTAAACATCTTCTTTTAAAAATGGCTCCTTAGTGAATCGCCACGCTGAACATCCAATGAGGGTTTATAGATGCGTGACACTGACAGCTTTTTGACACGACAAGGACCGTCGCGTCGGGCTACCAAGCGCCGCCTGCGAAACGAAAGCGAACTGTGTCATCAATTATGGCATAGCCCATAGGCATCCTAGTTATGTTATACTGCTTATGCCGGCCACACTACAGCTAATATCAATGCAATGTATGCATGACCGGCATAACGTGACCTTCACATAGTTTCGCATATATATTTTTTCTTATAAATTAAGTTTATGTATAATTCTGTCGTTGTGCGTTGTGTGTATGGCTAGCTTAATGCTGGCCACACACAATACGGTCCACCGGAGAGGTCTACATGTGTAGGCATGCCTGCAGGTAGACTGAAACGTGTGTGAGAATTAGGGATGGCAGACGTCCCGTATTTCCCGGGACGTCCCGCATTTTAAGTATTATTATTACATTTTTAATTTTTTATTAAAAAACTAAAAAGTATCCCATATAGGTAGATAAATATGAGCTCAGGCACCCTAAAACTAATCAAAAATGCAAAAACTCGCTCGATCCTCAGTAAAATATAAAACAATTGTCACTAATTAATTGATTTTGTTCTTTTTTTGTCCCGGGTAAAAAACTTAAATCCCGTATTTTTTGGCTTATGTAAGCATTTGTCCCTTATAGCATAAAAAAAATCTGGCAACCCTAGTGAGAATAGACCGGCGTAGTTTTTTTAAACTGCGCTGGCGACCGGAGCAAGATCGAAAATCAATTCTTTACAGTGACACCGTACGGTGTACCTGTGCGTGTATGCGTGTACTCCGGTCGCTGGTGCAGGTCGCGCCTTAAAAAGGTCTAAAAATGCCACCGCGTCATGTTTGCGTTCAATCGATGCCATCGCAAAAAGAACCGGACCGGTACACGAACGTCCCACACGCTACCGACGCCCGACGTCCGGCTGACATGCGCAGGCAAACCTATAACCTATAACACATATCCTCCGGTAGACCGTAGCGTGTATGGCTTACTTAAAACTTTGTCGTAAAATAGCTAAGTAATTTAAAAAAAATATTAAAAGACGTGCCTTATCGCATACGAATGTTGCAATTTTAGCATTATCATCAAGCGGACGTGTTGTCGTTAACTCTACCGTACAGGTACACGCAAATTTAGAAAAGTGTGAGGATGGATGGATGGATGTTTCTTACTTACTCTTTCACGCAATAATCACTAAATGGATTTTGATATTTGGTATGGCAGTAGTTTAGGCTCTGGGTTAACTCATAGGCTACTTTGTATAGCAGCCAAATTTACTGTTCCTGCGGTGTTTCTTTCTGCGCGTATGAAGTCGCGGGCACACATCTAGAAGTAAAATATTATCGAAATAAATATTAGGTATGCGTATGCTGTATGACTGAAGCAGTTTCAAATGTAATGATGAAGCCTGTTTTATAGTCATCCATGTCACGAGACACATTGCTTTCATCTCTAATTGTACATTAATAATTTGTCATATGTTGCGTCTACCATAATTATAAGCAAATAAACGAAACTTCCTTTGATCATTTTCCTCGATTGCGCTCACAACATCGTAATTAAAAATCTCACGTCATCGTGCTTTACTAAGAACGGAAAAAAGAAATGCCAACAGCTAGTAGTGGTAGGGGTCCCCAACTTGTGAGAAGTGGGAAATCCGCCGATAGATTAGCCTGGGAACACACAAGATGTCAAATTCAGTAAGAATTCACGAAATGGTTAATATTTTTCTTTCGCTGGGGCCAGACCCAACGCACACAGAGCATCGTCTGGTGGCGTAAGTGGTATCAAAGCGGACAATTTTCGATTATTTTTCTGTCACCAGGCGGCACTTCGTAGCTGTCCACGATCCTTGTCGTGTCATAAAGCTGTCAGATGTCACGAATTTAAAGACCCTCTTTGTATGAGAGTGTCAGATGGATCTGACATATTCAGGATCCGAACGATTCAGCACGTGTGTGGTACATGCGTGTTTTGTGTGGAGTCCTGGCCTTCGACCTGAATTTGACATCCTTAAAGGATGTCACAAGAGCACTCTCTCTTCCTTTACTCTCATAAACCAGTGGGACGGATAACTGGCACGACTGGCGAGAGGTCAGACGCAGGTCCGACTATTTACATGCCCATCCGACGCATTGATCATCTTTCTTGTCAGACAATCAGGTGATCAGTCTGTTGTCCTAACCAAACTTGGTATCAACATTTTTTTTGTTGTTCTAATGCGGAAATCGAGCCCACGACCTCCGAGTCGAGAGCCTAGCTCTAAACCACTGGACCACGGAGGCTGTTGGCATAAGCATGTTTCCAGGCTTATGCTATACCATATACGTAAGCGTATACCTGATAAATTTGCCTGTACAGTTGAGTTGTATAGGTAAACCGGAGCGTTTATGTGTGCACAACTATGCAGGTTTCCACACCACTCAGCTGAAACCTACAACAGTGGCGTGCTGTTCCTACAACTCCATTCCTATCGGCTTCACTTACCACTTATCATTTGAAGACCCTCATCCAAATCCCTACCTATTATACAGGCTAGGGCTTCCCTATAAAGGAGAGCCAGCCTTCGCCACTGCAAGCTTACCTGTCGGGTATAACTTTACGAGTAAATGGGCCTGTCAGGTACACCCACGTGTAAGGCTATCTTTAGATTGCAAGAGCCCTAACGGCTCAACAATTAACAATAAAATGGCTTGCTGTTGCGTTGGTCAACCTAATATTCCTATTTCCTAATAGGACGACATTTTCTTAGGGTCAATTCACACTGAAACGAAACGATACGTGACATGGCGCAGCATGATACTATGCTACATAAGAAGATACACGTTTCATTGTAAAAGTTCGAATGTCATGTTGCACCGCGCTGCACCGCGTATAGTGCAGTGTAGGATTGATGTCATATGAAATCTTTTTGTGTAGTGAATAAAGTTCAATTTTGAATATGTAGCTATGTAGAAAATGCAGCGCCGCGTATCGTTGCTGTGTAAACTGACCCTCATCTGTCTTATGCTAATAAATTATCGTAATAAACGTATTCTATTCTATTCTTATGCGATTCTAAAATCTTAATTAATTTTTCGGCTTAGGTACCTCTTTTCTCCGCCGTCGCCTAGCTACGCCGGTTCAGATAATCACGCAGATTAGAGCTAACCTTGCAGCAACTCGCTCAATTGAGCTCTCTGAAAGGTTTCAATGACGTAGTTTCACGGGCGGCCATTTTGTAAATGGCTATTTTAGTATATATATAATATAATTTTGATACTTTTATACTATATAGTATACACATATTTAAGATTTTTACTATCCAAGACCCAGGAACACAGAAAAACTTTTGTCCCTTCGGAGGGATTCGATCCCGCGACCTCCTTAAGCGCCGACGTGCTAACCACTGAGCCACAGAGGTCGTACTAGCCTTCTGCCGGTAGTTAAACCCATAAAAATCACAACGTCTAGTCTCTACCATAAATTTAAAAGCCACTAAGCATCAGGCGATTCAAGATGGTCGTTTAAACTTGCATAGGCACAACCACAAACATTATAAAATACATAAAAACACATTTCACCTCGAGATTTACCATTTTAACCGGTAGTTTTTTCTCCAACGTCCAACCGAAATAGTTCTGTTGGATCGTTGCCAAAACAACGTGTTTCTTGGATTCTGAATTTCCGACTGGATTTGTCATCGATCTTTGAATGATAGTCAGAATATCAGAATTTATTATACCAGGACTACAGTGTACATCACGTGTCTCGACCATTTTTATGTCGCGACCCACGTAAAAGTCAAAAAGTCTTGCGACCGCGTTTCTATAAAATTATTATGATTATGATTGTACATCGCGCGATATTTTTATCAGCTACGAGTATATGTTATATTATTAGCCTTCGCTGGTTCGAACGCTTTTTTCGACGTTCGATACAAAAGACTCGTTCGAAAAACGAATCTTTTGTACCCATATGTAGATAGTATTTATTATTTTTCAACATACTGCGACTTTACCCACTTTACAAACAAACCCCTCCCAAAAAGCTTGCGACACGTTGCTCTACAGTCTACACTAAGGGGAAAATGATTTGTCTTCACTCCCCGGATCTCAATTTAAACTATTTTCAGTTTCCTACATTTTACTAAACTACTAATTTGCATACGTTAGTTTCACATAAAAATGGCACTTTACGAAAACAGTGGTGGTGGTGGAGATATTTCAAAAAAGATCACATGCTATTCCACATTTTTAAATTTCTTTACTGCTGAAACATTTAGTATCTAACAAGATCTCACCGTAGCGAACAAAGACTTGACGATTAAAAAATCTAGATAATCCGGATTTATGTGGAAAAAATCCGAAAATCCGGAATTTAAAAAAAAACGGAATTTGCAATCCCTGCCAGCGGCTAGCCTCGTGAGCCATAGTCCAGACTGGGAAAAAGTTCCTCCCGGCAACACAGCCGCGAGCTGTCATTCGTTCACAAGTCGCTTCACTTATAATACGATCAAAGTAAAATCAAAGTCTACTTTAAATACGAGAATAGAGGTTCTGCTGTTGTGCATTCCGTGGCGATATACGCGATGCCACTTGATATATGAACATGATATGGTTTGGTCAGAATACTCTTGCAATTAATTACCAGTTACCACATGACATGAATCATCCATGTCATTAAATATTTAGGTTACATCTAGATTCTAGATATTGTGTAGATAACAGTTAACACACAAAATATATCTGATATGACATCAGCCGTTAGACTTCAACTGTCTATGTATCTGTTATATCTGTAATATCTGTTGACGGCTGCCGCTATGACAAGTAATAACAAAAATATGCTAAAAAAAAAAGAATAAAATATGTATTTAATGGGGGCTCAAATACAAGAAACGTGCTTTTTAGCCGTTTTGTACGGAACCCCTTCGTTCGCGAGTCCAACTCGCACTTGGCCGCTTTTAATTTTTCTTTGTTTTGAGACAGCCAGACCCACCTATGGTTTAAAAGGCACAATGTAATGAAAATGTATTGTTACTTCAGCCTCATAGATGGCGCTACTTGTTGCTTAAATATTTTAAATACATTTTAACCCCCAACTACAGAGGGGTGGTATAAGTTTGACGTGTCTCTCTGCCTGCGTGTGTGTGTCCGTAGCTCTCAACAGATGATCCAATTATGATCTAGATTTTTTTTGTTTGAAAGATGACATGATCGAGTGTCTTTAGGTATATTTCATATTTTACAGCCACGCTGCAGCCTGCAACACATTAACTATTATTATTTTTCCTGTCGTCGCGCGTCGTGCATCAATAAAACAATAATTTCATCTCTAATATTATGTCACTTTGATTGGCACTTTGGTATATGCGTATAATGGAAATTAGGAATGTGGGTTTGAACCCGGTCAGATATGAATATTTTTGTGTTTTTTATTTATTTATTTATTTCTAGAACTCTGAGCAAAGCTCGGTTACCCAGGTCATATACATTTTACATACAGTTTAATTCTTAAAAAAAAATGTTTTTTCCAAAAAATCTAGCATAAAATATTATTATGCTTTTGTGCCTGATTTTCGAGTGAAGCTGTAGGATGCTGTATATTGGGCGTAGTGGGTTACACAGTAAATATTTACATTCCGTCTATATTTACGCTCGCTACGCACAGCTCGGTTTACGACCGCACACATTGTATATCGATCGGTGACTAAACGTGGATTAAGCTTTGCGCACTTTGGTTTATATGTAGTTAAAACCCGATTAACGTTTAAGACCAACTGTTTTTTTCCTGGGGCAAAATGGTGTATACCTAAACACAGCAGTGATATCTGATATTAAATATATTTATCACTGCTGGATTTACGAGCGCTCACATTGTATATTGTTCGGTGACTAAACACGGGCTAAACTGCGTTTAATATTAGTAAGTTAACGACCGATTAACGTTTTAGTCCTTCTTATTGTTCATAAGAACCTATTATTGTAAAGGAATCTAGAGAAAAAAAACATACTCTTCGTAAGCAATCATTTACATCGAGATTTTCTACATTTCATTATATTGTTTGGAACTGTTTAGGCGCGAAAGCGTTACAAACATGGTTGTTTGATCTTATCACACTTTTCGCATTAATAATTTCTCGTAATACGAATCATACAGGATACTAGACTTTAGAAAAACCTTTAAGTCCTTAACCGTCTGTAGTCTAGACAAAATTCATCATTTGATCCCTCATGTCTAGACTTTAGTGTTTCATTAAAGTGCTATATATTATAAAGTAGTTTCTAAACTATTGTTATAAAATTGTAGCTTATGGGTTAATTCACACCGCGAGGATCAACGACGCGACTCGGCGTTTTTTTGAAGATAGCTATTCAAAATGTAACTTTATTCTCAAATTTATGTACGTACGTACGTCAAAATTATGTACGTTTCATTGCAAGAACGTCGCCTTCGACATTGACTTTGATTGGCTTGACATTTTGACACAATTTTGAATAGCTATCTTAAAATGCAACGCCACGTCTCGTTTCGCTGTGACCTGACCCTTAGTAGCTATATTCTGCATTAGTATCATGCGAGTCCATTCAAGGTTTTATGTCTGTTATCACAGGAAATTAGTCATTTCAATTAAACTTAGAATAAGGATGTCTAGATGACTAACTTATCATAAATTCACCATACATACTGCACCCTTCTCAATGTGCATATACTGCCAATATTTTGTATGCTATCTTCATGTATGCAGGCTATCCTTGATACTTGATTGATTTCTATGATAGGCACCACAGGACACACATGACTATTGTAACATGCAATTGGAAAATTATGCTGATGAGAATAGTGATGTTAACCTCCCAGGCACCAACCATCTTGCCACTAGCACTTGGCCATAAAAAGTACAAAAACCTTTATTCAACAATTTTAGGTTTAATTAAATTAGAGGTTGAATCTATAATTACATGTGCTCATTATGTTACCAAATAAACAAACTTACTCAGTTGCAGATGCATCGATCAATCAATAATGAAGATTTGAGATTTTACAAAAGCTTTTGACAGTGACACATATAATACGGACCTAGAGTACTGGGCGTTTAAAACGCGACTACTTTTATCGTTATCGCACTGTCTTACTAATGAATTGGGTGTAGTGTTCAATTCATTAGTAATAGTTGAGTGCTACGCCACTCCTATGAGTAATTAGATGGTGTCCCACAAGGCTGTCCTTTGGGACCCATACTATTCAACGTATACAAAGCTATGTGAAAAATATGATGAAATATAGTTTTCTTAGAAATATTTTATGTTCCTTTGTTAAAAAATTAAGTGGAATTTCTTTGATATCATAGAATTTTTAATGTAGGTACTACGTAACTTGGTCAAAAGCGTATCGCATTGAGCAGTGTATTATAGTTTGATTAAACTAAAAATTTACTAAAAGTATAATAACGACTATGGAATAAACAGACACCTTAACAGCTTTTACTTGAAATAAGTACTTTTTATTCGAGTTTATTTGACACTAGCTGTTGGCACGCGTCACGAAGTTTTTTTTTTTATTATAAAAATATATATTGTATCTTCTACTGAATAAATTATACAACATCCACTAGCTTAATCCGGCAGTTTTACTCACGTAAAATTTTGTTTTTCCTTAAAAACTTCATACGAACATAGGTTCCCGCATTTATGGTCATTGGTCATGCCTTATATCCAAGCTCAGAAACAGGGAAAAGAAAAAATATTTAAAAAATAAACAAACGTTACAGCTATTTAAGAATTTAATAAATGACTAATTCATCGCGTGAACATAGCTCGCGCTGTAATACATGCCTGAAACATGTAACGCCAATAGTTATCACATGGTCAGTGTTATAAAAGGGACCTTATCAACGTTAGTCCGTATTAACTCATGGTGTGGTCAGTACATAATATCCTTCAAGCAATATTGAACATAATAATTATACAGGCAAATATTTTTAAAATAATTCTACAGACAAACATGTTGAAATAATTGTATTTAGTGAACAAATTAACATGAAAGTTCGATTACCAATATTAATAAAATTAATTATACGAATTAATATACTGTGGAAATAATTGTGATTCGTGCAAATCGATACTAAAGAACCAATTTGATACCAAAGCTTTTAAATAAAGTTGTCAATATTTGCGGAGTATCCTAAAGTATTCCACAAATTATTTGGTTCTATTAATGAAATTGTGTTTCGTGAGTTCAAATCGATAATAAAGCTATTAAGGAAACAATATTAGAAGTGATTTACTTACCATAAATAAAAACTGTAGTTTATATTAATGCAATTAGTGATATTAGTTTTGAATCTTGATTCGATTTATAAAACTAAATATGGAGATGAAAGAAGAGAGACTCCTTAAAGTAGACAAGAACGATTTAAAATCAATAGTTACGCATTTTGCCTCACCGAAAATAGGTCATGTAGTGGAAACTTGGAAGAGGAAATCAGTGTCAATAGTTTCTCCTAAATCTGGTAGAATAACTAAACAGCCTGAGAGAGAGAAACCTGCTGAAGAAACGAAACAGAATACTGGATTCTTCTCAAAATTCAAAGCTAAAGTAGCAGATTTCGAATATAAACCATCGAATATACGAAAAAATAGCTTTTACAAACCATTCTGGGCTACTAGGGTGGTAGAACCGGAAATCGGTAAGAGGACAAGTCCTGGAAATGAGAAAGCTGTCGTATTTAAGAGTAATAGCTTCGAACCAGAATTAACCAAAAAGATTGCAACGAAAAATGACAAAGCTATCACTAAATCTGTTAGTTTTAAGAATCAACCTAAAGGCATTAAAAATAAGGTCAGATATAGAAGTAGCGTTGACGAACATAAAGAACATAGGTTGAAATTACCGGATTTCTACAAGGGAAGCAAATTGTATCAACCTACGGGTGAACGAGTATTTTGGGTTTGTTTAATTTATATTACTGACAGTATTAATATAATAATTGTTGATATAGCTTTTGCCCAGAACTCTGAATGTAAGTATTTAAAGTTAGTTGGGATAAGAAGGCCTTTCTAGGCAAAAGTAACATACTATTTAGGGTTCCGTACCCAAAGGGTAACCCCAGTACTAATATCTGTCTGTCCGTCCGCCCGCCCGGGTTGGGTGAATTTGGAAAAAAAAGATCTTGGAAAATTGTTTTTATTATACTAAAAATCATAATTTTTCATAATATTTTAACCGATTTTCAGATGAAGAAGTAGGTACTCTTTTTGTGACAATTGTTAGTTTTGTAGAATTTGGTTCCATTTGGTCTCTAAATGTACTGAAAAGCAGCCAGTTTATGTCAAATTTGTAAACGCAATCTTAATCGTCAACTTACTAGTGACGTGCGAGAGCTGATTGTAACAAAGATACGTCTCACATTAGCATAGTATATAATAATATTAGTTTAAATACTGCGATTTGCCCGAGGGATATCCACACCGGATTGCGATAAACTAATATAAATAAATATATAAACAACTGATAAGAGATATTAGATAAGGCCGAGGTTAAAAGCTTCGCGAATTTAATGTAAGGGCAACATGGAAATTACTATTTAGTATTTACAAACAAATCATCAACGGGTGTCGAAATCGTTATTATACAAAGTGAATGAATATAATATATTTTGTGAATAGTGTGAATAAAGTTTTTTTTATTTTATATTTATATATGGCATCGGCTTATAACCATTTGCCAGTGTCAAGATAAAAAGACGGGTAATAGAACTTTCGTTTCAATTTTCAACACCGTATTTCTATATCGTCAAGTCTAAAGTCTAGTCAAAGTCCAAATATATAGTCAGTACAGTCTATGAGTCATGTCTGTCGATTCAGTAAAGTGGTGAAGCTTTACTGAAAGTTCCTAGGGAGTTCTGGCGGGAAACACAAAATATCACATTTTTAGAAGATGTACCGCTTGCCCACACTTGTGCACGATAACGAATATTTAATGGTTAATATTCTACCGATATTACACATTAAGAACCGAAATAACACAAATTTATGAAGTTTTACAAATTCCACAACATCACTCATTGAACTCCCCGGCAAAAGTCTCTGAATAAAGTATAAAACTTTATTCAATTCTCTTTAAAGTTGAAAATCTCGCAAACGGATGCCTAAATAAATAAAAAAAACGTCTTAGCAAACTCTAATTATTTTTAAAGACCTATCTAATAATATCTACACAACGGGGCAGAAACGAGAAAAAAAATCATTCCCACTATACATGTCGGGGAGGTATTGGTGTACCTTCCCGACATGTATATTTTATTTCTCGCGTTTTCTGAGAACATTTTTCGTGATTTTATTTTAGCACTTTGTCGGCGCGGTAAATACACATATTCATGCAGTTTTATCTTTCTAGCACTTACATACCGTTTGGACTGTAAGCCGAAAACGGACGGACGGACATGACGAAACTATAAGAGTTTCGAGACGTGAACTACGGAATCCTTAAAAATTAATTTGGATAAAGCATAAAAATCTCCTCAAAATTTTCATGTGTTCTGCGATTATACATAAATCTTAATGCGTGGCAAAGCCTTATTTGGTCACTGTCTGAATTTATTGCGTGAAATATTTGTAAAGAAATGTCATTCCGTACTCGGCCGCTGTCAAACAACACATTTTATAAACGCGCCCTTGTGTAGCGTAAAATGCTCAAAGGAGTCACGACTCAGATTTTGAAAAGACCAAAGAGAGATCAAAAATCTAATGATGCAGTTTCCATGTCATTTATATCATGTCCTTATCCAGTTTTCGATAAAAAGATACGCGCTCTAACAAAGCAAGCCCTTTGTCTAGCTACTTTTGATAATATATATTTAGGTATTATAATTTTATCCTACCATAGATTCAGAATAAATTAATAGATCATAATTTATTCATTTATTTGTTTTGTAGTGTTGTTAAATAATGTAAATTTACTGTCCTAGTTGACCCCAATTGCTAGTATTTAATGTTTTTATTTCCACGAATAAAAACAAAGAAAAAAGAAAACAATTTTTTGCTCATTATGTCAAGGCTATAAGACTATTATGTATGATTAGCTATGCTTTAAAAATTAAAAGTAACGATAAGGGAGGCATGCGTGGCGGTCCTATGTGCAGTCATGATTCATAACATTTGATCATATTTAAGCTCCTGGCTTGGATTAAGGCATGTATTTCTTTACGTTACGTTACGGTTTCTGGGGCGAATTTATCGGTAGTTTCTCTTTCATTAGCGCTGTTGGTTCGATAACTTGAGTCCGAACAAAAAAGTAACAGGTATATAAACTTTAACTCAAAAAAAGTAGTCAGCGCAGACAGAGAGGAATAATCCTCGCGCAGTCTCGGGCATTTTCTATTTTATATCGGGCGTATCTTCGAGGACGCGCGAGCATTTTTTGTCAGGTTCAAGCATGTATGCACTTTATTTCAATAAATTTAAAGTTGATTATCGAGTGCGTTAATAAAATCCTCTCCGCTGCGCTCCTCTCTGTCTGCGCTGGCCCTTACTAGACTGACCACTATGAACTCTGTTTATCGATTCCATAGCTCATATTTCCTATTTTACAGAAAATGATTATTTTTATTACTAAAAATAGTTGTATCCTCTATTTCACTCCTAAAGTAATCAAATATTTTTCATAAAACCAGTTACATTGCTGAACTATAGCAAAAAACTTTGTCATCGGATATGAAACACTAAACAGATTCATCTAGTGATCACTAAATTGATCTTTTGAGACTTTACGCCAGATATCTAGAGTTTATGTTAAATACTTAGCAACCGGGAATAGGTAGGTACATTTTTTCTGGTTTATAATTTTTGCGATCAACAGTGAGCAGCGTTTGCTATCAAGATGTTTTGATTTTTTTTTCATGGTGATGTGACTGCTTTTATTGACTTATACATATTATTTTGCCAACTGTACATTTATACAATGAACAAAATATTCTATAATATTTGAAGGCTGAAAATTGGAAAATAATTGTAAATTTCCCAAAAAAATATTACAGGAAATAAAATTACTTTACGCACTTCACGGCGCTCTTAAGTTCATTGACCTAACACAGCTGATTGACCTCGCACAGCTGTATTGATGTTATTTAGGCAAGCCGTTTCTTCCTCTTTAAATCACCTGCTTCTGTGAGGTTAATGACCTCAGAGCCTAAGAGAGCAGTGTAAAATTATTAAGTGTCTTTTTTTTCGAAAGTTTTAATTAATTTTCTGCCTAAACATCTTTAAATAAACAGTAGACCATAATTATTATGTCCAAAATATTATGATTTTAAACAACCTTTTATACTATACATAACTACAAAGCTTTTGCTAACTATACCCATCTCTTTCACAGCTTGGTGAGACCCGTCCATCGTCTTTCGGACCAGGCAAATACCAAGACTTCAAGGACATCCAATCCAGGTGCCTAGCTGACGGTAAACTCTTCGAAGACCCCGAGTTTCCGCCCATAGACCGCAGTCTGTACTACAAAGAGCGCCTCGATAGACCGATCACATGGCTGCGTCCAGGGGTAAGTTGATAGACAATGCTACTGTGCGAGTGAGCAGCCATATTAATTTACTAGCTTTCCCTCCCGACTCCGCCTGCGTAAATATAGTATCCCACTTTCAACTTTCACAAACTTTCATCCCCTATTTTACCCACCTAGGTGTTTAATATTAGAAAACGCTGAAATATTACAACTCATTATTTTTCTGTACTCAATTCATACGAAATTTCTTGTAAATATGTCCAAGGAATAAAAAGTTTCATCCAAACTTATCTCCTATTTCACCACCTTGGGTTGAATTTTGAAAAATCCTTCCTGAGTGGATGCCTACGTCATAAGAGGATTACGTGTGAAAAATTTCAAATTTCTAGCCTTAAGGGTTTGGCCTGTCTTGGCATCAGTCAATCGGCTTTGCCTTTTATATATACCTAGTCTTAATATAAAACAATTTAAAATATAAAAAGCTTATTCGAAGTGGTCTCCATTGGCTGCAATACAGTCCTTTAAACGTTGAGGCCAGTTTTCAATAGAAGCACGCACTCTTCCCATGATAAAATTCTTCACTGCCAATCGTACGGATTGTTTTAGGGACTCCAAATTATCATGGCATTTAGAGCAAGCCGTACTCACTAAAACTGACCATAAATCATAATCCAGCGGATTAAGATCGGGACTAGACGACGGCCAGTGTTCAGCTCTGATGAAGTCCGAAACGTTCGTTTCCAACCAGACTGGGTGGGTAGACCGAGCTTTATGACCCGGCGCCGAGTCTTGCTGGAAGGACCATTCTTCGTTATTGAACATGGTGTTGTTAAGGGGCTTCACTACCTACTCAAGAATGGTATCTTGATACACTTGATTTCACAAAAGTATGGCTCAGTCACTCCTTCATAGCTAATACCCCACCAAACCATCACTGAAGTCGGATAGTGCCCACGTTGCACTCTGTCGACTAATTGGGAAGCTTCCTTAGAGCTTTGAGCATAAATACGGTCATATTGTTTGTTAAAATGTTGCTCAATTGCTCAATCATTGCATATTGCTTCAGTAGTTTTTTCGATTTTACCACCACCACCACATGACCAGTACGTCTCTTATAGGCTGCAAGTCCTAAGTCATTTTTTTTAAATACGCGACATGGTTCTAGGTGCTATCTTCATCTCCCGAGATTAAATCTTTTGCTTTCGGCCAGGATTTCTTCGACTTCTTTCCCTTACTGCTTTGACCGCCTTTTTCGTACGAACACTACTTGGACGGCCAGATCTTTTTCTGTCACAAACAGAGGAGGTCTCATTGTACCTATTAATAGTCCGATACACAAACATTTTACTAATACCAAGCGTATGGAGAGTTTTAAAAATTGCATGTGGCTCCATACCTACTTTGTGTAATGCAATCACAGCGATTCGGTTCTCTTTATCACCCACTCCATTTTAATATCGCAAAATATTGTACAATGTATTGGCGCCAAAATGAGAAAACCCAATGAACAATCATAGAAAAATGACAGATTCCAAATTCAAATGTAATATTTTGTTTATTTTTAATTGTAACAGTATTTATGCCCAGACTAAGTATAGATATGATAAGTCCTCGGTCTTTTATACCTAAATGCGAAACTACGATTGACGATTTTTTTTAATTTTAGAAATTTTATAATGTACTTATGTTAACTCTCAAGCAGATTTTAAATTGAAATTAAAAAAAAATTTATAAGAAAGTTAAAAACAACCATTTTTAATTTAATTCCAGGAGATCGCCGAGAACCCTCAACTGTTCGTGGAGGGGTACAGTCGTTTCGACGTACAGCAGGGCGAGCTGGGAGACTGCTGGCTTCTGGCCGCTGTTGCCAACCTCACGTTGCACAGGAAGTGAGTGGAGTGAGACAGGTCGAGTGGGAGAGAGAGAGAGAGAGAGTGTACTTGTCTCGAAGTCCTATACATTCTGCTTACCAGGCACCAGCAGTATATATACTTTGTTCAGATAAAACTAATAACTATAATTTTCATAAAAATTTTAACCCGACTACGTAAATTATATAGCCTGTGTTATCTATTGACACATAATTTATTAAAATAAACTCCAAAAATATGTTCCTGATATTAAGACGATTCATTTATAATTCAATAAAAGTAAATTGAAAGGAAAAGTTAGTTACGAGGGGTTTCAGAACAGACTATAGAGTATGGTGTGGTAGATAATTGTTTTGGGCCTGTAACCTGTTGCATAATCTACTGACTACTGACAAGTGTCAGATGGCTTATTTGCATGTTATGTCTCTGTCGCTCGATGTTAAGTATGCAGCGACAAAACTTCCGAATAAGCTATTTTTATTAGACTTAACATTATTAGACGAAACACTTTTTATTAAAATATTGCGAAACAGGTCCTTAACCTTCTCATGTTAAGGGTCCCAGACCCTAGTTAGTAATGGTCGGTAATTATTTAATATCCGTAGTTAAAATCTTTTGTAGCCTATTAGTAATATTTTCCTGTATTGTATTAATTATTATATAATGTAGGTATTTCCTTAACTTATCAATGGTTAGCCCGGTAGCTCTCTGGTGGTTATACCACCAAGGTCATAATGTCATCCCTATGGAAAAAAGAATCCGCTGGTGTAATTATTATTTGACCGTGTTATATATATATATTATATATATAATATAAATATTTAACTTAACACTTGGTTACAATAATACACAAGTAATGACAATATGCATAACTAAGAATTTACAGAAAAATAACATGATTATTGAAATATAAAATAGGATTTTTAAATCACATACATATTAATCGACACCTTGATGTATTATGTAAGTATTTGTGATTTAAATAGGATTTTTTAGATCACAAATACATATCAATCAGTCGTTATTAGACAAGTTAGAGTGTTTATTTCCATACAAAAATATATTTGCATGGAAATGAATAAAAATCGGTAAGTTTTATTCCTTATAGGACTAATAGTGGTCTCCCCGTGGTCGAAATGTGCCCATGACAATAGGCTACTTGACCTTGTTATTATTTATGTCCTAAACGCTTCATAATTGTTTCATTACACACAAAAAATAATATAACATTATTTTGAAACCTAAAAACCAAACCCCAATAAATACACTTTTTAAAAGCTGCCAAAAACACTATTTGCCATGTTGGGTGATAGATTATCTATGCTGTGACGTCATACTAGTACTATTTGTAATCTGTGCTATAGTCCGTAGTAGTAAAATGGCGGCGTTCCGTTTGACGTTTTGACATAAATAACTTTTTATGATGTCATGAACTATTTATTTACAGAAACGTTCCGTTTCACTACTACATATGTGTTTAGTGTGTTTGTGTCGTCACATACTTGCCGGAAGTTACTTCGAGGTGTTTTCATCAGTGGAAATAAAAAACAAAAATACATAATTTTAAATCAACTTTATTTATCAATGTTAAGTTTTTAATTTATGACATCGCTTGAACATGTTTGCCAAGTACTAAAGGAAATACTCCTTCAATGTATGAAATTAAATATGACTCAAGTAGCCTATTGATATAATTTTTAAGTTGGAATTTTATAAGGGTTCTTTTGCCTCTTAGGTAGAACAAAAATGTAGATGTTGCAACAGATTGGCAAACGTCACTGAGTAACAAAATTGTATTTATCAAACGCACAGTGGTGTGTGTTAATAATCTGAGGTAGTGTGTGCTGTTGTTATTGCTACCAATTTTATGTATTTCTAAGCATTATTTAAAAAAATGTTAGCTTCTGCACACCTTCTGTTACGGGTGAAATTGAAATAAAAAAAAAATCTCCGTGACAATATATATTAAACAAAAATAGGGGTCGTGGGCAGAAGGCCGTATGGTCTGATCTAGCCTCTTGGTGTCTGAAGGGTATCTAAGGGGCTTTAATCCACGTTGGAACTTAGCTGAGGATCCAGGTGTCTAGCACGTGGCGGATGCGAGATAGGGCTCCAACTCCTGGAAGCTTCTCCGTCACCGCTGCGTCCGTTCGTCGTAGATAGATCGTCTCAGAAAAAAATAAATCCCCGTCCAATGACTATCAGCACTCTGAACTCCAGCTAGATATAAGTCCTTTTAATTGGTGCCTCGAATGCTGTAGTTGGCGGTGTTTCGTGCCCCAAATCAAGTTCCTGGAATAATCACGATAACGTGTCGGTAGGAGTCCGGTCCTACAGCCTCTGATCTTAACCCCAACGATCAAAATCACGGGCTGTGTGACCATTACAAAGAAGGTAGGCAAAATAAAAAAAGATAAGATGATATTAAGGGCAACCAATATGATACAAACATCCTAACATTTTAATAGTGCTAAATTGGAAAGATAAAACTACAAATTGAGCACGTGGTATGGCCAATCAAATAATTGACAACTAATTTACCAAGATGATAGTTTACATGAAAGAATAATGCATTTTAATACAAGCGTAATTTTCCAAATATTCACAACACAGATACACTAAATTACTCACCGTGGAACACGGGATTAAAATATAATTATTTATAACGACTACATCTTGAGTCTTAGCGAAAATTTTATTCGAAAAGGAAATGTCATTCGAGGAAGTGCCATATATACCCTTCCTTCCTCTTTTTTAAACTTTTGACAACTATAAACTAAAGCGTAAAGACAAGAAATCCAGAAATCAAAATAAGAAGATATTATATCAATAATCAATATATTATGTAATATAATATTAGAAATTTACTGTATTTTCATTATTAAAAACTAAATTATTATTTTTCAAAGATTTAAGACGAAAGTAAAATCGATCTACGAACTAAGTATTAAAGCAAGGCTGACGCCGTTAGTAAGGACGTGCGCCGATAGATGGCGTTTTAAGCCTCTAAAAATGACTAAATAATTAATTATACAAATCATAGATGACGCGAGTAACGCCGAAATAATTGATTTTATGGAAAGGGAATGTAACTACGTTACACTTCCTCCACATAAACTGTGACTTTACCAAATATCATCCTCCTCCGTACGCACAATTCTCCTAAAACTGTACAGAAAGTTTTTGTTTCATGTACTATTATAATAATATTATTACATTTATTTAAGAAATGCTTTTTTTGCCTTTTTCAGATTATTCTTTCAAGTTGTACCCGATGACCAGAGCTTTGACGAGGACTATGCTGGGGTTTTCCACTTTAGGTACCATTATTTTCCGAACTAACTGCGATAATCTCCAAGAGAATTTATTTTGTTCAGGATTATGACGGTAGGTTTTTTGTGCACCACACGGAATTTCATCGTCCGGCAAGAGATTTTTTAACTAGTAATGTCCTAATTATAAATGAATAACGGCATTATAAGTAAATTTGTCTGCCGAACATTAAAACCGTCATTGTCCTGAACAAAATAAATTTTCTTAGAGATTTTGACTTTGAAATTGTAGCACTGCATACGTCAGTCAGCTGATAATATCTTTTACGATTATCAATTTGATATTAATACCTCAATATTTCTAAGTATAAAATAAATAATAAAAACAAGAAAGTTCGTGAGGATGGATAGATGGAAGGATGGATGGATGGATGGATGGATGGATGTTTGTTACACTTTCACGCAAAAACTACTGAACGGGTTTTGGTGAAATTTGGTATGGTAGTAGTTTGTGCTCTGGAATAACACATGGGCTACATTTTATCCCGAAATAGTATAGTGTTCCAATATTTGTCTATAGATTCTGGCAGTACGGCCGCTGGGTGGACGTGGTAATCGACGACCGCCTGCCCACTTACCGCGGCAAGCTGGTGTTCCTCCACTCCTCTGAGAGGAACGAGTTCTGGAGCGCGCTGCTGGAGAAGGCTTATGCCAAGTGAGTACATCGAGCAAACGGAGCGCCTGATCAGCTGGTGTTGGTAGTGTAAACAATAGGCTAGTTGATTGATTTTTTTATTGCATAAATGAATAGTACTTTTAAAACCGGCCAAGTGCGACTCGGGCTAGCACATGAGAGTTTCATACCATTATACCAATGTTTTAAATGTTTACTTATTATTTCGTTATTTTTGTACGAAGTTTTCCAAGTAAGCGCATTTTACAAGTTAGCCCAAACTAACAAGGTCATATAAGCCGTTATAGCATTCCTTTAAAGTTCACCACATGGACTACCGTCGTGAATTTTTCATATTTTTCGAGCCAGCTGTTTAGCTTTTAGGGGGATGGGGGGGGGGTCAATTTTACAAATAAAATGCGCTTTAAATTTGTTCATCTCGCAAAGGAATACTACCTACATTAAAAAATCGTCTTATTAACATCTCAATGTTTGTAAAAGATCTATCTAATGATACCCCTCACTATGGGGTACACGCGACAAAAAAAAAACACATTCCCGCTTTACCGCAAATTTTTTTTCGTGATTTTATTTTAGCACTTTGTCGACGTGGTAAATACACATATCCATGCAAAGTTTGATCTTTCTAGCACTCACCGTTGGACTTTGCCGTATACCGAAGACAGACGGACATAACGAAACCATAAAGGCGTGTCTCCTGCGCGTGTTTTTTTTTCAAAACATTACACAAAACATCGAAACATGGGGCGTGGCTGTATACATTTGTGTAGGAATATACAATATTTTTGTCTTCCAAGACGGACGGAAAACATATTCTAAAATTAGGGGTCAGTAAATATGGCCTAATTCGAAATCTGGAGCTAAAAAGGACATTTTAGATGTTAAAGTGAAACTTTTATTACATCGTCTCAAACTTTTTCGTCTGTGTGTTGCATGTCGCGTGACGGTCGGCCGCGGAGTAGGGATAAAGTGAAAGGCGCTCGTCAGAGCCGCCGAGGCCAATATGGCGGTGCCTATAGTTCGCATCAGCTGACCGTGTAGTGTATAGAGTAGTACTCATTTGTGCCAGTGCTCCACGCTATTTTGTTATTAAGTTTCACTTTTATCGTGGTTTCATAAAACCACTCAATCCTTTTCTTGATTGGTTTACAACCCAAAAATACTTCACATTAGTAAGGCCCTCATAAACATCTTATGCAAATAGGTTCGCTTTACCTATAGCGTGATCTAGCGGCAAATCAGCGCCATCTAGTATGCCAAATGAGAACCAAAGTTCCTTAAGAAAATTAACTTAAAATCTAACGCATGAACAGTCTGTATATTGATAAAGACCGCATTTAACTCGTTATGTAGTTCACGCGAAGACACAAGAAGCGCATTTTATTGTTATTAAGTTTCACTTTTACCGTGGTTTCATAAAACCACACAATCCTTTTTTTTTATATATTTTTCGTTTTTTTATTAACAAGAATTTTCACGATTTTTTTATTAAAAATGGTAAAATGGCTACATGTTCGAATCCCGCCGAGGGAAAAAAGTTTTCAGTGTTCCCGGGTTATGGATGTGTATTAAATATATTTATAAAATAATAAAAATCTTAAATTTAAGTACAGTATAAAAGTATTAAATTTATTTCCCGTTATCTGGTCCTCGTAACAAGTTCTTCGTGGTGTGAAGCATCGATAGACTTTTAATTTTTTTTTCAGGCTCCACGGCTCCTACGAGGCCCTCAAGGGTGGCTCCACCTGCGAGGCCATGGAGGACTTCACCGGCGGTGTCACGGAGATGTACGAGATGAAAGAGCTGCCGCCTAACTTCTTCACTATACTGCTGAAGGCCTACGAAAGGAATTCACTCATGGGATGCAGTATCGAGGTATGTAAAATATCTAGGAAATTAGTGAAATGGCTAGGCGGTTTATGAAATGTGTGGTTATTTGTGAAAATGCTGGGCAATTTGTGAAATGACTAGACAATAATTAGTGTATGACTCACTGGTAGCTCAATTGGAGGACTGGTCGCTGGTGCAAGTGTGCAATCGTTTAACTGGACACTGGCGCAAGTGTGCAAAAGTATCAAAATAAAAGTGTATGGCTGCCATCTTATAGAATAGGGATATTGTCGGATATCACATTTTTACAAATTAAATTTTAAACATCGATACATGAACCTTAAAGAAATAGATATTTCTGTTGATGCGATTAAAAATTAAAAGCAAATAAAAAATATTAACCATCTCTTTCTCGCAAAACGATTTGATACGTCAAAAGCTGCTACCGCCATACATTTCTAGGTGACAAATGTATGGCGGCAGTAACTCGTGACGTCACAGGCGGATCTATCACTCTTTATTATTGTAAATTTAATTTGTGTGTATCTTCGTTATTTATGAAGATTCACAAAAATGAGTTTTAGATTGTTTTTTAATATGTTGTCTAACATAGAATAGAAGAAAAAAATTTTTGGGCAAAATTCATATATGTCAGTCAGTTAAATACCTGAACTGATAGTTATATTCATTCAAATAATCATTATTTATATCGTTTATTTTCAAATTCCAGCCGGATCCCAACATCCTAGAAGCGGAGACGCCCATGGGCCTCATCCGTGGCCACGCCTACTCCATCACGCGCGTAAAGTACGTCGACATCGAGACGCCGGGGCGCGCGGGCAAGATACCCCTTCTGCGGCTGCGGAACCCCTGGGGGAATGAAGCCGAGTGGAACGGCCCGTGGAGCGACAAGTGAGTGTACCGCGAGAAGCGTAGATTTGCTTTGGATAGAAAGTAAGTAAAAAAAGTGTTAATTCTGGCTACAGACTATAGGTGAAAACTATAATATAATATGTTGACCATAAATAAAATAATTGCATATCTAGATTAGGTGCTCCACGACCGCAGTTTAGTAGGTATTAAGTATTACATATATAATGTGTAAATTAAATATTGTTTTATTTGTATAATCTGTGTAAAACATCGTGAATATATTATTTTATATTGTTGTTACCAGGTCCCCCGAGTGGCGCTACATCCCCGAGTCGGAGAAGGAGGAGCTGGGACTGACGTTCGATGACGATGGCGAGTTCTGGATGAGCTTCAAAGACTTCGCGCAGCACTTCGACAGGTTGGGCAACTCGTGAAATGGCTGGGAAATTTGTGAAAGAACTGGCATTTTCTCAAATGAATAGCCAGTTTACAACATTAGGCAGAATACCTGGATGGTCTAAAATAGTTAATTGTAGCTTGCATATTGCAATATTTTATTAAATACGTTGTCTTTTTTTGTTAATTGCAATTAAAAAAATATTAATTTTTTTCATGGTGTCGAAGTAATTTTAGACATTTTTAAATGCTTAGCCCGTTAATAAAATGACTAGTTAGACCGTTAGTTAAAACGTTACAGGGTGGAGATCTGCAACTTGAACCCTGATTCTCTGGACCCGGAGGAGTGTCCCGAGGGCTGCACCAAGAAGTGGGAGATGTCTGTGTTCGAGGGCGAGTGGGTCAGAGGTATGTATACACAGCGCCATATAAAATCAATCAATTTATTTATTACTTCCACTTATCTATTGATCTGAATTAAAATCATTTCGGAATCGAATGGTATTTTGGTTTGTCGTGGCGTCTTTTTAAAAATCGCTCTACAGACGGCGTAGTAATCGTTGAACATACAAAACAAAAAGAGAATCATGTAGCCGAAAGTATAACCACCTCCTTTTTTGGAAGTCGGTTAAAAAGCGGGTAAAAATCCCCAAATGTCTTTTGTTTTATTAAGACTTTAAATAACATACTTAGTACTTACATTAAATCTATTTACTATACTGTGTATACTATAGTGAGTCAATTGTGACGCCTCCGTGGTCCAGTGGTTTAGAGCTTGGCTCTCGACTCGGAGGTCGTGGGTTCGATTCCCGCGTTGGAACAACAAAAAGTGTTGTATTCAAGTTCGGTTAGGAATGCAGGCTGATCACCTGATTGTCTGACAAGAAAGATGATCCTCGCGTCGTCGGATGGGCATGCAAAAAAAAAACGGTCCTGCGGCTGACCTCTCGCCAGTCGTGTCGGTCATTCGTCCCACTGGGTTAAGAGAGTATAGGAAGAGAGGGGACCCAATATAACTATAAAATAACTCCTGCTTAGTTGGCACGGTCACCGAAACCGGCGTGTGAAACGATTAGCACAGGGGCGACACTCTCTACAAATGACAGCTCGAGCACCAGCGAATGTCCGCCATGTTGACGTAAGCCTAAGGTTGACACCGAAATATTTTTAAACGTCGCGTGACGCGTCACACAAATCTGTCAGACATTATGAAATTACATTGTCAATTATGTCAAAGTACAACATGACCAGCGGCCAGCCCCGTCAGCCATAGTCCAGACTGGGAAAAAGTTCCCCCTCGCCCGCCTCCGCATTCGCCCAGCCCCGCGCACATAGCCGCGAGCTGTCATTCGAGTAAATCGGTGGAATGACGATTCTCTACATTAACAATAATGTATATTCATTGATACTAGTGAGTAAATAACATCGTATTATGGTGCAATATTTACCAGGAGTGACGGCGGGCGGGTGCAGGAACTATCTGGAGACGTTCTGGCGCAACCCGCAGTACACGGTCACCCTGAGCGACGTCGACGAGGACGACGATGAAAACAAGTGCACTGTGAGTCAAGCAAACATTTCCAAACTAATAATAACAATATCTATATCTATGGAAGCTTTTACACCAATCTCGTCCCGTAGTAAGTTCTCGAAGAACTTGTGGTACGGGTACCAGACAACGGAAACATAAAACGGTATTTTGGGTACATGATCTTCTGATATATATATATATATATATATATATATATATATATATATATATATATATATATATATATATATATATATAAAATAATGTCATACTCAAAGTAAAAAATCATCTCATGTATGGGTCACTCTCCGCTCAACATAAACTCGCATATAAAGGAAGATTTTTTTTCGAGTATGATAATTATTTTTCTGCCTTAACGTCTCTAAATAAACAGTAGATAGTATGCCGAAAATATCCGTAATTGATTTTACTGGACCCTATATTTAATACTATACATATATTTAAGATTTTTATTACATAATACAGATATTTAATGCACATCCATGACCCAGGAGCACGGAAAACTTTTTGTTCCCTGGTGGGATTCGAACCCTTGACCTCCGGCTTGAGCGCCTACGCGCTAACCACTGAGCCAGCAGATTTGACAACCTGTCTGGTTGTCAAAGCAAATCTGCATACAAGAAAATGTTACGCCATCTTGATGTCTATGGCATTAGAATAACAATCGAGTGTCCGAGCTATTGAGGTTCATTTCCACACGCAGCTGTCACTTCCTCGTAAATGTAGACATTTAAAACAGTAGGTTTGGATTTTTTTGTATGGAGTGATATATCTGTTGTATGTAGTCTGCGGTACAGCTAATATTGGCAGACCTTGCAGAGAGCAACTCCTATCTTGACTTCTAATTTTCCAGATCATAGTCGCTCTCATGCAGAAGAACCGTCGCTCGCAGCGGCACCAGGGGCTCGAGTGTCTCACCATCGGGTTCGCCGTGTACCGGCTGCCGTCGTACGGGCACGTGCCCAAGCCGCTGGACGTCAACTACTTCAAGTACAACGCGTCCGTCGGTCGATCGCAGGCCTTCATTAATCTGAGGGAGGTTAGCGCGCGGTGAGTGAATATTTTGACATGTTTGTGTCGTAAGGTATAGTGATAAAAAATATATATAATATTATGTACAATATCGTCAATTTTCATTTACACTGGGATGTCTCAAAATATTTATACAAAAAGTAAGTGACCGCATCGACTGCAGACGAGGTTGAACTACATATTTACACGAGCGTGCGCGCGATTCAACGGCGCTGTTAAACGATTTTCATCTAATGCCTGTCGGGCGGCAAATTGTTCGATAGTATATTACAAATTACAATACATCCATCTCTCTTCGCAGAGGATGTTCAAAAGTTTCTGTGATGGACACTAGATAGATATTACAGTACAGTCAGTCAAAATCAGGGGAAAGATAATGTTATATTACATTGGTAGCTTGTGTGTGTGTGCGTCTACTTTATGATCATTTAAAGCAAGTGAAATTGCTGATTACTTTCGATTTTCGAATGACGTTAAGAGGTTAATTTTTGGCGCGCACTTTGGCGGAAGTTTGTTGTTTACGAAATGTGTTTCGTTTCGTGTCTCAATGTATAGTTAGGAGACTGTACAATTTTTTATTATTTTCAGTTTCAAGCTGGAGACCGGCAGCTACGTCATAGTACCTTCCACCTTCGAACCTGATGAGGAGGGGGAGTTCCTGCTGCGAGTGTTCTCCGAGAAGACCAACAATATGAGGTAAATAATATAAATACAAAACAAAAATTATATAATGACACATTAATTTGGTAAATATGGCCCCGTATAAGGTATAATAAATTAGTACCTAGGTAACCGTAATGATACATACGCATACCAACCTGCCAATCGGACTGACATAATAGAGTCGATTTTTTTTATATATTATTACACGACGACAGAAAAACATATATAGCTAGATGGATTTTTCTCCCCCAAAACAAAGGTAATACTTGTAGGCGTTGCTGAGATTCCGATTATATATTATGATCAAGATTGTGTCTCGTTTAAAGTATAAGATAATTAAGGTGGAAAGGTTTTTAATTGCAAATCGCAATGTCTTTACCCGATTAAGGCGAAGACAAAAGGAAGGGTATTATATTTTGGCAGTCTATGTATGTATGTATGTTTGTTCCATCGTAGCGCCTAAACTACTGATCCGATTTTAATGAATGAGGTGTACATACATTCATAATAATGGGCCGGGTAACATAGGCTATGTAGTTCGCGTAGTCGGGTTATAGTTTATAACTTTTGATTATTAAACAATGAGGGTGTTTGATATTTTTTCTGTCGGTATGCCCCCTATACCCAACGCACACAAAGCGTCGTCTGATGGCGTGGGTGGTATCATAAATGGTCAATAAGAATTTTCGATTCTTTTTCTGTCAGGAGGCGGCGCTAGGTAGCCCGACGGTCCTTGTCGTGTCGAAAAGCTGTCAGATGTCACGAATTTGAAAACCCTCATTCAAAAGTATCAATTTTTGTTCACAGCGAGAATGACGAAGACATCGGCATGGGCGATGTTGATGACAGAGTGAGTACAATTTGTTATTCTGCAAAATGTTCGGTTTCTGTGTAATTTGAATGAAACAACAAAGTATAAGTGCATGATATTATGCAAAAGTTGCACTCAATATTTAAAAAAAGAACATTAATTTGTTGGAATAGTGGACTATTTCGATGAGAGATCTAAAACTAAAGGCTTATGGTATTAAACCATTCAGTGTGAGCATCTTCATATTCCTTGGTTCGTGGATGGTCATATAAATAGAAAAGTGTTAAAGCTAGCGTTAAGAATTCGTTCAGGGCATATTCTATAAAATAAATTGCATTTGGAAAATTTGAAGTACAATAGACGACGTTTGGCATGTTCTGATGGAATGTGTCAAGAATAGATGGAAAAGAAACTCACTCATTGACAGATTTAGTTTAAATCCATTAGATGTTAGGCAGATACAGAGCTGTTTGTGCAAACTACATCGAGTGCAGCTTTGGCTGTGTATAAATTGGCGATTGAAGTTTATGGGTGAATTTCTTTACGGTGGATACGATGGTGTTGTCATGTGTTATAGACAAGAACCCTTATTAAATATTAGATAAAAAAAAAGTTGCATTCATCTATCTATTAGACAGCGAAGCAACATCACGGAGGCGACACTCAGTACAAATGACAGCTCGAGCACCGGCGAATGTCCGCCATGTTGGCGAGTGAGTGCGTGAGCGTATAGCATAACAGGCATGATGACAAAAAAATATATTGCATAAATGAGTACTACTCTTATATATGAGTAACTTCTCAGGAGAAACAGTTTATCAAAAGTCAATATTTTCAAAGGTACAGCGATTTGTATACAAAATTTTGCAAGTCTCGTGAAAACGCTCCTCACTAAAGTCGTACCTAGCTGTGACGTCACGCCTAGGTTAAAGTGTATGAAGTATACGGCCGCAGGAACATATTTGTAAATATCTCCGATATTTGTGCGTTTCAGTTCATACTTACCATAATGAATGTTTTTGTATATGATGTAAGTAAACTAATGATGTAGGTTTTGTTTACTGATTTAGCAAAAAATATTTTTTTTTTGTACTTTTTAGATGTTTCCAATTACTAAACTACACATAAAATATTATATAAGTAATGCCAAGTAGTAATGCCTCTATATTATAATAACGAATCTAAATATTTTAGATGTAGTCATCATCCCTATACTAGATGTAGTCTGTGACCTCGCGCTCGCAAAAAGAGATCCCGCGGAGCCGTACATTTTGCCGCGATATAGGAGTCTATGTTCTGAAACCTGAAATTAGTTTGTTAAGAATCGAGAGTAGAGTCGATTCCACTAATAAAAAATTGGGGTTAAATGTTAAGCAAAAAAAATATTTAAATAGGCTACTTGACTCATATTTAATTTCATACATAGAAGGAGTATTTCCTTTAGTACTTGGATTAGGAAAACGTAATCTAGCGGTATCATAAATAAAAAACATAAGATAATATATAATAATATAAAATAATAAATTAATAAAGTGGATTTAAAAATATGTATTTTTGTTTTTTATTTTCTACTGATGAAAACACCTCGAATACAAATAGTACTAGTATGACGTCACAGCACAGATAATCTATCACCCAACATGGTGAATAGTGCTTTAGGCGGTTTTTAAAAAGTGTATTTTTAAAATATTTTTTTGTAGGTTATTTAGGTATTTATTTTCAAAATAATGTAATATTATTTTTTTGTGTGTATTGGAACAATTATGAAGCGTTTAGAACATAAATAAAAACAAGGTCAAGTAGCCTATTACGCCGCGTTTAAATATCACTTAACTCTATCTGAGTTTGATTGAATGCAAATTGCAGCGGCACGCTGAGTGGCAACGTCGCACCAGATCGCGCATAATTACCATAGACTTTTTAATTTGCAACAAACACAAGAAAACAAAAAAAACTAATATTCTCGTAAATAATCCGCGAAAATTTAATTGAATATACATTATTCTTTTATAATAAAAATAAGTTTAAGCGTCTGAGGATTTGCGCTTTAAAAATAACACGTTGCATAATATTATATAGTAAGGATCAATAGTTATTATGAAAGTAAATTGTCAATTATGCCAAATTACGAAACGAGCTTATGAATGCTTAATCCTGACTTGAAATAACCCACGTCCCGCGCGCACTGCGCTGCCCCCGCGCACGTCTAGCCGCGCACACATGGCCGCGAGCTGTCATTCGTGTAAATCGTATCGACGTATATTTACGTTAGTATATTATTTGGCAACAGGGCGATATGTGCCCCTATACAATCCTCCCCCTGCCCCTATACTTGTGCTTCTTAAATTTAGGGTCACACTTAACGTTTAAGTATTCGGCTGTTAGCCAACATTTTAAACATAAAAGTCGATGTTTATTATGAGTGAAGTACAAAAATGTAAGGTTTCGCTTCTGTTCTGTCGCATGTTAACTGCACCTAGCTTAACCCTTAAAATATTTACACAACGGATTAACAATTAAATGTCCATTTTTCTGATAGACAAAGACAGCAACATTGAATTGCTTATCCGTTGTGTAAATACTTTTTTAAGTAAAAGAGTTAGGCTAGGTGTAGTTAACATGCGACAGAACAGAAGCGTAACTAAAGTGTCCCACGTATATCCCCCTGTACTTTTTGGGTATAAAAAGTAGCCTGTTTTAATGCAGACTACCTACTGCCATTACGTATTTCATCAATATCTGTTCAGTAGTTTTTGCGTGAAAGAGTAACAAACATCCATCCATACAAGGATTAGCAAGGGGGATATATTTTTAATACCCATTACTCTAGTCTCTAACACTCCTCAGGTGAAGGAAGTCCTCCCCGACCCGGAGCCCACGGACCCGGTGCGGGAGTTCTTCAACCGGCTGGCTGGCAGCGACGGCGAGGTCGACTGGCAGGAGCTGAAGGAGATCCTGGACTACGCCATGAGGGAGGGTGAGTGGATATTATCTGTAGTGTGCATATTATCTGCTATATCTGCGATAGTGGGGTGTTTTACAGCGTTCTCGGCATCTAAAATTGCCCCGGGGCGGGGCAGTCGAATAGCTCGGGAAATCGGAAACGGTCGAACGAATCCGATGTTTCACGAAAGCACTATATTTCCATCTTCTTTTAATATTTTATTTAATTTGGAAAACTTACAGCTGACAAATATGTATTAACAATAACTTTAATTACTAGAACATGTTGGTATATATTAAAAAAATGTATATATTTGACAATGTTATGGCATTTAGACATTGACAGTCGGCTGCCCTGCCCCGGGGCAGTTTTAGATACCGGAAACGCCTCTAGACAAGGTGGCGGGAAACCGAGAATCGAATACTGATTAAATATCTATGTTTGTTTAGTGAAACACATGTAATACTCCGCCTTGTACTTGAATATACACATTACACACCCGTCGCACCTAGAATGTGTTCAGTACACTGCCGCCAAAAGACTGAATATCAGACTGATCTGTCAAACACTAGAGCATCACTACAAAAGTAGCTACTAGCTAAATATCATTTTTCCGTCCGAGGACAGTATTTTCTGATTTTATTCTCGTGGTGTACATAATAAAAATGCGATGTCGAAATTCACTTAATTATTGTTCTGTCTACACATACAAACCCCTAGTAATAAAATGATTTACACCACTGATTAGCTATTCAGTGGTGTTGTCTGTGTCTGATACATTGGAAAAGTCACTTGACAGACAAAGACAGCAACACCGGATAGTGTATCCGTTGTTTATATTGTATTTTTACTAGTCAGGGGGTTAATATTCGGGAGCGTTTATTCATTCCAATGACTTGCCATATTATATATTAATTCAGGGCGATGGGTCAATACATAACTATTATAATCCACATCACATCAATACTACAATATAATTAGTGACATTAGTGTAATACTAAATATAATACATATTTTATCCACTACCACACAGCTAGTCCTTAGATTTAAGACGTTTTAAAAAAAAACTCCTACATGTTTGAAAAGTCCAACAATTTAAAAAAATATATCAATATTTTATCGTTAATTTTTATTTATAATAAAATTAGGTAAATATTTATTATTTAAAACGGCATTTTAACTATTTGGAACACTTATATTATACATACAGTATTAACTGATACATTATTTTTACGCTAATGTCATTGTAGTTTTGATTTCAAATATTTTTTAAGTTATCTTTTCCTATATGTGTATGTGAAAATGCCCATTTTTAAATACAGATCTGTTAATGCTTTATGTGTCTAAATGCTTTTTTGATGTTTTTTTTTTGCGACCACGCGAAGAGAATTGTAAGTATACAATTTTTGTTTTTTTTTTAGCTTTAGTTTTTCTGTATATGATGTAAAATTGTATGTATTTTATTATAATAGACGTTCTTTTGGTTGCTATATTAGAAAACTAAAATATTTTTAGATGTTTTGGCATAGTATGTTACAGTTTGTATATATTTATTTTGTTAAAAAAGTTACATATACCTATATCCATTCGTTAAAAAAATACTTCAGTAAGTAAATTCATAATTATGATAATATGCATTTAATTTTTTCCATTTCTAATAATTCTTTAATGCTGTATTTAATGAAGTTCGTAGTAATGATAGTATAATAATAATCATTTATATTCATAAAACTCGATAATTTTAAGGCATACAATTTCTTCATTAAAAACATTTTCATATTAATCAAAAAAATAATTACGAGTTATATTGTATCTGCAAGATTTGCGTGGTCCTTTTGGGGGCATATTTTTTTCTCATTGCTGAAGTGCCCCTGAGTATCTCACACATCGTTTGGGGTACAGAACTAGGCACGAAGGGCTTCGACGGCGGTGGACATGCAGCAACGGTGCCCCCGGGGGGAGCGGGGGAGCAGTCGTGTCTCGAGCAACTGCTGTGCGCCCTCTGCACCCCCATCTGCAAGGAGATCGGCATAGACCTCCAGCAAGTTCAGCAGCAGACTGCGACGGAGCAGGTGCATCTGACGCAGCCGCAGACAGGTAATGGGGTAAAGAAAAGTCCCAAAACTGGACAGTTTTGGGAAGGATTTTTCGGGGCACTGGAAAATGGGCAGATAGGGGAACTACATACTTTGAGGAAGTGTTTAAAACGGGGTATTCAAGAGGCTAGACGACTGATTTTTTTTACTGTATAAATGAATAGTACTCTTATATATGAGTAAATTCTCAGAAGAAACAGTAAGCTCCATACTAAAGTCGTACCTAGCTATGAGGTTTTTTGGATGAGGGATTGTTTGGGGCAGTCGAAGTTCGACATTTGTCATCTTGACGTTTAGACGTTTGCTTTCCGCAGTTTAATCAGTCCGCATTTAGGCTGGGACTATGATCCGGAATCCGGAAGGCCGGGGAAAATTCAGAGCATTGAAAATAGAACTCTGCGCCAATACAATGGAGCTGAAATTCGAACACACAAGTGTCGAGTCAAATGTCAATGACAGCTCAACACTCGACACTTCCATTTTCAACTCCATTGTATATGCGCACATTACTATTTTCAGTGCTCTGAATTTTCCCGGGACCGCCAGATTCCGGATCATAATATAAAAATCTTCTGAAATCAAGATGGCGTAACTTTTTCTTGTATGAAGATTTATTCTATTGAAGTTTTGAAATCTTTGTAGCTCAAGATTTTTCTGAAAATAAGATATATATAATCTTTAGTTGTGGGTTAAATATCAATTTTTGTTATAAAATGGGAATTTTGGGTGTATCTTAGATAATTAGTACAGTAATTACAGTTTATATTGCAAGAGCTCCGTGGCCTAGTGGGTAGACCGTTTGGTTCGCACTCGAGAGAGTGCAGGTTTCGATTCCCAGGTTGTGACGTGTACCGATGAGACTTTTTCAGATCTCAAGTACATTATACGGACGCTCTAACGGGGAAGGAAAACATCATTAGGAAACCCACCCGCACACGGTTGGCCCCAGACGTGTTGATCTGTCATTCCTCTGGACTAGGCCGACTGTATTGTGAGAATGCCGTAATACGGCAGCCGTATGTGCTTCGGCAACCATGTGACATTTTAAAAAACCAACTGTCCCAGGCAACTACAGTATTTCAAGAGTGGTTACTTCTCTCGGAGAATACTGTATAAATCATCCAATAACGGATGAAAAGGCCCAAGTTTATTGTAATTAATATAGGTTGATCACATTATTTTGGGTTTAAAATAATTACGCTTCTGCCACTACATTCTAGCTTTTTAAATACAGGCCAACGCCAATGATTTCAAAACTCAAATAGGCTATGACGTACATTTGACAGAACAAATCTTCAAGCAATCAAAAGTTACGCCATCTTGGTTTTCACCATACCTCAAATGTCAGCCATCTTGTTTTCACCATACTTCAAATGTCAGCCATCTTGTTTTCACCATTTACCTCAACATGCCTCGCCTATAATATAATACGCCCAAATAAGGCACCAGTCACCCGGAACAACATTTTACATCTGGGTTATATTGTTATGTAGTTTGTGGTTAGAAAATAAATGAAGTTTTATTTATTACAAGCTTTTGCCCGCGGCTCCGCCCGCTTAAACACAGTATCACACGGGAGCATTACTACTTTTTCGGGATAAAAATTAGACGTATGTGTTTATCCAGTGCTAAACTACTTAAATTTAATAAAAGTCCGTTCAGTAGTTTTTGCGTGAAAGAGTAACAAACATCCATTCCATACATCCGTCCATCCTCGCAAACTTTCACATTTATAATAGTAGTAGGATTATAGTTTATGTATATAATGAGAAATGGTGTTATATTAGGTTCAATTAATATTTATGGCAATTGATGTCACCGAAAGGGAAAATGATATATTACATCAAACAAAAAAGTTACGAGAAGTTTCTAATAACTTTTTATCTTTCAGGTTTTTTTTCAGATGGCATGTCTCGATTTTTTTGTTATTTTATTGAAATGGAGGGAGTTGTAATGTCTGTTTTTGTTTTTCAGATTGCCGCTATATATGTACAATGATTGCTGATTTTTGCATAGTTTTACATATATTTTCGTTTAAATTTAGCAGCCGCCATATTTCAAAATAGCCGACGTTAATTTGGTTTGCCTTCCTTTACCTATGTTGCGACTATTGTTGCCTATGATTCGATTTTTGTCCGTGGCGTCTGTTAAATTTGTCTATGGTTTTTAAACCTTTTGTTTATTATTAGCGCTTACTAACCACCAAACATAGATATTGCATCAATATTTGTGTTTCAAACGCATGCATGTTGTATTTGTACAAAAATGGGCATTTTTATTATTTTTATTTAAATTAAAAATCCATCATAGATCACCTCCATTTCTATAAAATGTTTGTAAAATACGATCATATTATTATTTTTTTATAAAATATAATTCTGATAGTGCGATTATCCGTTCAATGCCATCTATTGGTGGCTTTGTGTATTAATATGATCGTATTCCTATTTATATATACTTAGTTATTTTAGGGCCTTTTCACAATGTTATATTTATCACAAGTTTGGTCTCTGTCGAAATAAAGTAAGAAACTTTTTACACTTACAATTACACTTATTAGATTGTGAAAAGGTCTCTTAATATATTTGATGATTAATATATTGTTGTGTATATAGATTTAAACGGCGAAGATTTCTCGAAGGAAGCATGCAGGAGTATGGTCGCTATGTTGGATAAGGATAACTCGGGTGGACTCGGCTTTGAGGAGTTCAAAACTCTATGGATCGATCTGAGAAAGTGGAGGGTGAGTTAATCTTACTATAAGGGGACAAAGACAATTGATGACTTGATTAAAGGAACAAAAAGTTTTTCCGTGTTCCTTGGTAATATGTATATAATATAAAAGTATTCATTATATTTCCGTTGTCCGGTACTCGCAACACAAGTTCTTTGAGAACATACCACGGGACCAGATTGACGTGGTGTGGAAGCGTCCATGGATATTAAATATAAGTAACATAAGGATTTGACCAGTAATTTTCGTTTTTCAATCACAGCAAAGTAAAATCGTCGATTGTTTTAATCGTTTTTACTCCTGTAACTTTTTAATTTAGAACCTGATTACTGTACTTTTTGCATTTTTCCGTCCATATTCATGTTGCCTTTCGGAAAATATAAGAGTTTCGCTGATTAAAAACAAATTAATGTTCCCTATTTGTGTCCGTATAAATATACTAGCTGTTTCCAGCGGCTCCGCCCGCGTAAATATATATTATCGAGTATCCCGCGGGAACACTGTACTTTTCCGGGATAGAAAGCAGCCTATGTTTCAATTCAGAGCCTAAACTACTACCATACCAAATTCCATCTATATGCGTTCAGTAGTTTTTGCGTGAAAGAGTCCATCGTGACAAACATCCATCTATCCATCCATACATCCTCTCAAACTTTCACATAGTAGGATAATCGTTTCAGTATTTGGCCTTGTGTGTACAAAATGTGTACGTTTATTTTCAGGCGACCTTCCGTCTGTACGCGGACGCTCGCGGCGCGGTGCCGGCGGAGAGACTGCGGGACGCCTTGCACTCGGCCGGCTACACTGTCAATGCGCATGTGCTCAACGTGCTGGCTCACAGGTGCGAAAATACTAGCTCGCCACACCGCTGCCGGCGACGGTGGCCGGATTCATTGGGACCAGGCCAGCTACGCAGGAGTTGTAGTGCCCGAGTGTGTGCGCAGTACACAAGAGCACACACACACACACTCTCTCTCTCTTCTTTTACTCTCGTAACCTAGTGGGGCGGATGACCGACACGACTGGCGCGAGATCAGGCGCAGGGCCGACTTTTTACTTGCCCATCCGACGCATGGATCATCTCTCTTTTCAGACAATCAGGTGATCAGCCTGCACTTTCCTAACTGGACTTGGAAATAACATTTTTTGTTGTTCCAACGCGGGAATCGAACCCACGAGTCACGACCTCCCAAGTCGAGAGCAAACAACTGGACGACGGAGGCTGTTAAATAATACTCTTGACGGCCGATAACAGCCATTAACAGCAGACTCAGTAAGACCACCCCAGAAATGAGTCTACCGGAGGAATCGGCACAAATTACAGATTTTTGAAACGTTAATGGCGTTCGTATATATTAGCTTTCTGCACACCTTTCTCCACATAAACGTTAACTGTGCAAAATTTCATACTCCTCCGTTTGCACATTTTAGAACTAAAAGTGTTTTTGCTTAACTTGTAACAATATAATTTAATAATATATATATATATGTTGAATGGTATTATTTTGGAACATTACAGATATTCAAGCGGCGGTAGCATTCACTTCAACGACTTCATCATGTGCGCTGTGCGACTTAAGACCATGATCGGTGAGTACAATAGATAGATATAGATATAGAATTAGATAAATCAATAGACAAAAAGATAGAAAGATAAAGATAAATAATTTTGGTTTTATTCGTGTGGTATCTCCATAAAATAATTTTGTTACCTTGATCCTACTGAACAACTGGAGAACAGTAGGACTATATTTAGATTTTTGTGTAAACAATAAATATAGATAACATATTGAATAGTGCAGAATAGGGGCCTAGTTCGTAGCGGCCTCGCTTTTTGTAAATTTTGCTTAACTTTTTAATTAATCCCAAAATTGCAAAGAAAGATTTTCATAAAATGCGCGAAGGCACTTTTTGGGCTCCCGGATTGAACTACTGTTCTAAGTAAATGTACTAATAAAATGAGAATGTTATCTCCCATATAGTCGTATAGTTCGTAGCGGCTATAAAATTTTGAAATATATTTGATTTAATATAGAAAAAGCTGAAAAAACTTCGAAAATAGCTTCAAGTTAACTGCGAATTACTCCTATATCTACGATAATATTACTAAGCAAAATGTATACCAGAACAATTGTTACTTCATGAGGAATAGAGATTTTATAATTTCAAGGCATGAATTTACTAACCTATTTGAATAAAAACCATAAATACAACTGCAAAATTACTACAAAATGCGAAATGTCTCACAGAGTGCAGATTTGCAATAGGGCTCTTAATTCTCCTATTAACTTCAGCTAGAATTAGACTTTTCTTTAGCATTTTTAAGAGTTTTATACTATTTTTTATTGACATTTACAATACAACAGCTAACAACGAACCGCTTGAGAATCTGGAGAGGGAGCTGCAAGTGCCGTGAACATGGATGCAGACAAGTATACCACAGAAATGTGCTCCTCGCGTCGATACATACATCGCGTGCCCGTCGCATTGTCACATGAATGTAAACATTTGTATTGGCTGATTAGTCGGCCGCGACCTCGTGCGCGCCAATGAAAATCGCGCGGGAACCGTACGGTTTGCCTCGACTAAAAGTACCGGTTGTCCCTCCCCGTTGCCTATTCTATATTTCATTAAAATCGGTCAAGTAAGTGCAAACAAGCAATCAAATATATCCTCTTTACAATATTAGTGTAAGTAGAATATAGATTAACTAAATAACTATATTCTATACTAATATTTTTATGCTACATTAAAATAATTAGTTGAAAAAGTCACTTGACAGAAGTGAAACATTAAAAAACATGCCTCCTTAAAGTCGGGTAAAGTTGGCTCTATACGTTGCGAATAGGATGGCATAACTTCGCGCTATGTACTGTCAATGAGTTGTTTACATTCCTGGTATAATGTATTTGGAAATTAAGAATATATTGGCACATCTAGATTTATTTATCGACGATCGCACTACACGTAGAAGCAGCACACTTCACTAGATGGCGCTTTTTTTGAGTTCAAATTGTTTTTTTTACTTGATTGCGCTTTGCCAAATTAAAGTAGTAACGAAATATGACATTCTTTTTTTTGCGGTTAAATTTGAAATATAAATGGTGAGGTTTGATGTTTCTAATTAAATAAATTGTTTGTATCAGTTATTAAAGTATGTAATGATAATAAAATGTAAATGCATAATTTTTATTTAATTTTTTAAAAATCATCTGACTACAGACAATTCTCCACTGAGTTATTTTCTGATTGTTTTAAAAAAATCTAGAAAATAGCTCTTCACCATGCTTACTAACTTATATTTCGAGTAAATGTGAAATGGGGCAAATAAAATTTACATCATTCTTAAATACATTTAGATAAAGTAATGATAAAAAAATGCAACACTTAGTTCTTTTACATTGGATAATAAACAATACTAAATATTATTTCTTCATTTTACATTCACTGTTTGTGTCAAAATCCACAGCCGAAGCCCCTTTTTTGGAGTTGGCTAAACCAATACATAATATGTGTCAATGTTGCCATATTATTTCAGATACTTTCCAAGGACGGTCATCGGGAGGTGACTACGCTACGTTTTCCCTCGAGGACTGGCTGAATCGCACAGTATACTCATAAACGCAGATGCCTTAAATTAAGTCACAAATACGGGTACCTAACAGTTGTAAGTGTTGCCAGATACAAAAAGCCTGACCAGTAATAAAAAACTTGCATTGAGAAAGCTTTTTTTACTGTGGCAACAGTAGGGAAAGCTGAGAATAGTTAAATCTTTGATTCTTGTTTCGAGAATTTTCCGCAGGGATTTTTTTTTTTAATTTTTTGGTCAGGCTATAAATCAGTTGTGTTGATTAAAATTTTACGTGTCAAATAATATATTAATATTTTTGTATCCACCGATTTTCATTCCACTGTGCGAAGCTTGGATTAAGAGATGCATTTTCTTTTGCAATTTATTTATGCGTATGAATTTTATATATTGATTATTGAGATCTGAATATATGTTTTTTTTAAATTTTATTTATGTGTTTTATTTTATTAATTTGTAAGAGTTCGCCATGACATCACAACAATACAACACAATCTTCGATCAACAAGATTAATTTACATAACATAATTGTTCTAAACTACTTTAAAACTATAAAAAATAATTTATTACATAGGTGTTTCCTACGACTTTGTACGAAAGAAAATCTCGCGGGAACTGTACATTTCTCCGCGATTAAATGTAGCCTAAGTCCTTTCCCGCAGTCTACTCTACTTCTGTGCCAAATTTCACCAAAATCGGTTCAGTAGTCTCCGAGGCTATTCAATGCAAACTATAAAATATTTCCACTTCATAATATCAGTGTAGACACAAATGCGACAAACCATGTTTTTGAGTATATCAAGTACTTATCTTTAAAATTGCATACAAATGTTATATTTTGTACTACCAGGGATTTTGATGATTTAACATTTTGAATGTAGATAACACTCACAATGAGGGTTTTCGATATTTTTTCTGCCGCTAGGTTGCAGACCCAACGCATACAAAGCGTCATCTCGTAGCGTAAGTGGTATCAAAAACGGTCACTAGGAATTTTCGATTCTTTTTCTGTCACCAGGTGGCGCTTGGTAGCCCGACGGTCCTTGTCGTGTCAAAAAGCTGTCGGATGTCACGAATTTAAAAACCCTCATTTGCTTGTGTTAATATACAAGTACCTGGCTAACCGAGCTTAGCTCGCAGCTCTAGTAGATTTAAAAATAAATTAATCACAAAAATATTTTACCGGGATTTGAACCCACCACATTCCGAAATTCCCAACAACGCAAAAATTAACCAATCTGTCAATCAGACTGACATTACAGAGTCGAAATTATTGATGTTATATGTTAAGTCGATATTGTTGCACGACGAAAGAAAAAACATTTATACCTTAAAAATGCGCAGTTTCCAGGGATAAAACTTAGCTAAACCGATTTTTCCCCCAAAACTCTCTGCATACTAAATTTTATGGTAATACTTGCAGCCGTTGTCGAGATTACGATTATATATATACAAGATTGTCTCGTTTAAAGTATAAGATTAAGTTAAACATCAAAGAATAAGTGATGCGTATGCAACCTCAACCCCAATGCTCGTAATTAACTTACACCTTCGTTTAATCAAAACGAACTTGACGTTGGTTTGACGTTTATGAGGATACCATTTAGCAGTTTTAACATATGGGGACTGGATTGTAACTGTATTTATTATAGGATGTAATGAGCAGAATCGACCTTCTGGTAAAGGATCAAATTCCCTGATAGTTCATTCACGAGCGCCGAAATGTATACGTACAAGTCTTAACTCGTGGCCGCCGCTACCAGCCTCACACCCGCAGGGGCCGTACATCTTACACGCCCCCACTCGGCGCAGACGGTGGGATCAACAGCCACTCTTCCTCTGGGACCGTTGAATGTTACAAATCCTCTCGCGGGGGCCTTACATATTACAGGTCCTCCCGCTCGTCGACATCGGTAGGCCGCTCTCCCGCGGGCACCGTACAGGTTACAGATTCTCCCACTCGTCGCCGTCGGCGGGTACGTCGGTGGCCCGCAGCAAGTCTTCTATCGCGCGTAAGTGGCGAGCGACTGGCGAGCCGGACGAGGAGGGTGCAGCCGTCTGTAATCGTCATCGTTATAAACAATACTACCTCTGTAGCTCAGTGGTTAGCGCGTCGGCGCTCAAGCTGGAGGTCGCGGGTTTGAATCCCGGCGAAGGGACAAAAAATTTTTCTGTGTTCCTGGGTCTTGAATATATGTAGATATAGTATAATAATAATCTTAAATATGTGTATAGTATAAAAGTATTGAATATATTTCCGTTGTGTGTGTGTGTGTGTGTCCGAAGAACTTGTGATACAAGTTCTTCGGATACACATATGATACTTAGTACAGGACCAGATCTACGTGGGGTGGAAGCGTCCATAGATATTATTATTATTACTAGCTGACTCAGTGAAGGTTAAAGGTATAAAATTAGTTTACGACGCATTTCTCGGACCTACCGAATATACACAAAAAAATCATAAAAAAATAGTAAAGGCGTTTTAGAAGTTTAAATTGATTTCAAAGGAAATGTTATAATTTAAAGTTATAATTGTGAAGTGATTGATAATTATGAAGTGATATTAGTGAAGTTATAATTTGGTAAAATAACATTTAAATTGATAAAAATCATTATATAAATCGTAAAGTTTATAATTTCATAACTTTTAGACATATTTAGATTCGAGTTTAATGAAATATTATTGTCGAAATTTGAGTGATTCTTATTTTTTAAATAAATTTTCATACTTTTCATAACATTAATTATTATATTATATTTTTAGGAACCAGAAGTGGATTTAAATAAAAAAAATACAAACGAAGCCGACAAACGGCTTTTATTTAAAACTAAAACTAATTTAAATTACAAAAATAACAGCTTATCAATTTAAAATTTCGATTTACACAATAAGAAAATTTAATACAAACTACAAAGAGCTGATTTAGTAAAAACAATCATAAAAATTCTCTATTAATAATATAAGATTCGAATGTTCAATAATGCACGTGTGAGATCTCGGATAATCAATTGATTGATTTAATTACAAATAATTATGAAAAATAGCATTATTACTTACTTAAATTAATTTATAATTTATGTTATTTATATTATTGACATTAATGGATTGTTGCTAAAAATCATAGCAGCCTAGAGTTTAAACTGATTAGTAAATTGATTTTAATTAATATATTTCAATAAAATTGTGTTTTCTACTACACTTATCTATGAGCGTGTCAATTACTATATTAAACTAAACTGGGATGTATTCTTACCTACGGCAAAAATCTCACGGGTCTCTTAACAACTCTCCCGGTTCTAGTAAGTCGATGATTCTCTGGTGAAACTATGTTATCCGGCTCCGGAGCTAAATCATTATTTTTCATTATCGGTTCTCTATTTAATAATTTCAACGACACATCATCATCAGCAGTATAAAAGCTGGTTTCAATCTATCGATTGAAATACGAGCTTCACGACCCGGCAATTGAACTTTGAATACTTTAGAATCGCGCTCTATCACTCGATATGGACCATCGTAGAGGGGTTTCAATGACTTATGTACCGCGTCATCCCTTACGAAAACGAAATGACAATCTTTTAACTCTGAATTAACAAAAATTTTACGTGAGTTTTTCTTATCTCTCGTAGGGCGGTGGCTATTTATAGTCTCGCGGATTTTCACGACCAAACTATATGGATTATTCGTATCTACCTCACTCGTGTTGTCATAGAACTGCCCAGGTAAACGTAAAGTTTTGCCGAAGGCCAGTTCTGCGGCGCTAGTCCCACTGTCGGTGCGCACCGCTGCACGAAGGCCTAGCAGTACGGTAGGTAATTCATCTACCCAATTACCAGTGAAACTTCTTAAACGAGCCATAAGTGCTGCTTTCAACGACCTATGCTATCGCTCGACCGCACCGTTGCTCTGAGGGTGATACGGAGTAGTACGACTCTTACCAATACCCAAAAATCTCATTAAATTTAAAAACAGACTAGACTCAAACTGTCGTCCTTGATCCGATGTAATCCTACTGGGGCAATCGTATCTTACTATCCAACCTTCATAAATAGTCTTAGCTACCGCGTCAGCTGTAATTTCATGTAACGGAAAAGCTTCGGGAAAACGGGAAAATCTATCTATAATAGTAACTAAATATCTAAATCCTTGTGGAGATGTTGGTAATGGACCAGCGATGTCTACATGGATATGCTCGAAACGATTAGCTTTTGGAAATTCTCCCAAATCTGTAATTACATGGCGGCTGACCTTCGACCTTTGACGTTGCACACATGCTTTAGCCCATTCTCTTACATCTAAATTCATATTAGGCCAAAGATAACGCTGAGCTACCATATTTCTGGTAGCCCTAACACCTGGATAACTCAAACTATGAACACTATTAAAAGCTAATTTTCTAAATTTTTCTGGCAAATATGGCCTTATAAGTAATACTATCGTTAGAAATTTCGCAATAAATTGGCTTACTAGAATAAGTTAATAACATTTTCTTTAATTTAATATTGTTATTGCTACTTGGACAATGCATCAATTGCGAAACATACTCGTCTTTCAGTTTATCGTCAGCGATTTCGTCGAAGTCGAGTACAGTCGGACATAAAATTGTTTCGATTTCTGATCGCGACAATGTGTCGGACACGATATTATCTTTTCCCGAATATCAACAGTAAATTCGCTAATAAAAAGATGCCGCGCTCTTCGCGGTGTTTCCCTATCCTCTTTACCTATTTTTGAAAAGGCGTGACATATAGGTTTATGGTCTCTGAACACTGTCAAAGGTCGACCTTCAAATATTTTTCCAAAATATTGGATAGACTTATAAATAGCTAGTAATTCTCGATCAAACGTAGAATACTTCTGTTCAGTTGTCGATAACTTTTTAGAGAAGTACCTACCCTAGAGGTTTCCATGTACCGTTAACCCTCTGTTGCAATACTGCTCCTAAGCATGTATAAGAGGCATCTGTCATTAACGCGAGAGGAACATCTGGAAGAGGATGAGATGAAATAGCGGCTTGTTGAAGGCCGTTTTTACACTTTAAAAACGCTTCCTCAGCTACTTTTGTCCACGCAATTTTTGTTTTATCATTTTTCTTTGCGTTAACTAAATATTTATTGAGTTCACTCGGATAAAAAGCTTAATTCGGTAAATGAGGCCTATAAAAATTTAACATTCCTAAAAATCGTCTCAAATCGTTAACAGTTTCTGGTTTGGGAAAATTTACAATTGATACCGTCTTCGCTAACTTCGTGACCTAAGAATTCTATTCGCGACTGTCCAAAACAACATTTACTTAGGTTAATAGTGATACCATAAGTATTGAACCTTTCGAATATGAGCCTTAAATGTTCCTTATGTTGGGTTGCATTCTCGCTGGCAATAATAACGTCATCCAAATAAAAAGAAAATCTAAACCTTGTAAAACGGTATTACTCATAAAGCGTTGGAATGTCTGTGCTGCATTTCTTAAACCGAATGTCATGCGGGGAAACTCAAGTAACCCAAAATGGGTAATAATTGCAGTTTTCTCTATGTCACTCGGTGCTACGCTTATACAATGATATGCTCTATTTATGTCTAATTTTGAGAAATGTAATGTTAATTAATATCTTTCTATTCGCAAAAATGTACGTAAAATCGTGCAACCTAGGAATGGGATATCTGTCAGGCTGCGTAATTGCATTTAACTGACGGTAATCACCACACGGTTGTAGTTCACCGTTCTTTTTGGGAACCACGTGTAGTGGACTAGCCCATGCGCTTTTAGAAGGCCTACCTACAGATGCCCATTTCCTGCATAACTCTAAATTCTTCTTTAATTTTTTTGTATATATCGGGTGGCAATGGACGGGCCCGCGCATAAACAGGGGGGGGCGGTCGTCTCAATATGATGTAGCACGTTATGTGAAGGCGTTTCCCTAAATGACACTGGTTTAGTTAAATCGGAATATTTACTCAACATAGCAAAATATGGATGACTGGCAACGATCGATGTTATAGAAGGCTGACCTATATCTATCATATCCGTAATCCTATGAGTCTACGACGGTGCATGTCAACAAAAATTTTATGGTGAACTAGAAAATCTGCACCTAAAATTGGCTGCTTGACTCCAGCTATAATAAAATCCCAGCGATAGGGACGTCTTAAATTAATATCTAATACTAAAGTTTTAACACCATAGGTTTTAATTTCGGTGCCGTTAGCGGCATACAATTTATAATTAGCTGGTTGCAAAGATTTAAAAATATTCTTGCTCACCGGAAGCACGGAGACGTTGGCACCTGTGTCTATGAAGAAACGCAGACCAGAGTTGCGATCGGTGACTGATAGGCGGCTGTAGGGGACGATGGTACAGGCCTCCGCCGGGGGCTGCACCTCCTCAGCTAGTTTTCCGACGTGGCGGGGACGGCCGAACTGCTGCTGCTGCCAGCTTCCCTCGGTCTCTCTCTCGGATTGCGGCCTCTTGTAGTTGAACGTGGGCGGACAAACTGACGGTTTCTGCTGCTGCTCCGTCGGCCTCTAGATCGGTCGCGCTCCATGTTGGCCAAACGTATATTTATCTTGGCCAATTCTGCCGAGATGCTTTCGATTTCCCGGTCTTCATAGCGTCCCGCAGCTCTTGGTTTGTATGACACTTCTGTCAAATGTGACATGCGAGTGGCTTCAGTGACGTTGTCAGCGATGACCGCCAGGTTGTTGAGGTCCTTTGTGTCCGAAACAGCCAACACCGCACGGATCGTTTGTGGCAGATGCCCCTGCCAGAGCACCTTGAGCGTGTGTCAGGAATCTTGTCGCGAGCTAACTCTTGCATGCGATGCAGTAGTTGTGAGGGTTTTTGGTCTCCCAGTTCCATTTCGCCGATCAATTTCTCTATCTGCCTGGCCATAGGGTCTTCAATGATGCCGAGTAATTTTGACTTGAGCGCCTCAAACTTTCCAGTGTCTGGCGGCTTTGCCAGGAAATCCGAAATTTGTATGATTACCTCCTTTGGGAGTTTGGAGACCACCAGATCAAAACGGCTCTCATCGCTGAACTTCTGAGGCGCCAATATCGCTTGCACGCGGATGAACCAGATTCTCGGGTGGTCCGCCCAGGATTCTGGTATTCTGGATGGATGACACGGCAACGGACATCATGTCTGCTGGCGGCACTGGGTGGCTTACTGTTGGCGCTGGGTAACCGGCTGGCTGTTCGGTAGCCATAGTTTATAATTATAAAGTATCTAATTTATTATAAATCACTCGTGATACCCCAAAAATTATTTGTTTTTTCCCCAAAATATTGTTTACTTTATATTCACCAAACTCGTGTTCTCGGGATCACCAATGTGGGGTGTACTTTATGTTGGAGAAATAAATGAAATATATAGTCCCGATAATATTATATTGTCTTTTTACTTATTACGTACATACAACGTTTAGCTTAGTATACCATTTAGATAGGAGGTTAGGATGAGACTGACTACTTAACATTGGAATTAATATAATATTGAAATGACTTGGAACCAAGAGTGCAAGCATGCACTTTTGTGTGGTCCCTACAAAGGCCATAAGATTGAAAAAGAAAGCCATCTCCATGTCTTTTTTTTTTTTTTTTTAAGGTCGGCTCAGGCTTTCGCAAGTTGTCGTTGGTCCAGTTGTAAGACGTTGGAATAACGCTACAAATATGTGACATTTTAAATTGGTAGCAATTTCCTGTCTCAATCTGTCTCTGTTCTGTTGGCAACTGAAGTACTGGGAGTTTTGCCGGGGAGTTCAATGGGTGACGTTGTGAATTTGTAATATTTCATAAATTTGTGTTATCTCGGTTCTTAATGTGTAATATTGGTAGAATATTAACCATTAAATATTCGTTAACGTGCACAAGTGTGGGCATGTGGTACAACTTCTAAAAACGTGCTAACGTGTGTTTCCCGCCAAAACTCCCTAGGAACTTTCAGTAAAGCGTCTACCACTTTACTGAATCGACTGACATGACTCATTGACTTTACTGACTATTTATTTGGACTTTGAATAGACTTTAGACTTGATGATATATGAATACAGTGTTGAAAATTAAAACTAAAGTTCTATTTCCCGCCTTTTTTACTTGACACCGGCAAATAGTTTTAAGATAAGCCGACGCCATATATTAAAAAAAATAATACTGAAGTACTGACAGCTAATGTCATTTGTAACAAGGTCTCATGATATTTTACTTACGTGATACCTATTTCCGATAGGATTATTAGTGTTTTGTGTACTATATTCTCAGTAAACCTTAATCATATCTATGTAATACATAAAACATCTATGGCCTTTGATAAATAGACTATATAAATACAATTGATAAATAAACCCAAGAGGGTTCTTTGCGTTGCGTTTTTTCAATTATTTTCATTTATTATAAATTAAGAAAAAAACCAAAAGAAAACTTAAAAATAAAATGACTGTAGTAACAATAGAAGGAATACCTCTAAAGGTAAAGAATTTTAATATAAGTTTGTAACATTAAACCTACAGCTAATTATTATTTCAACTTCCTACTTCTGTTATTAACGGCGTTTATTATTCTAAGTTCAACTTATAGTCCATACCATACTTCAGACTATAAAAAGACAATAATGTATAAAGTTTTCTAATACAAAAATTGTGAAATATAATTATCCTTACGAAATTATTTTATTGAAACTTGCATCAAGATCATGTATTAGTATATATAATAAATAAGTTAATTAGCCTTATCATAGTTACTGTTTTTCAGCATACTATAAACCAATGTGTCGGCATAATATCAAAAGTTATAAAATTTGACTTCGAGGCACTTAATTTTACGCCGAGCTCAAGAAAAGGACTAAAAGCTTTACATATCAATGTCATTGATAACATGAAAGTTAACGAGTGTGTTCAAAAATTGAACGGACTGAAAACGCAAAATTTGGTGTTTACAGCTTACATACCGAAGACACAACCATATGTAAGAGTTTTTTAGTAAAATTCTATTTGATTTAGTTTTATTACCTACAAGGTTTTGTATGTACAGTGTCACTATATTTTCAATGTATATTGGGATTTTTTTTATTTTTATTTCATGACATTGTCATATAAATATGATGATTGCTCAGAGATATTAAGAAACTAGTTTTACTGTGTACCTACTTTTACTACCTACTTATTATACAGTATTATTTTATACTATATCCTAGAATAAAAACTGTCTAAAATGTCAATACAAGCCTATTATACTGGCAAACTATATGTGCCAAACAAATCTATTCATAATTTAGGTAAATGCTATGTAAGTATTTCTTCTGTTTATTATTGAATAAATAAATAAAAAATGTTTTTGTGAACAACAAACATTGCGCGCATTTTATGGAGGTAATAAACTATAGCAAATAATAAAATAATTTATACTATTTTACTTTGGATTATTTGCTAACATTCCTTGCTAACAATTAAAAATCATCTCCTCCTAATTCAGTTTTTTTTTTCTAGATAAACCCAAAGATCAAAAAGTTCAAACAGGGAAAGAATAGAAACAGACATTTGAAAATGCCACAGAGTTTTAGATTGTCTTCTGACAGGGTAAGAATCATACAAGCTCTGTAGCTATTGACTTTGATTATTTTTACCCACAACACAAACATAAGGGTGTTATAAGTTTGATGTGTGTGTGGCATCGTAACGCCCAAACAAATGAACCAATTTTAAGTTGTTTTTTTTCGTTTAAAAGCTGACGTGATTGAGAGTGTTAAAAGAAACTTTTCGCTAGGTAAGCAATATGAGGACACCCCTGTAGTTAAGGATAATGTTATAATTAGCCGTTATAACATTAGTACCTGGGTAACTTGGGGAGATTTGCTCGGAGTTTGATAAAGGACACTGGCGAATCCTGCCTGATTTTCCGTTATAACATTAGTACCTGGGTAACTTGGGGAGATTTGCTCGGAGTTTTGATAAAGGACACTGGCGAATCCTGCCTGATTTTCCATCAAGTTTCTAACATATATGGTTATATAGTACTTAAAAAGTTATTTTAGGACTAGGGAAAAAAAGGTATGAATCTCCAAATATCAAAGAATTGATGTACAAAATACATACTTATCTGTGGTAATCATAGTCATCATATCTATATAATTTATGGTTGCCATGGTGTTAATTGTCAATTTGAGGCGTAAAAGCTCCATATAGTGGCCCAGTAGATATATTTATTGTAATTGCAGTATAAAGTTATTTTCTTTTTCTAAACTCAGCAGTTTCATACTATTTTTATGAAAAAAAATGTTACTTGGGGTATGAAATATATCCCTCTATACTATTTATATTTATATACTAAGAAAAAGAATTATGTTTTTGGTTTTCATAACGTGAAAGCAAACAAACAAACTAGTTATTAATTTTATCTTTTATCCCCCGAGTTTGGTGTATTATTTATTGCTATTTTTGTTCCTATGTTCATAAAGTACAACTTACAATAAATACTTTTTGTAGCCTCAGTATTTTAATTACCGGTCAGTAAATGTATGGCAACTTGCCGATCTCCTTTGAAAAAGAACCACAAAAATATTCATCTCACCGGGATTCGTGTTTGAATCATTCAGCATTTTCGAACAAAGCAAAAATTATACATACCAATCTGCCAATCAGACTGACATAATAAAGTCGAAATGATCGATAAATTGTTGCACGACGTAAGAAAACACATTTATAGCGTAAAATGCAGTTTCCCAGGGATAGCACCTAGCTAGATTTTTTCCCTCAAAACGCCATGCATACTAAATTTCATTGTAATACTTGCAGCCGTTTTCGAGAAACCGAGTATTTTATTTACTATAACCGATTACTATACAATATTGACTCAGTTAAAGTATAGGATTATTTGATTTTGACAGATCTTTCATCTCACTCGCAACAACCTGATATACGAGATGCAGGACAAGTACACAGCGCTGATGGAAATCAACAAAGCTGTTGGCAATAAGTTGCTCTTTGAAATTGTTCAGGTATTTTCACTTAACGGACATGGACATCGGCAACACCAGAGGGTCGATTCTGCTAAATAAAACCTTGAATAATACAATTACAATCAAGTCCCTATACGCTAAAACTGCCAAACCAGTATTCTCGTAAACGTTAAACCAGCGTGAAACGCGTTCTGATTGGTCGAAACTTCATAAAATAAGTTTATCATAACAAGTAGCTTCACTTTTAATACAATCAAAGTAAAATGAGAGTCTACTTTAAATAAGAGAATTGAGGTTCAGTTAAGGTTGGCAACGCACATGCGACTCATCCATCTGGTGTTGCAGGTGTTCATAGGTCGCTTGTTTGGCCACATGTCATGGAAAAACCATGTGCACTGCCAAACTTTTATACTAAAGTGCGGTTGCAGAGCACATACAATTTCGTACATTGACTCATCGCTACTTGTCTCTTTCACTCGCCCACGAATATATTGCTATCGCGTTTACACTGATACGAGTACACGAGTCAATATACATATGCTCAGTGACAGCACTTCATTACAATATTATGTAGAATTTATCTCGGTCTATCTTTATTTAAAAGAGTTATACTAAATTTTGACAATATAAGAAAATAGTGTTTTTTTTTTTCAATTAGATGATAGACAAATTACAATAATTTCAGGTTATAGAGCATCGTCTGAGAACTGTGTTGGACCAATCTGAGAACTGTTTTAAATTAAGCAGTAACTACAGGTTTAAACATCCCCATACAACTGACTTTGAATTGATCAAAACATGTCTAAGTAAGACCGGTAGCAAAGTAGAGCTGACCAAGGAAATGTTGAAACCTACTCCGAGAACTTATGAACCTAAGCGTAAGTATTAAAAGAGATGCCTGAAAATCCATAGAACAATAAACGCTGAGTGGACACCAATGAAATGATTGCCAACGGGTTCACTTTGAATAGTATTTGATGTCACCTAATGGGCAACTCCGAAATCCGCCGAGTATAGAAGTTACGATTGTGCTGTGTAGTGGCTGCGGTAATAAATCATAAAATACTATATCAAAACGCTGATTCTGGCCGCTCAAACTTTGCTCAAGGAGATTTCGATAAAATAAATAGTTAAATATCCTTAATAGACTGGTCTAGTGAGTTGAGTACTAGGAACCTAGAAGATGCTGTATCTTTCTTCTATGACAGTATTGGTGCAATTCTCGAGTAAATATATCCCGCTAACGAGAGTGAAGCAAAGTTCGTATCCAATCTGGTTCACTCCAGTTCTTAAACGCCTTATTAGACAAAAGTATTTTTTTTTATTTATTTAAAACATATGGCATGATATCGGACCAATCAACTTTTAAATTACTACGTGATAGGGTTAAATAATTGGAATTTTGGAATTATATTAAGCACAGATCTAAATCTAATATGCTCCCTAGTAACCTCATTTATAATGCTGACACAGTATCAAGGGAGTTTATTTGCGAAGCGTTTTCTGATCATTTTCAATCACCCTTCTTTCACATATGTAATCGTAGCGATAATAACATTATATCCTCATCATGCTCAAACTTTACTGACTCCTCTCGAAAATGTTAAATATTTTCTAAAACATCTTGATCCCCACAAATCTGCTGGTCCGGATAACCTATCTCATTTTCATTTTCTCACAAGTTTCTCATTCGCTGCTATCATTAGCAGTATCTTTGTCATTCACTACATCAATTTCATCTTGCACAGTTCCTAAAGTTCGGAAATTGGCCTATATCATTCCCGTACACAAAAAGGGAGCTAAAACAGACATCGTAAATTAAAGACCAATTTCCAAATTATGCACTTTGGCTAAGGTCTTTGAACGTATAATTTATAGGCTAGTTTATGCGTCGCTGAGCAAAGTTTTCAGTCCATCACAGCATGGTTTTTTATCAGGTAGATCTACTTTTACATCTTTAATCTTGTGCTTTTGAGCGATTTCTTATAAGAATTAAATCTAAGATGGACGTAAATAAACAATATGTCTACACTGATTATAGTAAGGCGTTCGATCATATTGATCATAATATTCTAAAAACTTAACTGTATCACATTGGTATCAAGGGTGTTCTCTTTAGGTGGTTCTGTTTGTAGGAATAGTGGACGCCCCAAAGGGAGATCTCCGACCGAGCGAGATGGTATGCTCGGTCAGGCCGAAGCCCACTTGTATGAATTTCAGATGTATATATAGTGCCGATCATATAAAACTTCGATAGCGCGATTCAGGATTGTGGCACTAATTAGTCCGCCACATCACTTCCTCCCCAAGACTGGAGGTCGAATCTTGAGTATTCTTGCTTGAGTTGCCAGGTGCCAGAGAGTCCCAGTGAGTCGGAACTGTGATGCTTGCTACAACGGGGTCCAGTGAGTCGGAGTGCTGCCGTGCGGGGCCGATGCTACACGTGCTGACCAGGAGAGATGTGCTCTGCTTACTGACTGGTCGTTGTAGGGAGGTGCCGTGCCCGATGAAGCCGGTGAGGGTTCGACCAGGCCTGGCGTGGTGCGGAGGGGTGGGGGAAGTGATGATGATGATGATGTCCAGAAGGAGTCGTTGTTCTGTCGAGGATCACCAATGTGGTGGCAAGCCCCGAAGCGAGATCTCCGAACGAGCGAGATGGTATACTCAGTCAGGCCGAAGCCCACTTGTATGAATTTCAGATGTCGTATGTATATTGCGGCACTTATTGGTCCGCCACATGTTCTTATCTTGATAACCTCTCTCAAGCTGTTGTTGTTAACAACTACATGTCTAGTGTGGCGTTCCGCAAGGCTTCCCTGTTAGGCCCTCTTCTGTTTATAATTTTTATCAATGACATCGATATTTTCTTTAAAAATTCATTCTTCCTGTTCTTTGCCTATTATATGAAATTTTTTTATCCTATTTCCTCGTTTAAGGATGCTGATGCACTTCAAGCGGACTTAGTTCGTCTAGATAGGTACTGCGAAGAAAAAAAAAAAAAAACCTCAACCCCAAGCAATGCCTATTAATCACCTACAGTAGAAAAACTAATATTATCACGACTACATACTATCTAAATGGTCTTGAAATCCAAAGAACAGACGCTGTGTCCGACTTGGGTGTCTTTCATGATTCTAAGCTGATGTTCGATTCTCACGTTGACCATATTATTGCAAAAGCCTCAAAGGCCTTGGGATTTATTATGAGACTAAGCTCCCCTTTCAAACTTACGAAAACCTTTAAAATACTATACTGCACGTACGTTAGTAATTACGTACGTACGTAAGTAAGAAGTCACTTAAAATACGCCTGTCAGATTTGGAATCCCTGTTATGATAAAATACATAACTCAGATTGAAAGCATACAAAAGCGTTTTATACGATTTCTATGCTACCGCCTATAAATACCCTACAGTGTTATGATTATCTGTCTCTGCAAGAAACTCCACATTCAACCTTTGTTTATTCGCCGACATATCGTAGATTTTATATTTATACTAAAAATAATTAACAATGAAATTGACTGTCCTAGATCTTCTTAAGGCATCCACAGACGAGAGGCCGATCGTTTCAGTTAGAACTGACGTCAGTTCGGCCTAAACGGATTAGAGCACATACACGGAGAAAATCGCATCAGACCAAACTGACGTCAGTTCGGCCCTTAGATTAGTAACGCCTAGATAGTCTTCAAACAAACGTATCGTACAAAGTGAAACAAGCAACAGATAGATGTAGGCGTAAGCATTACATACCGACACGCACACAAACAAAACTTTAAAGTTGTGGAGTCTGTGCTCTTAAAACTGGAATTATTGTATTTGTTTTTCTTAATATCGTGAGATGTAAAAATATAACTTATATTTCATTTTAAACCATCTAAACACAATTTGTGAATTTTATTTATATTAAACTGATATTAAGGAATATATTAAGGATTATCTTAATACGGGCAATACTTTAAATTGATAATTAAAAAAACAGAAAATATTATAAAACTTTGTCTTAGTTGCAACTATTAGTAAGCCATGAAAATTTTGAAATAAATTTATTTTTACTAGTAACACTCACAATTCACAATAGGGCAGTAAGATGGCGACATAATATGATTTTATTTTAAAATGTTTTAAATATTTGACTTAATATAAGTCAAATTGTTCGGACATAACATTTCATATGTCCGAAGCTTTTCTAATTCTTTACCGATGCATTGTGACACCTAATAACGACACAAACCTGCATAATGTTTGTACTAATAAAAAATAATAGTCGGAGATGTATGCACTAGCGCTTGACCTTGACAACTGACGGGTCGTTCGAACAAACTGAGCCGATATGGCTCAAAATGATTTACTTCACTTTTCACGCGAGTACCCGGTTTCTAGGCGTTTTAATCTAAGGTTCGGCCTGAACGGATTCGAGCACATACACAGAAAATTACCGCAAGCTTCGGTCGTATTTTTAGGGTTCCGTAATACTTAAGGAACCCTTATAATTTCACTCTGCCCGTCCGTCTGTCTGTCCGCCGCTCTCCTAGCTTCTGTAATAACTTTATGACAATAACATTTGTAGTAATTCAAAGAAAACCTATTGTGCGTTGATAGTTACGTAACCCTCCTTAGACATGTTTACATGCTCTTGGTTAGTTTAGGCTATTATTTTATTTTTTAATTGTATTTTGCTGCAATTGTAATCACGCTATCGATGAAACCGAATTATTGTGTCATACATTTTTCCAGTAATATGTTATAGAAATTATTTCTCTTTGTTTTATTGTAATAGTCTTTAGATTTTATTAACCATAGTGGCTTGAAAGTTTTAAATACTTCAATGAACTTTAATAAATTTCACCACCATTAGACCACGTGCCATTTTTAGGGTTTCGTACCCAAAGCATAAAAACTTCACCCGATTACTGAGACTTTGCTATTTGTCCGTCTGTCGCCAGGCTGTATCTTAACCTTCTTATACCATGATAGCTCGACAGTTTAAATTTTCACAAATGTATGATGTAGGTATTTCTATTGCCGTTTTATCAACATATACTAAAAACAAAATAAAATAAAAATTTGAACCTCACATACAACAAACGTGATTTTTTTCATTTTGTACGGAACTCATCTTGCCGATTCGCACTTGACCGGTTTTATTTTACACTCGAACTTTATTACCGTTCAGTCCAATTTTATTGCCGTTCAGTCCATCCGTACAGGTCAGATTTAATGTTGCCAACTTAGTTGTTTTACAAAGTTTTACTACTAAAGTTTTACTTAGTATTTTATTTCCTCCTTAGTAGGAATTTAATTGTTAGTAGTGGTTTTGTACAAAATAGCTAGACAGTAATCATAATATGCAAAGTGGCCTGCTTCTATGTGCTATTATGACACCTTATCATAATAGCACATAGTAGCACGCTTCCGTAAGTCGCCTAAAACTACCGATTTAATTTCTATTTACATAATATTTCCTACTATATTTTTTTAATTTAACGGTTGAATACTAAAACTGAAGATGTATGTATGTTTGTAAACACAAAATCCCTAAGTTTAGTACCTTTTTTATAGATAACGGTCTATAGATATAGTCTTATAGATAACTTCAGTCCATACGGCCGACTGATGCGATCTCGAAATTGCACACAGACGATACGATTTTGCATCCGTTCAGGTCAAACTGAAGGAAAACCGGACCGTGTATGGGGCCACTTAGTAAAATAAACTTTTATGTACCGCTAGGCAACACCGATTTAATCCGCCATTGGTTATTCTACGTTACACCTCCAACTACAGCCGTAACTCCTGCTTGGTGCGAGCTAGCATTGAATTTAACAATACTTGTAAAAAAAATTTTCCTTTGATCCACACACATTGAATAGCAAGAATGCAAGAGATAAGCTAAACCTTAACTTCTTTGAACAATAAACTTTGTTAAATTTAGATTTATATAAGTACTAAATTTGATTTTGAATGTTGTTGCTAATACTTAAGTATTTGCTTGTTTGTACTTTTCTTTAGTCACATAATTGTGAAAACCTATAATTGGCTTCGCTTTTTCTATGCATAGACTATATTTGTAATATTTATAAGCTGTTGGTTTTCTAAAATATTAAAATTAAAATTTTGTGATGTGTAATTAAACAATGTCAGTCGGGAATGGTCTGATTTCTGTCTGTAAGTGCGTTGTATGTGATAAGGACGGCAGCCAGGCCCCAATACATTGCGTCCAGAAGCTCCGCGCGTATTTTTTTACTAACGCGCGTATCGTCCATCGTCATCTGACGTAATAACGTCTTATAAATCGAAGAACGCCGGCTGCATGCACGAAAAATTGTCACGTTCCGCCTGAGCCGATCGTGCAAGCGAGAGCGCGTTACATAACGTCTAAGCGTTAGGCTTGTGATGACGTTACTACGTAAAATTATCGTCCGTAAACCGACATAACAGACAATAAAAAAAAATATTTTGTTACAGTGGCAGACAGCATGCCTTTGGGCACTGTTCAGGCAGCGATAAGCAAATACTCGTCGGCGATACAATTAGAGGTAATTAGGACACTCACACGCAGTATATTTATAATATTAATATTTGCATTCAGAACGTGAAATAAAATATTTTTTGTATTCTATATTATGATATTTTCGAATTTGTATCGGGTAAAATCGATTATAATGTAAGAATGGATTTATGGATCTTTGTTACTCTTTCACGCAAAAACTTAAGAACGGATCTCGATGAAATTTAGTATAGTGGCAGTTTAGGCTCTGTATTAAAACATAGGCTACTTTTTATCCCGAAATAGTACAGTATTCCCGTGAGATACCCGATACTATATTTACGCGGGCGGAGGCGCGAGAAAAAGCTAGCCATTTTTAGTTTTGCCTACTGTCCGCTTCAATTTCACACTATTCATAGGCTGCTGGATTTGCAGGTTGGATGGTCAGGATGCCCTTTTAAACAAATTCCCCTATACTAATAAAAATATTTATACAGTGTATACAGCTATACGATGTTTTGTCCTTGTCTGATACGTCGGAAAAGTAGCTTGACTGCCAAAGACAAAACATTGTATAGCTTATACACATTATAAATATTTTTATTATTAATGGGGATTATGTATTAAAAAAAAACCATTTTGACGTTAATATTTTTTTATTCCAGCTAGTGAAGTACGTGAACAGCCTGCAGACGGACGCGCCGGTGGTGGAGGGCCAGATCGAAGCGGCCGCGCAGGCCAAGGTGCGCGAGCAGTTCAAGAAGCTGGCGCCCTCTATACCGTATGTGAGTGATTTACATATATCCGACTACTATAAATGTGAAAGTTTGTGATGATGGTTGGATGGATGTTTGTTACTATTTCACGCAAAAAGTTTGAGCTCTGCAAGGCGATGCGAGGCATGCTCGGGCGCAGCGCAATCACGTGTCGTGCGTGACGCTGCACTGGTGCTACTCGAGCGTGTGTATTTTATTTTCAGGTATTTCAAACTTTATATTACAAATATAAAGTTTGAAGAAGATAAGCATTACATTAAAATGTTTCCAAATCGGGAGAGCGCGCGCTCGTGCGAACAGTACAACCCCAAGTCTATGTCCAGAAAGCGCGTAATCATACGCACGTGAGGCCGTCGCGCGTGTCGAGGTACTCGCTGGCGTCCCTAGCAAAAACAACGCTATCGACATTTTTGACGAAATTGAGTTAAAAGTATATTCGGAATCACCGAAACGAGACCTACCATGATCAATCACTCAATTTCTAATATCTTTTATAGTATTCATTATTTTGTTGAGTATAAACAGCGTATATGCATCCATTCCAAACTAATACCAGGCATAATTTCACCAGGCTCTCACCGCTTAATATACAGGGTAACGTACAAAATTATTTATTTGATATTACGACGATGTGGAATTTTTTTGCAATATAACTCATACCTAAATTCCCCATGTAAACTGTTGGACTTAGTTTTCTGTAACAATGAGGTGCAAGTACACGACCCTTGGTCCCTGAAGACCGCCACCATAGGGCTATATCTTTATTGATTGACTTTGCTGAACTACCAACCTTGCCTACTCGGTCTCATACTAGATTCATGTACCGATCGGCAGACTTTGATTTAACAAATAAGATCATTAGTCAGATTAATTGGCACCAAGAAATTAGTACTAGGCCACTCGAAGGCACCGTCACCTTTTTCTATGATACCATTTACAACTTACGTGACTCTTACGTACCTCCTTAAGTACCCCATGTCGTAGATATCCTTTTTGGTACAGGAAACGATTAATAAAGAAATTTTTAATGAAAAATTCCAATTTCATAAAAAAATTAAAAAATACGGAAATGTTTCAGATTATCAATAATTTGTACTGTTGCGCCAGCGCGCTAAAGAAATCAAACGAGACATGTTTAGTAGTTATATTTCCCAAATTGAAGGCAATATACCTACACAAAACACCAAAAGCTTTTTGGTCATAATATGTGAAATCGAAAAAACTGAATTACTCATATCCGGCGTTATTTAAATTCGGAAAGAGTACGTAAACTGCTCAAAGGGATCGACTTAAATAAATCTGCAGGTCCAGACCACATTCCACCGATTTCAATACGTAGCTGCTTTGAATCCTCGACCTCATCCCTTACGATGCTTCTTCGGGGCGTCGTACCGTGGATCTGGAAATCGGCCTTCATAACCCCCATACGCAAAAATGGTCCGAAAAACATAGTAAATAATTATAGGCCTATATCTAAACTGTGCCTGTTCGCAAAGCTCCTAGAGAAAATAGTTTATAATCAGCTATATCCTTTTCTAAGTCTGAGTATCAGCGCGCACCAGCATGGCTTTCAACTTAGGCGATCCACCGAAACCAACCTAATACTTTGTCGTCTGACTATCTCTCTGAGTGTATCTCTAAACGCACACAGGTAGACGTAATCTACACGGACTTCACCGAATGTTTCGATCGTTTAGATCATTTCATACTCATGCGCAAACTAATAGCGATAGGTATTAGGGGCAACCTCTTCAGGTGGTTTTCTTCTTATGACGACAACAGATGTCTGTCCGTTGTGCTCAATGGTTACACGTCTAGAGCCATGTACATCCCCTCAGGTGTGCCGCAAGGTTCGTTGTTCGGGCCTCTTCTCTTCAACATTTTTATAAATGATATTGCTGAATGTCTTATATACTCAAAGATACTATTTTTTGCCGACGATATAAAAAAGTCTAAGTCAAATAAGAAATTATGATGTTGCTATTCGCCTCCAACAGGATCTCAATAGACTCCTAGACTACTGCCTTCGCAACCGACTTGATTTAAATATTTCCAAATGCTACGTATGTACTTTTACTCGTAAGGCTATGCCTATCCATTACGACTACAAAATTGCCGATATATATAACTAGAGTTAACACGTTAAAAGACCTGGGTGTTACGTTTGATTCGAAACTCTTCTTTGAATCACATGTAGACAACATCATCAAAAAAGCTTCCCAAGCGTTAGGTTTCATATTACGCGTCTCCGCTGATTTAAATGACGTCAAAACACTCAAAATACTATACTGCAGTTTCGTGCGCAGCCATCTCGAGTACTGCTCATCTGTTTGGAACCCGGTTTATGATACGTATATTAGTCGTATAGAGAACATTCAGAAAAAAATTCTGAGGTACGTGCAATTCAAATCGCGAAAATCTGCCTAACTATTTCGAACGATGTAAGAAATTTCATATATTCCCTTTATACGAAAGAAGAAAAGCAGCAGATCTGTCTCTTCTATTTAATATTGCCACAAGTTCAGTAGACTACTATTTGTGAAAACTTTCAATTGGCCTTCTTGTATTATTCTTATGTTACTATTTTATGTATGTTAGCTGTAAGTTTTCCAGCAAATAAAAAATAAAATAAAATAGTCGACGCACGTGAGGCAATTGCGTGGTTTGTGTCTAGGAAATGCATTTCTGATGTTTATGGCTAGCAAAGATGATGGGTATACTTAGATGAAAGTTCACATTTATAACGTATATTTTGCAAATGTGTTCATTAAGACCAGCAAAGAATGGTAGGACTTAAGAGGAACGTACATGCGTTTAGTTTTATGTAGATAACTGAACAAATAATAAAAATACTTGTATCATACAATATATTTATTTGATATAATAATATATTAAAATGTCGATAAAAATAAATACGATAGTGATAGTAATAAAAATGACGATAATAAAATTGAAAATATGCACATGCACACACTTGATTATGCTTGGTAAATGGATATTATTGCAGTCCATGTTGACTAACTAGTCTTAAACAAATTTTCGTCTTTTAAAATATTTAAATTAACTAAATATATACATCGCACATGCAAAGTCCACATTTGAAGGTACCAAACAAAACAAAAATGGTTCGAATATTCCTGTTAGTTTTATAGAGACAACAAAAAAATCTGTTGTCTGTAAAGTTGATGTACGTACTGTTATATCCTTTCCATGTTAGCCTTTTCCCTTACCTAAACCCTATCCATATTCTTTCCATCGACATCAGCAATCCTACTCCCTTTATATAAACATCCTCCCAAGTTCCCAGGCAGTCTCCATCTATCTTATCTCGTTGACGGTCGTGTGCCGAAATTACTAATTCTTTGTTTTTTCTATTTCCAATATTTTAGTTTATAAAATAAACCTTTTTTTAAAAAGGGGTTCAGAAAGAACCCCATAACATTAATGGTGGCAGCTAAAGGGGATTTATTTAAAAAAGTCCCAGGTACGCCTCGCGAACTGAACTGTAAATAAAACTGTACTATATTCAGTGTTCAGTGTTCAGTGATACTAAACTCAAAGTGAAATCACGGTAAAACAAACCAGTGTAACAAATCAGTGTTCCAACCCAAAATCATCAAAACCGTACTAAATCCAAAAAATATACTAAATCAGTGCTAAATCCAAACCATTTACTAAATCAGTGCTAAATCCTAAATCTGTGCTAAAGCCTAAATCTGTGCTACGTGTATGTGGTTACTGAAATTTCGAACAACCAAAGATTGACGATTACGTCAATCTCGCCGGGTCCAGCGCTCCGAGTTCCGAGAACGTCCAGCAGCCGACGAGACGCACGGGATGTTTATACAATCTGTTCTTATCGCCGCATTCCTGTCGCAGTAAGTGACTCTAGTACATTGATATAAAATAATTTTACATAGATTCACCGCGATATATTTACATCGATGTTAAATTTCTAGATTAAGCATTAGTTTAAGTCTTGTTTATAATTTGCGTAGTTTATAGTTTACTTTGATACAATGTCTGAAAGTCGAGCACCGAGTCCAAAACCTGAGGTCGCCTTGGAGGAGGATGAGGCACATATGGACTGTCTTTGTCCGCCACCTCCTGCTCCGTCTGGCCCAATTACTAGGTCAAACAAAAGAGGGGCAAATAAAACCCTCTGCTGCACAGCAAGCTCACGAGCTGCTGCTGCTGCTGATGATCACGACGCAATTCCTACTGGAGTTCTTTTTCAATTTATAAAACCCTATGATGGGTCGCGATAAAACCTTAAATCATTCATAACCAATTGCGATAATGCAATTAATCTCGGAAATGACAATCAAAAAAATATCATTTTTAAATTTATTCAGTCCCAATTAGAGAACAAAGCAGAAAGTGCGGTCTCTATTAAAGAATTCGCTAACTGGTCCCAATTAAAAGAATTTTTACAAACACAATTCGGAGAGAAAAAACACTATACACATCTACTTGCAGAGTTGCAAAATTGCAAACAATTACTTAATGAACCGATCCACCAATATTCGTTAAGAATCGAAACCTCATTATCAAAATTACTAACCTCAAATCTCAATCTCTAGTAAATCAAAGAAAGAGCTCCCAGGTAGAGTAGCCTCCATGGAGGATTTAGCCTTACACACATTTTTATTAGGACTTAAACCGAATATATCAAACATGGTTAGGTGTAGGGACCCTCAAAATCTAAACGAAGCCATTAATTTAGCGTTAAGCGAGGAAAAGATCCAAAATATGCTTCAAAAGAAAATTCCAACACCAATAAATCCGACAATCCAACGTATTCGTCCGCCTATACCACAGACTATATTTTGCAGGTATTGCAAAAACCCAGGTCATAGCATCGAAAACTGCAGGAAACGAGAATACAATAACAATAGGTACAGAACAAATCAAGAACAACAAAACAACAATAATAACCCCAGAATTAGGCCTATTCAATTTAATAAGCATTACGTGAACGATGATACACAAAATTCATTCACCGTCCAAATGCCGGAAGAACCTAGCTACGATACAGTAGACAACCAAAAAACTAAACGCTGTCTTGTGGCGGTGTCGCACGGGACACAATAACAAATCCGACACCAAAAAACGAAATAATATTAATCAAAATAAATTCATACATTCTAAATCTCCTAAATCCAACGTCACAATCACTAAATCCACTGAATCTCCTAAATCTAATATAACAGTCGCTGAATCCACTGAATCTCTCAAATCCAATACTACAGTCACTGAATCCACTGAATCTCCCAAATCCAATACTACAGTCGCTGAATCCACTGAATCTCTCAAATCCACTAAATCTCCTAAATCTAAGATTGCATTTGCTAAATCAACTAGACCCTCCGAATCAAACACTGCAATCGATAATAAAAAAAATACTAAATCCAGAGAAGCAAACGTTTTCGAAATAATAAATGACCCAACAAAAACTCTCTTACCTCATGTACTAATAGAGTCCTCCATATCTGACCTTCCGTTAAATCTACTCGTAGATTCGGGATCCTCAGTTAGTTTAATTAAACGCTCCTGTTTGTCTCGGAATCCTAAACTAGAAAAAGACATTATTAACATAAAAGGTATTGATCCAACAGTCGAGTCAATTCAAACTGAAGGTCACTTTAAATTAAAAATTAGATTACCAAAATCTCATAATATATCACATACATTCCACGTTATCAAAGAAATTAACTTACCATATGATGGAATAATAGGATCTGACATGTTAAACACGAACAACTGCAAAATTGATTACAATGAAAATCGTTTATATATTAATAAAACCTTTTTAAAATTACACTTTTTCGAACCAGCCTACATTATACCACCTAGAACTGAAATGGTCATCGAATGTTCTATAAAGAATCCTGAATTAAAGGAAGGACTCGTATTAGACCAACACTTAACTAAAAAGTTATTCGTTTCCAATTGCATAGCCAAAGTAAAAGAAAACAAGAGAATTAATTTAACAGTTCTTAACACGTCAGAGAAACCAGTAAATCTCAATCCCAATCTTTTACTCACCTTGCATCCCATAGATAACACATCTCATAAAAATATTAACTTTTGTCAACAACTTGCTTAAATAGAACCAAAGAAGTTTTAGAATCACTCCGTGTCTCACACCTAAATCAGGAAGAATGCAATGCCCTATACGATACATGTTCCAAATATTCCGACATCTTTTATTTACCAAATGACACTTTCACCACGACTGACGCTATTCAACATGAAATACGTACCACTTCCGATCAACATATAAACGTTAAGTCCTATAGATTTCCTGAAGTACACAAACAAGAAGTAAAATCCCAAATTAAGAAAATGCTCGACCAAAAGATCATCCAACCGTCTCTATCTCCATGGTCCTCACCAATCTGGATAGTCCCGAAAAAAACCGACGCCTCAGGACAAAAGAAGTGGAGAATTGTAATCGATTACCGTCGCCTTAACGACATCACAATCGGCGAAACATACCCAATACCTAATATAGTCGAGATTCTCGACCAACTAGGAAATTCCAAATACTTCTCCACTCTCGACTTAGCGTCTGGCTTCCATCAAATTAATATGTCGCCGAAAGACGCATGCAAAACAGCATTCAGTGTCCCCGAAGGACACTTCGAATTCACTAGGATGCCATTCGGGCTCAAGAATGCGCCAGCAACATTCCAACGTTTAATGAACAATGTCCTCACAGGGCTTCAAGGAGAACGCTGTTTCGTTTATGTCGATGACATAGTTATATACTCTCCTGATTTGCCCACTCACATAAAAAACATGACTGCTATTTTCGAAAGACTCCGTTCATTTAATCTCAAACTGCAACCGGACAAATGTGAATTCCTAAGAAAAGAGGTTGGCTATTTAGGACATATAATTTCGGAAGACGGACTTAAACCGGACCCAAACAAAGTCAAATGTGTACAAGAATTTCCAATCCCAAAATGTCCAAAAGACATAAAATCATTTTTAGGACTAATATCTTACTATCGACGCTTCATTCCTGATTTTTCTAAAACCTCAAAACCCCTAACATCACTCCTTCAGAAAGATGTGCCGTTCGACTGGACAAATGAACATCAACTATCCTTTGAAACTCTAAAAAATAAACTTCTATCCGCTCCCGTCCTCATATATCCAGATTATACGAAACCTTTTAACCTCACCTGTGATGCCTCTAATTATGCTATATCTTCTATCCTTTCTCAAGGTCCTGTTGGTAAGGACAACCCCATAGCCTACTCTTCAAGAACACTAAATAAAAGTGAAATCAACTATAGCACAACAGAAAAGGAACTGTTGGCAATAGTTTGGGGATGCAAAACCTTTAGACCCTACTTATTTGGTCGCAAATTCACTATTGTAACAGACCATCGACCTTTAAAATGGCTGTTTAATCACACCGATCCAAGTAGCAAAATGCAAAGATGGCGACTCCAACTTCTAGAATACGAATACGATATTGTATACCAAAAAGGAAAATTAAATTCCGCAGCCGACGCACTCTCCCGATATCCCGTCAATCCTGTCTTACCACAAAAAGACCCTCCTACAAATTCCAGCACTGGAGAGATAGATCCGAATACCTTAGACCGAGATCTGATGGATTTACTTATATCCCCCATATCTTTCGATCCGGATGAACTCATAACACCAGCAGACCTTAACCTAGATGAAACTGAATTAATAGAACCAGGACCTGGCATAAGCCAACAAATTATTGAATCTGACCTGCAAACTCCTCCTCCACTAAACCTAAGTCCATCGCCCCCTCAAGAACCTGAAACGACAACTCCTCCTGCACCCTCTCCTATACTCCACGATCCTGTAAATGAAACCGAAACTTTAAATGCTCCTTCTCCTTCACCTGACCCTCCACCCTTAAGTCCTCTGCAGTCAAGCCAACCTGAAAAAGATAAAAATAGTGAATCATATTCAAAATTCTTAAGTTTAAATAATAAATCTAATGATACACGTATCATAGAACATAACGAGGATCCCCTTAAAGGACCTCAGAAACTAATAATAATTCCAACGTCAATTGATATGGATGAATCCATCCCATACGTTCAGGAAATAATCAATAATTGCCCTGAACCTGTCCGTGAAACATTCAAAAAACAAGAAAGGCCTCTCTTTGAATACTTACCTGTCGAAAGCAACAATAAAATTTATCTCTTCCTTTTCACAAAGGTGCACCACATTGATTCTTCCACGTATCCAGATATCTTTAGATCTCTAAAAAATATAAGAAACCAAATAATGTTAAATTACCCATCTATTAACGACGTGAGCATAACAGATTTTCGAAATCCATTTGATAGGCTTTCTTTCGTAAAAATATATAATATGCTTAGTCACATTTTCGATGGAACACATATCACTATTCATGTTTATCATAATAATATAATTTATCCCGTTCCATCAGAAATTCAGAAAATCTTAAAAGAAAACCACGATATTCCCATCGCCGGACACCTAGGAAGTAGTAGAATGCTAAGCCGCATTAAGGAAAAATATTTTTGGAAAAATATGCGCAGTGACATTGAAACCTACGTGAAAAAGTGTTCGTCATGCCAGACCAATAAAGCATTACGTAAAATCAATCGTGCACCTATGGTCATAACATCTACATCTACAGCTCCCTTTGAAAGACTAGCAATAGACGTAGTAGGACCTCTCCCTGAATGTGGAACAGCAAAACTAAAATATATTCTAACAATGCAAGATGATTTAACCAAATTTAGTTTAGCTTACCCTATGCGCAGCATAACTGCCGAAGAAACTAGCGAGTGTCTTGTACATTGTATCTCGCTGTTTGGAATCCCGAAACGAATTCTTACGGACCAGGGTACAAACTTTACCGCAGAACTATTCAGTAAGACTTGCGAATTATTCAAAATTAAACACTTATTCTCATCTCCGTATCACCCACAAACGCAAGGTGCTTTAGAAAGATCACATTCCACTCTGAAAGAACACCTCAAATCTTACATTAATGAAAATCAAGACAATTGGTCACGATATGTATATACAGCTGTATTATCATATAACACCGCCATTCACTCTACTACACATTACTCACCTTACGAATTGTTGTTCGGATACAAACCATATATTCCATCATCCGTATATGACGATATCTCTTCTACCACTTACCCCGAATACGTAAAGATGCTACAACACCGCCTAAAGTACACCCGCGAAAACGCCCTAGAACATATTGACAAATCAAAACAGACTTCAAAAAACTACTATGATTCGCGAACCCGATCCGTAGAATATAAAGTTGGTGATTTTGTATACCTAAAAAATCACTTAAGGTTGAGAAAAGCTCTTTCGCCTGTATGGAAAGGGCCATACAAGGTGGTTAAGATACATGGTAACCATACATTGTCTCTATTAATAAATAGACGACACGTAAGACATCATTATGATGAAGTCAAACTTGCTGAAGTCCAAGACTCAGTACCAACTCGAATGAATCCAAGCTTTAGTAGTTGAGAAGATAAAGTATAATTATTAGTTAGTTTAGTAGGCATAGAAAGATTAGTATATTATTAACAATATTTTAAAATTTTATTACAGCGGATGGGCTTTGGACAGCCAAGAATATGTTAAGGAAATCAAGTCAAGTCCTGGTATATATTTTGATCCGATCGGACAGTTTAAAATAAGAACCGGATACCTCGATGTGGTCACCCCTCGTGACATATCATTTATGCAACCACACATTAAAAACCTGAATTCCGTATTAGGCACGATACGCTTCACATGTCATCGCTTAGAAAACCAAAATGGAATAGACCTAAAATGCTTAAGTATATTAGAACCTTTAACCATTAGATACAATGATTTAGTTTCTGACTTTGCATCCATATCTCACTTGACCAGTAATAGAGCCAGGCGAGGAGCATGTTTTGGTGGTATTGGAATGATCTCCAAGACCATCTTCGGTACTTTGGACGAAGACGATGCTGTAAAGTATGACAATGCAATCCAAACTATTCAAAATGATCAAAAACAATTGAGTTCCCTATTGAAAGAAAATATATTAGTAACAACATCTACATTGACAGAGTTTAACTTTACATTACATAAAATAAAATCTAATGAAGCAAATCTTTTACTAACTATTGATAATTTTGCAGCTAAAGTAAGTAATTTATCTACTATCGTTAATGAACTTTATATAAGAACTGAAATAAATTCAATTTTGAGCAGTTTGGGAAGCAGCCATGTTAACCTTGTCATTTCAACTGGAAAACATAATGAATGCAATAATGTTTAGCAGTCAAAATATTATACATCCAGCCATTTTACCTCCATCTGTGTTGTACCAGGAGTTGATCGATAATCATAGATACTTGTCCGGAGCTGTAAAACTTCCAGTAAACTTAGAGTTAAGCAATATGTTTAAACTTATTAATATATCTAGTGTCATAAGTTTTAGTTTAAATAATAGGATTACTTTTGTATTAAGAATACCATTAGTAGCAACCAATGTATTTGATATATACCATAACATACCACTGCCTGTTGCCCATAGCAATGTCAATAATAATGTGTTTAGTTATATCATACCCAGTAATAAATATATAGCGATAGATAATTCCAAATCGGAATATTGTGTACTAGAGTCACTCGAAAGTTGTGCGACAATAGACCAAGACTCCTACGTGTGTGACATAACAACTATGTTCTCTACTAGTGCAAACCCTAATTGTGAAAGTGAACTTATTACTAAAGTATTAAATAGTGTACCGCAACAATGCAAAACAGATTTTATAGAAGGACATTTAGATATCTGGAAAGAAATTACTAACAATAAGTGGATTTTTGTACAAACAGAAACTAATAAACTTTATGTCGAATGTATTAATCAAACCGTTGTAAAATTAAACATAATTGGTACAGGATTCTTCTTTTTACCTACAGGATGCACAGCTTATTGTAAAAGCACAAAACTCATTTCAAATCCCTATACTGTAAAAATAGATTCTGTAAATATACAACCAGATTTTAATATAATTAATGATACATGCTGTACACTAGATAACCTCAAATTAATCAAAAGCAATGAGCCCCCTATCCATTACGAAAATATAGATTTAGACGCATTTACCCTAGAGGCAAAAACAAAATTAAAATCAATAGCACAAGAAACAGACAAAATAATTAATAAACACTCAATAATCAGATACGAGGCTCATCACTCTGTAATCACTTTAATTCTTATTATTGCAGTCTTATGTTATGTTATCTTTAGAATTTATCTTTTAATAAAGGGGCACAACCGTCAAACTCATACTTCACCTTCCGTAACCCTAAACTTACCCAGTCCTAGCTCCTCAGTGAATCCAGATACAAACCTCAATCCAGCTTCTCCCAGATGCAGAATCCATTCCCAATCTCCTGTCACAGACCCTGTCTCACCTAACCAAACTTCGGTCTAAACCCCGAAGTTTAGTCCTGGCGGAGGGAGGTGTTATATCCTTTCCATGTTAGCCTTTTCCCTTACCTAAACCCTATCCATATTCTTTCCATCGACATCAGCAATCGTACTCCCTTTATATAAACATCCTCCCAAGTTCCCAGGCAGTCTCCATCTATCTTATCTCGTTGACGGTCGTGTGCCGAAATTACTAATTCTTTGTTTTTTCTATTTCCAATATTTTAGTTTATAAAATAAACCTTTTTTTAAAAAGGGGTTCAGAAAGAACCCCATAACAGTACGATGTAGTTGTATGTACTGACGATAGTTGAACGTGACAACGTCATAAGAAATGGAACGCCTCAGAGCGAGGTAACGCCGCATGAGTCATGTTTAGCGAGGTAACGCCGGTAACGCCGCATGAGTAATGTTTTTTCCTGCGTGTAGCCGGCTCCATCGAATTATAAGTCGTTGTCACGTCAATGAAGATCAAAAACTTTGGGAGCGATTTACTCGAAAGTTGCCTGCAAGCAAGTGCGTTGTTTCTGATAAGGACGGCAGCTAGGCCCCAATACATATTGCGTTCAGAAGTAATTTTTACTAACGCCCGTATCGTCCATCACATGTAGGCCGCCGACATTCTGTATTGAAGCTCGACGCACGTCTGTTTACGCGCGTAATTCGACTTTCTGGACAAGGTCTAGGAGAGGCGAGCATTTTAAGATAGCTATTAAAAATTGAACTTTATTCACATGTAGTGAAAAGAGATAAACATTTCATTGCAAAAGCGGCGCCTTCGACAATGACTTTGATTTGACATTCGAACTCTCAACGTTTGTTGCTGCAATGAAACATGTATCCTCTTGTGTTTTGAATGGAGTAAAACTTTGAAAAGCTATCTTAAAAATGCAGCGTCGCATCTCGTCGCGGTGTGTACTGACCCTTAGTCAGTCAAACTGGGGCAATAGTTTACCACCTTCTTACATTTTAATGAAGCATGAACACTAAAGTTACGTAACCTTTGCAGATCGTGATCAAGAGTCTGACGAACCACGTCCTGCCGCCGAGCAACGCCACTTTACTGCGGGTGAGTTTTCATCAGAAACCATCGACGTAGCACCTATCTTTAGGCTACGTTCCCACAAGCGGTTTCTGGTAGTCGCGACAGAAAAATACAAACGCATGGTGGTGACTATCTATAGTGTAAGATATTAATCTGAGGTTGTGTGTGTTTTTATTAATTTTTAAAATTTCTAAGCGTCAGTTATTTTAAAAAAATGTTGGCTTTCTGCACATCCCTCCACATAAACTGTGCCAAATATCATACTCTCCACCGTTTGCATAAGTGGTAAGAAGGTTTCTCTTCGCGTATCTTAAATGAGACAATCTTGTACGAACGGCTGCAAGTATTACTATAAAATTTTGTATGCAGGGAGTTCTGGGGAGGAAAAATCGATCTAGCCAGGTCTTATCCCTGAGAAATTGCGCATTTTCAAGCTTATATATATGTTTTTTTTTCATCGTGCAACAATATATCAATAATTTCGACTGTAGTATGTCAGTCCGATTGGTGGTTTGGTGTGTATGTATAAGTTTTGTTTTGTCCGAAAATTCGGAATGTGGTGGGTTCGAATCCCGTTCAGATAAATATTTTTGTGTTTTTTTGTATCAGGCCTCCGAGCAAGGCTCCGTTACCCAGGTACTTCCTACTACTATTATAAATGTGAAAGTTGGTGAAGATGGTATATGCTTGATGACTATGATGGCTCTCACGCTAAAACTACTGAGCTGATTTCGATGAAATTTGATATGGTAGTAGTTAAGACTGCATTCACACAAGGCTACTTTTTATCCGTACAGTATTCCCATGGGATACTGTACTTACGCGGGCGGAGCCGCGGATTAAAGCCAGTATGTAATATGATGATGTTTCCAGATATACGGCGAGCCTAGTCTGCCCAAGCTTCCGACTATGGAGCAGTTCATCGGCAAGCACCGCGGGACGATGTTCCGGTCGCCGCACCTGTACAACTGCGTGCACGCGCAGGTGCCAAACGCGGAGGTGCCCGCGCTGCTGGCCGCCGACAGCACCTGCGTCGGTGAGTGTACAGCGCCGGGACAGAAAGAGCATCGGCTAGTGTCGGCCTCGTAGAGGATCATCCCTGTCAAACACTAGGAATAAAGCTATATGCACCGGAATACTTAAAATAGATAGAAAATAAAAAATCTTGAGCATTGAAAATAGAACTTTGCGCTAGTACAATGCGAGTTGAAAATCGAAGTGTCAGGTGTCGAGCTGTCATATTTGACATTGACATTTGACTCGACACTCATGTATTGTGTTCGATTTTCAACTCGATTGTATTAGCGCAGAGTTCTATTTTCAGTGCTCTAAATTTTCTCCGGCGTTCCGGATTCCGGAGTATATAGTCCCAGCGTAAGGCGAACTGTCACACGACACTACTTTGTGCGGAAGAGAAAACTTTGTAAAGCAAAGTCGATGTGCATGCCTTTTGACCGGGTACTGCGAGTACTCGGTTATGATCCTTACTTAATATTATTATTGTGAAATTGCAAAGATTTCAAAACTCAAGATGGGGAGGATGGAAGGCTACGACCTACATTTGAAAGAACTAAACTTCATACATTATAAAGTTACGCCATCTTGGTGTTCATCATACTTCAAATGTCAGCATCTTGTTTTCACCATACATCAAATGTCAAAATGGCCCCAAAAATCTCAATAGTGGGGCCATTTAACTGGAAAGACACTTTTATCCTCAACATGCCTCGTCTATAATACGTCTATGTGAAATTGAGTTTGTTTGGATGTTTCTCCTTCACGTGAAATTTAGCACAGATACTACACGGGCTGCTTTTTATCGCGGGATAATGTACGCTACGCAAAAAGAGATACCCGATTTGCGCTCTTTTTGCGCTGACGTAGACGCGGCCAATGTCTAGTAAATTAATAAACGCGATACAATATCAACGTTTTTGACTGTATTTTAGGTAAACATACACAAAACCCTTATGAAATAATATCAATGGACGCTGTCACACCACGTCTGTCTGGTTCCGTGACAAGTTCTCGAAGAACTTGTGTTACGGGTACCAGACAACGGAAATATATTTATATACTATACGTATATTTAAGATTTTTACTATCCAGATTTATACATCCATCCATGAGACCCAGGAGTACAGAAAACTTTTTGTACCCTGGTGGGATTAGAACCCGCGAACTCCGGCTTGATCGCCAACGCGCTAACCCCTGAGCCACAGAGGTCGTCTTAATTTAACTCATTTATCTCTCTACAGAGGGCCGCTATCTCGTGATACGTGTATTCGAAAAGGACGTCTACAAGAAGATACTGCGAGACATCACCGCTGAGTCGAAAGGACGCAACATCGGCGGTGTCGACGCCGCGTTAGACGATGAGGAGGCCTGGGAGAATTGGGACGAGGAGGAAATGAAATTATAAATAAATTGGGATCTCGCTATCTGAACTTTTTTTGTGTACCTATATGCGTTTATGTGGTACGCTGACGACTGACTATCTAAGATTAAGAAGAAAGGAAGTGTGGCTAAAGAATAGCGCCCATTTTTAACTATGAATAACCGTCTAACCTGCGGCTAAAACGCCGTACCTACTCTTCATCCAGCCTGGAAATCAAGGCCGCGGGCTTGGGCTAGGTAAAAATTGTAATGATTGGAATATTGACACTAATCACGACTAGTAGTACTGATGCTGAATTTGCAGGCTGAACCGTAAGGCCGTCTGTCCACCACCACCGTCAACGAGAACGAGATTATTTCTGGTCGCGATTAGATTGACGGGACGGGCGTGCGGTGGACAGACGGCTGTAGTAAATGTATGTATCGCTACTTAGGCTACTCGCTACTAGACCTAGCGAAACAGGAGGGCATCAAGAACAAGGATTAGGACTAATAAAGATGTTCACTAGGCACAAATCTCAAAAGTTGATAAAAAACCGTAGATTTATAGTAGTTACCTATAAATTTTGTGATTCGTGAATCATAGGTTTTGTACGGCTTTCCGTGCTCATTCGAGTTGCCACTTGCCTTTCGGATCGGGGAGCAAGGGCGTACCCAGGATTTCAGCTTGGGGGGGGGGGGGGGAGGCAGCCTAGTCAAGATGCCTTCGTTAAAATTCGAAAAAATCTGTCGAATCGTTTTCTCTTTTGAGGTCACGATATTTATGTCTTACCCAAGTTCACTCTGTTGTTCGTATCGCAACAACGAATTGCTCAATCGTTTTTATATCTTCTTGCTTTGATTCTAAAGGCAGCCACAGACGAGAGGCCGGGGGGACGGGAGGCACAGGATCGTTTCAGTTAGAACTGACGCCTGAACGGATTCGAGCCCATACACGGAAAAAATCGCATTCGACCCAACTGACGTCAGTTCGGCCTGAACGGATTCGAGCACACACACGACACGATTTTGCATCCGTTCAGGCCGAACTGAAGGCAGACCGGACCATGTATGGGCCCCTTTACGTTAATTTCGCCGTCAGTTGTGAAGTGTCAACTGTCTATTGTCATATACATTTTTTTAATTTATTGATCGCCATCAATAAATAAAAAAAAAATTGACAGTTTATTTACGGCTTAAAACTATTGTCAGTGTCAAGTTAAAAAGGCAGGCAAATTGAATCCTTGTCTATGTTTTCAACACCGTATTTCTAAATCGTCAAGCCTAAAGTCTAGTCAAAGTCCAAATAAATAGTCAGCACAGTCAATGAGTCAAGTCAGTCGATTCAGTAAAGTGGTAGAAGTTTTACTGAAAGTTCCTAGGAGTTTTGTATCAAAATAAATTCAAATTTTAACTGTAGAAATTAAGAATAATAATAAAGTCAATAGATAAATAAAAGAAAATAGAACTTTGCGCTATAACACTAGAGTTGAAAATCGAACACATGAGTGTTAAGTTAATGTCAATGTCATATATGACAGCTCGACACCTAATACTTCGATTTTCAACTCTATTGTTTTAGTGCAAAGATCTATTTCCAATGCTCAGGATTTTCTACGGCCTCCCGGATTCCGGTGCATATAGTCCCAGTCTAAAGCCCAATTCTACTCTTATTAAAAAAATGCGCGATTTTATAAACTTGACTCTTGAGTACTTAAGTACCTACTAAGAGTTTTCACAGTAACTAGTTTTATTATTTTATTAAATTCAATATAAGGGCACGTACTAGTACGAAGCAGTTCAAAACGATGCTGGAATTCATGGAGCTGTAAGTAAAATTTGATTCTAACTTACACGTTTAATGAATGAAAGAAGACTTACTTTAATTTTGTCTTATTTAAAAATTCCCTTATTTTTGTGCGATGTCAGTGGCAGGACTAAAAAGATGAAGAAGATTGCCCCAGATGGACTCTTTAGGACCAGTTAATATCTGTTCACCATTGACTATTTCTTAAAAAGTTGTCCACTTTCAGAAAATGTTGTTGTCCACTCATGAAAAACGTTATTATGAATTAAATAAAGCTTCTTATCGGAAGTCGTATTACGCAAATTGTTGTGCGGGTCAATCCTGTTTCTTTAAAGACGTTTGAACTCATATATGTATTAAAACAAATTAAAAAAAATAATTTGTTTTGAGCAGTAAAATATCCGCCCATATAAAAACGATATATGTCCCTACCCTACCCCATGGTATATAATGTCTTCGTGAAACCTATATTTTCAAATTCTTATAAAGGGATTTGATCTTATCTAAAGTTATATAATATTTGTCATTATTTTAAATCACAATTGAGCTTTTTTATACCCTTTCTGTTATTTAAAAGTCGAAAACATTAAATGTCCCTCCATTTTTCAATAATTTTCGTGACACATTTCTTGACGCAATTTCCATCACCGGAACCGTTTCTCAAGGTAGAAATTTGTACTTTGCAAATATGGCAACCCCATTCATTCCATAGACAATGAGACAACCATTTGCCGCCATTTTGTGTTGGCTCTCAGTTTAGCAAAACACCCGGAGCGATCGAAGTGAAAGTGCTAGAAAAAATATTTCCTGACGTGTTTCGACTCAAAAAGTAAGTTATATTATGATCAAATATGTACTAAACTTTCTGGTAAAGGTGATAAATAGTAAAAAACCTTTTGTTGTTGGATCTAATAGATACTTTCGATGTAGTTACGAAAATACGAAGCGTGTCTGATTTTCCTGACAAAATTTCGTGACGTTTTTCTTGACGTCAAGAAATTTTGGATGTTTCATGCAGTAAGTAGGTAAGTACTGTAGGTAGTGGGTAGTAAAATAAAGATTACGTTGTAAAATTGTGTGTAAAATGTGTACCTACCTAGTTACCGTGTATGTCTTTATAAAACGTAATGAATAATCCCAAAATTTGTGAACCGGTTTTTTAATCACCAGCATGGATTAAAAATATAGTTTTTTTTTGGTTCGCATTTCCATACAAATCTGCCGTGTGACTTGAAAAACTTGAATTGAAAAAAGAAAATCGAGCTAGATACTTACCTATTTATCAGCTCTAGAGTCTAAACGGCTAAATTGAATTAAACGAAGTTTATATTTGGGCTCGTTTTGTGAAATATCGTAAATATATAATATACAATATAAAGTCCATCATACAAATGAAAATGAAATATTTTTTAAAAATACAATTTTTTAAAGCATACTGTTGTAATTTGTTGTAGATGCCAATGACAGCTGCAGAACGGCAGAAAAAATATATTGAGAAATTAAAACGAGAGAACCCAGAAAAATACGAAAATATAAGAAAACAACATTTGCAGAAGGTAAAAGATAGACAAAAAAAGGCCAAAGAATTAACTGATGAAGGAAAGAGAAAAAAGAAGAAAAATGCTGCGAAAATGAAACAAGCAAACTTATCTAAACAACATGACACGAAACAAGAAGAGACACTAAAATATAACATCGTATTACGTAGAAAAAATTCAGTTTTGGAAAAAAAGGTTTCACTACTAAATAAAGAAATTCAAACTCTAAAAAAGAAAGTAAATCGATACAAGTTCAAAGTGAATAACTTACAAAGCCAAATTGAAGCTTACGATGATATACGATCACTAATAAATAACGAACAAGGACAAGCAAACAGAGATAGTGAATTACAACTTATTAATGACACGACGCCGCGAACCAAAGCTAGTTTATTCGTTTGATGAAGCTCTGCCTTCTACTTCAGTTGAAGATAAAGAAAAAATAAAGAAAAAGCTTTTTGAATTAAACCTACTGAGTCATTCACTAGAAACAGTTTATTCAAATGCAGATTCATATAAAACCAAAGAAGCCTTAAAGAGAGTTGTTGACAATGATATAATTCATCGATATAAAATGAAAAACAAAATGTCAGCCAAACTGGGTATCAATCGAATCAGAAAAAGAGAACCAATTAACAACAGATCGCGAATTCAGACTCTTCACACCGCAGAAATTGAATCCTTCTTTTGTCGAGATGACGTCAGCAGAGCAACAGCTGGAAAGCAGGAGACCAAGACAAAACACAAAAATAAAAAACAAAAACGCTACCTTATTGATTCCATGCTAAAATTGCATATGAAGTACAAACAAGAAGGAGGGAAACTTTCATATGCAACTTTTACAAGACTGAAACCCTTTTATGTACAAAGACCAAACGTCAATGACAGAAACACATGTGCCTGTACCAGACATTCAAATCTGTCTTTTAAAGCCAACAAATTGAAATCACTTCGTTTAATAGAAACCGAACACCTTTCCGAGCTTGTTAAACAAATTGCGTGTGATAGTAGTTCTAAAGATTGCATGTATTCCACGTGCATCACATGCAAAAACAAAGTAAAATATATAAAAATTATTGATGAAGATAAGCAGGTGCAATGGTTTAAATGGGTACTAAAAAAACATTCATACACCATAGCCACTAAAGAAGGACCTAAAGAAATTACCACCAAGAAAGTTACTAAGGAATTAGTTACTGGCAATATTAAAGAGCTTGTCTCAGAGTTTCAACAAGAGCTAAACTTATTCAAAAAACATTACTACAATATACTACACCAGTACGAAGAATTCAAAAAATGCACTGAGAATTTACGACATGATGAAATAGCGATAATATGTGACTTTTCCGAAAATTATACGTGTAAGTTGTCGGAGCAAGTTCAATCAGCACACTTTGGCTCTAGTCAAAATCAATTCAGCTTACATACGGGAGTTATATATACCAAAGACACTCAACCAATATCATTATGCACTATTTCTCCATCAACTGCCCACGATCCCGGTGCTATATGGGCCCATTTGAATCCCGTCATCTATTACGCCAAGAGTATTTGCCCCATGTTAAGAGTTATTCATTTTTTCTCGGATGGGCCCACAACCCAATATAGACAAAAGAAGAATTTCTTTTTATTGTCTAAAATGATTTCTGAAAATGTTTTTGAATATGCAACATGGAATTTTTTCGAAGCCTCTCATGGCAAGGGGCCTGCGGATGGAGTTGGCGGGTCGATCAAAAGAAAACTAGACCAGTTGGTAGCCTATGGCAATGACATACCAGATTCAGAAGCAGCCTACAAGATCCTACAGGCACAGAAATCAAAAGTTAAGCTTTTTTACATCACGGAAGAAGCAGTTCGTACTATACAAGAGTCGATACCATTGTGTCTTGTAGCGGTAACAGGCTCATTAAACGTTCATCAAATAATTACAAAAAATGAGTACGCTGCGGTATATTACAGATGCGTTTCGTGCTTTTGCGGTCCTGAAATGATGAAAGGACTCTGTAAGTGCCATCAGGTAAAATTACACCATTTAATTGATAATAAATGTACTGTTACTCAAAAAAGAAGACTTGAAGAAAATTAGGGAATAAGCACAAAGAGAAAACAAAAAAAGTCCAATCGTACCCAATCAGAATCCTCTGAAAGTGATATTGATATCACATATGCGAGTTCAGACCTCGACGAGGCTGCAGGTGACAACGAAAGCACATTTTCGGAAGATTCAGAACCAGATCATACTGTAACGAATCATGAGAAAAATATTTCACCATGGAATAGCCAACTTGAAGATAGCAGCCATAAAGAAAACATAGAGCAAAAACTTAAACCAAATACTAGTCACAACAAAGAGAATGTTAGAGTTTCAAAAATTAAAATTCTGTCTAATAGTAATGTAAACGTAATCTTAGACGAAAAAACAGGTACATTAAAGTTAAAAATGACATCACCAGATCGGCAGACTACTATACCAGAACAAGAATTGAAAACTAAGACTTTACCAAAGTCAATACAAGAACAGACTGAAACAATTAAAAAGGGAATAAGACTTGGACTGAAGACTGATAAAGAAGAAGGAAGATTACCTGACGACATAATGAAACACAATGTAAGCGAAATACCTAGATCTGAAAAGGAACAAAGATTTAAAATGAAGACTGAAAAACAAGAAAGAGAACTACCTTACAACATAATAAAATATAACAAAAGCGGAACACCTGGATCTGAAAAGGAAGAAAGACTTGAAATGGAGATTGATAAAGAAGGCAGAAAACAACGTGCTGGAATAGTAATGGAAACACCTGGATCTGAAAAGAAACAAAAATTATAATGGAGTTTGATAATGAAGAAAGCGAACTACTTGACGACGTTATGAAACATAATGTAAACAAAACACCTGGATTTGATGAGGAACAAAGACTTGAAATGAAGACTGATAAAGAAGAAAAAAAAGCACCTGGCGATATCATCAAACAAGACAAAAGCAATACACCAGCTGGATCTGAAAACGTAAAAAGTATTGAAATCAAGATTATTGTAGGCAAAGAAAGCATACCTGAAAATGAAAGCGAGATACCTGAACCAATACATTACCTATCTGGATCGTTAAGAAGTGGATTGAATGATAAAATTAAAACAACATCAGATGAGCCATATTATAACACAAGCATGAAGTCCGGAAAATTTGTACTTGCTAGATTTTCCAGTAAGAAAAATAAAGAATATCGTTTTGTTTGCAGAATCGAGGATATATCACACGGCAAAATTGTAGTGCAAGGGTTTAAGTCGTCCAAAAAGATGAAAAACATTTATGTTGCTATAAAAAATGATATTTCAATAATCGAAAATAGAGATATTGTCGAATCTCTTAGCCAACCAAAAATAGAAGGAAACTGCTACATTTTTCCGGCTGACATAAATGTAAAAGAAATTTAAATTTGTTACCCTGCCTCCTTATATTTTTTAAAACTTAAATATAAAAAAATACATTAATTAATTACTATAAGACTAACAAGTGTTTCATTTTACGTTAGTTGATCCCTTAACTTTTTGGCATAATGCCATCCTTAGTATCGATAATTTCCTGACGTTTCTTGACGAACTGATTTCTTGACAATTTCCTGACGGGACACTTTTTTGAGAAATAGTCCATTATCATCAAGCATTGACTCATATAACTCAATCGCGTCAGTTAATTCTCGAGTAACATTTTCGTCATTGTTCATTTTTGGTAAAAGGCTAACAGCCGTCTTAAAATCAAACTTTTCAGTCGACATTTTTATTAATATACTACTTTCTGGATCTAAATTAGAATTCGTTTCAAAATTTAATACTTTAGGTATAGCATTCTTCTATAGAACAACATATAATTAATAATTTATTAGAAACATCTTCAGACAAATTACTCAAATTATTTTTAAAATCTCTATACAAACACTTAGAGTTTCTGAAATCTTACTATAAAAGTTTTAACCTTTTCTTCTCGAAGGTCCTAGTTTAGTAATATAACTAATCCTTAATTAATTTAAACTTTCATAAATTTTAGATAATTCTAATTCTATACTCATAATATCTACATAATTATTATACCAAAAATAAAAAACACAAAAAAAATTATTCTAAAATAACATCATAATAATTTATACCTAGTGGGCTTCTTCTTTTCACCTTTGACTCATTCATTGCACATTCTTGGATTTCCCGGCGACGACGGTAGCTCATACGGCAGGACACGCTCCAGGGCTTCATTCCGCATGTGCTTCTGCAACCAGCCAGAGTGCAGCCTCTTGTACAGCCAAAAGAATCTAACTAGTACAGCCAGTAGGAGACAGGCACATACGATGGAAAGAAGGACGTTATTGGTCTGTATGTGCTCCGCTCCAGCCTTTGCGTGATTGTCACCGCCGGCAGTCTGCGCAATCACCACTTGTTCCTTGCTCTGCGTTTTGCCCATATTCAGGTAAAAGTCGATTGTTGTGACATTTTGCACAACACAAATTTTGTTGGCAAAAAACTTCTTTATAGGACTAAGAAGAAAATACGGCTCGCAACTGCACGGCCCGCGTCTTGTCTATGACAGGTATCAGTTCTCTGTCACACAATTGTCATCTGTTTGTGTTATATCGGTTCTTAATGTGTAATATTGGTAGAGTATTAACCATTAAATATTCATTATCGTGCACAAGTGTGGGCAAGTGGTACAACTTCTAAAAACGTACTATTTTGTGTTTCCCGCCAAAACTGAATCGACTGACATGACTCATAGACTGTACTGACTATATATTTGGACTTTGACTAGACTTTAGACTTGACGATATAGGAATACGGTGTTGAAAATTGAAACGTTCGTTCGTTTCAAAAGTTCTATTTCCCGCCATTTTAACTTGACACTGGCAAATAGTTATAAGCCGATGCCATATATAAATAAAAAAAAAATAAAAAAATTGACATCTGTCAGTAGTCGCGCAGCCAGCAAGCAGTGTAAACAAAGTATGACAGCTGTTTTTACAAATTAGTTCTGTCAGTACAGTGTGACCAGATTCAGTATTTTAATACTTTTTCAGTATATTTCATCGATTTTGCCGAACATCAGTATATTTTCGGGTATATTGCTGGTAGTCAGTATTTTTGGGTATATTTTGGTTGAAGTTATGGCAACACCGTAGTGAGTGAACGTCTTTGCGACAATGTTTGCGGAATTCCCCGGAACGCGAATATCGGGACTTTCCCGGATTTTGTTTATTCTTATCTATGAGTTAGTACGAATTTCTTTCGATAATTCGGGGATTTCCCCAAACTAGAAGATGTTTTCGTCATCATATAAATAGAACGCGATCGATCTTCGTTGTTTTATTTATTTAGTTGCATTCATCCGGACAGCATGTCTAGTTTTCAGCAAAGTTATTTAGCTAAGTGGGAACAAATTCCGGAATTTTCTTCGTGGCTTTCACGTTATAAAGATGACGAGTTCGCCGCATTTTGCAAAGCATGCAATTCGAAACTGCAAAGTAGATTAGCATCTATAAAACAGCATGCAAATACTGAAAAGCATAAATCGAACTTGATGAAATATAAAGGACAGTCAAAGGTAAGCATAACTCGCTTTACAAACCTATTTCAAGGAATTCGAATATATTTTAAGTTAATAATCCTAGTTTTGTTTCTAAAAACCAGTAGGTAACAGCTGTGAAATGCGGCGCTGTTATAAAAAAACTAAGCAACCAAATATTTTTAAAATTTCAGGTTGATACATTTTTCAAAAAGGCCCCACTGAAAGACGAAGTCAAGAAAGCTGAACTGCGTTTATGCAGTTTTCTGTCGGAACACAACATCCCATTTCGAGCTATGGACCATCTTAGTGATGTTCTAGTGAAGTGTTTTACTGATTCCGATATTGCGAAAGAATTTTCCTGCAAGAGATCCAAAGCAGCCGCTATAACTTATAATGTTTTAGGACCCAATTTCGAAAAAGATATGATTGAGGACATACTTGGTACTGCATCTCTTTCAGGTAAACCAGTATATTCAATTATAATCGATGAGAGTACAGATGTTGCAACAGTCAAAGTATTGGCTATAGTAATTAAATACTTCTCTGAAACTAAATGTACTGTACAAACCAAATTCCTTGATTTAGTTGATTTAAGTGGTGAGACCGCAGGTCAATTATTTAATTCGTTGTCATCAAAATTATCCGAATTAGGTTTAGACATAAAAGACGTAATAGGATTCGCTGCTGATACTACGAATGTGATGTTTGGTCAACATTCTGGCATTGTTGCAAAAATTAAAGAAGTAAACCCAAAGTGCTTTTTCATGAAATGTGTTTGTCACTCTGCAGCATTAAGTGTTAGCCACGCCTGTAAAATACTGCCTAGAAATTTAGAACAAATAGTAAAAGAAGTATATGGATATTTTTCTCAAAGCAGCAAGCGTCAAAGAGAATTTGCTGAGTTCCAAAATTTCACAGACACTGAAAATCATAGAATTTTGCGTCATTACGACATAAGGTGGCTTTCACTTCATGCCTGTATTAGTAGAATAATTGAGCAGTGGAGGGCATTGCAATTGTTCTTTCAAGACCAATATTTGAGTGATCGCAATATGTCATCAGAATTTTTATTTAATTCTTTTACCACTGATATAAACAAATTGTATTTTTACTTTTTGGACTACATTTTGCCGATTGTAAACAAATTTAACATAATTTTTCAAGGCGACTATCCGTGCATTGATAGACTGTATGATGATGCATCTAGTATGTACTTGTCGATTTTGGGTTGCTTCATGAAAGCTAATTACATCAAACGTACGGACAATGTATTTACGTTAGACCCAAAGTCTAATGTAAATTATTTGCCACTGAAAGATATGTACTTAGGTATTCAAGTAGGCCAAGAATTAATCAAACACAGAGAAAATCTAAACATGAAAGAACAGATTGCTGAGTTTTTCAGAAGGTGCCAATCATTTTTAATTGAGTTGAGCACGCAATTGAAATTACGTTTGCCTTTTGAAAATCCAGTTTTTCGAGAACTGAAATTTCTTAACCCACACACTGCCGTGCATAAAGAATTTCGCAGTTTACGAAATGTAATAGAAGCTTTTCCAATTTTCCCATGCGAAGTACAGCCAGAACAAATGCAGTTAATTGACGAAGAATATAGAACCCTAAAGTTTGATCGCGAAGTAAGTGATTTGTTACAATCTTCCAGCACTGGCTCACCCATCTCGTGTGAACAATTTTGGGTGGAAGTTGGAAAAATTTCTAACAGTGATGGCATGTTAAAATACAAAAATATAACTAGTTTTAGTAAATCTCTTCTATGTATACCGGTGTCGAATGCTGCATGCGAGCGCATATTTTCAAAGATAAATTCAATAAAAACGGACCAAAGAAACAGATTTATAAACAAAAATGTGTCAGCTATTTTAAAAACAAAGCAAGGTATTAAAGATGAAGGAGGTTGTGTAAATTTTAATCCTTCGAAAAGGATGTTAAAATATAATTCTAACATTTATTGTGAGCATGAATAAATAAAACGTTTTAAGAAAATCAGTATTTTTATTGGTATATCTGTCCTATGTTAGTCGGTATATTTCAGTATTTTTTTGAGGTGCCTCGGTATTTTCTTAAAATTAAATCTGGTCACACTGTGTCAGTAGTCGCGCAGCCAGCGAGCGTGTAAACAAAGTATGACAGCTGTTTTTACAAATTAGTAACGAACTAATTACTTAAAATCGTTAATTATTTGGTGATTGGCTGATTTTCAAAGCAACTTCTATCTGTGAGTATTGACATCAAGTACTTAACTGGAATTGGGTAGCCTTTTTAGCCAAAAAAATGACATGAAATGTGTTTCAGCTACAACCAATTATGTCTTCAGTTCTTCGAGTTTATTGTTTAAATCTTCATAGCAGTTTTACTATTTACGGTGACTTGGAACTGATATATTCAAGAAAATTCGAGGAGCGGTTTGAACACAGTGTTTACTTTAAGACACACACACACACACACACACACACACACACACACACACCATACATGGTATTAGGAGTAGTAACATGCAACATAGCAGTGGCGTGGGGTTCCTATAACAACACTCCTATCGGCTTCACTTACCACTTACCTTTTGAAGACCCTCATCCAAATCCCTACCTATTATACAGGCTAGGGCTTCCCTATAAAGAAGAACCAGCCTTCGCCACTGATACGTAGACATACATACATACACACATACAGATATTGCCAAAATCAATGCTTCCTTTTAGCTTCGCCGTAGTCGGGTGAAAAGTACTAAGTCGTGAGCTAATAATAAAGTTTTGATTTTTCTAGGTATACGAGATATCTCATGACTGTAATCTATACAACAATCTTATAATGAGTCTGTTCCCGAGCATTCACGGCAATAATGAGGTCAAACGAGGCATCCTGCTCATGTTGTTTGGTGAAGTTGTGAAGACCACTGTCGAAGGTACCCATTCGTCTGTGCTGTCACTAATGCTTAATACTTTGCCTGAAATTTTAGTAACAACTCAATACAAATCTGTACATAGTATAAATAAAATCGGATCAGTGATTTAGGGAGCTACAGCGGAACAAACAAAATTACATAAGTACATAGACTGCCAAAATCATTACCTTTCCTGTTGGCTTCGCGTAATAAAGTCGCTTCCACTGTCTTTTCTCATTGTACTATGTGAAGAATTTATTTGTGTTAATCCCCTAATATTTTTTTTTTCAATTCAATTAAATTCGTTTATTTGCTCTAAAAGTCGTAACAATAGTTGGTAACAAAATTTTAGCTATGTATAAATAGCATGCAAATATTTATTACAATAATTTAAGTTCTAATTATTATAAATTATTAACATTAAATATTGTATTCTTATTATTTCATTAGTGATCACATGTCAAAACTGTTAGGAAGTTAAGTAGATAATAAAATAATAAACACACATAACACATTTAAATTAATAATAAAATTCGCAAAATATTAGTAGTCAGTACATAAAATAATATTATGATGTCAATTGAGTAGATATTTGTCGGTAATTATACATTTCAGGATTATATAATAGATGTCATAAATCAGTAACAAAAAATAATTAAACAAAACACATTTAAAAATAATAAACAGAATAATAATATTATTTTATATGATGAACATTAATAGATAGATACAATAGATACAGAACATTACAACAAAATATTGACATGTTTGATGTTTCTGCTTATTTAAAAAATATGAAATATACAAACAAACAAAACAAAACACATTTAAAACACATTTAAAAATAATAAACAGAATAATAATATTATTTTATATGATGAACATTAATAGATAGATACAATAGATACAGAACATTACAACAAAATATTGACATGTTTGATGTTTCTGCTTATTTAAAAAATATGAAATACTTATTAATAATAATATCTATGGACGCTTCACACTACGTCAATCTGGCCCTGTGGTAAGTTCTCGAAGAACTTGTGTTACGGGTACCAGACAACGGAAATATATTTAATATACTTTTATCTACATATTTAAGATTTTGATTATATTATACATATATTTAATACACATCCATAACCCAGGAACACGGAAAAACTTTTTGTTCCTTCGGCGGGATGCGAACCCGCGACCCTCTCAAGCGCGACTCAAGACGTGTGAGCACCAACACGCTCGAAAACTGAGCCATAGAGGTCGTCAAAAATCAACATAAAAATGAATTACCGAAATTTTTGTACGCGCATAACTTCCAAACGACTGCACCACATTGGATATTTTTTTCTTTCATGTGTTAGTTATTGTCAGGAGAAGGTTTGTATGAAAAAAACATATGGCAAAACGTTTGCCGAGTCAGCTAGTAGTTTCTAATGTAAGTACTTGCAACACATTTCTACTCGTTTTTGCATTTAGCGGAGGTATTGTATTTAATAATATTAATTAAATATTTATAAACAAATTCGTCTGAATTCAATTATAACGCGCTTGTTTTGATAAAATAAAAAATAATGCGAGAAATAGTTCATAAGAAGAACGGTAGCCAACGCGCCATCTATATAGTTTAAGAAGAAAAATTATTATGTAAAAAAAAACTTATTAGTACTACCGATAGAGGGCGCTGTGCCGTTTGTTCGAGACTATTTTCCTATTATTCACATGATACTTCTGCAACGCTCTCTCGTTAAAATTTAGAATCTACGATTAAAATTAGCTAATTTATCTTCCAGGTTCAACTCTGCGTGGCGACATTAACAGTCGACGATCCCAGCACGGCCAAATCCCAGTTGTTACAACTAGTCAGCGATATGAGTCCTAGAGCGGTTTACACCAGCGACAAAGCACCGTCCGCTGCCGGTCTCACCGCCGTCGTTGTCAAGGTGAGTTAAAATACCGTGGCCTCATTGAAAACCGGCTGGAAATGTTGTGTATCGCCTAGGCCCTAGTGGCGGTAATTACTTACCATCAGGCGATCTGCCCTCTCCTTTGCCGGTCAAATTTCATAAAGAAGTTTGCTTTGTTTAGCCAGTAGATACTTGCCACTGGTATCAATACTCCACAGTATGGTCAAGAAACGCTGATTTTTTAAACTCTATTTATAATATTAAACCCAACCTTCAGGGTTTTCAACCTGAGGGTTCAATTCTGCTAAATAAAACCTGCAATAATATAATTACAATCAAGTCCCGATACGCTTAAACTGCCAAACTAGTATTCTCGTAAAAGTTAAACCAGCGTCAATCGCGCTCTGAGTGGTCCAAACTTCACGAAGTCAGTTTATGATAACAATTCGCTTCACTTTTATTACAATCACAGTAAAATGAAAGTCTACTTTAAATACGAGAATTGCGGTTCTGATTGCTTAGCTACTTTATTGATTTCAATATTAAAAAGTCTATGATTAGGGTGATGTAACAAACTTCTAACAATATTCGTTTTCTATTTCATCATATGATGAAGAGTCTTTCGACTTTGTAATAGAGGTCGCCATACACGAGGCTATGGAGCAACAGACTATATCTATTGCCAAGGTATATTGTATAGGTTCTTGGTGGAAATTATTATTAATCCAATTTTTAACACTTTGTTAGCCGCATTCATGTAATGTTATTCAAAATTTATGGGTAAACATAGTTAAATATTTGTTAGTATGGATGTATGTTTAATTGTTACTATATCACACAAACACACAGATTCAAATTAAGCTTGGCATACAAGTCTTATATGATAGTGCCATGTTTGGTTTCAGTAGGATAGACAGTAGACACATTTGCCACGCAAGTGAAGCCGCGGTTCTGTTTCGCGGCGGTGATCTAGTGTTTTCAATAACTATATCCAAACACTAGGTTTTTTCAATGAAATTTACCAGGAAACGAGCAGTCTGATCGCCTGATGGTAAGCAATTGCGGATTGGGTTTTTAGATTGTCTAGCGTGTAATCAATAGGGAATAAACATTTCTACTGGTTATAACATTACCAAATATATATTATAACACATCCATTAGGCTGGAAAAAATGGTTCAAAATCACAATAATTTTTGGTCGATTTAAACACGCAATTTTCGCGCGATTGAGTTATGTCACAACTCGTCAAACGTCATCGCACCTAAAATAGACAGGTGGAGTTTTGCCGGGAATTCAATGGGTGACGTTGTGGATTTTGTATAACTTTTATAAATTTGTGTTATTTCGGTTCTTAATGTGTAATATTGGTAGAATATTAACCATTAAATATTCGTTAACGTGCACAAGTGTGGGCAAGTGGTACAACTTCAAAAAACGTGCTATTTTGTGTTCCTCCAAAACTTCCTAGAAACTTTCAGTAAAGCTTCTACCACTTTACTGAATCGACTGACTTGACTCATTGACTGCACTGACTATCTATTTGGACTTTGACTAGACTTTAGACTTGACGATTTAGAAATACGGTGTTGAAAATTGAAACGAAAATTTAACTTGACACTGGCAAATAGTTTTAAGCCGACGCCATATATTTAAATAAAAAAAATAAAAAATAGACAGTTGACTGATAAATCATTGTTTACCTACTTTGACATCCAGTCATACGCAAGTTCGATGTAAACAAACAACAATGTTCACAAAGTTATAAAATCAACATAATACCATGGAAAAGCACAGCAACACATATTGTGTCGTCCCTATGTGCGAAAATAACACAAAAACTGAACCTGACAAAGTTTATTTTCGTATGCAGAAAGGTGCAAGGAAGTAAGAAAAAGTGGTGCAAGGCGATGTGATGAGACAGTGTATCTTGTTTGAGCACTAAACTGTTCTAAGGATGAGTCAGCACATTGAAATAGATTTCCTTGTACTTATTTTATTTACAAACCTCGACGAAAACATCAATTAACTTCTTGTTTTATTTATGGCAATGGCGGTTGCAAAGGTTTCACACCATTCTGCCTGTGTCTAGAATTTATAGATTTTTTTTTTTATTTTATTTACATTATCATTATACGAATTATAAAAAGAAACATAAATTTCGAGAATCTAGATTTCTCTACTCTTGAATTTATTACTCTGGGACTATATCACCTGGAATCCGCCTGGCCCAATTTAACGAAGGAATGTAGAAGAAATGCCCTTTCCGATGACATGTGGCTTGTGATTTTTAGTTGGTAGTTTGGCGTTCATATATTTCTGCACATCCTCCTTTGTATTCACCACATACTTCTTGTTACATTTCTTCACTACACTACCACCAGGTCAAATTAAAAAAAGACTGACTGATTATAATAACTTTTTCTTTATTTTGCCCTCAAAATATGATCCTTGTGTATAAGGCTGGGACTATATGCTTCGGAATCCGGACCGCCGGTGAAAATTTGCAGCACTGAAAATAGGTCTTCCGGATTCCGGATCATATAGTCCCAGCCTTATTAATGATTTCGGATCTATTTCACAATCATATTTTGATGAGGGCTTATTCATAGGTCTGTCACTTGACAAACTAACAAAATAGTAACACATGCTCGTTAATAATAAGCTATCAGACACATTGCATTTTTCATAAATAAGTTATTCAATTATTATGAAGTTTTTCATTGTGCAATCTAAGGAATTAAAAGTTAATCGTGTCTGGTAACACAGGAGGCAGGCCGTTTGCTAGTGGAGTACTACACTGTGCTGCGAGCGCGTTGTTGGCGGCACCGGCGCGTGGCGAATTACGGTGCGCCAGCTGGAGACGCTCGTGCTCCTGAGCAAGGCGCTCGCCAAGATGCACTGCAGCGGCCGCGTGCAGCCGCACCACGTCATAGCCTCTAGCACACAGGTAAACCGGCGGTCAATTATGTTCTGAAATAAATAGAAGAGGCGCAGTCCGCGCGCATTCGCGCAAATTCGCGCGTCAACGCGACCAACGCTTCACTCTTATTTCGGAAGGAATAAAATGAATTTGCTATATTACGTTGTCATAATTTCGTTTCACAGCGTTTTGGCTCTTCGCTAGTATGAATTGACCCTTACAACTGTCGCACAGGTGTACCGGGTGGCTCGCATGAGCGTTACCTAAAGACTATTGGCCCCTGGAAATTAACTCGATAGACATATTTTATCTATGCTAGTTCCGCTGAAGCAAAAACTCTTCCACACACACCGTCGTGAAGTAACATTTGTGCCTAGTGATGGTAAATATCGTATGACTTAGGCTCGGACTATATACTCTGGAATCCGGAACGCGCCGGTGAAAATTCAGAGCACTGAAAATAGAACTCTGCTCTGAATATAATAGAGTTAAAAATGGAAGTTACAAGTGTCGAGTTGTCATAAATGACATTGACATTTGACTCAACACTCATGAGTTGGATTTTCAACTTCAAGAAAATTGCTCTTAAAGTAAGGTAACGAGATATCGTGAATAAAAGTCAACATTTTATAAAGCCATGTTTTATTGTCTACTTTTGACAGTACTTACTGCGTTGCAGCGACCAAAATTTACGGTCTACGTTTGACAGAAGCGAACAAACTTTGACATAAATGCTTTTAGCGGGACTATTCACGATTCTATAACTTTACCGCGCGGCAACTAATGAACGCTGCTTAATCGTCGATGGAAGAAAAGAAGTGTTGCCTTCACTTAACGACGCGACGATGCTTCGATCTTGCTGCCTTCATGCCTGATAAACACAATTTTGCTACGAATGGTATTAATGTTTCTACAATCTATCATTTTGTCTATGTGAATAGACCCATTTCTAGGGTGGTCATGGTAAGGCTGCCTGTGTACTGTCCCTTTACAATCGAGAATCGAATCAGTTCGATTTCAACAGCTTTTGCTACTCCCGACACCTACACTAGCGCACGATCGTGCGGTGGCTCAATTTGTAACTAGCCAGGATCGAGAAATTCGTTAGATCGTAATTGTTGGTACTCCCGACCAAATCAATCAACTGAGAATCGAATAGCTGGATCGTTTACAAACGTCAAATTATACGATAACTAAAGAGGCATCATCTATAGGATCGAGTTCGCTTGTTACAGTGATCTTGTTAAGTTTTATTTGTTTTTGTTACATTATGGCTCGACTTCAAGCATTTTTTTATGTTATAGAATAAGCGAATAGAATTGATATCAGAGAAAGACGAAATTTACAAAGGTTAGCCCGCTACAATTCAGTTGCGATGGAAATGAATGCCGAAGATTTTCGGCGTAACTATCGCCTTACAAAGGACTTACTTGACGTCTTGGTCGCAGATTTGACGCCACATATTAAGAAACCAACTCGTCGAAGTGATATCACCATTAAGTGTAAAGTAAGTTTCTTATAACCTATACCTTATCAACTTTGTCTCTAACTCATGTAAAACATTTCACTTGCGCAGGCACTTCATATTATATTATTTACATTTACCTAATACTTAATACCTACTAACTAATATAATCATTTGTGTTGCAGATTTTGATAGCACTCATTTTATGGCACTGGTAGTTACCAAAGGATAGTAGGCAGGAGTAATGGGACCACAGTATCACAGCAGTCGGTTTCAAAAGCCATAAGGGATGTGACCAATGCCTTAAATTCGCCAGAAATTTTATTAAAATATATAAAATTTCCTAATACGATTAATGAAAGAAATGTTATTAAAAGAAAGTAAGTTAAGGTCAAATTATTTCGTCTATAATTTTGTATGTGTTTAAGAGAATTTAATCTATATATTATATACAATTTGTATATAGTGTAGACTTTTTGTAAATTTACACATCATTCAATAGTTATATTGAAATGTGTGATAAAAATAAATTTAAATAAACAGCATTATTATAGCCACAGATTTTATGAAAAATTTCAAATCCCGAATTGCATTGGGTGTATAGATGGGACTCAAATATTAATTATAAGACCCAAGGACAATGAGGAGCGATTTTTCAATAGAAAACATTTCCATTCGAGAAATGTGCAAATTGTTAGTACATAATGTTATTATTTACTAATTTATTTTCCGTTATTATTATGTACTGTAAATAGTACATACTTCATTTATATGCAGATATGCGACATGAATATTTTAAGTGTAGATGCAGCGTTTGGTGGTGCCACACACGACTCTTTCATTTTCAATCAACACCCAGTAAATAATTATCTATCAACATTGGGTAGAAGCGGTGAAACATCATATTTACTAGGTAAGAAATGTTAGTGTACTTAATTAAAAAACAAAGATTTCTTTATCATAATTTATAACATTATTTAAATATTTACAGGTGATTTGGGATATCCCCAAAGGCAATATCTAATGACACCTATTTTAAATGCCGAAGCTGGAAGTCCCGAAGAATTTTATTCTACTAAACATTGCTCTGCACGGAATGTAGTAGAACGAACAATTGGCCTTCTCATAGCCAGGTGGAGATGTCTGTTGAGGCACAGAGTGCTGCATTATGATCCTGACACAGCAGCTATAATTATAAATGCATGCTGTGTGTTGCATAACTTATGTATAGGAATAATTGCCCTCAACCTTTAACGGAAGTCCTAAATGACAATGATGACACAGATGTTGCTGTTGCTGGGAAGCCCACATTGCTGTTTCAATCTAATGATAAGTTGCGACGAGGGCAAGAGGCACGGTAACGTCTTGTGCATAGTATTTGGACAACCCGAAGACATTGACACTTTTGTTTTGTGCATATTACAATACTTTGTATTTTTATATTTTAAAAAAAGTAGATTTATGAGAAAAATATTAGTTTGGATGGAAAGTATTAAACCTAAAGTGTTCATTGTGGTTTTTTTTATTAATAAACAAAGCTTTTTATATAACAGTCTTTAATTGCAGGTCACATAAGAATAAGTAACACTTATACATACATGAAACAGGTTTTTATTATAAATTATTAATATCTGTAACACTGGGTAGGTATAATTATGTATGGATGTAAATAATGTATTGGAAAAAAATTACAGGAACTAGGTGAACTACCAACTAGATGAAATCATAATATGTGATTTTGTAGCATTAAATATTACAATAAGTCTTTATTTCACTTACTTTTTTCAAACAAAAATTTTTACTAACACTAACCCTGGCTATGCTGTGGTTTTCCTCAAGGAATTGTACTAGTCTTTCCATTTGGTGAAATGACGGACGAGCCATTATTTCCTAAACGTAAACACTATACACGAATTTGTTATTGTATTGTTTACAAAGAATAAAAGTTAAAACTATTTCCAATAAACCAAATAATTACCTTTTATCAAACTAGCGATATTTAGCAAATTACTTTTCAAAATCAAATAAGTCCCGCGCGCAGCATCCAACATTTTTTATGACCAATGTCAATGTCAACATTTGACATAATGATAGACATGCAGTAATTTTGGAATCATTGTTTATGGTCACAGTTGGAAAATAACCATTTAAAACCCACCGATATGAGAGAATGACGCTTATCCATATAAAGAAACATATTTTAAATAGGATTGAAGTAAAAAAATATGTAACTTTTTCATATTTCTAGTAATCTTTACCATAGACTACTGCACTAAGTTGTAACTATTTTATCTATGGTCGTGACGTCACAGACCGGATACAGTTAACGGCGCTGATAACACACGATCTCAACGCGATTTTGATTTTGATCCGATTTTGTTCGGGAGTACGCGTCACGATCGAATCAGAATCAAAATCGACATCGAATCAGACTCGTAAATCGAAATCGTATCAGTTTCGGGAGTAAGGCAGCTGGTTACATTTAAAGCGTTTCATTAGTAATGTAATGTCGCAAATCAGGGGGGCCATTCTCGTAAATATTAAATCTTGTTTGGATTTCCAGGCTGTCCAGATCGCGCGCGCACATTTGTCGCGTATGAGTCAGCGCGTTGACCGATTTATATCGAAAATAGTGAAAGAGAATTGGGCTTCTGAATTTCCAATAACCACAAATGTCTGACAGACCATTACATATGATTATAGCAGCAATGAGCAACTGCTCTGTTTGTCCAGGTTGCTGAACAAGTCCATCATACGCGTGGAACAGCCGGACATACATCCAGACGAGGAGGACCCGCAGTACGAGCCCGGCATGGACGTCGATCAGGAAACGCCCGAGAGTGGTGAGTATTAGTTTTTTTTTTTTCAAAAATGTAGCAGCAAAAGGGTTTTAGGCTCGGATTGCATCATCCGGAATCTCTTCGACCGGAAAAAAAACTACGCCGAAAATAGAACTATGCCCTACAACGAGCGTCGTTTTTTAATTGCTGCCGTGCGTTGCCGTTGTCCGGATGATGTCCGAGCCTTAAATTGTTAATAATAATTGATCTAAGCCTCTTATCATATGCCCATAAATTACTTACGTGAGGATTTAGATGGGGTGGGTGGGACAACATAATATATTGGCTTTTAGTAGAACAATACATGTATATTTTGACTTCATTTCGACTGTAATAATCGTCATATTGCATTTTCTCGCATGTTAAGTGCTGATGGCAGCGATAGAGTTTCACGTGCAGAACAGCATACTTTTGAAGTTTTTTTCACTATTATCATGGACCAATAAAACTATCCTATACTGACAGATCTCATACATTAAAACGTACACAAAAAAAGCAGGTCTAGATGGCATTGGTAAATAGTAAGAAAATCAATATATTGCACAAATTAGCGAACTAAATCAATTATGTTCTCTTTTAAACAATAAATATTGTTCTTCGGTTTCTTTCCAGTGTGATTTTGAAGTTCACAAGGATGATATTTGATCATTTTCTCTAAAACCTAAAAAATGAACCTCAACAGCTTGTTTCTAGACAATTATGGTAGATGGCGTTGTATTAAGGTACCACGTGTGATCACTAGATGGCGCGCTAAAAGTATCGGATTCCTCATAAAAGTACATAATTGAACAGGTGCAATGTTGTATGTATTGTATTGATAATAATCGTAACTAAGTGTTGCCGGGACTTCGTCGTTTGGATAAAAAGACAACGTTAATTATGAAAACAAAATTAAATACCTATCCTAAAAAATAATATAACTCTTGAAAAAATCAAGAAAACTACTACGAAATCAAAGTGTAACTTATTTAAAATATTAAAATAAACGATAAGTAATCGCAATGAAAATGTTTAAAATTACAGTTCGCCAAGTCGAGTGCAGTCGCGGACAGATCAGGTGAACTTTATTTTGAACCTTATTACCAAACTATAAGGTTGAAAAGTGATACACCGTATCTGTCCCGTACATACATTACGTGGCGGTCGGGAGTGACTAGGGAGTAGGGAGTACAGCGTTTTCACATTACGCGACACCGATATCAGATAAAAAAGTTTTTGATCGTACTACTCTGCGCTTATACAATAGAGTTGAAAATGGAAGTTTCGCCTGTCGATCTGTCATATTATATGACATTGACATTTGACTCGACACCCATGTGTTCCATTTTCAACTCTATTGTGTTAGCACAGAGTTCTATTTTCAATGCTCTGAATTTTCACCGGTGTTCCGGATTCCGGTGCATAAAATGTAGTCCCAGCCTTACGTAAACTTGTCTTTGTCATGTTTCATATTAAAACATATCTCTGTCTCTCTCTAATATGTGACATCGCTCGTCGGGACTGGGACTCGGGGCACAGTGCCTACACGTACACACACACACGTCACAGGCCACAGCGCTCGTCTGACGCAGGAGTAGGGCTAACCACGCGCGCGAATGTTGTTGCGGAGTTATAATTAGGTAAATTATTATGATTTCTTCTTATATGTTGATTGAAATCTAGTGATGTTAAGGGCAATTTTGTTCACCAATATTTAAAATTTGATAAAATATAACATAAAACACCTTCGCAGATATAATTAATTATTATATTTATTCGAACAAATTTGATTCCCATAAAAAGGTTTTAGCTTAGGGCATCCAGTTGGATTGATGCTCTAAGGGTTTTAGTAAAAAGAACGGCATATAATATTCAAAGTTGCGAAAAAATATTCAAATTTTGGGGCGTGCAAAAACCGAATATAGCATACTGAATTACTAAGTTGGCGAAAGAATGCAAGGCACATAAAATTCTTAACTGAATAGTTATTACGAACCGACAGCGAGAATCGACATATTATTATTTTGGTGAACAAATATGAAATAACAAACTTGGCAAAATTATGTGCTATTACCAAATTATTTGAACGCATAGTACATAATCAAGTATATTAGCATATACTTGATTATGTACTATGAACCTTAAAATCTTCTTTCAGCGATTCACAGCATGGGTTCCTAAAAGGCCGATCTACTGTCTCAAACCTTATCTTGTTTAATGACTATTTAACAAGTAAAATGGACAGCGGCACTCAAATCGATGTCATTTACACAGACTACAGTAAGTGTTTTGACCGTATTGATCACAACCAACTTAATACTAAACTTTTTAACATCGGAATTCATGGCTACCTGTATAGATGGTTTTGCTCATACCTGGACAGCAGGTCACAGGCAGTTGTAGTTAATAACTACATATCTGCTTTGGTACACTACACTAGGTATGGCTAGTGGTGTCCCGCAAGGATCGCTGTTGGGGCCTCTCCTCTTCATCATTTTTGTCAACGATATCGACTCGTGTTTCCGCTATTCTCGTTCCCTATATTTCGCTGACGATATGAAAATTTTCCTACCTATATCATCACCAGAAGACGTGGAAAATCTCAAATCTGATTTAGCCCGACTGGATGACTACTGCCTCTTTAATAACCTCGACTTGAATCCGTCTAAATGCTCCATAACTAGTTTTTCCAGGAAAAGAAACAGAATCCTCACCTCATACCATCTCACGGGACATGAAATACCTAGAAGTTCTATAGTACGGGATTTCGGTGTATATCATGATGAAAAACTGCTATTTGATGCGCACATTGATAAATTCATTGTGAAGGCCTCAAAGGCTCTTGGTTTCATAATGAGAGTAAGTTCTTCTTTCAGGCTAGCTAAAACTTTCAAAGTACTTTACTGTAGCTTTGTCAGAAGCCATCTTGAATATTGCTCTCAAATATGGAATCCATGCTATAACCTATATATTGGTCGAGTCGAAAATATTCAAAAACGATTTATTAGATTTCTATGTTACCGAATCAAAATTAATTATAGCTCTGATAACTATACTACACTTTGTAGGAGATTTCACATTCAGCCCTTAACTAACCGTCGACGTATTGCTGATTGCACATATATCCTGCAAATCATAAATAACGAAATTGACTGTCCTAATCTACTCTATAAGTTAAATTTTAATATTCCTTCCAGATCCCGGAGATATAACCCTCCACTGTTAGTCCCAGTTTACAACACTAACTATAGAAGAAATTCCTTTTTGGTGCGAGCAAGTATTACCTTTAATGCACTATGTAAAGAACTAGACTTGGATCCCTTTGTTACTAAAGTTGCTAAAGCAAAATCGGAATTTACTAATATATTTTTTATTTTTGATATTGATGCATAATGTGAGTATGGTACTTGTATTATTTTTAAGTATATTGTCAAAATTTCTAAGCTCAAATTATTATATTTGTATATATATATATATACAAATATAATAATTTGAGCTTAGAAATTATATATATTATAGCTATTAGTGGAAACCTATTATTGGCTTAACTCTCAACTCTCTGCTTTCTACTTTTTATTAATAAGATGTTGGTTCCCCGAATAAATAAATAAATAAATAAATCTTTAAAATATTGGTTTTATCAGGCCATTGTTTGGGCTATACTGACTTCAAAATTATGAAAATTAAGTAGAGAAATAGTTAAAATTTTAGCCTAATTTAAAAGCCGAATTTTAAGGGGTCTCCATACTACAAACGTGTTCTTTTTGCCGTTTTACGGAACCCTTCGTGCGAGAGTCCGACACGCATCTGGCCGGTTTTTTAAACTATTAATTTATGCAGTAAAAAGGCAGTCGTATGGCCTATTATAAAATATCGACTAGCCAAAGATAAGAAAAGAAGAACTCCCAGAACTTTAGATCGTGATACAGGATTTCGATATTTATCGCGCGTGTATTATAGCGTATCACGGACCGTGATACGGATCGCTGAAAAGACAGAAATATCACAAGATAAACATCGAGCGTGAAGCATTTGCCTTTACGCTGGTTCTACATCGAAAAATAGTAATCCATATAAAAATAATGAATCCTTTTTGTTTACCATAGGTTCCGAGAGCTCCGGCATGCGCTGCTCCGGCTGGTCCGGCGGCTCCGGCCGACGACATCGAGGACGAGGACTCGCTCGTGTCTTCGACCGCCTAATGTACCACGTGAGTAACGCAACGGATGGTGCGGCGACGATAAAACGCACCTACACGACATAGAGATGTAACAGCCTTCGGAGTGGTGTAAAGTGCGACGCGACGTAAACGAAGGAAAACAATATAAAACATAAAAACTGAAAAATTATTTGTATTTAATTGTTTTATATTCTCCATCAACAGATGGCGTTGTAATTCCCCATTGTTGCGTTCTAAAGTTGCTTTACGAGATATTTTATATTGTGGCATTTATACGTATTCTTACTGATAAAATGTATAACATTGTAGGATTATAAATAAATAAATAAAAGTTTATTTGTGAAAATACACTGCTTACAAAAGTTACAATTACAAAAAGGAACGTATGCATACCCGCTTGTATATGTGGAGGGCCAATTCTCAGGTACAGGGCACTAAAGGTACAGAAAAATTGTACTAACTTTTTTTACAGCCTTTGAAATGATTGTAACGTATATTATAGTAGAATAATGATAATGAAATATTATAAAGTTTAGATAAAAATGACTTTAATAAGTATTGTTCCTTACGTTATTCTTAAACCAAAAAATAAGATTTTTACTTTATCAGAATTTAAGTAAAGTGAGTACAATTTTCCGTAACTTTAGCTCCTTATACCTAATCCCCACGGCACAAACTAGCGGGTATGCATACGTTCATTGTGCACATTAATACTTAAATTAATATGATAATTATACATTTTATCAGTAAGAATATAAGGGTTGTCTGGCGCACTGGGATCACAGTCCATACCTTTTAGCCTCGGCTCCACCCGTGTTAAATAAGTTTTTAATTTTAAAATACGCAAAAACCCAGGGTTAGCATAGCATTCAAATGGTGAAGGAAATTGTGAAATCGATCGAGTAGTTTTTTTTACTTAAATCTTACCTCTTGTATTATACTTAAGCTTAATGGACATAAAAATGCAAAGCTTTTGGGATAGTTTTAGATTTTTGACGAGATAATAATTTGAAATATAAGTTGTGAATTAAAATTCTTTTTCAGGACCAAGTTATTATTCCTCTGTCGACCACCGGATTGAAAACAACACAGAAATCAGCCCAGAAAGAGATCGAAGATGACCCTCTGCTTGTTGTTCACCCAAATTATGCTGTGGACTCGTAGAATTTGTGACGGTTTTTTTAATAAAAAATTAAAAATATATTGTTTTTTTTTTCGGCCTTGTTCTTTTGAAAGTTATCAATGGTAATTGCTATTGGTTTTCACCTTAACTGCTTACCGCAACAATAATTATTGTTTGAGAAACAAGACCAGCAAACGGGCAAATCGTTCGCATGTGTCCATAGACACACGCAAGACAAGTGCGTTACCGGTCTTGTTTAATCGTCTTTTTTTACAAACTCCACCGGACGCGGCCATCCGTGTACAGAGGCCGATAAACCCTTTTTTCCATATTTAGTTCATAAAAGTAGTACACAACAGGCGTCCGAGACTTTTATTATTGATACGTTTACGCTACGATAAGGGCTAGCCAATCCGATCGCTGACGATCGGTCGGATTGGCTAGGTAAGTATGAGGTAGGTAGGCTAGGTATAGTAGGTATATGAGCACACGACTCTAATCATATACCTACTGTACAAAATATGAAAATGATGTGAAAACGATCCTATCTACTTTGTAAAAAAAAAATTACGATCCTGTCAAAACATCAAAGAGCATCATACTATGAAAACATATAATCGTCCATCGTCCTAGTGCGAGGCAGGTGCGTTTAATATAAATTTACAGAATTATAATGTGTGATGATGTGATATTTGAAACGAAATAGGAAACGTTCTTTTGAATTGTGTAATTCAATGATTTTTCATTTATATTTTGAGGAAATACATCCAAAATACATCCCAATAAAAGGTCCGAAGGATTAAGGAATTTTAGGTGCAGAAAGGGGGAAATTTAAATATTTAGAAACCAATTTTTTATACAAATATATATAATAATTGTTATTATTCTTTTCAGGTATTATCTCAGTTGATATGTGTCCTAAAAATCATAACCATATATAAGTAAATAGTATTTTTTTATGTTTTGACGTCTCCATGACTCCTTTGTGGCACGAAGACAATATGTTAAACCGAGTTTATATATTTACAGATGTCATGTCAAAATACCAGTGTATAATGTGTCATAGTGCGAGTTGGGTGTGTTTGAAGTTAGTGCAATCTAAATTATTTATCTGATACAAAATAAAGTAAAATCACATAGAAAATGCATGAATTGCTATTGTATGCTTTAGAATTATATTATTTTAGTGTTTTTATGACTTAGGTAATTACAGAATTATAATGTGTGATGTTGTGATATTTCGAATGAGATAGGATTTATGAAACGTTTTGTTTGTGAAAATGTGAACACATGAATTATGAATTTCAATAGTTTTTCATTTATATTTTCAGGTAATACATCCCGATAAAAAGTCTGAAGGACTTAGGAATTTTAGGTATAGAAAGGGTGAGATTTAAAAGTATTTCAAATATTTAGGAAATTCTATTAGTAACTAATTTTATTTTCACTTATACTAATTGTTTTTATTCTTTTTAGGTATTATCTGAGTTATTACGTATGCTAAAAATTCCAAATATTTAAAATAAAATAGATTATTTTAATTTTTTGACATCACGTATGTTTTGATGTCTCCATGACGACGAAAGGAGATTCAAAATTCAAATTTCAAAAATCCTTTGTGGAACGAAGACAATATGTCAAACCGAGTTTATATATTTACAGATGTCATGTCAAAACACCAGTGTATAATGTGTCATAGTGCGAGGTGGGTGTGTTTGAAGTTAGTGCAGTCTAAATTATTTATCTGATACAAAATAAAGTAAAATCACATAGAAAATGCATTAATTGCTATTTAATGTTTTAGAATTATATTATTTTAGTATTTTCATGACTTAATTACAGAATTATAATGTGTGATGTGGTGATATTTCGAATGAGATAGGATATTTTATGAAACGTTTTGTTTGTGAAAATGTGAACACTTGAATTATGAATTTCAATGGTTTATCATTTATATTTTCAGGTAATACATCCCGATAAAAAGTCTGAAGGACTTAGGAATTTTAGGTATAGAAAGGGTGAGATTTAAAAGTATTTTAAATATTTAGGAAATTCTATTAGTAACTAATTTTATTTTCAATAATTATACTAATTGTTTTTATTCTTTACAGATATTATCTGTGTTAATACGTATGCTAAAAATCCCAAATATTTGAAATATAATAGATTATTTTAATTTTTTGACATCACGTATGTTTTGATGTCTCCATGACGACGAGATTAGATTCAAAATTCAAATTTCAAAAATCCTTTGTGGAACGAAGACAATATGTCAAACCGAGTTTATATATTTACAGATGTCATGTCAAAATACCAGTGTATATTGTGTCATAGTGCGAGGTGGGTGTGTTTGAACTTATTGCAGTCTAAATTATTTATCTGATACAAAATAAAGTAAAATCACATAGAAAATGCATGAATTGCTATTGTATGCTTTAGAATTATATTATTTTAGTGTTTTCATGACTTAGGTAATTACAGAATTATAATGTGTGATGTTGTGATATTTCGAATGAGATAGGATTTATGAAACGTTTTGTTTGTGAAAATGTGAACACATGAATTATGAATTTCAATGGTTTTTCATTTATATTTTCAGGTAATACATCCCGATAAAAAGTCTGAAGGACTTAGGAATTTTAGGTATAGAAAAGTTGAGATTTAAAAATATTTTAAATATTTAGGAAATTCTATTAGTAACTAATTTTATTTTCAATAATTATTTTAATTGTTTTTATTCTTTTCAGGTATTATCTGAGTTAATACGTATGCTAAAAATCCCAAATATTTAAAATAAAATAGATTATTTAAATGTTTTGACATCACGTATGTTTCGACGTCTCCATGACGACGAGAGTAGATTCAAAATTCAAATTTCAAAAATCCTTTGTGGAACGAAGACAATATGTCAAACCGACTTTATATATTTACACATGTCATGTCAAAATACCAGTGTTTATTGTGTCATAGTGTGTGGCGGGTGTGTTTGATGTTAGTGCAGTCTAAATTATCTAACTGTTACAAAAAATAAAGTAAAATCGCATAGGAAATGCATGAATTGCTATTGTGTGCTTCAGGATTATATAAATTTAGTGCTTTCATGACTTATTTACAGAATAATAATGTGTGATGTGATATTTCGAACGAGGTAGGATTTAGGAAACGTTTTGTTTGTGAAAATGTGAATAAATGAATTATGAAATTCAATGGTTTTTCATTTATATGTTTAGATAATACATCCCGATAAAAGGTCTGAAGGACTTAGGAATTTTAGGTATAGAAAGGGGTGAGATTTAAAAGTATTTCAAGTATTATCTTAGATTAACTAAGATGATACCTAATATGCGTATGCTAAAAATCCTAAATAATTAAAATAAATTAGATTTTTTGAATTTTTTGACATGACTCATTTTTTGACGTCTCCATGACGACGAGAGTAGATTCAAAATTCAAATTTCAAAATCCTTTTTGTTTTTTTTTTGTTTTTGTTTTTTTTCCGAAAACGTTTTGTTTGTGAAAATGTAAATAAATGAATTGTGAAATTCAATGAATTTTCATTTATATTTTTAGAAAATACATCCTAATAAAAATTAAAAGGACTAAGGAATTATAGGTTCTGAGAGAGTGAAATTTAAAAGTATTTAAAATATTGAGGGAAAACTATTATTTGTTTTTATTCTTATCAGGTACCTACATATATATGTCATATATATGTATGCTTCAGAATAATATTATTTTACAGCTCTCATGACTTATTTAAACAATTACAATGTGTGATGATGTGATATTCAGAAAGCGATAGCAATATACATACATATATATATATATATATATATATATATATATATATATATATATATATATATATATATATATATATTAGGATATAGGTACATACCGATGAAAGAATCTGAAGAATTTAAGAATTTTAGGTACTTTAAAAATTTAGGGAAACATGAAGAAATGTAAAACAAAAGTAATGAGTATTATTCAAATTAGATATAAGGTGTGATTATTTAGGAGATTTAGAATGTATTAGGTACTTTTGAAATAAGATGTATGTGTAAATGGTGTGATTACTTAGTTAGTAGAAGTATAAATAATTTATATACTTTTCTATGCGGATAGAAAGGGATGGCTAATAGGGGTGGCGGAGGCCATTGAGCTTCCGAACCAAAGTGAGAGGGAGCTCAACGTAGGTTAGGTGTAAATGTAGTAGGAAATAAGTAAGTTGGTATAATAAGAAAGTAAAAGTATTACTGAATGATTAGTTTTAACTTAAAACGTGTAGAATGAATTAAGTAACATTGAAATTAGATGTAAGTGTAGATGGTGTGATTGGTTTGTAGATAAAGTAGGTATTAGATATTTTAGAAATTAGATGTAATCTTAAATGGTGTGATTAGTTAGTAGAAGTATTAATTATTTCGAAAACTTTCTATGCGGATGGAAAGGGATGGCTAATAGGGGTGGTGGAGGCCATTGAGCTTCCGAACCAAAGTGAGAGGGAGCTCAACGTAGGTTAGGTGTAAATGTAGTAGGAAATAAGTAAGTTGGTATAATAAGAAAGTAAAAGTATTATTGAATGATTAGTTTTAACTTAAAACATGTAGAATGAACTAAGTATAATTGAAATTAGATGTAAGTGGAAATGGTGTGATTAGTTAGTAGATAAAGAAGGTATTAGATATTATTGAAATTAGATGTAAGTGTAAATGGTGTGATAAGTTTGTAGATAAAGAAGGTATTAGATATTATTAAAATTAGATGTAAGCTTAAATGGTGTGATTGGTTTGTAGATAAAGTAGGTATTAGCTATTATTGAAATTAGATGTAAGCTTAAGTGTTGTGACTAGTTAGTAGAAGTATTAATTATTTTGAAAACTTTCTATGCGGATGGAAAGGGATGGCTAATAGGGGTGGTGGAGGCCATTGAGCTTCCGAACCAAAGTGAGAGGGAGCTCAACGTAGGTTAGGTGTAATTATAGTAGGAAATAAGTAAGTTGGTATACTAAGAAAGTAAAAGTATTATTGAATGATTAGTTTTAACTTAAAACATGTAGAATGAATTAAGTATAATTGAAATTAGATGTAAGTGGAAATGGTGAGAATAGTTAGTAGATAAAGAAGGTATTAGATATTATTGAAATTAGATGTAAGAGTAAATGGTGTGATTAGTTTGTAGATAAAGAAGGTATTACATATTATTAAAATTAGATGTAAGCTTAAATGGTGTGATTAGTTAGTAGAAGTATTAATTATTTCGAAAACTTTCTATGCGGATGGAAAGGGATGGCTAATAGGGGTGGTGGAGGCCATTGAGCTTCCGAACCAAAGTGAGAGGGAGCTCAACGTAGGTTAGGTGTAAATGTAGTAGGAAATAAGTAAGTTGGTACAATAAGAAAGTAAAAGTATTATTGAATGATTAGTTTTAACTTAAAACATGTAGAATGAATTAAGTATAATTGAAATTAGATGTGAGTGGAAATGGTGTGATTAGTTAGTAAATAAAGAAGGTATTAGATATGATTGAAATTAGATGTAAGCGTAAATGGTGTGATTAGTTTGTAGATAAAGAAGGTATTAGATATTATTGAAATAAGATGTAAGCTTAAATGGTGTGATTGGTTTGTAGATAAAGTAGGTTTTAGATATTATTATAATTAGATGTAAGCTTAAATGTTGTGATTAGATAGTAGAAGTATTGATTATTTCGAAAACTTTCTATGCGGATGGAAAGGGATGGCTAATAGGGGTGGTGGAGGCCATTGAGCTTCCGAACCAAAGTGAGAGGGAGCTCAACGTAGATTAGGTGTAAATGTAGTAGGAAATAAGAAAGTTAGTATAATAAGAAAGTAAAAGTATTATTGAATGATTAGTTTTAACTTAAAACATGTAGAATGAATTAAGTATCATTGAAATTAGATGTAAGTGGAAATGGTGTGATTAGTAAGTAGTTAAAGAAGGTATTAGATATTATTGAAATTAGATGTAAGTGTAAATGGTGTGATTAGTTTGTAGATAAAGAAGGTATTAGATATTATTAAAATTAGATGTAAGCTTAAATGGTGCGATTGGTTTGTAGATAAAGTAGGTATTAGATATTATTGAAATTAGATGTAAGCTTAAATGGTGTGATTGGTTTGTAGATAAAGTAGGTTTTAGATATTATTGTAATTAGATGTAAGCTTAAATGTTGTGATTAGATAGTAGAAGTATTGATTACTTCGAAAACTTTCTATGCGGATGGAAAGGGATGGCTAATAGGGGTGGTGGAGGCCATTGAGCTTCCGAACCAAAGTGAGAGGGAGCTCAACGTAGGTTAGGTGTAAATGTAGTAGGAAATAAGTAAGTTGGTACAATAAGAAAGTAAAAGTATTATTGAATGATTAGTTTTAACTTAAAACACGTAGAATGAATTAAGTATAATTGAAATTAGATGTGAGTGGAAATGGTGTGATTAGTTAGTAGATAAAGAAGGTATTAGATATGATTGAAATTAGATGTAAGCGTAAATGGTGTGATTAGTTTGTAGATAAAGAAGGTATTAGATATAATTAAAATTAGATGTAAGCTCAAATGGTGTGATTGATTTGTAGATAAAGTAGGTATTAGATATTATTGAAATTAGATGTAAGCTTAAATGGTTTGAGTGGTTTGTAGATAAAGTAGATATTAGATATTATTGAAACTAGATGTAAGCTTAAATGGTGTGATTGGTTTGTAGATAAAGTAGGTTTTAGATATTATTGTAATTAGATGTAAGCTTAAATGTTGTGATTAGATAGTAGAAGTATTAATTATTTCGAAAACTTTCTATGCGGATGGAAAGGGATGGCTAACAGGGGTGGTGGAGGCCATTGAGCTTCCGAACCAAAGTGAGAGGGAGCTCAAAGTAGGTTAGGTGTAAATGTAGTAGGAAATAAGTAAGTTGGTATAATAAGAAAGTAAAAGTATTATTGATTGATTAGTTTTAACTTAAAACACGTAGAATGAATTAAGTATAATTGAAATTAGATGTGAGTGGAAATGGTGTGATTAGTTAGTAGATAAAGAAGGTATTAGATATGATTGAAATTAGATGTAAGCGTAAATGGTGTGTTTAGTTTGTAGATAAAGAAGGTATTAGATATTATTAAAATTAGATGTAAGCTCAAATGGTGTGATTGATTTGTAGAAAAAGTAGGTATTAGATATTATTGAAATTAGATGTAAGCTTGAATGGTGTGATTGGTTTGTAGATAAAGTAGATATTAGATATTATTGAAATTAGATGTAAGCTTAAATGGTGTCATTGGTTTGTAGATAAAGTAGGTTTTAGATATTATTGTGATTAGATGTAAGCTTAAATGTTGTGATTAGATAGTAGAAGTATTAATTATTTCGAAAACTTTCTATGCGGATGGAAAGGGATGGCTAATAGGGGTGGTGGAGGCCATTGAGCTTCCGAACCAAAGTGAGAGGGAGCTCAACGTAGATTAGGTGTAAATGTAGTAGGAAATAAGAAAGTTAGTATAATAAGAAAGTAAAAGTATTATTGAATGATTAGTTTTAACTTAAAACATTTAGAATGAATTAAGTATAATTTAAATTAGATGTAAGTGGAAATGGTGTGATTAGTAAGTAGATAAAGAAGGTATTAGATATTATTAAAATTAGATGTACGCTTAAATGGTGTGATTGGTTTGTAGATAAAGTAGGTATTAGGTATTATTGAAATTAGATGTGAGCTTAAATGGTGTGATCGGTTTGTAGATAAAGTATGTTGGTAGAAGTTGTGATTAGTTGGTAGAAGTATTAACTATTTCGAAAACTTTTATGCGGATGGAAAGGGATGGCTAATAGGGGTGGTGGAGGCCATTGAGCTTCCGAACCAAAGTGAGAGGGAGCTCAACGTAGGTTAGGTGTAAATGTAGTAGGAAATAAGTAAGTTGGTACAATAAGAAAGTAAAAGTATTATTGAATGATTAGTTTTTACTTAAAACATGTAGAATGAATTAAGAATAATTGAAATTAGATGTGAGTGGAAATGGTGTGATTAGTTAGTAGATAAAGAAGGTATTAGATATGATTGAAATTAGATGTAAGCGTAAATGGTGTGATTAGTTTGTAGATAAAGAAGGTATTAGATATTATTAAAATTAGATGTAAGCTCAAATGGTGTGATTGGTTTGTAGATAAAGTAGGTATTAGATATTATTGAAATTAGATGTAAGCTTAAATGGTGTGATTGGTTTGTAGATAAAGTAGGTATTAGATATTATTGAAATTAGATGTAAGCTTAAATGGTGTGATTGGTTTGTAGATAAAGTAGGTATTAGATATTATTGAAATTAGATGTAAGCTTAAATGGTGTGATTGGTTTGTAGATAAAGTAGATATTAGATATTATTGAAATTAGATGTAAGCTTAAATGGTGTGATTGGTTTGTAGATAAAGTAGGTTTTAGATATTATTGTAATTAGATGTAAGCTTAAATGTTGTGATTAGATAGTAGAAGTATTGATTACTTCGAAAACTTTCTATGCGGATGGAAAGGGATGGCTAATAGGGGTGGTGGAGGCCATTGAGCTTCCGAACCAAAGTGAGAGGGAGCTCAACGTAGGTTAGGTGTAAATGTAGTAGGAAATAAGTAAGTTGGTACAATAAGAAAGTAAAAGTATTATTGAATGATTAGTTTTAACTTAAAACATGTAGAATGAATTAAGTATAATTGAAATTAGATGTGAGTGGAAATGGTGTGATTAGTTAGTAGATAAAGAAGGTATTAGATATGATTGAAATTAGATGTAAGCGTAAATGGTGTGATTAGTTTGTAGATAAAGAAGGTATTAGATATTATTAAAATTAGATGTAAGCTCAAATGGTGTGATTGGTTTGTAGATAAAGTAGGTATTAGATATTATTGAAATTAGATGTAAGCTTAAATGGTGTGATTGGTTTGTAGATAAAGTAGGTATTAGATATTATTGAAATTAGATGTAAGCCTAAATGGTGTGATTGGTTTGTAGATAAAGTAGATATTAGATATTATTGAAATTAGATGTAAGCTTAAATGGTGTGATTGGTTTGTAGATAAAGTAGGTTTTAGATATTATTGTAATTAGATGTAAGCTTAAATGTTGTGATTAGATAGTAGAAGTATTGATTACTTCGAAAACTTTCTATGCGGATGGAAAGGGATGGCTAATAGGGGTGGTGGAGGCCATTGAGCTTCCGAACCAAAGTGAGAGGGAGCTCAACGTAGGTTAGGTGTAAATGTAGTAGGAAATAAGAAAGTTAGTATAATAAGAAAGTAAAAGTATTATTGAATGATTAGTTTTAACTTAAAACATGTAGAATGAATTAAGTATCATTGAAATTAGATGTAAGTGGAAATGGTGTGATTAGTAAGTAGATAAAGAAGGTATTAGATATTATTGAAATTAGATGTAAGTGTAAATGGTGTGATTAGTTTGTAGATAAAGAAGGTATTAGATATTATTAAAATTAGATGTAAGCTTAAATGGTGTGATTGGTTTGTAGATAAAGTAGGTATTAGATATTATTGAAATTAGATGTAAGCTTAAATGATGCGATTGGTTTGTAGATAAAGTAGGTTTTAGATATTATTGTAATGAGTTGTAAACTTAAATTTTGTGATTAGTTGGTAGAAGTATTAACTATTTCGAAAACTTTCTATGCGGATGGAAAGGGATGGCTAATAGGGGTGGTGGAGGCCATTGAGCTTCCGAACCAAAGTGAGAGGGAGCTCAACGTAGGTTAGGTGTAAATGTAGTAGGAAATAAGTAAGTTAGTGTAATAAGAAAGTAAAAGTATTATTGAATGATTAGTTTTAACTTAAAACATTTAGAATGAATTAAGTATAATTGAAATTAGATGTAAGTGGAAATGGTGTGATTAGTAAGTAGATAAAGAAGGTATTAGATATTATTAAAATTATAATGTAAGTGTAAATGGTGTGATTAGTTTGTAGATAAAGAAGGTATTAGATATTATTAAAATTAGATGTAAGCTTAAATGGTGTGATTGGTTTGTAGATAAAGTAGGTATTAGATATTATTGAAATTAGATGTAAGCTTAAGTGTTGTGACTAGTTAGTAGAAGTATTAATTATTTTGAAAACTTTCTATGCGGATGGAAAGGGATGGCTAATAGGGATGGTGGAGGCCATTGAGCTTCCGAACCAAAGTGAGAGGGAGCTCAACGTAGGTTAGGTGTAATTATAGTAGGAAATAAGTAAGTTGGTATAATAAGAAATTAAAAGTATTATTGAATGATTAGTTTTAACTTAAAACATGTAGAATGAATTAATTATCATTGAAATTAGATGTAAGTGGAAATGGTGTGATTAGTAAGTAGATAAAGAAGGTATTAGATATTATTGAAATTAGATGTAAGTGTAAATTGTGTGATTAGTTTGTAGATAAATAAGGTATTAGATATTATTAAAATTAGATGTAAGCTTAAATGGTGTGATTGGTTTGTAGATAAAGTAGATATTAGATATTATTGAAATTAGATGTAAGCTTAAATGGTGTGATTGGTTTGTAGATAAAGTAGGTTTTAGATATTATTGTAATTAGATGTAAGCTTAAATGTTGTGATTAGATAGTAGAAGTATTGATTACTTCGAAAACTTTCTATGCGGATGGAAAGGGATGGCTAATAGGGGTGGTGGAGGCCATTGAGCTTCCGAACCAAAGTGAGAGGGAGCTCAACGTAGGTTAGGTGTAAATGTAGTAGGAAATAAGAAAGTTAGTATAATAAGAAAGTAAAAGTATTATTGAATGATTAGTTTTAACTTAAAACATGTAGAATGAATTAAGTATCATTGAAATTAGATGTAAGTGGAAATGGTGTGATTAGTAAGTAGATAAAGAAGGTATTAGATATTATTGAAATTAGATGTAAGTGTAAATGGTGTGATTAGTTTGTAGATAAAGAAGGTATTAGATATTATTAAAATTAGATGTAAGCTTAAATGGTGTGATTGGTTTGTAGATAAAGTAGGTATTAGATATTATTGAAATTAGATGTAAGCTTAAATGATGCGATTGGTTTGTAGATAAAGTAGGTTTTAGATATTATTGTAATGAGTTGTAAACTTAAATTTTGTGATTAGTTGGTAGAAGTATTAACTATTTCGAAAACTTTCTATGCGGATGGAAAGGGATGGCTAATAGGGGTGGTGGAGGCCATTGAGCTTCCGAACCAAAGTGAGAGGGAGCTCAACGTAGGTTAGGTGTAAATGTAGTAGGAAATAAGTAAGTTAGTGTAATAAGAAAGTAAAAGTATTATTGAATGATTAGTTTTAACTTAAAACATTTAGAATGAATTAAGTATAATTGAAATTAGATGTAAGTGGAAATGGTGTGATTAGTAAGTAGATAAAGAAGGTATTAGATATTATTAAAATTATAATGTAAGTGTAAATGGTGTGATTAGTTTGTAGATAAAGAAGGTATTAGATATTATTAAAATTAGATGTAAGCTTAAATGGTGTGATTGGTTTGTAGATAAAGTAGGTATTAGATATTATTGAAATTAGATGTAAGCTTAAGTGTTGTGACTAGTTAGTAGAAGTATTAATTATTTTGAAAACTTTCTATGCGGATGGAAAGGGATGGCTAATAGGGATGGTGGAGGCCATTGAGCTTCCGAACCAAAGTGAGAGGGAGCTCAACGTAGGTTAGGTGTAATTATAGTAGGAAATAAGTAAGTTGGTATAATAAGAAATTAAAAGTATTATTGAATGATTAGTTTTAACTTAAAACATGTAGAATGAATTAATTATCATTGAAATTAGATGTAAGTGGAAATGGTGTGATTAGTAAGTAGATAAAGAAGGTATTAGATATTATTGAAATTAGATGTAAGTGTAAATTGTGTGATTAGTTTGTAGATAAATAAGGTATTAGATATTATTAAAATTAGATGTAAGCTTAAATGGTGTGATTGGTTTGTAGATAAAGTAGGTATTAGATATTATTGAAATTAGATGTAAGCTTAAATGGTGTGATTGGTTTGTAGATAAAGTAGGTTTTGGATATTATTAAAATTAGATATAGGCTTAAATGGTGCGATTGGTTTGTAGATAAAGTAGGTATTAGGTATTATTGAAATTAGATGTAAGCTTAAATGGTGTGATCGGTTTGTAGATAAAGTAGGTTTTAGATATTATTGTAATGCGTTGTAAGCTTAAATGTTGTGATTAGTTGGTAGAAGTATTAACTATTTCGAAAACTTTTATGCGGATGGAAAGGGATGGCTAATAGGGGTGGTGGAGGCCATTGAGCTTCCGAACCAAAGTGAGAGGGATCTCAACGTAGGTTAGGTGTAAATGTAGTAGGAAATAAGTAAGTTGGTACAATAAGAAAGTAAAAGTATTATTGAATGATTAGTTTTAACTTAAAACATGTAGAATGAATTAAGTATAATTGAAATTAGATGTGAGTGGAAATGGTGTGATTAGTTAGTAGATAAAGAAGGTATTAGATATGATTGAAATTAGATGTAAGCGTAAATGGTGTGATTAGTTTGTAGATAAAGAAGGTATTAGATATTATTAAAATTAGATGTAAGCTCAAATGGTGTGATTGGTTTGTAGATAAAGTAGGTATTAGATATTATTGAAATTAGATGTAAGCTTAAATGTTGCGATTGGTTTGTAGATAAAGTAGGTTTTTGATATTATTGTAATTAGATGTAAGCTTAAATGTTGTGATTAGATAGTAGAAGTATTAATTATTTCGAAAACTTTCTATGCGGATGGAAAGGGATGGCTAATAGGGGTGGTGGAGGCCATTGAGCTTCCGAACCAAAGTGAGAGGGAGCTCAACGTAGGTTAGGTGTAATTACAGTAGGAAATAAGTAAGTTAGTGTAATAAGAAAGTAAAAGTATTATTGAATGATTAGTTTTAACTTAAAACATTTAGAATGAATTAAGTATAATTGAAATTAGATGTAAGTGGAAATGGTGTGATTAGTTAGTGGAAAAAGAAGGTATTAGATATTATTGAAATTAGATGTAAGTGTTAATGGTGTGATTGGTTTGTAGATAAAGTAGGTATTAGATATTATTGAAATTAGATGTAAGCTTTAATGGTGTGATTGGTTTGTAGATAAAGTAGGTATTAGATATTATTGAAATTAGATGTAAGCTTAAATGGTGTGATTGTTTTGTAGATAAAGTAGGTATTAGATATTATTGAAATTAGATGTAAGCTTAAATGGTGTGATTGGTTTGTAGATAAAGTAGGTATTAGGTATTATTAAAATTAGATATAGGCTTAAATGGTGCGATTGGTTTGTAGATAAAGTAGGTTTTAGATATTATTGTAATTAGATGTAAGCTTAAATGTTGTGATTAGATAGTAGAAGTATTAATTATTTCGAAAACTTTCTATGCGGATGGAAAGGGATGGCTAATAGGGGTGGTGGAGGCCATTAAGCTTCCGAACCAAAGTGAGAGGGAGCTCAACGTAGGTTAGGTGTAATTACAGTAGGAAATAAGTAAGTTGGTATAATAAGAATGTAAAAGTATTATTGATTGATTAGTTTTAACTTAAATCATTTAGAATGAATTAAGTATAATTGAAATTAGATGTGAGTGGAAATGGTGTGAATAGTTAGTAGATAAAGAAGGTATTTGATTAAAATTAAATTAGATGTAAGAGTAAATGGTGTGATTAGTTTGTAGATAAAGAAGGTATTAGATATTATTAAAATTAGATGTAAGCTTAAATGGTGTGATTGGTTTGTAGATAAAGTAGGTATTAGATATTATTGAAATTAGATGTAAGCTTAAATGGTGTGATTAGATAGTAGAAGTATTCATTATTTCGAAAACTTTCTATGCGGATGGAAAGGGATGGCTAATAGGGGTGGTGGAGGCCATTAAGCTTCCGAACCAAAGTGAGAGGGAGCTCAACGTTGGTTATGTGTAATTACAGTAGGAAATAAGTAAGTTGGTATAATAAGAAAGTAAAAGTATTATTGATTGATTAGTTTTAACTTAAAACATTTAGAATGAATTAAGTATAATTGAAATTAGATGTGAGTGGAAATGGTGTGAATAGTTAGTAGATAAAGAAGGTATTTGATATTATTGAAATTAGATGTAAGAGTAAATGGTGTGATTAGTTTGTAGATAAAGAAGGTATTAGATATTATTAAAATTAGATGTAAGCTTAAATGGTGTGATTGGTTTGTAGATAAAGTAGGTATTAGATATTATTGAAATTAGATGTAAGCTTAAATGGTGTGATTGGTTTGTAGATAAAGTAGGTTTTGGATATTATTAAAATTAGATATAGGCTTAAATGGTGCGATTGGTTTGTAGATAAAGTAGGTATTAGGTATTATTGAAATTAGATGTAAGCTTAAATGGTGTGATCGGTTTGTAGATAAAGTAGGTTTTAGATATTATTGTAATGCGTTGTAAGCTTAAATGTTGTGATTAGTTGGTAGAAGTATTAACTATTTCGAAAACTTTTATGCGGATGGAAAGGGATGGCTAATAGGGGTGGTGGAGGCCATTGAGCTTCCGAACCAAAGTGAGAGGGAGCTCAACGTAGGTTAGGTGTAAATGTAGTAGGAAATAAGTAAGTTGGTACAATAAGAAAGTAAAAGTATTATTGAATGATTAATTTTAACTTAAAACATGTAGAATGAATTAATTATCATTGAAATTAGATGTAAGTGGAAATGGTGTGATTAGTAAGTAGGTAAAGAAGGTATTAGATATTATTGAAATTAGATGTAAGTGTAAATTGTGTGATTAGTTTGTAGATAAATAAGGTATTAGATATTATTAAAATTAGATGTAAGCTTAAATGGTGTGATTGGTTTGTAGATAAAGTAGGTATTAGATATTATTGAAATTAGATGTTAGCTTAAATGGTGTGATCGGTTTGTAGATAAAGTAGGTTTTAGATATTATTGTAATTAGATGTAAGCATAAATGTTGTGATTAGCTAGTAGAAGTATTAATTATTTCGAAAACTTTCTATGCGGATGGAAAGGGATGGCTAATAGGGGTGGTGGAGGCCATTGAGCTTCCGAACCAAAGTGAGAGGGAGCTCAACGTAGGTTAGGTGTAAATGTAGTAGGAAATAAGTAAGTTGGTACAATAAGAAAGTAAAAGTATTATTGAATGATTAGTTTTAACTTAAAACATGTAGAATGAATTAAGTATAATTGAAATTAGATGTGAGTGGAAATGGTGTGATTAGTTAGTAGATAAAGAAGGTATTTGATATTATTGAAATTAGATTTAAGAGTAAATGGTGTGATTAGTTTGTAGATAAAGAAGGTATTAGATATTATTATATTAGATGTAAGCTTAAATCGTGTGATTGGTTTGTAGATAAAGTAGGTATTAGATATTATTGAAATTAGATGTAAGCTTAAATGGTGTGATTATTAAAATTAGATATAGGCTTAAATGGTGCGATTGGTTTGTAGATAAAGTAGGTATTAGATATTATTGAAATTAGATGCAAGCTTAAAAGGTGTGATTGGTTTGTAGATAAAGTAGGTTTTAGATATTATTGTAATAAGATGTAAGCATAAATGTTGTGATTAGCTAGTAGAAGTATTAATTATTTCGAAAACTTTCTATGCGGATGGAAAGGGATGGCTAATAGGGGTGGTGGAGGCCATTGAGCTTCCGAACCAAAGTGAGAGGGAGCTCAACGTAGGTTAGGTGTAAATGTAGTAGGAAATAAGTAAGTTGGTACAATAAGAAAGTAAAAGTATTATTGAATGATTAGTTTTAACTTAAAACATGTAGAATGAATTAAGTATAATTGAAATTAGATGTGAGTGGAAATGGTGTGATTAGTTAGTAGATAAAGAAGGTATTAGATATGATTGAAATTAGATGTAAGCGTAAATGGTGTGTTTAGTTTGTAGATAAAGAAGGTATTAGATATTATTAAAATTAGATGTAAGCTTAAATGGTGTGATTGGTTTGTAGATAAAGTAGGTATTAGATATTATTGAAATTAGATGTAAGCTTAAATGGTGCGATTGGTTTGTAGATAAAGTAGGTTTTAGATATTATTGTAATTAGATGTAAGCTTAAATGTTGTGATTAGATAGTAGAAGTATTAATTATTGCGAAAACTTTCTATGCGGATGGAAAGGGATGGCTAATAGGGGTGGTGGAGGCCATTGAGCTTCCGAACCAAAGTGAGAGGGAGCTCAACGTAGGTTAGGTGTAAATGTAGTAGGAAATAAGTAAGTTGGTACAATAAGAAAGTAAAAGTATTATTGAATGATTAGTTTTAACTTAAAACATGTAGAATGAATTAAGTATAATTGAAATTAGATGTGAGTGGAAATGGTGTGATTAGTTAGTAGATAAAGAAGGTATTAGATATGATTGAAATTAGATGTAAGCGTAAATGGTGTGTTTAGTTTGTAGATAAAGAAGGTATTAGATATTATTAAAATTAGATGTAAGCTTAAATGGTGTGATTGGTTTGTAGATAAAGTAGGTATTAGATATTATTGAAATTAGATGTAAGCTTAAATGGTGCGATTGGTTTGTAGATAAAGTAGGTTTTAGATATTATTGTAATTAGATGTAAGCTTAAATGTTGTGATTAGATAGTAGAAGTATTAATTATTGCGAAAACTTTCTATGCGGATGGAAAGGGATGGCTAATAGGGGTGGTGGAGGCCATTGAGCTTCCGAACCAAAGTGAGAGGGAGCTCAACGTAGGTTAGGTGTAAATGTAGTAGGAAATAAGTATGTTGGTATAATAAGAAAGTAAAAGTATTATTGAATGATTAGTTTTAACTTAAAACATTTAGAATGAATTAAGTATAATTGAAATTAGTTGTAAGTGGAAATGGTGTGATTAGTAAGTAGATAAAGAAGGTATTTGATATTATTGAAATTAGATGTAAGAGTAAATGGTGTGATTAGTTTGTAGATAAAGAAGGTATTAGATATTATTAAAATTAGATGTAAGCTTAAATGGTGTGATTGGTTTGTAGATAAAGTAGGTATTAGATATTATTGAAATTAGATGTAAGCTTAAATGTTGTGATTAGATAGTAGAAGTATTAATTATTTCGAAAACTTTCTATGCGGATGGAAAGGGATGGCTAATAGGGGTGGTGGAGGCCATTAAGCTTCCGAACCAAAGTGAGAGGGAGCTCAACGTAGGTTAGGTGTAAATATAGTAGGAAATAAGTAAGTTAGTGTAATAAGAAAGTAAAAGTATTATTGAATGATTAGTTTTAACTTAAAACATTTAGAATGAATTAAGTATAATTGAAATTAGATGTAAGTGGAAATGGTGTGATTAGTTAGTAGAAAAAGAAGGTATTAGATATGATTGAAATTAGATGTAAGTGTTAATGGTGTGATTAGTTTGTAGATAAAGAAGGTATTAGATATTATTTAAATTAGATGTAAGCTTAAATGGTGTGTTTGGTTTGTAGATAAAGTAGGTATTAGATATTATTGAAATTAGATGTAAGCTTAAATGATGCGATTGGTTTGTAGATAAAGTAGGTTTTAGATATTATTGTAATTAGATGTAAGCTTAAGTGTTGTGACTAGTTAGTAGAAGTATTAATTATTTTGAAAACTTTCTATGCGGATGGAAAGGGATGGCTAATAGGGGTGGTGGAGACCATTGAGCTTCCGAACCAAAGTGAGAGGGAGCTCAACGTAGGTTAGGTGTAATTATAGTAGGAAATAAGTAAGTTGGTATAATAAGAAATTAAAAGTATTATTGAATGATTAGTTTTAACTTAAAACATGTAGAATGAATTAATTATCATTGAAATTAGATGTGAGTGGAAATGGTGTGAATAGTTAGTAGATAAAGAAGGTATTTGATATTATTGAAATTAGATGTAAGAGTAAATGGTGTGATTAGTTTGTAGATAAAGAAGGTATTAGATATTATTAAAATTAGATGTAAGCTTAAATGTTGTGATTAGATAGTAGAAGTATTAATTATTTCGAAAACTTTCTATGCGGATGGAAAGGGATGGCTAATAGGGGTGGTGGAGGCCATTAAGCTTCCGAACCAAAGTGAGAGGGAGCTCAACGTAGGTTAGGTGTAAATGTAGTAGGAAATAAGTAAGTTAGTGTAATAAGAAAGTAAAAGTATTATTGAATGATTAGTTTTAACTTAAAACATTTAGAATGAATTAAGTATAATTGAAATTAGATGTAAGTGGAAATGGTGTGATTAGTTAGTAGAAAAAGAAGGTATTAGATATGATTGAAATTAGATGTAAGTGTTAATGGTGTGATTAGTTTGTAGATAAAGAAGGTATTAGATATTAATTAAATTAGATGTAAGCTTAAATGGTGTGTTTGGTTAGTAGATAAAGTAGGTATTAGATATTATTGAAATTAGATGTAAGCTTAAATGATGCGATTGGTTTGTAGATAAAGTAGGTTTTAGATATTATTGTAATTAGATGTAAGCTTAAGTGTTGTGACTAGTTAGTAGAAGTATTAATTATTTTGAAAACTTTCTATGCGGATGGAAAGGGATGGCTAATAGGGGTGGTGGAGGCCATTGAGCTTCCGAACCAAAGTGAGAGGGAGCTCAACGTAGGTTAGGTGTAATTATAGTAGGAAATAAGTAAGTTGGTATAATAAGAAATTAAAAGTATTATTGAATGATTAGTTTTAACTTAAAACATGTAGAATGAATTAATTATCATTGAAATTAGATGTAAGTGGAAATGGTGTGATTAGTAAGTAGATAAAGAAGGTATTAGATATTATTGAAATTAGATGTAAGTGTAAATTGTGTGATTAGTTAGTAGATAAATAAGGTATTAGATATTATTAAAATTAGATGGAAGCTTAAATGGTGTGATTGGTTTGTGGATAAAGTAGGTATTAGATATTATTGAAATTAGATGTAAGCTTAAATGGTGTGATTGGTTTGTAGAAAGTAGGTTTTAGATATTATTAAAATTAGATATAGGCTTAAATGGTGCGATTGGTTTGAAGATAAAGTAGGTTTTAGATATTATTGTAATTAGATGTAAGCTTAAATGTTGTGAGTAAATAGTAGAAGTATTAATTATTTCGAAAACTTTCTATGCGGATGGAAAGGGATGGCTAATAGGGGTGGTGGAGGCCATTAAGCTTCCGAACCAAAGTGAGAGGGAGCTCAACGTAGGTTAGGTGTAATTACAGTAGGAAATAAGTAAGTTGGTATAATAAGAAAGTAAAAGTATTATTGATTGATTAGTTTTAACTTAAAACATTTAGAATGAATTAAGTATAATTGAAATTAGATGTGAGTGGTAATGGTGTGAATAGTTAGTAGATAAAGAAGGTATTTGATATTATTGAAATTAGATGTAAGAGTAATTGGTGTGATTAGTTTGTAGATAAAGAAGGTATTAGATATTATTAAAATTAGATGTAAGCTTAAATGGTGTGATTGGTTTGTAGATAAAGTAGGTATTAGATATTATTGAAATTAGATGTAAGCTTAAATGGTGCGATTGGTTTGTAGATAAAGTAGGTATTAGATATTATTGAAATTAGATGTAAGCTTGAATGGTGTGATTGGTTTGTAGATAAAGTAGGTATTAGATATTATTGAAATTAGATGTAAGCTTAAATGGTGTGATTGGTTTGTAGATAAAGTAGGTATTAGATATTATTGAAATTAGATGTAAGCTTAAATGGTGCGATTGGTTTGTAAATAAAGTAGGTTTTAGATATTATTGTAATGAGTTGTAAACTTAAATTTTGTGATTAGTTGGTAGAAGTATTAACTATTTCGAAAACTTTTATGCGGATGGAAAGGGATGGCTAATAGGGGTGGTGGAGGCCATTGAGCTTCCGAACCAAAGTGAGAGGGAGCTCAACGTAGGTTAGGTGTAAATGTAGTAGGAAATAAGTAAGTTGGTACAATAAGAAAGTAAAAGTATAATTGAATGATTAGTTTTAACTTAAAACATGTAGAATGAATTAAGTATAATTGAAATTAGATGTGAGTGGAAATGGTGTGATTAGTTAGTAAATAAAGAAGGTATTAGATATGATTGAAATTAGATGTAAGTGTAAATGGTGTGATTAGTTTGTAGATAAAGAAGGAATTAGATATTATTAAAATTAGATGTAAGCTTAAATGGTGCGATTGGTTTGTAGATAAAGTAGGTATTAGATATTATTGAAATTAGATGTAAGCTTAAATGGTGTGATTGGTTTGTAGATAAAGTAGGTTTTAGATATTATTGTAATTAGATGTAAGCTTAAATGTTGTGATTAGATAGTAGAAGTATTGATTACTTCGAAAACTTTCTATGCGGATGGAAAGGGATGGCTAATAGGGGTGGTGGAGGCCATTGAGCTTCCGAACCAAAGTGAGAGGGAGCTCAACGTAGGTTAGGTGTAAATGTAGTAGGAAATAAGTAAGTTGGTACAATAAGAAAGTAAAAGTATTATTGAATGATTAGTTTTAACTTAAAACATGTAGAATGAATTAAGTATAATTGAAATTAGATGTGAGTGGAAATGGTGTGATTAGTTAGTAAATAAAGAAGGTATTAGATATGATTGAAATTAGATGTAAGCGTAAATGGTGTGATTAGTTTGTAGATAAAGAAGGTATTAGATATTATTGAAATAAGATGTAAGCTTAAATGGTGTGATTGGTTTGTAGATAAAGTAGGTTTTAGATATTATTGTAATTAGATGTAAGCTTAAATGTTGTGATTAGATAGTAGAAGTATTAATTATTTCGAAAACTTTCTATGCGGATGGAAAGGGATGGCTAATAGGGGTGGTGGAGGCCATTGAGCTTCCGAACCAAAGTGAGAGGGAGCTCAACGTAGATTAGGTGTAAATGTAGTAGGAAATAAGAAAGTTAATATAATAAGAAAGTAAAAGTATTATTGAATGATTAGTTTTAACTTAAAACATTTAGAAATAATTAAGTATAATTTAAATTAGATGTAAGTGGAAATGGTGTGATTAGTAAGTAGATAAAGAAGGTATTAGATATTATTAAAATTAGATGTACGCTTAAATGGTGTGATTGGTTTGTAGATAAAGTAGGTATTAGGTATTATTGAAATTAGATGTGAGTGGAAATGGTGTGATTAGTTAGTAGATAAAGAAGGTATTAGATATGATTGAAATTAGATGTAAGCGTAAATGGTGTGTTTAGTTTGTAGATAAAGAAGGTATTAGATATTATTAAAATTAGATGTAAGCTCAAATGGTGTGATTGATTTGTAGAAAAAGTAGGTATTAGATATTATTGAAATTAGATGTAAGCTTGAATGGTGTGATTGGTTTGTAGATAAAGTAGATATTAGATATTATTGAAATTAGATGTAAGCTTAAATGGTGTCATTGGTTTGTAGATAAAGTAGGTTTTAGATATTATTGTGATTAGATGTAAGCTTAAATGTTGTGATTAGATAGTAGAAGTATTAATTATTTCGAAAACTTTCTATGCGGATGGAAAGGGATGGCTAATAGGGGTGGTGGAGGCCATTGAGCTTCCGAACCAAAGTGAGAGGGAGCTCAACGTAGATTAGGTGTAAATGTAGTAGGAAATAAGAAAGTTAGTATAATAAGAAAGTAAAAGTATTATTGAATGATTAGTTTTAACTTAAAACATTTAGAATGAATTAAGTATAATTTAAATTAGATGTAAGTGGAAATGGTGTGATTAGTAAGTAGATAAAGAAGGTATTAGATATTATTAAAATTAGATGTACGCTTAAATGGTGTGATTGGTTTGTAGATAAAGTAGGTATTAGGTATTATTGAAATTAGATGTGAGCTTAAATGGTGTGATCGGTTTGTAGATAAAGTATGTTGGTAGAAGTTGTGATTAGTTGGTAGAAGTATTAACTATTTCGAAAACTTTTATGCGGATGGAAAGGGATGGCTAATAGGGGTGGTGGAGGCCATTGAGCTTCCGAACCAAAGTGAGAGGGAGCTCAACGTAGGTTAGGTGTAAATGTAGTAGGAAATAAGTAAGTTGGTACAATAAGAAAGTAAAAGTATTATTGAATGATTAGTTTTTACTTAAAACATGTAGAATGAATTAAGAATAATTGAAATTAGATGTGAGTGGAAATGGTGTGATTAGTTAGTAGATAAAGAAGGTATTAGATATGATTGAAATTAGATGTAAGCGTAAATGGTGTGATTAGTTTGTAGATAAAGAAGGTATTAGATATTATTAAAATTAGATGTAAGCTCAAATGGTGTGATTGGTTTGTAGATAAAGTAGGTATTAGATATTATTGAAATTAGATGTAAGCTTAAATGGTGTGATTGGTTTGTAGATAAAGTAGGTATTAGATATTATTGAAATTAGATGTAAGCTTAAATGGTGTGATTGGTTTGTAGATAAAGTAGGTATTAGATATTATTGAAATTAGATGTAAGCTTAAATGGTGTGATTGGTTTGTAGATAAAGTAGATATTAGATATTATTGAAATTAGATGTAAGCTTAAATGGTGTGATTGGTTTGTAGATAAAGTAGGTTTTAGATATTATTTAAATTAGATGTAAGCTTAAATGGTGTGATTGGTTTGTAGATAAAGTAGGTTTTAGATATTATTGTAATTAGATGTAAGCTTAAATGTTGTGATTAGATAGTAGAAGTATTGATTACTTCGAAAACTTTCTATGCGGATGGAAAGGGATGGCTAATAGGGGTGGTGGAGGCCATTGCGCTTCCGAACCAAAGTGAGAGGGAGCTCAACGTAGGTTAGGTGTAAATGTAGTAGGAAATAAGTAAGTTGGTACAATAAGAAAGTAAAAGTATTATTGAATGATTAGTTTTAACTTAAAACATGTAGAATGAATTAAGTATAATTGAAATTAGATGTGAGTGGAAATGGTGTGATTAGTTAGTAGATAAAGAAGGTATTAGATATGATTGAAATTAGATGTAAGCGTCAATGGTGTGATTAGTTTGTAGATAAAGAAGGTATTAGATATTATTAAAATTAGATGTAAGCTCAAATGGTGTGATTGGTTTGTAGATAAAGTAGGTATTAGATATTATTGAAATTAGATGTAAGCTTAAATGGTGTGATTGGTTTGTAGATAAAGTAGGTATTAGATATTATTGAAATTAGATGTAAGCCTAAATGGTGTGATTGGTTTGTAGATAAAGTAGATATTAGATATTATTGAAATTAGATGTAAGCTTAAATGGTGTGATTGGTTTGTAGATAAAGTAGGTTTTAGATATTATTGTAATTAGATGTAAGCTTAAATGTTGTGATTAGATAGTAGAAGTATTGATTACTTCGAAAACTTTCTATGCGGATGGAAAGGGATGGCTAATAGGGGTGGTGGAGGCCATTGAGCTTCCGAACCAAAGTGAGAGGGAGCTCAACGTAGGTTTGGTGTAAATGTAGTAGGAAATAAGAAAGTTAGTATAATAAGAAAGTAAAAGTATTATTGAATGATTAGTTTTAACTTAAAACATGTAGAATGAATTAAGTATCATTGAAATTAGATGTAAGTGGAAATGGTGTGATTAGTAAGTAGATAAAGAAGGTATTAGATATTATTGAAATTAGATGTAAGTGTAAATGGTGTGATTAGTTTGTAGATAAAGAAGGTATTAGATATTATTAAAATTAGATGTAAGCTTAAATGGTGTGATTGGTTTGTAGATAAAGTAGGTATTAGATATTATTGAAATTAGATGTAAGCTTAAATGGTGTGATTGGTTTGTAGATAAAGTAGGTATTAGATATTATTGAAATTAGATGTAAGCTTGAATGGTGCGATTGGTTTGTAGATAAAGTAGGTTTTAGATATTATTGTAATGAGTTGTAAACTTAAATTTTGTGATTAGTTGGTAGAAGTATTAACTATTTCGAAAACTTTCTATGCGGATGGAAAGGGATGGCTAATAGGGGTGGTGGAGGCCATTGAGCTTCCGAACCAAAGTGAGAGGGAGCTCAACGTAGGTTAGGTGTAAATGTAGTAGGAAATAAGTAAGTTAGTGTAATAAGAAAGTAAAAGTATTATTGAATGATTAGTTTTAACTTAAAACATTTAGAATGAATTAAGTATAATTGAAATTAGATGTAAGTGGAAATGGTGTGATTAGTTAGTAGAAAAAGAAGGTATTAGATATGATTGAAATTAGATGTAAGCGTTAATGGTGTGATAAGTTTGTAGATAAAGAAGGTATAAGATATTATTTAAATTAGATGTAAGCTTAAATGGTGTGTTTGGTTTGTAGATAAAGTAGGTATTAGATATTATTGAAATTAGATGTAAGCTTAAATGATGCGATTGGTTTGTAGATAAAGTAGGTTTTAGATATTATTGTAATGAGTTGTAAACTTAAATTTTGTGATTAGTTGGTAGAAGTATTAACTATTTCGAAAACTTTCTATGCGGATGGAAAGGGATGGCTAATAGGGGTGGTGGAGGCCATTGAGCTTCCGAACCAAAGTGAGAGGGAGCTCAACGTAGGTTAGGTGTAAATGTAGTAGGAAATAAGTAAGTTAGTGTAATAAGAAAGTAAAAGTATTATTGAATGATTAGTTTTAACTTAAAACATTTAGAATGAATTAAGTATAATTGAAATTAGATGTAAGTGGAAATGGTGTGATTAGTAAGTAGATAAAGAAGGTATTAGATATTATTAAAATTATAATGTAAGTGTAAATGGTGTGATTAGTTTGTAGATAAAGAAGGTATTAGATATTATTAAAATTAGATGTAAGCTTAAATGGTGTGATTGGTTTGTAGATAAAGTAGGTATTAGATATTATTGAAATTAGATGTAAGCTTAAGTGTTGTGACTAGTTAGTAGAAGTATTAATTATTTTGAAAACTTTCTATGCGGATGGAAAGGGATGGCTAATAGGGATGGTGGAGGCCATTGAGCTTCCGAACCAAAGTGAGAGGGAGCTCAACGTAGGTTAGGTGTAATTATAGTAGGAAATAAGTAAGTTGGTATAATAAGAAATTAAAAGTATTATTGAATGATTAGTTTTAACTTAAAACATGTAGAATGAATTAATTATCATTGAAATTAGATGTAAGTGGAAATGGTGTGATTAGTAAGTAGATAAAGAAGGTATTAGATATTATTGAAATTAGATGTAAGTGTAAATTGTGTGATTAGTTTGTAGATAAATAAGGTATTAGATATTATTAAAATTAGATGTAAGCTTAAATGGTGTGATTGGTTTGTAGATAAAGTAGGTATTAGATATTATTGAAATTAGATGTAAGCTTAAATGGTGTGATTGGTTTGTAGATAAAGTAGGTTTTGGATATTATTAAAATTAGATATAGGCTTAAATGGTGCGATTGGTTTGTAGATAAAGTAGGTATTAGGTATTATTGAAATTAGATGTAAGCTTAAATGGTGTGATCGGTTTGTAGATAAAGTAGGTTTTAGATATTATTGTAATGCGTTGTAAGCTTAAATGTTGTGATTAGTTGGTAGAAGTATTAACTATTTCGAAAACTTTTATGCGGATTGAAAGGGATGGCTAATAGGGGTGGTGGAGGCCATTGAGCTTCCGAACCAAAGTGAGAGGGAGCTTAACGTAGGTTAGGTGTAAATGTAGTAGGAAATAAGTAAGTTGGTACAATAAGAAAGTAAAAGTATTATTGAATGATTAATTTTAACTTAAAACATGTAGAATGAATTAATTATCATTGAAATTAGATGTAAGTGGAAATGGTGTGATTAGTAAGTAGATAAAGAAGGTATTAGATATTATTGAAATTAGATGTAAGTTAAAATTGTGTGATTAGTTTGTAGATAAATAAGGTATTAGATATTATTAAAATTAGATGTAAGCTTAAATGGTGTGATTGGTTTGTAGATAAAGTAGGTATTAGATATTATTGAAATTAGATGTAAGCTTAAATGGTGTGATTGGTTTGTAGATAAAGTAGGTTTTGGATATTATTAAAATTAGATATAGGCTTAAATGGTGCGATTGGTTTGTAGATAAAGTAGGTATTAGGTATTATTGAAATTAGATGTAAGCTTAAATGGTGTGATCGGTTTGTAGATAAAGTAGGTTTTAGATATTATTGTAATGCGTTGTAAGCTTAAATGTTGTGATTAGTTGGTAGAAGTATTAACTATTTCGAAAACTTTTACGCGGATGGAAAGGGATGGCTAATAGGGGTGGTGGAGGCCATTGAGCTTCCGAACCAAAGAGAGAGGGATCTCAACGTAGGTTAGGTGTAAATGTAGTAGGAAATAAGTAAGTTGGTACAATAAGAAAGTAAAAGTATTATTGAATGATTAGTTTTAACTTAAAACATGTAGAATGAATTAAGTATAATTGAAATTAGATGTGAGTGGAAATGGTGTGATTAGTTAGTAGATAAAGAAGGTATTAGATATGATTGAAATTAGATGTAAGCGTAAATGGTGTGATTAGTTTGTAGATAAAGAAGGTATTAGATATTATTAAAATTAGATGTAAGCTCAAATGGTGTGATTGGTTTGTAGATAAAGTAGGTATTAGATATTATTGAAATTAGATGTAAGCTTAAATGTTGCGATTAGTTGGTAGAAGTATTAACTATTTCGAAAACTTTTACGCGGATGGAAAGGGATGGCTAATAGGGGTGGTGGAGGCCATTGAGCTTCCGAACCAAAGAGAGAGGGATCTCAACGTAGGTTAGGTGTAAATGTAGTAGGAAATAAGTAAGTTGGTACAATAAGAAAGTAAAAGTATTATTGAATGATTAATTTTAACTTAAAACATGTAGAATGAATTAATTATCATTGAAATTAGATGTAAGTGGAAATGGTGTGATTAGTAAGTAGATAAAGAAGGTATTAGATATTATTGAAATTAGATGTAAGTTAAAATTGTGTGATTAGTTTGTAGATAAATAAGGTATTAGATATTATTAAAATTAGATGTAAGCTTAAATGGTGTGATTGGTTTGTAGATAAAGTAGGTATTAGATATTATTGAAATTAGATGTAAGCTTAAATGGTGTGATTGGTTTGTAGATAAAGTAGGTTTTGGATATTATTAAAATTAGATATAGGCTTAAATGGTGCGATTGGTTTGTAGATAAAGTAGGTATTAGGTATTATTGAAATTAGATGTAAGCTTAAATGGTGTGATCGGTTTGTAGATAAAGTAGGTTTTAGATATTATTGTAATGCGTTGTAAGCTTAAATGTTGTGATTAGTTGGTAGAAGTATTAACTATTTCGAAAACTTTTACGCGGATGGAAAGGGATGGCTAATAGGGGTGGTGGAGGCCATTGAGCTTCCGAACCAAAGAGAGAGGGATCTCAACGTAGGTTAGGTGTAAATGTAGTAGGAAATAAGTAAGTTGGTACAATAAGAAAGTAAAAGTATTATTGAATGATTAGTTTTAACTTAAAACATGTAGAATGAATTAAGTATAATTGAAATTAGATGTGAGTGGAAATGGTGTGATTAGTTAGTAGATAAAGAAGGTATTAGATATGATTGAAATTAGATGTAAGCGTAAATGGTGTGATTAGTTTGTAGATAAAGAAGGTATTAGATATTATTAAAATTAGATGTAAGCTCAAATGGTGTGATTGGTTTGTAGATAAAGTAGGTATTAGATATTATTGAAATTAGATGTAAGCTTAAATGTTGCGATTGGTTTGTAGATAAAGTAGGTTTTTGATATTATTGTAATTAGATGTAAGCTTAAATGTTGTGATTAGATAGTAGAAGTATTAATTATTTCGAAAACTTTCTATGCGGATGGAAAGGGATGGCTAATAGGGGTGGTGGAGGCCATTGAGCTTCCGAACCAAAGTGAGAGGGAGCTCAACGTAGGTTAGGTGTAATTACAGTAGGAAATAAGTAAGTTAGTGTAATAAGAAAGTAAAAGTATTATTGAATGATTAGTTTTAACTTAAAACATTTAGAATGAATTAAGTATAATTGAAATTAGATGTAAGTGGAAATGGTGTGATTAGTTAGTGGAAAAAAAAGGTATTAGATATTATTGAAATTAGATGTAAGTGTTAATGGTGTGATTGGTTTGTAGATAAAGTAGGTATTAGATATTATTGAAATTAGATGTAAGCTTTAATGGTGTGATTGGTTTGTAGATAAAGTAGGTATTAGATATTATTGAAATTAGATGTAAGCTTAAATGGTGTGATTGTTTTGTAGATAAAGTAGGTATTAGATATTATTGAAATTAGATGTAAGCTTAAATGGTGTGATTGGTTTGTAGATAAAGTAGGTATTAGGTATTATTAAAATTAGATATAGGCTTAAATGGTGCGATTGGTTTGTAGATAAAGTAGGTTTTAGATATTATTGTAATTAGATGTAAGCTTAAATGTTGTGATTAGATAGTAGAAGTATTAATTATTTCGAAAACTTTCTATGCGGATGGAAAGGGATGGCTAATAGGGGTGGTGGAGGCCATTAAGCTTCCGAACCAAAGTGAGAGGGAGCTCAACGTAGGTTAGGTGTAATTACAGTAGGAAATAAGTAAGTTGGTATAATAAGAAAGTAAAAGTATTATTGATTGATTAGTTTTAACTTAAATCATTTAGAATGAATTAAGTATAATTGAAATTAGATGTGAGTGGAAATGGTGTGAATAGTTAGTAGATAAAGAAGGTATTTGATTAAAATGAAATTAGATGTAAGAGTAAATGGTGTGATTAGTTTGTAGATAAAGAAGGTATTAGATATTATTAAAATTAGATGTAAGCTTAAATGGTGTTATTGGTTTGTAGATAAAGTAGGTATTAGATATTATTGAAATTAGATGTAAGCTTAAATGGTGTGATTAGATAGTAGAAGTATTCATTATTTCGAAAACTTTCTATGCGGATGGAAAGGGATGGCTAATAGGGGTGGTGGAGGCCATTAAGTTTCCGAACCAAAGTGAGAGGGAGCTCAACGTTGGTTATGTGTAATTACAGTAGGAAATAAGTAAGTTGGTATAATAAGAAAGTAAAAGTATTATTGATTGATTAGTTTTAACTTAAAACATTTAGAATGAATTAAGTATAATTGAAATTAGATGTGAGTGGAAATGGTGTGAATAGTTAGTAGATAAAGAAGGTATTTGATATAATTGAAATTAGATGTAAGAGTAAATGGTGTGATTAGTTTGTAGATAAAGAAGGTATTAGATATTATTAAAATTAGATGTAAGCTTAAATGGTGTGATTGGTTTGTAGATAAAGTAGGTATTAGATATTATTGAAATTAGATGTAAGCTTAAATGGTGTGATTGGTTTGTAGATAAAGTAGGTTTTGGATATTATTAAAATTAGATATAGGCTTAAATTTGTAGATAAAGTAGGTATTAGGTATTATTGAAATTAGATGTAAGCTTAAATGGTGTGATCGGTTTGTAGATAAAGTAGGTTTTAGATATTATTGTAATGCGTTGTAAGCTTAAATGTTGTGATTAGTTGGTAGAAGTATTAACTATTTCGAAAACTTTTATGCGGATGGAAAGGGATGGCTAATAGGGGTGGTGGAGGCCATTGAGCTTCCGAACCATAGTGAGAGGGAGCTCAACGTAGGTTAGGTGTAAATGTAGTAGGAAATAAGTAAGTTGGTACAATAAGAAAGTAAAAGTATTATTGAATGATTAATTTTAACTTAAAACATGTAGAATGAATTAATTATCATTGAAATTAGATGTAAGTGGAAATGGTGTGATTAGTAAGTAGGTAAAGAAGGTATTAGATATTATTGAAATTAGATGTAAGTGTAAATTGTGTGATTAGTTTGTAGATAAATAAGGTATTAGATATTATTAAAATTAGATGTAAGCTTAAATGGTGTGATTGGTTTGTAGATAAAGTAGGTATTAGATATTATTGAAATTAGATGTTAGCTTAAATGGTGTGATCGGTTTGTAGATAAAGTAGGTTTTAGATATTATTGTAATTAGATGTAAGCATAAATGTTGTGATTAGCTAGTAGAAGTATTAATTATTTCGAAAACTTTCTATGCGGATGGAAAGGGATGGCTAATAGGGGTGGTGGAGGCCATTGAGCTTCCGAACCAAAGTGAGAGGGAGCTCAACGTAGGTTAGGTGTAAATGTAGTAGGAAATAAGTAAGTTGGTACAATAAGAAAGTAAAAGTATTATTGAATGATTAGTTTTAACTTAAAACATGTAGAATGAATTAAGTATAATTGAAATTAGATGTGAGTGGAAATGGTGTGATTAGTTAGTAGATAAAGAAGGTATTTGATATTATTGAAATTAGATTTAAGAGTAAATGGTGTGATTAGTTTGTAGATAAAGAAGGTATTAGATATTATTATATTAGATGTAAGCTTAAATGGTGTGATTGGTTTGTAGATAAAGTAGGGATTAGATATTATTGAAATTAGATGTAAGCTTAAATGGTGTGATTATTAAAATTAGATATAGGCTTAAATGGTGCGATTGGTTTGTAGATAAAGTAGGTATTAGATATTATTGAAATTAGATGCAAGCTTAAAAGGTGTGATTGGTTTGTAGATAAAGTAGGTTTTAGATATTATTGTAATTAGATGTAAGCATAAATGTTGTGATTAGCTAGTTGAAGTATTAATTATTTCGAAAACTTTCTATGCGGATGGAAAGGGATGGCTAATAGGGGTGGTGGAGGCCATTGAGCTTCCGAACCAAAGTGAGAGGGAGCTCAACGTAGGTTAGGTGTAAATGTAGTAGGAAATAAGTAAGTTGGTACAATAAGAAAGTAAAAGTATTATTGAATGATTAGTTTTAACTTAAAACATGTAGAATGAATTAAGTATAATTGAAATTAGATGTGAGTGGAAATGGTGTGATTAGTTAGTAGATAAAGAAGGTATTAGATATGATTGAAATTAGATGTAAGCGTAAATGGTGTGTTTAGTTTGTAGATAAAGAAGGTATTAGATATTATTAAAATTAGATGTAAGCTTAAATGGTGTGATTGGTTTGTAGATAAAGTAGGTATTAGATATTATTGAAATTAGATGTAAGCTTAAATGGTGCGATTGGTTTGTAGATAAAGTAGGTTTTAGATATTATTGTAATTAGATGTAAGCTTAAATGTTGTGATTAGATACTAGAAGTATTAATTATTGCGAAAACTTTCTATGCGGATGGAAAGGGATGGCTAATAGGGGTGGTGGAGGCCATTGAGCTTCCGAACCAAAGTGAGAGGGAGCTCAACGTAGGTTAGGTGTAAATGTAGTAGGAAATAAGTAAGTTAGTGTAATAAGAAAGTAAAAGTATTATTGAATGATTAGTTTTAACTTAAAACATTTAGAATGAATTAAGTATAATTGAAATTAGATGTAAGTGGAAATGGTGTGATTAGTTAGTAGAAAAAGAAGGTATTAGATATGATTGAAATTAGATGTAAGCGTTAATGGTGTGATAAGTTTGTAGATAAAGAAGGTATAAGATATTATTTAAATTAGATGTAAGCTTAAATGGTGTGTTTGGTTTGTAGATAAAGTAGGTATTAGATATTATTGAAATTAGATGTAAGCTTAAATGATGCGATTGGTTTGTAGATAAAGTAGGTTTTAGATATTATTGTAATGAGTTGTAAACTTAAATTTTGTGATTAGTTGGTAGAAGTATTAACTATTTCGAAAACTTTCTATGCGGATGGAAAGGGATGGCTAATAGGGGTGGTGGAGGCCATTGAGCTTCCGAACCAAAGTGAGAGGGAGCTCAACGTAGGTTAGGTGTAAATGTAGTAGGAAATAAGTAAGTTAGTGTAATAAGAAAGTAAAAGTATTATTGAATGATTAGTTTTAACTTAAAACATTTAGAATGAATTAAGTATAATTGAAATTAGATGTAAGTGGAAATGGTGTGATTAGTAAGTAGATAAAGAAGGTATTAGATATTATTAAAATTATAATGTAAGTGTAAATGGTGTGATTAGTTTGTAGATAAAGAAGGTATTAGATATTATTAAAATTAGATGTAAGCTTAAATGGTGTGATTGGTTTGTAGATAAAGTAGGTATTAGATATTATTGAAATTAGATGTAAGCTTAAGTGTTGTGACTAGTTAGTAGAAGTATTAATTATTTTGAAAACTTTCTATGCGGATGGAAAGGGATGGCTAATAGGGATGGTGGAGGCCATTGAGCTTCCGAACCAAAGTGAGAGGGAGCTCAACGTAGGTTAGGTGTAATTATAGTAGGAAATAAGTAAGTTGGTATAATAAGAAATTAAAAGTATTATTGAATGATTAGTTTTAACTTAAAACATGTAGAATGAATTAATTATCATTGAAATTAGATGTAAGTGGAAATGGTGTGATTAGTAAGTAGATAAAGAAGGTATTAGATATTATTGAAATTAGATGTAAGTGTAAATTGTGTGATTAGTTTGTAGATAAATAAGGTATTAGATATTATTAAAATTAGATGTAAGCTTAAATGGTGTGATTGGTTTGTAGATAAAGTAGGTATTAGATATTATTGAAATTAGATGTAAGCTTAAATGGTGTGATTGGTTTGTAGATAAAGTAGGTTTTGGATATTATTAAAATTAGATATAGGCTTAAATGGTGCGATTGGTTTGTAGATAAAGTAGGTATTAGGTATTATTGAAATTAGATGTAAGCTTAAATGGTGTGATCGGTTTGTAGATAAAGTAGGTTTTAGATATTATTGTAATGCGTTGTAAGCTTAAATGTTGTGATTAGTTGGTAGAAGTATTAACTATTTCGAAAACTTTTACGCGGATGGAAAGGGATGGCTAATAGGGGTGGTGGAGGCCATTGAGCTTCCGAACCAAAGAGAGAGGGATCTCAACGTAGGTTAGGTGTAAATGTAGTAGGAAATAAGTAAGTTGGTACAATAAGAAAGTAAAAGTATTATTGAATGATTAGTTTTAACTTAAAACATGTAGAATGAATTAAGTATAATTGAAATTAGATGTGAGTGGAAATGGTGTGATTAGTTAGTAGATAAAGAAGGTATTAGATATGATTGAAATTAGATGTAAGCGTAAATGGTGTGATTAGTTTGTAGATAAAGAAGGTATTAGATATTATTAAAATTAGATGTAAGCTCAAATGGTGTGATTGGTTTGTAGATAAAGTAGGTATTAGATATTATTGAAATTAGATGTAAGCTTAAATGTTGCGATTGGTTTGTAGATAAAGTAGGTTTTTGATATTATTGTAATTAGATGTAAGCTTAAATGTTGTGATTAGATAGTAGAAGTATTAATTATTTCGAAAACTTTCTATGCGGATGGAAAGGGATGGCTAATAGGGGTGGTGGAGGCCATTGAGCTTCCGAACCAAAGTGAGAGGGAGCTCAACGTAGGTTAGGTGTAATTACAGTAGGAAATAAGTAAGTTAGTGTAATAAGAAAGTAAAAGTATTATTGAATGATTAGTTTTAACTTAAAACATTTAGAATGAATTAAGTATAATTGAAATTAGATGTAAGTGGAAATGGTGTGATTAGTTAGTGGAAAAAAAAGGTATTAGATATTATTGAAATTAGATGTAAGTGTTAATGGTGTGATTGGTTTGTAGATAAAGTAGGTATTAGATATTATTGAAATTAGATGTAAGCTTTAATGGTGTGATTGGTTTGTAGATAAAGTAGGTATTAGATATTATTGAAATTAGATGTAAGCTTAAATGGTGTGATTGTTTTGTAGATAAAGTAGGTATTAGATATTATTGAAATTAGATGTAAGCTTAAATGGTGTGATTGGTTTGTAGATAAAGTAGGTATTAGGTATTATTAAAATTAGATATAGGCTTAAATGGTGCGATTGGTTTGTAGATAAAGTAGGTTTTAGATATTATTGTAATTAGATGTAAGCTTAAATGTTGTGATTAGATAGTAGAAGTATTAATTATTTCGAAAACTTTCTATGCGGATGGAAAGGGATGGCTAATAGGGGTGGTGGAGGCCATTAAGCTTCCGAACCAAAGTGAGAGGGAGCTCAACGTAGGTTAGGTGTAATTACAGTAGGAAATAAGTAAGTTGGTATAATAAGAAAGTAAAAGTATTATTGATTGATTAGTTTTAACTTAAATCATTTAGAATGAATTAAGTATAATTGAAATTAGATGTGAGTGGAAATGGTGTGAATAGTTAGTAGATAAAGAAGGTATTTGATTAAAATGAAATTAGATGTAAGAGTAAATGGTGTGATTAGTTTGTAGATAAAGAAGGTATTAGATATTATTAAAATTAGATGTAAGCTTAAATGGTGTTATTGGTTTGTAGATAAAGTAGGTATTAGATATTATTGAAATTAGATGTAAGCTTAAATGGTGTGATTAGATAGTAGAAGTATTCATTATTTCGAAAACTTTCTATGCGGATGGAAAGGGATGGCTAATAGGGGTGGTGGAGGCCATTAAGTTTCCGAACCAAAGTGAGAGGGAGCTCAACGTTGGTTATGTGTAATTACAGTAGGAAATAAGTAAGTTGGTATAATAAGAAAGTAAAAGTATTATTGATTGATTAGTTTTAACTTAAAACATTTAGAATGAATTAAGTATAATTGAAATTAGATGTGAGTGGAAATGGTGTGAATAGTTAGTAGATAAAGAAGGTATTTGATATTATTGAAATTAGATGTAAGAGTAAATGGTGTGATTAGTTTGTAGATAAAGAAGGTATTAGATATTATTAAAATTAGATGTAAGCTTAAATGGTGTGATTGGTTTGTAGATAAAGTAGGTATTAGATATTATTGAAATTAGATGTAAGCTTAAATGGTGTGATTGGTTTGTAGATAAAGTAGGTTTTGGATATTATTAAAATTAGATATAGGCTTAAATTTGTAGATAAAGTAGGTATTAGGTATTATTGAAATTAGATGTAAGCTTAAATGGTGTGATCGGTTTGTAGATAAAGTAGGTTTTAGATATTATTGTAATGCGTTGTAAGCTTAAATGTTGTGATTAGTTGGTAGAAGTATTAACTATTTCGAAAACTTTTATGCGGATGGAAAGGGATGGCTAATAGGGGTGGTGGAGGCCATTGAGCTTCCGAACCATAGTGAGAGGGAGCTCAACGTAGGTTAGGTGTAAATGTAGTAGGAAATAAGTAAGTTGGTACAATAAGAAAGTAAAAGTATTATTGAATGATTAATTTTAACTTAAAACATGTAGAATGAATTAATTATCATTGAAATTAGATGTAAGTGGAAATGGTGTGATTAGTAAGTAGGTAAAGAAGGTATTAGATATTATTGAAATTAGATGTAAGTGTAAATTGTGTGATTAGTTTGTAGATAAATAAGGTATTAGATATTATTAAAATTAGATGTAAGCTTAAATGGTGTGATTGGTTTGTAGATAAAGTAGGTATTAGATATTATTGAAATTAGATGTTAGCTTAAATGGTGTGATCGGTTTGTAGATAAAGTAGGTTTTAGATATTATTGTAATTAGATGTAAGCATAAATGTTGTGATTAGCTAGTAGAAGTATTAATTATTTCGAAAACTTTCTATGCGGATGGAAAGGGATGGCTAATAGGGGTGGTGGAGGCCATTGAGCTTCCGAACCAAAGTGAGAGGGAGCTCAACGTAGGTTAGGTGTAAATGTAGTAGGAAATAAGTAAGTTGGTACAATAAGAAAGTAAAAGTATTATTGAATGATTAGTTTTAACTTAAAACATGTAGAATGAATTAAGTATAATTGAAATTAGATGTGAGTGGAAATGGTGTGATTAGTTAGTAGATAAAGAAGGTATTTGATATTATTGAAATTAGATTTAAGAGTAAATGGTGTGATTAGTTTGTAGATAAAGAAGGTATTAGATATTATTATATTAGATGTAAGCTTAAATGGTGTGATTGGTTTGTAGATAAAGTAGGGATTAGATATTATTGAAATTAGATGTAAGCTTAAATGGTGTGATTATTAAAATTAGATATAGGCTTAAATGGTGCGATTGGTTTGTAGATAAAGTAGGTATTAGATATTATTGAAATTAGATGCAAGCTTAAAAGGTGTGATTGGTTTGTAGATAAAGTAGGTTTTAGATATTATTGTAATTAGATGTAAGCATAAATGTTGTGATTAGCTAGTTGAAGTATTAATTATTTCGAAAACTTTCTATGCGGATGGAAAGGGATGGCTAATAGGGGTGGTGGAGGCCATTGAGCTTCCGAACCAAAGTGAGAGGGAGCTCAACGTAGGTTAGGTGTAAATGTAGTAGGAAATAAGTAAGTTGGTACAATAAGAAAGTAAAAGTATTATTGAATGATTAGTTTTAACTTAAAACATGTAGAATGAATTAAGTATAATTGAAATTAGATGTGAGTGGAAATGGTGTGATTAGTTAGTAGATAAAGAAGGTATTAGATATGATTGAAATTAGATGTAAGCGTAAATGGTGTGTTTAGTTTGTAGATAAAGAAGGTATTAGATATTATTAAAATTAGATGTAAGCTTAAATGGTGTGATTGGTTTGTAGATAAAGTAGGTATTAGATATTATTGAAATTAGATGTAAGCTTAAATGGTGCGATTGGTTTGTAGATAAAGTAGGTTTTAGATATTATTGTAATTAGATGTAAGCTTAAATGTTGTGATTAGATACTAGAAGTATTAATTATTGCGAAAACTTTCTATGCGGATGGAAAGGGATGGCTAATAGGGGTGGTGGAGGCCATTGAGCTTCCGAACCAAAGTGAGAGGGAGCTCAACGTAGGTTAGGTGTAAATGTAGTAGGAAATAAGTATGTTGGTATAATAAGAAAGTAAAAGTATTATTGAATGATTAGTTTTAACTTAAAACATTTAGAATGAATTAAGTATAATTGAAATTAGTTGTAAGTGGAAATGGTGTGATTAGTAAGTAGATAAAGAAGGTATTTGATATTATTGAAATTAGATGTAAGAGTAAATGGTGTGATTAGTTTGTAGATAAAGAAGGTATTAGATATTATTAAAATTAGATGTAAGCTTAAATGGTGTGATTGGTTTGTAGATAAAGTAGGTATTAGATATTATTGAAATTAGATGTAAGCTTAAATGTTGTGATTAGATAGTAGAAGTATTAATTATTTCGAAAACTTTCTATGCGGATGGAAAGGGATGGCTAATAGGGGTGGTGGAGGCCATTGAGCTTCCGAACCAAAGTGAGAGGGAGCTCAACGTAGGTTAGGTGTAATTACAGTAGGAAATAAGTAAGTTGGTATAATAAGAAAGTAAAAGTATTATTGATTGATTAGTTTTAACTTAAAACATTTAGAATGAATTAAGTATAATTGAAATTAGATGTGAGTGGAAATGGTGTGAATAGTTAGTAGATAAAGAAGGTATTTGATATTATTGAAATTAGATGTAAGAGTAAATGGTGTGATTAGTTTGTAGATAAAGAAGGTATTAGATATTATTAAAATTAGATGTAAGCTTAAATGTTGTGATTAGATAGTAGAAGTATTAATTATTTCGAAAACTTTCTATGCGGATGGAAAGGGATGGCTAATGGTGGAGGCCATTAAGCTTCCGAACCAAAGTGAGAGGGAGCTCAACGTAGGTTAGGTGTAAATGTAGTAGGAAATAAGTAAGTTAGTGTAATAAGAAAGTAAAAGTATTATTGAATGATTAGTTTTACCTTAAAACATTTAGAATGAATTAAGTATAATTGAAATTAGATGTAAGTGGAAATGGTGTGATTAGTTAGTAGAAAAAGAAGGTATTAGATATGATTGAAATTAGATGTAAGTGTTAATGGTGTGATTAGTTTGTAGATAAAGAAGGTATTAGATATTATTTAAATTAGATGTAAGCTTAAATGGTGTGTTTGGTTTGTAGATAAAGTAGGTATTAGATATTATTGAAATTAGATGTAAGCTTAAATGATGCGATTGGTTTGTAGATAAAGTAGGTTTTAGATATTATTGTAATTAGATGTAAGCTTAAGTGTTGTGACTAGTTAGTAGAAGTATTAATTATTTTCAAAACTTTCTATGCGGATGGAAAGGGATGGCTAATAGGGGTGGTGGAGGCCATTGAGCTTCCGAACCAAAGTGAGAGGGAGCTCAACGTAGGTTAGGTGTAATTATAGTAGGAAATAAGTAAGTTGGTATAATAAGAAATTAAAAGTATTATTGAATGATTAGTTTTAACTTAAAACATGTAGAATGAATTAATTATCATTGAAATTAGATGTGAGTGGAAATGGTGTGAATAGTTAGTAGATAAAGAAGGTATTTGATATTATTGAAATTAGATGTAAGAGTAAATGGTGTGATTAGTTTGTAGATAAAGAAGGTATTAGATATTATTAAAATTAGATGTAAGCTTAAATGTTGTGATTAGATAGTAGAAGTATTAATTATTTCGAAAACTTTCTATGCGGATGGAAAGGGATGGCTAATAGGGGTGGTGGAGGCCATTAAGCTTCCGAACCAAAGTGAGAGGGAGCTCAACGTAGGTTAGGTGTAAATGTAGTAGGAAATAAGTAAGTTAGTGTAATAAGAAAGTAAAAGTATTATTGAATGATTAGTTTTAACTTAAAACATTTAGAATGAATTAAGTATAATTGAAATTAGATGTAAGTGGAAATGGTGTGATTAGTTAGTAGAAAAAGAAGGTATTAGATATGATTGAAATTAGATGTAAGTGTTAATGGTGTGATTAGTTTGTAGATAAAGAAGGTATTAGATATTATTTAAATTAGATGTAAGCTTAAATGGTGTGTTTGGTTAGTAGATAAAGTAGGTATTAGATATTATTGAAATTAGATGTAAGAGTAAATGGTGTGATTAGTTTGTAGATAAAGAAGGTATTAGATATTATTAAAATTAGATGTAAGCTTAAATGTTGTGATTAGATAGTAGAAGTATTAATTATTTCGAAAACTTTCTATGCGGATGGAAAGGGATGGCTAATAGGGGTGGTGGAGGCCATTGAGCTTCCGAACCAAAGTGAGAGGGAGCTCAACGTAGGTTAGGTGTAAATGTAGTAGGAAATAAGTAAGTTGGTACAATAAGAAAGTAAAAGTATTATTGAATGATTAGTTTTAACTTAAAACATGTAGAATGAATTAAGTATAATTGAAATTAGATGTGAGTGGAAATGGTGTGATTAGTTAGTAGATAAAGAAGGTATTAGATATGATTGAAATTAGATGTAAGCGTAAATGGTGTGTTTAGTTTGTAGATAAAGAAGGTATTAGATATTATTTAAATTAGATGTAAGCTTAAATGGTGTGTTTGGTTAGTAGATAAAGTAGGTATTAGATATTATTGAAATTAGATGTAAGCTTAAATGATGCGATTGGTTTGTAGATAAAGTAGGTTTTAGATATTATTGTAATTAGATGTAAGCTTAAGTGTTGTGACTAGTTAGTAGAAGTATTAATTATTTTGAAAACTTTCTATGCGGATGGAAAGGGATGGCTAATAGGGGTGGTGGAGGCCATTGAGCTTCCGAACCAAAGTGAGAGGGAGCTCAACGTAGGTTAGGTGTAATTATAGTAGGAAATAAGTAAGTTGGTACAATAAGAAAGTAAAAGTATAATTGAATGATTAGTTTTAACTTAAAACATGTAGAATGAATTAAGTATAATTGAAATTAGATGTGAGTGGAAATGGTGTGATTAGTTAGTAAATAAAGAAGGTATTAGATATGATTGAAATTAGATGTAAGTGTAAATGGTGTGATTAGTTTGTAGATAAAGAAGGAATTAGATATTATTAAAATTAGATGTAAGCTTAAATGGTGCGATTGGTTTGTAGATAAAGTAGGTATTAGATATTATTGAAATTAGATGTAAGCTTAAATGGTGTGATTGGTTTGTAGATAAAGTAGGTTTTAGATATTATTGTAATTAGATGTAAGCTTAAATGTTGTGATTAGATAGTAGAAGTATTGATTACTTCGAAAACTTTCTATGCGGATGGAAAGGGATGGCTAATAGGGGTGGTGGAGGCCATTGAGCTTCCGAACCAAAGTGAGAGGGAGCTCAACGTAGGTTAGGTGTAAATGTAGTAGGAAATAAGTAAGTTGGTACAATAAGAAAGTAAAAGTATTATTGAATGATTAGTTTTAACTTAAAACATGTAGAATGAATTAAGTATAATTGAAATTAGATGTGAGTGGAAATGGTGTGATTAGTTAGTAGATAAAGAAGGTATTAGATATTATTAAAATTAGATGAAAGCTTAAATGGTGTGATTGGTTTGAAGATAAAGTAGGTATTAGATATTATTGAAATTAGATGTAAGCTCAAATGGTGTGATTGGTTTGTAGATAAAGTAGGTATTAGATATTATTGAAATTAGATGTAAGCTTAAATGGTGTGATTGGTTTGTAGATAAAGTAGGTATTAGATATTATTGAAATTAGATGTAAGCTTAAATGGTGTGATTGGTTTGTAGATAAAGTAGGTATTAGATATTATTGAAATTAGATGTAAGCTTAAATGGTGTGATTGGTTTGTAGATAAAGTAGATATTAGATATTATTGAAATTAGATGTAAGCTTAAATGGTGTGATTGGTTTGTAGATAAAGTAGGTTTTAGATATTATTGTAATTAGATGTAAGCTTAAATGTTGTGATTAGATAGTAGAAGTATTGATTACTTCGAAAACTTTCTATGCGGATGGAAAGGGATGGCTAATAGGGGTGGTGGAGGCCATTGAGCTTCCGAACCAAAGTTAGAGGGAGCTCAACGTAGATTAGGTGTAAATGTAGTAGGAAATAAGAAAGTTAGTATAATAAGAAAGTAAAAGTATTATTGAATGATTAGTTTTAACTTAAAACATGTAGAATGAATTAAGTATCATTGAAATTAGATGTAAGTGGAAATGGTGTGATTAGTAAGTAGATAAAGAAGGTATTAGATATTATTGAAATTAGATGTAAGTGTAAATGGTGTGATTAGTTTGTAGATAAAGAAGGTATTAGATATTATTAAAATTAGATGTAAGCTTAAATGGTGTGATTGGTTTGTAGATAAAGTAGGTATTAGATATTATTGAAATTAGATGTAAGCTTAAATGGTGTGATTGGTTTGTAGATAAAGTAGGTATTAGATATTATTGAAATTAGATGTAAGCTTAAATGGTGCGATTGGTTTGTAGATAAAGTAGGTTTTAGATATTATTGTAATGAGTTGTAAACTTAAATTTTGTGATTAGTTGGTAGAAGTATTAACTATTTCGAAAACTTTTATGCGGATGGAAAGGGATGGCTAATATGGGTGGTGGAGGCCATTGAGCTTCCGAACCAAAGTGAGAGGGAGCTCAACGTAGATTAGGTGTAAATGTAGTAGGAAATAAGTAAGTTGGTACAATAAGAAAGTAAAAGTATTATTGAATGATTAGTTTTAACTTAAAACATGTAGAATGAATTAAGTATAATTGAAATTAGATGTGAGTGGAAATGGTGTGATTAGTTAGTAGATAAAGAAGGTATTAGATATGATTGAAATTAGATGTAAGCGTAAATGGTGTGATTAGTTTGTAGATAAAGAAGGTATTAGATATTATTGAAATTAGATGTAAGCTTAAATGGTGTGATTGGTTTGTAGATAAAGTAGGTTTTAGATATTATTGTAATTAGATGTAAGCTTAAATGTTGTGATTAGATAGTAGAAGTATTAATTATTTCGAAAACTTTCTATGCGGATGGAAAGGGATGGCTAATAGGGGTGGTGGAGGCCATTGAGCTTCCGAACCAAAGTGAGAGGGAGCTCAACGTAGGTTAGGTGTAAATGTAGTAGGAAATAAGTAAGTTGGTACAATAAGAAAGTAAAAGTATTATTGAATGATTAGTTTAAACTTAAAACATGTAGAATGAATTAAGTATAATTGAAATTAGATGTGAGTGGAAATGGTGTGATTAGTTAGTAGATAAAGAAGGTATTAGATATTATTGAAATTAGATGTAAGTGTAAATGGTGTGATTAGTTTGTAGATAAAGAAGGTATTAGATATTATTAAAATTAGATGTAAGCTTAAATGGTGTGATTGGTTTGTAGATAAAGTAGGTATTAGATATTATTGAAATTAGATGTAAGCTTAAATGGTGTGATTGGTTTGTAGATAAAGTAGGTATTAGATATTATTGAAATTAGATGTAAGCTTAAATGGTGCGATTGGTTTGTAGATAAAGTAGGTTTTAGATATTATTGTAATGAGTTGTAAACTTAAATTTTGTGATTAGTTGGTAGAAGTATTAACTATTTCGAAAACTTTTATGCGGATGGAAAGGGATGGCTAATATGGGTGGTGGAGGCCATTGAGCTTCCGAACCAAAGTGAGAGGGAGCTCAACGTAGGTTAGGTGTAAATGTAGTAGGAAATAAGTAAGTTGGTACAATAAGAAAGTAAAAGTATTATTGAATGATTAGTTTTAACTTAAAACATGTAGAATGAATTAAGTATAATTGAAATTAGATGTGAGTGGAAATGGTGTGATTAGTTTGTAGATAAAGAAGGTATTAGATATTATTAAAATTAGATGAAAGCTGAAATGGTGTGATTGGTTTGAAGATAAAGTAGGTATTAGATATTATTGAAATTAGATGTAAGCTTAAAAGGTGTGATTGGTTTGTAGATAAAGTAGGTTTTAGATATTATTGTAATTAGATGTAAGCTTAAATGTTGTGAATAGTTAGTAGAAGTTTTAATTATTTCGAAAACTTTCTATGCGGATGGAAAGGGATGGCTAATAGGGGTGGTGGAGGCCATTGAGCTTCCGAACCAAAGTGAGAGGGAGCTCAACGTAGGTTAGGTGTAAATGTAGTAGGAAATAAGTAAGTTGGTACAATAAGAAAGTAAAAGTATTATTGAATGATTAGTTTTAACTTAAAACATGTAGAATGAATTAAGTATAATTGAAATTAGATGTGAGTGGAAATGGTGTGATTAGTTAGTAGATAAAGAAGGTATTAGATATGATTGAAATTAGATGTAAGCGTAAATGGTGTGATTAGTTTGTAGATAAAGAAGGTATTAGATATTATTGAAATTAGATGTAAGCTTAAATGGTGTGATTGGTTTGTAGATAAAGTAGGTTTTAGATATTATTGTAATTAGATGTAAGCGTAAATGTTGTGATTAGATAGTAGAAGTATTAATTATTTCGAAAACTTTCTATGCGGATGGAAAGGGATGGCTAATAGGGGTGGTGGAGGCCATTGAGCTTCCGAACCAAAGTGAGAGGGAGCTCAACGTAGGTCAGGTGTAAATGTAGTAGGAAATAAGTAAGTTAGTGTAATAAGAAAGTAAAAGTATTATTGAATGATTAGTTTTAACTTAAAACATTTAGAATGAATTAAGTATAATTGAAATTAGATGTAAGTGGAAATGGTGTGATTAGTTAGTAGAAAAAGAAGGTATTAGATATGATTGAAATTAGATGTAAGTGTTAATGGTGTGATTAGTTTGTAGATAAAGAAGGTATTAGATATTATTTAAATTAGATGTAAGCTTAAATGGTGTGTTTGGTTTGTAGATAAAGTAGGTATTAGATATTATTGAAATTAGATGTAAGCTTAAATGATGCGATTGGTATGTAGATAAAGTAGGTTTTAGATATTATTGTAATTAGATGTAAGCTTAAATGTTGTGATTAGATAGTAGAAGTATTAATTATTTCGAAAACTTTCTATGCGGATGGAAAGGGATGGCTAATAGGGGTGGTGGAGGCCATTGAGCTTCCGAACCAAAGTGAGAGGGAGCTCAACGTAGGTTAGGTGTAAATGTAGTAGGATATAAGTAAGTTAGTATAATAAGAAAGTAAATGTATTATTGAATGATTAGTTTTAACTTTAAACATTTAGAATGAATTAAGTATAATTGAAATTAGCTGTAAGTGGAAATGGTGTGATTAGTAAGTAGATAAAGAAGGTATTAGATATTATTAAAATTATATGTAAGTGTAAATGGTGTGATTAGTTTGTAGATAAAGAAGGTATTAGATATTATTAAAATTAGATGTAAGGTTAAATGGTGTGATTGGTTTGTAGATAAAGTAGGTATTAGATATTATAGAAATTAGATGTAAGCTTAAGTGTTGTGACTAGTTAGTAGAAGTATTAATTATTTTGAAAACTTTCTATGCGGATGGAAAGGGATGGCTAATAGGGGTGGTGGAGGCCATTGAGCTTCCGAACCAAAGTGAGAGGGAGCTCAACGTAGGTTAGGTGTAATTATAGTAGGAAATAAGTAAGTTGGTATAATAAGAAATTAAAAGTATTATTGAATGATTAGTTTTAACTTAAAACATGTAGAATGAATTAATTATCATTGAAATTAGATGTAAGTGGAAATGGTGTGATTAGTAAGTAGATAAAGAAGGTATTAGATATTATTGAAATTAGATGTAAGCTTAAATGGTGTGATTGGTTTGTAGATAAAGTAGGTATTAGATATTATTGAAATTAGATGTAAGCTTAAATGGTGTGATTGGTTTGTAGATAAAGTAGATATTAGATATTATTGAAATTAGATGTAAGCTTAAATGGTGTGATTGGTTTGTAGATAAAGTAGGTTTTAGATATTATTGTAATTAGATGTAAGCTTAAATGTTGTGATTAGATAGTAGAAGTATTGATTACTTCGAAAACTTTCTATGCGGATGGAAAGGGATGGCTAATAGGGGTGGTGGAGGCCATTGAGCTTCCGAACCAAAGTGAGAGGGAGCTCAACGTAGATTAGGTGTAAATGTAGTAGGAAATAAGAAAGTTAGTATAATAAGAAAGTAAAAGTATTATTGAATGATTAGTTTTAACTTAAAACATGTAGAATGAATTAAGTATCATTGAAATTAGATGTAAGTGGAAATGGTGTGATTAGTTAGTAGATAAAGAAGGTATTAGATATTATTGAAATTAGATGTAAGTGTAAATGGTGTGATTAGTTTGTAGATAAAGAAGGTATTAGATATTATTAAAATTAGATGTAAGCTTAAATGGTGTGATTGGTTTGTAGATAAAGTAGGTATTAGATATTATTGAAATTAGATGTAAGCTTAAATGGTGTGATTGGTTTGTAGATAAAGTAGATATTAGATATTATTGAAATTAGATGTAAGCTTAAATGGTGTGATTGGTTTGTAGATAAAGTAGGTTTTAGATATTATTGAAATTAGATGTAAGCTTAAATGGTGTGATTGGTTTGTAGATAAAGTAGGTTTTAGATATTATTGTAATTAGATGTAAGCTTAAATGTTGTGATTAGATAGTAGAAGTATTGATTACTTCGAAAACTTTCTATGCGGATGGAAAGGGATGGCTAATAGGGGTGGTGGAGGCCATTGCGCTTCCGAACCAAAGTGAGAGGGAGCTCAACGTAGGTTAGGTGTAAATGTAGTAGGAAATAAGTAAGTTGGTACAATAAGAAAGTAAAAGTATTATTGAATGATTAGTTTTGATGGTGTGATTGGTTTGTAGATAAAGTAGATATTAGATATTATTGAAATTAGATGTAAGCTTAAATGGTGTGATTGGTTTGTAGATAAAGTAGGTTTTAGATATTATTGTAATTAGATGTAAGCTTAAATGTTGTGATTAGATAGTAGAAGTATTAATTATTTCGAAAACTTTCTATGCGGATGGAAAGGGATGGCTAATAGGGGTGGTGGAGGCCATTGAGCTTCCGAACCAAAGTGAGAGGGAGCTCAACGTAGATTAGGTGTAAATGTAGTAGGAAATAAGAAAGTTAGTATAATAAGAAAGTAAAAGTACTATTGATTGATTAGTTTTAACTTAAAACATTTAGAATGAATTAAGTATAATTTAAATTAGATGTAAGTGGAAATGGTGTGATTAGTTAGTAGATAAAGAAGGTAATAGATATTATTTAAATAATATGTAAGTATAAATGGTGTGATTAGTTTGTAGATAAAGAAGGTATTAGATATTATTAAAATTAGATGAAAGCTGAAATGGTGTGATTGGTTTGAAGATAAAGTAGGTATTAGATATTATTGAAATTAGATGTAAGCTTAAAAGGTGTGATTGGTTTGTAGATAAAGTAGGTTTTAGATATTATTGTAATTAGATGTAAGCTTAAATGTTGTGATTAGTTAGTAGAAGTTTTAATTATTTCGAAAACTTTCTATGCGGATGGAAAGGGATGGCTAATAGGGGTGGTGGAGGCCATTGAGCTTCCGAACCAAAGTGAGAGGGAGCTCAACGTAGATTAGGTGTAAATGTAGTAGGAAATAAGAAAGTTAGTATAATAAGAAAGTAAAAGTATTATTGATTGATTACTTTTAACTTAAAACATTTAGAATGAATTAAGTATAATTTAAATTAGATGTAAGTGGAAATGGTGTGATTAGTTAGTAGATAAAGAAGGTAATAGATATTATTTAAATAATATGTAAGTATAAATGGTGTGATTAGTTTGTAGATAAAGAAGGTATTAGATATTATTAAAATTAGATGAAAGCTTAAATGGTGTGATTGGTTTGTAGATAAAGTAGGTATTAGATATTATTGAAATTAGATGTAAGCTTAAATGGTGTGATTGGTTTGTAGATAAAGTAGGTATTAGATATTATTGAAATTAGATGTAAGCTTAAATGGTGCGATTGGTTTGTAGATAAAGTAGGTTTTAGATATTATTGTAATGAGTTGTAAACTTAAATTTTGTGATTAGTTGGTAGAAGTATTAATTATTTCGAAAACTTTCTATGCGGATGGAAAGGGATGGCTAATAGGGGTGGTGGAGGCCATTGAGCTTCCGAACCAAAGTGAGAGGGAGCTCAACGTAGGTTAGCTGTAAATGTAGTAGGAAATAAGTAAGTTGGTACAATAAGAAAGTAAAAGTATTATTGAATGATTAGTTTTAACTTAAAACATGTAGAATGAATTAAGTATAATTGAAATTATTTGTGAGTGGAAATGGTGTGATTAGTTAGTAGATAAAGAAGGTATTAGATATGATTGAAATTAGATGTAAGCGTAAATGGTGTGATTAGTTTGTAGATAAAGAAGGTATTAGATATTATTGAAATTAGATGTAAGCTTAAATGGTGTGATTGGTTTGTAGATAAAGTAGGTTTTAGATATTATTGTAATTAGATGTAAGCTTAAATGTTGTGATTAGATAGTAGAAGTATTGATTATTTCGAAAACTTTCTATGCGGATGGAAAGGGATGGCTAATAGGGGTGGTGGAGGCCATTGAGCTTCCGAACCAAAGTGAGAGGGAGCTCAACGTAGATTAGGTGTAAATGTAGTAGGAAATAAGAAAGTTAGTATAATAAGAAAGTAAAAGTATTATTGAATGATTAGTTTTAACTTAAAACATGTAGAATGAATTAAGTATCATTGAAATTAGATGTAAGTGGAAATGGTGTGATTAGTAAGTAGATAAAGAAGGTATTAGATATTATTGAAATTAGATGTAAGTGTAAATGGTGTGATTAGTTTGTAGATAAAGAAGGTATTAGATATTATTAAAATTAGATGTAAGCTTAAATGGTGCGATTGGTTTGTAGATAAAGTAGGTATTAGATATTATTGAAATTAGATGTAAGCTTAAATGGTGTGATTGGTTTGTAGATAAAGTAGATATTAGATATTATTGAAATTAGATGTAAGCTTAAATGGTGTGATTGGTTTGTAGATAAAGTAGGTTTTAGATATTATTGTAATTAGATGTAAGCTTAAATGTTGTGATTAGATAGTAGAAGTATTAATTATTTCGAAAACTTTCTATGCGGATGGAAAGGGATGGCTAATAGGGGTGGTGGAGGCCATTGAGCTTCCGAACCAAAGTGAGAGGGAGCTCAACGTAGATTAGGTGTAAATGTAGTAGGAAATAAGAAAGTTAGTATAATAAGAAAGTAAAAGTATTATTGATTGATTAGTTTTAACTTAAAACATTTAGAATGAATTAAGTATAATTTAAATTAGATGTAAGTGGAAATGGTGTGATTAGTTAGTAGATAAAGAAGGTAATAGATATTATTTAAATAATATGTAAGTATAAATGGTGTGATTAGTTTGTAGATAAAGAAGGTATTAGATATTATTAAAATTAGATGAAAGCTGAAATGGTGTGATTGGTTTGAAGATAAAGTAGGTATTAGATATTATTGAAATTAGATGTAAGCTTAAAAGGTGTGATTGGTTTGTAGATAAAGTAGGTTTTAGATATTATTGTAATTAGATGTAAGCTTAAATGTTGTGGTTAGTTAGTAGAAGTTTTAATTATTTCGAAAACTTTCTATGCGGATGGAAAGGGATGGCTAATAGGGGTGGTGGAGGCCATTGAGCTTCCGAACCAAAGTGAGAGGGAGCTCAACGTAGATTAGGTGTAAATGTAGTAGGAAATAAGAAAGTTAGTATAATAAGAAAGTAAAAGTATTATTGAATGATTAGTTTTAACTTAAAACATTTAGAATGAATTAAGTATAATTTAAATTAGATGTAAGTGGAAATGGTGTGATTAGTTAGTAGATAAAGAAGGTAATAGATATTATTTAAATAATATGTAAGTATAAATGGTGTGATTAGTTTGTAGATAAAGAAGGTATTAGATATTATTAAAATTAGATGAAAGCTTAAATGGTGTGATTGGTTTGTAGATAAAGTAGGTATTAGATATTATTGAAATTAGATGTAAGCTTAAATGGTGTGATTGGTTTGTAGATAAAGTAGGTTTTAGATATTATTGAAATTAGATGTAAGTGTAAATGGTGTGATTAGTTTGTAGATAAAGTAGGTATTAGATATTATTGAAATTAGATGTAAGCTTAAATGGTGTGATTGGTTTGTAGATATATATATATATATATATATATATATATATATATATATATATATATATATATATATATATATATATATATATATATATGTCGTAGATTATATATATATATATATATATATATAGTCATAGTCATAGTGATGTGTATCATATTGGTTGTCCTTAATATCATCTTACGGGCACAAACACCGCCAACTACAGCATTCGAGGCACCAATATATATATATATATATATATATATATATATATATATATATATATTTATATATGTCGTAGATTATTTTTTAAATTAAGTTACTAAGCACCGGAAGGAAATTAGTTCCTCAAGCGAGCACCGTGACGTCACATCTCGTTTTGGCGGCACGTGGACAGAGTCGGAGTGGGAATGGTTGAACTGTATCTTTCTTTTGGCAGAATTATTCGGGCCGTGGTGAAGTGATACACATCACTATGACTATGACTATGACTATATATATATATATATATATATAGTCATAGTCATAGTGATGTGTATTATATTGGTTGTTCTTAATATCATCTTACTTGCACAAACACCGCCAACTACAGCATTCGAGGCACCAATTAAAAGGACTTATACCTAGCTGGAGTTCTGAGTGCTTATAGATATCGGACTGGGACTTTTTGGACGATTGAAGCTACCAGAAGTTTGAGCCCCATCTCGCTCTCTCGCCACGTGCTAGACTCCTGGACTAAGGACCGGAATCTACAGCTAAGTTCCCACGTGGTTTACAGCCCCTTAGATACCCTTAGACACCAAGAGGCTAGACCAGACCGTACGGCCTTCTGCCCATGACCCCTATTTTTTCTTTTTTTTAAATATATTAGTGTCACAGGAAATCTCTCTTTTAATTTCACCCGTAACAATTGGCGCCCATAAACGTGGTTTTGTCTGGTCTGGCATCTGGTGTCTCTTCTTGGGTCTGTGTGTCCAGTATTTGGTGTTTGTCTTGTGCCGTCTTTCATATCCAACTCTCTCAGTACTTTTACCCGTCTGGGCCCGGGGTAGAATTGGTTCAGGTTACGTAACGGACACGTGTAAGAGGCAGGTAACGTTACAGCACACACCCATTGTTTTATTTTTGGGGTTCCATAAAACATAAGGAACCCTGTGTTTTTTTTCTCAGTGGACTTAATATTAAATTTATAAAAACTATTAAATTTATTCTTTATTATTAAATATATTTATTATTATTCTATTTTTGGTCCTGTCTTTTTGGCAGGATATTGATATTCATTTTATATTGTATATTATCTATTTTATCATACATATAATTTATTTTACACATACCCACACTATACATGCACACACATCAACATCATCTTAAATGATGTTTATGTGATCTTTTTGGCCTAACGTTGGTTTACTTTATTTTAATTTAACTTTTTACTTCAACATAAATATTTACATATAACCTTTAACTCTTATTCTAAATTATTTTGCTATTGACTTATCATTCACTTTTACTTAACTTTATTTTAATCTTAACTTCCTATGAGCGTTGGATATACTTAGTGTAGTAACTAGTAACCTTATTGTTGTTGTGTAAAGTTTAAAATTGTTAATAAACTTTATACTGTTTGTTTTTTCATTTTACTGTATATGGTCTGTACCATATACTGTAGAACTTGTTGTTTTTGTAGTTAGTTATATAGTACTGATTACAAATTATATTTCTTTTGTATATTTTTTTGGAGAATACATCTGATTATTTTTGTATTTTCTCAATACAGATATACTCACCGTTAGGATTGTGAATATTTTTTCTCGAATTTACTTGGTAACTTTACTTTTAAAATTGAATTTAACTTCTGATAAATTCATTAATTAATTTATTTTGGAAAAACTTATTTTTTTTTTAAACTTTTGAATTTACTTAGTTACTTAACTTCTTAATAAATTTTACTTCTGACAACTTAACTTTTCATTATGCTGGAGGAAATTAAATTTTTTTCTCTTCAAAAATCGGAATTGGAGTATGAAGTTTTGGTTAGAAATGAAACACCAGCTTCCACCGTTGTGGGGTTAAGAAAGCAAATAGTTAAATTAGCTAAGCTTTACCAGTCTGAGGATATTTTAGACTCTTGTCTTTCTATAAAAGATGATTTGTCGGGGATTGAGGAAACCCTAACAAAAATAAAATTACAATTAGATTCTCACTCCGATGGTAACTCATTGCTTAGAGCTGAGAATAATTTAAACCACATTGAGTATAGGATTAATAGAATTTCTACTAATAATATAGAACCGTTTGCCGTACAATATAATAGTTGCTTACAAAAATTTCAAACTTATTTGGGTTTATTGCATCAATTAAAGGAGTCTAGTAGTTGTTCCGTGATGCCAGCTCCTGCTGTAGCACCACCTATGCCTCCTTTAAATATTACAGTTCAATGTGAAAAAAATAATCTAGCTGATTTACAAAAATTTAAATTTGATGGCAAGTCTTGTGTCCGCGCGTTTATTTCTAGAGTGAATGAGTACTGTACACAGCATAACATTAGCGATTCAAAGATTCTCTCTCACGCTTTTGATCTTTTTACTGGTGATGCCTTACATTGGTATAGAAGAGTTTATCAAAATGTTAACAGTTGGTCAGGACTTTTAAATCTTTTGTATAGTGACTTTGACAAACCGAGTTTTGATTATCGGTTTATGTCGGAAATCCGTAGTAGAACTCAGGGCGAAAAAGAAACCATTACAATTTATATTGCTATAATGGAAGGAATGTTCAACCGTCTCGTTAAACCTGTCCCAGAGAGTGAGAAGTTGAAAATCTTATTACACAACATTAAACCTTGCTATGCAAACATTTTGGCTTCTTCTCCTACGGTCAACTCTATTGAACAACTAAAGTCTCTTTGTAAGAACTATGAGGATGTACAATCTCGACTAACTTTATATCATGAACCGCCTAGGATAACGTCGGATACCTTAGCACCGGACCTAGCTTATAATTGTAATAGTAATAAAACTGAGAACAAACAAACTTTTAATAAAACTTTCAGTAGACCATTTCGGAATAATAATTTTTCTAATAACCCACCTAATAATAATAATAATAGTTTTGCTTTTAAACATTCACATAATCATGTTAATAGTTTGCATTCGAATATCCCTAAATTTTGTTTACGTTGTAAGGTGAACTCGCACAACTATTATGAGTGCACAGCTGATAAGTCGAAAATTTTTTGTTTTGGCTGTGGCAATCCTGGCGTGCGCCGGCCCGATTGTACTCGTTGTCTTAGTAAATATCGTTCAAAAAACTAGTTTTATCGGATCGTGTTATACCTAACCATACCAAACTTGATGATCGGAAACAATGGGTTAAAACTGTAGGCACATTTTTAAAATATTACACCATTGATACGGTCCGATGTATTAACAACAATTTAGATTCTCGACCTTATGTCGATATACACATAGACGCTTTCAGCATGCGCGGTCTTTTAGACTCGGGTTCTTGCATTTCTTTGTTAGGTAATAATTCTCATTTAAACATTATTGAGCTAGGCTATCCTATCAATAATGATGATAATAATATTTCAATTTTCGCCGCGGGCGGGCAATGCTTTATAATTTATATAACCTATAGAAGGTTATATAAATTTACCTATTCGTTTTGAAGATCAATTTCATATTTTAAAATTATACGTAGTACCTCAGGTTACTTCTAACCTCATTTTAGGTATTGACTTCTGGCGTATTTTTAAACTTTGTCCTAAATATTTAAATTCTATTAATTCTAGTACGGCTACCGAACAAATCACTTCTCATCAGGTGACCCAGCCGGCCATTTACGGCTATGAAAATTTGAGTTCGTCTGAGCGCTCGGTAGCCGACGACATAATAAAACAATTTCGTTCTATTTCTTTTGAAGAGAAAGGTTTAGGTTTAACTTCTCTTATCACTCATAAAATTGATACAGGCGATGCGTTACCTATCCGTCAACGTTATTATAGGATGTCGCCTGAAAAACAACGTATTTTAGTTGAACAGGTTGACGAAATGTTGGCTATGGACGTCATCGAGCCGTGCCAATCTGCTTGGAGCTCTCCTGTATTAGTTGTGCCTAAGAAAAATACTGGCGAATTTAGATTTTGTTTAGATAGTCGTAAGTTAAACTCTGTAACTAAAAAAGACGCTTATAGTTTACCGTACATTTCGGAAATTTTAGACAGCTTACGCGACGCTCGTTACCTAAGTACTATTGACCTTTCTAACAGCTTCTGGCAGACTGCTATTAATGAGTCTGAACGCGATAAGACTGCTTTTTATGTTCTGGGTCGTGGAATGTTTCGTTTTAAACGCATGGCTTTCGGTTTGACGAATGCACCTGCTACGCAGCAGCGTTTAGTAGATGCCTTATTTGGTAACTTTGGTCATAAAACATTTTGTTATTTAGACGATATAGTTATTATTAGTGAGGATTATAATGAACACGTAGCTACTCTTTTGAGGGTTCTTCAAGTCCTCAAGGAAGCTAATTTAACTGTAAAATTTGAAAAGTGTAAATTTTTTCGGCCTCAACTTAAATATTTAGGTTATGTAATCGACGGCAACGGTCTTCGTACTGATCCTGATAAGGTCGCCGCGATCATAAATTTTCCTACACCTACTTGTAGGAAAAGTGTAAAACGTTTTCTTGGTACTGCCACTTGGTACAGAAGGTTTGTGCCTAATTTTAGTACTCTGGCAGGGCCCTTAAATAAACTAACGTCTACACGTAAGAATGCCCCTCCTTTCGAGTGGACTCCTGAGGCGGACTTGGCGTTCAATAAACTTAAGGAGAGCTTGGTCTCCGCGCCAGTACTGCGCTGTCCCGATTACAATGAACCCTTTGAGGTTCATACGGACGCCAGTAGCTATAGTATTGGGGTCATGCTCACCCAGAAGTTCGAAGGTAAAGAACACCCTGTCGCGTACATGAGTCGCTCCTTAACTAAACAGGAGAAAGTTTATGGGATTACTGAGCGTGAGACGTTAGCAGTTTTAGTAGCTTTAGAACACTGGCGTTGTTATTTAGAGAACGGTAAAAAGTTAACAGTTTATACTGATCACAGTGCTCTTAAATGGTTCTTGTCTTTGTCCAACCCCACTGGTAGGCTAGCTCGCTGGTGTGTCAGACTTTCCGAATTTAATTTTGAAATTAAACATAGGAAAGGCTGTGATAACGTTATACCAGACGCTTTATCTCGAGCGGTTAACATCAACGCAATTTCTACTTGGACAAACTATACCGGCGCTGATACCTGGTATCTTAATATTTTTAACGAATGCAATAACATGCCATCTTCTTTTCCAAATTTTACGATTAAAGATAATAGATTGTTTAGGCTTTCTAAAAATAAACATAACTTAACTTCTGAATTTTCTTGGAAAGATGTAGTTCCTAAAGATTTTCGCGAAGAAATTATTCGTGCTAACCATGATGAGCCCACTGCTGGTCACATGGGAATTTTTAAAACTTATAGACGGCTCGCACTTAACTACTTTTGGCCTAATATGTATCGCGATGTCGTCACTTACATTTCTAAGTGTTCTAAATGTCTACAGTATAAGTCTCAAAATCATAAAGTTTTAGGTGAAATGGGTCGCCCTAAAGACTGCTCACGACCATTTCAAGTCATCTCTGTTGACATAATGGGACCATTACCTACTACTAGAAAACGTAATAATTTTATTTAAGTTGTAACTTGTTGCTTTTCAAAATTTTGCCTTATCTTTTCTATGAAACGTGCTACATCCGATATCATAATTAAAATTTTAGAAGATTACTTAACACCGCGTTATACCCCTCAGGTAAATACGGTCGAACGCTACAATAGGACTATTATCACTTGTATTTCGACCTACGTGGAAGAGGACCATACGTCATGGGATGTACATATACCCGAAATACAATTCGCCATCAACAACTCGGTGAATGAGGCAACCGGTTTTACACCATCTTTCTTAGTTTATGGTAGAGAACTAGTGTCTTGCGGTACTCACTACCTAGATACCGACAGTATAAAAGACCTCGTGTTTTCGCCTCGTGACGCCTACGCCGAAAATTTGGGGTGTATGTCATCTTTGTTTGACAGCGTTCAGATGCGTCTTTGGCAAGCTCATGTTAAGAGCACTGCTCAATATAATTTGAGACGAAAGCCTGCTGAATTTAACGTTGGTGATGTCGTTTTTAAGAGAACTTATTTTCTCAGCGACAAGGAGAAACATTTGAGCAAAAAGTTGGCTCCTAAATTTGTAAGATGTAAAATTGTAGGTAAACGTTCTCCGTTAGTTTACGTTCTGCAAGACATGCAAGGCAAAGATCTTGGTGCCTGGCATTTGAAAGACCTTAAGCTACCAATTTTATCAAAATAGTAGGTTAACTATTGTAGGAAGGCTAGTAGTTTCGCGCTTTATTCAGACGCTGTTCGTTATCTTGTTGTATAACGTTATAGCTGTGTGCATTATTATCTTCGACTTGTGTTGTTTTCCTCTTTATGGAAAACAATACTCGCATGTTAGGGCGTCTCGGATCATATTATTTGGTCCAGATGCAATAATGAAAGTGGATGTATGTATGGGATGTATGACTATAGTGTGAATCGTAGTATGAAAGGTTGTCGGTTGTTTGCGCGTAGACACAAGACTAGTATTTAACCTCCATCGTCAAAGTTTTTTCTTTTTTTTCCATTTTTTTTTTAACGCATTAGTCTTTCATGTAAACTATCATCTTGGTAAATTAACTGTCAATTATTTGATAAGCCATAGCACGTGCTCAATTTGTAGTTTCATCTTTCCAATCTAGCACTATTAAAATGTTAGGATGTTTGTATCATATTGGTTGTCCTTAATATCATCTTATTTTTTTTTTTAATTTTGCCTACCTTCTTTGTAATGGTCACACAGCCCGTGATTTTGATCGTCGGGGTTAAGATCACACATGGCTGTGGGACCGGACTCCTACCGACACATTACCGTGAATATTTGCAGGGACTTGGTTGCGGGCACAAACACCGCCAACTACAGCATTCGAGGCACCAATTAAAAGGACTTATACCTAGCTGGAGTTCTGAGTGCATATAGATATCGGACTGGGACTTTTTGGACGATTAAAGCTACCAGAAGTTGGAGCCATATCTCGCTCTCTCGCCACGTGCTAGACTCCTGGACTAAGGACCGGAATCTACAGCTAAATTCCCACGTGGTTTACAGCCCCTTAGATACCCTTAGACACCAAGAGGCTAGACCAGACCGTACGGCCTTCTGCCCACGACCCCTATTTTTTCTTTTTTTTAAATATATTATTGTCACGGGAAATCTCTCTTTTAATTTCACCCGTAACAATACATAGGATACCGTTTATTACATAAATTATGATTTCTTTATTTCACACAAAGGCTATTATGTAGAATATAAATACAGTTTTCTTTGTTTTTTTTTTTATTAAATAAAGGAAAAAATTATGTATTTATTATATGTATTTATTTTATGAAGAAAACATTATTTATGTAAAACATGGTCGCCTATGTATTACATGACGCAAACATTGTTTATGTTATACATAGGCTACCATTTATTACATAAATAAAGTTTCCTTTATATATATTTCGTATAACATAATTAATGTTTCCTTTATGTAATACAAAGGCTACCATGTAAAACATAAATTATGTATTCTTTATGTAAAATATAGGTCCCCGTATATTACATAAATATAGTTTTTATCATGTAATACATAGGTGTACATGTATTACATAAATAATGTTTTGTAAAACATGTTTTCTTTCTGTAGCCTATGTTTTACATAATGAAAGCATTATTTATGTAATATACGGGAACCTATATTTTACATAAAAACTACATAATTTATGTAATAAATGGTAGCCTATGTATAACGTAAATAATGTTTGCTTTATGTAATACATAGGCTACCATGTATTACATAAATTATGTATTCTTTATGTAAAATATAGGCTCCCGTATATTACATAAATAATGTTTTCTTCATGTAATACATAGGCGACCATGTATTACTTATGTATAACATAAGGAAAAAATTATTTATGGGAGTCTATATTTTACATAAAGGATACATAATTTATGTAAAACATGGTAGCCTATGTATAATATAAAGAAAACATTATTTATTTAAAAATGAAAGCCTATGTAGTATATAAGGAAAACATTATTTATGTAATATATGGTCGCCTATGTATTACATAAGGAAAACATTATTTATGTAATACATGGGAGCTTATGTATTACATTAATGTTTTTTAATGTAATACATAGGCTAGCGTGTATTATATAAGGAAAACATTATTTATGTAATATATGGTCGCCTATGTATTACATGAAGAAAACATTATTTTTTTATACATGGTAGCCTATGTTTTATATGAAGCAAACAATATTTATGTTTTCATTTGTACAGTACAGTACAGTACAGTTTTCTTTGTTTTTTTTTTTATTAAATAAAGGAAAAAATTATGTATTTATTATATGTATTTATTTTATGAAGAAAACATTATTTATGTAAAACATGGTCGCCTATGTATTACATGACGCAAACATTGTTTATGTTATACATAGGCTACCATTTATTACATAAATAAAGTTTCCTTTATATATATTTCGTATAACATAATTAATGTTTCCTTTATGTAATACAAAGGCTACCATGTAAAACATAAATTATGTATTCTTTATGTAAAATATAGGTCCCCGTATATTACATAAATATAGTTTTTATCATGTAATACATAGGTGTACATGTATTACATAAATAATGTTTTGTAAAACATGTTTTCTTTCTGTAGCCTATGTTTTACACAATGAAAACATTATTTATGTAATATACGGGAGCCTATATTTTACATAAAGAATACATAATTTATGTTATACATGGTAGCCTATGTATTACATAAAGCAAACATTATTTATGTTTTACATAGGCTACCACGTATTACAAAAATAATGTTTTCTTCATGTAATACATAGGCTACCATATATTACATAAATAATGTTTTCATTGTGTAAAACATAGGCTACATAAAGAAAACATGTTTTACAAAACATTATTTATGTAATACATGTACGCCTATGTATTACATGATAAAAACAATATTTATGTAATATACGGAGACCTATATTTTACATAAAGAATACATAATTTATATTTTACACGGTAGCCTTTTAATAATGTACGTGGTAGCCTATGTGTTACATGAAGCAAACAATATTTATGTTATACATAGGCTACCGTTTATTACATAAATAATATTTTCTTTATGTATTGCATGTAAGCCTATGTATTAGACAAATAATGTTTTCTTTATGTAATATATAGGCCACCATGTACCATATAAATAATGTTTTCTTTAAGTAATACATAGGCTACCATGTATTATTTATGTATAACATAAGGAAAGCATTTTTTTGTAATATATGATAGCCTATGTATTACATGAAGTAAAAAATCATTATTTTTGTAACACGTGGTAGCCTATGTGTTACATGAAGCAAACACTATTTATGTTATACATAGGCTACCATTTATTACATAAGGAAAACATTATTTATGTAATACATGGTAGCTTATGTATAACATTAAAAAACATTTATGTAATACATAAGCTACCAAGTATTACATAAATAATGTTTTCCTTATGTAATACATGGTAGCCTAAGTTATACATTAAAAAAACATTTATGTAATACATAAGCTACCATGTATTACATAAATAATGTTTTCCTTATGTAATAAATGTTCGCCTATGTATTTTAACGTTGCACGTACATGTACCATACTAATTAATAAAATATTAATACGTAGCATTTTTATTGCTAACTGTACATGCTGTAAAACCGGTCGCGCTCGGCAATGTTCAGATATACCTAGTGTTCGATGCGTCTGCGCCCGGCGACCAGTCGGCCGCGCTCTTCGGTCGAGAACAGTTACCACTGATTATACAGATATATTATTTTAATTTATAAATCACGTCTGTTTTCGTAGGCACCGCGATCCTCGCGGCCTTTTAAATTTAATATTTTCTCGACAAAAAAGTTACAAGTGTCGCCTGTACCCCGATAGGGTAAGTGTTGAACATCGTAATAATAATGTTTTATTTTTTTCTTTGTAGGCAGTTAATCATTCGCCGCCATTTTATGATTTAACTGTTTAACGGAAAATTGGTTAAATGTAAACTGTTTCTTTCTTGCCAATCGTAATTGTACGTCTATTTTTATGCTTTATATTTATTTTATTTTCTTATTTTGGATTCCGTACCTTTTTTTTTTTGTTTTTAGTATAGATCCTATTATTTTTTTGTAACTCCGTTCTGGTAGTAACACCTCTGCACCGGCTACCTACGCTTTTTGATATTTATTTTTTTTCCTTCCGGGGCGGGTCATGCAGAGGGTTGTTATCGGCGGAGGCCTGAGGAATGAATTTTAAAAATGGGCGTTAAACATTCCAGCGTCCGACTTTTGGAGTAAGCGTTGGCTGGGAATAACTGAGCCGTATATCTTCGGCTGACGTGAGATACGCCGACCCAACCGCCATCGCCCCGTGTTCCCGATTACGACCGCTACCTTCGGAGCCCACACTACAATCAGGAGAGTAGTGAGCAAACCAGATCGGCCATTCAACCCACCCCATTTTTAATTAATTAAAATATAATATAAATAATACTTTGTCGACGTTTTAGCTCCAGCTAGGGCAAAACGCAACAGTATAACATAAATAATGTTTGCTTCATGTAACACATAGGCTACCACGTATTACAAAAATAATGTTTTCTTCATGTATTACATAGGCTACCATATATTACATAAAAAATGTTTTCCTTATATAATACATAGGTTCCATGTTTAACATATATTATGTATTCTTTATGTAAGAGATAGGCTCCCATAAATAATGTATTCCTTATGTTATTGTTACGGGTGAAATTAAAAATAAAATAAAAGATTCTCCGTGACAATTTATATATATATTTAAAAAAAAGAAAAATAGGGGTCGTGGGCAGAAGGCCGTACGGTCTGGTCTAGCCTCTTGGTGTCTAAGGGTATCTAAGGGGCTGTAAACCACGTGGGAACTTAGCTGTAGAGTCCGGTCCTTAGTCCAGGAGTCTAGCACGTGGTGGGAGAGCGAGATGGGGCTCCAACTTCCGGTAGCTTCTCCGGCACCGCTGTGTCCAATCGACGTCGATAGATCGTCCAAAAAAAATCCCAGTCCAATGTCTACCAGCACTCAGAACTCCAGCTAGGTATAAGTCCTTTTTAGTACCTCGAATGCTGTAGTTGGCGGAGTTTTGTGCCCGAAACCAAGTTCCTGCAAATATTCACGACACGTGGGTAGGAGGTGTCCGGTCCCACAGCCAGTGCGATTTTAACCCCAAACGATCAAAATCACGGGCTGTGTGACCATTACAAAGAAGGTAGGCAAAATAAAAAAGATAAGATGATATTTAGGACAACCAATATGATACAAACATCCTAACATTTTAATAGTGCTAGATGGGAAAGATGAAACTACAAATTGAGCACGTGGTATGGCCAATCAAATAATTGACAACTAATTTACCAAGATGATAGTTTACATGAAAGAATAATGCGTTTTAATACAAACATGATTTTCCAAATATTCACAACACAGATATACTAAATTACTCACCGTGATACACGGGATTAAGAAATATAAGATACTGGAAAAACTTCAACAATAAAAATTCTTCTTCTTCTAGCACGAGGAAAAAGGCCCTGTCATCTGTCTCTAAAAGTATCTGTAGTTAGACCTATCTTTAAAAAAGGCGAGAAAAATAATATGTGTAATTTTAGACCAGTTACATTAATACCAGTTATTTCAAAAATTTTCGAAAAGGCTATGCAATCTAAGATAGTGCAATATTTAAATTCAAGAAATCTATTTAGCAAACAACAATTTGGCTTTACAAAAGGTAGCTCCACAACACTGGCCTGTTTTTCACTAATAAAACAAGTAACAGAGGCAATTGACAAAAGGTTATCTGTAGCAGTAGTATTCCTTGATATGAGTAAAGCTTTCGATTTTGTTAATCATGAACGCCTATTAGATAAATTAAATAGATATGGTATAAGGGGGAATGCACATAAATGGTTTGAATCGTATCTAAAAGACAGAAGGCAATGTACTGAAATAACAAATATTATAAACAATAGAGAAATTTCTTATAGATCTGAATACAGAATCAATAGTTGCGGTGTACCACAAGGGAGTATTTTGGGTCCAAACTTATTTATAATATATATAAATGATTTGCCAAAAATTTTAAAACATGAGGGCATCATGTTCGCTGACGATACAACATTGCTAATAAAATCCTGCAAACAATATTTAAACGACGAGATTGAAAATGAAATTAAAAATGTGACGAAATGGTTGTATTGTAATAATTTACAGGTCAATCTAGAAAAAACTAAAATAATAAAATTTTATAAATCGACTAATAATAATGACAAACATTTAGAAATAAAAGTAAGCCCTATTAAATGCGTACCTTCTACTAAATTTCTAGGATTTATTTTAGATAGTAACTTAAATTGGAAAGATCACATAGATAATGTTTGTAATAAACTTAATAGGTTTGTATTTGCTCTGAGGAGGATAAAAAATATTGTTTCACTAGATGCCGCTGTAACAGCCTATCATGGATACGTTTCTTCAACATAAAGATATGGTTTAGTATTGTGGGGAAATTCAGTAGATTTAAACAAAGCATTCTTAATACAAAAAAAATGTATCAGAGCTATGGCAGGAGCTGATAGACTAGCACATTGTAGACCTCTTTTTAGAAAGTTTAAAATACTTCCTCTTGCTAGTCTATATATATTAGAATCGTGCCTATTTATAAAAAAATATACTGCGTTATTTGAAGATCAGAATTATAAACAAAATGCCAGATGTAAAAGAACCAGTAGTAAAAATATTACTATTCCAACACAGCGGTTAGCAATTCATAGCAAGAACGCATATTGCATGACTATTAAAATATACAATAATATACCCAATAGAATTAAAAATAATAATACTACATGCAATAAATTTAAAAACGAACTATTCACCTGGTTACTAGATAAAAGCTACTACACAACACAAGAGTTCTTTAATGATGTTATAGTTACCAAAAAATTCAAAAATATGTTTTAAATATTTATTTTATTCTGTTTTAAATTCTTTTTATTTTATTTTCTATATCTACATATTACAAATAAAATGACATAAATAATAATGATTGATTTGACATTGCTATAATAATTATTACTTAATTAATATAAGTTATTAAATATGATGATTTTGACATATTATAAATATTATTTAGATTTTATGATGATTAAGACAGATTTTAAATTTTGACTTATGAAAGGTTTTGGTGATATGATATAATTATTACAATTATTGTTTAAAAGTTTTTAATTTGCGTGATCTTTATTTATATTGTAAATATTTCCACGCCCTAGAGGCAGAAATTGTGACCTATATTGTATAACAACATCCTTGTATTACCAATTTCTTGGAAAATAAAATAATTCTTCTTCTTCTTCTTCTTCATCTCGCGACAGCCCTTATATACTCCTACTGACATAATGTTTTTTTTTTAACTGACAACTAGCGGTAATGCATAATCCAACTGCCACAAAAAAAGAATATTGGAGATGAAGCTCTAGTTAGAAACCTTTGCCAATAGATGGCGTCGTCTAACATAAATTAGATATTAAAGTTAGCAATAACAGCCAATAGATGACGCTAGGAGCGTCGTTATACTAAGGCGGGTCAATAAGTCCGTGACTTTTTGAATTTCTAACCTCCTTACTGAAAAAGAAACACTACTCCTGTCAACAGGCATCTGTCAGTTGACTCCTATCAAAATTTGAACTTGCTGCGTCAGTTAGTTTGTGTTTTACAGCTATCTTTATCAGACTATCCAGTAACTTAAGGAAACAATGGAAAAAAGTGAATTTCGTGTGCTTATTAAGCATTATTTTTTGCGAAAAAAAACCATTACCGAGACCAAGGCTAAGCTTGATAAATACTATGGGGACTCTGCACCATCGATTTCAATGGTAAAAAAGTGGTTTACTGAATTTCGTTGTGGCCTTACAAGCACTGAAGATGCCGAACGTCCTAGACGCCCAGTTGAGGTCTCTACACCCGAAACAATCGAAAAAATTCACGATATGGTGTTGGCCGACCGAAGATTGAAAGTGCAAGAGATTGTGGAAGCCATAGGCATCTCGCATGGCTCAGTGGTTTCAATTTTGAATGATCACTTGGGCATGAGAAAGCTTTCCGCGTTTGCTCACAGTCGACCACAAACGCAATCGTGTAACAACTTCACAGGAAGGTTTGGCGTTGTTTAATCACAATATGGAGGAGTTTTTTAACCGTGGACGAAACATGGATCCATCACAATACACCAGAGACCAAACAACAGTCAAAACAGTGTGTTTCTAAGGGTGAATCGGCGCCAAAGAAGGCCAAGGTGGGTTTGTCAGCCAATAAAGTTATGGCGACTGTTTTTTGGGATGCACGTGGGATAATCCACATTGACTATCTTCAAAAGGGAAGAACAATTAATGGGGAATATTATGCCAACTTATTGGACCGCTTCAATGAGGATTTGAAAAAAAACCGACCTCATTTGGCCAAGAAAAAAGTTCTTTTTCACTAAGACAATGCAAGGGTGCACACATGTGCAGTTGCCATGGCAAAAATCCATGAATTGGGCTATGAATTGCTCCCACATCCACCCTATTCTCAAGATTTGGCTCCGAGTGACTACTTCTTGTTCCCAAACCTGAAAAAATGGCTCGGTGGAAAAAGATTTGACTCCAATGATGAAGTCATCTCGCAAACAAAGGCCTATTTTGAGGACCTCGACAAATCATATTTTTTGGAAGGGATAAAAAAATTGGAGAAGCGTTGGACAAAGTGTATAGAGCTCAAGGGGGACTACGTTGAAAAATAAAATGATTTATTTATCAAAAAATCTGTGTTTTATTCCAAAAGTCACGGACTTATTGACCCGCCCTCGTAAGTTATAATAATGCGTTAAAATGTAGCTATGCTACATATCCCCCCCTGTTACCGAAGGATTTTGACTGATCACAGGAAAAAATCCTGAAACAGCTACAAAAGTTAACTTTAAAAAAAAAATTGAAAAGAGAAAAAACTACGACGATGGAGGTTAAATGCTAGTCTTGTGTCTAACGCGCAAACAACCGACAACCTTTCATACTACGATTCACACTATAGTCATACATCCCATACATACATCCACTTACATTATTGCATCCCGAACCAAATAATATGATCCGAGACGCCCTAACATGCGAGTATTCGAAGTCGAACACAAGTCGAAGATAATAATGTACACAGCTATAACGTTATACGACAAGATAACGAACAGCGTCTGAATAAAGCGCGATACTACTAGACTTCCTACAATAGTTAACCAACTATTTTGATAAAATTGGTAGCTTAAGGTCTTTCAAATGCCAGGCACCAAGATCTTTGGCTTGCATGTCTTGCAGAACGTAAACTAACGGAGAACGTTTACCTACAATTTTACATTTTACAAATTTAGGAGCCAACTTTTGCTAAATTGTTTCTCCTTGTCGCTGAGAAAATAAGTTCTCTTAAAAACGACATCACCAACGTTAAATTCAGCAGGCTTTCGTCTCAAATTATATTGAGCAGTGCTCTTAACATGAGCTTGCCAAAGACGCATCTGAACGCTGTCAAACAAAGATGACATACACCCCAAATTTTCGGCGTAGGCGTCACGAGGCGAAAACACGAGGTCTTTTATACTGTCGGTATCTAGGTAGTGAGTACCGCAAGACACTAGTTCTCTACCATAAACTAAGAAAGATGGTGTAAAACCGGTTGCCTCATTTACCGAGTTGTTGATGGCGAATTGTATTTCGGGTATATGTACATCCCATGACCTATGGTCCTCTTCCACGTAGGTCGAAATACAAGTGATAATAGTCCTATTGTAGCGTTCGACCGTATTTACCTGAGGGGTATAACGGGTGTTAAGTAAACTTTAGGTATATTATATTTTTTAAAAAACCTATTAGTTTCGTTACTAACGAACTGAGGGCCATTATCCATTATAATAGTTTGTGGTACACCATGAACCAAGAAAACACTATCTTCTAAAATTTTAATTATGATATCGGATGTAGCACGTTTCATAGGAAAGATAAGGCAAAATTTTGAAAAGCAACAAGTTACAACTAAAATAAAATTATTACGTTTTCTAGTAGTAGGTAATGGTCCCATTATGTCAACAGAGATGACTTGAAATGGTCGTGAGCAGTCTTTAGGGCGACCCATTTCACCTAAAACTTTATGATTTTGCGACTTATACTGTAGACATTTAGAACACTTAGAAATGTAAGTGACGACATCGCGATACATATTAGGCCAAAAGTAGTTAAGTGCGAGCCGTCTATAAGTTTTAAAAATTCCCATGTGACCAGCAGTGGGCTCATCATGGTTAGCACGAATAATTTCTTCGCGAAAATCTTTAGGAACTACCTCTTTCCAAGAAAATTCAGAAGTTAAGTTATGTTTATTTTTAGAAAGCCTAAACAATCTATTATCTTTAATCGTAAAATTTTGAAAAGAAGATGGCGTGTTATTGCATCCGTTAAAAATATTAAGATACCAGGTATCAGCGCCGGTATAGTTTGTCCAAGTAGAAATTGCGTTGATGTTAACCGCTCGAGACAAAGCGTCTGGTATAACGTTATCACAGCCTTTCCTATGTTTAATTTCAAAATTAAATTCGGAAAGTCTGACACACCAGCGAGCTAGCCTACCAGTGGGGTTGGACAAAGACAAGAACCATTTAAGAGCACTGTGATCAGTATAAACTGTAAACTTTTTACCGTTCTCTAAATAACAACGCCAGTGTTCTAAAGCTACTAAGACTGCTAACGTCTCACGCTCAGTAATCCCATAAACTTTCTCCTGTTTAGTTAAGGAACGACTCATGTACGCGACAGGGTGTTCTTTACCTTCGAACTTCTGGGTGAGCATGGCCCCAATACCATAGCTACTGGCGTCCGTATGAACCTCAAAGGGTTCATTGTAATCGGGACAGCGCAGTACTGGCGCGGAGACCAAGCTCTCCTTAAGTTTATTGAACGCCAAGTCCGCCTCAGGAGTCCACTCGAAAGGAGGGGCATTCTTACGTGTAGACGTTAGTTTATTTAAGGGCCCTGCCAGAGTACTAAAATTAGGCACAAACCTTCTGTACCAAGTGGCAGTACCAAGAAAACGTTTTACACTTTTCCTACAAGTAGGTGTAGGAAAATTTATGATCGCGGCGACCTTATCAGGATCAGTACGAAGACCGTTGCCGTCGATTACATAACCTAAATATTTAAGTTGAGGCCGAAAAAATTTACACTTTTCAAATTTTACAGTTAAATTAGCTTCCTTGAGGACTTGAAGAACCCTCAAAAGAGTAGCTACGTGTTCATTATAATCCTCACTAATAATAACTATATCGTCTAAATAACAAAATGACCAAAAGTTACCAAATAAGGCATCTACTAAACGCTGCTGCGTAGCAGGTGCATTCGTCAAACCGAAAGCCATGCGTTTAAAACGAAACATTCCACGACCCGGAACATAAAAAGCAGTCTTATCGCGATCAGACTCATTAATAGCAGTCTGCCAGAAGCTGTTAGAAAGGTCAATAGTACTTAGGTAACGAGCGTCGCGTAAGCTGTCTAAAATTTCCGAAATGTACGGTAAACTATAAGCGTCTTTTTTAGTGACAGAGTTTAACTTACGACTATCTAAACAAAATCTAAATTCGCCAGTATTTTTCTTAGGCACAACTAATACAGGAGAGCTCCAAGCAGATTGGCACGGCTCGATGACGTCCATAGCCAACATTTCGTCAACCTGTTCAACTAAAATACGTTGTTTTTCAGGCGACATCCTATAATAACGTTGACGGATAGGTAACGCATCGCCTGTATCAATTTTATGAGTGATAAGAGAAGTTAAACCTAAACCTTTCTCTTCAAAAGAAATAGAACGAAATTGTTTTATTATGTCGTCGGCTACCGAGCGCTCAGACGAACTCAAATTTTCATAGCCGTTAATGGCCGGCTGGGTCACCTGATGAGAAGTGATTTGTTCGGTAGCCGTACTAGAATTAATAGAATTTAAATATTTAGGACAAAGTTTAAAAATACGCCAGAAGTCAATACCTAAAATGAGGTTAGAAGTAACCTGAGGTACTACGTATAATTTTAAAATATGAAATTGATCTTCAAAACGAATAGGTAAATTTATATAACCTTCTATAGGTTATATAAATTATAAAGCATTGCCCGCCCGCGGCGAAAATTGAAATATTATTATCATCATTACTGATAGGATAGCCTAGCTCAATAATGTTTAAATGAGAATTATTACCTAACAAAGAAATGCAAGAACCAGAGTCTAAAAGACCGCGCATGCTAAAAGCGTCTATGTGTATATTGACATAAGGTCGAGAATCTAAATTGTTGTTAATACATCGGACCGTATTAATGGTGTAATATTTAAAAAATGTGCCTACAGTTTTAACCCATTGTTTCTGATCATCAAGGTCGGTATGGTTAGGTATAACCTCAGACCAAATAAAAAGTATAGACGGACTTCTACGAACAACAAAGTGACGCCGGTTTTTTGTGCATTGTGTGCGTGAGCCGGTGTTACCATACGAAATTTTCATTTCCTAAACTTTCCATATGTTGCCTAAACTTTAGAATAATATCCCACATTTGTACTATTAATTGGCTTATGGTAATTTTACCGCTTAAAGTTCTTTTATTGTCGCAGTAATTTCGCAAGTTTTCAAAATTATAAGATCCGTAGTTTTCGAGATAAAAATATAATAATATTTCGAAAATTATATAGGAATTCGGCCATGTTAACGTTTCTGTGACATTTACGTTTCGTTTTCCATAGCTTTATGTCAAAAAACCTTGCAGAGCTCTATTTTACGTAAAAGTTGTGACACGGCCTCACAAAAACCTGGCGCGAAATAACGTTGTCACAACTCTCCCCAACTATGGAATTCTAAAAATGGGTTAGATTAGAACATTTTTATTGCGTTCAAAACGTCTTTAAATATGAAAAAACAGAAAGTGATAATTCTGTTTATTATTTATTTATAGATAAATTTAGATAAAGGATAGGTAAAGATGAAAAGTTTCAAGAAAAAAGTAAAAAAATTATTATTTAGTAACAAACTTTATTTTTGGCATCAACATACAAATGTAATATGTACACTTAACTCTAAAATCAACTCCTTTTGTTCAGTAGCGATATTAGTAAGGTAAATGCCCCCTATGTTCGGAATCGTAAGGCTCTTCGGATTTTAACATTTTTTTATTACAACACTATCGAGAAATAGCCTCCAAGAACTCATGAATTTAAAAGCAGAGTCAAATTTTCACAAAGTAACGTACAAACAAGCGGTCCACAAAAACAGTAATATATAGGTAATTGAATTTAATGTAGGTACGCATTATAGTACGTAGAGGTGGGTTATAACTTTGGTTTGATTCTCTAAGGCACGAAGTATAAATACCAGGAGTCCAAACGGTATAGGCTTTTCCATAGTATTCATGTACACAATAATAAACCCAGATCTTAGTTCTCTTTTCTGACACTGGCAGAGTTTTCGACGTACCGATGCTATTGTGGTGGACCAATCAGCGCACAGTCCTGAATCGCGCATGGTATTTCTTGAATAATGGCGCGCTCTACCGGCAAAAAATCTGTCCTTTACCATTATTTTAACATTACGTTCGGACTCCTGGTATCTATACTTCGTGCTCTAAGGTTATAACAGGTTAAAGATGATACTTGTTATCCCTGTTACTAATATACACAACTACCTGTTTCGGATACCAGTAAAAATGTTAGTACTTAGTATGGTTACTATGGAGGTGACAGTCTCCATGATCCAATCGTTTGCGCCCGATGGATAACAAGTTATACGTGTTTTTGACCACCGCTCATTGAAATCGGGAGAACGAGCTCTACATTTTGGCTCCAATAGATTCCCCAAACTCCTGTCGGGATCCGGGATAAACCCTAAGGACCCCAAGAGACCCCCCGCCATAGAAAACTTTTGAGATCCACCAAACGTCTTCCCTCGAAACTTCCCTAAGCAAGTAGTAGCTTATAAATGTAAGAGAGGTATACAGAATATTTAAATACTAAGTGCATTTCGTTTTTGCTTATGGAGTCATTGTATGAGTAACAGAGAGACAAGATCGGACTATGGTATATCGGTAACACGTTCGCTGTACGCAGGTAGTTATTTTTTATTTGTGACGATATACGCCTATAGTGAAGTATTCTGTATATGTTATTTAATAACTGTTATTTTAATAACTGGATGTCGACTGTTATGTGTTAATTTCAAATACCTGTTGCTTCTAAAAATACCGATTTTAAATTGATGTTCAAGGTCGATTGAACATCAATTTAAAATCCTTTATGTTCAATCAACTTTTTATATTTTTGTCTTTTTCTTGAAAGCGATGCAGAAATAGTTTCTAATTTGGCAATGTGGTGAAATCGGATGCTCAAATATTTTTCTACTACACACCATATTAAATTAATTTTATGTTCGTGTCCAAAATTGTTATGATTACATTCTAAATTGCGAAAAACATCTTTGTTACCAACGAATTTCTTTAAAATATTTAAAACAACAGTTTTTTGTTGACTTTCTATCCTAATAACTACGTTTTCATTTAAACGCTCTCACAACACCTTCACAGATGTAACAAATGTCGAAAAGATCCTCAGAAGGGAAACAAAGACCGCCTTTGTTTTTTAAATTTATGAGTTTGTGAAAATCTACTCTTTTATCAGTCTGCAAGTACTTTAAACAAACAGCACATTTAATTATTCTATTTAAATAGCGTACCGTGCTTCCCGCAATATAACCAATAATACATTTTTTGTACTCATCAAATACATTATTGTGCAACCGCACAATACGATTCGTCAACAAATTGTTGGAAAAGTTTCAGCGAAGAATTTTCAACTATTTCTTCCTCTTCTTCGTATCTGTATGATGGTGTCGTACTATTTAAAATGTGTGTAGTTGACGTGCAATTAAGTATCGCTATATTTTCCAATGGAACGCAATTACCAGTATAATAACATTTTAATTCTGAATGTGTTAATATCTTTTTATAGCTACCCTTAAACTGTTTAACATTTGGATTGTCATTAAATCCTCCGTGCATCCTGATTGATGTAAATAATATTTCTAGATGGTCTTGGCTTATTTTATAAGTTGGAATATATATCAGCTTTTTTTCACATTCAATGTACTTTATATATAGTAGTTTTAAACTCTCCATGTTTATTATAGTACCTAAAAAACCCCACTTACACTTAGCCTCGACCACTGGTTTATAAAAATGACTTATTACATACACAGGTCTACCGTCTCGAGTTGCTTTTCTTTTCGTTATAGTTTCAACTTTTAACTCTAAAATGTATTTTTTTAAAAGATCGAAAAAAAAAAAAATATTATCTATATTTACTTCGCACAACGGTTTTTTAAAATCATACTGCCGCATAGTTCGGGAGTTAAATATATCAAAAATATCGTTTAATTTTTGTTATACAAAATTTCGATTTTGTATAACAATTATTCGAAACGATTCGGTAGCTTCTGAATCCTGAAAATTAGGAAGATTTAAGTCCTGTCTACATAAATTTAAGGCTTTTGCGACACTCGCACTCATGAGTTGAATGGCAAGTTTTACTTTCATTATCTGATTTTTAAAATGTATGTGCTGTTTTGATAGTTTATTTGCGAGATGAATGCCATCCTCGTTTTGCAAAGTATTTAATTTTTCTAAAAATTTCCACTGTACTAATTTATTGTTTTGATCAAGAAATTCCTTTTTTGCTTCAAATTGATTTCGAACAAGTTTAATAACATGACTGGGATCCATAAAACATGTTATTTTGTAATCAGCATTTGGATGAGGATGTGCAAAAGAAGTTTTAAGGGACTTTGCATCTTTGACTTCACAACCTAGTAATTCAACAGCTGTAAAATTTGTAGAGTGTCCATCAAATGTCAATGAAGCAACATCTACTCCGGCATCAAAACATTTAATTAGGCACATTTTATTAAGATTGGCTTTTTGTTCTCCTGTTATACCGTTAATAAAGAAGTACCCTAATGGTATTTTAAAGCGAAGATTGATCCCGACTAACAAAAACACTAATGCCTGAGATGCCAAGGAGCAGTTTCTTCAATACCACTTCCCATATCGACAAAACCTATGTATTTCCGTCCATCCCATAACTTTTGAGGTCGAATAGCTACCTCATCAAAGACTAAGTTACATATTAATTTATGTTCGCTAACTTCGGATTTAGCTTTCAAGGCTTTGAAAGATTCTTCCGTAAATCCTGGCTCTCCATTTATATGCCCATACCATTTGGATAACGTTTTAGGATGCGGAAGGCAAGTATTGAATGTAGCTCTAACATATTCATAAGCTTTAGGTGAGTGATAGTTAAGTGTGAGACAATTTTTTTTATGGCAGGGGTGTAATTGATTTTATTTTTTAACTTTTTTCTGTTCAATGCGTTAAACATGTCGACGATAACAATATTGCCGTTTAATGAATTAAACAAGTCTATATCTACATAATTTTGCTTTTTAAGATTTTCTAAAATTTCTTTTAGAGATTTATTTCTAGTTTTAAGCCGTCTCACTTTTTGATTTAAGGTTTTTACTTTTTTTTTTCTTTTTTTTTACTTTGTCTTCTAAAAGTTGGACTTGTTTTCGTAGCTTCTGCTTCCTGGGACTATCAAATATCGAACTTTGTGCCGCCTGATCTAATTTGACCTAAAAGAAAACAGAATAACGTTAATTGATGTAAGTTCTTTAAGAACTAAGAGATATCTGACCAAAACATTACTATATCTAGTACTTACGAAAACAGCCGCTGAAGATGTACTTTGCAATTCCAAATTGCTGTCGATGACATAACGTCTAGGCAAGGCTGGTGAGTTCTACAACAAAATATACAATATTCGTTACAGATAACCAAATTGGGTAACTCCCAATTCTGACAAAAACATTCAAGCGTAGCTTAATAACGTAATTACTTCATACTCACAGGAACAAGTGGAGGAGGAAGATCTGTTACATCCCCCTCGGAAGGTGGAAATAATTTCTGTATGTAAAACTGTATCTTATGCATTTAAATTTTAATTTTAAAAACACAAAAAGGTACTGCTTGCCATTTCCGAAATAATAATAATAATATGGTCTAGTTTAAATACCTTTTAAATTCCGTTTTAAATTACCTCTTTTGGATATCCCGTCTTACGAAATCGACGAAGTCCACGTTGCGTAATGTACATATCAGTCGATATAAAATGGTTTGAACAAACCACACTAGATGAGGATGGCTGCCATTGTGGGTCATTCCGACTCAGTCTTATAGCTGCTTCCCATTTAGTTTTTGCTAAAAAATTCGTGGGCAACCTAAAACCAATGATATTTTATAGCAAAAATAAGAAATAAAATTTAAGTACTTTAATAATATGTGTAACTTAAGAGCTTGACCGATACCTAAATTAAACCTTAAAAAGAATTCGTCTTTTTAAGGTTAAATTATATAGGCAACTAGCACAGTTTACTTTTAGTATTCGATTTAAGTGTACCAATACATAATATTATGGTAATAGGGTAGTTAATATACGGTCACCGACCACGACACCACTTGCCAATTTTTTTTTTTTAATCATTATATGTGTCCATGTAAATTTCAAGGACTTCCCGCGATTCCTCATGGATCCCCCATCATCAAGTTTCCATTATAGTGACTAAAAGACCAATTTCGAATTTATACCCTTTTTAGCAATAAAATATTTTTGCAAATAGGTCCATAAGCGACAGAGTAACATTCAAAGATCTCCGTGTTGGTGTAAAGTACTATAAGAAGTACCTTTTATATCATCAAAATGTGATGATGTATGGTGTGATGGTTGTGGTGATGATGATGATTACTTTAATTGACATGGTGGCATATGCTTGCAGTTCTTTAAATACTGCCAAAATCCCCAAACATGTATCTATAAGGAGTCAGGAGTTCTGTTCTGCACTTTTGGATCCAGAGTATACCTTAAAGCAAAATATAACTTTTTGGTAGCATATGCTTGGAATGCTTCAGAAAAAATCAAAATCACCATATGTTTCCATAAAAATTTCGAGGAGTTCCCTCGATTCCTCATGGATCCCATCATCAGGTCACCACTTTTTTGAAAACAGGACCAACTTGGGATTATACCCTTTATATCAAAAAAAGAATTTTGAAAATCGGTCCACAGACGGCGGAATTATCGTTCCCGATATTTTCTATATACCTTCATAGGGACATTTACCTTAAATTGCTTCAAACTTCAAAACTTCCTAATTAAAAAATAAAAATACAGTCTGACTCTACTTCATAATTTTGTTAAGACTTTGCCTACAAATTACTGGTCTTATTTTAGGCTATTGAGAATATGAAATCCTGGCAACACTCTCTCGATCCGCCATTATGAAATTGTCATTATTTGTTTCGAGTAAACTCAAAATTGTGATAAATTAACTTAAACAAACTACAGTTTTGTGTGTACTTACTTATGAAATGTTATTCCATGACACTTTTTGTTCGCCTTCGTACAGTTTTTACACCACTTAATAGCGCAGGACGGCATTTTTTTGGCAAAGTCACTGCACAACGACTCGTTCGATACTGACGAAAAGTAGGTACTTTTTTTGCATGAGTTGCGTGACCGCGTGTGTTTACACAAAGTAGCGTAGTTTTGAGGCTTCAGTTGAAACAAGCGCCATGCGCCATCTAGTTATTTTATTTGATCTGAGGGTATAACACGATCCGATAAAAATAGTTTTTTGAACGATATTTACTAAGACAACGAGTACAATCAGGCCGGCGCACACCAGGATTGTCACAGCCAAAACAAAAATTTTCGACTTATCAGCTGTGCACTCATAATAGCTGTGCGAGTTAACCTTACAACGTAAACAAAATTTAGGGATATTCGAATGCAAACTATTAACATGATTATGTGAATGTTTAAAAGCAAAACTATTATTATTATTATTAGGTGGGTTATTAGAAAAATTATTATTCCGAAATGGTCTACTGAAAGTTTTATTAAAAGTTTGTTTGTTCTCAGTTTTATTACTATTACAAGTATAAGCTAGGTCCGGTGCTAAGGTATCCGACGTTATCCTAGGCGGTTCATGATATAAAGTTAGTCGAGATTGTACATCCTCATAGTTCTTACAAAGAGACTTTAGTTGTTCAATAAAGTTGACCGTAGGAGAAGAAGCCAAAATGTTTGCATAGCAAGGTTTAATGTTGTGTAATAAGATTTCCAACTTCTCACTCTCTGGGACAGGTTTAACGAGACGGTTGAACATTCCTTCCATTATAGCAATATAAATTGTAATGGTTTCTTTTTCGCCCTGAGTTCTACTACGGATTTCCGACATAAACCGATAATCAAAACTCGGTTTGTTAAAGTCACTATACAAAAGATTTAAAAGTTCTGACCAACTGTTAACATTTTGATAAACACTTCTATACCAATGTAAGGCATCACCAGTAAAAAGATCAAAAGCGTGAGAGAGAATCTTTGAATCGCTAACGTTATGCTGTGTACAGTACTCATTCACTCTAGAAATAAACAAGCGGACACAAGACTTGCCATCAAATTTAAATTTTTGTAAATCAGCTAGATTATTTTTTTACATTGAACTGTAATATTTAAAGAGGACATAGGTGGTGCTACAGCAGGAGCTGGCATCACGGGACAACTACTAGACCCCTTAAGTTGATGTAATAAACCCAAATAATTTTGAAATTTTTGTGAGCAACTATTATATTGTACGGCAAGCGGTTCTATATTATTAGTAGAAAATCTATTAATCCTATACTCAATGTGGTTTAAATTATTCTCAGCTCTAAGCAATGAGTTACCATCGGAGTGAGAATCTAATTGTAATTTTATTTTTGTTAGGGTTTCCTCAATCCCCGACAAATCATCTTTTATAGAAAGACAAGAGTCTAAAATATCCTCAGACGGATAAAGCTCAGCTAATTTAACTATTTGCTTTCTTAACTCCACAACGGTGGAAGCTGGTGTTTCATTTCTAACCAAAACTTCATACTCCAATTCCGAATTTTGAAGAGAAAAAAATTTAATTTTCTCCGGCATAATGAAAAGTTAAGTTGTCAGAAGTAAAATTTATTAAGAAATTAATTAACTAATTAAATTCAAAAGTTTAAAAAGAAATTAAGTTTTTCCAAAATAAGTCAATGAGTTTATCAGAAGTTAAAATCAATTTTAAAAGTTAAGTTAACAAGTAAATTGAAGAAAAATTTTCACAATCCTAATCGTGAGTATATCTGTTTTGAGAAAATACAATAATAATCAGATGTATTCTCTAAAAAAATACACAAAAGAAATATAATTTGTAATCAGTACTATATAACTAACTACAGAAACAACAACTTCTACAGACTATAATATGGTACAGACCATATACAGTAAAATGAAAAAACAAACAGTATAAAGTTTATTAACAATTTTAAACTTTACACAACAACAATAAGGTTACTAGTTACTGTGTTGGTCTATGACCTCTTGATTGTAAGTCCTTCGTGCGCTCGTGTGGTGATGATAAAAATACAGCAGCAATTCTTATACTCTCCTTTATTGGTGCTTACCACGAATACGTATTACAATATGTAATGAGATATGCTTAGCACAATATATACGTCTACACTATGTATAGCCTTTTGGCCAACTCACTCGATAGGCTTTACTTATGACATCTGTCAATGTCAATAATGACATTGACAGTTACATCTTACTGTTGATATATGTAACAGTTACTACACTAAGTATATCCAACGCTCATAGTAACTTAAGATTAAAATAAAGTTAAGTAAAAGTTAAAGTGATAAGTCAATAGCAAAATAATTTAGAATAAGAATTAAAGGTTATATGTAAATATTTATGTTGAAGAAGTAAAAAAAGATAAATTAAAATTTATGTAAAACAAAGTTAAGGCCAAAAAGATCACATAAACATCATTAAAGATGATGTCGATGTGTGTGCATGTATAGTATGGGTATGTGTAAAATAAATAATAAGTATGATAAAATAGATAATATACAATATAAAATGAATTTCAATATCCTGCCAAAAAGACAGGACCAAAAATAGAATAATAATAAATATATTTAATAATAAAGAATAAATTTAATAGTTTTTATAAATTGAACATTGTGTCCACTGAGAAAAAAAACACAGGGTTCTTTATTTATCACGGAACCCTAAAAAAACAGTGGGTGTGTGCTGTAACGTTACCTGCCTCTTACACGTGTCCGTTACGTAACCTGAACCAATTCTACCCCGGGCCCAGACGGGTAAAAGTACTGAGAGAGTTGGATATAGAATACGGCACAAAACAAACACCAAATACTGGACACACAGACCCAGGAAGAGACACCAGATGCCAGACCAGACAAAACCACGTTTATGGGCGCCAATTGTTACGGGTGAAATAAAAAATAAAAAAAAAGATTCTCCGTGACAATATATATATATATTAAAAAAAAAGAAAAATAGGGGTCGTGGGCGAAGGCCGTACGGTCTGGTCTAGCCTCTTGGTGTCTAAGGGTATCTAAGGGGCTGTAAACCACGTGGGAACTTAGCTGTAGAGTCCGGTCCTTAGTCCAGGGGTCTAATACGTGGTCGGAGAGCGAGATGGGGCTCCAACTTCCGGTAGCTTCTCCGTCACCGCTGTGTCCGATCGACGTCGATAGATCGTCCAAAAAAATTCCAGTCCAATGTCTACCAGCACTCAGAACTCCAGCTAGGTATAAGTCCTTTTTAGTACCTCGAATGCTGTACTTGGCGGAGTTTTGTGCCCGAAACCAAGTTCCTGCAAATATTCACGACACGTGGGTAGGAGGAGTCCGGTCCCACAGCCAGTGCGATTTTAACCCCAAACGATCAAAATCACGGGCTGTGTGACCATTACAAAGAAGGTAGGCAAAATAAAAAAAGATAAGATGATATTTAGGACAACCAATATGATACAAACATCCTAACATTTTAATAGTGCTAGATGGGAAAGATAAAACTACAAATTGAGCACGTGGTATGGCCAATCAAATAATTGACAACTAATTTACCAAGATGATAGTTTACATGAAAGAATAATGCGTTTTAATACAAACATGATTTTCCAAATATTCACAACACAGATATACTAAATTACTCACCGTGATACACAGGATTAAGAAATATAAGATACTGGAAAAACTTCAACAATAAAAATTCTTCTTCTTCTAGCAGGAGGAAAAAGGCCCTGTCATCTCGCGACAGCCCTTATATACTCCTACTGACATAATGTTTTTTTTTAACTGACAATTAGCGGTAATGCATAATCCAACTGCCACAAAAAAAGAATATTGGAGATGAAGCTCTAGTTAGAAACCTTTGCCAATAGATGGCGTCGTCTAACATAAGTTAGTTATTAAAGTTAGCAATAACAGCCAATAGATGACGCTAGGAGCGTCGTTATAAGTTATAATAATGCGTTAAAATGTAGCTATGAATAAATACATATTTTTTTTACTTTATGTAATAAAAGAAAACTTTAAAAACATAATATTTTGTTTGATACATATGCTCACAAGCAATACATAAAGAAAACATTATTTTATTGTTATATGTATAACAAAAATAATGTTTGCTTCATGTAACACATAGGCTACCACGTATTACAAAAATAATGTTTTCTTCATGTAATACATAGGCTACCATATATTACATAAAAAATGTTTCCCTTATAATATAATACATAGGTTCCATGTTTAACATATATTATGTATTCTTTATGTAAAAGATAGGCTCCCATAAATAATGTTTTCCTTATGTTATACATAAATAATACATGGTCGCCTATGTATTACTTAAATAAAACATTATTTATACAGGCCTGACCTGTGATTGACCTGAAACCTGAAATTCGACCTGACCTGAAATTCGATACATTCCTTTGAAAGATAGAAAGTAAACCTCATTTACAGTAATATTTTTCATGGCATCCCCTATCCGAAAGTTGATATTTACAAAGTTATTGAAATTTCTAAAAATTTTTCTTTATTTTCGACTTTTTGACTTTGACATGACGTATTTTTAAAAATGTTTGTCTTTTTAGTGATTTTTTTTATGTATTTTAACCGTCAATGAGTCAAATAATATTTTTAAGGAATAAATAGGAACAAACTAAGCGAGAATTTTTCATTATGAGACATGAAACAGAATTTTCTTTTGAGAAAAATGCACATTTTTCTTAAGTTTTCTTTGAGTTTCTTAAAAAAATGTATGATACAATGCGTACAAATATTCTAAATAACTTCCTTATCACATTAGCTTTCCAAAAAGGTGCAAATGTCTACATAAAATATGATGTTGTAGTAAACATATTAGAAGTAAAATGAAATAATGTCTAAATCGATTTATTTGCGATAAGTTTAAAATAAAAGGAAAAACTTGAATTTAATTACGTTTATTGTGTTTAAAAAACATCAATGTTTAATTAAATTTAATAATAAATATTCTACTTTAGGTCTTGTTCAAAATGTGAACCTCTGTTTCTGATACAGGCCCGTAGTCTTCTCCGTACCTCTGTTTTGATTATTCTGGTAGTAAGACTAGTTTTGATTTCTTCTGCTGCATTTCTTATGCGGCTTCTGAGCTCCTCTACAGTAGTTATGGGTGTAGTATACACCAAAGCCTTCATATGACCCCAAAGATAAAAATCACACGGGGTCAAATCGGGACACCGTGCTGGCCAAGGAATTGGCCCGCCTCGACCAGCGATGTGGGTAAGTTTGGTCTAGCCACTGGCGTACGCCGAGGCGGAAGTGGGCCGGGCAACCATCATGATGGAAAATCATATTACGACGAGTTGCTATTGGCACATCTTCCATTAAACCAGTAATCTCCTCTCTTAGAAAATGTTCGTACATTTCACCATTTAAATTTTGAGGCAAAAAATGAGGTCCAACTAAATTATTATTAATTATACCCATCCAGACATTTTGACTGAACTGGTTTGATGGGCCCTTTCTTCTTTATTCCTGGGGTTTTCTCCTTTTGGTGCCCAGTAATGTGTGTTGTGGAAATTGTTTATCCCGTCACGGTCAAATTTCGATTCATCCGTCCACAATATTCTTGAGAAGAAATTGCGATCCTCCATGTCTGCATTTATCATAAAACGGCAGAATTCCATTCTTCTAACCGGGTCTCCCTCTTCCAACGCTTGGACAGGTGTGTAGTGAAATGGATGTAGACGCGCTGTGTGTACTGTAAACCACACCTTTCATTGACTCAATCCAAGTCTTCTAGCTGCCGCTCTTGTAGAAATAGAAGGATCATTTTGAAAAAGTATTAAAATTTCTTCTTCTTCTTCTGGAGCATACAAACGAGGTCTGCCTGAATCGCCACGTCTTCTACTAAGGCGGGTCAATAAGTCCGTGACTTTTTGAATTTCTAACCTCCTTACTGAAAAAGCAACACTACTCCTGTCAACAGGCATCTGTCAGTTGACTCCTATCAAAATTTGAACTTGCTGCGTCAGTTAGTTTGTGTTTTACAGCTATCTTTATCAGACTATCCAGTAACTTAAGGAAACAATGGAAAAAAGTGAATTTCGTGTGCTTATTAAGCATTATTTTTTGCGAAAAAAAACCATTACCGAGACCAAGGCTAAGCGTGATAAATACTATGGGGACTCTGCACCATCGATTTCAATGGTAAAAAAGTGGTTACTGAATTTCGTTGTGGCCGTACAAGCACTGAAGATGCCGAACGTCCTGGACGCCCAGTTGAGGTCTCTACACCCGAAACAATCGAAAAAAATCACGATATGGTGTTGGCCGACCGAAGATTGAAAGTGCAAGAGATTGTGGAAGCCATAGGCATCTCGCATGGCTCAGTGGTTTCAATTTTGAATGATCACTTGGGCGTGAGAAAGCTTTCCGCAAGATGGGTGCCGCGTTTGCTCACAGTCGACCACAAACGCAATCGTGTAACAACTTCACAGGAAGGTTTGGCGTTGTTTAATCACAATATGGGGGAGTTTTTTAACCGTGGACGAAACATGGATCCATCACAACACACCAGAGACCAAACAACAGTCAAAACAGTTTGTTTCTAAGGGTGAATCGACGCCAAAGAAGGCCAAGGTGGGTTTGTCAGCCAATAAAGTTATGGCGACTGTTTTTTGGGATGCACGTGGGATAATCCACATTGACTATCTTCAAAAGGGAAGAACAATTAATGGGGAATATTATGCCAACTTATTGGACTGCTTCAATGAGGATTTGAAAACAAAACCGACCTCATTTGGCCAAGAAAAAAGTTCTTTTTCACCAAGACAATGCAAGGGTGCACACATGTGCAGTTGCCATGGCAAAAATCCATGAATTGGGCTATGAATTGCACAAAAATAAAATGATTTATTTATCAAAAAATCTGTGTTTTATTCCAAAAGTCACGGACTTATTGACCCGCCCTCGTATCAACACGGCCGCTTTCCCGAATTCGTCGAAATGTTGTTGAAAACACTCTAACGTTTGGCACTCGTCGATTAGGAAAACGTTCAACGTATGTTCTTCGTGCAGCAGCAGCATTACCATTACAAAGTCCGTAACAAAACAAGATGTCAGCGTATTCATCGTACTCAAAAGCAGCCATCGCGATACAAAAAAATCACAAGTAGAAGTAAGGGTGTAGTTTAAAGCAACAATACGTCCGTACACGGCAATAGTTGACTTAAAACTAATATTAGCTACTAAATTTGCTCTCTAAGCCAGTCGGTAACTCATTGACAAAGGGCCGCGACGACAGTAGCCGAAACATCCCGAAGTTTGAACAAAGGAAACAATTGAAAAAAAGGTCGCCTCAGGTAGAGTAATTCTTGAGATAACGTTACCTGATGATTGTTTTGTCTTTGTTTATTACATATTCATATTTTTATGTACATATTTGTACCTTTTTTGGAAGCTTATGAGGTAAGAAAGTTATTTAAGGTATTTGTACGTATTGTATCATACAACTTTTTAAAGAAAATCACCTGTTTTTAAGAAAAATGTGCATTTTTCTTAAAAGAAAATTCTGTTTCATGTCTCATAATGAAAAATTCTCGCTTAGTTTGTCCCTATTTATTCCTTAAAAATATTATTTGACTCATTGACGGTTAAAATACATAAAAAAAATCACTAAAAAGACAAACATTTTAAAAAAAAAACGTCATGTCAAAGTCAAAAAGTCGAAAATAAAGAAAAATTTTTTGAAATTTCAATAACTTTGTAAATATCAACTTTCGGATAGGGGATGCTATGAAAAATATTACTGTAAATGAGGTCTACTTTCTGTCTTTCAAAGGAATGTATCGAATTTTAGGTCACCCTGTATAGTACATGGTGGCCTATATATTACATAAAGAAAATATTATTTATGTAATAAATGGTAGCCTATGTATAACATAAATATTGTTTGCTTCATGTAAAACATAGGCTACGATGTATAAAAAATAATGTTTTCTTCATGTAATACATAGGCGACCATATATTACATAAGTAATGTTTTCCTTATATAATACATAGGCTTTCATTTTTAAATAAATAATGTTTTCTTTATATTATACATAGGCTACCATGCTCTACATAAATTATGTATCAATTATGTAAAATATAGACTCCCATAAATAATGTTTTCCTTGTGTTATACATAAGTAATACATGGTCGCCTATGTATTAAATGAAGAAAACATTATTTTTGTAATATACGGGAGCCTATATTTTACATTAATAATACATAATTTATGTAATACATGGTAGCCTATGTATTACATAAAGTAAACATTATTTATGTTATACATAGGCTACCATTTATTACATAAATTATGAAGTCTTAATGTAAAATATAGGTTCCCGTATATTACATAAATAATGTTTTCATTTCATTCATTTCATTTTGTAAAACATAGGCTACATAAAGAAAACATTTTTTACAGAACATTATTTATGAAATACATGTACGCCTATGTATTACATGATGAAAACAATATTTATGTAATATACGGGAGCCTATATTTTACATAAAGAATACATAATTTATGTTTTACATGGTAGCCTTTGTATTACATAAAGGAAACATTATTTATGTTATACGAAATATATATAAAGGAAACTTTATTTATGTAATAAATGGTAGCCTATGTATAACATACACAATGTTTTCGTCATGTAATACACAGGCGACCATGTTTTACATAAATAATGTTTTCTTCATAAAATAAATACATATAATAAATACATAATTTTTTACTTTATGTAATAAAAGAAAACAAAGAAAACTTTAAAAACATAATATTTTGTTTGATACATATGCTCACAAGCAATACATAAAGAAAACATTATTTTATTGTTATATGTATAACATAAATAATGTTTGCTTCATGTAACACATAGGCTACCACGTATTACAAAAATAATGTTTTCTTCATGTAATACATAGGCTACCATATATTACATAAAAAATGTTTCCCTTATATAATACATAGGTTCCGTGTTTAACATATATTATGTATTCTTTATGTAAAAGATAGGCTCCCATAAATAATGTTTTCCTTATGTTATACATAAATAATACATGGTCGCCTATGTATTACATAAAGAAAACATTATTTATATAGTACATGGTGGCCTATATATTACATAAAGAAAATATTATTACATGTTTTACATAAATAAATAAAATAATGTTTTCTTCATGTAATACGGGAGCCTGTATTTTACATAAAGAATACATAATTTATGTTTTACATGGTAGCTTTTGTATTATATAAAGGAAACATTATTTATGTTATACGATATATATATAAAGGAAACTTTATTTATGTAATGAATCGTAGCCTATGTATAACATAAACAATGTTTGCGTCATGTAATACATAGGCGACCATGTTTTACATAAATAATGTTTTCTTCATAAAATAAATACATATAATAAATACATAATTTTTTACTTTATGTAATAAAAGAAAACTTAAAGAAAACTTTAAAAACATAATATTTTGTTTGATACATATGCTCACAAGCAATACATAAAGAAAACATTATTTTATTGTTATATTTATTTATTTTATTTTATTTTATTGTATTCGGAAAACTTACAGCTTACAGATAATTACAATAATAATACATTTATAGACACCATAAAGCCAATTAAAAGTTTTCACTGATAGGTAAGACATTAAGTATACAGTTGTGACTTAAGTTTTAACCATGAGGTGTTGTAACAGAAAGTATACAAAGAAATAATAACATATTATTAATTTGAACATAATTTAAAGTACCACATCATGCTACAAGGGTTGCGGTTAAAATTAAATTAAAAAGAAAAGAAATACCGGGTGTCACCAGAAAAGGTCGGGTATAATATTCAATTGCTCTCGTATGCACCGAAATACTCACACACGCACAGCCTGCAGCCTTTAACATCACAGATTGGTATTGGATGTGAATTATAATTTCCCGTGGATAAAATACGCATCGGATAAAAGTCTACAAATCTTAGGTGCTTTTATTGAAAAAACATCTTCGACATGATAATCTGTATAGAATCGATTGAAATGGGCAATAAATCTACAGACAAATGAATTACGGCGACAGAATGTCTTATATGGTGGGACATGAAATGGAACGTAATAACGAAAGTATCTACTGGGCACGTTGAAATTAAATTTACTTAATAAATCAGGAGCATCGATAACATTATTAATTATTTTACTTAGATAAACTAAATCCGAAATGTCTCTACGGTAGTATAAGGGGAGAAAGTGAAATTTATTACATCTCGATTCGTAGTTAGGGAGGTTCAGGCGGCACCTATACTGAAGGAACCTATATATTTATGTAATATACGGGAGCCTATATTTTACATAAAGAATACATAATTTATGTAATACATGGTAGCCTATGTTTTACATGAAGCAAACAATATTTATGTTATACATAGGCTACCATTTATTGCATAAATAATGTTTTTTTTATTTAATACAAAGGCTATTATGTATTATATAAATAAAATTTTCTTTAAGTTTTCTTTAATTACATAAAGAAAAAAATTATATATTTATTATATGTATTTATTTTATGAAGAAAACATTATTTATTTAAAACATGGACGCCTATGTATTACATGACGCAAACATTATTTATTTTATACATAGGCTACCAATTATTACATAAATAATGTTTTCTTTATTAAATACAAAGGCTACTATGTATTATATAAATAAAGTTTTCTTAAGTTTTCTTTTATTACATAAATTAAAAAATTATGTATTTATTTTATGAAGAAAACAATATTTATATTACATATTACAGACAAATAATGTTTTCTTTAAGTAATACATAGGGTACCATGTATTATTTGTGTATAACATAAGAAAAACATTATGGGACCCTATATTTTACATAAAGAATACATAATTTATGTAATACATGGTAGCCGATGTATTACATAAAGGAAACATTTATGTAATACATGGTCGCCTATGTATTACATGAAGCAAACATTATTTATTTTATACATACATACTCGTATAACAATAAAATTATGTTTTCTTTATGTATTGCTTGAGAGCATATGTATCAAACAAATTATGTTTTTAAAGTTTTCTTTAAGTTTTCTTTTATTACATAAAGTAAAAATAATGTATTTATTATATGTATTTATTTTATGAAGAAAACATTATTTATGTAATACATGGTAACTTATGTATTACATAAAGGAAACATTTATGTAATACATGTTAGTCTGTATATTACATAAAGAAAACATTGTTTTTGTAATACGTGGTAGCCTATGTATTACATGAAGAAAACATTACTTATGTTTTACATAGGCTACCATATACTACATAAATAATGTTTTCTTTATGTAATACATAAGCTGCCGTGTATTATATAAATAATGTTTTCCTTCTGTAATACATAGTAGCTAATGTATTACATTAAAAAAACATTTATGTAATACATGGCGGCCTATGTATTACATAAAGGAAACATTTATGTAATACATGGTAGTCTATGTATTACATAAAGAAAACAATATTTATGTAATACATGGTCGCCTATGTATTACATGAAGCAAACATTATTTATGCTATACTTAAGCTACCATTTATTACATAAATAATGTTTTCTTTATTTAATACAAAGGCTACTATGTATTATATTAATAAAGTTTTTTTTTAAGTTTTCCTTTATTACATAAAAGAAAAAATTATGTATTTATGATATGTATTTATTTTATGAAGAAAACATTATTTATGTAAAACATGGTCGCCTATGTATTACATGAAGCAAACATTATTTATGTTATAAATAGGCTACGATTTATTACATAAATAAAGTTTTCTTTATTTAATACAAAGTCTACTATGTATTATACTGGGTGTCCCAAAAATACCGTCTCATAGTGACATGGGAGATAGATTAGCCTTATATCTCTCGGATAAAATAAAAATGACCTTAGTAAAAGTTGCTTAGTTTTCGAGATATTTGGATTTTTTTGGTTTTATTCAAAATCTCCATTTTTAGTTAGTTTTTATTTCCGCATTAGTACAAATTCCTTTAATTTATTCATTTTAATTTTTTTAAGTATCTCGAATAGTTGTTTGATGCATACAAAATAAACTTTTGTCAAATAGTAGTGTATTTTTTAAGAAAAAAATATTTTTGTGTTGCGTTTTAGCTCTCCCAAAATTTCGACCCAAATTTTGACAATCTGCCGTAGAAAAAAAATGTACTAAAGTAATCTGGCAAATTATTTTAAAAATTACTCAATTTATTGCAGATTTAGAAATGGTATAACACTTACATGAAAAATTTACAGAAACTTAGAAATTGCCATTTTTATCATTAAAGTCTAATTCAAGCCGGACTCAACTATGAAGTGAATATTCAATATTCAAACACAATGAAAAGGCCACATGTTGTCCTTTGTGTTCGGCGTTTGTGATCCTGTTCTTAGGTTAAAAACTGAGTGAGATAGCTGTCAATGATCAACGGTAATGTTTGTTAAAGGCCTAATAAGTGCAAGGGAGCGCGCAATATGCGCTACTCTCTTCCCACATTTTACAACACCGTGTTCCACGAACGATCTCGTGGACTTTAGTACGTTCTCTTCCGTTTTGTGCGATACACGTGCTATTTTGTACTGCTCTCGTTTCTCTCATTTTTTTTATTACTAGGCGTTATTTTTGGACTCTGATTTGCTTTCGATTTGGACTATTGTTGAACTGATTTGGTGACAACAACGACGGTTTGCGCTCTTACAGACAGCTGGCTGGTTTTACTGTGCTAAGAATGGAAAATCCACGAGGTGCTGCTACTCAATTTACTCATCGTGAGTACGCCGACATGTACTTAATTTATGGGGAAACCAGGCGTGTTTCTAATCGAGGCGTACTAACTTTAAATTCAAGATTAGCTGCAAGATTGTACGCGGAACGTTATCCAAACCGTACACCGCCATCGTATCATGTGATTGAACGATTGGATTCTGCCTACAGAGAGGGTAGAGTCCCAGGAACTCGAGGTGGTGAAGGGAGACCGCAAACAACCGACGAAGATGTCGTGTTACAGCAAGCTACCGAAGATCCGTCAACTTCGGTTCGTTTGATTCAAAGTCGGACTGGAATACCGAAATCATCTGCTCATCGCGTTTTAAAAAGGAACAGGTATCATCCGTACCACATACAAAGAGTGCAAACTCTCCTTACGAGTGACTATGCCAGACGGGTACAATTTTGTCAACGAATGTTGGAAAAAAATAGGGAAGATCCCGACTTTTTTCATAAAGTACTGTGGAGTGACGAGTCGCAATGTAGAAGAGATGGTTATTTAAACCTTCATAATATTCATAGCTGGCAGCTAGAAAACCCACACGAGAATAGAGAAGATCGGTCGCAACACATGTTTAAAATAAATTTATGGACCGGAATCTACAACGGTACAATAGTAGGACCAGTGGAGCTGCCTCCAATATTAAATGGTCACACCTATTTGGAATTTTTAGAAAACCAATTGCCAACGCTCCTCGGGGATGTGCCACTGGAATCATTACGAACGATGTGGTTTCAAAACGACGGCTGCCCAGCACATTACGCTCGAGACGTTCGAGCACACCTGGACCGCAGGTTCCCGGGAAGGTGGATTGGGCGACTGGGGCCAATCTTATGGCCACCACGATCCCTTGATCTTAATCCCCTGGATTTTTTTTATTGGGGATGTCTTAAAGACAAAGTTTATGGTAAACCAATACGCAACGAAAGGGAACTACGCGACAGAGTCACCGCAGCGGCTCAAGAAATATCTCAGATAAGTTTGAGAAGATTAAAGAATAATTTTATCAGAAGATGTCGATTGTGCATTCGTGTTGGAGGTCGACAGTTCGAGCATTTACTGTAATAAATCTAAGTTCTAAAGTTTTTTTCTAATTTTATTTATTATCACAGTGCCCCATAACAGCGAAGGAAAGAACGAAAAAACAAATTAGGGTTGCAATAGTACATTCAGTTTTACAAGTCTACAGATACAAAAGATAATAAAGGTCGATAGATAATAAGATTGCGATGAACATTCCTGGTACTTTTTCATCTTCTTTACTACATAAGAGTCTGGCTTCAATCAGACTTTAATGATAAAAATGGCAATTTCTAAGTTTCTGTAAATTTTTCATGTAAGTGTTATACCATTTCTAAATCTGCAATAAATTGAGTAATTTTTAAAATAATTTGCCAGATTACTTTAGTACATTTTTTTTCTACGGCAGATTGTCAAAATTTGGGTCGAAATTTTGGGAGAGCTAAAACGCAACACAAAAATATTTTTTTCTTAAAAAATACACTACTATTTGACAAAAGATTATTTTGTATGCATCAAACAACTATTCGAGATACTTAAAAAAAATTAAAATGAATAAATTAAAGGAATTTGTACTAATGCGGAAATAAAAACTAACTAAAAATGGAGATTTTGAATAAAACCAAAAAAATCCAAATATCTCGAAAACTAAGCAACTTTTACTAAGGTCATTTTTATTTTATCCGAGAGATATAAGGCTAATCTATCTCCCATGTCACTATGAGACGGTATTTTTGGGACACCCAGTATAAATAAAGTTTTCTTTAAGTTTTCTTTTATTACATAAAGGAAAAAATTATGTATTTATTTTATGAAGAAAACATTATTTATGTAATATACGGGAGCCTATATTTGACATAAAGAATACATAATTTATGGAATACATGGTAGCCTATGTATTATATAAAGGAAAAATTTATGTAATACATGGTAGTCTATGTATTACATGAAGCAAACATTTTTTATGCTATTCATATAACAATAAAATAATGTTTTCTTTATGTATTGCTTGTGAGCATATGTATCAAACAAAATATTGTTTTTAAAGTTTTCTTTAAGTTTTCTTTTATTACGTAAAGTAAAAAATTATGTATTTATTATATGTATTTATTTTATTAACGAAACATTATTTATGTAATACATGGTAGCCTATGTATTACATAAAGGAAACATTTATGTAATACATGGTAGCCCATGTATTACATAAAGGAAACATTTATGTAATACATGGTAGCCCATGTATTACATAAACGAAACATTTATTACATAGTCTATGTATTACATAAAGAAAACATTATTTATGTAATACATAGTCGCCTATATATTACATGAAGAAAACAATATTTATATTACATATTATAGACGAATAATGTTTTCTTTATGTAATATATAGGCCACAATGTACTAAATAAATAATGTTTTCTTTAAGTAATACATAGGCAACCATGTATTATTTATGTATAACATAAGGAAAAATTTATTTTACATAAAGAATTCATTATTTTTGTTTTACATGGTAGCCTTTGTATTACATAAAGGAAACATTATTTATTTTATACGAAATTTGTATAAAGATAACTTTATTTATGTAATAAATGGTAGTCTATGTATAACATAAATAATGTTTGCTTCATGTAATACATAGACGACCATGTATTACAAAAAATAATGTTTTCATTATATAATACATAGGCTACCATGTATTACATAAATAATGTTTTGTTCATAAAATAAATACATATAATAAATACATAATTTTTTCTATTATGTAATAAAAAAAACTTATAGAAAACTTTAAAAACATAATTTGTTTGATACATAGGCTAAAAAGCAATACATATATAAAATATTATTTATGTTATATATGGTAGCCTATGTATAACATAAATAATGTTTGCTTCATGTAATACACAGGCTACCACGTATTACAAAAATAATATTTTCTTCATGTAATACATAGGCTACAATATATTACATAAATAATGTTTTCTTTATATAATACATAGGCTACCATGTTTAACATAAATTATGTATTCTTTATGTAAAACGTAGGCTCCCATAAATAATGTTTTCCTTATGTTATACATAAATATACATGGCAGCCTATGTATTACTTAAAGAAAACATTATTTATATAGTACATGGTGGCCTATATATTACATAAAGAAAACATTATTTATGTATTAAATGGTAGCCTATGTATAACATAAATATTGTTTGCTTCATGTAAAAAATAGGCTACCATATATTACATAAATAATGTTTTCCTTATATAATACATACGCTATCATTTTTACATAAATAATGTTTTCTTTATATAATACATAGGCTACCATGTTTTACGTAAATTAATGATTCTTTATGTAAAACATTGACTCCCATAAATAATGTTTTCCTTATGTTATACATAATAAATACATGGTAGCCTGTGTATTACACGATGAAAACATTATATATGAAATACATGAACGCCTATATATTACATGAAGAAAACATTATTTATGTAATATACGAGAGCCTATATTTTACATAAAGAATACATAATTTATGTAATACATTGTAGCATATGTATTACATAAAGGAAACATTAATGTAATACATGGTAGTCTATGTATTACATAAAGAAAACATTATTTATGTAATACATGGTCGCCTATGTATTACATGAAGCAAACATTATTTATGTTATACTTAAGCTACCATTTATTACATATATAATGTTTTCTTTATTTAATACAAAGGCTACTATATATTATATAAATAAAGTTTTTTTCTTTAAATTTTCCTTTATTACATAAAGGAAAAAATTACGTATTTATTATATTGTATTTATTTTATGAAGAAAACATTATTTATGTAATACATGGTCGCCTATGTACTACTACTTGAAGCAAACATTTATTACATAAATAATGTTTTCTTTATTTAATACAAAGTCTACTATGTATTATAAAAATAAAGTTTTCTTAAGGTTTCCTTTATTACATAAAGGAAAAAATTATGTATTTATTATATGTGTTTATTTTATGAAGAAAACATTATTTATGTAATACATGGTCGCCTATGTATTACATGAAGCAAACATTATTTATGTTATACATAGGCTACTATTTATTACATAAATAATGTTTTCTTTATTTAATACAAAGTCTACTATGTATTGTAAAAATAAAGTTTTTTTAAGTTTTCTTTTATTACATAAAGGAAAAAATCATGTCTTTATTATATTTATTTATTCTATGAAGAAAACATTATACGGGAGCCTATATTTTACATAAAGAATACATTATTTATGTAATACACGGTAGCCTTTGTATTAAATAAAGGAAACATTTATGTAATACATGGTTGTCTATGTATTATATAAAGAAAACATTATTTATGTAATACATGGTCGCCAATGTATTACATGAAGCAAACATTATTTATGTTATTCATAGGCTAATCTATAGGCCACCATGTACTATATAAATAATGTTTTCTTTAAGTAATACATAGGCTACCATGTATTATTTATGTATAACATAAGGAAAACATTATTTATGGGAGCCTATATTTTACATAAAGAATACATAATTTATGTAATACATGGTAGCCTATGTATTACATAAAGCAAACATTTATATATTACATTGTCGCCTATGTATTACATGAAGCACACATTATTTATGTTATACATAGGCTACCATTTAATACATAAATAATGTTTTCTTTATGTAATACATAAGCTGACATGTATTACATAAATAATGTTTTCCTTATGTAATACATGGTAGCCTATGTATTACATTAAAAAAACATTTATGTAATACATAAGCTACCATGTATTACATAAATAATGTTTTCCTTATGTCATAAATGGGGTTACCTTAATGGCTGGGTCGCCATGTGATGTGTCTAGGAGTAGACACTTTGAGATGTTACTTAGTGAGGCCACATTGGTCAGGGTTGATAGAAACGTCAAGTCGATTCAGGATCCAGTTTATTAATAATCAAAAATACATAATAATTATGAACATACATAAAACGAAACCGTTGCACAATAAACAAAATGCTGACCTAAAATGTTATAAAGGTAATTACACATAAAATATTATAAAGACAATTACTCACTACACTACACCCCTTAGTGAAGAAAAAAAAATAGTAATCTAAATACTTTTTTTTTTTCTTAAATATATACGGTTACTTATACAACTTAGTCCTATTTTTATGTACCTACTGTAACATGCTTAACATTTAAACTTATTTTAAAATTAGGTACGAGGTCTTCTATTACAACATACGGGCCTGTATATAAAGTATCCAATTTATTTCCAACTGGATTTTTTTTTATTTCCAGTTGGAAATAAATTTTTCATTTTTTAATAACTATGTATCGCCTGGTTTATAAAAAACGGGATTAATTGACAAGTCATAATTACACTTTCTACGTTGTTAACTTAAGATTAAATTATTACTTGCATTATTTTGTGCTTTTTGTAACCTTTATTTAATTTCAAAAACATAATCCCCAAAATTGTACAGCGGTTCAACATCGTTACTTAAATTAGTAGGTAATCTACATACATGACTAAACACTGACTCAAAGGGCGTGTAGGTACTTAGTTTCGGAATGTACTGTAGTGTTATAAGAATAGCACCAGTACCTACTGTAACCATGAACTCCAATTTGTAGGATTATTATTGGTTTGTATGCGTAAATAGGCACCTAAAACTTTATGCGAGTTTTCCAATGATCCAATGCTTTGATGATGATACGCGGTTGCAATAGTTTGGGTTCTATTCAAAAGTTTACACATTTCTGACATTGTTTTTGAAATAAATTCGGAACCTCTATCACTAGCTATTTCTTTTGGAATTCCGTATCGTAAAACAAAATTTTCAGCCAATGATTTAGCAACTTCCGTAGTTGTTTAAGTTTTTAATGGATATGCTTCAACGTATTTACTTAGCTCGCACTGCAGTGTTAAAATGTAAAAGAAACCTAAATCATCTCTATGTAACGGTCCAACTATATCCAAAAAAACTTTTTCGAATGATGATGATGCTGTTGTTGTAATAGATAGGGGTTGTTTATGAAGTTTAGTATACTTTTGTGTTTGACATTTATTACACTTCTCGACATAGCACCTAACGTCTTTTTCTAATGAAGCCAATAATAATATTTTTTAATGGTATTTACCATTTTTCTAACACCTACGTGGCCCCTACTAGACAATAAATGAAAATCGTTCATTGTAACTTTCTTTTCATGATGAGAATAAATTCTTTGGACGTCCTTTACAAATTCTTGGAAAACCACATGGATTTTTTGCAATATATTAGTAATTATATATTAGGAATTGACACCATATTTTAATTGTAATGTAGGTAATTATTGACTGATACGTTTTAATTAATTTTTTATTTTGTCTTTTATGTAATTTCACAAGATATTCACACACCATTGTAATGGTAGGATGTGCATGTACTGTTATCAGTTACTGTAAACCACCATTGTAAAACCACATTCACGTGAATAAACGATTTGATTGATTGATTGATTGAAATATATTTTGATAAAAACTCGATATATTTTTATTTTTACTAGTTTTAACAATTATTATTTCTTTAATATTAAATTTATTGCAAAATAATGCCAATTCTTTCAGCAAATCGTCTCGCGAGTTTACTGATAAAGAAGATGAGCTTGCAAATAAATTATTTTTATTTTCACAATACCTAACTAAAATTATTATTATGTGAAAAGTTTAATTTTAAATCTTTATTATTTAACATTCTACGTAGACTTCTTTCTGTTAAAATAATTAATTCCACATCCATATCACCTTTCTTTAGTACCTCTACGATTTTAGGTTGATCTAGAGACCTATTAATATCTAAAGAAGTATCCCAGGTATCTGTCAAATCCGGTAATTTATTCATCCTTTTAGATTAAGCGCGAGCCATAACGCATATTAACTTATTATTCATTTATTTTAAATCGTCTGATGTAATCGATACACGAGATAACGCATCGGCGACTACATTGTCCTTCCCTCTAACGTATTCGACAGTGAAATCATATTCCTCTAGTAAAAGACGAAACTTAGTTAAACGACTCGACGGTTTGTCATATTAAAATGATAAAGGCGAAGTCTATGATCCGTTCTAATTACAAATTTTTTACCAAATAAATACGGAATAAAATATTTTACAGACCAGACTATGGCTAGTAACTCCTTTTCTATCGTAGAATAATTCAACTCGGCTTTGTTTAAACATCGGCTAGCGTATGCGATTGGTTTGCCATTGGAATTACCAAGTACACTGCCGATAGCGAAACCAGTTCACTATCTGTGTGCAAAATAAAATTGTTTTCGCTAGAAAAATTAGGATAATCTAGGGCTAGAAAGTAACTTTTTAAGGGTACCAAAAGCATTTTGGCATTCTGTAGTCCATTGAAATTGAACATTTTTTCTACATAATTTATTTAAAGGCAAAACTATTGCTGCAAAGTTATTTATAAATTTTCTATAATAGTTACTAAATGCCACAAAAAGCTTGACGTCGTCGGCGCATGTCGGTGGCGGATAACTTTCAATGATTCGTATTTTTTCTGGATCCGGTTAAATTCCGTCCGCTGATATTGTATGACTGAGTAAAGAATTTGTCGCTTTAAAGTTCACATTTTAATGGGTTCCATTTTAAATTAACTTTTCTCAAACGGGAGAAAACTGACATTAGGTTTTTCTTGTGTTCTGTTAAATTGCGACCAAATATTATCAGATCGTCTAGATAAACGATGCATTTCTCATAATTGAGACCCGACATGGCAACAGTCATTAGCCTACTGAAAGCAGATGGATTTATTTTCAGTCCCATGGGCAATCTGCACATCTGGTATTGACCTTTGTCGGTGGTAAATGCAGTATACTTTCTAGATTCCTTCGATAAATGACATTGAAAATAACTTTGACTTAAATCGCAATGACTAAAATAAAAAGCACCGGATAAGGACTCTAATATATCTGTGATATTAGGGAGGGGAAATTTATCATCCTGCAGTCTTTCATTTAACTGTCTATAATCTATAACAACCCTCCATTGACGTTTGCCGCTACGATCTAACTTTTTGGGAACTAGCAAAAGAGGACTAGACCACTCGCTACTAGTTTTTTCAATAATCCCGTCCTTTAACATATCGTCGATTTGTTTATTAAGTTCATCTTTTTGTACAAATGGAATCCTGCATTGTTTTCTATATACGGGCGTAGCATTATTTTTTAAATGAATAGACTGTTCATACTAGTTTGTAACACTAAGTTTGTCACCCGGTATGTGAAAAATGTCTGGATATTTCGCGCAAATTTGTTCGATGGAGAATTGTTCCTCCTTATTTAAATATGAACTTAAGTTTAGTAATTTAAATAAAGTTTTATTACATCGTCTCAAACTTTTTCGTCTGTGTGTTGCATGTCGCGTGACGGTCGGCCGCGGAGTAGGGATAAAGTGAAAGGCGCTCGTCAGAGCAGCCGAGGCCAATATGGCGGCGCCTATAGTTCGCATCAGCTGACCGTGTAGTGTATAGACTAGTACTCATTTGTGCCAGTGCTCCACGCTATTTTGTTATTAAGTTTCACTTTTACCGTGGTTTCATAAAACCACACAATCCTTTTCTTGATTGGTTTACAACCCAAAAATACTTCACATTAGTAAGTTTTTTTTTTTTCGAACGGGTCTATGCTAAGGGTCGGGTTAAGACCGCTGTAGCTAAATCGGACTTATAACTAGCCTGGTGGCTAGTTAATATTAGTAAGGCCCTCATAAACATCTTATGCAAAATATAGGTTCGCTTTACCTATAGCGTGATCTAGCGGCAAATCAGCGCCATCTAGTATGCCATATGAGAACCAAAGTTCCTTAAGAAAATTAACTTAAAATATAACGCATAAACAGTCTGTATATTGATAAAGACCGCATTTAACTCGTTATGTAGTTCACGCGAAGACACAAGAAGCGCATTTTATTGTTATTAAGTTTCACTTTTACCGTGGTTTCATAAAGCACACAATCCTTTTATTCTTTCTACGTTAATATCCGGCCTATTAAATTTACAAAAATTATAATGTTCTAATTTATCTATCTCGAGCTCATTCAAACATAAAGAAACCTCCTCGTCAGTCGTATTTAATATTCGTACAGGGATCTTACCATTTTTTGGCCTAGCCACCACACTTGCTAAAAATATACCCTGTTTAATCTCCTTAGGATAAATTTCACAATCATAATTAATACGCGCAGGAATATATTTAATAACTTCGCATCGCGGTTCTACACATATCTACACTATAATAATTATAATAATTCAAAGGTAAAGTTACCTAACACTGCGCAAATTTGAGCGAAAAAGTGTCCGCTTCATAATCTGTCACGCCAGAGAAGCGTCTAATAAAATCTTGACCTAATATACCTATCGCTTTACAAGGTAAATTCTTAAAAACGTAAAACTTATGCTTAAAAAATACAAAAATTATCATAATACAAATTTAAGTAAACATAACCTTCCGATTTTAAACTACCACCTATACCCTGAATATTTAAATCGCAATAGTGTAACTCCAAATTAATTAAATCCAAAAGTTCATACTTAATAGCCGATAAGATAGCCGATAGCCGGCCCCTGTATCTACTAAAAATTCTAACTGTAACTTATCAAGACTTAAATTTACCCAATTAATACTATCACAAACTAAAACCTGATTAGGACCGAAAAATTCGTCCAAATTTTCCGGTTCATTTTTATTTACCGGCACGGGATTCGAACCCTGATCTTACCATTATTGAACCATTATTATTAGACTGCATTGGGAAATGAGCACGATTCCCTCGAACATACCTTGCACCGTAACCTGACGCGCCTCGTGCTCGGGCACCGCGGCCTCCTCGACCCGCGCAGTTCGACGAAGTTGGAAATTGATGCGATTGCGATTGCGACATTTCCCTGTAGCTTGGAAAATAATTATAATAATTTTGTCCTCGAATTCCACTTCCTCTATAAGGAAAACGTTTTGTATTATTAAAACTAGGTGGTTGGCGTTTATAAGAAATAAACTGGTGGTCCGAAGTTGAAGTAATCTCATCTTCGGCTACTCTGATAGCATCTTTTAAAGATGTTAAATTCCGTGCTGCGATAATTGTCGATAAACGTTGGCTTCTCAAACCCTCTGAAAACACTTAATAGCGTTTTTCTCGGTAAGAGGGCACAATATCTTATAGGCATTTTCATTGCCGTTTGCCTGTGAAATAGTTAGTTCAACAAATAATTTCTCAACTTCCTCGCCAAACACTTTAACAGACTTTTGACCTTGCCTAGCTTGCCCTTTGAAAACTAGACTGTAAGGCCGTGTCAGATTTGCGAGTTAGTAAATATGTACGCATCTCTCCTAATAATAACTCAACTGAATTATAAGAAGTAGCTAAACGCATTTTTGCTCCATAGGTTAACCTACTTTTGAAAACAAATTTAATTAATATCTGTTTACCATTATCATCAAGCATTGACTCATATAACTCAATCGCGTCAATTAATTCTCGAGTTACATTTTCGTCATTGTTCATTTTTGGTAAAAGGGTTAGCAGTCTTAAAATCAAACTTTTCGGTCGACATTTTTATTGGTATACTACTTTCTGGATCTAAATTAGAATTCGTTTCAAAATTTAATACATTAGTATAGCATTCTTCAATAGAACAACATAAAATTAATAATTTATTAGAAATATCTTCAGACAAATTACTCAAAATATTTTTAAATTATTTTAGTATTGTATGTATTAACATACAATACAATACCTATGAATTGATTGTTACAATTTTCATCTAGAGATTTTTATTAATTATACCTGAATGTGGAAGTTGAACAATACGTCACTAGAGGTAGGCCAAAGTCACTGATCATTTGTTGCGTGCTTGTTACGCGCCAAACTTATATAAAGGGTGTATACATTTACGGTATTATTCCTAAAAAAACTCAGACGCATTAAACCATTTTGGTTAAATAAGTGTTTTGTCAATTTCGTTATTAAAGTTGACCTTTATTTTTATTTCCATTTATTTTTTTTATTTTTTTTTTGCATGGTTGCATGCATGTATGTATGTACGTACGTAATGAAATTTAAGTCTTAACATTACTGCATTCAAAATTTCGATAAATTTGGTCGGTTGGCCAAACAAGCACTGGAGTGACGGCGGACGTAAATTAAATAAAATCAACATGGGTATCGTTTTCATGGTTTTCGGGGGTGCCGATTACGAATCTAGACAAATAAATAAAATTTGAGTGTCTGTTTGTAATTTTAGATTCTTTCGATTTTGATAATTCTTTATTGCACACCAAACATAGAAATACAATAAATTGAGAACACATTTGATGTGTTTTTCCGTTAGTAAATTTGATACCTTAACCATATCTAAGGTTAACAACATTTTTGTCTGTCTATCTGTCTGTCTGTCCGAAATGATTCGAAGTCTCGGGCAAAAGTTAGTATTACATATAATTCGAGATTCATGATGGCGGACGCAAATATGGGTATCGTTTCCATGGTTTTCGGGGATGACGATTACGAATATGGAGTAGTGATATCTCTGCACAACTTGATTCATCTATAAACAAATTATTATTAGTATTTTAAAATCATATTAATTTATTTCAGATGTAAGATTTGGATTGAAGCATGTGGGAGACTCGATTTAGTTGGAAAAACTTCTGATAGCCTGAAGAACACACACATTTGCAGTTTGCATTTTAAAGAACATATGTACGGCAAGAAGTCACTGAAGAAAACGGCGATCCCAGAACTACTTTTGCCTATCAAAGACACACGTTCAATTCATACACAAACAGACCCCAAAATTAATATTTTAAATGATGTAGTTCTGGATTGTACTCAAAAACGTCCTGTGATGTAGGCATCAAAAAAATCAAGTGGTAAAAAAAAAAAGTGTAGATAATAGTTCTCAAACTAATGCCAAATTAACTGACCACAATCCCCGAAAAAGAAAACTGAGGAAAGAACTTTTTAAAGTTAGCAAGAAGCTAAAATTATCTGACGAGGAATGTAAAGATATCACGGAAAAACAATTTTTGACAGGATGTGATAAATTTTTATCTCCCCAGTTAGGCGCTATAGTAAAGGCTCAAATGCATTTAAAACCAAATTGTAAAAATAATAGGTACACCAGAGAGTTCAAATTATTTTGTTTAAATTTATATTATACAAGCCCGCTTTCATACAGATTTTTGTCAAAAACTATTTGTATGCCTTCAAAATCTACTCTGGCTAACATGACCTATGACTACCGAAATTAAAGACCAAATGTGGGAAGTTTTAACTGCGTCTGTGAAAAAAATGGCGCCCGCTGATAGACATTGTATCATTTGTATGGATGAAATGAGTCTTAAATGTTCATTATTTTATGATAGCAAACAGGATAAAATTATAGGTTTGCATGAGATTAATAATGAACAACGTCCCTATGCTGCCGAATATGCTTTCACTATAATGTTACGGGGCATAATTTCAAACTGGAAGCAACCTATTGATTTTGCCTTCTTATCATCCAGTAAAATCGAAAAACAATTACACAGTTGGATTATTAATACAGTGAAGAAACTGTTTAGTTTGGAATTCAATGTGCGGGCTTTCGTATCAGATCTAGGCTCCGATTTTTTGCATTTCTCAAAATCATAGGGAATTACTAAAGAAATATGTAGCTTTCGAATTTATGATAAGAAGCTGTATTATATCTTTGACGTTCCTCATTTAATAAAATGTGTTCGGAACAATTTGTTAAATAATAACTACGAATTTGAAAACAAGACAGTTAACTGGGATGATATTCAAAATCTGTATGATTTAGATAAAACTTAAGACATGCGATGTGCACATAGACTGACAGATGCTCACATAATGCCCAATGCATTTCAAAAACAGAAAGTCCGATTCGCATCTCAAATATTCAGTAACTACATACTTCCGAATGTGCGTCCTAATTACGATTTGTCGGAGGAAAACGCATTTCTGTACATATGTGGATACATTTTGAGAAGATGTGTGAAATCGCACAAATGTATTGAAATGATAAAGTACGCTTCTTCATACGATGTCCAATCCACATCCAAAAATTTATACATGCGTCGAAAAGCACAAAAAATGATCCGTTCGGTGGGCTGCAAGTTCCTCCAGACGATTTTATAGAGTACTGCCAAAAATTAGAGGACACTTTACAGGCAAGTTTTACAACGTTTGTTGGAAATAATATTGGAAGTCAATAATATGAACAGCTAAAGAAGATTAATGTTAATACAAAACCATGCGCCTGTTTCCCTTTAGAATTTTTAATAAAATTGTATCTACGTATGAGAATTTACTACATCGTAAAAAAAATAAAAATAAAAATACTTTTAACAAACTATAATTTAATTAATTGTAAATGATATTAATGTAATTTTATATTTAATATTAATCAATTAAAATAATGTTTTGCTATTACATATAATAGGTATTCTGATAACTGCACGGAGAACTATATTAATTGTAAATGCTGTGTACACCTGTAATTAACTTTTGTTTTAGAATAAGTATACCTGTAAAGAAATGATGTAATTTTGTAGCAATAAGTTGTTGGTGTATCAATTTTAAATAAATAAATAAATAAATAAAATCGTCAAATTCAACAATCGCAATCTAAAAACTAGTAAATCCAAATGTCGAAAATATCTTTCAGTTTCGCATTTGTAGCTTTTGCAGGGTTCGTAAATATCTAGTAATAATAGTCAGCCAGAACAAATTCATAATTTGCGTCCGTTAAACCTTGCGATATTCAATTTTGAAGTACATGTTTTGTTAATTTGTTTGGACTTTTTTAGCTGCTATCGTAAGGAATTTCGGCTGAACATATTATATAATTTCATTTTTACCCACAGCTTACTTAACCTGAGAAGCCTGTGTATCCCGATGCAGCTCGGGTTATTACTACCCAAGTAATCAAGTATTCGCTGCCCACTGCTAGAATATACGTTATCATTGGAATATTAGTCCAAGACATTATATAATTCAAGGAACAGAGCGTGAGATCTATTCAGAGTTATTTTATTATTGAGATATTCATCAGATTATTAGCGTCAACTACCCATTACTCCATTTGGCTGCGACCAAAATGTATGGGCCTTTTGGATTTAATTTACGTTTTTTGTTAAACACACAAAAAATTGGCTTTGGGAGACTGAGACTGGTTGCACTCTAACTCTAACCCAATTACTAATTTATTACCAATGTGCCATTAGGAACTTACTTTTATTTTGCATTCAAATTTAGAACCGTATGGTCTTAATTTATTGTATTAGAAAACTGTAATTAGGGCGAATGACTTAATTTTTTTGCTTTCGGATATTATTAGTTTTAAGATAAACTTTTTCATATGACAATTTTAAATCATCTATACTTTTATCTTACTTTTCATATATAAACATAATCAAAAGAACCTCGGCACGTTCTGGAGAGCGTTGTAAGCAACACCTGCACCAACAGGAGTGGTTGTTATTGCACAGTTGTGCCTGAAAAACAACACCTGCGCTCGCAGCTGTGCGCTATCATGATACTTTGATGTGAAAATTATTTTTATTTATTAAAGTTGTGGAAATTGTTTGTAAAATTGTGATTACTCTATCTTATTATTTAAGTACCGTTCGGACTTTAACCAAACCACCTCTTTGGTAATAGCAGGTACCAATCGGCTCATCACAATTTTTTTACATATATTTTTTTTTTTTTTTGTAATTAGTTGAGGATGACAAGTACAATTTTTCGTTTAGGCGACATTCTGCGGAGTTTTGTTTAGGTTATGGGTTACAAGTAACGAGATTTTTAGTTTTAGTTCTTACTTTATTAAATGAAAATGTAACACAAAACTTGTTTTTTTTTTGTCGATGTTATTTGGTTTACGACTTTTGTTTTTTACTATTTCGACATGTCCTAAATAGTACCATACAACACGGAACAATAATGCCATACACCCAGCAATTTAACATTTAGGATTCAACATCGCACAACTTCGACATTTTGCGAATTCAACATTTTAGAAATTCAACATTGTGGTCCAGAAGGGTTTAAACTGCTCTTTTGGTTGAATTTCTTTGGACAAATATCACAGCTAAATGATTCTTCGCCTTTATGTATTTGTTTGTGGACATTTAAATTAACCTTCTGTGTGAATTTCTTTGAACAAATATCACAGCTAAATGGTTGCTCGCCTATATGGATTAGTATGTGCCTGTTTAAATGACTCTTTCGTGAGAATTTGTTTGAACAAATATCACAGATAAATGGTTTCTCGCCTATATGGATTAGTATGTGCCTGTTTAAATTAACCTTCAGTGTGAATTTCTTTGAACAAATATCACAGCTAAATGGTTTCTCGCCTATATGAGTTTGTTTGTGGATATTTAAACTAAGCTTTCGTGTGAATTTCTTTGAACAAATATCACAGCTAAATGGTTTCTCACCTATATGGATTAGTATGTGTCTGTTTAAATGGCTCTTTCGTGAGAATTTCTTTGAACAAATATCACAGCTAAATGGTTTCTGGCCTGTATGGATTTGTTTGTGGACATTTAAATGAACCTTCCGTGTGAACTTCTTTGAACAAATATCACAGCTAAATGGTTTTTTGCCTCTATGTATTTGTTTGTGGACATTTAAACTAACCTTCTGTGTGAATTTCTTTGAACAAATATCACAGCTAAATGGTTTCTCGCCTGTATGGATTAGTATGTGTTTATTTAAATCACTCTTTCGTGAGAATTTCTTTGAACAAATATTACAGCTAAATGGTTGATCGCCTGTATGGATTAGTATGTGCCTGTTTAAATTTCTCTTATCTGCGAATTTCTTCAAACAAATATCACAGCTAAATGGTTTCTCGCCTCTATGGATAAATATGTGTTTACTCATTTGACTCTTACGGAGGAATTTCTTGAAACAAATATCGCAGCTGAGTGGTTTTTCGCCTTTATGAACCCTGATGTGATTAAGTAATTTGCTTTTGTATGAAAAAATCTTGAAACAATAATCACAGGTGAACTGTTTCTTGAAACAGCCGGACTGAGCTTCACTGGCATGGTCTCGCCCCTCGCAGTCATTTGTGTTGTCTTGCTCGCCGTCTTGTTCGATACCTAAACAAATGTTCTGATATGATCATGTTAACTTAGTAGTCAGCTTACGTTTCCAGTTAGAGATATACAGAAAACGTGCTTTTGGGGTTTCAACATGTTTTTAAACTAATTGTTTAAAGAAGACTATGAAATAAATAATAAGAAAAAACATTATGTACAAGTAAAATCAGTATGTTACGATCTTATTACAATGCGGTCTGTACCCACTATATCTCCTAAATGAAACCAGCTAGCTAGCTAGCACAATATATGCATACCTTTAACTTCTATCTCTTGTTTTGTTTCTGGATGTTCCGTGCTCTGTTCACCAAATGTTTTTTCTCTCCTGTCCTCCGGATATATTTCTGTGACCTGGTGTGTTGTGGTTTGGCAGACATATTTGTCGATAACGCTTTGACTTAGCTTCACTATTATTAATTTAGGGACCTTTGCCTTCTGCTGTGCATCAATATTGTCCATATTCCACAACTCCTGGGTAATGCCGGCGAGAGCATCTTCGGATTCAATGAAGGGTTCTTTCTTTAATTCATAGTCATTTGTATTTTCCAAAATTTCATCTTGTTCAATGCCTGAAAATTACCGAAAGGAAAATAATAATAAAAATCTAAGGTACCCAACAGACAATGGCATTTTTAAGCTACATTATATACATTAAATGACATTATTTAATTTATACTAATATTATATAGAGGTAATGTTTGTGAGTTTGTGAGCTTGTAAGGGGTAATCTCTGGATCTGCTGAACCTATTTGAAAAAATATTTTACCAATAGAAGGCTACGTTACTTGTGAGTGACATATGCGGGCGGCGGGCATATATTTCGGGCGTGTCTCTATTTATTATTAAAACCCAATTTCACGCGGGCGAAGCCGCAGGCAATAGCTAGTTTTAAATAAAAGAAATAATTAAGTACCAATAATACACAAGATTTTAGTAAATTACAATATTTTACTAAGGTTTGTATTTTAATGATCATAAGTTTGTTCAAATCGCTTTGATTTAGTTAAAGCAGGAGTCTCAGACATAGACGAGGACATAAAATATAAATATATAATATATTACATAAGACTAGATCAAGTATACGTTTGCTATTGACGATCTTATTAAATTGAAATAGTGAGTCAAAGAGTCAAAGAGACTGCCAGAGTGATTTTAACGTGACTTATAGCTTATCCTGATGTGAGCTGTGTGTCAGGGCTTGTGGCCCATGTTATCTCACTAGCATTAAAGTCCCCTCTCAACAAGACAGAATTATTGTTTGTACTATGTACATTAAAAATATTATTATTTACGTTTTCAGTAAAGGTGTGCAGAAGGTCATGCGTTAAGGGTGGTGGAAGATAAACACCACATAAATAAAGTGTCGTTTGTTTCCCTCCCAGGCGTAGATTTAATGAGACCCAGAGATCTTCGCAATCACTCCCAATTGCAACATCGCATTGAGTCAATTGTTTTTGATACGCAATTAAAACACCGCCGCCTCTATTATTATGATTAGATATTTTGGATGTCTCTCTATCTCGCCTATCGATTCCTTTCGATTTCGGAATCGAAAACACAGCCCTTGAGCCATGTTTCAGTGAGTACTATAATATCATAGTTATTATTTAAGATTTCTTGTTGCACTTCAAACATACATGTATTAGGTTAGGTTACATACATACCTATGAATTTGCTGTTTTGTATGAAAATTATATTTGCATGCAATCAATGCATCTTTGCCAACGCAGTGGCAATTTATTGATGCCCTTCTTAAAGAAATCAGCTGGACGGGAGGCAACAAATTCTTCAAAGGCATTTTGTACTGCCTCTCGGGTATTGAATTTTCTTCCCGCCAAGAAGTTATCCAAATTCTGGAAAAAGTAGTAGTCTGTGCCTACAAGGTCTGGTGAGTAGGGCGGATGACGGAGAGAGACTTCCAACCCCAGTTCTTGCAACTTGGAGACGAGGAGGAGGGAGGAGTCGTGCAGGAGCAGCGAAGACGAGCGATTGACCAATGCTGGTTGTAGATGTGCCAGCTTCTCCATCATTGTGTACAGTTATTCACAGTACACATCTACAGTAATGCTCACCGCGTTTGGTAAGAAGCTGTGATGAATCACACCGGCGCTAGACCACCAAACAGTGACCCCATCACTTTTCTAGTAAGTTTTCATTTAGGGCATTGTTTAGGTGCTGAACCAGGATCCAACCAACTAGCTGAGCGCTTGCGGTTATCAAACAGAATCCATTTTTCATCGCAGGTAACAATGCGGTTACAAACTCCTTCATTTGTGTGTCTGTTGAGCAGTGCAAGGCACGTCTCGACGCGTACTTCGCGCTGGCGATCATTGAGTTCGTGGGGCACCAAACCAAATGGGCCAATATTGTTTTGACGCTAAAGTCGAAAGCTGCTGCTAATCCAGCCGTAGATTGTGTATCATCAGCTTCCACAATCGCCTTTAATTCGTCATTGTCGACCAAAGTCTTCGGACGACCGCGAGGTTCATTTTTCAGGTCGAAATTTCCAGAACGGAATTGAGCAAACCAATAACAGGTGGTGCGTTGGTTTGTAGTGTTAGCTCCGTAAACGTCGTTGATGTTGCGTGCCGCTTGTGCCGCGTTGCTGCCACGACGGTACTCATATTCCATAATTACTCGAATTTTTAACGTATCCATGATAACGAAAAAGATTGAAATGCGATGAAAATGTAACACTAATCAATAAACAAATGACTACTTTTGGAAAAAGAATTCCATGTTTTTAAAATAAAATTAATTTTAAATTAGAATTCATAGCCAAACAAAAATTATTTTGATTTGAAATGGCCAGTACTGCAGAACGGCAATTTCATCGGTATGGCCTATTATTAATCCCTCTGACATTTTGGTAATAGCAGGTAAGAGAATTGAAAGTGACAATATTAACAATAAATTCGTGCTAAGTAGATAAGATTATTTTAGGTCGCTCAAAACTTCCGAATTTTTGACGTACACGTATTCACTTTGGTTTGTTTTCCTCATAAACACTCTGCCATTCTTAACCCAGACGTATCGATAGTCTTTTGCCTTGGCGATTGATCGAGCTTAGCGTGTAGTCTTACCGTTGGGGGCAAATGTTCGCAGATGTAAACGGGTTTCTTGCTACCGCTAATCCCAATATGACTTGTGTTTAGTTTGTCTCCTTTATTCGCTGCTTTTTTGTTAAAGGTGATTGCTGAAGCAAGAAATTTATCACGTATTCTTGGGTTACTGAATTTTACTAGCACCGATCGGGGACGGGGGCTTTCTTTGTTCACTTTCATTATTCTAGTACAAGTTTGAAGATCTTCGTCATTGAGATTGCATTGAATAGGAGTTGAAATTTTTTTAACCGTAGCATTTATATTTTCAGTTTTAAATTCTGGTATACATTGGATTTCTAAGTTATTTGCTCATGAGATTTGTTCCATTGTAGTTAGCCTCGAGCTGATTCGAGCTGATATCTAAAAATTCTCGTCTAATTTTCTTGTTCCAGTGATCGTATTACTTCGCTCTTTTGTGATCACCTCTAACTTTATATCCTCATATTTTTGGTTTAAGAATGTTATTGCCGTGGTAACATCTGGCTGTGTTTTCGTCACCTCCGTTAGCTTTGAGTTGAATTCCTTGATTATGCTGACTTTATGGCCCTTCATGAGTACATTAATTTCTTCGCGAATAATCATTCGCAGATCCGACAGACACTCGGTGCTAAGCGTGCCAGGTTTGTGCGTACCAGTTGCTATACGTCTCATTGTGACATTCTGACCGGCATTTTGATCGTTTGTGTGTATAGGGGTATCGTTTTTACAGGATACATTCCTTATGGGCATATTTTTATTATAGCTTGGGTCTAGAGCACTGTGGACATAGCCAATTGAGTTTATGATCTTCGCTCAGATCTTTAAACTTGATTTTATTGACATTGACACATGTAAAATCATATTTCTTCTTGCACGATTGACAATTCAATATTTCGTTTGAAGTTTGCTGTCGTTGATAGCACTCTAGATCATTAATTTTTAATACAGCGGCCATGATGCGATTATTTGAAGTTTTTAATTTGTGTCACTTCTTATTATAATTAGACAAGCAATATTTATATTAAAAGAAGCCACATGTGCAAAACTCCAGTGCCACTAGGATTTGAACCCAGGTTCTTAGGCGTCGTTTCCACCTGCAAGACAACTTACGCGAGAAGTGTCTGACAGTCTGTCTGACAACAGCTTGTAAGTGTAAACCCCGTAGCAAGTGCTGTCACGACAGTTTGTCAAGCGCTTCCTGCGAGTAGTTGCGAAAGCATGTTTAAACATGTCTGCATGGACTCGCGACAGTTCTCGCTGCTTATCGGTCTAATTTCGTATATCTCGCAGCAAGTATCGTACGCACTTGGCATGTGTTTTTGTTTAAAATAATGAATCAACGACAAAGTCGTTAATGGTCTCGTAAAGAAACTATAAAGTTAATAGGATTTTATGAGTGCAATCCTTGTTTGTGGGACAACCGGCATGCGGATTATAAAAACCGACTTAAAAAAAAAGCTCTGTGCTTAATTCTATCGCACAAGAATTCTCTATAACTGAGTATGAAATATCCCAAAAACTGCATAATTTAAGAAGTCAATGGCAGAATGAATTGAAGAAATTAAAGATCAAGAAGAGTGGAAGTGGCCAAGATGATTTTTACAAATCCAACTGGGGTTATTTCGAGGCTCTTAAGTTGTTAGATGTGGGCAGCGCACCCAGTACTGATGCCTTGGTAAGTAGATAAACATTCATGACCAGGTATGTGTTTAGGGAATGTATTAATAATTAATTGCATGAAGGTAACATACGGCTATAATATATGTTATATCTGCCGTCGCGTCGTGTTTTTATTAAAATATTATAGCGAGTAAACTTACGTAAGCCTTTTAGGTTTTTTAACAACTGTATATTTACGGAAAGTTCGTGTAATACGCAAGAGATCTTGAAGAGATTTACACACTAATATCTGTGTGATAATTGGTTGGGTAAGTATTATTAAGCTTAGTAAAAGTAAATTATGTTATAATGGGCGCTATTATATATTTACATTCATTAATTATTTTTGTGGATATTTCGTCATAACCAACCGTATTTGTATTTTTTAAAGAAGTAATAAGTTGTATTGTTTCGTCACAGGTGCATGGTTTCAAAAAGATACTCATAGGATTGTCCTGGATATTACTTGTGAATTTAGAATTGGAAGTCATTTATGTTAGAAGTTTTAATAAAGTATTTATTAAATGTATTTGCTATGGCTCGTGGCGTATCTACTATGGTATTATTTATATTTATTTCTGTGATAAATCTTTTTTCGTTACCTTTGTTAGAGCAATTTTTAACAATATTCCAAGAGGCATTTGCATTTATTTTTAGCTTTAGCGACATATTCTGTATGTGAATGTATTTCTGCAAGCCTAAAACACTTCCTTAATATTTTACTATATTTTTTGTATTTGTTTTTTGTTGATATATTTTTTTTCCCGATAATAGCTAGCTAATTTTCGTTTTGTTTCGCAACTTTTTTTTTAAGCCTTTTGTTATCCAGCGAGGTACTGTATGTTTATTTGTTACCTTTAAGCGGACTAAAGGGAAGCAGAGCTTATATAGCATTATGAATAAATCATAAAAGCTGTTAAACGCTTCATTACAGTTTTTAAAAAAATAACATTCAATGTTATTTCGAAATGTTATGTTCGAAATGTTTGCTAAGTAATCTTTACATTTTTTTATGTTATCATTTTTATATTATCTTTTGTAGATATAGTGGCATTTACTTAAGTTGCGGTTACATGCATCTATTGTTTCCGAAATAAATTGTGCTGTGTTATGGTCTGAAAGGCCTAAGTGTAATAATTCGGTTTTGGCATGCAATAAGTTACTTAATATAACCATTAAAGATTGGTATAACCTTCATACTACGTATTTACTATCTTATAATATACCTACATAATGCTGCATTATATTAAAATATAATACTATTATAGGATAAAAGCTAGTACCTATTAAAAAAGTTCTTGGTGGCGCTGCCATTTAGGTATTTTCACGACTTATTTGCTAAGCTGTAAGTATATATATATTTATTTGAATCCAGTTGAAAATAATATAACAAAATAAAACAAAACACATCTGTATGACATTAAATATCTATATTTTCTTCAATGTCATATACTATTAACAAATCATGTAGGAATGGCGCTGGAGGGCATATATTTGACTGAAATCTAGCCCAACCTATATACCAAAGAACAGTCATAATATGTGAACAACAGCCAACAAAATTATTATTTATTTTAATTTATATAAAATATATCTATCGGCTAACATGTCTGCTTTGTATTTTTGCACGTAACAGCCAGCAGTTTTCATTAACTAATTCGCTTGGTAGTCTGCTGTTTTGTTCTCTATACATCTCAATAGTATACACACCGTTGGCTCTGATATGTTCCCCATAATAACATCTTGCTTGTTTTATTTGGTAAGTACCACAAGTGATTAATATTAAATCATCCATCGTTTAATGTGGGAAGTCAGTCAAATTATCAGAGCCAACATTAATATTCACAAATCGAGCCCTCCAGCGATTTAAACTAAGTTCATTTACATGATCAGCTAAGGTGTTATGAATTAACATTTTTTCTTTTATAACAGATATTATTTGACCTGCATCAGGTCTATCTAATATTCTAGGATGGCACCTGTTTATTAATGCTGCACCAATTGCAAAATCTTGCATCATGTGAGATGATGCTCGATTAAAAACTCTTGCCGGAACAATTTAAATGATTGTTTAAATACACCATTGATGACTTCAACAACCCAGCGACAAATAGTCACTTTTCTAGAATAATTTGCTTCAATGGTAGGTAATTGTGATTCACCTTCTTCTCGTGAGGATGGAACTTGAACTGAGTACCACATTCTCTCAGTAGTGGTAAAGAGTCAGTCTCACCCGGATTGACATGGAATATTTATTCTTTCAGTTTTTTAGCAGTCAGGGAAAATACAGCCTCTGTATGCATGCATGTGTATTGGGAGCTCTCGTGTGACTGGGTAGAATTATTTCTGAATCACTTGTAGCAGACGCTGATGCTGATTCAGTTATAAAACGAGCCGAGGCCCTGTCTGCTCTCTGCCAGCATGGATGACAGATGCGGCTTGATGACTTACATATATTACAATTGTTTATGATAAAATCAAAACCATACAGTAAACAGATAAACATAATAGATGAGTTACTTTTATAGTATTTTTAAACCAAATGAAATATTACCTCTTGTGGAGGACGTTGGACATTTCTCACGGATAAGATAAATGAGGTTGGATTGGCAACCGTGATACTTTTACTTGAAAACCAGCGTTGCCGCCTGTCTCCCACCAATGCACTCCACTACATAAGAAATAATAATACATACACGAATTACGCACACTAATTAACAAATCACACCTAGAACAGAGGGCTGCGATTTGGTACTCACACTACGTTGAGTCGGTAACGCTACGACACAACCACATGCTCAAAATTCACACGCACGCTAGGGCTTGCTATCATCATTAACAGCCATAGGACGTCCACTGCTGGACATAGGCCTCCTCCAAAGATTTCCACAACGAACGGTCCCGGGCCACCCGCAACCAACGGCAGCCCGCGACCTTCATAAGGTCATCGGTCCACCTAGAGGGAGGCCGTCCAACGCTGGGCTTTCCAGTTCGTGGTCTCCACTCTAGAACCTTTACTTCTAACCTTTTAGGGCTTGCTATGGTCGATAGGAATTTTCGATATTGAAAATGGTCAAACTTGAATCTTGAAATCATCTTAGTTTCAGTTAGATTTACGATTCCTGAGCCCTAACTTTTGAAAGCGGCGTAAGAGTAGCGGGGCAAGTATGGTTGCGCGTGTACAATATGTGCATCCCCACTATTTTTGCCGAGGGCTCATCGTAAATCGTAAACCGTCCTGTAGCTATTGGTAATTGAATGAAAAATTTTAATAGTGCTCCACTAGTAATTTTATACTAACTAAAACATTGTGTCAAAGGCGAATTTAATTGGTATTGGGATAGAAAATGAAAAAAAAATATCAACATGTATTACCTTTATTTGTAATCCAAAATAATTAGAAAATCAAAGCAAAAAAAGAAGTCGGATAAATATTATGTAGCAAAAAGACTAGCAAAATTTTACTACCGAGAACAGTAGTAACTCATTCTGAAGAAAAATAATTTGTCGATAAATCATCGATCACTGACTGCACTATCCAGGCGACCGAAGCGGACGTGACGCGAACGAGTCGAAAGGCGCGGTAATTTGGCTTGCTTTGCAACCCATTGCGCGTCAGATGTGTCTTCTCGCGAAATATTTGCGTACTTCACCAGCAATGTATATTTTCTGTGATTCTTGGCTTAATTGTAGTTTCTACTTAGAAGTTCATAATTCGAACTAGTTTTTTGGGAAAAATACTAAAAAACTAAGGTTTTTATGCTTACCGATAAAAAGAAATTCCTCCTTGATTCATATTTGATGTCTGACTCTTTAATTTGCACATAACAATCGCACAACACGGCATTTTCAAAGGATTTTAGCGCTGCTCCGTACTGCGAGGCAATCAACAAGCGACTAAAAAGTATGAACGCGTGGTTCGGTTGAAGTATGATTGTCCAATCATACTTGTGGCGCGTCTGCCCCGCGCACATTGCCAATCCAACCTCATTTATCTTATCCGTGACATTTCTAATGAGGCTTTCTCTATCCGTATTAGTTCGTAATGCGTGACTTCTGATCCTTCTAATCGATCGATCACAATTTATAGTGATTTTGACGCACAGTGCTATCTAGCCCTTGTTGTAGTGCAAGACTACTACCTGGGTAGTATTACAATTACAATTATAACTAATATTATAACATTGTAGTAGTACAATTGTAGTGGCGCTTATTTAAATATTATCAAAAATCATGTCTTTTTATGGTACATTTCTGGACAAAGTAAGTCTTCTTAAAACAGTTGTCCACTGTGGGCCTGAAATGGGCTTTCCCCTTTACAAAAAGCGAGGCCGCTACGAACTAGGCCAATAGCTATTCTGCACTATTCAATATGTCAAAATTGTTAATGTATCTTTGCTTCTGAGATCAAGAACGTCGAGGGCGGCACTGAAAATTTCGGGAATCAAGGAAGTGACACAACATTACTATTTAAAAATGTATTTATTGCTTTTCGAAGTATTCTCCGCGAAATTTGACACATTTTTTCATACGATGGAACCAATCATTGAAGCAACCATTCCATTCGGAAGTTGGGGTCTCCAAAATAGCCGTTTTGTAGGCGTCCACAGCTTCTTCAGGTGATGAAAATCTCTGACCACGCAATTTATTCTTTATTTTAGGGAAAGTATAGAAATCATTAGGGCTTAGGTCGGGGCTGTACAGCGGATGGTCTAATAATTCTATGATTTCTTGCTCTAAAAACTCTTTTGTTCTGTGCGCGGTGTGAGAACTCGCATTGTCGTGATGGAGGATGATGCGGCGGTTGCAGTTCTCTTTACGGAGTTCAGAAACGACCTGTGGCAAACAAATGTTAGCATACCATTCTGCATTAACCGTTCTTTGTCCCTCAAGAGGAATAGTCGCAACATGGCCGGTTTTGGAGACAAACGTGGCCACCATTTTTTTTGCAACACTCCGTGAACGAACAATTTTTATTGGCTTTAACTCATTTTCGAACACCCAAACTCGTGACTGGTATTTTGTTTCGGGTTCGTACGCGTATATCCAGGATTCCGCACCTGATACGATGTTGTGTATACAGCATTTGAGGATCCTGCGTGGAATCTTTCGAGAGTTCTGACGCACCAAGTAACGCGAGCCGCTTTTTGCTCTTCACAGAGAAAATGCGGTATCCATCGGGAAAACAACTTTTTTACACCTAATTGTTCATGCAAGATTATTTGTATTTGACTCATGCCAATGTCTAAAGTTGCCTGAATTTCGCGGTATGTCACATGTCGATCTTCCTAAATCAGCTCACGCACAGCATCAACGTTTTCTTGGGTGACTGCAGTTTTTGGACGACCTTGACGGGGATCATCACTGAGCTTGACACGTCCACGTTGAAATTCAGCAAACCAGCGATAAATTGTGGTTTTGGATGGGGCTTCATCACCAAATGCAGAAATCATCCGGTCAACACACTGTTTTTGTGTTAAACCACTTCGAAAGTCATAATAAATCATCGCTCTAGAATTTTCTCGAGTCAATTCCATTTTCTCAACGACTAAACAAGTTTGACAAGACCTTGTGTCAAGACCGAGAATCTTTTTTTAAATAAATAAACGGTATTCGATTTTTTAACCAAGGAGTTTTAAATTAAAAAGATTTTAATATGACAGGAACAGTGGAAATATTCCATTCCCGATACTTTTAGTGCAGCCTATGTAACAGTTAATTGAGATTTTTATTATATTTTGTTCTCTATCAAATATTTAATACACATCCATGACACAAGAACACAGAAAAACTTTTTGTTCCTTCGGCGGAATTCAAACCCGACCCCCATCAGCATCAACACGCTCAACCACTGAGCCACAGTGATTATTAGCGTAGGTACTATTTGTAAAATTATTATGAGTCATCCCAACAGCATTTTCTCTATTGCATATGCATTGCACGCTATTATAATAGCAGAATGTATCAGCAGCTCTCACAGCATATAAGACCATTATGTACTACATTCTAGCAATAAAGGAATTTGATTTGATTTGAAATTTCTTTGACAAAAAAATAACCACAAGTAAACTAGTTTCATGTAAGATCACATGCAACTTCATGACTCGATTTTGTGAAAAACCGAATATGGTACATACTCCACATGGTGTGTAATATAGAAACCATTCTCAAGTAAATAACTTTGTATACCAAAATTAATCATTGTTTTAAGCTTTTAAAAAATATAATATATGTACTAATTATCTTTTTTTCATAAATATTAAATATTATGAAAAAAAGAATTTAATTACTTACAAGAAAATTATAATGAGTCCTTTAGTTATGTAGGGCATTAAGAAAAGTATTTATCAAGTATTAATCTAGTAAAGGTAGTCACAAAAACATTTTTATGTATATATAATAATCCAACATACAAAGTGTTTTCTGTTAAAAGAAATGTCAGGATCGCATTGCATGGCGGTCTGTAGTCAATATTTCTAAAGGAAACAAGCGCTAGCGCAATATGTACATACCTTTATCTCCTAACTCCTCTTTTATCTCTTGATTTATTTCTACATTTTCAGTGCTCTGTTCCCATGTTGTGGGATTTTGACGAACACTTTGACTTAGCTTCACTATATTCAATTCCATACCATTAGTCTTTTTCTGTGCATATATATTGTTGACATTCGATAACTGTGTAATGCCGGCAAGAGCATCTTCGGATTCAATGGAATATTCTTCCTCTAAAAATATAAATCTATACTTATAATAATATTATAAAGAGGAAAGATTTGGTTGTTTGTTTGCATTGAATAGGTTCCGAAACTACTCCGGAAGAATTTTGATAAAATTTGGCAGGCTACTTCTAATCCCGGAAAATGTACGATTCCCGCGGGACTTCCTTTTACGCGCACGAAGTCGCGGGCAACATTTAGTATATTATATACCAACTTCATAGTCATATGTATTTTATAGTTTCATCTTCTTCAAGATCAATGAATTGATCAAGATCAGAGAAAATCAATGGGACGCAACAAATAAATACCTTTACTAATAATAATACCTACTTTAACTAAACATTAAATCAAAACATTTAATCTTCTTTCTTATATTATATAATTATCTAGCCAAGAGCATGTCAGGACATGTCAAAGGAGCATAGCCGGGCACCGTTAATCAAATAGTTAACCTCGTTAATTGTTAATCCGCTACAAAAAAAGTTAGCTTCGTTAAACGTTAATGCGTTACATTTCGGAAGAATTAACGCAAGTTAACGTTAATCGTTAATCCGTTAATATGTGTAAAATTGCACCTTCATATCGTTGCGTTAGGGAACTTAGAAAACCTTTTTTAACCCCGTTTAGGTTCTAATTCATTCATCAATTATCAAGACGCAAATGATCACTGACAGTAATTTATAATAATAACAAACAAACAAACAAACAAAACACTCGTTACTCTAAGCACCGGCGCTAAGTAATGAAATGATCAAACGAAACAGCAGTTTGCAGCAGTTCGCAGGTTTCTTTCTCACACGCACGCGCCGGCAAAATATATCTAGTTTTGTTTTTGTTTCACTCGCTGCCACGCGCCGCCCGGCACTTGTCGGTGCCGTGCGGCGTAACTATTAGGCATTGGATTAACGATTAACGGACTTCTGTATATTAACGGAAGTTAATAACGTGTCCGTTAACATTTTTAAAAGTTAACTTAAAAGTTAATCCGTTAATCAAAATGTTAACTTCGTTAATTAACGATTAACGGATTAACGAGTTAATGCCCAGCTATGAAAAGGAGAGTTCCGTAACTATCAATGTGAAATAAGTTTTTTTCAAATTACTTCTAAAGTTACTGTCCGACTATGTTCAAAATAATTTTCTTAAAGAGTATATAGCATGATCTATCAACGTGATAGTTAATATTATTCTCTAAAATTGGAACTCAATGATCATAAATTAGTTTTTGGTTTGTTACACGAGCCTTGTTCAAGTAACACTAACACTTGGACCAATCAAAGAACAAGACTAGCAGGAGAATGTCTAACCACCACAGAAGCACAGAGTAGAAAATATATTTACGTACAGAGATTTAGAAGACCCCTTTAATTGCCCACAATTTTTCCACAGAATCGTGGACACGCCGTATGTTTGTAGTAGGTCAATCGAATCGAAAGCTAACAATGTAGCTGTTTATCTGTTCCTCTTTCTTTAATCTGTGACAGAAGTCTCGGAACCCAACTGTAGCCTCTCTTATTATCAGGCAAGCCACAAGACGATAGTGTAAAACCTACCATTGTCACTGCAAAATTCTGTCTTCACATCTGACTCCTGTTCGATATGAAATGAAGGGGGTGTTATAGAAATAATCTTCATCCTGGATGTTGATAATTGTACCACCGACTCAAATGCTTTAAAGTCTATTGCAATCTAAAAACAAGTAAAACTTTAGTTAAAAGATTATTCATTTGCATTAATAAAATGCAAATGAATAAATAGATGTTTACAAAAATTGATAATTTTCATTAATTTCAAATGTATTCTCCATGGACAGTAAAAAATACTTGTATGAGAATTATTTCGAAACATCAATTAGCTTCTAAGATATTTAATTTTATGGTTAAGTCATGGTGGAACTAAGTGGGTACATAAATATTTTCAGTGTATTTTTGCTACCTAGCTCATTAAAGCTGTTCTTTCGTAATTTAGTGTTTTAATACTTATTCTGGACATAATAGTGGCGACGAAGGGTAAAGTTTGTGAAAATGGATCGAAAATGCATAAAATTTAGTGAATACAATACACAAACAGACAATTGGGACAACTATATTGATAGACTAAAGTTTTGTTTTGAAGCAAATGGAATCATAGTGGACAATGTAAAACGTGCCAATTTTATTACGGTGTGCGGTCCGCAAGTGTACGAAACATTACTGGCGTTAATTACTCCGCGAAAAGCAACCGATGTGTCATTGAATGAAATCATAGACATTCTAACCAAACATTATAGTCCGAAACCAAATGAGATATCTATGTCGTACAAGTTTTATAAACGCGATCAAAATCGCGGCGAATCCGCTGCCGAGTACATAGCTCAACTTCGACGGATAAGTGCTAACTGCAATTTCAGCGACTTAGAACGTATGTTGCGGGACAGACTCGCGTGTGGCATGAAAGACGAGAAATTGCAGTACGAGTTGCTGAAAAAAGACAATCTTACTTACCAGGACGTAGTCGACGCCATGTTATCATCTGAAAGTGCCGTAAAAGACATGCGTATGATACATGTAGTGGAGAGCACCAGCTACAGTGGCGCGCAGGTGCCGTCAGGAGCAACCGCGCTGGCTGCTGCACCCGTTGGGTCGCCGTTGCCGCCGCCGGAACCTATGGATTTGGATGTCAACGCGCTGCGCCCCCGCCCTGCTCCGCGAACGTCGGCGCCACCTACTGCAGCACTGCGGCCTGCTCCTCGAAATTCTTTTCGACTGTGCTATCGCTGTGGAGACAGGCACGGTGGCGAATGCCGTTTCATCAATACGACGTGTCGGTTCTGCAAGAAAGTCGGACACCTGGAAAAAATCTGTATGACCAAGAAAAATGCAAACAAGAATGTACCCACATCAACCAACCTACAAAGTTCATACAAAATATTAGATGTGTATTCTACATATTATCACCTCGTTTGACCAGAATAGCAATCGCTTTAACTGCACACAACTATAATATATTATACAAGCCTGGAGCACAGTTAGGTAGCGCTGACAGTTTGAGTAGGTGGCCACAGCCTGTGCCAGAAAAGCCTGAAGAGGAAATGAGCGAAATATTATTAATGGCTGAAAAACCAGAAGACTTCCCGTTTGACGCTCAGCATATTGCGACAGAGACACAAAAAGATAAAACATTGTCTCAAATAATTCATTATGTCCTACGAGGGTGGCCTTTAAAAGTAAGAGAGCCAGAGCTACATACCTACTGGCTACATCGCTCTGAATTATCATTACAAGATGGCTGTCTTTTGCTTGGTAATCGCGTAGTGGTTCCGCCACTTTTGCGTGAAGCTACGTTACGAGCATTGCATAAGATGCATAGTGGAATTGTGCAGACCAAAGCACTAGCAAGAAGTTACGTTTGGTGGCCATATTTAAATGAAAATATAGAAGCACTAGTGAGTCAATGCAACAAATGTCTTGAACATCGGCATATGCCACCTAGAACACAGCACGAATGGAGAACACCCACTAGACCTTGGTCCAGGATTCACATAGACTTCGCTGGCCCTTTTCAGAAAATTTTTTTGATCATCGTGGACTCGTACTCAAGATGGCCTGAAGTCGGCGATAAATCGTTAACAATATGACCTCGGCGACGGTGATCCGACACCTACGAACAGTCTTCGCGACACATAGTCTGTGTGAGATATTGGTGTCTGACAATGGTACAGCTTTTGTGTCTGAAGAAATGAGGCAGTTTTTAGACTCCAACAAAATAAGACACATTACCACAGCACCATATCACCCTGCTACCAACGGATTGGCTGAAAGGATGGTCCAGACTGTAAAAGATAAAATACGTAAAATGGATTACCTAACATGGGATGTAAAGATACCTAGTGTGCTACTAGGTCTCCGAGCAACACCTTGTGCTGGAACACAAAAGAGTCCTGCAGAGCTCTTGATGAATCGGAGGATACGTACCTTACTGGATACCCTACATCCAGACCATATACAACGAAGAAGAACCGATAAACAAATACATGACAATTGTCAGAGACGGAACAGAGAGACGAATGTTGGTTGTAAAATAAGATACCGAAACTATGCCTCTGGTCCAAACTGGTTACCTGGAGTTATAGTGGAGAAAACGGGTCCATCCAGTTATAAAGTGCAGACAGAAGGTGAGCTTATCATCGACAGGCATATTGATCAAATTATAAAAATCACATCACATGATAAGGACTTATCTCATGATACGGATGGAGGGAGAGATTCTAATATCTCAAGAAACGATGAGTCGCAAGATATTATAGAAATTCCTAGTGAAGAATCTTGGGCTGAGATGTTAGGAATACCAAAAAATTAAATTGTTATTTTGATTTATATTTATTGACTGCTGCTTACATTGTATTGTTTAGAAAATAATTTTTTTTTGGTTCAATATTATTGATGATGTTTCACATGTTAAATTATTATTATTAGTTTGTTTTTTTATGCTATACTTAAGGGGAAGGTATGTAGAATACACATCTAATATTTTGTATGAACTTTGTAGGTTGGTTGATGTGGGTACATTCTTGTTTTTCTTATTGACTTAATAAGATGAACTAAGTGGGTACATAAATATTTTCAGTGTATTTTTGCTACCTAGCTCATTAGAGCTGTTCTTTCGTAATTTAGTGTTTTAATACTTATTCTGGACATAATAATTTGGTACAGTACTGATTTTATTTTTGGCATTATAAAATATTAATAATTTCATATTTTAGGGGTGGATCCCCATACATGGATAGTGGGGATGATTTTTTTTTTTCATTCTAGAGGGGTAGAGGGGTTGTCGATAAAGGTTACATGACATTTTAATCAAGTAAACCACTTTCGAGTAATTAAGACCGGGTTATATAGTGATGTAATGCGACAGTTATAACACAAATAACTAGTGTATCTGTATACATGATTTTACGTACCTAGTATCAATCAACATTGTCTTATATTGGGCAGTTGACAGGGCAGGGGCAGTTGATTCAAATAAATCAAAATTTTCAAATTTTGATTGATTTGGATCATTCTATGACAGCTTTTACTCTGTACATATTAAGTGTATATATTATCTAGTCTGTGCTGGTAGTCCATGTTTATGGGTCATACTCACAGCTCAGCTAAGTTATGTCTTATATCTAATGGTTTAGTGTACTTTTAGCATTTTGATATATTTCTCATATATTTCTCCAAAATATTAAGTAGTTTATCCAACTCCTATGCTTTCCTTGTGTTTGCCGAATACCATTACTTTTTAACAATTGTTCCTTACTAGCAACATTATCAATTGGTGTAATAATAGGTATAGGTTGATTTTTAGCCCTACTGGTTATTTATATTTTTATTTGCTTTTTTGTGACATTCATTCCTCATTATCTCCGATCATACTGAGTTTAGTTAAAAATAACCATTGCAAGTTTGATTCCTAGTATTCCCATAAATTCAAATATCACAGTTTAATTAATGGCCGCGCGAAAACTAAAAGGATTTACCTTCCATACAAAATCGGGCGTTGCCCTTTGAGATAAATTGGCTGTTTTTTGGTCGATTTGGGACCAAATGAAACCAAATCATACAAAATTTTATATTGTCACATTAAAGATATTTTTTTTCAGCAAAAGAGTATAATTATTAAAATAAAATTTAAATTCTACTAGGTTTGTTTGACTTGACTTAAACCCAATTCATTTATAAAATTTAGGAGTAATGGTCTCAGGATATCAAGGCACTCGACAATGTGTACAGCATGTGTGCAGCCAACTTTAAAGAAAATAACCGTAATTATTATTCATTAATTAATTGAATAAAAATTTATTAAAAATTTTACCTTATAATTTACGAGGTTTTCATAGACATACTGAAGATCTGTTTCGTAAATGTTAATTGTTCGTTTATTTAATGAAAAGCAGGCAAAGCAACAAGTCTTTTTTAACATTTTGTAAGAGTTATTACTTTATTTAAAATAACAATAAATTTGATTAAAAAACTATTATGTGTGATGATGACCATAGATGAGTATTTATTTTTCTTGTTCTTCTTTAATTATGGCGGTCTCAGTGAGTTGCCAATGTTTTTTTTTTTTAATATATGGCGTCGGCTTATCTTAAAACCATTTGCCAGTGTCAAGTAAAAAGGCGGAAAAGAGAACTTTCGTTTCTATTTTCAACACTGTATTCCTATATCGTCAAGTCTAAAGTCTAGTCAAAGTCCAAATAAATAGTCAGAACAGTCAATGAGTCATGTCAGTCGATTCAGTAAAGTGGTAGACGCTTTCTTCTTCTTTATATTGTAGGTCTGGTGAAACAACAAGGGTACAGTTACCTAATAATCTAATCTTCTTCTTTAATTATGGCGGTCTCAGTGAGTTGCCAATGTCAGAGTGTTTATATGTAGACTTTGCTCTATAAATTGTAGGTCTGGTGAAACAACAAGGGTACGTTAGGGTAAGTTACCTAATAATCTAATCATCTATTGAATCACCTAAAACAAACATACAAGTGTTAGTAAAAACATTACAATCTTATATTGTTAGAACGAATATATGATGTAAGTACATAAAATTTAAATAAATGTAGTATTTACATAACATAAAACTGACTAAAATTGATAGGGCGAGGAATGTAATTGGGACGAAAGTCATATAGGAGGAATGGTTTCTTGGGCAACAGAAAAAGATATGATCCACGGTAGGTACCCTCATCTAGGCCACTCACAAAGATTTTTTATTATTATCCTCGACCCTGATCTTTGCAAGGAAGACGGGGGAGCAACAATGATCTAATCTGACTCGGCAGATTGTCGAGTACACTGGTTTGCTACACCGCAAATACTTACAAACCACGGTCTGACTGGTACACTACCTTGTATGTCAAAGTAGTGTTTGCATTTAGTATTACTTGAGCTGGCCCACTCATTATTCCACCTGATAGTTAATGTTTTTTAGCTAGCGAAATTAAGCGATTCTGACGAGACAATTAAGACATTCGAAAATAGTGAAATTAATAATTAAGTTCTAGCAATACAGTTTGTAATGGCTAAGTCCACCTGATGTTATGGCATCTTTAGCACAGGCGTCTACACTCTCATTACCAGTAATTCCACTATGACTTGGAATCCATGCTAACGCAACATGGATATTTTGGACACGGCATTTAAGGAGTAGCTGTCTTATTTTCAAGATCAATGGGGATTTAGATTTCAATCGGAACTGGTCGGCTGAAATACCCTCGAAAACCCCCCTGGAGTCCGAAAGGATAAGCGATTTGTTCAGGCTATGAGACTCAATAAACGAGAGGGCTTCAAAGATGGCAAGTGCGTCGCCCGTGAATACAGATGAAGTAGGAGGCAATTTAAAATTAATAATCACATTAACCCTCGGAATCCACACAGCCGCTCCAACACAACCATCCAACGAAAGTTTGGAAGCATCAGTAAAAATAAGCAGCCAATCCGCAAAATGCAAATCAATATTTTGTTTAAATTGAGTAATAGCTAGAGAGCACCCTTTGTCTATGGGGAGGTTAAGAATAATGTTTGGGGAACCATATGTGGCACCATATGTGGTGGTGGTGGTATTAAGTCTGCACTGGAAAATTGGACATGGAATGTGGGTTAATTAAGGTAGCTGATCAAGAGACAGGGGATCTTTATGAAGCCAATAATCAAATGATGAAGTCAACTGAGATAGAGTATGTAATTTGCCTATAAGGGGGTGTAAAGAATTTTGATAGGCTTTAAAGAGGAACCTATCCGAAATATATTGCCGCCTGATGTTAAGTGGCGGGTCAACACATTCGACTTGTAGGGTGTTAATTGGTGATGATTTCATTGCTCCTACTATAATCCTTAAAGACTTGGATTGAACTTTATCTAGTACCTTTAATGGGACCTTATTACACGGCTCCAGTAAGAAGGATTCATAATCAATGTGACTGCGGATAAGAGCATTGTAAATAAGTTTTTGTGTATATGGGTGTGAGCCCCACCAAACACCACTGATCGACCGCAGAACATTAATATTTCTCTTACATGTTTGGGCTATATAATTAATTTGGCAGGCTCCAGTCAGTCTTGAGTCTAGATAGACTGCTAAAAATTTAACCCTATCCCTAACCGGGAAAACTTGTTGGTTATATTGGATATTGACATCAGATATAATTTTGGACCGAGAGAATACTACAACAGAACTTTAAGAAAACGAAATATTCAAACCATGTCTATCCATCCAATCAGTACGATAGCTAATGGCAGATAGGGTTGCCAGGCGTCCGGATAAAGCCGGACACAGTTAGGCTTTTTGATTGCGTGTCCGGCCAAAATAAACGGTGTCCGGCTTATCCGGATTTTATAAGGCTTTTTAGTATTTAAAAATGTTGATAAGTGTTTATTTAGTAATTAATTTTAACTTGACTTTATAACAATAATTGGACTGATTAATAATAAAGTAATTAGATTGACTTGGCCTTCGATTTTTTTTATATTTCATTAGAATTTAAGAATATTTATGGTAAATATCATAAAGCTTGTTTTTAGTAAATATTTTACTGTCGTATTTTTATTAATACTGAGACAAAATCGTCAATAATGTTGGGTGTCCGGCCTTTTTACCCAAATGTCCGGCCAAACTAGTTCGTCTGTCCGGCTATTAGGTTTGGCGACCTGGCAACCCTAATGGCAGAGCTTAGACGAGCAGAACATTCCGCAATATCTTTGAAGCAATGTGCAATGTCAAATCATCCGCATACTGTAGGATCTCACAAAAACTACTTACGGATAAATCTAAATCATGGGTATATATTATATTGTAAAGGAGGGGACTAAGAGATCTTTGGGGAGGAACTTTATAAATTAATCTGGGGGGAAGGGTTGATTTTTGAGTGGAGACTACGACGGATCGATGGGATAGGGAATTACATATATAATTATTTATCTTCACTGGGACACTCAGATTAAGCAATTTTTGCCAGAGTACCGGAAGAAGAACGTTGTCGTATGCGGATGATATGTCAATGAACATTCCCACCAGGTGTTCCCTTTTTGAGCAATGCGTATGTCGGCTACAATGGTACCGAGACCGTCCATTGTGCTATAACCTTTCCGAAAACCGAACTGAGTGATTTTTGATGAAATGTTCTAAAATTTTGCCAAAGTTATTGAAAGAGCGATAGGTCTATATCTAGACGGTCACTACTAAGTTTTCCCGGTTTGAGTATAGGTAGGATGATCTGTGACCTCCATTCCTCCGGGGGAACCTCAGTTTGGAAAATACCATTTAAGACATTCAGGCACACTTCTTGGGTAATGTGGCCACTGTTAACGAAAAAGGAATATGGTATTCCATCACTGCCTGGAGTGGTATCCTTCAATGAACTTAAAACCAATCTGAATGCCTCCGGAGAAAATTGGCTATCCAAATAGCTCAAAGGTGGGCCAGAAAATACATGATTTCGACATTCGTCGAAAGATGGAACCGACGGCCACCGAGGGGTGAAAGACTCAAACAAAACGCCAACCATCTTTCTTTTTTTCAGAGAGTAAGTGACGCACTTCAGCTGCCACTTTTATAGTTTAAATAGTTATCTAAAGTCATAGGCCTATAAAACAATTTTTTCGGCATCTTTGCGGCGCTTACAGGCTGCAGTGCACTCTGCGTCCCACCATGGAGGAGAGAAGTTCTACGATCTCCTGTTATTTTAGTGGAATGGTCCTATCCGCAGCCGCTAAAAGTTTTTCAACGTTTCAAAAAAACGTTTTTCAAATTTAAGTATGACGAAAGAGTGTCGTTAGTGTTGACAGGCAAGAGGTTAATTTCTGAATCTGTGATGTCAGCAAACTGAGGCCAGTCCGCATTATTAATTTTGAATTTAATTCGAGAAGGGGATGTTGTTATCTGTCTAGTCTGTCTGTATGTTATTGATAATATAATGGGAAAATGATCACTACCATAAGAGTTAGGAAGGACTGCCCAGGAACACAAAGGAGAAAAAGAGGTGGAACATAATGAATCTATCATTATGCTCCACCTCTCTTTCTCCTTCATCTACCACACTCCTCGGTTTCTGTAAAGGAGAAACCCGACGAGTAGAAGATCCATCATTATGAATAACTAACTAGGTTATTGTGATCAATTATATCGATCAGGAAAAAGGAATGGGAATCATTGAAGTGTGAGCCCCAAGATGAATGGTGAGTGTTAAAATCACCCAACACAACTAAGGAGACACGATGGCGGCCAATCTTCTTTATTCCGTCCATTTTTGAATAGAAATTGTCCAAATAGAATTGGACTAAGGTTTGAATTTGTCTCTGGCTACGACTCGTGTGCAGTATCGTCGGCACCATACAATTTTTGTTCGCAAAATCGGGGTTCACATAGTGAAGTTGAATAGAAGGCACTGAGTGTGAACTATTTGTAATTCTTTTAGCCAATGGCTCATTGGCTTGTGCGCTTTCTACTACCTCCACCGGGGTCCGGGGGATCTGAGTCAAGATCCATTATTATAGAAAAAACTAACAACTTAACTTAAAACAAAAAAATTATAATACCTATTAAGTACTTACTATCCGACAAAACACAAAATATAATTAAGATAATTCAATAAATACTAAAGAAAAAACTACTAAAATCATAAAAATAACACTTTTAAAAACAAAAACAAAAGAAACACTTGTTGACAGGACTCAACCAAAGCGCAATCTGGGAGTTTTGCCGGGGAGTTCAATGGGTGATGTTGTGGAATTTGTAGTATTTAGTTTTTAGTTTAGTATAAATTTGTGTTATCTCGGTTCTTAATGTGTAATATTGGTAGAATATTAACCATTAAATATTCGTTAACGTGCACAAGTGTGGGCAAGTGGTACAACTTCTAAAAACGTGCTATTTTGTGTTTCCCGCCAAAACTCCCTAGGAACTTTCAATAAAGCTTCTACCACTTTACTGAATCGACTGACATGACTCATGGACTGTACTGACTACCTATATATTTGGACTTTGACTAGACTTTAGACTTGACAATATATGAATACAGTGTTAAAAATTGAAACGAAAGTTCTATTTCCCGCCTTTTTTACTTGACACTAGCAAATGGTTTTAAGATAAGCCGACGCTATATATTAAAAAAAAAAAGAGCAATCTATATTTTTTTTCTCTTCTGTTTTGGCAACTTGACACAAGGGATGCGTATGTTGTGCCACAGACAAATAAAAAGGTTAGGAAACGGCGGAGGAATAAAAGGTAGGTATGTACGGAGTTTGGGAAAAAGTTAATTATAATAGTATAAGAAAAAAAACTACATAAAATAAAATGAATTATATACAACTTAAAATGTAGTAGAAAATTAAATATTAATATTATTTAGGGTTAAGTAATTCGATAAACAATTATATACAAATTTATTATTTGAACAAAGTAATAAGTACAGAAGTAGGAAATGAAATATGAATTAATTAAGTATTAGTTATGATATAAATGGGAATTATTATAGAGGGGGCAAGACAAAATAATGTGATCAATATCGCCAATTTCTCCAGTCGCATAAAAGGTCACTTCGAATACCGATTCTCATAAGATGCGTTGGAATGCACATATGACCCAGTGTCATTCTAATAATGGAAGTTGTTACATTTTTAGAAAGTAAAATTTTAGAAAACCAAGGCTTAATTAGGATCACTGGTTGAATGGTTCGGTACTAATCCTTTTGTTTGACTGCTCAAGCTCCATGACTCATTCCATGATTTCAGAAGTGAGCTCCGGGCAAGAGCAGCCAAATCATGCACGTAATAATTTTTTTAGGGCCAGCCAAATCATGCACGTAATAATTTTAATTGTAGGGGAACACATCGCCACTGACGATAGCATCCTTAACATCCATAACATCCTAACGGACTCGCTGCCACAGGAACGGACAATCAAGGTAGGTATCAGGGGCCTACCTTCCTTTACAGACACCGGAGAGATCAGGGCCGGTCTCGCCGAACTGGGATACGTGGCGGAGCACGTCTCCCTGATTCAGGCGAGGTCTGATCCCGGCGCCTGCATATTCTTTGCCCTTATCGCTAGGGCCCCGGACGTTGTACCCGGCTTATACAAGGTATGTGAGCTTTTGAATATGCCGGGAGTTATCATCGAAGCCTGGCGGGGCCGTGGCGGCCCGGCCCAATGCCGCCGATGTCACCAGTTCCGGCACTCGAGCCACAACTGCCACCGGAAGGTGGCCTGTGTCCGGTGTGCCGAGGAACACTCCGTGCGGGACTGCCCCCGGTCCCCCTCTGAGACGCCCACCTGCGTAAACTGCAGGGGGGCCCACCCTGCCAACAGCAGACAGTGCCCAGTGTACCGTAGGGCTGCACGGAAACCGCGAGCCGAAAATATCCGCTAATAATAATATTGGTTTTACATTTTTCCGCTTATTTTAACTCTATTTTACAATTTCAATCCCGACCTACATTCCAACATTTTACAGACCTAATTTAACATTTTTTGCTTTTACACCTTTACTTTCTTAAATCTATTTAGTATTTTAACATTTCCTTTGTATTGTTATGTACACATTATTATATATTTTGCTATTACATTAATTTCCTTATTCCTATCATATTTTCCATTTCTTTCTCATACTTATCTACATCATTGCTATATTCTACCTACATTTATTTCAATTTCGCAATTTACATTTTATTCTACACATCCAATATTACACTTTTTTAATCTACTGCCTTCCCTATATGGTCAGAAATCTTTGTGAGATTATTTGCTAAACCAGACTTTAACTCGCCTCTCATGTTCCTAGTCTGGTTCAGCAAATATATACTGTTCCTAACCGTATGGGAAGTTTCGGCCAGAAGGGCGTCGAGGGAGCTGTCAGGGTTTTGGGGGATGTCTATTCCTATTTGGCTGCTGCGCCGGCTACTATCTCCGCTACTCCTACTGCCTGCGGACCCTGGCCCCTCCATGGACAGTCGGTTTGGATTCATAGGGTTTTTGTTGTGTGGGGTATGAACCATTGCCATTTTATTGATTTTAATTAATATGTATATGTATAATTTTTATATTATTAATTTTAAATAAATATAGTACGTAAAATGTATGTATACTGGTATATTTATAATAGTTATATTGTGCAGTGGTTAAAATGTAAAGTTGTAATTTATTTGGGGGAACGCGTCAAGTGTAAATTTGTAAGATAAAATATTTAATATTAAATATAATTATAAAATAATAAAGTAATAAGATTGTATACAAATACAATATCAAGATAGATATACAAATATAGATATACAAATATAAATATAGATATACAAATATCTAAGATAGTTGGGTCTTTTATAGTTAACGTATTTATTGTTTAAGTGAGTGACTTCACTATGTTATTTACCTATTATAATATAAGGCTCCAATATTCGTTAAATATATATGTTTTTTGTCCTAGGTTGAAATTATTACGCCTGGTATACTTTAATACCCGATCTTGTCGGTTTCTGTTGCTCTTTGTTTTCTACAGGAGCTTTATATTGTCCACAACTATTTAGCCTACAAATAGGATGACTCCAATAAGAGTCACAAGTCCGGTTGTATATCCTTAGCCTAACAAATGCACCAAAAATGATGCAGTTGGTCCTAGATCAGGGTCAAGTGTAAATGTATAAGTGTATAGTTATAATATTATATAGTTCGTAAATAGCATATATATTTAAATAATTGTATAGTAGTCAAGATGTAAAATGTAAAATTTAAAATCCCGTGGTAGCCCTTTCCCCCCCGACATTAAAAGTCTGGGGCCCGGGAATACCCTTTCCCCCCCCCCTTCCTACCCCAGGTCGCTTGGTTCCGCGGTCCGGTAAACACGGCACGTGAGGGAGTGGACCCATACACGTTTCCCAACCCCCGGGTCGGGACCCCCACGCGCCGTTTGGAGCCGACCGCCGGTCTTGGTTGGGCCTGGATTGGCAAAACGACATTCCCTTGGTAATTGTGTTGTTTTTGGGTCTTCCCCAAAAACTAACTCTATGCGCCCAGTACTCGTACTGGGCGCGTCATCCCACCCCAATTTGAGGGGCTTAGCCCCTGGTATTGGTTCCCCGCCGTAAGGCCCTTTTCAGGGGCCCGGCGTCGAGAAGAGTCTCCTTCTCCGGCGCAAAATTACATTCCTATTCCGAGTATCTTGTGTTTTACTTATAACTCTTAAGACTCTGCAAGTGGCACACAATACCGCCACAGTGGTGACCCCGAACAAGAAACATAGGAATCAAGATAATGTCCGAAAATAGTGAAACCGCCAACATGCAACGTCAAGAAAAGTACACACGCGAACTAGGAGCCATCGTCCTAAGCCGGCGTGTACCACCTTTCTGGCGCGATCGGCCCAGATTGTGGTTTGTCAGTTTTGAAGCCGCAACCCACGACCTGAAGAAGAGCCAAGCCCAACTCTCCCAGATGGTAATTGCGCAACTGGACAAGCAAGACGTCGAACAGATAGCCGACCTACTGTACAGCCCGCCAACCGACAACCAGTACAAAATTTTAAAAGAACGTCTTATTTCCGTATATGAAGAAAGCGAAGAGCGTCAGTTCCAGAAATTACTTCAAGAAATGGAACTTGTCGATCAAAGGCCAACTCAGTTACTTCGCCGTATGCGCAATTTGGCAAGAGATAAAGTACCTGATTCAACGCTACGGCTTTTGTGGATGAACCATCTCCCAGCACACATCCGCTCCGTTCTCATAGTGAGTAACACCATTAGCAAGACCGCCGCTCTCGACGAGCTAGCACTTTTAGCCGATAAAATGCTTGAACAACACCAAGAAGTCTCCGCCGTCGCTTCAACTTCGTCATCATCAACAGCTCCAATAAGTCAAAATCAAGAACTTCTAGAGGTGATAAAGCAATTAACCAACGAAATCGCCGAACTCAAAACGCCGCGTAACTATTACAGAGGGCGCTCACCTTACAGATCAAGCCGTCCTTATCGCTACCATTCACGCAATAGAGACAACAAGCAACAGCGCATGCCCTCTCGCTCACGCGAACGGTACAGCACCCCATTGCATCGCCGTATTGTTTTTATCATCGTCGTTTCGGAAACAACGCAAGAAGATGTACCACTCCTTGCACATTCGAGGAAGATTACAAGTCGAAAAACTAGAGAGAACGTTAGCTGCGGCGGAATCTAACGCATCAAACCAATCCTACCGCCTATTTATCACAGATAAGAGAACAAGGCTTCAATTTTTGGTTGATACAGGCGCCAACATTAGCGTCATACCAAGAACAAGAGGATCTACAGTTCAATCTCTTCCATTTAAGTTATATGCCGCCAACAACACACCATAGCAACATACGGCGAGAAGACGCTCGAACTCGACCTGAATTTAAGAAGACCGTACAAGTGGAAGTTCGTTGTAGCAGATGTCACAAAACCAATCCTGGGAGCCGATTTTCTCAAGTTCCACAACCTAATAGTCGATTTAAAAAACCGTCGACTAATAGACAGCATCACCAACCTCACCGTAGCAGCCCCAGCAACCAAAACGCAGATTCCCACTATCAGAAGCATCGACCAGCATCAGTCTTACCACGACATCCTGGCCGACTACCCCGGTACAACTCGTCTCTCCGCTATGAAACTCAAGCAAGCACAACGTAGAACACGTCATAGACACCACTAAAAAATGGATACACAAACAAAATTTCTCTTACGGTGTTTAGGCATAGGACGAAAATAAAGATCAAGATACCTATAAAAACATCACATTCAAATATCATTTACTTCTTATCAGTAAAAGTAAAGTTGCGATATTCAAAATTCGTTAACTTTGTGGTTTGAATGCCAAATAATCAAAACTAGGTAATTTGAAATAATACTTGATAAATGAAATGATAATGTTTGATAAATAAAAGAGCATAGAACATAGTACAATTATAACAAATCCACGTCTTGAAAATAATAAATTTAAATATTGTAAGTAATATGCTAAAGATATACACTTACAAGAGAGCCCCCCCTTAAACAAATCAAATAATCATATTAGGTACATATTATGTGTTTTATTTTGACTCACCTCTTTCAAGGAATTTCCTGATATCCATTTGACTTAGTAATATTTCCAGTTGTTGCGCGGTAAACGTAAATCTCGTGTCGCCGCAACTAAACTATAAGACACTATGGCGCATGAAATATTCGCTCGTATTAAACTCCGAACTGAATTGAATTGTATTTGAACTGAATTGCCTTGCTCTGCCTCACGATCCCGCTTATATTTTCAAATATTCTGGCTCCCGAAAAACGTAGAAAATACTCGACTCTATTTCCATCCTTGTCTCATACGTGCTATCGCTGTCTTTCCTTTCCAGAATAGTCCATGCTAGAACGTTCTTCGTGGTATTGCTATTCAATACAAGATGTCGCTATTGACCGTATAAATTGATCCTAATGGGATGGGGAAAAGGGCAGCCTTCTTTTCCGCCTCTTTAACTTGACATTGGCAATGGTATAATCATGGAGAATAGAAGTAAGGAGAACAATCTATCTAAGGCAGAAAAGCTAAAAAGTGTCCGAGAAAAGTAATTAAATAATAGTTCCAAAACTGGCCATAATGGCGCTAGAGTGGCAAGGGTGTGTGATATGAAGTTAGCAATAAGGAATGAAGTAAAGTGAGTTGAGTTTAGTTATTTAAAATTTTTACGTCTTTAGTAGATTAAAAGTAGTTAATTCAGTAAATCATGAAAATTCTAATTACTTGTATAGTCGAAATTTTTTATATATAAAACCGAAGAAGATGCTAAGATTTAATTATCCGTTTAAATTTTTACTCCCGCTGTACTCCCGTCTGCGTCTGTAACGCCCCCTATTTAACGCTAGTTTACGGACACTTTTCATGTATGGAGATGGTGGTACTCCTTACTTCTATTCTCCAAGGGTATAATGTTTTTTTTTTATTTTTTTATTTTAATATGGCATCGGCTCATAACCATTTGCCAGTGTCAAGTTAAAATGGCGGGAAATAGAACTTTCGTTTCAATTTTCATCACCGTATTCCTATATCATCAAGTCTAAAGTCTAGTCAAAGTCCAAATATATAGTCAGTACAGTCCATGAGTCATGTCAGTCGATTCAGTAAAGTGGTAGAATCTTTATTGAGAGTTCCTAGGGAGTTTTGGCGGAAAACACGAAATAGCACGTTTTTAGAAGTTGTACCACTTGCCCACACTTGTGCACGTTAACGAATATTTAATGGTTAATATTCTACCAATATTACACATTAAGAACCGAGATAACACAAATTTCTGAAATATTACAAATTCCACAACGTTACCCATTCAACTCCCCGGCACTTTCAGTAAAGCTTCTACCACTTTACTGAATCGACTGACTTGACTCATTGACTGCACTGACTATTTATTTGGAGTTTGGACTTTTGGAAGTCTAGTCGCCTTCAGACTTGACGGTTTAGAAATACGGCGTTGAAAACATAAACGAGAATTCTATTTCACATTATTCTGCTTTTATACTAGTAATTATAACTTGTATCTGCATGAGGTACCCATGAAGTCATTGCATGAGTCATTCTCTGCACTGTACGCCATCAACTTTTCACTGAACATCTCCATCCATCACTCTGACGTTGGCAACTCCTATTACAGGGGAGGCTATGCCAAAAGAAGAGGAAGAAGAAACTTTTTAGTACAAAATATTATTTTTAGTCTCAGACCTCAGTACACTCAGTAGGTAGTAATACTTACCATCTATGTTATGCATTGCTATATAAAATTAACTTATACTTGAGGCTTATTCTCAAAAAAAAAACATGCCTACTACAGTTATTGTGAACGGTCTGCCTAAAAACGTAAGTAAAAATCACTAATAAAGTTGAAACATAAGTGATATGTCGAAAAATAGCCTTTTTTATTTTAAATACATCTATGCTTTTTTATATCTGTTACCATACTCTCCATTGCAAATTTATAGGTACCTTTCACAAAATTCGCTTCGTTCATTAGATATACTATACTGAGAAATAGAAAATCTCAATTTCGAATCACAAGAAATGGCGACACGGAACTAAGCATAGAATTTAAGAGTAATAAAGATGCTGAAAAGGCTAACCAATTGCTACAAGAATTTGAGTTTTCATATAGTAACACAGTATATATATTGGGTAGTTACATTTCTATAACATCTCATTCAGACAATGACTTTAAACCAAATAACTTGGATGATGATAATATACGATGCAGGAGTCCTTTAGGAGACAAATTATTAGATACAGAACTTGAAATGGTTGATGTAAGTATTCCACTTTTTTTTGGATTTTTATTAATAATACTATTTATTTCAGGCTGTATAGGCCCATATTGTAAATACCATAAAGACTAACATAATATATAATAAACTAACACTAAACACATATTGTCTGCAACATATTGCAAGAGCCTATTATACCACAAATGTTTTGTCAACATGAATTTCAATATTACCGGGTTAGTATTTGTTTTTCAAACAAATTGATAAGGTGTGTGGAAAATTACATGCAATCTTAGCAAATTTCTTTTTAATTAAAGACGGAATACCTTTTTTGTATGTTACTCTCACTATTCGGCTTTAGCAGAAAGTATGCTACTATTATGGATTGAGTAGCTACGGTCGCACATTTCAGACATACTTGGATCAAATTTTTAAGTTATAGTATAGGCTTCTTAAAATTATAGTGCTGGAAAAAATTAAATTTAAAAATGACCATTCGGGAATCGGGTTTTGTATCAGTATTGTAAGGTTTTGCAGGTGTATCATATACGTGATTATGTTCGGTTATGCGATAAATTCTTCAAATATAACAAAATACCAAAAGATACCATCAATTGATATTTTCATACTAGAAGCATTTCTAGTAAAAAAATATTAATACCAAAGCTTCTAGCTTTTATGGTACACATACTTGAAATTATATAATTCCATAGCCGGGCACCGTTAATCAAATAGTTAACTTCGTTAATCGTTAATCAGCTAAAAAAAAAGTTATCTTTGTTAAACGTTAAAGTGATACATTTCGGAAGAATTAACGCAAGTTAACGTTAATCGTTAATCCGTTAATATGTGTAAAATTGCATCTTTATATTGTTGCGTTAGTGAACTTATAAAGCCTGTTGGTTTAGGTTCTAATTCATTCATCAATTATCAACACGCAAATGATCACTGACAGTAATTTATAATAACAACAAACAAACAAAACACTTGTCACTCTTAAGCACTGGCGCTAAGTAATGAAATCATCAAACGAAACAAATCTCTTCGCAGTTTTCTTTCTCACTCGCACACTCCGGCAAAATATATCTAGTTTTGTTTTTGTTTCACTCGCTGCCACGCGCCGCCCGGCACTTGTCGGTGCCGTGCGGTAGCTATTAGGCATTGGATTAACGATTAACGGACTTCTGCATATTAACGGAAGTTAACGTGTCGTTAACATTTTTAAAAGTTACCTTAAAAGTTAATCCGTTAATCAAAATGTTAACTTCGTTAATTAACGATTAACGGATTAACGAGTTAATGCCCAGCTAAGTATAATACCTACTCTAATTAACACATGGTAATGTAACCTGTAACCTGAAGTATGAGACAAAATAACACCACTTAATATTAAAACTGTCCTGATGAATTATTTCTTAAGTAAAATGATAACGTAGCATCCTGTATAGTTAAAGCTCGGGCGAGCGCTGCATAGGACTGTCGGCTGCGCAAGCACAGCATAGTGTCTCAAGTATCGAGACTGTCGAGATGTATTGCATGCGCTTCCGACGTCGTACTCACAGCGCGCTCGGCTGGTGGGTGTCTCTTTTTCGTTTGAATTAAATTTCATAACTATGTACTTCGTAACAAGCGTGAACCAGCAACAAGATAAACCTAACATGGTTTTTTGTCGCTGCATTCCATCAATGTAAATTTTTAGTAACCAGTACATTAAAAAAAATAGGCATGTTGCATAAAAAATTTTTTTTTTTGTCTATTCGATGTTAGACAACATGTAAATAAACAAACTAGAACCCATTTTCGTATATTTTAAAAAATAAATATAAGATACAAACAATTTAAATTTACAATAAAAAAGAGTGATGTATCGGCCTGTGACGTCACGAGTTGCACCCGCTATTCATTTGTCATTACAAAATGTATGGCGATATCAACTTGTGATGTACCTAACAAATTGTTTTACGAAAAAAGATGGGCAATACTTTTTATTTGTTTATAAAAAATAACTCCCCCACAACGATTTCGGTGACGGGTACCGGTTTCATTAAAACCAGGCCAGTTACGCAGAAGTTATTTTATAGTGTCCAAGTGTGTGCGCAGTACACAAGAGCACTCTCTCTTCCATTACTCTCATAACCCAGTTGGACGGATAATTGACACGACTGGTGAGAGATCAGGCGCAGGTCCGACTTTTTACATGCCGATCCGACGCATGGATCATCTTTCTTGTCAGACAATCAGCCTGCATTCCTAACCAAACATGCCAAAACCAACATTTTTGTTATTCCAATGCGGGAATCGAACCCACGACCTCCGCGTAGAGAGCCAAGCTCTAACCACTAGACCACCGAATCTGTTTTTTTTTTGTGTTGTTTATAAAAAGTTATAAGAAAATTGTGAATTTGCTTATAATTTTTAATCGCGTCAATCTTAATACCTATTTTTTTTAGATTTATGTCTTAAATCTTTAATCAAGAATTTAATTTATAAAAATGTAATATTCTACACTAGGCAACAATTGTAATAAAAGATCAACTTGTAGAACTTGAAGCAAAAGAATGTTTCTAATAGTTTACATACACATAGTACTAGTTTTTAAGAAATATTACATAAATTTTACAGAAACAAATCGAAATGACAAGAAAAAAGAGAATTCTGTTGGAAGAGGAGCGAAAAATATTGTTGGAGGAAAAGAAAATAGAACTATTAAAGGTAATTTTGATTTAAATAATAATTAAGTGACAGACCAATTAACGCCACGATCCTGGAGGTCTACTCCGAACATCAAATATCAATGTTTCGTCCGAATGATTGGGCTGTTTCCTACTCCGAAATACTTTCATTCGTTAAGAAAGTGTTAAAATCAGTAAATAAGGCATGATATCTCATTATAATGAGGTTTTAGGCTTCGGCCTGACCGAGCATACCATCTCGCTCGGTCGGAGATCTCCCTCTGGGGCTCCCACTCATTCCCACAAATAATTTTATAAAAAAAATAAATATCAAAGTTTGTTTTCAGTACACAATTATTATATTTTGAAGTTTATATAAAATTTTTTTTTAGTCATCTACACCCACCAACTTAAATGATTTCTTATTATTAGAAAACATTTGTCAATCAACATCCCTAGAAACTATTAATTCAAAAGTACCACAGATGAATAACATTTCACTGAAGAATGACATTCCACTGAAGGATGAAATCTCAAAAAATGTGTATTTGAAAGTTCGTAAAAGATTGTTTGCTAGTATGGCAAAGCTGTTTTACACCAATGTTAAACTTGATGAGCGTTATAAGCTAAGAAAGTTCATACAGGCTCATATAAATCAACAATTACTCGATTTGATGGAAGAGAATGGAAAAGTAACGTATAATCAGGCGTTAAGAATATACAGGGAGAAGTATCCAGAAAGTAATGACGAAGCGTACATATTCGAAAAAATAAAAGAGGGTAGAGAGACAATTTTAAATGACAATAGTAAAGGTACAGAGTCAGGTAAGATTTCTTATTTGGTCTTTATTATAACCTAAACATATTAAATTTTATAGGGCAAATATTTTTTTTCATAACAATTATTGTAGAATGACTAATAGCCACCTATTAATGCCGAATTGTAAATGTAGACATTCTTTTCAGAATTAAATGAAAGTACAAACATAACTGAGCTCTCAGAACTAAAAACTGACCTTACTTTGGAAGACTTAGATGATTGGACGGATGACGAATCTATGAATATGACGGTGAGCTATAAATTGTTAAACAAATTTTGAATAAAAATGGACTATTGTAATACAGATGTTGCCTAGTGTCGAATATTCAATTTTTACAAAAAAAATTACAACTATTTAAAAGAAAATGCTATTTAGGTCGACATGATTAAAAATCTTATGCAAATAATAAATATTGCTCATCTCTTTCTCGAAAATCTATTTGTGACGTCACAATCTGCTACCGCCATACATTGTTTGATGACAAATGTATGGCTTTTTTTTTTTGTAAACTTAAATTGTTTGTTTTTTTTAGTTTGTTTATTTACATGTTGTCTAACATCGAATAGACGAAAAAAAAATTGTAGACTACAACGTGGCTATTTTTTTTTAAGATTTATAAAAGTCGTTTTAAGACTGTTTAATGTCTATTATCATGCTGTCTAGCATTTAATAGACGAAAAATATTTTTTTATTAACATGCCTTTTATAATTTTCAATGAATTTACATAGATATTAAGATTATTTTATTTAAAAAATATGGACTAATATCAGACTAATATTATAAACTAGCAGTTGCCCGCGGCTCCGCCCGCGTAAATACAGTATCCCACGGGAACACTTTACTTTTTCGGGATAAAAGTATCCCATGTTTTAATCCAGAGCTTAAACTACTACCATACCAAATTTCATTGAAATCCGTTCAGTAGTTTTTGCGTGAAAGAGTAACAAACATCCATCCATCCTCACAAACTTTCACATTTATAATAGTAGTAGGGGATGCGAAAGTTTGTACATATGTTTGTATGTATGTAACCGCAGAATATTATTTGAATATACACAATAATAGTTTGTAGCCTGAATGGACACGATTTATTTCCGAAAATTTACGGTTGCCGCGCAATTATAATAAACATCACATTGAAACTTGTATTTATTATTTACAGAAAGAATCATCGGACCCTCAAACCTCATAAGAAGATTTAAAGTTTTGCATTATTACTGCCTAGTTTTGGGAAACTTCTAAATTCATAAGGACAACCCGATGTATAAATCCATGCAAAAGAAAATTTCGTCCTTATTAAGTTTTCTAGAGTTTTATATTCTAGATGGTTTCTAAAATATAACAGTTGCTGGCGACAGTTGCTCCCGTGGACCTGGGAGCTTAGGGCAAGCATGAACAATGAGGGTTTTTAAATTCGTGACATTTGACAGCTTTTTTGACACGACAAGGACCGTCGGGCTACCAAGCGCTGCCTGGTGACAGAAAAAGATTCGAAAATTATTTTTGACCGTTTTTGATACCACTTACTCCACCAGATGACTGTCTGATGAGCGGCATAAAAAAATATCAAATACCCTCATTGACAGCAACATATTCGTAGCGTTATCGAGTGATAAAATAAATGAAAACCATAACAGCGCCTATAAAAATTTCATTCGTTAACGTTACGAATACATTGTTTTGTTGTCAATTGCTTGTGCCCTCTCGAGCGTCTATAGGCGGGTGCCGCCTTTAATATTAGGTCATTACATATGAAATTGGCGTTCTGTAAAGGAGGAACATAAAGTAGTTTTTTTTAAGACATAATATATTTATTTAATTACATTATATAGTAAATAGTATATACCATTGCTATCTATGCACTTTTGCCATCTCATAGGTAGTTCATTGATTCCTTTTCTAAAAAAACCATTCGGACAGGAATCAATAAAATCTTTGAAGGCGCATTGGTCTGCCCCATCGGAGTTAAATTTTTTCCCTTGCAAGAAGTTATCCAAATTTCGAAAAAAATGTTAATCTGTTGGAGCAAGGTCCGGGGTAAAGTACGGTTGGATGTCTTAGACATTCCAAGAGTCAATTTTCGCTTGGGGCAAGCTTTGGCTGGTTCGCCAGGGTTCAGCCATTGCGATGAACGTTTCAGATTATAGTACAGGATCCACTTTTCATCACAGGTAATAATTCGATTTAAAATCCCTTCATTATTGTGCCGGTTGAGTAATGTAACACAGTCGACGCGCGTTTGTCGGTTTGCTGCACTCAATTCGTGAGGTACCTTTCAAGCTTTTTCACCTTTCCAATTTGCTTCCGCAGCCTGCAGAAACTCGGAAGTGGTTTGCGATGGATCCGCTTCCACAATAGCCTTCATTTCTTCATTATCAATTTTGGTCTCCGACCGTCCACGGAATGCAGGTCGAAATTTCCAGAACGAAAACGTTGGGACCAAAAACGCACTGTGTTTTATTTTGCGACACCGCCGCCGTACACATCAGCCGTTTGGAGCTGTTTCTGCAGCACTGGAGCCACGATGGAACTCGTACTCGAAAATAATACGATATTTCAAGTTTTTCATTTGGAAACAGAGTGACGCAAAGAAAATACCAAAAGAGGAAAAAACAAATGAATTACGGTTTTCGAAACACAAATGCATGAGTAAATAGCGGTATAAATTTGAAATTGGAATTCCTAACCAAAGAAAATATATTTAAGATCAAAGTGGCCAGTACGACAAAACACCAATTTCATATGTAAGGATCTAATAGATTCGAATCTATGACCAATTATTGGTCATCAGTTGTCATTTGCAATATTTTATGTTTACAGATCTCGAAACTTATTACATAAATCGTTATTTAAACATATTATATTTAACTAATTAAATAAAATTGTATGTGTGTCGTAGTAGTGTAGTTGTCGTAACTTCAAAAACCCACACCCAATATTTAATTTCTAGTGAAATCATTTGATATTTTGCATTATGTACTTTATATTGTTTGCAATTTTTTTTTACATTGTGTAGAATGATTCTTCTTGTTTCTAAAAATATATAACCTGTCAAGGTTTTACTAACGATTCATTAATGAAAATCGACGAAACAAACCCGGATGCCTTCTGCCGTATAGTGCCGCGCGACGCTTGAAGGGTTTCAAAATTTCACATCAAGATTGCTTGTATTCATTTAGTATTTTCAAATTCCGGTTACATCATCATAAAGGGAATTTGTTCTAGTTTAAAAATATATGCATATCACATGCATAGATTTTAGTAACAATTTATCAGTATAATCTCGAAAAATAAAAAAAGTTGGAAACCCGCCTCCACCCTCGAACGCTTTTGCGAAGGCTCGACGCGTGCTCGGTTTGGCGGTTTTAAAAGAGCGCGATGCTTGAGAGGGCCTACTGACAGTCCAACCTGCAAATCCATTATGGCCGTCATTTGTGTCAATAATTTAAAATGTTTGCCTTCAAGTTCGCTTCAAGGGATTTGCAGGCTGGACGGTTAGTATGGCCCTTTATCCCACCAATCTGTATGTTTTTTTTAAATATAAATTGTTATCTTTGTTGGCATGTTTTTGTTATTTCTTTGTCGACTAAGATTTTTATGTGTGACCGCTAAAAGAGCAGACAGTTTACCTGATGATAAGCAATTACCGCAGCAGAGGAATTACATTGCGTTGGCGGCCTTTGAAGTTCCCAACCGCGCAAGGTCTCTGGCACCTTAACTCACTCGGAGAATCGACACCTGCGTTATTTCACGCTGGTTTTTGTGAGACTATGGTATCTCTTTAGTCGATGACAAATATTTAAGGAGATATTTAAAAAAAAAGAGAAAAATATAGTATAAATATAAAGTATATTATATTAGTAACAACATAATATTATTCAAACACATCCAGGACAAAATTGTAGCGGAACTCTACATAATATATAACATAACTTTAATAGTCCGTTTAGTTAGTATGCCAGGGAGTTTCTATACAAGTGATTCTTATGTCGTCAGCATAAAAGTAAAATTACTCTGAATGGGCTGCACATATGTTAGGGCAGAGAATTATTACATGTCCTTCTTTCACAGATGTGTGAACTAATCTTGGCAAAATTATTACACAGACATTAAGTTTAATTTATATATTCAGAAATGGTAAAATGGTAGAAATGGTACTACTACTTGATAAACGTAAAATATGTGACATGTCGTGTGTAATTAAGTAATTATAAAATTAAATACATCTACGAGTTAAAAACAAAAAAGTGTCAATATCTTTGCTAAATTAGTAAACGAAACCTACATCATTACTTACTGAAAATCAACTAACATTAATTAACATTCAAGAATGCAACTTAATCGCAATGTACAGGTTTATCATCCATTTATTTTGTCTGGGGGTCAAATTATTATAATGAATCTATCAAAAATCTTCTAAATCGTCATCATCGATTGCAGATATTATTTCACTTTTCAGCTCTTCATTTGAGATTGTTACACCCGATTCTTGCGCTATACACAATTTATTATCTGATTCATGTGTGGGATTTACCGATTCTGGTTTGGCAAGCGGTATATTCTCCGTATCTTGCTTAGAAATTTGAGTATTCTCCGAGTCTGGTTTGGCAAGCGGTATATTCTCCGTAACTTGCTTCGAAATTTGTGTATTCTGCGATGCTTGTTTTTTAATACGCGTGTTAGATTCTGGGATATCTTTAATTTCAATTATATCATCAGAGAAGTCCCAATCGTCTTTAATTTCTACTACCTCGTCCGCTTTATTGTCAACGATTTCAATATCAGAACACGATTCGTCTAGTTGTTTATTTTGATTTGTTTGTATTGGCTGTTGCTTCGTCTTCAGTTTGAACTTTTCCGCCATGTTATTTATGTTCTCCTGGTATTTCGTCAACTTCTCTTTCTTGTCCGGTTTCCCCAATATATTTAAAGGTTTAATAGCGACTTGGACTCCATCTACAAAATTTATTACATTATTAGTATAATAATTATTTATTAGAATATAGGTATCTATATTTATGCATAGCTGGGCATTAACTCGTTAATCCGTTAATCGTTAATTAACGAAGTTAACATTTTGTTTAACGGATTAACTTTTAAGTTAACTTTTAAAAATGTTAACGGACACGTTAACTTCCGTTAATATGCAGAAGTCCGTTAATCGTTAATCCAATGCCTAATAGTTACCGCACGGCACCGACAAGTGCGGGGCGGCGCGTGGCAGCGAGTGAAACAAAAACAAAACTATATTTTGCCGGCGCGTGCGAGTGAGAAAGAAAACTGCGAAGAGATTTGTTTCGATTTATCATTTCATTACTTAGCGCCGGTGCTTAGAGTGACGAGTGTTTTGTTTGTTTGTTTGTTGTTATTATAAATTACTGTCAGTGATCATTTGCGTGTTGATAATTGATGATGAATTAGAACCTAAACCAACAGGTTTTATAAGATCACTAACGCAACGATGTAAAGATGCAATTTTACACATATTAACGGATTAACGTTAACTTGCGTTAATTCTTCCGAAATGTAACGCTTTAACGTTTAACGAAGCTATCTTTTTTTGTAGCAGATTAACGATTAACGAAGTTAACTATTTGATTAACGGTGCCCGGCTATGTATTTATGGACGCTTCCACACCATGTAAATCTGGTCCCGTGCTAAGTTTTCGAAGAACTTATGTTACGCATACGCACCAGACAACAGAAATTAACAATTAGAAGACAAAAAATATTTTATACCATACACATATTTAAGATTTTTACTATATTATACACATCTATGACCAAGAAACATTGAAAACATTTAATTCTTTGGCGGGATTCGAACCTGTGACCTCCGGCTTGAGCGCCGACGTGCTAACCAGTGAGCCCCAAAGACGGTCTATACATTCATTGGCCATTATTCATCAGTTATGAAATTAGGAAAACAAAGCGCGTTTGCTAAAGGTGGCCTTCCGATTTATGCGACCGCGACCAGCAAACCATCCAATCTGGTTCTCTAGCGACGCTCACCGATCGCGGGGATTGTCTAGTGTTCCATGTAAATTCATACTAAGCAGTGGCTCCGCGACCCTAATTCGGTCTCAGGTCGCGTCCGTAAATAAGCGTTAAATAACAGTTCCAAAACTGGCCACAATGGCAATAACTTCATGTCACACCCTCTTCTGACTCTAGCGCCACTATGGCCAGTTTTGGAACTATTATTTGACAACTTTTGTCGGACACTTTTTAGCTTTTCTACCTTAGCGAGATAGTCCTCCTTTCCTCTACCCTCCATTAGCCAAAGGTGAACTCACCAATAGTCGCGGTACCCAGCGCCAGCAGCCTGTCATAACCATCGGAGCTATTCGACGTGGCTACGAAGAACTTTGACTTCTCGCTCTTCTTGAGGCTTACCACATTATAGTCCTTGAGGAATTTCTCCAGCTCGGGACGTTTGGGCGGTTTGTACGTGAAGTATATGCGAACGGTGCCCACAAAATTGTTTACTAGACGTTTGTTCACTTGCAATTTCATCGCCTGTAGAAACATTTTAAAATTTATTGTAAACTATACGTTACCTGCTACTAAAGGACATCTCGGGAGAACCGTACATATTTACGTCGGTTCTTCTTGACAGGTTAGTTCCCGAACCCGTTAGGCATCACGTACGGACAATTCAGTGAGTATTATTTAATCCTACTACCAATAAAAATGTGAACGTTTGCGAGGACGGATGGATGTTTGTTACTCTTTCACGCAGAAACTACTGAACGGATTTCGATAAAATTTGGAATGGTAGTAGTTTAGGCTCTGGATTAAAACAAAGGCTACTTTTTATCCCGAAAAAGTACAGTATACCCGTGGGATACTATATTATCGCGGGCGGAGCCGCGGGAAGAAACCTAAAGTATGGAAATAAAACTATTTGAATTTAATTTTGCCGCGATAAAAAGTAGCCCATGTCCTTTCTCGCAGTCTACTCTATGTCTGTGCCAAATTACATCAAAATGGGTCCTGTAGTTTCGGAGCCGATTCAATGTTTAACACAAACAATGAAATCTTTCCACTTTCACACAATATTAGTATAGATAAGATTCATGCTTCGGCACGAATAGGCCGGCTCGACATAGAAATACCACGGCCTTACAGAAGCTCGGCGTGAAATAACGCTAGCGTTGTGTTTCGCCGAGTGAGGTTTCCGGAGGCCCAAGAGGGTTTGGGGATTTTAGGGACCGGGAACGCAAGTGTAACCCCTTTGCGGGCTTAGCATGGCGGTCCGAAAAAATAATTTTAAAGAAGAAATATTATATCCAAAACAGTTCGTTGCAAAATTGTGCTTAATCCACGGTAACAAGGTCGTCAATAGAAGTCAACATTTCTAAATAGCCATATTTTTAAAATGGCTGCCGGGAAATCTTCTGTCAAAAACGATCAAATTTTAAGTAAATGACTGAACGTAAAGAAACTATTTGTCTTGGACCGCCATGATGTGGATTATTTGACATTAATATAAGACTATTTGACATTGAATTAAGAAAACGGTTCTACTTTAGCTGTCAAAAGAGGGCATTTTGTGAGCTCATGCTCGGGAAGAAAAGAAATGTTGTTTCTCATAACGACGATGCATCGACCTTGCTGCCTTAAAATAAGAACTATTTTGCTCCGAATGGTATTAATGTTTCTTTAATTTGTAATTTTGTCGATTCTTAGGTGTTTCTAGGGTGCACATGCTAAGCCTGCTGGTGTTGCGAGTGTCCATGGGCGGCAGTAATCACTTAACATCAGGCGATTCGTCTGTTCGTTTCCTGGTCCATAAAAAATTCTACATTTAATCATCTCAGTACATAACAAATCGCACTTCAGTATGTATCTGATACAGATAAGATAATATTATATACTTATAATTATTTTTAAACAAAAAATTAAACCGACTTCCAAAGTATAAATACACAACAAAGTATGAAATAAATCTTATTTTCAAAATAATTCCCCTTTTAAATTCGGCTTAAATTTTAACTATTTCTCTACTCAATCTTCTTAATTTTGAAGTCGGTTTCAGCCCGAACAACATCCTGATAAAACAATGTAGGCATTTTAAAATAGAGCTCACGGTCAATATCGCTGGTACCGACTTCAAAATTAAGAAGATTGAGTAGAGAAATAGTTAAAATTTTAACCGAAATGGGAATTATTTAGACGTAGTGGCATATGCTTGCAGTTCTTTAAACAACGCCGAAAATCCCAAACATGTATGTATAAGGAGTCACGAGTTCCGTTTAAGTACTTTTGGATCCAGGGTATACTTCGGAGCAAAATCTTACTTTTTGGTAGCATAATATGCTTAAACTGCTATTCTTCATGGATCCCATTATCAGGTCACCACTTTGATGTCAAAAGGACCAATTTGGCATTATACCTATATACATATACATCAAAAAAAGAATTTTGAAAATCGCTCCACAGACGCCGGAGTAATCTTTGAACATAAAAAAATAAAAATTTATACAGCCGAATGTATAACCGCCTCCTTTTTTAAATCGGTTAAAAATGGATTGCAATTTGAATGTCTCGCTAAAACTCGAGAACAGCTGGACCGATTTGGCTAATTTTTGTCTTAAAATAATTGTATCAGTTCAGGGAAGTTTGAACGGTGAGAAATATTGGAAAAATTGCGGAGCAAATATTAACACTGCATTTATAGGTGCGACAGAACAACGTGTGTCGGGGAGATCTAGTTATCAATACAAACGTACCTTCAACACCTTGTCAATTCCGTTCTTCAGGATTTCCTGTCTGACCTTCTCAGTGTTTACGTTATTCGCCTCCGTACACGCATTAGCAGCCTTAAAATAGGAAAATACATAAGATACACATTTAATAAATAATCACTAAGTAACAGCCATGTGCGTCTCCCAGTGAAAGAGAGAGCAACTCCATATCTTTTTCCTTTTATCGAAGGTTGTCCCCACCTAGTGATCTTTTTGGTCTTCTTTTTAACGACGTTGGAATAACGACTTTATGGCACTCATAATAAGCGTTATCGTGTGGGATAAGGAACGATATTATAATATGTTTCTTCTCTTACTAATAGCCGGGTATGTATAGTTGTTATTAATCTGGTTGTGACACATTACGCTGTACTTTCATATTTCTCACCAGTTCTCGCATTTTCTGCATCTCATGGTCTATAGCGACCAGATATTTTTTGTCCACGTCATACATGAAGTCTTTTTGAGCCTCGAACTGTTCTTTCTTCTTTAGTTCTGTAAAAATATTTAATGATGTGTTGAAAAATATATGATAAAAGTTAGATTCCATAAAAAGTTACTATAAACTAAAAAAATATTATTACTTACCTCTATAAACATTCTTATCTGCAAGAAAAAAGGAAAGCTATTAGTTATGAACGGAAAACGATAATATATTAATCAACTAGCTTTTTCCAGCGGCTCCGCCCGCGTATATATAGTTTCGGGTATCCCACGGGAACTCTGGACTCTTTCGGGATAAAAAGTAGCCTATGTTGTTATCCAGACTAAGCTAGGCCTAAACTACTACCATATCAAATTTCATCGAAATCCGTTCATCCGTAGTTTTTGCGTGAAAGCGTAACAAACATCCATCCATCCATCCTCACAAACTTTCACATTTATAATAGTAGTTGGATATTACTCTGAGGTAGCGTGTCACGAAATTTCGCGAAGACGAGAAAGGTACGAACTATTGATATGTAAAACACGTTTGGACTAGTTGTACTGGAAAAAGTAAAAGGAAAGTGTAAAAGGGGAGTGTACCTTCCCCGTACACTCCCCTTTTATCATATATTATGTAGGTCATTAGGACCGATGACATTGGTTGGCGTAAAGGGGTGGTTTGGAGGCCTTACCGGGGATCCCCGAAGGGTCGTGGAATTAGATCTGACTACTCCGACCGGAGCCGAGGAACTAACCTCGCTCCCACCCTCTTGAGGGAATGAGTGACCATGCTTGTATAATAATAAGCTACTTGACGGATATTTAATTTCATACATTGAAGAAGCATTTCCTTTAGAAGTTACTTGGCTTAGGTAAACGTATTCTACCGATACCACAAATTAAAAGCTTAAGATTGATAAATAAAGTTGATTTAAAAATATGTATTTTTGTTTTTTAATTTCTACTGATAAAAACACCGCGAAGTATCTTCCGGCAAGGATGTGACGTCACAAACACACTAAATACATACGTAGTAATGAAACGGAACATGTTTCTTTATATGAATAGTTCATGACATCTTTTTTATTTTTTATTTAAATATATGGCGTCGGCTTAAAACCGTTTGCCAGTATCAAGTTAAAATGGCGGGAAATAGAATTTTCGTTTCAATTTTCAACACCGTATTCCTAAATCGTCAAGTCTAAAGTCTAGTCAAAGTCCAAATAAATAGTCAGTGCAGTCAATGAATCAAGTCAGTCGATTCAGTAAAGTGGTAGAAGCTTTACTGAAAGTTCCTAGGGAGTTTTGGACGGAAACACAAAATAGCACGTTTTTTGAAATTGTACCACTTGCCCACACTTGTGCACGTTAACGAATATAATATAATGGCTAATATTCTACCAATGTTACACATTAAGAAAAGAAATAACACAAATTTATGAAAGAAATACAAAAACCATAACGTCACCCATTGAATTCCCCGGCAAAACTCTTCATGACATCTTCTAAAATTATTTATGCCAAAACGTCGAATGGAGCGTCACACCAGCATTTTGTCTGAGCGGACTATAGCACAGATTACAAATAGTATAAGTATGACGTCACAGCACAGATAATCTATCAACCAACATGGAGAATAGTATTTTCGGCGGTTTTTAAAAGTGTATTTTTAAAATATTTGAGGTTAATTAGGTTGAATAGGTTTTGAGGTTTCAAAATGATGATTTTTTCTGGTGTAATGAAACAATTATAAAGCGTTTAGGGACATAAATAAAAACAAGGTCAAGTAGCCTATTGTGGTCTGTGGATTACACTGCTGTATTATGCTGTTAAAATTGTTTTCACTTCCCAATACATAATATCGTCGGATGCTCATGATGATGATGTACATGTTTACTACTTTTGTCATTTACGCGATTGCTTCTGAACTTTGCGGTCATGTTTTCGCTCGGATTTTAGAGGCGATGTTGAATCCAGGTTTTTTAATACCGTTGATCAATATTCCCGAAATATACATACTGGCGTTGGGATACTTGGGCAGCTTCTGCTCAGTGGGTACCGGCTGTAGCGCGGGCAGCACGCCGGCCGGCAGTGGATCTGCTGACAACAGTGCAAGTGGGGGTTAGGCTAGGGATCCGGAATACGACGGGCTCGAGAAAATTTAGACAACTGAAAATAAAACTCTGTGATAATACAATGCAGTTGAAAATCGAACACACGAGTGTCGAGGCAACTGTCAATGTCATATACGACAGCTCGACACTCGAAACTTCAATTTTCAACTCTATTGTATTAGACCAGAGTTCTAATTTTACTGCTCTGAATGTTCACCGGCGTTCCGGATTCCGGGGCATACAGTCCCAGCCTTAGCAGGAAATAATACGGTAATTTCCTGTATTTTTTTTTTACATAAATGAATAGTGCTCTGAAAAATAAGACAACAAAAGGAATACTATAACAAAAATCAATGTTTTCAAAGATACTGGGGATTGTTTGAGGCACTTTTGTGGGTCTCGTGAAAACGCCTCATATAAAAGTCGTACAAGCAAGTGACGTCACACGCTACTAATGTTGCTACGAAATGTATGACCTTAATATGCAAAAAAAATCTGATATCTCCGTAGCTTGCGCGTTTATGTTCCTACATACCATAGTAATCTGTTTGTATTTGATGAAGGTAAACTAATTATGTCGGTTTTTTTTTTTATTAAATAAGGGGGCAAACGAGCAAACGTGTCACCTGATGGTAAGCAACTACCGTCGCCCATGGACACTCGCAACATCAGAAGAGCTGCAGGTGCGTTGCCGGCCTTTTAAACATATTTTATTACACTAATGTTATTATGTTAATGTTATTACTAACTTCTTTGTGACTTCAAAATGTATATAATTACAAAACAACACATAAAATCTTAATTGTTTTTTTCTTTTATCTAATTGTTATATCAATTATTTCTGAATTAAAAAAAACTACATTTTTATATGACTGTAGAAAAATACCCAATTCTTTCACTAGAATTTTTTATTTCCCACGGAGAATACAGAAAGCTTACATATTTTATTAAAATCAGTAACACCAAAACAGTACCCATTCTCCATTGAACGCAGAAGCCGCAGGCAAAGTATACAATATTTTCTTACCTGGTTTGGATTTAGGAATCTTGGCTTTAGGCGGCGCGCGGCAGGCAGCGGACGCTTGTGGCACGTTGGACTGTCTCTGGGGAACGTTTCGGGGAGCTGAAATTACACAAAGTTATAACTATAGGTGAGTTAATGTAGAGTGATAATTGATATAACTCGTTATAACAAACAGAGGGACTAACGGCCGCACTCAGGGACATTTACGGCCCGTTTCAATAACCTATCTACCAATAACTATTTATTAAAAAGGTCAAATTTGTATCGCAAAACACCGGCAAATGATTAAATGACGACGTTTTTAACAAATAGTTACTGGTGGATAAGATGTCTCCGAGTGCGGCCGTAAGACAAATGAATTCTACTTATAATAAACTGACATATCATTGAAAAAATAATAAAAAAAAATCTGCATTATAAGTCACAAATATCTGAGAAGTTATTTCCCAATCTTATGCGGAAAATAAGTAATACGGAACGGAAACACTGACTCCCCTTTACTGCAATGCATGCAGTGAAATTATCGGTAAAAAAATCCCAATTTTACTTTTTCAATCTCGAGGAAGCCTTTTAATCAAAGGCATGTCATGTCTGTGTACTCAAATCACACAATCACACAATCACACATAGCTAAGCAAGGCTTAAGGAGTTTAGTGGTTTGGATCATAAAACTTAAGCCTTTTCATCTGTTATTAGATGATTTATACAGTATTCCCCGAGCGAAGTAACCACTCTTGAAATACTGTAGTGCCTGGAACAGTCGGGTTTTTTAAATGTCGTATGGTTCTCACAACACAGTCAGCCTAGTCCAAAAGAACGACAGGTCAATACGTTCGAGGCCAACCATGTGCAGGTTTCTTCACGATGTTGTATGTGGTCCAGTGGTTTAGAGCTTGGCTCTCGACTCGGAGATCATGAATTCCATTCCGCGTTAGAACAACAAAAAAAATGTTGTTTCCAAGTTTGGTTAGGACAATGTAGGCTGATCACCTGATTGTCTAACAAGATGATCCATGCGTCGGATGGGCATGTAATAAGTCGGTCCTGCGCCTGATCCCTCGCCAGTCGTGTCGGTCATCCGTCCCACTAGGTTTCAAGAGTAAAGGAAGAGAGAGTGCTCTTGTGTACTGCGCACACACTTGGGCACTATAAAAAATAAATCCTGCTTAGCTAGCCAGCAGGGCTATTACCTAACATCGTCGGGATTCATGTAAATTATTGTATAAATTCTCCCAGCCAATAAATAGATGTCGGGGTATTACGCAACTATGTACTTACCTATGAAACTATGTGGGTCATGAAGAGTGAACTATTGTTGTATTGAAATTTGCGTTTTTTGTGTGTATTAGCACCATGTAATCTATTTAAATTTTATGCTATTAATTAATTATAAAAACTAATAAGGACTTAAAAAGAGCATTTCAAATAAATTGTATACTTTAAAACACCGCCGATGTTTTATTTTCATATTTAAAACAATCTATATAATTTTAGAAAAAGGTCATCATGTGTAATACCGAAACGCAATATTGTCACTTTACTTCAAAATTACAAAGCATGCCAAACAATAACATAACCTTTGGGAAAATTTCCTACATTTCGAAAATTTCAAAACATTTTCGCATTTAAAAATAAGTTTAATCAATTTAGATTTTTTATAGAAAAGAAGTAAGTTTTTGATATTATTGGATTCTTTTCGATGTTCGGACTGAGATTCCATGAGATTCCATGCTTGAATTGTTTTGTAAACCCACAGGCCACAATATTTATTACGACTGAATAGAACGAATAAATCAAGAGACAAGAGTATTTGCGATCGAAGTGTCTCACAGAGTAGGTACCTTTTTATGAAACACAGATTATTAATTAGGTACCTAGTAATATGAAGTCTACATAGGATAACCGCCTCCTTTTTTGGAAGTCGGTTAAAAATGTCAAACCCGGGAGCACAATAGGTCCCTGCTTCGTTTGACAGTTCTCATTTTTTTAAAAAAACCATTTGCCAGTGTCAAGTAAAAAAGGCGGGAAATAGAACTTTCGTTTCAATTTTCAACACTGTATTCTTATATCGTCAAGTCTAAAGTCTAGTCAAAGTCCAAATAAATAGTCAGTACAGTCAATAAGTCATGTCAGTTGATTCAGTAAAGTGGTAGACGCTTTACTAAAAGTTCCTAGGGAGTTTTGGCGGGAAACACAAAATAGCACGTTTTTAGAAGTTGTATCACTTGCCACCACCACGCAAAGTGTTTCTGCACGTTAACGAATATTTAATGGTTAATATTCTACCAATATTACACATTAAGAACCGAAATAACACAAATTTATGAAGAAAACATAAAATCCCACAACGTCACCCATTGAACTCCCCGGCAAAACTCCAGTTCTCATTTCATGGCTTATGGCGAAATGCACTACGTCACACGAGTTGATTGGTCTAAAGGGCATTTCATTCGTTCTCTGAAGTTGGACATGGCCGTAGGCTTGCGCAATCTTTATTGACATTTTAACTTTTTAAATTGTTTTTAAAAAGTTGTAATGTCAAAATGATGACCATAACCAACGAAAGTTGAAGTTCATAATAGCTCCGCTGGTTTCAACGAAACCGGCCACGGTCACCGAAATCGGTGTGAGGAGCTATTATTACTACTAATAAGTACTCATTTATTAATAGGCCTGCTCATACACACTTCATAGAAATGTGTGGTCTCATATTATATTATCTGCTCTGAGATTTCTTTTAGAAGTCATTGTTTTGGCAAACAGTAGTAGAAGTATGTATACACTTCTATTCCAGTAAGCATTTAAGTATTAAGTAACCTAAGTAGTATGTACTCAATTTTGCTTCTTCTGTAAAATTATTTACATTTCACCAATCTGCTCAGATACATATGTATTTTGAAACTTGTACTTTGAAACTGCTAAAGATTCTTCCTAAGCCCTTCCTATTCCCCTAGGGCTTAGCAACCCAACCCAATCCCCATCCAAAAAAGTATAAAATGAAACTTACCTGTTTTTTTGGAAACTGCTTGCCCAACCTTTCCGTTATTCCAGATGATATTTTTCAGCTCATGGTCATCCAGAATCGAGTACTTTCTAGAATAATGCTTTTTAACTTCATGTGCGCTGGTACAGCTTTGTTGGTCCATGATTTGTTTCACACGGTCCAACAACAGTTTCTTAACTTTCACCAGAGCTAGTTGGGAGGCGTCACATTTGTCCACCAGATCCGAATGAATCTCAGTTAAGGCGGAGAACTGTATGGCCCTTGATTCCTTCCTACTTAGAGGTCGTTTGAAGCTAGGGTTATTGATTTTTTGCTGTGGTTTATTAAAGTTTTTCTGGGCTTTATTGAAGTTTTGTTGGTTTTTATTGAAGTTTTGCTGGTCTTTATTGGAAGTTTGTGGTTTGTTGAGGTTCTGCTGATTATTGTAGTTTTGCTGGGCATTATTGGAGCTTTGTGGTGTATTGAATTTCTGCTGACTATTTATGAGTTGCTGGGGTATATTGGAAATTTGCATCAACTTATTGAAGATCGGCTGTAGATTATTGAAGCTTTGCCGATGGTTGTTGAAGTTTTCTTGGGGCTGCTTTTGTGGACCGGGGTTCTTATTATTTGCTAGATGAGGAAAAAGCGGTTGATCCTGTTTACGGGGACTTTGTTCCCACACAATCCGCCGGTTATCATTTCGATTGCTAGTATCGAAAGTGCTGCGTTCAGAATCAAAGTTACTGAAACTATCGCTGTCGCAATGACGTCGAGAATTATCGTTATGATCATCGCGGCGGTCGTAACGGTCACGTCTGTTGTGACGGTCATCGCGACTTTTGTGACGGCCTACGCGACTGTTGTGACGGCCTTCGCGACAGTTGTGACGGTCTTCGCGACTGTTGGGACGGCCCTTGCGACTGTTGTGACGGTCCTCGCGACTGTTGGGACGGCCTTCGCGACTGTTGTGACGGCCTTCGCGACTGTTGTGACGGCCTTCGCGACTGTTGTGACGGCCTTCGCGACTGTTGTGACGATCATCACAACGGTCATGACGATAATCACGATCGTGATCGCGCGGCTGACGCAATCGGGGATCATTATAATTTCTTCCCGTCCCATGTTCAAAGCTGTAGCTCCTAAAACTTTCATCAGCAGTGCCTCTTTGACGTTTCTCTGGATTGCCAGAGCTTTCAGAGTCGTGACTCCGTTTTTGGGCATTGTGGTCGATGGCAACATTTTGAACGCTTTGAGGGATTTGGGCAATCGATACCCCATATTGCTGACGTCCGAAAGTCATCGCGTACCAATTGCCAGCGATCTGTTTATTGAACGAGGGGAAAGGGATCGCCTGGGGAGCAGGCTGCCTTTCCGTTTTGCCAAAACTCTGAAAACAATGTTATCACGTTGCAAATATAACGAGGTAAGATGAAGTAAAGTAACTGTACTCCATCTGATTAGAAAATATGCATAATTAATGACATAGGTAACCATTTGATGTTAGAATAGCTGAAAAGTTAATTCAGCAAATCTCTATCAAAATTGTTTTGGCGTCAAGTGTAATATCCTAAATCAACATCAATCAACAATCAACAACAATCATTGATCACTAATATAAACTATCATATCCATGTTGGCACTGGCCAAGAGGCCACTAGGTCACTAAGCCCCTAGGCACAACAAAAACAGCCGTGATGCCAAATCGTTGTAAATATCAGTGCACCAGGGTTATTGGGTAAACTAACCCCTGGGATAATTCATCAACATAAGCGCGAGTCGAGGTGTGTCAAAGCGCGACACTGACCTCGGAGTGATGTGAAGGGTGTCGCCTTTTGATACTTTATAAACTTTCTGGCACTTATTATGGCAAATCGTACTCAAGGGCTAGAATGAATACTGAGAATTAACCAGCATAATTTACTTAAATATCACCAAAGACATGGAGAACAAAAACTTACATCCAGTCCACAATATTTTTGAAAGATAAGATAGCTTTACAGCAAGCATATCAGTTTTGTGAAACAGACCACAAATAGCATTTTTTTTGTAAAGAACCATAATTAAAATGTTATGTAGCTTAAAACAACTGCCGTTTTAAGGTTATAGCCTCCCAAAACCAGTCTTCCCTAAAACCTCCAATGTATTGCATTTGGAAAACACATAACAGAATATCTATACAAACTCTACTCTGCCCATTACTAATATATTAAGAATAAGATAAAATAATATTTCACTACATCTTTTCTCCTTAAACCCTCACATCAATCTCATGAGCGTTTTTTATCGCGACGTTAGTTACGCCACTGAAAATAGAACTCTGCGCTAATACAATAATGAAAATCGAACACATTAATGTCGATTTTTTTAATTGCTTTGTTTGTTTTTTGTATTTCTTTATTATTCTTTATTTCTCTATTAGCGCAAGGTTACAGCAGTGTTTTTAGTTACATATTATTAACAATATTTTTGTATTACATTCTGACAACTTACTTGTTGTGTGATATAATAAGGCATAGCATTATAAGTATTCATATTGGCAGTAACTGGTTGTGGAAACAACGTGTTGTAGTTGTTTAACAGTGTTTGTGGAACTTGCTCAAATGGTTTGATAAGAGGCTGCGGCTTTGGATTATTCTGGAAGAAAAAAAAGGGACCGTTGTGTAATAGGCTACTAGACTCATATTTAATTTCATACATTGAAGTAGTATTTTAATAACAGACTATAGCACAGAACCTTAATTCTCGTATTTAAAGTAGACTTTCATTTTACATTGATTGTATTATAAGTGAAGCGATTTGTTATCATAAACTGAATTTGTGATGTTTGAAATATTCAGGAGGTGGAGACACTGCTTTAACGTTTACAAGAATACTGGTTTGACAGTTTTAGCATGCCGGGACTTGATTTTAATTGTATTATTGCAGGTTTTATTGAACAGAATTGACGCTCAGATTACAAATAGTACTAGTATGACGTCACAGCACAGATAATCTATCAACGAACACTGTGAATAGTGTTTTCGGCGGTTTTTAAAAAGTGTATTTTAAAATTATTTTTCGTAGGTTTTTAGGTTTCAAAATAATGTTATATTATTTTTTGTGTGTAATAAAACAATTATGAAACGTTTAGGACATAAATAAAAACAAGGTCTAGTAGCCTATTGTACTAGATTTTTTTAAACTAAATATAATTGGGGAAACACTAGGATTGAACTGAACTGATGAATTTATAAACTACCAACAAATTAAATTCAGAAACTGGGCTTTAATATCAGAAAATAGTCAAATATTACCAGAATACTGTATAACCGTATATGGATGTGAGAAGTGGTGCGATCAACATACAGTTAAGTTTCTATCTCATAATGTTTGCATTGTGGTAGATTTATGTGGTTGTTTATGAGAATATCATTTGGCTGTTTAAAGAGATCGAGACTGCATTGAAACTGTATCATTTAAAGATATATTAATAGAATCGACCTTCAGAGTAAGGGAGGAGGAAACCTACTGACTCACTAGTGTTATAAGTGGTCTAGAATATTATATTTCAAGCATTTTACAGTTACCGACTTTTTCTAGAATATTACCTTTTGAACCACCTCCACATGCAACTTCCTTCCATCTATAAAATATCCGTTTATTTTTGCCATAACAAGAGATGCTTGTTCTTGATCTACTAAACCTACGGTTATACGTTTCCCACAATTATCATTGATCAGATTATCCAAAATCACTTCATCTATGCGGCATTCGTCGGCTATAAGCTTCCTAATACGTGCTATTCGTATCTGAAAAATAGAAATGGTATAAATTGTGTTTTTTTGATGATAAAAGTTGTGCATAAGTTATTGCTAAACATTATTACATCGAAAGGCAAATTCGCTATATACAACAACATCTTAAATGAATTTTAAAATAAATTAAATCAGTTTATTTATAGAAAAGAAAAGAAGAGAATTTATATTTTAAAAGTTTCAAGTAAAAACTGAAAAGCTGTATTTTTCGCGAGGGTTTAAAGAATTTCGCAATTTGCGGCACATTATTTGTCATCAAGTAACATTTCTTTAGCCTCCATTGTAATAATTTTTTTTTATTTAAATAAATATCGTCGGCTTAAACCATTTGCCAGTGTCAAGTTAAAAAGGCGGGAAATATAATTTCCGTTTCAATTTTCAACACCGTATTCCTAAATCGTCAAGTCTTAAGTCTAATCAAAGTCCAAATGAATAATGCAGTCAATGAGTCAAGTTAGTCGATTCAGTAAAGTGGTAGAAGCTTTACTGAAAGTTTCTAGGGAGTTTTGGAGGGACACAAAATATTACGTTTTTTGAAGTTGTACCATATGCCCACACTTGTGCACGTCAACGGATATTAATTAATGGTTAATTTTAAAATTCTAAAAATTAATTAAAGGCAGAGTATTTAGGTCATTTTGATTTCAAAAATCCTTCGATGGGGTGCTAAATTTGTGCAGTCAAAATATTGCAGCTTCTACATAATATGTTAAAAAAAATGTAGTCGTTCTACAGCCCATCCTTGACACTTACCGCTATTTTCAAGTTCAAAAATCTATAAATCGTTTCAGAAAACTTTTTTGGAATTTTTAAACTGCGATATTTACCGAACGCGTGCTAAAGTGCAGGTAGTTTTGCCGGGGAATTCAATGGATGACATTGTGGATTTTGTATAGTTTACATAAATTTGTGTTATTTCGGTTCTTAATGTGTAATATTGGTAGAATATTAATCATTAAATATTCGTTAACGTGCACAAGTGTGGGCAAGTGGTACCACTTCTAAAAACGTTCTATATTATGTTTCCCGCCAAAACTCCCTAGGAACTTTCAGTAAAGCTTCTACCACTTTACTGAATCGACTGACATGACTCATGGACTGTACTGACTATATATTTGGACTTTGACTAGACCTTAGACTTGACGATATAGGAATACGGTGTTGAAAATTTAAATGAAAGTTCTATTTCTCGCCTTTTTTACATGACACTGGCAAATGGTTATAAGCCGATCTGACTGAACGTCAGAACAGTCAAGTTAATATATTATATAATATATAATGGCGGCGCCAAAACGTTTCTCTCCACAGACTGCACGGCGTATTGCCCGACCGCTTAATTTTGAATTAAGTAACTCATCTGGTTAATTGAAAGTTTTCGGCAACCCTTATAGTTTTTAAATTTGCCGCCATTTTCAGACTTTGGTAATTGAATTTAAAAAAAAACAAACGTCAAATTTGATCGACGAGCAAACGGCGAAAAAGCGAAGTAGTAAAGTAAATAAAATTGACTTGCACCCAGTGTTGCCAGATACACTGTAATTACAGTAGATCTGCCGTATTTTCACGCCGTCTACTGGACACAGTATTTTTATAAATACAGTGTATGGAGACATATAGTGAACGCATGAAAAATATGGTAAGTTTTGCTAATGCGCCCGCCACACACAGCAAGGAGTAGGGTATTCCCCGTATCGGCCATCGGCGTCTATGGTATAGAGTTAAGTATTTATCATCTAAATGTTATTGGATACGCAATAGTGTAGTTTAATGTTATTGATGTGTAGTTTAAATTGTTTAGTATTATGGTCAAAGTATTCCGTGTTAAATATTACGTTTTATATTTATGTTATTACTTAAATTAAATTTTGAGTGTAAATAATTATATTTCTTGTGAAAAATATGTCTCAAGCAAAATATAGTTCTGCTGAAAGTGAGAGTGGACCATCATCTCCCAAAAAAACGAAAAAACAACATTATAAACAAAAATTTAGAGATGAATGGCTGAGTGACATGAACTTTAAAACTTGGCTTCAGCGTGAATCGTGGTCTTTAGGATCACGCTGCGTGATCCTAAAGACCCGTATCGTGCCATTTGTGTAGTATGTGATGCAAAAATTTCCGCTGACAGAGTTGCTCTAAAGAGGCACGGCGAAGGAATCAAACACTTAAAAAAAACTAAGCCTGCATCATCATCATCGCAGCCGTCGATTTCATCAATTTTTGAAAACAAAGCATTAAAATCGGAAGAAGAGAAACGAAAAATAGCTGAAATTAAATTAGCAGCATTCATGGCGGAACACAAAATCTCACACAGAGTGATGGACCATTTAATAGACTTATTACCAACTGTATTTCCCGACTCGGACATAGTGAAAAAATTGAAAATGAAGCGGACAAAGCTTCAGGCAGTTATTAACAATTTACTGGGAATTTCCGAAAAACAAGAACTGTGTGCTGATTTAAAACAACAAAAATTTTCTGTAATGATTGATGAGAGCACCGATATCGGGTCAGTAAAAACTATGTGTATCGTAGTTAGGTATTACTGTCCAGATAAAAGCCAAATTGTAAGTAGATTTTGGGACTTAATTCAAATTCATGGAGATGAGAACATGGCTGCGACTGCCACAGCGGAACATCTCTTCCAAGGTGTATTGAAGTCATTTGAAGAAAATTCAATCCCTGTTAAAAATATTATAGGTTTCGGTTCAGACGGGTGTAATTCGATGATGGGATGTAGGAACTCTGTGTCAAGCAGATTTAGAGAAAAATGTCCGGGAATAATTGTACTAAAATGTGTTTGCCATTCGTTGCATCTTTGTGCAAGCGATGCATGCAAACAGTTACCTGCTGAATGTGAAAAACTCACTCGAGATATATACAACTATTTTGCGACCAGCAGTAAAAGACAATCACAGCTAAAAGAATTTCAAAAATTTACTGAAACTGAAGTACACAAAATTTTAAAACCAGCTCAAACAAGATGGTTGTCTTTGAATTCAGTAGTGGAAAGGATTTTGGAGCAATGGAGTACACTTTCGTTATTTTTTAACGGAAGATGGCTTGAAGATAACGAATGCTTTGAAATCCATAAGCAGCTGAATGATCCTGCTATAAAAGCTTACTTTTTCTTTTTGAATTGGATGTTGCCGAAATTCACCCAAGCTAACACACTATTTCAAAGCGAAACCCCTATGATTACAAAAGTACACACAAAAATGAACGACCTATATAACGAACTAATAACAACATATGTGCAAAAAACTCATATCATGGAAACTGATCTAGAGAAAATTGACCCAACTGACAAAAAATATTTTAAAAGTTTGGACGAAATGTATCTTGGACTGGGGGTTCAGAATCTACTTTTGGCAAATGAAATATCGTTTGAAAAGAAAAAAGTAATAAAAAGAAATTGTCGGAATTTCTTGATAACAGCTTGCGTAGGAATCCGCAAAAGATATGCGCTCAATGATCCTGTCCTGTGTGCGATTTCCAAATTGGATCCTGAAAGTTGTTTGGATGATTTACGTCGAGACGAATCTCTTCATGTGCTGTTCAACTTACTGCCAAGACTGACACCAACTTCTTTGGCTGAGCAACAACAAATAGACGATCAATGGCGGAAATTGCCGACATTAAAACAAGAATTGGATACAAGCCAACAGCCCGATATATTTTGGCACAAGGTAAAAAGAATTTTTAGCAGTTACAAGTTTTAAGCTTTCTATATCTATCTACATTTTTTTTCATGTTTCTATTTCAGGTGAAGCAGTTTGAAGAGTTTAGTTTGGTTGCCCAGTTTATGCTGAACATTTTGGCTCTTCCAAATTCTAACGCTGAGTGTGAAAGAGTATTCAGCCAAATAAATGACACAAAGACTAAAAAGAGGAACAGACTAATTACCGAAACAATTAAGGGGAATATGTTGGCAAAGCAGGCCATTTCTCGCCATGGCGGCAACTGTGTTAGTTTTTTGCCAACTGACAAGATGCTAAAATCTTTTAATTCAGAAATGTATAACAAAGGGATAGCAATGGAACTGTATGACAGTGACAGTGATTAAAAATTATTTTGTGGATAAAATTAAGATGTTTAGTTACTTTGTGAGGATATTTTTTTTAAATAAATCTATATTTTACTTAATAAAATAATTATTTCCTTTTTTATATGGCATTTAATTGCACTGTAAAATACACTGTATTTTGTTCAATCAAACACTGTATTTTTCTCGTAAATACTGTATTTTAATGCAGGCAGCACGGTATTTTTGAAAATCTGATCTGGCAACACTGCTTGCACCCGCTAACTTCTTCAGATTTTTTAAAATTATTTTTACAAAAAAATGAAAATCGAACAAACGCCAAATTTCATTGAACAATCACGAATAAACGACGAACTAACGAATAAGCGAAGAAAAACTAAAAAAATTGGATTTGCGCCCACCTTCAGGTAAAATTTTTTAAATTACTTTTACACAAAAATTAAAATCGAACAAACGTCAATTTTCATTTAACAGTCACAAACAAATGTCAAACAAGCGATTAGGTGAAAAAAAAGTAAAAAAAGTTGACTTGCGCCCGTCAACTTCAGGTCAGAATTTATTTTTTGATTAAAAAAAAAACTAAAATCGAACGAACGCCCAATTTGATCAATCAATAACGAAAAACTATTTAGCAAAAAAAAAAGTAAAAAAAAATTACATAATATATGCCCGCCAACTTCAGGTAAGAGTTTTTAAAATTGTTTTAACACAAAAATTAAAATCGAACAAATGCCAAATTTGATCGAACAATCACAAACAAACGACGAATAAACGATTTAGCAAGAAAAAAAGTAAAAAATATTGACACGCGCACTGGCGTGGCTTAAGTTGGCACTTAAGGTCAGAATTTATTTTTTAATTGATGAAAAAACTAAAATTAAACCAACGATTAAGCATAGAAAAAGTAAAAAAAGTTAATTCGTGCCCGCTAACTTAAGGAAGCTCAACTATACTGAATAGAGTATCAACTGACTTGACTCATTAACTAAATTTAATACTACCGACCTTTAGTAAAATATTTTAAAAATATATTTTACAACTATTGGCTCATTTCAATTTTAATAAATTGCTACACAATAAGCAGTTCGGTTTTACTAAAGGTTGATCTACGACTGATGGAGGCATTAGCCTTCTAAGGAGTATATATGAAGCCTGGGAGGGATCGCAGGATGCACTAGGTATATTTTGCGATCTTTGATTGTGTAGAGCATGCAACGTTGATTAGGAAGCTAGACCACTATCATGGCGTAAGGGCACATTACTTATACTGTAAAAACTTATTTGTCTGTAACAGGACACAAAGGGTAGATGTGAATGGCAAGATGTCACCTGGAGCCAAAATAGATCTGGGAGTGCCACAAGGGTCAATTTTACCGTCTTTCCTCTTCCTGATCTACATGAACTATTTGCCTTTTCTTGATAAATATATACTAGAGATAGTGTTATTTGCTGACGATACTTTACTTATTTTTAAAGTTAAACGATGGCAGTTGGGCTATGACGGGGTAAATAATGTTCTCTCTGAAATAGTAAATTGGCTTAGTACTAATAATCTGCTTCTTAATGCATCTAAAACCAAATGTTTAAAATTAACCTTACCAAATGTGAGGCATGCACAAACAAACCAACGTACTATTGAATGATGCTAAACTTGACCTAGTGGACTCAACTGTATTTCTAGGTATAACATTAGAAGTTGCAGTGGGGTCCACATATTGATAACTTAGCGAATAGTCTCAGTTTTGCAGCATTTGCAGTCAGAAAAATTAGACAAATTTCTAACGAAGTATCGGCACGGTTAGCTTATTTTAGTTATTTCCATAGCAGAATGGCTAGCTAGAAGCTAGAAGCAGAATGTCCCCATATGCCACCCTAAGAGAAAAATTTAAAGAAATAGGGATACTGACTGTACACTCTCAATACATTTTTGATTATATTACCCATGTATGTAAAAAAATATAGTAATGAAAAAATATGACCAACACAACATAAATACAATATGTCTGTCTGTACCAGTGACTAGACTCAGTAAAATAATCAAATCTTTTAATGGTCACTGTATACGTTTCTATAATAAACTCCCAGAAAATATCAAAAATTTGTCAAATTAAAAAAGTAGTTAAAAGACATTTGTGTGCCAAAGGTTATTATAAAGTTAAAGATTTCATTGAAGACAGCACACCCTGGGAATAAGATGACCCTTTGGGGCAAATTTAGTTTACTAACTAAACAATGTACTTCTGTACTGAAATAATATATAGTAGATATTGTAATTTTTTTTTTTTTTGTGAACATGTCTTGTATGATATATTTTTTTATACCGCGCGAGTTTCTTACGCCGGAATTGGGTTCCGTGCCGGTGGTTATTGTAATCCTTGCTTAACGGTTAACGGAAAACAAAACCTTGTTTTTTATTCTGAATAAAAAGTTTTTTTATGTATTAATTTGGATTTTGACTCGAATTTGAACTCGACGATTTAGAATAATGGTAGTTTTCTCCGGCCACGTGTTGAAATCGTAAAATTCTTTCCCGCCTTTTAACTTGACACTGGCAATGATTTAGTATTAAAATATAGTACTCCTATAGTATACGGCCATATTTAAAAAATGTATATACCTAGAAGAAGAAGCAGTTTCAAGCCTTTGAAAACTGACATTGAGATAGATAGTCATTGAAAACTGAAAACTCTACCTTTCTTACAATGGATAACTCTCAGTAGTAATATTTATCTATGGTGTTATCCTTATCATCTATGGCGTTAACTCTCAGTAGGTAGGTATTACTTTTTTTTTTAATATATGCCGTCGGCTTATCTTAAAACCATTTGCCAGTGTCAAGTAAAAAAAGGCGGGAAATAGAACTTTCGTTTCAATTTTAAACACTGTATTCATATATCGTCAAGTCTAAAGTCTAGTCAAAGTTCAAATGTATAGTTAGCACAGTCAATTAGTCATGTCAGTCGATTTAGTAAAGTGGTAGACGCTTTACTGAAAGTTCCTAGGGAGTTTTGGCGGGAAACACACAGATAGCACGTTTTTAGAAGTTGTACCACTTGCCCACACTTGTGCACGTTAACGAATATTTAATGGTTAATATTCTACCAATATTACTCATTAAGAACCGAGATAACACAAATTTATGAAATATTATTATTAATAATAATAATAATAATTCATTTATTTCTCACCTTCATAAAGTAGGAAAAACTTTAATTAAAACAGTTATACTGTAAGAGTTTAGGTGGGTTGATGCCTGAACTAGGAGTTCCTGTGTCTCAGACTATTAACCTTCCACCCCATACGGTTGACACAATGTTTATAAATAGTGATGTAAGATTTATTAGTGTAAGTGTTAGAATGGTTTTTTGCCTACTTTAATTTAGATAAGATATTTTCAGTTTGTAAATAATTAAGCGACAGAAGAGATTGTTTTATTGACAATTTAAGGCGAGATTTATTCAATTTGACAATTTCATTGTGATCGTTGAAATATCTGTATAGATAGGGGCCCATATAAATTAATTGAGGTCTTGCAAACATTGTGTTAATTGAAGTAGTCGGAGTTCTAATGCGTCTTTTATGTAGGGGTAATTGTGTGAGGTCTACATATTTATGGTGTCGGACCACTGCGTTCTGCATAAATAATCGCCGCATTTACAAATTATTACAAATTCACAACGTGGCCCATTGAACTCCCCGGCATAACTCCTAGTAATACTTATCAGTAGTAAATAGTAATTCCTACTTATCATAGTTTTGCCAGGGAATTCAATGGGTGACGTTGTGGACTTTGTAATTTTCCTTAAATTTATGTTATTTCGGTTCTTACAGTGTAATATTGGTAGAATATTAAACATTAAATATTCGTTAACGTGCACAAGTTTGGGGAAGTGGTATAACTTCAAAAAACGTGATATTTTATGTACCCTCCAAAACTCCCTAGAAACTTTCAGTAAAGCTTCTACCACTTTACTGAATCGACTGACTTGACTCATTGACTGCACTGACTATCTATTTGGACTTTGACTAGACTTTAGACTTGACGATTTCGGAATACGGTGTTGAAAATTGAAATGAAAATTATATTTCCCGCCTTTTTAACTTGACACTGGCAAATGGTTTTAAGCCGACGCCATATTAAAAATACAATCATCTATGATAGGTACTTTAATATTTCTAAGGGATAGGACACTTCGTTTAAACGTAGGTTCCACACTCACATATGCATCGGGGAATTACCGCTTTAATAATCCTTCTTTTTATTGAATTTTACCTCCTAAACAATGCCGGAAAGTTTTAGTTGGGTACGTAAAAAATAAGAAAAAAGCTCCGTCTCTGCAGACTGAATTTGATATCCTTAAACCCTTAAACTAAGATTGCAGCAAATAAAGGCCATATTTCTATACAAAATGCAGTCTACACATACATACTGGAATATAGAAACAAAAATAGTGCAAATTATAATATAATATATTTTGGATATTTTATGGCAATGCACAATCGTCGATTTGACCGACATCGTCGCATAAGTTCTAATACCACGTAAGTTCGGCATCAAATAGTCAAAACCACCAAAATAATTTTTTGGCGGTTTTGACTATTTGATGGGACACTAGGGGATCGGAAGACGCGCTGTTTCAGCCAATCAGAAACAAGTGAAAAGTAACTTCATATTAATCACCAATCGGTCGAAATCTCTCGGAAACAGTACGTAAATCAACAGGGCTATTACCTAACTTCGTTGGAATTCATGTAAATACTTGTATAAATTCTCCCAGCCAATTGATGTCGGGGTATTACGCAACTATGTACTTACCTATGAAACTATGTTGGTCATGAAGAGTGAACTATTGTTGTTTTGAAATTTGCGTTTTGTTTTGTGTATAAGCACCATGTTATCTATTTAAATTTTATGCTATTAATTAATTATAAAACTACTAAGGACTTTAAAAAAGAGCATTTCAAATAAATTGTATACTTTAAAACACCGCCGATGTTTTAATTTCATATTGTGTAATATAGAAAGGAAATATTGTCACTTTACTTCAAAATTATAAGAATGCGAAACAATAACTTATCCTAAAATATGTTATGTTTTCGCATATACGAATAAGTTTAATAAATGTAGATTTTATAGTAAGTAAGTAAGTAAGTTTTGATATTATTGGATTCTTTTCAATGTTCGGACCTATGAGATTCCCTGATTGAATTGTTTTGTAAGGTCACAAGCCATAATACTATTATACGTTTTATCATATTGTACAATAAAATCAATCGGTTACAACACACACACACACACAAACACGCACGCACGCACGCACGCACGTGTCGTCGGCGTATAACGCTGCGGTGGTGCCAGGGTCTTTGGGGACGTCACTGGCATAGAAGTTATATAGCCCCGGGGAGAGCACGCTGCCCTGAGGGACGCCGGCGGTGATGGGGCGCTCTCCGGAGAAGACGCCGTCGACTCGTACCTTAAAGGTGCGGCCGGAAAGAAAGGATGCCACAAGCCTTACCAGAGGGGGTAGGACGTTGGCTCGGATGAGCTTGAAGAGCAGACCTTCATGCCAAACACAGTCGAACGCCTTTTCCATGTCGAGGAACACTGCGACCGAAGATTCCTTCTTGTTCGCCGCAACGGACAGATGGTGGATGACTCTTACCAGCTGGAGGGTGGTGCTGAGTTCCGACCTGAAACAGAATTGGTCCTCACGAGGAGGAAGGTGGTGAGGTGCTTAAGGAGAAGGATTTCAAAGGTTTTGGAGAGGGTTGAGAGGAGGGTTATGGGGCGGTAGCCCTCTGCCCTTCTCAAGTTTTTATGGGGTTTGGGGATAGTGGTGATTATCCCCAACTTCCAGGTGGTGGGAAAGTGGCCGGTCCTGACGATTCCGTTGAACAGGCGGGTCAGGGCGGCTACCGTCCTGAAAGGTAGGTGTCGAAGGGCAGAGTTGGGAATTCCGTCTGCTCCGGGGGCCTTCTTTGGTTTGAGGCGTGAGATGGTCTTCTGTACTTCCCTCGGAGAGAAGGAGAAGGAAGGGGGGGTGGAGGTGGAAAGTAGGAACACCTTAACCTCCTCGGAGACCGTGCGGATGTGGTCCGTTGCGGTCGTTGGTAGTGGTGAAAACTGGCGCTCGAGGTGTTCGGCATGAATTTCTGCTCTATCCTCAGCACGGTACCTTAGGTTCCCGTCGGGGTGGAGCAGGGGGTAAACGGGGGCAGTGGCTCTGGTAAGACTGCGGCAAAAGCGGTATAAAGACCAGTCCTCTCCCGCCTCCTGGATGCGTCGGGTCCAGTTTTCCGCGTGGAGGATATCTAGATGGGATCTTACCTCTGCGGTGAGGCGGTTGAGCTGCGTCTTTATCGTTGGGCATCGGGTGAGCTGCCATCGTCATCGCAGGCGCTTCTTCTCGGCAATCAGGTTCGTTAGGTGGCGAGGTAGGGGGGGCCGCTTATGTTGGCGGCGGGTGGGCGGTTGGGTGGCCGCATCCATTGCAGCTGCAATCGCCCCGGTGAGCTGCACCGTCATAGATTCGACGGTTTCTGCAGAGTTCACCGGGAAATTTGGCGTGTTTTCGTGCAGCTGCAAGGAGAAAGCGTCCCAGTCGCGGACTGGGTAAGTAGGAAGAGGGGGAACACTTACCGGGGATGCTCGAACAATGGCCAGGACCGGGAGATGGTCTGAGCCATGGGCCATGTCCAGTACCTCCTGGTGGAGGTCGCCTGCGACGCGATGGGTAATGGCGACGTCTAAGACGTCTGGCGAGTGCGAGGATTGCTCCGGGTAATGGGTGGGGGTGTAAGTACCCACCACCGTATATCCAGCCTGCACAGAGTCGGCGAGCAGACGTCTTCCGTCTGCATTTGTCGTGCGAGAGCCCCACTCGGGGTGCTTACAATTTAGATCTCCGGCAATCACAGTCGGCTCATCTGATATGAGCCTGTGGATGTCGGAGATATCTAAATGTGACCCCGGGGGCTTGTAGCACGCAAATATGCGAGTGCGGTGGGTGCTGAGTGCCACTTCGATGCCCAGCGCATAGAGGGATGACACCGCGGGGGTAGGGAGGAGTTGGTGGAGGAGCCTCCTGCCGACCAAGACAGCGAGGCCTCTACACACTCGGTCTCCTCCAAGGTAGTCTTGTCTGTATATTACATACCCAGAAACAGCAAATCGGTCCGGGGGGGAGAGAAGGGTTTCGCTCAGGAGGGCGATGTCTATCTCGTACTCCCGAAGGAGGAGACGGATCGAGGCCACTTTCCCGCGAACCCCTCGGACGTTCCAGTGAACGATTTTCAATGCGTTTGGGGCGTGGGGAGCCATTTGGAAATGAGCTTTGTGGCGAGGGAGGCCCCTTCAGGGAGGGCCGACAAGAGAGTTTTGAAAATGTCTTCCCCGGCCTAAATTTTGGAGAAGATATCCATGGCCAGGGAGAAGAGAGCGTAGATTAGCTCAGCGGTGGATTCAGGGGCCTCGGGGGCCACTCTCCTGGAACGACGCTGGAAAAGTGGTGGGGCGATTGCTGGCAGGCTGGCAGCAGCAACTGCTGGGTTGGCGGGTTCGGTAGCAACCTCAGCCACTTCGGTAGTTGTAGTGGCCGCCGGAACCTTGTGCGGCGCACGAGAAGTGCGCGGGGGGCGCGGGGTGCGCTGGGGTAAGGGGGGGGGCGACAGAACGGTATCGACCTTAGGGAGCGGAAGTGCGAGGGGCTCGCATTCGGAGTCCGTTGCTGCCGCAGAGGTGGTAACGGACTTGAGGTCTTTCTTCTTCGTCCTCTTTCTGGTCCTCTGTTTTCGTGCAGAGGGGGCGGGGACTGTGGATGACGAGGGACGGGGGGTGGGATCGTTGGCCTCGGCCATAAGAGATGTGGCCGTGGGCGGTGGTGGGGGGACCTCTTTTTCTGTTATAGGAGGGTCGTGACTTACCCGGTGGGATGCGCGCTTGGTGCGGGCAATAGGGCCCGCACGGCGATTCCGGGCCTCCCGTTTGAAAACCGGGCAGTTCTTGCTATTGGCCGGGTGGGCCCCCTTGCAGTTGACGCAGGTGGGCTGTTCGGAGGTCGGGCGGGGGCAGTCGGTTGCGAAGTGCTCTTCGCCACACCTGACACACGCCAGTTTACGGTGGCAGTTCCGGCTGGAGTGTCGGAACTGCTGGCAGCGGTGACATTGGGCGGGGCCGTCCTTACCACGCCAGGCTTCCACTTTGATGCCTGGCATATTCAGTAGCTCCGTCACTTGGTATTCCGGGGACCAGGTCCGGGGTGCGCTTCAGCAGCACGAAATATGAGCACCCGGGGCGATCCTTCCTGGCCAGGATCCGGGACACCTGCTCCACTTCGTAGCCCTTCCTGTTAAGGGCGGCGGCTATGGTATCGGTGGGAGTGTTGACCGGTAGGCCGTGAATACCTACCTTAAGTCCACGGTCCTGCGGGAGCGCGTATGAGTACCAACTTACGTGCTCGGTTTGGCTCAATTCGTCCAGGTATTTTTGAATACAGCGGTACTCGGTCTCTCCTTTCGGGGTAAATTTGACCCCTTGGCCCAACGGCTTCGCGTTGGGAGGGTGGCCAAGGAGCTCCGCGAGGTTGCTGAAGTGCCTTACCCAATCCTCAAGCTTTTCCACGATGAGTGGCGGGCAGCGGGGGGCGGGAGGGGGCGGTGGAGGCGACACGTTCGGTGCATTTGTCGCGGTAGTCGCCGTGGAAATGTCCATCGGCGATGTGGCCCTCGAAGTCGGGGCCGATGGAGGTCCGGTCGGGGCGGCAGTAGCCGCTGCGGCGTATGTGGCTGGACGGTCAGCGCGTTTGGCAGGCGGCGAGACGTTTGATGACGCCTCCTGACGCTGCCGCTTGGTAACCTGCACAGGGGGGGCAGGAGGCGGGGGCATGCTGCTCGGCAGGGGGGCCGGTGCGGGGGCCCTCGTGGCAGGAACACTTACCGCACGACGTTCTTCTTGCGGTGGTGAGGCCGGCGATGCAGTGAAAGTGAGCTTGCTGCTCACTGAGGCCGTTGTTGGAGGGTGGCGAGGGGTATACACCTCCGTCACAGGGCGCGCGCAAGGCGCGGCGGAGAGGCCGAACCCTTGTCGGTTGAGCGGGGCTGGGGCCCAGACTCGCGGCGGGTCGCCGTCGGAGGGCATAGGGGCGGGGGGGTGTCAGTACATCCCCGCGAGAATACCGAGGACGGCCCGGGGCGAGCGGTATCCGTGGCGCTCAAGCTGTAATTAAGTAAGTATATAAAGTAAGTAAGTATATAAGTAATAAGGGTACTCACACAACACAGGTAAACACTAAACACGGAACACGTATTAAGTGTCAAAGTAGTCACAAAAGTGTACGTACTTGCACGGTTTAATCACAAACACTGTGAGGGCTGGCTCCTCGTGACCCCAGCGATGAGTAAATCTCAACGGGAGGTCAAGAGCAGTTCAACTCCCAGCAAGGCGCCAATTTACAACCTATTCTAACGAAGTAGGGTGTAAATTGACGATCGCTATAAGAGGTTCACAAAAACTGCACTAGAGGGCGGGATCGGCACGATCGCGGAGTGAGCGAGACACTCAACACGTTTAGAGCGAGACGGCACTGATGCGGAGTGAGCGAGTCACTACTACGCAGTCAGAACGAGACGACACGAAACGCGGAGTGAGACGCAAACACACGCGAACTAGGAGACAGGGCGATCCCAATTGCCACAAAATTGACAGGCATTGTCTTTTATAGCAGCCGCCATCTCTATTCTTACGTTGCACCGGAAGTGTAGAGGTTGCGGCACCGGAAATCATATAAAAATATTTAAATTACAAAATTAGAATCCAAATAAATTTATTACTATTACAAACAATTATAGAATGATTTACTTTATCTGTTAAATTATTCTTATTTACACCAATAAATCATAATAACAATCACTAACCGGAAGTTCAGTAATACAAAATGTAATAATTATAAATCTTTGCGAAAATAATTACAAATTAATTCATAATCTTATCCAGTATCACTAATTACAATTATAACTACTATAAAATCAATTTATAATTTTATTAAACCTTGGCTGCCAGAGACATTTCCGCCAAATGTTATACGGATCCGGAAACGTATCTAACACAATAATACTCTAAACTTATGGAAAATCAAAAGAAACACTTTGTATAATAATTATTGGTGATATTTTTATATTAAATTATATCAGGCAGAATTTATTTAATAATAAATATATCGTTAACTCCTAAAATATTTTTTTATTTTTCTGGTTAGGCCGTAAAATTATTATATTGATTTCATAAAGAAATGAAACGGAATTCTTCTTCCTTTTGTCAAACTAATGTTCTTTATACATGATGTGATTCTTCATTTCCTATGGGGTTCTAAAATGCAAAGTTTTAAAGATAGTAATAGATATTTTAAATTATTAAGTATAATGGTGATGATATTATGTGGTGCACCAAATATTGATACATAATTCGATTTAGATTTAATGGTAAACATTGAATGTTTTCATAATGTAGTCCTTATATTTATCTTAAGTTAAATATGGGAAATCAAAAGGAACACGTATATTGGTGATAATTTTATATGAAATTATATCTGGCAAGATTTATTCAATATTAAATATATTATCAACTCTATGTAAATTCCTAGTCACATGTTACAGGAATTTGACATTGGTCGCATGGTTTTAGTATGTTTATGAATTAAGGATAGTTTAAAACTTGGAGTTTATTCAAAAATTATATAAAATTTAAATATTTACTATAAAACTTAAATCTTTATTGATCATAATGATGTTCCCATGTTTAACTTCTGTTTTTTTTTCTTCTCAGCAGTAAAATGCAATTTTTATTTACTGATAACACAAAAAGATTTCCGGATTAATTTATTTTATTGCATGTCATTTATTCAATAGTGATAAGAATGTAAAGTTGTAAACTCAGTTCAAAAACCCCATTTAATCTAAACGTAAGCAAAATGTTTAAATTCTACATATAATTGTGTACATTTCTTTATTGCACGGAAAATAAGTGACATTTGAATAACTAGCTTTATAAGCATTCGTTTACGTTTAAAATTATGGATCTAAACCTCTGTATAGTATTATATTAGAGTATAAGTAGTATAACGTGTTTAAACAATAATCATTTTCCATTTTCACATGTGAAAATAAAATATTTTACCTTTTTTAATTAAAATTTTATTAAAATTTTATTGTCGGATTTCTTCAAATTGTGATTGATGGGATTGTTTCAAAGGTTTTATTTTTGTGAGAATTGTGTATTTGCTAAGGAAACTTAACAAATAAACACTGTTCTTATGAAAATCAAGGTCTTTGAAACATAAAATTCTGACATACACACCCGTAGATTTAGCATTATATTGAAATCTATACCTATATGTATATATAGCTATGTAGTGCAACTGCATCTTAACCAGATGGCGCTAGGAGCTTCATCAAACCTTCATTTTTGAGCCGTCAAACAGGTGAAGTGAAATATCTATTTCAGTAGTAATACTTATCATCTATGATTACTATGGAGTCAACCAAATGTGAAAAAATGGTCATAACAAATTGAGTTTTGATTTGATAACAACAATTTAAGCCCTTATAATCAAGATGATGCTTACAGTACATGGATTGCCAATAAGCGTATGTATTATTATAATTTTATGTAATAACATTTTGCTGTTAGGTGATAACATAGGTCAGGAAACCTAAGTTTTGCAATATAGGGTGTTATTAATGCCACCCTATATTGCAACTTAGTTTATAAGCTTAACAAATGGCTTGGTCGAATGTACATATTTTTGTTCAATTAAATCTGACGACTTTATCAAATTTACATTAAAAGCATCCTTAAATTTTTAACCATGAAACAATTCTTACTTGGTTTTTACCTTTTGTTTTAGTTCACATATAAAGACATAAAAGCGCTCTTTCAAAGTGAGTGTCATATCAGTGATTTTATTCTGGATAACCTGACAATTGAAGGCGGGCTTAAGATGGCAAGAGTGGATATTGCCAATGACAACGAAGGCCACTATATTATGAAGCGTCTTAATGGTCTTAGAGTACAAGGATGTGTGTTAAAAGTTGTTACTCCTGGTATGGTAAGTTTTAAAAGTTTAAAATGTAATTTTAATTAGACTATAAAATTTAAGAAAAATACTATTGTTATGTTAGGAATCTAAGAACTTCCACTTCATATATAGATTTTACAAAGGGCTAAAATTTAGGCAGACCTTTTTTGTAGATATCAAGTAAAATAGTTTGTAATTAATACTAAATATAGGATTTCGAACAAGGGATACTTAATTCAGTTACAGACCACAAAAAGAACATAATATACAATATTACACACTATTATTTTGCAGTCATCATCATCAGAACATGAGGTGCGTCATAGAAACGCACATAGCTATGGTTCTGGGCAACCTCAGCCATGGAGTAACCAGTCTCAATGGCAAGCTAATCCAGTAAGGGACTTGCACAATTCCTATCAGCAGTCGTATAATCAACCTCGGAGTAAGGGTTCGTCATCGGTAAGTTTTGTTTCTACTTATTATCTGAAGATTCCACTGATTATTGCTGTTTAATTTATATCAAGCAAATACAGTTTGATACTGCATTTTTCTCAGCATAATTTACTAGTAGTTGTGGTGTACTACTACATGTAGTATGTACTAGTAGGATTAGAATTTTTTTTTACGAAAATTACAATCTTACAATATATATTTGAAGAGTTCAGTTAAAAATCATTAAAAGAAACGTTTTTACTCAAGGCAATTATATGAAATTACAGAATGAGCCTCGAAGTGATGCCCCCCAACACAATCACCCGGCTCCTTGGGCGCAACAGGTAAGTCAGTGTTGTACACAGGGTCCAGATCCAAATTACTGTAAATGTAAAACCACATTCACATTTGTTGTATGGCAGCCCTTCTTTCTTTTTTTAGTAATTTTTTTAAGTGGCAACTGAAATACACCTACTGTTAACATTTCAACTCTATAGCTTTCACAATTCTAAAATGTATTGAGAGTATACAGTCAGTATCCCTATTTCTTTAATTTTTCTCTTAGGGAGGCATATGGGAATATCTTATAAATAGCTCTAATCGCTCGCTTCTGCAGCACAAATATAGAATTAATGTCGGTGGCATTACCCCATAAAAGGATACCATAGGCCATTCTGCTGTGGAAATAACTAAAATAAACTAACCGTGCCTATGCTTCGTTAGAAATTTGTCAAATTTTTCTGACTGCAAATGCTGCAGAACTGAGACTATTCACTAGGTTAGCAATATGTGGACCCTACTATAACTTAGAATCTACTGTTATACCTAGAAATACAGTTAAGTCCACTAGGTCAAGATTAGCATCATTCAATAGTACGTTGGTTTGGGCATGCCTCACATTTGGTAAGGTAAATTATAAACATTTTATTTTAGATGCATTAAGAAGCAGATTATTAGTACTAAACCAATTTACTATTTCAGAGCGAGTATAATATCGTCCGACTGCTGTCGTTTCACTTTAATAATAAGTGAAGTATCGTCAGCAAATTACACTATGTCTTACCTTATTTATCTTATCTTATTTATCTTATCTTTAACAAGAAAAGGCAAATCGTTTATGTAGATCAGGAAGAGGAAAGGCCCTAAAATTGATCCTTGTGGCACTCCCAGGTCTATTTTGGCTCCAGATGACAGATGATCTTGCCATTCACATCGACCCTTTTGTGTCCTGGTACTTAAATAAAATTTTAACAGTGTAAGTGATGTGCCCCTTACGCCATAGTGGTCTAGTTTCCTGATCAACGTTGCATTCTCTACACAATCAAAAGCCTTAGAAAGATCGCAAAATATACCTAGTGCATCCTGCTATCCCTTCCAGGCTTCATATATACTACTAAGAAGGCTAATCCCTGCATCAGTCGTAGATTGACCTTTAGTAAAATTTATGAATATGAAGAATATGAATATATAAATGAGCCAATAGTTGTTGTAAAATATTTTTTTTCAAATATTTTCTTAAGGTCGGTAGTATAGAAATAGGTCTATAATTAGCTGGATCATTAAGTCAGGAAGCTCTATACAATTATTCAAGACAAACGCTAGATGGGGTGCAATGACGTCAAGTATCGATTTAATAATTCTCACAGACATAGCCCACATGTCCGCAGTATTTTTTACATTTAGGGATGATTTTTTAATCGTCACATAAGGTAAGGTAAGGTAACAGGTAAGAACCTGAGGAATAAATATGTGATTATATTTTTCATACAAAATCTGTCAAAGTCACAATATTATTCCTCAGGTAATAGATAACTGATGATTGAAAAATCAGCCCTTAATGAGTAATTATGTCATGTGACTCAATTTGTCTAAAATGAAAGTTGACCTCGCATTTTTTATCATTATCTTTAAGTAATAATTCAGCAGCTGCGGGTGAAGTCTTTAGATTTTTTGTAGTAGAAACTGGAATGCTGCAAAGAATTTCTCAAATACTGTTTTAAAAAATATTTTACTGTCCACACAAAGTTTAAAATCTGAATTACGACAGGCTTCTTTTTCAGTTTCACTATTACTTATTTTCCAATTGACACTTTTCTAAGTATCTGAATATATTTCATATTAATTTTTAAATTTTTATATGAATCGAATTTTAAACTGTTTGAAATTTAAGCTTCTAAATTTCTCAATGCGTTTTTCATTTACTGAAATAAACACATTCTTATTAGTAGATAAATTATTTTTTAAACACAATATTTCAGTGTAACCAGCTGCCCACAGTGATCAGAACTCAATACATTTATTATTTCCTTTTTATTTGGAGTCAAGTTACTGAAAATGTTATCAATACAAGTAGCTGAGCTACCAAGGATTAGCCTTGTAGGTTCAATAAATAAGTTTATCAGGTAATATGATTTCAATAAAGATGTGAATCTAACTGTGGTTCGATTATTATTATGTAACAAATTGATGTTAAAGTCACCACATAACATTCTTTGTTTGTTAGATATACATACTTTGTTTAATAATGTTTCCATAGTTTTTTCAAAAGATTCATATAACCCAGATGGAGGCCTGAATACATTTACAATAATAAAGTGGTCTGTTTCTATGCAGGCTATTTCAGTAGAACGCTCAGTCGAGACGCTGACAATGTCTTTTCTTTCTTTAATTTTAAAATTAGTATTAATACTTATTAATATTAAAACTTCCTCTGTTGTCTTAGATACTAATTTAAATTATTTGGAACATATTATTCCAAACTATCCAATTGTGTTGTATTACTAGTAATACACTGCTCAAGAAAATCAGAAGTCGGGTTAGCTACTCTATTGGCTAGTTATAAATCGAAAAAATTTAATAGTGAATATGCTATGAGTCGATGATGGTAATTAGATAAGTAAAACTTATCTAATGTAAAATACTTATATCTAGAATAACCTAAAATCTTATTAATGTCTTTATCATGTAGATGTTGTGCATTGTTATTTACAATAATAGAATTTTTACTACATAGTAGGCTATTCAACTTAAATCTAATATTATTTTCGTGTGGCAAATTTTTAATGTAGGGAAAGGTGAAGGTGAACCAAACTATTATTTTAATATTCTCTAAAATTATATATTGTATGTATGATACATACAATATATAATTTTATTATTATTACAGGTATCAAAATCGGTCAAGTAATTTTTTTAGTGATTTAAGTACATAGCAATTAGTGAATAACAAACAAAAAGAAACTTTTCTGTGTATAATATTACAAATATAAATTTTGGCCACAGGCAGCATTTATAATAACTAATTTTAGCGTGAAATGTAATAAGAATCAATTGTCACTAGCTTTTACAAGTATTACATTAGGAGCATATCTTCTCTTGCAGGCTTCCGTTGACTATCCCTTGTCTTACAATAACATATATTTTTTTTATTCAGCAGGTTCAAAATAGACCGCAATTGCCCCAAGGATATGAAGTCAGGAATCCCAAAAACCAATTTCAACAGGGTTTTTTACGGCAAATATCACCCAGACGTAGACTTTCTCCAGGAAGAATGTCCCCTGGCAGTAGGACGTCTCCTGGAAGAAGGTTTTCTCCTGGCAGAAGATTTTCGCCTGACAGGTTTTCTCCTGGTAGACGATTTTCACCTGGAAGGATTTCTTCCGGAAGAAGATTCTCTCCTGGAAGAGGAAGCTCTCCTAGAAGATTATCTCCTGGGAAGAGAATGTCTCCCGGAAGAGGATTCCTTCCTGGGCGAAGGATGTCTCCAGGAAGATTCTCTCCTGGACGAATAAATCTGCCTGAATTCAGAACATCTCCCGCTGGGGGAAGGATTTCTCCACCAGAAAGACAAGAAATTCATGATAGATATAGAAGAATGTCTCCCGGGCGGTTTTCTCCATCTAGACGAATTTCACCATTCCGAAGACACAGCCCGAGAAGGTCGCCATCTAACAGAAAACCTTCTCCATTTGGAAGGAATGCACCTAGAAGAGGAATAACACCTACCAGAGATATTCCAAGTACGTATTTAATGTTTGGCCACGTCTTTCTTCGGGAAGTGATGTTAAAAGAATATGTTATGACGAGAATACTCTTAACTATATGTTAAAGGTATATGCATATTATGTAAGGTTGTATTTCGATGGGATGAAATTTCTTCATTTTCAGGTTAGTTTTTGACCTAAAACGTATTTAATGGTAGGAACTAGAATAGTTCTCACTAGATGGTTCCTACCACATTTATCTTTTCAGAGGTTTTCTCGTGAGTCTCGTCTCTTAAAACCTGACAAATGGTATACTTAGGGTCTAAGAATGCTAACATATGCGCCACAGCTCCCGCGGCCTTAACTCATTTTTTTTTGTATCGTCAGCCACAAGTCAGTCCACAGCTGAAAATAGACGTCGCCATGTAGGACTTCAAAATGATTTACAAAATAAAATCGTGTTTATTGAATGCATTTTCGAAATTTCATGTCGTTGTCTCGTCGCATACTTCCCTACTTCATAGGGATGACACTATTTAATACTTTAAAGGTACAAGTCAGATTGTGGCTTTACCCTCGGAATGTATGAAGTTAAGATTACAATGCTTATTGTGTGAGTAATATAGAAGTGTGAGAGAGATATGTGTTTGGAAGTCACGAAGGGTATACTGCTTCATTCCTATTGAACAGTCAAAATGACAGCGCGGGTGATTCTTTGTAGCTATACTCCAGCCTTATGGCCAGTAGCTGAGGGTCGTAAAAAGCGGCATCCGACGCGACAGTAAAGGTGGAATTATGTTGTAGGTGTGGTGTTTGGAATTTTAGGCGACTCTTACGGTGTTTTTATAGAGATAACTAAACTACTGGCTTGTTGTGAAATCAAAATGGTCGTTAAGGACGTTCCTGTTAAACGGATGGTCAGATTGTGTCAGTCTACTTATTTATAGATTATAGAAAACGTTATGAGTCGCTGCTAATTTTGAAGAGATTATTCTAGTCTAGAAATTCCTAACTTATTGTTATGGATATTGTGTCTGTAAGGGATATAATGATAATTATTGAGGAATGTATTGGGTCCTGGAAGAAGTGTGTTAGGGTCGCATATCGTCGGTAGATCTCTCGTTAACACCAATGGATTAAACCTGTATACGTATGTATTTAAAATACTTAGCTACACAAATTTTTCGAATTCTTCCTCATTTTCTTGTAACTCATAAATGTCTTTTATTTGCTTTTCTATATGTCAGTGGATCGTCCGTACCGTCAAGATTTTCCTGACCGAAGATACTCTCCACGACGCCCACTCCATTCGACTCCACCATTCACCGGGCATTCACCAAATAGTAACGCAAGGTAATTGACAAACTTCCGTCCAAAAAATGGCGATGGCTTAAAATATCACTAGAGTGCCATTTGGAACCTTTATTTTTAGCTTACGTTGATCGAGATTTTCGAAGTCTCTATAATAAGATAGTTGGTTGACGATGTTTCAAAATCTTAAGGTACTCTCCGTCGCAGCTTGAAGATGACCCCATTAACAAATATGACTCAGGATCTAACTTCAGGAATGTAAAACCAGCTTACGACAAGGTAAGTCAGGTTTTACAACCGTAATAATGGTACACATGTAAGCTCTTACGCAATTCATGATTTACAAACACTTTAAAGCAATTTGGTTTCCCTTTCATTTTTTATTGCAATACATCCTTTTTTGATTTAATTACAATTTTACAGTACTATACCTATCGAAAATATAATTTAAAAAGTTCCAGTTCTGTAATATAGATTATTGCAGTGGTATGAAAGATTTGGCTTTTCTGTTATACAAATGGTAGGTATATAATCAATATTTTACAAAACCATATACTATATAAGAGCATACTATAATTATATTTTACAGAGTTCGCACCAAGACTTGTTCTCATCTGATTATCGGCCAAAAGACGAAGATAAACATTTTCCGAGACATAGTCCAGTCGGAGATACGCGCTGGTCAAATAAAGAACCAAGATACCACGGCAAAGAAGATATGAACAAGTTAGGTCAAAGCAGTTTATTACAGAAAAAGGTGACGGAAGAACATAAAAAGCGGTCTTTAACCCGAGACTTGCGAGATCGATCTCCGATTCGTGACTACCGCAAGCGTTCTCCGTCGCCTCATTCATCGCGTCAGGCGTGGTCGCGTGAAAAACAAAGCCCAGATATATCCGAGGCTCCTCCCCCTCCCATTTGGCCTGGCCAAAACGATACGCAATCTCAAAGGAACAGTTCAGACTTTTCTGGAAAAAATCTAAATGACCTCGAACCTTGGCAGCGTAAAATTGAAGAATTGCGTAGACGTGGTCGCCAAAACATTGATGAGAAAAGAGCCCGTTCCAACGAAAGAGCTTCGCCGAATCGTTTTGCTAAGAGTGATCGCTTTACAGGGCGAAACGATAGATTTGAAAGGAAAATTGAAGACTTATTGCCTCGTGAAAAGATAGATAACTCAAGAGAGAAACCTATATCTAGCCGCGATAAAGATAAAAGCAGATATGATTATAGAAGCAGAAGTAAGTCTCCCTATAAAAAAGACGAAACTATAAATACTAAAGTAAACATTCAAAATTTCGAAATTTTGCCAAAACCAGATCAATTTTATAAAGAAATTGAGGAGGTATGTAAAAGAGCCGAGGACTTTACCAAAAAAACTGAACGATTACGCAAAGGCGACAAAGGAGGTTCAGCTAAAGATGACTACAAATTACAATTTGTAATTAGAAAAAACGAACACAAAAAATCTAAAGATAGCCTTTCAAAAGACCTTCAAATATTCAATTTGAGAGAAAAGAAAATTGGTGCGAAAAGTACCAAATATGAATTAAGTGCGGACACAAAAATAAAAAGGGAAAAAGCAGTTAACGAAATATCAGAAAAGTTGATGTCCAAGTATGGCCGAGATTTCGCTGGTGATTTAAGTAAACGCATCCATCAAGAACTGAAAGAAGAGATAGGACGTATATTATTCGACATGTTTGGCAACGAAGATGTATCATTTATAGAAAGCGTAATTAAATTCAACGCGAGACATAAAGATGAGATGGACATTTTTAAGAGAGTTGCGACCAGTGTTCTTAATAATTCCACGAATCTGGCAGCTCAAAACTTAGGTAAGAACATTATACTAAAAGAAAAAACAGTAATTGACAGCATTAATCAAGTGTGTTTCGTCTCGTGGTTATACTTATATAATAAATTTTTGGGGTAAACGGGCTAGATTAAACACTGTATATTTAATAAAATCGTAACTGGCCGTTGTCTGCACATGGAAGATATTAGTAGTAGTAGAAGTATATGGAAATTATTAAGCCTCTCTACAAAATATTTTAGGGCGGCTTAATGAACGAAATAGAACCCAAAACAATGATTTTTAGATTTTTGTCTGGTCGTTTGTACGCGCTAATCTCAGAAACTAATGAACGGATTTTAATGAAATTTGGCATGGTAGTAGTTAAGGTTCAGGATTAATATAGGTCATTACATACGAAATTGGCGTTTTGTAAAGGAGGAACATAAATTCGATTTTTTTAAAACAATATATTTATTTAATCAAAGTATAGATCATTGCTATCTATGCACTTTTGCCATCTCATAGGTAATTCATTGATTCCTTTACTAAAAAAACCATTCGGACAGGAATCAATAAAATCTTTGAAGGCGCTTTGGACTGCCTCGACGGATTTTTTCCCTTGCAAGAATCCCTTGCATATCCAAATATCGAAAAAAAATGGTAATCTTTTGGAGCAAGGTCCGGGGAGTACGGTAGATGTCTTAGACATTCCAATTGAAGCTCCTCTAATTTGGTAGCCGTCTGTTGTGCAGTGTGTGGTCTAGCGTTGTCCTGAAGCAGCAGTGGCCTAGAGCGAATGACCAACCTCGGTTGTTGATAGCTTTTGCATCACGATTTGCAGTTGCTGGCAATAGACATCTGCCGTAATGATCTAGCCAGATTTAAGAAAGCTGCAGTGAACGACACCGGCACTAGTCCACCAAACGCTCACAAGTAACTTTTTTTGGGTCTCTTTTCGCTTGGGGCAGGCTTTGGCTGGTTCGCCAGGATTCAGCCATTGCGATGAGCATTTCCGATTATCGTACAGGATATATACATCACAGGTAATGATTCGCTTTAAAATCCCTGCATTATTGTGCCGCTTGAGTAATGTAACGCAGCAGTCGACGCGGGTTTTCGGTTTGTCGCACTCAATTCATGAGGTTTCAAATCCACCTTTCAAGCTTTTTCACCTTCCCAATTTGCTTCAAGTGGATTAAAACAGTTTTATCACTAACACCGCAGCCTGCAGCTAACACGGACGCGGTTTGCGACGGATCTGCTTCCACAATAGCCTTCAGTTCTTCATTATCAACTTTGGTCTCCGGCCGTCCACGGGGCTTGTTCTGCAGGTCGAAATTTCCAGAACGAAAACGTTGGAACCAAAAACGCACTGTGTTTTCTTTTGCGATACCGCCGCCATACACATCATTAATCCTTCGAGCCGTTTCTGCAGCACTGGTGCCACGGTGGAACTCGTACTTGAAAATAATACGAAATTTCAAGTTTTCCATTTTGTAAACAGAGTGACGCAAATAAAAAACCAAAAGAGGAAAAAACAAATTAATTACGGTTTTCAAAACACAAATGCATGAGTAAATAGCGGTATGAATTTGAAATTGGAATTCCTAACCATATCCACCCACCAAATATATTTGAGATCAAAGTAGCCAGTACGACAAAACGCCAATCTCATATGTAAGGATCTAATATATAGGCTACTTTTTATCGCAGAAAAAAGGACTGTTCCCCGGGATATATTTTTGCGCGTACGAAGTCGCGGAAAACATGTAATCGTAAATAAATTTTGCGTGTGACATGATTCAGTTTTGCTTTTGTTCAAGTGAACACTTAAACTTTAAAAAAGTAAGCACTATTTGCATATAATTAACTATTAAAAACAACACTTCATTCAAATGTTACTGGTCACAACTGACGACACAACCCGATAAACAGAGAATTAATTATGTTATTTTCAGATGAAAACGATACGCCCGCTCGGTCCTCGCCTGTGTCTAAATTCAGCAAAGGTATTCACGGCTTAACTTAGAAACAATAATTAATTTTAACTAATTATTATATTTATTAATAATGTTTCTCTTTCCAGAACAACTGCCTGTAGCCAACGTAGCGCGTAAGTATTTATAATGACTGAATGTGTTGTTTATCTTGTTTATACTATGTTTTTACCATAGTGGTATTTGTTTTACAGAATGGAACATGGCTGTTAACAACGATCCTGCTATGTACCCAATGGGCGCTGTGCCGCCAGTGGGTGTTATGGTTCCTATGCAGCCAGAGTACCAATACGTTCCGTCGTACGAGCCCGTTCCCCAACCTATCCCACCAATCATTGACACTAATCCCGACGATTACAACTTGTATTTATGCAAAGACGATTTGTCTTCTTTCACTCAAGTGGAAGAGGAGGCCTTGAAAACTTTTATCGTCGATAAACTGTTTAAATTCAACCAAATGTCCCGAGGTTGGTCCCCCGAATTCACACTCAGCACACAAGCTAACGCATTCCGTCGCGAGATAATAACAAAAGACTACAGATCGAGGGATTGGCTTCTAAATTTGGATTTCACCGAATTCACATTGTTTAACGTCCTGATACACACGCCGGAGGAGTTATGGTATGTGCGTGCGGCTATCTGGTTGCCCGGTCATTCCAGGTGCAAAAATATCGAGCCTCTCGACAAACTCAAATTACAGAACAAGCGTTTGGAGGGAGTCGAAATAGGTAAGTGGAAGTTTGTCAAGAAGATCGTAACGGAAAAGGGGACACGTCTCTACGTTGATATACCACCAGCTTCGTCGCGCAAGTTGGCCAAATGTAAAATGCAGCTAAGCTATGAATTGCAAAAAGTGAGCGTCTTCTTAAAAGCGGACGCAGTAGACAAAGATGTATTCGATCAGGGTCTTCGCGATAAATCCATCGCGAAAATTCCATCGCTCCAGAATGCTCAAATGCCATTACTTCCTAACGAACCCGCCGTCACAAAGTTTGCGCTCGATGAAAATAAACAATTGAACGCGACATCGGCGCGGAAAATAAAAGACCAAATTATATATAAGTTATATAAATATTTACAAGAGGGTGGTACCAGTAAAACGGATTTCTTGAAATATGGCTTCTGCCGTCCTGGCCATTTTGGAGTGGTGGCAGAAAACGAGGAATCCAGACGTTGGTTATGTTCGGTACAATTGGGTGATATTCTAAACAAACGCATTCTTGTTATTGGAGGCGACAACACGCGCTATATCAAAACGTTTATAGATTTCCCCAAAGTTTATTATAAGATAACAAGTACGAGCATTGCATTTAAAAATCTACGCCAATTTAATCAAAATGTGAAGGGTCTGAATTTTGACCTTTGGAAGAACGCAGTTATATCCGAGAAACACGAGAATTGTGTTGAAGTTGAAATGGATTTGGAGTCAGTTGAAACTATATTGAAGAAAGGCTTTCGTTTGAATTATATTCTGGAGCACCCCGTTATTGTTACAACAGAATATAACCCGACGAAATTGGCTGACGTAATAAATAAGTATAAAGCAGAAATGAGCGATACCTATGACGTCGCAAATATGGATATAAGTGACGACGATGACGTTATTTTGTGTGAATAGTTTGTTGACTAGTAGTATTGTGTGGAATTTCTTTTTTTTGGTTTAATAAAGGTAAGCGTGAGATTAAATGTTCTTTTTATTTAATTCCAGTGCTGAAGAATGATAGTTGTATTATAAAATGTAATTATTAAACAATTATATTTGTGCCAGAAAATTAAATACAACTATTATTCTTAAGAACTGGAATGAACAAAGTTTATTGTGGAAAAAAAAACAGTAATTTTTGAATTTAATCGTTAATTTTAATTATATACTTAAAAGTGATTTAATCATTTATCTTAATTTATTCAGCAAGATAAAAGGTCTTTCACAGATTTTAGACAGATTATTAACTGTGTGGCGTAAATTTTTAGTCTCTGTTAAGTTAGTTAAGAAATTTTTTTCCAGATTTCAGCAAAATTTGATTTTATGATTGTAGTTTATTTTTTAAATTGAAATATGGCCGAATCTTTCCCAAAAGTTTCACTTTCTGTTGCCTGATACCCTGATACCTGAACCAGATGAGGTAAATATACATAAAAATTGTTTTCCAGGGTAGCGAAACAGCCCATAGAAAAGTTGTCTTGTTTTTTTATAAAAAAAGAGAAAAGGATCGCCCTATAATGAAAATAAGATTTCTTTTCAGATCATCGTTTTATACAGAGAATCTAAATTAGACTCGTAATTCTGAACTATCTTCATATTATGTACAGCGGAATTTGTTAATTAATATGTTGGCAGTGGCGTGCACAGGATTATGATACTGGGTATGCGGCGAAGTACTCGGTCACAAAAACTTTTTCGTTTATAGATTTTTAGCATAGCTACAGCCAAGCGACGGATCTCTAAGTCGAAACCATGCCAACAGAGCAAGTCTTAGATGTACTACTATTCATGTACATCTTCTACGGCAACGCAGACAAAACAGCGATCGATCGTCGCGGCGGAAGAAATTCTAATAAGTAAAATAATAAGCATATTTTAAAATATTATAACTACTCACCAGTCAGTCAGCTTCAATTTTCACATATTCAAGGTTCCGGTTACTTGAGATTACTATATCCCGATGTAAATAATATGCAAGGAAAACAATATAATTTAATCGTGTGTACACAACCACACAGCCAGTTATACGTTTCATAACTTTTAACATGAAATTTTCGAGTTACATTATTTTTTTGCTGGTTTAATTGTTGTAACTCGGTACCTACCTTTAGACAGAATTTGAATCTTTTCACTGAATGACAATTGTGAGAACTTGTTAACTTGTTAAATTTTCTTGTTCTGCAGATGATAAATCAACAAATTCTTCCATGGGTGTATCACATTCAACATTATACGTCCCAGATTCTTCTATGCATTGTTTGTTATCTTGGTCTGCTTCCGTAGGCACTGTATTAACATGTTCTTCGTCCTTAGGAGTATCACATTCAGAAACTTGTGTGTTACCAGATTTTTTAATGCCTTCTATATCTATATGTAAAACTTGCGTATTAACGTCTTCAAATTTTTCAGTGATGTTATCGTTTGTGGCAATATATTTAGTTTTTGGCTTACTACGTATCCTTGGCATACTTACAATTTTAGCAAATAGCTCATCGTTAATAGTATTATGCCTTTGTATCTGCAATGTATCGCCACCTTAAATTAAGAATTTACTTTATTATTATGAATTAATTAACGTAGTCGTCGTATATGGATGAACCTACAAAGCAGCATATATTATATTATTATTGAAATAAGTGAGCTTACATATTTACAACAGTCTTCATGGTCAGCATCCTATATAAATGTTTACTGTCTTTGCACCTTGCTGTTATGTAGATACATAATATAATCATTAGATCCATATCAACAAGACTTTTTTCGAAAGTGAGTAAAATTATAGATCCACCTAAATTGAACTGAGGAGACGATAACACTTAAAACATTTACTTTAACTTATGTACCCAGAAATATTAAGGTATCACTACTAACGTAAAAAAATAGTATTTTAAATGTAGTTCAGTAATTAGATAGGTACCTGCATGTAAAAAAAGTTCAATTTTTTGCTAAATTAGAAAAAACCTACATCATTAGTTTGCTTACATCATATACGAAAACATTCGTTTTGAACTTAAACGCACAAATTTCGGAGATATTTACAAATTCTGTTTCTGCGGCCTCATGTTTCATATATTTTTACATAATAGTGATGCCACAGTCAGATACAACTTTTCTATGGAGCGTTTTCGCGAGACTGCGAAATTTTGTAAACAAATCGGCGATTTGTTCACAAAATTTCGCAAGAAAATATTTATTTTTAGTATACTGTTTCTTCTGAGAAGTTACTCATATGTATATTCATTTATGCAATAAAATTCATTCCTTCGTCTAGACTCTAGCCTACTGTCAAGATATAGAAATGGTGGACTGACTATTGTATTTATTTTAAATATTTTATGTAGGTATACATAATACTTTCAGTAACAAGACTAAACGGATACCTTGACTTGGTACCTATTTCAAGGGTGGGTGATTAGATCTTTTACAAACATTAAAAAAGTTATGAACACCTTTCTGTTTTAACATTTTGCTAACATTATATCGGAATCGCTGGAACGTTTACATCTATTCATAAACTGAAACAATATATCGAGTAGATTACAATTAATCGTAGTTCACAAACTGATAACTACAAAAAAATAATAACTATAATTTTGATTAAAAAAATTAGTCGTTACCAGCCCAAAACACATCCTACAATATTTTATAGAACTCGCGATCAAATTTTCTGTTATCGACTTCAAAATTAAGCAGATTGAATAGAGAAATAGCTAAAACTTTAGCCGAATTTAATAGGGGAATTTTATTAAGTTTTATAAACTTTTTGTGTATTTTTACTTTGGAAGTCAGTTTAATTTTTTGTTTAAAAATAAAAATTTTCCTTTATCAGTAATATTTGTTAAATTATTATTAATACATTTTAAGAACATTCATGATAATGTGATGATGTATGGTGTGATGATGATGATGATGATGATGATGATGATTACTTTAATTGGTTGCAGTTCTTCAAACAACGCTGAAATCCCCAAACATGTATCTATAAGGATTCAGGAGTTCTGTTCAGTACTTTTGGATCCAGGGTATACCTTGAAGCAAAATCTTACTTTTTGGTAGCATATGCTTGGACTTCTTCAGAAAAAGTTGAAATCACCATATATGTCCATATAAATTTCGAGGACTTCCCTCGATTCCTCATGGATCCCATCATCAGGTCACCACTTTGATGTCAAAAGGACCAATTTGGCAATAAACTTGGCCAAAATACATTAAAAAAAAAAGAATTTTGAAAATCGGACCACAGACGGCGGAATAATCGTTGAACATACAAAAAAAATATATATGCAGGCGAACGTATAACCGCCTCCTTTTTTTGGAAGTCGGTATAAAAACTAACCCGACTACGTAAATTATATAGCCTATGTTACCTGGGCTATTATTACGAATCTATTGACACGTCACTAATGAGGGTTTTTAAATTCGTGACATTGACAGCTTTTTGACACGTCAAGGACCGTCGGGCTACCAAGCGCCGCCTGGTGACAGAAAAAGAATCGAAAATTCTTATTGACCATTTTTGATACCACTTACGCCACCAGATGACGTTTGGTGTGCGTTGGGTCTGCCCCCTAGCGGCAGAAAATATCAAACACTAATTGAAATCGGACCAGTAGCTTAGGCACTGCGATGAAACAAACATACATGCATAGACTAACAAAAACATTCTCTTCCTTTTGGCTTTGCCGTAGTCGGGTAAAAAAGCCCATTTCAATTTGAACAACCAGCGCCATTCTCACATGAGACGAATCATTAGCTTAGGCTGGGACTATATTATGCTCCGGAACCCGGAAGGCCCTAGAAAATTTAGAGCACTGAAAATAGAACTCTGCGTTCTTCTTCTTTTGGCATAGCCTTCCTTGTAATAGGAGTTGGCAGCGTCAGAGTGATGCAGCAGATGTTCAGTGAAAAGCTGATGGCGTACAGTGTAGGGAATGGCTCTGGCAATGACTTTATGGGTACCTCATGCAGATACAAGTTATAATTACTAGTATAAAAACAGAATAATATGCAAAGCCAATGTTTCTTAGCCTTTTTTTTATTTTTTGATAAAAATTAATGGAAATAATATATTAATATATATATATATATATATATATATATATATATATATATATATATATATATATATATATATATATATATATATAAATAAATATATTATTTCTATTAATTTTTATCAAAAAATTAAAAAAAGGCTAAGAAACATTGGCTTTGCATATTATTCTGTTTTTATACTATTTATAATATATATTATAATATATATATTATATTCTTCTTTTATAGCATAGCCATAGCCTTCCTTGAAACAACGCAGAGTTGTTTCAATTGAGTTGAAAATCGAAGTGACAAGTGTCGAGTCAAATGTCAATTGGATATATGACAGCTCGACGTAAATAATTTCTCTATTTGATGAACTTACATAATTAAATATATTTATTCCAGTGTAACAAGGTTAAAAGATGATACATTATATAATTATAATACGACGTTTCATATTTTATAACAATGAATTCGCTTACCGTTTGCTCCAAAGCTTCTAATTCTTTAACAAGTGCAGTTTCATAAATTTTATCTCTATCCACACCGTTAAATTTTAGCTCGTACCCGTACGGCTCATCTGATTCAAAAAATTATGAAGTTATATTAGCCATATTACCTTTCTGCAGTACTAGGCGAAGTATGCGTGCGACCTTTGATATGAAAATTTTAAGTAATCCTCGTCACTGTCAAGCAGTGAGCGAGCTGATGGTCATGAATTATAGCTAAAGTATGCTGTCGTGGAGCACGTAGAACGTACATTGACTCATCGCTACTTGTCACATTCACTAGCGCACGAATATATTGCTATCGCGTTTACACAGGTACGCGATAGGAGCGTACGAAATTCAGAACACTCGTTCACGTCAGCTTTCAAACAAAACAAAAACTAGATTAAAATCAGCTCATCTGTTTCAGAACTACGATGCCACGGAGCGATACACTCAAACAGACCGAAAAGTCAAATTTATAACCCCCGGTTTGCGTCGGGAGCTTAAAAGAGATATTCGGAGGTCGTCGGTGTCGGCCATGCGCTCTACAAATCTTCATGAACCTCTGCCAATGTGACTCGTCAGTGGCGCGCATGCAGCGGAGCATTGCACGTAAAAGAAAATGCTCTACAAAACAGACACTAACCGAATATATTTTTTCAAAAGTCAAAATGTGTATTTTTGTCGGCGTAGTAATGTACACAAAAACCCATTTTTAGCTACCTAGAAAAAATGTTATGCTCATTTGATATATTTTGTACAATACAGAGTACGTGCATTTAGGTAAGTACTGAGTACTGAATCGTACTTGAGTAAGTTTAAACTGTACATTATCATCAAACACAACCTGTCATATCTATATTGCGCTGTCAATGTAATAGTAAAAGTCCCAACATAAATTGTTCGGCTTATCGACGGCACACTGTGTAAAAGATGCATACTTCCCTTAAATTTTTAACCTTCAACTGGTGCCGTGCCGTCAATTTGACGTCGCAACGAATAAATTACTGCATTTTTCGGAATCGGCTTGTCCCCCGCGACCGCCTCACCTAGTAGCTGCCTTATTCGCAGTTTGGCGTCAGCCGATACACGGAACGGACGTCGCAAGCGCACAGTTTAGGTATTAGAGGGTACCCGACGTCATTTTGACGTTACGTCACCTTTAGTGTTATGTTTTAGTTGTGAGCTTAAGTTGTACAATTTCGTTCAAAATGAATCCAAATGATCGCGATTATGAGCGGCGAGTCAGCGGTGAGTATCAAACTGACAGTGATATTAGTGACCAAGAGGACCGCGAGTTTGAACCAAATCATTACTTAGAATCCGACCACAACACTACTAATAAGTGAGATTGCCGAGTCTGAGGGTGAAGAAAGAGATCCAGAGATTGTTAACGAGTATGACGACACCGACGATGAGCCTCTGTTCAACATAGCAAGTAACAGATCATACTATTTGGGAAAAAATGTGGGAAATAACCAACCGTTTAAGTGGTATAAAGATCCTCATAGAAACAGTGTTAGAACTCCGAGCCATAATATTATTACAGTTCAAGGCTCAAATAAACCGCATGATTGTACTGAAGAAGTAGAATTCTGGAATATTTTGTTCTCTGAGGATATTTTACAGATAGTTGTTCTACATACTAATAGAAAGTTACAAGAAATGAGGAATAAATACAATAAGGAAGATCGGCCCGAGTTGAAAGACATCGATATTACTGAATTACGTGCGCTGATAGGATGCCTGGTTTTTACTGCTATTTTTAAAAGCAATTAAGAAGATACTGCGTCTTTGTTTGCGACAGATGGGAAAGGCAGGGAAATATTTCGATGCATTTTTTCGCAAAAACGTTTTCTTCTGTTATTAGCAGCTCTGCGTTTCGATAATCCCAGTACCAGACAGGAAAAAAAGAAGATTGACCCGGCTACACATATATCTGAGTTGTATGATATTTTCATCTCAAACTGCCAAAAATACTATACTCCTGGATCTTGTATGTGTATAGACGAAATGCTTGTCAGATGCCGTTGTCGTTGTAAATTTCTCATGTATATGCTGAAAAAACCGGGCAAATACGGTGTGAAGGTGATGTGCATTACTGACGCTTTGACAAATTACCTGTATAATGCTTATATATACTGTGGAAAAGATACTGATGGACTGGGGTTGACGAATGAAGAAAAAGAGTTCTCGAAGCCTACACAGAGCATTTTACGGCTAACAAAACCAATTCTCAAATCCAACCGAAATGTAACAGGAGACAATTGGTTCACATCAATCGAATTAGTAAAGCTTTTGAAGGAAGGAAAAAAAAAGGTCTTACTTATGTCGGTACTATGAACAAGAATAAAAGGGAGATTCCCTCAGAATTCAAGCCTAAAAGGACAAGACCAGTTAGACAAACGCTATATGGTTTTACTAAGGAAATCACTATGATTTCTTATGTACCCAAATGTAACAAAGCAGTCGTTCTTGTATCGTCGATGCACCATGATAAGTGTAACGATCAAGAAGGTGAAAAACCAGAGATAATATTGTTTTACAATAACACGAAAAATGGTGTTGATGGTCTGGACAAAATGTGCAGTAACTATTCTTGTATTCGGAGAACGAAGCGCTGGCCACTTGTTCTTTTTTATCGGTTGATAGATATTTGTGCAGTAAATTCTTATGTACTGTACAAGTGCCAAAACCCTCAAAATGCAATACATGTTGACAGATACACGTTTTTGAGTACAGTAGCCGACCAACTTTGCAAGCCCCATATGTTGCGCCGGTATAACAATCCAAAAATTTCTCGAGACATACGTGCTTCTATCAAGCGAATCTTGAAGATAGAAGATTCAGAACCTGAACCTACCACATCTGCAAAGCTGGAAAAACGTGGGACATGCACAATATGCCCAGCAAAGAAAAAAAAAGAACGTCATACTTATGCAAGAAGTGCAAGAAACCAGCATGTCTAGATTGTCTTGAAAAAATTTGTGTCATATGTTACCAGGCATAACTTTTATTTTTTATATACAACCAATATACTAAAATTGTTTATTTTTAATAATTACTTAAGTCTTAATAAGAAAATAAGGTTGGTTGTATTTTTTAAAGTTTTTTTAAAAATTTATGTTGATTGATCTCATGCCTATCAAAAAACAGACCAAAATTTAACGTTAAGTTCATGTGTATGATTAAAGATAAGTTTCTATTTAATATGTCAAATAGATGTTTTATTTTAGAAGTACGTAACATGACTTATTTTATTTCCCATCGAATTAATCTACAGTATAATCTTCTTCTTCTTCTTCTTCTTTTGGCATAGCCTTCCTTGTAATAGGAGTTGCCAGCGTCAGAGTGATGTTACAGTATATTATATGGCTTACTATTGATACGTCATAATGACGTCACCTCTCCAATACTGTGATCTGTGACTTATATGCACGTCACCAGTTGAAGGTTAATAATTGCATAAGATAAATGCTAATTATAGTAATTACATATACTTATCTATTCCTCCAAGAATAGAACAAGGAACTCATTGTTTATAACAAGGGGCATTGATTAGCTATTAAATGGATTCCAAAAACTTATACAATGTTCCATAGTATTCCTTGTTATCTAGTTGCGCACACATATGATGCTACTGTACTTACAGCACCCTCACAAGTAACCATACCTTTTTGATAAATACACCCTGTTCGCCTAGAAACCGCGCAGTAGTCACTAGAAAGCAGTAGTCTTGATAAAGCAGTCGTCTATAACTTCGAATTAGGATCGTGGTCTCTTAGTTAAGTTAATTTTGTTAAACTAGTAAAGTTATATTGTAGGAAATTAATAAATTGTTTTTTTAGAGAAAGATTGAAAGTCTTGATTGGATAACAATCGGTATTTATTTGGGCAGAGTTTCACCTTACACGTCTCAAAGCTTATTACATAATACCCCATTAATCACTTATGCCAGGATTTTATACTATTTTTACTGAGACAGTCATTATCAAATATCGAACTTCCGGTTTACAATTCAACACTAGAAAAATGTACCACAATCTTTAAATACAATTATTAAAAATAAGGATGGATAAGAACTAATTATATACAACATTTACATAATACGTACATACTTCTCATATTTAAAATAAATTGCTTACTTAAATATGAGAAGTAGAATTTATACCGGATGTAAAGAATCCGTCCCCCATTTTATAATTGGATTAACCATTTAAGTTTATTAATCATTTTCATAATTAATAATATTATACATAAATTATAACTAAATAGATTTATGTAGCATGCCCGTTGACGTCCGATAACAATTTTTTTAAAAAGTCTTTTAAAGAACCTACGTATAACAACTGTATACCAATTTCTCGAATTTTTCGCAATACCTAATACTAGGATGGCAGTGTAGAGCGCACGCGCAAACTTATTCGGTGGAATTTTGACCAGTCTCGGAGTCTTTATGCGCTCGGATTATCGCAAATTATTTAACTATTTGACAAACTTGACGATTTCTTCCTTCTTTTTTTTGTAAAACCGTTAGATCAAACCGCATATATTATTAATGACTGCGTTTTTTAGTAAATATTTTTTTTGCGCATGCGCATTAAGATTGCGCGCGCATGTTTATTAAAGGCGCTGAAATTTTTCACATTTGAAAAATTATGCGCAATTGCTTACATATACGGCGCATGCGTCAAAATTTTTATTTTCAAAAAAACGCACCCAGTAACATATTTGCACATACGCGTAACATATCCGTATCGTTTACCGGCTTTACGTCAACTTACGTTCTGGCGGCGGCGCCGACGGCGATTTTCCCATAGCTTGTACCATAACATTTGCTTTTTTTAGATTACTGCGTGAATAGAAAAATGATTTATTTTCTGTAACAAAAGAATAAACACTGATTATATTATGATAGAGAGTAAAAAAAATATTAAAAAAAAGAAGAGGCAAAAAGTGGTGGGGATGGGCTCCATACAAAAATGCCGTGTTTTTTTTTTTTTTTAAGGCATAATGCCGTTTTTTTTTTTTTTTAATTTAAGGCATCGTGTTCTTTATTTTTTATACTTTTTAATTTGAACTGATGAAAACAGTATCGATCATAATGTGACGTCGTAGGTTAAATAATTAAGGTGTCGAGTTTTGCTGGGGAATTCAATGGGTGACATTGTGGATTTGATATATTTTTCATAAATTTGTGTTATTTCGGTTCTTATTGTGTAATATTGATAGAATATTAACCATTAAATATTCGTTAACGTGTACAAGTGTGGGCAAGTGGTACAACTTCAAAAAACGTGCTATTTTGTGTCCCTCCAAAACTCCCTACAAACTTTCAGTAAAGCTTCTACCACTTTACTGAATAGACTGACTTGACTCATTGACTGCACTGACTATCTATTTGAACTTTGACTAGACTTGACGATTTAGGAATACGGTGTTAAAAATTGAAACAAAAATTCTATTTCCCGCCTTTTTAACTTGACATTGGCAAATACTTTAAGCCGACGCCATATATATAAATAAAAAAAATTATTAAGGTGTCACTTAGTATAGACTATGACAGAAAGTATCGACTGTCTGTCAAAACCTTTATTACCTATATTATATACAATTATATAGTAGGTAGCTCTTTATGCAATGTCTCTGAGTGCGGACGGAAGTATAATTTACCTTTATTATGATTTAGTTTAATTAGTTTATAATCAAATCGGTTATCAAGATGATGCTAACGCTGTATGGATTGCCTCATAACGTGAGTATAATTTCACAAGTTTTCAACTAAGTTAAAAAAATGAATAAAAAATTAAAATAAAAAAGCCCTGTCTATTTAATTCTTGTCAATTACAAATTCGATTAAATTACATTACAAATAAGATAAACAAATAAAATTACCATAGTATAAGTTTACATATTTTGCTTTCAATTTTAGTTTTATTTTTAATGTTAATATTTATTCATTATTATTTTCATTCAAATGTGTAGGTATAGGATATTAAAATACCTATTCATTTTACATTTTTATAATTATATTACGTATATACTTCAATTTGCGTGCAAAATGCTTTTCTCAGAAAAAACTTTGACTAGTGTTATAATGATAACATCAATTACAGACATATTTTTAGACTTGTCAAAAGCATTTGACCTTGTTAAAAATGTGTGTCCCTAAATGCAGCCCTTCTTGCCTATCATAGTGATGTAGCTTTCCTTCTAAGATATGGCATAATAATATGGCGTAACTCAGTTGATGCCATTCTTGCCTCTGCGCCCAGAAAAAGTGCATCCAATCTTTCAGAGGTGCAACATATCTTGACAGCTGTACGCCATTAAGTAAGGTTGCATACAAAAGCTTTAGACACCATAATAAATTGTGTATTACTAAACAACAATTAAATCTTTGTAGTAGAAATGCATATTATATGGCTGTTAAGATTTATAATAAAATACCACAAGCTATAACTGAACTAGCAGAAAAAGATTTAAAAAGGCTCTATTTGACTGGGTTATTTAAAAAAAATATTATGATGTGAATAATAATGATTAATGAAACAGTAAAACTTATTAACTTATAACATTATATTAATGAATTTAAGAATGCAATAATAATTATATGTAATAATAAAATAAATTGCAACATTATAAGTAATTTAATGTGATTGTATATTTAATAAGTAGTTTATTTCTATGTGACATTTAATTTAATTATTATTGACATTCTCTATTATGGTTACTCTTATTATTTTCAACAAATTAATTTCAATAATTTTTTATTTTATATATTAACCTTACTACTAAAGTTAGACAAGAAAGTCTTCAATGTACCTAAAAACTGTTATTATGTTACTACCTAGGCCTAACAATATTTGCAGGCTTAAAAAGCAGAAATTGATGAACCTTATATGTAAATTGTTAACATCAAATTGTACCATATTCAATGCAAATAAAGATAATGATTAATTATGAATTTCAGTTATATGTAATTTGATAACAATTAAATATATAAATTTGTACAATATGTTAGTGAGCAAGAACCCCTCCTTAGGTGAAGGCTTCCTCCAGAGATTGCCGTACATGTCTGTCGCTCGCTACTGATACCCAGTCTTCGCCTGCTGTATGTGTGATGTCGTCTACCCATCTTGTATGAGATCTGCCTGTTCTTCTGTAGCCGGCTGGGCCTGGCCATATTGTAGTCCGTATAGTCCACCTATCATCGGTCATTCTGGCTACATGACCTGCCCATCGCCATTCTAATTTCTGGGCATGACTAAGGGCATCATTAATCTCTTTCTTTTCACAGATAATTTTGTGAGAAATTATACTAATTTTTTACCCCATTCATTTTTTCAGTTCCATTACAAGGATGTTAAAGCTTTGATAAGAACACAATGTGAAATAATTTATTTCATTTTGGATAATCTGTCCTTTGAGGCCGGCTTAAAGAAGATCAGAGTGGGTCTAGCCTCCGACACCGAAGGAAACCATCTTATAAAATGCTTGGACGGTTTCCAAGTTCAGGGCTGCACGTTAAAAGTTATACCCATCGTAAAGACAGTAAGTTGTTGAATAATAAAACTATGAGGCTGACATAGATACCAAGTGTACCATAAGCCTCGTCAAATATATAAAAAAAGAACATGTTACTTAATTATTCACATATACAAACCTAATCTTACGTAAAATGTTTTGAAAGAATAGCGCCCTACAATAAAGAAATACAAGGACACATTACTTTGTTTAAAGTTAACCTTTTTTACCCAACAGTAAAGCCAAGAGGAAGGGAAATTATTTTGGCAGTCTATGTATGTTTGTTCCACTGTAGCACCAAAAACTACTGATCCCATTATTAATAAATGAGGTGTTAACAGATTCATAATAAGTGCCCGGGCAACATAGGCTATATAATTTTGTAGTCAAGTTAGTTTTTTTGTAAAATATTATAATAGATTAAAATTTATTGGAACAGAGTATAGAAGAAACCTCTGAGTCCATATTTTTTTTTCTTAATGTAAATTGTCTACTGTTCATCAATTTCAATGCTGTATTATCATTGAATTGTGTTTTTATAAATGCTCAGTTTTTCACATTTTTTGTAGCAAAGTGCTTCTGAAGGGGCACCAATTGACAGTTATCCAAGGGATATAATGCAGCCAAGTTATGATGCTGTGCAGCCGAGTCCTTGGATAAACCAAGGACCCCAGTGGCAGGGAAACCAAGCGGAACAACAAGGAACTTACCAACATTTACCGCAAAATCAACCATTTGTGCAACCGGTATGTTATTATGATTGAGCCCTATATTGTGTGATTATAGGTAGATACTAGATCCTTAAGTAGATGGGAACACGAAATAGTTCAAGCAGAGAAGAAGAGAGGGAAGACTGGAAGCAGTCGATGCCTTCGCCAAGAGGCACACAGATACAGAGTCTGCACTACCATAGTTTACTTAAAAAATTATAATGTTACTGCTGCGTCTCATCGGGCCGGGCTGGTGAACTGGTTTCACTCCCGCGTGCGTTCGCGGCTTAGTGGCGGACAGTTTTGCGAGCCCCCTCACTCCACACTCGGATTCGCACGACCACCTCCCTACGCGACCCACGCACCGCGGCTACCCTACACCAGTACCTATGATATACAAGTTCATAAGTAGTATTTTATTTGCTGGAGACCACAAGGAGTACCTACCTGGAGATCAGCCCATACAAATGTACCTAATACTTTGTACTGAATAAAGGCTGTAAATAATAATATTAATATCTATGGACACTTCCACACCACGTCAATCTGGTCCTGTACCTGTATCCAAAAAACTGTGAAACTGTGTCACAGGTACCAGACAACGGAAATATATTTAATACTTTTGTATGTGTATTGTATATTATACACATATTTAAGATTGTTATTATATTATACTGTATTTATATTATATTATACTATACTTATATATTTAATATATATCCATGACCCCTTTTTGCTTTTTGCTTTTTGTCCCTTCGCCGGGTTCGAACCCGCGACCTCCGGCTTAAGCGCCGACGCGCGCATATATATATATATATATATATATATATATATATATATATATATATATATATATATATATATATATATATATATATATATATATATATATATATATATATATATATATATATATATTAGATATGGATGTACAATTCAGTTTATATTTTTAAAAAAAGGGGCTTGTCTTTTCTTTTCAGTATTTTTCTTTATTCCATATGGTTTCAGATTTATCCTATGTATAATGAGCATTGTTAAACTTTACATTTTATTAAAAGATATTGTCTAATTTTATATTTTATATTCTAGCAACAGCAGCAGACCATTCCCATTGTCAATATACAACCTGCCAATAGGTTCCACACGCAACAGAACTATGAGAAACCAGTGAGTGCCATTATCTTTTACTAGCTTTTTCGCGCTCGCGTAAATATAGTATCCCACGGGAATACTGTACTTTTTCGTGACAAAAAGTTGCTTCTGTTTTAATCCAGAGCCTAAACTACTACCATACCAAATTTAATTGAAATCCGTTCAATAGCTTTTGCGTGAAGGAGTAACAAACATCCATCCATCCTAACAAACTTTCACATTTATAATAGTAGTAGGATGCCCAAATTCACGAATGTTCAAATAATTAACACTGAGTTACTCACAACACGAATATTCAGAGTTCACCAACAAAATACAAGGAAAGGGTATACACGCTCACGCAGGCCAGTTGACTACACATAAGTATTACATGTGCTATAATAATGAAGTTTGACAAACAATTATCTCCTACTGCAATAAGAAATGGAATATTTATATTAAAATGTACTTTCTTTTTAGATCACTATAATGAAGGAGAATTTTCAAGGACCTCAATATGTGCAACAACAAAATCAGCCTGCCCAATTCCAAAATCCTCAGCAACTTTGGACACCACATGTAAGTGTTTTATGCTGTGATCAGTGATGCCCGTTCTATTTTTACGAAACCATAAATCTCCCATTCTTCCCGTACATAAAAAAAAATCAATTAACCGCTACATTTTGTGGTAAAACTACTTAAATTGGCAACACTGTTTTTGTGTAATCAGTATCGACTATTATCTGTAGTACCTGGGTAACTGAGCTTTGGTCGAACGAATTTTTACGAACAACTTAAAAATTAGTGGTCTCACCGGGATAAGACTTGCTTAGATAAATTTTTTCTCCCTAAACACACTGCAAATTTGCAAAGTTGCAGCCTTTTCGGTGATTTTGATTATATAGTTCTTGTATTTACAAGAATTGCTCGTTTAAAGTGTAATATTTTTCTTTGGTGTGAATTAATGTAATGGATCTTGGCTTTCAACATATGTTTGCGCATCTTTTTTTCGTAGTTCTATGGCTTCTCTTCTTTCAATATATGGCGAAAATAAATATAGTAGTAGTAGTTTTTAGCTTGTAGTATTCTTACTAGACCATAAGATAGATGACTAAAGATTAAACTCTTTTGTCAAAGAGAGCAAGATAATACACCAAGGTGACCAGGCAATTTAGCAGAATATTTGTTTTTTAAACGACTTCCAAAAAGGAGGCGGTTATGCGTTCGGCTGTAGATATTTTAATTTTTTAAAATTTAGTATTTTGTGTATAAAAATGGATGGAATATAATCTCCATCCATTATTATGGATAACACTTGCAGATGCAACAAAGTCAGCAGTTTAACCAAGTGTCTAGCACTAACCAGGAACTAACAAGGCATGGAAATAGACAGCATAGAGAATGTGAAGTACGTTCAAATTCCATTGAAGCTGACTTCAATAAAGTCTCTGTAACTTCGAGCCACTCCCAGTTTGGACCACCATCAAACAGACAAGTTCCCCAACAAATTACTGGGCGTAGAATGTCTCCTGACAGAGAAATATCTACAGGAAGAGGAGAGCTCAGAAGAATATCTCCCGGAAGAAATCTACCCGAGCAAAGAATCTCTCCAAGCAGAGCAATGGGTCATCTAAGGAATATGTCACCGCCTGATAGAAGACGGGAGCTTGGCCATAACAGAAGAATGTCACCGCCCGAACACCATTTATCTTCTGGAAGACCAGGACTTCTCAGTGGACGATATGATACGCCGTCTGGTCAAGCGCCAAGCGGGGGACACGTTTCATCAGCTGGACGACAGATGCCACAAGGTGGCCGACACATTTCGCCGCCTGGTCGCCATATGCCACAAAGTGGACGACATATTTCGCCACCTGTACGTCAAATGCCGCAAGGAAGCCGACAAAATTCACCGTCCGGACGTCGTCAAATGCCACAGGGCGGTCGACACATTTCGCCACCGCGACGACAAATACCACAAGGCGGACGACATATTTTGCCAACTGGACGTCAAATGGTACAAGGAAGCAGACATATTTCACCGCCCGGACGACAAATGCCACAAGGTGGTCGCCATATTTCCCCACCCGGACGACAAATGCCACAAAGCGGTCGCCACATTTCTCCACCCGGACGACAAATGCCACAAAGCGGTCGCCACATTTCACCAATCGTACGACAAATACCAAAGGACGTTCGCCACATTTCGCCACCCGGACGACATAAAATGCCACAAGGCGGTCGCCACATTTCGCCACCCGGACGACAAATGCCACAAGGTAGTCGCCACATTTCACCTCCCGGACGACAAGTGCCACAAGGTAGTCGCTACGTTTCGCCATCCGGAGGAATACATACTATACCACAAGGTGGCCGCCACATTTCCCCACCCGGACGACAAATGCCACAAAGCGGTCGCCACATTTCCCCACCCGGACGACAAATGCCGCAAAGCGGTCGCCACATTTCACCAATCCGACGACAAATACCACTAGACGTTCGCCACATTTCGCCACCCGGACGACATAAAATGCTACAAGCCGGTCGCCACATTTCGCCACCCGGACGACAAATGCCACAAGGTAGTCGCCATATTTCACCTCCCGGACGACAAGTGCCACAAGTTAGTCGCCACATTTCGCCATCCGGACTACATACTATGCCACAAGGTGGACGACACATTTCACCACCCGGACGACAAATGCCACAAGTTGGCCGACACCTTTCGCCCCCTGGACGTCAAGTTCTGCTGTCTGCGCCATCGTCTGGGCGCCAAGTGTTACAGGGTCGCCTTGGCTCACCACCTGGCCGCATGCAAATTAGCCTACAAGATTCGCCACCTAATCGACATTTGCCACCAAATGAAAGTCAGAAATCCCCCGGCCGACCAGGTGGAAGGCACTTGTCGCCGTCCGGCCGACGAATTTCGCCAACTTGGCGGAGAATTTCGCCATCTGGTCGACAAGTGTTAATACCCGCACGAAATATCTCTCCGTCCGGCCGTTTCTCTCCCCCCGGACGCACTGTGCTCATAAGCCGCATCTCGCCAGGACGACGCGTTGTTGAAACTGACAGACCAAGTGGAAGACAAATGTCCCCAAATCGGCCGTTGATGCCCCACGATCGAGCGATTCCAAGTGGGCGAGTTGTATCGCCAGGCAGGCGTTTTTCTCCATCTGGACGACGCGTTTCTCCATCTGGACGACGCGTTTCTCCATCTGGACGACGTGTTTCTCCATCTGGACGACGCATTTCTCCATCTGGACGACGCATTTCTCCATCTGGACGACCATTACGTCAACACTCGCCTGATATACGCCGTGTTTCACCGATGCGCCATGATTTGCGTCAACATATCAGGTAAATATTATATTGAATATCTCGAATTTATATTCTTTTAAAAGTGTAATTAAATGACCCAAAAATGATTACAATACATGGGCACTAAGCATTGACAAAAAAATCTTTTAAAATACGCATGTCTCAAACTTAAATTATACCTATAAAATAAAGTACACCACCAATTTACTTTTTCGTTCTTCCGAAATGTTTAAACTATAGGTAATAATAACATTTCAAGGTACTCACCTTCTCAGTATAAAGGGCCAATGGGGAAATATAATCAAGCGGATTCAAGATCTAGTTTTAAACAAGCTATTGAACTGTATGATAAGGTAAGTTAACTTATTCTATATGTGGAAGTACTGATTTTATCATACAATAAGAAAGTTTAACATTAAACAACATAAATTAAAAGCCAGCTCCAGAAATTAAAGTTATTACATAAATTGGAAAACCGAGATTTAGCAGAGAGGACGTCAGTGATGATGATTATAATATAAATACTGGTACATAAGCTGTAGTTTATTGTTTAAGAAGGAAAATAGAGGAATTCAGTGTTATTAATTAAATAGATACAGTTATAAGAAATCTGGGTTGCCAGAAGGACGCCGATGTATTTTAATGTGATGACGCAAAATGTATATGATCTAAATATAAGCACATTATAATGAAAGTAAGCTGGCACCTTCGTGACGGTTGGAGCTTAGAAATAACAAAACAGTATAAAGCGACTAACGAACAACAGAACATAAAAATACAAATCCAATGGGTAACAAAGCTATTTTGAATTTGCAAGATTTGTCAATAAGTTTTGGAAAAATCAATCAATCCGTATATTTTAGGCATTTGATCTACTGCTTATGTTACGACGTTTAGGCAGAAAAATTATAAAAAAAATTGAATAAAATATAATATACTAAATAAAATTACATTGCGCCCTCTAAGATGCTGAGGTCATTAACCTCACAGGAACAGCTGACTTTAAAGCGAAAGTAAAGTATTTATCTAAATAATATCAAATCAATCAGCTGTGTGAGGTCAATGACTTCCGTAGCACCGTAAAGAACATAATGTAATTTTATTAAGATTTTTTTTTCGAATTTTTTTACTATTTTTCTGCCTTCACGTCTTTACAAAACCAGTAGATCATTTGCCCAAAATATCCGTAATTGATTTTACCAAACCTTATATATTGATGGGTAATAAAGTTGAATGTACGTTTGGAGCTCTGCGGGTGTCGGCGACTAATCTTTGCTACATAAATAAGAACAATAGACTGTAAAGTGTAACAGATACCGAATGCTCCATAATATAATAAAATAACAGACTTTATACAATTTAAAAACCCAGATAAGAAGGATTGCTGTGTATGGACTAACACAAGGCTTTCGAAATCATCAACACCGGATTGCTGTGTATGGACTAAGAAAAGGCTTTCGAAATCATCAACACCAAAAGCTGGCTGGGCGACTAACAATCCTAAAGTCAATCGTCACGTCGCCTAGATAAAAGACCGATAAATCAAAAAGAAAAAAAAATCTAAATAAAGGGTTGTAGTACATTGTAAGGAGCATTACTTTGCAAAGTAAATAAAAAAAGCGTGTTAATAACATACCTGATTGCGAAAATATAAATATAATGAGAAAATCACTCTAATGACGACATAGCATTATAAACATAATAATCTTTTCTTTAACAATCTTCAACTGTACCAAATTTTATCCATTTATATTCATCATTATATATACTTTTAACGAATATAGCCCCAAAAATATTAATTTTATCGAGACAATCCTAGGACTAGTTTATTCGTTTTTCATTAAAGAATATAAAAAAAACACTGTCCGGTTAATAGTAACGACTCCATGCTATTTATAAAAAAAAACAATGCGGTTGCCTCCTGGCAACATGCATTTATATAATCAAAAGGGCCATAAATAGGTAATGTAAATTTTTTGGTGCAATTTTAAACGCTATACATGCACCGCTTTGAGCTGCTTTAAGTTAAAATGCATCAAATAGTTAAAACTGCGTGGCGTGCCAAAGAATTGAATAAATACGCTCAAATATAAAATCCTCCTATCTTTTACAGACGGGTATACCGGTATCCAAAAATAATGAGTATTTTGAATATTAAAATCTATAATATAAAACAGCTATCAATATTTAATTGTTTTGCTTATTAGAATAAGCAATAGAAACATCTATTCACAAATATAGTATCGAGGTGGGATAGATAAATAATTATGAAATACAAAATGTGATCTACATAATGAGAGAGCCACGATTCGGCACGAATGGGCCGGCTCGACCAGATAACATAAAATTTGAAGAGTTAAGAAAAGTTTATTACCAAGAATTTTGGTCAGCAAGCAAAGTTACTGCAATAAGGATGAATGATATTTTGTTCAGATACTCATTTGAATATTCCTCTGTTGGAGACCCAACATCGGCACGAATGGGCAAGCTAATAGACTACAGAGGACTATAAAATACGTTAATACAAAGGGCTAGATACTGTAAATAATAAAAGATTGAAAAGTGAAAATACAAACTAAGCAATACATATTCCGAGAAGAACACATTAAAAAGAAAGAAGAAAAGTAACACTTATCTTCTTAGAATTGTATGAGCAAAGGTTAATATAGAAATACTACTGCTTAATCCTTGGTATATAGAGAAAAGTCTGTCCCAGTACTGAGGACGTTAGAGGTTGCTGTTAAAAGACAATCAAGAATTCAAAGTTACATGAGTAACATGAGTAAATAGATTCGCGTGGTCAACCTTTTTATGATTTATATTTTACACGATAAAAAATAAGAATGTATGAATCAAAATTTTTTTGTTTTGTGTAGCGTGTTAATCCTTAAGAAGCGATGGTTTAAAAGGCAGTCTATTTATTCAAATACAGTATTAAATGTTATTTTGAAAACTTTATAATAATTTTGCTTTATATATTTGCAAGTGAACTTTCAATTTACAGGCATCAGATCAAGGCATGTTTTCATCTGGTTTCCAACCTAATGTACGTGAGGATAAACCGTATCCCAGAAAGAGTCCACCAAGGGAATCGCGCTGGCAAGAAAGGGAACAATTTCCATCGAGAAACGCTGACAGAAGTTTAGGACCACACAAGACTGAACTAAACAGGTTCTCCGAACAACAAAGGGCTGAAGACGAAAGAAAAAAATCCCGATCTCTCACACGGGAATCCATTCGGGATAGATCTCCAATTCGCGCACCAAAGCGTCACTCCCCGTCGCCACGGCGCTCCTGGGCTCTCGAGAAACGTAACTGTCCAGATATCAAAGAAGCACCCCCACCACCAATCTGGCCGGGACAAGATTCCCATTTCCAGAGACCTGATCGCTCACATTATCCCGGTAGAAATATAACAGAAGACCCATGGCAACATAAAATGGATGACCGTCATCGAGGTCATCCAAACTTTGAAGAAAAAGATTCCATCAGCAACTGGAAACCTCAACCAAGTGATAGATCACCGCAAAGATTAGCCGAAGATGACAAGAATAAAGAAAAGAAACACTTTGACAAAGACGATGCATATTATCGTGTGAGGGAGCAACCGAGGGATATCCCGCATCGTGAAGATAGCAGACAGAACTATGAAGAAATACATCATCCTTATAAAAATGAAACGCAACGTTGTCCAGGCCACGCGGGAAAAGAATATTTACAGAAACAAGAATACAAAGAGAAAGAAGCGAAACAAGATTTGTACACAGATGATAGAAATCGTAACGCAGCTCATCAAACGAATCCGAAATATAGAATCACAACTCAAGACAGAAATCCAAAAGATTATTACGGCGAAGAACCGACTAATAAATTAAGTGATACTAATAAAGAAGGAATGAGTAAGATAAAAAAGGAAAAGAGGGAGAAAGTAGCAGCTGAAATAGCTATGAAAGTAATGGAACGATTTGGTGGTCATCTCGTGGGCAAGCACAAGCCTCGACGAGCACTTATTTTTGAAGAAGTGAAAAAAGAAGTAGGACGTATGTTGTATAATGTGTACCGCAATAAAGATGTGCCGGACAGAGACGTTAAGTGGGAGTTGAAGACCTCAAAATATCCTGAGGTTTTCTCGCGGTCCTTTAGGAGGGTTATGAATGAGATCAAGAACAAGAATTTGCAGATTGCTGGTAAGAAATCTTTTCCCTTCTGTTTATTTTATCGCCTTTTTGTATCTTTTTTTTTAAGTGTGATCGAGATTTAGCATGTTAGTTTAGAAAAGGGAAATTTTGCTATCTCTCTGCTGAATAAGTGACCAAAGGTTGGTACTGTGAAAGTGAATTTACAGGAAAAATCAAGATATGCTAAGGAAAAGGTTAAAAGTTTAAGACATAAAGTTGTATAAGGTTTTCGATTTATAACGCGTCCTTAAATATGTAGTGTATATTATGCATATTAAGGGTTGTGTTAAAATGAGATTACGCATATAGTTAATTTTTGGAAAGATTTATGCAGTTTTTCTCAATATGACTTCCAAAATTTCACTGATTTAACGGGCCTAATGCTAATAATGGCAGTATTTATTATTGTTTTCATTAAAAAAAGAACTCAATTGAAAATATGAAAAGGGATATCATCGCGCGTCACCAATCTAGTGTAAGACGCTGACTAAGCTGGTGATTAGAAACTTAGGTACTGGAGGTATGGAGGACCTTTGGGAAGGACTCAGGGATTATATACAAAGAAACCAAACCATACACGTAGGGCATGGATTGAGCCATATTATGGGCGTATGATATCTTAGTTTTTGAGATGACTGTGTTTCTGTAGAATGTTTAAGTGAATTTTAGCAAGAATTACTTACTCAATTGAATATTTGAGTTACAATACACAAATATTGGATACTTTTAAGAAAAAATAGGAAAATAAGAGGGAAGGAAAGGCTCAAAGGAACAATATAAGGACAGATAAAAGATAAGGGGGAACATCATGTATCAAGAGGTCAAAATTTCCGTAAAGGAGGGCAATTTCTCCACCGACAAGAGAAGAGCCTTGAAGTTTTTATTAAATGAAAAATTTAATCATATTTTAATTAAAATGACCAAAAGACGCATCTAAGATACTAATCAACAGTCCGGGTATGATTCTAATACCAATTAGTTCTCTGAATATAATTTAAAAAAAAAATTGTGAACAAGAGCTTATTACTTCAACAAATAAATATGTAAACCTAACGGCATATCTCGTTAAGCTTATAGACGTTAAAGTAATTTAAACATGCAAAGTTAGAGGTGTAGCTGTAAGAAAATGAAAGGTTGTGTCATCAAAGGTCGTCGTCAATCAAAAAGCAGGGTCGTGTTTATTATTTCATAACTGCAATCATAATAGAAGAAGCTATTCCTCGACCAATGCGACCCTTGAAGTTGCGAATGTTATTGTTTAGAAAACATTCTTGGTTTAAAGGTTGACTATATAATTGGGACAAATCTGTAACTATTTACTATAATAAATTACCATCAGGTACCTAATATAACGTCTGATCGTAAGTGTCTTCATAAAAAAGATAGAGACCAGCTGAGTGTGCTCTTCATATGGCGGATTTCGTTTTTGCTCAACCCGTGAACATTTATCAGTACATTTGCAGGCAGTGGCAGATGCCAAATTCGAAGAGAGAATGAACAGTGAACACATAACATTTGAAACTTATGATTAGAAACTCATGATTCTACCAAGATAAGATTATTACGGGATGCGTCGATTTTTTCTTTCTCCTGGTTCAAGATGTGACTTCTTACAATTTAATCGTCTACTGTTTGCACTTACACCACGTGAAGAAAACTCGCAATGTGATCGGCATAAAGAAATCTCTTCTGTCAAGAGAATTTGAAAAAGGCAGCCGCTACCAAAGAGAAAATTAATGTTTCTTGCAGTTTAACAAACAATTGAAAAGGATTGCTGTTGTCGACAACTTGGTAAATTGGCCCTTACCAGATTTATCATTTAAGCTTTTTAAAAGAACGATTTCTTGTTTTCAAACTAAAAGTGCTAGCCTACCTTACACCAGGGTATTTGGTAAACTTTTTCTAATAGACATTAACGTGTATGATTTTAGGCCATTTCAATCAGCGCAAGAAGGAGGCTCAACCGCAAAAGCGTCCCCAACCGCCTCCAAAGCCTCTGCCAGTCAAGGTCACGAAACGTGATGAAACTCACACTCAAATAAATGAAGGTGATTTTTCGCTAAATCTTGAACTTTCAAAGGACTGCTACTATTGCACGTTAGGATTTTATTACGATAAATAATGTAACAAAGGCAGCCAGAAGAAATATTGAAGCAGGTCCTAAATGTTGTCATTGTCAAAATTGTTTTTTTTTTGGGTAGATATTTCATGACATTCTAATCTGTACAAATAAGTTCTCTAGAAATAATGAAAATAAATTAAAAATAGATAATATTACCTTTTGAAAAACAAAAAAAAAATATAGACAAAGCTGCTTCTACGAAGCCGTCACCCACCGCGCCGAAGACTCAAGCTGCAGCAAAGCGGCCTGAAAAGACTCAAGCTGCAGCGAAGCAGTCTGAAAACACTCAAGCTGCAGCGAAGCAGCCTGAAAAGACTCAAGCTGCGAAGCCGACTCCAAAACCAACACAAGTCGAAGCAGCCAGTATGTTCTAGCTACTTAGTTTTATTATAACACTAGATTTTGCCCGTGACTTAGTGCGTGCATAAAGAAATCCCGCAATAACTGTACATTTTGTCGCAATTAAAAGTAGCCTATGTCTTTCTCCGTGGTCTACTCTATATGTGTCAAATTTCAATCAAAATCGGTTCAGTAGTTTCGGAGCCTATACAATGCAATACAATACAATACAATGTATATATAAAACGTTTACGAAAAACTAAAATTTGTCTATCTCGGAAATTGTACCTTTTGTATATGGGTAAAAACAGAAAAGCTGCCGGTGTGTATAAACCAGGCTATTAAGAGTATGTTCCGTTATGCACTGCACAGTGCTATCACCGTAGAAAAAATCGTTCCGTTATGGACTGCCAGTATACTGCCGCAGGTACCCTGGGGAAATATATGACGTCATAAATCGCCGCCATATTCTACTGTGAGTGAGCACTGGCGTTTTCTGGCGTAAGGTACTCGCAGTACTTTCATCACGTGATCAGTCAAAACCACTCGAGTGCCTAACGTCTTATAAACAATACTGTACAGCCTTTATTATAAATTCAATTTGCAATAAATATTAATTAAAATATTTTTAATTTGACAGTATGTACTCCAACAACAAATTTTTTTTAATGACCCAGAAAACTTTAATACACTCATTTGAATGCTGCATCGAAAAATGCGGCTGACAGTATACGAGATTGCGTTCCGTTTCAAATAGTAGCCAATATAACTGGCTATAAAGGAACGGCTTCACAGTATACTAAATTGACGTCACACTGTACAGCGGTCGCAGTGCATATCGGTATATATCCTAAGTGTCTGTATGCCAAATTTCAATCACATCCATTAAGCATTTTTAAATGCACGACTCAAACATACATCCAAACATCCTCACCGCCTTAATAATGTTGGTAAGATTAACTGCTACATTCCATCTATTTTTTTTATATAAAAAAATTATTTTAAATTTTTCGAAAAAAAAAAAAATACCCTCAATAATATGACATTGTGCTTCCTGAGGCGCTGAGGTCATCGACTTTACAGAAACAGGTGATTTCAAGCGAAAGCAAAGACTAATAGCTAACTAAGGATTATATACATCTATTTGAGGTCAATGACCTCTACAGCGCCGTAAAGAGTGTAATGTAGGTATTTTTAGATTTTTTAAATTATTTTTCAGCCTAAACAAACGTCTTGACAGTAACATAAGCAGTAGATCGTATGCCCAAAATATCCATAATAGATTTAAACAACCTTTGGGAGAGGCCACAACACTGCGTTGCGGCGTCGCAACGCAGTGTTGTGGCCTCGCCCTTACATTAAATATTCGGATAAAACAGGACCCCGCAGTATAATATTTCGCGCTTCGCGCCCCACGTCGCAGACAATACGCGTTTAGTGTTAGTTTTAGTTTATTAAATATAGTAATATGTATGTTAGTCTATAAGTTATTATATGGCAGCCTGAAATAAACGGAATTTAATTTAATTTTAATAATATAAATCTATGTTCATATTTTTACAGCGGCGCCGACTACACCCAAAGACGCACCGATGACAGAAGCGAAGCGTCAGTCTGGGGAACTCATAGTGCTGACGGTAGCTCAGATCAACGAACAGTCAGAGAACATTCAAGGTGAGAAATAGGATATACTAGCTGTTTCCCGCCCGCGCAAATATATAAAAATAGGCTTCCGATTCCATTAATAATTCCACGCAAAGTAAGTTGCGGGGGCACCAGCTAGTTTAATCTAAACGTTAAAAAGAAGAGACAGACAGTAGTGCTATAATGCTGCCAGATCAAATGTCACTCAATCTCCGTACAATAAAGAAATACTCACAATGGTCAATGACACATTAGTTTGGTCGAATTTTATCGTTTTATTTACGTTGAGATTTAATTGGATCTGAACAGAATGTACTCCTCTAGGCATTCATTTAAAAATCCTATACGATTTAAGATGGAAAAGGTTTTCATTCAAGTTTGTTAGAGTAGAGTAGGGCTGCCAACCCCAAATGAAAAAAAAAAACTAGGATTTGAAGATGGAATAACCAGGAAAATTTAGTTTAAATACAGGACGCAGTAAAAGTGTTGCAACAGTTAAATTAATATGTAGTGAAAATAGGTAAAATGAAATACATGTTATGACAATAATCATATTTCTTCATAAAAGTATTGGAATAAAATTCTAATTTATAGAAGGAAAATTGTAGAAAGTGACGTGCTAATTTAAAAATACATGACTTATCTAAAACCAAAGACGATATTTCCTGACTGCTTTAAAATTATCTAGGAAACAGCAAAAACTAGGGCATGTTCTGGGAAAACAGGACGGTTGGCTACCCTAACATAGAGAATCTTCCTTTATTCCATTGGAACTGTACAAGTAGTCTTGTGTTGATAGCATATACTCTTCTGTTTTCCTATTAATTAATATTATTAATGAACACAATATTTATTTCAGATAAGATAGAGAGTAAGGCAAAAGATAGATTAGAGACTCAAACGACAAAATCTGAAGACACTACGGATGGAAACTATTACGAGCTAAACAAATTGATGTCTAATGTGCTCAAGAAAGAACTGAGGGGAATCATGGATAAGGTAATTTTTATAACCTAATAGATGTTTCCCTCGAATATGTACGAGCAAAACAAATCCCGTAGGAACCGTACGTTTTCCGCGATAAAACGTTAGCCAATGTCCTTCCCTGTGGTCTACTCTATATCTGTGGTAAATTTCATCAAAGTCGGTCCATTAGTTTCGGAGCCAATTCAATGTACTTTCCTCTTTATAATATACAGTTGAGATGCGTCTACCCTATAATGTGAGAATAATAAAATACGCACTTTACATAGGAGATAACTGAAAAAGTGTCCAACAAAAGAAACTATATAATAGGTCCAAAATTGACCAGAATGGCGCTTGAGTCAGAGACGTGTATGATATGAAGTTAGCAACGAGAGAGTTGTGTTTAGTTATTTGAAATTTTTGGCAAATATACTGATATATAACTCTACGTTTATATTTCGCCGCTCTCATTAAAATTTACACCCTTGCTAGGAGCGACACATTTAATGCTTTTTGACGGACACTTTATACCGACTGCGCCAGAAGGAGGGTTATGTTTTCGAGTGTTTGCATGTATGCTATGTATATTTCTTTGACACGCTCTAGAGCCTAAACTGCTTGTCGCATTCGAGCTTGAGAGGTATCATTACATTCGTTTTTGTCGTGAGTGTGACAGATACATACATCATTCAAAATAAAAAATAAATGGATTTTTAGCGCTAAATTATACATTGACACAGACGGTTTATAATTTGTTTGATGTATGGAGATTCCTTCCTCTTAAGTCTCTGTGATAAAACTACTAAGGACATAATATATACTTGACTTTAACGATACTATTCTCCAGGTGTGGTCATGTCTCCTAGTCCAGCCCGATACTCCTGCAGAAGTGATGGCCGTCGACCTGATACGATACGAAGCCGTTGACCATATCAGAGATGTAAGTGGATAATATTAGGTCAATACATATGAATTAGGCGTTTTGTAAAGGAGGAACATTAAGTCGATAATATATTTATTTAATCAAAGTATATACCATTGCTATATATGCACTTTTGCCATCTCATAGGTAGTTCATTGATTCCTTTACTAAAAAAACCATTCGGACAGGAATCAATAAAACCTTTGAAGGCGCTTTGGACTGCTCCATCGGAGTTGAATTTTTTCCTTTGCGAGAAGTTATCCAAATTTCGAAAAAAATTGTAATCTGTTGGAGCAAGGCCCGGGGAGTGCGGTGGATGTCTTTGGACATTCCAATTGAAGCTCCTCTAATTTGGTAGCCGTCTGTTGTGCAGTGTGTGGTCTAGCGTTGTCCTGATGCAGCAGTAGCTAGAGCGAATGACTAACCTCGGTGGTTGTTTAGCAGCTAGCTTTTCCATCATGATTTGCAGTTGCTAGCAATAGACATCTGCCGTAATCGTCTGGCCAGATTTAAGAAAGCCGACACCGGTACTAGTCCACCAAACGCTCACAAGTAACTTTTTTTGAGTCAATTTTCGCTTGGGCAGGCTTTGTCCGGTTCGCCAGGGTTCAGCCATTGCGATGAGCGTTTCTGATAATCGTACAGGATCTACTTTTCATCACAGGTAATGATTCGATTTAAAATCCCTACATTATTGTGCCGGTTGAGTAATGTAACGCAGCAGTCGACGCGCGTTTGTCGGTTTGCTGCATTGCATTCATGAGGTACCTACCTTTCAAGCTTTTTCACCTTCCTAATTTGCTTCAAGTGGATTAATACAGTTTTATCATTAACACAGCAGCCTGCTGCTAACTCGGACGTGATTTGCGATGGATCCACTTCTATAATAGCCTTCAATTCTTCATTATCAATTTTGGTCTCCGGCCGTCCACGGGGCTTGTTCTGCAGGTCGAAATTTCCAAAACGAAAACGTTGGAACCAAACACGCACTGTGTTTTCTTTTGCGACACCGCCGCCATACACATCATTAATCCTTCGAGCCGTTTCTGCAGCACTGGTGCCATGGTGGAACTCGTACTCGAAAATAATACGATATTTCAAGTTTTCCATTTTCTAAACAGAGAGACGCAAATAAAAAAACCTAAGGAGTAAAAAAAATGAATCACGGTTTTCGAAACACAAATGCATGAGTGAATAGCGGTATAAATTTGAAATTGTAGTTCCTAACCAAAGAAGATATATTTGAGATCAAAGTGGCCAGTACGACAAAACGCCAATTTCATATGTAAGGACCTAATATTAGGATGATACTTGTGTAATGGAGGAAACGTCGACGCCAAAACATGTTATCTATGTTCTAAAGTATAATATTTAAATTAATAAATATTTTTGTTAAAGAACAAGCGGCATTTTTGTATGGAGCCCGTCCCCACCGCTGTATCATTATAACAAGACATAATATATCAAATGAAAGTGTGTAATTTTATTGACGAAATGATGAATGAATGAATGACCAAAAATGTCTAAACCATGGAAAAAAAAGTTAATGATGGTTATAGGTTAAAAAAAAAGTGTATAAAATGACACACTTTTCAATTTCTTTCATTTGACGTAATTATGTCTTGTATTATGCTACAAGGTTGGGGACGTTTTGCCACTTCTTCTTTTCTATATTTGAATAGTTTTATTTTATTTCAGGCTATTGGGTTGAATGTGGCCAAGAGACTGCTCAATGTTTTTAATCCTCTCTTTGTGAAGGTAATGTGTACTATTTATTCTTGTAAAAATAAACAATTATTCCTTGGTAAAAAACTAAAAAGTACACAAATAGAACATAACACGTTAACTATACATTTTAAAAGATAAGTTTTGTTTATGCTAAAAAAACCCATTTTAGAATTCATTTCAAAAAATTTCAAATTCATTAAAATATCAATGTAATAGTTTCGTGAAAATTTATTTCACCGCGCATACATTTACCAACAGATTCAATTCTCCTGCCGTCCTGAGAACGGATGCCTCACCACGTTCCTCAAGCAACACAACATCAAGAGTTTCAAACGTATACCTAACGCGGAGAACACGTTCGCGGCCCAGCTACAAGACATTGCGGACTTTGATGCGCTGTGCTATGCAAAGGATATTAAGTGTGGTATGTAATAATATAACTAGCTATTATAATATATTATTATCTGAGAGCACGGCAGCGGTCTCGCCATTGTAATGCTTGGATACATTTAATTATTAGACGGAATAATTAGAATTATGTTTTATGTCACTTTTTATCTATTTTACAATGTTAAAACTTACAAATTAAAAGCACGTCACGATAAACATATTTGAAGTCCAAAATCAAGACCAAAATAACTGATTTTGATGATTTGGGATTTACATGGGTTTTTGGTGGCGAAATTGCCTTGCGACCCAGTCGATTTGTCATTTACACGGTCGCATGTAAATTCACCATCAGTTTACACAGAACATAAGTTGAAATATCGTCTGGCTATCAAACAGTCTTGTATATACTAATTTTGTAGTTTCACTTTGGGCTCTGTTTCGTAGGTAATTAATAATAAAAAAAAAAAGAATATTCACTTCAAAGATGTTTTTCTATTACAGGTAGTGCCGATTTGAAAATAACACCGATTTATAAGTTTACGCAATGTCCGCCTAACTTAAAAATCAACTTGGATGATGATGATTACTACGTCTATCCGACTGATGATGAATATGAATATGACGATGAAGACAACGATATTGATATACAAATGTTTGATGAGTTCGATAAAGAAACGCCTATTGAAAAAGTTGAAGCAGTGTTACCAGATAAAACCAATGATCAACCAAAACCAGAATCTCAAAATATAAAAGACAATAAAAGTGAACAGGCTAAATCTGATGGCAAAATTGTGGAAGTTAGTAAAACTACGTCAAATAAAGAAGTAAATAAGGTTACGCCGAATAAAGAAGGCACAAAAAGTTTATCAGAGAAGTTAAGTAACGCAAAACCAAAAGAAAGTCAAAGCAAAAATGTCAATAATAAAAAACCACAAAGTATGGATAAGGGAGAAAAAAATAATGAAAAATCAAAATTTGCTGAAACAACAGCCAAAGCAAGTCCGATAAACAAAGAGGTGAATGAGAAATCGAATGAAGGTGTAATAAAAGAAAAGAATAACGCAGAAATAAAAGACAATTCAAATAAAGACAAAACTATAGAACATAAGGCGAATGCGATATCAGAAGAAAATAAGAAAAATACGTCACAAGCACAGAAACGCAAACAGAGTGTAGTTAATAATGATGTTAGGAAAAAAATACTTAAATCTAAACCTAAGAGGAATACTTATGAAGTGATTGATGAAGCGTACGACGATAATAATGATGAGGAATTGGAAGACGAAGATATTTTGGCGCTGTTGTCGGGAGGTGTGGTTCTAGATGAGTGTGGCTCAGATGATTAAATTATATATGCATAGCTTTTGCCTAAATACACAGTATCCCACGGGAACACTGTATTTTTTCCGGATAAAAAGTGGCCTGTGTGTTAATCCAGAGCTTAAACTACTACAGATCGTGCAATCCACGAAGACGCGCCGCACTATTCCTCCTAATCGTTTATAGTATATGGGTGCAAGCTTTCGCCAATGTTTGAGTGTTATCGGTACACACTAATTACCTATGAGTGCACGCGCACACTACAATAAATAGACCAATTAAGAGAAAGCGTCACGGTCAAAGGGAAAGATGCTCTACTTCAATTTCTTATTGTTTTATTATATTTAGGTGTGGATATTTTATGTAATTATTAGTTAATATAATATGGTGATTTTACCATTTCTACAATAAGAGGTAATTATAAACATAAATGAAATACGTAAAAGTTTTATTGAACTTTATTGAAAAATCAAAATCGTTAATCACTCGTTTCAGAAATATCTGATTCAGAGTCTGATGAATCACCGACGTTTATATTAAAACTGAAATCAAGATCACAATGTCTCATGTATTCATCTTCTATTTTTTTCTACGTGTTGACAAGTATTAAACCAGACATCTTTATTTACTCGATCAAATGCTTCATTTAAAATGGGCATAATTGAATTGTAATTTTGATTGATATTGCGGATAGCATCGTCGTTTTTTACAATACCCCAAATGTTTTCTATTGGGTTTAAATCTGGATGATAAGGAGGCAGGCGAAGCACTGTGAATCCATGTTCTTTTAATAATTCGTCAACTTACTTGCGTAAGTTTTCTTTGTTTTTTATTATTAGGTCATATAGTTCAGGTTTTTTAAAGCTTAGATAGTTTTGGATAGTTCTTCGGACTACACCAATATCGAATTCGTCTAAATTAATTTTTCGTGGTCTTACCTTACTCTTCTTCATAGGGAATGTAAAAATAGAAGCACTACTGCCTACTTTAATCGAATGCGACGTGCTCGCTTCATTTTCGGACTCAATATCCGCTTCCGTAGTAGGCTCCGTTGTACGCTCCATACTTTGGACTATAGGAATTATAGAATCCGTTTCTATAGTTATATTAGATTCCATAGCAGGTGCTGTAGTTTGCTTCATAGTATTAGTATGTTCCTTTCTTTCGCGTAGAATTCTCGTGCGTTCGAATAGAGTCACTGTGCTTTCAGATACTCCAACAGCCTGTGCGGTTCTCCATCGCGCATCAGTGAGCTTTTCTGCGTAATTATTGCTTGCTTCTTTTTTTATAAAATCATAAACTTTTGAAATAATTTCTCTTGCCTGAAATTAAGAAAAACATTAAATAATTTAACTTATTTTTAAAGATGAAACAAAGTCTTCTTTTAGTAAAATTTGCTATTTTCAAAATTAAATTATTTTCCTCTGCTTATTTCATGTGTTTTAGTAACTACAAATTTCTAAACAATGTAAATATCATTTTAAGTACAACACGCTGAGATTTTCTCGACATTTCAAAAAAAATTTAAGTAGAGCAACTTTCGTTTCAAGTCTGGATTTTTGCAACATAGACTGTACTACTCGTGCACATCGAACCGCTGACGGTTCGCGACTGACGCTCGGGTGAAACTCCCCGTACCCCGCGATCCCCTCACCCAAAAATTGGTGGGGCGCGTCTTTGTGGATTGCACTATCTGTACCGTACCAAATTTCATAAAAATCCATTTCGTATTTTTTGCGTGAAAGAGAAACAAACTTCCTTCCATTCACCCATACATACTCACAAACTTACACATTTATAACAGTAGTAGTATTAGTAATTACATAGGTATTAGGTAGTTTAAAGTTCACATATATAAATAAATGATATAGATGTTAATTTTGTTTATTTTTTTACTTTTGTAGGTTTCCTTTAAGGTCTCAAGGTAGGGCTTTATGAGGTTTGTACCGACAATACATGGGAAAGGTTATTCTTTACAATATATTATGTATTTCAATTGCTTGCTCCGCTCGCTGTTTGCTAATTTTAATTACTAAGGCTTTTTAAAGTGTTTTTCTAGGATTCATAAAACTTATGAAAAAAAGAAGTACTAAATTTTAAGCGTATAGCAGCTATCTGTTTCAGAAAATATCAATGACAAATTAATGTCTTTTCATTTTTTTCTATGGTTGTTTCGGCGTTGGAGATACTTTGGAGTCCATTTTTATGACGTTGGAATTACGACTATGGCACTCGCAATAAGTTTTAGCATGTGGGATAAGGAACGATATTTGTTTCTTCTCCTACTAATAGCCGGGTATGTATGCTATAGTTATTACTCTGAGTATGAGTCCGTATGGTTACCGTTAGCTATGAGTTGCCGCGCATAACATATAATTACACGTGAGCTGTCCGTTTTCCGTCCGTCAAAGCATTGCCTATGTGACGTAGCACTGCATTACCCGTAATGATGTCCCTGTCTCTCGCCTGGTCATGCTTGTAATTGTGAAGGAGACACAAATTGTTTTGTTACTTGTATTAAATTGCAAAGCGCTTTTATTAAAAATGGCTTTTCTTTATTCTGTGACAGTTCCACAAATGACGTTTTAATCCTACTAACGACGACACTTGCAAGGGCCAAGCAATGCACGTGAATGCATGAAAAGTCGAGAAACAGTAAAATATGAGCCCACCCAACTTTATAAAATCCAAAGAACCCATAATTTTCAATGATATTTTAACATACTGATACGACATTGCATATTATATGTGACTTGTGAGTAATGTGAACTCGCAACCATAAATTACTTCCTCCAAGGCTTGGAATAAGTCATGAGGAAGTAAATAAAACTATAAAATAAAATTTAAAGCGTCCTACTCACGGTCCAGCCTGCTAATCTAGCACCGGTACTAATGGCCGTCATAGACGTGTCAATCTATTATTTATACCTACAAGGCCGCAGTCTTGGATTTGCAGGCTGGACGATGAGTATGGCGTATAGACCGTAGACGTAGATAACTCAAGATATGTTTTTAGAACTCGGTGATTCTATATGGCGTTAGAGCTCGCACCCACGAGAGTTTTTTGTGGTCAGCTCTATTATATTTGCGCAGAGTTCTATTTTTACAGTGCAGTTTTTTCTGTCGCGGCCACAAAAATCGCTCCTGGAAACGTAGCCTTGCAGTAGCATATTCTATCGCGGCTGCCTCGATAATTCCAACGTCAAAATTCAGATGGTACTTTTGGCGAGGATGTGGAAGAGTGACGTTGATGATTTTGTATTTGTGCTATGTCGTTCTTAATGTAAAAATTATAATGTGTAGTGTAAATTTATTGTGTATTTTGTGTAATATTGATAGAATATTAACATTAGATCGTTAAATACAAATATTCGTTTACGTGCACAAGTGTGGGCAAGTTGGTTTAATGTTCTAAGGGGCAAGTGCTACAACTTCAAAAAGCTTGCTATTTTTTGTTCCACCAAAACTCCCTAGAAACTTTTAGTAAAGCGTCTACCAGTTTACTGAATCGACTGACATGACTCATTGATTCCACTGACGATTTATTTGGACTTTTACGAGACTTTAGACTTGACGATATAGGAATACAGTGTTGAAAGATTGAAACGAAAGTTCTATTCCCGCCTTTTTTACTTGACACTGGCAAATGGTTTTAGGATAAGCTGACGCCATATATAAAAAAAAGGCGTTGTTTTCATTTGTCGACGGTGGACTGTTTTTTTTTAATATATGGCGTCGGCCTAAAACCATTTGCCAGTGTCAAGTTAAAAAGGCGGGACATAGAATTTTCGTTTCAATTTTCAACACCGTATTCCTAAATCGTCAAGTTTAAAGTGAAAGTCCAAATAAATAGTCAGTGCAGTCAATGAATCAAGTCAGTCGATTCAGTAAAGTGGTAGAAGCTTTTCTGAAAGTTCCTAGGTAATTTTGGAGGAAACACAAAATAGCATGTTTTTTTAAGTTGTACCACTTGCCCGCAGTTGTGCACGTTAACGAATATTTAATGGCTATTGGCTAATATTCTACCAATTTATTACACAATTATGAACCGAAATAACACAAATTTATGAAAGAATACAAAAACCACTAAAGTGAAGTCATTTTAATAGGTAACATTTGACAATTCATCAAAATTCAACAACGTAACCTTGTAACGTGTGCATAAAATAATATATTTTTTCGTTATGTTGGAACTACACAACTGTTAACTTTTTTCTATTACGATTACATATTTATTGTAATAATGACCAATACAAGTAATTTTACGATTTGCTTTCACTAATAAACCATTCTAAACATAATAAACAATTTCTGATCTAAAGAACTGAACGTCGTTACAATGTTGCGCCAGTTAACCCTTCTTCTTTTTAAACACTAGGGATGTACTCTAAAAATCGAAAGCTGATAAGTAATAATATCGCCATAAATTAATAACCACGTTTTGACTATAATAAAACATATTTATTATTCTTTTACCTAGGTAACTATATAAAAACAAAAAATAACTAAATAGAAAAATCACATTTGTTTCAAGTCCGTATCGATTCATTCTCTTTAATCGATGTTTTTAAGCAGGTCACCTCACTGTGATGATAAAACTGACAGACGTCAAATGTTACTTTTAATAAAATGACTCCACTTTAAGGGGGACGATTTCGAAACGATATCCAACTAAGGGACGATTTTATGCCGAAATACAAGGATTTATACCTAGTAGGACCTGGTTTTTTAAGTACTCTAAAGCTAGCAAATCTGTTTGTTCTACTATTTGTCGACTTCGCCTTGGACATTCGTGTAATTATGTATTTTTGGCCAAAATAAGAGTCAAGGATAGCTCATTGTGCGAGTGTGGCTTAGATGAGGGTTCTCCTGATCATATCTTCTTTAACTGTCCTATAAATCTTTCTTTATATGACTTCCTTCCTACACACATTCCTCGACCCATTAATCTTAAGACTATTTTATCCTACATCTTTACTCATTTGTAACTTGGACACTCTATGTTCATTTATAGCTTCAAATCACATAAAACTTTGATTATGTATTACTAATATAATGTGTATGTATGTGTTTATATATATATATATATATATATATATATATATATATATATATATATATATATATATATATATATATATATATATATATATATATATATATATATATATGTAAGTATGTATGTATATGTGTATATATATAACTTATTTTCATTAATTTTTATTTTATTTATATATGTTCTGTATATTATTTTTTATTAAAAAATAAAAAAAGAGGCTAAGAAACATTGTCTTTGCATATCATTCTGTTTTTATACTAGTAATTATAACTTGTATCTGCATGAGGTGCCCATGAAGTCATTGCATGAGCCATTCCCTGCACTGTACGCCATCAGCTTTTTACTGAACATCTGCTGCATCACTCTGACGCTGGCAACTCCTATTACAAGGAAGGCAATGCCAAAAGAAGAAGAAGAAGACTCAACTTTACGTCACCCATTGGATTCCCCGGCAAAACACTGTTGAACGTTTTGTTTTGTAATTATTCGTTTAATATTTGTTTAAAAAAATGCAAATTATTGTTTAATAATAATACAATTTCACATCTCATAGATGGTAAGTATTACTACTGAGAGTACATATTGAAGCTTCATTTAATACAATAATATAATAAATATATATGGATCGCAACAGGCAGCCTTTACATGATCTTCGGGTACTATTAAATTCGAGAGCCAAAAACAATTCGGTAAGTTGATTCTGTATTTATTACATAATCTTTCGTCAAATACTTTACTACAGTTACTTACATATTCATTCGCGAGGCTTATTATTCTTATCTTGTTTTAGACAAAAAACTGTAACAATGATGACCTAATTAAAGAAATAGTTATCACAATACATAACGATAAAATTACTAACAAACGTCCTGCAGATGTTTCCAGGGATTTAAACCCAAAGAAAAAAGTGAATGCAATTTCAAGTACACCTATACTAAGATATAATCAAATATTTAATACAAAAGTTACTGAGTACATAGAAAATTCCCAGAAAGTTACCAATGCTTATCACCAATACTTAGCTGCATCTTTTTCCTTGGAATATGTCAATCAAAACCTACAAAAATCGCAACTGAATGGCTATAAATCTGTTGCTTTAAATGAAAATCATTCAGAAATTGAACATTCGCAAATTGTATACAATAATCATGACAATATTTTTAAAACAATACATGTGGACAAAAATATTATGAATAATACAAAATCATCAAACTGTATACTGCAGAATACTAAAAACAAGATGGATACTCATACAAGAAATAAGCAAAATGTGTTAAACATTAATAGCGACATAATATTACTCCCTAATACAGCACCGACCAGTAAAATGCAAAAAAGAATGGATGAGGCGTTAGAAGCAATTTTGTATTTAACAAATAACAATATTGTTATGCAACAAAACATTACCAAATCAGATTTGAAGTTATTTAGTCCTACTTTCAGAAATGTGATCAGTGATCGTATTATTAATGTATTAACTGGACACCCTGTACGCTCAAGGAGCGATATAATAGACAGATACCTCAAAATATATCCGAAAGAGACAGACGTTGAACTTTTTAAACTGTACAAAACAAAGCATGGCACAAGTTGTGTACTATATCTCATTCAAACAGGTAATATAAAGGGTTAAATATTTCTTCCATTGATGCCACACAGATAGTTGTTACATTGTGGTAATAAGTAACTGCATTTATGAAAAGTACAAAGAAATTCCTTGGATAAAATTAACATTGTTTAAGGTTTTAAACATTTAAAGTAAATATAAAACTTTATTTTCCAGACAATCCTAAACACTTCTTCAGAGTAAATATGATGAGACTTATAAATACTAAGATGAAGAAAATCATAACTGTTGTAAGTGTAATATAATTGAAGCTTGACAATTTACAATTTAGTGACAGGGCATGCTGTCACACTCGGACACGCGTGATATAATGTGTCTGCCAATGTGACAGCATACTGCAAATTGACCAGTTTTACTTACGAGTATGGTTTCTATTGTGGCATTGATATCTGAATACTTATAAAAAAGTTGTGTGCAGTTTGGCGATAGAAGTGAAATGTTCAAAAATATACCATTTCATTTCAAATGTTTATGTTTAAACTTATGATTGCAGGTTGAAAATATGTATAAAACTTCAAAGCGACAAATTCTGCATCTGAATAAACAAACAAAAACGAATGATCCAAACTATACAATACAAAAAAGTGTTTATTGTGACCAATACACTAATTGTTTGGTAGAAAGAGAATTTTCAACATTACTGGCCAAGTTTAAAAATGTAAGATTTTATTTACAGCATCATGCCGATTGGACCATTAAGATGGTATGGGGTGTGGCTAATGTTTTACTTACTATGCGAGTTAATGCTAACATAATATATTTTGTTTCAGGAAATCGTTCATATGATTCTACAAAAAGAGACCGCTCAAGCAATTCGGTTAAATGTACTGCGAAAATAAATCATTTTAATGTGATGATAAACTGTTTTCGAAAAAACCCTTTATTCATAGGAGGATTCAAAAAGGAGGAGAATATTAAAAAAATGAAAGGAAAAATAATTTACGGGCGTTCTGAGGTCGGGAAGGGGATGGGGGTGAGTTTTTAAGGGTAAAAAACGGTTTATCTCGATTTCTGGCAAACTAAAAGTCCTATGGAAAAAAGTCAAAAAGAAAATAAAAAGATCTAAAACTTTTGTATTTACACTTTTTTCACATAACCTCAAAATTTATGTGAAAAATTCAAAAAACCAAGTTTTTGGTTTTTTATTTTTATCTTTTACAATTTTTTGTAATATTTCAAGAAATTTGGTGAAAACTTACATGTCCCAAATACGCTGTAATTTATTTGATTAGAAATATTTATTTTTTCATCTTATTTTGAATTAATATCGAAAAAGCACCCTAATTTTCAATCGAAAATTCACCCGTCAAAATATCAGCTTTTTTCAAAAAGTTGGTATGCTTTCTGTTTATTGAAATCTCTACTTTCCGACGGTGAAAAAAAAAAAATTTTACTATAGTAAATCTTCTCAGAAAATGCAAAAAATCGAAAAAAAACTCGAATTCGAAGTTTTTTTTAAATTATTATATACAATTTTTAACTATTTATTAAAATTTACACATTAATTACTCGATTTATTTATACATTTCAAATATATTTCAGATACATTAAAATATATATTTTTTAAATATTTTTAGCTATGTTTTTTATGTCTATATGGATATATTTTGAATGTATCTAAAATATATTAAAAATTTATGAAATATACATGAAAATCGGCCAAAGTTAGTTGTTAAAAATATATTTACTATACATATTTTTATATATTTATACATTTTTTTATAGATTTTCAATATATTTTTTATATATTTTGAAATATTTTTTTTTCATGGGCGTAACTAAATTTGTTTGTGCAAAATTAAGGAGATTATTATTTTTTAATCTTGTACTAAAATATCATTCAATTTTAATCTTTAGGTTATGTTACAATAAGCATACTATTTTTTAAAGAAAATATTACTATTTTTATGTTTAAGTTGATTGATACAGATAAAAATAGAGATAGTATTTACCTTCCTGATTCGAAGTTTTTTTTTTTTAAGTAAACTTGTCACAATTATCTTAAAGAAACTCAGCTTGCACGTGTATTTTTATAAACGATGTTGTATACTGTACTGTATTTCGAATACTGGTTAGGCTAACGGTTGTTACAGCTGCTACGAAATAGTAGGTATGTATGTAGTAGGACCCAGACCCGCCTAGCCCCTTCCCCACTTCTCTATGAAATACCTTTTGATGGGCAAAAATTTTTCGTAGGTCAATCAGGTATATAAGTTATCTTAAAATAGTTATAAATAGGCATCTACGCATATAATTTAAAGAAGATTCGATAACTTTCTCCAAATATTGTAGATGTCTTATTAAATATTAATTTTATTAACTTATTTGTTTGTTAATTACAGTAGTATATTTTGATTTGCAATTTTTTTTTTATCAATGTAACATGTAATCTTACGTTTTTCGAGTAATTAAAGTGTAAATTTTAATAAGTAGCTCAAAATTGTATATAATAATTTAAAAAAAAAACTGAATTCGAGTTTTATTGATTTTTAGCATTTTGTGAGAAGATTTACTATAGTAACATATTTTTTTTTTCACCGTCGGAAAGTAGAGATTTCAACGAACAGAAAGCATACCAACATTTTGAAAAAAGCTGATATTTTGACGGGTGAATTTTCGATTGAAAATTAGGGTGCTTTTTCGATATTAATTCAAAAATGGGGGAAAAAATAAATATTTCTAATCAAATAAATTACAGCGTATTAGGGAAATAAACAGGGAAGTTTTTACCAAATTTCGTGAAAATAAATAAAAATGTATAAGAAAAATAAAAAACCAAAAACTTGGTTTTTTGAATTTTTCACATAAATTTTGAGGTTATGTGAAAAAAGTGTAAATACAAAAGTTTTAGATCTTTTTATTACCTACAACTTCGTCATTTGACTTTTTTCCATAGGACTTTTAGTTTTGCCGGAAATCGAGATAAACCGTTTTTTACCCTTAAAAACTCACCCCCATCCCCTTCCCGACCTCTGATCGCCCGTAAATTATTTTTCCTTTGATTTTTATAATATTCTCCTCCTTTTCTAATGGGTTTTACCTACTATTATTGTTTTTCACTTTTTATTATTTGTAAAGGCTTCTACCCTGGTCTATGATGGGAATTTACTGTCATTGTATTTTTAACCGACTTCAAAAAAAAGGAGGCGTCGATACGTTCGGTTATATATTTTTATTTTTATTACAATGTAATAAAATACAATGACAAAAAATTATATCCTATTTCATTTATCTAATCTAGTTATTATGATTCTGCCCATGAAACTAAATAATTATTCGCAACCTATGCTAGGTCGAAAAATATGAAAAAAAGTTATGAAAATGTTACAGTTAAATATAATACGTTAAGTAAATATATTATAAATTATTATCGTACTAGCTGCCTCGATACACGTTATTCTGTCTTGACTAATAAATAAATATAAATGAGGCCTTATCATTTATATATACTAACATTTTTGTGAAGAAGAAGCACTTATGAATAATATAATATTGTTATGTACATTTTTAATTAATTTTTAATCCTACTATTCTACTACTATTTTTATAAATGTGAAAGAACAAAGTACAGTGTTTCTGTGGGATACTGTATTTACACGGGCGGAGCCGCGGGCAATAGCTAGTTTTTTATTATTTTCTTAGCTACATTATATCCAATAATTTAATAGACCACAGGATAAGATATTTTTCCCATTAAATCGGGCAAAAGTTAAGTACCTAGCTGGCATCACAATTTTTTACGCACATTAGAATTTGTCACATGTAAGCAATTGCTCAATTGTCACTTATGAAGTTTCTTTTTATTAGGGAGTGCGTCATCTAGCCGAGCGAGCGAGACCAATCAAATATATTAATTGTCTTTATTATTTTTGAAATAAAATAGATTGCAGTAAATTATTTTGTAATTCTTTAATATTGGTAAATGATCAGACAGACTGCCGGATGTTTTCACCTGTTAAGTGATTAAGCTGCCCATGGACGTGGGCAACAGCAGAGGAGTTACAAGTGAGTTCTTGGGCCTCCGGTTACCTCTCTTACCTGTCGAAAAACTATATTTGTGTGTGAGGCCGTAGTATTTATCAAGTCGAGCTGGCTCATACCTTCTAAAGCATGGCCACAGAGTATAAAATTTATATTCAACATACATACTTATCTACCTACAGAGAAACAGCTTTCATAGAATCATCAAAATTTGAAATTTTTGACGTCCCCTTCAACAGCCTAAAATTCTTCCACACAATCATGGACGCGTATGCTTGTAGTAGTGCTATCAAATCGAAATCTAAATTTGTACTTTGTTCGTCTTTCTTTAATCTGTGGCATGGCTTCCACGTAGTGGTAAGCACTAAGGTATTGCTGCCAACAAAGTATTACAAAGTACTTTTGCTTAATGGAAAAGCTGGTTTGCTCTGGGGCCTTGGTAGCATTCCCATCAGGCAAGGCTCACCCAAAGTAAAACATTGACCTAATACCTATCGGAATTTATTAGCCAATTTAAATTCATAACTTAAAAACTTAAATGTTGGTTGCCTCAACTTGCCTGGTAACGAGAACAATATTGACAACCGTTTGTTTATTGTCATTTTTTTACATTATCTTACCTTTGTATTTACATTTTTAATAAAAATATTTATTAAGGGACCCTTTATAGGCCATTGGTACCATATAATTGATAATGGCCCGCAAAGAAGAACCGAAAAGTAAGTTGTTTTATATTATTTCCTACAAAGTTGCGAGTTATAAGAAAGCTAAATTTATTTACTGTTAAGGGAATGTACCCAATACCCATACGGATGATCCCCCATTTCACGTCGCGTCGTACTAATCTCAGATTAATCACTAGCAAATGGCGAGATTTTCCTAGAAGATACTGATAACGCTATATTACAAAAACCTTTAGCCCCTCCACCACCCTGTGACAAAGCGTAGTATTTGACAAATTTAACATAAACGTGAACAAAAGATAAAATTCGACCAAATTAATGTGTCGTATTTCTATAATGCAATTAAATTAGGTACTTATGTGTAATTTTTTGTACAAGCATTAAAGGGCCATAGATGTATAATTATAGACGAGGCATGTCGAGGAAAAAACTGTTCCCAGTCCCACATAAAGTAGGTAGTCATTTTAGTAGGTAATATTTGACGTCTGTCAGTTTTATCTTAATAGCTTAAAAACATCGATTAAAGTGAATGAATCGATACGGACTTGAAACATATGTGAATTTTAAAAAAATTCTATTTAGTTTTTTTTTTTGTATTTTTATAGTTAGTTAGTTAAAATAATAATAAATATAATTATGTTTTATTATAATCACAACGTGGTTATTAATTTATGGTGATATTTCTTCACAAGTCATCGTTGCATTCGATTCTACTTATCAGCTTTCGATTTTTAGAGTAACATTCCTAGTGTTTAAAAAGAAAATGGGTTAACTGACGCAACATTGTAACGACTTCAGTTCATTAAATCAGAAATTGTTTATTATGTTAAGAATGGTTTATTAGTGAAAGCAAAACGTAAAATTACTCGTATCGGTCTTTATAACAATAAATATGTAATCGTAATTGAAAAAAGTTAACAGTTGTGTAGTTCTAGAACATAACGAAAAAATATATTATTTTATGCACACGTTACAAGGTTACGTTGTTGAATTTTGATGAATTGTCAAATGTTACCTATTTTAATGGCTCCACTTTAAATAGAGCTTTAAATGGCTTGAGGTATGGTGAAATCAAGATGGCGTAAGTTTTTCTTGTATGACTATTCGTTTTGGAGTTTTGCCGGGGAGTTCAATGGGTGATGTTGTGGAATTTTTAAAATTTCGTAAATTTGTGTTATTTTGGTTCTTAATGTGTAATATTGGTAGAATATTAACCATTAAATATTCGTTATCGTGCACAAGTGTGGGCAATTGGTACAACTTCTAAAAACGTGCTATTTTGTGTTTCCCGCCAAAACTCCCTAGGAACTTTCAGTAAAGCTTCTACCACTTTACTGACATCGACTGACATGACTCATAGACTGTACTGACTATATATTTGGACTTTGACTACTTTGGTCCAACTTTACACTTGACGATATAGGAATACGGTGTTGAAAATTGAAACGAAAGTTCTATTTCCCGCCTTTTTAACTTGACACTGATAAATGGTTAGAAGCCGATGCCATATATAAAAAACAAAAAAAAGAATTCGTTCTGTCAAACACTTGTGTGTTCCATTTTCAGCTCTATTGTATTAGCGGACAGTTTTCCGCTCATTTTCAATGCTATAATTTTCCCGGGCCCTACGGGTTCCGGTCATATATTCCCAGCCTGAAATAAAATGTTTCAGTCCAGCCCAACAACGATTTGGAGAAGAGAGTAATCGAAGCGTTTGAGGTTTTCGATCATTCCGGAAAACAAGTCGTCGACGTCAGGGAAATCGGAACTATTCTTCGCTCATTAGGTATAATCTATCATAATCTTTTCTTTTTTTTAAAAAGGATAATGATGTCTGCTATTTTAATATCGCCATTGCGCAAAGCGTTGCGGTGCCAAAATTATAATATCATAATATTTATATAGGATGCTGTCCCACTGAGGCCGAGGTCCAGGAGGTAATACTGGCGACCGAGAATAAAGAAGCAACGGGCAACGTACCACTAATTAATTTTCTACCGTACATGACGAAAGCCATGGTTGAACATCGGTTAGTATCTACCCTACCTGTTTTAAGCCTCTTTAAAATAAATGAATAAAAAAATAACGTGTGGCACTCGGGGACTGCCGCGGTAAAACTATTGCATAGCATTTTTTATACTTTCTCACAAACAGCTGCTTACGTATTCGTCTGATTTCGGAGCAGCTCGTCTCGATCCGTGCGAGCTTCGTACAGTCGTACCATATACATACACGTTAAGGTTCAACTAGTCGCGGGCTCGAACTCACTCGTGGTCGCGGCCAAAAAGCACGCTGTCTCACCTAGCATTGTGTCTAAAAGAGATAGAATCAGTTATGTGCAGTTAGCAGCTAGTCTACACGCATACGTCTAGTCGCACGCACGCAAACACCGTGCCGAAGTCTGCCGAACTGAAACGACGTTAGACGATTCACGGCTTTCAACGCCACCGCTGAGACGGTCGGAGTAGGGGGTGTTAGGTTTATTTTCGTTACGGAATTTCTTGATTCGGTCGCCGCGCTCAAAGCCCGCGATAAAAGCTATGCAATAGCTTAAAAAAAATCTTCCTACCTAAGCTCTTAGCTATACATTAATTTTAACACCCCACCTATTTGGGGTGAGAGTGCACCTACAGAGTGCGAGTGTTTGTCACTACGCGCCGTGAAGAAGCTAACTACAATTTGTATGGCATCGAATTAGTTATTATTGTTTGCCACTAGGGGGTGTTGTTTAGATGTCTTGCTGAATATTTCTTATATTCGGCAAGTGTCGCCTTTGTCTAATCTCTTTTCGGAGTGTGCATTCTTTTAGGCCTGATACTGTATAAACTTTCTAACTCACTTTCTCCCGCATGTGTCAGCTTCTACCCGGCCAGCGCTGAGACTCTGCTAGCGGCGTTCAAGTTCTTCGACGAGGAGGGTAGAGGATACCTGACTAAAGAGACGTTCACTAAGCTGATGATGGAGGAGGGAGAGCCTTTCACTCAGGTGAGACCATAGACAAGAGATTGCCTATTTTTTTAGAACCCCAAGTCTCGTAATTAACTTATAATTTCGTTTTACTATTATTGAATTGAAAATGAATCGCCTTGATATCATAAGCTGAATTTGAAGTTTGGACCAATCAAAACGGGTTTGACGTCTATGAGCATACCATTTTGCAGTTTTGTCGTAACGGGACTGGATTATAATTTATAACTGTAATAACAACTGCAGGATTTAATTAGCAGAATAGACCTTCGGTGTGCTGTGTGCGAGTTTTTGTCACTAGGTACTCGTCGTGAAGAAGTTAACTACAATTTGTATGGCATCAAATTAGTTACCATTGTTTGCCGCTAGGGACGTTGTTTCGATGACATAGGATTGGCGTCTTTCCATTCTGTACAAATCCAAAACGCAGCGATTTGAAACTAATCTCGTATAGATTGGAAAATGAAATCACCATTTTTCTAAGGCTATTTGCGTTAAGAAGACAGTGAATCAAGCATATGTGCGTGTCAAAATGGCTTACCATTAATGTAAACACAGCGTCATTAATCAATTCTGACATTTGTACGCACACTTCGCTGCCATCTAAACGGGAACAGACGGGATAATCGCGAATGTAGCTTTAATTTTAGAAGTGTATAATTAAAATATACTCCTTCATTAAGCCCCGACGCGAAAAGAGGTATGTTATAAGTTTGATGTCTGTCTGTGTGCCTGTCCGTGGCATCGTAGATCCTGAACGCAGGGTCCGATTTAGATGCGGTATTTTTGAAGTGATAACTTCTAATAGGAGGATAAACCGCTTCGTCGGCGACGTAACGCGATACGTAAGTATCGCGTTACGTCGCCAATTAAGATACGAGTAGGTAATTTCGAAAATTAATGTCCGATATGCGTAGCGCAGTTACGTAAGCGCTTGGATTTTTGACCAATTGGTCTCGGGTTCGAATCCCGGTCAGACGATTTTTTTTTATACTTTTTGTTTCATAATTTTTATTTTTTTCTCGCACTATTATTATTTTTCTGCAGAATTCAAAGACTGTCTCCTAGCTTTTTCGGGCGTCCCGAGACGCACACGTTTTTTGTTTCAAAGCTGAGGTGATTGAGATGGTTCTTAGCTTAATTATATAATTTATCATCATCACTCACTGCTTGTAATATTTTATCTAACAGGAGGAACTGGACGAGATGATGCAAACCGCACAGGATCCAGTGACTAACGTCATCACTTACGAGTACTACATCAATCAGCTTATGGTAAGTCACCCTACTTATATGCTGACGCCGGTTTTACATACAGACAGGCAGAGACCTCGTGGGACCTCCATTCGATGCACTCCTGACTCATGCAAGCTTGGTGAATGCTGATCTTATGATATTCAGTTAGTACAGGGGCGTAACTGTATCATTTACATGGCCTATGTAAACAGCTGTCTAATCTGACATTTGACACTTCGATTTTCAGCTCTATTGTTTATTTTACTTTTATATAAAGTTCTACCTATTTAAAGTGCAGTTTTTTCTGTTTCGACCACAAAAATCTCTCGTGGGTACGAGGGCTTAAAAGTCATAGGGGTTGAAACCAATAAATCGATCACGTTTTGACAATTCAAATATTTGATTCTGTTTGGCGACGATTCGAAAATCGATTTGTTTTCAAGTACCTACCAAAGTAATAACATTTTCGATGCCATATTAATATCCATTAACTTTCTGGGTGTTGTACCCTACAAATGCGATGTGTCCAAAGTAACTTTAACTTTTACATTCACTATAACTTCTCCATAGCCTTTAGTAGGGTATCACGTGTGTTATGTGTATGATAGATTTCCAAAAGCAACCGAATCTTTTCCTTACTAAATCCTTGCCAAACCCATCCTTTCCTTGCCTTCCTAATATTCTGCCCCTTAGGCCGCATCCACAGAAGTTTACAGAATGGCCGACAAAGAACAAGAAGAGAGGAGAAGACGGGAGGAATTGGCGCCGAAGAAAAAAGACGTCGCCACACTATTGAAAGAGCTGCAATGATTTTTACAATAAAGGTTTCATTTGCATTTTGAACATGCTTCGACACACACGGCTTGAGCGCAGTGACCACGCTCTTTAACAGAAACCTATGTAAAAATTACTGCGTTATTCCGACTATGTCCAGGGTGCAGGACCGAGGTTTAAACAGGCGGAAAACGCTCTTATGACTCGTCTGGTATTGCGGGTGTAAGGTTGTCTGTTTCAGGACACGAGCATGATATATTCTGTTAAATATCGATAACGCCTACCATCAGATTTTTCTGCTAGTTTGCTGATTTTTATTATTAGGACAATAAACATTAAAAAATATTTTTCAGGTTGAAGATGAAGTTATATCAAGTGAGGAGTCGACAAAATGAACACCAACATTTGACAGAAAATCATATTTTATTTACATTATACATGTATTCATAACAAGTATTACTTTCTATAGCTTTCTCGAAAAGGTATTTGCTACCTTGTTTTTGATGTTAAGTAGTTAGAGGTAAAGGAATGTTTAGAAAATTTATATTATATTACCAACTTCTAAAATTAATCTATACTTCTGAAATTAATCTCAGTTGTGAGGCGCGGTTCGCGACCATACCAAAATACAAGTAATTAAAAAAAAACATGAAAATGAAAAATATTTATTTTTAAAGTTTTTTATAACAATCGAGAGTTTGCAACCACCCTAGTAAGTAATAAAGATACTTGTATTAGGAGGCCCCTCTCTTCCTCAAAACTATCATATTATATACATAACAATGATTATAACTGCAATATTTAACAAGCAACTGTAATATTTTGCGTTATTATGCGCGGTGTGATACAAACATCACATTTGTATGAAACCAAATGCAGGAAGAAATTTCCCATTCACAAAATTACGTTCGACCGACCTCACCCTCTCGTAACACTTAAAATAATCTATACTTCTGAATTCTAGGACTATTTGCTCGAAAATCCGGAACACCGATCAAAACTATGAGCACTGAAAATAGAACTCTACGCTAATAAAATAGACTTGAAAATGGAAGTTTCGAGTGTCGAGCTGTCATATATGACTTCTTGTGTTCGATTTTCAACGGTATTTGTAATAGCGTAGAGTTCTATTTTCAATGCTCAGAATTTTGTCTACGGCGTTCCGCATCCCGGAGCATTATCGATTTAATAAAATATAACGGCTATCGATTTGCCCGGCTACAACACTGATGTGTTACTTAGTCCCGTATTAATAAACCGTTCTCAAACTCGTTCTCAAGACCTTTCTTGGCTGAGACAGTCTCAAGTAACGATTAGCTTCTCAAGACGGTATTTAATTCATAGTATGATCGCAAGACCGTCTCAGTTGATAACGTTATTGAGATCACTTACTCAACTTTTAAGCGTCATCTACACGACAGAGAACGAATAAAATAAAGTTTCGTTTACACTTCTACAAACAACGGACTTATTGATTATACATTCCTTCAATATTTCTTTTTAAAAATGTAATATTTAAAAATATAAATACCAAAAAAAGTTTAGTTTGTATTTTTTATATTGAAGAAAAAAACTGATTTTCATTAATTTTTACGTAGATATTGTCTAGCATAATAATATCCATATTTTTTTTACAACTACGTAAAACGGAATGCGGATCATTGCCATTCGAAAAAAGTTCTTCTTCTTCTTAATCTTTAAAGTGGCTCCTTAGTGATTCGTTAGTGTTGTGTTGACGAAAACTCTGGTGTGTTATGAGTGGGTTTTATGAATAAACAAGGGCACGGTGTACAGGAGGAAGTCTGTTGAATAATCTAAAACCTAGAACAGACAAATTTAGGGCCAGTACCATAGTATGTAAATAAAGTTTCAGTAAAAGGAGTATTTACAAAACACAGAACAGATTTAAGGTTGATAGGGCCAGGAATTGTAGGAGGGAGGGATCATATAATGAGGATTGTTTTTTGGGCAGCGAAAAAAAGTTCTGCTGTCAAGTGTCAAATCAAGTCAATTAATTTAAATAAATAATTCGTTTAATTTAAATAAATAAATATTTAAATAACATCGAAAATATTTCTACAAATACTCGACACTGGCAGAATGGTGCAAAACCTTTGCAACTGCGATAACTAAAAAAAAAAAGAAGAAAGTATCAATAAGCGTCTTTTTTTATAACTTTATTTTGTGTTCAGTATGTAGAGTAAATTCTAAGTTTGTTTAATCATAAGTATTTAGATTTTAATTTACATAATTGTAACACACCCAAAAACACCACAAATAATAATGTACTGTATCCCAATTCCCAAGCAAGCCGTTCTCAAGTCAAGGTTTGACTGTACCCACGAAACCGCGTCTCAAGTAACAGTTTGACAGTAATGACAGCGTACTTGAGTAACGAGTCTAGTTTATTAATACGTTCGCACTCACTTGATACGCCGTACCTACAGCTGCACTTAAGTACGGTCTATTAATTAAAACAACATCTTAAGTACTTTCTTGAGAATTGTCTTAGAGATAAGAACGCTTTATTAATACTGGCCTTAGATAAAACTGTCGATAAAAAAATGCCGGATTATAATTTTTTATTTGTTAGTTTTAGAAAACCTTTTAAGAACGTATCTTCTCAGACACTGAGTCGTTGGATCAGGGCCACTCTGGAAGAGAGCGGAGTAGACACCACTATCTTCAGCGCTCACAGCACGAGAAACACCTCTACCTCGGCTGCCAGACCTTATAAAGAGGACCGCGGGTTGGACAGGTAGTTCGGCTACATTTGCCCGATTTTATAACAGACAAGTTGCTCTCGATGAGCCCGCTGAGTTAGCTCGCTCTCTATGCAGGCTGGCATCGACCCAAATATTATAAAACCATTATTAATTATATTATTATTATAATTATTCCATTTTATTTTCAAGTGTATGATTGTTTTTTATACTTAGTAACAAGTATATGCCTTGATTTGATTTATCATAATGTTGTTTTATTATTAACAAACAAACTATAATATATTTCTTAACCTTGCTATTTCGTGGGCTCTAAACATCTACTTGGTAATATAATATTGTAGTCTCGAAAGGCGAATCACAGAAGTTTAATAGGAAATCAAACGAACTTACCTGTATGTGACGTTCGATGATTATTAAACGATGTGATTCGCCTGAAGAGACTACACTCCCTCCCGTACCCAAACTACATGTCTTAGATTTTGTCCCCAATAATGTCCACGAAATAGGGACGATGCCGCAGGGGTAAACGTGTATGAGATACCGGCCCCCGAGTCTGACAGATGTCATTTTAAAAAATTAGTTGCTCTGAAATGTGTATAGATGGCGCCCGCTACGCGTGCTACTATTAGTCCCAGCCTAAGCGACAATTACAGCGTCGCCACGTCGTTATAAAACGAACGAATTGAGGATGATCAATCTGCTAAATATTAATTTTCCTATTCACACAGTATCAGTCATACACTCTCGTATTTTTAATTAATTCTGCATAGAGGCTCGCCATGTAAGGCCGGGATTATTTGATGTAGAATCCGGAAGGCCGAGGAAAATACAGATCATTGACAATAGAACTCTGCGCTAATACAATACAGCTGAAAATCGAACACACAAGTGTCGAGTCAAATGTCAATGTCATATATAACAGCACGATTCGACACTTCGATTTTCAACTCTATTGTATTAGCTCTATTGATTGCTCTGAATTTTCCCCGGCTTTCCGGATTCCGAAACATAATGTAGTCCCTGCCTTAGGATCAACTTACGTCCCAAGATATGTACATTAAAATCATGTCACTAATGGCCCTTGGCGATTTTCGCTTTTCTGTGGAAGCGACAGATGATGTATGAAAAACGACGATTGCCGAAAATCATTCAGATCTTAGTTGTATTTTACCTATATATGCTATATAATCTACAGTTTCCTTCGTTTCTTTTTACTTTGGTAAACTTTTAGTGTTCTCTGTTATAATAGATTTGACGGTAACATATTCGTCGTCTTCATTCAACATTGTTAGTATATTCTGAAATAAGAAAAGTGAAATATGGGCTATAACGATTTCATGGAGAATAAATTCAAAAGTACATCCGTCTGTCTGTTAAATTATCACGCCTTAACCGCTGAACGGATTTTGATGAATTTATGCGCAGAGACAGAGAAGACATATTTTGGTAACGGCATACTTTTCATCTTTCTACTTTTTATCGCGGCAACATGTGTTCCCATGGTTCCCATGCAATTTAAAGTGCCATGTTCCAGACTGAAAAAAAATAATTGACATAACAATTGCAAATAACTTACGTCTTTTATTACGTTTAACTTTTTGAAGAATGTCTCTTCTGTTATTTGCGTCTCATCATTACTGTTTCTGCTATTTACATCAGTTTTTACAATCAATTCTTTTGTATGTTCTCTCAATGTTCCATCTTCTAATTCTTTACAGTTTAGTAATTCAAAGTTTGTTTCTTTATTTATTTTCTCTATCTGAAAAATATCAATGACGACATTTTATTCCCTGATAGAACTATTTGTTTTAATATAACAATAAATAGTCATTTAAGTGTAAAATTTGAAAGGATTAAAAAGCCAGCGACCAATTTACTTAAGTATAAAACTATTTGTAAAACAATTATGCACAAAAATATTCATACTTTACCTTTGAAAATGTTTCTGTTATTTTCTTATTTACGATTTCTTTTAAATTTGAGCCTAAATGTTCTTTTAATTCTGGAAAGAATATATATATATATGTGTTGATTATTATTTTTATAATTTTTAATAACGTACTTAGATTCCTTGTTGCTAATTCATTATGTATTTATTTTATTTATTTGAAGAGTTACCATTTTCACATAATATTATATTCCCAGTTTTATTTGAATAGTCAATTTTAAGTGTAGGGTGGAACTAAAAAATAAAAAATAATAAATTACAAACATCACATTAAAAATACATTTAAATTGATTTGTTAGTGTTTTAATATTTTGCAACTGCTATTTAAATATTATTGCATAACATCATGCATACAAAACATAGCATTCCATATTATGATAATATACGTATTTATGTTTCCAAAAAATATTACCATTTCACTGGATAAAAATATAGCTTGTTCGCTTCCAACATTTTGATTGTTTACAACTATATTTGTATTATCTTCTTCAATTTCCATTTTTAGATTTTTTAAGCCTAACTGAATATTACTTTCTTTTACTATCACCTCGTCGCTCACTTCAGCTATTTCTTGCTTAATATCTAAGATGTCCTCTTTCTTCACATTAATTATGTTACAATCAATATCAGGTTCACTCTTAATATTTTCATAATTATCAATTTTTTCAGTTTTAATTTCAGTTTTAATAAAAGTATTATCCATAGGTGTATAAATATCATCTGTCTTTGCTTCGGAATTGATGTTTGATTCAATATCTTTGTCTTTAATATTTATTTCGTGCTCTTTAGTATCAATCTCATTTTGTTTATCTAGCACCCGAGTATCAACATTCATTTTAGTTCCTTCATCATAAGAAACTTTGTTAATTTTGTGTTCTTTATTAATGTCAATAAAAGTTTCTGCAGTAGCCGGATCTGTCTTACTATCAATTGTTTCTTTTGGACACACTTTTTCTTTATCTATAATATTGATAGTGCTTACAACAGTCTTTTGGCTACCCACAACTTTATTATTATTATTCAATGTGGTACGTTCATCCAAAGTTTCATTATTTGAAGCGTTTTTAATTTCACGTTCTTTCATACCAATAACAGTTTCTACTGAAGCCTGTTCTGTCTTACTATTAGTTGTTTCTTTTGGACACGTCATATTCTCGTCTATAATATTGATAGTGCTTGCAACAGTTTTTTGACAATTCACTACCTTAGTATTATTATTTAATGTAGTACATTTATCTAAAGTTTTATTATTTGTAGTATTTTTTATTTCATACTCAACAGTTGATGCAGTAGAAAATTCTAATTTATTGTTGGTTGTTTCTTTTGGACATTTTTTTTCTTTATCTATAGAATTTATATCGCTAGCAACATCTATGGCTATATGGCTATCCGAATCCTTTTCATTATTCATTTTGGAACCTTCAATAGTTTCATCACTTGAGACACGTTCAACTTTATTACTTCCCTTGACATTTGTTTGTTCTTTTGCAACATTAGGTTTCTCACAGCTTTTCTCAATTCGGGGTACTTTCACTATTGTTAATTCCGAAAAATCTGTCAAAATAATGGTTAATAAGATCTGCTAGATGAAATATTTGCAATGCATGACAAATGCTTTAAATACATTTATTTAATTTTATGGACCAACAATTCAAACCCAAATAATAATTCTACGTGCATATATATTTACTTTTTGCTACTCTTAGGTGTATTGTAAACGCTTCCGAAAACAAAGACAACGTAAAAATTCTAGATAGATAAAATACAAGAAAAATAGTAGACAAATTCATCATTTTGTATCCAGGATAAAGCCGTATCTCGAGGAAAAGGCACGTAGCCTTGAATTTGAGGAACATGTTTTATGTATAGATCTAGACTTGAGAGATATTAAGGAAAGGGCAGTATAGATGTGACTTTGAGGAACCTAATAGTCACTTGTTCGTGATAATGTGTTAACTTTAGAAGTGTTTATGAGGAAAAATAATGGTATTTAATTTAAAAAATGGAAATAAAAATCATAAATGTTTATGTATGCTCTTACAATATCGACAAAGTTCCTGCTTTGCCAGTTTCTAAATTTTCCTTTGCACTGGAACGCCGCAAAATATTTAAACACAAAGGAAGTGACCGCAACGACTTCATACGTAGCTGAACTAAAGTTACACGTGAGTATGTGTGCGTGCTCAGGATTCAATGGCGCTATTAAGCGATTTTCATCTTAAGCTTGGTCCGATAGTTGCAACTTGTTCGATAGTTCCAAAGCACATTAATAAATTACTTAAAGGGGAAAGCCCATTTCAGGCCCACAGTGGACAACTGTCTTAAGAAGACTTACTTTGTCCAGAAATGTACCATAAAGAGACATGATTTTTAATAACATTTAAATAAGCGCCACTACAATCAGTAATGTTTAGATAAAAAAGGGAATTTTATTGATAAATAAAACAAAGTTGAAGTGAAATATTGCCAGATTATAAAATATCTTTATTAAGGTCAATCGATCCGAATATCGATTTATGAACAAAAGTACAAATAACGGGCCATTGCTGGAAATTTTATATATAATTAACCATAAGAAAACATTTATTATAGAACCAATGTGTACGTTTGTTACTTTATTTATTAAAGATTAAAAAAAATAATCATCTATCGATTATTTTTATTTACGTAACCGGTTTATCGATTTAATTTTTTTGTGACAAGTGGCAACACTGATGACAGAAATGACATTTTTCAAACGAATGAATCTGTTGACTGTTGAAGAACATTGTGGTAATAATGTTACATACCGAGAACCATATTTTAGAGCCCGAAGAAATAAGTGTTTAATACAGCAGTGCGTTGCACCGCAGCAGGTTCTATCATAAAATGTTTTTATTATTTCTTACTTCATGGTTTAATCGTTCAATCTTTTACGGTTGAAAATGTTAATAATTAATATTATGTTAATATGTTTTTAGGTGTCAGAAGATAATCTTGTTTGCCACAATTGCTGGGTAGTAGAAACTGAAAGTCTTGCACTACAACAAGGGCTAGATAGCTCCGTGCGTCAAAATCACTGTATAAATTGTGATCGATCGATTAGAAGGATCTATAATTATTATTATAAATTATTGAAAAATTCAGAAAAGGCCTTGATTTATCTTTCATGCACATTTTAATAATAGGTACATAATAAAAAAAAACAAAAAGTTATAATTTTTTATATTTCTACAATAATGGCGCCATGTTTTTTTCCCAGATATCTAATACTGTTAAGATTTTAGAACACTAAATTTTTAGACGATTTTTTGATGTCCACGTTGGGCCTGAGGCACTATGGAGAGTGGAGAGCAAGGTTTCTCCTTTACTTTATTGACGGTGGAACCCAGTTTTACTGTGTCCAAATTCAATTTTATCTAAACGTCAAAAACCTAACCAACTGCTCCATAACTATTAGGTCATTACATATGAAATTGGCGTTTTGTAAAGGAGGAACATAATGTCGTTTTTTTTTAACATAATATAATATTTATTTAATCTCAAAGTATATACCATTGCTATCTATGCACTTTTGCCATCTCATATGTATTTCATTGTTTATTTTACTAAAAAAACCATTCGGACAGGAATCAATAAAATCTTTAAAGGCGCGGTAATCTGTTGGAGCAAGGTCCGGGGAGTACGGTGGATGTTATAGACATTCAAATTGAAGCTCCTCTAATTTGGTAGCCGTCTGTTGTGCAGTGTGTGGTCTAGCGTTGTCCTGAAGCAGCAGCTAGCTTTTCCATCATGATTTGCAGTTGCTAGCAATACACATCTGCCGTAATCGTCTGGCCAGATTTAAGAAAGCCGTAGTGAGCGACACCGGTACTAGTCCACCAAACGTCACTATCCTGAAGCAGCAGTGGCCTAGAGCGAATGACCAACCTCGGTGGTTGTTTAGCAGCTAGCTTTTTCATCATGATTTGCAGTTGCTGGCAATACACATCTGCCGTAATCCAGACGATTACGGCAGATGTCGTGGCATGAGTAAATAGCGGTATAAATTTAAATTTGAATTACTAACTAGATGTCTATTGCCAGCAACTTCCCAGCCAGATTTAAGAAAGCTGTAGTGAACGACACCGGAACTAGTCCACCAAACGCTCACAAGTAACTTTTTTTGAGTCATTTTTCGCTTGGACAGGCCGGTTCGCCAGGCTTCAGCCATTGCGATAAGCGTTTCCCATTATCGTATAGGATCCACTTTTCATCACAAATGATTCGATTTAAAATCCCTTCATTATTGTGCCGGTTGAGTAATGTAACGTAGTAGTCGACGCGCGTTTGACGGTTTGCTGCACTCAATTCATAAGGTACCCTTTCAAGCTTTTTCACCTTCCAATTTGTTTTCGAAACACAAATGCATGAGTAAATAGCGGTATAAATTTAAATTTGAATTACTAACCAAAGAAGATATATTTGAGATCAAAGTGGCCAATACGACAAAACGCCAATATCATATGTAAGGACCCAATATAAACGCGTAATAGGTTTTTTTAATTTCAAAAGTTACTGTCCGTATTCCTTCAAAATAATTTTCCTAAAGAGTATTGTACGTGATTTATCAGCATGGAAAATTGCAAGTTTCTAAGTCTCATACGAGTAGTTTAGAAATGCCAGGGGGAGACCAAGAATCAACTTACAAACCACTTTGGAGGCCGATTACTCGAAAATGGTTGTCTTCGTAAAAAAGTCATACATGGAACTTTGCCTTTATTTTAAAATACCTATTCAACGATACCCAACACGATGGGGTGGAATGAAAAAATATTTTTCATCCCCACTTCGCATTAAGCCACCACCATTAGGGGAGCCACCCCTAAAATATAAAATTATTATTATTTTATGATGCCAAAACCGAGATCTATACACAACATATAACTATACCAAATTTCATCAATTTATATTCATAATTACAGAGGCAGGAAGAGCGGACAGACAGACTGACGGACAGAGCGAAACTATAAGGGTTCCTTGAGTATTACGGAACGCTAAAAAAAGTTTAAATTCGACTAAAAGGGATGTTGCCTATAGTGTGGAAATTCACATTTTTGTATATTAAATTTTAAAATTGTTGATTAAAGATACATAAATCTAAAAGAAATAGGTATTTGGATTGACGCGATTAAAAATTATAAGCAAATAAAAAATATTGCCCATCATCATCTCGCAAAACGATTTATTACGTCACAAGTTGCTTCCGTCATACATTTTGTAATGACAAATGTATGGCGTGTGCAACTCGTGACATCACACGCCGATATATCGCTCTCTTTCATATTGTAAATTTAAATTGTTTGTATCTTCGTTATTTTTTAAGATACACGAAAATGGGTTCGAGATTGTATATAAACATGTTGTCTAACGTCGAATAGACGAAAAAAATTGTTTAGTCAACACGCCTATTTTATTATTATATTTTTATAATGCACGCTGAATAAGTGTCATTTAAATTGGTGGCATTACAACAGTGACATTACACAACAGACTATGTAATGCTACTACTTACATAAGGAACGAGCAGGCTTAGCTCCTTAAAGACGTAGAGAATAGACCCAATTAGGTCAAATCCGAGGAATGATTTAAAAGCCCGTTCCGAAAGTAGCTCGTTCCACTACGGACGCAGCAAAAGAGAAGGTAGGTATAAATGTAGCCTCTCCCATGTGGCTTTCTGCTCACTATTCGCCGCGATGGTATATACAAGCTTAAATTCTGTTTAATTAGGAGCCTGACTATTTGATCCTCTTCTATGTTTTCATCGTGGACGAAGGCAGTGACGCTATCTAGGTTTCAGTTCCGTGGCGTCGACTACGCGAAGCCCCTTCCCATGGTCGGGGCTTAGTTACAGCACGCTCCAACCATGCCCTAGTAATTTGTTCCTCAACGCAAGTGAAAATTTTGCCCCTGGACTTTCGCGAACACCGAAGAAATTTGGGACCTTCTCCTTGGAGCGTCTCGGCTATGAGTTCCCATGGTCGGGGCTTAGTTACAGCACGCTCCAACCATGCCCTAGTAATTTGTTCCTCAGCGCCAGTGAAGATTTTGCCCCCGGACTTTCGCGAACACCGAAGAAATATGGGACCTTCTCCTTGGAGCGTCTCGGCTATGAGTTGCAAGATACAGGTTTTTAGAACATCAGCTCTTTCCTGAGATATGGGTCCCGATTCATCTAGAATACCAATGTTTAGGGTTCCTAACTCAATATGCTTCTTTACACCTCTAAGCGGGCTTACATACTTGCCCAGTAGTGAGATTAGGAACTTCCCCAGTGGGCCTTATTGCTTGCCCAGTAGAGGGTTGAGTCACCGGTCCCATAATGGGCTTAGTCATTTCCCCTAAAGCGGGTGTAACAACTTGCCCAATGGTGGGTTTAGGGGCGTGCCCAATAGCCTTTATTAGGCAAGGCAAGCAAATTTATGCTCAGTGGTGGACGTAGCGGCTTTTAGCTTCAAAAAGGATTCTTTCTTATCAATAAATTCCTGAAATTCAAGGAGTGGCTTCTTACTAAGTTCCTTTGCTTCCTCAAAACTTTTGCCTCTAGCCATCCACCAAGATATGCTTCTTTTAGCAGCACCAGACAGTTGTCTTCCTTTTTATTTGGCAACAGTGGTCACACTTCTAGCGTCAGAAGTACTGGCAAATTCCTCTTTTACTTCGGAACCATTCGAGCAAATATCTGCAGGATAATCTTCAGTAGACTTCAATCTCTTTTCATAATCATGGTTAGAACATAAAACTTCCTTTATAGCTGTAAGGGTAATTTGAATAACCGTAGAACAATCATCATCGGCTAGAAAAAAGCATAAAAATCGTCAACTATCAGTTTTTAAATTTGGAAGCGTTCATAATACACGTCTACATTTCTTGATAAAAACACCAAGGTGAGCACATTAACTGACGTAAAATATTTTTTGCGCTATGAAATGTTTGCGATACTTAAGATTTAAGTAGTTACCTGGGACATCGAGCTTTACTCGGAGTTTTAGTAGGACGATAAAATAATTAAAAATATATAAAAGAAAAAGAAATAATAAGAATCACAAAAATATTTATCTTGCCGGGATTCGAACCCACCACATTCCGAATTTTCAAACAATACAAAAATTATACGTAGACGTACGTACGTACGTATTAGACGTAGGTACGCATGCCAAGTTGCCAATCAGATTGCCGTAAGAGAGTCGAAATTATTGATATATAGATACACGTCGAAAGAGAAAAACATATATTGCTTAAAATGCCCAATTACTAAGGAGTAATACCTAGCTAGATCGATTTTTCTCCCCCAAAACTCACTGCATACTAAAGTCCATGGTAATTCTTGTAGCCATTGTCGAGAGCCAAGATTGTCTCGTTCGAAGATAAACTTAAAATTTAGTGGGATAGAAATCCGCGCTCTTTAATCTATTGATTCATAAACTTACCAATGCGATGTCCATCCATTGACAAAAAATTCTCGTAATCATTTTTATTGTTGAATGTAACGAGTAAAATGTTGTCAAATTTTTTATGCTTTTTTATTGCAGTAGGATTATATTTTTTTATAAAGTACGCTACTAATTTCTTTCCAGGTAGAGACGGTGTTGCACATAACTGAAAAAAAATATACTATAGGGTGTTTTCCAAGTTTTTGAAAAATATGTCAAATTGTTCTTAGCATAAGTACCTGGGTAGCCGAGCATTGCTCGGAACTCTAGTAGATATTTGAAAAAAAAATCTCAAAAATATTTAACCCGGGTTCGAACCCACCACATTCCGAATTTCCAAACAACGTAAATTTTAACCAAACTGCTAATCGGACTGACATTATAGAGTCGAAATTAGTGATATATTGTTGCACGACGAAAGAAAAAACATATAACTTAAAAATGCGCAGTTTCCAGGGATAAAACCTAAAGCTAGACCGATTTTTTCCTCCAAAACTCCCTGCATACTAAATTTTATGTAAATACTTGCGGCCGTTGCCGAGATTACGATTATATATATACAAGATTGTCTCGTTTAATGTATAAGATACATTTGCAATCTGGACCATTCATTGTGAATTTCTTTCCTTTCCTTGCAAATCGGCATTAAAGTTTAATTAGATAAGAAAAAACCGCCAAAACGCTGAAATATGTTGTCACGACGACACCTTCTTGTAACCACCTGTCAACTATCAAATCACACCAAAACATGTCTAAACCTAGTATGCTTGGTATTAACTTTGGTAACTTTACTATTTTAAAACGCCTTTTATATGTTGCTATATTATTATTAGTGACGAGAAAAGCTGATATTACATACAAAACTTTCACTAAACTTCGGCTGACAAGTGACAATTTTTTTATTTAATATATAATTTAAATGACGTTTACTGACGGTAATTACACTAATAATAATAATAAGAAAGGTAGCAATAATGACTAATCCCTAAGGGATTAGGGAGGCCATTTAAAAAGAAAGAAGAAGTACAAGAAGAAGACGTGACGTTTGACGACTGCGTTTATAATCACGTGGAGAAACGTGAAAAATTAAGTATTTTATTTTGGATATTTTAAAAAAATCATACGTATTTCATAGTAAGGTGTCGGTTAAATTGGTTCTAAATAATGTTTAGTGATGAAATATCAATATTTAATTCGATGTACCTATCTTTTCATCATAGGATGGTGACCTATTGAACCTCTGAGCGGCGTAAAATAACACTTGCGCTGTGTTTCGGGGTGTAAAAATACCGCAAGGATTGTTGTGATAAAAAAACAATCGAAACAGTTTAAAAATTAATAAAAATGTTAATAAAAGCTGGGGCATTGTAGATTTTGTTTTGTAAATTAAAATCTGTTTACATTAATATATAAACATTTTTCATAATACATTTTACAACTTACCCTAGCAACAAGCTGCGAATTTTCTATATCCACTTCTTGTGATATACTAACAGGTGCTATTTCACTATTCATTTCTCTTTTTTCAATTTTCTCGTCAACTTTTTCACCATCTACCTCTCTCTCAGCCTTTATCGTTCTAACATCAGTCGGTTCATTATTTGGTTCTTGTTTTATGACTTTATCTCTTATTTCACTATTTCTATCTCTTTCATCACTTATTTTATTATCCCTTTGTTGATTTGGCTCTTGCTTTATAACTTTTACTATTTTTGGTATGTTACCACTATTATTTTCGACGGTTTGAGTGTTAACATTTTCCTTCTTTTTCTTAATATCGTTATCATTAATTTCGTTTCTTCTTATAAATAACTTGTGAGGGCCTGGAATATTTGGAAGTTTTTTTTTTTTTTTGAAAATATTGCATTATATTTAACGGCATATGAGAAAAGCTCGCTACTACTTGACAGTACTATTAGGCGGTGGGTTGTGCGTTACCAAAAAACTTGGCCGGTTTTGGCGAGTCGGACTCGCACACGAAGAGTTCCGTACAAAACGGGAAAAAATCACGTTTCTTATTTAGGTGGCCACTTAAATATATTTTATTTTATTCAGTTTTTAGTATTTGTTGTTTTAGCGGCGACACAAATACATCATCTGTGAAAATTTCAACTGTCTAGATATCATCGATCAAGGTAAAGAAGATACAGCCTCTTGACAGACAGACGGTCGGACCGATAGACAGTGAAGTCTCAGTAGTATGATCCCGTTTTTACCTTTAGGGTATGGACCCTAAGGAAATTACCATTTTCCATGACTAAAATAAAAACCGCCAATAGGCTATACTTCGTGCGTCGTATGATGATATGGGTGACAGTTCTTATATTCCTTGCTATGCAAACTTCTTACAAGAAAACAAAAAAAAAGAAAACGAAATAAATTTTATTCCATTGACAAAAAATAATATTTCTTTAATTATAAACGAAACTGCTATTATTCTTATTATTAACTCTGATATCTTATAATAACTATGAAATATAAATATGAAATTAAATTAAGAAAATATGTCATAAAAATCCCAGATGCATGTAACGGAACTTCTGTCAATAGAGATTGACACTGTTGAATCGACATTAAATCGATGAATAGGAGCGGCCATCTTGTGATCGTATTGCAACTCGGAAATGTCAGTACGAGTGCATCTGCCTTGTAGGTATGCGATTTGTGTTTTCGTTGCGTCTGCTTTGAGTTTTTGTTGATTTTGACTTTTGTTATTGTTTTTTGTTGAGTTTTTTGTTATTGTTTTTGTTTCCGATTCCGAAACAATCTCGCAATCTTCGAGTTCCGACTGCAGTGAATAAGAAAATAAACGATTTGAATAGTTTTTATTCTTTTATTATTATTTATTTACAAATTACCCATTTTTTAGCAATTTAATTCACAAATCTGAAATCGATAATTTCGATTTCATTTCCTTTACGAACTAATTCGATACTTTTAAACAATCGATTAATTTTCGTTAGGTAACTTCACTATGATTGTCAATTATTATCTGTCACGCATATCTTCTTAGGACGCATATAGTATAGTAAATAGATGACAACCTTACTCCTTACATCTAGGAGAGAAAGAGATCCGAGCCTAAGACATGTTAGTGATAAAGTTGATGTTAAATCCTATAGTAAAAAACATACCTATTTTAGTTCCACAAGCCTTCAATATGTTATTGTAATCGTTTTTAGTGCTTAAATCAATAACTAGCAAGTTCTTCAATGTTTTGTGTTTTTTTATTGCTTTTGTATTGAATTGATTTAGGAACTGCAACATCAACTCTTTGGACGGCAATTCTGATATGCCGATAAGCTATGTAAGACAAGATAAAAATTTTCTTTACAACCTTTTAATGTTTTTAGGTTATATAAAAAACAAAAACTATCTGGCAGAGATGTACCACACACACACACACACACACAAACATTCACGCACGCACTCAAATTCACATGCACACTCACGCAATTTAGTTTTCATTTGAATAATAAAATATACCTACTATTACTTGTCAATTCTAAAATATTAAAAATAATGGTATTAACTATCTTTTTTTGGACTTTTTTAAGTGTTTAAAGTATACCGATTAATTTGTATTTCAACAATATAAAATTCAAATGGAATATTGATGATCTGCAGGACAGGCTTAGCCTAGAGCAGGCGCTAATGTTACACAAAATTAATAATTCTGTATAAATCTAGATTTCAGTATGCATATATTTAAACACTATTGTGCTCATACAGATGTAGTTTCGCAAATAAAATTATTCTTATTCTTCCAATGAAATGAAAATTAACTTAACTGATGAGGAAGGGTGTTTTAAATTTACTCTAGAAACTTTTCTTTTGATTTAACTATTGAAAATTGGAATTGTATTGGATTGGACAGGATCATCTTTCATTCTTATTAGATTGGAAAGAAATTTATTATATTTATTTATTTTATAATTTATTTAAATTAAATATATTATTATTAGATAAAAGATGAAACAGTCGAAAATGTTTTTAGTTCTTGCGGTCACCGCGTTATACTCTTTTTTGCCAAGCTGTAATTGAAAATATGTAAAGAATAAATGTGTTAAGTCTACCTTTACTCTATACACTGGATCAGGTTTGGTCATGACATTACTTTTCTGATGAACTAGCCTATTCCTTTCTCTTTCCTTTTCATCTTCATTTCTATCATTATCATGACCTTTGCTTTCTTTATTTTCTGAATTCTCGTTTTCATCCATAATATCAACATTTTGTGTATACATTCCTTCAACCATATCATCATTTTGAGAATTCATTTCTTCACCCATATCAATATTTTGTGAATTCATTTCTCCACCCATATCATCGTTTTCTGAATTAATTTCTTTATCATCATCATCTTTTTCATTTGCCTCAAGTTTACAGTCAGTTAGACAACGCCTTTTCTGGCGTGTTTTTTTCTTTACTTTTAATGATTTGTCAAACTCATCCCACAGTTGCATTGTAATTTTTGCTTCTTCTAATACATATTCCTTATCATTTTTAAATATCTCTCGAAACTCCTGAAATCGTAACATTGTTTTTAGTTTTATTATTCGTATGGTAAAATTATTTTAAGAATGCTGTGAATTATACTAGTATAATATACATACATGTATATTTTGTTAATGACAAAACCATTTTAAATGTTATATTTTGAAGTCCTATTCTATGAAAGTTTAACCTTGATGGTAATGGCAGCAGTTATAATAATAATTAATTAGTTATTAATTTACAGTTATAATATATTTCTTTTAAAAAATAAAATATGTATTTAATCTGCACTACTTACACTTTTATAGCTTCCAAGGAGATTTTCAATTTTTGGTAAAAGAAGCTGATCTATAATTTTATAATACTCTTGAAGTTTCTTCCTTTCTGGTACATAGTCATCTATGACTTTATTAAGATCAGTAAGTACTTCAGTATCACCTTTTATAGTACTTTCATCACTTTTGACTTTATTTAAATCGTTTATTCCTTCAAAATCATTTCCTACTGTCTCTACACTCTTGTCTAACTTATCACTTTTGTCATCTATGTCTTCTATGCTGAGTAACTCATCTATACATTGCAATATATCTTTCTCATCTTTATAATTTTTTATCTGAAATTAGTTTTTAAGATATTAGAAATGCCTCGGAAGTACACAAATTCGGATAAGTTATACATACTTGCATTGGTACAAATAAGGATTAAATATAAACAAAGAAAATAATAATGCTTACATTGGTAATAATTTTTTTAAAGCATTCTTCTACAGACGTGTCTATTTTATCACAAAAAATCTTGGTAATTTGTTCTGAAAAAAAAAATTACAAATACATTTTTTAAAAAATACTTGAAGTATGTTTCATGTTTTAAAATCAATAACATAATTTTAATAAATTCATTATAGTTTTTTTATTAATTTTATGTTTGTGAATAAATATTTAAACAATCATCAAAATTAGTATTCAGTTTTTTCATTTATATATGGCGGTACAGGTAGTATTCAACCATTGCCCACTGGCACTTCAGAGAACACAAAATAACCAGCTTTTTTAACACTTGTGTACGCTAACAAAAATGGTTAATATTCTACCAATTTTACACATTAAAATCCAAAATAACCCAAATATATGAAAAAAATACAACTTCGAACGTTAAATGTAAATATTAAGTTATGGAACACAATTTATAAAAGAAAAAAAAAGATTTTTGTAAATGATGATATAAATATGAATGATATAAATTTCTTCTTTACGTAAAAAATATATTACCAGCTTGCGGCAATACTTCAACATCAACAAATTCATAAAGAGAAGGATGAATTGGAACCTCCATTAACATCTTTTGAATTTGTTCATCAAGTCCATTGTGTTTAGGGAACTCAGTGAAATAGATCTTAGTGATTTTTACGTGGCTATCAATTACTTTGTTTTTCATAACAATTTTACATCTCGTAAATATGACACTACTGACTTTTTTTAAGACCACATCCTTCTGTTTTACATCAAGTGCATTGAATTCATTTATTTTAAAAGCCTCTTGGATTATATGTTTCATAATATCTCTCACTGACTCTTGAAAACAGGTCAATTTAAATGAATTTAGATTAGTTTCCGGTCTTAGCATGTTTAAAGGGTCAGGATTACCATGAACACTATTTGGTACCCATATTTTGTTAGAATCTGATGGGGAACAATTGCTAGTGCTTCCTTTTGATTCAATTTTATCTAAGCTTGACTCTGATGTGGGACAATTGCTAGTGCTTCCTTTTGATTCAATTTTATCTGAGCTCGACTCGGATGTGGGACAATTGCTAGTGCTTCCTTTTGATTCAATTTTATCTGAGCTCGACTCTGATGTGGGACAATTGCTAGCACTGCTTTTTGATGCCATTTTATCTGAGCCTGAAACAATATTTTTTTTACTAAATTTATTTACATATTTTACTAAAGAAAGTAAGTTTTTTTATAATATTAATTATATACCTGAAATAAACGAAATCAAAAAACAATGATTGAATGAAGAATCTATAGACCATCCAACACTTCAAAGTCAAAAATTTTTATTCAGTTGCATTTATTATACACTTTTGGAACGTCGCGTGATATGGTGAGAAGAACCAGCATAAGAAACTCGCGTAGGGCCATCTTTTACCAAAAAGGTGGAAAATTGTTACTTTAAAATAAAAAAGGTATATAACAATGTTATGATTAAAACTACATAACAAGAGTACAATAGTACATAGAAGTAGCCTTGCAGGTGGTCGGTGGGATTTGAACCCACAACCACCGGCTTAAGCATCAACATGCTAAGCACTGTGCTAGAGTTAATCAAGAAACGAAATGAAATGCTAATTCAAGATTGAAAATAGCAATAAATTACATGGGTTATTTGGAGTCTCCAATATCCTCATGATTTCTTTATCAAGTCCCTTCCCTTGAGGATATCTCTTATAATAGAGCATTGTAGTATGTTTCTCCCCGCACATGATTTTGTTCAACATAACATCATAGCATCTTGTGAAAATCATGTCACTGACGTTTTTTAAGACCACCTCCTTCCGTTTCAGATCAAGTGCGTTGAATTCTGTTATTCTCTCAGCTTCTTTGGTTACGTGTTTCATAATATCCTTGGATGCATCTCGCAAGCATGTCACCATAAATTGATTTGGGTCCTTCCCTGCTCTTAGCATGTTTACATGGTCAGGACATGGTTTTTTGGATTCAGATGTCAACCAGTCATCAGCGCTTCTTTTATTTTTTTCCATCTTGCGTACTGAGTCGAACTAATCCTATCCTGTAGGAACTGAAAAAACGCAATATACATTTATAATATAGGTAACATACAAGTGTATATATTGATGTAAAATCTTGATATATTGCTAATTTATGGAAGGTAGGTAGTTATTATATTAAGATAAATATATTGTTATTTTACTTAATTCGCCAAGCAAGCATAGAACGTACCTTTCAATTCTCATCAATAGTCGAAATGGTTTTTTGCATAGATGTTATGTTTTTTTGATTTAAACTGAATAGTGATATTAATTCATAGACTTTACAGTAAAAGAGTGATTAGTGCATATATAATTATGTATTTTTTTAAATAATGTGCAAAAAGCTACTTAACACAAAACTTTTAAATTTAAAAAATTTACGTAAATCTACCTGAAAACTGCCGGAATACAAAATTCCAGTTCTTCTTGTTCTTCTTCTATTTTTTTTTATTTTTAAATTTATATATGGCATCGGCTTATAACTCTTTGCCAGTGTCAAGTTAAAAAGGCGGGAAATGGAACTTTCGTTTCAATTTTCAACACCGTATTCCTATATCGTCAAGTCTAAAGTCTAGTCAAAGTCAGTCGATTCAGTAAAGTGGTAGAAGCTTTACTGAAAGTTCCTAGAGAGTTTTGGCGGGAAACACAAAATAGCACATTTTTAGAAGTTGTACCACTTGCCCACACTTAAGTACGTTAACGAATATTTAATGGTTAATATTCTACCAGTATTACACATTAAGAACCGAAATTACACAAATTTATGAGGAAATACGAATTCCACTACGTCACTCATTGAACTCCCCGGCAAAACTCCTTCCTTCTTCTCTATTTCCTGCAAGTTATTTTTCTTCGTTTGTGAAAACACGGTCAACACCTTCAAAACTGTAGGGATAGGTACCTACCTCACCTACTGAAAATCTTTGGAGACACGGCTTTTCTTCTTCTTCTTTTGGCATAGCCTTCCTTGTATTAGGAGTTGCCAGCGTCAGAGTGATGCAGCAGATGTTCAGTGAAAAGCTGATGGCGTACAGTGTAGGGAATGGCTCATGCAATGACTTCATGGGTACCTCATGCAGATACAAGTTATAATTACTAGTATAATAACAGAATGATATGCAAAGCCAATGTTTCTTAGCCTCTTTTTTTTAGTTTTTAATAAAAAATAATATACAGAACATAATGCGGCTTTTCTTGGTAGGAGCGCTGTCATTTTACCAGCTTTGATTTTGAGATTTTTGAGTTTGACATTTGTGATTTGCGGCTGCGTAGTTCTTCAGTAGTACTACTTATTATCTATGGTTCAGTAGTATTACTTATCATCTATGGTAACTAGTGTTTTATCTATGCGTGTATTGTGGTGAGTTATTATCTATGTTATTATCTATGGTGGTGAGGTCTTATCATTTTATGAAGATTTTGATATTAATTGTATTTTGTAATATTTTGCAATATTAAAGACTACTAATATCACGATGAGGCCTTTTCGAAATGCAAATGATAATAGCCGTGGACGGAACCATCCAACAAACGAGGGTCCATTGCTTCAGAACGAACTACAGGCAAGTCTCAGCCATCTTACAATTTTAATCGATATTATTTTTTTAATTAAATCATTTACATTTTTAGCATTCATTTTTACATATTGTTTTATATTAGTCACTTATTTGATAAATATATTTAATTTTGAGACGACCTCTGTGGCTCAGTGGTTAGCGCATTGGCACTCAAGCCGCAGGTCGCGGATTCGAATCCCGCCAGGGAACAAAAAAGTTTGCTGTGTCTGGGTCATTAAACTCACCGGCACGGAATCTTGGCCGAGTACAAAAGGTGTGATAACTGTCTTTTTTTTGCACTTAGCTTAATTTTATGAAGTTTATGCAAAAAAACACATTTAGGTACACAAAATGTAACGCTTAAGTTTAAAGCACTACGAATTTAAAATTGTCCGATTTTTGTCGCTTTCTGCCCTTTTTAATAGCGCGTGCTATCCTCTAGCCCTTATAACCGCCTGCATTCGGTCTGGCATGCTTTGGATGACGTTCTTGATATCGACTTGTGATAAGTCGCGCCACGCTCTCACTGCAGAATCTCGAAGCTGGTTAATGGTTTGTGGGGGGTTCGATGATGATTTTATTGGTCGTTTCAGCTTATCCCATATGTGTTCTATCGGATTTAAGTCCGGGCTGCAAGCTGGCCACTGCAATTTTTAAATACCAGCCTCTTGGAGGTACTCATTTACTATGCGAGCAACATGTGGACGGGCATTATCATGCATTAAAATGAATTGTAACATAACCAATGAACCCTCCTCAAAGGGCACAGCATGTTCTTCGAGAATTTCCTCGATTTACCGAGTCGAATTTGCCGAGCCGAACTGAGCAATTTTTTAAAATCTCTAACAATATAGTGGTCGTCACGAGCTGATGTGCATCGTACACCACCACTACCTGGTCTTCGGGTGTAGCGGCCAGTCTCTTGATATTGTTTTAGTGCATATTGCATTGTAGAACGCGGCACGTTTAGGACAGTAGCCACTTCACGATGAGTCATCCCCTGTTCCACTAAAGCTACTGCCTGCGCTATCTGACTTGGTGATAAAGGCATTTTTATGAATCCATAACAACAAAAATCTGTGTCAAATTAAAATTCAAAATGTTCAGAGCACAATTCAAAACTGCGACTTAGCCGGATAAATGACACGATTTGACTAAACTTTAAAACACAGACCAATATGCACTTCAAAGTAGTGAATTACCCTCTTGAGATTAACGTGACCATTTTTTCCAAGTTTAGAACTCCTTAAAAAAGTGTTATCACGAGTTTGGCCAAGATTCCGTGCCGCTGAGTGTATTTCGTTGTCTGGTACCCATAACACAAGTTCTTCGGATACTTACCGTGGGACCAGACTGACGTGGTGTGAAGCATCCATAGATATTGTTATTATTTTTTTAATGAAATAGATAACTATCCCTAGAATACTTTATTCTAATATTTTTTGTTTCTGAGGTTTTGGCAAAAGCAAAAACTGGGCATTTATACATTAGTAGTCAGCATAAATGATAACCCCTATGATGATGGCAAAATATACAAACAATATATATAGAATAATTCCAAAATAATTGTACATATTTTAGTACTATACTTTTAAAATTGCATGTGATTATTCTTCCTTCCTTTATTACTTACATTGGCAATTTTTTTGAAACAGAATTTGGACTTGGAGTTGCAAATTTTGAAAAGGCAACGTGAAATAATATTCAAGCAGAGACAAGTTGAGAACCAGCTGTTCTCGCAGGTAAGATTATATCTATGAACTACATTCATGTATGAAAAATGGACTTATTTCAAACAAATATATGACAAATGCTTATAATATTACGATCAAAGCTTTTTGCTTAGTGATTATAGTCAATTATAAAAATTAGCTTTTTATTGTGGATTTGGTTGCCATGACATTTTCTCACACAACCCAATGAATAAGAACAAGATAAAAAAAACTTGTTCTGTTCCACCGATGTTTGCTGATTGATGGTTGGCAACAAGCTTAAATTAAGTGAAATGAAAGGCCCTAGTTTGAGAAAACCTTCTTTAGTTTTAAACTAATGATTGACCCCAATATACGTTTTGGTAAACTCATTGTAATAATTATTAATATTACATATTATCCCAGAATACTTCTCTCTCTCTTTGTAATGGTGTCATGACAAAATAAAGAAGACAGCAGATAAGCCCACTTAAAGCTAAGCTTAACAAGCTACTATTCTCTGCATGTGCGTTTTATATTAATATATTTTTCATATTTAATGCTATACTTGCAGCTTATACAGGATATAGGTGTTTTTTCCATTCAGTGTCCAAACTTTCAGGAGTGTATTCACTCCTGAAATACTCCATATAAGCAACTTTTACTATGGGGTCAACTTCTTTACTTGAAAAAAAAATCTGCTGTTTTCTACAAAAGGACTACAGCATAGATAGCATTTTGTAGGAAACAGCTAATTTCTTTTCAAGTAGGTAGGATTTTTTTAATGTGTACTAATTGAATATCTTCAATTTGCACATAGATATTGACCTAAATCTCCTGTTTAAAATAGCTTGTACTTGAGCTATTTGCAACAGATCCTGGCACGTAAGTTGATTTGAACATAGTGCTGGTTCTGCCAAGGTCAGGCCAGCAATGAGGTGTGTAGATTGGGGGGGAAGGCACAATCTAACTCTGTTAGGTGCCGATGGCTAACTCCTCCTGAACCTAACAAAACACGACAATTACCACCGCTACTGACTACTGTACATAAGGTTAAGTAATGTTCTGGGATCTGTCAATAATGTAGACAGTCAATACCAATTAGTAAGACTGATCTATATTCACTGTTCTCTCATTATACATATTTGATTTTTCAGAGGCTGAATACATTCAATCAACCCTCTTCTTCTTCTTTTGGCCGTACAGAACCAAAACAAAACTATAACACTAACTATAGTGACAGTTATAGTAACCCTATTAATTCAAAGGGTTACAAACGTCCATCTGAAAGGAGCTATGATCACCCAGCGCCTAAACAAGCGCGGTCCAATGATTGGGGTGATAAGTATGATTATAAACAACCCAATAAGCCTCAACCACTCATGAATATTTCTACGCAGCAATATAAAAAGGTTACCAAACCATTCCCGAATAACAAACCCAAACCATTAGAGCCACGAAGAAACAATCCTAGTTACAGACTGCAAAAAGACTTTCATACGAGCCCACTTAAAGCTAAGCTTAATAAAATGAGTGATAAAACTGTTGCGCCAGTGGTTAAGAATACTCCACCCGAAATAAAGAAAAAAGGTTACACGTCTGATGACGTTTTACGTCCAGGGGTCGTACCTAATCCCTCAGTAAATGGACGCTTAGAGTTAGCCCTGGGTGAACTTTTGAAACGTATTAGAACCTCACAGCTGCTAAGCGAAGACCAAAAGAGACAATTGACATTAGGGGGCATGCGTAGCGTAAAAAGCATTCTCCGTCAGAGAATATCTACCGTTATGATGAATAGACAAGTCAGATCTATGGTCGAAATTGTTGCACAGTATAAAAAAACATATCTGAAGGATGTAGATGATGAAATCATTGATGTAATCGGGAAAGCAGTTAACAAAAAGAATGAAAAAGTACATTTAAAAAGTATACACGGAACAGAGACAGGTATATTTCATTTGATTGTGATCTGTCTAAAAGATAATACTTTTGGTAACGGATTACATTTTAAGATGTAAAGAGTAAGCTTTTACTCCCAATTGCTGAAAATTGGCCGGCACAAATGAGGATTTGTGTGACTACATATAACTTCTGTAATTCCCAATTGAAATTCTTTCAATTTCAAGGATTTCAGTGATGATTCAGAATGTGGATGACAGCATATTTCTTTAGCTAGAAATTGTACTGTTTCTTGAGATCTTAGCTATCTAGCTAAGGTTCTCTAAAACCAAACATTGACCTTGCACACTTTACATCTATATAAAAGCATTAAATACATTGAAGAATAGGATATGGACCTCGATGTCGTTTGATCTGTTATATTTTCTTTTTTTACAAAAATTATGTTCCATGGTTTATGGTTCTATAAAATAATTATTTTTTTCCCCAAACTTAATTCGTATTATGTTTATATCTAATAAGTGTTATGTTTCAGAGAAAATACATATGTTTTTCAAATCTAGGATTAATACCCTCCTAAAAAATAAGGTACAGAACATGATTGACAATGTAAGTGTTTTGAACTAATGTTGCCATTATTAATTTACTAAATCCGTGAAGCCAAACATTATTATTATTAAGCGCTTTGTTCCGAATTTTCATTGTGGTATTGAAAAATAAAGCCTAACAAGTTTCAGTATATCAATCATAAATTAAATAATGAAACTGCTTTTATTTTTTATTACATTAATATTCTTTCAGCTTCTTAAAATGTATGGAGACAATGAGGCAGAGATACTAAAATGTATAAAGGATCTGCCAGAACTTGAAGAAAAGAAAGAAACAGAGGAACAAAATAAAGATGGAGCTACTGATGTTGAAATAGTAGAAAGCTCAGGTAATGAAGCAAATAGTGATAACACACAAGAAAATATTGTTGAATCGGATGAAATGACTGCAGAGAATAAGCCTGCAGATGTAGAAATTGTAGGAAACAAAGCAAGTAATGATAATGCACAAGAAACTATTGCTGCATCGACTGAAAACACTGTAGAGAATAATCATGCAGATGTTACAATCGATCTAACCGATGCAGAAAATGACGGCTCTGAGGAAAAGTCGGCAGTACAAACAGATGAAAACCAGGTTGAAATGAATGATAAGAGATCTAAACTTAAACAATACTACAAACTTATGGATTTGCTTATAGAAAACAGATTACCGAAACTACTGCTTCAATTCAAAGACGTAAGTTGTGCTGTCCTCGTAATTTTATATTGAATGTACTTACAAAATAAAATAAATAAATAAAGCCTTTATTCACTGACCATACACTAATACAGTTTTTATCTTAACTAATACTTATATTAAGTAATCAAACTTTTTGAATTTTAGTCACGTTGTCTTTCGACATAGGCCTCCCATTTCCATCCATTTGTCTCTGTCTCGGGTTATCCTTCTCCATCCCTTTGGGAGGTCGTCCTCCCAACGTTTGATCTGTCGTCTAACGTTTTGTCTTTTACCATGTCTAGGGTACCATTCCATTACATCCTTCGTCCATTTTTTTCCACTCTCTGTCCTCATTATGTGTCCAGTCTAGTTCCATTTAAGTTTTCTACTTTTTTTCAGTACATCAGTCACCTTGTTATTTTGCTTATTTTGGTTGTTGTCTATTGGTCTCGTAATTTTATATTAATCAAACTTCGTTGCATGCTCCAATGACAAACTGAGAGCTTATTGGTGTTTTTGCTTGTAGCTGGCCAAGTTTGACATCCATAAGTTAGAGATGGAAGAATGCAGATATTGTACAATTTACTTTTTATCGACATTGGTATTGTTTCATTTTTGAATATTTCTTTTAGTGACCAGTACCTCTTCCAGGTGTTACTTATTCTTCTGTTAATTTCTTTCGTGTATTGGTCTTTTGTAGATATTATTTGTCCTAAGTATATGTATTCATCCACATACTCCACAACTTATTCTCCTATTTCTATGTTTTCCCTTATTCCGTTTGTCATAACTTTAGTCTTTGTTGGGTTCATGGATAGCTTAGGCCTGCTTTCTTTCTTTCATAATTTAGTTGGTTTAGCATAGTTTGTAGTGTGTCTAGCATAGTCTTTCTGCAATCAATCAATCAATCCTTTATTGCAAGAATATGGTATACATATTCTTGCAATATGTATACCATATTCTTGAGCATTCTCATTGGCAGAATGTGGGATACATTCTGCCATCACAATGGCGCGCAAAATATCCTTAACATGCAAGGTGTTAGGTGTGTGAAGTTAACATTTATAAATTGCAACAAATTGGAAATAAATAAAATATAGACATACAGTTAATAATTTAGAAGCATCAAAAATTATTGATCATAACAATGTAAATAATAATTAAATAAATCACACAATTTTAGTATTAGTCATAGAAATTAAATAATGATATATCACGGCCCTTAAGTATTATTAAAAAAGGGCATAACAAAAAAAAAGAATTGTCAAATATCTAAAATCAATATAAAAAGTAAGTTATAGCACATCATGTCATCATGTCATCTGCGAATATCACTATGTCGTCGGCAAACCTTAGGTGATTTAGATTTGATCCATTGATGTTAATATCTATTTTGTTCCAGTCTAGACTTCTGAATATATTCTCTAACACCGCTGTAAAAAGTTTTGGGGAAAGTGGATCATCCTGCCTTACGCTTCTCTGAACCTTGAATTCTTCGACTTGTCGTTCAAGCTGGATCGTAGCTATAGTGTTTTTGTATATTTCTTTAATAATCTGAAATCTGAATATATTTTCTTTCTATGCCTTGGTTTTCTAACGTTTTCCAAATATACTTGTGGTTGAGTGAGTCGAAAACTATAGTCTACAAAAGCCATATAATATTTTTGTCCGTATTCATTAAGATTTTCAGCAATTTGTTTTACGACATGAATATGATCTATGGTAGAATAATCAGCACGGAATCCAGCTTGTTCTCATGGTTGGTTTTCTTCTATGTTCCTCATGAATTGAGAGCAGCAAACCGACAAACGCGCGTTGACTGCTGCGTTACATTACGCAACCGGCACAATAATGAAGAGATTTTAAATCGAATCATTACCTGTGATAAAAAGTGGATCCTGTACGATAATCGGAAACTCTCCTCGCAATGGCTGAACCCAATTAAATCTGGCCAGACGATTACGGAAGATGTCTATTGCCAGCAACTGCAGATCATGATGGAAAAGCTAGCTGCTAAACAACCGAGGTTGGTGGAGAGCGAATGGCTCTAGGCCACTGCTGCTTCAGGACAACGTTAGAACAACAGACGGCCAAATTACAGAAGCTTCTATTGAAATGTCTAAAACATACACCGTACTTCCCGGACCTTCTCCAGCAGATTACCATTTTTATCGAAATTTTGATAACTTCTTGCAATGGAAAATATTTAATTCCGATGGGTCAGACCAATAAGCCTTCAAAGATTTTATTGATTCCTGTCCAAATGGTTTTTTAATAAAGGAATCAATGAACTACATATGATATGGCAAAAGTGCATAGATAGCAATGGTATATACTTTGAATAAATAAATATATTATGTTTAAAAAAAAATCTACTTTATGTTCCTTATTTACAAAACGCCAATTTCATATGTAATGACTAAATATTTTTGAAAATACTTTGTATAAGTTGGACATTAGACATATTGGTCTGTAGTTATTTATTTCATTTCTATCTCCTTTTTTATATAATAGAACAATTGTGGATTTCGTCCATTGCATTGGTATTTGTTTGGTAATCAATATTTCATTAAATAGGTTTGCTAAGAATTTGGATATTAACAGATTCTCTAAGTACTTCATTTTAAATTTTGTCTTCTCCAGGTGACTTTCCGCCTTTCTTGCGTTTTAGTCACTTTTATAATTTCCGATTCTAAGATTACAGGTATTTCTTCAGCGTAGGTGTCCTTTTCTGTCGTTTCATATAATGTCTCGCCTCTATTTGTATATCATTCTTTGTAGAACTCAGTCGCAACTTTAGCTATTGAAGATCTCTTAATCCTTTTTACTTTTACATTTCATGATGGGTATCAATTATTTATATTCCTTCAACTGCTTTAGACCTTGCTTGATTCCGCCTGTCGTCTCAATTTGTTCTTTCAGTATTTTTAGTCTTCCTTCTTTCCTATGCTTCCTTATTGGCATTTGTATTTTTTTGCTAATATCTTGTTTGTTTTATTTTCGTTTGTGTAACACAACCTCTCCTCCATTAGATTTAGTGTTTCTTCTCCTAGTTTGCTTTTATTCTCCTTTTTACACCTTGATTTTTTCATGTTCGTCGATTCTTTTTCTAAAATATTATACTTTCCTTGCAGTGATTTAGCATTTTCGATATTTTATAACGAGTTTTCTATTTCTTCTAATATGTTTTGTGGTATGTGGGTTGCTATAGTCGCGTATTTTATTGAATTGATTATATGTTTCCTTGATTTCCCTTCTTGTTTTGTATAACTCCTCTCACCATTCTATGATCCGAGTTAAAGTTTAATTTGTTCACTACTTCGACGTCCGTAAACGTCTGACTTTTTCTTGATAAACTGAAATGAGTTCATTTTTATCTATACCATATACCCAAGTCCACTTTCTCGATTTCCTTTTTTTGGAAACTATTTAATATCTTCACAATGTTTGCAAAAGCAAAATCTATTAGTCTTTGTCCGTTGTCGTTTCTGACACCACTTCAGTAATCGCCTAGGACAAATTCGTCTTTATTTGCTTTCGTGCCCACTTTTGCGTTAAAGTCTCCCATTATTATTGTGTTTTCGTTCCTTTTTTGCAATAAATATGTTAGGTCTTTATAAAAATTATCTTTTGCAGTTTTTGTATCCTGTTCTGTAGGTATAATAATCTAATATTAAATTATATTAATATATATAATAATTGTATATTTAACACTGCTATTCTGACGGAAATTCCCTCAAAACTTATTATTTTCTCTTTTATATGTTTTTTACTATGAATTCCATCCCGTATAAACCTTGTGTTTTACCATAATAATAGAAAATGTAATCATCGTATTCGCTTATAAGAAATAAGCGAATACGATGCGACTGATGATGATGATGACGACTCCTATTCTTCTGACTTCGCACATGCCAATGACATCCCATTTTATAGATCTTATGGCTTCTTCCAGTTGTCATTATGGTTCTGGTGTTCAAAGTTTATTATAGGTATATATTTAAACATATACATTTTTACAAAGTTAGTACATATATATTTTTACAAAGTTTATGTATATTTTATTATTGTCTTTTCTTTGGTGTAAGTATGTACTTATAAAAAAAGTACCCAAATGAAGAAAATTGTAAATATACTTAAAAGCAATCAATTAATATAAAGTTTTAAATTTTTATTGTTAATGCTAAAACATTCTCAATGTTAAATTAATTTCAGGAATTTGCAAAGATGATGTATTGTGAAAAAGACTTTATTATTAGACAGGAAATGATAATGAGGGAACTGAAAGAAACATTACGTAAATCATTATATGCTGCTAATAATATTGATAAAGAAGCAATAACTACTGCTGAAGCTGATAAAGCATCTCCTTTAAATCAGGGGCCTGATTTTATAACGCCTGTTAAGGAAAACAATAATGATGCACCAGAGAAAATGGATGTCGAAAATCAAAACAAATCAGACAAACAAATAAATAAACAGAATGTGGTTAAACCTACACCTCAAACTGTACAGAAAGGATCACAGCTATATGTAATGGTAAATATCTTGTCTGTTGCTCTAATGGTACTAAAACCATCCCACCTAACCTTACAATTTAGTTCATTAATTTATATTATTATCAGTTTTTGTCTCCCCATAAAATATGAGTTATTTTTAAGAGATTTTTATTCCGTGGTGCTATTGACATGAAAAAAAAGAAACTGGCCAAGTGCAAGATAGCCGAAAAATGTTTATTTTATGGGAACATTTGTTGTATGGGAGCCCCACTTAATTTTTTTTTTTTTTGTTTTTAGTATTTTTTGTTAAAGGGCCAACAGAAATACATCATTTGTTAAAATTTCAACTTTCACAGCTATTATATATTTTAGCTATTACGGCTCATGAGATACAGCCTGGTGACAGACAGACAGCAAGCGGAGTCTTAAATAGGGTCCCGTTGTTACCATTTGGGTATGGCATCCTAAAAAGATCATGGGATATCTATATATACCACTCATTTTGTAAAAGTTGGTAATTATTTTATTATAATAATTTTATTTTATCATTATTATTATTGTAATGTTTCAGTTACTAGGAAGGCCGTCTCTTCCAGCTAAGGCAGAAATATACGACTTCCTTAACAAGTTTAACCCGAAATCAATTAAAAAGCACAAAACTGTAAACAATCTACTTGTTATTGGTTTCGAAAATAAACAGGATTATGACAAAATTCTCGAGGCTAACGAAACTAAAGTTGGTAAGTTGTAAATATTGGTTTGTTATTTGTAACACATAGAAAGTACAATTCAAATACACTTTTCCTTCGTTGTTAAATTAACTACATGCTACTTCGTTTATCTATAACGCGTTACATCATTATGTAAAGTTATTAAAGAAAACTGATGATTTTCTTTTTACTCCAAAAGCTATTACATTAATAATAAATGTCGCATTTAACTATGTTACAGGTGACGCTACATTTATAATAAAAGCAAATGAAGTGATTGCATCTGATAAACAAAAAGAAAAGACAACTACAGATAAAAACAATACTGCAGTAGAAACTGTAAGTAGTCAGAAGACAGGAGAAATTAATAAAGCAACAGAAGAAAAAATAGAGGAAACAAAAGAAAAAGATAAGACAGAGATTGACGACGTAAGAGAAAGTGAAGAGAAAATGACTGATGAAACAAAAGTAAATAATGGGGGACAAGTGGAAGAGAATATAGGGGAAAATATGGAGAGTTCTATCCAAGAAGTAAATAAAATTGACGAAAACTCGACTAAAATTAATGACGAAAATAAATCATATACAGAAGTTACTGATCTAATCAACGAAGTAACTGAAACAACTGACAAAAACAATGAGCAAAATGTAATAGCTGACAAAGATAAAGAATTACCAGATGCTAATGACAAAGTTCACGACAACATAAAAGAGAACGTAAAGACTGACGACGTAAAGGGCACGAATGAAAATGTAATAGAAAATAAAGACGAAGTGAGAAATTTGGAAACAATACAAGAATCAGAAGAGACAGAAAAAGAAGTGAAGGCTAAGACAAGAACGGCCGCCGTAGCTACTCCTACGCGAAGTTCTTCAAGATTAGCTAACACCACGCCAAGTACTATTAAAACGAGGCGCACTAGTCGATTAGCTCAATAATTGTTTTTGACAGTTCCATCATATAACTCTTTATCATTTGCGATACATCGTATTTATTTAAGAATTTTATTTAAAAAAAAAAATATTTAAAAAAGAATTTTACTGTCAGCTTCATTTTAAATAAGCGATAGGCATACCTTATGATTATAAAAGAATAAAAAGAAATAAAATGGGTATAATGGGATTATTTTAAACAGAATTATGCATAACTGTATGAGCTTTATTCTTCATTTATGCAGGATACAACTGTACCTACTTACATTTACTATGATATGAAAATAATAAAACATGATTTACATAATATTTCCTTATCTTTAGCGTTTTCCATTCCCTATGCACTTATTATTGGAGCTGTACGGGCAATATTTGTCTGCAATACAGTGGCAACATTTGAAGTCCCATCAATATTGCTATATTATGGTTACGTTTGACGTCCAAAGTCCTTTATGAGAGTACATCGTCATCTTTTCGCATTACAGCCGCTAGTTTTTTTTTTATTAAATAAGGGGGCAAACGAGCAAACAGGTCACCTGATGGTAAGCAACTACCATCGCCCATGGACACTCGCAACATCAGAAGAGCTGCAGGTGCGTTGCCGGCCTTTAAGAGGGAATACGCTCTCTTCTTGAAGGTTTGCAGGTCGTATAGGTCCGGAAATACTGCTGGTGACAGTTCGTTCCAGCGTTTTACAGTGCGCGGCAGAAAGTTACGCGAAAACCGCACGGTGGAAGACTGCCACTCATCAAGGTGATGAGGATGGTATGTTTTTCGCGTGGGACGATGGCGAAAAGTTGCAGGTGGTATGATTCCGAACAATTCCTCAGAGCACTCCCCGTGATACAACCGATAGAGGATGCAGAGTGAAGCTACATCTCGGCGTAATTTCAAGGGGTCCAAGCTGTTTGAAACACTATGGCAGTCAACAATTCGAGCGGCCCTTCGTTGGATACAATCCAGAGGGAGCAGTTGGTATTTTGGCGCCCCTTCCCAGAGATGAGAACAATATTCCATATGAGGCCGAACCTGCGCCTTGTAGAGTTGTAGGCGTTGGTCCTGACTGAAGTACTGTCTCGCTCTGTTAAGAACACCAAGCTTCTTCGAGGCTAACTTGGCCTTACCCTCTAGATGATATCGGAACTGGACTTCGCTCGATATGTTGACGCCAAGTATCTCAATGCTAGGGGAGATGGTTAAAGATGTGCCCTCGAAACGAGGATATACGACCATTGGTGACTTTTTAGTGGTGAACGCGCAGACTTGTATCTTGGCGGGGTTGAATTGGACTAAGTTACGTCTACCCCATTCAGAGACTTTCTCCAATGAATTCTCTATTTTAGACACAAGTTCGTTTCGACTCTCAATGACATTTAGCCGAGAAATATTGGGGGATCCGGTATATACAGCATCACCTGTACTATCATCCGCATAGCAATGAATGCTGTTGGTCTGTAACATGTCATTGATATGCAGTATGAATAGGGTAGGCGATAGCACACAGCCCTGAGGGACACCAGCATCAACAGACTGAGTTTCCGAGCATTTGCCGTCAACCACGACCTTTATGCTCCTATCTGCTAAGAAACTAGTGACCCACTTACATAATTTCTCGGGCAGCCCGTATGATGGAAGCTTTGATAGCAGCGCTTTATGCAAAACCCGATCAAAGGCCTTCGCAATGTCCAAACGAACAGCCAATGCCTCTCCCTTCGACTCAATTGCCTGAGTGAATGAGCCCAACGATGAGTTAGGTACGCCAAGAGATCACCAGCCGAGCGACCCTTACGGAACCCGTATTGTTTGTCGCTTAGTAATCCCTGGCCGTCCAAGTATCGAAGAAGTTGGCTATTGATAATGGATTCCATTATCTTCGAGAAGAGAGAGGTTATAGCGATTGCTCTGTAGTTGGAAGGATTTGAGCGATCACCTTTTTTGGGGATCGGGTGCACCAAGGCTGTCTTCCAAGAAGCCGGGACGATGCCAGAAGAGTAGGAGAACCGAAAAAGACGCGTCAAGACCGGCGCCAACTCTGGAGCACACTTTTTCAACACAATAGGAGGGATTCCGTTCTAGATGTTTACCGTTACAGATAGCTCCGCTCCCTGCGCTCTCAATTCTGGTAAGTCTTAAATAGATGAAAAGCCACAAGCCGCTACATTTAATATAAGTGGGGGTTTAAAATGGCCACTAAGGTGTTTCATTTGTAAGAATCATATATTTTTTTCAGCTCATATTATGTGAGCCATATCACGCATTTCCATTGAAAACTCAAATTTATGTTTTCTAATATGATGAAATCAGATGAATCATGTAGCCATTAAACTTAACACGTTAACAGTGTAGCTACAAATTGCTAGGTAACACGTTTATAATAAGTTAAGAAAAGTGTATATTATGACATATTATTTAACATAAAATCATATTTAGCCCCTCTAATTGGTTTTTTTTTTTTAAAGACCCACATATGATGCACACACGTACGAACTATATTTTCATCTACCCGCATGTGGTGCACTTACGTATGAATTGTGAATTTATTATTCCACGTTAATTATTTTTGTTTCTTTTTTATATTGACAGTGACTTTGACAAATAGATGTAAAAAATTTAATCTAATTGTCAAATTAGTTATCAAAAACAGCTGTTTTACGATATTATAATTATCAATCAATTAAAAATTTATTTGTTTCCTATACGTATCAATCAACTCGTGCACAATATCTACTTTTGGTTTGGTGTTTTCTTCGGCTTTATTCGTAATGAACCGCCGTTCAAGACCCTTGACGGAAGAGGAGTTATGGCAGATTTTAGAAAATAGTGACGATGAAGATGATCTCGTGGATCAATTGGAGGAGTCAAATATATCTGATGGTGAGTTAGCAAATGAAGATGAGGAAACAGTAGATAAGATTGCAGAATACATTTTTCATGATTCAGAAGATCCCCGCTTACCTTCTGGTTCAAATTCCGGTCCAATTCAACAATAACCTATCTTATCCTCGCCAGAATGCCCTTCCCTATATTATTTGAAGACATGCCATTTATACATTCGCCCATATCTGGTTGAGGAATACGCTATCTCATCGCCTGAACGAGTTCTTACCCCTTTACTTGCCCCTCCTGCAAACCAGACTACTAGCTTACCTGTCCATGAAGCTATACAAGCTACAGCTTGGCGTAATCAAATACGAAGCTTGGAAAGGGAAGTTTTTACAGGTTATGAACTAGGCAAAAGACAAAATGAACATTTTAACAACAACACTGATCTATGGACTATATATTTCGTTCCATCGTAGACGACGAAATAATACAGTTAATGGTTGATAACACTAACTTATACGCTGCACTATTACAGCAACAAACTGAACTGATGCCTTATAGATCTCGCCTAAAACGTTGGAAGGATGTAACCCCTAATGAAATGATGAAATTCATCGGAGTATATATATTTACTGGTTTAGTTGAATTTCCTACAACTGAATGTTACTGGAAAGTCAGAAGGTTATATTATCACCCGGAGTGGGTGATATTTCTATGTCATAAGATAGATTTTGCCTAATCTTGAGATGTTGGCACTTTGCTGACAATTCCAGTCGACACGAAGGAAGGCTGTTCAAAATACAGCCCTTGATCGATCTAGTTATAAAAAACTCCCGAAAATTAAAAAAATATTTACACCTGGATATATACGAGGGCTGATTGATAAGTTTCCGAAACGACAAAGAAAAACTTCAAAAATCTATTTAAAATAAATTTATTTCTCAACGTAGTTTCCTTCTACCTCGATGCATTTAGTCCAGCGCTTCTCCAATGCCGTTACACCAGTTTGATAAAATGTTTTCTCCAACCCCTCAAAATACTCGTCCACGGTAACAATAACTTCTTCATTTGATGAAAATCTCTGGCCACCTGACCATTTCTTCAGGTTTGGGAATAAGTGGAAGTCGCACGGGGCCAGATCCGGGGAATAGGGTGGATGCGGTAGCAATTCGAACCGCAATTCATGGAGTTTGACTGCAACCATTGACGTTGTCATGGTGGAACAAAATTTTTTTCTTGGCCAAATGTGGTCGTTTCTTCTGGATTTCTTCACTTAATTTTTGCAGCTTTTCCTTTTTGCAGTTTTTCCTTTTTGCAGATAATTCACTAAAAAAATCCCTCGAGCATCCCAAAAAACAGTCGCCATCACTTTGCCGGCCGACAAAACCGTTTTTGCTTTCTTCGGCGCAGGTTTTCCGCTCTCTGTCCACTGCTTAGATTGTTATTTTGTCTCGGGAGTATAATGATGTATCCAGGTTTCATCGACTGTTACATAACGCCGTAAAAACTCATTAGGATCTCGGTTAAACAGCGCCAAACACTCCGATGAATCGTCCACTCGGCGTTGCTTTTGGTCTACAGTGAGCAAACGCGGCAACCATCGCGCGCAAAGCTTTTTCATTCCCAAATGTTGGTGCAAAATATTAAAAACGCGTTCAGATGAAATGCTCACCATCTCGGCTATCTCTCGCAACTTTAAGCCCCGATCATTCAATACAATTTTGTGATTTTTTTTGATCATGTCCGGATTCGTGACTTCATTTGGATGTTTTCTTCATCAGTTACCCAGATGTGAATTGTACTCAATGCAGGAGCAGAATTACCTAAAACACTGTCTAGCTTGGTTTTAATCTGGGTTGCTGTTCTTCTGTTCTCTTTTAAAACGTAAAACTTTTATCACCGCACGAATTTCGTTTCTTTCCATTGTTAAGAAAATTTACGACAGAGAAATGTTCTACGTCCTCTCAAACAAATTCTATCAGTTCGATTAAATTCAAATTTGGCGTTCTATTTTCAAAAAGATGCCAGAATATAATGTAATATTCCTTTTTTGCGTATCATTTTTTTAAGTTCGTCGTTTCGGCCAGTTATCAATCAGCCCAGGTAGTTGCTGTAGATGAATCTATGGTAGCGTCCAGGGGAAGGTTGAACATACGCAATTATAACCCTCAAAAAAAGAACAAATACGGTGTGAAGATAGGTATATAAATTATGCACGGATACGGGTTACACCTGGAGTTATTAAGTATTAGTAAACAGTATTAGTAAATCCACTCAGGTGAAGATAGAAGTATTGAGGGTTTGGACAAACCAGGTTCGGTAGTTGTTACTTTGGCGAGAGACTTATTAATGGAAGGTAGACTATTAGTAACCGACAACTACTAATATAGCAGCGTTTCTCTTGCAATACCTAAAAGATAATTAGACAGATTTTTGCGGAACAGTTCGGAAGAATAGGCGTAATCTCCCCGTCAATTTGGTCAATGCACGCCTCAATAAAGGAGAAATTGCTGCGAAACAAAATAGTTTTTTAACAGTTTTAAAATGGAAAGATCAGCGAGACGTTTTGGTCATGTCTACGTGTCATGACCATTAGACGGAGATGTCAAGTGGTTATCGGCCTATTCTGAAACCAGAAATGATACTAGAATATAACCGTGGTAAAAAAGGGTATTGACTTAGCCGATCAACTTGCAAGTTACAATTCCCCCGTGCGAAAAACTTGTTTCTGGTACAAGAAAATAGCAGCCGATTTAATGGATATCGCTGTCATAAATGCAGTGCTTATCTATAAAGACCTTAATCCAAACAAAAAAATGCCGGTATTAACAGGAAATGAAATCATTATAGAACGTCTCTTGAACATACAGGCTTTAGCTCCTCAGAGAACATTATCCATATCCAGCTCCTCATCTCATTTGTCGTCATCGCAGCATCGCCTTACAAAGATCCCTAGAATATCGGGGAAAATAGCAAGAAAACATTGTTCTGGTTGTTATAAAATTTTGAAGGAAGAAGGAAAAACAACAGCAGAAGCTCAGAAAAAAGCCAAAAAAACCGATACTAAATGTTTTCAATGTAAAAAATGCTATTGTCTCATGCTATAATGCTTGTCATTTATCTTTTTATTATTTACTTAAATTATAATTGTCATTTTCATAGTAATAATAAACAAATATGATAAATTAGTTTGTTTCAATTTACTCTAATACTACTAAAAAAAAACATAGTAACTTAACATACTCATACCTTGGGAACCCCATCGAAATGTCCCCCGGACATTGTTCAGTTAGTTTTTCTAGTTTATTGTTCATACGTGTATGCAAAAAAACTATAAGAAACTGACACGTGTATCCTTTAAAAATGTTTTAAATTTCTATGGAGGTAAGACCCATATGTGGTGCACACACGTATGAACTCAAACTCAAAATGACCCACATGTGGTACAGGCACAGTGAACGTGTTAACGATTTTTGTATGGAAAAAATGTATGAAACGCTTAAAGTGGCCTTTTTAGACCCCTAGATCATTGTTGTGTCGTTTTTGCAACCATGCAGTCGCTAAAAACCTTAAAGCATCGAACTTCCAACCAAAAGGAGACGAAGTGACAGCCAAAAAGCCACTTTCTGCGGGGGGGGCGAGGAACGCCACAACTAGAGATTATACACTAATACATTTTCAATTACGCACACGAAAATATTGTCAAACATAAACTATATACACACATGTGGACACACAACAAAGGAAACAGCCTGCCAGTGTACGATAAATGTCATTTTTATTCAAGCAACGCTAGTGCTTGACACTATCGATATTTAAGTATATCGATGAGTTCGGCGAATAATAATAGGATACTTTCCATGGTAAACAAAATAGTACGAAATGTGATGAATATATAAAATTATACAGAAATAAACAAATATATTCATTTGAAGTGTTTTTTTCGTAATTATTTAAATAAATTGATTGATTTTATTTAATTAAAATTGATGGAAAAGACTCAATATTATGTGATTTAACATGGCTTTTATAGTCATATTGATTTTATGGATAAATAGTATTATAGCATGTACCATGTAATAGATAATTATTTACATTGAAGTGATTTTCACAAATATACAACTTTTAGTTGTAGGTAAATGATTTAGGATATCCTTTAGCGAGTTTCAACTTCCAACCAAACTTTCCCCATTTCGATATCTTCCGGCACTATAATGCACAACTTGTCTGGAGTTCTGTTGCCATTACTTTTACAATTTTATACCACACACGAATAAAACTCATTCTTGCCACAATGTAGGAACTAATTACTATTTCCAAAAATGTATGAGTACAGAGCAGGGCCGATTTAAAATTTGTGCCGCCCTGGACACTGAAGAAAATGCCGCCCTATCATAAAAATTTTACTTAAAATTATAGTTTTTATATCTTATTTTTTTGAATAGAATAACTAATTTCTTGCTCATTGCATAAATTTAATTATATATTTAAACTTCAATAGTATAAAAAAATATTTGTTTTTGTTCCAAGAATCATTGATCGAGCGCCCAGCGAAGCCAATCATATATAATATATCTTTGTAAGAATCATGAATTTTGCACTAACGATGACTTATGATTGTATTACATTTGTTTGTCAGGCAAACACACCCAGCTGACTTTGTAAATTGGTCGATTAAATCTTCACAATCTAAACGTTAAAGTAGACGTACACGTACATATTCTATGCATAGAATAGCCAATCTTTTGAGACTATTTACAGTCACTGTAAAACGTAAGTAGTTTTTAACTCGTTTCAAAAAAAAAAAAAATTTAATGTGCAATTTTGATAATTGTAAAAAATTAATTCTAAAAATATATTTTTTACTTTCCTTTGCCGCCCCACAAAATTTGCCGCTATTTGCCTGGGCACTACCCCGACTGCCCCTAGTGTAAATCCACCACTGGTTCAGAGCATAAAAACCGACTCTCAAAGCAAAAAATCACAAAAGGTATAAAATAAAACTTATTTTATGAATAACTAGCTTTTTCCTACTACTGAACAGAACTCCTCAGTCTCTCAAGATCCGCGTTTGGAAATTTCAACATTGATTAAAGAACTGCAAGCAAATGCCATTATGTAACTTACAGTCATCGTCATCATCATCTTATATGTTTACAATATCTAATGGAATCTTGGCGCGTATTTAAATATACATTTGATCGTTTATTTAAATCGTTCTTAAAATGTATTAATGTATTAATAATTTAACAAATATCACTAAAAGGAATAAATTAATATATTTTTAAATAAACAAAAAATTAAACCTACTTCCGAAGTAAAAATGCACAATAAAAACTTATTTTCTGAATAATTCCCCTTTGTAGCTCGGCAACCCAGTAAGTCATTTCCGGGTTTGAATATTAGACCAGACGACTCCGGATTGGTTGAATCCTCCGCCGTACGAGGACGAGCCAATGACGGTACGCTCTCGCCGCCCGCGGGAAGTCCGGCAACCGCAACACTACGCGATATAACTTTTCTGATTGTAACAGTTTTCCATTTCTAACTAGATTAGTTAAGTCATATTCTTGTTGGGTTTTTGCTGTGAAAATAGCAATAAACTGTTTTTATAGTGTGTGTCGCGTATAGCCACTCCAGCGCACGAACCAAGTAACACAGCTAGCCGGTGCTACACCTTTTAAATTTGGCTAAAATTTTAACAATTTTTCTACTCATCTTCAAAATTTTGAAGTCGAATGTTAAGTGCCTCGAGGTTATATTATGCCTACAAATTCTCCGGAACCTTTCGAATTCATAAAATAAAACGCGTGTGTTTGAATAAAATTGATTTGAAAAGTCCATGAGATTTCGCGAACCTTCCTCACTCCTCAGAGTCAAGGGAGAGGGGGGGAAATAAAATAGATATGGCAACATATCTAGGAGATCAAGATTACAGATTTTTATTAGAATTATTACTCATTGGTTTATAATGAAGCTACTGATCTTTAGATACAGTATATTCAAATTTAGAAAATTACCCTACATTTACCAATCTTGGTCTTTTTAAAGAGAGGTAGAATACTATGGTACAGTCGACGCCCTCGCGATAATTACCAATCCTGTTATTTTTAAAGAGGTAGAATAGTACAATCGACGCCCTCACAATAATTACAAATCTTGTTCTATATCAAGAGGGGTAGAATACTATGTGCAGTCGAGGCCCTCTCTCTTTCTCTAACAATATCGTTCCTCATTGAAGAATGTGAGAATATGTACAGTCGGATCCTCACGAAAGTTACCAATCTTGTTACTTTTGAACTGGAAAGCATAAACTTTATTATGAACAGCAAACGTACAGTACATACAGCATATTATATAAACATCGACCTTGTACCTTCTGGTACAGTACATCTGACCAAAAATCATGCTTAAACAATTCTAAAGATTTTAAACTTAGCCTGGTTGTCAATTACAAAATATGTCAGTAGCTTACCAAATTTGTTGGCTATTGTCTTCACAGTACCCACAATAGTTCAAGGCTATACAATTTGCTTCGTGACCTTCAAAACATTAAGTATCACATTGTTGCATTATTTACAAGCCACCAGGAGATAACAAACGTCTCTCATAAAGGACTTTGGACGTCAAAACGGAACCATGATATAGAATTTTACCTTCCAATAAAATTATTGATATTATGTTCCAAGACGTCCAAAGTCCGAATATATTGTTAAGGCGCTTCAATTTGTAGAGTATTCTAGTATGTTACGGCCGCGGCGCTCGAATGGGTAGTGTTCTAGAACAGCGGTTCTCAAACTTTTTTGGTGACGGAACCCTTTTGAAAAGCAAAATACTTGACGGAACCCTACAATAAAACAATAGTTTTTAAAAGTGTATTCTTTATTAATAAACATAATAAAAGTGCAATGTAACAGTTACTGATTATTACTTACTTTAACATGCCACATGGCAAGTACATTATTACAAGATATTGAAAAAGAAAAAAATTAACTAATGGAAGGCATGAAACTGTTTTTTATTTTTCATTAATTGGTTGACGTCAGGTTTGATAGAAGACAGTTGCAGTCTCATATCAGGTTTGGCGTCCAGTCTATTGCGATATCTTGTTTTCGTGGCTGCATACGTTGAGAATCCTGTTTTGCACAAATAAGATTGTTGGGAACGGGAGAAGAATATTCAAAGCCATTTTGCCAAGCATTGGATATTCATTACGAATTCTGCACCAAAAATCTTTGAGAGGCATCGTTTTGAACAGTGACTCCATACTTGTGTCTGATGACATTTCTAAAAGAGATTCATATATCTCGTTTGACATACCTTCGGGCTTTTGCAAGTTGGGTAAAAATGGATTATAAATCCATGAATTCAGTTTTATTTTTGTATTCTGTTCCTCGGGTAAAATACTTTTCAAAAGATGCGCGCATCGAAGTGAGATATTGGACCATTTCTTCAAACATATCATCTTGAAACATTTCTGAGTCGTTATCGCTAACAAACTCACTGAGTGACGTAAAGCTTTCTATTTCTCTCTTATCAACGCAAACAATCCAAAAATCTAATTTTCTTTTGAAGGCAGTTATTTTGTTATAGGCCTGGAACACTGTTGTCTGTTTACCTTGCAATGATAAATTCAATTAGTTTAGTTTTTGAAAGATATTCGCCATAAAAGACAATCAGAACAACCAAGTTTTATCATACAAACGGTCCATCAAATTAAAAGAAGTATCAGCTGAAAGAAACATTTGTAACTCCGCTCTAAGTTCAATTAGCCTTGTTAAAGTTTTACCCCGAGACAGCCATCGCACTTCTGTATGGAGCAGCAGTGTTTTATGTTTGCTGCCACAATCTTCACACAATAATGAGAACAATCGGGATTGTAGTGGTCGTGATTTGATAAAATTAATTATTTTTACCGCTTCATCCATAACTAACTTTAGATTTGACGGCATTTGCTTCATCGCAAAAGCTTGTCCATGCAGAATACCATGGCTGGAACTACAATTAGGCGCTTTATTTTTTATGCGTGACACTGCTGTCATCCTGTCATCGCCTTGGCCCCATCTGTACAAATGTCAATGCAATCGTTCCAACTCAGATTATTTTCTTCAAAAAATATGTTTATTTTATTAAAAACTTCTTCCCCGGTAGTGTTTGTGGGCAGCGGTAAACACATAAGCATGTTTTCTTCAAAAGAACTTTCATATGGATATCTCACGATAACCACCAAGATAGCCAGACCAGCGACATCAGTTGACTCATCTATTTGCAAGACGAATCGTGTTTTTTGTAGACGTGTAACTAGTTCTTGTTTGACGTAGCTTGCCAGATCATGGATTCGCCGTGAAACAGTATCGTTTGATAGCGGCACAGTAGAAAGACGCTTTGCAGATTTTTCATCGAGCATACATTTTGTTATGTCTAAGACACATGGCTTTATTAAATTTTCAGCAATAGTGTGCGCTTCACCTGCTTGTGCAATTCGATAGCTAACTAAATATGATGCCTCCGTGGCCTTTTTATTGATAGTTTGTGTTACATGCATCATATTTTTTTGACTTTCCAATAACTGTTCTTTTCTGCGAACAAAAATTCTTTATTCTTGTCTTTAGACTCGGGGTGTAGGTACAGTTTCTAAATGTCGGCGCAATTTGGCAGGTGCCATGGAACTATTAGGAAGCAGTTTACTACATAACATGCAGAGAGGTGAGCCGTTGGAATCAACAAATCCGAAAAAGAATCACAAAAACGACTCGAGTAGTAATGAGTGTAGTAGTTTATCTATGAGATATGACGAAACTGTTCGAGCTTTCAATTTTTGAGATGAAATTTTGTTGAAGTAATTCAACTTAACCCTTGATAAATTTGAGTAAGTTAACGAACATGACTGCTGATTGAAAGCTGCCAAGGCGTAGCGTCTAATATAATTGAATCTTTACATACGACACAATTATTGTAATCGCGTATGCTGGCCCATAGTTCAACCTAGTGTTTGTGGAAATTATATTGGTAATTCTGTTCCGAAAGCACCACGATTTGATCCAATTTCTTTCAATTCTATAAACTAATCTCATAAGAATTCTGAATTTCCTATTACGGCTAAATCCTGTTTCGAGTCAAAGAATTACACCTAAAAGTGTGCGTGTAGCAAACGCCAAAATTGGGTCAGTTTAAGTGTGGACACTTTTCACCTCGACATGCCTCTTCTATTCATCTATGTAAAATAAGTATTAGTTACTTAATGCAGTGCGCATACAGGGACAAAATCATCTCCGTCGCCCGCGCCAGTGCACGCATACACTAATTTAATACACTAATACAAATTAAGTATTAATTTACAAAATAAGTATTAAACAACTTTAATAAAAAAAAGGTATGTATTTAAACTTGCGACAAAACAATCAAATATTGGATGTGAAAAAACCGAATATAGAATACTGAATAGGCTACTTGACCGTTATGTCATTTTAAAACCTAAGAACCGACAAAAAAAATATTTTTAAATACACTTTGTAAAATACTAGTACTACTACTACTACTAGTAGTAGTAATCTGTGCTATATTCCGTAGTAGTAAAATGGCGGTGTGACTTTCTGTTTGACGTTTTGACATAAACATAAAATAAGTAATTATAAAGATACGAATTTTAGAACAAAGGTGGAAAAGAATACAGGAAAACCATTTTGAGCTAATTCAATATATCATGCAATTAGAGGAAACAAAATACATAAATATTGACTATATTTATTAAGATGTCATGAACTATTAATTTACAGAAACACGTTTCGTTTCACTACTACATATGTGTTTAGTGTGTTTGTGTCGTCACATCCTTTCCGGGTTACTTCGAGGTGTTTTCATCAGTAGAAATTAAAAACAAAAATACATATTTTTAAATCAATCTTAAGTTTTTAATTTCTGATATCGCTAGAATACGTTTACCTAAGCCAAGTACTAAAGTTCGGCCGTTCAGAGAATGCGTTCCTGACACCTATCAGTTAGTCACGACTAGTGATGGGCACAACATAACACTGAGTTCGTTACCGTTCCTCCAAAATGAACCGCCGCATTATTTTTAAGATTATTTTCGTTTTAAATTGGCGGAATCATTTAAAATTTATATTTTAGTTATTTAAGTGGAAACCAAAAAAAGGTAATATTCATATAATAAAATTGTTTTATTTATTCTTTGTTACAAAGTTACAATCTGTATTTCTATGCAATAAAGTACATTGAATTGAATGTGCGTACAGATTATTAATCAGACTCCGATTCGCTTGAGGAGGTGGTGTCTTTATCATCATCTTCGCCTACATGTATAATTATATTATTATCAATAACAGAATCAATCATGATCTCGGTCAAAATGTTCCAAAATCAAGTTTTTAGTCTTCTCAACAACCTTTGCCCAGTCATCTCTTGTGACTTCCCCGCAGGCTTCTTTTAATAGGGTCATCATCTTTTTCGTGCTGAATGGCGGGGAAGTATTGTGGCGGGCGGCGTAACCTTTTATTTGAGCCCAGATTAGCTCGATCGTGTTATATTGGCAATGATACGGTGGAATTCTTAGAACGCGATGACCGTACTCCAGAGCCAGTTCATTGATTTCGTATCGCACATTTGCCGCTTTATTTTCTTTAACTAATTTAATTAATGTCAAGTCAAGTAATAAATGTCAAGTCAATGCCTTTTGCTTGTAACCAAGCCACCATTTCTTCTTTTTTATTAGCTTGCGTAGGTGGTTTCTGTATTTGAACCGAGTGATAGGAGGCATTATCCATGAATATTACAGAAGGCTCTGGTAGGCTGGGCAAAAGCACGTTCTGGAACCACTCTTTAAATGTAGTGGCATTCATTTCCTCATGGTAGTCATTTGTGGTTTTTGATTGAAATGCTAGTAACGCGTTCTCCACAAAGCCGTATTTTGCAGAACCTGCGTGGCATATTATCAGACGGGCCCCCCCTTACCCATTGGTACTTTCGACGTCGACGCTTGTGTATCATCCGTCCAAGAACGGGAAACCGTGTGATTGGCGTTTAGCCGTCTCGTCAATGAACACGACATTATCCCAGTTATCAATTTTTTTTGCTTCTCTCAAAAAACTTTTTAAAATTATGTCGTATCGTTCTAATAAAATTTTTCTTTTGTCTGTTTTTTTATACGAAAAACCAATATCTTTTAAGATTTTTGTTAAAGCAGTTTTACCCCCGCTAAACAGTCCAGCTTCTCTTAACGATGCCAAAAGCTTCTTCCTGTCGAGATATTCATTTCTGGAATAGTAACCATATATATATGATTTCTGATTGCATCGGCGTCAAAGGTGTCAATATCTGTCACGGGTTTAGTTCTACGTTTCTTCTTCGGAGTACGTAAAATCTTCCGTGCCAGTAGAGCCGAACTTTTCTTTATTAATATTTGTTATCGTTCGTTTGCTAACTCCAAGCGCCTTAGAGACGCGTTCTTGTACTTGTTCGACAGGTACCAGGGGTCCGCAATTTTGCCGCTCCCTCTCAAAGTAATCTTGCAGCTTGATGATTAACTCACGGGCTCCACTTTTCAATGTTTGTCCACGTTTAGGCATTATTATGCACCAAAAGTAAAAAGAACGCAATACACAACACAATCGAAGTCCGATTTAGCACCGATGTCAGTCTGAAAAGCAGAAACAGTCCATTAAACAAAAGCCGGGTAATCAAATAAAAACAGATCGAAAACACTTGAAGAACGTGATCTATGCGTACGAAACGACAACAGACGACTGTTTTAGCGTCACAAAATGGCGGCCCATAACGCCATTTGGGGTTACCATTTTTAATCTAAGAATAAAAATGCTAGTAACGCCATTTAGGGTTACCATTTTCAACCTAAATATAAAAATGTTTGGTCATAGTTTTATTTTTATATTTCATAAAAGTTATCTTATAGTCCATTATTTTCAAATTCTTAAAAAGAAAAACAAAACGTATTATTTTATAAAGTATAACTGTATAAGAACAGATTACGATACTATTATTGCCTGTTATTGTTAGCACAGCACTACAAATATAAAGCACTGACTGATAACCTTGTAATAGCGCAGTATAGATTTAGAAAAATATTGTTAACTAAGTTATAATTGACACTCAGGCACAAAATTATAACATTCATTGATTATTGATATAATAATGTTGTTTTAATGCTCATCAATTGTTAAAACGGTAAACAACCAGCAAAAATATTTTTATCGTATCTGCAACGCCATTACAAAGTTACGTCGTCAGTTCAATCGCGACGTGTCAGGAACGCATTCTCTGAACGGCCGTAGTATAAAGGAAATGATCCTTCGATATATGAAATTAAATACGAGTCAAGTAGCTTATTACTAAGTTGGGGAAGGAATGGAAGACACAAAAAATACCAAATCCGGCGACTAAATAGTGCCAGTTCTGTTAAGTAAATATTCCAAAGTATTATTTTGGCGAACAAATAACCATCTTGGCAACAATTTGAGAGCACACAGTTAATTTAAGACTAGACACATATATTTTCCCTGATGTAGGTAATTCAAAAAATATAATAAGCAGTAAAATGAGCGTACAAGAAAAAACATAAAGGGGCGTACAAAAAAAACATTTTTTTTTGTGTTTTTTTTTCGTAAAATTGATATGGGTGTCGTCTTCGCGGTTTTTAGGGGTGCTGAAAACAAAAATGATATCCATTTTGAATTTCAAAGATAACAGATATTTCTTTTAATCAAATTAATCTAGGTCCATTTCTAGTTTTAAGGGGATGTTTGTTACATAAAAATCATTTACCTAGTTTGAAATTTCAAAATGGCGGATGTATTTTAATAACCTACCTACTGTAAAAACGGGAATCTTGGAAACGTTTTCCACAGACAAAAAAGAAAATTTGCTCCCCCAAATTATTCCTGCAACCACAAATTTTCTTCATGATGGGAAACAAATTAATTTGATAATACTGAATATTGCAACATTTCAATAGCTTTATACATAGCTCGTATCTCAATGTACAGTATTCACATTTTTTTTATAAAATCTCTTCGATCTCGGAAATGGTGCGTCTTACTGAAAAAATAATGAAAATTTCCTCCCTCTTAGTAGCCCCGTAACGACATATTTTCTTCACGATAGAAGAAAAAGGAATTTGAAAATCCTGAATTTTCTATAATTTCTATAGCTTTATGCATCTTTCATGTCTCAAAGTAAAGCATTTCTGTATTTTTTTTTATAATCGCTTCTATCTCGTAAGCGGTGAATCATACTGAAAAAAATACTAGAAATTTCCTCCCCGCAAGTAACACTGTAACCACGTATTTTCTTTATGCTTTTATCATAATTTTTTTTCATATTCATTTTCCAAATTTATCATAATTTTTTAACATTTTTTTGATAATCCTGAATTTCCAAAAAATTATATAGATTATATAGCTGGTATCTCTAACTATATAACTTATAATATACTGTGATAATAATCATCAATTCTAATCAGCTTCCCCAAGAACTTTCAAACTAGTACTCATGTAATAATTTTTACGAAGAATGAAAATTCTCCATTTTGGAAATTGTAATTGGAAGAATTGGAAGACAATTTTGTAATCCAGCAACCCCAGAAACCTGGAAAAAGACACCCATATAAATTTAAATAAAAAAAATTGCGCCGTTTTGGAATTTCAAAATGGATTTAATTTTCATATTATTCAGCAACCCAAAAAATCTTGAAAACGACACTCATACCAAAGGAAAACAAACTCCAACAGTAACCAAAATTGCGATTTTCCGTAGCCTGTATATTGAATTTTTAGCAGCTCTTAATTTAGTAACCCAATATGGTTTTATAGCTGCTTACATTGTATAAAGGTCGCCAACTCGGAAATTAAGTCGCTAACTTGTAAATTTCGTTGCCGATTTTTATATTTTTTGTCACCTGAGTGCTTTCGCCAGCTTAGTAATATATTAATTCGCTGCCAAATTCAGTAACACAGTATGGTCATGTCTAGTCGCCAACTTATTTTTTGTTCGCAAGATTAATTATATCCTAATAATAATTTAACACAATTTTAGAAATAATTATTCAGATTAGAGTAATAATATGTTTTTTCTACTTAACCTTTAATTATTCCACCTGAAAATAAATGAAACCAGCGAGTTCTGAGCCGGCGATCGATTAGAATGGGTTCCCGATTGTTTTTTAGCTTCTTCTAGCTCAAATTATTCGAATACAGTGTCAATTTTATTAATTATGCCCAGTGATTAGGCATTTATCGGGCATAAATGCCCAAAATTCCGGGCTTATTTGAATCTGCCCGCCGGGTATAAAAACTTTGCTCATCTCTCGTCCTGACATGCTCTTGGTTAGGTTTTTTAATATAATACATCTATGGACACGGTATTTTATTTTACTGGCCCAGTATCGGGTCGCGACCCGGCAAATAGGAAATGCTGATCTAGACTATTCCCACAAGAAATAAAATATCTTTGTTGCTTTCATTGAAAACTGTAAACACTTAAACATGATAAATTACAAAATAAATTTCGAAATTCGCGGTGGATTTTTCGGTAGAATAAGAAATATCTAATGTGTATATTTTAAATTTGTCTATGGTTTATGCGGAAGATAGTGCTTTATCCGGCTCTATCGTTCACGTTTGTCAACGAATTTGCGACGCCGCGCCGCCCTACTATAATTGTCATCTATGGACGCCGCCATATTGACTTTGCTTCGCGCTTTAACGCATTAGTAGTGAAAAAGGTTGTTTTATCTCAAGTAATGACTATTTCTACTTGAAAATTTGTTTGTGTTCAATCAGTTATTATTGCGTATTAGTTTAGTGTATATTTTACTACCAAAATGGATCCCGCTAAGATGAAAGTGGTGGATCTACGGTCCGAGCTTGGCGCTCTAGGTTTAGATACAAAGGGCAATAAGCCGGCACTCGTGGAAAGGCTGAAAAAAGCTTTAGAATCTAAGACTGGCAAAGGTGAGTGAGATTTAACTGCATGATATCACAAACGTATGCATAAACGTGAAATAAACTTAATTTCATGTTGACATTAGCACGTGTGAGACGCGTAGTTATTCGTATTTTTGCCTGCTGTTAATCCTATCAATTACTAGAATTGCTATAAAACGCCTTGACGATAATAAATGTATAAAAATTGCTCGTAAAACTAAACTGGAAAAAACCAGTAGCTCCATCTAGTAATAACATTTTGTTTTGATGTAAAAATTGGGTAAATAAACAGATTTTGTCGACTTTTTCCATTATAATTCATATTAAGATAAGAAAAAATGTTATAGCTCTCATGTGAATTGTATTGTGTGACTTGTATACTGTTGATAATCAAGATAAAAAGTCGAATTTCAAAGTAGGTAATGTTTTTTTCCCTTACATAAACTTTACATAAAATTTTATGTCATTACACATATTTTAAATTATTAAAACTTATCAACACTATGGAAGGGCCTAAATGGTGGGTTAACAAAAAAAATTCATTAACCATGATAGCACAATGAGGCCCACTTGTGCAGATCTGGGTTAAAATATCATACCTTACTTTTCATAAATACGAAGAACAAGAGAGATAACATAATAAGTGAGCCATAAGGTGAAAAAGTTTAAATTGCAACACGGTCCTTGGATAGTGTCTGCATGTTTCTCCTACTGTCTTGCATATTCGTTCAGCACCAATTTGAATATTTTTACAGTGATTGCCGATACCACTATATTGGATACATCTACGGAGGATGTGGAGGATACACCGAGAAAACCAGTGCCTGCTGCTAGGACCACCAGACGTTCGTCATCATCTCGACTTGCAGCTACTCCTGCTAAGGTGAGTAAAGTAACAGGTGTCCAGAGTTTTCTTGTTCAGTGAAAATATCTTGCGTGTTGGCAAGTTTTTGAGATGGAACAACCATTAAACTTGTGATTTCAGTATATAAACAATGTGATATTTTGTGGGGTGAGGGGTTGTCTGACTCTGCCCATTTAAAATTTACATACTTTGTTTGCTTTTTACAATTAAAAAGTAATAATAATAAAGTATTTTCATAGAAAATTTGTGATTTCAATTTTCAGTTGATCCTAGAAACATAGAAAACATAGACAATAGTAACAATATATTGGTTAATCTCCAAGAAATTTTATAACCAGCAGCCAATTTTTTACTTTAATGCCCTATTTGTATAGTAATAAGGACATTTTAAGTAAAAAATTGGCTGTCGGTTGATAAAATTCTGTTTAGTCCTGAAAAATCTACTGTAATTTTTTTTTACTGATAATCAGTTAAAAAAATTTTTTTTTGGCGATTAATCCAGTTATTATATGTTATATCAATATGGTAACTACAATTTTGTGTCATATATTAGAATATTACGATTATTACAAATATTACATATGTGAATAAATTCAAACTTCATTTCATAATGGAAATTATTTATATTATGCTGTTTGTAAATATTTCAGATAATTCGTGAGGAACCTCCCAAAGTTATTGAAGAGGAGGTCAAAGAGAGTCAAGAGGAGGAAGACGAGAAAACAGGTAAAGTGGAAGAAGAGAAGAAAGTAGCAGAAGCAGAACAAGATTTGCAGAAAAATGACAAGCCGGAAGAGATACAGTCCATAAATGAGGAGTAAGTTGTTTTTATGGTTCATACCCAAAGGGTAAAAACGGGACCCCATTACTAAGACTCTGCTGTCCGTCTGTCTGTCTGTCACAAAGCATGTCTCATGAACATGATAGTTGAAATTTTCACAGATGACATATTTCTGTTGCTGTTATTACAACAAATACTAACACCCCTACTAAATAAAATATTTACACAATGGATAAGATATACAATGTTTTGTCCTTGTCTGATATGTTGGAAAACCATTTAACTATTGTGTAAATATTTAATTAGTAAGGTGATACAAACTGATGAAGTTTTGACTGAAGTTTTTTTTATAGTTTTATAGTGTGTTTTAATTCTATTCATAGGAGTCAATCACCTGAATCAGCCCCCAAAAGTGATGAGGAACCTGGTAAGTTTTAATATGCGAGATGATATGTTTCTTACTCTTCTTAAGCTATGTCACAGAGTAGAAAATAACTATTTACAGAGAAACAGCTTTCATAGAATGATTCAAATTTGAAAACTTGACATCTTCTCTGCAACTGCTCACTCTTTTTCCACACAATTGTGGACACACCGTATTATTGTAGTAGTGCAATCAAATCGAAAGCTAATTATGTAGCTGTTTATCAATTCGTTTTTCTTCTTTGATCTGTGGCTACTTTCCCATTGTTAAATGTCAGAATTGACAACTAGTTGCTAAAATAGTTGCCTAAAAAGTTTTCATATGCAAAATAACGGAAATATTGTAATTTCTGATCACACATTTTTAGCAATTTAATGTAAGTTTCACAACTTACAATCAAACAGTAATGTGAACAAAATTAATGATATTTTCCTTCTTAAGGCTGGGAATGATGCGGAGCATATAGTCCCAGCCTAACACATAACATAGTACAGTTCGGCTCACGAAAGTTGACCACAAATGGTGGCTGTCTGCGTATTTCTATTCTTTATGAGTGTACAGACTCAAACTGACAAAAAATTTAAGACAATAAATTTTGATGTTAGTAACTAAATCATTATAATATAATAAAACTGTAAATGCTGGTTGTTAAAATAAATGAAAAAAAAAATGTAATTTAAATTTTTTAAGAAACTTAATATATAATAAAAAAACATCTAGTGACTATCACTGTGATAAAGTTCCATGATTCCTTCTATAGAACTTATATTATAGAAGGAATTCCTTATATATCCTATATATAATCCTTATATAGAACTTCAGGAATCGTGGAATAATAAACACAATGATATAACAGTAACAAAAACAAATTAAATAAAACAACGAAAATATTTTCTTTGGAACTGTACTTGAGAGCAGTGAGGGTGCCTCAACAACGCGATAAGGTAGCCACAGACGAGAGGCCGATCGTTTCAGTTAGAACTGACGCCTGAACGGATTCGAGCCCATACACGGAAAAAATCACATCCAACCCAACTAACGTCAGTTCGGCCTAAACGGATTCGAGCACACACACGACACGATTTTGCATCCGTTCAGGCCGAACTGAAGGCAGACCGGACCATGTATGGGCCCCTATAGACAAATAGCGATCGAGCGGCCTATCACGTGACGCGTGCGCGCCAATAGCGTCGCTCCGGTCTTGTCGTATTCCGCTCACGCTTCACCCGCACCTCCAAAGAAACCTAAAATTGCCTTCTCATGTGGTCATCTTTCGTGAACCGATCTGTAACAGTCGTAACGTCACAAGCAGATGCCATTACTCTAGTGGCCGTTTCTGTGCTAATTTCGAAACATGTAGTTAAAACCTGTTTAAAAAAAACTTGATTTATTGTAAAACTAATAAGTTTTATTGAAATAATAGATACATAAGAATATTATAGAACATTTTTCAAAATTAGTCATCATACCTATAATTGTAGAGTAAATGATTTTCGATATATTTTAAGCTGAACCCATGGAGACAGATGATGTTCAACCTTCACAAGACAACTCCGAGACCTATAACCCGGAGGAGCCAACCAAAATGGAAAAGAATGACGAGCAAGAGAAACCAGCTGAGTCAGAAAAGAATGATGGTGAAGTGAAACTAAATAGCCATGAGAGTGAAGACAGGAAGGATGAAGTTTGTTACATTTTTGTTACACTTTAACACCGCATATACATGCATATACATTATACATAATGTCATCTAAAATCAACTACAGATATTTTGGGCCTATGATTTACTACTTATGATGAGACGTTTCAGCAGAAAAAAAAAATAATTTGTGGAAAAAAATGTATCCTACTACTATAGGCATGTTGCCTAAAAATTTTTTTTTCATCTTTTCGATGTTAGGCAACATGTTAATACATAATCCTATTCTCGTATATCTTAAAAAATAACGAAGATACAAACAATTTAAATTTGCAATATGAAAGACAGCGATATATCGGCGGCGTACGTCACGAGTAGCACCCGCCATACATTTGTCATTACAAAATGTATGGCAGGAGCAACTTGTGACGTAACAAATCGTTTTGCGAGTAAGAGATGGGCAATATTTTTTATTTGCTTATAATTTTTAATCGCGTCAATCTAAATACCTATTTCTCAGTCTCAGTCAACAATTTTAAAATGTAATTTATAAAAATGTTATATTCCACACTAGGCAACATCCCTATTATAAACGTATAAGTTCGTGAGGATGGATTTGAGTCTATTAAAAATTGTTGACTTTGAAGAGCTATTTTTAATAGGAAGGCGTGTTCATTATAAATGGTCACATCATTTCTCTGTCGCACACGTATAATAAAAATTAATGTTCCGTTCACACAGTAGGCGGCCAGAAATAGGAATCATTTTATTAGGTTTATTTATTTTTTTACTTTATCACACACGGATTTAATTAAACAATAATTTTTCCCACAAACACACATATTTTATTGTGATGAACCTTAAAGCAATTGTATTACAATATGGCACTCACTTAGTAAACTAAAGTGTTTTCTTACGGGACTTTCACTGGCAGATAGCTGAGGACATAAGGTGTAGCATATGCTAACTTAGGGTTACGTTTAAAAAAAGGGTTCAGTTTCCGTTAGTTCTACGCAAATGGATACAAAATAGTATACATAACTATTATTCCAGCCTCCACGACAACTAACCGAGGAGGAGGAATGGGCGGAGCTCAACAAGAGATTACAGATCAAAGAGCAGGAGAGGTTAGAGCGAGAGAAAAAACAACGAGAGGAGGATGAGAGAAAGTTGCAGGAGCTGAGTGATGTAAGCACTGATATTAACTTTTTGTTTTGGGTTTAGTCTACAATATCTAGGAGTATTGTGTTCCACGCAAAATGTTGCTTTTGTTAGATATTTTTAAGAGCAAACATATTCAATTTGTATAATATAGTCTCCTTTTGCAGCCTTAACAGTGGATACGTATGGATACAATATTTCTAAATATTGTCCCCCTTACTAATAAAAATATTTACATAATGGATGAGCTATACAATGTTTTGTCCTTGTCTGTCAAGCATCTTTTTCAATGTATCCGACAAGAACAAAACATTGTATAGCTTATCCATTGTGTAAATATTTTTATTAGTAAGGGGGTGTATGTTCATAGATTTTTTATATTAGTCGTAATAGTGCAGCAAAATTAACTCTTTCATGGATTTCACAACCAGTTATATGAAAAAAGACACTATAATTTATTTGTTTGAATACTTACAACAGCCTTATACTTATTTTAGTAGCATTTTAAATGTAGATTAAGAGATAATCTTTCTGCTAGGATCCGATTAAACTTCAACGTTTGAAACGTAAGCATGAGAAGAAAGCTCGTTGGAACAATTACTACAGGGCCATAGAGGCCACCAATAAAGTACTAACACCTCCATCTCCTGTAAGTAATTTACTGTTTTCTTGCATATTGGGCATTATAGAGGTAAATCTTAGAAATATCATTAATAATTTATGTCATCCTACCTGCGCTGTACGCTACGGGGAGTCCGCGCGCTGTTGTACGATCCAATCACTCGCTACGTCATAAGGCTAAATAGGGGTCAATACTCAATAGAGTGACAATTATTTGAAATCTTTGTAATCTCAATATTTTATTATATTTAAATTAGTAGAGCGATGTTGTTTACAACATCGCTCGCAAGTTATAAAAAAGAGAACAAATGGTACGGGTGCCAATGTATTTCATGTATCTAAAATAAATACTAATAAATAAAATAAAATACTCTGTTTTTACTGAAACGGAATAAAAACTCGCCCAGTATAAGTTATTAAATATAGCCGCAGGAGATTAAAAATTCCTTATAAAAAAAATGTATATTCCTAAACTGTCACATCAAATAATAAATACTTTTGAATGCCTAATGAAGCTTATAACGTTATTAATATAATCCCCCTAATTGATGATATTTCTTTAACTTGAATACTAGGTATAAAGCTATCAGCGAATTTAATCATTTTATTACCTGAAATTTTGATGCTTTAGCATTGTGAAGTTTATAATTTTTTATTGTTTTTAGCACACTGGCAAAAGCAAAAAGAGCAAGCCGGAGCCGGCTGTCGAGCCCAAGATAGAAGAACCCGAGCTAGACGACAACAAAGTGACTTTGTCGTGGTGTAAGTACTTCTTTATTATCGTTTCTCATTTCATTAAGAAAGTGCTCGCCGCGTCGCGTCTCGATGTGAGCTAACCCTAACAGTACTCTTACGAAAGTCAGGTGTGAAAATATATACAGGCCGAATGTATTCGCGAGCGTGATGAAATATGACTCGAGAGGCGCGCGATAATCCATTATTGTATAGAAAGACCCATCCGAACGGTCACCCACCAATGCCTTGTTAAGTGACATCCCCCTAATAATATGTGAAATGTAAACGCCCAACACTATCCTCACAGATGACAGCGACCTCAACCAATACCTGGAGCTACCGGAACTCAACGCGGTGGTGCCGCTGAGCGAGGGTGCGTTCGCGCACGCGTGGGCCGGAGCGCGCGCGTCGCACGGCGTCGCCGAAGGCCGCGTTTGCTACGAGGTAGGTTTCCCTACAAACGCCTACAATAACAGATATGTTACTAATGCGTTGCCGGTATGATTTATCCCTTTACACATCCTATTCACATCCTATTCAAAACGTAAACAAAGAGAACAACAGAAGCCTATAATGCTAAAGATTTAAACGTCACTTAATTAGTGTGCAGTAAAGAAATTCAATTACACATTATTTTGAACGAATTTTTATTGTTTTGGCTACATTTAAATTAAATAGTATCTGAACAGAGTATGAGCATGTACAAGTGTGTTATGAAACTGTGTTCATATATCCTAAACCTTTATTTGTCTATCGCAAAAAAAAAATATATATTTTTGAGAATTAGTAACGAGATAAAGACATAAAAAAACAAGAAATTACAAACACAACTACAAATTACACAACTATCTTTATTAATTATTTAAAAATAACACAACCAATCTTATATATCATTAAATCAAACAACTTACATGAGTTTTGCGCACCCTAAACTTAAGAACTTATGAACTTACAAGAAAATTATAATGTAAAAACGAAACCTAATTACTAAATCACAACACCGTAACGCCTATGACTAATTCCGCACCGAGTGACAGCTGACGAGCAAGTGAACGAGCCAAGGGCGTGTCCATCATTTTATAGTCCTCTTTCAAGGACTCTTCTTTATTTCTTACACGGCCTCTCCTGACAGGGAGTCGTCCTCGACGACAGCTGGTTGGCATCCATGGGAATCCGGGTCAAAAGCTTCAGTAACATTGGTGTCGGCGGAGTCAAGCAACGGCATTGGGAGCGCTTGACTGGGACCGGCCGTAGGGGTTGATCGATCTACAGCCAAGTTATCGTCCTCATTGTCTGAAAAATAACACAACATCCATTGAGTTATATGAGCTTAAAAACTGTAACTGATAGGTATACAGTTTCTCAAAAATTTAATAAAAATTTACTGGTGACACACGCCTTTTTAGTGACATAACAGGCGCAACATGTGTACTAAAGAAACATTAAAACTAATCCATACTACTTGCGACTAACGCTGGTGGCGCGACACACGCTGTTTCGTGTTTAAGCGACAAACGCCATCCGAACTACTATCGACACACGTTAGTAGTGCGACACACGCTATTACGGGTTTTAGCGACAAACGCCATCCGAACCAACTATCGTCATACGTTAGTGGTGCGACACACGCTATTACGGGTTTTAGCGACAAACGCCATCCGAACCAACTATCGTCATACGTTAGTGGTGCGACACACGCTATTACGGGTTTTAGCGACAAACGCTATGAAGCTGAACACTATCCAGCAATTTACTTACCATCAAAGTACGACTAACACGTCTCTGGACACCACTCGCCTTTCCACGGCACCATGTACTGTGCAGCCGCTTGTGTCGTCTTTCCGTAGCCACCAGCCAACAGTTTTAGCTCATAACGACCTCCAGGTAACACCTTGGTGACTTTATATGGGCCTCTCATTCCAGGGTCTAGTTTACCTGCGGACTGAGAATATTTAATCACGAAGGCAAGATCGTTCAACTTGTATTTCTTAGGGCACTGTCTACTACAATTGACAAGCCCATCCTGTTTTTTACGATTTTCTTCCAATAAATCAGAAGCTCTTGTCCTACATAACTCCCGCCAGGCTTCCCTGTTCGGTCTGGTGTTATCGATTGCTAGATCTCGGATAACAGAACGAATTAGAGGTGTTGTACCTTCCACTCCTACCAATAGGTTCAGTGGCGATGTTTGTGTACTCTTCTGGCGCGTCACGTTCAGTATCAACTGCAGTCTCCAAAGAGTCTTTGACCATTCTGAGTGCAGGCTTGCTTCAATTCTTAGCATATTAAGAAGTGTTCGTACATACCTCTCAACCTGCCCATTCGCATGGTGCATCTCGGGCGTGACATAGTGTATTTCTGATCCCAGTTCACGAACCCATCCTACAAAATCTCTGGACTCAAACATACGACCTCTATCCGTGACCAACATATTGGGAGAACCAAAAAGTGAAACGGCATTGGCTAAACAATTTTTAAGTTCCGTTGAATCTTGTCGTCGCATAGGATAGAGTAGACAAAATTTTGTGAAAGCGTCTACAAGGACAAGTACAAATTTGTATCCCTCTGAAGGTGGTAAAGGGCCAAGCGCATCGATGTGGATGGTGTCGAAAGGGAGCGACGGCTTCTGCCATGAAGTGATGCTTTGTAGGGGCTGCCGTGGTACCCGTTTTTTCGAGACACACACCAGACAGTGAGCTATATATTTAATCACAAACTGTCTCATACCTGGGAACCAGAAGTGTTTGTGTATAAGATCGAGGGTTTTTTCAGCACTTATGTGCTGGTGCTCGTCATGAAAAAGTCTTAGTAGACTCAGCCGATGACCTTTGGGGATATAACATAAGAATCTTGATTCCTCACCCGTGGGACAATATTTGTAGCAAAGTAGACCATTACGTATCACGTACCGATCTGCATCTAGCTTACCTTCCTGCAGTTGAATCATGAGATCCTGAGTCTCATTATCAGCGGACTGAGCAATTTGTGCCCAGTTTCGTGGTCGGGAAATCTGGTTGACGTGTACTGGGTTGCGGCTTAAATAGTCTACATGTGGCATCCTGCTTCCTTGCCTGTACTCAATGGAAAACTGAAAGTCCTGCAAGTATAGCCACCAACGAGCCACGCGCGGCAATAAATCTTTTTTTCGTTCTGTTGACTTCAAAGCGTTGCAGTCGGTCACTACTTTAAATTGGAGACCGATCAGATAATGCCGAAAATGCTGTAACGTTTTGACGACTGCTAAGGTTTCCAGTTCGTAAGAATGGTATCTAACTTCGGCGTTTTGTGTGACCTTGCTAAAATATTCGACTACATGTCTACTGCCATCTGGATGAATTTGTAATAAGATACCACCGTACCCAGCACTACTTGCATCTGTATGTACTTCTGTTTGGTAATTACGGTCAAAAATAGTCAGAACTGGTTTGCTAGTTAACGTCTTAATAATTTCCTTGCGCATATTTTCTTGTTCTAAACCCCAATTAAAAGTTATACCTTTTTTTGTTAGTCGTGACAAACATGCCGTTTTGGTTGCGTAATCTTTAATATATTTGCGGAAATACCCGGCAAGACCTAAGAATTGTCTGACTTGTTTAACGTTCTGCGGAACAGGGGATACTTTAAGTGCTTCAACTTTACGGGGGCTCGGTCTTACCTGACTCTTGCTTATTACTCGTCCTAAGTACTCAATTTCGGTTTTAAGGAACGAACATTTTTTTAAATTAATTGAGAAACCAGCTGTGGTTAAAATGTGCAAAACTTCGTGAAGCAGGGTTATCCCTTCGAGTATAGTGGAGCTCATAAGGAGCACGTCATCTATGTAGACAAGCACCCGCCCCGCATCAAGGAGACTCCTCAGAGTTTTATTGATTATTCGCTGGTAAACTATTGGCGAATTAGTTAGGCCGAAGGGCATTTTAAGGAATTCGTAATGACCCTCCGGCGTGACGAATCCAGTGTAATGCGAACAGTTTCTATCAATTTTAATTTGATAGAAACCTGTAGCCATGTCTAGACTAGTGAAATATTTGTAGCCACCCAGTCTGTCTATTTGGTCATCTATTAGGGGAAGAGGGTATCTATCTTTAATAGTTATCCTATTAAGGGCGCGAAAGTCCACACACATTCGATCGGAACCATCTTTCTTTTTTACTAGGATTATGGGACTTGCATATTCTGACTGAGATTCCCTAATAATGCCCTTATCTAATAGATCTTTAATTATTTCCCTGACTTTTAATTTCTCTTGATGAGAGAGTTTGTAGGGGCGATAAACAACCGGTTCAGAGCTAGTCAATTTAATATTCATCTCACCAGTATTAACAGTGGTAGATGCTGTACCCGAAATGAAAAAATCTGAATATTTGTTTATCACCTCTATCAAACAGTTATAATCGTTACCAGAGAGTGGCGTATCTAAGGACAATGGCTGAGCACAGCACACCTGATTAATACTGTTTGGCTGCGAGCGTGAAAGATATTGCCTATCTCTAGTACGTATGTAAACCACCCCATCACGATTTAGAATATCTGTTCCAATAATTATGGATGTATTCATACAATACGATGGTACTACTACAAAATCCGCTTCTAGTGAAATCTCATCAAGCTCAAGCGTAACTGTCACGAATGAAGTTGCTACGATTTCTTGGCTACCAATTCCTTTCAAAACACAATAAGTTCTTTTTGGTTGACAAGAAAGATATCGTAAAACATCGGATGATATTAAAGAAATATTAAGAGCACCACTATCTATGAGTACATCCATTGGTACACCCTCAATAACCGCAGTAATTATGTCTTTCGAAAAAGAATCACGATAGTCCTTGCATAAATTTATATTTCTTTCATTACGTACGTTATTGTCTGTTCTGTTTTTAACGAAACAATTACTTTCTAGATGGCCTGGTTTCTTACAGAATGAACAGAGAGGGCGAGGCTGATTTGTAAGTTGATCCTGTCTAGCACCTAATTTTGACCGTTTACAATCACGTCCAAGATGTCCCCTTATCCCACACGAAAAACATTTTAAATCTAACCTTTTTGGTAAGCTTTGAAAGGGACGCCTAATAGGTTGGTTACTAATCCGTGATTCCTGTTTACCTTTAACTGCCTTAACATAAATTGATAAAAATGAAACTAAACTATCCGCAGTAAGTTTCGCGTTGGCGGCAGCAGCACGGATCTGCGGATTATCTATTCCACGTATAACTATTAAAGTACGTAGCTCATCGCTTAGTCCTTCAATTACCCGCAAACGTAATAAAGATCGCCTAGCATAATCGGCATACGTAGCATATTTATCACTAGTAGCGTTCATAATGTCATAAAGCATATTAGCAAAATCTAACCGTTGAGGACAAAGGGGTTTAAACTCCTGTTTAAAATTTGACCATGTCCGGTCGTTCGTAACCCATTCCGATAGCCAAACGCGCGCGTCGCCCTTTAGGCAAGGTGCCACTCGTGACAGGCATTCACAGTCAGACCACCCATTAGTAGTGCGAGCCCTATCTACCTCCTCAAACCAGGCATCAAGGTTATTTATCGCGGGATCAAAACTTGAAATAAAATATTTGCCGGATCTATACGGCTGCAATGTTTTAAGAACTTCTAATAATTCCGTTGCACACGACTTGCGTTGCTCCGTACCTACGTTCACTCGATGCGAAGTACTACTATGAGCTCTCGCGGGTGATAAATTATTATCAACACAATTATTATCACTAGAAACGTTATGTTGATTAAAATCGCAATTTGAAACTAAAAAATCACTAGTATGTTCGACCGCCACACCCTTATTAATATTATCCAGTGCCGGCGTGACTGATGTGTGCGATTCGTTACTTTCTATAGCATCTAATCTTTGTAAAATCGTATTTAACGTGATTTGCAAACTTCCCTCACTAGTCGACGCCGACGCCGTATTGTTTTGTGTTCGCACGGGCGAGTGCACGCGCACTTGATAACTACGAGACCGGTGTCGATGCGAGCGCGAGCGACGACGGCGTTGTGATTCATACCGTGACCTACTTAAGTAATCGTCACGCTGACGGGAACGCGACCGTGTACTACGAGATTTAGAACGACTTCTACTTCGAGAACCGCTACGAGACCGACGGCAAGGTTTATAGTAACTGCGCGGCATATTGCTTACAATATTTCAGACTACCCGCAAATTCACAATACAAAAACCAAAGTGCAAATACGTTAAAATAGTTGATAAATAAGATTGGTAATTAATTGAGAAACAATGTGAGCTTAGTTCTTTGTCCCACTTCTGATTTTGAGAATTAGTAACGAGATAAAGACATAAAAAAACAAGAAATTACAAACACAACTACAAATTACACAACTATCTTTATTAATTATTTAAAAATAACACAACCAATCTTATATATCATTAAATCAAACAACTTACATGAGTTTTGCGCACCCTAAACTTAAGAACTTATGAACTTACAAGAAAATTATAATGTAAAAACGAAACCTAATTACTAAATCACAACACCGTAACGCCTATGACTAATTCCGCACCGAGTGACAGCTGACGAGCAAGTGAACGAGCCAAGGGCGTGTCCATCATTTTATAGTCCTCTTTCAAGGACTCTTCTTTATTTCTTACAATATATATCTATGGTGACACTTCACACCACGTCAATTTGGTCCTTATGTAACTACTCGAATAACTTTTGTTATGTGGAGCAGACAACAGAAAGTAAACTTAATTTTTATTATATTATACACATATTTAATACACATCCATGTCCCAGGAACACAGAAAAACTTTTTGCTTACATTGAGCCACAGAGGTCGTTAAAATGTAGGCACTTTCAACAATAGGCTACTTGACTCATATTTAATTTCATACATAGAAGGAGTATTTCCTTTAGTACTTGGCTTAGAAACACGTATTCTAGCGATATCATAAATTAAAAACTTAAGATTGATAAATAAAGTTGATTTAAAATTATGTATTTTTGTTTTTAATTTCCACTGATGAAAACACCTCGAAGTAACTTCCGGCAAGGATGTGATGACACAAACAAACTAAACACATATGTAGTAGTCAAACGGAACGTTTCTGTAAATAAATAGTTCATGACATCTTAAAAAGTTATTTAAGTCAAAACGTCAAACGGAACGTAACACCGCCATTTTGCTACTACAGACTATAGCTCAGATTACAAATAGTACTAGTATGACGTCACAGCACACATAATCTATCAACCAACACGGCGAATAGTGTTTTAGGCGGTTTTTACGAAGTGTATTTTTAAAATATTTTTTTGTAGGTTTTTAGGTTTCAAAATAATGTAATTTATTTTTGTGTGTAATGAAACAGTTATGAAGCTTTTAGGACATAAATAAAAACAAGGTCAAGTCTCACTCTCTCTCACTCACCAAAGTAATGCTTCACCGCTTAGGCAGAAAATTCATCACTTATTACAATTTTAAAAATTATAGACTTCAGTTTTACTCCCATTATGGAATCAATTTCATAGACTTCACGATCTCGCCTCCAAATTGTAGCACACTAGTATTATCCGTGCGAAAGTTTGCGTGTATGTAATGTGTATGACTGTCCTTCACGCGAAATCCGGATTTTAATTAAATTTGGCACACAAGTATCTTGTAGCCTGTGTTAACACATAAGTGATACTTTTTATCCCGAAAAAATGTATGGTAGTTTGGGCCCAAGTCGTGGGCAGGCAATATCAAGTTATATTATAATGTGACGTTACAGGTACGCGTGGGCGCAGTAGTCACGACCACTGAGGCTACGGACAAGGAGCCCGTGGTCAACGGGCTGAGGATCGGTTGGTCCACCGATGACTCCAAACTGCATCTCGGTAAGTGACATATCTACATGTATGTGTGTGTGTGTATATATATATATATATAATGATATGAAAATTTGTATCGAAAATCTTTAAATCTGCACCGGTTTTGATGAAAATTGAGATTCATGCTCTTCAATACATTTCATTTAATACGTGTAGGGTTTGTTAGAATTCTCCCACAGAGGGTGTAAAATTAGGGTTGAAAGTTTGTATTAAAAAAATTTAAAATGTACCTCGATTTCCATGAAATTTAATATTGAGGAAATAAGTAGAAATTATTGAGTAGGTGTATGTATTATATAGTTTTTTTTTTTTATTCGTGGTGGGGTGGTTCTAAAGGGGTAAAATGGGGGTCCAAAGTTTGTATAGTGAAATATCAACAGCTGGTTGGATTACGTTGAATTATGTCACGCAGTTATTATGACGCAGAAATCCGTTAAAAATGTATTTTTGAAATACATACACCACAGGGCTGCAATGGGAATCCACGTGGACAAAGTCGCGCGAAAAAGCTAGTCGATTATACAGTAACAATATTTACTTGGCACATCCAACAACATCAGAAGATGACTTTTTTTATATATGGCGTCGGCTTAAAACCATTTGCAAGTGTCAAGTTAAAATGGCGGGAAATAGAATTTTCGTTTCAATTTTCAACACCGTATTCCTAAATCGTCAAGTCTAAAGTCTAGTCAGAAGTCAGGTAGAAGCTTTACTGAATGTTCCTAGGGAACTTAGGGTTCCTGGGTTTGGAGGGAACACCGATTCAGTAAAGTGGTAGTAGTGAAGAAGGAAGTTATACCACTTGCCCATACTTGTGCATGTGAACGAATATTTAATGGCTAATATTCTACCAATATTACACATAAAGAATCGAAATAACACAAATCTATGATCCATGGTCGATGTCAATGAACTGTTGTATTCCTCAGGTGAGGGCCAGCTGAGTTTTGGCTACGAGAGCACCGGGCGCGCGGTCCACAACGGCGAGTTCAAGGAATACGGCCAGACGTTTACCGAGAAGGACGTCGTGGGCGTTTACCTGGCTAGTATTACTGTGACGCACAGTGCCCCCCCCCCCCCCCCCTGCTCGGCTATATACAAATATTTTTTAAAATATACATGGACGATTTCACACCACGTTAATCTGGTCAAGTGGTAAGTTCTCGAAGAACTTGTGTTCCGGGTACCAGACAACGGATATTTATTTAATAATTTTATACTATAAATAATATATTTAAGATTTTTATTATACACATACTTAATGCACATACATGACCCGGGGACACAGAAAACTTTTTGTTTGGAGAATATGACATTTGTAAACGAAAACGCTCTAGAAAATCTCTGTAATGCCAACAAAAGTGCCGATATGGTCGTTCTTCGGTCTAATTTTAGAGAATTAAAAAATACCTGTAAAGTAATAAATGGTGATCACATTAATGATTGTGTGGTCAGTGCTGAGCAGGAATATCAAAGATTTGTATTTACTCTTGTGCATTGTGTTGTGTATGAGATCGCAAGCGAATCTACATAATAATATCTAATTTCTGATATATTCGACCCCTTCTATAAAATATATTTGTACATCATAGGAGATTTTACGTTAACAAAATATATTTTAATTTTGCCTCTTTGATACGTATTAAAAAATAAGCAAATTTTGTCTATGAAATATGAAAGAAAGATTGACAATGGGGATGATGACTACATCTAAACTGTTTAGTTTCATTAGCTATTCTATATTATTAACTTAAACGCACAAATATGTTCCTGCGGCCGTATACTTCATACACTTTAACCTAGGCGTGACGTCACAGCTAAGGACTTTAGTATGGAGCGTTCACGAGACTTGCGACATTTTGTATACAAATATTGACTTTTGATATACTGTTTCTTCTCAGAAGTTACTCATATTTAAGAGTACTATTCATTTATGCCATTTTTTTTTATCATAATGCCAAAAAGGTTTTTGTTCCAAATTGTTCCATTGTTCCAAACCAAGTGTTGGTTTGGAACAATGGAACTGTTATATACAAACGCATAATAGTGTTAGTAAAGCCGCGTTTCCTGCGCGTGTTTATTTCGAAACATTTACACAAAACATCGAAACATGGGGCGTGGCTGTACACATACAGGAATACACAATGTTTTTGTCTTCCGAGACCGATGGAAAACATTCCCCGCGCGGGTAGAGAGGGCAAGGAATGTTTCATTTCTTATTAAGTATTACACCACTCACATGACCATTAAACATAGAAATACGGAAGAAATTATTTAACAATCCCAAATCTGTCTCTTCTATTCGTAACTCCTGATAAATACTAAAATTACGGGTCTGTAAATATGGCTTAACTCGAAATCTGGGGTCTGAAAAGGCCACTTTAGATGTTTCATATATTTATTTCCATACAAAAATCGTGAAATGGTAAAATGGCTATTGATCATCTCTCATCATCTGTTCCATCATATTAGAAAACATCAATTTTGACAGTTTTCAATAGAAATGCGTAAAATGGCGCACGTAATATGAGTTGAAAAATACATATATGAAACACCTAAAGGGGCCTTTTTAGGCCCCCTGTGTTTCTTCCTAGATTCTGCATCTGCAATCGCTAAAACTGCTTCAAATCTTGTCTACAAAAAATGTTTTGTTTCAATCAAAAAACATTTTTTATAGCTGGAGACAGCTCGTGTATGAAAACAAATGTTTTGAAACATGAGCAGGAGACGCGCCTTGAGGTAGTCAGTGTTACTTTATTTTTGATGAATTTTATGTGTTTCTAAGCATCATAGCTTTCTGCACATCTTCTTCCGCATAAACTTTAACTGTGGCAGTCACCAAAAATAAAAGAAATTAAACAAACAGTATAGAGGGTTTTGCAACCATCGCATTAAATAGGAAAAGATGCTTTGTAGTTGGTCGGTAACTTGTTGGGTAATAAGACTGTCAAATTTAGTGAGTAGTTTAGTTCACGATTTACGTGTCAGACGCTAAATTTTAATCCGATAAAGTAAAATTGCTTATAAGTTTAGTAGGAAACGCGTGGTTACTTCGATTAGGTTTTTGGACCACGTATTTTGACAGAAGTATTTCTTCTCGTGGCTTCAAGTATACTACTTAGTGTTAAATATTATATTGTGGGAATAAGTGGAAGCCCCAAAGGGAGATCTCCGACAGCGCGAGGGGTTATGCTCGGTCAGGCCGAATCCCGCTTGTAAATATTTCAGCTGCTGTATAAATGGCGCTGAGCTGTGAAAACTTAGAAAGCGCGATTCAGGACCGTGGCGCTTATTGTTCCGCCACAATATTATGTTAATAAAACTATACTTGCTTGCATAATTTTTCCATTAGATTGTAGTTTGTCTATTCATTAACAAGTTAATTTAAGTAATTCAAATGTGATATTCGACACTAGTGCGTAGTTTACTAGTGTCAGATATCACATTTTAATAAATTAAATTCACTCATCTGTCTGTCTGTTACAGGATCTAGAATCGGTGCCCTGTACTATATCGTACACGCTCAACGGCGTATCATTAGGTCCTGCGTACGAGTTCTCGAAGGACACGCTCGCCGGCCGCGCCCTCTTCCCGCACGTGCTCACTAAGAACACGTGCTACCGCGTCAACCTCGGCCACGACAGGTGAGATGCGCGCCGCCCGGTACCGCAGATAACACCTGCGCACCGTTCGGTATTGCAGAATACACCCGCCGTCCGGCATTGCACATTACACGCTCAACGGTGGAACATTACTGTGAAAAATGGGGACCACGAAACGGAAATTTTATTCAGAATACGCAACCGTTGGACCATATATACTCTGTTCAGATTCAAATTTAATCATTTTGTAAACAAACTGATATCCTGATACTGAGTACTGATATCACAGTATACTATAATATTACTAATTTAAAGGTCACATTTACCGTGCAATATACGTTAGTTTGGTTGAATCTGAACACAGTATATAAAGACAATTTTGTCACTTTTGTCGTTAACTTGGATAATAAAATTGGCATATTCGTTTGATAATTGAGCGGACTCAAATGTTAACGATCCATGTGTCAGACGCTAATCATATTACAAACAAGTGAAATCGATCAATCCTTCCCTGCAAGTATATTTGGTATGTTATTGATTTGATGATATGATAGCTATACACGCAGGTAGATCAATACTTTTGTATTTACTCTCGTGTACTCTGTAGTCCATGAGATCGCAAGCAAAATTACACGACAACTAAAGACTAGATGGCTGCTACTGTTTATACTCTCTATAACATACTACAACTATTTTAACGTCAACTAAAATCAGTAACGGATGTTTTGGGTGTATGATCTACTGTATGCTTCTATCTGCATATGTGAAGACGTTTCAGCAGAAAAATAATTTAAATATTGAAATAAAATATATTATACTAAATAAAATTATATTGCACTCTCTAAGGCGCTGACACAGGCGCTGAGATAATTAAACTCACAGAAACAGCTGATTTGAACGCGAAAGCAAAGACTTTGCCTAAGTAAAATTTAATAACATTGCACAATGAAATAACATTTAAATAACATCAATGCAAACATCCGTCAATGACCTACACAACGCCGTAAAGAGCTTAATGTCATTTTATGTGGTATAATTTTAACATTTTTTTTGCCTAAACGTCATACAAAAGAAGTAGATTATATGTCCAAAATATCCGTAATTGATTTTAGATGATGTTATATAATTATAATATACTTCTATTATTACTATTTACTAGTAAAGTTTAATATGGTGGCATAATTTTCATATTTTGGTAATTCGTATATAGTTTGTAATAATAACACAATGTTATTCTAGGGGCCGCCTAACATGGATTTTTTTACGTTCGATATTAAAAATGTAATGGATTTTCTAATAAAACAAAAATTTTGCAGATACAACATGCTCACCAAAACCAAGATCGTGCGTAAGCGCGTCGAAATACCCATCGAGGAGATTCTTGAAGAGAGAAAGAAGAAGCTGGAGGAGTTTAAGAAGCAGAGACAGGAGCAGGCGCGCATCAATCGCGAGCGGAGAGAGAAGGAGAAGCAGGAGAGAGACGAGAAGCAAAAGAAGAAGAAAGAGGTGAGTTACTGTCACAGCTGCTAGAGGCTGGGACTACATCACCCGGAATCTCTCCGATCGGAAAAAGCAGCGCTGAAAATATAACTCGGCTAATACAATATAGCTGAATAGAAAATCTAACACGGCAGTATTTAAAAACTCGGTGCACGTGTGTTCTATTTTATTGTATTAGTGCAGAGTTCTTTTTTCAGCGCTGTTATTTTTTGGCCGGAGAAATTCCAGATAATGTTTAGATAAGATGATGAAGATGTTTTGTTGGTTACCAATGGTTAGGTTAGGTCTTATAACCTGGGTGGGAGCCACTGTCTTGGCTGGAAATCCGCCGTGGTAGCTCGTGGCGTTGGTGCTCGCCGAGGTGCGCTTCTTCGCTTTGCAGAGGAGGTCACTAATCTCATGAGTGCGGAGGATGGGGCAACAGTGGTTGCTACGAAGGTGGGGTGAGGTCCTGGAGTAGTCGCCGTACCGCTAACATACGGCCGCGGGACTGCGCCCAATCCTTGCTGCGTGGACGCGCCGCAAGCGTAATCCTCTCGCCTTCCGCCTTACACAGGTGCTCGCTGGGCATGGATGCTTCGGTGCGTACCTGTGTAAGGTCGCCAGGACGGAGCCTACGCCAGCCTGCCACGAATGTGGCGCTGCGGAGGCGATGGGCCGTGCAGCGCCATGATCTTGTGGCAGTGCTTAGGCGGGACCTCTCGCTTTCGAGTGTGGCACGCTGCATGCTCGAGAGCGATGAGGCCTGGCAGGCGGCGGTCGCTTTCTGCGAACACGTTATTTCGCAGAAGGGGGCCGCGGAGCGAGACAGAGAGATCGATCCATCCTCTGCTCCGCTCAGCCGGCGTAGGACAGGAGTGCGTAGGCGTCGCATTGCGAGTCTCCGACCTCCTGTCTAACGGGGCTCTGGTTGAGGATGGCAACCTCCCCGGCTAGGCTAATCCCGGCGCCGAGGGAGACGCTCCAGTTTGCCGGAGTGGGCAATTAAAAAATTAAAAATTAGTGAGTAATTTTCCGGTTCCGGTCCCGGGGGTGTCCTGTGTTAAACAGATTCGGGACACTCTCCTTCATAGCGGTGGTTTTAGTGGGTAACGTATCGGCGACAGATTAAATGTCGCCGGGAGTCCCACATACCCCCGGGCCACCCGACCCGGGGGAGGCATAAAGCCTTTCCCTGCTAAATAATAAAAAAAACAGTCTTATAATCTAACTATTGGTAACCAACAAATACATCTACACCTACATCTCCACCTACTATGATTTCGGATTTTATCCTTGTTATACTTCGTGCGTCGTACGATGATATGGGTGACAGTTCTTATATTCCTTGCTACGCCAACTTCTTACAAGAAAACAAAAAAAAGCAAACGAAATAAATTATATTCCATTGACAAAAAATAATATTTTCTTTAATTATAAATGAAACTGATATTATTCTTATTATTAACTCTGATATCTTATAATAAGTGTGAAATATAAATATGAAATTAAATTAAGAAAATATGTCATAAAAATGGCAGATGCATGTAACGGAACTTCTGTCAATAGAGATTGACACTGTTGAATCGACATCAAATCGATGAATAGGAGCGGCCATCTTGTGATCGTATTGCAACTCGGAAATGTCAGTACGAGTGCATCTGCCTTGTATGCGATTTGTGTTTTCGTTGCGTCTGCTTTGAGTTTTTGTTGATTTTGACTTTTGTTATTGTTTCTTGTTGGGTTTTTTGTCATTGTTTTTGTTTCCGATTCCGAAACGAGCTCGCAATCTTCGAGTTCCGACTGCAGTAAATAAGAAAATAAACGATTTGAATAGTTTCTATTCTTTTATTATTATTTTTTTACAAATTACCCATTTCTTAGCAATTTAATTCACAAATCTAAAATCGATAATTCCGATTTCATTTCCTTTACGAACTAATTCGATATTTTAAACAATCGATTTTCGTTAGGTAACTTCACTATGATTGTCAATTATTATCTGTCACGCATATCTTCTTAGGACGCATATAGTATAATAACTTCTATACCCGGCATATTTCAGGGTTGTCCTTTTGGTTGGTTTGGTTTGGGTAAAATATGATTTAATGTGGACCCATTGGTAAACATTTCATTGCTGTCGACACTGTTTTTTTAATATGAATTTTGTACCATGTCCTTTTATTGATTTACTTTTTAGGAGCGCGATAAACAGGAGAAGGAGCGTAAAGAGCGCTTGGCGGAGCGACGCGAGCGCGACGAGGTGGACGTGGACGACAGGGACAAGAGCGAGAGCGCCGACAAGTCTATAGACGAGGACGCCGATGACAAGAAGGACGACAAAGACGAGTCTATGGTTGGTACTTATTGCCATTTTGGTTAAAGTTTTTTTTTGTGGTTTACATTGGCCTGTTTTGTTATTAAATGCAAAGTAATTGACGGAAATTTAAGTATATAAAAAACATAAATATTGTTTTTATTAAGTTTTGAAACTAAGAATTGGTAAAAAATATAAATTATTTTGTGTTCACATCAAGATTGCTTTTATTAATTTAGTTTTTTTTTAAATTCCAGTAACATCATTATATAGGAAATTTATTCGAGTTTCTAAATTTATATAACAAGCAATGGTTTTAGAATCAAATTATCATTAAAATCTTGAGAGAAAAGAAATGCGGCAATTTACACCTTACGACACGATATCGTGCCTACGCGCATCGATTTTTTAAATTTTGTCTTTACAACAACGTTCCACAATAACAGGTTAAAACTTTACAATAGAGTAGTTGAGTACATGTAAAATATTTAGTTTCATTTATGTAAGGTTGTTCAAAATAAATTACGGATATTTTGGTCATATGACCTTCTGCCCATACTGCTTGTGTCAAGACGTTTAGGGAGAGAAAAATATACAAATTCGAATTACATCACCCTCTTTAAGGTCATTGACCTCACACAGCTGATTTTATTGATATTTGAAGTCTTTGCTCCCTCTTAAAATCGCCTGTGAGGTTAATGACCTCAGCGCCTTAGAGAGCGCGATCTCATTATTTTGTATGGTTTTTTTTTAATATTAATTAATTTTCAGCCTAAACTTCTTAACCTAAGCAATGGATCCTATGCCCAAAATATCCGTAATTTATTCATTCAACTGCAGAAATGAGTGACGTCAGACTTTTGTATGGAACGTTTTCAAAATTCCGTATTATGATACGGAATCGCGAAATCGCTGTCTGTACCTTTGAAAATATTTATTTTAAAATAAATACTGTTTCTTCTGAGAAGTTACTCATTTTTTGCTTTGGCATAAGTTTCTTCTCGTCGTTTTAAGTATGTGTATTGTATATACACGTAGAATGTAGCGTGTAATTCTTTTTATTTTTCCAGGAGAACGGTGATAAACCGGAAGAGGAGCAAGAAACATCGGAGGTGAAAGCTGAGCCGTCCTCGCCCAAAGCGGACGACGAACAACCCAAAGAGTTGGAGAAAACTGCGGATGACAACAAGGAACTTGATGTTAAAACTGAAACGAGTATGTGTTGTTCAGTTGTAGTATTCTCTATGGTGGTCTCAATCTTATACTTCACACAAGCAAATCTTGCACTATATAATATATAACGTCTTCGAAAATCAATTACGGATACTTCGGGCATGATTCGGGCGGGCATTCGGGCGGATGATTCACTGCTTGTTTAAATGCGTTTAGGCAAAAATATTTGTCTAGTATGAGTAAATTATCATTGAACATACAAAAAAAAATTACAGCCGAATGCATAACCGCCTCCTTTTTTGAAAGTCGGTTAAAAATCATCTCGTGTTTGGGTGACTCTCCGCTAAACGCAAACTCGCCCATATAAATAAATAATTTTTTTTCGAGTAGGACAATTATTTTCTGCCTAAACGTCTTCGCATAAGCAGTAAATCATGTACCCAAAATATCCGTAATTGATTTTACCAAACTTTATATATTATAATTAATATAAGGAATCAGAATCTCTTCAACTATTTCCATGAAATTTAGTATACAGGTCATATACCTATATATTATGACGAGGCATGTCGAGGCCAGAAGTGTTCACACATAAACTGCCCAACTTTTGGGAATGTTTGGGGCAGTCAAGGTTTGACATTTGTCATCTTGATATTTTGAAATCTGCTTTCCGTAGTATAATCAGTCCGCACTTAATTGTCAAAATCTTCTGAAATCAAAATGGCGTTAATTTATCTTGTATGAAGTTTTTTTTTGCCAAATGTACATCATAGCCTTATAGTTTTGGAATCATTGATGCAGGGGGTTTTAGAGGTGAAAAATCGATGAACTTATGTAAAATCCGCTATGTATGGGTAGGACTTTATGGTTTTGCAAATTAGGTTCTTGGGTGCGAGTCTCGGTCAGACTAATAATTTTCAGATTATTTTTGGAGTTTACTCCTTAAGAACTAATTTTCATATATAAGCCCGGGGTCTGAAAATCTATGGAAGTAAAATCGAATTCCCGATGTCTGACGGTCACACGGCGATGTCATACGATGTTAACCGAAGATGTCACACTTTTAAGTTCTCCGTTCAATATCAGAAAATATAATAAAATTGACTACCTTCAAAAAGTAAACAAAACATTTTTTTTAAACAACGTTTAGCACACCAATGCAAATTTCACTTTTTTATAAACTCCAGTCGTGCGTCGCAGCTGACACGCACACTTTTTTAATACCTATCGCCTATTTTTCCATACTAGATACTAGAACTCTGAACAAAGCTCCCGTCTCCCAGGTGGCTTTTTGTGTGAGCTAATGAATGACACACATGTTACTTTAAGCTAATTAAATTTAGGTTTATCTTTAGAAAGAATATAATTTGTTTATTTCAAATATAATGTTTGTTCAACAGAGACTGACCCTACAGAAATCACGGAGGAAGAATTTAACAAGGGTCCAGTACTTGATAAGAGGATCAAGTTTGTTATAAGGTAAGTTGGATATTCCGAAAAAGTGTAGCCATACATAAAACTGCCTATTATCCAATCAATTGATCGATTGGATCTGTTAGAACTAAACGTGTATCGGCGTGGGTTGGCATGTTCCTCCCACACTGCTTATGCGTGCACTCAAAAACACCACCGCTGCCAGTTGAGTTTTGCAACCTATATCTGGGCCACAGGGGTCGTCGAGCACCTCTAAAACCCAACCTAAAGATATTATTCCCCCATGCTTCCCCAGGTACACAGTCGACGAGGAGCTAGACGGCGCCGAAGCCTGTCTCCTGCCCGGCTTCGTGCTACTGACCGCCGCGGAGCTGGTGCCCGGCCCGCGCCGGCCCGCCACCACTCAGGAGTGCGAGGTATTACACGGCATACACACGAGTGGGGATAATGTATAGTCAATGACACGAGCTGAGGATCAAACTCGGAGGCCAAAAGTTTGCGTTTGTTTGTGCCAAATTAAAATGATTTTAGAGCCATTTGAACGGCAGGAAACAACTATCTATCGTATCCTATACTATTATTAATGTGAAAGTATGTGAGGCATCCGTACTCACTCATATGGATGGATGGATGTTTGTTACTCTTGCACGCAAAAAAAAAAATACTTAACTAATTTTGATGAAATTTTCTATGGTAGTAGTTTAAGCTCTGGATTAACACAAGTACGACGTGTTCCCGTGGGACACTGTTTTTATGCTTTACCGTCTCACGCCCAAAAAGATGAACCGATTTGAATTAAAATTGGAAACTTAATCCTGAAAAGGTACAGTTTTTCCGTGGGATACTGTATTTACGCGGGCGCAGCCGCGGGAAAAAGGAAATATTTGTTTATTTATTTGCATTGAATAGGCTTCGAAATTACTGGACAGATTTTAAAGAAATTTTGCACAGATAGTAGACCACAGGGAAGGACATGGGCTACTTTTTATTGCGGCAAAATGTACGGTTCCAGTGTAATTTCCTCTTGCGCGCAAGTCAAGTCGCGGGCAACATCTAGTATAGTCTGTCAAGGCAAACGTTGGTTTGCGGTATCAAGTAACTACATTAACAAAATACTCGTAATGTTCAATTTCATAGCAAACACTGTGGGACATCAAAATCAAATCTAAAAATGTTATTAAATAACACTCACGGAATCACGGATCATTTTTATATATTACATTAAATGTTTAAACTACACAAAAAAAATCCCCATAGTCAGTGTAAATCAAGTTAGCTAATATTTAGATTCCCTAAGGCCGCTGCCTCGGAATTTAGCGGTGAGCGGCGCGGCGGCGGGCAGTGACAGCTGCGCGCACAGCTGCGACGACGCGCGCAGGCGGCCGCCATGCCATAGTCACTTGACAGGAGTGCATTTCTGACAAGCGGCGACTGGCGCCCGCTTGCCAGAAATGCACCGCGAAATTCGAGGCCTTACAATACGACATTTGAACTGTCACACAACTTTCATCAACTTTTGGTATCTAATTTTGATCACCTCTTTTTGGCTTTGACTATAAACAATACACAGGTTAAAATCAGACTTAGTCCCAATTTCACCAACGACTTAATTTTAATAATTTGTCTAAATATCATACCTCCTCTTTCATTAATATGAAGAACGAGAGAGATAACATGATACTTAATCAACTATAAACTTTAACAGACGTTGGTGAAGTTGGCAATAAGAATTCAAGAAAAATCACACAACATTATAAACTAAAGTTAATATCATAAAGTGGGTGCATATACTGCACATACAAATATGCGCATAATACACGTGAAGACAGAAGACTGAAAGCAGTTATTAAATATGCCTTTTACTTCCTATTGGTTTTTTAAAACTGGATTGAATCTATTATAAGCTCTATGTTCTATTCTATTCATAGACATAATACTGTAGATGGCTTCGTGACGTTATTGGAAGAAGATTTCTCTACATTATATTTTGGTTTGGTTTCCTTAATTCTATTTTTACTTTTGGATTGTACAAAAAGTAATGGACGATTGAGTCCAAAAATTTCAATTTCGAACAGCGAGGCAAATCGTAGCCTAAGTGTGAAGCCTACACAAAGGAGGCCGCATCGAGCCTGGTTGGCATAAGTGCAATTTGCATGAATTTAATTAAAAATATTTATTTCTAATTGAGTGGCTTAAATAGAACCTTTGTCAAAGCCAAGTGCACCCTCGGTCCCGCAGCGACGCCCGAGCCACGCAGACGCCGCCGCCCCCGCCGCAGCATAGAAGGTGTTTCTATTATAGTGTTAATCTATATCTAGCTAATGATCTATATACAATAATGGAGACATCTCCGAGGTAAATCCTATCCTTGGTCTGGACAAACTGCATTGGAAATTGTTTCCATAGTAAATCCTATCTTTATCCGGAATGCATTGCCATATGCAGTAAAACTGTTTTATTGGTACATATTAGGGTGGGATGAAAAGTTCCTATCTACCCTTCCTATCCTCGTAAAATCCTAAAGAGCAAAGAAATTTTTAGCTGCAATAGTCCATCTGGATTAAAACTAAACTGTCAGGCGAAGACTACAAACTGCATTGTTTACAGCATTATGGAAGATTCCTACTGAAAAAGAAACTGTCTGTCGACGCGGAAGGACTATGAACTGTCTCGATTTGAGTGAGACCAATACAGGACGGTCACTTTATGTGACTTTGTGATATGTATGAATGAATTAAACCTATAAAACAATCATAAGAAGAAATCATGAAAATTCACACACTGTCCAATCCGACTTAGTTCTGTAGATCAGCTTGTTAATGATTATGTTTCCGTAGGTCATTCTCATGGTTGGCATGCCAGGCGCAGGCAAGACGTTCTGGGCAAGACAGCATGCTGCTGCCAACCCTGATAAGAGATACAACATCATCTCTACCGGCGCTCTCTTCGATCGGATGAAGGTATGTATAACCAAAGACAAACACACACATGATAGAAATCGCGAAATTTTGAGTTTGTACCTTTGACATGTTTTAAAGTCAATATTTAGATATTTCAGAATGAGGTAAGTAAGAAAATATTTAAGCAGACAAATGTAACTTTATAATTCATTGCAAGATTTCTTTTTCAAGATTGGGGTAAGTTTTACAAGTAAATGACACAATCTAGAGAGTTAAAAATAGGTGAGTGAAATTAGGTTAATTAGGAAAATGTAACTAAATATGGATAATTCATTTTGAAATAATAATCACAAGTTTTGTTGACTGTTTAACTTAAAAGTCGGTTAATTAGATGACAAGTTTTTTCTTTTTCTAGAATCTTGTCATAGCATATTACCTTATTACTATTATTAGTTATTAATAAGATGTAATATTGGCCTTAAAATATTTCAAAGGAATCGTGGTTAATAAACAATTGGTTTATCAAACACTGCACATATCTAATCTCTTTCCCTTTCAGCCTATAACGTTCGAAAAAAACTCTAATTTGGAAAAAATAAGTCATTGCAAGTGTGCATACTAATGTTCCGTCTGTGTTTTCAACAGGGTGTCTGAACGACCATTTATAAAAAATTATACCATATAGCTGATTAACGATACCAGTGAGAAGTGTGAAGAGGACAACACAACAAGGATACAACTGGTATCGCATACTATATTCCAAGGGTGTCCACCCTTACTAGGCTAAGTTAGTGTAAGCGTGTCCGGGGGTAAGTGTCTTCACTATATTAGTGCATATGTGCAGGTGGACTGCAAACCGATTCGGGCGACCTACGAGGGCCGTTGGGACGCGATGGTGTCAAAGTGTGCGAAATGCGTGCTTAAACTGTTGGAAATCGCCAAAGGGCGGCGCAGGAATTTTATTCTAGACCAGGTCAGTATACGCATATCACACCTACTTCAGGACCAATCGAGATCTATTCCCCCTCTTATTTCTCTGGGCTTGGACTGTAGTATAGTTTGGATAAGACCCAGGTACGTGTAGCATGTAAGTCAGTATGCGGATCTCTATTGAGCTTGTTCTAGGTGCGATGCGGCGCCATCTATCGAATCTATTAAATTCGATTGTGGCGCCAACCGAGTTTAACTATGCTATTCAATATCGGCGTGCGACTGGGCGCCATCTGAGTCTAACGGAAATATGCTATATCGGCGCGTGCGCAGACGAACGTATACCCGTCGGCTCAGCGGCGCAAACTGCGGGAATTCGACGGCTACCGACGAGTCGCAGTTGTGGTGGTCACAGACGCGGAGACATACGCTGACAGATGCCGACGCCGCGAGGAGGCCGACGGCAAGGAGGTGCCGGACGGGGCGATCGTTGACATGAAAGGTGTGTAGAGCACCTATGAGAGGTGTAGAGCACCTTAAAGAGGTGTAGTGCACCTATAAGAGATGATAGGGTTAGGTGTCGCTGGTGCATGCGCAGGAATGTTTTCGCATTAAAGTTACTTTGACAATTGACATGTATACGACACCAGGTCGCGATTCACGTAACAATGTTTTATATAATCTCGTTTGGGTTAGTATGGTGTTATATTACCAACTGAAACGATGTTATATACCATATAGTTGATGGTACATGAATTGGCCTTTGGTGTTGATAGTAACAAGATGCCATTGACAGACCCCCATGCGCGAAAAATAGAGGATTTGTTGACAAATCTATTAATGCAAGTAAGCTATATCGCGTCGCGCCTATGTATACGTATATATATGTATACAAATATCCGAAAATGTTCTGCTTCTTGTTTATTTCAATGTTACTTGTAAAATAAACTTTAGTGCGTATTCATTCCAGCGCTCGTAAAAGTGTAAGGTTCCATTCACACCGAGATGGCAGATAAGAGCTATGAGCTATGAATTTTATCGTAATGTATGACACTAATAATTAAGTTAAAAATCGTGTAACTCGTTTAAATAAAAAAGGGGCTGATACAAATGTTAGCTTCGAATGTGTACAATTGTCAAATTATCTGTGGAAAAAGGGAATAGTTAGCTCCTTTTTTTATTGAAATTAGTTATAGACTGCTTGCCGTCGTCTCATTGTGAATTGAGTCTGCTGCGGCGACTCGCTCCCGGTACTACCTTCACTCATCATTTCATCCTATTGCAGCCAACTTCACGCTGCCTGAGCCGAGCTCGTGGCTAGACGAGGTGATCTACGCGGAGCTCGACGCGGTCAAGGCGAAGGAGATCATCGAGATATATCATCAGGAGGCGGCGGCGGCGGGCGCGGCTCGCGAGCGGGACAGGCGCGCGCGCTCCGACTCGCGCGAGGGCCCGCCCGCTAAACGCGCGCGCTCGACCGAACGCCGCGACCGACGACCGCGCGAAAGAGGTCAGTAGTTACGCCTTCTGGTGTTGACGCTGATACAGTACCCTGCGAAAAATAATCGAATCTGCTCCGTGGCTCAGAGGGTAGACCGCTTGTCTGGCACCCGTGGTTTGATCCCATATAAAAAAAATCTCAAGTACATTATGTGGAAGAAAAACGCCAAAAGGAAATACGCACATAGTTGGCTTCAGACTTATTGACAAATCAATCCCCTTCTGTACTAGGCAGATTATCTGTGAGAATGACGTATTGGCTGGTCAAACGATATTTCAAACCGCCTGTAGCAGGCACTACTTTTTAGCAATAGGTAGAGTGATTCGAGAGGAAGTTTATATGTTATGTGTATAATATATGGAATAGAAGCAGAGGCGGGTCGCTAGTACTGTATAAATCAACAGAGTCGAATCAAATAACAGATGAAAATACCGTTTATAAGTTAAAAAGTTACCGTTACAAAGTTTTTTTAACAATAATATTATCCACTTTTTAACCGACGAAAAAATGGAGGAGGTTCTCAAGTCAACGCGTATTTTTTTCTCCAGAGGACCGTTGGGGTGGTGGTGGTGGTGGTAGCGGCGGTGGCGGCGGCGGTGGCGGTGGCGGCGGCAGTGCCAGTCGCTGGGGTCCGGCGAGTGGTGGTCGTGGCGGTCGCTGGGGCGGGGGCGGGGGCGGTCGCGACCGCAGTGGCGGCGGTGGTGGTGGCGGCGGCGGCGGAGGCGGCGGCGGCAGGTTCGATCGCGGCTGGAGCGGCCCCGGGAGCAACAGGTAATTTTTTAGTATAGTAAAACATAGATATGTTTAGTCGTATCGAGGCTAAGAGCTTTTAACAGCAGATAATATGTTTATTTTATTGACATAGACCCAGACAGTCAATCAGAATTAATCACTCCAAGAAAGTATTGTGACGTTATTGTGTTTATCAATTTCAGGAACGAGTACGGACGCGACCGTGACAACTTCCGCGGTGGTCGCGGCGGGCGTGGTGGCGGCGACCGAGGCGGCCGCGGCATGGGCGACCGCTACCGCGACTCACGACCGTCCGGCCGCGGGCCGTCCGCCGAGGGCCGTGGACCACCGAACAAGAATCAAGGTGACAGGAATATAATAATGAATGGCCTATTCGATCGGACGTTGTAAAAACAGCGTACCTAACACGTTAAACTAACACGGCACGCTAAGCACCGCTGCTAACAATCTTAAGCTAGCTCAGCAAAAGATAAAAAAAAATTGTATGGTTTTCGAAAAATTTACGACATTGGCATTCTCAGTATATATTTTAAATACTTTAAAACAATATGTACATGTATTATACAATTTATGAATCGTCACAACATAAGCAAGTATTTAAAGCCTCGTATCCACTCGGCAACATTTAGAGCCCAATACGTGACGTATCGACATGTTTGTGTGACGGTGGTAACGTTGCAAAATACCGCGCGACGTTGCCAGCTGGCGCGCAAAATGATTTGTAGTTGTGATACAAATGTTCCGCGCTAACTTTCAACATATTATTGTCTTACAACATGTCGCGCCAAATGGATCTGAGGCTTAACTCGCATTGATTTATCGCAGGCGGTGGCATGGGCGGCGGCGCGGGTTCGTGGCAGCGCGGCTCGGCGGGTGGCCGCGCGCCCAACCGGCCTAACCAGCAGGGACGACCAGTAAGAATTCCTGTTTGTATTTATTCGGCGATACAAAGCGTTTAGAAGTCGTAATGTAAGTAGAAAGGTAGAACATAGTTAATTTTACTTGTTATAAATTGGATTTTATGAGGGGATGTTGTTAGGTGTCCCAAATATGGGTATAAATTTTTTTTTTTGAAAATTTGTAACTAATTTTTTATAAATGCTAAAACAAATCTAAATATGACGAAAAATCGCGTTCTGTACTAATATTTTGTTCTACTACGAAACCAATATAAGTGCAAAAATTAGGTAAATCAGGCTCAAAATAAAACAAGGCTGACATGAATACTTATTTAAACTCATAAATTAATTACAAGTAACGATAACTTCTCTTTAGGTCAGCTTTTACAGGCCTAATACAAGTTTCTATGTTGACGACACAGCTCAACAAGAACTTCGTTATTTTAAATATTTTTGCCGTGATTACGAACTATGAAGATTACTGTCAAAGAGTGCAGTTTAGATGTCTTTACCTTGATCTTTCCCGATAATCTCCCTGGTTTTTAAAATCCAAGAAGCTGTTCTCTATGGTCAAATGTAGCAATAATATTGGAAAATTTCCTTCTTTTCAATTACGTCGATGCATATAACTATTAGGTAACAGTTTTCCATTCCGATATACTGAGATTACTTCACATAAGTTGTTTTGAAAGTCATTCTGATTGCTTCTGTCCTGGATTCGTACATAGACGAGAAAATCTCGTCTGACATGCTGCATTCAGAACTCAGACAAAGAAACAGAAAAAGAAGAATAAAATCATATAACAGATTCTCTGTTATATGATTTGTATATGACTGAATGTTTTGAATATTCCATGTTATTTACAGAAAACGTAGAAATTACAGCTAATAACTCTTTTTTGTCAAACAATATTTAATATTGCACATCCTAATGCCTTCAAAAAATAAAAATTGTGGGAGAATAAGTATTTTCAAATAAACAAAGCGAACGAAACCATTGTTTAGGTGGTGTAGACATAAAAATATGAAATAATAAAGAAAAGTACAAGAAGTAACCTTTTTTTCTTCTTCTTTTTTTAGACGTTAGACGTTTTGTCTAAGTTTTTTTCTTTCACCGCAATTTTTTTTGTCTAAACCACCTGAGCAATAGTTTGGATGACCTTGCTGTCTTTGTTTCTTTGAAAATTATTTGTCTTCCTCAATTGTAATCTTTTTCAAGTTGTCAGAATAATATGTTTTATAATCTTATTAAGAATATAATCTTATTATTACGTGGGTAACACTGAAAATGTTTAGAACTGGTCAGTTAGAAACATTGCTAATGAAAACTTTTTTTCAATTTAATTTTAGAACTCTTTGGTAACCTAATGTAGTATATTGCATTCATTTGTCATTTGTTTTTTGTGAATTGGCGGCAAATCTAAAACTCTTGTTACACGTGAAAATGAACCTAACCCGAGAAAATTTTCGGTCAATGATTTATTATGACTTTCGTTGTGGGCTTACTCAACAACAAAGCTATGATAGGCTGCGATTAGCATTTCTTAATGAAGCCCTATCTCGTGCCACTATTTACAATTGGTTTAACGAGTTTAAGCGTGGACGTAGCAATCTCAATGATGATCCGCGTGAGGGACGTCCTTTAACAGCGACTACTTAAGATAACATCAGTGCTGTGCGACGCATGATAGAGAAAGATAAGAGAGTCCTATCAGCAGATACGGGCAAGCCTAGGCATTGGTATGAGTCAAGTTCAAAAAATATTACACGAACATTTTGACGTCAGGAAGCTTTGTACCAGATGGATTCCCCATACGTTTGATAAGTTCAACGGCGGTGACTCAAATGCTGTATTTGACATCGTCACAGGTGATGAAAGCTGGATATATTGCTACGAACCCGAAACCAAAAGACAATCAGCTCAGTGGGTGTTTCCTTTCGAGGATCGGCCAACTAAGGTAAAGAAAGGAAGAATTCAAGGAAAAAAGATGATTGCCTCATGATGATGCCTCATTCTTTGGTCGGAAAGGTCATTTCGCGACAATTGTGCTAGAAGATGGAAGGACAGCTGTTACTGCAGACTGGTATGTCAATCGCTGTTTGCCTGTTGTCTTCGTGTTGTTCGACAGCTGCGCCCTCGAAGCAGGATCCTCCTTGGTGAAGACAATGCTTTAGCGCACTCCGCAAAACTTACTGTTGAATATTTGACTATGGCAGGTGTCAAGATAATGAGTCATCCGCCATACAGTCCTGACCTGGCGCCCTGCAACTTTCATTTATTCCCAAGAACTAAAGATAAAATTCGAGGTATTCGCTTTACGAGCCCTGAAGATGCGGTGAAAGCGTGCGAAAATGCCATAGAAGAGACCCCTAAGGAAGAATGGGTCCACTGCTTTTCTCAGTGGTTCCATCGAATGCGACGATGTGCAGAGAGGAACGGAGATTACTTCGAAAAACAATAAAAGTATTGGCAACTTTCTATATTAAGTCGTTTTTCATTTTCTAAACATTTTCAGTGTTACCTAGGTATTATGTTTCTTTAACTGGAGTCAGTTTGACTTCTTTCTCCTTCTTCTTTCGTTCATAAATAATGTAAAATACACTTAAAATGGGACTGCCAAAGCTTGACGATTATGTGTTGATTTTGCATCATTTATTTTTTTATCACTCTTGAATTTAACAGACATCTTTATTTTGCACACAAGGAATCTTAAGAAACTACGTATGAAACGACAAATGAAACAATAAATTTTTATAATTAAATAAATAAACAGGTCATTCAGGGTTTTCACCTTGTAACTTGTATGGGAAAATTAAAATCGCATGTCGTTTGCATAGAGTTAAGAGTTAGAGATTGGAAGTTAGAATATTTTTTTAAGAGTTAGAGATTGGAAGTTAGAATATTTTTGTTATATCAGTCTTAAGTACTACAAATAATGTAAATATCTTTCGTATGTTATGTGTTGTGTTGGACAAAATAAACGTTTTTTATCTTGTTTTAACGATGATCATTACAGGACACATCCCTGAACCCGAAAGCCAATCAGAACCAGAGCAACCAGAATGCTCAGAACCAGCAGGGCTGGAACCAGTGGGCCAACCAGTGGGGCGGCTGGGGCAATTGGGGCAACCAGAACCAGGGTAACTGTGCATTTTCACTGCTTTAGGGCCCATTTCACATTCTTCAATGAGTCCCTAATAGCCTCTGCGCAAGAATTGCAATTTCAGAAATTTTCATTTTAAAAAATATGTCAAGACCACAGACATATATACTATAGACGAGGTATGTCAAGGCAAAAAGTAACCCCACTTAAATGGTCCCACTTTTGGGGTTGTTTGGGGTCATTTTGACATTTGAGGTATGGTGAAATCGAGATGGTGTAACTTTTTCTTGTATGAAAATTTGTTCTGTCAAATGTACGTCATAGCTCATCATTACTTTTAATCATTGGTCAAGAGTCAAGATATAAAACTTGTAATTAAGCAGCATACAAATGAAGCGCGAGAGTCAACATTTTCATAGTAATACATCTTCTCTGAAAACCGACAATAATAATGCTTACGTTGATAAAATCTAGAGAAATTTTGCTCAGCATAGATCATAGTTAAAATCATACAATATATTCAATAATACACACTTGTACTTATCTGCCTTTTATTGACTTTGAAAGAATAACGTAAAGTTTTTTTAATTTAAAAAATTAAATTTTGGTTTACTCCTCAAGAAACGATTTTCATATGTATTTATGGTACGGTGTCACACGATGTTAGCCGAAGATGCGTTGGTCGCTTTGCATTGCACACCAAATTTTACTTTTTAGATTAAAATCCAGTCATACGTCAGAGCTGACACACACACTTTATTTTACATTCCAGGTTGGGGCAACTGGAACAACTGGGGCTGGGGCAACACACAAGGTCAAGGTCAGGGACAGGCGCAGGGTCAGCAGGTGCAGGGCAAGGGCAACCAACAGCAGAACCAGCAGCAGTGGCCGGCCAACTACACCGCGCAGCAGTGGTACCAGTGGCAGCAGTGGCAGCAGCAGCAGCAGGGTTGGCCGGGGGTGAGTTGACGACTGTACAGTGTACCGGACTGTTAGTGTGGTTGCCGGCGATACGAGGTAGGTAGGCTAGGGTTGTCAGGGCAACTACACCGCGCAGCAGTGGCAGCAACAGCAGCAGGGCTAGCCGGGGGTGAGTTGACGACTCCACAGTGTACCGGGCTGTTAGTGTGATTACCGGCGATACGAGGTAGGTAGGCTAGTGTTGTCAGGGCAACTACACCGCGCAGCCGTGGCAGCAACAGCAGCAGGGCTGGCCGGGGGTGAGATGACGACTGTACAGTGTACCGGGCTGTTAGTGTGGTTGCCGGCGATACGAGGTATGTAGGCTAGGGTTGCCAGGGCAACTACACTGCGCAGCAGTGGCCAAGAATATAAAATTATATTATTTTTTATACGATTTCTTTTGAATAACGTCTCGCAGCTATGTGTGCGTGACTAGACGAATGCAGGGGTGCGCGTGGCGAGTGAGACGTGTGTTTTTCAAGACAGGACTTTCATTCACGGGGCTGGTCGATAGTCGTTTCGTGCTTTGTCATAATTGACAATATAATTGGCTGAGATCCGCTGGTGCTCGAGCTGTCATTTGTAGAGGGTGTCGCACCTGTGGCAGTGGTACCAGTGGCAGCAGCAGGGCTGGCCCGGGGTGAGAGTTGACTGTACCAGATTGTTGAGGTGTGGTTGCCGTCTACACGAGAGTTGAGGATGTGCTTGCCGGCCGACATGGCTACCAATTTGGTTTCCAATTGTACCAATTTTTATCGTACGAAAAATTATTTAGCTTATTGTAATAATTCCTTGTCCAAACCAATCATGGTTCCCCACGGCTATGTTCATATGAAGAGATAAGTCTACATTTCTTCTATCAATCAATAATTTATTTCACAGAATGTGATTAACAATTGTGCATACCTATTGGTATTTCAGTTCGTGATTAATTAATTTATAAGTTTACTTACCTGGCATGTTTATGATTTGCACACGCTATTCTAATGGCAGAATGTAGGATATTTTTATTATTGTAATTTTGTAAGACCTGTATACCACATTTTGCAATAAATGATTTGAAATTGAATGTTACATCCTACCATAACAATGGTGTGTGAATGTCAAAAGTAATTATTATTACTATATATAGAAAATACAAATTCAATTATTTAATTTGTTGTGTCATAATATGTAAATGTTGTGTTACAGTACCAACAGAGCGGCAACCAGGCCGGGCAGACGAGCGGCAACGATCAGGCGCAGGCGTGGGCGCAGTATTACCAGGTCACTAAACTGTACCCTTTTGTACCGTTTCCGTGATTGTATGCACAAATAAAGAGTTTTTTGTCTATCCATTATAACAACGCGCGCCAACAATATGCACAACTAGATATTTTTAATTACACGGATTTTAACGTGATTTTTGTCCATAGACAGAATAAAGTAGGTAGACTGTGTCTAAATTTTGTGCCTAAATTTCTTCCAATTCTAATAATTATTATTCCATATATTGTGTATGTGAAAGCACACACACTAGCACGCAACTTTTGGCGCGCGACACGGTGCTCGAAATGTTGAAAGCGTGGAACTTTTATTTAACAACGATGTCTTAAGTGCCTGACCATGTTGCGCGCCAGCCGCTGGTAACGATGCGCGTTTAGGAAAATTGCCATAAATTACCGCGGCTTAACAGAACTGTGTACAGTAGAAACTGATTTTTACGGCACCGAGCTCAAATAAGACTAGGACTATATTATCCTACTTACTAGGGGAAAATTCAGAGCACTAAAAATACAACTCTGCGCTAATACGAATGAAGAGTTAACATGACAATTCGAAGTGTCGAGCTATCATATAATATGACATTTGACTCGACACTCATGTATCGGATTTTCAACTCTATTAGCGCAGAGTTACTCCGGATCATATAATCCCAGCCTTACTGACGATTTTTCGTTACGCTGAGTTTGAAATCACAATGATGATAAAGTATTATTCCTGTTTCAGAACTACGGCGGCGGCAACGCGGCTAACACGAATAACGCAGGCGCAGTCGACAAGAAGTGATAAAAAAGTACACAAACGGACACACAGGCAGGCTTTATACAAGTTCAACATATATCTAACCGAGTTTAACAAAACAAAAGTTTATATAAAAATTAGCTACCCTAATTATATTGGCTTCTCGCGGGTGCAAATTATCATACATATGAAGATTTCTCTTGAATCACTGTATTATGTATTGCTGAAAAATGCACAACGGATTTCGTTGTGTAGAAAAGATCTAAGCGGACAGACAGCGGAAACAACTTCATTTTATACTATGTAAAGGTATATTCTTGTATACTCAAATATAAATGTATGTTGTTAAAAATAGCTGTAATTAAAATTCTATCATCGTATTGGTCGGTTTAATATATCTTCTTATATTATCTTAATCATAATTTTATTAGCTGTTGCCCATTAAAATACATAATATACTTGAAGTCTGTCTGATTTTTAAAAATGCCTGCATGTGTGTCTGTCAAATTGACGAATAAGGAATTAAGTTTTTTTTTGTTGAAATTACAACAAATCCTAGGGTATTTTTTATATAGATTGTTGCACTGTGCACGATTGGATATTAAAATCAAATGTTTGGCATTATTAAATGTATGTAAATATAAACCACTAGAAAATGTTATGGGGTGTCCAAATGTTTATCTACAAAAGGAATAGAATAGAGATTTTTAGTTGATTTCAATAAAATTGAAAGAAATTCTACATGTTGACTAAGGGTCAGCGCAGGCAGAGAGGAATAATCCTCGCGCGGTCTCAGGCATTTTCTGTTTTATATCGGGCGTCCCTTCGAAAATCCTCTCCGCTGCGCTCATCTCTGTCTACGCTGGCCCTTAAGTTTAACGCCGATACTCAGTTCACCAAAGATACAAAAACATTAACGGACGATTACCGAAACTACTTAATTTAAGTGGAACTTGAGTCGCATGCTGTCAGCGACAGTGATCGCATGAATTTGAAGTCGAGTTTCAGTATCGGATCGTAAGTGTTTATAAAACGCTTATAATATTGTAAATAAAATTCATTTCTGTTGCGTTCGCTGCGTAGTAAATAATCGGATACCCAATAATCACAAATGCCCATTTTATGTAGGATTATACTTTTTTACTAGGGTACACATAAATGCTACGGCTATACTATCGACAGTAACTTCATGCTAAATTGGGCTTTATTTCTACGATTGCCGAAACCCTAGTCCAATAGGACTTTCAACTTTATTCGCTAAAAAATAAGGTTTACTTGTATTTTCTTGTCATAATAACAAAATGAACGCGATAGTAGAGTCGATAGCATCAGAGTGAGTACCGAGTATGTACCGTTGACGCGACATACTCTCTCGGGCCGTGTATTGACAATTTTGTTCTTTTTGTTTTTTTTATTGACCCCCTACGAAAACTGAGGGGTATTATAAGTTTGACGTGTCTGCCTGTCTGTCCGTGGCATCGTATCTCCCAAACGGATGAACCTATTTTGATCTAATTGTTTTTTTTGTTTGAGAACCGACATGATCAAGAGTGTTCTAAGCTACAATCCATCATCATCAGCTCGCACACTGCTTGACCATGCGCGGGTTACATAAATTTTGTTAGTAAAGAGATATTATATTCTCACGCCCGAATATGCAAACGCTACGTTAATTATGGGGCGTTCGAGTCACTTGCTATCCTTGCACTTTGCCAAGTACAAACAGTGACAGACATTTGGGGAGCAACTTTAAGTAGCGTTTTAGTTTACATTTGTTCGTCGTTCATCTTGAGCGTGTCATATAACTGACTGCTATTGTAAATCTCATTTGAAGAAACAGAAATCGCGAAAATTTGTCGCGTTCGTAATGCTTATGTCGCGTTGTTGGTGCGTACGTAAGAGGGAATGAATGAAGCGAAAGCAAATATTGTTTGACTGTGGTTATGTCCGTTTGGACGGACGTACGATTTAATTTTAACGAATATAGATTATTAAGAATTATTTCTTGTTTTATTTGAAACCACTTAGTAGGCTGGGCGACATCTAAATTGTAAAAAGCCAGTGCGAGGCGCCGGGCTGATGTAATACATCTAAATTATTATCTATTCTGCATTGATTCTGACAATATGCTAAACGCCACGCTCTATATTCAATTTTATAATGTTATGCCAAGTTAAAGGCGCAGCACATACAACGCCCTGTCATTGCAATACGTAGATGCATTTGATGCGTGCATTATTATCTACGGTAATTGGTAAACACTGACATTGAATCTCGTAACATATTGGGATAGAAAAAAATAGGGTATACTTTTCAATGTTTTATTTCCTCAAAAATTCTATTGCCATTTTATTTCGTTTGGGCAATATAGTGAAAACTTCTTAAACAGTTCTATGTAATGAGCTGTATTATTTTCACTTTGAACAAGAAAGCATTGAGACATTGCATGATTTCTGAGGGGGCTATTCACTAATTAATTTCCATTCAATTCGGAGTTTAGTTCCAGTGTCAGAACATGCTAACGTGCACACTCGATTTGGTGCGTGTGCGACAGCATGCATTGCAACTGCAAATTTAGTAGAAATATTACGTAATTTGCTCCCAGATTTGTGATGAAATTATGAAAAAAACATCTCAATGCTTTGAGTGTAGCAAAATCATAAATGCTCATTTTTTCAGTAACAGTATTAGCCTATACTTATCTACTTACATCACTTTGTCAACATTCTTAACTATCAGAGTGTATCAATGTATCAAAATAAAATAAACGCATATTATATCCGGTCCAAAAAAACAGTACCCGGCCAAAAAGAATGCATATCCAACTTTGAAAAAAGATATTCGGCTTTGAGGAAATTCACTATCGAAACACTTAACTATTTTCAGATATAACCTAACGAAGAGATGACTACCAGAAGGGTTCTGTACATGCCGACGCGCAATAGGTTACTGTCCGAATGCGGACAATAATTTTCCTCACGAGTGATTGACATGAGCCATTATAGTATGGAAAGTTACAAGTTTCTAACTCTGGGGGGGGGGGGGGGGGGGGCAATTTGTAAACCACTTTGGAGGGCGATTACTAATGGTTACAAAAAAGTAATGTGTGATTCCTTTATTTAAAAAGGCCAATTCGACGATACCCCACACGATGGGGTAGGACGAAAATAAAAATTCCATCCCGACTTCACAAGTATGGAAAGCCACCTCTGCAACACAAAATTATTATTATTTTATGATTCCAAAACGTGACCTATATAATGCATAATTACCAAAGTTACCAAAGGAGGGCAGGACCTCTCATAAGAGATTCCTCTTTTCAAAGGTCGAAATGTATTCATTTCAACCGGATACTGCACCAAAAGTGTTAGCTACTAACCATAACAGTAAATCACCGTAATTGTGAAAAATTCAAAGTAAAAAGATTGCAAAAGAAGACTGAGTGATGAAAAAGTAATTAATTGTTAGTTGCTAATATTCCTGATTTTTACAATAAATCATTACAAAGTCAATATTTAACAGTAAAAAAAAACAAATATCAATCAAAACACACGTACCCTCTTAGTAATAAAATATTTTCACAATAAGCAATAGCTTATTGTGTAAATATTTTAACGTCATAACAAGGTCATAACAATAAATATATTGTTATGACCTTGGCTGTCAAGCTACTTGTCCGACGTATCAGGCAAGGACTTGAGACATTGTATCGCTTATCCACTGTGTAAATATTTTTATAATGGATGCATAAATAAAAATTAAATTATCTTTCTTACTTGAAATATTGCAAGAAAAAATATTAAATAAGTCAAAAAATAAACCAATGATTAAATTAATTCAAGTACCTAAGGAAAATATTGGCAGAATTTTTGGCAATGTAAGTCTCATATTATTTTTTCTATTAAAATAATTTATTTAAAATATAGAGGTTGCTAATTAAAACAAATATGGGCGTCTGATATTTTACTGAGTGTGCGTAGAAATATATAGTTGTTTTGTGTGCGACATACAAAAACTTAAACTATTTCTTCATTAAATAAATCTAATACATTAACCCCCTTACTAATAAAAATATTTACACAATGAATAAGCTATACAATGTTTTGTCCTTGTCTGATACGTTAGAAAAGTCGCATGACAGACAAGGATAAAACATTGTATAGATTATCCATTGTGTAAAAAAAAGATTAGTAAGTGGGTAAACTTCAGGCATATTATGAGTAATACGCACACAAATTGGCACTGTGTAAGAATTGACATAAGGAAAACTCGAAATCTGACAAAGCCTCAAAGTTATCTGACCCACAGTGTTCAGAGGTTAGTTAAAACAAGAGGAATATACATTTTCTTTCTGGTGGTCGATTCTGCTAATTAAATCCTGCTATAATACAGTTACAATCCAGTCCCGATATTTTAAAACTGCAAAATGGTATTCTCATAAACGTCAAACCCGTTTTGATTGTTCCAAACTAAAAATCAGTTTACGATATCACGACGATTCATTTATTATTCATTAAAAGAAAATGAAAGTGTAAGCTAATGAGGGTTTTTAAATTCGTGACATCTGACAGCTTTTTGACACAAGGACCGTCGTTTCCGTCCGTTCGTTCGGCCGAAAAGCAATTGATAATTCATATTTACCGTTTTTGACACCACTTACGCCACCAGATGACGCTTGGTGTGCGTTGGGTCTACCCCCTTGCGACAGAAAAAATATCAAACGCCCTCATTACGAGAATTGGGGCTCTGGTTCGAGAGATTGATGATTTCAAGCTAAAAGCCATCAAGTCTAGGCCCCAGGGGGTTACTTAAACAAACACTTTGTCTATTTGGATCAGATACCTTCAACACTTCTTAAAAGTAATACACAATATTACATTATTATAATAAATAAAACATGGCAGCCAATTATTCAATTTTAATACCAATAGAACATTCGATAAAATACAATGGCACAAATCTCACACTAATTTTAAGACACTGAGGAATTATTTTTAAAGATATTTGATGAGAAAATTACGCACAAAATTTTGTATTTGTAAAATATAAATTTGCCCGAGCAAAGGTCTTGTCATCTTTTGGTAGGTAAAGGCATTGTAGCTTTAAAAAACAATTTAGTTTGGTGGTTCAGATAGCTAATATTTATAAACAAAATTGCAACACAAATAGTTTGTCATGTTATATTTGTATTTTGTAATAATTATTCTCGCGAAAAAGTAACACGAGGCAACCAAAACCATATTTTGAAAGAACCATATTATTATTGAATACTTTTAAACAGCCGAATGCATGGGCAATTTTGAAATTAATGTTTATTTGGTATAATCGTAAAAAGTTATAAAATAGAGATTAGGGTCAATTTATCTAAATTAGTATTATCGGAATAAATATTTAACCATTTAAAAAAAAATTGATCATTCATCATACACACAATACAAAAAGATGTCTTATGGACTGAGATCCCAGCCCCGCCAGACTTCCCTTATATTCTTACTGATAAAATGTATTTCATATTGTAGTATTAGTGTGTACAATTAACGTATGCATACTCACCTCCGCCGCCAGATTGTGCCGTGGACCAATTTTTAGGTACAAGGCGCTAAAGTTGCGAATAAATTGTACTCACTTTACTTATATTCTGAACTAGTACACTGATAAATCAATTTTATATTTTGGATTCAGAATGACGTAAGGAATAAAACTAATTAAAGTAGTTTTTCTCTAAACTTAGTATGAACAGATAGATATAACGGTTAGAAGTTTAATGATTTTTATCTCTACTTTCTTTTTTATCTTTATTTTATCATTTTCTATTTTTATGAAAACAGCAATATAAAAATAAGTAACCCGTGTAAATTTCACTTTGTAATATTCAAATGTCATTATTCTACTATAATATACGTTAGAATAATTTCAAAGGCTGTAAGTAAAATTAGTACAATTTTTTTGTATCTTTGGCGCACTGTACCTGAGAATTGTCCCACCGCAGAATCTGGCAGGTATGTCGTTGTTCATTGTACACAACTAATACTACAATATGACATACATTTTGTCAGTAAGAATGTAAGGGGAGTATGGCGGAGCTGGGATCTCAGTCCATTATTATTTATTGACGACACAGTCGATTGTCTAAAAGAAATTAAATCTAAAATACATACAATTAAAAAATGCACCGCCAAAGCACGAGAATTTAACTTTAAGTACAGTTCTCGGCCAAAAAGAATGCACATTGACATTTGGTAAGAGATATTCAGTTAGATCTTGAGAGACGACAGTTTAAGACATTACAAAATAAGTGAAGATGCGCAACTTGAAACAAAACGTCTCATAGACAAAAGTGTGTAGGAGCGACACAACTGTCTTAGAAGTGGGTGTTTCAGTCTTAAGATCGACTTGTCTATGTGAGACAAGTCCGTCTAAAGGTGCGTTTATACGGAAAATTTTTTGAGCAATAATTGCTCGGTAATACGGATGGATCAATCTGGAGTGATGAAAAGCAATTTATTAAAAATTGGCAACATTACTTCTAGTTGCTCCATATATTCCATAGAGCTCAACGTCGCGAGTGTAGTTTTTCAATCGAATTGCTCGTTTATGAGAGTATTGTCTAGTTTCTTAGAGTTGCCCCTTATCGCTAAATATTGTAGTTGCAAACCATTTTCCCAAATTCATGCTTGCTGCCTTTGCCGCAATTGCAAATCAATTGCAATCGCAATTGACCATAATTGATCAAGTTTTGTCGCCCATGTAAGCGCACCTTTAAGATATTACTTTGTTTTCAGTGAGCACAACCTTAGTGTCAGCTTTGTAGCAAGCTGAATATCTCTGTTCAGTGGTCGTTGTGCATTCTTTTTAGCCGGTACTGTTAAGCCTTATTAGGCTTCAAAATAAATACGGTCAAACTTTAATATTTCTTAAATATTACCGTAACAATCCCCATTGGTTTATGGAGTAAACGATTTACAATTTTGCACCTTTTTGCAAACTTATATAACGCGATTGCATAAATAGCGGCACTGAGGCAAACGAAGTCTATAAATTATGTTGACGTATAGTATGTAGACTTACTTATGTCTCAGTCCCTATCTTTATGTAAACGCGTTAAACATTTGAAAATCGCTATAGATTAAGAACACTAGAATCGCTTTATCGAAATACTGGCGAACTACAAACATCGAAAAATCGATACTTGTATAAAATATCGACAAAAATCAAGTACTTATAAAAAAGTTGAAATAATAATAATCGCGATAAAACTCATCGCGATGTTGCCAGTATATCGATGTATCCATTTAAATCACTGTTGTCGATGTTACGTTTCTTATATTGGCGCATTGTCAATGCCGCTTGTCTATCCTAGATTCTAGATAAATTTCGTAAAGCTGATTTGACTAAACTGGCAGAATACAAAAAAGGCATTTAGGAATTAGAACTAAGTGTGTGTTTTTACCTGAATGAGATTTTTTATTGTTTATTCACTTAGGACCTGTTTCACAATCGCCTAGTAAGTGTTGTATATGCCTTATTCGGCGGTTTTATCGCTGAGCGAGCGATTGAGCGACAGAGACAAAACATGCAGTTAAGCTATTTGACACTTTACAATCATTATTCTAACACCGCGATTTTGTCAAGTAATTCTTGTAAATAACTTTTGGTAGTCTCTTAACTCTTTTAGTCAAATCAGTCTCACGAAAATTCATATATGCATTCAATTATTACTAGATAGGTATATAACACTAATAATTTACATATTTCCTACATGGCCAATTAATACGGGGCTTTTAGAACGTTTTTACATATTCTACAAACAATTTACTTTTGTCGTGATATATGAAAATCGATGGATGGATGGTTGAAAAATTGTAGCTGAAGACAGTTTTAACAGTTCTTTGAATTATTAATGGAATTATTTGATTAGGTAAGTATTCAGAATATCTAAAGAGGGTTTAAATGGAGGCAAAAAATTTATGGATTGTTGGGCGCCATTTTAAGTGTAAAAGGCATTCAAAATTGCGCCTAAACTGACATTGACAGATAACATTATCCATCATGTTTTCTATTTTATTTGTGTACAAAAACGATTATTCTATGGAACACCTTTACTGGAAGTATCGGTGAAAAGTGGACGGATTATTTAACTATGTGTCGATAAGCATATTAAAGTACTATGTTAGTTAAAAAAAGGTTTAAATTCGTCTAAAATTATCTGTGCATTTTGAATTAGGCTATTAACGAGTCTATTTTTTTTACTAAAGACATGCAAGGCACATATTTTCATGAGCCGAAATTAAATTTATCCATCCTTGAGACTTCAGTTTTTTATGAGTTCACTTGACACGAAAAACTGTCTTTTCATAGATGATTTTTATATTGCACGATTCAGTCTTAAAATTATTTATTCGTGTTACTGTTATTATTTGTGATTACAATACTGAAAGCCGTAGGAACACTTTTACTCTTAACTTCGCTCAATTGATTACGCCCAGTACATTTTTTTTTTTTAAATGTATCCGTGCAATTTCTCATACAGGCAAATGTTAAATATTTGTATTAATTTTATTCCGATATCTAAGGCAGGATTTCTAAAGATAATAGGAGTATATTTACAATAGGTATATTGTTTACTACGTATATTATTTTAAAGGTTATTTAATCTAAATCATACAATTGTATTCCAATTGTCAACAAAAAAAGCCTCAATAGTTATACAAATTGTCTATTATTTTAAACATTCTCTAAATGTCAGAATACTTGCTATTTAACATAATTATTATGAATAATGTTCAATTAAGTATTTTGAGTATCAATACATTTACAGAGCAGATTTTGAAAAACTTATCAACCATCTGACAATACCTATGCAAAAACTAAACTTTTTTACCGTCTTTTTAACGTCTTAACGGACATTATATATTATATAAAGTCCCATTTCTGTAATACACATAGACAAGAAAGAAAGAGAGAAAGAGAAAGGTATAGTTTGACAGAATGTATTAAATGCTTGTCAAATTAAGTTATAAGATTGTTCTGGCAACACCTTTCACTTCAGAGTATTAGATTACAGACTAATTAATTTTTTTGTTTGACAATGCGCCAAAAGATGTGTCAACTAGCTGATACACTAATTAATGTTATACACAACACTTGGTATACCAAAACTGCACTACCGCAGGCTTTCGTCTGTGGAGGAAAAAACAGAAATTAGTCTATGGTTTTACTATGACAGCTATGAATAGATACAGTGTTTTGATGACAGATGTTATAAGTAAGCAATCCGTGTTACACGACCGTACACGATTAAGTGTTTAATGTTAAACTCTTTAGTGGTTGACAACTTGAATTAATATTTTCGTATGGTTGTATTGTTGGGTGTGAGTGTGAGAGAGACAGAGAGAGGGACGAGTACGTGCTATGTGAAAGGAAACTAACGGTGCTTTTGCGGCATAACCAAAGATGAGGAAGAAGTCAACAAGTGAAAGAGACATGGTATATGCGATGTGCATGCGAGTGCAAGAGAGACATAACTTATGGTACTATTGCGACGTGGCAGGCCGCAGGCGATGGAATAAATGAGACGGATATATCCGATGTGCATGCGAGTGAAAGAAAGGGCCATGAGGGAGGCGCGGGAATACCCTGCTTTAGCAGCGAGAGAAATAGACGGATATGAACGATGTGAGAGATGTGATGTGAGGGAAAATTACGGGTATTGACAATGAGCATGCGAGTAAATGAGAAGCATATATGTTATCTATGCGCGAGTGAAAGAGACAAAACTTACGGTGCTATTGCGGCGTGGCGGGCGAGGAGGAGCGGGAATGCACCGCCAGCGACTGTTGCAGCGCCGCCGGCGTCAGCCATTCCCTATCACAATACGAACGTAAATAAATAAAAAAGCACAGACATATTTCGATAGAGCTTGTATTTGTATTAAAATCAAGCTTATTTTAAACATAAGCATTTGTAGCATCTCTTTAGATATATGAATGTCTATTGTCTATGGAACCGTAACATTTGTTTGAAGATAACGTTGTCAAACGCCAGTAAAAAGTCAGACACTTCAAACATAATATTAGTTGAATTATTATTTGAAGTCGTAAAATATTTTCTTGTATTTTATTTAACATTAAAAGCAAGCTGTGAAGTTATGGATCCAATGTCCAAAAATTTTCGCTTTTTATATTCATAACAAATACAGACGCCTTAAGGCAAAATCGTTATAAAAGGTTTGCTTAAAAACTTTTATTAATTGGCAGTTTAAGCAATAATCATTCTTTTCTCTCTGAGTACGTGTCTCTTTCTTTCTTTATATATATAATGCAATATAAAACTTACTTTGGTAAACATCGCTGTAGGAAAGGTACGCACGAGCTGACATATGCTAGTCGATTAACCCAAGCCGGTATGTCTTTTTCGCATAATGTCTAAAACATTGAAAAGTATAGTTGTAAAAGTCAGTTTTTCGATTCATTTTATAAGGACTTACTTAAATCTTATTAATAATAATTATAAAACATATGTTCAACATTCACATAATAAAACATCTATTCACTTAAATACTTTAAATAAGGACTTTTACTAAGGAGCACCACAGGGGTCGGTTTTTGGACCTGTACTCTTTCTTGTGTGTTTTATTTCATGAAAAAATAATTTGAAGAATATAAAGTGTTATTCTTATAATAATTTTCCAGTAGGGTATCCTAACATCATGAATCATGAAACTTATGAAATATGAATTTAATTACGATACAAATCAGAAAAAACTCACCAAACAAAATGCTGACGTGAAGTGATTACAATTATTGTTCATTAGGTGGTATCTGGAAGGAAAACAAACACTACTATTAAATTCATAAAAACTAAAACGTAGAGGCTAAGAATGTTTCGTGACTTTCACCAAGATATAACAGAAAATAAAGTCTGACTAGTACTAAAAAACTACACTGAAGGAGCTTCATACTTTTGCAGCAACACTACGAAAAGTTGGGATGCGATTGGATAAATATCCGAGATTTCCCAATAATGATATTTCAACTCAGTTGCCAGGCTTGAGATAAAAATTGAATATAGCTCCCACACATTTCGGTAAGGGTAACAGGTTTTCGCTGTAACCAGTCCGACTACGCAGGAACTATTTTATACTTCCCAAGTGTTTGCGCCATTATCTCGAGACGATTGGCGAATGATCAGGCGCAGGACCGATTCTTTACATGCCCATCCGACGCATGGATCATCTTTCTTGTCTTACAATCAGGTGATCAGCCTGAATTGTCCTAACCAAAGTTAAAAACAACACTTCTTGTTGCTCCAATGCGGGAATCGACCTCCAGAGTCGAGAGGCAAGATAAACATGTATCTCACCTGTCACCGCGGAACTGTTTTCCTAACTCTGTGACGAGCCGCCGGACCTCCTCCTCGCTGAAATCCGTGTACCCTATGTGGACACTTTGTCTGAAATACAACAATGAATAAGTTTATTTCATTAATGTCAATTTAATTAACAAATAAAAGCTTTAAAATCTCTTTTGGATTCTATGACGCGGCAAGTTTTAGAGCGATTCTCTAAAATAACTACTTACATAATCCACTTAAAGTTCATGATATACTTCAGATGAGCTTTGGAATTGATTTTCTGATCTGAATCTGATAGATGACAGATCCTTCTAGTCAGGATTAATCTCAATTTATAAACTTTTGGTTACGTTAACTAGCTACTTTGGTAGCGATGTGATTTTAAATCTTTCTAGAGTAACTCAATTACCTGAATCGGAACTGCTCCCCCAACTCCCGCTCGTCTTTGGGTGTGATCTCGAAGACCCCAGTGAAGGCGTACGGGTGACCACCGTACGCCCATTCCGAACCGTGCACTTGGACCCCGCTGTGGAACACGCCCACTCCGGCGCCAGCCGTGTACCTGTAGCGAGATAGGGCGATTCAATAGACTGATGAGGGAAAGAGACAGGGCGCATGCGCAAAAACCAATTCCCGCACGAGAGTGAGAGGGCATGACATGAGAGTAAGAGGCACATGACTAACTGACTGACTGACTAACATAAGTCATTGACACATCTTCGCCTGCATAATTTATGATATGGATGAAATTCATATTTAAATCAATTATAGCATTCTGCTATAGCAAATAACACGATTTTTTTGACGTGATAACGTCTTATAAATCGATGGAGCCGGCTGCACGCACGAAAAAACATGACTCATGCGTTACCTGTTACCCGTTATCGTTACCAAGTACCAGCGTTAGCTCGCATTGCCTTTGCCTCATTATTATTATTGTTGTTGTTGTTGTTGACGTTGTCACGTTCAACTATCGTCAGTAAACCGACTTTACAGACAACCGGTATGTTTTTTTTTTTATATTGCCTATTGCCTAAAGGTCAAATTAAAGTTGGGTAGTATATAAGTTGAAAGCACAACATTAAGTTTTACATGTAAGTGACGATCAGAGCAACATATACCTACCGTCTGTCAATGGCATGAGAGACGCAACAATGAAGAATGTTAATGGGTATACAAAATCGCATAAAACTATTTATTATATATATTTCTTAATATATATAATAAATAGTATTTGTTATTAAGCATATAATATGCTTGTATCTATACAAATACACTAGTTTTTGTTTCATTGAAAAAGACCAAGTATTGATGAATTTACAGACATTTCAAATGCTCGTAAATTTCGCGGCCCGTAGCAGGCGCGCGTGGAGTGTGACGTCACGACACAACGCGCCGCTCGCTGGCAATCCGCGCCTGCCGAGTTAGTTACTAGGTATCTTGCTTGCGCTACTATTGCAGTGTTTTATATTGTTTCGTCCGTACTCACCGTACATTAAGTAATATTAAGTTTAATTAGTGTAGTTTAGTAGTGTAATATTAGTGTATATAATATTGTAACTTATGTACAGTACAATGGATTACGGATTTGAAATAGGGCAATCGGATAACCTACCTAAAATTGATGGACTTATGGTTGCCTACTATTTTTCGAAGAATAGTGATTTCGTTGATAATCTTTTCGTAATGATCTTCACAACAATAAACTGTAATTTTAGCTCCAAGTGAATCCAACCTCTTCATAGGTTTTATCCATTTCTTTCGCATTTGAACATCCTTTGGAACGTGAAAAAACAACTTTTGAGGTGTCTCGGTGGTTGTATTTATACATTTTGGCACAACACATGATTTTCTAGCATGTAGATAAGACATATTTAACCTTTAAAAGTAAAAGGCACGGGCGACGCGGCGTTACCGGAGTGCGCGAGTGGAGTGAGCGAGTGTTGCGATGTGCTGTGACGTCATCGCGTCGAGCGCCGGCCTGGTGGAAACCCGAATCGCGCACTTACCTTGAAATTAAATATCTCAGAAACTACACGACGTATCGTATTTTTTTTTTTCACTCTAATTTTTCATTTTCAACCGAGTTTACGGAGAGCGAAGGCAAAAAAGTAATCAGTGAACATTCTTCATGAACATTCTAACTCACCAGTTGGTCCAATACATGTCGTATACGTTCAGCACTACGGGCGTCTGTCCGGGGCGCGGGGGCCGGGGCTCGCTGCGGCGCGGCAGCAGCGACATGCACGACGGGAACATCGTACAAATGCCGCACGACTGTCAAAATGGAACTTACTGTGTATTGCGTAGGGTTGGTTTTCTAAAGATAATGGTCTTCAGTGAGTTGGTAAACTGAAACGTGCTTTAATGTGCGTTGAACAACAAATGCACTATATTAATGTAGGCATGCATTTGCTGCACGACTGCATAAATGCGCGACATTGCGTAGAATTTATTTTACAATGGTGAAATATCCCTTAAGGCTTAAGCGATACAAGCGAAATCAGACTTACTACTAGCACGTTGTAAGTAGCAAGTTGTATTTTACAATTAGAGGCAATCACAGCAGAATGAAAATCCGGGACTGTCTCGGTCCCGCCAAAACAACGGTGAACCTACTCAATTATAATGTATATTATATAACGAGCCCTTTTCATGTTTGAAATTCGGATACATAATATTGGCCCTATTCATACACGAATATAAATGGTGTAGTTATAGCATTATAGGGTTTCCTAATATTACAAGGACATTAAATTGTCCCGGGCCAAGAGTATGAACCATAAAATATTATGTTTTATCAGTTCTAAACTTTAACAACTATTAGTGCATGGTCTCGGAGGTGAATTTGACATGAGATATCTATTCAATAGCGCTTTTGATTGGTTAACGCGTTTGGCCTAACTGGGCCTTCAGTCAAGATGCTTTCGATAATTTCGACGGCGAAGTTCGAAATCAAAAATGTATGGTATTTGACATCAGTCTTCGCTAAATGGCATGTCGCTTGCGATGCCTTATGTCAAATTCCATACATTTTGTTTTCAAACTTCGCCGACGAAATGATCGAATACATCTTGACTACTGGCCCGTCCCTTGAGAAAAGAGATCCCAATTGGCTATTTGACAACTTGTAAAAGTTTAGTTTTTTTTTAATAAATTAAGAAATAATTAGGTACTACAGGATTATCAGTAAAACTGTATCAGGTAAACTTGATAAAAGTAAAAGAATTAGGATTTTATGTGTAGTTTTGTAATTATATGCATTTCGAAGTCACAAAAAAGTTGAAATATTTTTTTAAAACAGTAGTGTATAAAACCTATATAGTCAAATACATTAAATTAATAACATAAACATAACATAAAAAAAGATTTACTATGGTATGTACAACATAAACGCGCATAATGAGATATCAGAAATTTTGTTCATATGGCCATACATTTCGTAGCAACTAGCGTGTGACGTCACCTACTTGTACGACTTTTATATGGGGCGTTTTCACGAGACTCACAAAAGTGCTTCAAACAATCCGCAATATCTTTGAAAATTTTGATTTTTAGTATACTATTCCTTTTGTATACTGTCTTATTTTTCAGAGCACTTATGTAATAAAAAAATAGCATTTATGTAATAAAAAAAAAAAACAGGAAAATACCGTATTTAACAGGTCTCACTGTACTATAAAAATTCATGCTAATTCATGTCACGTGCTGAGTGTACCTTAGACGTGTTTTGATATTAGCGATAACAGAAAAATGCCATTGTAAGGACATTCATCTACACTAGGAGATACAACATTTATTACAACAGATAGATGTAAATAAAGTGTCTTATTAACCGACTTCCGTTCTGCTGTATATTATATTTTTATTTATTCCTAGCTGACCCGTGCCCACTATGTTGGGCGTCAAACATTTTTTGATGATGATGATGATGGATATGAAAAGTATCCTAAGTTACTCCTTATAACATCAGCTATCTGCCAGTGAAAGTCCTGTGAAAATCGGTCCCGCCGTTTCACAGATTAGCCGGAACAAACAGACAGAAAGACAAAAATTTAAATAATTGATTTTTTACTATCGGTACCGTATATACTTTCATATGCATTAAGTGAAAAGCTGTTAATTTAAAATTACAAACAGACACTACAATTTTATTTATTTGTATAAATGTATAAATTATTTTTTTGTATCCTCAACTATTACTCCACCGTCTGGCGACCGATTTGCAAAATTGTTTTTTTGATGAAAAGGGTTTAGGGCTTGTACACAAAACCGCGATGCCGATAGTAGTGATCCCAAACCTTATATGCCTGATTTACCCGTATTTTCTTACTTAATATCCGAAGTACCCAATTCTTGTTACGATCCACATCGCTACTTAGTTTATATAATATCTTTAATATAGTTAAAAGTCTTCGAAAATCGCACCGCAGCGTAAGAGATTGCTGCGTTACGATTTCGCATCGCGGTTTTGTGTACAACAACCTAAACCCTTTTCATCAAAAAAAACAATTTTGCAAATCGGCCATAATCTGAAACTGAATTGTCATTTTAGAATTTAGAACTAGATAAGCATAATAAGCGTAGCGAGGTAACGGGCAAGGAACGGTGACTGCTTAAATGAAATAGGCTACTTGACCTTGTTTTTATTTATGTCCTAAACGCTTCATAATTGTTTCATTACACACAAAGAAATAATGTTACATTATTTTGAAACCTCGAAAAAAATCGTCGAAAACACTATTCGCCATGTTGGTTGATAAATTATCTGTGCTGTGACGTCATACTAGTACTATTTGTAATCTGTGCTATAGCCCGTAGTAGTAAAATGTCGGCGTTCCGTTTGACGTTTTAACTATATTTTATTGACCGAAACTCGTTCTGTTTCACTACTACATATGTGTTTAGTGTGTTTGTCACATCACATCCTTGCCGGAAGTTACTTCGAGGTGTTTTCGTCAGTAGAAATTAAAAATCAAAAATACATATTTTTAAATCAACTTTATTTATCAATCTTAAGTTTTTTATTTCTGATATCGCTTGAATACGTTTTTCTAAGCCAAGTACTAAAGGAAATACTCCTTCAATGTATGAAATTAAATATGAGTCAAGTAGCCTATTGCGGGAAATTTTTAAGTTACACAAGTTAAGAATAATTAGTACACACTTACACATTCATATTTGTAAATGCAATTTCCACGCAGCCAAAGTCGGAAAAGTATCTCGCGATTTAATATTTTTAATTAAAAAATACGACCTAAGCTTAAACTGACAGTTTGACAAAAGATTCATAATGAAGTTTTTCATCAATTCCCAAAGATTAAATGAACGTTGAAACCTTATTTGATTCATTTTTATGACGATGAATTTTGTCAAAAGACTTGCATATGACTAAAGTCTATTCTCGTTAAGAAGGAAGTGAATCATGCGTACACAATATGTTAACTTTCATTGGTTAATGTATATACTAATATGTATGTAATACGGCGTATGCGTCATTGGTCAATTTTGACTTTGTATGCATGATCGCTGCCTTTTTACCGCGAATATGTTCGGTAACTATTTAGTTTAAACAGCTACATACTAAAATCGTAAATACTACCAAAAATCATGCTAATTTATACATGCCGTTAGATAAGAGTTGGCGCCTACAACATGTACACATGTTACGTTGTGTGCTGTCTATGAATATTTAAGCATTTTGTGACGTGGCGAGTCATGATTATTCTTAGACAGCACATAAAGTAACATGTAAACATTTTGTACGCGCCAACTCTTACCTAACTGCCTATACCACGTGCTGCGTGTAGTGATAACTGAAAAATGCAATTATAAGGGCATTCATCTACACTAGTAGGTACAACATTTAATGCAACAGATAGATGTTAAATAAAAGTGTCTTATTTTAGAACTAGATAGTAGATAGTTCTTATAACCTAAGGGGAAAGAAAAGTATTATAATGCAAGGGAAGGTAATGCTTTTGACGCATTTGTAAATATTTTTATGTTCAATTGAATATAAACAAGACAACATATTATTCATTTTGAAATAAATCATCGAGTCAGATTGAAACATTCGCTATTTAAACACACAATTAATTAGATTGTGTTTTGTTTGTGTTAATTAATAATTAATTTTGGCGTTGTAATGCAAACGATCGGAATTTCCTGATTAAAGTGTTAATAAATACAGTATATAGGGTGTTCAGAATACATATTTGAAAATAGTAAAACTTGGTGTCTAATTTCTGATTAAAAGTGAAAAACTTTGGAAAAACTGTTCAAAATTAGTAAATGCTCTTTCTCAAAACTGACATTTCGAATATGCATTATTTAATTTTTTGACGTTATGATTAAATGCTAAAGTTTGTTTGGGCGTGTGGATGTGTGCGACTCTTTCACGCGAAAATTGCTAAATGGATTTCAATGAGCAAATACAAATAGATTATGCCTTGGATTAACACAAACTACCTATTTTCTGAAAATGTAAGTCTTGCGGGATAGACAGACTGTCGCACACGCACACTTGCGTAGAAAGATTTCTACGCAAGTGAAGTAACGGCCGACATCTAGAATACAGGGTGTACAAAATTAATTATGTTGTTATGTTAACGTTGTTTTTTTTTTTCTAATTGGCATTTTCGTGATAACAGTAACAACGAACGGTTATACACGCACGGACAATCTGTGCTACAGGTGTGGGTGCGAATATTTTACTGTACCAAGGTCGCGGCCGATTTAATAGCGATTTCGGCATCTATAAAGGGCAGCCGAATAGTAACCGTAAGCACTACATTTCCATCTTCTTCCAAAATATATTTGACAATGTTAATACACTGATTTTGGGCTGGGACTACAATTATGTTCCGGAATCCGGCGGTTACCGGATTACGGACAACACAGTCCCAGCCTTAGACATTAACATTGATATTCGGCTACATCCGTACACATTCGGCTGCCCGTGCCCCGGGGCAGTTTTAGATGCCGAAAACGCCATAAGCTTTGTTTTATTTTCAGTAGCCTATAGTACTATCAATAAATCGACAAAAATGATTTTCAGCAACCCATATCAATAGTTCAATATAAACCAAAAGATACACCTAAATCGGACTAGACTTGTCAAATCGCAACTCTTTTTTTGTGATCAAATTATTATCACTAACTGTACACTGTAATTTTTCGGGATAGAAAGTAGCCTTTGCTTTATTTTGGAACATATCAATAAGTACTACTACCATACCAAATTTCATAAAAACCTGTTCAGTGATTTTCGCATGAAGGAGTAACAAACATCCACACATCGTCACAAACTTTCACATTAATTATAATAGTAGTAGGAACTAGGATGATGGTATCGACGTGTTTTGATGGCTCTGAATACATTTTAATTTAACACATCTATGGGCTCATATGATTAATCAGACGAGAAGCCAAAATAAAGTAACTTAGGCGCATTACTGACGTCCAGCCTGCAATTTTTTTTTAACAAATTTCGCAAGCAAGGTACAATACAAACTCGGTGTCACAAGAACCTGGAAGGCTTGTCCGTACACCGGTCCAAACCAGCGCCAGTGCAAATGGCCGTCATTAGTGTCCAATAGTGTCAATCTATACCAGTGATTCCTACCCTTTTCAGAACTGTTACCCCTATATGACCTGTTAGATTTTGCCCCCAGTTAACACCCAACCCCAAAAATTATTTAAAGCAAGTACCTACATATATCTTTATTTATAATAAAAAAAAATGCACATTTATAATTAATAGTTTGTTACTAACGTTTTGATTTTAGTGTGAAGGTTGAGATTGTTTTAAATTGGCAAGTTTTTTAATATTAGGTTTAGGTACACTCAACGCGTATCTCATGTCATGCTCCACGTTCAGACACGACGGTTTATGGCCTTTGCTTACAATATTACTAGAGTTGAGAAGCCGCTCTCCCATCTATAAGTGGCACAAAACGGTACCAACATTTTCAGAGCTCTTTCAGCAATGACAGGGTATTCTGAAGCTGCTTTTCCCCAAAATGTACAGAGTTCATAATTCTCACCGCGATTGTATGAACGCGAGAGGGCGTCATGGTGCGTACCTACTGTTATTTTATTTGAAACATATATTTTTTTTCTGTTTATTCATCTTCCTTAAGGTACCACCTGTGTTACCCCTATAGAATAGCTGTTTTACCCCCGCGGGGGTAATCACCCCCAGGTTCGGAACCAATGGTCTATACTAATCCCTACTTCCCTACTAATCTACTAATATTATAAAATAGTGAATGTAAGTTTGTTTGTTACGCTTTCACGCGAAAACTACTGAGCGGATTTTGATGAAATTTGGTATGGTAGTAGTTTAGACTCTGGATTAAAACATAGGCTACTTTTTATCCCGGAAAAGTACAGTGTTCCCGCGGGATACTCGATGGTATAATCGCGCTCCGCGGGCGGAGCCGCGGGAAACGGCTAGTATTATAATTAAAAAGAGGAAAAGTTTGTTTGTTTGCATTGAACAGGCCCGAAACTACTGGACCGATTTTGATGAAGTTTGATACAGATATAAATAGATTAAACCACGTGGAATGACATAGGCTACTTTTTATCGTGGCAAAATGTACGGTTCCTTTTGAGCGCATGAAGTCGCGGACAACATCTAGTCATTTATAATTATTGCCCAAAAGTCCGCTTCAAGGCCGCGGCATTGGATTTGCAATTTTGAAGTTCAAGTTTCCTCGGATAAGAATTATTCTTAATACGATTTGTTAAGAATTTAAACTCATTCGGATAACAATCAACCGCTTGTTTACAACCTTTAACTCTTAGCTATAAACGTAGCTCTTAGCTATTGTAATTTGTAACAAGAAGAAATATATATTTTTCCATACAAACCATCGGGTACTACAAAGTTATATTTTACCTCGTTATTCATGATGGCCTTGTACAAAGGTTAAAGAGCCCTTTGCCATACAATTACATTAATAGTTAACGTATGAATAATATTATATACGGTGAAAAAGGTTTGTGAATGTCGTAAGACATTAGATATATAATAAAAACTATTAATCAATATGTGCTGATTTTTGTCTAGACTAGGCTTCGAAAATAGACATACGATACAGTAAAAGTATTTTTTAAACGGGCACTGGCCCACCACATATGCCCACCACACATTCCCACCACTAATACTCCTCTGTACGGCCTTTAGCAAAGTGCAATATGGGAATATCGAAGTTTACGAAAAATTGTATGGCCCTAACCACGGTGATTAAGCGACGAATGTCAGTCATACACATTTTATTATTTTCGAACTTCGCGATCGTTTCGTAATTGCAAAGGCCGAAGATTCACAGTGCTAACCGACCTTAAAAAACTTGACATGATATCAGGGGACGCCCGAAGGACATGCAGTAATCAGTATACAAATAAATTAGTAGCAGTAAATGTTGGTTACTAACAGCCGAACTGTCAAGCAGCAAGCAGCAAGTAACAAACGAGCTGATAATTATAGCTAAAAGTATTATTGATCATGTCAGCTTGCAAACAAAAAAAACTAGATCAAAATCGGTTCATCCGTTCGGGAGCTACGAAAACACGATCAGACAGACAGACACGTCAAACTTATGACACCCCTCTGATTTCGTCGGTGCAGTTAATTAAATATAGGGGACTACTACTCGGACTTTTCCATTGCTTCCAATTTCTTGATAATAAAATATTAATGGCCTGTGTAATTTAAAGTCACGGACTGTCACTGTACTCTACTGGCAGAATGAGGACAGCATCTGACACGAGTGCCTCTTAATTTAAGTAACATTTAAGTACTGGCCTGTTATTATGAGCAAAAATGTCATTTTTAAACAGTTCACCTTGCACTGGGCCTTATGAAAAACCTTCAGAGGTGAACACGCGGGATAATTAGTAGTAATTACTAATTAGTAAAACGCAGTTAATGATGTTTACTCGGGGCTAAGCTACAAATATGTATTTCTAGAAAATAAATGCACTTTTCTAGTATCGATGTGATTTGGAATCAATGTAACGCAAACGCAACGGTATAATTTAGACAGGAAGGTGCTAATGATATCAGGAAAGGTCATAGCGCGATTTAATTAGAGCAGCGCGCCATCTATCTATCAGTTCAGCAAACTCTACAAAGTACTTGATTTTCAATGGTTTCATTGTACCGCGTGGGAACACACCAACACATATACATAGATTTTTTACAAGTTTCTAATAACAAAAACATACACTATGCAGAATACTAAATTCTTCCTACTCCTCCAAACTTTGTTCTGATTAATTTCGTTGCGGGTCCCAAGACAGATTTAGCATGTCCCTCGGGCACCCCTGAGATCATATCAAAGGGTTTTTGTGTGTTTTTGGTTACCGCTGTCGATCCAGGCTCACAGGAGTTGCAGTGGTATGAATGTGTGGTGGGCCAATGCCCGTTTAAAAAAATATACAGAATACTAAATAATAAATTCACAATACAGTGAGCAAATACCGTTTTCGGGCCGCGTGTGATATACATTTTCTTCTTCATTTGTTTTATTAGCTTATTAAGTCTATTTTATCCAACACAAACGCACTAGAAATTCACGAGAAAATCCTATCAACTTTTTTGCTTTTATTAAAGAGTTTATTCGATACAAAATAAGTAGAATCTGTTTCAGTTAAAACTTCAGCAATTCATAATCGAAACAATATTGATTGAGCATCTGTAACTAAACATTTTATCTTCTACAATCCAATTTTACGGACATCCGACATTACGACATTACATTAAGCAAAAAGAACTACACTCGAAAAAGTACTAAACAATTTGTCCTCAATATAAACGTTTTATGGCCTCCTTACACATCGCAAAACGATCCAGACTCGTAAAAAGCTCAGATGCGAATTGTACAATAGCCAATTGTGTTGTCACTTTTACCCGGAAATGATAAGATATACAGAGTGATTCATTTTGTGTTCGATTAAAAATCTCCTATCTTTTTACCCCTGGCTTTTAAATGACAATAAATTGATTGTATCTATATTCTATAACTTGCTTTTGCCCGCGGCTCCGCTCGCGTAAATCCATTATCCCACGGGAATACTGTACTTTTTCGGGATAAAAGTAGCCTATGTTTTAATCGAGAGCCTAAACAACTATCATACAAAGTTTCATCGAAATTCATTTAGTAGTATTTGCGTGAAAGAGTAACTAACATTCATCCATCCTTACAAACATTCAAATTAATTATAATAGTAGTAGAATTTTGTTTAGAAGATAGTAATTAACTTAATGTTTCTCACTCTTTTAGATATAAAATCTAGAAATTCTCCTCTTAGGCTCAACCCTCGTAAATAACTCATCCCACGGGAACACTGTACTATTTCCGGATAAAAAGCCTATGTGTTAATCTAGAGCTTATACTACTACCCATAGCTGGTCATTAATTCGTTAATCCGTTAATTAACGATGTCAACATTTTGATTAACGGATTAACTTTTAAGTTATCTTTTAAAAATGTTAACGGACACGTTAACTTCCGTTAATATGCAGAAGTCCGTTAATCGTTAATCCAATGCCTAATAGTTACCGCACGGCACCGACAAGTGCCAGGCGGCGCGTGGCAGCGAGTGAACCAAAAACAAAACTAGATATTTTTTGCCGGCGCGTGCGAGTGAGAAAGAAAACTGCGAAGACATTTGTTTCGTTTGATCATTTCATAACTTAGCGCCGGTGCTTAGCGTGACGAATGTTTTGTTTGTTTGTTTGTTGTTATTATACATTACTGTCAGTGATCATTTGCGTGTTGATAATTGATGAATGAATTAGAACTTAAACCAACAGGTTTTATAAGTTCACTAACGCAACGATATAAAGATGCAATTTTACACATATTAACGGATTAACGATTAACGTTAACTTGCGTTAATTCTTCCTAAATGTAACGCTTTACCGTTTAACGAAGCTAACTTTCTTTGTAGCGGATTAACGATTAACGAAGTTAACTATGTGATTAACGGTGTCCGGCTATGCTACTACCATACAGTGGCGTGGGGTTCCTACAACTCCATACCTGTCGGCTTCACCTACTACCTACACCTACTTACCTTTTGAATACCCTCATCCAAAACCCTACCTATTATGCAGGCTAACTTAGGCTTCTCTAACAAGGAAAGCCAGCCTTCGCCACTGCTACCATACCAAATTTCGTTCAGTAGTTTTTGCGTGAAAGAGTGACAAACATCCATACATCTATACTACACCGAAGAAGACATTTCATACGGTGGTTATGTTTTGCGTGCAGTAAAAGTAACTAACAACCATACATCCATCCATCCTCACAAACTTTCACATATTTTATAATAGTAGTATCCTACTACTATTATAAAATATGAAATGAAGATGTATGGTTGTTTGTTACTCTTAGAAATATACTGATTGACAAAGGAAAGCTGTCTATTCTTGTGTAGACAAAACGCATTTCTACGGTGGTAATACTAAGTGTGCTAGTGTGTAGTATTTCTCTCTGTTGTGTTTTTGATAAAGCCAGTGTTAATATTTATGTAGCTAAAATCTTTTAGGCCTTCAATCTGTAGGAGGTTACAAAAGACATACATATTATTACATCTGCAGGTCTAAAATTAGGCCACATTAAGTGAATAACGTGTCCATGTATGGTGCGATATCGATACATATGGTGCGAAAACAATGTATGGTGCGAGGATATTGTTGCGCTATGAGCTATATACTATATGCTATTATATTATAGGGTAGTCCGAAAGCCGCTTAAATAATTAAAAATCAGGCAATTCTTATTATGTGTACCATTTTACGCATTTCTATTGAAAACTGAATCAAAATAGAGCAATAGTAAGAGCAACTTCTTCAAAAGTTGATGTTTCATAGTAATTATGATAACCTTAATGTGTCCATTTTAGACGTGCTGAGTCCTATTTGGGAGTTTTTCTTTTCGCATTCGATCGTGAGCGCGTTTGGCGTTTACTAGGAATTTGTATGTGATTTGACCTAGTTGTCGCGTTTACAACTAGGTGGCGCTGTACAAATTACATACAAATTCCTAATAAACACCAAACGCGCTCACGATCGAATGCGAAAAGAAAAACCCACACTTAGCACTGCCATCGGGTGCACACACACACTACACCCTGTGCCTTTTGTACTGCATTATCTAGTTTTTTTTAATCTGTTAATCTGGACACTATAGCTGGTGTCATCAACTAATCTGTCCAGTCCGTTTACACACAACTTTGCCCGTGTTGACAGAGTGACAGCGCGATAAAATTTGAAATATGGCTGTCAATTAAACCTAACTAAAGGTCAATTACAACCTGTACACACCGAGACGCGACAAGGGGCTGCGATTTTAGATTTTTTAGCGATAAAAAATTGAACCTTATTTACTACAGAAACCCAAAAGGAAAAGAAAACTTTTCATTGCACGAGTTCGAGTACAAATTTCGAGATCCACCGGCTGCGTAGTGTGGCGCCGCTATTGCAATGAAACGTGGATCTCCTTATGTAGTGAATAAAGTTCAATTTTGAATGGCTTATCGCATTGATAAAATGCAGCGCCGCGTCACGTTTCTTTTATCTTAATAAATATAAATTATCTTAATGAATATAAACTTTTATCCCCTATTTTACCTCCTTGGGGGTTGAATTTTGAAAAGTCCTTCCTTAGTGGATGCCTACGTCAATATGAGAAATACGTGTGTAAAAATTCTAATTTCTAGCCTTAAGTGTTTGGCCTGTGCGTTGTTACATCAGTTTTCGTCCAAAATACATAATTAAGCACACACTGACTGGATGCAGCCAATAATGTTCTCTAGCTTGAGAGGTGCTCTTAAATTTGTGTGAACAAGTGAGTGTTGTCACTGCATTTTATCCCCCTTACTAATAAAAATATTTATACAGTGTATAAGCTATAGAATGTTTCGTCCTTGTCTGATACGTCAGAGAAGTCGCTTGACAGACAAGGACAAAACATTATGTAAACATTTTTTTATTAGTAAGGGGGTACACCACTGGACCTATAATTTTAAAAACCTATTTAAATTATTTCTATAACCTTTGAAAATTACTTCTGTCACTTATTTTGATCGCAACAGCAAATTCAGTATATATATATATATATATATATATATATATATATATATATATATATATATATATATATATATATATATATATGCTATCTACAATAACAAAACTGAAAATCTATTATTATGCAGATTAGTTGCAAAATCAGATAAACAATAGTTGAAACAACACGATAATGTATTGTTGAAACAATATATATGTAGTACAATATATGTATAATATAAGTTGAAACTTATATTACTACTCATTGACTTCATGGACATATTTGAAAACTTGATAATCCTGCTAATATTATGAATGTGAAAGTTGGATGTATGGATGGACGTATGGATGGATGTTTGTTACTCTTTCACACAAAAACTACTTGGTATGGTTGTAGTTTAAGCTCTGGATTAAAACATAGGATACTTTTCATCCCGAAAAAGAACAGTGTTCCCGTGGGAAACTGTATTTACGTGGGCGGAGCCGTGGGCAACAGCTAGTAGTTTAGTAATAGTTCTGCTTAAAACTATTATTAATGCATTATAATGCCAACTAATAGTTAAATATAATTGAGAGTTTAATAATGTTCAGATAACTAATTAACTTGATCAAGAAGGAAAATATAGAATTTAAAAACAAAAAGTTTTCTGTGTTCTTGAGCCATGGATGTGTATAATATAATAAAAATCCTAAATATGTTATAATATAAAAGTATAAAACATACTTCCCGTTGTCTGGTCCCCGTAACACAAGTTCTTGGGATACTTAGCAATACTTCCCGTTGTCTGGTCCCCGTAATACAAGTTCTTGGGATACTTAGCACGGAGCCAGATTGGCTTGATGTAAAGCGTCTATAGGTATTTTTATTAGAATCTTCTAAAAATGACACTGGCACCAAAAGATTCTACACACAACATTGACACTATGTCTACTACCATGCATACTAGAAAATTTGGTGAACCATAGGTGTATCATAGGTATTCAAATTTAAGTTTATTTATTTTTATTTTAATAATAAATTTTATGTACACACAGTAAAACATTGAAAACTTAAAATCAGAATACATTTTTTTACAAACGTGCTACTTATTCCAAATTGGAATTTCTATCCAGCAGACGTGATACAGGGAACTTTAAAGATATAAAATTTAGTTAAAGTTAAAAAATATATAATGAATACATGCATAGTGCATAATGAAAATTGAAGCATATAGAAATATGTCACAAAATAGTTCCACTGTTTTTCTTGTTTATTATTTCAATAACCTTGTCTTATTTAGGTTGTTTATCTGTTTAAATTTCAGTGTTCTTGCGACATTGTAATTATTATATGCGTTTTTCAAATTACTATTTTTAAACATGGATCTCTACAACTAAAACAAAGAGCAGTTCCAGTCAGTTTTAATGGCCACACTTAGGAGAAATTTAATGCTTACTTAAGGAGCCACTTAGTAAAGATTTTGACAGAGACTGTATGGACTTTATGTCAAAGTCTGTACTAAGTATATCCATAAGGAAGCATTAAATGTCTCTGAGTGCGGCCGTTAGACATTTTGCTTAAGCTTGTATATTATGTGATTTGTGGCCCACAGAGTCTGTATTTCAGCGTCTTACATGAATTTCTACAACTATAAGTGCGGTCACAGTGCACTTTTCTAACTAAAAATAAAAGTCACTCAACTCTTACAAAACTGGGACTATCAAACGGCTCGTCTTGAACTACGAGAGGCGGGTTTATGAGGGGGTCACAGTCCTCCCCCGAACGCTCAGGGCCCCTTTCCGAGCGGTTATGGCAGGCGTCACATTTCTTCATTTCTACTCATACTTCACAATCTTGGACTTAAAATGTCCTTTAAGAATAAAAAGATGTATTACCTATAATATTGATAATTATAACAGTAAAAATGTAGTATTTTATTATTATTAGTGTTATCACTTCTATTTTTTTAATTTTATAGTATATGTTAGTAACAATTCAATTAAAATATTAAATATACCTCAGTATCAGTATCACTGTCTAGTAAAGGAGTATCTTCCATGTCAGGGTCACTAACTCACTAACACAAACTACAAAGTCCTTGTTTAGAATGAAAAGACGACAGAAAATGCACTCACTAAAACTAAAAGTCAAGCACAAAGAATGTAATTGTATGCAAATTTAACAGCTAGTCGTTATCCCGAATGGGACGAGTAAGTTATTCAAGGCGTATTTAATATAGCCAGTTAGCCGAGGTGTGAAATCTTAATTATAAATTGATTATAACAATGTTACTCACGACTTCGATGTGTATATTTGGTATAGGTAATTTCCATAGAACTTTAGCACTATCGAAGGTTTTGCGCCATGTTTCCTATGACACAGAATAATTCTCCTTATTTTAACAAACACTCGCACAACTTTTAGAAGAGGAAATAGATTTATTTTTAAAATTGTACAATGCGGTTCGCGAAATACCTACGTCTTTTGACAATCTTGAAATCGAAATGTCAATATTGTCAAAAAAGCTTTTTATTTTTTAATTTAAATAAATGGCATCGGCATATTGAACTATGCAACAAAGAGATAGTGTGGGGGCAAAGAAGTACAGAACAGGTAATTGGTTATACCAAGGAGTGTCATGACAGGTTAAGATATATTGATTTCCTACCTGTATTTATTAATTGTGCTGATGGCTTTTGCTCTAATGTCGGCCACAGGCAGGTACTGGACATACTCCGATATTGTGCCTGCTCTTAGAAATGCTGCTCGTGCTAGTCGAGGGAATACTGGTAAGGGTGGGCGTGGCCCACGCATAATGGGTTGGAATAAAGACGTCGCTGAGGCTCACAGGAATGCTAGGTCCAAGTTCATAGAATGGGTAATGTGTGGTAAGCCTAGCTCTGGTATCACGATGACGCATTTGCACGATGAGATGAGTGATAGCAGAAGAGTCTTTAAGTCACGCCTGAAACGGTGTCACGACAACCAAGATCAATTGAAAATGGATGTCATTGCTGAAAAGCACGCGGAAGGTGACTTCAAAAGTTTTTGGAAACGCACGAAAAGGTGTGACCTAACGACCGGCCTTCCTTGGAGTGTCGACGGCGTTAGCGATCATAAGAGGATTGCAGATATTTTCAAGGAGCATTTTAGAGTACAACCAGCGGTGGGGTCGTTAGTTGAGATATCCGATGCTGATCATCCTAGTGAGACACTACAATTTAATGTTCAAGCCAAAGAGATATCCTCTTTGATCAAGAACGGACACGACCCCAGGACACGACGGCCTTAGCATCGAACACCTGCAACACGCTGAACCTCTTATCTCTAGAGTTTTTGCATTGTTTTACTTATTATGCGTGAGTCACGCCTACCTTCCTGCGGTCATGCTAAGGACAATAGTAGTTCCTATTGTAAAAAACAGGACTGGAGATCTTGCTGATAAAAGCAACTATAGACCTATCTCGTTGGCCACAGTTGTTGCTAAGGTGTTTGATGGTGTGCTGAATTCACAACTTGAGAGTCACATAAATTTGCACCACAACCAATTTGGTTTTAGACCCAAACTGTCTACTGAGAGTGCAATACTATGTCTGAAGCACACCGCTAAATATTATACAAATCGAAAGACTCCAGTGTTGGCGTGCTTCCTCGACTTATCTAGGGCGTTTGACCTGGTCGTGTATGATATCCTTTGGAAGAAACTGGAGAACCTTAGACTTCCACGTGAGTGCATCGGAATATTTAGGTATTGGTATGCACCAAGTCAATAACGTTAGATGGGATGGTTGTAATTATTGTAGTGAATTTTATTATTTTATTTTATCTTATTTAATTGGAATTATTATTGGAAATATTATTAGAATTATTATTTGACTGAATTATATCATTATATGCCTATTATTATTATCATTATTAGTATGTTGACAAGTACCAAATCAAACGGTACAATAATTTTAAGATCTGATTTAAGAAAATGTAAAGAATGAACAAAAGAAAAGGAAAATTGTCACAAATAGGTTTAAGTTTAAGTTTGTAAAAAAGGATAAAGGATTAAAAAGAACAAAACAATCCCTGATAATGTTAGGGGGACGAGAAAAAAAAAACACAAAAAAAACACAAAAAAAAAAATAGTTAGATGGGCTGACGCAGTGTCGGAGCCGTATCGGCTTCAGTGCGGTGTGAGGCAAGGGGGTTGACCTCACCAACGCTGTTCAACATCTACGTGGACGCGCTAATTGGCGAGCTCAGCGGCAAGCATGTCGGTTGCCACATTGATGACATCTGTGACAATAATATCAGCTACGCGGATGACATGGTGCTGCTGACCGCATCGGTCTGCAGCCTGCGAGAGTTGATACAAGACTGTGAGAGGTATGCCGATGGTCACGGTCTGAGGTACAATACGAGCAAGAGTCAGTTTATGGTATTTGAGTCCGGCGGTGCTAGGTGTCACCAGAGCGTACCATCCGTGCGGTTGAATAATGCTCCCTTAGACAGTCTATGAATTTAAATACCTGGGACACATAGTCACCGCCGTCCTCAGGGATGACGCTGACGTGGAGCGGAAGCGGAGGGCGCTGTCTGTACGGGCGAATATGCTGGCCCGCAGGTTTGCGCGGTCCGATGGGGTGAAGATCACGCTTAACCGCGCGTACTGCACCTCGCTGTACACCTGCGCTCTGTGGGCCGACTATACGCAGCGGGCATACAGTGCCATCCGTGTACAGTTCAATAACGCTTTTAGAGCCATACTGGGTCTGCCCCGTTTCTGCAGCGCCTCGGGCATGTTTGACGCGGCGCGCACCGATTGGTTTTATGCAACCATGCGCAAACGATGCGCGTCCCTCGTGCGCAGAGTGTGGGTCAGCTCCAACACGGTGCTGGCCATGATAGCCGATAGACTTGACTCTCCCTATATCAACCACTGCTGTGACAAACATATCTGATATAGAGTAATATAGGCAACATTACAATTTGAAATATTAATTTTTATTCGTGTTTGTTTTATGTATTTTAACTTTTTAATAGTAATTTTAATTTATGTTATTTCTTATTTAATAAATTCAATTAAACTATTTTAATTTCTCGTCATTTCATTATCTCACATTTAATTATTGATTTATTTTAATTCTTAATCTCTTACCACGCATGAATTAATTTATTAAATTGTTTCTGAATATGTATTGTGATGTGGTATTGTATTTTTATAGTAAGTGAAATTTTATGGGTCTATGATACCTGCAATAAATACATTTTATTTAATTTTTTATTTATTATTAAGCTATTGCATAGCTTCTATCGCGAGCCTTGAGCGCGGGGACTGAATCCAGAAATTCCGTAACGAAAGAACCTCACGCTCCGTGCATCGTCTAACGTCGTTTCAGTTCGGCAGTCTTCGACACGGCGTTGTGTGCGTGCGATTAGACGTATTGTACGACTCTACGAAACTCGCACGAATCGAGACGAGCTGCTCCGAAATCGGACGAGGGACGACGACATAAGCAGCTGTTTATGAGAAAGTATATAGGTGTATAGGTATTTATATACAACAGTGAATAGCTGTACTTGTGTTTTGAAGTTTGAAGAAGAAGAGTGTTTTGAATATGAATGAACAAAGTGCATTTATTATTAATGAAGAAAGTCACGAAAAAATAGTGAAAGAAAATGAGTGAGTACTCTATATACATACATTTTATTATTATCACAAATGCAGTATTAATTTTGAATTGCAATAGCTTTACCGCAGCAGTCCCCGAGTGCCACACGTCTTTTTTATTTATTTAATAAATACCCATTTGCCAGTGTCAAGTTAAAAAGGCGGGAAATAGAATATTCGTTCAAATTTTCGACACCGTATTTCTAAATCGTCAAGTACATAGTCTAGTTATAGTCAAGTCAGTCGATTCAGTAAAGTGGTAGAGGCTGTACTGAATGTTCCTAGGGAGGTTTGGAGAGACCACGAAATAGCACTTTTTGTAGTTGTACCACTTGCCCACACTTGCACACATCAACGAATATCAAATGGATAATATTCTACCAATATTACACATTAAAAACCGAAATAACACAAATTTTTAAAGACATACAAATACAATAATGTCGCTGATTAACATTCCCGGCAAAACTCTCAAAAAAGCTTTTTTTTGGCAGCTTTCGACCCATAGATTATAAAATAGAAAACTCCTTTCCGATTTCTGTTCCTTTGACCTACCTACCACCTATTCCACAAAGAATAACTCTTTTACTTTGAAATGTTTTTATGGGGTCACAATAATCATGCTCTTGTTTTGTTTGAAATGAAACGCATACCGAGCGTTATCCATTTAGAAAATTAAATCGACACAATGTAAATTGTGTTGCACTGTGGTCTGTGACACTGTCGAGTGTGGACACTGTGTTAGTTACTTCGTGTTCCATAAAAATTAATTGACACAGTGTGACACAGTGTCAAACACAGAGGGGGTTTTTCATGGAAAACACTCACGGTGAGTGATCGTTGGAAATATAAAATGGTTTTTTATGTCATGGATTTTTCAGCCTCAGCTACATACCTATAGCCTCAGGTAAAACTTATAATTTAAAAATGTTTGATGTTGTTGTCACAGAGAGGTCACAGAGTATTTGACACTTATTAGTATCCCCTTCTGTGTTTGACACAGACTACTGAAATCTATTTGTAGTATCCCTTATTAGTCTGTGCTATTTGTCAAAGTCAAAAGTGGACAAATCGCATACTACACGTCACCGTGTTTTTGAAAAATAAGTCTTGTTTTACTAAAGATTTTATTGAAAATAGAGTGAAATAAAGATTAAAAATGGTAAATTCAATACGCATTAGTATTAATAAATACCTTTTATGTGTAATATTTGTACACCAAGTGTAAATTTCACAATTCGTCTATGTGTCTTTAGTCTTATTTAATTTGTGTTTTAGGTGCTTATAGCGGCCACGGTGTGTACAAAGTCAGGAAAAGGTAGTAATTCAATTGTTTTCGCTTATCAAATAAGATTCTCGGGACATTAAAATAAAATGCCAAACTTTTGTGTACATCACTCTGTAGGACATTTATCAGGATTTTGATTAGCATTTAAATGCATTTCCTGCCGGTTATACACATTAGGAAGTCTCTTTCTCGTAATAAAATCGTATTTACGACACTTATTTTTCTTCTACCTAAAATGTCACCATTTGAGATAACATTAACATAGTCCTCTAATAGCCCGTAAATAGCAGTCTTGAAAGACAATCTATTAACTTGATAGGACAATTTGTATTTTTACCTGGCCAAAGACTCGGGAATAGAAAGACGGTAACCAAAGGTATAACAATCCAAACTAAGACAATTTGTATTAAAATATTTAATTTCTGACTGGATTTTATGTTTTTTAGCATTGGTGTCACGGCAGTTTGTGGAGATGACCAAGGCCCGTATAGAGGGCCTGCTGGCCGCATTCCCCAAGCTGATGACTAGCGGTCGGCAGCACACATTTGTGGAGACTGAGTCTGTTAGGTAAATTATACTAAATATTTACAATAATCTTTTTGAATTAAGACTAAGTATTATATCTTATTCTTTTTACATTAAAAAAAGTTCCTAGTCTAATATTAAAAAAAATTGCCAAGCTATAATTCATATAAAAAGTAATAAATTGCTGCCATGCGAGGCGATGAACTAGTTCATGATGGTTATTGACAACGCGGCAAAGGAGTGTCAGTGCATTCTATGCAGTTGGGATGGATCTCGAGTATTTTAGGTAGTGCGCTCATCAAAAACGATATGCCGTACTTAAATTACATTATGTAAATGTAGTGATTATCACAACAGTTAAGAAAAGATGCATGGGATGACATTAGTGCAGAAATGGACCTGTCTGCACCTGAACTCAAAAAGAAACGAATGTCCATGGTTGCAGCACTCAAAATGAATACTCGATTAGCCTGCATTGTCCTAACCAAACTTGGAAACAACATCTTTTGTTGTTCCAACGCGGGAATCAAACCCACGACCTCCAAGTCGAGAGCCAAGTTCTAAACCACTGGAACACTGAAACACGGACGGAGGCTGAGCTACATAATAATCTATCATTATAAATAATTTATTTCAAATCCCCTTTTTCCTTTTACCTAGTTGAGTTGACAATCACTATTTTTATGTTTGTCTGTCATCAGGTATGTGTATCAGCCACTAGACAAGCTATACATGCTGCTCATCACGACCAAGGCCAGCAACATCCTGGAGGATCTGGAGACACTGAGGCTGTTCAGCCGCGTGGTGAGTTGTAAATGGAGTTCGTGGAGTTGTATACTACTGTTTATGGTGTAGTCATACCCCAACTAATAATATATTATTTACACGACTGATCAGCTATTCAATGTTGCAGTAGTCTGATTTTGAAAAAGTCACTGGACTGACAAAGATAGCAACATTGAATAGCTTATGTAGCTATAGCAGCTGTGTAAATATTTTAATTAGTAAGGTGAAGAGGGGGGCTGCAATGTGTGTTATATATTTTATTTATTAATTAAATATCCATTACAATCAAGGGTAATAAGATGGCATTTAATAGCACTGTGCAAGCAGCACGGAAACTGTTGCTATGTTCACTAGATTTCTTTAATTTAATGGATAATAAATAGCTCTGATAAAGTGTAGGCTACAGTTTCTAAGTTACTGCAAAAATGCTAACAGATTTTTTAAAGACTGTATAACTATAATATTTAATCAGTTATGAAAACTGTTGTGTATATTTTCTTTCCAGCTCCCCGAGTACTGCACTCAGCTGACAGAGACAGAGGTATTGAACCAGGCTTTCAATATTCTGTTTGCGTTTGATGAAATTGTCGCTTTGGGATACAGAGAGAGTGTTAATTTGGCTCAGGTAAGTGCCGATATTGATGATAAAAATACTTTAAAAATAAATTTAAAAAAAAAGTTAATAAAATAACTACCCCGTGGTCTAGTCTATATCCGTGCCAAATTTCATCAAAATCGGCCCAGCAGTTTGGAAACCTATTCAAAGCAAATCTTACATAAAAAAAATGTTTTTTTTTTTTTATTTTAGGTTCGTTCATGCGTCGAGATGGATTCGCACGAGGAGAAGATATACCAAGCTGTGAGACAGGTATGTGTTTTTACGTTTTAGTTACTATGATATTCTTTACTAATTGCCTGTATGGATGAAAAACTCATAACCTAGTCCGATTTTTGTCATTGCCGCTAAACATAGCTAAACAGAAAGAAAATAGAGCATTACTAAATAATTTAAGTACGCTAGGAATATTGAAAAAGTTGAACAAACTGGACTAAAATGCCGCCCTGCTGATAAAACTTAGTTTTTGTTTGGGGACTATTATAGCAATCATGTTGTTTTTTTTTTGTATAAAGTTGTTATAAATCAATTACGAATATTTTGGGCATATGATATATTGCTTATGGGAGGGATAAGACGTTTAGGTCGAAAAAAAATTATTCCTACAAAATAAAGTCACATTATGCTCTTTACGGCGCTGTTAAGTTCATTGACCTCACACAGCAGATTGTATTGACGTTATTTAGGCATAGTATTTGCTTCCACTTTAAATCACCTGTTTCTGTGAGGTTTATGACCTCAGCGCCTCTGAGAGCGCAATGTGGTTTTAGTATAATTTTTTTTTCGTTGTTTTTTTCAAAATTTCTGCCTAAACGTCTTTACATAAGCAGTAGATACCTTTTATGGAACCAAATATATTTGAACAATAAAAAATGTCTAAAGGACACTGACGAATCCTGACTGATTTTCCATCAAGAGCGGCCAAGTTACGAACATATGTGTTTTTATAGTAGGTACTTAAAAAGTTATTATGCAAAAAAATATACTATATTTTTAGGACTTGAGAATAGATAGTTATGAATCTCCGAATATCAGAGAATTCATGTGCAAAATACGTACTTATCTGTGGTAATCGTTGTCGTCATATCTACATAATATATAGTCTATGGTTACCATGCTGTTAATTGTCAATTTGAGGACTAAAAGCATGGAGCTGTTACTACTCAAATTGACAAGACTAGTGGCCCAGTAGATAGGTTTATTTTAATTGGAGTATAAAGTTATTTTCTTTTTCTATAGCTCAGCAGTTTCATACTAGTTTTATGAAAAAAAAATGTTACTTGCGGTGTGAAACAAATGTATCGCGACTTGTCGATCTCCTTTCTAATATTAGTAACAAACATTCACACTTTCAGACGCAAGAGCGCGAGGCGGCGAACCGCATGCGGGAGCGCGCTAAGGAACTACAGCGAGAGAGGTTGGAGGCGGCCAGACGAGGCACACCGCGCTCGCAGCCGTCCTTCAGTGAGTCCGTCACACATGCCAACTCCTATACTCGGATTTTTAGGGTTCTGTACACGAGGGATTCCGTACCTGTATTACTAAGACTCCGCTGTCCGTCCGTCTGTCACCAGGCCGTATCTCATGAACCGTGGCAGTTAGACAGTTGAAATTTTCACACATGATGTATTTCTGTTGCCGCTAATAACAACAAATACAAAAAAAAAAAAACAGAATAAGAAAAATATTTAAGGGGACTCCCATGTTCAACAAACGCGATATTTTTTGCCGTTTTGTACGGAGCCCTTTGTGAGCGAGTCCGACAGCCACTTGGCCGGTTTTTAATCTCAGGTTATGAAACAAAAGCGAAAAAACATCTTGCCTTTCAAACAAAAAAAATCTCCGTTTAATCGGATCTTCCGTTTAGGACACTGCGATGCCACGGACAGACAGACAGGTAGACAGACAGAAACGTCGAAACTTACTACACCCCTTCTTTTGGCATCGGGGGTTAAAAATATAAAACAATGCTAGTTTGCTTCTGAGTTCTGACACATTGTAACGCAATCTATTGTTATAAAACTTCAAGGAATGCAAAATGACGAGGTATCGACGCGATCCCGACATTGTAAAATGAACTTTGCTCTTCAGATAATAAATACTTCTTAAAACAATCACTGGGAATATGTACCGGCATCCGGCGGGCCCGGGAAAGTTCAGAGCACTGAAAATAGAACCCTGCGCATAAATAATAGAGTTGGAAATTTAAGAGTCGAGCTGTCATATATGACTTTGACATTTGACTCCACACTCATTAGCGCATAGTTCTAATATGAGTGCTCTAAATTTCCCTGGGCCCGCCATATTCCGGATCACATAGTCCCCTACCTACTAGCTAAGGAGGAATATGTCGCTTTGCTAAGTTTTAATTTATTTCGCAGGCGGCGGTTTCGGCAGCTCCAGCATGTCGTCAGTGTCGTCTGCCGAGCCCATGACGGAGAAGATCCCCACCACGCCCGTCCGAGACACGTGAGTTATGATCATGTACTAATGTACAATCATTTATTTATTTATATATTGATTCACCAACGGAACAACATTTGGTAACTGTACCAATGTACCATATTTTATACTGATAAAAATAGGTGATAACATCGTGCGTGTTCGACAATGAGATGAAATGAAGTGAAATCTGAAATAGGTGATGATAATGGTAACAAAATATGACTGAAGTAAAAAAGATAATATAAAAATCATAATGATACGAGGGCGGGTCAATAATTCCGTGACTTTTGGAATAAAACACAGATTTTTTGATAAATAAATCATTTTATTTTTCAACGTAGTCCCCCTTGAGCTCTATACACTTTGTCCAACGCTTCTCCAATTTTTTTATCCCTTCCAAAAAATATGATTTGTCGAGGTCCTCAAAATAGGCGTTTGTTTGCGAGATGACTTCATCATTGGAGTCAAATCTTTTTCCACCGAGCCATTTTTTCAGGTTTGGGAACAAGAAGTAGTACTCGGAGCCAAATCTTGAGAATAGGGTGGATGTGGGAGCAATTCATAGCCCAATTCATGGATTTTTGCCATGGCAACTGCACATGTGTGCACCCTTGCATTGTCTTGGTGAAAAAGAACTTTTTTCTTGGCCAAATGAGGTCGGTTTTGTTTTCAAATCCTCATTGAAGCGGTCCAATAAGTTGGCATAATATTCCCCATTAATTGTTCTTCCCTTTTGAAGATAGTCAATGTGGATTATCCCACGTGCATCCCAAAAAACAGTCGCCATAACTTTATTGGCTGACAAACCCACCTTGGCCTTCTTTGGCGCCGATTCACCCTTAGAAACACACTGTTTTGACTGTTGTTTGGTCTGGTGTGTTGTGATGGATCCATGTTTCGTCCACGGATACAAAACGGCGCAAAAACTCCTCCATATTGTGATTAAACAACGCCAAACCTTCCTGTGAAGTTGTTACACGATTGCGTTTGTGGTCGACTGTGAGCAAACGCGGCACCCATATTGCGGAAAGCTTTCTCATGCCCAAGTGATCATTCAAAATTGAAACCACTGAGCCATGCGAGATACCTATGGCTTCCACAATCTCTTGCACTTTTAATCTTCGGTCGGCCAACACCATATCGTGAATTTTTTCGATTGTTTCGGGTGTAGAGACCTTAACTGGGCGTCCAGGACGTTCGGCATCTTCAGTGCTTGTACGGCCACAACGAAATTCAGTAAACCACTTTTTTACCATTGAAATCGATGGTGCAGAGTCCCCATAGTATTTATCAAGCTTAGCCTTGGTCTCGGTAATGGTTTTTTTTCGCAAAAAATAATGCTTAATAAGCACACGAAATTAACTTTTTCCATTGTTTCCTTAAGTTACTGGATAGTCTGATAAAGATAGCTGTAAAACACAAACTAACTGACGCAGCAAGTTCAAATTTTGATAGGAGTCAACTGACAGATGCCTGTTGACAGGAGTAGTGTTGCTTTTTCAGTAAGGAGGTTAGAAATTCAAAAAGTCACGGACTTATTGACCCGCCTTAGTATTTAATGTAAGTATTTTTTTATTTGCCTTACGTAACAGTAATAAATATGACTTCATAATGTAATATCATAAGAGGAGTGGTGAAATGTCCGTGCAGTTATCGGATTATAGGAATCGTCTTATCGGCTTTGCTCTGATTTTTCAATATTAAACTATTCGTCTTTCCCCAGCCGCCCCGCGGCGCGTTCGGCCATGAAGCTCGGCGGTCGCGGCGCGGACGCGGACTCGTTCGTGTCCAAACTCCGCAGCGAGGGCGAGGCCGTGGCCACGCCCGCCGCCGCCGCCGCGCCCGCGCGCGCGTCTACCGTGCCGCACAACGAGTGAGTATCATATGTGATATGACTAGTATTTTTTATCAAATGAACCAGGAAACCGAGCAGACGGATCGCCTGATGGTAAGCGATTACCGCCGCCCATTGACACTCGCAACACCAGAGCAATTACACTTGTAACTTCTCTGGTGTTGCGACTTGCGTTCTCAGTCTTTAAAATCCCCAACCCCCCCTTGGGCCCCTGGTAACCTCGCTCACTCGATGAAACACAACGCAAGCGTTATTTCACGCCGGTTTTCTGTGAGGCCGTGGTATTTACCCGGTCGAGCCGGCCCATTCATGCCGAAGCGTGGCTCTCCTACATTTAATATATAGACAGCCCAGGGGTCAATAATTCGAAACTCAATTTTTAAAATTTACATATCAAATAACACTTATAGAACTGGGGACATGACTACATGTAAAATATTTAGTTTATTTTATATACTCGGAAATATTGACGTATTACTACTTGATAAAAGAAAAAACAAATGCTCTTACAATTATTATAATTTTCTTCAGCTATGCTTTCTTCACAAATGCAAGTTGAATCTGTGTGTTTTCAGTGTGCACCTGCGCTTTGAGGAGCGACTCAATTTGATAGCGGGCAGAGACGGTGACCTACAGAACTTCGAACTCTCAGGTAACATGCCTTACATATATTATTCTATACTTATTATTATTCTTATTATTCTTATTCTATACTTATATTATTCTATATATCACTTACTACTAATATAAATTTAAAGTTTGAAGATATGGAAGGATGTTTCTGATACTTTCACACAAAAACTTGATGTAATTTGGTATGGTAGTAGTGGCTCTGGATCAATAAATATTAAGTTATCTTCAGTTAAAGTAATGCAATTTATTACAGCATAATACATATAATTTAATATCTATGAACACCACGTCAATCTGACCCCGTGCTAAGTATCCGAAGAACTTGTGTTACAGCTACCAGAAAACGTGAAGGAAATTGAATACTTTTATACTACACATATATTTAAGATTTTTATTATATACACATATTTTGAACCGTCGGCGGGTTTCGAACCCGCGACCCCCGGCTTGAGCACGAACGCGCTGAACCACTGAGCCACAGAGGTCGTATGACTTTCAGAGAAAATTTTGATTCTGTTGCGTATTCACTTTCCAACGGCCGTGTCCATGGCTCAGCCACACCAATAAACGCTGCCGGTTCCAGGCATGCTGACACTACACATCACGGACGAGCAGTACGGCCGCATACACGTGCACGTCGACAACCGGGACCCCCGTCCGCTTCAGCTGCAGGTACACACGCGAGCGCTAACGTTATACTGGCTGATTTTATATTCCGCCCCAGGAAAAATGTAGTACTAAGATGTCCCGACACGCGTTGTTCTGTCTTAAGTATGAACATATATTATTAGGTATCAATAACCAAACAGGTAAACTGATGGCACTTATAAATATTTGACAGTCGAGTGACAAATTGAACACAGTTGGTGTGGGAAAATTCAATCTACGTTTTTAGCATTTTCCCCACAATTGCTCCTAATCTCTCATCGTTTAGACCTCCCCTGAACTACCACAATAATTTCGAGACCAAAATTAGCCAAATTGGTCCAGCCGCTCTCGAGTTTTAGTGAGAAATTGGAATTGCGATCCATTTTGATATATGAAGAAGATATATAGTATAATTTAGGTGCAAGAAATAGAGTACTGTGGTATACTTATTACTTACATTACTTCTTTTTAATTGTTGAAAATATGTTACACAACATCGCACTGCCAAAAAATTTAATTACAAATTATTGTAATACTATCGACATTTGTTAACCCCAATGACGTAGCGAGTGACTGGCGCGGGCAACGTCCAGTAAACTGTTCTATATTTCCTCCACAGACCCACCCCAACGTGGACAAGGAGTCCTTCCGGAACGAGGGGATCATCCGTCTGAAGGCTCCCCGTCCCTTCCCCTTGGGCCAGGACGTGGGGGTGCTGAAGTGGAGGCTCGCGACCACCGCCGGGGATAGACTGGCGCCGCTTAATGGTGAGTTTTATGGAATAAGGTAAACAAGCTTTGCCTTTGAGAACAAGGATTGCCTGGTGGTAAGATGGCGGTGGATTACCGCCGCATTTGGACACCCGTAACTGCAGATGCGTAGTAAATCTTTACGCGCCGCAACTGCAGCGGCGCCGTAGGATTTTGTATGGATTTCGGCGCCGCAGCAGCAGTGGTGCCACGCAACTGCGGCATTCACCGCCGGCGCTGCTGCAAAAGTTGACATAAGAATCTCAGTTCAACAGCGCGGGAGCTGCAGTGATTAAGCGCACTAACTCAGGTTTCGGTCCGGACGCATTGAGGAACATTTGACGGCGGCGTAAACGTAACGAACAAGACCGTTTTAATGGTAGTAAAATATTATTTAATACAAGCATAATACTTTGTTCATAAAACGACATGTAATCTTATAATATTTTGTTCAGAGTACGTATGACGACTGAGCGCTCCGCACTCGCACACTCTGCGCTCTCTAACTCCAAAACGGTTCTACGTATAAGAAAAAGTTCTATACGATTTTTGTAGAGAATTTACTTTCCTGATCTTTCCTAATTCCTCTTTAATCACAATGGCGAGACGATAGGAGGCAAAGAAAACGAGACATTCTTGAAAAACTGATTTTTGCGCCCTTTAACCATGAATATCTAAGGCCTCCCCCCACATTAGGCGTGCGCGTTCCTCGGGCGTGTCAGCGATGCGGGCGCTGCTCGCACCACTCACACGCTCGAGGAACGCGCACGCCTAATGTGGGGGAGGCCTTGGGTATCTTAGACTTAGTTAGCATGCGTCGCTTTTGTGATAACATTTGTAGTGGTAAAATAAAGATTCGTACAAAAATTCAGCTTATTGTGTTTGATTCCTCGTTGTTATCCTTACCTATTCCATTGTACTCGCGATACGTGAATCTTAAAACTGTTTGCCAGTTTTTCGCTAATTATTAATGTTTAACGAAAAAAATTATCCAAAAACTTCCTTGTAGCTTATATTTAAGGGCTGTATAGTTTAATTTTTTTTTTTTAATTTAATCGCTCTACATTCAAATTTAATTTCAATCGTCCGGTAATTCGTATTATTAATGTTTAAAAGTTCATCTTCCGCCGGTTCTGATTTTTTTTTAACACAAATGACCTCCTGTTTCTTTTTTGAACAGTCCAAGAATACGCTGTATAAATTTCATTAGTAAAGAGCAATAGCTGTAGAAGTAACATCGAGTTGAACACAGGAAATTAAAAAATGTTTTTTCGCGATTTTCATGAAAAGGATGTGCATTTTTGTCGTTGACGCTTACTTTAAAGCAAAATAATATTCGGATTTGCAAAAATACATAAGGTATCATGTACTGTAATACTCTTCTCACCGTGGTCGGTATGTATACCCTTTCTAAGCGACTTTTCGTTAACGAAAGTGATTACTGAAATATTTGTGTGTTTTTAATTTTGACCTCTGTGGCTCAGCGGTTAGCGCGTCGGCGCTTAAGCCGGAGGTCGCGGGTTCGAATCTCGCCGAAGGGGCAAAAAGTTTTTCTGTGTTCCTGGGTCTTGGATGTGTATTAAATATGTGTTAATATAAAAGTAACTTCGAGAACTTGCCACGATACCAGATTGACGTGGTGTGAAAGCCTCCATATATATTATTATTATTGTGGGAATATGGTGGCAAGCTCCAGAGATCTCCGACCGAGTGAGGTGGTATGCCCGGTCAGGCCGAAGCCCACTTGTAGTTAGTTCAGGAACAGACTGACGTGGTGTGAAAGCATCCATAGATTTTTTTTTTTTTGCAGTGAACTGCTGGCCGTCAGAGGGCGCGGGCGGCGGCTGCGACGTCAACATAGAATACGAGTTGGAACACGACCACCTCACGCTCACTGACGTCAATATTACAGTGCCGCTGCCGTGAGTATTTATTGGGTGACTTTTTAGGGTTCCGCAATACTCAGAAACCCTTATAGTTTCGCTCTGTTCGTCCGTCTGTCAGTCCGCCCTTCTAGCTTCAGTAATTATGAATATAAATTGATGAATTTAGTATAGTTAAAGACTGTGTATAGGTCTCGGTTTTGGCATCATAAAATAATAATAATTTTACATTTCAGGGTTGGCTCTCGGTACACGTGAAGTGGGGATGAGTAATATTTTTTATTCTACCCCATCGGTGAATAGGTCTTTTAAAGTAAAGGCTAGGTTACATACATGACTTTTTTACAAAGTCAACCATTTTCGAGTAATCGGCCTCCCAAAGTGATTTTTATAAGTTGGTCCCCCCGCTGGCATTTATAAACTATAGGATATAGAAACTTATAAGTTACCATGCCGATAGATCACGCTAAAAACACTTTTGGAAAATTATTTTGAGCGAAATAGGACAATTCAAAGAAAACCTATTGCGCGTTGATAGTTACGGAACCATCCTTAGACATGTCCAGACATGCTCTTGGTTAGGTTATTATTCCGTCTAGAGAAAAAAGGGTACACCTAATAAGTACTATGGCATACTTAGTTTACTTCTTTTTTCTAACTTGGTGAATCGTTATTTACTAAACATTTTTAAAAAGTATGTGGGAAAAAAAAAACATTGAAATTAAAAATAGCGACCCCTGTTGACCCCAGAATGAATCGGCCGCGCTATTGTATTACTAATAAGTATTATTTATTATTTTTAGATCTGGCAACACCTCACTGGTAGTACACCAGTGGGAGGGCAGCTACGCGCAGAAAGGCCGCGCGCTCGTGTGGAGCATACCTCTGATCAATAGACAGCAGAAGACGGGCACGCTGGAGTTCACGTGAGTATTGCCGCACCAGGAATTTTCTGGGTGATGTTTTATTCCGTCTGAGGAAAAATAGAGGTAGAATAGGTGCAACATTAAATAGAGTAAAATGGCATAGATAAACATGGTTTACTTTTTTTTCTAACATGGTGAAAATTGTTTTACAACATCGCATACCTATCAATTTAAAATCATTATTTACAGATTTAAATGACCTTGAATAAAAACTTCTTTTGATCCTGGAAGTGTATTGAAATACTAATACTTCTAGCACAGTGGTTCCCAATTACTTTTTTCTAAGTACCACTTCGAAAAGACCTCAAACTCGCGTACCCCTTATTCCAGGAATGTTAAAATGAAAAATGAAATCAGGTGTATTTTTTATTTATATATCATGGAAAGATATTCTGATGACAGAGAACACGTCATGTTTGACTAATGTGACACATGTGAACGTTTTTCTTTGCACATCTCTGAAAAATCTGGTTGCATTTTGGTCAACTTCAATCTCAAGTCGTCTTCGAGTTGAAGTCTGTGACGATATTTAGTTTAAGTTTGTAATTGCGGAAAATCCGCTCTCGCAACGGCACGTTGTGCAAAATGGCAGTAAATGTTTTATTGCTACTTTGCTAACGCAATAAAAGTCTTTAACACCAGCCTAAAAATTAACGAGTGATCAGCAAAGCAAGAGTCTACTGTTGCATGAGATATATATTAATTCCTCTTGATCAGAGATGGATAGGTGGTCGGTGGAACAGTTTCCAACGCTTGAACGCTGGAGAAAGCCCTTGATGCAAACATTTAACTTACCTATGGATAGTTTAATTAAATTGAATATTTTTTTGGCAATTGTTATTTTCATTAGGTATTGTTTTTTAAGGATTTAATATTTTAGTTAAGAGATTGCTGTGCATTCGTCTTGATGCAATCTCACGTACTCTTGGACCCGCATACCACTAATTAGGAAACACTGATCTAGCATGATATAAGCACAGCTAACTGCTGTAATTTTAATTTAGTATACAACTTCTTTCTTAATGTCTCTCGGCAGTTATAATATTTCTGTGGCAGTGACACGTGTGTGGAAAATGTTCTTCTTCGGTGAAACAAAACTTGTTTTGCATGCTATTTAACATTGCACCATCTTTATGTACCATATTAAAGCAAATAAAATATTCTTATTTCTTATTCCAGCATCTGCCCAGCCATCCCCAACGACTTCTTCCCGCTCACAGTGACATGGACCTCAGCCACCTCTCTCGCGATGCTAACAGCAACCAAGGTGACACAAAATGATGGCAGCCAGGTAGAGTTCTCGTCCGAGATCAGCTTCCATCCGGATAAATATGAGATTGTATAATAGAATAAAATGAACACAGATAATAATATGATAATTGTGTAAACAAATTTGTTTTTGGTGAAAAGTATTTATATAAACCCAAATGAAAAGAACGTAATTTGATGAAAATGTACTAGTATCCAGCTTTACATTACAAGAAAAGTATAGAAAGTTGATAATAATGTGGAACATTATATAAATATTGCCGGTGTATGAATATTGTTTTTGTTTGCACCATATATTCCAAAGTATTCATTTTATTTCAATCTCTATTATGTATATTAAAAATGTAATTTCAAAGTTTGTTGTAAACTTGCAAGCTATATAGTTTGTTAATAAGATGCATTTTATTATAAATCCTAGCATGTAATATATTTTATTTTTAAAATGGTTCACACATAGCTAAGTGTATAAAAATATTCCATATTATATCTAAACATCTATCACTCTATTATAATAAATTAACTGTCCTTTGTTTTTATTTAATCCCTCAAAATAAGTCCTGGGAGTTAATTTGTAACTTATAACAAAAAATAAAAATTAATTAAACAATAAAAATTTATTTACAAAATAAAGTAACAGGTTGGTTAACACACCAGTATTATTCGTTTATGATTTGTAGCTTAAAAATCATTAAACCATTGTTGTATTAATCTCCCTATAACTTATTTTAATTTCATAAAAAAATAAACTACATTAATTATTGTCTATGATGAAATTAAATTTAAATTCAGAATTTGATGATGCAAAATTGATGCTGGCTGGTTTTTCTTCTACATTTTCTTTTCTGGCAACTTCAAGTGTTTTGTCCTGCTCCTTCTTAGTTTCATTATTTTCACCCTCATTTGCTAATTTGTCACTTTCTTGAACATCAAAATTGAATTTAAACGAGGTGTCTCCATTCGATAAAAATGCAGATTTCCTAAGAAATGTGGCTTTTGGCTTAGTAGTACTTTCCGATATTTTCATTTTGCTTGCCACTGAAAAAATAATCAGCCCATAAGTATCTTTATAGATGGACTCCTCCAATAGAGGAGTAATTTTACTTTTGGGTTTTGTACCACTGTCTATTCTTCCCTCATTGTCATCCAATGTTTGTTACAACACTTTTGGATTCTGAAAATACATTCAACAAATAATTCATTCTTACATGTTCTATTTATTAAAATAAATATTGTTTTTAAAATATGCAACAATAGCTTTTGAATATTTAATATTATTTGGTGCACAGATAACAAATTTTTTTCTTCAAAAATGTATTGCTTATTATCAAGCAATCCCTCTATTGGTTGCCAATCCAAGTACATAACCTACTTTTTGCCAATTGCTTCTCCTCGGCAGCCATGAGTGCCCTGTAGTCACCAAAAGTTGTCCGCATCAATTGTCTCTTTCTGATCATTGGTTGGTTGTTGCTTTTTAATATGGTCACTGTTTTCCATGCTTCTTGCACTGTAATTACAAAAGCAATTAAATACAATAATAAACATAAAATTGCATATATTTTACAAAAAATTAAATATAATAAGATATTATTTAGCATTTTAATTATAGCATAAAGCAGACTGAAGATAGAATAAACTTCTATAAATTAGATATACCTAAGATAACCCAACACATTAAATTTGCGAAACGTCGAAATAATTACACATAGGTACTCACATTGTTTTTCTGTTCCCTTCTTTGCGGCTAAAGTTTTTTCCAACTGGTTAATACACCAGCACAATTGCAACTCAAATTCTCTGATGGATTCTTTAGCATCATTGCTGCTTTCTTCGACTTTGCAACTTTTTTGTAGAGCGTTAGGTTTGCCTTTAGTGTGTAACTTTTTTGCTTTCGGCATATTGTTTGACAATACTTATTTTATTGCAAATTTTAAAGTTCAGGTTTGAAATATACGACAAATTGCTATATTAAAACTTTTAATATTTTTTTATAATAGAACCTACCAATGTGTTTTCTGTTGGCAAGTCTTGGCTTGGTAAAATTAAATTATTTGACAAATTTAATTGTCAAATGTCATTTTTTTTTATTTATATATGGCATCGGCTTATAACTATTTGCCAGTGTTAAGTTAAAAAGGCGGGAATAGAACTTTCGTTTAAATTTACAACACCGTATTCCTAAATCGTTATGTCTAATGTTTAGTCAGTCTAAATAAATAGTCAGTGCAGTCCATGAGTCATGTCAGTCCATAGATGATAACTAATACTACTGAACTGTCAGTCGACGCAGTAAAGTGGTAGAAGCTTTACTGAAAGTTCCTAGGGAGTTTTGGAGGGAAACTTAAACTAGCACGTTTTGTGTTTGTAAGTTGTAACACTTGCCCACACTTGTGCACGTTAATGAATATTTAAGGGTTAATATTCTACCAATATTACAGATTATGAACCGAAATAACACATAACATCATAATAATTTATGAAGGAAATGCAAAATCCATAACGTCACCTGTTGAATTCCCCGGCAAAACTCCTCAAATGTGATTTGTCACCAGTTTCACCAACTCAAAAATATTTCTCCCAAACTTATGTCAAAAACCCGCAAAGTCGCAACAACTCCTTGAAAATCTCCCTAAAAATTTTAGGCGATTTGTGTATGATTAAGATTACTAATTTCTACAAAAATCAACCATTTATTTTCTACAGGTAGACTTTACAAGTCACATAAAATTCAATATCTTAATTTAATTCAAAACAAGAAAATATGAACCCCTGAAAATAACCAAAAAATACCTGTAATGTTAATTCCCTCTAAATTAACAGGAGGGAGAAAATTTGGGGAAAATCTATAAGTTGGCAGCATTGTTTGTTTTTTTTTTATATTGGGCCTAATAATATAGTACAAAACTATTGCCAGTCTCAAATTTAAAAGGCGTGAAAATAATTTTTGTATAACTTTTCAACACCGATTTCTCAAGTCCAGTCTAAATAAATGGTCAATGAAGTCAAGTTAGTCGATTCAGTAAAGTGGTAGACGCTTTCTGAAACTTCCTAGGGAGTTTTGGACAAAACACAAAATAGCACGTTTAATAAGTTGTACCACACTTTTGCACGTTATCAAGTATAGGTAAGATATAGGTATAATTGATAGATGGTGAGTGTAATAGAAAGTTAGTAATGATAACCACAAAATAACGTTTGAAGTTTAAATTCACGGATCACAATAGCATTACACAATTAACACCACAAAAACCTATATTCAAATAGAAGGAGGGTGAGAGTCCACAGTTACAGAAAGTATATAAAAGACAAAACAGCTGACCGCGATATCAAGGTCGTGAACTTAAATTTCGGCGCACGAGCGTCACTAGTTTCGCGTATCAATAAAAAAGTAGAATAACATGTAAATATAAAAAGTAAAAATAAGATGTAGGAGATCCTTACATAGGTATTGGTTAATATTCTACCAGTATTAGACATTAGGAACCGAATTAACACCAATTAATGGAGTAAATACAAAAACATCAACGTCACTCATTCTCCTCCGCCAAAACTCAATTTGTCACATCACACCAATTTCACACTTGACAGCACTAAAATATATGTTTTTTTTGCCTTCCTGGGAAGGTCTAAAATGATACCACCCTTGGCTCTGTATTAAAGCTCCTTACTACCCGTCCTGCAAGCAAATCCAATGCCGCGGCCTTGTAGGCAAAAATTAAAATGATTGGCACTATTGATACTAACGACGCCCATTAGTACCGGTGCTGGATTTACAGGCTGGACGGTGAGCCTTAAAACATTTAACCAATTACATTTTGTAACGGAACAAGCATAAGTAACTTCGTTATTAACTTATGCTTGTTACACTTAGCGCATTAATCCACTGCAGTAGCAATTGCCAGGCGTTCCCCGCTGCCAAAGGTACGAGACCGCCGGTCATACCGGTTATATAAAACTAATTGCCACGCGTTATTGACGTATTTGGCAAATCACAGCGAGGCAGGACGCACCGGAGCTAAAAATGACGAATTGCTGTGTTTTTTACTGTAAAAAGACATCGGACTTCTGAAAACAAAAGCACTACGTTACTTTCCAGTTCATTCTGTAAGTATTTATTTTGGTTAAAAATTAACAAATAAATAAGCAAAACTCCGAAACAATTTCTCGGTCAATAAGTGTTGCCACTAAATCGTACAAGATCCTAATTTAGGGTAATATTTAAAACTAGTCATTTATAAAAACTTCTAATTCATATTCGTTCTTGTTATTACAGTTTCAAAATGATGAAATATAACTAATTAATTAGTATACTATTTGCAATTTTGTTTTTCTGCATAATATTATATCACTAAACACATTCATAATTTGCAAATTATTAAAATATATATTATGCAATTATATTATCAAATTTTTGTTTAAATTTGATAATCTTACTCTTTAAATATACTGAAATTATGCATTTTTTTAACATAAAATGTTATAGTATCCTCGCCGTCTGACTGTGTTATCCCTAAGAAATAATATTATAATAGCTTAAAAGGTTTGTCGCGCACTCATTATAATAAAACACAGTTTTTAAGTAGGTGGAGAGCTTTTCAAGAAGGTATGTCAAGCAGCGAAGGTTCTTCACATCAAAGAAAAAATTAAGAACTCTAAAAACAAAGTGAAAACCACATGGAAAATAATTGCAGATGAGACTGGAAGAGTCGCCAGTCGCAACTCTAAATTTGAACTTTATATTAATGATAAAAAAGTTAGTTCTGACATTGAAGTTGCGACAGTATTTGAGAAGTTTTTTGCAGACATTCCGATCTCAACTACAAAAAACTTAAATTCATCACCTACAGTTGCCGAAAAATTACTTAGAGATAATGTGAGGGAATGTGATGTAAATTTTATTTTCAAAGAAATAGACTCTAGAGACATTATCAAGGCATTTAAATTACTTAATATTAAAAGTACAACTGATCTCTGGGGTATGTCCACAAAAGTTATAAACCCAGTAATTGACATCATTGCCCCTCATCTAGCATTAGTTTTTAATAATTGTATTAAAAGTGGCGTGTTCCCTGACTTGATGAAGCACAGCAAGTTGATGCCTCTCTTTAAAGCTGGGAATAAAGCAGACCCAGCTAACTATAGACTAATATCCATATTACCGACTTTAAGTAAAATTTTTGAGAAAATTATTCTAAATCAATTAATTTTTCACTTCAACTCGAATAATTTGTTACATAGTAATCAGTTTGGTTTTACTAAAGGTCGGTCCTCAACAGATGCAGGCATTAGTCTTCTGTGCAGTATATTTGGAGCTTGGGAGAGGTCACAGGATGCACTTGGTATATTCTGTGATTTATCCAAAGCATTTGACTGTGTGGAGCATGATTCGCTGTTCAGGAAATTATACCATTATGGTGTAAGGGGCACGGCTCTAAAGCTTCTAAGCTCTTATCTAATAAATAGAACACAGACTGTAGAAGTTAATTCCAAAAGGTCTAATGGTACTAAAATTAAACTAGGAGTACCACAGGGGTCTATTTTGGGCCCTTTTCTATTTCTATATCTATATAAATGATCTACCTTATCTAGTTAATGATAAGCATGAGATAGTACTTTTTGCTGATGATACTTCACTAATTTTTAACGTGAAGCGACGACAATCTAACAATGACGAGGTAAATAGTGCTCTCTCAAAAATAGTACATTGGTTTAATGCTAATAATTTACTGTTGAATTCTAATAAAACAAAATGTTTAAAGTTCAGCTTGCCAAATGTTACGCAGGCACAAACCAATATACCTACTATTAAATAATGAGAAAATGAAATTAGTAGACACCACTGTTTTTCTAGGTATAACATTAGATAGTAAGTTACAGTGGGGACCACATATTGCTAAATTGGCAGATAAGCTGAGTTCTGCAGCATACGCTGTTAAAAAAATTAGAGAAATTACCGACATAGAGACCGCGCGATTAGTTTACTTTAGCTATTTTCATAGCATAATATCGTACGGCATCCTCTTGTGGGGAAACGCTGCGGACATTAATACAGTATTTGTGCTGCAGAAACGTGCTATACGTTCTATTTATAAGATGTCGACTTTTGAATCTCTAAAGTGAAAATTTTAAAGAAATAAAAGTTCTGACCGTCGCATCTCAATACATTTTGGAAAATGTGTTATACGCAAGAAAGAATCTAAACAACTTCAAAAAGAAATGTGATAATCATTGTGTAAACACTAGAAATAAGAACAAGTTAGATATGCCAGTGTTCAGACTAAGCAAAGTTAGTAAATCCTTTAAAGGCCAATGTATACGCTTATACAATATAATCCCAGAAAAGGTTCAAAACCTTCCCATTAATAAGTTTAAAAAAGTAGTTAAAGAACGTTTGCGTGCCAAAGCGTATTATAAAATTAATGACTTCATTCAAGACGGCACACCTTGGGAATAAGGTGGCTCCTTATCTTATGTTATTATTTGTTACATAGACATAAGCAAACATTGTAATAATTTTGATTTTAAAAGAATAATTTTCCATCTTTTTGATAAAAGATGACCCCAGACGAGTTTCTTGCCGGCTCTTCTCGCTGGGTTAGTTCCCGAACCGGTGGTAGGCATCACGTAGTAACGACGTTCAAAAAGAGTATTTAAAAATACCAATTTTGAATAAAAAAATTTTTGATTTGATTTGATTTTGAGCTACTAGGAAATGGTTAATATTTTAGCCGAATTTAAAAGGGGAATCCTACTACTATTATAAATGTGAAAGTTTGTGAGGATGGATGGATTGATGTTTGTTACTCTTTCACGCAAAAACTGCTGAGCGGTTTTCAATGAAATTAAAACATAGGCGTGGGATACCCGATACTATAATTACGCTAGTTGTTCACAAAATAAGTTTTATTTCCTACTTTATTGTGCATTTTTACTTTGAAAGTCGGCTTTATGCTCTAAGCTCATAATTTTTTCTAAATAGTAATTAGTACCTATATTGTGACAAGAATGAGTTTTATTCGCGTGTAGTATTTTTACACACTAAAAATAATAACAATAGAACTCAGAAATAAAAAAGTTGTTCATTATAGTACCGGAAGATATTGAAATGATGAATGTTTAGTTGGAAATTGAAACTCGCAAAAAGATACCCTAAATCATTTACAACTAAAAGTTGATTGAATAACTTCAATGTAAGTAAATCTATATTTCATGGTACATCATATATATCATCATAACATGTAGCTATAAATCAACACAATTATTTATCCATAAAATCAATATCACTTTAAAAGCCATATTAAATCACATATTGCATCTTTTCAAACAATTTTAATTAAATAAAATCAATCAATTTATTTAAATAATTACGAAAAAAATATTTAAAATGAATATATTTATGTTTATTTCTGTATATTTTTTATATATTCATCACATTTCGTACTATTTTGTTCACCATGGAAAGTACCCTATTATTCGCCGAACTCATCGATATTTAAATATCGATATATATAATCGTTGCTTGAATAAAAATTACATTTGTTTTACACTGGCAACGACTGGCAGGCTATTTACTTCTCGGACGAAGAATCAATATTTTATTTAACTAATTTACTTACGTGTATGAACAGCGTTGGAACTGAAGATGCATTTAAGAACGTCTTTTGTTGAGTTCTTCTGAAGCAATTATAATTGAAATGTTTAGAACAAATACGCGTATTTTTTCCAGGGGTTCAATTTCTTCGACCTGTTGATTTTACCCATGAATCACGCAGTGCTTCGTCTTGGAAATCTAAAAAAAACATTTTAAACCATACACTGCATTATATACCATAATCTCATTTTAAAAAATATCATTGGTAAAAGTAGTTTCGAATAAAATGAAGCTGAATATATCTAATACAAAATAATGCTAATAAGCGAAATAACAATTACGTTACCCCACAAATTATGGGTAATTTTTATTTTGAGATACTGGTATCACTAAAATAAGAGTAACCCAACAAAAAAACGACGCACAAAATGGCCCCATGATATTGAAATCAAGGAACTATTCAACTTAGATGGATTATACTATTTTTGTACATTATTTCACAACTAGAATTTTAGATATTTCTTTAATATTTCTACATATTAAAGCTTCGGTATTGTGCAATGTAATGAAAACTTCACTTGTTAGTACAATTCAAACGATACAAAACAAGATAAATCATACTTACGAATGGAAGGTTATATTATCAATTTTACGCTCGCTCCTACTGTTACAGCCGATAACACAACAATGCACCATAATTATTACTTTCTACATACCTCCAACATTAAGCTCAATACAAAAAAACAAAAGCAAATCTAGTTCAATTCACGCACAAGTGTGGGCAAGTGTACAACTTCTAAAAACGTGCTATTTTGTGTTTCCCGCCAAAACTCCCTAGGAACTTTCAGTAAAGCTTCTACCACTTTACTGAATCGACTGATATGACTCATGGACTGTACTGACTATATATTTGGACTTTGACTAGACTTTAGACTTGACGATTTAAGAATACAGTGTTGAAAATTGAAACGAAAGTTCTATTTCCCGCCATTTAACTTGACACTGGCAAATGGTTATAAGCCGATGCCATATATAAATAAAATAAAAAAAAAATGACAATTGCATGCATAATATGGATTTAGATAAATTTCTTAATTTCTTAGTATGCCGCTTGGAAAATTTGGAAAAATAACACTTTCGTGGTAATTTCTCGTTAATAATATACCTACAAAGATTTAACATAATTTGTGAAATCTATGTGCAATAATTTTCATTGTGTACAAATTTGTAGGTTAAATAATTTTTACCATTACTCGATGATCTTACCATAAAAGTGGTAATTTGTCAGAAAATTACGTATTTTTTTAAATATTTCACATGTCTAAGGTTGGGTTTGCGAACGACCGTAAAATATGATGTCATAATTTCTCAGGTTTGCAGTGACTGTTACTAGTTTATCACTGTTTGTGGTGGCCAAGGACTACATACATGCTAACCGACTGGAGAATATGAGAGCTCGTGAACGCATGCGAAAATCTAACGTAGGAGACTACGGCGACGTCTACAGAAAAATCTGAGGAAGTCTCATTAGATATTTCTTATTGGTATGTAAAATACCACATTTGATGAGGATTTTTTTTTCACAGATGAAAAAAAACTGCTACTACTCTCGAGTGTTGCGGCCAACATTTGCTTATTACTAATAAGTGTGTGAACCTATTATATGTTTACTCATTCCTTTAAAAAAAAACTATTAATGATGATAATAAAAAAAAAAAAAAAAAATTACCTACAAACTGTATATTATTTGCACTGAAACTATTTTAATTGAATCACTTTAAAAACATTTCAGATATTATTTGTTGATTAGTAAAGAAACCTTATTTCAAAATGGCCGTGCCTCAGTTGGACCCGGCTAAGTTGCAACTTGTACAGGAGTTGGAGATAGAGATGATGTCGGACATGTACAACCGTCTCGTCGGAGCCTGCCATCGCAAGTGTATCCCTGTTAAATACCATGAAGCTGAGCTTGGTATGTTTTCGAGGAAAAAAACTGGAAGACAGCAGACATTTGACAGCAGAGTGAATGTAAAGTTATCAAATTAAATTTGTATTGGCACTGCCATGATTTTGATAGATTTTCATACAATTCTCATTCGATAATGTTATGTTTACACTGGTGTCAAATGTTTCTGTTACTCCCATTGATGGTAAATGATTAGCGTTCATGGACAAAATGAAATAATTTAAATTTAATGAAAATTAGCACAGATATTTTGTAGCTGGGCATGTTGAGAAACTTTTTGTCCTGAAACATACAGTTTCTGTGTGAATTTTGATACACAATTACTTTCTTCATGCAAATGTTTAGTAGGTATATAATATTATAAATTACATTAATTTGTAACTTAACTAATTATTGTTAACTTTCTACTTACAGGGAAAGGTGAATCTGTATGTTTGGACAGATGTGTGGCAAAATATTTGGATGTTCACGAAAGGATCGGGAAGAAGCTCTCAAACATGTCACAGAGTGAATCAGAAGAGCTAACCAAAATTAATCTTCAAGATAAGAAATAGTATTTAACAACCGAAGGTATATTTCCAGTACTGCCAACTTTCATAAATTAAGGCAAAAACAATTGCACAGTACAAACTGTTCAAAATTTTACTATTTCCTGTGACAGTAAAAACGATATATTTGCATAGGTTTTTTTTTTCGTGCACAATGCACTTTTTGTTTTTTTTGCAGAGCATATTCATGTTTAAAACCTGCATTTAATATAGTATGGAACATTAGGTGTTGAAAATAAAATTTTAGATAATATTAACTTTTTATTACAACCATTATGAATCCTATAAACATTCTATAACTACATCACTATAAGTCTATTTTCGTTAAGCTTGCAGTGAATAATTAGTACAAATGACAAAATTGACCAATGACACTTATGCCATGGAATTTATAACCACCAATTTAAAAAAGGGAACTCACTGCAAACTTAATTGCGAATTGACAATAAAACTATTCACACTGACTTTTAATAAGTGCAAAGCCATAATTGGGATTATAACATTTTATGAGCTGTGCTAAAATGTAAACATGGGCTGCAAAGAACGACATTCCCGCCATCCACAAATAAAGGAAAACATCTTGACACTCGAACTCCAAATAATAAGCAAAATAAAGCCAAGCCCCTTGCGTTGCTAGCCACAGTCCTACTAATGTAAAAGCTTTAGTCAATGACATTTTAAAATTATGTACAACTAAAGGAAATAAGGACAGAAACCATATAAAATATTGTGATGTCATGACACTGTTGTATGCTACCAGGACAACAGTTTGACAAAACATTGCAAATGGGAGAGTTTCAGGTTTTGTACCGAATGCTAAACTAATGACGAATAAGATAATAAACTCAAATGTTTGTAAAATTATCTTTACAATGTCGACAGTAAGTTTGTCCTTAGTCAGGTACAAGTAGTAAAACAGAACTGAAAAGTTATGTCTAGTGTCTTTTCTGAAAAGATGGTAAATGTAGGTCTCAAATAAAAATTCATAGCCATATTTTGTATATAGAAAATATGTTAACAAAGTCAATGTGAGGATGCAACTGAGTGTGAGAGTGATCTGCTTTCTGTTTGGCATTAATGCTATGAATGCATCAAGGAATTTTGTATTTCGATTGATTTTATATTCACCCAAAGATAAATACATAGGGAAACTCAAAACCAGTGGGTAAAGGCGTAAATGTATGGACAGACCAAGAAATACCCCCGAGAAAATGTATTTCAACAGGCTTTTAACTTTAATTTGTAAAAATAATATCGATATGATGAGTACGAAACATGGCAAAGAATCAGCATTGCCTCTAGTTGATATGCCTATGCTCATAGGATTGTATATCCAAAACAACGAACAGTAAGTTGCGATTTGGCGCGCATTTTTCGATTTCGTTTGAAGTTCCACGATTTTTTTTAATAAAAGCGCATTGAGCATGTCGAATATGCAAAAGAGTTTTTTGCCAAAAGTCTTATCGAGGAATACATTAGGTGTTAAAATCATAGCTATAAGAGGACTGTATCTGTATGTATGTCTTTTATACGGTGATTCCCCGTTGTATACGTGTTTTGCTGCGTCCGTAAATACTTTATAGTCGATGTCTGTGTAAGGCACTACATACTTACTATCATGGTACATTCCATAAAGTAGAAAAATTACGCGAAGTAAAACTCCTATTCTAGAGTGTGCGGTGTAGCTGAGATTTAGGAATTTCTTTAGCAAATCCATCTTATATTTTTGTTTTTAATTCTTTTGCCGCTGTTCGTAGACACGCGTTGAATTCTTCAAACTCTTTCGCGCAGTCGTTTTTCTTTAACCCTTCGTCTTTGAGTAAAACACAGCGTGCATACAAAGTTGCAGACTTGGTACACTTAGCGAAGATAAGGGGGTACTTGGCAAAGCGTTCCTGCGCCTTCTTCACCGATTCCATAACTATTTTTCAGGTTCTGTATACAGAAAAGTAGTCGGTGGCTCGGTGAAATCAGGTTCGATACGCTCCAAAAAGAAAATATCGTATAATGGCTTAGAGAAGAACACCGCTAAGCCCAATGTGGTGAAAGTGATCTGAAAAGTCTTGGGGTATCTGAAAATCCAGCTTCTTTTTCCTAAAGGTAGCTTGCGTCCCCTCCCTCTTTCCATTATCTGAAATAAAACATAATCAAAAATTCGTTCACATAATAATAACTTTTATACTATACATAACATACTTATTTGAGATTTTTATTACATTATACACTTTTTTAATTCACATCGAATATCCATGACCCAGGAACACAGAAAACTATTTGTTTCACCGGCGGGATTCGAACCCGCGACCGCCAGCTTGAGCGGCAACGCGCTCACCACTGAGCCAGAGAGGTCGTCAACATACTATATAGAACATCTACTTGTTCTATAATCTATATTTCGTCGGCTCTGCTAAACTATGACAGTCGAAGTGTGCTAGGGAGGTAGGGATTGATCGCGGCACTTTATGGTGCTGGTATCACCGATCATTCGGCCTGTCGGTAACCGGCGCGAACACTCTCGGCTCCAAGCTGTAACCCCCGCAGACGAGTGATGTGGGCTTGTGTTGGTGACAGCACTGACTTGTTCTGTGCTGGTACATTACTGGCATGCTCTGTGCTGGTGCGGTACTCACCTATCACTCGGCCTGTCGGTAACCGGCGCGAACACTCTCGGCTCCAAGCTGTAACCCCCGCAGACGAGTGATGTGGGCTTGTGTTGGTGACAGCACTGACTTGTTCTGTGCTGGTACATTACTGGCATGCTCTGTGCTGGTGCGGTACTCACCTATCACTCGGCCTGTCGGTAACCGGCGCGAACACTCTCGGCTCCAAGCTGTAACCCCCGCAGACGAGTGATGTGGGCTTGTGTTGGTGACAGCACTGACTTGTTCTGTGCTGGTACATTACTGGCATGCTCTGTGCTGGTGCGGTACTCACCTATCACTCGGCCTGTCGGTAACCGGCGCGAACACTCTCGGCTCCAAGCTGTAACCCCCGCAGACGAGTGATGTGGGCTTGTGTTGGTGACAGCACTGACTTGTTCTGTGCTGGTACATTACTGGCATGCTCTGTGCTGGTGCGGTACTCACCTATCACTCGGCCTGTCGGTAACCGGCGCGAACACTCTCGGCTCCAAGCTGTAACCCCCGCAGACGAGTGATGTGGGCTTGTGTTGGTGACAGCACTGACTTGTTCTGTGCTGGTACATTACTGGCATGCTCTGTGCTGGTGCGGTACTCACCTATCACTCGGCCTGTCGGTAACCGGCGCGAACACTCTCGGCTCCAAGCTGTAACCCCCGCAGACGAGTGATGTGGGCTTGTCCTGGTGACAGCACTGACTTGTTCTGTGCTGGTACATTACTGGCATGCTCTGTGCTGGTGCGGTACTCACCTATCACTCGGCCTGTCGGTAACCGGCGCGAACACTCTCGGCTCCAAGCTGTAACCCCCGTAGACGAGTGATGTGGGCTTGTGCTGGTGACAGCACTGGCATGACCTGTGCTGGTACATTACTGGCATGCTCTTTGCTGGTGCGGTACTCACCAATCACTCGGCCTGTCGGTAACCGGCGAAAACACTCTCGGCTCCAAGCTGTAACCCCCGCAGACAAGTGACGTGGGCTTGTGCTTGAGACAGCACTGGCGCATGCTCTCAAACACGCGAGCACATCTGATCTCCTGGTAATTGTTTTCTGAAAAAAAATAAGCATTATTGCATAGGTAAATATAGAATTATTGGCAAGATGTGATTACGCGCGAGTCGAGATACTAGGCCGCCGCTAATATACAAATATTGAATAGATACAGATGCAGATGCGCGTATTCATCACGGAATCGCCCAGAAAGGATGAAATACCTTTCTTCTTCTTTTCCTCGAAGGTGTATGATATCAAATATGTAGGTACAGTCCGACCACGATCTCAATGTCTTTCAGCATTCGTCTTTTTTCGAAAGGCTGTCATTTCCATAAAAAAACGATGATTGCCGAAGTGCTACATGGTCTATCATCTAGTAAGAAGCCAAGGGCAAAAACTAGTTCTAGTATAAACCAAAAATGTTTTTATAGCTCCACCGTTGTAATTGAACCCGCGACCCCAAGGCTAAAGGCGATTTAACCACAACACAATAATTTTAAGGAATAAACCTTTATAAGGTAAACTTTTGCTTTAATATTAGGTCTTTACATATTAAATTGGCGTTTTGTCGTACTGGCCACTTTGATCTCAAAGGTTGATGTACCTATGAAATTGCTGTTTTTTATGAAAAAATTTAAACGAATTTTTTTCATGTATTTTTTATTTGTATTATTTGAAGTAATCATCCATGCAATCAATGCATCTTTGCCAACGCAGTGGCAGTTTATTGATGCCCTTTTTAAAGAAATCAGCTGGACGGGAGGCAACAAATTCTTCAAAGGCATTTTGTACTGCCTCTGGGGTATTGAATTTTTTTTCCCGCCAAGAAGTTATCCAAATTCTGGAAAAAGTAGTAGTCTGTAGGCGCAAGGTCTGGTGAGTAGGGCGAATGACGGAGAGCTTCCAACCCCAGTTCTTGCAACTTGGAGACCGTCTGCTGTGCAGTATGAGGTCGCGCGTTGTCGTGCAGGAGCAGCGGAGACGAGCGATTGACCAATGCTGGTTGGAGATGTGCCAGCTTCTCCATCATTATGTTCAGTTCTTCAGAGTACACATCTGCAGTAATGCTCACCCCGTTTGGTAAGAAGCTGTGATGAATCACACCGGCGCTAGACCACCAAACAGTGACCATCACCTTTCTAGGGATAAGTTTTCGTTTAGGGCATTGTTTAGGTGCTGAACCAGAATCCAACCAATTTGCTGAGCGCTTGCGGTTATCAAACAGAATCCATTTTTCATCGCAGGTAACTATGCGGTTCAAAATTCCTTCATTTGTGTGTCTGTTGATCAGTGCAAGGCACGTCTCGACGCGTACTTCGCGCTGGCGATCATTGAGTATGTGGGGCACCCATTTGTCAAGCTTTTTTACCTTGCCAATTTGACGCAAATGGACTAATATTGTTTTGACGCTAACGTCGAAAGCTGCTGCTAATTCAGCCGTAGATTGTGTATCATCAGCTTCCACAATCGCCTTTAATTCGTCATTGTTGACCAGTCTTCGGACGACCGCGAGGTTTATTTTTCAGGTCGAAGTTTCCAGAACGGAAGCGAGCAAACCAATAACAGGTGGTGCGTTGGTTTGTAGTGTTAGCTCCGTAAACGTCGCGCGTCGTTGATGTTGCGTGCCGCTTGTGCCGCGTTGCTGCCTCGACGATACTCATATTCCATAATTACTCGAATTTTTAACGTATCCATGATGACGAAAAAGATTGAAATGCGATGAAAATGTAACACTAATCAATAAACAAATGACTACTTTGGAAAAAGAATCCATGTTTTTAAAATAAAATTAATTTGAAATTAAAATTCTTAGCCAAACAAAAATTATTTTGATTTCAAATGGCCAGTACTGCTGAACGGCAATTTCATAGGTAAATACCTATATCTTCTTATATATAATACCTATTATCTTCTTTGGTTAGGAATTCCAATTTCAAATTTATAACGCTATTTTACTCATGCATTTGTGTTTCGAAACAAATGACTACTTTGGAAAAAGAATCCATGTTTTTAAAATAAAATTAATTTGAAATTAAAATTCTTAGCCAAACAAAAATTATTTTGATTTGAAATGGCCAGTACTGCTGAACGGCAATTTCATAGGTAAATACCTATATCTTCTTATATATAATACCTATTATCTTCTTTGGTTAGGAATTCCAATTTCAAATTTATAACGCTATTTTACTCATGCATTTGTGTTTCGAAAACCGTAATTAATTTGTTTTTTCCTCTTTTGGTTTTTTCTTTGCGTCACTGTTTACAAAATGGAAAACTTGAAATATCGTATTATTATCGAGTAAGAGTTCCACTTTGGCACCAGTGCTGCAGAAACGGCTCGAAGGATTAATGATGTGTATGGCGGCGGTGTCGCAAAAGAAAACACAGTGCGATTTTAGTTCCAACGTTTTCGTTCGGGAAATTTCGACCTGCAGAACAAGCCCCGTGGACGGCCGGAGACCAAAGTTGATAATGAAGAATTGAAGACTATTGTGGAAGCGGATCCATCGCAAACCACGTCCGAGTTAGCTGCAGTGTTAGTGATAAAACCGTTTTAATCCACTTGAAGCAAATTGGGAAGGTGCCTTGAAAGGTGGGTACCTAATGAATTGAGTGCAGCAAACCGACAATCGCGCGTCGACTGCTGCGTTACATTACTCAACCGGCACAATAATGAAGTGATTTTAAATCGAATCATTACCTGTGATGAAAAGTGGATCCTGTACGATAATCGGAAACGCTCATCGCAATGGCTGAACGAACCAGCGAATCAGCGAAGAACCCTGGCGAACCAGCCAAAGCCTGCCCCAAGCGAAAATTGACTCAAAAAAAGTTACGTGTGAGCGTTTGGTGGACTAGTACCGGTGTCGTTCACTACAGCATTCTTAAATCTGCTTTCCGGTGTCGGCTTTCTTAAATCTGGCCAGACGATTACGGCAGATGTCTATTGCCAGCAACTGCAAATCATGATGGAAAAGCTAGCTGCTAAACAACCGAAGTTGGTCATTCGCTCTAGGCCACTGCTGCTTCAGGACAACGCTAGACCACACACTGCACAACAAGTACGGCTACCAAATATATACTTTGATAAAATAAATAAATTATGTTTAAAAAAAACTACTTTTTGTTCCTCCTATGACTGATGATTATGAATGACCTAATAGTAATAGATACTTGGCGTACCGGAATACGGCGGGATTCCGGACACTATGCGCATTAATAGAGTTGAAAATCGAAGTGTCGAGTGTCGAGCTGTCATATAAGTATGACATTGACATTTGACTCGACACTTGAACTTGTATGTTCGATTTTCAACTCTATTGTATTAGCGCAGACTTCTTTTTTCAGTGCTCTGAATTTTCTCGGGTTAGACGGATTCCGGATCATATAGCCTAAAGCAAAGGTTTGTATAGTTACAACTACACGTAATTCCTCCCCTCTCCCTCCCTAGCGTAAGGGCTTTTTTCTAGTCACGCGCGTGCTGGTTTCGGCCGCATGCCTGCCCGCATCTTAGCATTTCATACATGTTTTTCCTATCATTTAGCGCAGAGTTCTATTTAAAATGGGAACGAGAGCTAAGGGCCCTTTTCCTGTCACAAGGTTGCCACCCGCGTGCGGGTCTCGTCCGCACGCGTGCGATAGGATCGTCCAGTCCGCGCGATAGCAAAAACATGTATGAAATGCTAGGATGCGGCCGAAACCAGCATGCTCACGACTAGATAGAGACATGACCGAAACGAACCCGGGAATAATTCACGGGAAGAATTTAGATTCTTCAATACGAAAGAACTATAAACTTCCAATAAAAACTAAAATTCTAAGGTAAAGAAAAACATAATATTACATAGTAGTATCGAATACAGGTATGGAATGTCGTCTGCAAAAATCTTACCTACAGTTTTTTAGTTGGTCGTTGCGTAACTGGGTGTTATTTTACTGAGACTTCAGAGTATGCTAATTATAATTAATGACTTGTCTTAGCGTCTTATATAATAAGTATGTTTAGCGTCTGAAAGGCTCGACTATGTTGATTGATATATTTAAAAAACGAGCTAACTGTGTTTATATAATATACCTAATCGTAATATAGAAAACGGCTGCAAGTACTTTCATGTAATTTAGTACCTACTACCTATGTAGGGAGTTTTGGGGGAAAAAAAGCGATAGGTTTTTTCTTTCGTCGATTAGGGGATTAATATACTAGAAATATTGAGGCATTACTACTTGGTAAAAGTAAAAAAATATAATATGTTATGTGTAGTTTATTAATTGGATACCTCTATCTTAAAAGTACAAAAAAGTTTTTTTGTTTCTAAATTAGTAAACAAAACCTTCATTCTTAGTTTACATTGTATACAAAAACATTCATTATGGTAAGTATGAACTTAAACACACAAATATCGGAGATATTTCCAAATATGTTCCTGCGGCCGTATACCTACTTCATACACTTTAACCTAGGCGTCACGTCACAGCTAGGTACTTTAGTATGGAGCGTTTTCACGAGACTTTCGCTGTACCTCCCCTAAACGGACCCCTCGCTCCCAAACGGACCCCTCACTCCCAAACGGACCCCTCACTCCCAAACGGACACATTGTAATCTAGTTTTATTTTTGTTTAAATGTTGACTTTATCGAGTTTTCTTAGCTACAATTCATCATAATTAGCTCGCTTATTGCTTGAGAATGTCGCGTTTAATTTAGTTTTTTATTATTATTTTGCTATGGATGAAGACCGACAAACGCACAGACGGTAACACCTGCAACACCAGAGAAGTTGCTTGTGCGTTGTTACTTTTCGGGTTAATCTTCAAGAAAATTAATTTTTAGGTTTTTTGTGCACTACACGGAATTGAATCGTCCGGTGGCCCATATTAGGGTTCCGTAATACATAAGTAACCCTTATTGTTTCGCTCTGTCTGCGCTTCTAGCTTCTGTAATTATGAATATAAATTGATGAAATTTGGTATAGTTATATATTGTGTATAGATTTCGGTTTTAACATCATATAATAATAATAATATTATATTTTAGGGGTGGCTACATGCGAAGTGGGGATGAAAAATATTTTTTCATTCTACGCCATGAACGAAATCGGACAATAACTTTTGAAGTCATTGAAAGAAAACCTATCGCGCGTTGATAGTAATTATTACGGAGCCTTAGACATGGTCTTGGTTAGGTTATTTATTTATAATAATATAATGCCCTATTTACCTAGTAATAAGGACATTATAAGTACAGGCCGACCGAGGTTTGATTTCGGCTAGGTTCGGTCAAAAAATCAAGTTTCGGCTGTAGTTTCGGTTTCAGCCAAAAAACGGCCGTGCTTCGTTCGCCAAACCTTGCGCTAACTTGGGCTAGCTCGCACGCACCGCAGCTTAAAGTTAATAATTATCTACACAGTTTGGTCAAAATTAGTAAGTTTTTTTTTGATTGCTTTTTCCTCTTAAGAATTACCTTTAGATAAAATATACTTAGATTATAGTTTTAAGGTCTCAACCCACTTTTAATAATTGTTATGACTACTATCGTTTAGATTTGTGCACTAGCTTGGCCCTACGTCATTACAATATTTTGCTGCTACAAAAGTATCCCATGTCCTTCCCCATCATACTTTAAGCAGTAAATAAAAAACAACAATTTATACATATATTTTAATAACAATATGATATAATCGACATGCGTACTTAATCTCCATAGAAAAAAAGGATTATTTTTATACAGTGCTAATAATAATGAATAACAAAATTTCATAACATGGACTCTCTCTATTTTACATAAACGATTAACTATAATATAAAACTAACTGTGGATAAGGACACGCACTTAAGTTGCCAACTGTAGCTTTATTTTGGTTTTCAACACTGAAAACTACGAAACGTCATAGTTTTCTTCATTTGCGTGTGGAACTTCATCGCGAACGGACGTGTCTTACGCCAATTTAAATCTCGCATAAAAGATTAATATCAGTGACGACGCTTGTACTTAGTATAGTTCTAGTCTATATTTCGATAACAACACTATATTAACTATACATTAATAATCCACAGTCACACTTCAAGCATATACTACATACATATATTTAGATACATTACTGTATACTTTATACAGACGAATAGTCTTTTTTATTCAATGTATATTTTGTTTCCTATGGTGCACATCGTTGCTAGACCACAGATAAGAGTGACAATAATTATTTTTATCTACCCACAAACGACGGACCATAGACAACATCTGATGCCATTCATAAAAATATTTTTAAATTACATAATTTAGGACATATTCAGACAGTCATTGTCTATCTTTAAATCATATACATATCACAATTTTCATATTATATATTTCATAGTGCTCAAACACTTCTTGTGCAAGAACAAGCACAATAAAATTATACAGATTTTTCTACTTCTTATGTATTTCGTTAAAGTGGAAATAACAATGATTACTGATGACTTTTTTCCTTTTTATTTGAAATTTTTTATGAAATATTATAGTTAATATCATATACATTCTCATACACTGAAATGGATATGAGTCTTATATGAAAGATGATAGGTACATTGATAAAACATTGTTACATTCAATTATTAAGTAATAAGTAATAACAAAAAATATAATATGGCCTTTTAATTACACAGATAAAAAATGTCGCGCCGGACTGCCTTAGTTTAAAAGTTTATAATCCAAATTTTGTCATTGTAGGTACGTAAAAAGTGGTCGAGTTGTTTGGGAAGCTACCGTCTGATAATTGTTATAATTTTATTCTTTTATCTAAAAAAAAATATGTAAAAACTATTTAAAATACACTGCCATTGTACAAGTTTGTATTCAACAAATATATATATATATATATATATATATATATATACATCAAAACGGTATGTTAGTAAATTGATACCATGTAGCATCAATTGAAATAAATTGACTAAGCTTAAGTAGCTATATTGTTGGGGAAATGAATCAATGATCAAATGTTATTGCTACAAGTTTTCAAACAACAGAAAATATATTCCTTATAGGTTTACGATATACCCCTTAGACCTTGGATCGATTCATTAGCACAACACAAAAAAAAAAACTACAACTACGAAAGTACAAAAACAAACAAGGACTGGACATAACTATTTTAAGAAAAATATCAACATAAAAAAAAACCATATGTTACGATTATTTGAAATTGGAATCAATAAAATATTATATTGTGTGCTTATCAAACGTTAGGAAGGCGTGGTATAATGTAGGATGTAAAATTCTTATCAAATTGATAGTGACACATAAATGAAATGTGTTCTATTTAATAGAAAAAAAAAACATCTTGTATAAAGTTTTCGAAGAATTCCTATCTTTAATATTAAAAAAAAACTGTAATATACTGCATTTTAAAAAAGAAAATAGGATATTTTTTTGAGAAACTAAGAATTTATTCAATAGTTATGGCAGTATACTCTTAAATAAATTTTTACACATTGACATGTAGTGTAAAGACAGTTGTACAGATAAATCATAAAAGATAAGTGTTTGTGCATTACTGTTGTTCAGTTATCCATATTACGTTAAAACATGCAGCACATACAACTCTTATTTTGGAAAATTATTGTTTTTCGATAACAAAGTGTTAACAATGTCACATGGCACTGTGCATTAAGCTAATTTATTTGTAATATCTGGGAAACCTGCAATAGTGTAGGGGATAAATATTTAGCATAGTTGATAATCCTCACAAATGTATGTATTTTATTTGATTTAATCATCAGTCGCATAGGAAATGTCAAACTGCTAAATAAGAAAATTCATCAGTTTGTACATTACAAAAAGACGGTTTCAAATTTCCCTCAACCGCTAGTTGAAACATTTTAGAGCATGTACGTCCACATACATACATATGATTTCTGTTTAGTAGGATGAGAGGAGTTTTATTTAAGTTTAACATAATTTATACTATAGGTTTCAAATACACAAACGCAAAGTTCGTCTCATCGGTGACATTTAGATTCATAACACATTTACATATTGGCTATTGTTCACTTTCAGTCTGTACGGGCTCAGAATTAGGTTTTTCCGCTAATAGTGGTTTTTCTAGCACCTGCGGTTTCTCTGACACTTGCGGCTTTTCTCTTAGCTGTGGTTTTTCTGCTAACTGTGGTTTTTCAGCAACTGGCACTTTCATTGATGATTCGGGTGACAATTGGGGTTTTTCAGCAACCTGAGGCTGCTCGACCAAAGGCTTATTGGCTACCTGGGGTTTTTCAGCTACTGATATCTTCTCCTTCTGCGGTTTTTCATGTTTCTCTTGACTCACACTCTCATGTGTGTTGTTGATCTCAACTTTAATTGAGTTTTCAACATGTTCGTTATTATTGCTCTTTTCGGACATATCCTCAATATGTGTATTTGCCAGTTTCTTTGTTATATCAGGAGCTTCTTGTTCCATCTCTGTCGGACCATTATGCCTTTCTAAATTTGGGGGTGATATTGACCTTTGCAGGTGATCAGGCATTGCTGGAGATATACCTCTTGCGGAATTTTCCTCGCTGGATGCACTGAACTGTCTAGTGGGCATGGAACTCGCCAGCGCTTGAGGATGGTGCGGATTGAGCGGTAATCTCGATTTGTCACTCTTCCTCCATAACGTTACTTCCTGTTGCTTGAAATATCGACGGTCCTCGGTATCCATTAACACCAAGTTCAGATAATACCGGACAGAGAATTTATTATTTATGTCTCTCATTGTTGGTGTTAGATCGTAACCGGCCAGGAACACTCTTATTGGAATACTCTCACCACGTACGGGGGCTCCGTCCATAATTTCATATTTAGCAACCGTTTCATTCTCTGTAAACGTATTTGGACCAGACCCAGTAGTTTCCCTCTTAATTATAGAAATTTCCATGTGTTTAATCTTAATCCTCACGAGGAGGAAATATATTTTACCGACTATAACATCTTTTAGGTGATATTTTGATTTGTTATATTCAAATTCTATGTGAAGGCAGTCCTCTATACCTACTTCCATTTTAATAGAATTGAGGACGTCCGGGTAGCTGCATAGTGTGTGTACTGCTATATCTACTTCTTTAACGATATCGGTGAGCCGGCGAACGATAGTAGCTCTCAGGAAGTACCTCAATCGGACGTTCGCGCCTGTGTACACCTCGTATGGTTTCTCCACGTTGGCGAACTCAAATGGATACGAAGTATGCTGTAATAGATCACCGGGCCTAGCGAGCTCCTTCACCAACGAGATAAACTCATGATGATTGCCTCTATCGTAGAACAGTTCAATTTGGCCGATCAATTCAACTTTAATGCCCTGATGTTCCAACTTCGATCCCGGTTTACGCAACGTCACGTTTACCTTACCGGACACAGTTTCACCGTCGTAATACAACAACAATTTCTCCTTTTTGCCATCATCCGTTTTAACTTCAGCTACTTTTCGTTTGTCTGCATCGTCAAACACAATTTCGATATCTGCGGTCTGTCCGAAACCAAAAAAGCTCATTTTCACATTTAACACAAGCACAGAGTTCCGGAATTAACTTATGTGGTTTAAAAAAAGGATGATAATGATATAATTGAGCAAAACATTGAAAAAACGGCGACGAAACGCCCGCAAATTTGTGAATGACTGAAAGGCAAAGATGGCGACTAAATTAGTCAGTTGTCGGCAAATAGAAAAATTAATAAAATATTCTTTAAAAAACTTACCAACAAGACAGCTCTGGATCTCACAGGCGAATTTCTTGCAAGGATCTTTCGGCATAAATAAATATTGTAGGGTGTTTTTTGGAGAAAAATTAGAAACTCAAAATAATTTCAATCATGTGTATATTTGATTTGTTTTTTGATGTTGGCAATTTTTTTTTATTTTTTAAATAAAATTAATAGGTATCTAAATAATTATAAAACGAACAAATAAATGGTGATTATCTACCTACTTGAAATAAACCAAGAAAAGTTGTAAGCAATAACAAAACTTAATTAAAAAATACTCTAGCAACATTGAATTTTGGTAGTTTTTTGCAGGGTGTTTGTGTTTTGTGGGATGTAATATTGTTTCAATTTCGGTAATATTTATCTAGAAAAAGGTAAAATAATAAAAAATACAATGTTGTATCCACGGAATATAATACACAAGGTTGTATGATGTATCGCAGCTCGATTACGTATTGGCTGAATATAATACTGTCTACCTACCGAAATCTTAAAAAAAAAAAAATTAAATTTTGTAAGTAGCAACACTGAAAATGTCTTTTAAAAACAAATGGCGGACTTATAAATTTCTAAATACGGCGCGCGTGAATTTTCATGTGGTGTTTGAAATTAATTTACAATTTTTCTAAAATATCATGATGGAGCTGAGCCGTACTACTGTTGGGATCGCAGTGGGTCTAGCTGGTACACTTTTCCTTGGTTATTGTGTTTACTTTGACCAACAAAGACGTAAGGATCCCCTATTCAAGAAAAAGTTAAGGGAACGTAAGTTATTTGCTTTTAGTGTTATTGATTCGTTTAAAGATCCATTTATCTAGCTTATAATGTCCTATTAAATTGGTGCTGTCAATAGCAATGAGGTTTTATAGAACAACCAATCACCTATTTGTACAACCTACAATTTCATCAGAAAAATCTTCTGTAATTATAAATTAAAAATCTACCGTCTACTTATCTATTGTCACCCACGACGATGATGATTACGATTTACTAAGTATCACTATACTCAGTACTGCACAATACATTATATCCAACCTATTCTAAACATTTCTTTGAAATTCTATTATATTTTTATCTAGATAATAAATTGTAAGTACAGAAGTGCAGAGTAATCCCACTATGAATATCACGATTTAATATTCATCAAACAAAAGTTTAAATAAATTGTAACTAACATTGGGTGTTGCCAAATAATATCTACATTGTCACTTCTTTCATGTGGGTCGATGAAGTAATATTCATAACTCTCTCGCCTTTTTCCCAAAATTTGGTATTCCAATCATAAAGTACCAGATATGTAATATAACTTATATCATGATGTTTGACGGTGATCATCGTATTTCTATGACAGTGGTTAGTAATCAACTATGTGAGAAACACAAAGTTTTTAAAGACTATATGAATTAGAATAATGCTTATAATAGTTTCAATGTGTACCATCCCTTATGCTATAATCATATCATTTATGCCTAATCATATGCCATTTATAGCTTTATTGAAAAACAATATCAACATTTGTAGGTCGCCAAAAAGCACAGAACGGTACCTCAAGGGGCGGCAACTTGGGTGGCCCATACCCCGACATGACAGACCATGAGGCTATGCAGAGATTCTTTTTACAACAGGTAATTAATAATAAAACCGGCCAAGTGCAAGTATGACTCCCACAAATAGTGCTATACCATTATATATTATGCAACTTTTAGTACTAATATCAAGAACTATCATTCATATCAAGCAAAAAACAGAAATACAAGTTTTTTGTGTGTAAGCTTAAATGCTTATTTAATTTTATTATTTTTAAAGTTAATTAACAACTCAATAATCAGTGAATATTTCAAGTCTAACTGATGCCCTTATTAATATTGAGCAAAAACGAAAAAAAAAACCATTATTTTGTTGTATGAGAGAGCCCCCATTAAATATTTATTTTATTGTGTTTTTACTTTTAGTATTTGTTGTTATAGTGGCAACAGAAATACATAATATATGAAAATGTCACTTGTTTAGCTATCACAGACAGACAGACAGTCTGACGGACGGACAGGCGGACAGCTGAGTCTCAGTAATAGTATCCCATTTTTACCAGGAACAGAACCCTAATAGTAGCACATAGAGCACCAGAGTGGGGTAATCACTTACTATCAGACGATCTACTGGGCTCAATCCAAAAACACACCTTCAAAATTACATGCTATAAAACAATGAATTATGTAAAGTATTCAAATTCATCATCTTTTCAATGTACAATATGAACTTTTAATGCTGAATTTAAAGACTACTAACAAAAAAATATGCCACTTTTGTTTAATTTTTTTTATTTTGAAGTCGGTACCAGCAAATTTGAATGTGAGTTCTATAAAATATTGTTTCGGCTAGTACTGACTTCAAAATTAAGAAGATAGAGTATAGAAAAAGTTGGTAGAATTTAAAACAGAAATTATTTAGAAAATAAGTTTTATTTCATACTTTTTTGTGCATTTTTACTTTGGAAGTTTTTTTTATTTCTTTTTATGTAAGAAATGAAATATAATTTCACAAATTAAATAATCAATTTTACAAGGTGTCAGGTTTTTTCTTCTTATCTAAGTAAGATGCTACTTTTTATTCTAGATCCAACTAGGAGAGGAGCTGCTGGCTTCAGGTGACCTGGAAGCGGGTGTGGAGCACCTCGGTCAAGCTGTAGCTGTGTGCGGGCAGACTCAGCAGCTACTAAGCGTAAGTTGATATACTTAACTGTGAGTGTTACGGCATGTTCAATCAAATCATGGCAGGCAACCTTTCTCAATGGATTAATTTGCATACTTGCATACTAATATTATAAATGTAAAACTTTGTGAGGATGTGTGATGTAGCCTGTAGGTTAACAAATCATACTCACAAGGTTTTTGTGGGTTACTAAACCCTAATCAGATCTTTTTGTCACTTTCATGTAAAAACCCCTGAGTAGGTTTGAATAAAATTAACAGAAAGGCCTTTCTGTCCTGAACAAAATGTACGAATCCCGCGAGATTAACATAATATTCTACACAAATGATGTGACATCATTTTTTATTGAAAATTGTTTATTCAAATGTGATGTTTGCATACAAATGTCAAAATTTATCAATGAGTAATGACGCTGTTTTCACACCATTTATATTATAATAGTGAGCCATCTTGACATAATATATATGTAGGTAATATGCATTCACTGTCTTAACGCAAATAGAGTATAGTCAACCAATAGAAAAGAATTATTTTTTTTTAATTCCAGGTGTTGCAACAAACAATCCCAGCGCCGATCTTCCATTTACTCCTCAAGAAGTTGCCTGAGGTCTCTGAACGTCTCCACCGCTCAATGAGGGCCGGCAATGGCGCCGTCCTACAAGAGGAAGATGTTGAATAAATCCTTGTTGAATTTTAGAAATAAAAAAGTCTTTTAATTTATAAGTATTTTTAGTTCTGGTAACATTGAAGTTCGGCGTTCAAATTAGTGAATTTAAATTTAGAATAGGAAAATTTTATTCACACCACAATGTAAAGCTCTAAATTTAATTTGAAGTGATACCAAATATTAAATACATTGTTAAAATGTCAGTGGCGTAGTTATGGTTGGAAAGTCGGCATAAATAAAGTATAAATATAAAGTCGTAACTAAGTATTTAAGGTATCCCACGCTATGCCCCTGATGTTAAAACTAAAATAATAATTGATAATAATAAATAAGACTTATTTTACTATGTTTTGTTAAAATGATTGCTTGAGTTTTGATTGCGATTATATTGTGTAATAAAATTGATTATTGTACAAACGCTACTTTTTCTTATTTCTCGTCCTGAATTTTCCAAATTTTCAATATTTAACATGGCTCGTATCATGAACTAGAGTATTACTATATTTTATTCTAAAATAGCTTGTATCCAATGATTTCAATAATATATACTTCTATGCTTGTATCTCGAAAACAGTGCATCTTACTAAAATAATAATTGAAATTTGTTACCCTATCATCATACATTTTCTTCATGACGGGAGAAAAAGAAATTATAAAATCGGAATTTCCTAGTTTTTCCTTATTTAGAACACTATCGTCCAAACGTAAACAAATAGTAGGGTAAAGACAGAACAACGTCTGTCGGAGTCAGCTAGTCATTATATAAAACTTAAAAGTGTGGTCTGACATGTTTTAACAGTCAACAAAATGATCAAGTTAAGGTTTTTCCATACACATTGCTTTATCCAACATAAATGTCACATATTTAACGCGCAATAAATACTGTAGCAACTTGTGATGTAACAAATCGTTTTGCGACAGAGAGATGGGTAATATTTTTGACTTATTTATAATTCTTAATCGCGTTATTCTTAATACCTATTTCTTTTAGATTTATGTATCTTTACTCTACAATTTTAATTTATAGAAATGTGATATTCCACACTAGGCAAGATACCTATGACGTCAATGACACTGTAATTTGGGCGAATTGTTTTGTTTAGGTACGTCATAAATTACATCTGAGCAGAGTAAAGCAGGAGCGCTATAATTTTTTCTTATTCGTTGGGTTAAGGCTTGGGTTTCTCCTTAATTTGAGGAGTTTTAGGATGTCTACCACGCATGCCTTCTGTAGCCTTGGCAAACTAAATAATATTAAATGGCAGTCAAGAGATTAAAACAAGAGAAATAATGTTCATTTCATATTTTTAATAACCCACGGTAAATAAATGTTGTAAGTACCAATCATGATTACATATCCCATAGAAGTAACAGTAGGTAAATAACGTAAATTATAACAAAATTAGAAACCACATCATGTACATGCAGTCGAGGAATCATAAATAAAAAACATGTACCTACATCTTTTAAATAAATAAATAATATTTGCCGATATTTTTAACGACACAATTAAACATTTTTTAAAATAAATTGTCATAATTGAATGTACACTCGCCGACTAACCCGGTGTATCGCTTAGACTTTATCGCCAAAGAATTAACTTAAGCTTGAAATGTACCCGGGTCTGACAGCGACCATACATTTACGAACACCAACACACGTACACTACACATTGCGTCTTATAAATGTACACAAAGCCATACGACGTAACGCGATGTGTGAAATTTCTTTAAAAAATTGGCGTGTACACGTCAGTGTAAGTGGTCGCATATATATATACAAATTGTACACCTAAACAAGATGCTAACAAATGACCAAAATATAACGAGTTTTTCTAAGTAACCAAATAAGTATTTAATATATTTGGTTCGTAGAAAAACTAAATATATGTATACTGTACAGGAACAACATAATGAATGCCCGGTTACTGAAGTTTTTTGTCGGTAGTTTATCTATTCAATAGCGCTTTTGATTTGATGAACGCAGCTAGCGTTATCCAATCAAAGGCGCTATTGAATATACCGGGAGAGAGCAGGGACCGGGCATAAGTCTTTTATGTGCTTAGGACCTGTTGAACAATCTACTGATTAAATAGCTCATTTCCAGCGACTCTCGACTCGACAGCGACTCATTATGACTCATTAGACAATGTTTTGTCTCTGTCGCTGGATATAAAGTATGCAGCGACAAAATTTCCGAATGAACTATCCGAAACTCATTAGAATATTGTAAAACAGGCCCTTAGTATTAAATTGACAAGAATCTTTCGCATATTATCTACGGAAAGAACACTTTATACTTTGTGCTGTGGTACATTCGAGGAAAATTAATGTTTAGCAAGTTGACTCGCTTTTGAAATTGTCCAGACGGTATACGACTGATAATAATATATTTTAAAGAGGATTGCACTAAACATTCATTTTCCTGACTGTACAAACGCACATTTATTACGCACGTAAAACGGCAATGTCAATAAATAATAAGTCATTTTCATCGCTTTCGTTTTAAAAAGCAGTTAGTATTTATTATATTCTGAACACTATCAGTATGATATAAGGTTTATTATAGTGAGAACAGAACCAACCCGACGATGCACATAGCGAAACGGAATTATTCGTAAAATTGAAGTCGAAAGTTATTTATTATGTTACGGATCAATTTATATTAGAGAATACAGAGATACATACATTTCAAGGTGCACTGATTTTTTTCACGGTGATAATGTTATAGTGGTTTAACATAAATACAAACTTTTTTTCTCATAGAATTGTCCTGCAGTTAAGACTGGGACTATCTGATCCGGAATCCGGCGGAACCGGGGAAGTTCAGAACATTGAAAATAGAACTCTGAGCTTAAACAATAGAGCTGAAAATCGAACAAACAAGTGTCGAGTCGGGAGTTTTGTCGGGGAGTTCAATGGGTGACGTTGTGGGATTTTGTATTTCTTCATAAATTTGTTTATTTCTTATTTATTTCGGTTCTTAATGTGTAATATTGGTAGAATATTAACCATTAAATATTCGTTATCGTGCACAAGTGTGGGCAAGTACAACTTCTAAAAACGTGCTATTTTGTGTTTCCCGTCAAAACTCCCTAGGAACTTTTCTTCACTTTACTGAATCGACTGACACTCATTGACTGTACTGACTATTTATTTGGACTTTGACTAGACTTTAGACTTGACGATAAAGGAATAACTACAGTGTTGAAAATTGAAAGGAAAGTTCTATTTCCCGCCTTTTTTACTTGACACTGGCAAATGGTTTTAAGATAAGCCGACGCCATATATAAGATTAAAAAAAATAAAAAAAGTGTCGAGTCAAATATAATGTCATATCATGGAGAATAGAGGTAAGGAGGACAATCTCTCTAAGGCAGAAAAGCTAAAAAGTGTCTGACAAAAGTAATTAAATAATAGCTCCAAAACTGGCCATAATGGCGCTAGAGTGGCAAGGGTGTGTGTTATGAAATTAGAAATAAGAGATGAAGTAAAGTGAGTTGAGTTTAGTTATTTAAAATTTTTGACGACTTTAGTAGATTAAAAGTAGTTAATTCAGTAAATCATGAAAATTCTAATTACTCGTATAGTCGAAAATATTTTTATATATAAAACCGAACAAGATGCTAAGATTTAATTAAGTATACGTTTAAATTTTGCCGCTTTACTCCCGTCTGCGTCTGTAACGCCCCCTATTTAACGCTATTTTACGGACACTTTTCATGTATGGAGATGGTACTCCTTACCTCTATTCTCCATGTGTCATATATGACAGCTCGACACTCGACACTTCGATTTGCAACTTATTCAGTGCTCTGAATTTAAGCGCCTCTCCCAGCCTAATGCGGAGAGGCGCCGGTCGCCTGATGGTCAGTGATTACTGCCATCCATGCCAAAAAAGAAATAGAAAGTTATTACATGAATACAACAATCTTAACCGTATTGCGTCAGTTCATAACGATATGGCAAGTACAAGCAACTGTAATACAATACATAACGAATTCTCGGGGTCGATTTTAGTTTTGATCATAAATGTCATTGATGAAGCCATTTTAAAAGAAGAAGATTTTGACGTACAAATTCCGGCTTGTATTTTTAAATCGTCATCTCAGCCACAAGAACCTGCAGGACATAGGCCTATAATATTTTTCAAATATTTCTAACCATCAGCTAAACAAACATTTTTCTACATAATTTATAAAAACATTATCTAGTTTCAATCAAGAGCTTTTCTCAATAGAGTTTCTTATAAGATCCTGTGTGACTTTCATTACTTCTAATGCACCTTTTTCAATCAACGCATTAGCCAAGTCCCTACCTAAGTTATCACATTTTATAATAACCTCTATGGGAACATTCGTATTGTCAATTAAACCACAGAAAACACGTTTTTCTTTATCATCTTCACAACTCTTCTTCTCTTGTATCTTCTTATCCAGCTCCGCGAGCGGATGTTCTAGATTCTGATCTTTATCGCTACTACACTCCTCTTTAATTTTTTTACCACCACCTTCTTCTTCTGGGCTCAACTTGTGTTTTGTTGTGCGTTTGATCTGCGAGAATGTTTGTTCCATTTTGTGGTCAACTTTAGTCCGACCGTCCAAACTCCAGACGCAGCCAGTTACACTCAACTTGTAGTTGCCCTCAAACGGCTTGAGACTGGTGGAGACTCCTACTGGCGCGCTGCAACCGCCACCTGGAAGACAAATTTCAATTTATTTTTATTAGATTAGATTTTGTTTATTTTGTCAATAGCAGACAAATAGCTGGAACACGCATTTGTTTTAAACCAGCGAAACTCTTATGTTTTCCGAAAGTCATCAGTTCAAAGATCAGTTGCTTAAAAAGTTAATAAAAAAGTTGCAGGTTTAAAAAAAAAAAGGATTAAAGAAACAATGTTCTTTTTTGCTATGATTAAAAAACGAAAACTACTTTTCAAATGATGATATACACAATCGCATTATTTAAGTGATTAAAATCAAATTTGTATTTATATCTTCATACATTTTCAACTGCTGTGACGTCACTAGTGCATAATTTTTTGTATAGAGCATTTTTAATGCTCTCCAACGATCGTTTGTATGATGACTGTATTTCGTCAACGGTTGATCGTAGATATGCCATTGCACATACAATATTTCCTGGCTTATTTAGGACTTTTCGAAAAGCCATTTAAAAAACTATGCTTGTTCCCCATTGCGTATTACAAGAAATGTTAGACAAAGGTGGAGATGGAAGGCGAATCAACTGTAGGCGATATAATAAGTCTTAGAGTCAGATATTTTGATTTTATTTTTGTTCTCTTATTAAAAATAAAACAAAATCAAATCAAAAGTTAATAATGTGTTTAATAAGGGTATTTTGCAAGTTTTTGAAAATATGTCAGATTGTTCATGAGACATAATACATTTGCAATCTGGACCATTCCTTGTGAATTTCTTTCCTTTCCTTGCAAATCAGCATAAAAGTTTAAATATAAATCCGCCAAAACGCTAAAATGTGTTGCCTTGACGTCACATTCTTGTAACCACCTGCCGACTATCATTGCATACTATAATCCGGACGCTTCGATAATTCGCAAGGGGTCTTGTTCGCCTCCACCCGGATTAGCGAGGCCATGCATCATGCAGGCATGCAGCAGTCGACAAGCGTCCGCCGTACATACCGAGCGTTTTCAGGAAGCTCCTCTCGACCAGCACCCTGCAGTACGTCTCCGCGTGGTTGTACGGCGCCAGCATACTCAACACCTCCTCGTTGTCGATCCTGCACTCCACAGCCAAAGCTCCCTGGCCAACCGCGTACTTCATCTCGGCGCATGGTAACACCTGAGGAAAATCGTATAGTTTTGGTGAAAGGAACAAAAGCTAGCATCCACTTATCCTACTACTATTATAAATGTGTAAGTTTGTGCGGATGGATGAATGGATGTTAGTTGCTCTTTCACACAAAAACTAAGTACTGAACATGATTTTGATTAAATTTGGTATGGTAGTAATTTAGGCTCTGGATTAAAACATAGGCTACTTTTTAGCCCCAAAAAGTAAAAGTATAGTGTTTCCGCGGGATACTTTTAAAAAAAGCTAGTACCTATATAATAATATGTATAGTCGAAGGCTCGAGAAGAAACCATTTTTATAAACATCTAGCTGTCCCGACACGTTTTTCTGTCTTAACTATGAACTGGAATAAATAAATAATTAAACCTACATCTGCACCTACGGCAACCTACTGGGGTCGGCCGATTTTACTGAAATAAGCCAAACGCCGGGCACCGTTAATCAAATAGTTAACATCGTTAATCGTTAATCCGCTACATCGTTAAACATAAAAGCGTTACATTTCGGAAGAATTAACGCAAGTTAACGTTGATCGTTAATCCGTTAATATGTGTAAAATTGCATCTTTATATCGTTGCGTTAGTGAACTTATATAACCTGTTGGTTTAGGTTCTAATTCATTCATCAATTATCAACACGCAAATGATCAATGACAGTAATTTATAAAAACAACAAACAAAGAAACAAAACACTCGTCACTCTAAGCACCGGCGCTAAGTAATGAAATGATCAAACGAAACAAATCTCTTCGCAGTTTTCTTTCTCACTCGCACGCGCCGGCAAAATATATCTAGTTTTGTTTTTGTTTCACTCGCTGCCACGCGCCGCCCGGCACTTGTCGGTGCCGTGCGGTAACTATTAGGCATTGAATTAACGATTAACGGACTTCTGCATATTAACGGAAGTTAACGTGTCCGTTAACATTTTTAAAAGTTAATCCGTTAATCAAAATGTTAACTTCGTTAATTAACGATTAACGGATTAACGAGTTAATGCCCAGCTATGCTGAACGCACCGAAGAGACCGAGAACGCAGCCATAAATATTTGACAGTGAAGTGACAAATTGAACAAAGTGAACGGTTAGTACGGGAATAATTATCGTTTTTAAATTTTTATCGCCATTTTCCTCATATTTTAAGCTCATTTCAGACTACGCTATACTATTGTGCTATATACAGGCTGTTTTTTTAGAGGTACATATATATATCTTTGAAATGGAATAAAACAAAGATGTTTTTTTTTAATTGACATAAAATTTACTTTATTCGAAAGATACTCTTATGGCATTACAATTTAAATATGACTTCTGGCATATGACCGCCACGGCTGGCTCGGACGTAGTCTAATCTGGAGGTCCGATTTTCGATGAGTTTTTCCAACATTTGTGCCCGTATATCGGCAATAACGCGGCGAATGTTGGCCTCCAAGTGGTCAATCGTTTCGGGCTTGTCAGCGTAGACTAGCGGCTCCACGTATCCCCACAGAAAATAGTCAAGCGGCGTGAAACCGCACGATCTTGGAGGCCAATTCACGGGTCCGAAACGTGAAACTATGCGGTTACCAAACGTTTCATTCAATAAATCAATTGTGGCAAGAGCTGTGTGACATGTTGCGCCGTCTAGTTGAAGCTCACAGCTCCTGCACATCATGGTTGTTCAATTGATGAACGAAAAAGTCAGTAATCATGGCTCTATAGCGGTCACCATTGACTGTAACGTTCTGACCAGCATAGTTTTTAAAGAAGTAGGTACGGACCAATTATTCCACCAGCCCATAAAGCACACCAAACAGTCAAGTTTTTCTGGATGTAACGGTGTCTCAACATACACTTGAGGATTATCGTCTGGGGCAATTCTGTAAATGCAAATAAAATTTTTATCAAGCAAAAGGCTTGTATACAAGCAATGTGCTAGGAGGTTAGATAGCTGCAGACCACTGTTTCAGAAATACAATATCCTACCACTACCATTTTTTTACATATTTGAAATGTTAAAATTTGTTAAAAAGCATAATGAGTTATTTGAGACCAATATTTTAAGTCAAAGGCAAATAAGAAAAAACAAATTAATTGTCCTCATACAAAAAAAGAATATCTAATCTAATAGTGCATACTGTTTGTAAATTTGCACGCCAATTGAAAGGCAAAATAAGAAGGATCTAATGTACCTAAACTGTAACACCATATTGTACCTTATTTATGCAAATAAATGATTTCTATTCTATTCAATCACTCCAAATACAGCAGTTTTGTTTATTGATGTATCCATTCAACAAAAAGTGAGCGTGATCGTGTGGCTTAAATTCTTGCACGAGTTGGATTTTGTAAGCACGCAAACCAAGATCTTTCCGCAAAATCTTCCATAAAGTGGATGGATACATAATATCCAATTCCTGTGCACGATGGCGGATACTGATTCGGGTCTTCCTCTACGCTACGCTCTACAGCAGCAGTAACTTCTTCTGTACGCACTGTACGACGTCTCATATTATCATTTAGAGAAAACGTTCCATAGCTAATCGAATTCATTGCTCTGATGGACGATTGTTGACCGTAAAATGGACGTAGTGCGCGATACGTATTTCGAACAGAACCATGTTTTTCAAAATAAATTTGCACAATTTGGAAGCGTTGTTCAGGCGTCAGTCTATTCATGTTGAAATGCCAAACCAAACTAAACATAAATCACTTGACAGCTGACAAAATGACCGCCAGTTAAAAAAGTGTTGCCAGCTTAAAGTTATATTCTTACCTCTAAAAATACACCCTTTAGTATAGCAAAGGACCTTATATAGCATGGCGTTCACATTACGCGATATTATCGCAAGCATTTATAGTATATAACAAGCTCAGTATGGTTGTGTTGCTCGTTTCGCTTGCAGAACGGCCGGGGGTGAGGGAGGAGGAAGAGGGCGCGCGCGATATAGCACAGCATGCTCGGCGTATCGCACTATTTTATAGCGTATAGTAAGCCAATAATATATAGTACAGTACAGTGTGAACGTGTCCATAACAATGTATGGTGCGCGATATTGTTGTGCTATGAGCTATATAGTATATGCTATTATATTATAGTCTGAAAGCCGCTTTAAACATTTCCTGAGCTATTTTTGAGTTTTAGCGAGACATTGGCTGTGTTTGGCGGAAAAAAGTGCTCGGATGCGCTCGTAAGCAAAATGGCGGATTGTGTCAGCCAAGTGTCAGCGTTAAAGAAGTTAGTAAGCGTGTCCTGGCTGACAACTGTTTTTTTTAGTGTTTTTAATGTTAACTGACAACGCTAGCAAGCGATGTCAAGCGCTTATTTCCGCCAAACCCAGCTAATAGCTGCAATCCATATTTATATATAAGAAGAAGATGAACTTCAAACTTGTGTCAAAATGCGTGCCATATTAAAATTTTGACAGTTTCGATATCCAAGTTATTATGGATAGTAGAGGCAAGGAGGACTATGTCCATACATGAAAAAGTGTCCGTAAATAATCGTTAAATAACAATTCCAAAACTGAAAAAGTGAAGTCGAGTTAGTTATTTAAACTCATCTAACTTCACTCCATCTCTTATTGCTTTTTACTTTTTACAAATATTCCTTTTTACTTATTAATACATTATTCTACCTTTATACTACAGACGTCGAATAGCTGACATCTTGATTATACTGAAAATCGCACAGCAAAAAATAGATTCTCCTCATCTCCTTTCCAAAATAAACTTAAAAGTCCTGTCGCGATCCTCCAGAACCTCTTCCTATAACCCTCTCTATACTCCTTTTTCCCATACTAATTATCGTAAAAACTCTTTCTTCATAAGGTCATCTAACTATCTTAACGACTTAAGTAAGCTTCAAGTCCTTGATTTATTTTTGTTCAGTTAACGCTACTAAAAAGTTAATCACTAGGCAATGGTTTGAGGCTGTTTCTTAACTGTTGGTGAACTAATACGATGAAATCATGGTGACAAACTGTTTTGTACACTACACATACTTTTTCTTCATATTTACATCAGAAAAGCATTTGTTGTTATTTAGTATTATAATTGTGAAATCGTGTTAATAGTGTAAAGAATTTATATTGTAAGTATTTATATTTATGTATATATATCTGTATGTTTTCCAAATAAAAAAAAGCTAACTTCATATCACACCCAAATATGACTTTAGCGCCAGTTTTAGAACTGATAATTAACTACTTCTATTGGTGACCCATACTATAAATAATATACTACTTTCACCTTGGATATCCTGTCCTTCCAGCCCATTCTCTGCAGCCCAGCGCTGGCGAGCAGCAGCGCGGAGTACTCTCTAGTGGGCGCGTCGAGTTTCCTCAGGCGCGTGTTGAGGTTGCCCCTTACGTCGATTATTGATAGTTGGGGGTAACCGCCCCTGAGTTGCGCGGTGCGTCGCAGAGAGGACGTGCCTTTGGACAGACAGGAAGGTTAGTTCATGCTGACAGACGTTAGTAAACATGGAGCAATTGAGAGGAGACGGCATAAGCAACTGTGCACTGCGATATCAACTCGGTCCTGACGTCATCGCAATGGGCGTGGCCTAAATCTATGCACCGTGAGCGTTGGGACTGTACACAACTCTGTGATTTCGATAACTTTTTGTACTTTTCGAGTTTCTAAGAAGAAATTGATGAAATGTTGTGTCTTATCATGTAAAAAATACTCAAATAGGCATTCTGGTGTTATGGAGGGCATTAAATTTCACGTGTACCTAAGTAATTAAAAACTAATATTTTTTTAAGGCTGGTCTATCATATGTATCCGGTCAAGCCGGCCCATACGCGCGGAAGCATGGTGAAAGCGTTGATATTGAGATAATATTCACCTATAACAGACCCCGCAGGCAAGGTCGCCAGTGTGAAGTCTTTAACGTCTTCCCGTAACACCAGCGCGTCGCGAGGATCCTCTCTGAAAGCGTGGTAATAGATTATTAAATATTAAAAACTATGAAACATTGCAGCAGCTGCAATTTGTAACAGCCACGGACCTAACTACAAGTTTATGGAGTATATTATCGACAAAGTTCCTGCTCGACCAGTTTCTAAACATTTTCCTTTGCACTAGGACGTCTCAAAATATTAAAACGCCAAAGGAAGTCGCCCCAACGACTGCAGACGTGGTTGAACTACGCATGTACGCTGTTAAGCGATTTTCATCTTACGCCTGGTCGAGCGGCAGCTTGTTCCATAGTAAGTACGAAACACTCGTTGCGGCAGTGCGTCATATCCGCCAATTTTGTTTTCATGTCAGTGGGTCAAAAATAGAATTTTGACCCACTAAAGGTAGCCTTCAGATGCACGCGACGCGCGAGACGATACCGAAATAGGGTCGGGGAGCCACTGTTTGGTATGAGTTTATGTGGAGCACTAAACCCCCGCGACCCGCGTCGCGCGACCGCCTGGCGTGGCCACCTGATTCGCTGGTCGCGGTCGCATAGATCGGAAGGCTACCCTAATAAGGTGGCAAGACATATTCAGGTAAAAAAACTATGTGTGGATGTGTCATAAATTCGGTCATGTTGTACGTGAATACGCAGTAAAAATATATGACGTAAAAAAAGGCGTGTGTCTGTGCCATGTTTCGTGCGCAGGTAAATGACATCAATCACCGCGCGTCACCTCTCAAACACAGCGCCAATCGCCAGGCCCTCTGGCAGCGACGTAGGCAGGTCCTTCAGGGAGTGCACCACGAAGTCCACGGTGTTGGACCGTAGGGCGTCTTCTAGGTCCTTGGTAAACAGTGACTTCTCACCTATCTTGGGCAGAGAGACGTTTAGTATGCGGTCCCCGAGCGTTGTCATGGTTACTGTAAAAAAAATCAGTTATTCGTTACTTGTGAGTTGAATTTAAAAATTAAAACAATAAGCCCCTTACTAATAAAAATATTTATATAGTGGAACTTAAACGATGTTTTATCCTTGTCTTATACGTTGGAAAAGTAGCTTGACAGACAAGGACAAAACATTGTATTGCTTAACCACTATATAAATATTTTTATTAGTAAGGGGGTTAGAGACTAAGGATTAGTTCCCAACGCGACGATACGTGACGCTACGCGGCGCAGCATTTTATAATAACTATTCAAAATTTCACTTTATTCACTTCACAAAAAGATTTTTTTTTATATTTAGAAATTCACGTTTTATATGACATCAGGCATGCACTGCACATGCGCTGTGCAATCTGACATTCGAACTTTTACAATGAAACGTGTATCTTCTTGTGTAATGAATTAAGTAATTTCTCTTCTCGTCTCAAACTTTTTCGTCTGTGTGTTGCATTTCGCGTGACGGTCGGCCGCGGAGTAGGGATAAAGTGAAAGGCGCTCGTCAGAGCAGCCGAGGCCAATATGGCGGCGCCTATAGTTCGCATCAGCTGACCGTGTAGTGTATAGACTAGTACTCATTTGTGCCAGTGCTCCACGCTATTTTGTTATTAAGTTTCACTTTTACCGTGGTTTCATAAAACCACACAATCCTTTTTTTTTAAATAGGCATCTCAAAAATGCTGCGCCGCGCCGCGTATCATTTTGGTGTGAATTGATCCTAAGGCCGGTGCTACATCACTTTACACCTATAAGCATTATTTCACGCCAGTTTCGTGCGAGATCTCTCCAGAACTCCAGTTGAGCCCGCACCTTCTTCGCCTCTTGTTGTTCCATAGTCATATTATATGTATATTTAATACAGGTATATTAAAGTTTGCAACAAAGCAACACGCGAAAGTTTGAAAAATATATTTTCTGTATAAACATATTATAATTTATAATTAATAATGATTTAAAATAAAATAGAAAAACACTTTTTCGGCATTTTCCTGTACAGTAGATAACAATAATTGTAAAATAGTTATTTATCTTTGCGTTCGGCAAAATATATTTTATGTTTATCTAATTAGTTTTGACTCAAGATATCTGACATAATATGTCTTCCTACTCTTTGTTTATATTAAGACTAAGAGGCGGCTTCTTATCTTACGAAATACACTATGAATAGGTAAACATTGTTTTAGAGAGTAAAGTTTTTCATATAATCTGTGGTTATGTGGATAATTAATTTACAGATAATGTGTATGTAACCATGGGCATAGCTAGTATTAAATTCGTATTAAAATTATCTCAGTAAAATGACCTCATTCTCATCTATCTCTACTAAGGGAAAATAACATACTACTTGACCTGTTTATGTGGAACTTTAAAGTACTACACTTGGTCACTGGGTGGGGGGAGGGGGTTTCGTTTATTGTCACGTAGGCAACATCTTTTATTATAGAAATAGAAGGGGAGCCTTCTATATGAATAGAAGGGGGGTAGGCAAAGGAAACTTAGGATACTTATATTCTTGTTCTAATCAGGTATATAACTTTTATGGGTTACTCATATTAGTGGGGGCTGTACAGTATCAGTTTTTGAGATGATTTTCCATTCTAAGAGGGGAGAGGGGGGACAACTGCCCCTACCTACTCGTACCTCGCTACACCCATGGACTGGGTATATGATATATAGAGATAGATAAATAAAACACTATACCTATTGTAAATTCCTTATGTGGGTACAGCTTCTTGAGGCAGTCTATCACATAATTTGTTTGTATGAGGGCCAACTGTAAAAAAACATTGAATAATTAGTACATTTTTTTATCTATAGACACTTTCACACCATGTCAATCTGGTCCCGTGGTAAGTTCTTGAAAAACTTGTGTTACGAATACCAGACAACAGTGGCGTGCACAGGATTATGGCAAGGGGCATGCGGCGAAGTACTCGGTCACAAAAACTTTTTCGTTTATAGATTTTTAGCATAGCTACAGCCAAGCGACGGATCTCTAAGTCGAAACCATGCCAACAGAGCAAGTCTTAGATGTACTACTATTCATGTGCATCTTCTACGGCAACGCAGACAAAACAGCGATCTATTGTCGCGGCGGAAGAAATTCTAATAAGTAAAATAATAAGCATATTTTAAAATATTATAACTACTCACCAGTCATTCAGCTTCAATTTTCACATATTCAAGATTCCGGTTACTTGAGATTACTATATCCCGATGTAAATTACTTAACTACCTAAATAACTTTTAACATGAAATTTTCGAGTTACATTATTTTTTTGCTGGTTTAATTGTTGTAACTCGGGTACACACCTACCTTTAGACAGAATTTGAATCTTTTCACTGAATGACAATTGTGAGAACTTATTTTTAATTTTTAATAAACACACATTATCAACTCAAACCTCACAATCAAATGTACACACTTTCAAATGTTAAAATAAAAAATCTTTTAAGAAAACTATAAATAAACAGGAGCGATTAAATTGTAAACAATGCTTATCAAATGAAATATGCAATATGGCCCCCGCGAAACACAAAATGTTTCTTCTATTAAATAAATAAAACCTTACTAAACAAAAATGATTTTTGTGTAGGTATAGATAATTCATTAGATTCAAGTCATTTTGTTTTTAGTCGGATTATAGGCAACGAATAATTTCCGACGCCAGTTCGGCGGTTTTCGTTAGCCCTCGGATAGCCGAACCGAGCTCCCAGCTCGGCCCGGCGAGGTTCGGCAATAGCCTGCCGCAGGAGTAACCGGTATATAATCATGTCGATATTCATGGATGTGTGCTTTTGCGAAGTATGAAAATTACACACACATGCGATGATTTTTCCTGCAGGACTTACCGGCATGAGTTGTTATTTATAAAATATTAGGCGTTTTTAAGTTATTATATTTTTTTAATTAATTAATTTATTATTAATTAAAGTCATCTAAAACGTACGAACGTTTTATTAAAATATCTGTGAATGACAAGTAAAGCACTGCATTTCTGCCTATATGGAGCGCACGCCCCTGCCAGACAACAGAAATATATATAATACTTTCATACTATATATTTATTATACTACTATACTTATACTATATATTTACACATATTTAATACACATCCATGACCTGGGAACACAGAAAACTTTTTGTTCTCTGGTGGGATTCGAATGCAACCTCCGTCTTGAGCGCCAATGCGCTAACCACTGAGCCACAGGGGTCGTCAAAAATTAGTAACACTCTGTATTATAGTAGTGTATTTGTTGGTACATTTATACATGTCTTAAATCGTTAATTAATTTAGTGACCATATAGAATAGCAATTGGCAAAAACTTGACATTTTTTAGTAGACAGAATAGTAGTCTGGAGTAATTTATAATCTGACAAATAAATAGATAATCTGACGCTCTCCTTTTCTTTTGCATATAGGACAAGTTGCTGGTTTGGACTGTTGCATAATATAGTAGTAATAAAAAGTAGAAATGTCAATGTTTTATAGTCACAAGTACAGCCTATCTATTTTAAGTATAGATCTATTTTAAGATAAGTATTACAGTTTATAAGAGGGTATTTGTAACCTAAAGTAAAATTTAAACTCTTCTAAAATATTTAAAGTAAAATAGTGAATTGATGTTAATTACTATTATTTATATGGAATCTTTTGGTAATTAATTAATGTCACTCGCCTGCAGTGTATTTTTCCTAGTAAATATCCTTTCTTTCACCGCTGCACAACATGACTTCTCATCACACACAGTTGGAAAACAATATCTACGATATAGCCCGGATGTTTGAGGCTAAAATGGCTGAATTCCAGGCTGAGCTGACGCTGGCGACTTCTTCGAACCGTAAGAATCCCACAATTGCTGCGCTTAACACTGAGTTTTTAGCATTTAAAGCTTTCGTTTGTAACGGCCTCTTCGTGCTGCGCGCCGAAGTTGATGCTTTAAAACTTAACATAGATCGCATCGAGATGAGATTCCGCGGCAAAATGTTGCTTGTACATGGAATTCCAGAGGAACCCGGTGAAGATACTAAAGCTAAGGCATCTCTAGTCTTACCAACAAGTGCAAAGTACCATCTCTGACCGCCAGCTCCATTGCCGCTAGCTACCGCTTGGGGAAGGGATTCAAAAACAGCAAGCCTCGACCCATCGTAGTGAAATTCACCAATTCCCCAGTTCGTGAAGCACTATGGAAAAATAAAGCCGCTCTCAAAGGTTTTTAACGAAACCCCGGCATGAAGTGTTCATGGCCGCAAGACAAAAGTTCAGCATTCCAAATTGCTGGACCCTGGACGGTGTAATCCGGGTTAAAACTCCGGATAGTAAAATACTCAAAGTAGAAACCATGGCGGAACTTAATTCAATCTCCTCAAGCACTGAAAACTATTAACTTCACTATGTTCTTTAGAGTTTTGCTATCCTAATCTCGCAATTACACAACACTCAGCACCAGGTTTAGTTTATAATTTAATATTCGACTCGCACGTATCACTTGTAGGTGACACTAATTGCAACTAAGTAAGTAAATGCTACATGCGGGAGCGTCGACTGCCGCATTTGTATTGTACCTATTCCCTAAGTAACCGGTTCTTTTGAGTTGTTTTATACTTAATAAATGAACTAGATTATTTTGTATGATGTGCATAATGTGTATATGAACTAAAAAATGTGCAATTATTATGGTTTTAGTCTATTTTTTGAAACTTAAGAAATATCTTTTTTTTTGTCTGTATGCTTTATTTTCTTTAAAATACAGAACTATTCTGTATTTTAAAGAAAATAATTAAGAGCAGCACATATTTTACACAGATATAATAGGTATGACATCGTTATTTATTCAGTTTAATGTTAATTCTCCTTGCGTTTCTTGCTTTTTGCATGTACAATTGTGTAGAGACATTATATTGTAGGCTTGAAACCAATAATGGAATGTTATTCTCACATATGTAGATCCAAGAAACTATAATATCCATGAACAGTTTTGTGTAATTAACTAATTACATAATGTTTTATGTTAATTTTTAGCAGTAAGATTACAATATGATTGGGTTTACTAATTTATCGCTTAAAAACTTGAAGTACAACTTCCTGGTTGTGCCAACAATACTTGTGTTTTTTTTTTTTAGATTAAACTTGGTGCTGTTTAATCTGTGTGCATAAGTAAATATATTTTGGTGCCTTTTATTTTTGGCATGTATTACAGCGAACCTCTTATACACTGCCGGCGTGTGAATTTTGATAGCACATATTTTTATATATTTTACACTTTTGGTTACAATTTTAAGTACCTTATTTTATATTCACTTTTATATATATATATATATATATATATATATATATATATATATATATATATATTTATTTTTATATATATATATATATATATATATATTTGTATTTATTTATATTGCTTAATGCTACAATCAAGTAATGATGATAGTTTCCCATCTAATAATAGCTCTGAATACGAGTCGTTGTCGTCAGATGGTATATCCACCTTTTATATGTTCTCCAAAAATTTCAATGTAGCGCATATAAATGCGCAAAGCATTGCTGCGCACTATCCGGATTTATTAAGTACATTCTCTGACATACCACATCTACATGCTATTCTTGTGTCTGAATCCTTTTTGAAACCTTGCCTTTCTTCTTATTCCTACTCCCTACTTGGATTTCGTATAATACGTAATGACAGAACGGGCAAGGGTGGAGGTGGAGTAGCTATATACCTTAAAAGCCATATCCCCTACAGTGTTGTCAATGCCTCTCCATCTCAATAGTCCGAATCATCTGAACATTTATTTCTGGAGGTACTCCTAGGTCACACAAAGGTTCTGTTGGGAGTATACTACAGCCCTAACTTACATATCGACTACTTTAGTTCTTTTGAAACGATGCTCGAATCACTGGTTCCGGTATTTGATCACACTTTAATTTTGGGTGACTTTAATACCTGTCTCCTTAAAGCGGATTCTCGTTCTAAAAGATTGCTTTCTATTGTTGAGAGTACAAACCTTAATATACTGCCTTCAGCTGCAACTCATCATGCACCTCACTGTCTACCGTCACTGTTGGATCTTGGTATGGTATCTTCTCTTGATCATGTCGCCACCCACGGTCAGTTTTCTGCTGAGGCCTTCTCTTATCACGACCTTGTCTTCCTGTCCTATAAGATCAGATGCCCTAAGCCTAAGCCCCGAACAATCTTAAGACGTAGCTTAGACTGTATAGATAGACAAAAGTTTGTGAACGACCTCATCAGTTCTAACTGGGACACGGTGCTTAATGCTACTACAATAGACACGAAGCTGGAGAACTTCAATAATATTATAATACACCTGTTTGACATACATGCTCCGCTTCGACCGCTCCATGGCTTACGAGTGACATTAAAGTCATGATGACCAAGCGAAATGCTGCGAAGGTTAAATATAAACACAATCCCTCGGAAGAAAATTGTCATCGGTATAAGGAATTGCGTAATCGCTGTAGTAGGATGTGCCGAGACGCACAACGCCTCCATATACATCGATCAGTTACAAGCGGTGATCCTGGCAAGGTTTGGTCATTTTTGAAAACACTAGGAATCGGTAAATCTGGTTCTGCTCCACAGATCAAGGTTGATCTTGACTCACTTAACCATCACTTCACTACCGTTCCCCCTATCGCCAGTAACCTAAAACAGGCTACACTGCACGCTTTAAGTACCAACAAAAATTCTGGGCAATCTATTTTCTCTTTTAGGTCTTTAACTGAGCGAGAAATTTAAACAAGCATGAACGCTATTAAATCCAATGCAGAGGGTGTCGATGGCATAAGCCGTAGAATGATTGAAATTGGTTCAGAAATCCTCATTCCAATACTCTGCCACATTTTCAACTTTTCGCTCAGTACTGGTTCCTTTCCGAGTTGTTGGCGTACTGCAGTGGTTGTCCCTATTACAAAAACTAATGATCCTTCACTACCCTCCCATTTTAGACCCATATCCATTCTCCCTTACCTATCCAAAGTTCTCGAACGACTTGTTTCAAACCAGCTCAATTCATTTAATAATTCTATTAATTTCTTAAATATATATCAGTCTGGGTTCTGTCCAGGACATAGTACCACTACTGCTCTAGTCAATGTTTCAGATAACATTCGTCTGGGGATGTCCAACCGACTTGTGACTGCGATGGTTCTCCTGGACTTTAGCAACGCTTTTTGTACGGTTGACAGCGATATTTTATTGGCTATGCTTCGAAATGTGCTCGGCTCTGACAAAGTGATCACGTGGTTTAGCAGTTATCTCGTCGGTCGACAGCAATGCATCCCGTAGATGGTCCTCTGGGTTATGTGATGTGGTTGCCGGATTGCCACAAGGCGGTGTACTTTCTCCTCTCCTCTTTACAATATTTATTAACTTTATAACCCCCTTGCTTACGTGTCATTACCATTTATACGCGGATGACCTCCAAATCTACTCTCAAGCCGATATTAAAGAAATAGATGCACTAATCGGCAAAATAAATCATAACCTCTCTAAAATTTACAATTGGAGTTTATCTCATGGGCTGACAATTAATCCGAACAAATCTCAGGCAATTATCATTGGTGGCGTTAAGCAGATGGATAAGCTCAAACAACTTACAGTTCCTCAATTTTTTTTAAATAATGTACCCTTAAATTTAACTAGTGTCGTTAAAAATCTAGGTGTCTGCTTTGATTCTTCCTTGTCTTGGGCACCTCACATATCTGAGATTAGTCGAAAGGTTTACGCAGCATCTGGGTCACTCAGAACACTAAAAAATTTGCTACCTAAAAAAACAAAGACTGAACTTGCGCAGTCGCTACTCTTGCCGATCCTCGACTACGCGGACGTCTGCCTCATAGATCTCAATGATGAATTGATCAATAAACTCCAACGTATCCAAAATCTCTGCGTAAGATTCATTTTCGGTTTGCGCAAGTTTGATCATGTAACCGAGTTCAGACGTCAACTTAAGTGGCTGCCCATCAGACTGCGTCGCGAGGAGCATATTTTGACTCTCTTATACAAAACTCTGTATGATCCTCTCACAGCCTTTCTCTTCGCTCTGATATGGACAATACTTTAGAGATACCTCTTGCTCGATCTGGCTACTACTATAACTCCTTTACCGTAAAGTCCTCAATCCTTTGGAACTCACTGCCACCTGACATACGACACTCCAATTCAATTGAAATTTTTAAATCTAAATTGCACAAACATCTTCTACAAAACGACTAGATTGTAACTATATTTATGTATTCTATATATTAATATTTATTAATTTATTATACACATAAATACTATGTATGTATCTATGTATATTATAGCATCATGGTTTAGTATCTATTATGTCTATGTACAGTATGTAGATGTATGTATTTGTAATTAATTTCTTATATTTTATGTTTAGTTATATTAATTATACCACTTACATTTAAGTTTTCCTTTGACACTAAGGTTGTCTGGAAGAGATCGCTTTAAGCGATAAGACCGCCTTTGCCCACGCTGTCTAACCGTTTTTATGGCTAAGTCTATTATTTTGTAATTTGTGAGCAATAAAGTGTTTTATTATTATTATTATTATTATTATTATTACTTATCTAAATTTTTTACACGACATTTAGCTAAATGGCTATATAATTTTTTAGTTTTAAGACAAGCCAAAAAATTGGCTAAGCCGACCACTGCTTTTATTGAGCAGTGTTCTAATACTGACAATTTTATTAGTAAAAACTTGGAATATGTTCCAAATAATTTAAATTAGATTATAGGACAACGAACAACAGAGGCTCACTCTAGCAATTTCTTAGCTGGAAATATTTATACTGATGCCTCCTACGAAGGGCCTAGTAAGAACTCTGGGAAAAACTGTAATTTTAATATAAACTTGGTGCATCAAAATTTACAAGGCATAATAGGGAAAGAATTAGAACTTGAATTATTTTTAAATGAATTTAAAATTGACATTATATGCGTAACAGAACATTGGTTAAAAAATCATGAATTAATATTTAACTATTGTGATCACCAAGTAGGGAGCTCTTTCTGTCGAGAAAATGTCATTAGGGGTGGCTCCTTAATTTTGATTAATAACAAAATTGAAATGTAAGGAACGTAAAGATATTGTAAAACTGTCTAGTGAACGAATTATTGAGTTGGCTTGTATTGAGTTGAGCCACCTTATTATTGTATGCGTATACAGGCCTCCATCAAGCTTATACGATTCTTTTGAACAAATAATGGATCAAGTTCTGACGAAAGTATGTGTCTCTAATAAGAAGATTATTGTATGTGGTGATTTTAATATTAATTTATTAGACTCTAACTCCACCACTGTTAGATTCACATCTTTGTTCAAATCGTATAATCTAATTAATTTATTTTACGAACCAACAAGAATATGTGAAACAACAGCTACTTGTATAGATAATATTTTCACAAATGTCACTACTTAACTCTGATCACTGTGGACAGCTAGCATCATTTGATCTTAAATGTGATAATAATCCGATAGAAAATATTGAGTTTATTCCTGTAAACACAAAACGTATTGAGAAATTTAGAAGTAAATTACTTTCAAGTTTTCAATGTTTGAATGAGTCAATTAATCCAAATGAATTTTTTTTTAAATTATTTATTTAAAGTAGTAAAAAACCAATTTGACTCTGTATTTACTTCTAAATCGGTCAGATTTAATAATAAAAGAAATAATTTTAGTAACTGGGCAACTGCAGGTATTATTGTTAGTAGACAAAGATTGTATGACTTGTACAACGAGAAGTCAATGAACAGGAGTGAAGCTTTTAAACTATATGTCAAGAAATACTCGAAGATTTTCAAGAAGGTATGTCAAGCAGCGAAGGTTCTTCACATCAAAGAAAAGTAAGAACTCTAAAAACAAAGTGAAAACCACATGGAAAATAATTGCAGATGAGACTGGAAGAGTCGCCAGTCGCAACTCTAAATTTGAACTTTATATTAATGATAAAAAAGTTAGTTCTGACATTGAAGTTGCGACAGTATTTGAGAAGATTTTTGCAGACATTCCGATCTCAACTACAAAAAACTTAAATTCATCACCTACAGTTGCCGAAAAATTACTTAGAGATAATGTGAGGGAATGTGATGTAAATTTTATTTTCAAAGAAATAGACTCTAGAGACATTATCAAGGCATTTAAATTACTTAATATTAAAAGTACAACTGATCTCTGGGGTATGTCTACAAAAGTTATAAACCCAGTAATTGACATCATTGCCCCTCACCTAGCATTAGTTTTTAATAATTGTATTAAAAGTGGCGTGTTCCCTGACTTGATGAAGCACAGCAAGGTGATGCCTCTCTTTAAAGCTGGGAATAAAGCAGACCCAGCTAACTATAGACCAATATCCATATTACCGACTTTAAGTAAAATTTTTAAGAAAATTATTCTAAATCAATTAATTTTTCACTTCAAGTCGAATAATTTGTTACATAGTAATCAGTTTGGTTTTACTAAAGGTCGGTCCACAACAGATGCAGGCATTAGTCTTCTGTGCAGTATATTTGGAGCTTGGGAGAGGTCACAGGATGCACTTGGTATAATTTTTATAAATTCAGGAAATTATACCATTATGGTGTAAGGGGCACGGCTCTAAAGCTTCTAAGCTCTTATCTAATAAATAGAACACAGACTGTAGAAGTTAATTCCAAAAGGTCTAATGGTACTAAAATTAAACTAGGAGTACCACAGGGGTCTATTTTGGGCCCTTTTCTATTTCTATATCTATATAAATGATCTACCTTATCTAGTTAATGATAAGCATGAGATAGTACTTTTTGCTGATGATACTTCACTAATTTTTAATGTGAAGCGACGACAATCTAACAATGACGAGGTAAATAGTGCTCTCTCAAAAATAGTACATTGGTTTAATGCTAATAATTTACTGTTTTACGTGTTGTACTGTGTTACGAATTCTAATAAAACAAAATGTTTAAAGTTCAGCTTGCCAAATGTTACGCAGGCACAAACCAATATACCTACTATTAAATAATGAGAAAATGAAATTAGACACCACTGTTTTTCTAGGTATAACATTAGATAGTAAGTTACAGTGGGGACCACATATTGCTAAATTGGCAGATAAGCTGAGTTCTGCAGCATACGCTGTTAAAAAAATTAGAGAAATTACCGACATAGAGACCGCGCGATTAGTTTACTTTAGCTATTTTCATAGCATAATGTCGTACGGCATCCTCTTGTGGGGAAACGCTGCGGACATTAATACAATATTTGTGCTGCAGAAACGTGCTATACGTTCTATTTATAAGATGTCTACTTTTGAATCTCTAAGGGAAAAGTTTAAAGAAATAAAAGTTCTGACCGTCGCATCTCAATACATTTTGGAAAATGTGTTATTACGTATAACTATATTACGTATAATTAAAGAATCTAAACAACTTCAAAAAGAAATGTGATAATCATTGTGTAAACAGTAGAAATAAGAACAAGTTAGATATGCCAGTGTTCAGACTAAGCAAAGTTAGTAAATCCTTTAAAGGCCAATGTATACGCTTATACAATATAATCCCAGAAAAGGTTCAAAACCTTCCCATTAATAAGTTTAAAAAAGTAGTTAAAGAACGTTTGTGTGCCAAAGCGTATTATAAAATTAATGACTTCATTCAAGACGGCACACCTTGGGAATAAGGTGGCTCCTTATCTTGTCTTATTATTTGTTACATAGACATAAGCAAACATTGTAATAATTTTGATTTTAAAAGAATAATTTTCCATCTTTTTGGTAAAAGATGGCCCCAGACGAGTTTCTTGCCGGCTCTTCTCGCTGGGTTAGTTCCCGAACCGGTGGTAGGCATCACATAGTAACGACGTTCAAAAAGAGTATTTAAAAATACCAATTTTGAATAAAAAATTTTTGATTTGATTTGATTTGATTTAATTATTTTAGTTAGCCAAAAGGCTATATACAAGTGTAGACATATCTATGTTAAGCATCTCTCATATGTAATACGTATCTGTGTTAAGCATCTCTCTCATATGTACCAAGAAAGAACAATATCACAATTTTTACTGCGTCATTATCATCACCACTCAAGCATAAGAAAGGATCTGTAAGAACCAAGATGTCACAGTTCACAACTGTTAAGTTTGTAATAATAATTTGTTAATATTTTTATTTGGAAACAAACTTGAGCGGACCAATAAGCGCCACAATCCTGAATCGCGCTATCAAAGTTTTCTGTGATCGGCACTATATATACGACATCTGAATTGCATTGCATCCATAGATATGTCTACACTTGTATATAGCCTTTTGGCTAACTAAAATAATTAAAATAGATAGGCTGTACTTGTGACTATAAAACATTGACATTTCTACTTTTTATTACTACTATATTATGCAACAGTCCAAACCAGCAACTTGTCCTATATGCAAAAAAAAACACAACAGGTTTGGACAACCAGCAACTTGTTCTATATGCAAAAAAAAAGGAGAGCGTCAGATTATCTATTTATTTGTCAGATTATAAATTACTCCAGACTACTATTCTGTCTACTAAAAAGTGTCAAGTAAGGCTTCGGCCAGACTGAGCATACCACCTTGCTCGGTCGGAGATCTCCCTTTGGGGCATCCACTATTCACACATTGGTGACCCTCGACAGAACATGCCTACTTCTGGGCATCATAATCATCACTCCCACACCCCTCCGCAGCACACCAGCCAGCTTCAGCCTCATCGGGTACCTCGACCACCAGCTTCAACGCACCGCGGCCTGGTCGAACCCTCATCGGCTTCATCGGGCACTCTCACTACAACGACTGGTCAGCAAGCAGAGCACATCTCTCCTGGTCAGCAAGTAGCATCGGCCTGCACGGCAGCACTCTGACTTACTGGAGCCCGTGCAGCAGCAGTACAGTTCCGACTCACTGGGACTCTCTGGCACTGGCAACTCAAGCAGAAGACTCAAGATTCGACCTCCAGTCTTCGGGGGGTGTGATGAGGCAGACCAATAAGCGCCATGATCCTGAATAGCGCTATCAAAGTTTTCTGAGATCGGCACTATATACAACATCTGAATTGCATACTAGTGGGCTTGGACTATAGACTATACTACTTAGACAATCATGGAACCTGATTGTCTAACAAGAAAGATGATCCACACATCGGATGGGCATGTAAAAATTCCTGCATCTGATATCTCACCAGTCTTGTTGGTTGTTGGTGGGGAGGTACTACTATTATTGGTTGCTATAATTATTCCATGGAAAAGTACTCATTACAACATCCTATTTTAATTATCTTATGAACTTGTTATTCATTTTGGCTATGAAGAATAATATTTGCATCTTAGTATTGGCTAAAGTATGTAAATGTGATTACCTCGCTTTTCCTGGAGCCAACGCGAACAACATTTTTACTCTCGTTATCCATTCCAATTAACTATATGCAAAAGTGTATTATAATTAATATCACAGGAAACAACATGTAGGTTACACAACAAACACGGTGTAAACTGTAGGTATATCACTACGCGTACATGTTAACTACACAAAACCTGTCACTAACACTGTAGTGGACTTGGTTGAATTACACTATTATTATTTATTAATTCATGAAATTAAAATCTAAGTAGACTTTGATGAGTTATCAAAAACATAGGGTCACGATCGGTCAACTGTCAGTTGTCAACACGTTGATATATAAATATAATTTTTTTTATATATGGCGTCGGCTTAGCTATTTGCCAGTGTTAACTAAAAAAGGCGGTAATAGAGCTTTCGTTTCAATTTTCAACACTGTATTCCTATATCGTCAAGTCTCAAGTCTAGTCAAAGTCCAAATAGGCAGTACAGTCCATGAGTCATATCAGTCGATTCAGTATAGTGGTAGACGTTTTTATGAAAGCTCCTAGGGAGTTTTGGCGGGAAACACAAAATAGCACGTTTTTAGAAGTTGTACCACTTGCCCACGTTAACGAATATTTAATGGTTAATATTATACTAATAAACACATTAAGAACCGAAATAACACAAATTTATGAGGAAATACAAAATTCACAACGTCACCCATTCCCCGACAAAACTCCGTGTGTCGTGTTATCAGTTTGACAACTGAATCAATTTTTTACGGTACTTACATCGAATAAAATCGACACACTACTACACTACACGACAACTAGGGATGTTGCTTAATGTGGAATATCACATTTTATTAATTAAATTTTAAAATTGTTGATTATAGATACGTAAATCTAAAAGAAATAGGTATGTAGATTGACGCGATTAAAAATTATAAGTAAATAAAAAATATTGCCCATCTCTTTCTCGCAAGATGACTTGTTACGTGAACGTCACAAGTTGCAACCTCCATACTTTAAATATTTATTAACTTTCATATTATAAATTTAAATGGTTTGTATCTTCGTTATTTTTTAAGATATACGAAAATGGGTCCTATATTGCTATAACAACATGTTATCTACTTATTCGATAATAGGCAAAAAAATTTTTAGGCATCATGCCTATTTGAAAATAAAAATATATTTTAATTTTGTTCGTGATAAGACTCGCAGTACGTAGTGAGTGTATTATGCAATAACAAATACAGTGGCTTAGCGCAAATGGGCAACTGACGACCATTGTGACAGTCGAATAAACCCTTTTACTTGACTGTCACAATCATTCCAACCATCTAATGCTAAGCCTATTAGAGACCTAGAGAGCCCTTAGCCCACTTGTAATTTGTCAGAAAAATCTCTAAATCAATCCTATTCTGTTTAATGGTTTAAATAATTATTATTACGAGACTTAGTAAAAATATGTAATAATTGGATGCAAATATTTTTAGTTAGGTATAGTATTCTTACAAAATTATAAAGCGCTAGAGTTTGATTGAATGCACTAATATCAGAAACATGTGTGTTGAATAGTCACATGTACTTGAGGAAGGGCGAAGGTAATGTAAAGAATATTCCACAGTTCACTGCTTATTTATTGAAGAAAAAATAAGGTTTAACAAAAAATATAAATGTCAAACAAAAGAATCACTTTTTTTTTAAATTGTACGATTTTGTAAAGTTATTATACAAATGGATGTCAATCATATCACAAATGCATTTTTTGAACAATAATGGCATTCTAAGAGGAGCTATACACTATACTGCCTAGCGTCCATTTTGCCGTCTATCACAAAATAGAGACAATTTCTTGAAAAATACTCTCATAGAGTTATTGACCTCTATTTAAAAAGACGAAGCAATTGTGCGGTTTGTATCTATCCTTTTCATATGTATGAGTGAAAGAAACACACCGGCGACATGTTCGTTCCGTCTCTAGTTGTTACTTCTATAGTCCATTCAGAGTTATTTTACCTCGAGAGATTCTATGAGAGTGATCCTTAAGAAGTTGGCATAAAGATCCTGAGGTCAGAGGAAAATCTCTATGCTATGAGTTTAACACCAAAACATTCTTTAGATACACGATGTAATCTTATTTTTTTGCAGTCAGGTCAGAACTCAGAATGCACTTACAATAGTTGTTTTATCTTTTGCAAAATATAATCTAAATAAAAAAAATATCTTCAGACTAATATAAAAGAAATGCGATCTCTTATCTTACTTATGATACAGTATATTTTATGCTTCAACTGGTATTGATTCTACTATTTCCTTTTGCTACTCCTCAGTCGCCTCCTATTTACTACAACTTGAGTTTTTCTTACTGTTTCTGTAAAAATATTAAAATAGATAAGTGAATAATATTGTATGTACCTGTTACTTTGTTAGAAAGGGACTGAACATGCTTCAACTTGCTAATGGGTGATTCACACTGGACAATTTGCTCCGCACAACGAAAACATAGGGGCGTTATAAGTTTGACGTGTCTGTCTGTGGCATCGTAGCTCGAAAACAGATGAAGCGATTTTGATCTAGTTTTTTTGTAAGAAAGCTGACATGATCGAGTGTTTCTAGCTATAATTCATCGTCATCAGCTTGCTTACTGCTTGGAAATTCGGGGGTTACTCGAAACTTTTTTTATACTTACTTTTAGGAGATTTATTTTGTACCGGATCCACAGTCGTAACAGTCTTCTGACCAGTCGTTTTTGTAGGTTTAGTAGATCTATTAGACCTTCTAACTTTACTATCATCAACTTCTTTTATAGCATTCTTTTTTGTTTCTGGTTTTTGCTCATCTTCTTTTATTACTTCTTTATTCGAAATGTCTTCTGATGATTTAATTTTTTCAGATTTAGCTTTTGCTGAATTTCTTTTTTCCTCAACTTTTTTTGAAATTACTTTATTTGAAATTTCCTCAGATACTTTTATAGTTTTTGTTTTTGCAGTATTTCTCTTAGATCTTGTTGCCATAGACCTTGTGCACCTAGTTTGAGTTTCTTTCTTTTCTGCTATGGCCTTCTGGGCTTCTTCCCTCTCTTTTAACTCGTTTTTTTCTTTTTGTTTGTAAACTCTAATCATAGCTGGTGTATAGCCTTTTAAGCCTGGCTCTGTTTCGTCTTCTTTTATGGTCTTACCATCAAGTCTTTTCTTTAAATTAGCTATGACTTCCTTCATAGCGTATGTCGGGTTCAAATCCTGTAAATAATCTTTTTGAAGTAGAGGTGATTGTGGATTTGTTTCTGACGTATCAGAGGAAGCATTTGACAATTTCCTTATACGGTACCTACAAGTGCTATCAATATCATCATCAGCATTTACATTTCTGTCTTTCCTTAATAAATCTTCCGGGTTGCCAGCTAGAATCTCGGCCCAGGAAAACTGCTTTGCCGAGCCCATAAATTTACCAAATTTACCAATGCTGTTTCTATGACGTTTTACACCCTTACGTTTAGTCAAAGGCTTCTGGTTGGATCTCAAATTCTTAGGAGATAATTTCTTTCCAAACATGTCGTGTGGCATTAACGACTTTTTCAATCGGGCCACAAGATCAGCATCTGATATGAAGAAGTTTCGAGATGTGCACGGCTTACGAATACCATCAGTTGACGTATTCAATGTTTGTTTCAGTAACTCCAATTTCAAATCATTCTCTAAGGAAAACACATTTTCTCTCTCATATGCTTTTTTAATACCATTTCTAACTATGAAATCTGGTGGAGTATTTTTTCGTCCAAACTTTTTTGCTATTTTCCTCGTTGGAGACATTGGTGACTCTATAAAGTTTATTGACAACTCTTTATCAAACGAATAGTTATTCCTCAGCAATTCGCTTCTAAATAAACTCCTGCAATAATCATAATCTGGTTTTTCCGTAAAATCTAAACTTGTGATATAATCAAAATACTTTTCCAAGAACTGCGGATAAAAGTCAGATTTAAAACATGCTCGGAACAATTTTTTTCTGTCAGCCATGAAGTTTTTTTTTAGAACATGAACTAAATCAGGTTCAGATAGAACTTCTGGTGTCTTCCAAGGCAATTTTCCAGTGAGCCAGTCTAGAATGTTATAACCCAGCGTCTCTAAATCAGATCTTCGCGAATGTGCCCCTATGTGAGAATCCCTCGAGCTATATTCTAAAGTACCATCATGTGCTTTCCTTGCATCCATACCAAAATCCTTATGTCTACCATCTGCATCCAAAAATTTTGATGCTAGACCATAATCTAGCAAATATACTTGACCGTTAGTTTGTGAATATATTGCTTCTTTGTGCAATTTAATGTTACTTTTGTTAATTTCAGTCTTTTCAATATTCTTTCCGGTGCTAAAACTTCCAAAATCATCTAGAAGTTTCTGATATGATCTATCCGAACATATGGAGCTGTTAAGATCTTCATAATTGACATAGTGCGACAACTGTCTGAGATTAAATGCATGATGTCTGTGTAAAGTCCTACTGTCTTTGTCTGAAAGGATTTTTCTCAATTTTTTCTTAACGCAAGCTAATCTTTTCTCTTCATCAACGTCTTGACTGTCAGTGGAAGACCTCTCTCTGATTATAAAATCTTCATCGTCGTAATAATTGGATGTTCTAGATTTATTCGTTTTAGATTTTTTATGTTTCCTAGGAACTAAAACTAGTTTTGTATCTTTCTGGAACGATGGAGCTGGTTTGCTGTAATTCTTATTGAATTTGCTACCATCAAATCCGAGCATTAAATTGGAACTCTTTATGTCGGAATGAGTGTAGCCTTGACTGTGTAAATATTCCAACACATTAAGAATTTGCAGGGCTATCAACAACACATTTCTTAGGTCTAAAACCTTTGTTCTAGATATAATCTTCTGTAGATCAATATCATAGCGAGGTAAAACCAGAAATCTGTATTTTGTATCTGTGTTTTCATCAACAAATGATCCACTGGCAATGTACAGGGGCATTCCAAGACGTTTCTGCTTCTTTTGGAGACACCATTCCTTAACTGAAAAAAAAATTGTGGCAATTATAACACACATATTAGACACAATTGTATTTCATTATTATACTATATTCTTACATAAGAAAAATTGTGATTGCATAATATTTGAGTTATCAAACAATATTAACCGAACCAAGAGCATGTCAGGACATGTCTAAGAAGGGTTCTGTAACTATCAAAACGCAATAGATTTTTTTTAAATGCCTCACAAAAGTTCTTGTCCAATATCATTCAAAATAATTTTCCTAAAGAGTTTTAGCATGACCTATCAACATAGAAAGTTAAAAGTTTCTACCTCATAAAGTTTAGAAATGTCAGATTGGAACCAACTTCTAAAGTCTAAACCATAAAAAAAACCAAATTAAACTTATGCTTTTTTCGGAAAGTCAACAGAAAAGGCTACCACAAAAACAGTATACTTTATTAAAAAATCATGTATGAAATGTCACTTTCATTTAAAAAGACCTATTTATATGCCTCTAAAATATAAAATTATCAAAAATCTATACACAATTTATAATTATACAAAATTTCATTATTCATATATTCTTAATTAAAGTTAAGAAGAGTTACAGGACAGACAGACGGATGGACAGAGTGAAACTATTAAGTGTTACTTGTAGTACTATGGAACCCTAAAAATTAAAAATCTACTGTGGTGCAGCGAATAAAAACTAAATATGTTTTTGAAATCTATATTTCTCTGTTTTGCCAACAGAAACAATAAAAACCAAAGACCTCAGGATCTTAACTTACATTGGCCAATGTCCATGCATTGAATTTCGTAAAATTTACAACCTAGTACAAGAAAAACGCATTTAATGTTTATTTTTTATTTTATTAGATAAAAAAAATTATGACCTGGTTAATTATTATTGCATACACATTTTAATAACAGACTTCAAGAGCCATAAAGCTTCTATTGTAATAGAATTTTTATTACTATTCTAATATCCAAGTATTATATTACAAAAATAATAAAAAGTATAGTAATTTCTGGTATTCTACATTAGGTGAAACTAAAATGGTACTGACATATCAAGCCTCAATTGTGCCAATATATTAAAACCATGTTTAACGCTGAGCTACAGTTTTTAATGTCAGATGGGTAAGTAAGAAGTCAAAAGGCATGATCTCTCAACAGTTGTGTCAGTCCATCCCTCTGGGTTGCAAGAGTAAAGGAAGAGACAATACACAATATTTGCAGCTATTTCTATAAGTCAAAACAATATATTTCATAGCGATAACCAACCTCAAAAACCTTTTGATGTGATCTCAGGCATGCCAGAGGGACATCATACATCTGTCTTGGGACTCGCAACGAAATTATGGTATTTGGCATTGGCTTAGTATTATTATTATCACCAACCTTTAGGAGCCTGTGCAGTGCGTATCAAGCAGTGAACTTCCACAAACAGTGGACCGTTTGAATGTGGTTCTATTTTGACCACATACCTTGCATTACATTTTGTAACTTCTTTGTCTATCTCATCAGAAGCTAAATATATTCTCCCAAAGCTGCCTTTACCTGTAACATCAAATAGTAATGACTTATAACACATTAAATCAAGATTTTAATTAGATATATGGGGAATGGACCTAACAAAAGATTTAAAATATAAATGGCAAGATTATAAGCAGTGGGCATACATAAATAAACTGTTATTAAAAAAAGATAATATAAAGTTTACAAAAATAATGCAAATTACCCTGAATATAGAACTCACCAATAGGCTTTCCAAGTCGCCATTTCTTTTGTGCGACATCTGTGAAGATTATTCCGGAAGGCAAGGCCTCATTATCTGAAAAGCTGACGTCGCAGCTCGGCGGCTCCTCGATCTTCTTTCTTTTTAATGCTAAACTATCTTCTGTCTCTATAATACGCCGGGGCATGGTAAATACTGTGTTACAATTCCGAGTTCATTGATCTATACTTTTACACCTGAAACGTGGTAAAGTCAGTGATGAAATCGATAACTTAAGACACATAAGTATCTATTACTGATTTTTCGAGGTTTACTACAAATTTAAATTGTCAAAATACAATTCAAAGTCATATTAAAAGAACGTTACCTTCACACTTTACAAACTTGTTACATACCTACTTTGCAGGACACTTTATGACTACGATTTCTATATGAACGAAATTTCAGAGGAAAATAGAGTCAATTTAAGGGTCAATATGAGTAACGATACACTTCTCTTACATAAACACACAAATATTTGTGAATTAAATAACTAAAATCATTTCACTGAAATCGCCATGTTGTTAGAAATCAACCGATCAATTTAATGTTGCCAGAATATCACAAATTTTTAAGCAGCTGGATTCTTGTACCTAGAGCTAAATACAACATTTTTGAAAACACCTTGTGGCGCGGGCAGATCAATTAGCTGTACCTACCTATTCCCTACCTGTAATAGCCAAGAAGAAGAAAAGCCAAAAGGTTTTCGCAAGTTGGCGTTTGAGTCCAGTTTTACGACATTTACTTTATAGCGCTACAACTAAGTTTAAATTGGCAGCAATTTACTGTCTCAATGTTGGCAACTGAAGTACTGTTAGCTAATATCATTTGTAACAAGCTCTCATGTTAAATCATATTTAATTATTATTTAAATAAATAAAATTTCATACTAAAATTTGTATGTAAAATAAGTATAATAGACATTTTGTATAAATCGCAGAGGTTGTGTATTTAAATAGTGATGTTTTGGATATCGATAACCCTTCGAAATATTATAAAGTATAAAGAAAGAGACGCTTAAAGAAAAATGTTTCGCCTACTTTATATTTACCAATTATATAGGTAATAATAATTATACAAATTGGTAAGATCTAAATAAATTATATAATAATAGTGTGGCATATTTTTTTTTATTCCTGCAATGCAGTAACGGTTAAACATCATCACAAAAACATGTCACAAATTTTCAAATTTAACCTTGCTTTTGATTTTTCAGGGAATAAGGTGGCCTTTTGCATGGACACTTCTATATACTTTATTAATGGACCAGATGACGAGCAGACTGATGGCCTGATGGAGAGCGATTACCGCTACGTGTAGATACTGAGAATAGGAGGAGTTATAAGTATGATCCCGGTCTTTAAAATCCCCAACCACCCATTGAGTATCCGGAAGCCGTATGTATTTATCTGATCCAGCTGGACAATTCGTGCCAAAGCATGGCCCTCCCACGTAAATGGACTGCTGTGCTCTTGTTCCTTCGCATACTTAGCTCCATGCTGCAGTGGCAATCTGCGAGCTTTTTGGTGTTTTCGTAACTTGTAAACTAACAAATGTTGTCCAATTGTTGATAAATAATAAAAATATTGATTTTTTTCATTTATATTTTTACTTACCCCAACTCAAGGAAAAATGCACAAAGTCAAAACTCGTCAAAGTCACATAATTTTTCCTCAAGTAAAAGTTATCTGACGATTGAAAAATCAGCTCAAAGTAGTTTAAAATATCTAAGCAAATAGAAAACGGAAATGGCTTAATTTTATAATAAGTAAAGATTAACATTTTCTTCTTCATTTTGTTTCTCATCGACATAAAATGTCGACTAGGGACATCACTAGCGTACGGCAATATTTACATTTGAAGTTGCTATCAACTGCTATCATGCAACTTGTAACCAACTTCAGACAGATTATTGTACAAGCTCGAGCCACCTTCAAAAATAGTATGTAACGAACAATTATTAGATATCTCTTTCTTCCTTATTTGCATGTGTCGTATAGGGGGGTAAAGAACGATATATGATTTTGATCTTGCTAATAGCCGGGTCTCTATGCTATGTTATTGCTCTGAGCTTCGGCCTGACCGTGCATACCACCTCGCTCGGTCAGAGGACTCCCTTTTGGGGCTTCCACTATTCTCACAGTTGAAAATAGATAAATGTGACTAGCCAGTGTGAGAAGGTATAATAATAGTTAGGAATTATAGGACATACGAAATCTTACTATTGTTTGCATTCACATTGAACAGCAACAATTGTGATTTTCTTACTTATTGGTACATATGAGAGAAATGTTTAATACAGACACGTATAACATATTTTCCGGTTAGCCACTTCCCTGCGTCTTGGCACCCCCCACGTCGTCCCCCATCGCTGTGTTTGTGGCGTAAACGTGGACAGCCTCGGACACCACGGACTTTGGCGCGCGACGATGGCAAGAGACCAGACGGTATGACCCTGGTCCCTTGGAGAGTGGGACGGGCTCTTGTATGGGACGCTACTTGCGTCGATACACTTGCTCCGTCCCATGTCCAGGGCACCTCGAGTTCTGCAGGTGCGGCCGCCAATCAGGCGGAAAACCTCAAGCGGCGCAAATATGAAAACCTTAGTGGGGATCTCATATTTGAACCGTTTGGGGTTGAAACTCTAGATACATGGGGTCTGGGTGCGCACAGACTTTTCAGAGAAATCTCCAAAAAACTCATTGAGGCCACCCGAGACCCCAGAGCCGGCACCTACCTGGCCCAGAGAATAAGTATCGCAATCCAGCGAGGAAACTCTCTGAGCCTTCTAGGTACTCTGCCTGGTGGGGACGACCTGGGAGATTTCTTTGTTTTGTAGCATTTTAAGTTTTGGAGTAGTTATTATTGTTTTTTAGTACTTACCTACTTGTACAGTTTGTAAATATTTTATTTCCTGTATGTATTAATATTGCTCTGTATATATTTTTGTGTGTCTGAATAAACGTTATAAAGGTGACTGTAATATCAACAAGCGATTTGAAAAGTCAACCTGCTGAAAATAAACTTTTGGTAGTATATTTTAATGTGTATAAAAGGACAGAATAATATTACATATGAGAGATGCTTAACACGGATATGTCTACACTATATAATATAGCCTTCTGGCTAACTAAATTAATCTGATTAAATAGGCTTTACATGGCTTGACATCTGTCAATGTAAGACATTAACATTATCTACTTTTTATACATACCTACTTTATTATGCAACAGTCAAACCACATTAATTAATTCAGTTTTAAAATATATTATAAACAGCGAAACCGTTTTGTTAATGTAATAACACCTATCACACGTATTATATATTTTTTGCTGTAGCAACACCTTAAGCAAAGCATGTGTATTCAGCCCATACATGATTTAAAAAAAACAACGTCACACGACATCATCATCAGCTGTGCATTACTAGCCGCCGCGCTGGGCTCAATATAATCTTGTCGTGTCGCTGCGGCGTGTCATGCCGTATATTTTTTTATTAGAAATGTGTTTTAAAGCTCGATTAAATTATAAGACCTACATTATACAATAGTTATATTTAACAAGAAGAAACGTCTTGATACTTACACAGTACAACCACTCGGCAATCATCATTTTTCTAAGGAAATGACAGATGATGTATGAGAATCCCAAGTGCGAGTCGCAGTTGCGCACGGAGGATCCCATACCAAACTGCTAAAAAAAATACGTTTAGGCTGGGACTATATGCTCCAGAATCCGGATCGCCGGTGAAAATTTTGAGCACTGAAAATAGAACTCTGCGCTAATACAATAGAGTTGAAAATGGAAGTTCCGAGTGTTGAGCTGTCATATATGACATTGACATTTTACTCGACACTTATATGTTCTATTTTCAACTCTATAGTATTAGCGCAGAGTTCTATTTCCAGTGCTTTCAATTTTCACCGGCGTTCCAGATTCCGGAGCATATAGTTTCAGCTTTATTACGTGGGAGCACCACTTCAATAATTATTTTATTCTGCTTTCAGTATTTGTTATAGCGCGGCAAAAGAAATACATCTGTGAAAACTTCATCATCTTCATTTATTTTTGGCAATCACGGTTGCAAAGATTTTGCACTAAAATTTAATGTTTAATGACAAATTTAATGACAATAATTTAGAGAATAAGAAAATTAAATAGACAACGCAAACGTAGTTGTGACAGACAGACGAACGGACGGATCGACAGTGGAGTCTTAGTAAGTAGTAATAGAGACGCGTTTGGGTACGGAACCCTAAAAACGAGATCGTGGCCGTACTGTACCTATTTTGTACATTTTTAATGACAGTTTAACTTTTATTTAATCAGCCCCACAGCTGGGCAAAGGCCTAATCATAGGCCCCAAACTTTACTTTACTCTTTTTTTACTGTAGGTTTGTTAATTGCTATTATTAATTTACCCTATAATTATTATTAATACGAGTTTGAAATTGAAATCAATACATTAAAACTTTATTTGTAATTTTAAATATTTTATAAGTACTTCTTTCGAAATTCGTACAGCAAAGCGGAAACGCATTCACGAATTGAACAGTCGAGATTACCTACTCCGTGACTACTCTTTGAACGTGAATGCAATCACTCTGAGTACAAGAAGGATAGAGCCAGAGGGAGGGAGAGAGAATTTGTGAGTGCCGAGTGCATTAAAACAGAAAACTTTTTCATTCACCGCGTTGCGCTCCGAGGTGCGGTCGTGTAGCGGGTGCTGTACTTTTGTTTATCAACAAATGTGTAAGGTGAAGTGCAAATAAAGATGTACAGATAGCGTTGAATTGTGTAAAGATGGATGGCAATGCTGATTCGGATCATTCTATGACATGGGAGGACTTTTTCGGTTCGTATTTGTAGATTCTCAAGTAATTTGTATGCAATAAGCTTTTAGTCAGAACTTATTTTGATCGGAATATGGATGTTAAACTTTCAACTTTTGATCTTCGTAATTTAAATGAGGTGCTTACTTGTTGTTTTTTTTTATTTAAATGCTACTTTGCCATCATTTTTCTAATTCCTGGAAGTAACTGATCAGATTTCCTGATTTTCCCGAGTCTAATACGGGATTAGACAGGTTTCTCCTCATAAGGCAAGTGTGCATTGCGTTTGCCGGTTCATTGCCTGAGCTTTTTACCACGACACCCACTGTTTAGAATACAGTATGCGTAGTAAACTTTACTAGTATCATAGACGAATTTTTGTGGTAAATCTGGTAATTTATTCTGTTTATATTCCTATTTCCTGTGGCAAAAAACTCACTGACAATTTTTTAAATAAAAAGAAAAAATATTGTCCATCTACAATCGCCATTTAAACTAAGTACTAACCAATTTTAATAGTAGGTAAATCGTTTTCATCTAAAAAAAACATTTTATGAAAATATTACAAAAAAACAATGCTTACTTAGTACGATTTTCTAATAATATGATGAATAAAATACGGAAACTTTTCCATTATGCAGTGACAGTCACACATCAACGTCTAAATTTAAAAAAGCTAAATACTGAAATATTTTATTCGAATCTGACGGCCTACGGTCTACCACCGCGCGCTCATTCGTCAATCCAAATAGCGCATGCTTCCGCGTTTTCCTGTTACACACTTCCGTCCCATTTCAATTTTCACGAAATCACTCCCACAAATTGCAAAACAGCGAGAGGAAAGATGTTGCTACATCAAAAACCTATGAATGAAGCAGTTGTGCTTTGTGAACTGTGATGTATTACCATTTACCGTGTACAATGTACATTGATCGTATACATTTCCCTGTAAAGTCGTGTATCAATGTTAGTGCTCGTCTATGCGGTGACATCCTAATTACAGTAATTACATACTTCATATATAAGGTCCGGTAAAATCAATTACGGATTTTTGGGCGTATAATCCACTGATTATTTAGAGACGTTGAGGCAGAAAAATATATTTTGTCATACTCGAAAAAAAAAAAACTTTATATGGGCGAATTTGTGTTGAGAGTCACCCAGCCATACATGAGATGATCATATTATATGTATGCATAAAATATCCGTAATTGATTTTAACAAACCTTATATAATAATAATATTTAAATGTATTACTTTATTGCGCGGTAAATAATTGACACTTAAATTGGTAGCATTACAGTGTTCCTGTTGCCTTTTTGTTTACCAACAGATTAAATTGTATCTGAACAGTGTATGTACCATGTTTTAGCAATGCAAACTCCATTATTTTTCAACCTTTCAAGTTTCCGTAGGTAATATGCTAAATATAAAGCAAAGCTTTATGACGAAAGATTTCCGTTGTATACTAATTTTTAGGGTTCCGTACTCAATGGGTAAAAACGGGACCCTATTATACTAAGACCCCGCACCTCAAGCCTGGACTGTCCAGCTTGAATACTTCATCATAGAGGAAATTCGTAGCACCAAGTCAAACCATACCGTTCAGTTTATGAGCAGCATAGGCCTGGGGCAGGTCCTATAACGCGGAGGAGTCGAAATAGATCCACTTGAATCGCAGTGACGTCGGGGCTCGATTTTGACGCTGTCCGTTCGTGCGTCCGTCCGCCTGTCTGTAACCAGGTTGTATCTCATGAACCGTGATAGCTAGACAGTTATACAATAGATACTAATAAACGAAATTAAACAATTGAAGTAACCCCCGAATTGTCAAGCAGTGAGCGAGCTGGTGATAATGAATTATCAATTATAGCTAAGAACACTCTCGATCATGTCAACTTTCAAACAAAAAAAACTACATCAAAATCGGTTCATCCGTTTCACGTGTTTCGTCGTCAGACTTATAACACTCCTCTGTTTTCGTCGGGGGTTAGAAACATAGTGAAATAAATAATATTTAAGTTAGGCTCCCATACCACAAAAATTATTTTTTGCCGTTTTCTACGGAACCCTTAGTGCGCGAGTGCAACACGCACTTGGCTGGTTTTTATTTAGCTTGCGATTGTGTTTAAAGCAATAGTAACAAGGTCAAATTATCGATGAGTCCAACACCTTTGAATACCAGAAAATATTGTGAAGAAATTATCGGTTTTGTAATTCGAATCTGTTCAACACGCCATTTTGAAATATTTGTCAATTTTATGCATGCCCAATATCCGGTTGATAAGCACAAAATAAAAGCTTAATCCTATGCTATATTATGTTCTGTGGTTTGGTAATGGTAGGCAGAACAAATAATTAGTCGATTCATATATTTTTTTGTTATACAACAAAATGATATTGTATTTTTAATTATTAGGTATTTGTTGCATGGGTATTGGGTAGTGGGTACTGATATTTACATTGTAGGGCATTAATGGCTCAAGCGCTCAACTTAATTAGCGCGAGAGGCATGCTTTGCCACGAATGGATCGCCTCGACCAAAGAAAAGCATTCCATTAGGCGATTCGTCGGATTGAACGGAAAACTGGCACGTTCTCTTTACAATATGTATTTTGCCTTCTTTTGTCTTGCTGAATCCATTGATTGCCATTTTACTGTCCCGTACAGTACGGGTATGTCCGGAGGTGAGAGTATGTGAAGACTTGAGAATATTTTAAAATGCACAGAAAATTATTACTGTCAATGTTACCTTCTTTCTTTACTCACCCTTCGGCAATATGTTATGTGTTCTGAGTTCTGACAGTAAACTATACAGTGGGTAATAAAGATTATTGAGCCTAAAAATGTCGAGACAAGATAGTGTGGCGGAACAATAAGCGCCACAATCCTAAATCGCGCTATCGAAGTTTTCAAAGATCGGCACTATATATACGATATCTGTAATGCATTTAAGTGGGCTTCGGCCTGATCGAGCATAGCACCTCGCTCGGTCGGAGATTTTGAGGCTTCCACTTATTCCCACATTCATCATTTTAACACAGATAACAATATAGGTAGTTAAATGGCTAAAAATAATTGACAGTACCTAAGTTATTACTAAACGGGCAAGGGGAATCTTGAAGAAGTTGACATTGAAGAAAGCCCCCCCCAGCAGAGCACACACGTCAATCGCTGATAATGACGAAGTATCAATGAGGAAAGATTTAAATTAAATTTTTGATTCATGAAAGTCACAGACAATCGTTTCCCTCCTAATGCGTACGCATCGCCGGAAGTTCCATTTTTTTTAAAAAAAACGTAAGTTAGCGCCTTTTATGGCTGCCAACATAATAAACGGAAGTGATTATATTCAAATGTAGAATTATATCGAGCGATCCAGTTCAGTTTAAAGTTTAATTATGTTGTGAAAGCAAAGAAAGACATTTCCAAAAATTTAGGCAATGTAATTGGACAGTAGGCACTAGGCACATTTATTATTACATAACATTCTATCATAATAGAATGGATGCTTTAAGAAAAGAATAGAACAGAAAACGCTTTCTTTGCGCTACTTACACTTACTAAAAGACATGTATTTTATCATATTGGCAACAATGGGAGACGTGTATGATATAGACAATAATTCAGAGCACTGAAAATAGAACTCTGCGATAATATACAATAGAGCGAGAAAAATCTAACACATAAGACGTGTCGAGTCAAGTCAAATGTATATATATATATATATATATATATATATATATATATATATATGACAATCTGACAATCGACTATATATATATATATATATATATATATATATATATATATATATATATATATGACAATCTGACAATCGACTCTCGAGTCTCGACACTTCGATTTTCAACTCTATTGTATTAGCGCTGAGTTCTATTTTCAGTGCTCTGAATTTTCCCTGGCCTTACGGATTCCGGACAGTATAGTTCCGGCCTAATATATTGTCTATATCATACACGTCTTCCAATGTTGCCAATATGACAAAGTACATGTCTTCCAGTACTGCCAACATGATAGTATGCAGGTTTTACTCTCGATCGCTACTTTCACTCGCTTTCATAACCTTTGCGTATAATGCTAAAGACAATGCATAATGATTATTGTGTCAAGCTGCAGTGGGCTAGCGTAGTGAACAGCTTCCTCATATTGAGGAGATACCCGTGTTTCAGCAGTTTAGTTGATGAATGTGATGAGATTTAACAACTATACTCTATTCATCCGTGGGGTCCAGTGGTTTGAAGCTTGGCTCTCGACTCGGACGTCGTGGGTTCGATTACCGCGTTGGAACAACAAAAAATGTTGTTTCCAAATTTGGTTAGGACAATGCAGGCTGATCTTTAGATTGTCTGACAAGCGTCGGATGGATATGTAAAAAGTCGGACCTGCGCCCGATCTCTCTCCAGTCGTGTCGGTTATGTGTCCCACTGTGCTGCTACGAGGGTAAAGGAAGAGAGAGTGCTCTTATGTACTGCGTACACACTTAGGCACTATAAAATAACTCCTCCGTAGCCTGGTTTCAATGAAACCGGCCACCGTCGCCGAAATCAGTGTGGGGGAGTTATTTTTTTTATTCATATTATTTTTTTTATTATTCTAATTTAATCTGAATATTAACCAAAAGAAAGGACATTGTACATTTTACTATGGAATAATGACCCAACCGCGCCAAAGATAAAATTTGTTTAGATGTAGGGCTTGGACTATATATGATCCGGAATCCGGCGGGCCCGGGAAAAATCAGAGCACTGAAAATATCATATAGTTCCAGCCTGAGCGTAATAAAATTTACAATGACATAGGAGGTGGTGTAAATACTCTCATATTTTGTGACAACGAATTTTCATACAAAATATGATTAACATTTTATTGATTATCCCCACTTGTCCTTATTTTTACTCTTCCTTCCTTTACTCGTCCTTTCTTCGCTTGATTGAGATTTAATTAATCCCCGACGCAAAATGAGGGGTGATATAAGTTTGACGTGTCTGTCTGTGTCTGTCCGTCTCCCGAACGAAATATCCGATTTTGATCTGGTTTTTTTTGTTTGAAAGCTGACACGATCAAAAGTTTTGTTAGCTATAATTCATCATCATCGGCTCGGTCACTGCTTGACAATTCGGGGGTAGCTTGGTTTTCAAAATTTTGGATATTTTCAAAGTCGCTATGAACTATAAAACTGTAAACACCCCGGAAACGCGCTGATTAATTTGAAGAAAACGTTTTTCTTCATATAGAATAGAAACCGCCAAGAACATTGGCGCCAGGTTTCCTGTCTTGCTACTCGATTTGCTGCAAGATCGAATATTAGTTGATTTATTCTATTTATAGACGGCGAAAACCAGCAGCAGACCTAGCATTCGCACCCTAGAAACACTGGAGCAAAATAGGTCTTATTGTAAGGCAGCAAGGTCGATGCATCGTCGTTATGAGAAACATTTCTTTTCTCCCCGAGCATGAGCTCCCAAAATGGCCTCTTTTGACAGCTAAAGTAGAAGCGTTTTCTTACTTCAATGTCAGATAGTCTTACAATAATGTCAACTACTCCACATCATGGCGGTCCATGAAAATAGTTTCTTTACGTTCAGTCGTTTAAATTTACAAAATTTTAACATTTTTGACAGAAGATTCCGCGGCAGCCATTTTAAAAATATGGCTTTTTAGAAATGTTGACTTCTATTGACGATCTTGTTACAATGTATTAAAAACTATTTTGCAACGAACTGTTTTGGATAGAGTATAATATCTTCTTTTAAATTATTATTTCTTTGGATCGCCATGCTAAGCCCGCAGTTTATATTTGAGGCATTGATCATAGGTTAGATATTACGTTAGTACTATTCTGTCGTACTAGCTACCAATTCTGGGACTATATGATCCGGAATCCGGCGGGCCCGGGAAAATTCAGAGCAATGAAAATAGAACTCTGGACTAATATAATAGAGTATAAAATCGAATGTCGAGTGGCGAGCTGTTATATATCAAATAAATCTTATATATGAAATTGACATTTGACTATACACTTGTGTGTTCGATTTTCAGCTCTATTGTGTTAGGGTAGAGTTATATTTTCAGTGCTCTGAATTTTTCGGGCCCGTTGGATTCCGGATCATATAATATCGGCCTAAAGCTGGGACTATATTATGCTCTGGAATCCGGATCGCCGGTGAAAATTCTAAGCACCCAAAATAGATCGAATCGAAATAAATCGTAGTGTCAAGTGTCGAGCTGTCATATATGACGTTGACATTTGACTCGATACTTGTACGTTTGGTTTTCAGCTCTATTGTATTAGCGCAGAGTTCTATTTTCAGTGCTCTGAATTTTCACCGGCGTTCCGGTTTCCGGATTATATAGTCCCGGCCTAAGAGACTCCAGACGAAGTGCAATGTCAGAAGTCAGAACGATTACGAAGCTCTTTTTGAAAGAATCGTAGAGAGTTGTAAAAACTGACACTTGACACTTCGATTTTTCAGCTCTATTGTACTAGCGCAGATTTTTATTTGCAGTGCTGTTTTTTCAGTCGCGACCACTAAAAAAACTCTCGTGGGAACGTAGCCTAACAGTAAGTAAGTAAAGGATGATTATTATTAAGAGGCGTATTACTGTGATTTTTGCGTAAAATGGCCAATTATGGCGTTCTTGATCTCAGAAACAAAGATACATTAACAATTTTGACATATTGAATAGTGCAGAATTGCTATTGGCCTAGTTCGCAGCGGACACGCTTTTTGTAAATTTTGCTTAAATGTTTAATTAAACCCAAAATTGCAGAGATTTTCATAAAATGCGCGAAGGCACTTTCTGAGCTCCTGGATTGAACTACTGTTTGAAGCAAATGAAATAATAAAATGTGAATGTTATCTCCTATATAGTCGTATAGTTCGTAGCGGCCTTAGAATTTTGAAATATCTTTCACTTAATATAGAAAAAAATCTTATTCCAAGCCAAAAAAAACTTCGAAAATAGCTTTAAGTTAACTGTGAATTACTCATAACTACGATAATATTACTAAGCAAAATGTATACCAGAACAATTGTTACTTCATGAGGAATAAAGATTTTATAATTTCAAAGCATGAATTTATTAACCTATTTCAATAAAAACGATAAAAACAACTGCAAAATTACTACAGATAAAGTAACTAATTAAACTACTAAGTAACATTACTAGTTACCTATTAATTACCTATAATTAATTATATTTACTACTTCTAGATAATCTGTACTAGAATATTATAAAACCGGAAAAATTTGTTTGTTTGTTTGCATTGAAAAGGCTCCGAAGCTACTGGACCGATTTCGAAGAAATTTTTCACACACATAAAGTAGACAACGGGAAAGGACATATACTCATTTTTATAATGCGGAAAATGAACAGTTTCTGCGGGATTACAGTTAGCGCGCACAAAGTCGCGGGCTTTTTCTAGTTTTAAATGATTTGTAACTTCCAATGAAACGTAGTCATAATTAAAACAGGTAATTATGATCTAGATAGTAACGATTTCATTAATGTCTACAATGTTACCTGACAATTGACATTCTTGTGAAAATTCTCCTTAGTTTTTATTGAATCCTAGTACTTTTCAAGGTTACGTTACTAACAGAACTAGGTACATATATAAAATAAAAAACAAACGATTTATTTGTTTGTTTACCATGCAAAATAAGTACCTACTTGTAAGTTTGGCTCTAAAATAACTATGAATTCTCGTAAGAAACGAAAGAAACTTTTGCCTGAACGATCTCATCCGTCGGGCTCTTGTCACCGCCGGAGTGCCAGCTGTGCTGACCCTCTGGTTTGGCGCGCGACGATGGCAGGAGACCAGACGGTATGACCCTGGTCCCTTGGAGAGTGGGACGGGCTCTTGTATGGGATGCTACTTGCGTCGATACACTTGCTCCGTCCCATGTCCAGGGCACCTCGAGTTCTGCAGGTGCGGCCGCCAATCAGGCTGAAAACCTCAAGCGGCGCAAATATGAGAACCTTAGTGGGGATCTCATATTTGAACCGTTTGGGGTTGAAACCCTACATATTGTTTGGGGTTATACATGGGGTCTGGGTGCGCACAAACTTTTCAGAGAAATCTCCAAAAAACTCATTGAGGCCACCCGAGACCCCAGAGCCGGCACCTACCTGGCCCAGAGAATAAGTATCGCAATCCAGTGAGGAAACTCTATGAGCCTTCTAGGTACTCTGCCTGATGGGGACGACCTGGGAGATTTCTTTGTTTTGTAGCATTTTAAGTTTTGGAGTAGTTATTATTTTTTTAGTACTTACCTACTTTTATAGTTTGTAAATATTTTAAATAGATTTATTTTTTTTCGTAAGAAACTATAACCCAACTGTGTAAAGTATATTGACTATGTTACCCGGGCCATTATTACGAATCTCTTGGCACCTCATTCATTAAAATCGGATCGGATGTTTAGGCGCTAGGGTGGACCAAAAATACATGCATTCATAGACTGCCAAAATCATTACCCTTCCTTTTCGCTTCGCCGCAGTCGGGTAAAAAGGTTCAACAAACGTGTAGCCTTACCGTACTAATTATTCACATATAACATAATATTACTTGTCTATCAATTTTCTGCCCACTGGCTCGTTTAAATTGCGAATGCCCGAGCGGTTTTGTATAGAGCGCCCTCTGTTGATAAACTCTGTGCACTTTTTTAATTAAAATACGTCATAAATCATTAATGAATACTTTAAACGAGGCAATCTTGTATATATACAATCATTATCTCGGCAACTGCAACGGCTGCAAATATTTATATGAAATTTAGTATGCAGGGAGATTTGGGGGGAGACAAATCGGTCTAGCTAGGTTTTATCCCTGGGAAACTGCGCGTTTTTGAGTTAATATATGTTTTTTCTTTCGTCGTGCAATAAATAATTATGTATATAATACATACATACATAATACAATAATTGCAACTCCATAATATCAGCAGATTGGCAGTTTGGTTAATTTTTACGTTGTTAGGAGTTCGAACTTCGAGCCCCGGTAAAATATTTTTGTGTGTGTGTTTTTTTTATCTACTAGAGCTACGAGCAGAGCTCTGTTACCCAGGTGCTAACTATAACACGTGATATATAATATGAAACATTAAGTTATTGTAAATTATACTGGCCTTGAAGATATTTAACCGTCTGTACATATATTACTAGCTGACCCGCGCCCACATCGTTGGGCGTCAAACATTTTTTTAATGATGATGATGAGGATAAAAATTATCCTAAGTTACTCCTTATAACATCAGCTATCTGCCAGAGAAAGTCCCATGAAAATCGGTCCAGCCGTTTCAGAGATTAGCCGGAACAAACAGACAGACGATCAGACAACATTTTTTCAATATTGTTAGTGGTAGTAGACTTCGTTTTGCGAACTATTAATGTAAATGGAACCTTAAGATAAAAGAAGCCCAGGTTACTCCTTATAACATCGGCCATCTGCTAGTGAAAGTCCAGTTTAAATCGGTCCAGCCGTATCAGAGACTAGCCGGAACCAACAGAGAGACAGACAACAATTAAAAACATTTTTTTTTGGTCTAGGTACCGTGTAAGCATTAAGTGGAAAGCTGTTAATTTGTAATTACAAACAGACACTTTACTTTCATTTATTTGTATAGATGTTTAGAAGTCTTCCAGTTACTACCATAGGTGTAAAATAATAGATAAATCATTTAAATCGACTGCGGAAACAGTTTGGCCGGCACGTTAAGATTAGAGTTAAGATTTTTGTTCTAATAATAATAAAGAAATAATAAACTTTTTAAGTGAGTACAAATGGTGTATTTCTTTGTATGTATGTATGTATGTAACAAAACGTGACGTTTTTTTATTCAGCACATGTGCTGACGTCAACTGTTAGCTACTGTGTATGATTAATTGTTTTGTAACGAGTAACGACACTCGTCAGTCGTCTGGCTTATTGCAATAAAAAGAACCTGCTGAATGCTTATGGTATCATTGTACCGTGGGAGAGCCACGAAGCTCGACCAAAGGGATGGCCATGGCCACATTGAAAACAGACGTGAAATAACTATTGCACCGTGTTTCGCGGAGTGCGGATATTGCACAATTGTCCATGGGCTGCGATAATTTATGTCTGTTATTCTGTTCTGGCATTATAAATAGGAAATAATTGTGTGTCTGCATTGAATAAGCTCCGATACTACTAGACGGATTTTGATAAAATTCGGCACAGGTATTATACGAAATGGTTACATTCGTCGTCTCCTCGTTTATCGGTCTATTCCATTATTCATAAAAAAGTTCATACAATGTGTGGATACGGGTCCGTGCTTCGATTTTACTGTAATACAAAAACCGTTCAAATACCCCGTCTAGACGACGTCTGCAGCGCCGCGCATGCGCGGTCCACTCTGACCGTTGCCAAAATCGACGGGGCATGCAGTTGATAAGCTTTTCAAGTTATACATTGGATGTCTGCTAAATTGTTAATGGTATATATAATATGGATGGAAACCGAGCGGTTCGCGTGTGTTACAAGTGCTTACAAAATAATATTTCAGTATGTATAAATGATACCTAGGTGTTTATTAAATTCGATCGTAACGAGAAAATAAAATATGTTAAATAGGAAAACACGTATAAACTGTCAAGCGATATATGACATAAAACAAGAAAACGAAAGGTCTTTTCCAAAACAGACAACTTGAATGTGATTTTCCTCTACACGTTGGCGCCCGGCGCACGTGTCGAATAACGCCAAAAGTTGAGTGTTCCGCTAAAAAAAAATACACTCGACTGTTCTGTTTTCGAAAAACCCTCGTTCCGTGTCAATCCGCGACAGATAACGCGCGCTAATGACAAATGTCACACAAACGTCAATTAGCAATATGGCGGGCAAACGTGAAAAAAATGTAGGTTAAAACAAGCCGTGTTTATACTGTTTTCGTAGAATCGTCAACATTGACGAGTCGTTCTTAGCCTTATTTTATCATTTGTCAAAAGATGAAAACGAGGTTTAAAAAGGAAATAGTTTTTTTGTCACTGTACCGCTCTGGCATTACAGACCTTAAATTAAATTATACTTACATAATATACACAATATACTATTCAATGAGTCAATTTCGCGCTGTCGCTTGCAATATGGTGCATCTTTTTCGGCCAAATCACGTTTCCTGTAGACGTAACTTAATCAGCGTTTTTAATTTTTTATGTCATAAAAATGGCTTAAGGCCATACAGCCAGAAGCTTTAACCTGAACCTCAATTCTAGTGCTTAAAGTAGACTTTCATTTTACTTTGATTGTATTTAATGTGAAGCGACTTCTTATCATAAACTGTATTTGTGAAGTTTGGACCAATCAAAACGCGTTTGACACTAGTTTAACGTTTACGAGAATACCCGTTTGGTAGATTTAGAGCATCGGGACTTGATTGTAATTGTATTATTGCAAGTTTTATGTAGCAGAATTGACCCTCTGGTGCAAAAGTATTTTGTTTACAAATAAAAAACAAACTTGAGCACTCGTGTTTCAACTGTTTCAAGGCTTCGAACGAAAACAATCGCGCGTTCATCGACTTAATATTATGATCCACGTATTATAATATGTTAATTGTACACTCGTGTGCTTTGTATGCGACCACTAACATAGAGAAGTGCTTAATTTTCTTAGAAATGTACACAAAATAACGTTGAAATATATGCATTTTATACATTAGGTACCTACATAATATTATGTATTTATCGGTAGTAGCCAGTAGTAAATGCTATGTCCCTCTACTAATATTATAAAAAGGAATGTTTGTATGTATGGATGAATGGACGTTTGTTGCCATTTCTCGAGAAAACTACCGAACGGATTTTGTACGACATTTAGTACGATAGTATTTTAAACTCTGGAGTCTGGATTAATTAATACATGGGCTACTTTTTATCGCATCAAAATGAGTGGTTCCCGCGGCATTCCTTTTGCGTGTACGAAGTTGCGGCTAACATCTAGTCATTAATATAACGATAAATGGTGTCACTTACATTTCTTAAAACTACGACAGGTATCTAGGTTCAAAATACTGCTCAGGTATTTCAAAGTCCGTATATCCTTTGCGTGTGACTAAATCCTCATGAATCACGATTCAAATGCCAAGAATGCGATTTGCGGTCAAGTTCAAAATATGCAAAAAACGCGCGAACATGTTACCCAGTGTGGTCTGTTTTTTTTTTCTAATTTGTACACTCAACTCTGTTTTTTGCCACAAGCTATAAGCTACAGCCGTTGAAATTAGTCCAACCGTTTTGAATGCCTATTTGTAGTAGACAAAAACATAATCTCTAAATTATGTCGATATCGCAAAAACTTTTGAGTTTTTGCGATATCGACATGCGATATTGTATGAGTTTTAACTACGAGAATTAAGTAAAAATATATTTTTTAGGAAACTATATTTATAATAAACAAGAAACTAAATGATAAATAACCGCTGCAAAAATATGCAAACAAAAAATTAAAGTCATTATTTTACATCGAGATTCACTCATGTCAGTATTCAATTTTTTTTTGATATTTTTTTCTGTGCGCTTTGTTATTTATTATTATTATTTTTTGTTTAATTTTAATTATTTGCTTTTGCATAATTTGTGTAGTTATTTTATTTCATATTTTTTGTATTGTATTTTATATTAAATTTTATTATTTAGTCTTAAGTTTGAATTGTATATATGGCACAAGAAAAGAAATGTGTAAATAACAAGACCAGTTAATGATAGGGGTAAAGAATTTAATTTTAAAAAAAGTATTCAAAATATATATATAGGTCTGAGACTTTTTTTAATGACGAATCCTCTTGGAATCAAGTGGCCAGTTAAATTATTAATTTATTTAATTAAAAAATTGCGTTTGTTTTTTTGAGCGTGCCTTTACAATGAGGCTGTTTGTTTGTGTCATCAACACTGGCTGATTCGAATTGCAAATTCAATCACCAAACTTTTCAATAACATTTCAAATTACGAAAAATTTACCATGGGTGAAAGAGAAAGATGAGGAAAAATATGTATTATTAGATTTTTAAAGATAAAATGCTATTTTGTTCCTTTAAAAAGAACAAAATAGCATTTTTTTTTCTTTTTAAAGGATTCTGCTAATTAAAGCTAAATAAATGCTAATAAAATCTGCTAATTAAAAAAAGCTTAATAAATTAATAAAATCTCATAAACGTCAAACCAACGTCAAACCCATTTTGATTGGTTTGAACTCCAAAAATCTGTTTCTGATAACAAAACGATTCATTTATAATTCAATAAAAGTAAAACGAAAGTGTACGTTAATTACGAGAATTGGGTTAATGGTAGTTTGCCTTTATAATTCCAGAAAAAAAATGAGACAATCTCTTGTCTATGGTCTCACCTGAATGAAAGGCTCTCCCTCCTCCATCATCAGCTTAGCGAACGTCTCTTTAGTCAGGGATCCTCTACCCTACTCGTCGAAGAACTTGGACGCCGCTAGCAGAGTCTCCGCGCTGGCCGGGTAGAAGCTGAAACATGCGGGAAGAAAAATGTGTTTGAAAGTTTATACAGTATCAGGCCTAAAATAATGCACACTCCGAAAAGAGATTTGACTCTACAAAGGTGACACTTGCCGAAAATAAGAAATATTCGGCATGGTCACTACAAATGACAGCTCGGGCACCGGCGAATGTCAGCCATGTTTTTTTTTTTATTTATATATGGTATCGGCTTATAACCATTTGCCAGTGTCAAGTTAAAAAGGCGGGAAATAGAACTTTCGTTTCAATTTTCAACACCGTATTCCTATATCGTCAAGTCTAAAGTCTAGTGAAAGTCCAAATATATAGTCAGTACAGTCCATGAGTCATGTCAGTCGATTCAGTAAAGTGGTAGTACTGAAAGTTACTAGGGAGTTTTGGCGGGAAACACAAAATAGCACGTTTTTAGAAGTTGTACCACTTGCCCACACTTGTGCACGTCAACGAATATTTAATGGTTAATATTCTACCAATAATACTCATTAAGAACCGAAATAACACAAATTATAGAGTTTTACAAATTCCACAACATCACCCATTGAACTCCCCGGAAAAACTCCCGTCAGCCATGTTGACGTTAGCCTAAGGTTGACACCGAAATAATATTAAACTTTGAAAATTAAAATATTAAAAAAATAAAATTATATTTTAATTAAGTACTTATGTCAAAGCACGAAACGACTAGCGTACAGCCCCGTGAACGAAAGTCCTGGCTGGAAAAAACTCCCGCCCCGCCCGCCTCCGCATTCGCCCAGCCACGCACACAGCCGCGAGCTGTCACTCGTGTATATCGGTGAAATGACGATTCTCTACATTCGTAACATAATATATTCTTTGGCATGGCATGGCATCGAAACAACGCCCCTAGTGGCAAACAATGGTAACTAATTCGATGCCATACAAATACGGTATTTTCCTGATTGTTTTTATTACATAAATGAATAGTGCTCTGAAAAATAAGACAGTTTACAAAAGGAATAGTATACTAAAAATCAAAAATTACAAAGATATTGCGGATTGTTTGAAGCACTTTTGTGAGTCCCGTGAAAACGCCCCATATAAAAGTCGTACTAGTAGGTGACGTCACACGCTAGTAATGTTGCTACGAAATGTATAGCCATATGCACAAAATGTCTAATATCTCGTATTTTGCGCGATTATGTTGATACATACCATAGTAAATCTTTTTGTATTTGATGTTTTATACACTGTTAAAAAAAATGACTTCGAAATGCATATAATTACAAAACTATACATAAAATCCTAATTCTTTTCGCTTTTATTAAGTTGTAGTACCTAATTATTTCTTAATTTATTAAAAAAAAAAACATGTTGTCAAATACCCAATTCTAGTTGACTTCTTCACGGCGAGTAGTGGCAAAAACTCGCTCTCAGCACACAGTAACACAGTAAGGCTTATATTTCTTTAAAAATGCCTAGCAATTCATTAAATTAATGAAAATATCAACAACACACACTACCAAAGATATGGTTCACACATACACACACGTAGTAAGTTTATATAAGCCAAAGACAGTTTGGACACATTGTGTTTGAAATATGTAGTGTTGTGGGTTTTTTATTTTTTTTTATTATTCACGATGAAACCGAACCTCAAAACTCATAGGGATTGATGATAATATTTCGACCATAAATCGATAGTTTTCACAATTCAAATACTCGTTTTTGTTAGACGGCGATTTGAAAATTGATTCGGTTTCAACTAAAAACTTTCTCGATGGCACAACAATATCGATAAAACTTCTTAAGGGTTTAAGAAGTTTTATCGAAATATTATCATCAATCCCTATGAGTTTTGAGGTTCGGTTTCATCGTGAATAATTAAAAAAAATAAAAAAGCCGACTATGAGCTGAAAGCCTAAGGGGTACCATACACGGTCCGGTTTTCCTTTAGTTCGGCCTGAACTTACGTCATAAGGCCATATGGCGATTATGTCTGGGATTACAAAATACAATCCACACACAATATCCTTGAACTTGGGGTTCGGCGGATCGATATTCGGCCGGCACGGCGCCTGATGCCTTATGCCACCCCAATCCCCATTGAGATTAACGATTTGTTCTGCTGATTTGGGTGCAAGATAAAAAAGGAGCAAAAAAATACCACGTTTGCAGTATGGGAGCCCCACTTAAATATTGCTTTTAGTATTTGTTGTTATAGCGGCCGCAGAAATACATATTTTTGTAAAAAATTCAAGCGTCTAGCTACTAATATTATAAGAAGTATATAAATACGTTAAGCGAAAACTGTTAGCACTGTTATACATGAACTGAGGAGTATGACTTTGGGCACAGTGAAAGTTTATGTGGAGGAAGGTGTGAAAGCTACTATATTTTATAATATTGCTTAAAATACATAAAATTCATAAAAATATCAACAACACACCATGTTTGTTAAACAAAGTTATGTTTAATAGACGGACATAGGATACTTAAGTGCCCCGCCGAGTCTGTCTGTCTGTATGTTCGCGATAATCTCAAAATGTACTGAAAGGATTTTCATGCCGTTTACATTTACCGACACACCTTAGGATGATTTAGGAATAATTTGGTAAGGTTTTGCGGAAATTGTTTGATTTATAATGATAATTGTTAAAGGTGTCGGAAGAAATCAAGCCGCCTGGGAACTTTAATCGAAAACGCTGCCTAACCTAACCCGTTGGAGATAAATAACAAAACAATGTATGGTGGGATTGTTTCTCTTTTATAGGTCTACAAAAAAGTCTGCGAAGAGATATGTCTATCTTTTAAGGATAGGTTACTATACCCATTCTAAGTTTAAAAAAATGATCAGATATAATAAGGTATTTTCAGAAGCTATTTGACGGATACAATATTACTCGTAATCTTATCTAGGAGATATCTTAAAATTAAAAAGTAAGTTTACTATAAAGTATGTTATATTTTTACTCTGTGATATTACTATATTGCCGGTATATTTGCTAAAGAATTTTTTTGCCACGAACACTCTCCCACGCGGTAGAAGCTGCGGGCAAAAGCTAATTATATATAAAAGGCAAAGCTGATTTGACTGATTTCTCAACGCACAGGCCAAACCCTTGAGGCTAGAAAAATTTTGCACACGTATTTCTCATATGACGTTGGCATCCACTAAGGAAGGATTTTTCAAAATTCAACCCCCAAGGGGGTAAAATAGGAGATTTAAGTTTGTATGAATCTTTTTATTCCTTGGACATACTTGCATGAAATTTCGCATGCATTGAGTACGAAAAAATAATGAGTTACTTATTTATGAGTTTTCTAAAATTTAGCCCCTTGGTGAGTACAATAGAGGATGAAAGCTTAAAACCTAACTTCACGCGGGCGAAGTCCCGGGCAAACAATGCTAGTATATAAGTATAATACAGAACTTAATTAAAAATTTCCCTCGTCTTTGGCCGCGCCTAAAAAACACAATGATATTAGTTCGGATTGATTTAGTGTTGCCAACCCCTCGGACAACGATGTGGTATAAAAATTAAAAACTTGATTCTATTTTATTTTTCTTATTATTTTAAGATTTTGCAGATATATAAAAAATGAAGTGAGCTCCAATTTACATTTTTACTTCTTTACAATTTAATATTTTACAGAAAGACTATACTCACTTATATTTTTTATGAACTAATTATTTGAGATTATTATTGAAGTTAGATTGATAGTGTCCTCTTTATGAAAATTTACTCGCATTTCTTGATTAGGAAATAGCTCGCTCACATCGATTATGCAGTCTCTGATCCACCGCATTAATACTATTTTATATTCAATGCGCATCTATGCTAATACATCTATGACTCACACTATGGGAACCTTCAACCTATGCGATTGCGGCCATTATGCATGAACGATTACTAAATAGGGTTTCTTATTACACTAAGCCATTGCTGTATATAGATTCCGTAGTTGATGGAAGATGGACAAACGAGCAAACAGAATATGATGGCAAGCTATCTTCGCAGCACTTTTACACGCGCAACACCAGAGTGGTTACAAGTGCGATGTTTTAAACTCCCAACCTTGGACCTCCAGCTCAGGCACCCGACGACTAGTGCATAGGCCGATAGATAAGAGTTGGCGCCTGCGACATGTATACATATTACGTTGTGTTGCTGTCTTTGAAGAATCGTGACGTGGCGACGTGCCACGAACCTCTGGCCTAATACAATATACTTGAAAATCTAACACTCGAGTGTCAAGTCAAATGCCAATGTCAAATCTGACAACTCGACAAGCGTGTGTTCGATTTACAAACTCTATTGTATTAGTCCAGAGTTCCATTGTCAGCGCTCTGAATTTTCCCGGGACCGCCGGAATCCGGATCATATAGTCCCAGCCTTATGCTGATAGACAGGCGACAGCACAAAACGCAAAATGTATACATGTAGTAGACGCCAACTTTTATCTATCGGCCTATCGGTTACCGGCCAGGCCGGCCCATTCGTGCTTTAATAAAATTGTTGTGTGCTCTTAATTCTATCACAATTCTTTGTAAAGAAATGTAACAAAAATCCATTCACCTACATGCTTCAATTTTATAAAGAGGAAAGATTTGTTTGTTTGCATTGAATAGGCTCCGAAACTATTAGACCGATTTTGATGAAATCTGGCACCGATATTGAGTAGACCATGGGGAAGAACATAGGCTACTTTTCATCGCAGAAAAATGTACAGTACCCGAGGGATTTCTTTTTGAGCGTACGAAGTCGCGGGTAACATTTAGTTCTTTATGAAGTAACAAAAATAATTTTAATCTCAGAAATAACGCCCCATTTAAAACCCACCATAAACAAGTCTATTGTCTCTGTTCTGTATAGCTCTATACTCTGTAGTTTATGGTCGAGTCTATGGACGGGAGCGGCCGTGTAATTACGGTTTCAAGTTCAATGACATATCGATCCGCCCTAAGGCCGGGACTTTATGATCCCGAATCCGGGTGGTCCGGGAAAATTCAGAGCACTGAAAATAGATCTCTGCAGTAATACAATAGAGTTTGTAAATCGAACACACGAGTGTCGAGTTGTCAGATTTGACATTGGCATTTGACTTGACACTCGAGTGTTAGATTTTCAACTCTACAAACTGGTGTTCCAGTTAGGCCATGGTTTTTTAAACACACACAGAATAGCAAAGTAATGTGCTGCACAGTCTGTCGAGTTAGACTCGGACTTGCTACTCACCGGTATTCTTAGCTAAAATTGGGGTTAAGGATAATTACTCTCTTTGTGACTGTGGCCTTGACGAGGTTATCTTGGATCACATTTTTCTGTTGCCCTAGAAACCAATCCTCCCTTTATGGCCTTCTTCCTTCTAATATTCCTCGCCCTAGCAATTTCAAATCCATTCTATGTTATGTAAATACTTCTTCTATTGAAATTTTATGTACATACTCGTATATTCGTTCTAAGTTCTAACAATATAAAATTGTGAAGTTTTACTAACCCTATTTGTTTGTGTTTGTTCTAGGCTATTCAACAATTTGGTATTAGTTAAGTAAGACACCGTACCCTTGTTTCCCCACTAGACCTGCAATAGAGCAGAGCATAAACAAAATAATCACTCTGACATTGGCAACTCACTGAGGCATGCATAAAAGAAGAAGAAGAAGAACTCTATTATATTAGGCGTGTGTTCTATTTTCAGTGCTCTGAATTTTCCCCGGCCTTTCGGATTCCGGATCATATAGTCCCAGCCAAGGGTCAGCTCAAGCCGAGACTCGACGCTGCGCACTTTTTAAGATAGCAATTCGAAATTGAAGTTTATTCATACTACATAATACCTACACAAAAAGATACACGTTTCTCGTTTTTATCTCGGTTATTTCTCAGCTCGGTTCTCGTTTTTAGCTCGGTTATTTCTCAGCTCGGTTCTCGTTTTTATCTCGGTTATTAGCTAGGTTATTTCTCAGCTCGGTTCTCGTTTTTATCTCGGTTATTAGCTCGGTTATTTCTCAGCTCGGTTCTCGTTTTTATCTCGGTTATTAGCTCGGTTATTTCTCAGCTCGGTTCTCGTTTTTATCTCGGTTATTAGCTCGGTTATTTCTCAGCTCGGTTCTCGTTTTTATATCGGTTATTAGCTCGGTTATTTCTCAGCTCGGTTCTCGTTTTTATTTCGGTTATTACCTCGGTTATTTCTCAGCTCGGTTCTCGTTTTTATCTCGGTTATTAGCTCGGTTATTTCTCAGCTCGGTTCTCGTTTTTATCTCGGTTATTAGCTCGGTTATTTCTCAGCTCGGTTCTCGTTTTTATCTCGGTTATTAGCTCGGTTATGTCTCAGCTCGGTTCTCGTTTTTATCTCGGTTAATAGCTCGGTTATTTCTCAGCTCGGTTCTCGTTTTTATCTCGGTTATTAGCTCGGTTATTTCTCAGCTTGGTTCTCGTTTTTATCTCTGTTATTACCTCGGTTAATTCTCAGCTCGGTTGTCGTTTTTATCTCGGTTATTACCTCGGTTATTTCTCAGCTCGGTTCTCGTTTTTATCTCGGTTATTAGCTCGGTTATTTCTCAGCTTGGTTCTCGTTTTTTTTTCGATTCGAACTCCTGCAATGAAACGTGTATCTTCTTGTGTATCACATAAAGTTCAATGCTATCTTAAAAGTGTCGCGCCGCGTCGCGTCTCGGTGTGAGCTGACGCTTAGCTCCTTACGTTATTATGAGGCGACAAACATTCTCAGAACCTTGCGCATTTATCATATTGATAGAGTATTTTGAAATAGCTGCTGCTGCAGTGTTACCGTTTTCCCCCTAAAAGGAGTTTTAGGTAGTGCTGTGAAGGAGTTTTTACGTAGTGCTGTGTAGGCGTTTTTTAGGATGAATTAGGTTTTATTTTTATGGGTTTTTTTATTTAAAAACGCTAATTAACTGCTAATCGATAAGCGATTTGAAAGTCAGAACCCCGAAGATAATAATATTTTTCTCATTTTTTTCTTAATATAATAATTCATTTATTTATCATGTTAGTATTAATTGTATTCTTAATCATATAAAAGTTGTTGAGATTTTGTGGAATTATGTATCTTATACTGTGCTATAACCCTTAGGTTTCAAAAATACCTGTTACTTATGTTTAGGGACAAGTGTTTTAAACACCCGACGCAAAAAGCACCCCACTTTTTTAAACTGTAAGCTTACAAGACGAGCTTGTCTGTCTATCTTTGCGTCTGTGGCATCGTAGCTCCCATACGGATGAACCGAATTGGATCATGTATTGTTTTGTTTGAAAGCTGACATGACATGAACATGACATGAGACTCGAGAGTGTTCTTAGCTATATAATTCATCACCGTGGGATACTCAAATACTCGGGCAAACGCTAGTTAGTGTTTACTATAGATAAGCTAACCCACCCGTGGCTTGGTTTCGGGACTTATATTGCAAGGTAACTGATACAAAGTATGATATACATTTGCAGCCGTCTCAGGTGACTGTGCCGATGTTCATCACAAGCTGACCTTATTACATTACCCGTTAGTTCTATGCTAGTTGTCCACAATTTACTTCAACACCTACAGGATATGTCTATTTATAGCTATGCATAATCACATCTTTTACTAATATTACGTGGATTTTACGATATTTTTCGGATGAATGATGATGAGGGGAAAAAAATGGGCCCCCTTACTGAGACTTCGCTGTCTGTCTGACTTCCTGTCCGTCCGTACGTCCGTCTGTCCGTCACCAGGTTGTATCTCATGAGCCATGGCTCGTGACAGCTAGACAATTGAAATTTTCACAGAGGAGGATATAATACTCATAAAAATACTGCGAACAGAATAAAATAAATATTCGTGTGCGGCTTCCATGCAACAAACGAAAATTTAGCCGTTTCGTGCGCGAGCCCGTTTAATTTACACGTTACCACTTACCACTATTGTCCATTTCCATGGGGGCCTAGCAGGAACATTTGATAGCGGCGCTAACGCAACGTTATCGAATGAAATTTGCGTACGGGCCGGGCGCTGTCATGATTCTGACAGATTTTCATACAATTCTCATTCCATAATGTTACGTGTACGCCGCTGTCTAATGTTCCAGCTAGGGCCACTGAATTATTGACTGGCACTGTCTCACCTTGGCAGAGTGTAACTTGAGAGCCTCTTAAATTAAGAACCGTTTGTATTCGGCCCTTAGAAGTACTGATCCCCCTATAGCCCGGCGATACATCGTTACCACTATTGTCCAAGCACATTATGCAAGCACGACCCACGGTGAGACTTTCACCGTCTCGTATGGCCTGTCAAGTAACATGTAAATACGTTAATCTGGCCCCTAACATCCCACTACTGTTATAAATCTGTGTAAGTTTGTGAGAATTGATGGATGGATAGCTGTTTGTTACTCTTTCACGCGCAAACTACTGGATGGATTTTGATGAGATTTAGGCTCTGGATCAAAACAGGCTAAATTTTATCCCGAAAACTTACAGTGTTCCCGTGGGATACTATATTAACGCGGCCGCAGGAAAAAATAGCACGTTAATCTGGTCCCCAACATAGATTTATATCACGTTAATCTGGAACCATAAACGTATGATACGTTAAAATACGTTAACCTGGTCCATAACATATAATACAACGTTAATCTGGTCCGTAACGTATAGTACCACGTTAATCTAGTCCCGTGGTACGTATACCCCGTTCCGATTCAATATAATCTGAGACAGGACATCCGAGCACCGAAAATATAATTTTGCGCTAATACAATACAGAGTTGAAAATCGAAGTGTTGAGTTGACACGTCTTGTGTGTTGAGAAAATGTGTCATTGGCCATTGCATTGTTTTATTGCACGGGGAATACATAAGTGGCATTTAATTTGGTGAATCATAGAGTACCGTTATCTTTTTGTGTACGTTTTGTGTTAAATCTGAAGAGATTATACTTCAGAAACCAAGTGCGAGTCGGACTCGCGCACGAAAGGTTTCGTACGAAACGGCAAAAAAACCCTCGCTCGTTGTATGGGAGCCCCGCTTAATTTTTTTTTCTGTTTTTAGTGTTTGTTGTTATATAACATAATCTGTGAACATTTTGAACTGTCTAGCTATCGCGGTTCGTGAGATACAGCCTGGTGACAGACAGACGAACGGACAGCGGACTATTTACGAAACCACAAATGTGTTTCGCACAAAGATTTCAAAACTAAAGATAGTCAGTCTATGACGTACCTACATTTGACAGAACAAATCATCATATTGATTTCAATGGTGAAATCAAGATGGCGTAACGTCCGATTTTAACATTTTGACATTTGAGATGGACCTCAAATGTGAAAATGGCCCCAAAACACCCCACAAGTCCATTTAAGTGGGGACAGCTTATGCCTCGACATGCCTCGTCTATGGTTTCGGATTTTATCGGACCCACATTACCTACCATTCTTTATGATATTTGCTCGATGTGTTTCGTAAGCTGCGTTTCGTTTTCAGTACACATATTGAATTAACCTTAATTACGTCTGTGCGAGGTAGGCGGCATACAACATAATGCAAACAGACGTAACCTCTTTTTTGTGGTTTTATCATAATATCACAGTTTTATTATTTTTGCCATTCGAAATGATACTGAATGTTCTACTCTTTTTTTTTTAAGTACCCCCCCCTATTGTCAAACAGTGAGCTAGCTGTTGATGATTAATTATATAGCTAAGAGCAGTCAGATTTCGAACACAAAAAACTAGACCATAAATACACATACAGACACGTGTACGTACGAAACCATAGAGCTTATATTAAAGAGCTTAGCTCCACGGGTCAAACTTAGAACACCCTCTGATTTCGTTGGGGGTTAATAAACAAGACAGGCAATTAATTTTCAATTACTGCGTTCTTAAGGACACATCATTGTAAGGGTTCCTTGTGTCAGTATGTACGTTATCTTATATACTTGGTTATTTCTGTCTGTCTGTCTGTGCGTGTTATCTACGTTGGACAAATTTGTCCGCGTCCCGCGATAACCGTAACACTTGTACAATTACGATGTCAGATGCCGCCCGCTGAGTATTGTTTTTGCCAGTGTACGGATAGCAAAAAAAAAATGGTTAAGTGTCCAAAAAAATTGGTCTCAAGTCACGGATCACGTATGTAGAAAATCTATATATTAGGGTCATTAATACGATATTTCAAGTTTTCCATTTTGTAAACAGAGTGACGCAAAGAAAAAACCAAAAGAGGAAAAAACAAATGAATTACGGTTTTCGAAACACAAATGCATGAGTAAATAGCGGTATTTTGAAATTGGAATTCCTAAAGAAGATATATTTGAGATCAAAGTGGACAGTACGACAAAACGCCAATTTCATATGTAAGGACCTAATATTAGATATTAATTTAAACTGGTATAGTTTAAAGGGCTACTATAATGTGTATAAAATGCCTAAAGTGAGTACTTAACATATTTAATTTGATAAGGATCATACTGTGTACGGGGTCCACCATCCCCCCCCCCCCCCCCCGGCCGATCCAACCCCAATGTCCCTGAATTTTAAATCTGTAATATCTTCGAAAATATTCATTTAAATTACATGCTGTAAAGGGCTATATTGATCTATATGAAATGCATAATTTATATAAGGTATTCTGTACTTCAATCTTAATTCGATAAGGATTAATGTTGAATTGCTTAAAATCGCTTCGTAAATAAGCCATTATTTCTTGTAAAAAGTAAATTATAAAAAATGGTTATTATGGGTTATCCCTAAGAGATAGACATACACCATCGCGAACTTTTTTGTAGACCTTTTTAAGGTGTACAATACTGTAGTACATTATTTTGATCTACGAGTATCTCGTAGGGTTCAGCCAGCGTTTGCAATGTAAGCGCAAAAAAATGTGTTTATTTATGACCTTAGAAATCTTTAAAATTAATTTATAGAAACCTCTACTCTAAAATTATCAGTGTTTTTCTACTATATCATGCATGTTATATACATATAAACCTTCCTCTTGAATCATTCTATCTATTGAAACAAACCGCATCAAAATCCGTTGCGTAGTTTTAAAAATCTAAGCATACATAGGGACAGACAGAAAAAGCGACTTTGTTTTGTACAGTGTTTGAGAATCGAATTGAAAAGAAAGAAACTGCCTTTGACCATATTTTGGTCCCTAAAACTAAAAATTATTATAAGTAACTGCCTGGTAAGCTAATGCCGCTGATTCCGCGCCAGGCAACGAACTGCAATGCGTGATTATGTGTGGAAACGTGGGCATCGGCCAGTTTTACACGCCTGGGGAAATAAAACGCGTCTCGAGTGGTCAAAACGAAACGTTCGTTTTGTTAGTCAGTGATGCCAGTATTAAAAATATTGCTAGCCTTATTAAAAATATTACTTATTTACTGGGTGTTTCCCGTGACTTAGAAAAGAAATCACGCGGAAACCGTACATTTTGCTGCGATAAAAAGTAGCCCATGTTATAATACAGAGACTAAACTACTATTATACCGAATTTCATTAAAATCCTTTCAGTAGTTATGCGTGCAAGACGAACAAACATCCACACATTCATACATCCATACATTCTTACAAAAATTCGCGTAAGGACTGTTTTGTTCAACTCGTGGTAACTTGAGAACTCGTGGAACCCTGAGAGACTTTTTCCATTATCCAATCCGATAACCGACATCGCGCGTAGAGTCTGGCAGACGAAAGTTGCACCTGGGCTATTGGGAAACTTTTAACTTGGCAACTCTATACGACCTTCAAAGTCAATTTGACAGAAATTACGTGGTTTTTGCTTGAAATAGTAAAAAACATTTATTCCGCTTTTAATTTATCATGTTAGAACTAATTAATTGATTAATTATTATCAAGTAACTCATCAGGTTATTTGAATATTTTAGCAATTAGAATGTGGCTACCTTTAGATTTTTTTTATTTGCCTCTACATTGCTCTGGTTAAACTTTCGTTTGCCAGACTCTATACGTCATGTAATGACAAAGATGTGTATATGTTTCAATAAAATATAACATACTAGCTTTTTTCCGCGGCTCCACCCGTGTAAATACAGTATCCCACGGGAACACTGCACTTTTTCGGGATTTAAAGTAGCATTATATATTAATCTAGCAGTGGCGTGCACAGGATTATGGCAAGGGGCATGCGGCGAAGTACTCGGTCACAAAAACTTTTTCGTTTATAGATTTTTAGCATAGCTACAGCCAAGCGACGGATCTCTAAAGGGGCCCATACATGGTCCGGTCTGCCTTCAGTTCGGCCTGAACGGATGCAAAATCGTGTCGTGTGTGTGCTCGAATCCGTTCAGGCCGAACTGACGTCAGTTGGGTCGGATGTGATTTTTTCCGTGTATGGGCTCGAATACGTTCAGGCGTCAGTTCTAACTGAAACGATCGGCCTCTCGTCTGTGGCTGCCTTTAGTCGAAACCATGCCAACAGAGCAAGTCTTAGATGTACTACTATTCATGTGCATCTTCTACGGCAACGCAGACAAAACAGCGATCGATCGTCGCGGCGGAAGAAATTCTAATAAGTAAAATAATAAGCATATTTTGAAATATTATAACTACTCACCAGTCAGTCAGCTTCAATTTTCACATATTCAAGGTTCCGGTTACTTGAGATTACTATATCCCGATGTAAATTACTTAACTACCTAAATAACTTTTAACATGAAATTTTCGAGTTACATTATTTTTTTGCTGGTTTAATTGTTGTAACTCGGGTACACACCTACCTTTAGACAGAATTTGAATCTATTCACTGAATGACAATTGTGAGAACTTGTTATTTTTAATTTTTAATAAACACACATTATCAACTCAAACCTCACAATCAAATGTACACACTTTCAAATGTTAAAATGAAAAATCTTTTAAGAAAACTATAAATAAACAGGAGCGATTAAATTGTAAACAATGCTTATCAAATGAAATATGCAATATGGCCCCCGCGAAACACAAAATGTTTCTTCTATTAAATAAATGAAACCTTACTAAACAAAAATGATTTTTGTGTATAGATAATTCATTAGATACAAGTCATTTTGTTTTAGTCGGATTATAGGCAACGAATAATTTCCGACGCCAGTTCGGCGGTTTTCGTTAGCCCTCGGATAGCCGAACCGAGCTCCCAGCTCGGCCCGGCGAGGTTCGGCAATAGCCTGCCGCAGGAGTAACCGGTATATAATCATGTCGATATTCATGGATGTGTGCGTTTGCGAAGTATGAAAATCACACACACATGCGATGATTTTTCCTGCAGGACTTACCGGCATGAGTTGCTATTTATAAAATATTAGGCGATTTTAAGTTATTATATTTTTTTAATTAATTAATTTACTATTAATTAAAGTCATCTAAAACGTACGAACGTTTTATTAAAATATCTGTGAATGACAAGTAAAGCACTGCATTTCTGCCTATATGGAGCGCACGCCCCTGTAATCTAGAACGTACCATACCAAATTTTATAATAATCTGTTCAGTTGTTTTTGCGTAAAAGAGTAACAAACATCCATCCTCACAAACTTTCACATTTATAATAGTAGGACACGTGCCACACAGGTGATCGGCCACGATATTAAATATCGTTATCACGTAATATGAAAACGCTCTAACCTGTATGTAATAATTATAAGTTATACATAGGTACCTACCAGACAACACCGCGAGCTGGTCCGCCCACATACATAGCCGGGAAATTATGCATACTGTGTAAAGAGGTTAAACTTTTAACGTTTTGTGAAAGAACTGGCCGGAAACATTTCATAACCCTGCTGAAAGTTCCAGATAAAAAACAATGATTGATGGGAATTGATGGGAAGTTATTGTAAATTACTATTGTGTTTGAAACGGGGATTCCAAATACTTTATAGAAATTATGACAATTTTTATCTGGTTTTATCTGGGCATTTTTCGATCCAGATAGTTCTATCAGGATCCCTAATGGATCTTAACATTTTATATTGGAGTTGTTCCACAGGGAAATATGGTCCTTCGCTGATTCCAAAGAGGATATATTATTATTTTACTATTGAAGTTTTTTTTTTGGACTGGTGAGAATTCGATGTGTTCCTTCGCTTGATTGCAAAGTGAATGTCTTACGCGCAAAAACTTCGCTGGAGATTAATAAAAAAAACAAGCAATAGTTTAATTAAGTGTAGAAAGGTTTTATGTTTCATTTGACCTATTCTATTAGATCAATCGGATCAAAATTCGAAATATATGTAGGTATAAGGCGACGATTCGATTAATTAATGAGGGTTTTTGATATTTTTTCTGACGTTAGGGGGCAGACCCAACTCACAAACTACTACCAAATGAAATTTCATCAAAATCCGTTCAGTAGTTTTTGCGTGAAAGAGTAACAAACATCCATCCTCACAAACTTTCACATTTATAATAGTAAGTATGATTCACATGGATCGATATTCGCCGCACGATATCCGCAACACGGCGAAAATCGACCGTGTAAATGACAACGAGGGTTTTTGATATTTTTTCCGCCGCCAGGGGGCTGAACCAACTCACACAAAGCGTCATCTGGTGGCGTAAGTGGTATCAAAAACGGTCAATAAGAATTTTCGATTCTTTTTCTTTCACCAGGCGGCGCTTGGTATCCCGACGGTCCTTGTCGTGTCAAAAAGCTGTCAGATGTCATGAATTTAAAAACCCTCATTGGAGTAGCAAAATTTTTGCTGCGAAAATTGCATGCATTTAATTAAGTAATGAAAGTATCATAATTTACTATCAAGTTGCCGTTCGACCAGGTATAAGATGAAAATCATTTCACAGCGCCGTTGTATCGTACGCACGCACACATACTGTATGCAGTCGTTGCGATCACTTCCTTGGAGGTTATATATTTTCCTTTGGAAACTTTGTCGATCTGGTACACCTCAGATAAAAATCCTTACCTAATTTACTTAATTAATTAAGGCGAATCTTTGGTGAAATAGAGCAATATTGAGAACCTAATGTAGTAAATAGACAAATACTTCACTCGAATGGTCGATATTACATATCTCGAAAGTCGAATGGATGTAAGGTTTCAAGTATTTTTAAGTGGCGCCGTGTGGTATTCGTAATGAACCGCGCCGAAAGAGTTTTTCCGGGGAGTTCAATAGGTGACGTTGTGGAATTTGTAATATTTCATAAATTTGTGTTATCTCGGTTCATAATGTGTAATATTGGTAGAATATTAACTATTAAATATTCATTATCGTGCACAAGTTTGGGCAAGTGGTACAACTTCTAAAAACGTGCTATTTTGTGTTTCCCGCCAAAACTACCTAGGAACTTTCAGTAAAGCTTCTAGCACTTTATTAAATCGACTGACATGACTCATGGACTGTACTGACGATATATTTGGACTCTTACTAGACTTTAGACTTGACGATATAGGAATACGGTGTTGAAAATTGAAACGAAAGTTCTATTTCCCGCCTTTTTAACTTGACACTGGCCTTGATTCCTAAGCCTGTAGGTACCCTCAGAAAAAAATAAAAAACCGCCCAATTGCATGTAGAACTCGCGCCCGAAGGGTGCCGTGTCAAATGGCAAAAAAATCACGTTTGCTGCATGGGAGTTACATGTGTGCGCGCGTGGCTAGGCGCAGTTTAGACCGGCGGCCTCACTGTGCGGTTCGCACTTCGCAGTACTCTGTCTTCACTTTTATTTGGTCTGAGAGTGTACCTATATTTTATTATAATCTAAATAATACAATCGACGATCGTAAACAATGTACAAGTAGCGTTTCTAAAATGTTTAAATAAGTAATAATTGGTCGAATACAGAAGTTGCGACACACGGCACACTCCCACACCGATATATCGGTGTGGGAGTGTAGTGACGGCCCACTCGTTAAAATGTAACGATTAAAACCATAGACTATAGAATTTCGAACTGGAGAAATTCTTAAAATCAAAATATAAACCATAACTTGCGGTGATGCTAAGGAAAATATAAAATACTAGGTAGGTTTTGCCCGCGGCTCCGCCCGCGTTAATACAGTATCCCACGTGAACACTGTACTTTTTCGGGATGAAAGGTAGCCTATGTGTTAATTGAAAGTCTGAACTACTACCATACTGAATTTTATCCATATCTGTTCAGTGGGCTTTATGTGAAAGAGTCACAAACATCCATCCATCCATCCTCACAAACTTTCATATTCATAATAGTAGTAAGATTTACACGGCTGTTTGCTAGGGTGATATGAATGTGAAGTGTGAAAGAGCTATTCTTGCTTTTTTAACCCCCGACGCAGAAATAGGATTAGGGTTAGGGACAATTAGGGGGTATTAAATTTTTTAATTCTGTTTTTAGCAATAATGTTAAAACCCAAAACTACATGCTAAGTTTTGCATTTCTATTTTCCATCTAGTTAGGCCATTTCACAACTTTTATTACAAAATGTTATGTAATAATCAATTTAAGTTTAAGATGAGTTTTAAATCTTAAACAAATTAACTTTTAACGATCGATAGTTTGATTAATTAAAGTGTGAACCTTGTAATTAGTTAGCTATTTACATATGTCAATATATTATGTAATTATTTTTTTATTTCTTTCTGTATGTACAGTAAATTAAAAGCAATGCACATGTTATTCTTCTGGTATTGGGGGTATCCACTCTATCCTCCGTATCCGGGGAACAGACGGGTCTTATTGTAGCCACTTAGTTAGCTTTAAATATTTATCTATGAAATTGGCGTTTGTCTATAATATTAGTGCTTGCAACTGAAAGAGCGTTTTCCAAAGATTTCAAAACTAAAGATAGGCTATGACGTTTGACAAAACAAACCTTCTCACAAGAAAAAGTTACGCCATCTTGGTTTTTACCATACCTCAAATGTCAGTCATCTTGATTTCACCATACTTCAAATGTCAAAATGGCCCCAAAACTCCAAAAGTGGGGCCACTTAAGTGAATATAGTTTTTGCCTCAACAGTCAACATGCTTCGTCCTACTAATTTTATAAATGTGAAAGTTTGTGAGGATGGATGGATGGATGTATGTATGGATGGATTTTTGTTACTCGTTCACACAAAAACTATTGCACGGATTCACACTACTATCATACCAGATTGAAATCTGGTATGATAGTAGTGTAAGCTCTGGATTAAAACATAGGATACTTTTTTCCCGAAAAAGTACAGTGTTCCCGTGGGATACTGTATTTACGCGGACAGAGCCGCGGGCAACAGCTAGTCTATAATATATACATCTATGGCGTATTACGCGATAACGTGAGAGGCAGCTATATGTTTTTTATTGAAACCTGTCTTTGTCATCACATGACATATTGGCGCGATATATCGGACCTAATCAACGTGAAAACACTCGTATGCGATCTATGATGGATCTATGCCGTTGTAATCCAGATGCAATTACGCTTACATCTAACCTCATTCTATCTTTGGTCGACTTGAACAATTTTATTGTTCCATAATAAAATGCCCAATGTCATAAAATAAAATATAAATTATTAATATAATATTATCTACCGTCCATAAACTAGAAACAGTAATAGTCTTTGCCTTATCTGTGGTATAATTGTTTATGGTAGGCACACGTGTGTCGATATTTACAATGCACGTACCTATGTTATGACATTACTGCATACAGTAATGGGTCTGCCTGCATGATTTATTTTCTATCTATATATTATGAGGCAACGACATGCACTGATATGCATAAAATAGGGTACGTAAGTTACATTACATGTAAGGTTGCTCAAAATCTATTAGGCGAATCTACTGCTTTTGTCAAGATATTTAGGCAGAAAATAATTAACATTTTCGAATCAAGTAAATACTAAATAAAATTACAGTACGCTATTTACGGCGCTTTTAAGGTCATTGACCTCACGCAGCTGATTGTATTGATGTTATCTTGACAATGTCTTTGCTTCCCCTTTAAATCAGCTGTTTCGGTGAGGTTAATGACCACAGTGTCTTAGAGTGCGCAATGTAACTTTTTTAACATAACCAGCAGATTATAATATGCCCAAAATATCGGTAATTCATTTTTGACAACTGAATATGTAGGATATTACATACATACACATATTTATGATGTAGAGGACGACTCCCGAACACTTCGCGCCCCACGTCGCAGACAATACTGCGTAATGTTTAGTGTTACTTTTAGTGTTAGTTTATTAAATATTAAATATAGTAATATGTATGTTAGTCTATAAGGTATTTATAATATGGGCCTATGCAGCCCGAAATAAACGGAATTTAATTTAATTTAATTTTTTACTTGTCACGCTATTTCATTGAAGTCCATTTAATATAGTTACCAGTTGGTGGAAAAGTGATATTTTTTAAAGAGTTTCAAGGTCGAATTCCCAAACGCTACTTAAAAAGCTTAAAACCCTAGGCTCTAAATCGTCAGGCCGTCTCTTTCAGGTTCACAGAAAAACAAGGGCAGCCGGTGACGTGAGATCCTCTTAATTAAAGTATCATCATATATTATGTCAATATGTGAATCAAAAACTTTCAGTACAGTTATAAGAGAATTATATGAACGAAGGAGTATGAAATTTTGAACGGACAAAGTTTCTGTGGAGGAAGGTGTGAAGATAGCTATACGTTCTAAAATAATGCTTAGAAATATATAAAATTAATAGTAAATTATGTAGTAACATGCAGACGGCATAAACCAGGCTTAACCTCCCACATTCTCAGGTATTTTTCCATTTATTCCCCTGCATGTCTGTGGGCGCAAAGCGATAAACCCTTCATGCAATCGCATTTTACAAAGCCATAATGGCGTTCTTTGACGTTCGAAATTCGAAATTCAAAAATGCAATTACGCGTGTTGCCAGTCGTAAATTCATTCTTCCTTGGGCGGTCTTAAGTTATGAGGACGGACGTAGATTTTATCAAAGTCTATAGAATTACACGTAACTATTATGTAATGTGACCTTCTATTCAATGTTTACACTTACCTGTTACTATTACATTCCTTTCAAAATAATTATCATTGTTTATATACATTTATTTAGCTTAACACTGTTATAATAAGCGCAGGAATATATTATGGTGTGTGTGTATCTTGGCAAAAAAGAGTATGACGCGGTGAGAGGCGGAACTAAAAACATTTGGACTGTATCAGATCTGTATTAGATTGAAATGGCATATTTAATTTAAATATAATATAATGTCATTCCAAGCTATTAAGGATAAAAGCTGATACAGTCGAAAATGTTTTAGTCCCTCCTGTCACCGCGTCATGCTCTATTTTTCCAAGCTGTACGTATATGTCTATTTCAGTGTCGCAAGCACATTTTTTTAGGGAAATAAAATAATAGGAGCGCCTAAAAAAATCATACCCATTTCACATATTAGCTATAAAATGCGGAAAGTTTTTACTTTTAGCAGCATAAATTGATGAAAATAAAATTATAGGGGTCCCTAAAAATCATCCGTATGTTTTTTTTCATTCTACCCCATCGTTATGGAGGGTAGAGGAAAGGAGAACTATCTCTGTATGCAAAAAGTGTCCGCTGAAATGCGTTAAATTAGGGTGGCGCCACAGTCGCAACAGGGTGAAGTTCAAAGTACCGCCATTACACTAAAATAGAATAATAAACATGGAGAAAATAACTTTCTTTCCGTTGTAGCGATTTTTTTCAGTTTTTGAATTCCTTATTGACAAATACAATAATCAACAAACGAATACATTCCATACCCTTTTCCGCTGCTAGCACCGTTCGTCGAGGATTTTTCAACTGCTATTTACTGCGTTCAGCTGGACACTTTTTCAAGTTGCCCCCATACAGAGATAATTGTCCTTTCCTCTACCTAGGTTTTTTAAAGTAAAGGCGAGGTTTCATGCACGACACGACGAATCGGCCTTCAAAGTGGTTTACAAGTTGCCCGGAATGACGGATTCGCGGAAAGAGACCGCCGCCTGTCAGGCCTCATCGCTCTCGAGCATGCAGCGCACCACACTCGAGAGCGGGAAGTCCAGCCCAAGCACTGCCACGAGATCGTGGCGCTGCACGGTCGCACACCTCCAGGGTGAGCTGGACCGTGTCCTGCGCAGCGCCGCTATCGTGGCAGGCCGGCGTAGGCTACGTAGACATATCCTGGCATTCTCTTTGGTTAGGTTTTTTGAAGTTTTCTTGACTCTTGCGCTTATCGTGGGGAATCGGCAGCTAACTGCCAAGATTGTGGGCTGCGAAACGCATACTGTGTTGTGTTATCATATGACTTGCCAAGTCCCATCCAATAATGTTGCCATAAAACGAAATTTATTATTATTATTGCACGTGTCGTTAAGTAAATAAGATGTTTAAAATCTGCACTTGACTTTTATTGTTATGTTGGTCATCCACATTATGGTAATGTTGGCAAACCTGAGTTGCATATGAAGATAAACGTGACTATTTTGATAAAGGGATAGAAGAATTTATAAACAAATATATGCGAATGCGAAACCAAGCCAATTTTTATAGTAAAGACGTTTAGGCAGAATATGTAAAGACGTTTAGGCAGAAAAATAATTATTTATATTTTTATAAAAAATAAAATTGCACGACATATTTACGACACTGACGGTCATTGACCTCACATCTGATTTCTAAATTATTTTAATTATATCAATTCAACCAATTGAAATCAGCTGTATGAGGTTAATTACCTTTTCAATGCCGCGCCGTAGACTCGTTCTTAATAGATTTTTTTTTTTTAAACTTCCATTTTTTTTTGTTCCTTAAATATTATACATGAATGAGACATCCAGATCCATAGGCGTCAGTATTCACTCTCCATAAGGCGATGTGATTGCTCGTTTTCCTCCTATACATTAAAAAATATATAAAACTAGCTGTTTCCCGCGGCTCCGCCCGCTTAAATCTACTATCGAGTATCCCGCGGGAATACTTTACTTTTCCGGGATAAAAAGTGGACTATGTTTTAATCCAGAGCGTAAGTTACTCCCATATAAAATTTAATTAAAATCCGTTCAGTAGTTTTTGCGTGAAAGAGTAACAAACATACATCCATCCATACATCTATCCATCCATCCATCCTCACAAACTTTCATATTTATGATATTAGTAGGATCTGTAAAAATACGTTCCACGTAACACGAGCTAGCTAAGAAAACTTACCATAGACAATAATAACCTAAAAGCCTAGACAATAATAACCTAAAAAAAAAAGCTAAACGTTTATTATATCCTCCAGCACTAGTCTACTGCGGTAAAAATATATTATATCCCCAGCCGAACAAACAACCTCCTTTTTTTTTGGTCGGTTAAAAATATACGATACCGGAAATATTAGCAAGAGAATATGGCGGCACGCGTTGTTACGAAATCTTAAAATGCGTTCCATTTTACAATAACATGATAATATTACGTCTGTATTTGGAACGCGCTAAGTTAAACGCACTTGTAACACCTCATTTCTGACAGTTACAATAGGTTTATTGCGCGTATTTTTTTTTTTTTATTAAATCATTTATAATACCTGAAACGGAAACTTTTTACCCCTTTTTACGAAAATTATGCGAACGGAGGAGTTTGAAATTTGGCACGATTAAAGTTGATGAAGAGGAAGGTGTGCGGAATTTTTAAAAATAATTCTTAGAAATACCTAAAACTAATAAAAATAACAACACACTCGTAGTGAGTGATTCAGATTAATAACTTACACTAGGTACCATGCGTTTGATGCAATCATTTGTCACACGTTGACGATTCACAACCAATCTGACAATCTGTCCGTTGTCCTTTCACATTCAATAGACAACCCCAATAAAGCATTGGCTTTGCATATCATTCTGTTTTTATACTAGTAATTATAACTTGTATCTGCATGAGGTACCCATGAAGTCATTGCATGAGCCATTCCCTGCACTGTACGCCATCAGCTTTTCACTGAACATCTGCTGCATCACTCTGACGCTGGCAACTCCTATTACAAGGAAGGCTATGATTCCCGACTGAAGGACTTTGTATCCATGGTCATGAATAAATTAAAAAAAAAAAAGGAAGGCTATGCCAAAAGAAGTAGAAGAAGAACCCCAATAAAGACAAATTAAAAATGAATTATTGTCGAATCTGGACCACTAGTGACCTCTAGTTTAAATAGGTAAATCTATCTTGTTTGATAAAACGTGTAGTAAAATACATTTTTGGATTTCATTGAAATACTCAAAGTTACGATTGTTTAAAGTAGTCAATTAGACAGAGACATCCGAAGTGTAATGTGACGTCATTAGACACGACTTGCATAGAAAATTAATTCTAAAGTCTCACTCACGAGTCACAGCCCATCCAGCAAACCCAGCACCGGTAGCCGTCTTTAGTGTCATTGGTGTCAATCATTTTTAATTTTTGTTTACAAGTCCGCGGCCTTGGGCTTGCAGGCTGGATGGTCAGTATGGCCCTTAAATTGTTTGTTTTGCCAGAAACAGACAGATTAAAAACTTTTACCGCTCATAATATCTTGCACATTTCTCGACAGATATTGGTGATTTTTTCACAATTTCTGTAATTTTTCAGTCTAGTATATTTTTTTAGGTATAAAAAATAAGTATTCCGTATTTCATATTGCATTCTGAGTTCATCAAAATAAAGAAACATACAAAGCAGTGGCGAAGATTCTCCATCAAAGAGAAGCCCTAGCCTGTAATTGTAAGATCAGTAGCAGAACTTATTTTAATACCTATCTTAAGAAATTTTGTACCTCGGACAAAAAAGATTGTCCTGTCCGTGAATAAGTACGTAGGTATTCATGATGTATACGAAGTTACAAACTGAACTGTTATAGTTATTGTGACGAATTAAACGTGACACCGCGCCGGGGTGAATCGTGTTATATGCACACGTCGTTACTGATACAAAGCAAATGTGCATTTATAAAGTACTTTTCAAATTGATAAGAAGTCAATTTCGTAAGTCAATATTTTCCGGTGTATGAGCCTATGACTTTATCTATAATTCATACACCTCACCGTAGAAAAACATAGGAAAATAAATCACTTTTGATTTTATCGATACATTCCTCGCATATCGCATCACTTATATTGTCTATGGTATTTTTATGTATTTTGTAAGCGTCAGTTCATATCGAGACGCGTATAACCCACTTCGATGACCACTTAATTATCATAATATACATATTATGTTAAATGTTATTCTAATAACAATCAATTTTGTTCACAGGTAAGTCACTTGGCGCCGTGGTGATTTTATACATTGAGGTTGTTTGAGATCAATATTTTCTTTTTAGGGTTCTTACTGTTAAAAATTACTGAAATTTCGCTGTCTGTCTGTCACCAGGCTGTATCTCGTGAGCTAGACAGTTGAAATTTTCACAGATGATATAAAAAATAAATATCTAATAATAATAGCTCCCCACACCGATTTCGGTGACAGTGGCCGGATTCATTGAATCCATTCAACCCGCCACCGTCACCGAAACCCAAGCCAAACCGAAGGCCAGCTACGCAGGAGTTTTTTTATAGTGCCCAAGCGTGTGCGCAGTATACAAGAGCACTCTCTCCTCCTTTACTCTCTTATCCCAGTGGGACGGATAACCGACACGACTGGCGACGGATAAGGCGCAGGTCCGACTTTTTGCATGCCCATCCGACATCTCTCTTGTCAGACAATCAGGTGATCAGCCTGCATTGTCCTAAACAAACTTGGAAACAACATTTTTGTTGTACGAATCACTGGACCACGGAGGCATAACAACAAATACTAAAAACTGAATAGTAAAAATATTTTAGGGGACCTCCCATACAACATATTATGTGATTTATTGCCGTTTTGTACGGAACCCTTCGTGCTCAAGTCTCACTTGCACTTGGCCGGTTTTTTCTCTCTTTTGTATGGATTAATGGATGTTTATGTTATTATTAAGGTAATTTAAATTGTTTGTGAACTTTTAAACAGCATTATGTTGGTTTGTTTATATTAGGTCTTTACCTATGAAATTGCCGTTTTGTATGAAAAAATTTAAACGAATTTTTTTCATGTATTTTTTATTTGTATGAATCGAAGTAATCACCCATGCAATCAATGCATCTTTGCCAACGCAGTGGCAGTTTATTGATGCCCTACTTAAAGAAATCAGCTAAACGGGAGGCAACAATTTCTTCAAAGGCATTTTGTACTAAATTTGAATAACTTCTTCCAAGGGAAAACATTCAACTCCGATGGGGCAGTCCAAAGCGCCTTCAAAGATTTTATTGATTGCTGTCCGAATGGTTTTTTTTAGTAAAGGAATCAATGAACTACCTATGAGATGGCAAAAGTGCATAGATAGCAATGGTATATTAAATAAATATATTATGTTTAAAAATATCGACTTTATCTCCTTTACAAAACGCCAATTTCATATGTAAGGACCTAATATTTATACGGTACCTAGTCCTATTTCGAAGTTACAATGTAAGTACACATATGTACTAAGTTTGAAAGTTTCTGTAAAGTTAATCGAATCTGTTTTATATGTCGTGGCGTCGCGTTATATCGCCAAGAGACAGACATTAGACGTTTAACATAAAAAATCTCGAAGTTTGTAAACATAACTTGATAAGTAGGCCATCAAACTGGTTGTACCGTTGCGTTATCTTTTGACACAAGGACGTCGGTCGGCGTAAATGCCAGTGTCTCAGGGAATAAAACTATAAAAAAAACATAATCAGAGACCATAAACTATAGATCACTAGATGATGCCCGCTACTTCGTGTGCGCAAAAGGAAATCTCGCGGAAACCGTACATTCTCCAACAAATAGCCCATGTCCTTCGCCGTGGTCTTATATCTGTGCCAAAATTGATCAAAATCGGTCCAATTGTTTCGGATCCTATGCAATGCAACAAACAAATTGACAAATCGTCCATTTTTGTTATGCTACTATAGATGTTTCTTAACGAAAAGTCAGATAAGAGTAAACTTAGTGGGAATAGCAACTATCCGGCTCGAAGGACCATAGAATGTATGACGAAACAAAAACTTTAACATATATTATGTATTTAGCAATCCCCTAGCAAAATATGTATATTTTATCTGATTAATAACAATTTGACAACATTATTAGGAAACAAATACAACGCTGTTTCAGTGTATAAGCACTTTGGATGTTATACGTCTGCCGTTCATCCCATAACGGACTATTCCTTTTTTTTATTAGGGTTTCGTAATACACAAGGAATCCTTATAGTTTCGCTCTGTCCGTCCGTCTGTCTGTCTGTCTGTCCGCACTTGTAGCTTCTGAAATTATGAATATAAATAGATGAAATTTGGTATAGTTATAGATTGTGTAAGTATAAATGTCGGTTTAGGCATCATAAAATAAAAATAATTTTATATTTTAGGAGTCTCTCTCATACATACATACATGTGAAGTGGGGATGGAAAATAGTTTTTTTTTTATTTTACCCCATCGTGTGGGGTATCGTTGAATAGGTATTTTAAAATAAAGGCAAGGTTTCATACATTACATTTTTACAAAATCGACCATTTTCGAGTAATCGGCCTCCAAACTGGTTTGTAAGTTGGCTCCCCCCCTAGAATTTCTAAACTATAATAGATAGAAACTTGTAAGTTTCCATGCTGATAGATCATGGCAAACTCATCATCTCATCAAACTCTTTAGTAAAATTATTTTGAACGAAATAGGACAGTAACTTTTGAAGTACCTAATTTGAAAAAAAACCTATTACGCAGAAATATTTACGGAACCCTCCTTAGACATGTCCTGTGCTCTTAGCTGTTAGGTTAGGTTACTAATGCAATATAATGTAAGCTAGTTTTTTATACAATGTTACATTTTAGCCAGTTTAACCACCACATAGGTTAATGATTAAAATTGTAGGAGCCAAAGTTCCACGTCTTGAGACAATATATACTTAAATGAAATGAACTCCATAGGTATTTATTTACGTTCTGTCATAAGTTCGTCTGCAAAATTATCCAAAAAATACATCTACAAAATATTGCAAAGTATTCGCGTGTGCCGCTAGGCTGTTTACGCTGTGTTCTTTGCAACAAATGCGATAACCAAGTAAAAAAGCAGTCTATAGTCTATGGTGTAGGGATGTACCCTTTGTTTATCGATAATAAGATAATAAATTTATGAACTTTTTGAGCTGACGATTGTTTTATGGATTAATTTAAATGCAAAAGTCTGCGAGGGATGAGCGTACCCGAAGTTTATATCCGGCGAAATGTACTTCCGTTTTACGCGAGCCAAGCCGCTAAGATAGATATTATTAGTATGTTTCTTTTCTATTACGTACAAGCTCAAGTAGATGATTAATATTTGTAAAATATAGTCTCTGTATCTGTTAACCATTGACAGAACACGTGTGGAGAATTTGAGTCATTACTCATCATCCAATGTTACTTCATCATCATCTGAATGTACAAAGTAGACAAGATCTTCGTTTTGTTGCAATGCATGTTTTTCTTATGCTGGGTTAATTTGTATGTGGGCATTGTAGGCTGTAAAGTAATAAAGAAAAGATGTGCAAACAAAACTAACCTTTTTTTTGTAATCTATGCTAATATTATAAAGAGGAAAAGTATGTTTGTTTGCATTGAATAGGCTCCGAAATTACTGGAGCGATTTTGATGAAATTTAGCACATATATAGAGTAGACCACGGGTAAGGATATAGGCTACTTTTTATAGCAGTGAAATGTACGGTTTCGGCGGGATTTCTTTATGCGCGCACGAAGTCGAAGGGAACATCTAGTTGCTTATTCTTATAATACTAACAATTGCCCGAGAGCAGGTAGAAGACGGGACATTTGGTATTTTCAACAAAATACAAATTGTCCCGTCGAAGTCTCAGTTAAAAGTAATCTACAAATAACACGATCAGTTCCAATTAATGATCTTCAAGGTATTCTAATTTAACACGTATAAGTTCTTCCGCCAAAAATAGCCGGACCAACGGGTTCGTTAAATTCGGAAGCCACACACTACATTCTAAGTTTAAACGTTTTGAGAATTCGTTTTGTTTAGTTGAAATGGCTGCCATGATGTTTGGACTCATTGGAGTATAAAAATAACATTAATACGCTTTAACAGAACTTTATGTTCGAATTAAATAAATATTAAATCTAATTAGTATGATCTCTCATAAAAAGTTTGGAAATCTTAATTCTGGTTGAAACACGGATTTAAAGTTTTAAATATTGGTATAGCATTGTATGGTTTCTTGACATAGGACATGTACAGATTCATATTATGAGATAAGTATTTAATTTATCTTTTTGTTTAAAATAAAAATATCCTCTAAAATATAAATGAAACATAAGTCCAAGGCATAAGGTAAATGGTAAACATCTGCTGTGATGTGATTTTTTTATAATCGCTTTTATGATGATTTATATAATCTGCACTGTGCACCTATTTATCAATTCAAAAACTTAATTTTCGAACATAGCAAGTTCTAATTTCGCATTTATCCTACGACTGGTAATGATGGTCAGTACTGTCACATAACTCATTACTCACGTCTATCTCACACACACTGTTAACTTGGTATGCTGGAGAGGGATACTAGATAGCCATACCGAACTATTCTCTGAACACGTGCCTTTTGGAAAGTTAAGGTTTGTTTGGTTTAGAGCCAAGTCAGAGCACGCTTTTTCGTTGAATTAGTGATGGGATTAAAAATATCTTCCATTTGCAACATTTATTTATTTAATAGACACACCAACAAGGAAAAAACATCGATAAAATTGCACATTCATGTTGTTTATATCTAAATCTTCAAAGTCTAAATAATCAGCTTGCATCTTATAAAAGTACTTACATAATTTCAGTGAGATTAATTAAGTTAATAATATAATTTACAAATTAGACAAAAACTTAATAAATAACTTGATAAGTAATGAGAAATAAACGAAAAAATAAAACATAAATGCAGAATTATAATGGCTGAAACTAAACAAAGTTAGTCGACAATATTGTTACGATTTTGATTGCGTTTTATTATTTTTTTTGAATTCATATAACTTGTTTGAGAATATAAAGGCCTCGGTCGTACAAGAATAATTAATAAATGACCTGCACATTCTATTAACCGGTGCAGATTTCCCCAAGTTAGTTTTAGCAAACTTAATGTGGAATGGCTTGTAACGATTTTGTCTGGGATCTTTATCCGACTTGGCACATTAATGGATATTTTACGAGGTAGTTGGTTGCAATCAATAACACCTGTTGCTAGCTTGTGCAGAAACACACTATGCACAATGCAATGCACAAACAAAAACTAAATCTAAATATCGCCTACGATCTACAATCTAAAAGTGGTTCAATCTTGAAGAAGGTTAATCTGTCATTATAATGTGGTATTTTTTTAGCCAAGCCACGTTTAAAAAAGAGGTGCCAAAGGCATCGTTACTGAACGCGTTCTTTGCGATTTGAATAAATAGCATAAAGGGGATTCCTGACAGGGCTGCAGTATTCAAGTTTGCCGCGTACCAGGGCGTTGTATAAAATTATGGTGGTTTAGGGGCCCCATATACGGTCCTCGGTTTTCCTTCAGTTTGGCCTGAACGGATGTAAAATCGTATCGTCTGTGTGCAATTTCGAGATCGCATCAGTCGGCCGGATGGACTGAAGCGTTCCAGTGTTGCCAGCTCTGTTTTTGTGAAACCACTAATAAACTCGCGTCGATTTCTAGTAAAAACTACTGAAAACCATCAAAAAAGCTACTTAGGAATCCCTAAAGCCCCCAAAACCACAGCATTTTAGGTTTTGTTATATACTTTTTTTATTATTTATTGAATTATACTTTGAATTTTACCGTTTAATATATTAAAATATACTAGGAAATATTACGTATATAGTAATTAAACGGATAGTATTAAGCAAATTACAGACGAATGCTAAGATGTATTTATAAGGTGTGAATTTTTTTTTTTTGTCTAACCTAGGCCATTTTGCATATGATTACTGTCTGGCTCTTTTCTACTAAAACAATACTAACAACTAAATTCCTACTAATGAGGGAATAAAATACTTAATTTAGTAGTAAATCTTTGTAAAAGAACTAAGTTGGCAACATTAATTCTGGACTGAACGGACCATGTGTGACAAATCGCTTCAGTTCTCACCAGAGCCGCGGTCATGCGGGCGTGTATCGTGTACTAGCCTAGTGAGAATACAATTAATAAACACGACCGTAGCTCGAGGCAAACCAGAGCGAACTGGTGCGATTTTTCCGTGTGTGTGCTCGAATCCGTTCAGGCCGAAATGACGTCAGTTGGGTCGGATGCGAGTTTTTTCCGTGTATGTGCCCGATTCCATTCAGGCCCAAATTATGTCAGGGATTTTTAAAACTTCCTGAATTACGCTTGATAAATTTTCAGACTATGGCAAACGATGTTATCAACATGTTTATGTAATTCTGTAATTTAGAATCTAATATTATACCAAGATCCCTTGTTTCTTGTACTTGACTAATTAAATATAATTTAGAATCTAATATTATACCAAGATCCCTTGTTTCTTGTACTTGACTAATTAAATATAATTTAGAATCTAATATTATACCAAGATCCCTTGTTTCTTGTACTTGACCAATTAAATATATCGTTAATATGTTCGTTTTTACCGCGAGGATTTTTCAATATAAATTGTTCTCATTTATTATAATACAAATATTATAATTTTTTTTAAAACACAGAAGTTAAATATATTACTAATATTGGTATTATATATGCTATTAAAACAACAAAGTCTTAAAATTGTATTTATTTTAGGGCTTTCCGCTATTACTACCCTATACCCAACCCTACTAATATTATATATGTCAAAGTTTGTGAGTATGGATGGGTGAATAGTGGATAGACTTCGTGTGCGCTAAAGAAAATTTCGCGGGAACCGTACATTCTTGCCGCAGCAAAGAGTAGCCTCTATGTATAGTATGTTCTTTCTCGTGGTTTAATCTATATCAGTGCGAAATTTCATCAAAATTGGTCTAGCCATTTAGAAGGAGTTTAATTACAAACCACGCACAGAAGATTTATACTTCTATTTACTTATACTTTATAGTATAGTGTAATAAATAAGTATAAAGACTAGATGTTGCCCGCGACCAGTGCTGCCAACTTAGGGGTTTTCTCCCTAAATTTAGGCGGAAAAAGTAGTAAAGCAGAGTTTTTTAAAAGAGAGTTTCTAGAGGGAAGAATGTTTTAGGGTTTTTTTGGAGCCTTTTATTTTCTTGTTTTAGACTAAAGTAAGCGATTTGAAATATCCAAAAGTGATTTTGAAAATCTACCTGTAGAAAATAAGCTTTTGGAAGTATATTTTTATATATAAAGTTGGACAGAATAATATTACAGAACATTAATTTTTATTGGCATGTATTTAAACTTGCGACAAAACAATCAAATTTTGGGTGTGAAAGAACCGAATATTGAATACGAAATTACCAAGTTTGTGAAAGAATATAGGGAACAAAAAAAATTAAAAGCTGGTGACTAATGACTAGTTTTTTTCACTCAATATTCCAAACTGGCAGACAGACATTATTTTAGCAAACAAATAACCATCTTGGCGACAATTTGAGAGTACACATTTAATTTAAGAATAGGCACATATATTTTACCTGATTTTATAAAAATTAATATGGGTGTCCTTTTGAAAGTTTCTGGAGTAGCTGATTACAAAAATTTCTATAGCTTACATAACATACTGTGTTAATAATCATCAATCCCAATCAGCATCCGCAACAACTTTTAAATTAGTACTCATGTTATTTTTACAAAGAATGAAAATTCTCTATTTTGGAAATTTAAATTGGAAGACAATTTTATAACCAGCACCCCAAAAAACCTGGAAAAGGACACCCTCACAAAGGATATTAATTTTAATGAAAAATTTCAAAATGTATTTAATTTTCATATTATTCTGCACCTCTAAAAGCCTTGAAAACGACACCCATATATACCAAATGAAAACAAACTCCAACAGTATCAAAAAATGTGATTTTTCCGTAGCCTGCAAATTGATTTTTTGGCAGCCATTAAATCAATCCAATCTGGTTTTATAGCTGCTTACATCGTATAATAGCCACCAACTCGGAAATTAAGTCGCCAACTTATAAATTTCGGTGCCAATTTGGATTAAATTTCGCCACTTTTTATCTGACTATTTTTGTACTTTTTTTTGTTATCCGAGTTCTTTCGCCAGTTTAGTATTTTAGTCGCCAACATATTAATTTCGCTGCCAAATTCTTATTTTTTGTTCGCAAGATTAATTGTTTCCCATTTTTATTATATGTTTGTCATTATAAATTTTTGTATCATTTATGGTAGCTTTATTCTTAATCATAAAAAAAATTTGATGGATTTTCAAGTACCTAATTGTTACGTTTTTGGGGATTTTTGACTTAAGTTTGGGGTGAAATATATTTGAGAGTTGGTAACACTGCCCGCAACTTCGTATTCCAATAAATTGGTACTCAACTTGAACTTCTAACCAGATAACTCAATTCGTCACCAAAATGTATACATTAATTATTTTATACTACGGCTTTTGTTTACATATTGCTGACGCACTCTGATATACATTTCTATTGGGCGCATGTTAGTAATAATATAATAATAATATCTGTGGACGCTTCACACCGCGTCAATCTGGTCCCGTGCTAAGTATCCGAAAAACGTGTGTTGGTACCAACCAGACAACACGACGGGTCACGGGAAGTGTATTAAATATTTTTTATATTATACATATATTTAAGTTTTTTTTTCATATTATGTACCTACACATATTTAAAACACAACCATGACCCGGGAGCACAGAAAACTTTTTGTTCCATTGGCGGGATTCGAACCCCCGACCGCCGGCTTGAGCACCAATACGCTCAACCGCTGAGCCACAGAGGTCGTCTAAATATTAAGTATTAAATGTAAGGATCTAATCCTTACTAATATTATAAAATCGAAAGTTTGCATGTATGGATGTTTGTAATTTTTCACGCTTGATTGACGCTTAGTCAAGCGCGAGTGTATCCAATTAGGCCTTAGGACTATATGCCATCTCGCTAACCACTGAGCCGCAGAGGACATCAAAGTGCTCGTGACTATTCCGATTAAAAGCCAGTTAGGTTAATACGTTTGGTGTAAGGCGGTAAATCCTTAGCACTTACAATCTAGATGACCTAGTTCTACTAGGTACTAACTCGAATGCAACCACATCATCATCATTAATACATCAATAGAACATTTTCGACAAATAATGCGTTAAATGAAACAGCATGTTTTGTTTCACAATCCTTCGACATGTTACAATCTCGCTAGTTATATCACAATCTTAGGCAGCTTTCACTTGACACCGCTGCGGCAGCGGCACCGCGCGTCGCCGCCGCGGCGCCGCTGCATTAATAACCCTAGGATTTATATGGATAATGGAACCTTACACATGACGCCGCTGCCGCAGCGGCGAGCGGTGCCGTAGTTCTCCTAAGTTGTAAGAGTTTAGTTGGTCGTTACTCGTTTACACACGGAGAGGAGACATCGCCGCGGCACCGTGTCAAAGGGTATTTTCAAGAATACCGGAATTTATTAAGAACGTAGATATGTACCTATTAATCTCACTGGTTCGTGAAAGACCAGTCTTGTGGGACAAATCGTGTGTTTGTGCCGCTGGCTCTGCGGTGAAACGCCGCAGCTGCGCCGCGGTGTCGTGTGAAAACTACCTCACGGTATTTACAATTTTACGGTGACATAAATGTAGATATCGATTATGGGCGAATTTCTACCTCTAGTTTTGTCAAAACAAGCATCACTTAAGATATTCTCTCTGAAATCGGAACGTCTTAAAGTCGTCGGTGTAATTATTGAGTTTATTGCAACTACAATATTGAAGTGCTTATAAATAGTAGGCACCTGGGGTAACTCGGTTAGAGTTCTGATAAAAAAAAAAAATATTCATCCGACCGGGTGATTCGAACCACCGATAAATAAAATTAAAATATTAATATTAATTTAAATATTCCGAATTTTCGTACAAAGCCGAAATTATACATACGCATATCAAACTGCCAATCGGACTGACATAATGGAGTCGAAATTATTTGACAAGTACATTAATGTCGCACGACGAATGAAAATATAATAGCTCCCCCACCGATTTCGGTGACGGTGACCTGTTTCATTGAAACCAGGCCAGCTACGCAGGAGTTATGTTATAGTGCCCAAATGTGTGCGCAGTACACAAGAGCACTCTCTCCTCCTTTACTCTCGTAACCCAGTGGGACGGATAACCGACACGACTGGCGAGAGATTAGGCGCAGGTCCGACTTTTTACATGCCCATCCGACGCATGGATCATCTTTCTTGTCAGACAATCACCTGATTGTCTGACAAGAAAGATTCCGGACAATTCAGGCTGATCACCTGATCAGCCTGAATTGTCCTAACCAAACTTGGAAACAACATTTTTTTTTGTTCCAATGCGGGAATCGCACCCACGACCTCCGAGTCGAGAGCCAAGCTCTAACCACTAGACCACGGAGGCTGCTGAATGAAAATATACTGGGTGCTTTATCAGTCAGTGTCCAAACTTTCAGGAGTGAATTTGCAACTTTTACTGTGGTATCAACTTTTCTACTCGAAAAAAAAATCTGGTGTTTCCTACACAAGGGCTATGGCGTAGATATAGCGTTTTGTACATCCATCCTCACAAACTTTCACGTTTATAATAGTAGTAGGGTAGGGGGGGATTGTCTCGTCTAATGTTTTCTCGTCTAAGATTAATACGGATTTACGTGCTGATATTCAAAGCACCTCTATATTATCGTCGTGTCTCAAACATTGCGTAAGGCGCTCTTGAATGGCTCTCGGCTCTCGCTGTGCTATCGCGGCTAAGTCGCATCACACGTGCGCCCGCGCAGGATATTATGGCTGTTGGCTTTTATTTCTCCTAATGTTTACACTGTAGTGTTGGGAGGGTGTCGATAAAATCTTCTATCGATAGTTATATGTAACACCCTGCAGGTGAGACTGTTTATGAGGTGATGCAACTCGAACAAGACACATTCAAAACTACAGAACAGATAACATACCAAATACAAAAGATACGGTCTAAGCTACGCCTCGCAGTGTAATTACACAGTGTCACACATGTAACGAAACTACGCCTTAACTTGCGAGCTGTCGCAGTGTGTGGTTTTTTATATATTACTAGCTCCACCCGCGTAACTACAGTATCCCACGAGAACACTGTACTTTTTCCGGATAAAAAGTAACCTTTGTTTTAATCCAGAGCTCAAACTAGTGCCATACCAAATTACATAGAAATCCGTTCAACAGTTTTTGCGTGAAAGAGTAACAAACAACCATCCATCCATGCTCACAAACTTTCACATTCATAATTATATATAGTAGTAGGACGTAGTGCACGCGCACGCGCATCACATACGAGTACATAAAAACCGGCCTCAGTTTTTGTTTGACAAAGCTCTGTCTCCACTTTTTTTTTCGTCTGAGTTTTCAACCTGATCAATTTAAAATTTTAAGATATACCCCTAACGGTATAATATTATTATTATGCTAAGCGACCCGACAAAAGACACCTTGTCTATTCATTACTTGTTATTCATTAATTTTGAAATAAATCCCATACTTGACCGATTCTTATGACTTTTTTTGCATATTCGGTAGGTCTGAGAATCGGTCGTAATCTATTTTTTCAAATCCTAAATTTATTTTTTTATTGTTTCGACATTTAATTTTTATTAATACATATTAAGTCCGATCACGTCACATCATACTCTAGGCAAAGAAAATATAAAAAAGAAATGTAAGCGTTTGGACTTTGGAATGAAATAAATAGGAAGATATTCCTATTACAGCGCTGATGTAATAACTGATAAGTTATTACATCAGCGCTGTAATATGATACAAAAGCTACGAGCTTATGTAAAACAGCATCCTAATCTTTGTTATCTCGGGAAATAATCGCAAACACGTACAACATAACATTAATTATGTTTCTACTGCGGGGCTATTCACAATTCCTGTTCGACTCGGATTCGGAAACATACAGCGCGGTCATTTATCAACGTTTATCACAGCAAGCGTTTATTGGTTGCAGCGCAGAGAAATCGAATCCGAGTTGTGGCGGACCAATTAGCGCCACAATCCTGAATCGCGCTATCGAAGTTTTCTATGATGGGCACTATATATACGACATCTGAAATTCATACAAGCGGGCTTCGGCCTGACCGAGCTTAGCACCTCGCTCGGTCGGAGATCTCCCTTTGGGGCTTTGCCACCATACTCCCACATTGGTGACCCTCGACAGAACACGTTTCCTTCTGGACATCATCATCATCAGTCAGGCCGAAGTCCACTTGTATAAATTTCAGATGTCATATATTATATAGTGCCGATCCGAGAAAATTTCGATAGCGCGATTCAGGATTGTGGCGCTAATTGCTCCGCCACAGAGTCGAATTACGCATTGTGAATACTTACTGGTGTTTAAAAACTCAATATTAATTATTTTATGTGGTTCTTCTCGCCGGGGCTAGTTCCAGAACCGGTGGTAGGCATCATGTAGACTGACGTTCAGAAAGTGTATAAAAATACCAATTTTGAATTAAAAAAAAAATTAAATAAGAGTGAACATGAATGTGTTTATGTGTATGTGTTTTCTTAATATTTTAATTCTTATTCTAATAGGGATGTTGCTTAGAGTGGAATATTACATTTTTATGAATTAAATTTTAAAATTGTTGAATTAAGATATAAAAATATAAAAGAAATACGTATTTAGATTGACGCGTTAAAAATTACAAGCAAATAAAAAAATAATACCCATCTCTTTCTCGCAATACGATTTGTTACGTCACGAGTTGCATTTGTAATGACAAATGTATGGCGGGTGCAACTCGTGACGTGACAGGCCGATATATCGCTCTCTTTCATATTGTTAATTTAAATTGTTTGTATCTTCGTTATTTTTTTAGATAATATATAAAAATGGGTTCTAGATTGTTTATTAACGTGTTGTCTAACAGCGAATAGACGAAAAACATTCTTTTAGTCCTTTAGGTAAACATTGTATACTAATTTAAATATTGGCGTCGTCATTATTAAACCTTAAATAATAATAATTTGTCCAAAGATATGTTTTTTATATTTTCACACGTCAATCTGGTCCCGTGGTAAGTTCCCGAAGAACTTGTGTCACGGGTACCAGGTGACGGAAATTTAACAATATAAATATAAATATTTAATACTATACACATATTTAAGGTTTTTTTCATATCGATAACCCGGGAACACAGAAAACTTTATATTTCCCCGGCTGGATTCGAATCCGCGTCCTCCGGTTTGAGCACCAACGCGCTAACCACTGAGCCATAGAGGTCGTCCCAATTTATCGATATCGAGCTGTGGCCAGTGGTGCATCTCTACGTGCGATATGCAGGTCGTCGACCCGCTAACGATGGCGATACACTAAATACTGTCTACTAATAATTCAGTCAGTGGAAAACTTCGTAATATTTAATTAATAATAGAATATCTAGGGACGCTTCACACCACGTCAATCTGGTCCCGTGGTAAGTTCTCGAAGAACTTGTGTTACGGGTTCCGAACAACGGAAATATATTTAACACTTTTATATTATACACATATTTAAGATTTTTATTATATTATACACGTATGTAATACACATCCATGACCCAGGAACATGGAAAAACTTTTCTTTCCTTCGGCGGAATTCGAACCCGCGACCCCCGGCATGAGCACCAATACGCTCAACCGCTGAGCCACAGAGGTCGTCTAAATATTAAGTATTAAATGTAAGGATTTAGTCCTTACTTATATTATAAAATCCGAGGTTTGCATGTATGGATGTTTGTTATTTTTCACGCTTATTCTAGAGCGAGTGTGTCCAATAAGGCTGGGACTACATGCTCCGGAATCCGGAACGCCGGTGAAAATTCAGAGCAGCAAAATTAGAGCTCTGGACTTAATACTGGAGTTGAAAATCGAACACATGAGTGTCGAGTCAAATGTCGATGTCATATATCGACACTCCCATTTTCAACTCTACTGTATTAGCGCAGAGCTTTATTTTTAGTGCTCTGAATTTTCCCGGGTCCGCCGGATTCCGGATCATAGAGTCCCCCCCAATCCCCAGCGTTAGTCGTAAGAGAGTCTTGTCTATGTTAGACAAAACTGTCTTATTAGACTGTCGTGTCCCAACTCCCAACTGAGCGCTCGCCCAAACCAGCGGGCTTTGATGGCGATCCGAAGAAATAAATTTAAAGAAGAAATATTCTATCCAAATAGTTCGTTGCAAAATAGTTCTAAATCCATGGTAACAAGGTCGTTAATAGAAGTCAACATTTCTAAATAGCCATATTTTTAAAATGGCGGGAAATCTTCTGTTAAAAATGATCAAATTTTCAAGTAAATGACTGAACGTAAAGAAACTATCTGCCTAGGACCGCCATGATGTGGACTAGTTGACATTATTGTAAGACTATTTGACATTGAATTATGAAATCGTTTCTACTTTATCTGTCAAAAGAGGGCATTTTGTGAGCTCATGCTCGGGAACAAAAGAAATGTTGTTTCTCATATCGACGATGCATCGACCATAAGCATCGATGCTGCCTTACAATAAGACCTATTTTGCTCCGAATGGTATTACTCTTCAATCTGTTATTTTGTCGATTCTACGGTGTTTTTAGGGTGCGCATGCTAAGCCTGCTGGTACTCTACACGGTACAGCTGCGGCCTAATATTTTAAATTGAGAAATCGGATTTGCCAACTGCTATTGTAATTTTGATTTCTAGCATAGAGGAAAGTGTACTTGTATGTAGGGTTTGGAAAATCCGTTTTTTTTTTTAAATCTCGATTTTCGAATTTTTTTGTAACTTAATGTTTTTATTCAAAACCTTTTGCATATTTTATAAAAACTTTGATGTTCTTTTAAATACTACGAATACAATGTAAAATTACATAGTCTATACCTTATAATAGGAATGTTTCATAGTGTGGAATATCACATTTTTATAAATTAAATTTTAAAATTGTTAATTAAAAATACATAAATTTGAAAGTAATAGGTAATTTGATTGACGCGATTAAACATTATATGCAAATAAAAAATATTGCCCATCTCTTTCTCGCAAAACGATTTGTGACGTCACAATCTGCTACCGCCATACATTATTAAACGTGACGTCACAGGCCGATATATCGCTCTCTTTCATAACATTGTAAATTTAAATTGTTTGTATATTCGTTATTTTTTAAGATATGCGAAAATGGATTGTATGTTGTTTATTAACGTGTTTTCTAACATCGAATAGACGAAAAAAAATTTTTAGGCGACATGCCTATTATTGGCAGGCAGTTTCATGGCTGCCGTGACATTTCAGCATTAATTAGCTCAACGTGCTTCACTTCCATAATTAGAAACTAGAAAGCATAGCGCATGTCTATCAAATTAAATTATTGAGTATGAAAATCAGGAGAAACCAAAAATTAGATATTATTTTAGGACCAGACTAAGAGTAAATGTCGTTATCTCGCTAGCGTCAGTTCACACTGAGACGCGACGTGGCGCGCACTTTTTAAGATAGCGATTCGAAATTGAACTGTATTTACTATGCAAAAAGACACAAGTTTCATTGCAAGAGCGGCACAATAGGGATGTTACCTATTGTGGAATATCACATATTACGAATTAAATTTTTAAATTGTTGAATAGACATACCTACATAAATCTAAAAGAAATAGGTATTTAGGTTGACGCGACTAAAAATTATAAGCAAATAAAAAATATTGCCCATCTCTTTCTGGTAAATTTAAATTGTTTGTTTCTTCGTTATTGTTTAAGATATACGAAAATGGGTTCCAGATTGTTTATTAACATGTTGTCTAACATCGAATAGACGAAAAAAAAAACACGCAAACACGCCTATTATATTGTCGCGTTTCTATATTGTGCTAACAGCTAGGGGGGTTCATGACAGACTAGCTTTTGTCCACGGCTCCGCCCGTGTAAATATTTTATGTATCCCACGGGAACACTGTACTTTTTCCAGATAAAAAGTAGCCTATATAATGACTGACCCAGCAGGGTACACAAGTGAAAGATTCGAATGCTATATTATGCCAACTGTTTATTAAATTGCTTTCTAACTAAATCCAGCCACACACATATCTCACACACACAATTTCTTCTCGCACGCGTCAGCATTTACACACCTATACAGACCCCACAGCCTATGTGTTAATCCAGAGCCGATCCGAAATCCGTTCAGTAGTTTTTGCATGAAAGAGTAACAAACGTCCATCCACGACTATACCTGCTTATGAATTAGATTCCCTGATAGTACATACCTGAGACCAGATTGCATATTTCATAATCATTCAATCATTCATTCGCTACAATCAACGGTCTTTCCCATTTAGATAGAGTCTGAATTAGAAGCTACTTTCCACTCACTGGCATTTTAACCACTCATCCGTCAAACATAAACAAGCATCTGACGTCATTATTGCCTTAGAGATCATAGTCGTAAAAATCTAAACAATTAATTATTGTTAGTGAATCATCAGTTAGTCGCCCGCGAGGACGAAAAGCGCGCGCGTTATTTGTTTTTTTTTTTCTATTACAAAATTATTGTGTGAAGTGTTCTGCCAATGAGTTTTAAGCCAGTGTTTTTAATTGTGTTTCTTTATAAAGTTGGTTTTAAAATGTTTATGGACATGTAATTTATGAATTATGACAAGGTAATAGTGTTTTTACTCCATTATTGAATGAATAAGGCAATTAAGTAACTATAACTCTGTATTAAAGTTCATACCATTTTGTTTGTCAGTTTATTATTTTATTAATGAGAACGTATAAAAGTGTACTTTTTATTTCTTAAATTCGCGGTTTTTGTGAAATTAAAACTACACTTTTTGGCTCAAAAACATAGTAGGTATTGAAAAATCGAATACAGTTCCAAATATGGTTTTAATTTTGAATTTTGAATACAGTTTTAACAGAAACGTAACTGTTACATTGTTTTTATATTCTGACTAAGTTTCCCATGTGAGTCATCGCGGAGGCATCGCTGTGTCAAGTGCGAAGATGTTACGTACAAGCAAATATCGACTTTATACAGTATATAAAAGGTAATTTAGTATCAAACAACACCAATCTCATACATTTGTGTTATGTTAAAATTACGGAACTAAGTATATAAAAAAAAAACTAAAAGATGAATGCGAAAGATGTGTGTTTTGTTAAATAGGTAGGAATTTATGCAGCTAAGCTTAAAAACATATACTTAATAATAAAAAATATAAAATATATAATATAAGTAAATAAACGAGAAGCTTTTTTTTTTATTATATTAAGTATACAAACTTACAAAATATTTTTGATATTACTTACAATTTTTTTTTCTATTAATACTTTTATTTTAAATTCATGTTTCTTTTCATCTTTAACTTATGAGGATTTTTTTATAATAATGTTGATGGCACGAGAAATAACCACAATAACCGACTATGGCAATGAAATTATGAATTTTAATGATAGAGTTGTGAATGAATCTATGTAATAACAGGTAGGTAATTACAACGACTATCCTTGACCGTAAATCGCGAATTAGTATTTTTTCATTGTAGTTGAGGTAAATCATGTCTCTTTCTAACTGTATAGAGTAAATTGAAACAAAAACTTGTGGTTTGAATTCACTTAAATCATCATCATCATATTGCCGACTAACGGTAGTCGCTAGGGCTAGGGTCTGCTAAATGTTAGTAGGTAGCATAGACTTATACATGAAGACAGGCATACATTTAGCCTAAATTTGTTTCATACAAGGAAAAAGTGACGCCATCGTTGAGAATCGACCGAACTACGATGTAAGCGATCGACTTTAATTACAACAATTTATATTATTCTACTTTTACCTGTATTATTATATCTTTTTTACTCTTTCGTCGTATTTTCGCACTCAGCGCAACACTGAACTCTATACTGTAACATTTGAAACTCGAGTGCCCCAAATGGGGCTGCTGTCCACCAAGTTAGCCTACTGCAGGCAGTGTCTTTGATGATTAGTCTTACCGGATACGCAGATAATGTGTAACGTTAAAAATGTTAAAATCAAGGCCTATAATGTTTCTTGAATATATCTTTAAATACCTATTATAACGATATGCTGGCGCGAACGCGACGACATTTTGTGGAGGCATGGAATGTAGCATTCGAAATTCGAACATCATCTGTCAAATCGAAAGGTCGAAATGATACTTTAAATAATAGGGTTGGCAAAATTAAGTATTTGTAAAAAAGTATTTGATAGTTATCATTTTTACCTCGTAGCTTGTTCATAGTAAACAAAAGTTTAAAGATGAAACTGGAAAAGGCCAAAACGAGTGAAATTATCAGTTAAGAAGTAACCAGTATGACTCTTATAGGTGCTAAGTCATCTTTTAAAACACGCGACATGGTTCTAGGTGCTCTTCATCTCCCGAGATAAAATCTTTTGCTTTCGGACAGGATTTCGTCGAATTCTTTCCCTTACTGCTTTGACCACCTTTTTCGTACGAATACTACGTGGACGGCCAGATCTTTTTCTGTCACAAACAGAGGAGGTCCCATTGAACCTATTAATAGCCCGGTACACGAACATTTTTCAAATACCAAGCGTATGGAGAGTTTTAAAAATTGCATTTAGCTCCATACCTACTTTGTTTTACTACATTTTAATATTGCAAAATATTGTACAATGTATTGGCGCCAAAATGAGAAAACCCAATGAACAATCATATAAAAATGAAAGATTCCAAATTCAAATGTAATATTTTGTTTATTTTTAATTGTAACAGTATTTATGGCCAGACTAAGTAATTAAATAATTTATAGTAATTAAATATTGGTAAAGATAGGTTTGGAAAAACACGGTACTTAAGTACCTAGATTAAAAAAAAACAGTAATAAAGATCAGAATTCAGAAAAATATATTGTTGTATTATTTTCTTACATAAAACATTTAAAGTTGGGAATTAGGCTGCCCTTACGTGTAAGAAATTAGTTAATTCGCATTTGCAGGTACATAAAGTTGACAGCCCTAAGATGGCGCCATGTTGGCACGTGATTATTGCATTCAGAGTTGCCAGATCACATTTTTCGACGTTTTTACCGAAGTCGCGAGAGATTTGTCAAGTTTTTTATGTTTCTCCCTTTGTATTCCACGTTCATACGTAAAGTAAAGTAAAATATTTTGCCTTGTGCGTCGTACATCTGTGATAAGAGATTGAATTCTTGAATGACTTAATTTGATGAAGAAAAACACACAAAAGTATTGTGTTCTAGTTCTTGCAATATAAGCCGAAGACACGACGAAACCATAAGGGTTCCAACTTCCGAGACGTGAACTACGGAACCCTAAAAAACGAAAAGATGCGTGTGAAAAGCATTTTTTTTAAAGCACAGGAATACATTATTTACTATCTTATGAAAATGCCTAAGAATTTTAAAGCAAATAAAAGTTATGAAATATTTGAAGTCATTGACTAACACGTAAACGGAATTAATTATCTCTGAACTGATAGCTCTGGCATCTGGCTACACGCTTTTGACTATTTGTATGTTATGTTAATATGTTGATAAGCTGATTTTCAAACGTGGCGGAAAAATTCGGTAAAATAAAATTTACCTTTCAAATTAAACCATAAATACATAATATTGTTTGAAGTACATCTGTACTTCATCTACGAAATTAGTCAAATATCCATCTCGATATTTGACTAATTTTGTTATATTTTTAGACTTGATATTTACATGTTAAAGTTATACTTGATATCTTGGGTTGTGTTTACAATTCGATTTTTTTTATTGGCAATTTTCACATTATTATTTTAGAGCCCTAGTCATTCTTATGAGCTTATGGGCCTGTTTCACAATCACCTATTAAGTGACGAATAGTTTTTGTCCCTATCGCTCAGTATAAAGTAAGCAACGACAAAACTTGCGGGTAAGCTGTTCGTCACTTATTAGGCAATTGTGAAACAGGCTCTAAAACAAATAACCTAACCAAGAGCATGTCAGGACATGTCTAAGGAGGGTTCCGTAAATATAATCGCGTAATATATTTTTTCAAATTACTTCAAAAGTTGCCGTCCGATTTCGCTTAAAATAATTTTTCTAAAAAGTTTCTAGCATGATCTATTACCATGGAAAATTGCAAGTTTCTATGTCTCATAGTTTAGAAATTCCAGGGGGGGGGGGGGGGGGGGACACCAACTTAGAAGCCACTTTGAAGGTTCTCGTAAATGGTTGACTTTGTTAAAAAGTCATATATGAAACCTTGCCTTTATTTAAAGAGGCCTATTTAACGATATCCTACACGATGGGAAAGAATGAAAAAAAAAATTTTTCATCCCCACTTCACGTGTATGTCTCAGCCACCCCTAATATAAAATTATTATTATATTAGGCAGACAGACGGACAGACAGACAGACAGACGGACGGACAGAGCGAAACTATAAGGGTTAATTGATTATTACGGAACCCTAAAAACCATTCCACATTATATATTAAGGGACAAATGATTTCCCTGTAATCGAATGACAGGAGTTTCTCGCCTTTTAATCTGTCATCCGATACTGTCACACTATGGCTTTCCCTGGAACGAATGCAATCGGCACAGCAAATAATTTAAACCTAAAACTATCTCCTAACTATTGGCTTAAGTTATACTTGTTTGTGTACTACTTTTTATTTTATAATTTATAGTAATTTTGTATTTCATAGGTATATATTGTTATACTATTTATGTTATCTATCTTCATTGTATTTATATTTTTGTATTCTATCCCTAGTTATCCCTATTTCATCTAGGATTTTTTGATTTCTTCTTCTCAGCATTTTTTTTTTACTTTACCGGCACCTATATAATTTTGCTCCTGTAACGCCCAAAGGTTGACTGGTAGATAATACCATAAGGCATTAACATTAAGTCCGCGCCTTGAGTTTTGCCGGGGAGTTCAATGGGTGATGTTGTGGAATTTGTAAAACTCTATAATTTGTGTTATTTCAGTTCTTAATGTGTAATATTGGTAGAATATTAACCATTAAATATTCGTTAACGTGCACAAGTGTGGGCATGTGGTACAACTTCTAAAAACGTGCTATTTAGTGTTTCCCGCCAAAACTCCCTAGGAACTTTCAGTAAAGCTTCTACCACTTTACTGAATCGACTGACATGACTCATAGAATGTACTGACTATATATTTGGACTTTGACTAGACTTTAGACTTGACGATATAGGAATACGGTGTTGAAAATTGAAACGATAGTTCTATTTCCCGCCTTTTTAACTTGACACTGGCAAATGGTTATAAGCCATATATAAATATAAAAAAAAGTCCGCGCCTTTGTACATGTTTGTTCATTAAGTTTCAATAAATAAATAATAATATTATCTCTATTTAGAGTGGACCTTAATAATTATTCTTTCTACTTTGAAATTTAATAAATCTACACGTGAAGTAAAAAAAAAACGCGTTTGTTTTTGCTTCCCGTTTGATAGGTTGTTTTTTTTTTGTCTTCAACTTTCAATGCAAATAACATAACAACATGCAGGAATTATTTGCATAACTATTTGCGTAACATTTTCATTGAGCAAAACGATAAACACGGAATGATATAATCCATTTGTTAAAACAAAAATATGTATTAAACGTGTCTGTCTGTTTTTGTCGGAATTCGATTGTGTAAATAATATTATTGTATTTAATTGGCTTAATGTTTATTTATCTTTACGTGGGCTCAGTGTAACATTTACAATTGAAATCAACTTAACCTTTCAATGACAGCATCGGTCATTTTAGATTCTGGAAATGTTTAGAAACAAAAAATTAGGTAGGTACCTACATTATTTGGTTTGTCAGCAAACAGTACCAGACCCTTGCCGTCAGGCCTACTGACGGTAAGGGTCAGTCGTACCGAGCTACGACGTGACGCGGCGCTCTATTTTTTAAAGATAGCGATTCAGAATTGGACTTTATTTACTACACTCGGAGATTACTCGTTTTATTGCAAGAGCGGCGCGTTGCAGGTCGAAATTAGAACTTGCAATGCGACGTGTATCTTGTGTAGTAAATAATATTCAATTTTTAGCTGACGCTAAGCGACTGCCAACACCGTCTTTACTAAGGGGCTCCATATTCGGTCCGGTTTTGCTTCAGTTCGGCCTGAACGGATGCAAAATCGTATCGTCTGTGTGCAATTTCGAGATCGCATCATTCGGCCGGATGGACCGAAGCGATTCGTTTCAGTGTTGCCAGCTCTATTTTTGCGAAAATACTAAACTCGCGTCGATTTCCACTAAAAACGACTAAAATAATACTGAAAACTATAAAAAAGCTACTAAACTTAGGAATCCGTAAAGCCCCCAAAAAACCACGGGCATATTAGGTTTTGTTATATTAAAAAAATTCAAAAATATAAATTTTACCGTTAAATTAAAATATACTAGGAAATATTACGTATATAGTAATTAATCGGGTAATTATAAGCAAATTACGGACGAATGTATTATTATGATAAGGATTTTTTGTGCCTAGCCTAGACCATTTTGCATATGATTACTGCCTGGCTCTTTCCTACTAAAACACTACTAACAACTAAATTCCTACTAAGGAGGGAAAAAAATACTTAATTTAGTAGTAAAACGTTGTAAAATAACTAAGTTGGTAACATTAATTCTGGATTGTACGGATTGACTGAACGTACCGTGTGTGACAACTGACAAATCGTTTCAGTTCTCGCCAGAACCGCGGCCGTGCGTGCGTGTATCGTGTACAATCGTAGTGAGTTTACAATTAATAAACACGACCGTAACTCGCGGCAAAACCAGAACGAACTGATGCGATTATTTCGTGTTTGTGCTCGAATCCGTTCAGGCCGAAATGACGTCAGTTGGGTCGGATGCGATTTTTTCCGTGTATGTGTTCGAATCCGTTCAGGCCGAACTGACGTCAGTTCTAACTGAAACGATCGGCCTCTCGTCTGTTGAGGCCTTTATCCTACTAATATTGTAAAGTTTGTGAGGATGGATGTATGGATGGATGAAGCTTGCTCTTTCACGCAATAACTACTGAACGGATTTCGATGAAATTTGGCATGGTAAGTATTTACGCGCTGGATTAAAACATGGGCTACTTTTATCCCGAAAAAGTACAGTTTCCCGTGAGATATGGGATACTATGCTTACGCGGGCGGAGCCGCGGGAAAAAGCAAGTATTATATAAATGTGAGTTTGTTTGTTTGGTTGTTACGCTTTCACGTAAAAACTGCTTAACCGATTATCATGAAATTGGCTCAGATATTATAGAATAGACTACAGGGAAGGGCATGGGCTACTTTTATCCGTATCCGTGGGATTACTGTATTTACACGGGCGGAGCCGCAAGCAAAAGCTAGTATCATGTAATACGAATATATTATAATGCTCGCAGCTAAACAGAAAACATTAATACATATTATTATTTTATTTCCTTCTTCGTTACTAAATAATTTACCATTAGATTCTTTATGTTAAGTAACATTACGTATTCCTTACATAATTTAAATTGTAAACCATTTTAGGAGTACATTCGTCGCTGGTCACTGCATTTCTGTCTATTTCTAGACGACAATCGACATGCCTACATCTTGAGTCAGACTTGTTCTTTGTTTGTGTACAATCAAACAATTTTTCAATTCACATTATTAATAGTATATTATTATAACATTCTACTATTATAAATGTGAAAGTTTGTGAGGCTGGATGTTTGTTACTCTTTCACGCAAAAACTACTGAACGGATTTTGATGAAATTTGGATACTTAGTAGTTTAAGCTGTAGATTAACACATATGCCACTTATTATCCCTAAAGTTCAGTGTTCTCGTGGGATACAGTATATACGCTGGCGGAGCCGCGGGCAAAAGTCCAATATACGGAAAACGTAGTCTGCGATGAAGTTACATCGTGACTCATGGACTAGGTACGTTCTCCGTTCTCATCATTCATTCACAATAACTTTTCTCCATTCATAAATTGTTCTGAAAATTTTCGATCCAAAAAATCACGTGATTGCCATATTCATGAATCATGGCCCACTGGCCCATGGCCCAATTTTGTCGTTTCATGTAAAGTAGCCATATTAATAAATAAGGCAAGAAAATACAAGTCGTCCTTGAAAAGCAGTAAAGTATGCCAACATGCAAGCGTGGCAAGTTGCCCTATAATTCATTGTGTTCTTAGTTGAGTTACCACCCGATCGTCACCCAATTTGTGGAACCTCCGCCGTTTCGTCACCTCAAACATTAAGGGTCCCATACGCGGTCCGGTTTTCCTTCAGTTCGGCCTGACCGGATGCAAAATCGTATCGTCTGTGTACAATTTCGAGATCGCATCAGTCGGCCGTATGGACTGAAGCGATTCCTTCCAGTGTTGCCTACTCTGTTTTTGCGAAACTACTAAACTCGCGTCGTCTTCGACTAAAAACTACTAAAGTACCGCGATAACCATAAAAAAGCTACCAAACTTAGGAATACCCAAAAGTTTTTTAGGGATTTTGTGTCTACAAAAAACCACTGCATTTTCAGTTTTAATATTAAATTGAAAATATTAAATTTTACCGTTAAATTAAAAAATATATAGTAGGAAATATTACGTTTATAGAAATTAAATCGGTAGTTTTAAGCGACTTACGGACGCGTGCTACTATGAGCTATTATGATAAGGTGAGCACATAGTAGCAGGCCATTTTGCATATTATGATTACTGTCTTGCTATTTTCTACAAAAACACTACTAACAAATAAATTCATACTAAAGACGGAATAGAATACTAAATTTAGTAGTAAAACTTTGTAAAACATCTAAGTTATGTCTAATAATCTCTAAGTCTATGTAATGTTGCCATTAATTCTGATCTGAACGGATGGACTGAACAATAGTAAAATTGGAGTGAACTGTATTATAATGCGAGTGTAAAATAAAACCGGTCAAGTGCGAGTCAGCAAGAGGGGTTCCGTACAAAACGGAAAAAATCACGTCTGTTGTATGTGAGCTTCAAATTTTTATTTTATTCTGTTTTTAGCATTTGTTGTTATAACGGCAATAGAAATACCTACATCATCTGTGAAAATTTCAACTGTCGAGCTATCACGGTATAGGAAGGTATATATACAGCCTGGCGACATACAGAGTACACCTGAGTAATCGAGCTTTGCTCGGAGCTCTAGTGACTAGTGGATTTAAAAAAAAAGTATCACAAAAATATCTTACCGGGGTTTGAACTTCGAACTCACCATATTCCGAATTTTCGAACAAAGCTAAAATTATACATACGCATACCAAACTACCAATCAGATTTGACATCTTAGAGTCGAAATTATTGATATACTAGCTCTTTCGCGCGGTTCCGCCGGCGTAAATATACTATCGTGTATCTCACAGGAATACTATACTTTAGGGATAAAAATAGCCTATGTTTTAATCCAGAGCGTATAATCTACCATACAAAATTTCATCGAAATCAGTTCAGTAGTTTTTGCGTGAAAGAGCAACAAACATCTATCCATCCATAGTGCATACATTCATACATCCATCCATCCTCACAAACTTTCACATTTATAATGCTAGTAGGACTGTTGCAATGATTGATGAATTGAATGAAAGAAAAAACATAATACATAACTTAAAAATGCGCAGCTTCTCAGGGATAAGACCTAGCTAGATCGATTTTTCTCCCCCAAAACTCCCTGCATACAGAACTTCATTGAAATACTTTCAGCCGTTGCCGAGATTCTGATAACATAATATAATATGTTTTTAAAATGTCTCACGTTTTTTGTCTGGCGATAAAATTAACTATTTAAATTGTTTTGTGTACTGACACTGTTAAACTGAAGACGGTCAAGTGTGTCGGTCCATGCGTGTTCCAGGGTTCCGTTGCTCTTCGATCTACATTGATTTAATTACTTAGTAGTTACTGGTTACTAAGAATACGGGAATATCTAGTAAGTTAGTAACTTAGAGTGTCATGCGAGTTTAGTATTTTTCTTCTATGTTTAGCGTGCAAGAGTAAGGCACGGATTCCATGAGCGTTTTTTAGTGGTCGCAACAGAAAAAAACTCGTGCTAAGGGTCAGTGCACACCGAAACGAGATAGAGCGGCGCCGTGCCACGCAGTGCGGTACAGGGGCCTTACTCTCGAAATTGATACGATTTCGATTTACGAGTGATCCGATGTCGATTTTGATTCAGTTTCGATCCTGATGCGTGCTCCCGAACAAAATCGATTCGAAATCGAGATCGCGTTGAGATCGTGTCTTATCAGCGCCGTTGGCTGTATCCGTTTGCTGACGTCACGTCCACAGTGTAAACAAGATACAGCTGAGTGCCGTAGACTATGACGAAGATTAATAAAAATATGGAAAAATTATATATTTTTCACTTTAAATAACATTTTGTGTATGTTTATTCAAATGAATCTCATGCAAAGTAGGTTTTTAAAGGTTATTTTACTAAAAAAAAGACTGTGACAGTAAAATAATAGTTTCAAAATTCCTGTTTATAATCTTTGACATTCTGTCAAATGTCAAAGTCATATATTGATTTATTTTGTCAGCAAAACTCAAGTGTTGTGCACAAAGCACATTCAATAACTACATTAAATTGCCATAAATAGGTAGTATTGTAAAAATGTAGTTAATTGTTAATTTTGGTGAAAATTTAAGTGGTATATTTAATCTAAAATTCGTGTTTAGTGTTTACATTTAGAAAACCCGAGCATAATAACAATATCAACATACGACTTTTTATAACTATTTATTACATGAATTAGCGGCCAAATGTGTAAACAAATGCGTAAAGCTTTTAAATAACTTTACATATAACGGTGATATAATTTCAGTGAGTCGGTTTCTGCATATGAGTAGTTAAATCTGCGACTCATACGTGAAATAAATCTTTTTTAAGGCAATCATTGCATCGAAATTCCTCACAATGTATGTCCATTGCTAATGTGTTGAAGTTGGTTAATCTTCGTAAATTTTGTATTTCCCGAACGCGAATTCTATCTCGTAGCTCCTTCAATAACATTAAATAATGCTGCAATACTACATAAAAAAACTTGAGAGGTGTCAAGGGACACCCGGATGGAACGAAGTTCCTTTCGATTAATTAGTAGTGAAGGAATTGTAATATATTTTTTTTAAGTTATATATATTTTTTTATTATTAACAAATGTAATGTAATATAATCTTAATCAGTAGGCTCAATTTTAGTAATAATAGAGAGAGAGAGAGAGAGAGAGAGAAACAGAGAAACACGCGCACGCCGCACGGCTTACAACTATAGCAAAAAGTGTCGTTACAACTTTTAGTCTTAATTTTTTCCGTCTAGCTCCCTTTCGCAACGCGCGATAAGGAACTTCGTTCCAAAACCACGTAATTTAGTTCGAATACACTAAAACAAGCAAACTCGATACTGTTAATCGATCTTTAGCTATCGTGTAATTTGACGTTTGTTTTCGATCCTGCCATTCGATTCTCGGGCGTACCAAAAGTTACGATCTAACGAACTTCTCCATCCAGGTTAGTTACTTGAGCCACCACACGATCGTGCGCTAGTGTAGGTTTCGGGAGTATTAAAAGCTATTGAGATCGAACTGATTCGATTCTGGATTGTGTCGGGAGTAAGGGGGCAGTTCGAAATTCGAAAACTCTTGTTTCTTCTTATGTTGTGAATAAAGTTCAACTTTGAATCGCTATCTCGCTACAAATGCAGCACCGCATCGCGTCACGTCACGTCTCGGCTTCGCTTAAGCTTAAAGACCTCTTCTTGACTGCGTAACCTTAGCATCAATTAGGGCAATAGCAGCTGTCTCTGGACAATAAGACCGGAAGACTCCCATTGCCGGGGTCTCAGGTCACTGGGCCGATAGTAATAGGTGCAATACTATTTACTAGTAGGTATATTTATAATTACCCCCTTTAACATTAAAAACTAGCTGTTTCCCGCGGCCTCACCCGCGTAAATACAGTATCCCACGAGAACAGTGTACTTTTCCGGGATAAAAAGTTTATATAAGATAAAAGTTTAAAATGTTACAGAGATTAAACTACTACCATACCAAATTTTATCAAAATACGTTCAGTAGTTTTTACGTGAAAGAGTAACAAACATCCATCCATACATCCATGTTCACAAACTTTCACATCTATAATAGTAGTAGGATTAACATCACAGATGCGCTAACCATGTCGCTGTTTGCGTCTGATACATTGGAAAACAAAATGGTTTAGCGTATCCGTGGTGTAAATATCGTATACAGCGTGTGTCGTCTCGAGGTTAAGAGATTTTAACAGCAGATAATAGGCTTAATTTTATCGGTAAAACACCCCCCTTTTGGGAATTGCAACTCGCAACTATCCTAACCCCACCCGAGCTACAGGCAGTTGAATATTTATGTTGTGATTACTGCCTACCCTACCTAAACCTAAATAAATAATTTTATTTAAGACATACACACATCAAAATGGTCTCATTTAATTCCTTATAATATTTTTGAGATTATTGAATATTTTTTTTCATTACTTGCTCAAAAATATATCGAAAAGAATTAAATACATTTGAATCTCAAGAAAGGAAAATTGTAGCCTAATGTTGGGTTAAATATTTCATTCGGATAACAATACATTCTGTATATGATGCTTGTGACTGCTAGGGATGCTACATGTAATGTGAATATTGTAATGCATGTAAATAGCTAGTCACCGGATGACAACATTTGGGTGATAACTGCAAAGTGAAATGTCAAATGATTCATCACAATTCATACGCTTCAGAGTTTTTACTTCGATGATTGATGGGCATAAACGAACAAACGGATCGCCTGATAGAAAGAGATTACTTTTGCCCTGATTCTGGATGCCTTCATTTGGCTTATTTAATATTATAGTATATTAGATACTCAATCGTTTCAAACAATTTTGTGATTCGAACGCAAATCAAATCCACGGGAATTGTACATCTTGACAAGATTTAAAAAACTTTGTCCATATTATTATTTTTAAGCAGGCTTTGAACTGGTACTTTTACTGGTCATTTCAAATATGAAAAAATTAAATCCATCCATCTTCATAAACATTTGCATTTATAATTGTATTGGAATTTTAAAAAGCCATTTTCACCCTTTTATACGCTAAAAAAAGTGTAATCTGTCAACCTTAATTACAGCTGTCAACGTCAAAACAACTGTCATTTCCGTAAACACCATCCTCAATCCGTTTAATAACCTAAAAGGTTTTTTGTCTGTGACATAATCCCGATAAACATCGTGGCTTGTCACGATTTTGAGTCATTTTCTTTGTCTGTGGTTATACTAGCCGCTTTCAAATATTCCTAAAATGTAAATCTTACCTTATACAATGAGGGAAATTAAATAACCTAACCAAGAGCGTGTCAGGACACGGCTTGTAGAAGGGTTCCGTAGTCTGTACATATCTAACCCTTAATAGGTTTTTTTTTAAATAATTTTCCTAATGAGTATTATGTTTAATACTCATACTTAACTTAATAGCATGGAAAGTTGCAAGTAACGTTTATAGTTTGGAAATGCCAGGTGCCCGGAGTCCGGACTAACTCGTATAACTTAAATTACTCAAAAATGGTTCACTTTATAAAAAAGTCGTGTATAAAACCTCACCTTTATTAAAAATACCTATTCTCGACCTATTCAATACCACACGATGGGGTAAAATGAAAAAAAGTTTCTCATGCCTACTTTATGTGTAGCCTTCCCCTAAAATATAAAAAATAAAATATAAAAAATATTTTAAAAATCTCCACATACACCAAATTACATCTATTTGTATTCATAATAACATATTAAGTTAGAACTGAGACAAGCGGTCAGGCAGACGAAACGATAACGATAAAGGTTCGATGTAGTACTACGGAACCCTAAAAAGTAAATGAAAAGATCCTTCGAGCCGAATCATGTAAATATAGAGATGGTTACTATTGGTATGGTTTAATTCTTATTAAAATTTGTTATAAGAATCATTCTGATACATACGTTTTGATTCTTCTTGTCTTCCTTTATTTCATAAATAAACTAGATTATTTATGAAATAAAGGCCAAATTATCAAAATGGTCTACTTAAGGAATTGATTGAAGTAGTTGTTATTAGATATATTTATTTTGTTGCAGGTAGCACAACAGATCTAACGCCTACGCTGATCGGGATTTACGATTCGCTTCTAGAACCAGCAAAGAGTTTGAGACCAGAGGGAATCCGTTTAGAATCAGCCAAAGATGCAAGAAATGATCCACCAGTAAGAGAAACAATGCTAGAACAAAAAGACAGTGTTGTGTTCGCGATTCCACCGAAAGACCCTTCCAAAATTGCTGGCAGCGTTATACTACCCATCGCCACTATAAACAAAAGTTCTCTTTACTCAATACGAACTAAAAGTGATAAAAATGGTGCTATAGATATTAGTGATACCAGTGATAAAGACGAAGTGAAAGCTAAAGAAGTTCAAAAAGTAAAACAAGACACTTTCGACAATCTATCACCTAACGTTAAACGCATAATAACAAGCAGTGGAGCAACAACGCTGAAATTCCAAAAGAAAACAATGACAGTCGGCAGATCTTCAACTAGACGATGTAACATACCTCTGGTAGGTGCAACGTCTAAGATATCGCAGTCAGGCGTAGAAATACTACCGTCTGTGGAGATATATGATCATCCGAGTACGTACAAACCAACAGAATATCCAGAAAAGGCAAATAAAGCTTTAGCTAAAGCAAATGAATCCATAATTAAAGTAAATAAATCCCCAGCAAAAGTAAAACCTGAGTTTAAAATAGAAGAGGAACAGACAACTTATGATGTTCCAACAAATAATATGCCAGCAATATATGACGTACCGACAGTATGTAAAACAGCGTTCGAATCATTATCATTGCCATTCATAGATCAATCTATAGAACTATCTATGACAACAGATAGAGAATTCGATACAAAATTACAATCTAAAGACAATTCACCACAAAAACCTGAGAAACCACCAACACCGGATTCTTCGCCAGCAAAAATACCAAAAACAGCAGCTAGATCGAATAGTCTACGAAAGGAAATAAATAATCCTGATTCTAGGAAGTTACTTAAGGATCCGTACCCAGAATCAGTTGGATCTACTGGAAATCTAAAACTTTCACAAGAGAAAGAAGTAAGACTGAATCCAGCTATTGAAGTAACTAGACCTCTATCTATGAGTTCTATAGCATCTTCCAGCTCAACTTCTAGCAGCGGTGTGCAGAATAAAGGAGTGAATTCGGCATACTTGGCTTCAATTGAAAGTCTGGATGATCATAGTGATGCTGATATAACTTCAGCGAATAGCAATAATTTTGTGAATGGTATATTAAAGAGTGCTGAAGAAAGAAATGATATCTCAAGTAAGTATGAAATATTTTTAAATAGACTAATAGAATTCAGAATGTGCCAATTTGATCAGAAGATTTTACAATTTTTGACCCTTGGACACCAGAGTTTATTGCGATCTGTTGCAAATAAACGTGTATCTTTTTATGTAGTAAATAAAGTTAGAATTCCTATCTTAAAAAGTGGTCGCACTTCAGTGTGAACTGACGCCAATAAATGGCTAGTTTATTGAAATCAAAATCATAAAAGTTTTATTTATGTTACGGGGGGAAATTAAAATAAAAAGATAGATTCTCCGTGACAATATATATTAAACAAAAATAGGGGTCGTGGGCAGAAGGCCGTACGGTCTGGTCTAGCCTCTTGGTGTCTAAGGGTATCTAAGGGGCTGTAAACCACGTGGGAACTTAGCTGTAGATTCCGGTCCCTAGTCCAGGAGTCCAGCACGTGGTGGGTGAGCGAGATGGAGCTCCAACTCCTGGTAGCTTCAATCGTCCAAAAAGTCCCAGTCCGATATCTATAAGCACTCAGAACTCCAGCTAGGTATAAGTCCTTTTAATTGGTGCCTCGAATGCTGTGGTTGGCGGTGTTTGTGCCCATAACCAAGTTCCTGAAATATTCACGATAACGTGTCTTTAGGAGTCCGGTCCCACAGCCAGTACGATTTCAACCCCAAACGATCAAAATCACGGGCTGTGTGACCAGTACAAAGAAGGTAGGCAAAATAATAAAAAAAAATAAGATGATATTAAGGACAACCAATATGATACAAACATCCTAACATTTGAATAGTGCTAGTTTGGAAAGATGAAACTACAAATTGAGCACGTGGTATGGCTAATCAAATAATTGACCACTAATTTACCAAGATGATAGTTTACATGAAAGAATAATGCATTTTAATACAAGCGTAATTTTCCAAATATTCACAACACAGATACTTAAAATACTCACCGTGGAACACGGGATTAAAATATAATTATTATAACGACTACATCTTGAGTATAGAAAATTTTATTCAAAAAAGAAATGTCATTCGAAGAAGTGCCAAATATATACCCTTCCTTCCTCTTTTTTAAACTTTTGACAACTATAAACTAAAGCATAAAGATAAAAAATCCAGAAATCAAAATAAAAAGATATTATATCAATAATCTATATTATGTAATATAATATTACAAATCCACTGTATTTTCATTATTATTCAAAATTAAAGTAGTATTTTTTAAGATTTAAGACGGAAAAATCGATCTACGAACTAAGTATTAAAGCAAGGCTGACGCCGCTTTAGTAAGGACGTGCGCCAATAGATGGCGCTTTAAGCCTCGAAAAATGACTAAATAATTAATTATACAAATCATAGATGACGCGAGTAACGCCGAAATAATCGATTTTATGGAAAGGGAATGTAACTACGTTACATTTACATGTAGGTTACAAAGCAACGTTTATGGAATTGTCCCTACATGATGTCCACCACCGGTTCGGGAACAAACCCGACGACTTCTCGTCGGGTTTGTTCCCGAACTACCGGCGTAAGAAACTCGTACGGGGCCATCTTTTCGCAAAAAGATAGAAATTTGTTCTTTTAAAAATAATTATATATTTTTACAATATGTAAACTAAGTCTTTATAATATTAACAAAAGTCAGATACATATAGTACATAGAAGCAGTTGCAGCCGTGCAGGTGGCCATCCTATTCCCATAATGTGCGATCGTCAATACAATCATTGACCCTATAAAAATAAGCTTTAGCACACAAACGTTCTTTAACTACTTTTTTTAATTTATTAATGAAAAGATTTTGAACGTTTTCTGGAATTCTATTGTACAGGCGTATACTTTGACCTTTAAATGATTTACTTACTTTACTTAGTCTGAATACCTGTATATCTAGCTTGTGCTTATTTCTAGTGTTTCTACAGTGATTGTCGCTTTTAGTTTTAAAATTACTAATATTCTTCTTAACATATACATTTATACATACATACATTATCCAAAATGTATTGAGAAGCGACTATTATACCAAAATAACTATTTCTTTAAACTTTTCTCTCAGAGATTCAAAAGGGGACGTTTTGTAAATTGAACGTATTGCTCGCTTCTGCAGCACAAATATTGTATTAATGTCAGCGGTATTTCCCCATAAAAGGATGCCGTAGGACATTTTACTATGAAAGTAACTAAAATAAACTAGTCGCTGTCGTCGTGTCTTCGACAGAAACTTCTCTAATTTTTCTGACTGCCTATGCTGCAGAACTGAGCCTATTTGCAAAATTAGCAATATGACGACCCCATTGTAATTTACTATCTAGTGTTATATCTAGAAACACAGTGGTGTCCACTAAATTAATTTTCTCGTCATTTAAAAGTATATTGGTTTGTACTTGCCTAACATTGGGCAATGTAAACTTTAAACATTTAGTTTTTTTAGAATTTAAAAGTAAGTTGTTAACATTAAACCAATGTACTATTTTCGAAAGAGCACTATTTACTCGTAATTCGTGCTTCACATTAAAAATTTGTGAAGTGTCATCGGCAAAAAGTACTATATCATTCTTAAAATAATTTTGTCATATATTTTACTAAAGGTCGGTAGAATCGATATTGGCCGTAATTTGTCGACAATTGGGAAGCTTTAATAATCAAATTCATACTCTTTTAAATTTGTCATCTCTAGATTTTAATATTAGATCTTTACCTATGAAATTGCCGTTTTGTATGAAAAAATTTAAACGATGATTTTGATGATGATGATGATTGACGATGATGATTTTTTATTTGTATTAATCGAAGTAATCACCCATGCAATCAATGCATCTTTGCCAACGCAGTGGCAGTTTATTGATGCCCTTCTTAAAGAAATCAGCTGGACGGGAGGCAACAAATTCTTCAAAGGCATTTTGTACTGCCTCTCGGGTATTGAATATTTTTCCCGCCAAGAAGTTATCCAAATTCTGGAAAAAGTAGTTGTCTGTAGGCGTAAGGTCTGGTGAGTAGGGCGGATGACGAAGAGCTTCCAACCCCAGTTATTGCAACTTGAAGACCGTCTGCTGTGCAGTATGAGGTTGCCCGTTGTCGTGCAGGAGCAGCGAAGACGAGCGATTGACCAATGCTGGTTGGAGATGTGCCTGCTTCTCCATCATTGTGTTCAGTTCTTCACAGTACACATCTGCAGTAATGCTCACCCCGTTTGGTAAGAAGCTGTGATGAATCACACCGGCGCTAGACCACCAAACAGAGACCATCACTTTTCTAGGGGTAAGTTTTCGTTTAGGGCATTGTTTAGGTGCTGAACCAGGAGCCAACCAACTTTCTGAGCGCTTGCGGTTATCAAACAGAATACATTTTTCATCGCAGGTAACAATGCGGTTCAAAATTCCTTCATTTGTGTATCTGTTGAGCAGTGCAAGGCACGTCTCGATGCGTACTTCGCGCTGGCGATCATTGAGTTCGTGGGGCACCCATTTGTCAAGCTTTTTTACCTTGCCAATTTGACGCAAATGGACCAATATTGTTTTGACGCTAACGTCGAAAGCTGCTGCTAATTTAGCCGTAGATTGTGTATCATCAGCTTCCACAATCGCCTTTAATTCGTTATTGTCGACCAAAGTCTTCGGACGACCGCGAGGTTCATTTTTCAGTTCGAAATTTCCAGAACAAAAGCGAGAAAACTACTCGTAATAACAGGTGGTGCGTTGGTTTGTAGTGTTAGCTCCGTAAACGTCGTTGATGTTGCGTGCCTCTTGTGCCGCGTTGCTGCCATGACAGTACTCATATTCCATAATTACTCGAATTTTTAACGTATCCATGATGACGAAAAATATTGAAATGCGATGAAAATGTAACACTAATCAATAAATAAATGACTACTTTTGGAAAAAGAATTCCATGTTTTTAAAATAAAATTAATTCTAATTAGAATTCTTAGCCAAACAAAAATTATTTTGATTTGAAATGGCCAGTACTGCAGAACGGCAATTTCATAGGTAAAGATCTATTATTTATTTTAGAAGGACTGCAGGGATGTAAGGGTCTGTGCTATTTCTTGATGAACTTTATTCTTTTCCATCAAAGATATAGCGCTCTAGACATTTTTTCTTTGTTTTGACGCCTTTTTTCTTCACTTCAGAACAGAGCGCTCGCTACAGACATTTTTGCATACTTCTTACTAGTTTCTTTCTTGCCTCCAGGGCGGAGTGCTCTAGACGAGATGGCCGGTCTATCGCAGCTGGAGCGCGTCTGCGCGGAGATTGTACAGACAGAGAACGTCTATGTGGAAGACCTGAGGCAGGTGGTAGAGGTGAGTTGATTTATTATTCCGGAAACCGTACATTTTGCCGCGTCACCACGCGCCGTGCCGGTATAATCTACACTGGCGGACACATAAACTGCATCATAGTGCAAGAATACATACAATCAAATTTTATTACGAAATATGCAAACTTTTTACATTTATTGGTATTGGAAAATAAAGTCTGGTTTATAAACACAAAAACAAAATCAAATTTAAATATAATTTAAATAAAGAAAGAAAATATACTATAGAAGAAATCTTGTCAATTTACCAGAGATTAACTCGTTACGTGAATGTTGTCATTGATAGTTATTTTTTTTGTTTTGTTACATGTTGAATTATCATTACTAATTGTTTAATTGCTAGTCTGTTTTAATTTAAAATATGTTTTTCTCTCACGAATATGTCCGAAAAAGCCGCACAAATTGTTGCTCTAGTGCAGCATGGCCTAGACCAATGAACAATTGCTGCAGATTTAAATGTAAACCAGTCTACGGTTTTCCGAGCTTACAGAAGGTGTATAGAGACAGGTTCATTCAAAAGAAGACGTGGAACTGGTAGAACTCGGGTGACAACGCCTCGTGACGACAGGTTTATTGTGACAACTTGCTTGCGAAATCGGTTTTTAACGTCTATAAGCATTAAAAATGAGCTCCACCAGGTACGTGACGTAGCAGTTAGTGCAAGAAGCATATGAAGAAGGCTAAAAGAGCGTGATATCACACCTTTCAGATCCGCAAATGGACCAAAATTGTCTACAGGTCACTGGCAAGCTCGACTAAGATTTGCTCGTGAACACTTAAATTGGACTGAAGAGCAATGGGCTTCCGTATTATTCACTGATGAGTGTAGGACTTGTTTGTACGGTGCTCATGGTCGCAGACTAGTCTATCGTAGACGCGGAGAGCAATATGCTCAAAATTGCATTGAGGAGAGGGTTACATTTAGAGGCGGGTCTTGTATGGTTTGAGGCGGCATATCGATGGATGCTCGAACTGAACTTGTGTTTATTGACGCAGACAAACATGGCCGTGGTAACCGTGGTTTAACATCACATCGCTATATAACGGAGATATTGGACCCTCATGTGGATTTATAGGCGAAAACTTCATTCTGATGCAGGATAATGCTGCACGCAGCGAGACAAGTTGTGCAATACTTTACTCAGGTTAAGATTCGTTCCATGGATTGGCCAGCACCTCAATCCGATAGAACACGTGTGGGACCACCTAAAAAGAGTTGTATTTACAAGAATTGTCACGTGAAGCATTGTCACAAGAATGGGACAATACTCCGCAAGATCTTTTAAAAACACTGATCAGGTCGACGCGAAACCGACTTGAATCAGTTATTACGACAAGAGGAGGTAATAAACCTTATTAAAAACAAAAAAAAATTTTTTCTTAGTATTGTAAAATGTTCATAATAAAGCCGTTTTTGTTCTATTCACTGTTTCATTCCAAAAGCTGCAAAAGGATTAATTTGATTCTTCTAGTGAGAAAAGTTGACCTATACACAGATTATTTGATTTTTTTATCAGATTAAGAACCAGTCTTAGCATTATCATTGAAATAAATCAAAATAGTTTGCACTTTCACTAATTATATTTCATTGAAAGTTATCTTGTACCATGATGCAGTTTATGTGTCCGCCAGTGTATATTTGTACCAAATTTGATCAACATTGGTGCAGTAGTTCCGGAGTCTATTCGATGCAAACAAACAAATAAACCTTTCCTCTTAATAATATTAGTATAAATATCTGCACTAATAAATACGTGGCGTGAAACGAAACTTCTGAATAATCTATCCGACACCATAGTCTTCGCGTTAAGAAGACAGTAAAAGCTAATAAATCACTCGTACATTTCTCAAAATGGCTTACTGTAATTGGTATATATTTTGTGTTTTTTTGGCATTGCTCGCGAATAGACTGTAAATTGTGAAACAGACTCAAAATATCCGCGACTGTATTAAAAACATTGACCAGTTTTGTACTTTAATATTATAACTTTCTTTTCTTAATTTAAAGCGAGGACGGAACGGTCTTATGAAATCTCATCGTTTTATTAAAGACCTTTGTATACCTAAGTATGTACTTATCCAAAGCTAGGTCTTTCATAAAACGATGAATTGCTAGTAAACAAAAGATGCAACGTTCGTTGCTGCCCTCATGTTGGAAACGGCTACAATTTAAATTTTCAAATTCGGAATCGCAATTAGCATTTCCATCACTGGTTAAAATAGTGTATCTTCCATCTCGCTCTTTCATAATCTCTCCGTCTTTCACGTCTTCCGGTAGTTGTTTATTTAACCTACTGCATTTCCCTGCCTTTGAAATAAGACTTGTGCATTTCGTAATGCTGTTAGATTAAACGTGAGTTCACACTCGGCTCTGTATTTTTAAGATAGAAGTAGTAACAAAATAATCCAACGCCGCGTCGCGTCCCGGTGTGAGCTCACCCTAAAGCATTAGATAAGCAGCTTGGTAAAGTACCAATCAATCACAAATTAATCATCTTGTTTATCAACCAATCAATGGAGATGATTAATTATCATTTTATCTTAGGTATAGCTCGCTAATATAAATAATAATAGTTCCCACACCTATTCCGGTTGCGGTGGCTGGATTCGTCTAAAGGAACTAAACTTGAGTCCTTTAAGACGTTGATTATAATCATGGCTCTACTCAAATATTAACTAAAGATAGGCTTATTACGTACATTTGACAGAACAAATCTTTTTAATAAGAAAAAGTTACGCCATATTCAATTCACCATACATCAAATGTCAAAATGGCCCTAAACAACCCCAAAAGTGGGGCCATTTAAGTGGGTACAGTTTTTGCTTCGACACACCTCGTGTATAATATTATATATGTCTATGTAACTACTGCATAACTTCATTTGACCTCCAGCTCCAGTACCTACTGACAGAGCATCAATTATTCGCAAACCATCATTACCATGACACCACACGGTAACCATGGAAACCATAACAGTAACCATGGCAACGTGTCCTACTAACCCAAAGACAACTGACCCACTGGCTAACTGCAGTCTTAATCAATATTTAAATTGCTTCGAACATGCAATGCCTCGTGAATTCATTACGAAATTGGCGCCAGCCGTCCGCCATCTTGTCTACCTTTTAAGCCTCTGGGGACATTTTTTGAGGATAAATAAATAATTTCAAAACTATGGATGGACTTTAAGGCAGCCACAGACGAGAGGCCGATCGTTTCAGTTAAGGCAGCCACAGACGAGAGGCCGATCGTTTCAGTTAGAACTGACGCCTGAACGGATTCGAGCCCATACACGGAAAAAATCGCATCCGACCCAACTGACGTCAGTTCGGCCTGAACGGATTCGAGCACACACACGACACGATTTTGCATCCGATCAGGCCGAACTGAAGGCAGACCGGACCATGTATGGGCCGCTTGAGTATGGCGTACATTTGACAGAACAAATATTCGTATAAGATACAAAAAATTAAACCGACTTCCAAAGTAAAAATGCACAAAAAAGTATGAAATAAAACTTATTTTCTAAATACTTAATTCCCCTTTTAAATTTGGCTGAAATTTTAACTATTTCTCTACTCAATCTTCATAATTTTCAAGTCGGTACCAGCGCGAACAACATCCTGATAAAACAAAATAATAATAATTTTTCCCTTTAACACATTTTAAGAACGTTTAAAATAAACGATCGAATGTATAATTGAATACGCGCCAAGTTTCCATTAGGTATTGTATATAAGGTAAAGATGATGATTACAATAATCATCATCTTTACCTTATTAGAGTTACATAATGGCATATGCTTGCAATTATTTAAACAATGTCGAAATTTCCAAACGCGTATCTTTAAAGACTGAGGAGTTCTGTTCAGTGCTTTTGGATACAGGGTATACCTTGGTGCAAAATCTTACTTTTTAGTAGTATATGCTTGGGTTACTTCAGAAAAAGTCGAAATCATACTATAATATGTTAGGTTACCACTTTTGTGAAAATGAGACCAACTTCGAAGTATACCCTTTACATAAAAAAAAATTATTGAAAATCGGTCAACAGACGGCGGAGTTATCGTTGAACATACATAAATAAAAAAAAAATACATACAGCAGAACGTATAACCGCCTCCTCTTTTGGAAGTCGGTTAAAAAGTCACGCCATCTTGATTTCACCATACCTCAAATGTCAAAATGGCACCAAACAACCTTAAAAGTGGGGCCATTTAAGTGGGGACATTTTTGCCTCGTCTATAAAATATGACGTGTATGGGTTAAAAAATAGACCCAATAATTATTTTGTATGTGATTTACTAACGAAAAGACACAGGCTAGTTATTGGCAACTTATACACGTATAAAAATCCTACTACTTATTATAAATAAGAAAGTTTGTGAGGTTGGATGGATGGATGGATGGATGGATGAATGTATGGGTAGATGTTTGTTTGATGACTCTTTTACGCACAGATTTTAATAAAATTTTGTATGGAAGTAGTTTAAGCCCCGGATTAACACACAGGCTACTTTTTATCCCGAAAAAGTACAATGTTCCCGTGGGATACTGCGTTTTCGCGGGCGGAGCTGCGGGCAAAAGCTAGTAGTACCTATAAAAAATAATTGCAAACCATTTTTGATATTGCAAACAAATCTTAGGAGTAAAATAAAAAGTGCTTTCTAATCCGAAAGTCTCTTGTTACGGTTTTCACTTTAGGTGTCAATTAAATCACCATGAAATTCATAATTTAATTAATGTTAAATACCAACGCTTATTTTGTTTATAATAGAACAAATCGGTTATAAACTTTCGTGTCTAAACGTTTCATTGACTTTTTATATACAGGTGTGTGTTTGTCTTTTTTAAATATTTAACATACAACATTAGGCTACAATATAACGTAAACGTAAACGTAAATGTCAGTGTCATAACGATAAAAAAAAATTCACGTAATTTATAGAAAAATAACATTATTAACATTTTCTGTCAAGTGACAAATGACAACTCTCACTATGCGGGCAAAGGCTATATTTTAGTGACTAGCTTTTGCCCCGCGGCTCTGCCCGCATTTCACGGGAATACTGTACTTTTTCGGGATAAAAAGTAGCATTCCAAAGCTTAAACTACTGCCATACCAAATTTCAACAAAATCCGTTCAGTAGTTTTTGCGTGAAAAATGAAAATGTGTCAAATATTAATCCATATATCCATCTATCCATCCTCACTAACTTTCACATTAATAATAGTATTAGGATGTTCAAATTATTTAAAGTAAGTATTTCCTCAAGTGTCAGCGGATTCGAGGGCAAAAGCTAGTTTTAGTTGTAAGTGTAGCTTATATGTGTAGCCTATAGGTGTAGGATGTAGGTGTAGGATTTAGGTGTAGGTTGTAGGTGTAGTTTATACATTCCAGTTCACAGTTGAGATAGAACAACGTGTTTTGGTACTAAATTCGAAAAAAAAAATACTAATAAAATTACATTGGGCTATCTAATTCGCTTAGGTCATTAACCGCACATAAACAGCTGATTTAAAGGGGAATCAAAGACTTTGCCTAAATAACATCAATAAAATCATCTGATGACCTTAACATAAAGAGCGTAATGTAATTTTATGTGGTATTCTTTTTTTTTAAAAATTTTTTATTACTATATTATGCCTCGACGTCTTTACATAGACGGTAGATTATAATATGCCCAAAATATCCGTAATTGAATTTAAACAACGTTATTTTTTAAGTGCATAATTATCTATTGATGGTAATCCCTACGGTATAATATAAAATTAGTCTTACAATGGTCTCCACTCAGCCACATGTGCATCTATATCGGGCATATGCTCAATGCATCTGTTTATATTTTTGTTTTGATTGTCTCTAGTGCATGCTCAATACTCAAGTTACAAAAATACGATGCTTTTCACTAAATGCACATGAAAGTTTATATGGCACTTACAATAAAAAATAAAGTTTTGTCTGTCCGTCTATCTGTCTGTCTGCACGTCTGTTTGTTCCGGCTAGTCTCTGAAACGGCTGGACCGATTTTCACGGGACATTCATTGACAGATAGCTGATGTTACAACCCCTCGTACCCACGAGAGATTTTTGTGGTCCCGACAGAAAAAACTGCATTGCAAATAGAACTCTGCAGTCTGCGCTAATACAATAGAGCTGAAAGTGTCAAATGTCAAATTCGACAACTACACGATTTTCAGCTCAATTGTATTAGCGCACAGATCTATTTAGAGTGCTATTTTTTCTGTCGCAATCGGTGATCACTAACAAAAATAAAGTTCAGTCTTCGTTAGTTCTACGCAAACAAAGTTACATAAAAGTATTATTAATAATTTATATTCCTTAACATAGGCGACTATAGCCCCCATTTGAGAACATAGTCATGTTTAGAAAGCTGCGTACTTTATCTAAGTATTTAGTGAAAGTATTTATTATCACGCTAATTAGTCACGAGGAATTAGCTGCTAATGAGCATTGACAGTCACCTGATGGTAGGACAACAACAACATTAGATAAACGCATAATTTGATAGAAATTTTTAAAAATGTGTTCTCTACGCTTCACACTGGCCAGATTCAAGACGGTATATTCCTGTATTTTTTATTGCATTAATGAATAGTGCTCTGAATAATAAGACAGTTTACGAAAGGAATAGTATACAAAAATCAAAATTTTCAAAGATATTGCGGATTGTTTGAAGCACTTTTGTGAGTCTCGTGTAAACGCCCCATATAAAAGTCGTACAAGTAGGTGACGTCACACGCTAGTTAGTTGCTACGAAATGTATGGCCATGTGCACAAAATTTCTGATATCTCGTCATTTTGCGCGTTTATGGTAATATATCCCATAGTAAATCTTTTTGTATTTGATGTAAGTGAATTAATTATGTAGGTTTTATTCACTAATGTTTTAAAAAAATATATTTCAACTTTTTTGTGACTTCGAAACGCATGCAATTACAAAACTACGCATAAATTTTTTCTTTTTACTTTTGTCAAGTTGTTATACCTAATTATTTCTTACTTTATTTAAAAATACTAAATTTTTACATGTAGGAAAATACCCAGTTATATTATCTTTTTGTAAACAAAAACATTAAATTCGTCAAAATTCATAAGTCATTGTACTATTTTTACCCGACTACGGCGAAGCCAAAAGGAAGGGTAATGATTTTGGCAGTCTATGTATGTATATACTAGCCTTTGCCCGCGCAAATCCAGTATCGTACGGGATCACTGTACTTTTTCGGCATAAAATGTAGCCTATGTTTTTATCCAGAGCCTATTATTTTTCACCTTGTCGTCTAAGACCATATACGAAGACCTCCCATTTTGTATAAATCATTATAAACTAACCTCTAACACGATCACCATTATGACATCCTGCAGGTTTATAGTTCCTTTCATATTGATCACTATTTGTCAAAGGAAATTTAACCTTGTATCTTGGTAATAGGCTTTAAAACGTACCGTTAATAGAAACATATTGGTAATTTTTGTTATAGGAAATTAAACCTTATTGCACGGTGCTAACGGGCTCTCCTAATAGGGTTGTCGGTTTTTGTCGGATTAAGTCCAAGTTTATAGTCTATGCCTAATACGTCTGATTTAAAACGTGAATTCCCGGATTTGAATCTGGAACGCGGCATCTTTTTCAATATGGCGACTTTAAACGGCTTCCGTGATTCTGTTTATTACTAAGTCTCCGCTATCCTTCCGTCTGTCTGTCTACAACCAGGGTGTATGAGTGTATCTCATGAACCGTGATAGCTAGATAGTTTAAATTTTCACAGATGATTAATTTCTGTTGCCGCTATCCTACCTATCAACAAGTACTTACTAAAAATATAATGAAATAAAATGTTTACAACAACTTGGGCGGTTTTTTTCTCTATTTATGGTATGTTACTAGGTAAAAGGTAGGAGCAGAAACACCAGATGATTTTAAATTTTTTAAACCAACAATCCTTAACAGGCATAGCGCAAGCGCTATTACACGCGGCTATAGTATAAATGTGCGTTAAGAATGCAGTGAATCCTTAGTACAAATGTAAATGTATTAGAACACGGTTTATGCGTCATTGGTCAATTTTGACATTTGTACTGATGATTCTCTGCATTCTTAACTCAAATATAATAAAGTTGTATGTGCGGCATTTCACTATCATCGCACGGTAGGTATCCGCATGTCAAGTCTTATTAGTTTTATTTACTTACGCCCGAAATTAATAACGTAGGTATCTAAAATCTAAGGGGTCCCATATACGGTCTGGTTTTCCTTCAGTTCGGCCTGAATGGATGCAAAATCGTATCGTCTGTGTGCAATTTCTTGATCGCATCAGTCGGCCGGATGGACAGAAGCGATTCGTTCCAGTGTTGCCAGCTCTGTTCTTGCGAAACGACTAAATTCGCGTAGATTTCTACTAAAAACTACTAAAAGAATACTGAAAACTATCAAAAAAGCTACTCAACTTAGGAATCCCTAAAGACCCCAAAAAAAATTGAGAGGTGTCAATGGACAACCGGATGGAACGAAGTTATAATATATATATTATAATATAAATATATAGTTGATAATGAACTAAGTATATATAGTGCGTGCGGAACTAGCGCCTTAGGCAGGGACAGGGGTGAGGGGGCGGGTTGCTTGCTGCTCGCAGTGTTGCCGCCGCGAAGTCCGGCTCCATACTGACTCAGTAATAACATCAAGCGCTCGGCTAGCTAGTCACAATATGTAACAGTCATAACAGTCACAATGTGTAATTGCAAAATTCTACATTATTGTCAAGGTGATAAGGTCGTTTTTTGTATCATTCTTAATAGTCGTTATTACATTGTGATTTCGAGTGGCAAAAAGTGTCCTGCCAATTTTAATCCGCCTAGCCTCCAATTCGCAACGCGCCATAAGGAACTAAGTTCGAAAAACCACTACATTTTAGGTTTTGTTATATTAAAATTCATGTAGTTATGTTTGTACAATCAATATGATATATTGAGTTGCATACATTAAGTTGATATATTATATCAACTTGGACGAGTCTAACTGTACGAGTTAAAACTACCCACGCCTGCACGTTGTCACAAACCGGATCATCGGGAACACCATAGACCAGAGATGCAATAGATTAGTAGGGATGAGTCTTGAAAACCTAAAGCCAAGCCTGCAAATCCGGCGCCGGTACTTACACCCACCACTAGTGTCCATAGCAATTGTTTATAACACTCATGCCTACAAGTCCGCTTCAAGGCCGCGGCATTGCATTTGCAGGCTGGACCATCGGTATGGCCCTTATGAAAATTTTATGTGTACTTTTGTAATTAAATGCATTTTAAAGTTACATTATGTGTTATTGCTACCTATAACATTTCAAACAACTTCAGGAACGCGTGGCGTCAGACTTTTTGAGAGTGTTTTCACGCGACTGACGAAATTCTGTATTACAAATCGCTGTACCCTTGAAAATATTGATTTTCAATACACTATTTCTTCTGAGAAGACATTTAAGAGTAACATTAATTTATGCAATAAAAAAAAGTCTGTTAGCTCTGGTCTATTCCGCAGTAGTATCGTTATAAATAGAACTTTCGGTAATGAATATGAACAGTCCAGTCTCACGACTTGTTCCACCGGTTTCATCCATTGTTATTGTCGTGTAGGATTACATCTAAATCAGTAGACGATGTAGTCAGTGGGTTCCGTTCCGTGTGTATGTAAAAGTATATCTATAACTATCATCACACCATTCATTATTTACGGTTTTACCTTCAATATAGTTTAAAATTTCGTTCATAATATCATGCCTCGTAATCTCAGCCTCTGCGGCGACGCGACACAATTATTCTCTCGCGTCAATAGATTTTATCGACAAAACATATTTTTCTTCACTTGTTATGTTTACAACAAAAAATGAAAACACCTTGAAACATAGTGAACAAATAATTAATCTCGCATTATATATGAACATTCGTAAATAATTCTAATTAGATTAATCATTATAGTAGAAAAACCGGCGTATTTTAGTATTTCTTTACTATAGACATGTCGTACCATTTATGAAAAGTTAGAAACTGTAACTTTTTGTTACCCGGGCCACTAAATTACGTATCTATTGACACCTCATTCATTAAAATCGGACCAGTAATTTAGGCGCTGCAATTGAACAAAAATACATAGGTACATTGACTGCCAAAAAGAGCTTAAATTTCGTTTAGATACTATATAAGATACTCAAAGAATACTTAAATGAAGAGGGTCTCAGTCAGGCGCTGTCCTTGTCATCCTGGCAAGAGAGTGACAGCCTGTTGTTTTTGGTCCCTAACTTTAAGTAGCGAATAGCGATACTTCTGTCGTTGCGTTAAACTGTAGTCCAATCGGCATGACGCTGCCGATTGGATTTAGAACTGACCGTGGAGGGGTTAATGTTACACTGTTTATGTCAATAATGTGGAAGTGAACAATGTGCGGAGTTCGAGTTTTTGTCAGTACCTACTCACCGTGAAGAAGTTAATTACAATTTGTATGGCATTGAATTAGTTACCATTGTTTGCCACTAGGGGCGTTGTTTCGATGCCATACAAATTGTAGTTACCTTCTTCACGGTGAGTACTGACAAATACTCGCACACAGCACACTGATCCAATTCGCGATCGGTAGCATCATGCCGATTGGACGATAGGCAGTATATGGTGTACGGCTATTGTAAATCTTGTATTCAGAATCTCCCTGGTATTGCAGATTGTAGGTACTCTTACCATCAGGCGAAATGATCACGCTGACCGCGGGCTCATGTTACAGATTTCATTACTTCGCATTGCTGTTTGTTATTTAAGACCATTGTAAAGGCGCTTACGCAATGGTGTTCGTGTCGCTGTTGACACTAAATACTAAAAACGCAGTAAAATTTCGTTTCGAGTTATAAACATAAAATAAAAAAGTGTGTTCACACCGAAATGAAACGATACGTGACATGGTGCTGCATTTTCAAGATATGTAGCTATGAAAATACCGTACCGTACAATCTGTCTCTCTATGGACCTCTCTCCCTACTCGAATTAGACAATGTAAAACATTAAATACATTTAAATCTGCCCTTAAAGACTACTACCTTAGTATGTGTCGAAAGTAGTTACGTGTGTTACCTTTTCATCCATGATATGTAGTTATTGTTTATATTTATTGGTTAACATCGTATATATAATATTTTAAATATTAATTAGTTCTTATAATATTATGTATGTATGTATTTTTTTTTAGTATTTTGTTTCAATATATACTCTATATTTATAATTTTTAGATATACTTTAAGCACAGTACCCTCCTCCAGCAATTTAATCCTTTCTTTCAAAGGTTGTCTGGAAGAAATTGCTGTTTAGTAATAAGGCCGCCTTTGTGTACTTTCGTCTTGTTCTGTGTATAGTTTATATTGTATATTTATATGTGTGTGTGTAACTGTTGATTGTGCACAATAAAGTATATTTTCATTTCATTCATTTCATTTCAAAATTTTACTTTATTCATTACACAAGAAGATACACGTTTCATTGTAAGAGTTCAAATGTAAAGTGGCAGCTCGCTGCACAGCGCATGCGCAGTGTCTGATGTCATACGAAACATGTAACTTTTTGTATAGTGCATAAAGTTCAATTTAGAATAGCTATCTTAAATATGCAGCGCCGCGTGTAGTTGCGTATCGTCAAATCTCTACTAATTAATTGATCGCGATGATGACGTTTCGAAAAAAACATACCTAATTTTGTACAAAATCTTATGGCATTGAAAATCTTTATGTCTATCATTGCGAGTTGCGACAGTCAACGGCGTTTTCTGTAATTACTTTCCCTGTATAAAAGTTAGTAAATATCGCGTTATCGAATACTGCGTGTAAGATTGCTGACATCATATTTATGGGAAAATTCACTTACATTTGCTTACTTAATCTTTTGTTACTAACGTGCAAGGTCCCTTACAAATCATTTACAATTTTACGACCCATATTTCACTGTGAATATAAACCTTAATTGAATTACTTAGAGTTGAAAATCACGATGCCAGTAAAATATGAGGCAGACCACAGGTTTATGGTTGAGGTCAGTAACATAACTACCTTTTGTTTCAAGTAGGTAAATAAGCGTATCCCAGATAGGTAGACTTGTGTTAAAGTTTTATCGCTTTGCAGAATGTATTGTTCTAGAAACACACTTGACGACTATATAATAATTTAAAAAGCCAAAAACGCACTTGTAACTCTTTCTGTGTTGCGGGTATGCACTGTCCATGGGTAGCGGTAGTTGCTATCAATCGGGTGACCTGGCTTCAAAACTTCAAAACTTTAAAACTTTAGTAGCACAACTAAGTAGCTACAACATCAATTCTCGTTTGTCGGTTTAATTTCATTGTAAAACTTAGGTTTTTTTATTGTAATATGATACTAACTGTGTTTTTGTCTGATTTCAGGGCTACCTTCACGTTTGGAGGCGGGAGGCGACGTTCTCTGAAGAGGAACTGTCAGAACTGTTCAATAATATTGAAGACATTTACGCTTTTAATAGGTAAGATATGTACTTAAAAACTTTTCCCACACACCTATACCTTACACATTATAAACGTGGGAGAACCATGCTTCGGCACGATTGCCCGGCTCGAACGGATAAATACCACGACCTCACAGAAAACCTGCGTGAAATGATGCTTGCCTTGTGTTTCGCCGAGTGAGGGAGGTTGCCGGAGGCCCAAAGGAGGTTGGGCTTAAGGGCCAGGAACGCAACACCAGTGGAGTTATAAGTGTATCTACTTTGGTGTTGCGACTGTCCATGGGCAGTGGTGATCGTTTACTATCAGGGGATAACAGGGGATCCGTCTGCTCGTTTCCTGGTCCATTTTATTAAAAAAATTACACATTAGAAACAATCATTCTTCCGTTTTTAACACTTTTGATAATACATAATAATAGGTCTTTACCTATGAAATTGCCGTTCTGCAGTACTGGCCATTTCAAATCAAAATAATTTATGTTTGGCTAAGAATTCTAATTTCAAATTAATTTTATTTTAAAAACATGGAATTCTTTTTCCAAAAGTAGTCATTTGTTTATTGATTAGTGTTACATTTTCATCGCATTTCAATCTTTTTCGTCATCATGGATAATTATGGAATATGAGTACCGTCGTGGCAGCAACGCGGCACAAGCGGCACGCAACATCAACGACGTTTACGGAGCTAACACTACAAACCAACGCACCACCTGTTATTGGTTTGCTCGCTTCCGGTCTGGAAATTTCGACCTGAAAAATGAACCTCGCGGTCGTCCGAAGAATTTCCATTCCGCCATTTCCAGAATTTGGATAACTTCTTGTTGGGAAAAAAATTAAATACCCGAGAGGCAGTACAAAATGCCTTTGACGAAATTGTTGCCTCCCGTCCAGCCGATTTTTTTAAGAAGGGCATCAATAAACTGCCACTGCGTTGGCAAAGATGCATTGATTGCATGGGTGATTACTTCGTTTAATACAAATAAAAAATACATGAAAAAAATTCGTTTAAATTTTCTCATACAAAACGGCAATTTCATAGGTAAAGACCTAATATTATAATATTTATTAGTGAAGCTCATAAGTTCAATGTACTTTTATATAATATATCAAAATTAGAATTGTTTAAGCACAAGCGTTCGAGTAAATATTAAAAAAGCCCTTATTTGGATATAACCTTTTATATTTTAAATTTTTAATAATTTGTCCTTTTCCAATTTTAAGTTTTATTTGTCGTACATTACCATAAATGTTGAGCTTATCAACGATCAAAAGTCACGCGGCATTTACGTTGTCGCGTTATTGCGGTGACTGGTGAGTGTACACGGGGCTTTATCTGCCCCTATGATTGATCCATAGGGTTGGATTTGCAGGGACGTATTTTTGTTTTTTATTTAAGTCGCTAGTTTAATAGGCTAGTTGACAAAATTTGGGAATTTGTTTAAAACTATAGCTTAGCATCTATTTTACCCCAAAAATATATTATTTCTAGAAAAATAGGACTTTTACATTAGTATTTTGGAGTTTTTAGATATAAACTTGAAATCGACCGCGAAAAAGGCCAAACTGTCATGGCGTCTTGAGTGACGTCACACCTCGCGAAACAGCCGTGTTTGTTTATGACAAACAATTGTGTTTTTTATTAAATAATGAATTCCTCGTATTATAAATATTGTGTAGTGCCTCAATGTAAAAAAACAACGATAAAAACGCCAAACAAATTATTCATATATGTACCTAACAATAAACAAATATGAAGAAAGTAGTTAGAAATGGCAAGGAGGCAAGATGCTCTTACTTTATCAACTGCTTCCACAATTTATTTCTGTGTTTATTTCTAAAAACTTCAGCAAAACCGATGAATTTGGTTGTAAAAGAGGGCTGCCCTTGGATAAATCTTTTGCTGTCATATATTTAAGAGTACTGCCAACTCTCGATAATTTTGATTTCCGAAAATCACAGCTACAACTTAGAAGACGTGTTTCGCGAGGTGTGACGTCACGCTTCTCTGATTGGTGTTTAATGTCACGTGATAAAACGCCTCATTATGTCGATTTTATTTTCCAAAAATATTAATAATCTTTTATTATTTTAATAAAAAGGTTGTTTTTTTGTTCACTAATTATCATGGTTAATCATTAGAAACTCTAAGCCATCCGATTTATTCTTAGTGGAAACAAGCCTATTACGCTGGGACTATATGATCCGGAATCTGGCGGGCCCGGGAAAATACAGACCGCTAAAATAGAACTCTGCGTTAGTAAAATAGAGATAAACAAGTATCGAGCTGTCATATATGACATTTGACTCCATACTTGTGTTTGATTTTCAGCTCTATTGTATTAGCGTAGAGTTCTATTTTCTGCGCTATGAATTTCCCCCGGCCTTCCTGATTCCGGATCATAATATAGTCCCAGCCGGTATATTTTTTACCGCCTGAATAGATGTTGCCACAACTTTGCGTGGAAATAAAATATGTCTAGAAAATATTAAAAGAAAATTGGTGTACCTATACATAAAATTGAGATTGAGATTTTTAAAACGAAATAGTGTAATTAAATCACGCACGCAGTGGCGTAAGCACAGACATATTGACAATGGCGTATTTGTAACGTTATCGAATGAAAATTCTATGAAAATCGAAAGGTTTCTTATTCTGCTAAATAAATCCTGCAATTTGCAAAATGGTATTCTTATAAACGTCAAACCCGTTTTAATTAGTCCATACTTCAGTAACTACAATTTTTATAAAAAAAAAACTACAACCCGACTACGTAAATTTTATAGCCTATGTTACCCGGGCTAATATTACGAATCTATTTACACGTCAGTTATTAAAATCAGATTTTATGTGCACCTTTAGGTGCTATGGTAGGTACAAGCATACATACATACATAGACTCCCAAAATCATTACCTTTCCATTTGGCTTCACCGTAGTCGGGTAAAAATCAGCTTATGATATCAAGACGATTCATTTACAATTTCATAAAAGTAAAATGAAAGTGTAAGTTAATTACGAGAATTGGGATTCATATAATTTTCATTCGATAAAGTTACGAATACGCCGTTGTCAATTGTTCGTGCTTACCCCACTGTAGGCTGTAGTAGAATTTAACGTGTGCTTAACATCTACCGCGTGTGCACACTTTAGAATCCAGCCCTGCATTACGGGGGCGTTAGCGAGGGTTTAGTTTTATCTGAAGGGGCGTTTGTGTGAACTCGAGGTTATACTGTTTCGTACGTAATTTGTTGCTAAGGTAAATATTTCATTTATTTGATCTTACGCCGTTTTGAGGTTTCAACAACACGGTAATATTTTGCAAAAGGAACATCTTCAATAGTTGGCCCGTGGCGGCAGACTGGCAAAAATTACTTTTTAAGGGTTTCAGAGGCATAAAAATAGAGTTAAAAACAAATGTAAGGAAAATGCGCATAGACGTACGCGTGAACAAATTCTCATTGACTCTCATTATCCGGAAAATTTCGGACGGAAAGAAAACACTGAAAATATAACTCTGCGCTATTACAATAGAGTTGAAAATCGAACACAGTAATTAAAAAAAAAAAAAAACTCGACTCGAAGTAAAACTCGACGCTTGTGTTCGATTTTCAGCTCTATTGTATTAGACAGATTTCGGATAATGTAGTCGGAGGCTTATTAAGTTCGGTGTATATATTATTAAGGCTATATTTCCGTGAACACACGAACATACGAGTAAATTTGACAACTCGTCACTAGACACATCGGTTTTCATCTCTATTACATTAGCTCAGAGTTCTATTTACAGTGCAGTTTTTTCTGTCGCAACGATACGAGAGCGCACTCTGTGACTCGGTGGTCTTTTTCTACCCCTTTTCCTATCATGTACGTGAGCATGCGATTGTGTATTATGTATAGTCCGTATGGACTATACACTATAGAGTCATACTTATATCGTTGGCATTGTCAGAGGTAAAATAACTCTGAAAGGTTTGTGGTTTATACCACTTTTATTTTCATGGTACAAACTTTTTTTTCAGATCTCTCTGCTCCGAACTAAACAGCTGTAAACTCGATGCGATCTGCATAGCCCGATGTTTTGTCAACAACACCACCGGCTTCTCAGTGTATACCTCCTATTGCACTGGCTATCCGCGAACCATGGAACGGTTGGCGGCACTGGCCTCGAAACCGCAGAGCGCGCGAGAGTTTAGAGAGAGACAGATAGAGCTGCGTCATCCGTTGCCTCTCGCTTCTTATTTGTTGAAACCGGTGCAACGGATTTTGAAGTACCATCTGTTACTGCAGGTAGGTTTAAATTGTTTTTATGGAATTCTTATTCCATTCAACAGCCTGGTGGTAAACAATTGCGATTTACGGCTGCCTATGGCCACCGGAAACCATATACACCAGAGAAAAACATGTGTAACCGGTCTTTTCCTGCATCCTCCCAAAATCCTTACTCACTCGTAAGGATTTTGGGGGTTGCAGGAAAAGACGTGTCCTTTTAATCGGGGTATCTCTCCGGTCGAGCCAGCCCTCTTCCGCTGTTCAGTCTTCTCAACCTAGGCACGATTCTTGATCATTGGATTTGTTAACACGAAAATAAAGCATTTACCTTTAAGGCTGCAGTCACATCTAAGCAGTAACAACGTAAATTGCCCTAGGTCCTAGGACATAGGGCATCCTTGCACCTGCCAGCGCAGTCTACTTGTGACCAGTGACCACGGTTGCTGTAAAGTACTTTACAGCCGAAATGGGATAAACAAAATTTAAAATAAGCCGCGATAAAATCCGTAAAAATTGTTTATGTCACGTTTATTTTTCCAGAATGTAGTGAAACAGTGCGCGTCCAGTGACACGGAGTATGCGTTGTCCAAGATGACTGGTATTGCCCAGCACATAGACGACATGAAGAGGCGACACGAACACTCTGTAAGAGTACAGGTGAATATTTTATGTATATTTAGCTAATTTAGAACACTAACAGCCAAAACAGCAGAAAACTAAAAAGCTCCTTAACTCTAAGAGGCTTTCGAGTCACACGCTGTACTTGGACATTCTGCTAAGCAGAGACAGCTCCCAAAGACAAAACGGTTTTTACGAATTTTGAGTCTAGTTTACTTTACATTAATATTTGAGCGGCCGTTAAAATTTAAGTTACGTTTTATTCTGAGCCGTTAGCTCCCGATGACAGCGATATTGGGTAATAATGGTTATGAAGAATAATTAGTTTGCAAAGAAAATAATTAGTAGATACAGCTCAAGGATTCCGACAATTACTTAGTACCTACAAAACAATGAATTTTCCTCAACAATAATAATTGATCTGCATAACGTATTTATATTATTATCTCATTTTCAATACATAAAATGAGAAGAAATTAGATTTATTTGATTATATTATATTATATTTGATATTTTATATTGAACTACTAAAATACATTAGTAAATAGTTGAAACAAGAGAGTACCTATTTCTTCGAAGGATACATTTTTTTAGTGTCTGAAATTCTATGTTGACGATATCTTTTGCATGCCGGTTTGATCATACTTTTTAGCGTGCTGGCTTTAAACTTTTAAATATGTATTTGTATAAATAATTAACCAATGTTGTCTTCGTATAAATATTTCGTACAACTATTTAATTATATGATTATTCAGGAGATCCAGTCGCTTCTATATGGGTGGAACGGACCGGATCTCACCACGTACGGAGAGTTGTGTGCCGAAGGGACATTCAGGTAATATATAATTTCTAACAATCGTTATTTTTTATATACGCTTTATTCCTTTTACAGTGGGGCAAATAGTCAAAAACTAATGATAACAAAATCATGAGATAAACTTTTGGTGTTCTTCCTCCAAAATTGAATTACTTACAACCGTGGACTTATATATTAGGGACGGGGCATATCGAGGCTAAAATCTTTGAGTGCCCCATTGGCCCCAAACTAGAGTTTTACATTTGAAGTAAATTTAATACTTATATACTATACAATATACATAATAATAAATTGAAGATTTTTATTATAATCTTATAGACTCAGACATCCATGACCTACGAACACAGAATACTTTTTGTTCCCTCGGCGGTATTAAACCAAATTGTCTTCTAGAGGTAAAAAGAGGTTATTTTTTAATACAATTTTTATAAATTTAATTACATTCCAGAGTATTCGGCGCGAAGGCGATGCGTCACGCCTTTCTCTTCGATAAAATGCTGCTGGTGACTAAGAACAGGGAGGATGGGATACTGGCCTACAAGTCGCATATCATGGTATATATACTAAACTAGATTTTACCCTCGGCTCCGCCTGCGTAAATACAGTATGTGTTATTCCAGAGCTTAAACTATTATCATACCAAATTTCACTACAATCAGTTCAGCGTGAAAGAGTTATAAATATTCATCCATCCTCACAAACTTTCACATTTAAAATAGTAGAAAAATTATATAATGTTCTTCATTACAGATATTTTGGGCACATTTATGTAAAGATATTTAGGCAGAAAAAGTGATAAAAATTACGAAACAAAATTGTACTAAATAAAATCACTTTACGCTCTTTACGGCGCCGTTATGGTCATTTACCGCATACAGCTGCATGTATTGATGTTATTTAGTCTCTTTTCCTTTAAATCAGCTGTTTCTGTGAGGTTAATGACCTTAGCTTCTTAGAGAGCGCAATGTAAATTACATTATTTAGTATTTTTTCTTCTGTCTAATGTTTATTAGACGTCCGCGACTTCCTAAGTGCAATAAGAAATCTCGCGGGAACCGTACACCTTGATATGATAAAAAGCAGCATATGTGCTAATCCACAGCTTAAACTACTACCATACTGAATTTCAAAAATCTGTTCAGTAGTTATTGCGTGTTGTTACGGGGGAATTAAAATAGAAAAAAAAAGGTCTCCGTGACAATAATATATATTTAAAAAAATAGGGGTCGTGGGCAGAAGGCCGTACGGTCTGGTCTAGCCTCTTGGTGTCTGAAGGGTATCTAAGGGGCTTTAATCCACGTTGGAACTTAGCTGAGGATCCAGGTGTCTAGCACGTGGCGGATGCGAGATAGGGCTCCAACTCCTGGAAGCTTCTCCGTCACCGCTGCGTCCGTTCGTCGTAGATAGATCGTCTCAATAAAAAAATAAATCCCCGTCCAATGACTATCAGCACTCTGAACTCCAGCTAGATATAAGTCCTTTTAATTGGTGCCTCGAATGCTGTAGTTGGCAGTGTTTCGTGCCCCAAACCAAGTTCCTGAAATATTCACGATAACGTGTCGGTAGGAGTCCGGTCCCACAGCCAGTAGATTTCAAACCCAAACGATCAAAATCACGGGCTGTGTGACCATTACAAAGAAGGTAGGCAAAATAAAAAAAAGCTAGATAATATTAAGGACAACCAATATGATACAAACATCCTAACATTTTAATAGTGCTAGATTGGAAAGACGGGAAAGATGAAACTACAAATTGAGCACGTGGTATGGCCAATCAAATAATTGACAACTAATTTAAAAGGGTGTTATTTTACATGTAAGAATACTGCGTTTAATTACAAGCATGATTTTACAAACATTCACAACACAGATACACTAAATTACTCACCGTGATACACGGGATTAAGAAATATAAGATACTGGAAAAACTTTAACAATAAAAATTCAACTTCGTCTTCTAGCAGGAGGAAAAAAGGCCCTGTCATCTCGCGACAGCCCTTATATACTCCTACTGACATAATGTTTTTTTTTTACTGACAACTAGCGGTAATGCATAATCCAACCGCCACAATAAAGAAATATTGGAGATGAAGCTCTAGTTACAAAACCTTTGCCAATAGATGGCGTCGTCTAACATAATTTAGTTATTAAAGTTAGCAATAACAGCCAATAGATGACGCTAGGAGCGTCATTATAAGTTATATTAATGCGTTAAAATGTAGCTATGCTACAGTGTAAGAGAAACAAATATCTGTTAAACTACTCAACGGATTACAATGCATGCAGTTTTCAGTAATGTATAGGGTGATTCAAGAGGAAGGTTTATATGTATAATACACCAACCATAAGGGGGTTGGTGTATTATACATATAAACCCAAACAACGTTGCTGTCTTTGTCTGATGCATTGGAAAAGACACTTGACAGACAGGCAACGTTGCTTAAGTTATCCGTTGTGTAAATCTTTTTATTAGTAAGAGGGTAGATGTTGCCCACGACTTCTTTGGCACAAAAGGCAATCACGAAGGAACCGTACATTTTGCTGCAGTATGCCTATGTGTCCTTCCCCGTACTGGATCAAATTTCATCAAAATCGGTCCAGTAGTTTCAGAGCCAAACATACAAACAAACAAATCTTTCCTCTTTATAATATTAGTATAGATTACACCCGTGTGAAGCCGAGGCGGGTCGCTAATGCATTATAAAAGGTAGAGATGAATAGGTGTGTTTTATGTTTCCAGTGCAATAATATGATGCTGGTGGAGTCTATAGCGGGGGCGCCGCTGTCCTTCCACGTCATACCCTGGGACGCGCCTCGCTCGCAACTGACGCTTCAGGCCAGGTCGCCCCGACACAAGCGAGAGTGGACCTTGTTGCTGAAGCGGGTAGGTTCAGATTTATATAATTAAAGGTAACAATGGGACACAAACTCGAATATACCTTATTGCCAAAGCGTGTACTTTCAAATAACATCGTACGAATATAACAGATGTATAACAGGAACACCACTGTCGCTTCTGATGATGCTGATGAAGTGTATTCTGTTTTTGCAGGTGATTTTAGAGAATTACAACGCGGTCATACCGTCTCATGCAAGACAGCTTGTAATGGAGTTAGGACAGAACAAAACTGATGGTAAATTAATAATAATATATAGTTGGTATATGGTTTTAAGTCTGACAAAAATCAAAATTATTATGTACTTTAATTTTTATATTATACTCGCCAATAATTGCTGGTTTTCGTTTATTTATATTTAAACTGACATCTTAGTCATGCAATAAAAACTATGATTTACAGATATTATTATAAAGTCTATTAATTTTAAAAGAGACCTATTTTATTACAGACGATATTCTTGCTGAAAAGTCACACAACCTCATAACGCAAGCATCAATGAGAAAGCAACTTTCAGCACCAGAGTATTTAGAGAAGCGAAAACTCGAAAGGGAAAGAAGAAAATCCTTCGAGTCAAACTCAAGAGGAAGATCAAAGAAAATCAATAGAAAATATACAACCGGAAGCTCAAGAGATACTAGTAGAGAATGCGATTGTGCCCATGTATCAAGTGAAAAAGGTGTCGATTATACTTGTGACAATTGCTACATAGATCTATGCTCAGATTGTGAAGCAGAGGTCGATAGGGAAAAGAGGGAAGATAGATGTACATGTCAAGAGAAAACTTCGGAGCAAAAGTGTCCAGAATGTGATAAGGCGTTACAGTACATAGATGCGGGCAGTCCAGAAAGAAATGATACAAAAATAAGTTGCAAATGTTCAGACTTCAATTCATCTCAAGAGAGTTTTACCAAAGATTTCACAAGCTCACTTCACAAGACAAGAGGCTATCATTCGTCTGATAATATTATTGATTATGTAGAAGCAAAAGACTTAACCGATACGAAACATTCGTTGACAAACGTGAGAACTATTCAGAAGACTTGCTTGAAATGTTGTAAAATTAAAGAGAATATACCGGTTACTGATTCTATAAGTAAACTACCCGCAAGAAAGTCTAGATGTAACGATTTAGAAAAATCCAAAATTGATACCGCGAGATCGAAATCAAAAGATGATCCGCAAAGATCAAAGCTATCAAAAATAGGTACTTGGAGGCGAAAATCCGAACCTGGTCTTCAACAGAATGCTATTATAATAAAGAAACTGCAGGACAGTGATGGCGAAAGAAACGAAGCCAACGGATCTGAAAAGATAGAATTTGAATGTCGAAATTGTGGTTCTAATAAAATTACAAGAAAAAGTAAATTAAATGAAGGACCATTTATATCTGATTCCGAAAATGACACCAGACGGAAAGAAAATGTCAAATCTAATTTAGAAATTAAAATGTACAATACAAAAAATATGCCAAAGAAAATAACGAAGATTAAAAAGAATAGGGCTAAAGGGCTAAGATTAAATGATACTTCTGCGAGGTTTTATACTGATTTCTCAACGGATATGTCGACGGAGAATATTTTACACATAACAGAATCAAATGATAGTCTCAATATAGATAAACCAAAATCTGAAAATTTGCCACCGGAATTACTGACCAAATTAAGTAAAGATGAAGACATCGATGAAGAAACCTATAGAAAATTAATAGAAAAGACAGATTCATTTAAAAAGAATGAGCTAGAGAAAGTGAAGTTTTTAAATAAACAGAAAGTGATCAGTGAAGGTTCTGAGACTGATGACAAGCAAGATATTACACAAGCTAATCAAGACGTTCAAGAAAGTTGCGAAGAAACAGAACAACCTCTGGAGCAAATTATTTCACAACTAATATTGCAAAATAGAGAATTCCAAAAGCTTTTGAAGAAACAGCAACAAAGAAGTAGTGGGCAAAGGCGACATCAAAGACTACTTAAGTCTTATTCCACGCCAGAACAAGTTGTACAATCTAAAAATGATATGTCTAAACTTAAACCAAAATATGGTCGTCAATTATCAGAGAACATAAACGTGGAGATTGACGAACCAAATATTATGTCTAACAATGAAACTGAGGATGGATCAGACGATGATCATATTTACGAAACTTTAAGAGTGGAAAGTAAATTAGATAAACTGGCACATGATAGTAACGATAACAATAATTTAAAAGCCAATATGCTTAACGATTCGTCACAAAGCTCTTCTTCACCCCGTACATTGTGTGTAACCGAAAGTAAACATTTTCGCGGGCCAGAATCTGACTATGTCTATCTATCTTTCGATGAGATCAAACGACGTGAAAACTTAGATGATGGAATATACGATGTACCAGTTACACCTGAAAAAGTAAAAAATTCTGAAAACAAAAATGATTACTATGTAACTATGGAGAAGCAGGGACCTGCTACTGCCGATGAAAATTTATATGACAGTCTAATAGAAGTTTGTAGAAGAAAGAAAGAAGTTCCTGATTCCTTACCTGTAGATTATTTACCGATGAGTCCCGATCAGCAAAGTCCAAATACACCAGAAATATGGTTAAGTCGACAAAAGGAGCATTTTAATGTTTCAAGAGATAGAAAATCTGGATCACTTCCTAGAAGCTTTCAAGTAGTTACAAGTGGCCAAGAGGACAGTAATTTAAGCACATTCAAATGTAAACCAAATAGTAAAACATATTTGAACAGAGACGGAAAAGTTGTGAGTGCAGATAGACCATTTACTATAGCATCAGATCAAAGTGAAATAAGTTACGATGATGTTGAGACGTATATGAGTGAAGGAGATATTCTTAAATTTAATAAAAATTCAAAGGCGAAACAAGAAGAACAAACCCAAGATATAAGTCAATCTACTTTGGAACTAGAAGAAGAAATTGATAGATGTTACAAAAATAATTTTGAAAGAGTTAATTTAGATACGAATAAAAATGAAAATATTCCAACTATTCAACCGAACCCAAATATATCTTCAACTTCGTCGTGTGAAGCTTTGACTTTAGAACAAAATAGTGAAAAAGCAAAACACGTCGATATTATTCACCCTGAACATAAAATATACAAACCAACAGGCAACGTATTATCTCTTAAGAATGTTATAAGTCGTTTCAAAAACCGTACACCACCTAAAAATAATGAAGATACTGAAGTAAACGCTAACGATATAAAGAGTGAAGTAAAAGATTTAAAAAGTCCTACGAATGAAAAAAGGTCTGCTTTGAATCCTAGAAGCTATTCGAAAAATTTACTGCAGCGATTTAGGAGTATTATTGGTGATGAACAACCAGATGATAATCAAAACAAGAACGAAGAGTCCAGAACTCCTGCTGAAAACGAAGCGAATATAACAAAAAGTGATATAACAGTCATCGTTACAGCTAGTAGTGATAACAGTCCAACAACATCAACAAATATTACTTTAACAGACGCACTTAGTAAAAGTGTACATGAACAAACTACAAGTGATAGTCAAGATAAAACTATCATCGATATAATGTCACAGAGTTGCGATAACCTTAGCCCAAAAATAATTAGATCGAATTTTGAAAAGAGTGTGAGTTTGGTTACAACAATGTCACAATCTACTGGCAGCAATTCATCACCTTCGAAATCAAACAATAGTTCCTATCAAAGCTTAAATAAACTACCAATTTATATGCAAGGTAGCAAATATTTAGGTGCAAGAATTGCTCAATCAGATTATGAAGATCCAATGACCTTATTAAGTGAAAGAAGTGCCCTTAAAAATGTTAATGTACTTATAAACAAAAATGCCGTGAGGCCTGACAGTTTATTTTCGAATTCTTCATTCATCACCTCTTCTAGCGAAAGCACGTATCACGAAAGTAAAGCAATAACTACAAAGACTTCAGAAAAAGTAACGAAATGTAATTCAGACGAAAATTATTACGAAAAGTCTTTCGAAAAGATAGAACAAGTTACAGACGACGATGTTTTTAGAGATTCAGCTGTTTATTCTGATCAAGAAGATGATGATGTGGTGGAAAAACCAAAAGTAAATAAAAATGTGACTAAAATTGAAAACATTAAACAAAATGTTTCATATAAAATGGTAAAAAGCGCTACAAGTAGCGCCACGAATACTCAGTCGAAAGTAACAGTTACGGCTCATACAGCTAAAGAGGAAAAAATCGAGATTTTCAAACCTGTTAAATCAAAAATAGCTCCTCCGGTTCCTATTAAACCTAAACTGTCAACCATTCCCTCAGTTCAAACTGTTACTATTTCTGGCAAAAGAACCAACCAATCAGACACTGTAGAGCAAACAACGAAAAATGTTAAGTCTGCGGTGACTCGATCAGAATCATCACCGCTAGTTAAAAATAAGGTGGGATTAGCTGAAACAAAAGATACAAAAGAAGGTAGTAAAGAGGAGTCCAAAAATAGCATTCAAATTAAACGTTCCAGTTTTGAAAGAGCTAGTCTTGATTCTGCAACGAGAAAAACTAGGGTAGTTCTAGACAAAAATGTAGTGCCTGATCCGAAAGCATCGAAGTCAGTTTTAGAAAGGCGTTTAGAGATAGAGAAAATGTCGACAGCACCAGGCAAAGTGAATCAAGGTAAAAAACCGGTGCAAGTAACTAGACCGAAATCTATTACAAAGAAAGTAGCGTCGTTCGAACGAAGTGTCAGTAGTGAAGTGACAGTTTCGACTAGTGTTGCCAGACCATTCATTAATAATGTTGTCAGACCAAAAAACGTTCAAATTTCCCATGGCTCTAGCGAAGTTGACTCTAAAGAAAGTTGGGTAAAACAGGTCGTCAACAAGTTTCAATGAGCAGTTGGTATTTAGGTTAATGTCGTATTATGTACTTAAATTCATTATTGTTAATTCATGGGCGATAGAGGCATGGAAGAATTTAGTGATTGCTATTAAAAAATATATGAAAACTTCAAATATTTAGGCAAAATTGTTGCCAGTCTTCCTTGCTTCTATTGTCTATGTTCCGTTGTAAATATTGTTTTTATCGTCAAACCTCCTTGGCTTGATTCGTGCCATAGACAAAATAAAGTGCCAGCACAAAAAATCACCGCACTTGTAAATAAAATTGTTATCATTTCTAAAATTATTTAATTGTGCCATCGCCTTTAAATAAAAAATAATATTATAATTGTGCAATGGAACATAATATTTATTGTTAGTTCTAATTTTAGTTCAGTAGTTACTAACACCAAAAAGTAAAAATTTAAGTGACATTTTTCAATTATTACTTACATTCCTTCTTATGCTGCCAATGTAAAATATCAAGTGTCTTTGGAAAACCGTTATATTTTTAACATTTATTAATATACCTATTCACAAAAAAACACGATGAATTGGATAATTTGTATTTTGAAAGTGTATACTTAATTTTTGGAGACTGCTAGTGTGTTTTAAGTTTAGTTTTAAAAATTTTCTCATCGATTATAAGAACTAACACTAAACAGTAACCTATACTCTACTTAAAAATATATTTTTTACACTTGTAGTTGCAAAACTTTATTTTTCTACGTATTCAAATATATCAATGTATTAAAGCTTTCATACAAAGTAGTGATAAATCAATTACATTTCTGTAACTATTTTGACACAGATTTTTTGCAATATAATTTTTTTATTGAGTTAAAATAAAAAATCAAAGTAGTTTTTTTAAACACGATGCGTCTGTGACAAAATAGAAACAATAAAATAAATTATACACTCATTTTAAGTGAATTGAAGTTTATAAACTAATAAGTATAAAAATATTTTGTAATAAAGACCTTAAAAGTGCAAAAAATTGTTTTGTTTATGATTTTTGCGAAAAAGAAATGTTTAAAAATTCTTCTGTTTTTTGTTGAAAATATTTTTTTTGCAAAATTCATATTTAAAATGATAAGCAAGTGTTGTGAACTTCTACACATACTGTAGAGTAGTTTTTTTTACTAAGTATTACTAATGAATATTGCCGAGATTAGGATAGTATTGGAAATAAATGATTTTTGATATTTTTGAGACTTTTAATAAGGCATGTATTTATGTATTAAACTTGCGACAAAACAATCATATTTTGGGTGTGAAAAAAAACGAATATTGAATACTAAATTACAAAGTTGGCGAAATAATGTAAGGAACAAAAATTCCAAATCTGGCGACTAAATAATACCAAATTTGTTCAATGAATATTCGAAACTGGCAGACAGATATTATTTTAGCGAACAAATAACCATCTTGGCGACAGTTTAGAGTACACATTTCATTTAAGAATAGGCACATATATTTTCCTTATTTAGCTTATTCAAAAACATATTAAGCAGCAAAACGAGCGCACATAAAAACCTAAAGGAGCGTACAAAATTCCCATTTCTAATTTTTCTGTTTCCCATTTTTTTTAAATGGTAGATAGGTATTTATTTTTCTAAAAATTGATATGGGTGTCGTTTACCTGGTTTTGGGGCTGCTGGATACGAAAATGACATTAATTTTGAAATTCCAAGATGGCAGACATACTTCATTTATAAAAAATAATAATATGGGTGTCCTTTTGTAGGTTTCTGGGGTTGCTGATTACAAAAAAATAAACCATTTTGAATTTCCAAGATGGTAGACATTAAAAAAAAAATATAGGTGTCCTTTTCTATGTTTCTAGAGTCGCTGCTTAAAAAAAATCATTCATTTTGAAATTTCAAAATTCGCCATATTTCATTTTCTGTTAAATTGATATGGGTGTCATCTTCGAGGTTTTTAGGGGTGCTATACAAAAATGTTATCCATTTTGAATTTCAAAGATAAAATATAATAAAATAAATTTCTAGATTTAACGGGCCATGTTAATTACAAAAAACAAATAATTTATTTACAAATTTCAAAGTGGCGGATGTATTTTAATTTCTGTAAAATTCTTCTATCTCGAAAACGTTGCGTCCTACTGAAAAAAATTTGCTCCCCCTTAGTTTGCAACCAAATATTTTCTTTATGATGGGAGAAAAAGAACGCTTTATACATCGCTCGTATCTCAATGTAGAGCATTTACTATTTTTTTATAAAATTGCTTCTATCTCGGAGACGGTGCATCCTACTGAAAAAATAATGAAAATTTTCTCCATCTTAGTAACTCCGCCTACACATATTTTGTTCATGATGGGAGAGGAAGAAATTTGAAAATCCTGAATTTTCCAACATTTCTATAGCTTTATACATCGCTCGTATCTCAAAGTAGGCATATTTCGGATCTATAATCACTTCTATCTCGAAAACGGTGATACCACCCCCCCCCACTCCCCCCACTCCCCCCAAGTAACTCCGTAATCATGTATTTTCTTCATGATAAGAGATTTTTCAAAAATTTCTATAGCTTTCATAACTGGTACCTCGAACTACAAAACATACTGTGATAATAATCATCAATCCTAATCACCATTCCCAACAACTTTACGAAGAATTAAAAATTCTCCATTTTGGATATTGAAATTGGAAGACAATTTTGTAATCAGCACCCCCAGAAACCTGGAAAAGGACAACCGTATTAATTTAAATTAAAAAAATGTACACCATTTTAGAATCTCAAAATGGATTTAATTTTCATATTATTCTGCACCCCCAAAAAACTTGAAAACGACACCCATACCAAAGGAAAACAAATTCCAACTGTATCCAAAAATGCGATTTTCCGTAGCCTGCAAATTGAATTTTTAGCCAACCATCATATTAATTCGCTGCCAAATACAGTATGGTCATGTGCAGTCGCCAACTTATTTTTTATTCTCAAGATTCATTATATCCCTTTTAATTATACTTTTAGTGTGACTCTTCTTTAAATTTTTCTCTGCTATTTTTTCAATATCCGACTCGAACGACCAATATTTAATAGGGGCCCCACCGCATCGTAGTATTCTATACTTCTATATTCTATGCTAGCAGTAACCATTGTCAAGTGGGGTATATGACAAAAAATATTTGGAAAGTATCTTATAATTAAAAATAATACAACTTGACTAAAAAATAACAAACTGTAGTGAAAATTTAATATGATATGCTTTATGCTATGAATATGTTGTTTTTACTTACTGATGACGGTTATATGTCATTATAACATACAAAAAAAATTATGAGTACGTACGTACATACAAACATAATAACGTCACAGACGGCTAAGATATTATATTAGGTACTTCAATATGAAATATATCCAGGTATTTTAAGATTAAATATTTATAAGTCATAGTTACACGTATATTGTTATAGACGAGGCATGTTTAGGTAAAACCTCTGATGACGTCTGTGGCTCAGTGGTTCAGCGCGTTGGTGCTCAAGCCGGGGGTCGCGGGTTCGAATCCCGCCGAAGTAACAAAAAGTTTTTCTGTGTTCCTGGGTCATGGATGTGTATTAAATATGTGTTTGTTATAATAAAAATCTTAAATATATGTATAGTATAAAAGTATTAAATATACTTCCCGTTTTCTGGTACCTGTAGGTAACAGAAGTTCTTCGCATACTTAGCACGGGGCCAGATTGACGTGATGTGAAGAGTCCATAGATATTATTATTATTATTATAAACTGTCTCCATTTAAATGGCCCCACTTTTGGAGATTTTGGGGCCATTTTGACATTTAAGGTATATTGTGAAATCTAGATGGCTGACATTTGAAGTATGGTGAAAACGAAGATGGCCTAAATTTTTCTTGTATGAAGTGTTATTCTGTCAAATGTAGTTTTAGTTTAGTTAGTTTAGTTTAGTTTGTAGTATCTTTAGTTTTGAAATCTTTGATTATAGTACCTATCTTCGCCGTCTGTGATGCCCGTAATGGTAAGCTTTTGAAACGTATACAAATAACTGTTTTGCATACGTAGGCCACTTTTACAATCGGTATAAGGACGTACCAACTACCAAGATACTTAAGTTGCGTGCTGAGGTTTTGTGTACTGAGCTACTGACTTGCAGCCATCTTGGAATTGTCTATACTTACTTGCAAAATACTTGCAAAATCAGTTAGTACTTGCTATTATTTAAAATTTAAATATCGGATTAGGATGTGGTGTGTTTTGGAGATGTACAATATCACGGGTTTCAATTCTGACAAAATAAAGTGTTAACAGATAAGTGAGTCTTTATACATTTTGTTTTAATGTAAAATGTTAACCCATGTTATGACTTAAGGTTAGACGCACTATGAAAAGGATGTATTTCATATACAGTAGAGCCAAGCTTCGAACACTACCCACACATTTTAATTCTACAAGCCTAACATCCGAAACTCAAAAACTTAAATCAACCTCAAATTAATGGACAATAAAGTAGGCAATGCAATATTTGAATGATAATGAAACCTTCAAAATTATCTTTTATTTTTATACAAGAAAAAAAGTCTAACAGTACAAATATTTTCCAACATAAACAAACAATAAAAAAAAAGAATGTTCTTTTTTCAAACGCAAAATGATGGTTCGTGTTTCCTGAAAACGACGCCATCGCGTGCGCCAGACAGCACGACATACACCACCAGGTACATAGACCGAGAGCTTCGGGACGAAAAACGTATTTAATTTAAACGGAGCTAAATATGTTGTAAGCTTACTGCCTTATAATATTGTATTAATTATTACTTGAAAACGATATTTACATTTGTAAGTGCACGATTACAGAATAAGTTTATACTATATAAATAAGGTTATAAAGGTCTTAAAGCAATTAAGACCAGGGCACCTTTATAACCTTATTTATACAGTATAAACTTATTCTGTAATCGTGCCGTCTCGCGTCGTGATTAGGGTCAATTCACACCGTCATATCATTTTAAACTTCATTACTATATAATATAATATTATTATTATCGCTTTAGAAAATTATTACATCGCGTGGCTGTGAGCAGCTGTAGTTGTCTCAATCGAAACTGTTTTATAGCAGTAGTAGTGTAAGGAAGAAATGTTTTAAAATTATATGACAAATGATAATGCTGCTGCCCGCAGGCCGCACCGCTGTCGTTTCGGTGTAAATTGACTCTTACCGCGCTTACCCTTACTCTTTACGCGCTAAAATTTTGGACTAGAGAATATCGTATATTATCTAAATATATCACCAGCCGTGACTGTCTTTCTTCTTAGTGAAGCGGATTACAACGCAAGCCTGCTGCAGGTTGGTAATAGTTAAAGGTAGTACATTAGTACATTTTATTAAAATTCTAAATTAAATCGAGTTATCAAAATAGTTACTTACCAAATAGTTAAAAGAAATAGGGGTGTGGAATATCACATTTTTTTAATTAAATTTTAAAATTGTTGATTAAAGATACATAAATCTGAAAGAAATTGGTATTTAGATTAACGCGATTAAAATTATAAGCAAATGAAAAATATTGCCCATCTCTTTCGCGCTAAACGATTTGTTACGTCACAAGTTGTTACCGCAATACATTTTATAATGACAAATATATGACGGGTGCAACTCGTGACGTCACAGGCCGATATATCGCTCTCTTTCATACTGTAAATTTAAATTGTTTGTATCTTGGGTATTTTTTAAGATATGCGAAAATGGATTCTAGATTGTTTATTAACATGTTGTCTAACATCGAATAGACGGAAAAAAGATTTTTAGGCAACATGCATATTATTTATAACACAACATAGTTCCGTCAGCTCTTGGTCTATAAACGTCCTAAGAATTGACGAGCAAACCACCAGACACGGGAAAAGGGACAAAATGAAGTAAGAAAATATTCCATTTTCGTTTTGAATTTCGAACTAGACAGTGAACGTTGCAGCGTTCTCATTTCAAATTGAAATAAGTATAATTTTTAATTGTCTCTTAAAACAGCCAGTATTAAAAAGATATAAGTACCTTTTTCTCATTTCAAATATTTTTTTAAATATTCAGCCAGCATTCTTGTTATTTTTTATTAAGTTAAGGGATGGGATCGACGAACTATTTAGGCAAATCTAAGTTGGGATATAGAGCTAAGAGCGGCTCAAGCGGGGGCTCTGATCGCGAGATGAACGGGAAATACAGACGCACTAAAATCAAGTAAGTAAACTAATATTTTTTTTTAATTATTGGTATTTTTTTAAAATGAGCAACGATAAATTAATGATCGAGATCTTCGAAAGAATCAACCTTAATACCTACTTTAAACATATTCCTATTAATACTTAATGCTACTCACTAAATAAAGTAGGTATCTGTAAGTAAATCAAAATCTTTGAGATTTCACTTGCAGCACGGAGCACCCACCGCCTATGTGGCTGTAGCGAAAGTGCTTAGCTGCCACTCTGCTCAAGCCAGAGATCGCGGGGTCGAATCTCGCCGAAGGAACAAAAAAGTTTTCTTTGTATAAAATTAAATATATTATTGTGTATAATAAAAATAAAAATATATGTATACTATAAAAGTACTAAAATATACACTTCCCCCGTAACACAAGTTCTTCGGATACTTAGCACGGCCAGATTGACATGGTGTGAAGCTTTCATAGATATTAAAAAAATATATATATTTTGACTAGGTTATATAAAAATAGGTTATAATAGTAGGTTTAATAGTTATAATAGTTATAATAGTTATAATTATATTATAATATTATATATATTATATAATATTATTATTATAATATTATATAATAGTAGGTTAAATATTTTGGGCGTTAAGGCGTGTAGACATTAGATAGTATAATCTTGGTTTGGCGAGTGAGTACGGAGTGGAGCCAAAGCATATGTCATAATAATAATTATTAAGAACTATAAACTATAATCGGGGTTTAAACTATAATCGTCTATGGGGGAAAAATCAATGCGACCAGTGTCACAATATAAGGTTTGGTAAAATCAACTACGGATATTTTGGGTATATGATCTCCTATAAAGACTCTATATAAGACCCTATAAAGGCTCATATAAAGACGTTTAGGCAAAATAAATATTTTCATACTCAATGTAAAAAATCATCTCATATTGGGTGAATCCCGCTCAACGAAAACTCACGCATAAAAAGGAAGTTTTTTTTTCGAGTACAGCAATTACTTATTTTTATGCCTAAAGGTCTATACATAAGCAGTAGATCATAATTATGCCCAAAATATCCGTAATTGATTTTACCGAATATAAACAATATGTCGCTCTTACCCCGTCTTACCTTAACAGTGTTTTTATAGCGGACATTATCCCTATCAAGAAAGGTACTAACTAGTTAGGAATAAATTTTAAATGCAGTAGTTACATAAGTTATTAGCTAGGTTGTATGAAATCGATTTTATATATTATTTTATTATTATATTTATTGTATATTTTCTACGCAGATTATTGCTAGTGCAATAATCTGCGTAAAAATCTATAAATGCCTCCAATGGCAGCCTTTCGTGCTTCAACGTACTTACTTATTTTGAAAAGATAATAAGTCAAAGAATTTTTTTTCTACTTAAGTAGTGTATTTAAACCTACCAAAAATTAAATTAAAATCAACCGAAGTTAAACAACATTTGTACTGTTTACTAACTTGATTTTAATTATTTTAAGACACTTCAACGTACCTAAGCTCAAATAAACTTTTTAAAGAACTGTGCCAATATCGATATGTTTACATTTTTTCTTTGTGAACATTTTACTCTATGGTAAATGGGGGTTTACCCAAAAAGTTGCGCTTTGTTTACGATTATCAATAACTATAGCAACCTGCAAAAGTTTAATCAATACTTACGTCTTACTGCTTACATAAATATAACACAATCCACACGCGCCTACTGCGCTGTGCGTCAGTGCGGTTCTATTTTCAAAATGTTACTTTTGGTTTTATAGTATTCATTTTTTTTTTAAACAATGTATAGCACCAACTTTTTGCACAGGCGGCCAAATAAGATGGGTGAATATGGCTTGAAGAGAATTCCTGATTATACAGAGTTAGCTTATAAAGAGGCTGTATCGAAATTGAAATACTTTTTGTCGGGAAACAGCGCGCCAAGTGTAAGTTATATTTTTTTCCTTTCTTTTTTTACTTTTTTATTGTTTAATGCCTATTCACTGTTCAATGCCTATCCGAAAATAATAATATTTTAACAGATTAGGCTGCGACTATATTATCCGGAATCTGTAAAGCCGGGGAAAATTCAGAGCACTGAAAATATAATTCTGCACTAATACATTATAAAATAGAGTTAAAAATCGAACACACATGTGTCGAGTCGGAGTTTTGCCGGGGAATTCAATGGGTGACGTTGTGGTTTTTGTATTTATTTCCTAAAATTTGTTTTATTTCGGTTCTTAATGTGTAATATTGGTAGAATATTAGCCATTAAATATTCGTTAACGTGCACCAGTGTGGGCAAGTGGTAAAACTTAAAAAATCGTGCTATTTTCTGTTCCATCCAAAAACTCCCTAGGAACTTTCAGTAAAGCTTCTACCACTTTACTGAATCGACTGACTTGACTCATTGACTGCACTGACTATTTATTTGGACTTTGACTAGACTTTAGACTTAACGATTTAGGAATACGGTATTGAAAATTGAAACGTAAAGTCTATTTCCCGCATTTTTAACTTGACACTGAAAATGGTTTAAGCCGATGCCATATATTTAAATTAAAATATAAATAAAAAAACTGTTGAGTCAAATGTCAATGTCATATATGATTCGACTCGACACTCCGATTTTCTACTTTATTGTATTAGCGCAGAGTTCTATTTTCAGTGCTCTGAATTTTCACGGGCCCGCTGGATTCCGGATATTAAAGGCCTAGAATTATAATATCGTGGTTTAAATTTAACACACAGGTACGCAGCTACGGATCCTACAACAAGGAAGATGACATAGGCAAGAAATACCAGATGCTGGCCGAATACAAGCCCAAACCGCGACTCACTGCTAAGTACACCAGTTTATATGCTGATAGTCTGAATAACTATGCTCCTCCGCAGACTAATGGTGAGAAACTATTCTACTCTACTGCTATGAAGGCCTCTGTGGCTCTGAGGTTAGCGCGTCGGTGCTCAAGTGGTGGCGAGTTCGAATTCCGCCGAGGGAACAATAAGTTTTCAATGTTCCTGGGTCATGAATGCGTATTATGTGTTTAATATACTAAAAATCTTAAACATATGTATATGTAGTATAAAAGTATCAATATACTTTCCGTTGTCTGGTTCTCGTATCACAAGTTCTTCGGATACTTAGCGCGTGGCATGGGGCCAGATTGAAATGGTGTGAAGCGTCCATACTCATCGGTTATTATTTGTTTATGATTTATTTATTTTATTCTTCATGTAGACATTAATAAAGACACATTTGAAAGTTATAACAATACATTGGCGTACTTATCTCTTTAGGATCTCTCTTCCAGCAAACCTATAATTGTGGATGCAAGTAGAGTAGATAGGGCAATGTACACAAGACAATATTATAAAATAACTAAAACATTAACATTCAGACTTAAACTAAAACTTATACAATACCTATAAATAAATTAAGATACTAACAATATGAATATATGTATTTAAACATACTTATATACACAGATCGCAATATAATATACATACATACAAATGACAAAATTTTATGAAACGAACGACTATTAATTAAACTGCTCCTGTCAAAGTAATATAAATATAAACTAAAAATTAATCTAATGATAGATAGTGCCGTTTTAAACGCAATTTTAAATGCATTAGTTATTTACTGCAAACTATAAATGGAGGTTTGTGTCTCTTTCTCGCAAAACTACGAAATGGATTTTGATGAAATTTGGCATGGTAGTAGTTAAAAAGCTTTGGATTAAAACACTGGCTACTTTTATCCCAAAAAAAAACAGAGTTCAATTTTGAATAGCTATCTTAGAAATGGAGCGCCGCGAAGCGTCGCGTATCGTCGTAGTGTGAACTGATCCTTAACTGACAATAATTACGAAACTTTTCCAGGTGTTTTAATTATATAATTTCGAGTTATTAATACTGATTATATTTATCCAGATCCAGCTCCAGCACCAACCGCCGACACCAGCGCCAACCCCGACGTGGTGCACTTCATACAGAAGCAGGAGGAGTACATCGAACAGCTGGAGCGGGAGAGCCAGTACTGCCGGGTGCGTGGGTACAGCTCGTATTGACTTTTGTTGCAAAAGTCTGGCTGCGACTATATTATGATCCGGAATCCGGCGGTCCCGGGAATATTCAGGTCACTGAAAACGGAACTCGGCGCTAATACAATAAAGCTGAAAATCAAACACAAGAATATCAAGTCAACTCATGTGTTTAATTTTCAACTCAATTGTATTCGTCCAGAGTTTTATTTACAATGCTCTGAATTTTCTCCGACCTTCCGGATTCCCGACGATATAGTCCCAGCCTTAAGGTACCCTTCCGATCTATGCGACTGCGATGCGAAACGGCACAGACAGACCTAACCTAACCCAACTAATCCGGTTCTCTGGCCACGTTGACCGGTCGCGCGACGCGCGTCGCGGGAATTGTTCAGTGCTTCCTATAAATTCATACTAAGCAGTGGCTCCGAGATCCTATTTCGTTCACGGGTCGCGGTCTCGCGGCTACCTTTAAACTAGACTAGCTTTTGTCCGCGGCTTTGCCCGCGTGGAATTGGGTTTTAAGTGTGAGTTTTTGTCACTTCACGCCGTGAAGAAGTTGACTACAATTTGTATGGCGTCGAATTAGTTACCATTGTTTGCCGCTAGGGGCGTTGTTGCGATGCCACACAAATTGTAGTTAACTTCTTCACGGCGAGCAGTGATAAAAACACGCACTCTACACACTGGTCAAGTGGCAACTAGTTCTATAGACCTACTTTTAGCTGCTCCTATAAAACTTATTCACAATTTTAAATGAATTAGGGCCTGTTTTACAATCGCCTAATAGCTGACGAATAGCTTTACCCGGAAGTTTTATCGCTGCTTACTTTATACTGAGCGACAGAGACAAAAGTTCCGGTTAAGCTATTTTTCACTTATAATGCGTTTGTGAAACAGGCCCTTGATATTTAAATAATTGTTTTCATGCTTCCACAGGACGAACTGAACAATCTTCTCGGCAAAGTCAAAGAAGTGATATCGGAGAACGAACACCTCCACGAGGCTCAGAAGAACAAGATTATATCGCGAATGTTCCACACGTACGAAGGGTCCGACACTGATGATGTTGATGATAGCACGGGACTGGACAGTGATAATAAGGTATGCTTGAAACCACGAGGCTAAAAATTTTCAGTACCTACAGTTTTACGAGAATTCTGCGAACGAAGACGTATCCTATTTGGCACAGTTAAAATTTATGTGGAGAAAATACATGAAATTAATAAAATCAGATTATTAACACACACTACCATGCGTTCAATAAATACAATTTTGTTATAAGGTAACGTTTGTCAAGCTGCCACTACATTTACATTTTTTTATCTAAGAGACAAAAGAATCCATACTTAAAAAGTTCAAATTAACCGTGCCCACGTAACTTTAATATACCTGCCTACTAGTTTGCCTCTTTTAAAATTGTTAACTTTACCTGAATCCCAATTCTCACAATAATTAACATTCATTTTAATTATATTTTTTTTTATAAACTTATTTTTGGAGTTTAGACCAATCAAAACGGGTTTGATGTTTATGAGAATAACATTTTGCAGTTTTAACTTAACGGGACTGGATCGCAACTGTATTATTACAGGATTTATTTTGCAGAATCGACCTTCTGTTATCTCTCATTCTTCTTATTAATGAAAGAGAAGGCTAATATTATTTAGACAAACGATTAACACTAACAGGAGTTGGTGAAATTAGGACCTATAAATGTATCACCCATAGATGGTCTCCGATGATGATGCCGCGCTATCTAACAACAACTGCTCTGTGAATGCGGAAACTTATTATTGTAGTGTGGGTTTATAATATCATTGTGTGTAAGACAATTTCTGGTGTGCGTGAATTCGGTACATACATCACGACACGAAGATTTCAATATTACTGGCTCGGGCACGCCGACTTCAGCGCACTATTTTTTGCCGCATTTTTCAAGCACGCCAACGGTACCTTGTCAAGCACCGCGACCAATCATTTATCTATGGTATCTAATCACTCAATATATCGTCAACATACAGGTAACCCCACTGAAGTCCCGCAAAACAAGACCACGCTCGACCAAGCTAGAAGGTCCAAACATCGTGTTCGAATCCCGCATCGCTGAGCTGGAGGCGCAGTTGACACAGACCAAAATTGATTTGAAGAAAGTCCAGGTACCTATCTAATGTACCAATTAAATTTTTCGCTAAAATTTTTAAACTGCGGCTCCGTCCGCGTAAATACAGTTTCCCACGGGAACACTAAGTACTTTTTTGAAATAAAAAGTTGCCTATTTTTTAATTCAGAGCCTAAACTACTACCACACTAAATTTCATCGAAATCCGTTCGGTAGTTTTTGCGTAAAAGAGTATCAAACATCCATCCATCCATCCTCACAAACTTTCACATTTATAACTTAGGCCTTTCATCCGTTATTGGATGATTTCTACAGTATTTTTCGGAGCGAAGTAACCACTCTTGAAATACTGTAGTGCCTGCGACAGCTGGATTTTTAAATGTCGTATGGTTGCTCAAGCACATACGGCATTCTCACAACACAGTCAGCTTAGTCCAGAGGAATAAATGGTCAATACGTCTGGGGCCAACCATGTGCGGGTTTCCTCACGATGTTTTCCTTTACCTTTTCAGATCTCAAGTACATTATACGGACGCTCCGTATAATGTATTTGAGATCTGAAAAAATCTCATTGGTACACGCCACAACCTGGGAATCGAACCTGCACTCTCTCGAGTGCGAATCAAATGGTCTACCCACTAGTCCACGGAGCTCGTCTGTTTTAAAAAGTAGTACACAAAAAATAAAATACCGTCGTATGTCAATAACCCAGGACTTTGGTAAAAAAAAGTAGCGTAAATATAACCTCACCAAAATTTCAGAAAATTTGGTCGACGCACCAAACTTACAATAAATATTGTCATGCAGGACGAAAACAACGAAAACAAAAGGAAGCTGGCAGCGGGTCTCGTGGACTCTACATGCCTGGATGGATTTAAGAGACAGATTGACAACTTGCAAAGGTATTAGCGACAGTTCACGCCGAGACGCATCGCGACACGGCTCTGCATTTTTAAGATAGCGCTTCAAAATTGAACTATATTCACAAAACGACAAGATACATATTTAATTGCAAGAGTTCAGTTTTCGAGCTGCACCGAGCTGCGTATTATAGCGCCGCTTTTGCGATGCAACGTGTAGTGAACACGTCTTCTTGAGTAGGGAATAAAGTTCAATTTTTAATAGCTATCTTAAAAATGCAGCGCCGCGTCGCGTCTCGCTGTGAGCTGATTCACATCACGTTTGAAATAATTTCAATCATCCTCAATTACCATTGCACGAACCATAATATGTAAGTAATGTATTATCATTCAAAATCCTTTTTATAGCCTCTTACAAAATAGCTTTAACTTAGGGACAAATCGACACTCGAATCGCAAATATCTAAGCTCAAGCTGAACCTGGACCGACGGGAAGGGGACTCGGACAACAGACACAAGAGGGGCTCGGACATAATAGAACAGCAGCTGAGGGAGGAGAGGAACACCTTGGAGACGGAGCTGAGGCGTCTGAAGGTGGGTTGAAACTTGAAATGATGATGATTACTGTCCCAGTGGTAGGTCACAGTGGCGAAGGCTGGTCCTCCTTTATAGGAAAGTGGCAAGCCCTAGCCTGTGCAATAGGTAGGGATTTTAATGAGGGTATTCAAAAGGTAAGTGGTAAGTGAAGCCGATAGGAATGGAGTTATATGAAACCGACGCCACTGGTAAATCACAGTGGAGCATTTGCGAAGTTAAGATGTTAGAAGCCATAACCGATTCTAAAAATACAGGCCTCTCAATCGCTGTTAGAGTTAGAGCTACCACAGAGTAGAAAGTATATAATTGATTTAGTGCAGAGATTAGAATTTTACTAAGCGGATTCCGGACTGTGTAGTCCCAGCCAAGTGTTTTCATTTATGACGAATAATATTCGTTACGTTATATACGTGATGTATTATTATCATGACAATAATAACACAGGAGGAGCTGGCATCGGAGAGGAGCAAGACTCGCGAGCTGACCGGCGCGGGCGCACGGCGCGCCATGCAGGAGCGCAGCGCCGCGGAGCTGCGTCATAACACGCACACTGAGCAGCTGGCGCGGGACTTGGCTGCGCAGTATGAGCTGGCTGCTAAGTTGGAGGTAAGAAACTTAATTCGCTTCCAAACCAAAAGAAGAAAAACAAAAATGCTATAATGTGCATCCATAGCAAAGGCTTAGCTAAGCCCTCGTTCCCACGAGCGTTTTTTGTGGTCGCGACGCGACTGAAAAAACAGCACTGTAAATAGAACTATGCGGTAGTTCAAAATAGCTGAAAATCGTGGCGATGACAGCAGAGGCAACGCGCGCAAGCGGGCGCCATAGATACCACTTGATAGAATTTCCGTTGAAAAAGTCGAAATTTTGCATGACGTAATATCTTGACGGCCCCATAGAATAAAAATGACTTACAACAATTCCTATAAGTTGCCTATGACAACCTAAAAAAATAAAGATTTCATGTATCTAGGGAGAGTAGGGGCCTCATTGAAATTGGTTCTTACAGTACCCATACATCATCCTATCGTTCAATCAGCATGACGCTGCATGTTGATCCAATCTGCAGTTCGTCCATATACACCACAAACGTCTAACTGTCATGCCAAATCACGCCCATACACGGTCAGTTCTAACTGATCCAATTGGCAGCGTCACGCCGATTGGACAACATGCAGTATGGTATGTAGCTACCCTTATTGAAGGCACAAAAATATTTAAGCATTTTATTTAAACTTTATATTTATTTTTACCAAAATAATTGTCTGTATGTCAGTCGAATTTACATTTTATGGACACACAGAAACAGTTAAAAAAATAGGAATATCACATTTTGAACTTAGATCTAAATAACAATAGTATTGTCCTACTATATTTAATAGCTGTGATTGAAATAAATATAATAAAATCATCATTTTAACGCAAAAATTATAACATAAATAAATTATAAGTCTTATATTGATCGTAACCATAAAATTACGTTGGGAATTTTACTATGGAACTTTTACCCACGGCGACCAAAGATAAAATTAGGTAATATGTAAGCGTAATTACATCTGGATAAACGACATATATATAGATCACATATCTGCCGGTGGTGGGGTAAATATAATTTAACACGTTACAACGAATTTCCACATTAAATATTTACATTGATCGATTAACAATGTATCCCTTTGTCTCCACTCCTCCATGGATCTGTATCGAAATAATTACGGGAAATGAAATGTAAACGAAAATTGTACAATCTTATAGTATTTTCATTAGTGATCGTCACTTTTCTAAACAGCGGGACAAAAACGCCCAATATCTTTTAAACTAGATTTCCTAAGGGAAGGGACGTGCATAAATCGCGTGAGACGTTATTGAGGATTTTTTTCACCAAAATACGTTATATTTGCTGAGATATCCTATTCCTAAATACCTTACGTAATTTATGGACGTCCCCCATTCCCAAATTCTCAAATCCTTCTTAAAGTAAGATTCAGAGACCGTGACTGTGATGAAATGAGCCTTTAACATTAGGAAGCGTTTGAGAATACAGCTGTATACAGCTAATTTTCTTATTTATGTTATAACATATTCTTATTTTGTTTTTTACATAAATTCACTATGCTTCATGGAGACTAGAGGAAAGGAGCACAATATCTGTAAAAGAAAGTGTCCGTCAATAGTCAAAAACAATAACCCGACTACGTAAATTGCCTATGTCACCCGGGCCATTATTACGGATCTATTGACACCTCATTTATTGAAATCGGATCACTAGTTTAGGCGCTACGGTGGAACAAACACATAAACATACATAGACAGCCAAATTATTTTTCTAACCATTCCTCTTGGCTTCGCCGCAGGGTAAAATGCGTATAATGTGGGTGGCGCTTTTTTATCTTTTAACCCTGTTTAAGTTTTTCTACCGTGGTTTGGAGATTTTTCATCATTTAATAAAATGTTACACTTTTTCTAGACCTTTCATTTGATATATGTGTGACAGTTCTACAAGGGTAGGGACGTTTCGCCTCTTCTTCGCTTTGAAAGATCAAAGAAACTGGCAAAATTAATACGGAGAATTAAATCTAAGCATCTTCTTAGGTTATATTTATAAAAATATTTTCGACAACCTACGTGAGAATATAGAACATTTATGATTTTGTGAATTATTTCTAAAGTCTATGAAGGTCGCCAAAAATTTTAAATAACTAAACTCAACTAACTTCACTCCATCTCTTATTGCTAACTTCACATCACAAACACTTCTGACTCTAGCGCCACTATGGCCAGTTTTGGAACTGTTATTTAATTACTTTTGTCGAGAGCGATGGTCCTCCTTTCCTTTAGTCTCCATGACACTTCCTATTCCTCATAGGAGTAGATACCTCATACTAGACAGAGACCACAGAGACAGACCTCCATTTAATTTTTTCATACAAAACAATTTAACCTCAAGCAGTTCACACATTCAGCCAATTCATAACATTCATATACAATTAATTATTTAATATATTATGTACATTTGACTTGATTATTAAATAAAAATAATATAATAATTTAATTTGTCCTTATGGCCCAAGATCCCAGGGTCGCCAGACTTTACTTATATTCTTACGGAGAATGATGATGCAGTGCATGTCCGTACTTACAAATACTAAATTCGCCGTGGGTCAAAGGGAATTATCTACATCACGTATCACCGCCATACATTTTTCATAACCAAAATCGTTTTGCGAGTAAGAAAAAGATCGGTATTATTTTTATTATTATTATTATTTATTATTATCGCTATTCGTTTGATTGTAACTTTTAATCGCTTCAACCTAAATACATAACAATTTATTTTAGGTTTAATGATAATTAAACCTCACTTTTCAACAACTTTTAAATTTAAATATAAATAATAAACAAAAAATTAAGTAACTCCCGTCATTGTCAAACACGTCAGATTTTAGACAAAAGATAACTAAATCAAAGTTCGTTTGGGGGCTACGATGTCACGGACACACACTAACATTTCGTCCGTAAGAAAATAGTTAAAGTCTTTCGGCCCTGGGATCTTAGTCTATTAAAAATATTGTCTATGTTATCGAAGTCTATGTTTTAATCATCAGCAATCTCAACTTTAATATCCACATACGGTTTGTCCACACTATGCGAGGGACTGTTCACACTGGATCGCACTGCAGACGGACTAGCGCTGGTTTCAGACACACCAGACCTTTCAGACACCCCAGACCTATTGGAACCGCTGATGGCAAAAACGGGATTAAAAGATGGCGAATCATATTCCCCCATGGCAGCGTTGTACAGGATGTTGTTTATGAGATATTGTGTTGTATGTTTCGCATGTGAGCTGGTTAGATTCCTTACTTTCATAGCCACATGCTCGCCGAAAACGTCGAATTCGTCTCGAGCCGTACGCAGCTCCTTAATAATGTCTATCGCGTCAACATTTTTCTCCTCGTGTCTCGGCTTCTTTCGAATCGCGACAGGAACTTCTTTCTCTTTTTCATTGTCGCTCGTTTCCTGTAATAGAGATGAAATAATGTTCAGTTGGAATATAGGAGGCAAACCAACGGATCGCTCGATAGTAAGCGACATTGAGGAACTCGAAAAACTTTGGTAATCGACTATTTTTGTATGAACAACCGGAGAGAAGTTACATGTAAACTCATTAGAAAAAGAGGAAAAGATGCAACATTACAAAGTTTTTATTGTATCTTTTTTATGGAATAAGGGTAAATTTACAACTTACCCACCACTGCAACTCCTGTGTAGCCAGGATCGACAGTGGTAACCAACCGCAAAAACCCTTTGATATGATCTCAGGGGCGCCCGGGGACATAAAGTTTTTATTGTATCTTTTTTATGGAATAAGGGTAAATTTACAACTTACCCACCACTGCAACTCCTGTGTAGCCAGGATCGACAGTGGTAACCAACCGCAAAAACCCTTTGATATGATCTCAGGGGCGCCCGGGGGACATGCTAAATCTGTCTTGGAACCCGCAACGAAATTAATCAGAAGATTGTAGGAGGAGTAGGAAGTATTCGTATAGTACGGCATCCTCTTGTGGGAAAACGCTGCGGACATTAATACAATATTTGTGCTGCAGAAACGTGCTATACGTTCTATTTATAAGATGTCGACTTTTGAATCTCTAAGGGAAAAGTTTAAAGAAATAAAAGTTCTGACTGTCGCATCTCAATACATTTTGGAAAATGTGTTATACGTAAGAAAGAATCTAAACAACTTCAAAAAGAAATGTGATAATCATTGTGTAAACAACAAACAACTTACGGTACGGTATGCCTTACATAAAAATATTAAGGCAGGACGTTGGCTTTGCAAAAGTTTACGACGGACCGCTCCTATTGTAGCCCTATCTGCCCAAGCCGGTGCGCCATAGCATATGCTGTCGAGGTACGTTGCATTATAAATTATTTTGAATGTTTTAAATGAAAGGCCCCATGTCGACGTTGATATTTTTGTGAAACAATAGAAAGAAAGAAAGGCATACACTACACAGTGCATGTGTAGTGTATGCCTGATATAATTTGAAACGTGTATCTTTTGGTGAATAAAGTTCAAATTTGAATAGCTATCTTATAAAAATGCAGCACCGCGTAGAGTCACGGTGTGAATGTGTACATGAATCGCTCGACAGACGGTTGCCACCGCAATTTGACACGCGAGTTCAAACTCAAAGCCCGCCAATAATAGTACATTTTCAATATCTTATTCCGGAATTTTCTCGTAATCCGACCAGCCCGGGAAAATTCAGAGCACTGAAAAAAGAACTCTGCGTTAGTACAAAAGAGTTGAAAATCGAAGTGTCGATATAATTAAGATATTAACATTTGACTCGACACTTGTTTTGTTAGACTTTCAGCTCTATTAGTTCAGAGTTCTATTTTCAGTGCTCTGAATTAATCCCAGCATTACGGAATCGTATAATGTAGTACCAGCCTTAGACTTGGACTACATTATCTGGAACCTTTCGGCCGGAAAAAACTCGGGCGATTTTTAATTGCTGCCGTGTGTTCGATTTTCAACCATTGTATTAGCGCAGAGTTCTGTTTTCAGCGCTGTTTATTTCCGGCCGAAGAGATTCCGGTTTTCCGGGATTCCGGATTACGGTCAATAAGAATATTCGATTCTTTTTCTGTCACCAGGCGGCGCTTGGTAGCCCGACTGTCCTTGTCGTGTCAAGAAGCTGTCGGATGTCACAAATTTAAAAACACTCATAGTGTCAATTGACCGTCAATAGTGACAGTCATTTTTATTTTTCCCTACTAGTCCGCTTTAATTTGACACTATTGACAAGCTGCTGGAATTGCAAGCGGGACCGTGAGAAGGCGCTTTAGAAAGATAACACTTTATAACAGTACACCGATATATAACAGTATACCGATATATAACAGTACACCGATATATAACAGTACACCGATATATAACAGTATACCGATATATAACAGTACACCGATATATAACAGTATACCGATATATAACAGTATACCGATATATAACAGTACACCGATATATAACAGTATACCGATATATAACAGTATACCGATACCGTATAAGTACAGTTTTCCACACCGATTTCGGTGGCGGTGGCTGGTTCCGTCGAAACCAGGCCAGCTACGCAGGAGTTATTTTATAGCGCCCATTTGTATGCGCAGTACACAAGAGTACTCTCTCTTCCTTCACTCTCGTATCACCTATTGGGACGGATACCGACACGACTGGCGAGAGATCAGGCGAGAGCCTGCGGTGTCCTAACCAGACTTGACTTGTAGTTCCAGCTCGGGAATCGAACCCACGACCTCCAGAATCGAGAGCCAAGCTTTAGCCACTGGACCACAGCGGCTAAAATAACAAATTTTTTATATAACATTCTGTATTATTATGGGTATAAACTATACAAGGAAACATTTTAAACGTGGGAGCGCCACGCTTTGGCACGAATAGGCCGGCTTGACCGGAAAAATACCACGACCTCACATAAAAGCGGCGTAAAATAACAAAGGTTACCGGAGGTCCAAAAGGGGGGTTGGGGACATTGAGCACTAGTCAACGCAAGTGCGCAACACCAGAAGAGTTAGAGTACTATTGTCTCTGGTTCACTGGCGAGTGTCCATGGGCGGCGCTTATCGCTTACCATCCATCAGGCGAACCGTCTGCTTGTTTCCTGGTCCATTTAATTTAAAAAATTAAACCTTCACACACGAGAACTTACTTTAACACGATTTTTCAAAAACATCATTTTCTTAAAAGCAAACCACGTTGATTCTTCGCCATTTGGCTTTTTTAGTTCTCTTTGAAATTGTCCAACAAGAGATCTAATTTTTTTTTCAACAACCAATCTTTCGACGCCGAAAGATTTTGCAATATCACACCAAGCTTCATGTTTTTTATTACGATCTTTATAATCCTCCAAAGATATATTCCACAATAGTTCTCTCTCTCGAAACATGTTAATCAGTTTAAAAACATGCTCGTTCGTCCATTGAAAAGACATCACACACAATATTAAACCTTTTTGGAATTTGTTTACCACAAAAAATAAACAGGAAAACCAAAAAAGACTGGTTTGAAAATAGAAAACAAAATGGCGTAGGTACGCTCGCGAATGAGAACGAATATCGACTGACGAACGAAGTTATATAATGTTGCTCAGCAAATAGTAACAGTGGGTGGCAGTGTTGCTGACTCACAAAAAATTCCCCCGAAAGTAAAGAATAAAATTGTTGCTGGTTGCATATAAAATTAATATTACGGATTTCGCGACATCGCGACTAATTTTTGGTAACCTTCATAATCATCACGACTTATTTTAATCTTTAAGTTTTCACAACGATTCAATTAATTTACACTTTACAGATAGCTTCAATTTATTTACAGTAAATAACATTTGCGTTAACTTGAAAAATAAATAAAACATTAAATTTATAAGAATACGGAAATAATTTAAAAACAAATTCTAAGTTTTTATCAAGATATACTAAATATGTATTATGGTTCTTTAGTTATTTTTCAAACCACTCGTGTTACTATTTAAAATAAAACTAATATTATAGTCGATAAATAAAATATAAGATCACTAACAAAAATAATGTTATGACAGAGTGAAAATAAACACTATCCGAAATCTAAAAACTCGGACAGGAAACACTCCCTTTACATAATACATATTTATTTCCTCACTAATCTGGGGAAAATTCCTAAGTTAACAACACTGGTGTCACGAGCGCGTCTCCCCTCGTATTACGTTGAGCTGTGCTCCCACACATTTATATACATTGTACAACAAATCATATTATAGCATTATTTAGTATTTCAATACTCAACAAATGTTCTGTTACACTCTCTATTGTTATAACTACGAGGAAGGCACTGAAAATTTCAGGAAAATTTCAGGATTTCTGAAAAATCAAGGAAGTGACACAACATTACTATTTAAAAATGTATTTATTGCTTTTCGAAGTATTATCCGAAATTTGACACATTTTTGCATACGATGGAACCAATCATTGAAGCAACCATTCCATTCGGAAGTTGGGGTCTCCAAAATGGCCGTTTTGTAGGCGTCCACAGCTTCTTCAGGTGATGAAAATCTCTGACCACGCAATTTATTCTTTATTTTAGGGAAAGTATAGAAATCATTAGGGCTTAGGTCGGGGCTGTACGGCGGATGGTCTAATAATTCTATGATTTCTTGCTCTAAAAACTCTTTTGTTCTGTGCGCGGTGTGAGAACTCGCATTGTCGTCATGGAGAATGATGCGGCGGTTGCAGTTCTCTTTACGGAGTTCAGAAACGACCTGTGGCAAAGAAATGTTAGCATACCATTCTGCATTAACCGTTCTTTGTCCCTCAAGAGGAATAGTCGTAACATGGCCGGTTTTGGAGACAAACGTGGCCACCATTTTTTTTGCAACCCTCCGTGAACACCCAAACTCGTGACTGGATTTTTGTTTCGGGTTCGTACGCGTATATCCAGGATTCGTCACCTGATACGATCTTGTATACAGCATTTGAGGATCCTGCGTGGAATCTTTCGAGAGTTCTGACGCACCAAGTAACGCGAGCCGCTTTTTGCTCTTCACAGAGCAAATGCGGTATCCATCGGGAAAACAACTTTTTTACACCTAATTGTTCATGCAAGATTATTTGTATTTAACTCATGCCAATGTCTAAAGTTGCCTGAATTTCGCAGTATGTCACATGTCGATCTTCCTCAATCAGCTTACGCACAGCATCAACGTTTTCTTGGGTGACTGCAGTTTTTGGACGACCTTGACGGGGATCATCACTGAGCTTGACTCGTCCACGTTGAAATTCAGCAAATCAGCGATAAATTGTGGTTTTGGATGGGGCTTCATCACCAAATGCAGAAATCATCCGGTCAACACACTGTTTTTGTGTTAAAGCACTTCGAAAGTCATAATAAAACATCGCCCTAGAATTTTCTCGAGTCAATTCCATTTTCTCAACGACTAAACAAGTTTGACAAGACCTTGTGACAAGACCGAGAATCTTTTTTTAAATAAATAAACGGTATTCGATTTTTAAAACCAAGGAGGTTTAAATTAAAAAGATTTTAATATGACAGGAACAGTGGAAATATTTCCATTCCCGATACTTTTAGTGCAGCCCTCGTACTACATCTTAACTTTGAGTAACATTCTAGAACTTTTGTGGAGCACCTAACCATACTACTATTATGCTGGGACTAAGTATATGTTCCGGAATCTGGAAAGCCAGGGAAAATTCAGAGCATTGAAAATAGAACTCTGCGCTAATACAATAGAGCTGAAAATCGAACACACAAGTGTCGAGTCGAATGTCAATATCATACATCAGCTAAGAATAAGACTAAGTATATGTTCCGGAATCTGGAAAGCCAGGGAAAATTCAGAGCATTGAAAATAGAACTCTGCGCTAATACAATAGAGCTGAAAATCGAACACACAAGTGTCGAGTCGAATGTCAATATCATACATCAGCTCGACACTCGACACTTCGATTTTCAACTCTATTGTATCAGAGCAAAGTTCTATTTTCAGCGCTCTGAATCTCCTGGGACCGCAGGCTTCCGGTTCCTATAGTCCCAGCCTTATAAATTTTTACTTAATGATGCGCAAATGTTGTATTACCGTTGCGCAACATTTACTATTATAACACGTTTCGTGACGATCAATAAAACAACATTCATCCATCATTTAAAATAAAAAAAAACACTCTCAACGTGCCTAAAGCACATAACATCAAAAAATAATAGAAAATTAAAAATTGTACACCTAGCGCCATCTTTGCATTGAGCCGTACTTTGGAAAGTTAACTTGTTATTACGAAATACTTCTTCGACAGATGGCTTTATATCCAAAATCGTGTAGTGACCTTGTAATTTCGCTCTAAACGCCGCTAAAGAGGTTTCACTTGAATATAATTTTGTTTATGGTATGTTATATTTGTGATTCCACGTTGCACAAAAAACCACCTACTTTCACTAATCTCTCTTGAAGTCTTGAGCCTAAATAGCTTGAGAGTAAATAAATAAATGTGATCGCTGTGTAAAATTGCTTTTTTACATCTATAGGCGCTAAATAGCTATCAGGCGCTTTTATTATTTTCTACTAGATGATCATAAGGCTCGAAATACAGTATCCGAAATCTCTCCGGCCGTAAAAAGACATGAAAATAGAACTCCGAGTTATTATAGTAGATCTAAAAATTCAACACACGAGAGTTAGGTTTTTAAATTGCTGCCGTGTGTTTGATTTGCGACTCTATTGTATTAGCGCAGTTTCATTTTGAGCACTCTGAATTTTTCCGGCCTTCCGGATTCCGCATCATGTAGCCCCAGCCTAGAGTAATTGATGAATTTATGTTTTTACTTACATAATAAATAATTGGGGTTGTCGTCAAAGTACTCGACTCAGGATTTGGGTGGGTGGTGCTCGGGCTCGGTACGGGGAGTGTGGAAGCATATACTGTAGTCTGTAAAAAACACAACATACAATTTTCTGGAATCTCATATTTAGTAGTATCACTGACACAATGACAGCTCGAGCAGCGGCGAATGTCAGCCATGTTGACGGAAGCATAAGGTTGACACCGAAATAATTCTAAACGCGTCAGACAAATCAATCATAATTATATGGAATTATAATGTCAAAGCATGAAACGATCGGCGGCCAGCCCCGTGAACCAAAGTCCTGGCTGGAAAAAACTCACGCCCCACTCGTCGCGCGCACCCCCGGCGTAGTCTAGCCACACAGCTGCGAGCTGTCAATCGTGTAAATCTATCGAATGACGGTTCGTTACGTTATTCCTACTACTATTGTAAATGTAAAAGTTTGTGAGTATGGATGGACGTTTGTTACTCTTTTACGTAGAAACTATTGAACGGATTTTGTTGAAATTTAGTATGGAAATAGTTTGGGCTCTGGTTTAAAACATAGGAAACATTTTATCCGGAAAAAGTACAGTGTTCCCGTGGGATACTGCATTTACGCGGGCGGAGCCCTAGCTAACTAGTAATATCATTATTTGGTAGTATTACAATTATCCTTTTGGCTTGGACAGAAGAATAATACAATATAGAAAGAGTACTAAAATCAAAGCCGTCAGCTATCTATCTCATAAAACATCAATAGCAAGACTCTTATGAGTGAAAGATAAACCAAATCCATGTATATCCGTTTTTTTCTACGGTTGTCACGCTTTAGTATCTTTATTAATATTATTAGAACTCTTCAACTTTTCATGCATTGCATTTCATTTCATGCATTCAACTTCAACATGCATTTTGAATTACTCTAGCGCCTGGGCGTACCCAGCTTATGGCTTAAGGCAAGTCAGATTTTAAGATCAGATCGTCTGGAGCTGTTTTGTCATACACACTACTCAAATACACCAACATAAAACATTAGGTGTATGTATTGTAGTATGTAGGCATGTAGGGCAAACGGCCCACAAGTGCTTTATAGGTAGATAAATAAATATAAGTAAATGTGACTACGCATTTTTATTTTATTTAAATACTAATGACCAGGGCCCCATGCTCTAGCGTCTGTTGTATTTTTTTTTCTCAATAACATTTTCTTGAACTTACCTTCCTTTTTTTCAACCTCCACACCTTATCTTCGTCAAGTTGTCGCCAGGAGGGCGTGGCGGGAGGGTAATCATCGGGCTCCTAGAGGCATTGTTTAAAATATTAATAAAAAAATTAGCCACATCCTAAATGTTGCCTAGTGGCTAATTTCACATTTTTACAAATTTAATTTAAAAATTCTTGAATACAGAATACATAAATCTAATAGAATAAGTTATTTAGGTTCACGCGATAAAATATTATAAGAAAATGAACACTGCCCATCTCCACGAAAACGATTAGTGACGTCACAATCTGCTACCGCCCTACATTGTTTAGTGACAAATGTATGGCGGTAGCACGTTGTGACGTCACAGGCCGATATATGGCTCTCTTTCTTAGTCTATATGCTCCAAAATCCGTAAGGCCGAGGAAAATTCAGAGCACTGAAAATAGAACTATGATCTAATACAATAGAGTTGAAAATCGAAGTGTCGCGTGACACTTGTGTGTTCGATTTTCAGCTCTATTGTATTTGGCGCAGAGTTCTATTTTCAGTGCTCTGAATTTTCCTCGGCCTTACGGATTTTGGAGCATATAGTCCCAGCCTTATTGTAAATTTAAATAATACTTGTATCTTCATTCTTTTTTAGGATTAACGAAAACGGGTTTTAGAATGTTTATTAACATGCTGTTTAGATATAAATACACAAAAAATACTATTGGCAACATGCCTAAAAAGGTTCGGATATCTTGAAACAGATGATATATTTGCTTGGCATTAAAAAACTATATTCAGGAATATAAAAGTTACAAACTGAAAAATATCATGTTGAACACTCACATACACATTTTCCATCTCTCTCTCTCTCTCACACAACACACACACAGTAATGCAAACTGAAACTCTTAAGTTTTATATGTATTAAAGATTAATTTTGTTTAAAACTTACTGCATAATTCACAATACCAGTCTCTGCGGCCGCCATCTCTATACTTGTGGCGCACTCGTGGCCAATTGCCTTCAATATCTTCTGCGACTGGTTGGACAGTATTGGCACAGAGTCGCTATTGCCAGCTTCGGCTTCACTGTACGCCTGGAGCACCCTCAAGCCCTCCGTCCTTGCCTTCTTCTTGAGGTCTCGCCAAGTCTAAAAATGATAAAATTTATATAGATAGACGCTTGCACCGCCGTAACCGCTAAAAGTAGAAATGTGAAATTTGAACAGTAGTTTTAATTTACAATGTAGACGTCGAGTCTAAGGGTGAAATAGGGTAGGGAAATAGGGGGAAAGTTTGTATGGAAATACTTTAAATCTGCACAGTATTTGATGAAAATTGAGATTCATGCTCTTAAATACATTTCACTAAAAACATGTTTCAGGGTTTGTTATAATTCACCCTCTGATGATGTCATAAGGGTTGAAAAACTTTTAATGCATGAAATCATTGTCATTAAGCTATAAAAAAAAAATATGTCCCGATTTTCATGAAATTTAAAGAAAAAAGCTACTTATACATACGTACATAATAGTTTTGTTGATTCTTACTTTCTACAAATATTCCAAAAGCTAACAAGAAGTCTTCTGTTACACGATTTAATGCTTATGTAAAGACATTTAACCATAAGCCATGACCATGGCAAAAGTAGTAGTTTTAATTTACAATGTAGACGTCGAGTCTAAGGGTGAAATAGGGTAGGGAAATAGGGGGAAAGTTTGTATGGAAATACTTTAAATCTGCACAGTATTTGATGAAAATTGAGATTCATGCTCTTAAATACATTTCACTAAATACATGTTTCAGGGTTTGTTATAATTCACCCTCTGATGATGTCATAAGGGTTGAAAAACTTTTAATGCATGAAATCATTGTCATTAAGCTATAAAAAAAAATATGTCCCGATTTTCATGAAATTTAAAGAAAAAAGCTACTTATACATACGTACATAATAGTTTTGTTGATTCTTACTTTCTGCAAATATTCCAAAAGCTAACAAGAAGTCTTCTGTTACACGATTTAATGCTTATGTAAAGACATTTAACCATAAGCCATGACCATGGCAAAAGTTAGATTATCTCTGTGGCTCAGTGGTTAGCATGTTGGTGCTCAAGCTGGAGGTAGACTTTGAATCCTGCCAGGTAACGCAAAGTTTTCTGTGTTCCTGGGTCATGTATGTGTATTAAATATGTGTAATGTAATAAAAATCTTAAATATGTTTATAGTATAAAAATTATAAATATACTTCCCGTTGCCGGGTTCTTCGGATACTTAGCATGGGTCCAGATTGTCATGGTGTGATGTGTCCATAGATGATATTATTATTAGTTTAAGTTGCAACAAGTAATATTTGTGTAAACATAAGGAATCAATATATGTGATATTTACATGTTTCCATTGTTGAACAGTTTTGTGTGGTCCGTGGTTGCTCAATCTAGCGGCCAGGGCAACCCATTCATCGTCTAATTTCTGTGCGCCTAGTGGGCCACTAAACTCTCCAGCTGCTAAAAAGGGGTTCTCAACCATGTATTCCACAAGTATATTCAACTGTGCAGAGGTGCTTCTGACACTAAAAACATAAATACCCGAAATATAAAGAGATATTTTGTAACTTATGAAATGATAATTGATGGTGGGCAAAAATGTATCGAACTTAGATACAAATTTGGGAGACTCAAATTTGTATCAAATAATAGGAAATAGTGTGTATTTCATTTTATAGTAAGAGAGCTCAATTCGAATCCAGTGAGAAAATGGTCGTTTGGCTATTTTTTACCTGCAACTTAACATGTAAATGTATGGAGTTTCGTTTTGAAAAAATAGGCAAATCTCCACTATAACGGATTTTAAGCTGAACTACCATACTTCAAAGAGACACACTACTATTAATTGACACCACTTTCATTGGGATTTAGCCCAAAAATGCCCATAGTGCTTCGTAAGATTATAAGATTTCGTTATTTATGTTCCGATTAATTTTACTTACGTTTTTCTTGTACCTTCCATTTTAGTGTAACAATAGTAATTTTTTATTACTATTGTTAATACTATTGTATATTTAAGTGTAAAAACTGTATATAACTGCGGTCTTACCGCTTACAGCAATTTTGTAAATAAACATTTTTCCTTCTTCCTCTTCTTCATTTATTTTTGACAAATACCATTGTCATTAGTGCATTTTTTTTAATTATGGCAGTATAGCATTAAACCTTACCAGTGTCGAATTAAAAACGCAGGAAACTAGATTTTTGGAAAGTTTTGAACACCGTTTTCTAAAGGGCTCCGAGACGATCTCTCAAACCTTACGTATTTAATGCAACCGTTTGACGTCGGTTTGTCAAACGGCACTGTTGAGTTTCACTGTCACTTCACTGTCAAACAAAACAAAATTATGTAATAGGCATGTTGCCTAAAAATTTTATTTTCGTCTATTCGAATAAAGTGTTAGACAACATTTTAATAAACAACCTAGAACCCATTTTCGTATATCTTAAAAAATAACGAAGATACAAACAATAAAAATTTACAACTACGATATATATTGTAAATTCTCTTCCATATCATCTATTTTAAAATATAATTTATAAAAATGTGATATGCCACACTAGGCAATATCCCTATTCCATCAAACGAGCTTCAAACCCGTAAATGTTTGACAAACCGTTCAAACAAGCTTTGTAAACGATCAAATCAAGCCATGACTAAACCAAAATTTACGTGTTCGAGTCAAACCGTTTGATCGTCTCGGAGGCCCAAATCGTCAAATCAACCTCCAAAGCCTAGTCAAAGTCCAACTAAATCGACATTGCCACGTCAGCATCGTCAGTGCAGTCAATTAGTCAAGTCAGTCGATTCTCAGTCGATTCAGTTAAGCGGTAGACGATTTACTGAAACTTCCTAGGCAGTTTTGTAAAGAACACAAAATTGCACGATTTTTGTAGTTGAATGATATATAATGTCCCAATTTTATTAGACTATACTCAATATTTCAAAATAATTTTCAGCTGGATTTGGATCGTCAACGCCGCGACGAAAACGACTTGAAACGCGAAATAACGATGAAGAACGCAGCTATTGAAGAACTTAAAATCGAATTGAAGAATAAATCGGGTTAGTTATAAATAACTTTTGTAAATCATCATTCAGTACTACGTCACTATAAATTGCTTTATAATTATCTTTGAAATGCTAAAAAATATTTTTCCCTTTTGTTATGTGAGAATTCTAAAGATGTATGTTCCTATGTTGGATCATGATGTAACCCGTTGTCCTTGTCGCACGTCTGGCAGACGTCCTTTGACGGCTCATTTTTCACATTTGACGGACCTTTCCAGCTACCCTGCAAGCTGACCTCGCACAAGCCAACGCGGAAAAGGCGTCACTTGAGGAGGAGTTGGCCAGCGCGCGTCTTGCGCTAGAGAGACAGCAGAGACAGGCTCGCCATGACACTAACAGACTCAATTCTGAGGTAAGTATTATCTCATCTGCCCATTCATACTCTCAACGAACCCCGAGAAATGTGAGTGTGACCACACTGGATAATCTTTTCCCTCGACAGAGGATTTCTCGCCGAGTCTGGATTCCGTATAAAAGTATTTTTGTGCGTATATCATATCTTTTAATCAACTTATACACTTCTGTAAGTGTATAAGTTCTCTAAATATCCAAAATTCTAAATCTGTCAAGAACCCGTTCTTATTATAGGATTGTTCGTGAATTTTGTGGGATTTACATGGGTGACTTAAGCCGAGCACTTTTACCGCACTACGAAATTCAACCTGAATGCCGAGGTCACAAGCCAGATTTATCCCACTAATATTATAAATGTGAAAGTTTGTGAGGATGGATGGATGGACGTTTGTTACTCTTTCACGGAAAAACTACTGAACGGATTTTGATGAAATTTGGTATGGCAGTAGCTTGAGCTCTGGATTAAAACATAGGCTACTTTTTATCCCGTAAATGTATAAGTACAGTGTTCCCGTGGGATAGTGTAGGTATTAACGCGGGCGGAGTCGCGGACAACAGCTAGTAACCGTATAAGTAGTATTCCAATGTATTCCTCTTCCAAGTTCGCAAGTGACTTTTAGACGGTCGATTTTCGTTACGCGCCAAAAATCGTACCGCGTGCGCCTTTGGTCACTCGTGTAAATCCCCTATTACGAAACTTCAACACTTATTGAACGTAGCGTAAGACTCAATTCCTCTTCAGATCCACTCGCTGCGTCAACGTCTGGACCGCGCCGACGCTGACCTGGTGCACTCTCGCCGGGAGAACCTGCGGCTGTCCGAACAGATATCTACTCTGGAGAAAGAGGTACTTTCTGACCTATAGATATAATGGTAAGGGCCGATTCACATCGAAATGGCAGCGGCCGCTGGCAGGGCCTGCGCGCTGCCTCCCGATAGCCTATTCCTTTTGGACCAGTTTAGTTTATAGTTTATACATTTGGCAAGGAAACTCATGTTGTTTGGAGAGAAAATGATAGAATTGGCTATTATAACACTTATTGAAGAAGAAGAAAGGCAGCGACGCGACGAGCACTTTCAGTATGAAATAATTTTAAACTTTAGGACAAACTTAAAAAGATTGTATTTTTTAAAAGTCGCAACCCGATGATGTGCGCGGCCGCGCGACCTTTTCAAACTTTTTAAACGATACTAAGTCTTATTAGTATGCATATAAAGTTTTAAATTATTTCACACTGAAAGTGCTTGTCGCGCCGCTGCAATTCGGAGTGAATCGGCTCTTATCTGTCATCATCCTTCTTGTCAAGGGACACCCGGATGGAACGAAGTTATAATATATAGTGCGCACGGAACTAGTTGGCCGAGCCTTAGGTAGGGACAGGGGTGAGGGGGCGGGGCGGGTTGCTTGCTGCTCGCAGTGTTGCCGCCGCGAAGTCCGGCTCCGTACTGAGTAATAACATCAAGCGCTCTTCCGTCCCACCGCTCTCACATACACACAATGTGTAATTGCAAAATTCTACATTATTGTCAAGGTGATAAAGTCGTTTTTTGTATCATTCTTAATAGGTGTTATTACAATGTGATTTCGAGTGGCAAAAAGTGTCATGCCTATAATCCGTCCAGCCCCAATACAATTCGCAACGCGTGACGTGAAGTTAATCCTAGGATCGTTGAAATGTATTGAAATGTTGATCTGCGATAGCTAAAATGAGATTGAGATTGATTATTAATTTCGAGCGTATGTCGTTCTGTCTTAGCAGATAAATAAAAAAAAGTATAAATAAATTCACCCCATGCCCTGGTTAAAGGGGGTAAGTCTTCAAACAAGCCACATTACTATGAAATTCGGTGGTAAAATGCAAATCAATTGGCAAATTATGTGTAGTAGATATTTGAAAATAAATTGCGGGTAATAAATAAAAACCTTATTTACTTCTAGCTCAACATGAAGAATCTGACGCCAATGCCTTCTGAGAACAAGAAGGATAAAGAACTATCATCCATGCTTCAATCCATGGAGAACAAGCATGGTAAGTTTTAGTTAAGCACGTCTCGCTTATTAATCATAAATGAAAAAAATAACATGGGCAAACTATTGATGTTTTGATGATTCAGGTTTTTATGGATGAAATAAAAAAGACAGATCTATAAATTGAATAAGAAGAACATTAGCTGCTATAAGTGTAAGCTTTACATCTAATATTCCTAATGATAATAATACCAAAAACACTAATGCTATTTTTTTTCTACCATGTTGTGGCAACATCTAAATAATTGTCTGTTTTCAATTATTGTCTGTTTAGTCTCTTGTATTTTATACATTATGAAAGTAGGCGTTATTTCTTCTTCCTTTATAGCTCTGTCTTCTTAACCATGGGTTGGCTTAATACAATTCAAAACATTTATAATTTACCCTTTCATAACGCTTGCATGATCAATGTAAAAGGGATTCAATAGTTTATTCATCAGATTGTTCATCTACTATTATTTTATCCTCCAAATCCTTAGAATCAGTGTAATTAGGCATTTAAAAGTTATCAAATAAATTTTCTGCATTCAGATTTCCAATTTATTTTTCAGTCACTGAATACCTATATCAAGTTTATAATTAGGCGTGAATCTTTTGCATTCAGATTTCTTACGTCTAGTTACGGTCTACATATTTTTTTATATATTGGACATTAAATTCAAAACTGTATTTTTATTCAAGAACAACGCCCATATAGTAGTTGAGCAATTGATTTTTGATTCTTTTCCTAATTTGGAAAGTATTTTTAGACCTGTTAATTTTAAATTCTGAATTCAGAACTAGCGTATTTTGAATTCTGAATGCAATTTTTTTCTGGATGCAGAACTTGCGGAGCCTATTAGACCCATAAACAGAATTCTGAATGCAGAACCTGCGGAGCCTAATGGGTTCTTGGTATTCCACAGCTAAGACCGTGGCTGAGCTGGAGTCCATGATACAGTCCCAAAACAGTCTGATGGAGAAACTCACGGGCGAATGTCGTTCGCTTACTGACAAACTCGACGATGCTAACCGTAGGCACAAGTACGAAAATGTCTAATTAATGCATGAAAATCTCTTGCCTTCGTTTTTCTCATTGATTTTGCAATGACATAATCTTATTTAATTGCTCATGTCCAAATTGTTATCATAAAAGTTAAGCTATAAATGTAAAAGGGATGCTTTATGCTATCCCTTACGATCGTGCACCAAGCAATTCGCTATTTTTGGTAGGTTGCAATACAATTTTACAGACACAAATTTTTGGGCTTATAAGCATTCAACTAAAACACTGCTGGTATTACTGTGAATTGTCCGTGTATGAACTTTAGATGTTGAAATTACAATTGTCTAACGTCGTGTTGTGTTTTTATTGGTGGCAGGCAGAGCGCAGAGTCGCGGCCGTGCAGAATCAATCAGAACACAACGCGACCAAAGAAGACCAGAGACATCTACTCCGATACGTACAAAACACCCAAAAGAGTCCGATTCGTCGAATAATCCAATAATTGTTGGGCCTCTGACGACGAATCAGGAGCTCTCAAACCAGGGAGAGAGAATCTACAATTTACCACTGATGATTCAACAGCCCTTTTTACGAGAGAAAAAGGAGCCGATTAAAGTTGACATCAGTGTAAAGTTGATTCCGAAATCAAGAAAGAAAGATAAGAAAAGGCGTGATTCAGAAACAGAGTCGAGGCATAAAAGCATGAAAAATAGTATAAGCATGGAAGTTACTGATAATAACGTAAAAGTTGTTAAAGAAACGCTTGAGTTTGATGATGATAATATGATTCAAAACTCCAGCAGCGAAACAGACCAAATAAAAGAAATTTCTAGGGACGCAGATATGTTACATGCTAATGTAAAAGGTATTGAAAATAGCATTGACAAAAAAGGAGAAAATGTAGAAATAGAGCCATTAAATGTGTATGAAATTGAAACAGAAGATAATAAAAGTGGCGAAACAAAAATTGAACACAATAAGGAAGATGAAATTGAAATAGACGAAATTCAATTACATGAAATTAAAGAAAACGGAGATGCTATGAATAAAATAAATACTAAATGTACCGAAAATGTAGAAGTAAAAAATGAATATTCTTAAATTTAAATATAATGCACTATATCAATGTTATGCCCCAGTCTTATTAGTAAACTGCACTTGTTTAATTACTTAAAACACAATCGTTACAATTTGTATTTCCATTCATTCGTTTTTTTAATACTTAAGTCAAACACTTAAGTTCAACATTTGTTCAGTTTGATTGGCTTATACTTTATGTGATGCAATACTATTTATGTATCTCAGGAAGAAATTTGTTATATCTATGTTATATCTATAGTTATATGATTATACCTTGTAAACATTATTTCATTTCTATTGTTAAGTATTTTAAATTTCTAATTTAGTAATGTTCCTATGTTAGAAGGTAATATTGAGTAAAGTTATTTAATATACATAATAATATGTTCTTATGTTATAAATATATTAAGTGTAATGATAACAATTTGGATGTGCAATAAATGTATTAGGTACTATATTATTTTCATTTACATATCCTTCAGAACTTATTTCTTCATCATTAGCTCACATACTCACTTCAGAACTTCCCTTTCAGACTTGAGAAATCACAGTTGCTTTGCCGAAACTCAGAGCTTATGAGAAAACTAAGAAATCTGTGGTCTTCTCATAAAAAATATTGCACGACTACCGTAGCTCCGTTTCGAAGTTATACCCCACTTAGTGGTTACCCTAGCAGCTTATATGACTTAGATCGCACCTACTCTACATCTACCCCATACACATATAGATATAGAAGGGATAGATCAAAAATCACCAGCAATATAGATGAGCTAAACGCGAATTTGAGTGATCTATCTATAGACAGAATTGATTCTGACGATGATGCAACTAAGGTAAGGACTGCAGTAGATGATTTGGCAGTAGTAGCTTTTTACATGTTTCGTAGAGTTTATAAATATTGAAGCGTGTGTGGTTGTGTTTTACGCATTCTAGAATTAATGTTCAGAAAATACTGTATTCTGGCCATAAAGCAATTAATAGTGACCATAGCAATGTATTTGGCATCAAAATCAACAATGAGATCAAACATTGCAATAATTACTAACATGTATTTGAAATTAGACGATACAATTAATTTGTAATGCTTATCTGCTCTTTCGAGGAGAGATTGTAAATACTGTGTCCATTTGTGTGTGCACTTGTGTGTTTGTGTGTGTGATCACATTGTGTTTATCCAGGGAAGAACTGGCAACTCTGCAGCGTCAAATAAGGGACCTGGGACAGTCTCTGCCAAAGCCATCGCACCCACCTAGCACATATCAAGGTATTTGTGTGTAATGTGTTCAGTTTAAATAAAATGATTTCTATGCATGACTTACATCGTGCTGTGCTTTAAACTACTAATACTAATGTATAATATCATTAATTTGTTTCTACTTTCTTCTTTTTATTCGCTACTGCTTTAATGTCCCATGCTACCTCAACTCTATTGACAATTTGTCTAGAGAAGTCGTATACTAAATAAAATCACTAAAATCTTCTGTATCTAATTTATTCGTGATTAACTTTCAACCACCAGCCAGTCCATGATTTTTTTTTTAGGGGGAGGGGATCAGTCCATGATTATTAACCAACATCTGCAATTTTTCAGCACGTACCCCGCACTTACCCACAGCCGACAGGACTCCAGCCGCCCCGACCAACACCAGACCAAGACATCCCCGAGCTGAGCCCACCAGACACTCCCCACTCGGAGAGAACGGATTCAGTGACAATGTCAACCGTCACAATGAAGCTAAACCAGTAGAGAATCCACAAAGCGCAGATAAACAACATAATCCTGATGATAATCAATATCACACAGAAATAGCGCAAGATTATCAGATTCCTGACGATAATAGCCAATATCACACCGAAATAGCGCAAGAATATCATAATCCTGATGATAATAGTCAATATCACACAGAATCCGCGCAAGATTATCAAAATTCTGGAGATCATAATCAATATCGCACAGAAACAAAACAAGATTATCAGAATTCTGATGACAATAACCAATATCAAACAGAGCCAGTGCCAGGTTATAGTAGTTCTGACAAAAACGGTCAATATCACACAGAAACAGTGCAAGATTATCAAAATCCTGACAATAACATTCAACATGAGACAGAAGCTGTTGAAAAATATGAAAATAATACTGACAAATTGGAATCAGAAGTAGACGATTCTAGACTTGAACAGCAAACAAATGAAAGACAACAAGAAGTTTCAAAAGCTGATATAAAATATGATAACGGTGTACACAAACAAGGTAATAACGCATTTGTTGGAAATAAAAACGTAGAACCTACAGAGTATAGAGAATCTCATGAATCTAATGATTTACAATATACCGATCAACCGAATCAACCTACTGAGCAGTATGATGAACAGATTTATCATCAAAATTACGAGCAACCTCAGTACTCCGAGCAGTATGAAAATTATGAACAGTATCAACAAGAATATGCAGATCCTAATGCTCAATATGATAACCAGTATGAGAATTATCAAACTGACGATAATTATGTAGAACAGAACCCTGATAATACACAATATAATCAAGATGTCAATCCAGAAACTGTTGTTAACGAACAAAATTACGATAGTACACAATACAACCAAGAATATAACGAATATGAAACTACACAAAATGTGAACGAAAGTAGTACACCTAAAGACAACTTAATAAGTAAAAGTTAGCGAATTTGATTATTTTTATTTTAGTGCAATATTTTGTTATGCTAAGCTTTTAAAATATTTATATTATGTATTGTAATTAAAGCTTTAGATGTTAGAATTGCCAATAAAACTGTTTAGACAAAATCAAAAGTATTTAAGACCTGTTCCCCCTGATTCGGAATTAAAAGATACCTATGCCAATATATTAGGATTCAAAATGTATGAACCATAAAATTTGTATTCTGATAATATGGTAATCAATATGCAAACTATATAAAAAAAGAGATATGGATCCATCTCTCTAAGGCAGAAAAGCTAAAATGTGTCCGACAAAAAGTAGTTAAATCATAGTTCAAAAACTGGCCATACTGGCGCTAGAGTCAGAAGGGAGTGTGATATGAAGTTAGCAATAAGAGATGAAGTGAAGTGAGTTGAGTTTAATAACTCAAATATAAATACGAGGGCGGGTCAATAAGTCCGTGACTTTTGGAATAAAACACAGATTTTTTGATAAATAAATCATTTTATTTTTCAACGTAGTCCCCCTTGAGCTCTATACACTTTGTCCAACGCTTCTCCAATTTTTTTATACCTTCCAAAAAATATGATTTGTCGAGGTCCTCAAAATAGGCCTTTGTTTGCGAGATGACTTCATCATTGGAGTCAAATCTTTTTCCACCGAGCCATTTTTTCAGGTTTGGGAACAAGAAGTAGTCACTCGGAGCCAAATCTTGAGAATAGGGTGGATGTGGGAGCAATTCATAGCCCAATTCATGGATTTTTGCCATGGCAACTGCACATGTGTGCACCCTTGCATTGTCTTAGTGAAAAAGAACTTTTTTCTTGGCCAAATGAGATCGGTTTTTTTTCAAATCCTCATTGAAGCGTCCAATAAGTTGGCATAATATTCCCCATTAATTGTTCTTCCCTTTTGAAGATAGTCAATGTGGATTATCCCACGTGCATCCCAAAAAACAGTCGCCATAACTTTATTGGCTGACAAACCCACCTTGGCCTTCTTTGGCGATTCACCCTTAGAAACACACTGTTTTGACTGTTGTTTGGTCTCTGGTGTATTGTGATGGATCCATGTTTCGTCCACGGTTAAAAAACTCCTCCATATTGTGATTAAACAACGCCAAACCTTCCTGTGAAGTTTTTACACGATTGCGTTTGTGGTCGACTGAGAGCAAACGCGGCACCCATCTTGCGGAAAGCTTTCTCATGCCCAAGTGATCATTCAAAATTGAAACTACTGAGCCATGCGAGATGCCTATGGCTTCCACAATCTCTTGCACTTTCAATCTTCGGTCGGCCAACACCATATCGTGAATTTTTTCGATTGTTTCGGGTGTAGAGACCTCAACTGGGCGTCCAGGACGTTCGGCATCTTCAGTGCTTGTAAGGCCACAACGAAATTCAGTAAACCACTTTTTTACCATTGAAATCGATGGTGCAGAGTCCCCATAGTATTTATCAAGCTTAGCCTTGGTCTCGGTAATGGTTTTTTTTCGCAAAAAATAATGCTTAATAAGCACACAAAATTTACTTTTTTCCATTGTTTCCTTAAGTTACTGGATAGTCTGATAAAGATATGTGTTGTGGTGATAAGTGTTGCTTTTTCAGTAAGGAGGTTAGAAATTCAAAAAATCACGGACTTATTGACCCGCCTTAGTATAATAAGATAATTTAAATTTTTTGACGACTTTAGTAGTTTTTATTAGTTAATTCAAAATCATTAAAATTCTAATTACTCGCAGATTCAATAATATTTTTATGAAGATGCCAATTGCTAAGATTTCATTCTCCGTTTAAATTTTGGCGCTTTACACCCTTGCGACAGTAGGCACTAGGCAGAAGTTCCACACCCTATAGGTATAAAACGCTTTATACGGACACATTTTCATGTATGGAGATGGTACACCTTTGGTACACCTTATCACTATACACAATAAAATGGTTACTAATTAAAATAACAGTAATCATATCGATGACATGTATTTCATAAAACAAATCACAATATACAAGACTGGATAAACAAACTCGTTCGAGCGACTTGCCAAACGCTTCTCAAAGTTAGAAGCACCTAAATTACGGGCTATCACTGTTTCAGCTTGCCAGAATGAGACGGATAGCATGTGACTTAAGGGCCTCTTTAAGAAGCGTTCGCTAATTAGGCTAAACGACTTAATTTTTTTATTGCATTATATGAACAGTACCTATATTAAAAATCAATATTTTAAAGGTACAGCGATTTGTTTACAAAGTCTCGTAAAAACGCTCCATACAAAAGTCGTACCTAGCTGTGACGTAACAATTCGGTTCAAGTGTATGAATTATAACCTGTATAAGGCCGCATGAACGTATATTTTGTAAACATCTCCGAAATTTGAGCGTTTAAGTTGGAACACACAGAAAAAAGTGCACTGCACACACTACACAAACTTTATTTCACGCCGGGTTGTGTGAGGCCGTGTTACCGCTCCGAAGACGTTTTATTAAAATATTAAAATTTTAATCACAAAAATAAAATAAAAATAAAAATACTCATTCCCTCGCCCTAAAATTGGTGCCAAAATGATGGGGAAGTACCCCATAACCACAAAACCCAACCATCAAAATATACTGGGTGTCCCAAAAATACCGTCTCATAGTGACATGGGAGATAGATTAGCCTTATATCTCTCGGATAAAATAAAAATGACCTTAGTAAAAGTTGCTTAGTTTTCGAGATATTTGGATTTTTTTGGTTTTATTCAAAATCTCCATTTTTAGTTAGTTTTTATTTCCGCATTAGTACAAATTCCTTTAATTTATTCATTTTAATTTTTTTTAAGTATCTCGAATAGTTGTTTGATGCATACAAAATAAACTTTTGTCAAATAGTAGTGTATTTTTTAAGAAAAAAATATTTTTGTGTTGCGTTTTAGCTCTCCCAAAATTTCGACCCAAATTTTGACAATCTGCCGTAGAAAAAAAATGTACTAAAGTAATCTGGCAAATTATTTTAAAAATTACTCAATTTATTGCAGATTTAGAAATGGTATAACACTTACATGAAAAATTTACAGAAACTTAGAAATTGCCATTTTTATCATTAAAGTCTAATTCAAGCCGGACTCAACTATGAAGTGAATATTCAATATTCAAACACAATGAAAAGGCCACATGTTGTCCTTTGTGTTCGGCGTTTGTGATCCTGTTCTTAGGTTAAAAACTGAGTGAGATAGCTGTCAATGATCAACGGTAATGTTTGTTAAAGGCCTAATAAGTGCAAGGGAGCGCGCAATATGCGCTACTCTCTTCCCACATTTTACAACACCGTGTTCCACGAACGATCTCGTGGACTTTAGTACGTTCTCTTCCGTTTTGTGCGATACACGTGCTATTTTGTACTGCTCTCGTTTCTCTCATTTTTTTTATTACTAGGCGTTATTTTTGGACTCTGATTTGCTTTCGATTTGGACTATTGTTGAACTGATTTGGTGACAACAACGACGGTTTGCGCTCTTACAGACAGCTGGCTGGTTTTACTGTGCTAAGAATGGAAAATCCACGAGGTGCTGCTACTCAATTTACTCATCGTGAGTACGCCGACATGTACTTAATTTATGGGGAAACCAGGCGTGTTTCTAATCGAGGCGTAGTAACTTTAAATTCAAGATTAGCTGCAAGATTGTACGCGGAACGTTATCCAAACCGTACACCGCCATCGTATCATGTGATTGAACGATTGGATTCTGCCTACAGAGAGGGTAGAGTCCCAGGAACTCGAGGTGGTGAAGGGAGACCGCAAACAACCGACGAAGATGTCGTGTTACAGCAAGTTACCGAAGATCCGTCAACTTCGGTTCGTTTGATTCAAAGTCGGACTGGAATACCGAAATCATCTGCTCATCGCGTTTTAAAAAGGAACAGGTATCATCCGTACCACATACAAAGAGTGCAAACTCTCCTTACGAGTGACTATGCCAGACGGGTACAATTTTGTCAACGAATGTTGAAAAAAAATAGGGAAGATCCCGACTTTTTTCATAAAGTACTGTGGAGTGACGAGTCGCAATGTAGAAGAGATGGTTATTTAAACCTTCATAATATTCATAGCTGGCAGCTAGAAAACCCACACGAGAATAGAGAAGATCGGTCGCAACACATGTTTAAAATAAATTTATGGACCGGAATCTACAACGGTACAATAGTAGGACCAGTGGAGCTGCCTCCAATATTAAATGGTCACACCTATTTGGAATTTTTAGAAAACCAATTGCCAACGCTCCTCGGGGATGTGCCACTGGAATCATTACGAACGATGTGGTTTCAAAACGACGGCTGCCCAGCACATTACGCTCGAGACGTTCGAGCACACCTGGACCGCAGGTTCCCGGGAAGGTGGATTGGGCGACTGGGGCCAATCTTATGGCCACCACGATCCCCTGATCTTAATCCCCTGGATTTTTTTTATTGGGGATGTCTTAAAGACAAAGTTTATGGTAAACCAATACGCAACGAAAGGGAACTACGCGACAGAGTCACCGCAGCGGCTCAAGAAATATCTCAGATAAGTTTGAGAAGATTAAAGAATAATTTTATCAGAAGATGTCGATTGTGCATTCGTGTTGGAGGTCGACAGTTCGAGCATTTACTGTAATAAATCTAAGTTCTAAAGTTTTTTTCTAATTTTATTTATTATCACAGTGCCCCATAACAGCGAAGGAAAGAACGAAAAAACAAATTAGGGTTGCAATAGTACATTCAGTTTTACAAGTCTACAGATACAAAAGATAATAAAGGTCGATAGATAATAAGATTGCGATGAACATTCCTGGTACTTTTTCATCTTCTTTACTACATAAGAGTCTGGCTTGAATCAGACTTTAATGATAAAAATGGCAATTTCTAAGTTTCTGTAAATTTTTCATGTAAGTGTTATACCATTTCTAAATCTGCAATAAATTGAGTAATTTTTAAAATAATTTGCCAGATTACTTTAGTACATTTTTTTTCTACGGCAGATTGTCAAAATTTGGGTCGAAATTTTGGGAGAGCTAAAACGCAACACAAAAATATTTTTTTCTTAAAAAATACACTACTATTTGACAAAAGTTTATTTTGTATGCATCAAACAACTATTCGAGATACTTAAAAAAAATTAAAATGAATAAATTAAAGGAATTTGTACTAATGCGGAAATAAAAACTAACTAAAAATGGAGATTTTGAATAAAACCAAAAAAATCCAAATATCTCGAAAACTAAGCAACTTTTACTAAGGTCATTTTTATTTTATCCGAGAGATATAAGGCTAATCTATCTCCCATGTCACTATGAGACGGTATTTTTGGGACACCCAGTATAAATTCAGGCTATTCTAAAGCCCACCCAAATTTGAAACTATTTTGTATTTTTGAGATGTATCTAATTACTGATCTACACATAGAATATTATATTTTTTTACGTTTATCAATATATCCGAGTCTTTAAATTAAACTGAATATTTCACAATATGAGTAGTCGACTCCCCAATTCCATATTTAACAGAGTCCAAATGTGATAACGTTTTCTCCGCCCTCAGTCTTTCCCGGTTATCTTCTAGTAAAGTTTGCAGAATCCTCGCACGGTATCGATGCACATCGTCTTCTCTTAGTGATTGTGGCCTCAGATCATCAAGTATAGCAATGGGCTAAAGCTGAAAGGAAAGGCTGGGACTTTATGATCCGGAATATAGAACTCTGTATTGATACAATAAAGCTTATTATCGAGGTGTCGAGCTGTCATATTAAATGACATTCACATTCTGTTGTATTAGCGCAGAGTTCTATTTTCAGTGCTTTAAATTTTCTTCGGCCTTACGGATTCCGGACACTATAGTCTCAGCCTCAAGGCGTGACTCCTGCTCATGTTTTTTCGAAACATTACACATTTGTTTTCATACACAGCTTGTGTATGAAAACAAATGTGTAATGTTGTATGTCATGTGTAATGTAATGTCTCCAGCTTTATAGAAAATGCTGCTGTATAGAAAATGTTTTTGATTGGAACAAAACATTTTGTGTAGACAAGATCATGAGTTCCGATGAGGAAGGCGTAAGCACTCGCAGTTTTAGTGATTGCAGATGCAGAAATCAGAATGTAGGAGAAAACAAGACTAAAAAAGCCACATTAGGTGTTTAATAATTTTTTTTCAACTCATGTTATGTGCGCCATTTAACGCATTTCGAATAAAACTGTCAGAATAAATTTTTTCTATTAAGATGAAATCAGATGAATCATGTAGCCATTTTACCATTTCACTATTTTTGTATAGAAAAAATACCTATATGAAACATAATATGAAACATCTAAAGTGGCCTTTTTAGACCCTCAGATTTCGAGTTACGCCATAGTTCCTGACCCGTAATTTTAGTATTTATCAGGAGTTACGAATAGAAAACCGATTTGCGATTGATAAATAGTTTCTTCTGTATTTCTATGTCTAATGGTCATGTGAGTGGTGTAACAGTTAATAAGAAATGAAACATTCCTACCCCAGTGTTGGCAACAGCTACCACTAGAAAGTTGCTAGACATGTGGCAAAAAGTTGGCATATTGCTAATTTTTTTCTTTCAAAAAAAGGTAAGTACTAAAAGTTGCTAGAAGTAGCTAAATGCTAATTGCTACAAAAAAATTTGCTCGCTCGCTCTGCTCACTCGTGTTTGGCTTAAAGAACATATTATAATATTTAGTACTGATGTTCAGTTTCAGGCTATTCATATAATTGTATTTTTCCGAAGTACACAGTCTTTCAGGGTTTAAAGTTTAAACATGTAAAAGTGAAAAAAAATTTGCTCGCTCGCTCCAACATATTAAATTAAGTAGTACACTGCTTAATGGGCGGCAAAATGTCTAATTCGCAGGGGCGCCAAATCTTTAAATACACCTCTAAATCACAAAGAAAAATGAAAGGAAAAATTTGATGGCACATCTATGATCTCATTAAACATTGCTTTACAAAAATGGCATCTTAATACATAAAGGTTCGCCATCCCTGCTCTAGTAGGTATATACTCAATGGTTCAAAAGTACAAACTTTTGACATTTTAAATAGGTACCATAAATAAGCTTGGATATTGAAAAAAAAGGATAATACAAGTTCAGTTTAACTTTTCGGTTTGAAGTACTTGTTCGAGCTGCTGGAAGTACAAATTGTAATAACGTCACATAAAAGTAGCTAAAATATTTAACTACAAGTTTTAATAAATTGTGGCTGCCTAACACTGAAATATAGCTAGATATAGCCTTAAGGCATGCATCATGCCAATTAAGTTACTTTAAAGTAACTTAATTGGCAACACTGTCCTTCCCCTCTCTACCCGCGCGGGGAATGCTTTGGAAACACTTTTTTATTATATTGTGTGGCTTACCATTACTATACAGATGAAAACATAATAAAAATACTTTTACATATTGTAAATTGTAATAAAATGAATGTAGTTTGTTAGTATTAAAATATTGATGCATATTCAATATTATTTCATGAACAGTTTATAGATAATATACATAGGTAACTAAAACAAGCATCTGAGACCAATGAAGTTTGCTTATTTAAGTAATATGATTCATAAATAATAATTATTTAACCATCATAACATGTAGAAATCTTTTTTTAGTTGCTTGATCAAGTTTTCATTAAAAACAAGCCAATTAATAGATTCTCCGTCAAAAGAAATTAAAAGTATAATGTTATACATAAAAATTTTATTTACATATTGTAAACATAATCATTTACTAGTCAACAATACACAATATTTATGTGAAGTCAATAGTATATCACCACATCAGCAATTTGCATCATTGGGCAATAAAAAGCACAAGAAGATGGACAGCATAGGAAAATATGGTGCGATGCTGGATGCATACTAGCCAGTCTCTTTAGGGTTCTGTAGTACTCAAGGAATTAAAGTATTACTCAATTAATTAATTAATTAACTCAACTCTCCCTGGCATTGCTAGACAATGAGATTTAGAAACTTACAATGTTCCATGCTGACAGATCATGCCAAATACTCTTGAAGAAAATTATTATGAACGAAATGGGATATAAACTTTTTAAGTAGTTTGAAAAAACCTATTACGCATTGATAGTTACGGAACCCTTCTTGGACATGTCCTGACATCCTCTTGAATAGGTTGTTTTCTATTTTTGCATATAAACTATTGATTTTTAGGCCCTTAGGTACAATCTAAGGATAAGTTTCTTATTTGCATGTATACTTCTATTGCTCTATATAAAGTTAGCAGCAACAAAACTTCCAAATAAGCCATACAATCACTTATTAGACGATTGTGAAACAGGTCTCATTTTGTAAAAGGACTGCTGATATATAGCTCTGTCCACCTGAATATATTATACTAACTTACAAAATATAAAATCAGAAACATGAAGTGAATAATAATGTAAATTTACTGACTTATGAGCTATTCCCCAGACTTACCAATAATATAAATACCTGGACAAACAATTGCATTAAACTAAGTTATCAGCTGTTTCAGAGGAATTTACTTACAAACACTGTGACATGAGACTTTTGTATACATCTATGTGCGTGCAAAAGGTTGGTGATTGCTTTCTAATATTAGTAGTAGCGAAAACAGTAGCCTATGTCCTTCCCCATGGTCTACTCTAAATATCCATATCAAATTTCATCACAATTGGTCCAGTAATTTCAGAATTCAGAGCCTTTTCAAAGCAAATATTAATCAAATCTTTCCACTTTATAATATAAAGTGTAGATTACACTAGTATTCTGTAAACTTTTTGAGTTCAAGGTACATCTAGGAAAATGAACATTTTTTGGAGGTACACCACAAATTAAAAATAAGTTTTTAAGATAACCATACAACTAATGTCCACAGTACACCAGTGTGCCACAGTACACACTTAGCGGAACACTGGATTAGACTGTAGGTACATACAATAATATACTTGGCACATTGTCACAAGTCATATTTTAGTGTATTTTGTGGCATTGTGTTTGGTCCAGTACTATAACAATGTCACATACCTTGTACCTGTAATTTTCAGTTTTCTTTGTCTTACACAAAAAGTTACTTGCTTTTCTAAAATTGTGGTAACACTAGGTAGAACTTTGTCTATAATTGCTTGTATCTAATATTTTCTTGCCGCACATAGCACATATTCCTTTTTTGTATGCACACGCTTGGCAGTAATGTGAGCCAACCTGGTGTACCTTTGTCCGACATATTCTAAAAAAAACGAATTTAAATTTAGAACAATAAAATTTATAATACAAATGATTAAGACAAAAGCACTTTTGCTATATACTTTTAGTACCTACTTTCATCCCAAGTCATTGTTTTCAACCAGTGTTTTTTACAATATATATATTAGAATCACGTCCCTACATTCTACTAATATAATGCCCATAGAATCTTTGAAACAAGTAAATTTTTTGTCTCCTTTAACAATTTTATAAATAAACAAGGCATAAGCGTAAATTTACCTTTTATACTTTCTATTTACTTACTTGCACTCGTGAAATTTCGATGTATACGGATTGTATCGTGCCTTTTTAGCTGTAAGTGCCTTATTTTCACCAACTTTTCTGCCACCGGATTCAACGGTATTTCGAGCGCCAGTTTTCCAAGGATCTGGTGTGATGACTTTTCCAAGTTTTTTCTCGCATTTATCACAAACCATATTTTAGGAAAATTTTAAATATAAAAATACTTGTAACTTGACACAAAAACAACCCCAAAATACAAAGTACTATGTCAAAATTAGGTACGTCAATGTTTCACTTCTTCTTAAAATTAGTAATCTCCATTATTCGCCAACAATGAAATAATAAATGTCAGTATTTTTCAATCTTATACTTTAAACTAGCAATTCTTGTATGTCTACCTTTCTGTTCCGAGATTTTGATTATATAATCAGCATCTTGGGAACGGCAGCAAGAGTTCCATGAAATTTAGTAGGTATGCAGAGATACGTCATACGACTAACATTAATGATGCCCATAAATACTGGCGCTGGATTTTCGGGCTGGATGGTCATAAACGATCCTGTCTCGACTTACGGCTTTGATTGTCTCATTTTCATTTTTCGTTTTTAGAATAATTTTACTACGTGGTGGGATTTAAAAAGAATTTATGTTGCAAAAGGTGACCAGGTAAGTATATTACGGTTACAACTTGCATAAGAAAATCTCTCTCTGTTTTCTGTGTATTGTTGTCATACTATCATACTGTACTCATCAACTAACATCATGTCTTAACTACTAAAGCGTCTTACTCACGGTCCAGCCTGCAAATTGAACATCGAACACAAACACAACACAAACACAACAGCCGTCATCATTAGAGTCAAAAGTGTCGATCATTTTAATTGCAGGGTGGACGGCGAGTATGGCGCTTTAGGAAAATTCATGACCCACAAACACAGAATTCAGACTTTTTTGTATTTGTGGAATTTGAAATTGCAGGCTGGAACGTGAGTAAGGCGCTTTACACCAACGTGCTCACCACGGAGCCAGTAATGTTATAATCATGTAATAACGTTTGCTACTATGTATTTGTGTGTACTATGTTATTAATTAACGATATGCCTTTTTATTGTTTGTAACAACCATGAAATTAGATTTTTCATAGACATTAATAAAATTCCGAATTGGGTATACGATTAATTTATTATATTTGATATGATTAATTTAGATTATACAATTAGGACATCACAATAAAATCAAATACAAGGCGGCGTGCCGTGATGAGACAAGACAAGAGAGAGAGAGCACCAAACACCGCTTGTCACTGTCATTCGTATCTATCAAATCATAGATAATGTAAAGCACAGATGTAAGCACATTTGTGATTCAACATGTTTCTTTTAGAAATAAATAAAAATTTTAAAAAAAGTTACCTCCGACATTGTCAAGTAGTTAACGAGCGGATGATGATGAATTATATCTCTCCATTTTATCACCATTCAAACAAACAAACCTAGATTAAAATCGGTTCATATGTTTGGGATGACACGTCACACATACACTCATCAAACTTATAAAACCTCTCTGGTTTTCATCAGAGATTCAAAATAAGGCAGTTATTGATCGGAAAACACTAGATCAGCCGTATTCGTAAGTCATAACTGTGGAATTTTGGACAGTAATATTTGAGACTAAAATGTGAAGTGTGCACACTATTAGGCTGGGACTATATTACCGGAATCTCTCCGACCGGAAAAAAAATCAGAGCATTAAAATAGAACGCTGGACTAAACACAATAGAGTTGAAAATCAAACTCACGATAGATGAGTCAAATGTCAATGTCAAATGTGACAGTTATCAAATCGTGTGTTCGATTTTCACCTCTAAAGTTTAAAGCCAGAGTTCTATTTTCAATGCTCTGAATTTTCTCCGGTCGGCGAAATTCCCGTAATATAGTCCCAGCCTTAGTCAAAAGTCAGAGCGAATCGGCCAATCAAAACCGCTTGTCGGACGCGTTTGATAATATTATGTAATTCCTTATCCATAATTAAATACCTCCACTGAGTCAGTGTTGAGCGCAAAGGTAGGTGTATTATCTGGTGGTCGCGGATTCGAATCCCGCCAATGAACAAAAAAGTTTTCTATGTTCTTTGGTGATGGATGTGTATTATAATATAATTATAATATTGTGTATAATAAAATAAAAATAAATATTTTATATTAGGAAGTAGGTATATTTTATATGTACCTATATTATAAAAATATACTTCCCATTGAATGGTTCCCGTAAAAAAGATCCTCGGTTAATTAGCACGGGACCAGATTTTCGTGGTGTAAAAGATTCCATAGATGCATAGATATATTAATTTCGTCGGTATTTGGTAATTTGCAGCGGTAATTCGCAGGTTTGAGAATTACCTGCGTGGTGGTCGGTGGACTGCTGAGACCTGAGTACTCGAACCCCAGCATTGACGTTAGTGATAGGTTTACTATAGTCTATTCGCGTTATTATTTATGAAGACGGAATCATACGTACTAATGTCAAAATTCACCAACGAGGTAACGACACATAATTAGGTCGATTAAATCAACCAAGATTTTTTATTAAGCTGCAGTAAAATACACCATTCTTCTTTCTTTTCATTATTTCAGTTATATCAAATATTGCGTTTTAGAGTTCAGTAGTTTACGTCTTGGAACTGATTACCCGACGTATATATTATAACCGATAACCGATAGACGTATTTATTATAGACGAGGCATGTTGAGGCAAAAACAGTGACAGTGACAGAAAACTTTCAAGTTTTCAATGTTTGAATGAGTCAATTAATCCAAATGAAACTTTTAATTATTTATTTAAAGTAGTAAAAAACAAATTTGACTCTGTATTTACTTCTAAATCGGTCAGATTTAATAATAAAAGAAATAATTTTAGTAACTGGGCTGCAGGTATTATTGTTAGTAGACAAACATTGTATGACTTGTATAACGAGAAGTCAATGAACAGGAGTGAAGCTTTTAAACTATATGTCAAGAAATACTCGAAGATATTCAAGAAGGTATGTCAAGCAGCGAAGGTTCTTCACATCAAAGAAAAAATTAAGAACTCTAAAAACAAAGTGAAAACCACATGGAAAATAATTGCAGATGAGACTGGAAGAGTCGCCAGTCGCAACTCTAAATTTGAACTTTATATTAATGATAAAAAGGTTAGTTCTGACATTGAAGTTGCGACAGTATTTGAGAAGTTTTTTGCAGACATTCCGATCTCAACTACAAAAAACTTAAATTCATCACCTACAGTTGCCGAAAAATTACTTAGAGATAATGTGAGGGAATGTGATGTAAATTTTATTTTCAAAGAAATAGACTCTAGAGACATTATCAAGGCATTTAAATTACTTAATATTAAAAGTACAACTGATCTCTGGGGTATGTCCACAAAAGTTATAAACCCAGTAATTGACATCATTGCCCCTCACCTAGCATTAGTTTTTAATAATTGTATTAAATGTGGCGTGTTCCCTGACTTGATGAAGCACACTCACTTCAACTCGAATAATTTGTTTCATAGTAATCAGTTTGGTTTTACTAAAGGTCGGTCCACAACAGATGCAGGCATTAGTCTTCTGTGCAGTATATTTGGAGCTTGGGAGAGGTCACAGGATGCACTTGGTATATTCTGTGATTTATCCAAAGCATTTGACTGTGTGGAGCATGATACGCTGTTCAGGAAATTATACCATTATGGTGTAAGGGGCACGGCTCTAATGCTTCTAAGCTCTTATCTAATAAATAGAACACAGACTGTAGAAGTTAATTCCAAAAGGTCTAATGGTACTAAAATTAAACTAGGAGTACCACAGGGGTCTATTTTGGGCCCTTTTCTATTTCTCATCTATATAAATGATCTACCTTATCTAGTTAATGATAAGCATGAGATAGTACTTTTTGCTGATGATACTTCACTAATTTTTAATGTGAAGCGACGACAATCTAACAATGACGAGGTAAATAGTGCTCTCTCAAAAATAGTACATTGGTTTAATGCTAATAATTTACTGTTGAATTCTAATAAAACAAAATGTTTAAAGTTCAGCTTGCCAAATGTTACGCAGGCACAAACCAATATACTATTAAATAATGAGAAAATGAAATTAGTAGACACCACTGTTTTTCTAGGTATAACATTAGATAGTAAGTTACAGTGGGGACCACTTATTGCTAAATTGGCAGATAAGCTGAGTTCTGCAGCATACGCTGTTAAAAAAATTAGAGAAATTACCGACATAGAGACCGCGCGATTAGTTTACTTTAGCTATTTTCATAGCATAATGTCGTACGGCATCCTCTTGTGGGGAAACGCTGCGGACATTAATACAATATTTGTGCTGCAGAAACGTGCTATACGTTCTATTTATAAGATGTTTACTTTTGAATCTCTAAGGGAAAAGTTTAAAGAAATATAAGTTCTGACCGTCGCATCTCAATACATTTTGGAAAATGTGTTATTATGTATAACTATATTACGTATAATTAAAGAATCTAAACAACTTCAAAAAGAAATGTGATAATCGTTGTGTAAAGACTAGGAATAAGAACAAGTTAGATATGCCAGTGTTCAGACTAAGCAAAGTTAATAAATCCTTTAAAGGCCAATGTATACGCTTATACAATATAATCCCAGAAAAGGTTCAAAACCTTCCCATTAATAAGTTTAAAAAAGTAGTTAAAGAACGTTTGTGTGCCAAAGCATATTATAAAATTAATGACTTCATCCAAGACGGCACACCTTGGGAATAAGGTGGCACCTTATCTTATGTTATTATTTGTTACATAGACATAAGCAAACATTGTAATAATTTTGATTTTAAAATAATAATTTTCCATCTTTTTGGTAAAAGATGGCCCCAGACGAGTTTCTTGCCGGCTCTTCTCGCTGGGTTAGTTCCCGAACCGGTGGTAGGCATCACGTAGTAACGACGTTCAAAAAGAGTATTTAAAAATACCAATTTTGAATAAAAATTTTTTGATTTGATTTGATTTAGTGACAGTGAGGTGGCAAACATCAAAGGATTTGATGTTTGCCGCCTCACTGTCACTCCCGTGAGTATAAGTACCTAATGTAATATTTTTTAATTAGGTTTTTTCAAAATGTCTCGCGGGCCGGATCATATCTTACAGCGCGCCGGATACGGCCCGCGGACCGGTTGTTAAGTCATATATATATGACTTAAGTAATAAGACGGAGAATAAGACGGAAAATATTCTACTACTGAAGATGGAGCTAACTGATCAACATAATCACATAAAAAATCTTTAAGGAGTACTGCTGTCTGTTCTTTGAAAGCAGATCTAAATCTTTTTATGCTTTTCCACACTTCAGAAGGACATGTGGATGGTGATAAGGAAGAACAAAATTTTTTCCCTGTTGCTTCTTTTGTTTTAGAAAAATACGAGTGGATTTATTAGTTTTTTTAGTTTTTCAAAATTTTCATTAGACATGTTATTTGCATATTCCTTTTCAATCAGGAACATTTGAAGATGCTCTTCAGCAGGCTAGCGGAGTATGGAGTCCTCATCAACACCAACAAATGCTTTTTCGGTCAGACTGAGGTAAAGTTCTTGGGTAGAGAGTTTCCGACGCAGGTATACAGCCACTTGACACCAAAGTGCAGGCAATTTTGGACTTCCCAGCACCCAAGACTATTAAAGAGTTGAGACGATTCCTGGGGATGATAAATTTTTATCGGCGCTTCTTACCTTTCGCGGCTTCCTTGCAGGCACCACTTAACAACCTTTTGGCAGGACCGAAAGTCAAAGGTTCGCATCCAGTCACCATGACGCCGGAGTTGCAAGAAGCTTTCGACAAATGTAAACAGAGTCTTTCACAGGCAGCGCTCTTGGTACATCCAGACCCTCAGGCGGAACTGTTAATCCAAACCGACGCTTCTGACTCTGCAATCGGAGCTGTCCTACAACAAAGGAAGGATCAAGAATGGCTGCCGCTCGCCTTCTTCTCCAGGAAGCTGAGGCCATGTCAGAAGAAGTACAGTCCGTACGATCGAGAGCTCCTGGCTATTTATAAAGCGATCAGGTATTTCCGATACATGTTTGAAGCAAGAACCTTCTCGGTACTAACCGACTATAAGCCACTGACTTTTGCTTTCGCTTCACCTCGTGAGAACTGTTCTCCTTGTCAGTTCCGATATTTGGACTACATAAGCCAGTTCACCACTGACATCATCAGATTTGTGGCCGGTAAGAACAAAGTGGTAGCAGATACTCTGTCACGTATTAATGTAGTTTGTCTGCCCCTAGATTACTATTCCCTGGCCCGAAAACAAGAAGCCGACGTCGAGTTGCAGGATCTTCTCCGAAATGGCTCAAGTCTCAAGCTGGAGAAAATAAGGATACCAGAGTCAGGTGTCGAGGTATATTGCGACACCGAGGTATATTACACCGCTGCAGGTTTTTCCTAACCAAGTCATTCCGTAAGCAGGTTTTTGACTCTCTTCATGGCCTGAGTCACCCAGGTGTGAAGGGAACAGTCCGCCTTATATCAGACAGGTTCGTCTGGCCTGGAGTACGTAGGGAATGTCGACAATGGGCTAAGGAATGTCAGTCGTGCCAGAGAAGCAAAGTGACGAGGCATAAGAATGCGTCTCTTTCAGCATTTAACGCACAATCAGCACGCTTCCGCCACATTCATCTAGACATAATTGGTCCCTTACCTTTGTCTTCTGGCTTCAGGTACTGCCTCACAGTCGTCGACCGAGTCACGCGTTGGCCTGAGGCGTACCCGCTCCAGTATATCACTGCGGAGACCTGCGCAGCCACCCTAACCTCTGGGTGGATCGCGCGGTTTGGTTGCCCCGAGCACATCACCACCGATCGTGGCAGGCAGTTCGAGTCGCACACCTTCAAAGAACTCGCCGCCCTAATCGGGACCTCTCATCACCTAACCATTGCTTATCATCCCGGAGCTAACGGCCTGGTGGAGCGCTTACGTCGCCAGCTCAAGGCCGCCATCGCCAGCTCACGGCCGCCATCACTTGTCACGCTACTACGAGTTGGACCGAAGTGCTGCCCTGGGTGCTTCTTGGCATCCGCAGCGCATGGAAGGAAGACCTTCAGGCATCAGCAGCAGAACTCGTCTTCGGTGAACCATTTCGGTTGCCTGGGCAGTTCTTCACTTCCACTTCCGACGAGCCGGTGGACATGAGCAGTTTAATCAGCAGGCTTCGCTCCCATATGAACAAGCTGACACAACAACCCACGTCTTGGCACACTAGTACGACCCGACCGTGCCTCAAGGCCTGGATAAAGCAACCCATGTCTTCCTACGTCAGGGTCCAGCACGAAGACCAGTTGAAGCCCCGTAACTCGGACCATACAAGGTACTTCAACGGGACCAGAAGACAGTGGACATTGAAGTAAAGGGAAAGACAGAAGGTAACGATAGACCGTGTGAAGCCAGCATTCGTCGCGAGAGAGACGCCAACCACGACCTTTGAACGCCAACCGGTTGAAGACCAAAGCACGATCAAGAAGACTAGAAGTGGGCGCGAAAGTAATCCGGAAATCGGACAGGATTTCCGGATTACTTTCGCCCGTAGTCAAGGTCTCACCGGGGGAGTAGTGTGGCGAGCACCTATGCAAGTTGGCTCAACCGTTTCAACGCAGCACCGAGATCACGCCACTTTACGTCATATGGTCCGATGTCATTATGAAATGCGTAAGCCACGCCCACTGCAATATGGCCGCACGCACATCTATTGTATACGCATAGCGGCCATATTCCGGATTTTGTATAAATAGTGTAACTTGTTTGTAGTTTTGGGTACCAAATAAACTAGCCACCAGGCTAGTTATAGTCCGATTTAGCTACAGCGGTCTTAACCCGACCCTTAGCATAGACCCGTTCGAAAAAAAAAAAATGTTTTGGCATTCGCTATTTTTCGCTAGCTCATTTCACTTTGATATTTAATATTGTAAATAGTGAATATAACAGTATTTCTTTTCTTGCATCTTTTATTGGAACGAAGTTCCTTATGGCGCGTTGCGAATTGTATTGGAGCTAGACGGATTATAGGCACGACACTTTTTGCCACTCGAAATCACAATGTAATAACGACTATTAAGAATGATACAAAAAACGACCTTATCACCTTGACAATAATGTAGAATTTTGCAATTACATATTATGACTGTTATAACTGTTACATATTGTGACTAGCTAGCCGGGCCTTAGGTATGCGAGCGGTAGGACGGAAGGGGCAAGCAACCCGCCCCCTCACCCCTGTCCGTACCTAAGGCGCGGCCAACTAGTTCCGCGCGCACTATATATACTTAGTTCAACTATTTGTTTTGTATAATATAATATATTTAATATATAAAAATTGAAGTGTCTGTTTGTAATTTCAAATTAACAGCTTTTATTTTCACTTAATGCGTTTAAAAGTATGATCGGTACTTACAATAAAATCTCTGTGTATAAATAAATCATTGAAAAAGCAAAATTCATAAAAAATGGACTTGACACATTACCTCTGAGGTATATATATATATATATATATATATATATATATATATATAGAAGCTGCAGGGCCTGCATTAGAGAGGGGTGGTGGTCATTTTGAACACTTGTTATAAAAGTGAATAATAAACTGTGCAAAGACAACCTTCTTTTCTTTCAACTCCTTTAAATTTAATTCATAAATGAATAAAATAATTTTAAAATAAAATTTTAATGAAACCTGTCATTAAGTAAATAAATAAATAAATAAAAATCATAAATAAATGGGCTCTTTTTTTATAAATTATGAAAATTCTTTGAAACCGAAGGATCAAATACCATCTGTTATACCTTTTTACAATCTCAATTGAATAGGCTAATTATTTGTAAGTTGGTCAGTCAAGTCCCCATACATTTTTCTTACGATATGAGAAACAAGAAGAAAAAATGATTTGAAAGAAAAAAAAAAAAATTCGGTTGCATTTGTAAAAAAAAATTAGGCAACAGCACAAAAGTGATATGATACATTTGATAATACAACTATTCAAGTATAATAAATAAAAACCTGATAGAGATAATTCATGTTTTTGCGACTGTGACAACAAAACTTGCTCACTTAGAGCAAGGGTAAAATTTTCATAATTTAAAAAAAATGGCCGATAACTAAAAAAACCATGATACTTTTACTAAACATGAATTGTATTTTTCTGATCCGTTATGATATTTTCCAGCTGCAGGTGAAGGATTATCCCTTAATTACGCCACACCCTGTATATTATAAGTTCGTTCCATCCGGGTGTCCCTTGACACCTCTCAAGTTTTTTTCAAATTTCTAAAGTTAAAGTAATTTAAATTTGGAAGAATTTCTAGTTAGGCATAATTAATTATCGTTAGTGGTTAGGTATCCCTAGCCGCTATAGTTTATTTGTTTGAAATGATTTATTTAGCAATTTATAAATCGAAAAAATACGGAGTTGAATAAAACTTAGTGTTGACAGCGCGACGGTGGCGCCCTCTCCTACTGAATTATTTTGTGTACGTGTAAATGAATGAATGTTGTACGTGTAAATGTGTAAACGTATGAATTTCTTTGTGGACATTTAAATTACTTTTCTGTGTGAATTTCTTTGAACAAATAACACAGCTAAATGGTTTCTGGCCTGTATGGATTAGTATGTTCTTGTTTAATTTTCTCTTATGTGAGAATTTCTTCAAACAAATATCACAGCTAAATGGTTTCTCGCCTGCCTGTATGGATTAGTATGTGTTCATTTAAATTACTCTTTTGTGAGAATTTATTTGAACAAATATTACAGCTACATGGTTAGTTGCTTTTATGAATTTGTTTGTGTTCATGTAAATGACTCTTCTGTGTGAAATTCTTTGACCAAATATCACAACTAAAAGGTTTCTCGCCTATATGTATTAGTATGTGATTTTTTAAAGCATGCTTATATGCGAATTTCTTCAAACAAATATCGCAGCTAAATAGTTTCTCGCCTACCTGTATGGATTAGTATGTGTTCATTTAAATTACTCTTTCGTGAGAATTTCTTTGAACAAATATCACAGCTAAATGGTTTCTCGCCTGTATGGGTTATTTTGTGTTCATTTAAATTACTCTTTCGTGAGAATTTCTTTAAACAAATATTACAACTAAATGGTTTCTCGCTTGTATGGGTTATTTTGTGTTCATTTAAATTACGCTTTCGTGAGAATTTCTTCGAACAAATATCGCAGCTAAATGGTTGTTCGCCTGTATGGATAAGTAAATGACTATTAAAAGTTTGCTTATTAGCAAATTTCTTTAAACAAATGTCACAGCTAAATGGTTTTTGACTTGTATGGGTTCTTTGATGTATTTTTAAATCATTACTTCGGCAGAATTTCTTTAAACAAATATCACAGCTAAATGGCTGTTCGCCTGTATGGATAAGTAAATGACATTTAAAAGTACTCTTGTATGCAAATTTCTTTGAACAAATATCACAGCTAAATGGTTTCTCGCCTATATGTTTTTGTTTGTGGACATTTAAATTAACCTTCTGTGTGAATTTCTTTGAACAAATATCACAGCTAAATGGTTTCTGGCCTGTATGGGTTATTTTGTGTCCATTTAAATTATTCTTTCGTGAGAATTTCTTTGAACAAATATCACAGCTAAATGGTTTCTCGCTTGTATGGGTTATTTTGTGTTCATTTAAATTACTCTTTCGTGAGAATTTCTTTGAACAAATATCACAGCTAAATGGTTTTCTGTCCGTATGAGTCCTCATGTGTTCAATTAATTTGGTTTTGCTTGCAAAGTTCTTGAAACAAACATCGCAGCTGAGCGGTTTCTTGTAACAGCTGGACTGAGCATCACTGGCACGGTCTCGCCCCTCGCAGTCATTTGTGTTGTCTTGCTCGTCGTCTTGTTCGATACCTAAACAAATGTTCTGATATGATCATGTTAACTTAGTAGTAAGCTTACGTTTCCAGCTAGAGATAGCTATACAGTGAGAACATGTTTTTAAACTAATGGTTTAAAGAAAACTATGAAATAAATAATGAGAAAAAACATTATGTACAAGTAAAATCAGTATGTTACGATCTTATTACAATGCGGTCTGTACCCACTATATCTCCTAAAAGAAACCAGCTAGCTAGCTAGCACAATATGTGCATACCTTTAACTTCTATCTCCTCTTCTATCTCTTGTTTTGTTTCTGGATGTTCCGTGCTCTGTTCACCACATGTTTTTTCTCTCCTGTCCTCCGGATATATTTCTGTGACCGGGTGTGTTGTGGTTCGGCAGACATATTTGTCTATAACACTTTGACTTAGCTTCACTATTATTAATTTAGGAACCTTTGGCTTCTGCTGTGCATCAATATTGTCCACATTCCACAACTCCTGGGTAATGTCGGCGAGAGCATCTTCGGATTCAATGAAGGGTTCTTTCTTTACTTCATAGTCATTTGTATTTTCCAAAATTTCATCTTGTTCAATGCCTGAAAATTACCGAAAGGAAAATAATAATAAAAATCTAAGGTACCCAACAGACAATGCCATTTTTAAGCTACATTATATACATTAAATGACATTATTTAATTTATACTAATATTATATAGAGGTAATGTTTGTGAGTTTGTGAGCTTGTAAGGGGAAATCTCTGGATCTACTGAACGGATTTGAAAAAATCTTTTACCAATAAAAGGCTACGTTACATGTGAGTGACATATACGGGCGGCGGGCATACATTTTGGGCGTGTCTCTATTTATTATTAAAACCCAATTTCACGCGGGCGAAGCCGTAGGCAAAAGCTAGTTTTAAATAAAAGACACACATTTCTCTCATCAGAAGTCGTATTGATTATGGTAGCTTTTTATATGGAAGTTCAGCTAAGACACATTTAAATAAACTTAACCTTATACAAAACAAAGCACTGAGAATTTGTGGTAGTTTTATACGGAGCACTCCAATTCATGTAATGGAGAGTGAACTGAGTATTCCACCATTACACATTCGTCGATTTTGGCTTGGATGTAGATATTGGTTGAAGGTCGCTTCATTGTCTAATGAGAATTACAAGAAGGTAGAACGTTTGACGCATTTAAGTAATTTCTGGAGGAATAAGAATGCACCTAGTTTAATTGAAATACATAATATTTTTAAAGATAAAGCTCTGCATACAAGCTCTAACCTGGAGATGTTCCATTTGGAAGCATGGTTGTCTTATATTGATATTATAAATATTGTGAGACTCCGAGTCGAGGGAGTAACAGTATTAACAGATTGAATAAAGTTGTTGTTTCATCTGACTCAATGAGCGCGGAGCTCCAGCACCTTACTCGTTGCGTCTCGGGGGCAAGAGGTGTACCCATTGCATATGAAGTTCTTAAAATTCTAAATGATTTGGATAAGACATCTCACGTTAGACTGCAATGGATACACTCCCATATCGGCGTGAGACGAGATTGCAACGAGATTGCCGATCGGCTGGCCAAGGAAGCAATCTGTGATGGCCGGGATATGTCCGCTCATATACAACCAAACTACACAGAGGTTTTTCGAGTAGCATCGATAGTAGTTTTCCTCCACCTATCGATACAAATACTAAACGTATTTGTATCGATAGGTGGAGGAAAATTTTTATTGATTGTTCAACCTCCAAGGGTATCTGGTACAGGACTTTGAATAATAAACCAGGACTGAACCCATGGTTTGAAGGCGTTAATATTTCCAGAAATAGTTTGGTTGCAGCTATGAGGTTGCGTTCCGGCCATGTTCCACTCAACAGGTTTAATCATATGATTGGGAAAAAGGAGTCCCCTCAGTGTGTTCACTGTGGTGTTACAGAAGACCTGATGCATTTGTTGGTGGATTGTGACCGAAATTGTGACCTCAGAAGCCGGATATGTTCCCGAAGAATTTGTTTGGGGAACAAATTAATATTATTTTGGCAACGCCTCTCTCACGGGATGCCCGTTTGTTAATTATATTTTATATTTAACTGTGAAGGGTCGCACTTGAATACCCTGTTATGTCTTTATTAATTTGAATAAAACTATGAGGCTGATATAGATGCCAAGTGCACCATAAGCCTCGTCAAATAAATTGTTAAAAAAAAAAAAAACTATTGGTTTAAAGAAAACTATGAAATAAATGATGAGGAAAAACATTGTAACTATCTATATGATATTCATGATTGTGTAAGTCAAAAATAAAGTAGATATTATAATATAGCCTCCAAAACATGAAAATGTTTTTTTTTACATTATTTATATAAAAATCAAACATACCACATTCTGTAAAATGAAGTAAAATCAGTCTATCAGGATCTTATTACGATGGCGTCTGTAGCCACAGCATTACATATTCCTAAAAGACACCAGCTAAGTAGCTAGCGCAATATTTGCATACCTTTATCTTCTATCTCCTCTTCTATCTCTTGTTTTATTTCTGGACGTTCCTTGCTCTGTTCAACCAATATTTTTTCTCCCCTGTCATCCGGATATATTTCTGTGACTGGGTGTATTGTGGGACTTTGGCTAACATATTTGTCTATAACTCTTTTTTCGTTCACTATTATTAATTTAGGAACCTTGGCTTCCTTCCTTCCTTCCCTTCCTTCTTGCTGCAAATCAATACTGTCCATATTTGACAACTCCTGTGTAATACCGGCAAGAGCATCTTCCGATTCAATGGAAGGTTCTTTCTTTACTTCATAGGCATTTGTATTTTCCAAAATTTCATCTTGTTCAATGCCTGACAATTGCAAAAAGGAAAATAAAGATAATCTAAGGAACCCAACAGAAGATGCCATGTTTAAATTACATAATATACATTTAATGAGAACAATTAATTTCAAATAAAATAAACTATTATGTACCAGTAATACACAAGATTTTAATAAATTACACGATTTTACTGAGTGATGTTTATATTTTAATGATCATAATTAAGTTTGTTCAAATGGCTTTGATTTAGTTTATGCAGGAGTCTCAGAACTCAAGTGTAACCCGTGTCAATATCATGTCAAGTTCAAAAAGGTTAATTTCCATGTAGGTTAGTAATAACAATTAGGTACGGAATTGTCCCTATGTGATGCCTACCACCAGTTCCAGAAGTAACCCAGAGAAAATAACTGGGTTAAGATACTTGCACAAGGCACACACATGGGGCTCTCGCACACATGTAATAGCATAATATAACCTACCATTGTCATTGTAAGCTCCCGTCTCCCCTTCTGACTCTTGTTTTATATATGAACAGTGGAAAGGCGTGGAAACAATATTTGTTTGGGAAGTTGATAATTCTAGAATTGATTCAATTGCTCCGTAAATTTTGATCTAAAAAAATTATGTTCATAAATTTTATCTTATATGAAATCTTTTCAGTTACTTTTGATATTTGTATCTTAAATTGAAATGATTCCTATTAAGTACCTTATTCTGGAATATATCATCTATGAGACCTCGTGTCTGTACGGCCAACTGCTGCAGCTGGTGACATTGCCGCAGTCTCATGTGGCAAATGAAACACATCCAGCACTCATCCTGTCTTATCTATTGATAATGATAAAAAAATAAACATCGAAATATGGAAATAAATACATACTCGTTAATTTAATATACTACAGTTTGCATTAGCCGTAGTAGCCAAAATATTAAAAACATTTCATTATTAAACTATTGTGATATACTACTAATTATTATTATAATAAAAGGCTACACTTTCATTTTATATATAATTATTTTATTATTATGTAGATTCTACTACTTAGGTACATTTGAATTGAACCCATTTTATTTATAAAATCTTACAGCATGGTCTAACAGGTAACACATCTAAATGGGGATTCCAAACTGAGCCAAGTAATAACATGTGCCCAACGAACAAATGTTTAGTGAAGCTAGGATAGTATATAATTAGACAAAAGTAAATATCGAAATCAGTTCAGTAGTTATTGCGTGAAAGAGTAACAAAAATACATTTTATTATTAAGCTATTGCATAGCTTCTATCGCGGGCCTTTAGCGCGGGGACCGAATCCAGAAATTCCGTAACGAAAAAACCTCACGCTCCCCACTCCGACGGGCACGGAGGTGTGGCTTGAAGGCCGTGCATCGTCTAACGTCGTTTCAGTTCGGCAGTCTTCGACACGGCGTTGTGTGCGTGCGACTAGACGTATGCGTGTAGACTTACTATGCAATAGCTTTACCGGGGCAGTCCCCGAGTGCCACACGTATTTTTTATTTATTATTTATTTATTTATTACTTCAGACCAATAAACAAAAAATATTAAATAAAGACCTACAAAACTGTTATTCAGTTTGTATGTAGGACAATGTCACAAAACACAAAACAAACAATGTTAGAAAACTTAATATTATAGACAGAGTATAAAAATAAAATTAACAAGATACAACATTAATAATACTAATAATACAAAATTAGATATTGTAATAACAAAAAACAAGCAAAATAAAATTAGAGTAATGATTAAAATAATGTTTTAGGTGGTAAAGGATGTACAATAAGGTAATAAAGTAAAATGGTGTTTGTACATGTTTTTTTGGAAGGCATTTGTTTTGGTCTCGTGTCGGATATCGTTGGGCAAGCTATTTAATACATATGGTATCCTTTTATTTAAAGTTCGGTCCCCAAAGTAGTTAAGAACTCTGGGTACCTTACATTTGCCTTCCGATACCGACCGAGTACCATAGTTGTGCTGCAGTATTTCTAGGTTATGGATATTATTATGGTTGTGGTTGTTATATGTTACATACACACATACACTTTCGGGGATGAGGAATAAGGATTAATCACCAGCATGCACCACGGCTATCGGTATTTGTATACGTAAGGACATGATTGATACGTACCTTATAATTAGCGAGCGTCTCATAGGCATACTGCAGATCTGTTTTGTAAATATTAATAGTTCTTTTATTTATAGATAAGCATATAGAGCAACAAGTATTTTGTAACATTTTGAAAAAGTTAAATTTATTACATTATCAAATTCGGTCCTACGTAAAATTTCGGTAAATTATTTAGTTTTTTAATCTTCTTCTTCTTCCTCTTTTATTTATAGTAAAAGCGGTTGCAAATGTTTTGCACCATTCTGCCAGTGTCGAGTATTACGATTTTATTTCGAAGTTTTTTTGATTTTATTAAAAACTATTATTTCCCGCGGTTCCGCACGCGTAAATATACTATTGGTTATCCCGCGGGAATACTCTACTTTTTCGGGATAAAAAGTAGCCTATGTTTTAATTCGGAGCCTAAGCTACTACTATACCAAATTTCATCAAAATCCGTTCAGTAGTTTTTGCGTAAAATAGTAACAAACATCCATCCATCCATCCATCCATCTTCACAAACTTTCACATTTATAATATTAGTAGGACTATTTGTTGCCCGCGTAAATATTGTATCCCAAAGCAACATGTACTTTTGAGGGATAAAAAGTAGATTATGTTTTTATCCAGAGCCTTACTACTTACTACCATACCAAATTTCATCGAAATCCGTTCAGTAGTTTTTGCGTGAAAAAGTAACATACATCCATCCTTCTAAACTTTCACATTTCTAATATTAGTAGGATTTTACATTAATATAATAATGAAATAATCTGAATCTTAGGAACGGAGTTCCATGAAATTTAGTAGGTATGCAGAGATACGACTAACAATAATGATGCCCATAAATACTGGCGCTGGATTTTCGGGCTGGATGGTCAGGATGGTCATAAACGATCCGTCTCGACTTACGGCTTTGATTGTCTCATTTTCATTTTTCGTTTTTAAAATAATTTTACTACGTGGTGGGATTTAAAAAGAATTTATGTTGCAAAAGGTGACAGGTGGTTAAGAAAATATCTCTATGTTTCCTGTGTGTTGTTGTCATACTATCATACTATACTCATCAAATCTAACGTCAAGTCTTAACTACTAAAGCGCCTTACTCACGGTCCAGCCTGCAAATTGAACACCGAACACAAACACAACACAAAAACAACAGCCGTCATTAGAGTCAAAAGTGTCGATCATTTTAATTGCAGGGCGGACGGTGAGTATGGCGCTTTAGGAAAATTCATGACCCACAAACACAGAATTCAGACTTTTTTGTATTTGTGGAATTTGAAATTGCAGGCTGGAGCGTGAGTAAGGCGCTTTAGGCCAACGTGCTCACTACGGAGCCAGTAATGTTATAATCATGTAAGAACGTTTATTACTATGTATTTGTGTGTACTATGTAATTAATTAACGATATGCCTTTTTATTGTTTGTAACAACCATGAAATTAGATTTTTCATAGACATTAATAAAATTCCGAATTGGGTATACACTGTAAACTGTATTTGATTTTCAACTACATTCAAAATGAAGCGATTGTGGACTATTGTTTTGCTTTATGTACTCTTGGTAAGTTTTTTCATTTAAAGCGAAGACACTGTCGAGGCGTATTTATGGGACGCGTCCCATAATTTATTTTCATTTCAATGCATTACAAAATATTCATTACTTAGTTATTAATAATAATATTATGTTGTTAGAACACTGTATCGGCGAAGTTCTACATTCAGGAGCTAAATCCATCTTCAGGAAATGTACAGGACGTGAGGGACTACAGTGATGCTCTCAATTTATTGAGAAGTGTTGTACCGGTATGGCCCGACTACCTTATTATAAACAACCTTATAATATAATATAGATGTATATTATATTATAGACGAGGCATATTGAGGCAAATACTGTCCCCATTTAAATGGTCCCACTTTTGGTGTTTTGGGCCATTTTGACATTTGAGGTATGGTGAAATCAAGATGGCTGACATTCGAGGTAATATGGTGAAAACCAAGATAGCGTAACTTTTTCATGTATCAAGATTTGTTCCGTCAAATGTATGTCATAGCCTATCTATCATATGTTTATAGTAGTCTTTTAGCATAAAGTATGTAAATCTTTGAACCAGCCATTTTATTTTTACCTACTAGGTACTTAGTACGGAAATAAGCGTATTGTTTGTGACTCGGTCACCTGGTGAGAATCGGCCCTTGACGTTTTCGATGCTTATGTATTTCGCTACTTTTAGATCACGCGTGTATCAATTGATTTTAGTAACGCTACTGTTAAAGTTTCAAAGTCTCTGTTTACAAACCGTGGAAGCTTTTGAGGTTAAAGTTTAAGCTCTACATTATTCTATTAAAAAATAATTTTAGGTTCTAGTATCAAATGAAAAAAGTGATGTTCCAAAATTATCGGATGAAAGCCGTGAGCTGACAGCGAGTGAAGAATTACCAATTGAATGGGACTCAGACCATACCAAGATTGTAAGGGGGAGAGAAGTGATAAATTGTTACGACAGAAAACATTTAAGCATGATATGCACTAACACTTGTGTTGGAGCAATAGAGCATGGCTGCCGTGATACTGGATGCCAAAATAAACAAAAGATGAAAGAGTTTTGTAACTTACCGTGTAAATTAGCGTACAATTTGTACACGTAATGCATAAAATAATACCTTTTTTGTGTTTGTTTTAGAAATAAATATATTTTTTAAAAAGTTACCTCCGACATTGTCAAGTAGTTAACGAGCGGATGATGATGAATTATATTTCTCCATTTTATCACCATTCAAACAAACAAACTTAGATCAAAATCGGTTCATCCGTTTGGGATGACACGTCACACATACACTCATCAAACTTATAAAACCTCTCTGGTTTTCGTCAGAAATTAGAAATAAGGCAGTTATTGATCGGAAAACACTAGATCAGCCGTATTCGTAAGTCATAACTGTGGACTTATGGACAGTAATATTTGAGACTAAAATGTGAAGTGTGCACACTATTAGGCTGGGACTATATTACCGGAATCTCTCCGACCGGAAAAAAATCAGAGCATTGAAAATAGAACTCTGGACTAAATATAATAGAGTTGAAATTCCGGTAATATAATCCCAGCCTTAGTCAAAAGTCATAGCGAATCGGCCAATCAAAACCGCTTGTCGGACGCGTTTGATAATATTATGTAATTCCTTATCCATAATTAAATACCTCCACTGAGTCAGTGTTGAGCGCAAAGGTAGGTGCATATGCTGGTGGTCGGCGGATTCGAATCCCGCCAATGAACAAAAAAGTTTTCTATGTTCTTTGGTCATGGATGTGTATTATAATATATAATATTGTGTATAATAAAATAAAAATATTAAATATTTTATACTAGGAATTAGGTATACATATATTTTATATGTACCTATAGTATAAAAATATACTTCCAATTGAATGGTTCCCGTAACAAAAGATCCTCGCTTAATTAGCACGGGACCAGATTTTCGTGGTGTAAAAGTTTCCATAGATGCATAGATATATTAATTCCGTCAGTATTTGGTAATTTGCAGCGGTAATTCGCAGGTTGGCTTGCGTCAAACGTAAAGTTAAACCTGCGTGGTGGTCGGTGGACTGCTGAGACCTGAGTACTCGAACCCCAGCATTGACGTTAGTGATAGGTTTACTATAGTCTATTCGCGTTATGATTTATGAAGACAGAATCATACGTACTAATGTCAAAATTGACCAACGAGGTAACGACGCATAAGGTCGATTAAATCAACCAAGATTTTTTATTAAGCTGCGTAAAATACGCCATTCTTATTTCTTTTCATTGTTTCAATTATATCAACTATTGCGTTTTAGATTTCAGTAGTTTACGTCTTGGAACCATAGACGTATATATTATAGACGAGGCATGTTGAGTCAAATACTGTCTCCAGTTAAATGGCCCTACTTTTGAGATTTTTGGGGCCATTTTTGTAGAGGGCTACGACCTCTTGGTTTTACATATCCTTCTTACGCTCGAGTGGTGATAATAATAATACAGCAACAATTCTTATATTCTCCTTTATTGGTGCCTAACACAGATACGTATTACATAATATGAGATATGTCTAACACATTACACAAATACGTCTACACTAAGTGTAGCCTTTTTTTTTATTATTTATATATGGCATCGGCTTATAACCATTTGCCAGTTTCAAGTTAAAAAGGCGGGAAATAGAACTTTCGTTTCAATTTTCAACACCGTTTTCCTATATTGTCAAGTCTAAAGTCTAGTCAAAGTCCAAATATATAGTCAGTACAGTCTATGAGTCATGTCAGTCGATTCATTAAAGTGGTAGAAGCTTTACTGAAAGTTCCTAGGGAGTTTTGGCGGGAAACACAAAATAGCACGTTTTTAGAAGTTGTACCACTTGCCCACACTTGTGCACGATAACGAATATTTAATGGTTAATATTCTACTAATATTACACGTTAAGAACCGAAATAACACAAATTTATGAAGTTTTAAATTCCACAACATCACCCATTGAACTCCCCGGCAAAACTCCCAAGTATAGCCTTTTGGCTAACTGAAATAAACCTACTTATTCTTCTTTTATATATGGCGGCCTCAGTGAGTTGCCAATGTCCAAGTGCTAAATATGTGTTTAAATAGTGTTTAAACCCTGCTCTATTGTAGTACTAGTGAGGAAACAAGGGTACAGTGAACTAAATAACTGATGCTATGTTGTTGAATAATCTAAAACAATCACAAACAAATAAGTGTCAGTAAAACTTCACAATTTAATATTGTTATTACACTAGTAAAGCTTCACAATTTAATATTGTTAATATGTAGAACGAATATATGCACATAGAATTTCATTAAAAGAAGTATTTACATAACATAGAGATGATTTGAAATTGATAGAGCGGAGAATATTGGAAGGGAGAAGGTCATAAAGGGAGGATTGGTTTCTAGAGCAACTGAAAAATATGTGGTCTAGGGTACCCTCGTCAAGGCCACACTCACATAGAGAGCTATCCCTAACCCTAATTTTAGCTAAAAATACTGGTGAGCAGCAATGTCCGAGTCTAACTCGACAGACTGTAGAGCACGCCATTTTGCTACTCTGTGTGTATTTAAAAAACCATGGCCTAACTGGAACGCCACCTTGAATATCAAAGTAGTGTTTGCCTTTAATGTTACTTGATCTAGCCCATTCACGATTCCACCTGATGTTTAAGTGATTTTTAGCTATGGTAACTAAATCCTGGCAATATAATTTGTAATGACTAAGTCCACCTGATATTATAGCTTCTTTGGCAAAGTCATCTATACTCTCCTTGCCAGTAATTCCGCTATGGCTTGGTATCCATGCTAAAATAACATGAATATTTTGTAATTCGCATTTAAGGAGTAGTTGCCTAATTTTCAAGATCAAAGGAAATCTATTCTTAGCTCGAAACTGATTGGCCATGACACCCTCCAAAGCGCTCCTGGAGTCCGAGAGGATAATGGATTTGTCTAGCCCATGAGACTCGATAAACGAAATAGCCTCATTGAAGGCATGTACTTCACCTGTAAAAAGTCTGTTTTTACAGACTTACTTTTCTTAGGTATACAGACGTATTTTTTGTTAGGTAGGAGGCAGTTTCAAATTCAGAATCACACTAACCCTCGGAATCCAGACGGCAGCTCCAACACAACCATCATCAGAGAGCCTAGAAGCATCTGTAAAAACATGCAACCAGTCCCCAAAATGCTGATCAATAATTTGTTTGAATTGTGTATTAGCCAAGGAGGAACCTTCATTTATTGGAAGGTTGAGGATTACTTTTGAAGAAAATGTTAAGGCACCAATAGGATAGAAAAGAGAGGTTTGAGGATGCACTGGAAGACTGGACAAGGAAGACGGGTTATCTTAAGGTAACTGACTAAGAGGCGGGAGGTTCTTTGTGAAGCCAATAATTCGAAGATGGAATTAATTGAGATAGTGTGTGTAGCTTACCAATAAGGGGATGAGACGAAGATTGAAAAACTTTAAATAGAAATCTATCTGATAGATACTGCCGCCTGATGTGAAGTGGAGGGTCTACGCATTCCACCTGAAGGGCATTAGTGGGAGATGACTTCATTGCGCCTAGGATAATTCTTAAAGATTTACTCTGACTTTTATCCAGGTCGTTTAAAGGTCGGATGTCAAAGGAGCTTTGTTACAAGGTACCAATATAAATGATCCATAATTCATATGGCTGCGGATAAGTGCATTGTACAATAGTTTTTGGGTGTAAGGATGAGAACCCCACCATTCACCACTAAGTGAACGCAAGATATTAATATTCTTCTCACACTTTTGTGTGATATGACGAATTTGTTGTACGCCAGACATTTTACAATCCAAGATGACACCTAAAAATTTTACTCTATCCTTAACAGGAAAAACTTCTTGTTTATATTGAATGTTAATGTTAGGAATAATTTTTGAAAAACTACTACCGATCTTTTGGGGACAGAGATGGACAGTCCATGCCTATCCAACCAATCGTATAGGTATCTAATGGATAAGTTTAGGCGAGCAGAGCATTCATTATTATTCTTTGAGAAAACGTACAAAGATAAATCATCCGCATACTATTGGGCCTCACAAAAACTATTAACAGACAAGTCCAAATCGTATGTGTATATATTGTAAAGGATAGGGCTAAGGGGAGAACCTTCAGGAAGGCCTTTATAAACGAATCTAGGTGGAAGGGTGTAATTAGGTGCAGAAATATTAACAGACCGGCAGGAAATGCTGTTACAAATATAATTTGTCATCCTCACTGGGACACTTAGATTTAGCAGTTTCTGCCTGAGTACCGGAAGATGGACATTGTCATATGCGGATAATAGATCAAGGAACAATCCTACCACGTGTTCACCTTTCGAAAGGGCAATGCGGATATCAGTCACGAAGGTGGCTAAACTATCCATTGTGCTAAAGCCCTTTCGAAAACCCAACGTGTTTTGGATAGAGTGCCCTTACTCTCCATTAGCCATTCTAATCTATTTTTAATCATGTGTTCTAAAATTTTGGCTAAGATAATCGAAAGAGCAATAGGCCTATAATTACTCGGATCACTATTAAGTTTTCCCGGCTTAAGGATAGGCAAAATGATCTGAGTTCTCCATTCCTCCGGGGGAACTCCAGACTGATAAAAAGCATTTAAAATGTTCAGGCAAGTTACTTGAGTACTTGGCCCACTGTTCACGATGAACGCGTATGGAATCCCATCACTGCCCGGAGCGGTATCCTTTAATGAACCAAGGATCAAATCCCTCCACCAACCCATGGCCCTATCAACCGTCTTGGTTATACGGGCCGAAGCATGGGAATGCGCACCCTACTGTCCTGGGTCCTGCCCTTCAGGTGCGCAATTCTTGATTCCCTACAAGTTCTTTAGTCTCTTTCTATTTGTCCCTAAGTCCTTCTCCCCTTTCTGGGGCGGACAACACAGATACAACTTCGGTGTCTTCCGATAGCGCGTACTGGTACTGGTTGTACCATCTAGGTTTTTCCTTCCTTATTCGTTCTTCCTTATTCGCCTCCAATTAATGCCCTCTCTTGGCGTTCTAGTCCACTTCGTACGTCTTTGTACGTCTTCCTCTGCGGCTTCGCCACAGTAGCATGACCCCACGTCGGAAAGATTAATTCTGTGAAGCCTCCCTCTGAAACAGCCGTGACCGGTAAGCAGCTGCGATGTTTCATAGTCAGGCTCTATCCAAGTTGCCTTGGAACGAGCCTTCACGTCCGGAAAGAACCGATGTAGTTCCCTTCCCTTTGCCGATGTGTCCCAACGCTCCTGCCATAGGGCATAAGCGGACTCAGATTCCCTGAGTTTCGCACTCCGAAGCTCTTCCTTGGTAATCGCTGTCTCGCGCATCACACCTAGTCTGCCAGCGCGTATTACCTCGAGGTCGGCCGGTAGCACCCCTGCCAAAACTGCCAGAGCGTCAGTGCTCGTCAAGCGATACGCCTTGGTCAGAAGGATCAAGGCGGGTCTCTGGGTGCGCAAAAGCGCACTCCGCACAACGTGAAGGGTCGCCCGCTCATACCAACATGCTGCCGCTTAAGTCGCAGTAGCCACAAAGGTCCCCTGGTACAGTACCCGAAGAGCCCTGTACCTAACCCCCCATGAGCTAGCCGATACTCGCGACATCTTGCCGAAGCAATTTGCCGCTCGTTCCCCTATGGATACAGCATGTCGCGCGAAGGATAGACTCGAGTCGACTACCACTCCCAACACCGTGGTCGACGTGACGCTCCTAATAGAGTTTGTCCCAAATTTGATGACTGGGGGTCGCTGGAACTTCCCCTTAATCGTCACAGTAGACGATTTAGTCGGGGAAAATTCCAGCCTATTACGGACTCCTCATTCACCAACGAGCCGCAATGTAGTTGAGGCTTTCGCCTCAAGAGCCGCACGTGAGTCGCCCTCGATCAGGATCGTCACATCGTCGGCATAGGCCACGAATGTCACTCCCCCAGGAAGGGGCAGTCGAAGCAAGTCGTCCATCAGGATGTTCCACAGCGAGGGTCCCAACACCGATCCCTGCGGACAGCCCATCGTGGCCGACTTCCACACTACCCTACGTCCGACGAACATGCCTACCCTGCGTCCGGTGAAGTAGCCCGCCAACATCCTGTAGATGTTTGGCGGACAGCCCCCCCTTTTCGCTTTCAGCATGATCATAGGCCACCAGGCATTATCAAAGGCCCCAGAGATATCTAAGAAAATCGCCTGAACATACTTCGACGAGCTCTCACGACCCGCTCCAAGAATCGTTCCCAGAGCGGATACCGTCGACCGCCCTCGAGTGAACCCATGCTGGCAGTCCGATAGACCACTCGTCATTTGCGTGGCGCATTTTAACATGACGCGTTCCAAAATCTTACCAAAGATCGGCAGCAGAGTGACGGGCCGCTAGGCTTTAGGATCGGAAAGAGGCTTGCCATTGCCTTTGGGCAAGACAATCAACCTTCCGTCCTTCCATACTCGCGGAAAAACGCCCTCTTCGACACATCGCCTAAACACTTCAGCAAATTCTCGCGACGCGGCTGCCCAAACGTGTTTTATTATGCGAGCGGTTATCCCATCGATCCCCGGTGCTGTGTTAGGGAGATCCTTGACTATTGTCGCAACTACTTCTACCGTCGGAGGAGGAGCATTTTCTCCTGCGGGAATCGCGGCTGCCATATACCGCACCTGCCGGTGGTACTCCGTGTCCCTGGACACATCGTCGTCCGGACACAGAGCATACATAAGGCTGTGCATGGCCTCCTCGACTCCCCCAGCATAACCTTCGGCATGTTTTGTGCCATTTATTATATTGCTAGGAGGCCGAAGCCTCCCGCACGCGACACGGTACGCCTGGCCCCATGGGTCCTGGTTTCCCGTTTCTGCGACTGACCTAAAAAACTTAAGTTGCTCCTCCTTCAAGAACCAAGGATCAGTCTAAATTCATTCAGAGAAAAAGGAGTGTCAAGATGATTCAAAGGCGTTTTTCAAATTCGTCAAAAGAGGGAACTGACGGCGGCGCCAACCGCTGAGAGAAGTCATTTATACACTCAGATGAATCATTGGACTGACGGTAATCGCAAGATAGAGCGCCTCGGAATATTCTGACGTTCTTCCGTACAGCTGAATGACGAGACGAGGGCGAGAGGCTCAAACAGAAATCATGCCATCCTTTTCTCTTTTTCTCTGTTAACAAAAGTCCCACTTCTGCTGGAACTTTTTTATAATTTATAAAATTTATTTGAGTCATTGACTTATTATACTCTTATAAGTTTTCAGCTTCTTTACGCCGCTTACAAGCTCTAGTGCAATCAGCATCCCACCATGGAGGAGATAACGTTTTTGGCTGCTTGTTTTAACAGAATTTTAAATTTTAACGGAATTGTCCTATCCGCAGCCAATGACAGCACTTGTTTTAGGTTTTGGTATGAAGAAAGAACATTATCTGAATTGATAGGGGGGAAAAGGCAAACTTCAGAGTCTGTAATTTCTGCAAATTGGGCCCAATCTGCAGAATTAATTTTATATTTAAGTCGGAGTTAATTTTATATAAGAATTCGAGGATAAAGTCGTAATAACTGACCAGGAAAGGGAGTGGGAACACAATGATATATCAACCAAACTCCTCGGGTTCTGTAAAGGTGAGACCCGACGAGTGGGGGATCCATCATTAGGAATTACTAGATTATTATCATCAATCTTTGTCAATGAAGGAAGAGGAATTAGGATCATTAAAGTGGGAACCCCAAGATGTATGATGAGTATTAAAATCACCCAATACAACCAGGAGGAAAGGAACCGTAAAAATTATGGAGGAAATTTCAGAGAAGATGGAGGGATTAGGATGAGGGACGTACACAGACATAAAAATAGTATCTAAAACATGGACAGCAACAATATTAAAATAACTACTATGAACAGGAAGTCTATATAAAGAGTATGTACATTGGCTGGAGACCAAAATGGCTGCTCCAGCTCTGCCGTCAGGCCTGTCGTCCCGGAAACAGGCGTATCCTGGAACCCAAAAGCGAGAGCCAGGCACTTACCAAGTTTCCTGGACGGCAAGAATTGACGGCTTATGATTGTTAATAAGCCAAAGAATGTCAGGTTCTTATTCTTTATGCTGCGGCTGTTCCACTGTATTACAGTGTGAGCCATTATTAGGTAGAAGTTTTATGAGTTGTGTCAGATTGGTAAGAGTTTTGTTCGGTAGGGAGTCGCTGAACCTAGAGATGAGGTCAATGAAAAGGATAGAAAGGTTGTCAAATAAATTATCATTCTGGGACATAGATAGGACAGAGGGGTTTTCGGAATTAGGGGGTATGCACACCCATCAGGAGCCTGAGAAGCAGGTTCCTCGATTATGTTTCTATGAGCCTGGTGATAGGCGAAATAGGGCGGGGGGGGGGGGGGGGGGGCTGTACTGTACAGCCCAGGAGAGTGTCTCTCCTGACTCATAACCAATTTTATATCTTTTTGCCAACTATATTCCGGACAAGAAATATCATTGGCTGCGTGCGGACCGCTCAAGTTAAAGATGTTGTTGTGCATGTTGCTCCTTCATGATTTCGCGAGCATTTGTAACAACGGGGCTGTGACCTGTATTGTGCTTTAACGTGCCCAAAACGGCAACAGTTATTGCACTAAATGGAAGGGAAGGGAACTGTAATAACAATAGACACGGGAAGGACGTTTTTGACCAGTGATTGTGATAACCACTGATTGGGTAGGAACCCAGATGGGAGAATGGGAAAGAGCTCACTCATGGTTTTACGACTCAATCTACGCGCCTTAACAACTCTACCAAAACCTGGAGGAACCTGCAAGTTTTCCACTAGCTCTTCCATCGACCAGTCCACAAAAACATTACGTATAATGCCCATGCGGGATACACTGTACGAGGGTATTGATACAATGTATCCAGTACTTAATATAGCGGGTAAGTCAATGAAGGAGTTAGCATGATTGTGTGACTTAAATTCTATCGAGACCCGATTGCGACCAATATTTTTAATTCCATACATCTTAATGTGTTGAACATTGTTTTTAAAAAGGAACTGACTAAATAGGATGGGGCTAAGTACAGAACCGCTTTCAGTCTCGGGTTTTGACACATGCACTATATAAGGCGCAGCATCTTCGGGGCCGTATACTTTTTTACTAGCGAAATCGGGGTGTACATAGTGCAATTGTATAGATGGCACTGAATGTGAATTGTTGGTGGCCTTTTTAGGCAACGGTTCACTGATATCCCGATTTGTTCTCTTCCTAATGTTACTACCTCCACCAGGGTCCGGGGGATCAGTGTCAATTTCCATTATTAAATAGAAAGAAAAAACAAGCTCTAACCTAAAAACAAGAACTAATTAAATGTAATACTTACACATAGACAAACACGAAATATATTACACAAAACAAAAGAAAGATAAGATAATTCAACAAATAATTCAAAAACAATTACAAATCCTCAAAAAGCACTCTAAAAACTGAAAACATATAGAGACGCTTGTTAACAGCACTCAACCAAAGAGCCGAAATTAACCCAACTAAATAGGATGTACCTGTGACTGTCAATGTGATATTGACAATTATACTTCTTAAAATACTGTTGACATTATGCAACAATTTTGACATTTGAAGTATGGTGAAAATAAGATGGCTGACATTTGAAGTATGGTGGAAAGTGAAAACCATGATGGCGTAACTTTTCTTGTATGAAGATTTGTTCTGTCAAATGTAGGTACGTCATAGCCTATCTTGAGTTTTGAAATCTTTCCTTGGAACCCTTATGTTTTATCATGTCCGTCCGTCCGGCCGTCCGTCTTCGGCTTACCTTCCAAATGGTAAGTGCTAGAAAGATGAAACTTTGCATGGATTTGTGTATTTACTACATCGACAAAGTGCTAAAATAAAATCACGAGAAGTAAATTCTTTTGGGATACCTCCCCTATATGTAAAGTGGGGATGATTTGATAAGCAAAAACAATGGTTGATTTGAATTTATTTTACGGTTTTCATCCACATCACAGCAGGATTTAATTTCTTGTGTTTATTATTTTGTGTGGTTGTAAAATTATATTTATCCATTATATTTTTAACAAGCATTAGGGTGAATTTACATCGAAACGAGACGAGACCCAACATGGCGCTGCATCTTTAAGATAGCCCTTCAAAATTGAACTTTATTCATTACACAAGAAGATACATGTTTCATTGTGACAGTTCGAATGTCAGGTTGCACAGCGCATGTGGAGTGTACGACTGTTGTCAATTGTCATATGAAACGTGTATATTTTTGTGTAGTGAACAAAGTTTAATTTTTGAATAGCTATCTTAAAATCCAGCGCCGCGACACTTCGCAGTGCAAACTTACATTTACCGTCGTCGGGAATTAGTCACACAATCAATTGCAGAACCGGTTTAATAGAAGATTATAATATATTAAGATAAATGAGTCTACATACGATATATAAACGGATCATACATACACTCATGTATCTCAGTCGTCAACAAATATCGGTTGTCTGTAAAGTCGGCTTACTGACGATAGTTGAACGTGACAACGTCAACAACAACAACAACAACAACAATAATAATAATGAGGCAAAGGCAATGCGAGCTAACGCTGGTACTTGGTAACGGACAACGGTACTTGGTAACGATAACGGGTAACAGGTAACACATGAGTCATGTTTTTTCGTGCGTGCAGCCGGCCGCGTCTACCATAGTGTAGGGTATCATTACATAGGTATTTTAAAGACATTGAGAGGCTGCTAAAACGATTTTTTATTTTATATATGAACGGATATATATATATATATATATATATATATATATATATATATATATATATATATATATATATATATATATATATATATATATATATATATATATATATATATATATATATATATATATATATATTTTATATATCCGTTTATATATTATAGTTATATAGTTATAGTAACGGAGCGGCGGCGGCTTTTAATCGACGTCAAGAAGAACCGAGTACACTTTCACGCAAAAACTACTGAACCGATTTTGATGAAATTTTGTTCGGTAGTAGTTAATTTTACAGAAAAATGCAAGAGGCATTTTTTGTAGATAATTTCACGACCAACAATTTTATACTGACCTCTATTGACCTCCGAGCAAAAGGTCGCGAGATATTTTCGTGACCTTTTGACCTTTATAACTTTTTTAGCCTGCACGATATCAATGTAGTTTTCAAATCTTCATTACAACGCCGTAATAAAGGTGTCTACAAAAATTCAGCTCACTCACACACAGGGATTTTTTCGTAGTTATAACCTAAAATCACTGGAGTAGCGGCAGGCTTGTAAAAGGATGGGGCTCGACAGGGTGATAACTTGCCATGGACTGGCACGTGACTGGTGTTGTCTTGACAATATCGAATAACGCCCGAAATTAATATCAATATCAATCTTATTCTCATTTTAGCTATCTGAGATCAAGATTTCAATATATTTCAACCATAGATAAATTTCATTGCATTAGTCCGATATCATTGAACATTACTCTGCCGTTTATAGACCTTTTTGAAAAAAATTTTTGTTCTTGTAAAGGGTATAATTCGAAATTGGTCCTTTAGTCACTGAAGTGGAAACCTGATGATGGGATTCATGTGGAATCGAGGGAACTCCTCGAAATTTATATGGACACATAGTGATTTTGACTTTTTCTGACGTAACACAAGCTAAGTAAGATATGCTACCAAAAAATAAGATTTGCACCAAGGTATAACCCTGGATCCAAAAGCACTGAACGGAACTCCTGAGTCTTTAATGATACGAGTTTAGAAATTGCGGCATTATTTAAAGAACTACAAAAGCATACTACAACTACGAAAGAAGAGCATATGCCACTATGTAACTTACTGTAATCATCATCATCATATTTACAATGCCTAATGGAAACTGGGCGCGTATTCAATTATACATTCGATCGTTTATTTTAAACGTTCTTAAAATGTATTAATAATAATTTAACAAATATCACTAAAGTGGAAAAATTTAATATTTTTAAACAAAAATCTAAAGTGACTTCCAAAGTAAAAATTCACAGAAAAGTATGAAATAAAACTTATTTTCTAAATAAATCCCCTTTTGAATTCGGCTAAAATTTAAACTATTTCTCTACTCAATCTTCATAATTTTGAAGTCGGTACCAGCAAAGTTGAACGTGAGTTCTATAAAATATTGTTTTATCAGGATGTTGTTCGGGCTGGTACCAACTACCATTGTTACTATTAAAGATAATAATGTTTGAGAAAATTTCGGGCGTAAGTTGGTATTTGAAAAGATTTTCACTTGTTTCAGATGATGCGTAGATGTAGAATAGGCGTAAAGAATAGGCGAGCTTTCTATGTTGTTCAATTCATAGAATTGCCTTAACAAGGTATTGATGATTACGCATGCGTGCCAAACACTTGGGTAATAGTGCGTAAAGCGACAAATCAAAAGTCCGTTGTTGCGTACCCGTTTAAAGAATATCCTTTTGTTACCAGACATCGCGTCAAGAGCAAGGAGAAATGCAATAATGAGTGGAGATTTTATATGCCTACCGTCAAATATGAAACAGATGAGTTTGAATCAGTGTATTAGTTAATCGGTCGTGTGTTGCATCGTAGAAGTATCTTTGCATCTTGATCATCTCAGGAATTAGGAGAAAGTAATTTTTTTTTTTCCAGATATTTACACAGATGCAGAATATTGGATTGTGACGAGAAATGATTATGGACATTTAGTAGAAGACGAATTAAAAACAACATGTGAGAATCAAATCACTTTATTAGTCTTAACGATTTAATTTCCATTGTAAATTTATTTTCAGATACCACTTATTTCAAATTTGAAGCCTTCCAAATAATAACCAAACTTTTTATTTCCAGATACTAAACCAAAGTTCCCGTTAAACAAGAAATTGCGTATTGCCAACCGAAACCATTCGTCGAAATTAAATGATAATCCTCGGAAACCAATGCCGAGAACATTAATTAAGCGACCAGAACCAAACAAACAACTTGGTGGGAAACGGATGAATCTGCTTATAGCTGCTCAGTTATCTAGCGCTATTGTTACCGACGCTAATGCAGAGCCTGGATCTTTAAGACAGGAGCAATCGATTATCGCCCAGGACAACCAACCAATGGAATCTGCTCAGACCGGAACAACTGCTAGTGATTCTAACGGTACATCGAGCTCCTTTCAGCAGAAAGATGAAAACCTCCAAGAATTGTTACCAATACAAGAGCAACAAGAATTAAGTATACTGTCCATAGACGTGGATACACCAACCTTTGTTATAGACGTCGATAAAGAGGTCCAGCCAACCAGTATTGAGGAACAGCAAGTACTTTCTTATCATGCTATCTCACAATTTACGGAACAGTCAAAATTCGTCCAACAACCTCAAATTGTAGCTGCCCCACCAATAGAGATGACTCAAAAACCCGTTGAAAAGCGAATACGACTAAAGTGGAGTCATTTTATTAGGTAACATTTCACAATTCATCAAAATTCAACAACGTAGGTAACCTTGCAACGCCGGGCATAAAATAACATATTTTTTCGTTTTGTTAGAACTGCACAATTGCTTAACTTTTTTCAATTACGATTACATATTTATTGTAATAATTTAATTTTTTTAATAAACCATTCTAAACATAATAAACAATTTCTGATCTAAAGAACTAAACGTCATTACAATGTTGCGTCAGTTAACCCTTTTTCTTTTTAAACACTAGGGATGTTACTCTAAAAATCGAAAGCTGATAAGTAGAATCGAATGCAATTTTACTTGTGAAGAAATATCACCATAAATTAATAACCACGTTGTGATTATAATAAAACATAATTAAGTATAATTATTATCATTTTATCTAACTATAAAAATACATAAAATATAAAAGTTATATTACATATGTACTTGTCTTATTTTGTTTCTTAAATTTACGAAAGAAAAAATAATAATGGTACAGGGATTCGCCTGATGATTTTTAAAATTCACTAGCTATGTTCGACAATTAGATGGACATCGAAGCTTGCCAAATCAACAGCAACATCCCACGCATTCTTATCAAGAATCAATATATACCGACTAATCAAAATAACTTTGAACAAGACCTACTTAGGAAATCTGCAGAGAGCAACAATTGCGAACAGCGACCTAACTCTCCAACTAACGGCATGAGTACTCCATTTATTGGACAAAATTCAATTATCCCTTCCAGGCCGTTGTATCAGACCTCCGAGCTTCCACAACAGTCCCAGCATCTCAGCAAGACTCACAACGGCAACCACAGAAACCGAAAATACGTATGCGCATCTCTACGAAGCCAAAAAGCAACCGTCAAACACCTACCCTTCAAGTCCCAAAAAAACGCTGTCAACTATTCTTGCGAAGATTGTAAATTCGATACGACAAACACTATTAACTACTCATAACAAATATCTTCTGAACGAGCAGCAGTTGCAGGGAAATCATCGTGAACGTGAACGTGAAAATCATCTAAGCGTAAATGAAGTGGTCTCCATTTTGATGATTAAGCAATACACTGCACAGTTGCACATATACATCATAGTCTCATCTGTCATCATCTGATTCTGGCAGAACCTAGTATTAAAAACTTCCTCTTTACCATCTTGTTATTTATTTTTCTTCTTTTTCTGTTCTTTTATTGTGTTTTTATTGTAATGTATTTAATATATTGTAGCGTATGTCCTAATTTGTCAAATAAACGTTTTTTTTTTAACCATTAGACCGTCAGTCTCCTGAAGAAAGACACTGAAGTAACAGCTAGTACTAACTCTAGTTCTCAGAATCAACATAGTAATGGCGATGCTAAACGAACGAACAAAAGACAATCTTGTATATATATATATCGGATCGCCGAGAGGTATATGTGACTGATCCGACCTCGGTGGTGTATGGTCGTCCTCCATGTGTGTGTGGGGGGCGTATGTTTATGCGTTGAAATAATACACTATATCAGCTCCGTATACTTTCTTTTAATCGTTCAGCAACTCGTAACAACAAAACTATACGTGATTAAACAGATATCGCTAGATTTGGATCCGATGGGTTTGGGAGCACACACCGTTCCACCTGACATTCGAAATCTAACAGCCAGTTGGCAGACAAGTGACAAGTGACAACAGCTATCAAATGTCAAAAGTCAGTTAGACAGCGTCACTCAAACCCCTTCCGGCGTAGACAGAGAATAGAATAGACGAGCTGCTAAAATAATAATAATTACAAGAGTAAGAAAGTGCGAATGTGAAATATGTAGGTGTGAGCAGGACGAAACAACTGTTTTTTGTCTCTTTTTGCGTATGGTTTTATTTTTGTTTGCCACCGGTAAGCGTTGGTGGCAGACACTTTTCGTGCCAAAATATTTTTGTGTTTAGTTTTGTCTATTCGTTTTGAAATGGTGATATTTATTGTTGTAATCGCAGCAATAAGTTTATAATTATGGTGAATTGCAGTGTTATTGGCTGTAAAAGCCGTAGTGAGTGAAAGGAAGCAAATATAACCTTTCACCGGTAAGTTGCATTTTTGATTGGACCCTGTATGTAAATCTAAAGATACATACAGGGTATAAAACTATCATCTATTTTCTATTAGTATTATTCAAATTTTCATCGAATTTAAAGTTTTTACAATGATAAAATCGCAATAAATAATTGGTATTATCCTACAAAAGTGCGTATGACATTGATGTATATAGAAGCGTATTCATACTCTGACATGTTGATATGGTTGGATTATACACATTCAGGGATACCAGCTTCTCACGATTTTTACCACAAATAATAAAAAATGTACACAATGCACGCCTTTTATTTTTTCAAAGACGTTGTTCCTAGCTGTAAATTATAATTACTATATTTTAAAACCCATATATTACTATACATTACTATAGCACTATCTATGCACCTTCAAGAGAACTACTGGAAAATTACTAATAAAATATAATAAATAAAATAAAAATAAAAATATCTTTATTAAACACACAAGGGACATGACACAGCCAAATTTTAACAAAAAACAAGTAAATTATACACTAACGCACTATATCATTCAAAGAATACGAAAAGAGACAGTTTTAAAAACACAGCTGCTTAAGGCTATGCAATGCCCACACCATGTGTTTAAAGGGATGCCACTCAGGCTTCGACCGCGGCAAGCCGTGGCGCCTGATCTTCCGTGACCCCCTTGTAAGTTCGCGATCTCACGACGGCACACAATCATAATTATTGAGTTACAAAAATAAAAAAGGTACAAAAAAAAATAAATAAAAATAAAACACAACGCATATATACATACAATAGTATAGATACAATACTAATTACATTGTTATTATCGCTTCAAGCTGTTTATTTCACGGCGCACAAAGTCACCGCACACAATCAGTCAGTCGGCGCAGAGACGCGTTCAGCGCTCCTGCCTCGACACGGGCGGCACGACAACGACGCTCGATATAATATAATATTATATAATTGAAAATATCATCATTGCAAGTAATAATAAGATGAAATAATATTTTTTGTAAATATAAACACAATCATATAATATGTAATTCATAAATATACGGGAAGAATAATAAATAAAGAATCCTCTGTTATTTACTACATTTATGCAGTGAGCAGACATTGACGTTGGTGATAAGAATTTACACCGCCATAACTACAGCTTACAACACTTCGGTAAGTATAATGAAAATTATATCACACTTAATGTAATATACGTATATAAGATTGTAGTTATTGTAGTTATAGGGAGAGTATAATATATAGATAGGGTTTGCATTCTGCGATTCGAAATTAAATAATATACTACGGATACTATAATTGATATACCTACGAGTAAGTAATAACGACACAGTTATATATAAATTAAATACTAATTGGTATATTACAATTCAGTTGTCATTAGTTTTGAAGAGACTGGTAAGAAGATAGTTGTTGCTGCATTATAAAGGCTTTGTATTTTAACTTGAACCCCTGTATTGTTTGCAGAGCTCGGATTGGTGGCGGCAGATTGTTCCAGACCTTACTCGACAGATACCGGAAACTACCTCTGAATGCGGAGGTGTGATGCAGAAGATTAATAAGAAGATAGGATGATCCCCTAGTTGTGATAGTCAGCTGTTTATCTCCTGCCCACTGTAGTTTATTATAGAGATAGGTTGGTAATTTAAATTTTACTATCCCAAACAGCAGCGTGGCAAATTGAAGTTGCCTTCTATTATCCATTCTAAGCCAACGCGTTTCGTTAATGTAAGGGGATACATGAGCACGAGGAGGGACGTTATGACAAAATCTGGCACAAGAGTTCTGAACCTTTTGTATTAGTTTTTTTGACTTACATGACAAACAGGGGCCGACTACCACATCAGCGTAATTTAGTTTAGATAAGATTAGGGACTCACACAGTATAACACGTATGTTGACGGGCAGAACATTTCTAATTTTATACAGTACCTTTAGCCGGTAGAAACAATTGCTGACGGTTTTTATAACATGCTTCTCGAACTTCAATTTTTCGTCCATTAATACACCTAGATTACGAGCCTCGTCTACTCTTTCGATTAATTCTCCATCTACATATACTTTTGGTTGCGATGCTTTTATTTTTTGAATTTGTAGCCTTGTTCCCAATGTCATGTACTTAGTTTTCGCCGGGTTGAGAACAAGTGCATTGGCCTTAGCCCAATCTGAAATACCAGCCAGATCACTATTTAGCTTACTAACAGCCTCAATTATTTTATTTGGCCTGAAAGATATGTATAATTGTATGTCGTCCGCGTAGATATGGAATTTGCAGTATTTTATGATTCGTACAATATCAGCACAGTATAACGCGAAGGCCTCTGGTCCAATAACCGACCCCTGAGGTACTCCCCTACTTACATCACATGGGTCTGAACGTGACGATATTCCACTACAATCATCAATTATCTCCACAAGTTGGGTACGATTGTTTAAATAGCTTGAGAACCAATCGAAAGAATTTTGATCGAAACCATAATATTTCATTTTAGCTAGTAGTAAAGAGATGTTAATAGTATCAAACGCACGTGAAAAATCAAGTAGTACAAGTATTGTACCCTCGCCTGCATCTTGCGCAGCAAGAATATTATCTACTACGTCCATGAGCGCCGTGGTAGTGCTGTGACTTCTCCGAAATCCCGACTGAACCTCAGGCAAAATACGGTTTGTGTCTAGGTACTGAGTCATTTGGTTACAAACAACCTTCTCGAGAACCTTTGACGCACAAGCAAGAATGCTTATAGGTCTCAACTCCTTTAGTTCGCTAATATTTTCCTTTTTAGGAACGGGTTTAACCAAGGCGAGGCGCCAGGCTTCAGGGAAAACACCAGAGCTCATTGATTTATTGATTACTTGAGTTAAACTATTAAGACAAGCAGGATAACGACAGACTGTCTGTATCATATCAAGCGTAATGCAATCAGCACCCATAGCGTTTGACTTAAACGAGTTTAGAATCTTTTGAACGTCATTACTACATACAGAGGTGAACGAGAAGGTAGAAGAGTTAAATCTATTCGATGTAAAGAAACTTAGGGAAGAAGGTGTAGAATTATCGCCTGGCATATCTAGAAAGTGTAAATTTATTAAAGTAGGATTTTTGAGATGTAACGGAAGAGAAAGGATTGTTTTACTATTGCTAATAGTTACATTCTCTTTAAGGCGGTTCCACATAAGTCGCGGCTGTTTGATATTGCAGTTTATGCACGATTGGAAATAAGCTGTTTTTTCTCTAGCCAGTGCCAGAGCCACTTCTCGCTTGAGGTTTTTATAAAACTCAATATGCGTTACATTTTTACTTTTGCGTGCTCGCCGATGAGCCTCATCTCTTCGCCGCATCATTAATTTAATGTTGTAAGTGATCCATGGGTGTTGTTTTTGTTTTATGTAAAAAGTTCTAACAGGTGCAAGCAAATCAAATACCCATAAAACACTACTATTAAATTCACGCACCATATCATTAATATCTGCCTGCTGTTGTATTGTAGACCAGTCTATAGTACCAACGGCTAATTCCAAATCATCTGCTTCGATATTTTTTATAGCTCTGTAGTGCATTATTTTTGGGGTAAACTTTTCTTTGCGTATGTTACTAGTGAAAGATAGAAATGCATGACTACTGAGATCCGGAATATAATCAACACAAACTTGAAATTGGTCTGCATTCGAACAGACCAAGTCAAGTAAGGTTTCCGTATCAGACGTAAAATGTGTAGGCTGAGTTGTATACTGTCGCAATTGATGCAAAGTTAAGAAATCCTCTAACAAAAGAAAAGAATTATTATTTACATGTAAATAGTTAATATTAAAATCTCCCATTAAATATATGTAGTCGTAAAAAGACAAGGTACTGATAGTGTCTGATAGGGCGTCAAGGAACACGTTGATTGACAGCCATGGAGGTCTATATGCCGTACCCACACAGATAATCCTTCCGTTAGCCTGAAAAGATAGCCACATCTGTTCTACGTTATTTGTCACTGGGTGCGTTAGGACACGTACCTTTAAAGTGTTTTTCAAATAGAAACCGACGCCGCCCCCGCGAGCTCGCACACTCACGGGTCTAGGTACGTGGACTAAGCGATAACCAGGGACCCGAGGCGCGCGGCCCTCCTCGCCAGAACGTAGCCAAGTTTCATTTATAGCTACGAGATCACAGTCATGAACATTCATAGCCACCAAGAAGTCATCATGTCTAGAACCAAGAGATCCAGGATTTAAGAATCCTAATTTAATATATTTTGTGTTTATCATTTTAGAAAGTCACTATATAGGTGGCATAATTGTATTAAGTGATAAAAATATATAAAGTTATAATAAATACGTTGTAGATTGTTTTTTAGTAATAGGTATAAGGATTCGATAAGGAATAATTTAGTATATTTTACATTTTTAAGGATTGCGATTATGTTATAAATATGCGTGTATATAATATGTGAGTTATATATGTAACATATCAAAGAGTTACTTGATAATAAAGTAAGACTATGTGCCGTGTGACAGTAACATAATTTTAGTTCAGTTGTTGGTTTAGAAGGGTAAGGCATTGCATATTCGCAATAGTACCACAATGCTTTTTTAACTATAGTCATTAGGCGTAATTTAGTGATGCGTTGCAAAATATACAAAATATTAAAATTTAAATGTGGTAGCCGAAACAAAAAGGTATATATGTATGAGACTAGTGTATGACAATATAATAATAAGTCTAAGGACTTTGACCAACAGAGGATAGTCCAAAAACCCGTTTCAAGTCGCTCTCAGCTCGTATACGGTGCACTACAGAACCTGGATCCCGCCTGGCAAAGATGGCCCCACCACGCGTCCAGATATATCGCCAGTTGTTACGTCGTCCCGCCTCCCGGGCTAGGTGGAATATAGTACGGTTCAATTTTGTTAGGCGCTCGTTTATATATATACGACGAGGCACTCCATCTACGACGCCTGATGTGTCGACGCCACGACGAACCCGCGCTGCCTTCAGGATATTGTCACATAATAATTTTCGTGAAAATCTGACGACAATGGGCCTGGAGTTCGGGCGGTCACTATCCTCAGCGCTGACTGCTACTTTTTTCCCGCCTTTCCGAACAGCACTCACAATATCATATTCGCCAATATCAACGCCTATCTTTTTGGCTACCAATCCAACCAGATGGACAACATTTTCCCCATTTTTTTCAGGCAGGCCCGATAATTGTACGTCGCATTGCAAACTCTGCTGATCTCGATCATTCACATCGAGCTTTAATCGCTCGATCACTTCAGTAACGTCCGGGCCAACCTCGCAAGTGCATGTGTGCGCTTCGATCCTTTGCTCCACTGCAGCTAGGCGCGATTCAACTATGCCCACGCGATTATGAGTCTCCACGATAGTTGCGCTAAGTTTCGTGATTTCCTGCCTAACTGACACCATCTCTGACCGGAAATCACATATAACCTCCCTCAATAGTTTAATCTCCTCTGCTAGGGAGTTTGGAGAGTGAGATCCCATGGTGTTAAGTGGTGCGTCGACATATATATCCTGGGGGGAGTTTTGGCTTTCCAGTGAGGGAGACTCGGTGCCAACGTTGCAGGTACGACAAAGCCACTTAGCTATGCTTTTGGAGTCAGATACTTTGGCACAGTATCGATGGTATGTACCACTACATTTAATGCATTTAATGCTGTCATTAATTCTCAGAAATTTTGCACATTGGATGCACTTGAAATTAGGCATATTTATCAAGTTTGCAAATGCGATTTGTAAAAAAAAAATAAAATAAAAAATACACTGTGGGTAGGTATGCACTGAACAGCTGACTCTCACTATAAACCGATACTAATTTTCAATGTTTTATAGTTATTTTTCACTTTTTATGCAATGTACAAAATGTTACTAGGATAATTGTTCTACACCGATCAATAATATATATTTGTAAAACTTATAAAGCAAATCTTTTTATTTTTAAAATAAGATTATCACAGTGCCGTGTGAGATCGGCCAAACTTGTATATTGATTGTTCCTTTACTATATACTTCCTTTTAGCTTTCCTCGTGAACTACTATATAGAAGTAAATGGATTGAGTGTACAGGTCGTCTTAACTGGCAACCAACTATGCACTCTCTAATGTGTTCAAGACATTTGAAGTCAAATTCCTTCCAACCGAGCAAAAATAAAACTTATATGAACATTAAGCCATGTTCTGTTCCAACTCTTCACATAGAAGTAAGATAATTAAAATATTTTTTTTATACCTACAGAGAATAAAATAGTAAACCTTTTATAACATCATTGAAGGGACCATTAAATTGTTGCCGTAATAGGCAATATTCTTGAAAATCTATATTAATATGTTCATGTTGTACAGTGTTACTGTACAACATGAATAAATATTTTTTGTAATACCTGTTTAGTTTTAACAATTTTTTCAATTATTCTAGACTAAATCACCCCATATTTATGAAATGTTCCTCATTACAGATTCAACATCAACAAAACCAAACTGTTGCATAGAAACAAATGAACTTTCGGTATTTACCCCTTTTTTACTATTAATAATATTTAATCAATTGGTATATAACTTTGCTATTACAATATATTCTCAGTGTTACATACACATCTAAAACAAGTACTAACATAATATTATTTAAGATATTTTACGAGAATATTACATATAATTAAAGTGATAAATTTTAAATTTTTTTTTTTTGTTTTTCAGCTTGGTGGTTCCTCAACAACTTTACCCGTCGAAGTTGCTATGGAGATAGAAATTGAAAGTGTGTTGGTCTATGACCTCTTGATTGTAAGTCCTTCGTGCGCTCGTGTGGTGACGATAATAATACAGCAGCAATTCTTATACTCTCCTTTATTGGTGCTTACAACGAATACGTATTACAATATGTAATGAGATATGCTTAGCACAATATATACGTCTACACTATGTATAGCCTTTTGGCCAACTAAATAAACTAACTCGATAGGCTTTACTTATGACATCTGTCAATGTCAATAATGACATTGACAGTTACATCTTACTGTTGATATATGTAACAGAAAGCACTTCAGTAAGTAGATTTTTTTTGTATGATGTTTAACAATAACAACAATTAAAGGGAAATTACTTCGTTTATGGGAAATTATTTTTGAGTCTCATTTCACAAAGTATACACAATACTAGTGTATTATAACTGTACATGTTTCTTCAATGAGTGACCTTTTTGAGGTTTTATGTGTAGTTTTACAAGGACTTTTTTTATTCCAGGCTCAAGAGACACAGTCAGTATTGAAGAGTGAAATAACGCCGCGAAAGCAAAAGCTAATAAAAGAACTGTCAGGAAATTGTATTCCTTTACAACATATTAACATATTACCTCTAACAAAACCTGTGGAAGCAATAAATAGATAGATAAAAGTAGATTAACAGATTACTTAGATGTCAATACCAGAGAAAAGGATTTTTTATTATGAAAGATCACGATTATTTATGTGATCCAAGTATTTTGACTGAATTTTCGAAACACATAATTACATACTTTGCTATATGGTGCTAACACAAACACGCACACACCACTCTTGTTATTAAATGTTTAATTCCGAGGCAGGCCTCTCCTCTTTAATTCTGATGAGTGATGACACAGGGCAAACTATTATCACAATTATTACATATTATACATTTATGTTATATCCAGTTATATTATATTGTATAGGTACTCTGTAATAACATTATTAATTAAAAATCCCCAAGTTTGTATACATAATACGTATATTCCATACACATGCTGAATGCTGATTTTTTTATGCTGAATGTGTCAGATCGACACATTGACATTTTAGGATAGTTTAGGACAATTTTATACAAAGGATATCAAAGGAAATTCTGAATAGCCTACACAATTTTATATTAATTATATAAGAATATTAATTTAAGGATCTCAAATTCACTATTTATGATGCTGGGCTTATTTTGTATGTGCTGTGCTAAATGGTAGCTGCTATTTTTTGTTATAACTCAGCGCGATAATAAACTATTAAATAATAATTGGTTTTGTTTTTACTTAGATATGATATTATTATTGTATATTTACTATAGTAAATATGTGAAAAATATATCAGTGTGTTTTACCTTCCTTTTAACACAAGATTTTCTCTCGTTAGTTTATAGACATTCCAGGCTGAATCACATATAATATGCAACAAGGTAATTCGTGATTGGTAAGATAATTGAAACTGTCAATCTTGACACCAAGGTTTATTTGTTTGATCATAATATAGAAAGGATTAGATAAACCCTGGTGTCAAGATTGACAGTTTTAATTGTCTTCACAGTCACGGATAATCTTGTTGCAATTATTATTTTAAGTGTTTCCGGCTGGAATGTCTATCAACTAACTTAATAAATATCTTATAATTATGTAAAGATCGTAAACGAGCAGCGCATAGTCTGATGGTATACAATTTTACACCCGCAACACCAGAGATTGTTACAAGTGCGTTCCAGGTCCTAAAAATCCTCAAGCCTCTTTGGGCTTCGGCATCCTCACTAACTCGTCAAAACACAATTCAAACGTATCTCCAGCAGTCGGATCCGGTACTTTCTGATAAGTAGAACATCCTAAATATAAGGTTGTTCTAAATCAATTAGGTACGGATATTTTGGTCATATAACCTTAGGCTGAAAAATAATTGAAAGATTCGAAAAAAAAAACATAACGAAATAACATTACGCTCATTACGGCGCTGTTAAGGTCATTCAGCTCACACAGCTGATGTATCGATGATATTTAGACAAAGTCTGCTCCTTCTTGAAATCACCTGTTTCTTTGAGGTTAATGACGTCAGCGCCTTAAAGAACGTAATGTATTTTATATAGTATGTACAATTCCTTTTTATGATTGATTATAGTTTTGCCTAAACGTCTTTACATAAACAATAGATAATATGCTCAAATTATCCGTAATAGATTTTGAACAACCTTAAGAACCCCCGATACGATCAAACGGTTTGAATCAAACACGTAAATTTTGGTTTGAGTGAAACCAATTTTAACGTTTACAAAGCTCGTTTGAACGGTTTGTCAAACATTTACGGATTTAAACCTTGTTTAATGGAATTACTTAATTTTGTTTTGTTGGACAGTGAAGTGACAGTGAAAGTGAACAGTGCCGTTTGATAAACCGATCAAACCGACGTCAAACGGTTGCATCAAACACGTAAGGTATGAGTCAAACCGTGTGATCGTCTCGCGGGCCCTTAATATAGTCCGTTCAAAGATAATTTACAACTTGGCAAAAAAGAGTATAACGCGGTGAAAGGAGAAACAAAACATTTTCGACTGTGTCATCTTTTAGCCATAATAGATTTTAATGTTATATTTAATTTAAATATAGTCAAATATAATAAATAAATATAGTATAATGCCATTTCAATCTAATATGGATAGAAGAAGTCAAAAAATTTATTAGTTCTACTTGTCACCGCGTCATACTCTATTTTACCAAGCTGTATCTCAGAGTTTCTCTGTGCATGATCCTTATATTATAGGCATAAAAGGTCGCATAATATCTGAACGGACTGCTGTAAGTACTAAGTACATTATTTTACCCACATAATGCGGGAAAATTTTCCTCATAGCAATACTATTTGTTATATACATAGCTACAAAGTATGTATATGACATTTTTTCTTTCACGTTGTATACGCTATTAGCTCCTCTATACCTATACTCTCTCTACGCCTTCCGGTGTTCACCGCTCCGACGATAACAACATTACAAAACTAACAAATCAGATTTTAAACGATTGCAATGAAATATATCGTGTTCCCACACGAATAAATCGCGCGCGCCGTTATATATAATCGGTTTCTCAGAAACGACTGCAAGGTTTGGGAGAGAAAAATTGATCTAGCTAGGTCTTAGTCCTGGAAACTGCGCATTTTTAAGCTATGGATGTTTTTTTTCATTCGTCATGCAACAATATATCAATAATTTCGAAACTATTATGTCAGTCCGATTGGCAGTTTGGTATGCGTATTTGGCTTTGTTCAGAAATTTGGAATGTAGTGGGTTCGAATCTCGGTCGGATAAAACTCCGAGCAAAGCTCGGTTACCCAGCAGGCAATCGCGCCAAGTTGTTTCAGATGAATCTTAAACGAACCGTGAACTTTTTGAATGATTCGGTATCGAGCTAACGTTAATACGATGCTGCTTTCTCGCGCACGTTTCTGCAACGTGTCTTGTTTTGGTGTGTTAAATTGTTGAGAATATGAGGTAAAAATGACTTGTAAAATAAAATAAAAGTAAAAATGAGTTACGATTAGAAGGACAGTGCGATACTGAAATTTGTTCAGCCGCTCTGGAATCGAACCGAAACTGCATCATGACCAAAACAGAGTTAAACTTGAACTTAAACGATAAACAATAGCGCGATTGGCCTGCTGGTATATTATTTCAAACGAGGAAAATAACTTGTTGCCATAACTCGGTTTGGGTTTTCCCACTCCCACTAGACGTGATTGTCAACCGACATTCAAGAAAGGAGGCGGTTATACGATCCGCTGTATAATATATTTCATTTTTTTTTCGTAACATACAATTTATTTGTAATTACGATTACTCCGCCGTCTGTGGACCGATTTTAAAAATTATATTCTTGCTGTAGGGTATAATCCCAATTTGGTCCTTTTGACACCAAGGTCCTGATGATGGGATCCATGAGGAATCAAAGGAACTCCTCGAAATTAGACACATATACCTAGTGATTTCGACTTTTTCTGAAGAAACCCAAGCATATGCTACCAAGAAGTAAGATTTCGCTCCGAGGTGTATACCTGGATCAAAAAGTACTTACACAGTAGTGAACAGAACTCTTGAGTCCTTATAAGATACACGTGTGGAAATTTCGGTGTTATTTTAGGAACTACAAGCATATGCGACTATGTAACTTCCAGTAATCATGCGAAGGATGCTTGAAAGGAAAGAAGAAGAAGGAAGCTTGGCGCGTATTCAATTATACATTCGAACGCTTCTTTTGAACTTTCTTAAAATGTGTTATTAAAAATATAATAAATATGACTAAAAGGAAAAAAAAATTTAAAGAAAAAATTAAACCGACTTCAAAAGTAAAAATGCACAAAAAAGTATGAAATAAATCTTAATTTCTAAATAGTCCCCTTTTAAATTCGGCTAGAATTTTAACTATTTCACTACTCAATCTTCATAATTTTGAAATCGCCCCATCGAAAAGCTACCTTTACCTTTAGGCGAGGTCTCGCAGTTTTATGTAGGCACTAGTGCGTAGCCACACGAGCACTACGCACACAAAAAATCAGCCTCAGATTTTTTAGACAGTCTTCCCTTTTTATTTGGTATGAGCTTAACCTAAGTAAAATGAAAACATCGAGACATATTGGACGTTTATTTACTCAGGGACGGATAGCGCCATTGGCACCTTTGCTCACAAGCGTCCTTTATTGTATACTCTGAATCGCAATTATAGTTTCTACACGCCTGGTGCACGGCCCGTTTGCAAGTATCTGCGCATATTTGAAAATAGAATTTATCAGTTTCACACACAGTCTCCTTATTAGCCTGGACGTCACCTCTTAAGCTGTTGACAGGTATCAAATCCGTTAGTAGTGTTTCTTCCCGTTCTTTGACAGGTATCAAATTCAATGGCTGTATTTCTTCACTGTATACCTTGACAGGGTGTAAACTCCTGATAGGTACCAAATTCGATGGTTGCATATCTTCATTTTTTAAACTCGAAACCTTCACGGGTACTAAATTTGACGGCTGTATTTCTTCGCTGTCTACTTTGACAAGACGTAAACTTCCGACAGGTACCAAATTCGAAGGCTGTATTTTTTCACTGTATACAGGACTAAAATTCTTGACAGGTACCAAATTTGATGATTGTATTTCCGCACTTTCTTCGTTGGAAGTACTAAACTTGTCAGGTACCAAATTCGATGGCTGTATTTTTTCACTGTATACCTTGACAGGGCGTAAACTTCTGACAGGTACCAAATTTGATGATTGTATTTCAGCACTTTTTTCGTTGGAAGTACTAAGCTTGTTAGGTACCAAATTTGATAATTTTATTTCCGCACTTTCTTCGTTGAAAGTACTAAACTTGTCAGGTACCAAATTCGATGGCTGTATTTCTTCACTGTATACCTTGACAGGGCGTAAACTTCTGACAGGTACCAATTTCGATGGACGTATTTCTTCATTTTCTAGTCTAGACGTATTGACAGGTCCTGAATTTGGGTCTTCTATTTTTATTAGTTCTTCATTTTCCAATGGTTTTGATTTCAGAGCCTAGAAAAAGTAAGAGCCAACATAGTTTAACGGTGTACCACAGACCGCTGTTACTTTTTAATAAAATCGACCAGGAAACGAGCAACGGATCGCCTGATGGTATGCGAATACCGCCGCCCATGGACACAGGAGTAACAGATCCTTGTAACTCCTCTGGTGTTGCGCACTTGCGTTCCTGGTCCTTAAATCATCAACCCCCCTTGAGCTTCCGGCAACCTCATTCACTCGTCGAAACACAACGTAAGCCTTATTTCACGCCGGTTTACTGTGAGGCCGTGGTATTTATATATTTATACGGTCGAGGAAGACTATTCGTGGCTTCATGGCTATGCCACGTTAAAACTGTACGTTTGGTTTGAAAAAAAAATGAAGTAATGTACAATACACATTTAGGTATTGATTATTATAATATACCCAGTACCTACCGATACTAAATTTCTTAGTAAACTCAGGGCATCATTGTAATGCTCCACTTCCTGTACATTTTCCGAAGATGGCTTCAGCTCCTGAATGTGGAATCTGGCTGACGCAGCACTCTATAATAAGCATAATAAAAATAATATACAATGTACTAAGTGATTAAAACGTATGGATGCTTTTACATCGCGTCAATTTAGCAACTGAAACCTTGAATGTCACAGTGTTGCCAATAGCAGATAGTCAAATACAACATGAGACAGCTCAAAAAGTAACATTTTCACGAGAAAAGTAACATTTCCTTATTTATTGTGGAAATCGACACAACACTTTATCACACAAAAACTTAACTTAAGTTTCCTGTCCCATTTGTTGAACTTTGAAAAAACTACTCGTAACCGTACTGACCAAGAAAAAAAAAAAAAAAAAACCTATAATGAGGGCGCTCTATATTTTTATTACAGCAACATGACAAAAAGCTGGGATGAGATTGATTAAAATCTCGAAGATTTGACGTTATTGTCATTGTTATTTAGTTCGCGAATTTTTCGCAATACGGCGAGGTTTTTTATAGTTTTACTCAGGCTTTAATTTACGTAAATAGACATAAAACGTCAACGTCAACGCCAACGTCATTTGGCAAATGTCAAATGACGACGCTTGAAACTATTAACACTCCATCGGATTTGGTCCGGACCGGACCACGGATTTGGTTGCTATCTTATGGGTTTCTCCCTATAATTAGGGAAAAAATCCTTTAGGTAGAGGGATTTTTTAGGGTTGATTTTAGAGGTTTAGATTTTCTTCTTAATTTAATTAAATCAAGCTATTGAACTGTTATATCGAAAAGCGATATAGAAAGTCAACCTGTAGAAAATATTAACTTTTGGAATTTTATTTTAATGAATAAAGGCAAGAATAATATTACAGAACATTAATATTTTATTATTTGTTTATCAGTTTATTATATTTGCGGCGAAATATTTTTGATATTTGGCAACAGTAAACGAAAAACGAAATCGGAATAACAGCACTGTAAATAGAATTCTGCGCCAATAGAATAGAAGAACTGAAAACCAAATGTACGAGTGTCGAGTCAAATATCTGTCATAATATTATAATATGACAGCTCGACACTCGACACTTCGATTTTCAACTCTATTGTATTAATGTAGAGTTCTATTTTCAATGCTCTGAATTTTACCTCGCTTTCCGGATTCCGGAACACTACCTAGTCCCAGCCTAAAAAGTGACACAAAAGTAACATATTGAATCGTGTAACATGGAGGTGACATGAGAGGGTCAAACGTAAAATGTTACTTTTGTAACACTCTGGCAACGGTACTTGAATCTGCAATATTATATTTCTTTATCCTCTAAACTTGCATACAGGCTTTATACCGGGATAATATGGGAAATCTTGTCAGTGTAATATAGTATAATTTAAATTAAATAAACTTACGAAGATCACTGGCAACAAAAGAAAAGTGTATAGTATCATCTTGAAATTCGAATGAATTCGAAAATTGAATAATCAATGAATTCGAATAATTTACAAAATGGTTTAGTTGCTTAATTTCATGGTTCGAACCAGCAATTAAAATACACAAAATTAATTTCAAAAACAATTAATTATGTATTGTAAAAGTCTAATCTCGTTTGCTTCGGTGATAAGGATTTGTAACTCTTTGATAAATTCTGCATTTTTAAATAAGTAGGTACATTCGAGATCAGTTACCCTAGGACTTAGGAACGCATTTTGCAAAACAAACATTATTAAATGAAACAAGTTAATGTATTTTGATATTTTTAACATGTTATTATTACAATTAAAGAAAATATAATACAAATTGTAAGATATAAATCACATACACTTTATTTAAGTAAGTACATGGAATGATAACAGTCGTATAATTTTAACGGACCAACATTTTTTTTAATTTGTATGTCAGAGACGCTTTACAGAAATTCGCACAATGTGCGCCGCAGTTAGTATGGTTGAAAATGAGGTTTAAAATAATATGTCAAATGCTACTCTAAACAGGCAACATATTTTGTAAAAATGTTTCTGAATTCTCAAACTATATAGGTAAATCAAATATGTAGGTTAAATAACAAAATATTACATTTAAATCTTAATATAATTGGAAGACAACCAAAAGAACAAAATGTATCAATGCCATTCATAAATTTTATATTCATATTAATAGATCTTATAATATAACTTCAATAAAAGTCTCATCAAACATAAGTACACTTCGAGGACGGAATTCAATTTTTTATATTATATTTAGAAGTGAAAACTTTCTTTGTATAAATGTGATTTAAAAGAAAAAATAGCGAAATACAAAAGGACGATAGAATTACTTTGAAATTTAAATTAAGCGGGTTTGCTAGCATTTAACGCCATCTATCCGCAGCTCGACGAACTAATCTTAAGTAACATAAAAAGACAACTACAAGGCATGTTTTGTAGCTTTCACGTCTATGTATCGCGTGTAATTTTATAATAATCTTTATACCTATTTTTGTGACAAAATCTTAAATAATTCTTCACAACCGCTTATACGATTTTAAATATTAATTTATAAGGCACATAATTTTATTTCAGATATATTAATAACACCAATGTAAACTGGCACAACAAATCTCATATTTTGTAGAAGGTTTACTTACGAACTAATAAAATTTGTATAGATACAAAACTATGTATTAAAATATACGAAACGGGGGAAAGTTTTTAAAGTACGTTCCGAATATGTAGGTAAGTCTAATCCAACAAGATTTCATGGGTTTTTCTGTCAATCGCTACAAACTTGGCGAAAAACGAAGATCATATTTTCTTTCATACAAAATTATCTTTAGTAAAAAGTAGATTAGATTTATGTTATAAATTTTAAATATACTATAATTACAATCTGCCACCACTAGGGCTTCTTGAACTAGATTTGATTGAAGTGACTGAAATATTGCCAGAGCTACTACTCAAATTCGGAGGTGGGGAGCGTGGTACAGAAAATGTTTTTTCCGTCAAATTCTCTTGACTGTACGACTTTTGGCTGCCAAAAACGGGTATTTTAGACGAAACAAAATTGAATTGTTGCTTCTTATCTGTCATTTTCACAGGTATGTTGCTTGGTTTCGCTAAAATTACAGGTTTTGCAGTTGGTATGTGTTCGGTAGATCGCAGCTGCATTTGGTCGAGTTGTGATAAGCGTCTGTTTTCTAAATCCGTGCTTGTTACTATTGGTTCCTTAGGAGATTCGTAGGTAGCGGTCCGGAATTTTATATGACTGTTTCTTGGTAGATCGAAGTCTGAGTGTCGTTTCTTTGGTTCGTTTTTCGTTCGTTTCTTCATTTCCGCTAGTTGTCGCCCTGAATGGTATCTTTCGTTTGTTATAAAGTCATTAAGCATTTCTATGTCTAGTTCATATGATAAAAGAGGTTCTTCGATTGTCTTCACTGATGGTGGTTGTCTCTGTCGACTTGATATTTTATCTTTACTGCTTTCCGTACTTTTCATTTCAGATCGTGGTGTCGTCACTTGTATTTCTGTTATGTGATCATTTTCATTTTCTGTCTCTTTCGATTGAACTGTGCTGTACTTTTGGAAATCAGAAACTATTGAGGGATTAATAGAATATTTAGTTTTAGTTACTTCTACAGAGTCGTCGGTAATAGTCTTCTTATCTTCCAAATCCTGTAATATTCTTATTCCCATTTTCGAAAGTTCTTCTTGTGATTTTTGTGCCATAAAACTAGGATCGTTTTTTAGCTTCATCATTAAAGCCTTAGCCTGGTCTTCGTTCATCTCTGATGTGTTAAGTATGATCGTTTCTGTTCTGGTGTAAGCTGGTTCCGTGGAAGTAAAATGCACGTTTGGGTTTTGTCTTTTTATCTCTTCTAATATTTTGGAGTCTATATCTTTCACGTTACCTTCCTCAAGCTCCATTTCATTTACTTCTCCACCTCTGATTATGCCAAATGTCATTTGTTCAATTTGCAAAGGTACTTCTGTTTTAGTTGTTATGTATCGCGTAGAAACCTTCTCTACGTTTTGTGTTATTACTTTGTTACCAAATTCATCTTCAGTGACATTGACTGTAACAGTTTTTTGTGGAGGTTCTTGTTTCATTGTTAGTGAAACGCTTGCCGGTTCCATGTAAAGTGTTCTCGTTTCTTTATCTTCACGGATTTTAGTACCTTCTACTAAATCTGGGATCAGCCGAAGATTTGTTTCACCGATTTCTATAGATTTCGTATATTTCTGTCGAACTTCAGGCATTGAAACTTTTTCATTCGTTGATATAGTTACTATGTTTCCACTTTGTACTTCTTCTTCTTTAGTTTCCGGCCATGCGGCTATTTGTGCGTCTTCATGTGTTTCCTTCTCAATACGCATGCTATTATTGGCAGATCCAACTCTTATATTGCTGACGAAGTCATCATATTCCCGTGTAATATTTTCCTGCTTATGTTTTATAATTTTACTTGTGTCTGACGATTTCTCATCAACATTTACTACATCAGGTTGATGTCTAGTTGATTTAAATGAGTCAGTCATTGCAGACGATGATTCTTTGTTGGTATCAACAGATTTTTGGTTATTTTGATCAAGATGAACATTGAAAATGGGGTTTTTAGCTAGTAATTTCTTCATCATTTCAGATTTTGGCCTTTCTAAACTATTAACGTATGAACTTCTGGATACTTTCATATCATCGGGTATGTTAGTATCATAAGTCATAGATACTTTTTCTTCATATTTAACAGGCGATGATTTAACTTCAGTGGAGTGACTGTCTTGAGAAGTTTCGAGAGAACTCATGTTGCTACCATCAGAGGTAGATTTAGCAAATTCAGTGACTAATTTCAAGTGAACTTTCAAATTTTCATCCATAATTCGACGTGCTAAGTGATTAGAAGATTCTTGAGATTCTTTGTTATCCGTTAAATCCGCAATAGTTTGTGGTCTATATATTTCTTGCGATCCATGTCTTTCCGATTCAATGGAACTGCTGGACCCCTTTACTATAGCATCTTCTAAATTACCAAATTCTGATCCCTTCTTTAGTCGGTTTCTCTGGAATGTACTAAGTCCTTCCATAGCAGAAGCTTTAGCAATATTCAAACTCAATCTTGGTTCCTTTTGTTTAATAACAACTCCCTTTTCTGAATCAATTGATTCGGGCAATGCATCTTCTGTACCGGAATCAAAAAAGGTTGACTCAACTACGGACATAGCTTTTCTTTTCTTAGGTGACAATGTACTTTCTTGAATTTCGTCATCGGCAGATATATCAAGACTTTGAGCTCTTTCTAAGTTGCCTGTTGATGGCTTACTGGATTTCTTTCGTATTTCAAACTTAGAAAGATCGCCTAAAGATGTCGCTTTACGCTCATGTTCATCCACGATTGAAGTATTTTCTGACCCTGAATTTGCAGTTTCATTCAATGGTGAACTGTGAATGGTTATATCACTATTATTTAGTTCAATCGTAGTGGATCCTTTGTCACTTTTTTCGCTATTATTCAGAGACACCACGGAGTGGACATCTTGATTTGATGACAAATTAGATTTAGAATCCTCAAAGAAATTATTTAGTGAATCACTTTCTCTTTTAAATGGTTTTGTGACAATATCATCAATGTCATCCTGAGTAAAATTCATTGACTCTTCATCGCGAGGTTTTATTTTGTTGACCTTGGGAGTGGATGTATATGAGGTAACAAAAGGTTTAGGATTAACCGAAGTGTTATGTAAAATACTCGAATGTTCCTTCTCAATACTTAAAAAATCTGTAGTCTTTTTCAATTGTTCTATGATAATATCATCACTTTTATTCTTCTCGTGTTCTGCGGGTGGAGACGGCGCTTTTCCTTTAGACTTTTTAGAGGGTTTAGGTGGTTCCTCTTTTTTGATTTCAATCTTTTCTTGTACTAATTCCGTTGAACTTTTTCTGTTACTCCTAGCCGCTTTTGCTGCTTCAAACATATGTTGAGGTAGCTCTTGAGGTATTCCGTTCTCATCCCTTTTAATACCACTAGAATTTAAATCGGTGCGGGCAAACGATGTTGATATTGTAGACGATTCAGAATTTTTCGACGAGTCGTGACTGATATTCGCTTCTGCTTCGTTCGTCTTTATTCTAGCATTTGGTATAGGTGGTGCCATTTTCTCCCTCCTTTTAGCTACCACTGGTTTCTTCTGTTCTATTTCATTTTCATGTTGAATTTGTGCTACGGGAGGAACGGGGGCTTTTTTCGGTTCTGGCTTATCTATTTCATCTGCGCCTACTTTTTCTGGGGATGACATGACACTACCATTTTCTACATTCTTTTGTTTTAGTACACCATCATCAGGAACGTTAGGTGGCAAAACTCTGATTCCGAATTTCATACCTCGCTTAGGATCATATTCTCTCTTTTGAACTTCTGTGTGTTCTATAATATGTGTTATACCGTTTTCTGGTTGTATGATTTGGATTTCGCTACCCATAGAATGTCTTTCTATATTTATGTCTGGTTTATTTGCAATACCTGTTGTAATGTCAGAATGTCTGTTCTTCATCATTTTCAAATTCTTTTCGTTTTCTCTTTCCAATGTCGATGGCGGTCCTTGTCTCTCTTTCTTGTTTCTCTCCAAAGTTGTAGTCGTTATGATCTTTTCACTGATCATCTTCTTTATGCCTGATTTGCCGTGTTTCGTTTCTAATGTTGAATTGTTAGAATGTGAAGTGTTCGGTGATTTTGGAGGATGCAGCAGTTTCCCTTCCTTTTCCAGCTGAAACGATAAAAGTATGATCAATAAATAAATGAATGTAGTACTTATTAAAAAACTGAATAATTTTTTATTATTGTGATGGCTTTCAAAGTTATACGACTCTTGATCAGAGGCTCTAAAATCGGCAATTTTCAAAGAAATGTTGCACATAATGCTCAGTTATGTATTAAAATACAATATTTTACCCCCCGACAAAAACAGAGGAGTGTTATAAGTTTGACGCGTCTGTCTGTGTATCTGTTCGTGCTATCGTAGCTCCCAAACGGATACACCGATTTTTATTATTATTATTAGATTTAATCAGGCCGGTAGTTGGACAACTAATATCGCCTGTATAAAGTTATTCTCTGTTTTTTATCAGTGTTTTTAATTTTTAAAAATATAAATTTGATTTTGATCCTGTTTTTTTTTGTTAGAAAGCTTTTAGCTATAATTCATCATCTGTTTTTATTTAATTCTGTTTCTATATGACTAATGCCACTGGGTATTAGTCATATAGGATTCTGAGGATTTTTGTCGGTAGGTTTAAGGTTATCAATTTATTTGCGCTTTTGAATAGATAAACTAAAATATTGTCTACGTTTCCTAAAAAAATTAGCACATTAGTCTTGTCTTGTTTTATGTTCCGTGGTTCTTGTGGTTGATATAATGCAATAATTTCAGGCATTTTAATTTCTAAATTATTCTTCTTATGACTTTCATTAAAAACAATAGCGCATTCCTTAGCGTAGGCGACAGTTGTGACAAATATTAACACCTATATACACATCACTGTTATTCAATAAACAAGCGTATCATGTTGACATAAGACTCAAAATATTTTGCTTTCACATTCATGCTATTTTATTACTGTTGTTGCATAATCAACCTCATAACGTTGATATAAGATTCAAAATACTTTGCTGATGTTTTGTCCACAATAATTAGACACCTATTTGGTTTCATTACGCTTGTACGCCGTCTCACATTATAATGGTTGTATTGTATGGGACTCAGTATATCATTCTTTTTTAGCACTCATTGTTTTCATCATAATGATAGTCTGCGAGTTTGCAGCGTGATATAATACGAACGTTTAATTATGATCACACTTAAATTATGTAATAATGTTAATAACTTAAACAAGAGTATATTTGGACATGAGAGGGTTCCGTAACTATCAACGCGCAAATAGGTTTTCATTAAATTACTTCAAAAGTTATTTTCCGATTCCACTTGAAATAATTTTCCTAGAGTTTGTAGCGTGATCTATCAGCATGGAAAATTACAAGTTTCTTTCTCCTATAGATTAGAAATGCCGGGGGTGTTGGGGGGGACCAACTGAAGGCGCGTCTCCTGCGCGTTTTTTTTATCGAAAAATTACACAAAACATCGAAACATTGGGGCGTGGCTATACACATTTGTGTCGGAATATACAATGTTTTTGTCTTCGGACGAACGAGTCGGACGGAAAACATTACCCGCGCGGGTAGAGAGGGATAGGAATGTTTCATTTCTTAACAACTATTACACCACTCACATGACCCTTAAACAAAGAAATACGGAGGAAATTATGTATCAATCCCAAATCGGTCTTCTATTCGTAACTCCAGATATATACTAAAATTACGGATCAGTAAATATGGCCTAAATCCAAATCTGGGGGTCTAAAAAGGCCATTTTAGATGTTTCATATATTTTTCGTTTTTTTTATTAACACGAATTTTCACGATTTTTAATAAAAAAAATAGTGAAATGGTAAAACGGCTACATGATTCATCTGATTTCATCATATTAGAAAACATCAATTTTGACAGTTTTAAATAGAAATGCGTAAAATGGCGCACATAATATGAGTTGAAAAAATATATGAAACACCTAAACGAGCCTTTTTAGACCCCCTGTGTTTTCTCCTAGATTCTTAATTTTTTCATCACATTTTCTATAGCAGGAGACATCTTGTGTATGAAAACAAATGTTTTTGTTATGTTTTTGTTCTGTGTAATGTTTGGAAAAAACATGAGCAGGAGACGCGCCTTTACACTACCACTTTGGGGGCCGATGACTCAAAAATAGTTGAGTTTGTAAAAAAGTCATGTTTCAAACCTTGCCTTTATTTAATAAGACCTATTTATCGATACCCGATATACCGTTATACAGAATGGTATAGAATTAAAAATATTTTTCATCCCCACTTCACATGTATGGACATTGGACAGCCACCCTTAAAATATAAAAAATACACCTTCTGTGGAAATTTCAACTTTCTAGCTATCACGGTGCAGGTGACAGGCCGACGGACGGACAGACAGACAACGAAGTCTCAGTAAAAGGGGTACCCAAAGGGTAAAAACGGAACCCTAAAATCAATGACAGCACACTTTTTACTTATCTTCATTCGCAAATGTTTAGCGGATGTAGTAAATGTAACATACATTGCGGCATTGTCATATCCTAAATAAGTAGGTTCGAACTGCGAGGCGCGGCGCGAACTGTCATTGAATAATGCATTCGTGACGTCACATCATGGGATATACTGACTATATAAACGTAAACAAAAAGACCATCGTAATCTATACTGATACCAGCTAAAGGCTATATGCTATATATATATATAAGGGACTATACGCTTCTGAATCCGGAACGCCGGGATAAATTATATCAGAGCATTGAAAATAGAACACAATAGAGTTGAAAATGGAAGTGTCGAGTATCGCGCTGTCATATATTATGACAATGACATTTGACTCGACTCAACTCTACTGTGTTGGCGCAGTTCCATTTTCAATGCTCAGAATTGAAGGGGTGAGTGGACAAAGGTGTTAATTAACAAAAAGTTCAAACAGGATTATGGGTGTTTGAAAATTGTAAAATATTTAATCGATGTAACTAATATGGTTTAAGTTTTAAACAAAACCAAAGTATTTATTTGCCTTGAATATATCATTATTTATTAGATAATATACATAAAAAGGTATTTATTATTTTAGTTTTATAAATATTGATAAATTAGGAACATAACACCTTTGTTTAATTTAATATAAATCATATTTAAATTATATGAACTTAAAAAGGTCTTATGTTAGAAATAAAAGAATTTAACGATTATTACTTGAAAAAGCTTTATTTAAATAAATAAAACGTTACAACTTAGAAGGTCTAGGTCAAAAATGTGAAGTTACAACTTGTTGGCAAGTAACACTATCAATAATAAAAATTAATCATTATTCAAAATGTTTATATAATACCATTGAGACTCTTTTTCAATGTACTCAAGCTGTGTTTTTATATCAGCTATTTTTTCTTTAGAGATTTTACCCTTTTGGTTATTACATGTCAAGGCAACTTCCGGGATAATATTAGGATTTTTTACCAGAGAAACTTCTAAATATGGTGTGTAGGGGTCATAGTTGGTCTTATAAAAATATCTACCATAATCTTCATGGCGAATCCATTTTACATTCCCTTTAAAGTTAATTTTTTGTTTTAATGTATTTGTATTGGGTATAACTATGCCCAAATCATTTTTTAATTTGGTAAAATCATAAAAATGATGATTCATATCTTCTATGATAGAGTTATTCTTAGATGCCCTTTTAATTATATTTCTATACTGATTAGGAGTAAATATTTTCTCATGCTTTCTCAATAATTTTTCTATACGGCCAAAATCTCTGTCACAATCAAGAAATGTATGACCTACCTCTGGAAATTTATGTTCAATGGATACAAATAATTTCTGTGCAATCATGTACTGATACAAAACAATTAAGTATTGATTCTTATTTTGGCCACTGGCAGAATCTGACCATAGCAACAAGTTTTGGGAACTATCTACATTAGCTAACTTGCTTAAACAGTAAAAAAGCGAACTAAGAACTTCTACACTGCCCTTTCCTCCACAGTCTTCAGTCCAAGTGCAGAAATAGGACCTATGTCCATTTTTATCAACTATATGTATACCTTCATTGTAGAACCAAATTTGTCTTAAATAAAAAGCTTTTGATACTGGAATTTTAGGAAGCGGCTGTGTCTGCTGCATATCAAAACTAATATATGTCATGTTTTGTCCAGACACCGCCATCTCCCTTTCCAGTTTTTGTAGCTCAAATGCTCTTTTATAGTTCTCAATATGTTCTTCAGTTTGAGTATTTGAATCACATTTACAACAAACATCTGTTCTTGGCTGCCTAAAAGAAAGATTGAATTTGGTGTTAAATATTTTTCTATATGTGCATTCCTTTATATAATATTTGGTAGGTTTATTTTCATCCTCACATTTTTTTGTGTACATTGAATACATAGTTTTAATTGTAAGTAATGGATTTAAGTACTGTTTGTGGATATTTTGATTTCTAGAATAATGAGAACTTTCAGATGGAAAACTTCTAATATGACTGCTTATATAATTTTCTACATCAACATCTACCTTGTGCCTGTAAGAATGAGTTTTTCCTCTCTGATCTCTTAGTACTTCAACATTATTTAATTTAATTTTTGATTGAATAACTGCTAACTTTCTATAACCGATTTGAAACATATTAGAAAATGCAGTCTTACAAACTTTTATATTAGTACTTCCTTTTGGTAGAACATAGGTATAAGTTGTGCATCTCTGCCTTTTTGGGTTAGTTAATGCTCTTTTGACTTTTTCAACTGTTATAAATTTTGAAAGATACATATTCTTTTCATTATTATTTTTTAAACTATAATATTGGGAAAAGAGAGATGCACAATCAATATCACAAAATTTTTCATAACACTTATATTTGCATGTTTCCTTGCATAATATACCAAACCTTGGTTTTTTACTTTCCATTGTTTTACCCTTCCTTGTAACATAAGCTTTGCCTTCCTGTCTTAAAATACTATTCCTATTTTGTTTCCACTCAGCTTCATTTCTTGATCTCTTCTTAGATAACTTTTCTTTTAACTGAAAAATTTTTCTCTTCCTCGGTTGCAATATATTGTTGGTCATTGGAGATTCCTCCTGAATTTCAGTTGCAGAAATATCGTTTGATGAAGATGATGGTATATATTCATGATCGGTACTAGCAGGACTGTAGGGTTCTTCTGGTGCTAAAATGAAATTGATGTACAAATTAAATCCTGCTCAACAAATCATACCAATAAAGTATACTTTTAGTATGGTAAATGGAACGAATACTTACAAATAGGTGAATTATTATTATCATCACTATCTTGGGAACCATATTCCTGTGGTGTATCCTGGTTATTACAAATGTCTTCATTACCTATAAAAAAAGTTAACAATTTTATAATCACTAAATAGTTTAAACAAAGTCATTTAGAATTAATTTTCTTAGTAATAATAAATTAGATACTTAATACAATATAATCCCAAATACCTGAATATAGTTATACCTACCCCTATAAGTATAGAATGTGTGGATGTTTATTATGTTTTCACACAAAACTACTAAAAATTAATGAAAGTTCAATAATATTGTAGTTTCATTAATTTTCAGTGGTAGCTTATACTTCAGAATAGCAAATACATTTTTATATAGGTATATCCTGCGCGACAAAGTCACAGACAATGGCTAATAATTAGTATAATATACTAACTACTAATATACTACTACACATATTATGTGTCAAATTCACTACATTTTTACTAACCTTGCTCAATGTGATCGACAACTAAAATAGATGGAGAATGGCACTTCGTTGGGACATAGCAATCATTCTGAATATTTTCAGTATCTGAAAGTAAGCAACAAAGGTAGTGAAAAAATATGTCTTTTTGCCACAGAATACTACAATTAATTAAGTTTCCATACTTACTGTTTGCAACGTCGTTTGTACTGGACGTATTTGGTAAATCACTTGAATGACTAATTCTCTGATCGACGGAAGCTGAAAGCAATAATATTTTAGGACAGAAATATGTAAAATACAACACTAATGCCTTTTTATATAAACTAAATTAGTTTTTTGAAGTAGTACAAACCTGTCTCGCAGCTCACATTTTCTGTATTCCTTGTATTTTCATTGCTCAACACTAAACTCAATATTTGCCGTGAACGTGAATTTAATGACATAGTGGTTTATCTACACTTTATCTACACAATCAAATAATAACAGAACTATAACTATAAAAAACAATCTCACGTCTCACGAAGTTATGAAACTTTTTGACAATATCAAACTGTCATTCGTTAATTCGTTCCGTTTGGCGGGATGGGATCAAACCAAGGCGGGATATCGAACGAAATGTCATTGTCAAAAAAAGTGTGATCGGAAATGTGACAAAGGTTGTAAAATGCTTCAACCATAAACAATAAAAAAAATTTTTTAATTAGACAAATTCCAACAATGGAATTTAAAGACAAAATCACCATTGGTATAAGGATTTTTAAAAAAATATTATTTAATTTAGTATGAACAAAGATAATAAAGAACATATAACACCTTTGTTTATTTTTTAAACTTAAAATCGTGTTATGCGTGCGAATATGCAATAGGCACATTGGTAGATATGACCTTATATTATTCAAAATGTATTTATGTTATTGATCTTTCGAAAATGTATCAGCTCATACCACATTTGCAGTTCGGTAATGTTACGTGTTTGTCAGATATCACCTTTGTCAAGATCTGTATTTCTGAAAAGAATGAAAATTTGCGCTTTTTTAGTTCATCATTCGGTTTATCATCACATAAAACCTATGTTCATTCGAAAAAGTATATTTTTTAAATTTTGTCAGATAACACCTTTGTCCACTCACCCCTTCAATTTTCTACGGCCCGCCGGATTCCGGTTCATGTAGTCCCAGCCTAAATGTCACTTATTTTCAGTAAAGAAATACACAATATTATTTTGGTCAAATTCATTCTTTTGGTTTACGTTTGGATGAAATGGGATCCGGAAACCCAATTCTCGTATCCAACTTAGACTTTCGATTTACTTTGAATGAATAATAAATGAATAAACTGATTTTTGGGGTTTGGATGAATCATAACGCGTTTTACGTTAGTGAGACTGGATCGAAACTGTATGCTTATTTATCGAATAAGGCTGGGGCTAAATGATCCGGAATCCGTAAGGCCGGGGACAATTGAGTTGAAAATCGAAGTGTCGACTGTCAAGCTGTCATATATGACATTGACATTTGACTCGACACTCATGTGCTCGATTTTCAGCTGTATTGTTATATTGTATGAGCGCAGAGTTCTATTTTCAATGCTCTGAACTTTCTCAGGCGTTCCGGATTCCGGATCATATAGTGTCAGCCTAGTTTGACACTCACCGTGCTAACATCGCCAGTACTCCCGGCCCTCTTCATCAGGGGATGATGCACCCCCCACCCCTCGCCGCTCACCCGCCCTCCCCCCACCACCTCCAGCTCCACGGGGTAGGGGGAGGCGAGGGAGAGGATGGCGACCGCGTCCTCCAGCGGCGTCCCGGAGAACTCGATCTTGATGCTCTTGATCTTGTCACCTGAAATGGAAGAGTTGGAAGTTCAATTAATATGTTTTAGAATCCAACAACTATTATAGATGTGAAAGTTTGTGAGGATGGATGGATGGATGCTTGTGACTCTTTCACGCAAAAACTACTGAACAGATTTTGATGAAATTTTGATATGGCAGTAGTTGTTCTGGATTTAAACGTAGGCTACATTTTATCCCGAAAAAGTGCAGCGTTCCCGTGGGATACTGTATTTACGCAGGCAGAGCCGCGGGCAAAAGCAAGTCTGGTATTAAAAGTTGTTCACAATCCATTACGGATATTTTGGGTCGCGTTTTTTTGTGGTCGCGACAGAAAAATCTGCACTGATAATAAAATTGCAATTAATACAAAGGAGATGAAAATCGAAGTATCAAGTGTCAAATGTTAGATAGTAAATATGTGTTTCACAACACTAAACTATTTTCAACTCTATTATGTTAGCACACAGGTCTATTTACAGTGCAGTTTTTTCTGTTGCGACCAATAAAAACGCTCGTGGGACCGTAGCCTTACGCTCGAAGCAGAACTTATTTTTGTTTAAATATTCTCCTATTTACAAATTCTTTAGTTATTGTTCTCATTCTATTTCTAATTTCCAGATAAATCTGCTTAAAAACCTATAGAATATTCTACAATACCAGGCTGCACATTCGCCGCCGCCGCTGGACCGTTTCTCAGCACGGACTGCACGCGCACACCATCTCGGGCTCCGCCCCCGCAGGTAAGGCCTAGGCCCGTGAAGTCCCGGGCCCAGAGCTTCACTCGCCGGATTTGGGCTCGCTGGAAATGAGAGAACGTTGTTTTAGAACAGAAAAAAGATTATACTTTCTTTTAGTTTGTGTTGAGACTAAGTTAAGATCCGGAATCTTGCGTGCCATAGAAAATTCAGAGCACTGAAAATAGAACTCTGCACTGATACAACAAAGTTGAAAATCGAAGTGTCGAGCTGTCATACATGACATTCACATCTGACTCGACACTCGTCTGTTCGATATTCAACTCTATTGTATTAGCGCAGAGTTCTATTTTCAGTGCACTGAATTTTCCACGGCCTTACGGATTCCGGATCATGTAGTCCCAGTCTGACAGTACATAACTGTGTACGGGGCGCCTATGATAAAAACGGGAGATCATGTCCTAATTTCACCGACATATTAAAACGATGTTACGATTTTCGATCTGTCTAACCCGTTCTTACATTGAATGAGAGAGAGAGACATCGAATCCGGGTTTAGCGTTAAGCGCGTTTTAAGATATTTGGTGAAAAAGTTAGGTTCGAATTCATACCATAAATTTAACGATCTTATATTATTTATTAATAGGTATGTTATTATCTTTCGTAATTATTTCTCAATTTTCCCATTTATAACAATAATATTTAATAACGAGCTATTTCGTCACCCAATTATCATAACCTAAATTATCCACATTCCTAGACAAGTGACATTCAACTATCTATGGCATTTCCTTGCACGATGATTTAAGTGGTCCCATACACGGTCCGGTTTTCCTTCAGTTCGGCCTGAACGGATGCAAAATCGCATCGTCTGTGTGCAATTTCGAGATCGCGTCAGTCGGCCGTATGTACTGAAGCGATTCGTTCCAGTGTTGCCAACTCTGTTCTTGCGAAACTACTAAACTCGCGTCGTTTTCTACAAAAAACTACTAAAAGAGTACCGATAACTATAAAAAAGCTACTAAACGTAGGAATCCCTAAAAGTGTTTTTAGGGATTTTGTGTTAACAAACATACATACATTTTCAGGTTTAATATTTAACCTAAGTTAAATTAAAAAAATATAGTAGGAAATATGACATATGTATATAGAAATTAAATCGGTAGTTTTAAGCGACTTATGGGTGCGTGCTACTATGTGCACTATGTGTGTGTCATAATAGCACATAGAAGCAAGCCATTTTGCATATTATGATTACTGTCTAGCTATTTTCTACAAAACCACTACTCACAACTAAACTCCTACTAAGGAGGGAATAAAATACAAAATTTAGTAGTAAAACTTTGTAAAAAAACTAAGCTGGCAACATTAATTCTGACCTGTACGGATGGACTGAACGGCAATAAAATTGGACTGAACGGTAATAAAATTCGAGTGTAAGGCTCAACTCACACTGGCGCAGAGTCGAAGCGACGCGACGCGTCATGTTTTGCATTTTGTTTCGCTGACCCACCCGACTCCAGCCGAGCGCCGTAGCGCGAATGCGCGCGTCAACGCGCATCGACGCGCGCTTCCATATTTACATAGCACAAATTTGTACTTAAATAATAGAACAATAGAGATAATTATGTTTTAGGCGGAAAAATATGACGCGTCGCGTCGCTTCGACTCTGCGCCAGTGTGAGTTAAGCCTAAAATAAATCCGCTCAAGTGCGAGTCGGAATGATGAGTTCCGTACAAAATGGAAAAAATTACGTTCGTTGTATGTGAGCCTCAAATTTTTATTTTATTCTGTTTTTAGTATTTGTTGTCTTAACGGCAATAGAAATACCTACATCATACATTTGTGAAAATTTTAACTGTCGAGCTATCATGGTATAAGAAGGTTAAGATACAGCCTGGCGACAGACGGACGAACAGCAAAGTCTCAGTAATAGGGTCCCGCTTTTACCCTTTGGGTACGGAACCCTAAAAATGGCACGTGGTCATAAGAAATTTATTAGAGTTTATTGAAGTAGTTAAAACTGTAAAGCCACTATGGTTTATAAAATCTAGAAACTATAAAACAAAGAGAAATGATTTCTATAACATATTACTGGAAAAATGTATGACACAATAATTCGGTTTCGTCGATAGTGTGATTACAATTGCAGCAAAATACATTAAATAAATAAAATAATAGCCTAAACTGACCAAGAGCATGTCACGACATGTCTAAGGATGTGTATGTGCTCGAATCCGTTCAGGCCGAGCCTTAGATTAAAACGCCTAGACACTGGGTACGCGCATGAGAAGTGAAGTATATCATACTCAGCCATATCGGCTCAGTTTGTTCGAACGACCCGTCAGTTGGCAAGGTCAAGCGCTAGTGCATACATCTCCGACTATTAAAACCATGATGACGGTTGTGTCGTTATTGGGTGTCACAATCAATCGGAAAAGAATTAAAAAAGCTTCGGACATAACATTTCATATGTAAGTATGAAATGTTATGTCCGAACAATTTGACATGTATTAAGTCAAATATTTAAAACATTTAAAAATAAAATCATATTATATCGCTATGTTGCTGCCCTATTGTGAATTGTGAAAGTGTTACTAGTAAAAATATTATATATATTAATATATTCCTTGTTACCAGTTTATTATAAATAAAGTTCACAAATTATGTTTAGATGGTTTAAAATGAAATATTAGTTATATTTTTACATCTCATGATATTAAGAAAAGCAAATACAATAATCCCAATTTTAAGAGTACACACTACACAACTTTAAAGTTTTGTTTGTGTGCGTGACAGTATGTAATGCTTACGCCTACATCTATCTGTTGCTTGCTTCACTTTGTACGATGCGTTTGTTTGAAGACTATTTAGGCGTTATTAATCTAATGGCCGAACTGACGTCAGTTCGGTCGGATGCGATTTTCTCCGTGTATGTGCTCGAATCCGTTCAGGCCGAACTAACGTCAGTTCTAACTGAAACGATCGGCCTCTCGTCTGTGGAGACCTTAAGATAACTAGAAGCACACAACTTTACTATTTAAGCTAAATAAAGGGTCATACTCACGGTCCAGCCTGCAAATCCAGCAATCTGTCAAATTGAAGCGGAATAGTATAATAAGAAAAAATAAAAATGATTGTCACGATAGACGCCCAAATTAGGACTCCAGAAGTGCCCTGGAGGCCATTAACTCTAATCAGTTCCGCTCCAAATTTAAATTTTCCTTAATACTGAAAATAAGACAGCTTCTCTTTGAGTGTCAAACAAAAAGTATCCAAGTAGTTTTGGCTTGGATACCAGGACATTGTGGAATCACTGGCAACGAGAGTGTGGATGCCTATGCTAAAGACGCTATATCATCAGGTGTGCCTAGTCAATATAAGGTTTATTGCCAGGATTTGATTCCCCTAGCTAAGAATCACATGAATATCAGGTGGCACAATGAGTGGGCAAAAACTAAAGCAAACAAGGAAAACACTATTTTGATATTCAAAATGGCAAAAAAAACATCGTCTTAATGTTTTTTTTTAAAATTTAAACAAACAATTAAAACGGCGTGATCAACTATTTGCCGAATGAGACTGGAACATCGCTGCTCACCTGTTTTTCTTGCTAAGATTAGGGTAAGGTAATAGCTCTTTGTGTGTTTGTGTGGCCTAGATGAGGGCACTCGAGACCATATCTTCTCTTGTCCAAATAACCAAACGTCATAATGTATGATACCCGCTCACCTACATTTCCCCGCCCTAACAATTTTAAATCTGATGTATGTTTTGTAAATACTCCTTTTATTGAAATTTTGTGTACTGATGTATATTGTTAGTAACAAAATGAAATTGTGAGGTATGTGGTACTAACCCTAAATGTTTGTGCTTGTTATAGGTTCTAGATCTTTCTACAGACTTCCTTCAGTTCACCGTACCCTTGTTTTTTCATAACACTCTCTGACATTGGCGATTCACTGAGGAGCCATTTTTAAAAGAAGAAGAAGACAATATTTCTAGGCTGCTGGATTTGCTGGCTGGACCGTGAGGATGGCACTTTATTGTGGAATTAGAACTTTGTTATATTACAAAAAAAAAAGCAAAAGTAATATTGAATACCATAGCACTTCAAATTAAAATAAAATCAAATACTTTTCATGCAAGAGGTATCCAACAAGTTATTCTGAAAATTTAAAATGATTAAGACGAACGCCCGAATACGATACGACACGATAGGTAATTAAATTAAGTGACGCTCAAGTGACATGCTGTAATTGTCATTTCGGCTAACTGAGACAGCGACACCCTGTGAATAGGAGACACCCTACCCTGACACCCTGTGTATAGGGATAAGCAACAAATACACGTCACCACACAAGGTTTAAGTGGCAATTTGTAAAAATAAATTGTTTCACATCTATCAGGTGTCGGTACAGCTCATTATAATTAACCCCCGACGGCCGACGAAAACACAGGGGTGTTATAAGTTTGACGTGTCTGTCTGTGTGTGTGTCTAGTTGTCTATCCGTGGCATCGTAGCTCCCAAACGGATGAACCGATTTTGATTTATATTTTTCGCTTGAAAGCTGACGTCATCGAGAGTATTCTTAGCTATGATTCATCATCATCGGCTCGCACACTGCTTCACAATTCGGGGGTTATTTCAAAATTTTAATGTTGTTTATATTTTTTTACAAAAAAAAAAAAACGGTTATAAATATAGAAACTATATCGCGGTTACGTTTGCATCATCCTATGACATCACCGACATATCCGTGTACACAGTAATCTGTGTATTATAAGACTTATACTTAGATAAAATGGGCCATGGTATTATTTAAGATTTACTTGGTTTAAATCTTGCCTGTTGTATGTTCTACTACTGATAGGCTACGTTCCCACAAGCGTTTTTTGTGGTCGTGTGTGCAACACAAAAAACGCTACGCTGTAAATAGAACTGTGCGATAGAGCATTAGAGCTGAAAATCGTGTAAAATTGACAGGCTGACTTTTGACACTTGATACTTCTATTTTTCAGCCCTATGTAGGCCAGAGTTCTATTAATTACAGTGCAGATTTTTCTGTCGCGACCACAAAAAAGCGCTCGAGCGAGCGAGCGAGGGCTTATGCTAAGCTAAGCATATTTTGTCGTTCGTTCAATTTTCGGGTACCGGATCGGTACTGAAGGTCGATTCTGCTATTTTAATCGAACAATAATGCATCTTCGATACTTGTTCGATACAGTCCGGATCCTATCAAACAGCAAAATGATATTCTACTTCACTTCAAACAAACGTCAAACGACGAATTTCGCCGCGATGCAATTATTATTGTATCGAAACTTGATTGCAGATTGAGCGAACCACTTGGACAGAAAACGGTATTCTATTAAATTTATAAACTTGACTTCAATTTGATTCGAAGCGAACCGAAAACCGATTTTTTTTCACTTTGACATGAGGGGATGTCATAAGAAAAAAATATTTATTTTACGCACAAATCACTTTTTTTGCCTACCCTTCCTTCTCTACTCGCGCGGGGAGTATTTTTCGTCAATGTCATATATGGCAGCTCGACACTCGACACTTTGCCTTTTAACACTATTGTATTATTACAGAGTTCTATTTTCAGTGTTCTGAATTTTCCCGGGCCCACCGGATTCCGGATTATATAGTCCCAGCGTAAGCATTTGTCGTACGTTAAATTTTCGCTTACCAGGTCCATACAGATCTGTTGAGTTAATGAACCGGTTCAGTTGAGCCGTCCGATCGATTCAATCGATTGAAAGATGTAAGCGAGCTGTAGACTTCCTACGTGTCAATCAATTTATCTGGTTCAATCGCAAGCACTGAGCTGAATAAGTATGTCGATCAGTAGATAGCTCAATCGTGAGCGCCTAATAAACTAAGCAACTGCTATTCAAAATTAAACTTTATTCACTACATCAGAAGATACACGTTTCATTGCAAGAGTTCTAATTTCGAGCCGCACCGGGCTGCATAGCGCACCGCTCCTGCAATGAAACGTATATCTTCTGATGAAGTCAATAAAGTTCCATTTTGAATCGCTATCTTAAAATACAGCAGTTTGTCGCGTCGCGTCTCGTTTCAGTATGAGCGGACCCCATGGAGCAGCCCAGCTAAGGTCGTAGGGGGCTTTCTGGACCGAGAGAGGGGGAAGGGGAGTTGGCAGCAGTAGCTATGGCAACTGCGGAACCTTCGGCAGCTTATATGCGAAGTTGCCAGACTCGGATGACAGTGGTTTTAGTGGTGTAAAGCTGTATCCTGCTTTGCCAAAGGAGGAGTATGAAAGTGGCGCGGTTCAGGAGGTGGGGGAAGAAACGTGCGCAGCTGTCAATGTCAACGCCGTGGTGAGTTTTTATTTTTCATACAAAAAAAGTTACGCCATTTTGATTTTACCATACCTCAAATATCAAAATGGCCCAAACAACCCCAAAAGTGGGGCCATTTAAGTGGCGACAGTTTTTCTGTATCTGCTCCATGGCGGACAGTTATGAGCGACAAATGGAAACACTCTGTATAACGAGTATCGAAATAACTTCTTATGTGTGATATGTCGTTGAGAGCGTCACTTAACATGCCTACGGTTTTTGTGGACACCCTATATAATTTAAAGCGGTTCAAGCTCAATCGCACGGAGACCATAGATCTAGCGAGCATTAGATGTGGTTAAATTGCTATTATTTTTTATTTTGTTGTGTATAAAAAAAACGAGTTAGTGAACAGCAAAATGTACATACATCCCACACATGATCTATACAAATAAATAAAATCAAATTGTATGTTTGTAATTTTAAATAAACGGCTTTTCAATAAATGCACATGAAAAAATATACGGTACATAAAAACAATTTTTAAAATTTTTGTCTGTCCGTTTGTTTGTTCCGGCTAATCACTGAAACGGCTGGACCAATTTTCACGGGACTTTTACTGGCATATAGCTGATGTTATAAGGAGTAACTTAGGCTACTTTTATCTTAGGGTTCCGTTTCCGTTAATTATACGCAAACAGAGTTGCTAGAACCAGGTTGTTGATAAATAAAATGTATTCAACTTACTGTTCCGCTTCAATTATTGGACACTGTTGACTGGCTTATAGATTTGCAGGCTAGACCGTGAGGATGGCTCTTAAGTCCTCGTTCACACGAGGGGGTTTTTCCATCGGCGTTAGTCAAAACAGCACTGAAAATTATAGTACTCTACGCTAATACAATATACATACAGTTGAAAATCGAACACACGGAAGCGATTTGACAACTCTACGCTCTGTGTACGATTTTCAGCTCTATTGTATTAGAGCAGAGTTCTGTTTAATGTGATGTTTTACTAACGCCGACTAAAAAAGCAGCTCGTGTGAACGTAGACTAAGGCATCGAGTTATTTTATAATACCCATTATGTTAAAAAATATGTCTGTCTGATTGTCTGATGGTTTTTGTCGCCATATCTACGGTTATCTAGACTATGGCGCCGAGTTATTTTCTAATATCATGTCAATTTGTCTGGGCTCGGAATGCGGCATTCGTTACAGGCTACAGCTTACCAGCCCACATTGTACAAGTTATGGTTGTACCTAGCTGTTGTCTGTCACTTCGCTCGTAGTTGTCTAGTAGCACAAGAAACCCTTTTGTTCGTCTTTTAAAAAAGTAAAATTTATGAAACCACGGTAAAAGTGAAACTTAATAACAAAATAGCGTGGAGCACTGGCACAAATGAGTACTAGTCTACACACTACACGGTCAGCTGATGCGAACTATAGGCGCCGCCATATTGGCCTCGGCTGCTCTGACGAGCGCCTTTCACTTTATCCCTACTCCGCGGCCGACCGTCACGCGACATGCAACACACAGACGAAAAAGTTTGAGACGATGTAAATGTTTCACTTTAAAAAAATATTGACAGTTATAGGGCCTGCCGATAGAAGTGAATATTTCACTTATAAGATATACACTTATGTTGCACAATACGGCAGCTGTATAGCTACAGATATTTCATCCATCCAAAAAGCCTCTTACGCGCACAACACACGGCCGCCGCCCATGCGCCCATGAGCATGTCGCGGTCGGTGACGCGAACCCATAAGATTTTCCCCTACCAAAAAGTGCTCGACGCGGCTACAGAGATTTCACTTGAAAAAAATCCAAAATACAATAATAATAATAATACCTATACGCTAAACTCCACTTCAGTCTGGCCCCGTGCTTAGCACGAAGAACTTGTGTTACGGGAACCAGACAACGGAAAAAGTACCCATATTTAAAATTCTTATTATATGACACACATATTTAATACACATTCATGACCCAGGAGCACAGAAAAACTCTTTGTTCCTTCGCTGGGTTTCGAAACCGCGACTCTCGGCTTGAGCGACAACGCGCAACGCGCTAAAATACTGAGCCACAGAGGTCGTCATTAGAATATAATATATATTGTCCTGTATATTGGAATTTGGAAAAGTCTTTAAATATCTACCTGTAAATACGAGTCATCCCTACTTTTCTCCGGTTTCGTGAATTCTGCCGCTAGAGCGTGTGTTTTGCCACTCAGGGGCAGAGTCGGTGCTTCATTCTGCCATTTCTCCTCTTGTCTGAACCCTGGATTGTCGAAGGCGAACTCATCCTTGACTGACTCGGGGTCTGTGGCAAATACCAGGTGCTTTCCTGTGGAAAAAAATAAACGTCAAAAATATTGTCTGTGCCTTATGTAATTTTTTAGAGTTTCGTAGTAATAAAAAGAACCCTTTATTCAGTCCCCATTTAATATACAAAATCTTCGGAAATCAAGATGGCGTAACTTTCTTGTACCTATTCAGAAGATTTTCTGTCAAATTTACGTCATAACTCATAACACATAGCCCATCCCTATTAGCTTTGAAAAAATTGGTTTAAAGGTGCCAATCTATCATTATCCATAATTTTATGTATTTAGGATCCAAGATCTGCAATCCAAAACGTATATTCCGTTCCGATTCAATGTGATCTAAATGTAAACAAAGTTAAAATATATTTATATTACGGTTATATAAATATATTATATATTTTATACTACGGTTCCGTAGTATAAAATATAATTTGTTAAACTCAATTACCGTGAAGATCATTATCAAGTATTATTTAAGAATTATTGATTAAAAAGTGAAATAATTAATGCATAGTTAGCAAACGTTGTGGTTAAGTCACGACAGCTATAATGGCGGTAAACTATTTGTAATTTCTTTTCAACGTTAGCCAAATATTAATTATTATTACCTATTATTATTGTGCACGTGAGTTTCAAAATTGAAAAAAATAATCTTAGGGGTCCCATATACGGTCCGGTTTTCCTTCAGTTCGGCCTGAACGGATGCAAAATCGTATCGTCTGTGTGCAATTTCGAGATCGCATCAGTCGGCCGGATAGACTGAAATGATTCGTTCCAGTGTTGCCAGATCTGTTTTTGCGAAACTACTAAATACGCGTCGATTTCTACTAAAAGAATAGTGAATACTATCAAAAAAGCTACTCAACTTAGGAATCCCCTAGACTTTGTAAAAAAGTCATGTATGAAACCTTGCCTTGAATATTGCCAGTCCTAAGCCTGGAAACTCTTTTTGTAATTTTCTAGTATCTCATAATCAGGGTTAATTATGAAGGGAAATCAACTTTGTCAAAAATAAAGACTATAATATAATGCTATCAGTACGCAGAACACTAAACATGACCTGACCTTTTATTATTATTATAATATAATAATAATAAAAGGCCTACCTATTACACAGAACATTCAGTACAATCACAGGTATACGACATATTATTATGTAATAGCAGGCCGTTCGTATAGCGCGTCATGTCAGGTCATGTTTAGTGTTCTGCGTACTGATAGCCAGTGTTGCCACTTTAGCCACTTTTTAGCTAGATCTAGCCACATTTACGGAATAGTTAGCTACATTTTTTAAAATATAGTAGCTAAATTTTTTAGCCACACTTATAGCTACTTTAATCACTGTTACTAATTAAATAAGTTACCACTAGGTATTGGTTCAATCAATTTCAATTTGTTACGTAAAATGTACTTAGGCGCGAATGAATGCAACAACTGTTTTGGTAAGTTTTTAAATTATGAGATGGCAACAATAAATATGTCTATGGTCTAAGTAATCCTGCCGCGGTCTTTAATTTCCTTTTCACCTGGGAATACCCTGCATGTGAATCAAAGTGTGAGTAGTGAATTGTTCGGTGCATTACCAGTTACCACTTGCGTTGTGTGCATTTCGACTTTCGATTGCGTAGTTGATATTTACATTATTTACGTTGTGAATTTTGTTTCCATCATGGAAATACCTTTAAAAAAGAAACTATATTATCAGAAGTATCGTGCGGAATGGAAATCCCAGGAAGAATTTAAAGGATGGTTGAGACCGGTTGCAGGTGATACAACAAAAGCAATGTGCATTTTTTGTACTACTGAATTCAACGCTAAAATGTGGGACGTTAAAAAGCACGCTGATTCTAAAAAACATAAGCAAAAAACTGAATTGAAAACTGGTGAGTTAATTAATCTTTTCTATACTATACTATAGTCTGTCAAAAAAGTAAAGAAATTAAAAAGTGGCAACATCGTAGTGCTCCCTTTCAAATCAATCTAAGAAAAAAGGGATGACACTACGATGTTGCCACTTTTTAATTTCTTCACTTTTTTGACAGACTATACATTAATGTTTTAGTGCTCGTAGGAACGAACACTATAATATTATTATCAGTTATTAATAGTTTATGCACAACTTACGAATAGGTCCACAATTAAAAATTCGAAGTCCGAAATAAACACTCAGTTTATTCACTCACTTTTACACTATATATAACTATAATATAATATATATATAATATATAAAATATATAACTCTATTTAATAAGTTTAGAAAACTGCACGAAAAACTGGGCAAAATAAATTGCCGACGTAGTCTATGATAAAATATGACGTAGTCTACACACTAATGTATTATTTATTTTTTATATGATTTTTTTTACTATTTAATTAAATTACATATTTTATGATATTATACTAATATATTATGATATAAATATGATGTTAAGTTAGAAATAGAGTTTCTAACTTTTAATTTTCAGGAGCTGCCACAATGTAATAAATATGAAAGTGTGTTTGTTTGACCGTCTTTCATTACCGTCGATTATCATGAAACTTTGTGCACATATTCTTAGAGGTGTTAGAAAGGATATAGGATAAATACGGCTTCAACGTGAGCGAAGCCGCGGGCGGATCGCTAGTATATGTTTGTTCAGTGTTACTACACTGAACAAACATATACTAGCGTTACTAACTTAACTACACGTTAATTTTTTCTTTTATTTCAGGTAACAAACCATTGTCCTTTAAAACATTTCCCAAAACTACAGTGCAACCAGCTGATCAAGCTGCAGGATCGTTATCCTTATACATTGCTGAACATTCTTCAATCCGTAGTGTTGACCACTTAACGGATGCATGCAAGAAAGTTTTTAAGGATTCACCAGCTGCAAACGAGTTGAAACTGCACCGAACAAAATGTACACAGATAATAAATTACGTTTTAGCTCCACATTTTCGCACTCTTCTGCTTGAAGATATAGGTGATCAAAAATACAGCCTTTTAATTGACGAGTCGACTGACGTAAGTATTTATAAGTATCTGGGGATTGTAATACGATACTTCAGCGACAAACAGAACCGAATAGTAAGTTCTTTCTTGGCATTAGTCAAATTAGAAACTTGTGATGCGAAAGGTATTGTCAATGGCTTGGTAGCTTGCTTACAAGAATATAACCTGCAACTAAAATACCTTGTGGGAATAGGTACCGACAATGCATGTGTCATGGTGGGAATCAATAACGGCGTCCATGCTATCTTAAAACGAGACTATGGCCTAGAAAACCTTATACTAGTCAAATGCATATGTCATTCGTTACAATTGGCTGTCTCGCACGCATCTGAAAATACCATACCAAGAAATATCGAGTTTTTTGTGCGCGAAATTTATTCATGGTTTTCAATCTCGCCAAAACGAAGAGAGGAATACAAAAAAATATACCAACTTATAAACTGTAATGAAGAACCTATGAAACTCTTGAAGGTTTGCGAAACACGTTGGTTGTCGATCGAACCAGTTATAGTAAAAATTTTAGCTCAGTGGGAAGAGCTCAAGTTACACTTTAACATAGTGAGATCAAAAGATAATTGTTATACAGCCGAACTCCTAAGCATCATGCTGAATGACGAGGTTACTAAATTATATTTGCTCTTTTTACGCGGCGTTCTAAATGATGTCCAAATTGCTATTAAAAGTTTTGAAGGTGAAAATACAAACCCGTTGAGGTTGTTGAATACTTTGGCAATACTCTTGAGATCTATCTGCACAAGGATTTTGGGAAGGATTTTGAGAAATGGGATTCAAGTGATGTGGTTCAATTTTGGGTCGAGGTGAAAAATTTTAAAACTGCCAGCGGAGACAGTGCGTACAAAGATCTTTCTGAGTTGGCAATGACAGCATTATCTTTACCGCACTCCAACGCCGAAGTAGAAAGGCTTTTCTCCGTCATGAGCATTATCAAAACCAAACATAGGAACAGAATGGGTTTGCTAACTTTAAATTCAATTCTGCGAATCAGAGATTTTTTGAAAAAATGTTCGGAGACGTGCGCTACCTACGTAATTCCTGATAATATACTTCAAGAAATAGGAAAAACGAAGAAACCCGTACTAAATGACGAAGCCGAACCTTCAACATCACAAGAATCACAAGACGTCGACATCGATTTTGAGGACATTTTTCTATAAAGAATAATAAAAAAAAAATTATTATACTTAAAATTAAAGACTTTTTACCCACATTGTTTTTTTTTTGGCCACTTTTAGCAACTTCTATCATAGTCATTTTTTTCGAAACTAGCCACTTTTTACCGTATGCTTAGCAACTTTTTCATTGGGCAAGGTGGCAACACTGCAGTGATAGCATGCCATAATATGACGCGATGCGGAATGTCATGCTATATAGCATTACACTACAGGCACAGAATATAATTATAATAGTACAAGGTACTACAGGGTACTGTTTTGAGCATGTCTAGTAGGGAAGCAATATCAGTATGCCATCTGCTTATAAGTTCGATAATAATAATTCATTTACGTACAAGAAGCTGTTCCAGCAATGGTAGAAGCAACTTACACGTACCGTAGGAATTTTAAAGCGTATACATTATACAAGTGTTCGATTATCGTTGCAGTACAATCATCATGAGGGTTAATTATATGATCCCTATTCGGTGCTTCAATATCGCGATCTAGGGTCCTTACAGCGCCATCTAGCGGCGGCTGGTGGAACTGAAAATTAATTCACTGTCCTCATTTATAAGTACTATAGCCATCTAGCGATGGTTGAGAATACTAAGACAATTGTTCAATATCTTTGATTAAGAGTGTTACAATATTACATTTTTATTATTTATTGAATTATATTATAAATTTTATCGTTAATTAAAAATATACTAGGAAATATTACGTATATAATAATCAAACGGGTAGTTTTAAGCAAATTACGGACGAATGCTACGGTGTATTATTATGATAAGGTATCATTTTATTTGTTTTCTTCGTTCCTAACCTAGGCTATTTTCCATATTATGATTACAGTAATCATATGGCTCTTTCCTACTAAAACACTACTAACAACTAAATTCCTCCCTATTTCTACTAAGGAGGGAATAAAATACTTAATTTTGTAGTAAAACTTTATAAAATAACTAAGTTGGCAACATTAATTCTGGACTGAACGGATCGACTGAACGGACTATGTGTGACAAATCGCTTCAGTTCTCGCCAGAGCAGCGGCCGTGCGGGCGTGTATTGTGTACAAGCGTAGTAAGTTTACTATTAATAAACACGACCGTAGCTCGCGGCAAACCAGAACGAACTGATGCGATTTTTCCGTGTGTGTGCTCGAATCCGTTCAGGCCGAAATGACGTCAGTTGGGTCGGATGCGATTTTTTTCCGTGTATGTGCGCGAATCCGTTCAGGCCGAACTGACGTCAGTTCTAACTGAAACGATCGGCCTCTCGTCTGTGGGAGCCTTTCAGGAATTCCTCTATTCAAATAATAATTAAGTTTTTTTCTGACAAAAACATATAAAATAAATAAAAATAAAGGAAAAAAATTATCAAAAACATATTACAAAATAACTAATTATTACAAGAGGAAGAGGAAATAATAAAATAGAACATCCAATTAATGTCAAAAAAATTCATTGAATTTGGAACAAATATTAATTTCTAGGGTTGACACTGTGTTGACCGATTATGATGAAATTTAACACAGATATAGGGTAGACTACGGGGAAGGACATAGGCTACTTTATATTGCAACGTATAAGTTGCGGGAAACATGTGCTATTTTATTTTTGTAACAATATGATGAAATCAAATGCTAGAAAATTATATACAAAAAAACTTTTTTGTGTAAAAAATATTTTTAATCCACACGACACAAGTGTATCTACTTCAAAATTCAAATTAAGCAAAAGTAAATTAATATTTTTATTGACACCTTTTTTTATGCAAGTGCTCGTAATTGTGGCGTTTTATAACATTCACATATTGAATAAAAAATTGCAGATAACCAATAACAAACAATATACATAGTGTTTTTGATTAAATAAACCCACGCATATCTTAATAAGGTAACATTAACAATGGTGTTCTAATATTGATTTCGTGTCAAGGATTATTAGTGCTAATTCATTGTATCTCATCGTGCAATCTAAAAAAAAAATATTATACATATAAACAGTTTAAGATTAAAAACTACCCCAATTTTTTAAAATTATTGTCTGATGATACTGCAAACGACGTATATAAAAATATGACGTAAAATACAAAACCAAAAGTTTATTATTTCTACTAACAAGGCTATTTCTATACTTTAAATAGCAGTTGAAAGTATAGGTATAGCCAAGTAACATAAAAAAAATGTTTTGTAATATTTTAATCATTGTTTACCACGATGGTGGTAGTACCCAAAGTATTACTACCACCACCACCAGGTCGCGTCATCTGCAGTGTTGCAGAGATTGTATGTAACTATCAAAAGTAAAAAAAAACATGATTTTGTCATTGTAGATGCTTTGTATTGTGTAGAAATAAATTTGATTGTTTCACCTCAGCCATGCACCCGTGATAGATATTATATTCCTTAAAAATATATCTCATTCAATAAATCGCAAATACACAAATAGATAGTCATGGAAAAAAAGAGTAAAGGAGTACTTACCATCTCTCTCATAGAAAAACGAAAAATTCCGACCAAAGTAGTTGAATAGTTTCAAAACTGACCATAATGGCGCTAGGGGCAGACGGGTGTGTTATATGAAGTTAGCAATAAGTGATGGAGCGAAGTTAGGAGTGAGTTGAGTTTAGCTATTTAAATTTTTCGACGACTCTAGAAGTACATTCGAAAAATCATGAAAATTCTTATAACTCTCGTAGTCGAAAATATTTTTATAAACAACCGAAGAAAGTGCTGACATTAAATTCTCCGTTTCATTTTTACTGCTTTAAACCCTCGCGACAGTTGCGCCACCCCTTATTTAACGCTTTTTTACGGATACTTTTTCGTGTATGGAGAAGGTACTCCTTTATTCTAGTCTCCATGATCAACGATACTATGATCATACTTAATATAGTATGTCTAGCGAGTAGCGTTACAAGTTACAACTTACAACATAACCTGATCCGAAGGTCCCTGGTGCGAGCTGTCAGCGCGCGAGTTATTGATATTAGTAATTATGGGCAGCAAATTATTAATGATTATTGATATCATGCAGATTCAAAAAAATCGACGAAGTGCGTGTCAGGCCACGCATAGAATAAGATTCCGTAGTCATCAATTTATGATTTTGTTATTTATATTTTACATGTTAACTTAATTAGGTTCTTATATTTCGTTTTTTTTGTAACTCCTGCTAACTAACCTCCTTTTCGTTTCTGTAACTCCTGAACTAACTTATCTTAGCCGTTATAGTTTTCCTTTTCATGATGAACTTGTTCATCTACATTCTACATGTTCATCATACGGACCAAAGTTAATTACGATTTTTTTTCAGATTTTTCGAGCCAGATTTTAAAGGGGCCGATTTTATTTTAGCAAAAAAATGCGCTTTAAAGTGAAATATCTCGCAAACGTATAACTAAATCAAAAATCGTCTTATCCACCTCTCATGTTTTTAAAAGCCAAAAATTGTAAAAACTTTACAATGGGGAGGAACCCAAAAAAATTTTTTTTTCCTCGATTTTATGGCACTTTGTCGACGTGGTAAATCCACATATCCATGCATAGTTTCACCTTTCTAGCACTAACCGTTTGGTAGGACAAATATGACGAAACTACAAGGGTTCCGAGACGTAAACTACGGAGCCCTAAACAATATTTACATTATAGCGAGCATGGTATGGTAGGGCTTGGTTGGTATATAGCCTGATCAGAAATATAGATTTAATCAATCATATTTTAGCTTTTCGTAGCGTTGCTACAATATAAAAATCATTACCGTTCCTTTTCGCTTCGCTTCAGCTTCGCCGTAGTCGGGTAAAAAATATAAAAAATAAGTGTTGAATTGATAACCTCGTCCGGTTCTTTCGTCGGTTAAATAATAAGCGCCCTCAGTGCAGGCTTTTATATTAGGTACTGACCAGTGCCAACACATTATTAATAAATGTTAGAACGTGGAAAGCTATCATAAATGTATTCAAATGTAACCAATTATCATGAAATAGCAAGCAGTAGATAGGACTGTCAAAAGTGACATTTTACTGCGTAATATTTTATGATTAGTTACACCAGCTTAGCACTTACGCTTTATGGCAATCGTATCTTCACATTTAGCTAAGCAATTCCTGTGTAGCGATTTCCATGTTTTATTTTTTGTATTTTTTATGATGTTTATTGCGTTATTAGCTATTTCCGGAGACTTTTTATAATCTCCCTGCAAATGTAAACTTACGATCCACGTTAGTTTTCCTTAGGAAGGTAATTTTGTATAGCGAATGCCAACGTGATGAGGGTTTTTAAATTCGTGACATCTGACAGCTTTTTGACACGACAAGGACCGTCGTGCTACCAAGCGCCGCCTGGTGACAGAAAAAGAATTTTCTTATTCTTATTGACCGTTTTTGATACTACTTACGCCACCAGATGACGCTTTGTGTGAGTTGGGTCTGCCCCAAACGGCAGGAAAAATATCAAAAACCCTCTTTTGTTTGGAAAGGTAACTCAGTAAAAAATATTAAGCGCACATAGTGTTAGAAACACAAGTTTTATGATTAGTCTCCAAATTCCGATTACAAAATAATTACATTTTATTGCGTATTTCATGTGAGAGTAAATCATGTCATCACGCTCGGTTGAAAATGTAGAATGCAATTTCATCATCAATATCTTATACTTAAACATTATATTATAATTCATCTTGTAACTCTTCTGGTATTGCGGGTCAACGATTATAGGTACCATTTAAAAGTCTAACATTTAATTAAACGAAAACTATTAGTCGATAACCCTACTAATGGGCATATACAACTTTTACGTCCTGTGGCGCGGGATATGACGAAATTGACAGTTTTTACTTTTTAGGAATTTGAATTTAGGCCTTAGGATTTTTACAGTTACGTTCTCATAGATCAAAACTTAGTTAGGTACTTGAATTATTAAACACTGAGGGAGTTGCTGGCAAAAGCTAGTTGGTAATAAAATCTTATATCATCGCTATTTTTCATAGTTGTAGGTCTTGCAGGTATTCATTAGGTACGTTTGCACTTTGCAGATAAGAGACGTTTAATACGAAGTAGATTTTTATGTTGTTTTTAATACGACTTTACAAATAACCACATCATGCAAAGATGCGAATGATAAAATAAGTATTTTATTGATATTTTCCATCTAAAGTCTAAGTATTCCTTGAATTTCTTATACGATTATGTTAATATACTATGTGCTTAAACAGGCAATATAATGATAATGACTCATAATAACGTCTAACTACAATAATGAGGCGATAATCACAACACAAAAAGTTTTTTCACGTTGCATAACTATATCATATAAGTCGTATTCAGCTTTAAAACAAAAAAAAAAATTACCGTCAGAAAATACAAGATGGCGCCAAAAAACTCGTTTCGCTTGACCTCGCGACCTCCAAAGTTTAATTTATTAAATATGTTAATGCGCTTAACATACATGTTATTATAAAATAAATCGGATATACATATTTCTAACTAAGACTTTTTACAATCAAAATGCTGAATACAACAGGTTGCGCCTCTGCTGGAAAATTCAGAGCAGTAAGTAAGTAGGTAGTAGTAAGAGGTAACACAGATAGAGATTTTTGTTCTGGCTACACTACAAACAGGTCTCGTTTCGCGGCCTTGACACTTCACGCTTAGATGAGGGTCGATTTCGATTAACATTCGATTAACATGATCTTTTATTCAATCAAATTGCTTTTTTGGAGGCAAACTTCTTTACCTTGCCGACTTTGCAAAGCCTGGAGTTTTGGCTAAATGGCACAGGAAATTATACAAAATTTTAAAATCCGACCAAGTGCGAGTCGGACTCGTACAAAATGGAAAAGAACACATATGGGAGCCCCACTTGTATATTTATTTTATTATGTTTTTAGTAGAAATTGTTGTTTTAGAGGCAACTGTCTAGTTATCACGGTTCATGAGATACAGCATGGTGACTGACAGACGGACAGTAGAGTCTTATTGACCTTAAAAAAACGGGATCAGACAAAGAAATTTGACGCAACAGACGCTGATTTAAATAAGCATACAGAAAGTCCCTTTATTTAACACATAGGCTACTTTTAACCCCATTTATTCAGTTACCACGTTTAAGTAACTTCTCATAATATTACCTATTTAGTGCCTAATATGGCTAACTAATTCTGTATGCTAAGCACGCGATGATATACTTTGATATGCCTATCATGTGGTCATTGGCCAAATAGAGTTGTCGAGTACAAGTATTTTATTTATGGTATAAAAATATTGCACTCGGTAACGCGACGGTGAGAAAATAAGCAAAAAGCATGACTTTGCGAGGCATAGGTTTTCTTGTAATTTCTGACATAAAAATGCTTAAAATAACGAAATACATAGGCTGCACTAAAAGTATCGGGAATGGAATATTTCCACTGTTCCTGACATATTAAAATCTTTTTAATTTAAAGCTCCTTGGTTTTAAAAATCGAATACCGTTTATTTATTTAAAAAAAGATTCTCGGTCTTGTCACAAGGTCTTGTCAAACTTGTTTAGTCGTTGAGAAAATGAAATTGACTCGAGAAAATTCTAGAGCGATGATTTATTATGACTTTCGAAGTGGTTTAACACAAAAACAGTGTGTTGACCGGATGATTTCTGCATTTGGTGATGAAGCCCCATCCAATACCACAATTTATCGCTGGTTTGCTGAATTTCAACGTGGACGTGTCAAGCTCAGTGATGATCCCCATCAAGGTCGTCCAAAAACTGCAGTCACCCAAGAAAACGTTGATGCTGTGCGTAAGCTGATTGAGGAAGATCGACATGTGACATACCGCGAAATTCAGGCAACTTTAGACATTGGCATGAGTCAAATATATATAAAATAATCTTGCATGAACAATTAGGTGTAAAAAGTTGTTTTCCCAATGGATACCGCATTTGCTCTGTGAAGGGCAAAAAGCGGCTCGCGTTACTTGGTGCGTCAGAACTCTCGAAAGATTCCACGCAGGATCCTCAAATGCTGTATACAACATCGTATCAGGTGACGAATCCTGGATATACGCGTACGAACCCGATACAAAAAACCAGTCACGAGTTTGGGTGTTCGAAAATGAGTTAAAGCCAACAAAAATTGTTCGTTCACCAAGTGTTGCAAAAAAAATGGTGGCCACGTTTGTATCCAAAACCGGCCATGTTACGACTATTCCTCTTGAGGGACAAAGAACGGTTAATGCAGAATGGTATGCTAACATTTGTTTGCCACAGGTTGTTTCTCAACTCCGTAAAGAGAACTGCAACCGCCGCATCATCCTCCATCACGACAATGCGAGTTCTCACACCGCGCACAGAACAAAAGAGTTTTTAGAGCAAGAAATCATAGAATTATTAGACCATCCGCCGTACAGCCCCGACCTAAGCCCTAATGATTTCTATACTTTCCCTAAAATAAAGAATAAATTGCGTGGTCAGAGGTTTTCATCATCTGAAGAAGCTGTGGACGCCTACAAAACGGCCATTTTGGAGACCCCAACTTCCGAATGGAATGGTTGCTTCAATGATTGGTTCCATCGTATGGAAAAATGTGTCAAATTTCGCGAAGAATACTTCGAAAAGCAATAAATACATTTTTAAATAGTAATGTTGTGTCACTCTCTTGATTCCCGAAATTTTCAGTGGTATAGTACCTAGTTAGTGTAGCTCGCTTCGCTCGCCCTCAGGAAAGAACTATAGACTACAGATTTACCCAGTAGTAAAACTTATAGTTACATTTAAACGAAGGTACTGCAGCTGCGTTTAGTGCAATTAATAAATAAAAAAACATAATTGTCGATGTATTACATCATCAGTACGTAATTAAAATACTTAATCTAATGAGTAAGTATATTTAAAAAAGTTTCTTGCGTCTTCGTTAGTTTTTTTCTATGAGGTTTTTGTGATCAAAGCGAATACAAAAATATTTGTAATAACTGATATTATTATGTCCGAACCCTACTACGTCGGGATTGGGACTGGGACTATATGATCCGGAATCCGTTAAGCCAGGGACAATTCAGAGCACAGAACTAATACAATAATCGAACACACAAACATGGAGTCAAATTTCAATGTCATATAATATATTATGGCAGCTCGACACTCGACACTTCGATTTTCAGCTCTATTTTCAGTGCTCTGAATTTTCCCAGGCCCGCCGAATTTAGGTTTGTTGCAAAATGGTTCTTAATCCATGGTAACAACTCTAACAAGTTCGTTAATAGAAGTCAACATTTCTAAACAACCATATTTTAAAAATGGTTGCCGGGAAATCTTCTGCCAAAAACGAACAAACATTCAAGTCAATGACTGAACGTAAATAAACTAAGTATTTGTCTAGGACCGCCATGATGTGGAATAGTTATTGTAAGACTATTTGACATTGAAATTAAAAAAACGTTTCTACTTTAGCTGTCAAAATAGGCAATTTTTTGAGCCCGGGAAGAAAATAAATGTTGTTTCTCATAGCGACCTTGCTGCCTTACAATAAGACCTATTTTGCTCCGAATGGTATGTTTTTTCAATCTGTCATTTTGTCGATTCATCGGTGTTACTAGGGTGCGTATGCTAGGCCTGCTGATGTACCGAGATCAAGAGAAGCAGTGAAATAGGGGAAGATAGACTACATCTATATATTAAATAAAAGGCAAAGCTAATTGACTGACGTACAATGCGATTCAATTGAGAATAGGATTGACTTCGCGCCATGTTGTTACGAATTATGACTATTATGATAATGGGGAATATGCATGTTTTAAACGTTTCTACTGGTTATAAAATTACCAAATATATTATTCATTAGGCTGGAAAAAATGTTTTGAAATAACAATAAGTTCGATGTAAACAAACAACGAAGTGATTAGTTCACAAAGTTATAAAAATAAGTGACAAAATCAACATATTACCATGGAAAAACACAGCAACCCATGTTGTAAACATTGTGTCGTCCCTATGTGCGAAAATACAAAATAAAACTCAAAAACTGCACCTGACAATGTTTATTTTCGTATGCCGAAAGGTGCAAGTATGTAGAAAAAAGTGGTGCAAGGCGATGAGAAGAGATAGTGTATCTTGTTTGAGCACTTTATACCTACTGTTGTGAAGATCAGTCAGTACATTAAAATAGATTTCCTACGCATACTTGTTTTATTTACAAACCTCGACGAAAACAACCTAGTTAACGAAAAGTTCGTAAACATATTTAATTAATTCATTTTTATGTAATATCCTAGTGATAAGTACTGAATAAATCTATCATATATGACATTGCCATTTGTCTCAACACTCATGTGTTCGATTATATCAACTCTATTGTATTAGCGCAGAATTATATTTTCAATGCTCAAAATTTTCTTCGGCCTACCGGATTCCGGATCATAATATATTATGATCCGGAATCCGGAAGGCCGAAGAGTAGTAGTAGTCCCAGCCTTACATCTTGACACTGGCAATAGTTCAATACCTTCCGACTTAAATATTTTAAAAAAAAGTTTGGAAAATTGATACACGTTCTTCTGATGACGTCACGATGACGTCACGTTTAGTTCCGCCAGTACATATCCTTTTTTGAAATATGCGCGGGATTTGAAAAAAAATAAATTTTTGATTATTAAAATTTTAAAAGTGAAATTTAATAATCAAAAATTACTTTTTTACGATAAATTTTAAAAACATCTGTAAGTACAGGTATATTTTTTTAGCGATGAAGGTTACAAATAAAAATATTTTATCCATTTGGTGTCACATGCATATTCCCTATTAAATTTATGTTCAGATAATTTACTACTATTTAACGTATTTATTTAAATTCGATGCAAGACTATTAATATTGATATGCAAATAAGTTTTTGTGCAAACCGCACTATTCATCGCTTGAATTTGAAATTTGACAGAAAAAGCTTCTTGACATTCCTATTCTTATTTGAAACGCATTGTACTAACGCACAGGCCAAACAAACCCTTACGGCTAGAAATTTGAAATTTTGCACACGTATTTTTCTACATTAACCTACTTACATCATTAGTTTACTTACATAATATACAAAAACATTAACTATGGTAAGTATGAACTTAAAGGCACAAATCTCGGAGATATTTACAAATATGTTCCTGCGGCCGTAGGCTTCATACACTTTAACCTAGGCGTGACGTCACAGCTAGGTACGACTTTAGTTTGGAGCGTTTTCACGAGACTTGCGAATTTTTGTATACAAATCGCTGTACCTTTGAAAATATTGACTCTTGATTCACTGTTTCTTCTATGAAGTTACTCATACTTAAACATTAAAGCGCAATAAAAAAAATTCAAACATCTAGCCTACTAGTTATTACAAATGAATGACAATACTAATTATTATAAGCGAAAAAATGTTAGAATAAAAATGTTAGAATCAGTTTGATCTACTTCTTAAACTTTCGATTTCAAAATGAAGCAATTTTTACACATTTATTCAAAGTATGCTATGTTACCGAAATTTGAGTAAATGTTACTTAGAAAAAGTATGATAATATATTTTTTATTAATAATTTTAACAAACTATTATATCATATTTATGTAATAAGTTACATTATTATGTAAATTATTTAAATGAACATTAATATTTAGGCACACTAACTATAAAAATGTACAAAATATCGTCGAGTTTACCTACTTTCTGTTATTTTTTGCATCTTTTTGATAAAATATATATACCTAATTCATAAATATATTTTCAGGTATATCGAGGCTAATAAGTAATGTGTAGAAGAGAGACTGTAGGATTATTTTTAAACAATTACTAGTAACTATTAAACAAATATAATATGTTATTTAAGAATCCGGTGAAGTGCGATTTCGACTCGTGCCTGAATAACTCCATACAAAACGGCCAATAGGTTTGTTACATGAAAAGCCCCTTAAATAGATATTTATTTTGTTCCGTCTTGTTGTTATAGCGGCAACAGAAATACATCATCTGTGTAAATTTCAACTGTCCAGCTGTTAGTTACACTGGGAGCCTGGGAATAAATGATCCGCAATCCGGAAGGCCGTAAAAAAAATTCTAAGCATTGAAAACAGAACTCTGCACTAATACAATGGAATTGAATATCGAACACATGAGTGTCGATTCAAATGTCAACTTTATTGCAACAGCACGACACTCGAAACTTCCATTTTCAACTCTATTGTATTAGCGCAGAGTTCTATTTTCAGTGCTCTGAATTTTCACCGGCGTTCCGGATTCCGTAGTATATGGTCCCAGCCTCACGGTGAGTAATAAACAGACGGACAGACGGACGGACAGCGGAGTCTTTGTAATAGGGTCCCGTTTTACGTAAGTAAGTAGTAGACCAAAAAAGGAATCGACCAATCAACATAGACGTATAAATTATTATAGACGAGGCACGTCAAGCCAAAAACTGTCCCCTCTTAAATGGCCCCACTTTTAGGGGTTGTTTGGAGACATTTTGACATTTGAGGAATAGTGAAATCAACATGGCTAACATTCGAGGTATGGTTAAATCAGGATGGCGTGACTTTTTCTTGCATGAAGATTTGTTCTGTCAAATGTACGTCATTGCATATGCTTAGTTTTGAAAAAATTGTCAAGCAAAGTAGTCAATCAAGGCAACCCTAATGAATAACTGTTGATTTCCAATAACAATGATTATTTAACTGAATAAGTACTGAATTATGGAGGTTAAATTAATTTCTTTTACTTAAAATACATTTAAGTAGATGTTATTTTTCTTTCGCTTTTCATTTCGTTATGTTACAAATAAGAGTCAACATGCTATTGCATAGTTAATAACAATGACGATCTTCGCAATTAAAAATATATGGGATTGACATAACGCTAGCTAAGTGACATAGCGTGAATCGCGATACGTCAATACCCATACATTTTGATTTCTAACTTCGACGTCGTAATTACTAATGGCATCTTGGTCAAAAGGCCAGAGCCTTTAGATAAGTCGCCATCGCTAATAACGGCGACAAAGTTCTAAAACAAAATACCTACGTTATTTTCCTGTATATATTTTTATTACATAAATGAATAGTGCTCTGAAAAATAAAACAGTTTACAAAAGGAACAGTATAATAAGCTCACTTTGTGAGTCTCGTGAGAAGGCTCCATATAAAAGTCGTACAAGTAGGTGACGTCACACGCTACTAATGTTGCTACGAAATGTATGGCTATTAGCACAAAATTTCTGATATCTCCAAAGTTTATACATATACATACCATAGTGAAACTTTTTGTATTTGATGTAAGTAAACTAATAATTACTTGTGTTGGTTTTTTACACTAATGTTGTAAAAAAATATTTCACCATTTTTGTGAACTTCGTAATACATAAAAGCTACACATAAAATTCTAATCCGTTTTACATTTATCAAGTTGTAATACCTAATTATTTCTTAATTTATTCAAAAAAAAATTACATATAGGAAACTACCCAATTGTATGGGATTTGACATGTGCATCGCAAGTGACTGCTGCACACATAGGCGATGCTTACGTCACTTAGCGTTGCCTATGTCAAATCCCATACATTTTTATTTCCGAACATCGTCGTCGTAATTTGCGATGGCAACTTGTCTAAAGGCTCAGAACGACGCGACGCTAAATGAGTTTCAAGAAGGTTGTCTGGCTCTTACAAAACAGTCCAGGAGCCAGTGAAAGCATAACGTCCAGACTTCTAGACTATTACAAAAAAAATTATAATCAGGAGCCAGTGAAACTTCTATACAATTACATAACCTAGAACACTAGTGTATGTGACCATAAGGTCGTGTGAACTTATAATAGTGAAACTAAATAATTGTAGTAGCGTGGGATTCGAACCTTGGTTTGAATTAAATTCTAGGTTTAAAGTGATCTACTTCGATCATAGATATCCATAGAGTAGAGTATACAGATAGAATTACGACGAGTTAATTAAGTATGCTCTTTCAAAATTCACCACCCTGGAGAGTGAGATAGAGCCTTACTAGAAAAAGAGAGGCATAGAACTTGCGGTAAGTAGTTATAACTTATAGGTTTATTAGGTACATAATCACAATATTAATTATTGTGATTACTTATTACATACTGTCACACGGAAATCTAGAATAATGACAATGTATTGCATGCTATAATTCAAAAGAGGTTTGATGGCTTTAATAGCTAAAAGAATGCTGTTATCTTGATGTAAAACTATAAGAAATTCAATTTATTTTTAACCATTTTCCAAAGGCGGTCATACATTCAGTTGTATTTATATTTTTTTTTATTATGGTATAGTGTTAATTAATAATACCCAATCAATAATTATAAAATATGTAGTATGTAGTCTGTCGAATTAAGTTGAGATCCAGTTAAGAAAAATAATTTGCGTTTAATATCATCACGTCATATTTTTCTATCTTGTTCGAATTTTGAATTCGAAAACCTGTTCAAACCAAATTTTAAAGACGACGTTAGTCACTTTGTTATTGAAAAGTTGTTATTTTTGTATGGTTACTTGGTATTTGGCGATTGTTAATTTAGTTCTGTGTACAAATCCTTGACTTCAATTATGTGTCGTTGTTTTAAGAGTCACGCAATACAAAACAATGGGAATGAAAATTGATGATCCTATTTTATTATTTACGAAGTATTTTTAGACACGCAAATGAATTTTCACGGTCAAGCAAGATTCATTCCCATAGAAAACAGAGGGATGTTATTATAAGTTTGACTGTGTGTCTGTCCGATTTTGTCTAGTTTTTTGTTTGTAAGCTGACATGATCGTGAGTATTCTTACTTGCACTTCATCATCATCCGTGCGAGTTTCTTACGCCTGTTCTTTACGGCGAATTAGGGTTGAACCAGTGGTAGCTCTTTCTGTTAACTTTCCGAAAAAAGTTTGTTAATTTTCATTTGGAAATAAAAAAAAATCATTTCATTTTCATCAGCTCGCTCACTGCTTTAAAATTCGGGGGTTACTTAAATTTTTTATTTTGTTAATTCCAAATGAATCGTATGTTTTGCCAATATGAAGATTATAGCGTTGATTCAGGCTCGAAGGACCGAATGTGTATACTAAATCTCAAGTGTTCGAAGGACGAAATTCCTATTCCTTCCAAATTTCCTCTTCGTAGAAATGGACTATTTCTTCTAAATAAACTAAAGCTAAAAGATAAGCAGTTTTTATTGTAAAGTATACCAATGAGATGAAAACTACATGTATTAAATCTAGCTGTTTACTCATTTTGGCCATGCACAGGGCATAAGGTTTACCTAATAGTTGCATTAGCCATTAACTTAATAGTCGAGTTCACGACATGTACCCGTCTCTGTCTAACCATGTCAAGTATACACGTATATATGCAATTTACGCGCCAAGTCACGTACCACGATACCCACCGATGATGTCATTTGAATACCATCGACTACAGGTTTTGTTTTTTTTTCGTGGCGGTGAGAGCAAACTGCTTTGTCAATATGTTATTTTTGCTTTGTGTTTATTTTTTAGATTTTATACCATGACAAAGAATACAGAATATATGCTTCAAAGTTTGTCAGATATGCTTGTCTGCTTTTCAGTTCTCTCTTATTTTGTTACCCTTACTACTTAAGTAATCTAACCAACAATAATTTGAACCTTTTCATTGTAACTGTAATTTGTATTCAGGAAGCGCCGCTTTTTTTCGATTGTCCCAAGTCGAGACTTACACAATACAATCCTAACCCCTGTAACCTTCTAAATAAAACTTTACATAATATTACAATTATTAAGGTAAGTACTAAATATTCAATTACACTATGATACTAAAAAGTAAAACCTTATATCATTGAAAACGGCCTTTATTACTACATCAATCTTTTCGAGAAGACGTTATATAGTAGTATAATATACTTACTTTACATGTACTATAACTGTTCTTAGTGTTCTGATGGTCATGAACATACTATAAAGTAAGTGGCTGAGCGAACGACCTTGAGGTACGCCGTGCCAAATCGCTAACTCGCAAACATGAGTCTACTATATTTGTTTATAGATTGATGTAGTATTAAAAAACTAAACACAGGTTCACTTTTAAATTTTTATTGATAACTCTTGATTTGTAATATTTGTCTTGTCAATATTATCACAGACCTCTCGGTAAAACCTTCCTTTCCAATTTATTGTTTATTTGAGTTTTCAGAACGATTTTAAATGTGTTTTCTGTTTATAAACATTGAAATATTTAATAATCACTTGATAAAATCAACTCGTGTAGTTTAATTTTATTCTTACTCGTGAAAAAAACGATAACATCCTTTTTTTCATTTCATTCCAAAGATTAAACATTGTATTCAAATGATCATCCGGTCACATGGTATTAAAACTTCTCCGTAATATCAACTTTAAAGACATGTGTGTTGTATACAGTAGGTAAATGAGATTATTCTTGTAAAAGTAATACCTATATTAAAAATAATTTAATCTTCATTGGAATAAAAGAGCGAACCTATATAAACAGGGAAAACAATGTTATAGAAACTGATGAGTGAATTGAAAAGGTAATTAGTTCATAAGAAAAGCAAAAACTTTCATACGATAATTTTGCGAACGGAGGAGTATGGAGCACAGTTAAAGTTTGTGTGGAGGAAGGTGTGCAGAAAGCTATATTTTTTAAATAATGCTTAGTAATACAGAAAATTAATAAAAATAACAAAAAGACTTCCTCGGATTACTCACACACACTACTGCGCGTTTGATAAATACAATTTTCAGTCTGTTATTAATAATTTAAATCATACTTGTACATTTTTGAACACACACATATAGCATTATTCCATTCATTCATACATTCATTCAATTTTGTTGACGTTTGTCAATCTGTCACAACATTTACATTTTTTTACATAAGAGGCAAAAAGATAACACTAAAAAAATATATGAATTATTATGGGCGAATTTCGACCACAGGGCGTTCGGAAATCGATCGATTATCGAGGCTTCAGAATTGATCTTGAATTGACTTTACCTCACAGCTTACTAAATAATACGTGGCTATGTAATTACTTTGGGCGTTTTTAGACAATGTCTGATTGGACTGCTTTTGTTAACAAACCTAAGGTTTTGAGGTCTTGAGGTAATCCTCCACCTTCTAGGTCTAAACATATACGGGCTTCTAAGCTTTAGGTTCTACGCTAAGAGCGTTTTCCCATTATGCGATACTGGACACGGTACGACACTGGACGATATCGGACAAATAAATTACATAGACATGAGAGAAACAGGGATATTTTTTAATATGAAATATAATATCGGATTGGATATAAAAAAAAACGCACGTATGCATAAGAGCGTTTCCGATCTGTTGTCGGATATGGGTATCGCGTAATATGAAAACGCTTTTGTCTAATTAATGTCCACTAATCTGGCCCCAGCTACGAGTTATACGAGACGGTGGCATCAAGTATGTTATATCAACAGTGGCATTGTTCTATTGTGCGGTCATACAACACATTCCATGTTGTGATTATAATTATTTTGCTGTTGCGGACTTGGAAATTCACACTGACAGAACCTTGACAGTATTATTTATCACTAGCGGTCCCGATACACGTTGTTCTGTCTAAACTATGAACTAAAATAAATAACTACACCTACATAACATACAACTACAAATACATCCTACACCTATGCCTACATACAAATACAACCTATGCCTACACCTACCAAACTACTGGGCCCGGCTTATTTTTTTAAAATAAACCAAACAGGTAAGCTAAGCGCACCTTTAAATATTTGACAGTGGCAGTGTGGCAAATTAAACAGTGAGTTACAGTTACTATGGTATAATTCATTAGTCGTTTTTAGTATTTTCCCCGCAATTTTTCAATATTTCTCACTGTCTAGACCTTCCCAAAACTTCCACAATTATTTAAATACCAAAATTAGCCATATCGGTCCAGCCATTTTTACCAATTTATTTTTCCTATGTTTTTTTAATCTACAACCAGCTCTGAGAAATTAAATTAATATTAATATAGAAAATTTAGATCAACGAACTAATTAATTTAATATTATTTCTCCCATTAAATTTATTGAGTGCACATAACGTTTAATAATATTTATAATAAGTGCTACAACACTACATATTTTAATACTTGAGAATATAGTTTTAGATAGTACAAACTTAGCTAAAGACTTATGCAACGGATTTAAATGAGTTTTTTTAAGAGTTAGAATTTATTAAGTGACAAGTTTGACAGAAAAAATTAGGTTTGTACTCGTATCATAACCCGGGCGGGCAATGGGCATGAGCCAGTTTCCACCTTCATACAATCACTTCATATGGAAACGTGTCATAAAACTAGGACAATTTTTAAAACTAGATGTCGCCCTCGCCTTCGTGCGCGCAAAAGGAATTCCCGCAGGAACTGCACATTTTTCCGCGATAAGTAAAGTAGCCTCTAGCTACTAGCTCTATATCTGTGCCAAATTTTATCAAAATCGCGCCTTTCATTTTAGAGTCTATTCAATGCAAACAAACAAACAAAAAACTTTCTTCTTTATAATGTTAGTATAGACCATAGAGTAATTATATTTTATATTGGTCTATGGTATACTTAAACGTAGAATAGACGCCTCACAACGAGATAAGACTACAGTTTGCCCAGTTTCTCTATAGACACAGCTGAGATAGATAACTTATCTTGCCTTGAAAGTGCATATTTATAGCAGATACTAGGTAGGTATGTTTTGTTGAAAACAGGTGTTGCGAAAACGTGGACTGAATAGCTAAGTACTAACTAGTATGGGGTTTAAAGGAGGTCAATAGCAGTCCTCTTTCTTTAATCTGTGACACTACTAAGCGTTTGTTACCTAAACGGAGAGAGGACAAGGTTAGGTAGATAAAATTTCTGAGACAATTTTGTTTAAACGTAGGTATATATTAAGGACGTTACGGAGGTCCGATTCCGTTTCCGAAAGGTCGGAACGTCCAATTGGTTTTGCAGTAAGTGCTGGTGTGTTTGGCTAACTATTGGAATGTGACATATTTATTTGAATTGGACATTGAAACCAATAACGAGTTTTATTTGGAATTATTTTTACGATGTTTGTCCGACGACAGCAAACTGTAATCTTTGTGAAAAGATATTATATTCACGGAAGGGACGTATCACTTCTTTAAAAAGTCTCTTCAATCTTGAGCCTACTGAATATAATTAATTAAATTAGAATCGGAAAAGAAACATTTACAAACACAACAGCGTTCTTTTTAGATTTTTTTTCACCTCCGGTTTCGATAAAACAAATTTACAAACTCCGAATCCGACTCCGGTTCCGATATCATCACTTCCGTTACATCCCTGACTATATACCTATTATAGACGAGGTATGTCGAGGTAAAAACTGTCCCCACTTAAATGGCCCCATTTTGGGGTTTTTTGAGGCCTTTGACATTTGAGGCATTGTGAAATCGAGATGGCTGACATTCGAGGTATGGTATAATCAAGATGGCAGTAATTTTTCTTGTATGAAGATTTGTTCTGTCAAATGTACGTCATAGGCCATAGCCTATCTTTAGTTTTGAAATCTTTGCAATTTTATTATACGTCGACGTTTTTAAATCTTTCACAACATTTACATTTTTATGTAAGTGGCATAAAACCTTTACAAAGTCATAACATACAAAAATTATTATAAGTTATCATTTATTTCTATGAGCGAATTTGAATTATTTCTTCCAGCAAAAATTAGGAGTGGCTTGTTCAATCCATAGGAAATTAAATATAGCTTAAATCCAAAGATTTGAAAACTAAGGATACATATCCTATGACGTAAATTTGACAGAAAAATATTTCATACAAGAAAAGTTACGCCATCTCGATTTCAGAAAACTGAATTTACTGCGGAAGCAAATGTCCAAATGTTGAGATAACAAAATATGTCAAACCTAAATGGCCCCAAATAACCCCTCGACATGCTTCGTCTATAATATATATACGTCTATGCTTAAATCACATAGTTTATAATGTCTTATTATTATTTTGAAACAAAAATGTAAACCCACTTCCAAAGTATAAATGCACAAAAAGTATATAATATATAATACAATACAACCGAACGTAGTAAATTTCTTCAAATCAAGAGCATGGCTACACACATTAGGAGCATTAAAGTGATATTGGAAAGCTAAGAGTGAGGGGACACTTTCAAGTGAGATAAATAGCATTACATAAAATTTTCTAATGTATATTACTGTTTACATAATAATATAATTTAGAAACATTACTCGCATAATGTAAACAATGAGTATTATTAATTAACAAAAAGTTACTACCTAAGTACTCATTCAAATTAAAATTCTAATAAAGCATCAGTCTGTGGGCCTCCTAGTTTTTTTCAGATCTAATCACTAAGATTTGTGTAGAAGGCAGGTAGGTATGTACTTAAATAATAAAAATGAAATATTTAAATCATAAATATAATAGTACTGACTACTGACTCTTGTTTACCCTAGTCTGGCACAGCCCAGAAAAAAAATGTTATAATAGGTTTTTACCTATGAAATTGTCGTTCTGCAGTACTGGTCATTTCAAATCAAAATAATTTTTCTTTGGCTAAGAATTCTAATTTCAAATTAATTTTATTTTAAAAACATGGAATTCTTTTTCCAAAAGTAGTCATTTGTTTATTGATTAGTATTACATTTTCATCGCATTTCAATCTTTTTCGTCATAATGGATACGTTAAAAATTCGAGTAATTATGGAATATGAGTACCGTCGTGGCAGCAACGCGGCACAAGCGGCACGCAACATCAACGACGTTTACGGAGCTAACACTACAAACCAACGCACCATCTGTTTTTGGGTTGCTCGCTTCCGTTCTGGAAATTTCACCTGAAAAATGAACCTCGCGGTCGTCCGAAGACTTTGGTCGACAATGACGAATTAAAGGCGATTGTGGAAGCTGATGATACACAATCTAAATCAACAGACACACAAATTAAGAAATGTTGAACCGCATTGTTAACTGCGATAAAAAATGGATTCTGTTTGATAACCGCAAGCGCTCAGAATGTTGGTTGGATCCTGGTTCAGCACCTAAACAATGCCCTAAACGAAAACTTACCCGTAGAAAAGTGATGGTCACTGTTTGGTGGTCTAGCGCCGGTGTGATTCGTCACAGCTTCTTACCAAACGGAGTGAGCATTACTGCAGATGTGTACTGTGAAGAACTGAACACAATGATGAAGAAGCTCTCACCAATCAGCATTGGTCAATCACTCGTCTCCCCTGCTCCTGCACGACAACGCGTGACCTCATACTGCACAGCAGGCGGTCTTCAAGTTGCAAGAACTGGGGGTTGGAAGCTCTTTGTCATCCGCCCTACTCACCAGACCTTGCGCCTACAGACTACTATTTTTTCAGAATTTGGATAACTTTTTGGCGGGAAAAAAATTCAATACCCGAGAGGCAGTACAAAATGCCTTTGAAGAATTTGTTCCCTCCCGTCCAGCTGATTTCCTTAAGAAGGGCATCAATAAACTGCCACTGCGTTGGCAAAGATGCATTGATTGCATGGGTGATTACTTCGATTAATACAAATAAAAAATACATGAAAAATATTCGTTTAAATTTTTTCATACAAAACGGCAATTTTATAGGTATTTCAAAACTCAAGATAGGCTGTGACGTACTTTTGACGGAACAAATCTTCATTCAAGAAAAAGTTACGCCATCATGGTTTTCACCATACTTTAAATGTCAGCCATCTTGTTTTAATATACTTCAAATGTCAAAATAGCCCCAAAAATCTCAAAATTGGGGCCATTTAACTAGATACACTTTTTGCCTCAACATGCCTCGTCTATAATATATATATCTATGGTTATAGTATAATTTAACAAAGCAATCAAAGTATTCATTCATTCAATTGCAATTTAAATTTAATTTTGTTTTTTTTTTGCGACATAGGATATTTATATTTGATATCATTGCAGAATAATGATTTCAGATTGATTGAAATTTTTGGATTGTTTTTTTGCGACATAGATTACACAGGTGAACAGTATTTTTGCTAAACAAAATTGAGTCGTTTAGTGCAATTACCCTCGGTTTTCGTTAAACACAAACTAAATTGATTACGATAATTTCGCTTACCGACGTGTGTTTCCGATAAATCAATATTAAATTATTTAAATTAAAACGGTTTTCTTTGTGCATGTCGTTTCTGTACATCGTAATAAGATGCCCAGAGTGTGTGTAAAACATCCTGGTAACTTTTGTTACATTTGCGGTCAACTTACTAATAAAAGTCAACGCCGTAGTTTGACACCATTAGTTAAAAACTGTTATTTTAATTATTTCGGCTTTCCGGTGCGGAATTTTGGACAAAACCTGGACTCATAGTGTTTGTTGTGCAAAGTGTGTTAGTTTATTAACATCATGGGCTACAGGATCTCGTCATATGCCGATTGCAGTTTCAATGATATGGTCTGAACAGATAGAACATGTATCAGATTGTTATTTCGGCCAAGAATATGGATGTAATATAGGATGCAGTATGTCGCTCAAGATAGACTTTTTGCACTCTCATTTTGGATTTTTTTCCTCAAAATTTGGGAGCCGTAAGCGATAAACACGGCGTAGGATTCCATCAGGATATATCCAACATGGAAAAACGGTACCAAGGCAAGCGGAGTCCGAATGTGTTGGCCGATTACTGTTGGACACCCAAGAGATAGATATACCTGACGATAAATATTCCCGAAAATCCTGAATAATAGTAAAATATAAGTTTTTTTTTTCATAATTAGATTAAAATTTTAGCCGCATTTACTTAAAATAAAATGCATTGCAGTTGCAAAAAAAAACTGAGGGTGACTGAAACTTTTTTTAAATGCAGATTATTAACAGGCTAGTTGTAGATACAAAATAACCCATTCAAATTAATTTAACTTTCATTAAGGTCATTTTTGTCTAACAGCGTTATTCGTATTTGATGATTGAAATCATTGCAGAATCATTTCGGATTGATTGAAATTGATAAAAGTAGTCCAGCATGATAGCATACGCTCTAGTATCATTAGAAAGTTTATTTTCCTTTCCCGCCATAATGAGAAATAGTGAACTCGATATTAATGGACAATATAAAGCTGATACATTACTATTTTTATTGAAGGTAAAATAATACAAAGAAGTTGACACCTTTCATTCAAAAAAAATAAAAAATATCCACAATAAAATATATAGTTTTAATTTGTTTCGAGTCTTTACTCAAGATGCATTCGATAATTTCGACGGCGAACTTCGAAATCACAAATGTATGGGATTGACATAAGTCATCGTAAAGTGACATGTAGCTTGCGATGCCTTATGTCAAATCCCATCATTTTGTTTTAGAACTCGTCCGTCGAAATTATCGATGCATCTTGACTACAGGACCAGGGCCTTTGGTCAAGTTGTCATCGCTAATTACGACGACGACTTTCGAAAACAATAATAAGCGGGGCTTTTGCAATAGTTATCGAAACGGTATAATTAGTCTTGTCAATTTGCCACAAAAAAAAACCATATAAGTATACTTAAATTAATTTTTTGAACATTACATACAAATTAGATACGAGAAAATATGCCAACCAAATAGAAATAAAAGAATCACAAAAAGATCTTTTCATAAAAACCTTCATAAAAAAACTTAATCTTAATCATCAGCGTAATCGAATGTAACTTAGATGCTTGAAATTAGTTTTAATTAAAATGAAGTCAGTAGGTAAGAAATAGGAAGGTTAACCTTGTAAAAATCTTACAGTTAGTTTAGGTACAGATAGCAAAAACAGACGGGTGTGTGTTAAATTTTTCTGCACCTTAAGGCCTCCACAGACAAGAGGCCGATCGTTCCAGTTAGAACTGACGTCAGTTCGGCGTGAACGGATTCGAGCTGGTTCTGGTTTGCCGCGAGCTACGGTCGTGTTTAATAATTGTGTAATAATTTAACACCGCGAAAACTCACTACGCTTGTACACGATACACGGCCGCGGCTGTGGCGAGAACTGAAGCGATTTGTTCACATATGGTCCGTTCAGTCCATTGTCCAGAATTAATGTTGCCAGCTTAGTTATTTTACAAAGATTTACTACTAAATTAAGTATTTTATTCCCTCCTTAGTAGGAATTTAGTTGTTAGTAGTGTTTTAGTAGGAAAGAGCCAGACAATAATCTGCAAAATGGCCTAGGTTAGGCACAAAGAAAAACAAAAAAAAATATGACACCTTATCATAATAAAACATCGTAACATTCGTCCGTAATTTTCTTAAAACTGCCTATTTAATAACTATATACGTGCCTAATTATTCCTCGTATATTTTCATTTAACGATAAAATTTATAACATGAATATATACATATTCAATAAACGATAAAATTTTAATATGCAGATTATTTTTAACCTAAATTGCAGTGGCTTTTTTTGGGGCTTAGGGATTCCTAAGTTAAGTAGCTTTTTTATAGTTTGCATTATTCTTTTAGTAGTTTATAGTAGAAATCGACGCGAGTTTAGTAGCAGAAACAGAGCTGATAACACTGGAACGAATCGCTTCAATCCATCCGGCCGATGGATGCGATCTCGAAATTGCACACAGACGATACGATTTTGCATCCGTTCAGGCCGAACTGAAGGAAAACCAGACCGTATATAAGAAGAGAAGATAGATAATGATTTTAGAGAAGATAATGTAAGATCTGAAAAGAGCACTGATCTGTCTTCTGTATAAAAATTAATTTTACCAAAATTACGTTTTTTTTAAATTTTAAACATTATTTTAAGGACTACTCGTGAGGGTCAGAGTACAGACATGGCTATAATTCCAAATTAATTTTGCAATTTTTTGATAAAATCCCTTTATTGCCAAAATATTTTTGACGTGCTTTTCTCAACGTTTGTCGTTTCTCTGCAAACGACATTTTTAACAAAACTAAACGGTCTACAAAAATAACTTTTTGTAGACCGTATGTAGGTTTGATATTTGCTATAGATAAGACTGGCGTATTGCGTATGATTACTTACGCCTTACCCACAATACTTAGTGAATGAGATAAGCATTAAAATTGTTTCATTATGAATCAGAAATTAATATAGTACTTACTAGGTACACACAGTGCTAGCCATTCATAAGAATATAGCCAACATTGTAATTTGCATAAATTTACAAAAAATGTAAATTACTATAGACAATTTATTTTTAATAAAACCAGAAACCCTAAAATCCTCGTACCCAATGGAGCTTCAGGTAGGTACTTACCTACTTCCTATAAATTTAAGTTTACACTGGTTACCTATAAAATGCTTAAGAGCCCTATTACAAATCTGCACTCTGCGAGATTAGGTATTTGAAGCGTTCCCGACATTGCGCATTTTGTAGTAATTTTGCAGTTGCATTTATCCTTTTTCATTGAAATAGGTTAATAAATTCGTGATTTAAAATTATAAAATCTTTATTCCTCATGAAGTAACAATTGTTCTGGTATACATTTTGTTTAATAATATTATCGTAGATAGGAGTAATTCACAGTCAACTTACAGCGATTTTCGAAGTTTTTTTGGCTTAGAATAAGATTATTTACTATATTAAATCAAAGATATTTTAAAATTCTAAGGCCGCTACGAACTATACCACTATATAGGAGATAACGATAAACAGATAAACTCTTTTTATTATTTCATTTCCTTAGAACAATAGTTCAATCCAGGACCTCAAAAAAGTGCCTTCGCACATTTTATGAAAATCTTTCTCTGCAATTTTGGGTTTAATTAAAAAGTTATCCAAAATTTACAAAAAGCGAGACCGCTACGAACTAGGTCAATAGCTATTCTGCACTATTCAATATGTCAAAATTGTTAATGAATCTTTGTTTCTAAGATCAAGAACGCCATAATTGGCCATTTTACGCAAAAAACACAGTCGAGATGTAATATGCCTCTTAATCACAGATAAAAGAAAACGTAGCCCCAAAAAACTTCCATCAAAAAAGTTTATCCGTCAAAAATAATTTTGGCGACTTAAAAAAAAGTATAATTTCCGCAAACAAAATTCGAAATTCGAAACTCCACGTAGGAGCGGCCGGTACAACCACATTCCTTGGTTGACCTACATAGCAGTGGGACAAGTAAGCTAAGCTTTTTTATAACTGGTTACGCAGGTAGCTCTCGTGTTTAATGTTTTGGTCATCATTATCAGCCTACGAGTCACATTTAAATAATTTTTAAATCCAAATCGGCCCAGTAGTTACGGAGCCTATTCAATGCAAACAAACAAACAAATATTTCCTCTTTATAATATTAGTACAGTTTTGGCTTAGGAATAAATAGGTATAATTCTACGTGTATTGTTTCTCATTTTCGAGTATTTTTTTTTCACAAGGGCCACGAACATCTTAAGCAAAAACTATTAAGTATACCTACTTATATATTTTTTTGTTTTAGATTCAGTTTTAGTGAATTTAAAACGTGTATATTCATGTTATTTACACATAAAGATAAAACATATCCGCTAAATGAAAACCCGTATTTTCAAGGTGAATATCTAATGATAAACTTAATTGTTAATGACTTTTAAAATTTTATCTGTCTAAAGGTTAGCGCATCGCTAAAAATACTTTGGTGTTAAGTCACAGGGGCGATACAGCTCGAGCACCAGCGAATGTCAGCCATGTTGATGTAAGCCTGAGGTTGACAGCAAAATATTTTTAAACGTCGCGTCAGACAAATCTATCGTAGATACTAAGAAATTATTATTGTCAATTATGTCAAAGCACAAAACGACCAGCGGCTAGCCCCATGAGCCATAGTCCAGGCCGGGAAAAAGTTCCTCCCTGCCCGCCTCCGCATTCGCCCGGCCACGCGACACAGCCGCGATCTGTCATTCGTGTAAATCGGGGGAGTGACGATTCCATATAAAGCATGACCGGAAAAATAAAAATCTCGCCATGTTGCGGGAAATCACGGCACTAAAACGAAATGTCAAATGTTTGAGATTTAACCAATCACATCCCAGCCATTCTTAGTGTTGCTGCAATTAAAAAATGAAGCGCCTCCAGTGCAGGTTTTTTATTTTTCTGGTCAGGCTTTAATATATATATTATTTGGATAAGTAACTTGCTAAGTCGGCGGTTACATGTTATTTTAACCCAACATTTTGACTTCGTAATAGTATTATGAGGGATTAGAGGATCTTAATATTTAGTTAAGTATCGACTATCGATAGACGTTCCCGAAAATTTAATGTATTTTTCCATGAGCATGTAGCTCATAATATAGCAAAATACATCAAATGTTGAACTCTTAAAAAATACCTTTTTGGGTACCAATCAATACCAATAAATATAAACGAAGCAATTTTCAAAATGGAAACAAAAAGATACCCTTGGAATTCGAAGGTCGACATCGTCATCAAGATTGACGTCCTTTTTTTTGCCTCCAAAGAACAAACACTCGTCAGTTGAATTTTGGCGTCTGTTTTATTACTTTGGGTATTATATTTTGCATTTGTTACGGTTTATTGGAACACAATTATAGTACCTTTTTTGGTAATAGACTTATTAGCAAAAATATCCTCACAAACTCACTATCCGGTAATGGACAGTTGTGTTTTTTTTAACATAAAAAATCTGCTAGACACAACAAACTTATCAGCTGTAGAATTGTTGTATCTGATTTTTTTTCGACATTATTATTTTTTCTTGCAAACCAAGTTCTCGATTTGATTATAAGCTATAATTCTATAAATGGTGAGGTACATTTCTGCAATAAGATAAATGCTGCACAAATCGCAATTATATAATCAAGTCGCTTGGAAATAAACGTGTTTCATCTTAGAATAAATTGATCTGAGTCGCTTGCTTTTTTTTCTGGCCGAATCACGATATGTTTAGCCTGTCGAATTGACATTTCATGATATTCTATTTAATAAAATAATTTCTTCATATTTCAGTCAAATGACTTTATTACTTACTAGAAAAGGTGATTTTTTTAAGGGTTCCGTAGTTCCATGTAGCAAGGTTATAGTTTCCCTCTGTCCGACCGTCTGTCAGTGTGTCTGCCCGCCCTTCTAACTTCAGTAATTATTATATACATAGATGGATCACAAAGAAATAACAACTTTATATTTAGTGGCGGCTCTCATACATGTGAAGTGAGGATGATTTGTTTTTTCATTCAAGTTCTACCCCATCGTGTAGAGCAGTGTTTCCCAAACATCGTTCCACCATGGCCCAGCAATTTTCACACTGTCCCTTCGTGGCCCACTTAATTCTATTAAATATTACAAATTAATTAATAAATAGTAAAAATGTTTTATTAATACTACATGTTTTGGTATCGCCTTATCGCTTACGAATATTTAAGATGCGTCGATTGATAATAGGTATTGTTAACAAAACAAGGCGGGATTGTTGCGACCCGATATTTTATTTTGATAGCCCGGTACAGGGTCGCGACCCGGCAGTTGGGAAACACTGGTGTAGGGTATCGGCGAATAGTTTTTTTTAAAAATAAAGACAAGTTATCATACATGCCTTTTTACGAAGAAATCGGCCTCCAAAGTAGTTTATAAGTTGGTCCCTCTCCCCCTGGCATTTCTAAAGTACCTATAAGAGATGAATAAAGTTTCCATGCTGATATATTATGCTAAAAACTCTACTAAAATTATTTTGAATGAAATCGGACAATAGCTTTTGAAGTAATTTAAAGAAAACCTATTGCACGTTGATAGTTACTGTCTACGGAACCCTTCTTAGACATACCTGTCATGACATGTTCTTGATTAGGATATATATTTAATCAACGTCAGGGGGGCCCCATATACGGTCCGGTTTTCCTTCAGTTCGGCGCAAAATATAATAGGGATGCAAAATAGTATCTTCTGTGAGCAAAAGTGATCGTATCAGTCGGCTGGATGGACTGAAGCGATTCGTTACAGTGTTGCCAGCTCTGTTTTTGCAAAACTACTAAACTCGCGTCGATTTCTACTAAAAGAATACTGAAAACTATCAAAAAAGCTACTCAACTTAGGAATCCCTAAAGCCCCCAAAAAACCACTGTGTTTTAGATTTTGTTATATTAACATTTTATTATTTATTATATTATATATTTACTTAATAGTTAAATTAAAATATTCTAGTAAATATCACGTATATAGTAATAAAACGGGTAGTTTTAAGGAAATTACGGACGGATGCTACGATGTATTATTATGATAAGGTGTTATTTTTTCGTTTCTTTTTGTGCCTAACCTAGGCCATTTTGCATATGATTACTGTATGGCTCTTTCCTACTAAAACACTACTAATGAGGGACTAAAATACTTAATTCAGTAGTAAAACTTTGTAAAAATAACTAAGTTGGCAACATTAATTTTGGACTGAACGGTATTGTGTGACAAATCGCTTCAGTTCTCGCCAGAGCCGCGGCCGTGCGGATGTGTATCGTGTACAAGCGTAGTGAGTTTACAATTATTAATAAACACGACCGTATCTCGCGGCAAACCAGTGCTCGAATCCGTTCAGGCCGAAATGACGTCAGTTGGGTCGGATGCGATTTTTTCCGTGTATGTGCTAGAATCCGTTCCGGCCGAACTGACGTCAGTTCTAACTGAAACGATCGGCCTGTGTGTGTAAGGAACTATTAATGAATAGACAATCTATAAGCACATCAAAACGTAACTTTTTAACTTTACACTTAATTCACAGTGAGTATAGATAATTTATAGATTCTATAATTTATTAGATTCTTAGGAAGTTAAATATTTACAAAAAATTTGTTAAACAAAAAATATATTTATTAATTGCGATAAAACAAGAAAGTTATGCTTGCCTGGCATGTTTAACGAGTTGTACATTATAATTAAAGTATACTTTTTATTTAAACTTTCTTGTGGGGAAAGAAATTTTGAACAATTTGAAAACACCAGATCATTAGATATTTCAAGTTTATAATATTATGTACTTACCTACTTTTTTATGAAAATTAAGAAAGCAAACCAGAATATGGATTATGAATAAATGTAGGTTCACTAAGCAAAAATTCGAATGGTAGGTAAATTAATAATTGCATTGCTTCTCACAAGAATCAGTAACCATCCCAAGATACCTCGGAGGGCTAGGGTCACTCTCATACACACACACAAACAGACACACACACGACGTACTGACAACCAAAATACTATTTCACCGACCTAAAACAAAGAGCATAAGTTCCTATAACAACATGTTGTTTCGGCGACCTAGTTTAGGTACTTAAGTAACAACATAATATTTGTATACAATTAAGATAGTAATTGATTTCTTATACTTGCTAATATTGTATTATGTACCAACAGCTGTTATTATCAATAAAGATTATTATTATAATTACTTACGTGAAAAATTCTTGCGTCTAGGCGGTACTGGTGGCACATATTTGATATCACCAGACACACTGGCAGAATTTGAAAGATTCTTCGCTAGCAAAAGAAGAAGAAGAAGGTGAGAAAAAAGGAAGAGCGAGAAAAGAGGCGCAAAATAAGATATTTTTCGTTAATTACCTACCTTCGATATTCCTCCTAGCGGGTATGGGGGGTATATTTGTCATTTTTGCACACAAAACCAAACACTTCCTACTGAATAACTTATCCAAACTAAATACTAATATAATATTATCAGTTGATAAGATATGTGCGGAATCTTGATACTTGATAGGTATTTATCGATAATGTTTTGTTTTGTTATCGGTTATGTTATTCATCATCAACGTTAGACTGTTCCAGTTGTCTAGCTCCTGGACCTCACTATTAAAAATTTCAAAAATAATTAAACCCATTTACTGCCAATTTAAAGTCAGCAAAGTAAAATCAATAAAATTTAAAGTTTCTTATTAAATAATAATATAATAATAATAACTCCCCACACAGATTTTGGTAACGGTGGCTGGTTTCAATAAAACCGACCAGCTACGCAGGAGTTATTTTATAGTGTCCAAGTGTGTGCGCAATACACAAGAGCACTCTCTCTTCCTTTACCCTCGAAAGCCAGTGGTATGGACAGACAGACACGACTGGCGAGAGATCCGGCGCAGATCCGACTTTTTACATGCCCATCCGACGCATGGATCATCTTTCTTGTCAGACAATCAGGTGATCAGCCTGCATTGTCCTAACCATACTTGGAAACAACATTTGTTGTTGCAATGCGGGAATGTAACCCACGACCTCCGAGTCGAGAGCCAAGCTCTAAACCACTGGACCACGGAGGCTGTTTAATCTTATTAAATATTAAGTAACCAAATAAGTACCTAATCACAATTAACAAAAATCTCAAATAAATTAATCCCCCCCTCAATAATTGAGTACCGAGTCAGGTACTCGGTACGAGGGCTGAGGGGAGGTTTTATTGACCACGACATTATTTCAAGTGAAGGTATTATTTGTATTCAATATTAGTATTATATTATTCAATCTCGATCTCGTCGTCGTCGTCTCGATTTCTGGACTTTCTTGTTTTTGTCTTCTTTTCAGTTTTTTACACAGTCAGGTTTTTTTTTAAATTTATATCAGTGACAGACATGTTGCCTAAAATATTTTTTTTTCATCTATTCGATGTTCGACAACATGAAAGAAAACAATATAAAACCCAATTTCGTATATCCAAAAAAAATAACGAAGATACAAAACAATTTAAATTTACAATAAGAAAGAGAGCGATATATCTGCCTGTGATGTCACGAGTTGCACCCGCCATACATTATTTTGTCATTACAAAATGTGACGGTAGCAACTTGTGACGTAACAAAAGAAAGAGATGGACAATATTTTTTATTTGCTTATAATTTTTAATCGTCTCACTCTAAATACCTATTTCTTTTATATTTATGTATCTTTAAGCAACAATTTTAAAATTTGATTTATAAAAATGTGATATTCCACACGGCAACATCCCTATTAAGTAATATTAGTAGATTCGAGGCGTTCATATGCTTAGACTACAGTTTTGTAAGGTCTGAGCGTGCATAGGCTCTTGTACTATATTTTTATACAGTCTGCGCGTGCACAGTATCCTAGACTATATGTTAAACCGTAACATCATCCAAGATGTAGTAATCCGAACGTAACGACATACTTTCTATATTCTCGCTGCAGTGTTTACTGTGAATTGCAAATTATTATGAACCGACCGATCTACCATGACTAGCTCGCCTGTCGATCATTGCACTTTAATATACATAGCATATTATTGTAGTAGGTACATCATTAACATTTTACATTAAGATAGAAACCACGGAGCAAATACAAAAAACGATAAGCTATGTTCTAATGAAGAGCTGAAGAGAAGAAAAAAACAAGTCTGCACGTTTCTTATCAAGGAGTATGCAAGATATAAATGTATTCCTGCCTTTACATTCTATAATCTATGGTGTAAACAAAAATGGCGGGTTAGCACTGAGCACGTGAAAATAATAACAATTAATTATTTTTTTGTCTACAACCTTGTCCTTGTTCGAACAAAACCTAAAATAAAACATTTGTTGTGGTGGAATTCGCCATATTTCCTTGTTGTGTCCATTTATTGTATTTTAAAGTTATTCAAGGTCATCTTGAACCATAATTAAACCGACTTCCAAATTAAAATTACACAAAAAAGTATGAAATAAATCTTATTTTTAAATAATTCGCCTTTTAAATTCCGCTAAAATTATTAACTATTTCTCTACACAATCTTCATTATTTTGAAGTCGGTACCAGACCAAACAATATCCTGAAAACTTTACTTTAGAAAAAGTCAAAATTACTATAGGTGTGTCTCATAGATGCCATCATCAGGTCACCACTTTGATGACAACGGGACCAACTTCGGCTTATACCCTTTACATCAAAAAAAGAAATGTTGTACAGCCTGCAAATCCAGCGCCAGCTCTTATTAGTAATTAGTGTCAATCGTGTGACGTGTTTAATGTCATTTTTAGGGTTCCGTAGTTCAGTGTTTACGTCTCGTACTTGTTTACTTTTGTAGTACTAAGGCGGGTCAATAAGTCCGTGACTTTTTGAATTTCTAACCTCCTTACTGAAAAAGCAACACTACTCCTGTCAACAGGCATCTGTCAGTTGACTCCTATCAAAATTTGAACTTGCTGCGTCAGTTAGTTTGTGTTTTACAGCTATCTTTATCAGACTATCCAATAACTTAAGGAAACAATGGAAAAAAGTGAATTTCGTGTGCTTATTAAGCATTATTTTTTGCGAAAAAAAAACCATCACCGAGACCAAGGCTAAGCTTGATAAATACTATGGGGACTCTGCACCATCGATTTCAATGGTAAAAAAGTGGTTTACTGAATTTCGTTGTGGCCGTACAAGCACTGAAGATGCCGAACGTCCTGGACGCCCAGTTGAGGTCTCTACACCCGAAACAATCGAAAAAATTCACGATATGGTGTTGGCCGACCGAAGATTGAAAGTGCAAGAGATTGTGGAAGCCATAGGCATCTCGCATGGCTCAGTGGTTTCAATTTTGAATGATCACTTGGGCATGAGAAAGCTTTCCGCAAGTCGACCACAAACGCAATCGTGTAACAACTTCACAGGAAGGTTTGGCGTTGTTTAATCACAATATGGAGGAGTTTTTGTAACCGTGGACGAAACATGGATCCATCACAACACACCAGAGACCAAACAACAGTCAAAACAGTGGGTTTCTAAGGGTGAATCGGCGCCAAAGAAGGCCAAGTTGGGTTTGTCAGCCAATAAAGTTATGGCGACTGTTTTTTGGGATGCACGTGGGATAATCCACATTGACTATCTTCAAAAGGGAAGAACAATTAATGGGGAATATTATGCCAACTTATTGGACCGCTTCAATGAGGATTTGAAAAAAAACCGACCTCATTTGGCCAAGAAAAAAGTTCTTTTTCACCAAGACAATGCAAGGGTGCACACATGTGCAGTTGCCATGGCAAAAATCCATGAATTGGGCTATGAATTGCTCCCACATCCACCCTATTCTCCAGATTTGGCTCCGAGTGACTACTTCTTGTTCCCAAACCTGAAAAAATGGCTCGGTGGAAAAAGATTTGACTCCAATGATGAAGTCATCTCGCAAACAAAGGCCTATTTTGAGGACCTCGACAAATCATATTTTTTGGAAGGGATAAAAAAATTGGAGAAGCGTTGGACAAAGTGTATAGAGCTCAAGGGGGACTACGTTGAAAAATAAAATGATTTATTTATCAAAAAATCTGTGTTTTATTACAAAAGTCACGGACTTATTGACCCGCCCTCGTAGGGTCCCGTTTCTCACCCATACGGGTGCCATATGGGTGAAAAACGGGCATTACAAAACATACCCATTGCATTTGTCTATGGCGGACCAATTAGGGCCACAATCCTGAATCGCGCTATCGAAGTTATCTAAGATCGGCGCTATAGGCTGGGAATATATGCTCCGGAATCCGGAGAAAATTTAGAGCATTGAAAATAGAACTCGGCGCTAATACAAGAGTTGAAAATCGAACACATGAGTGTCGAGTCAAATGTCAATGTCATATGACAGTTCGACACTCGAAACATCCATTTTCAACTCTATTGTACTAACGCAGAATTCTATTTTCAATGTTGAAAATTTTCTACGGCCTTCCGGATTCCGTAGCTTATAGTCCCAGCCTTAATACAACATCTGAAATGCGTACAAGTGTTTTAAAATTTATTTATCCCTTTGGGTACGGACCTCTAAAATACTTTCTTTTTTATGCCCATCTAATGTCGTAACTAAAACCACGTGAAGGACAATTGACATTATCAATCTCACAAAGCGGTTGTCACAACTTCGTTACGTAATTGACAAGCAGGCAACGCCATATTGAAATTGGCGCAACATGCGCAAGCGCATTCTTATTTCTGAATGATCTAGCTTAAGGGCCTGTACTGTTAAAGATAGTATGCGTGTCAATTAATACTCAAATCAGTCAGCCGTCCTTGATTTCTAAAACTTTAAATTATCAACACTAGCTTTTGCCTGCGTTCCGCCCGCGTTAATACAGTATCCCAGTATATGTATATATATATACATTTTAGTGAGCATAGTCTGAGCTAGTGAGCTAAGATAACTGAATATATATATATATATATATATATATATATATATATATATATATATATATAGTTAAAATATTATTGTATTCTTGTAACTGAGACTTGAGGGAAGTAACAAAGAATCCAAATAGTTAGTATGCATCCATACTAACTATTTGGATCCTTTGTTACTTCCCTCAAGTCTCAGTTACAAGAATTGTTGATTAGATTATACTTAACGGGTACAATTAAGATGATTAATCATGAGTAACATGCAACTAACAAGCAAAAACAATATAGTAACCTACATTATACTCGTGCATTGAATGCAGGTTGAGTTATAGTTTATAGAGGGCAAGCACAAGAATATGTTTATCTTGCGGCTTACCCCTCTTTGACTGGGACTATGTGATCCATAATCTGGCGGGCCCGGGAAAATTCAGAGCACTGAAAAACCTGAATTCCGTATTCAGAAAGTAAAAACGGGATCCTATTGCTATGGTTCCACTATATACATATGTCCGTCTGTCCATCTGTCACCAGGCTGTATCTCATGAACCGTGATAGCTAGACAGTTGAAATATTCACTGATGGTGTGTTTCTGTTGCCGCTATAACAACAAAGACTAAAAAACAGACTAAGTAAATATGTGCAACCGACGGTTTTTGTCGTTTTGTACGGCACGAGCGTCCACCTCGCATTTGGCCGGCTTTTCTCTTTTCGCGAACTAAACCCTCGTACCCACGAGGGTTTTTTCTGTCGTCACCACTAAAAAACGCTCGTGGGAACGTAGCCTAAGATACGTTCTCTCCATTTCCTATTCCACATAGGTATTAGACCCTTTCTTGATTACATATTTCCCTTTACAAGTACACGCCTATGTTTAAACTGTATTGTAGCTTTCCACCTATTGTGCGTCGTGTTACTTTTTACTTTGCTCTCTCTAAAGATTTTCACTTTACTAGGCCAGATACCCATAGTGACTGAGTGTCGTACGCGGTACGAACTCCGGCATTGGCTATGGTTGACACAATTTAAGGCTGGGGCTACATACTCCGGAATCCGGAACGCCGGTGAAAAATCAGAGCATTGAAAATTAATTAAAAAAAAAAAAAACAAAACACCCAACTGCGTCAAATAGTTTTGATGTACCCAGTGTCAGTCTCACAGTAAATACGAATTTAAAGACGCCTCTCAAGCTAAACTCCATCGAGCTGTTCAGGCCGCAGAACGTGCCAAACAATAATTATACATACATATACTATACATACTCTCGAAAAACATAACCCTCCTTCTGGCGCAGTCGGGTAAAAATAGGAGTGTCGAATGTCGTGCTGTCATTTATGACATTGACATTTGACTCGACACTTGTGTGATCGATTTTCAGCACTAATGTACTGGCTCAGAGTTCTATTTTCAGTGCTCTTTTTTTTCCCCGGCCCACCAAATTCCAGACAATATAGCCCAAGCCTAACCTTTACAACAACAAAATAATTTTCCAAATGGGTCCACAAACTGCATAGTAATATTCAAGGATATGTATAGATGTAAAAGACTATGAAAGGTACCTATTATCATCATAATGTGATGGTGTATGGTGTTATGATGGTGGTGGTGATGATGATTAGGTACTTTAGTTGACAAAGTGGCATTTGCTTGCGGTTCTTTACACAACGCCGAAATCCCCAAACATGTATCTATAAGGAGTCAAGAGTTCTGTTCAGTACTTTTTGATCCAGGGTATACCTTGGTGTAAAATCTTACTTTTTGGTATATGATATGCATGGATATGGATGGAGATATGTATCTTCAGAAAAAGTCGAAATCACTATATGTGTCCATCTAAATTTCGACGAATTCCGTCGATTCCTCGTGGTTTCATCATCAGGTCACCTTGGTATCAATAGGACCAAATGGGGATTATACCCTATGCAGAAAAAAAAAAATTTTGAAAATCGGTCCACAGACGGCGGCGTAATCTTTGAACATACAAAAAAAAAATCTTAACAGCCGAACGTGTAACCGCCTCCTTTTTTTTGGAAGTCGGTTAAATATGCTTTCGTTCTTATTCTACTTACTGTTATAAATGTGAAACTTTGTGAGGATGGATGGATGTTTGTTACTCTCTCACGCAAAAACGACTAAACGGATTTCGATGACATTTAGTATGGTAGTAGTTCAGGCTATGGATTAACCTGTTGAGCGCCAAGCCTCAAAAAACATAGGGTACTTTTATCCCGAAAAAGTACAGTATTCCTGTGGGATATTCGAAACCTTATTTATGCGGGCGGAGCCGCGGTAAGAAGCTAGTGCTCCGAAAAGTGGTAGAAGATGGTTGTTAGTTACTATATAGGTAAATAACAACCATCAAATATATACGGATACATTAAATATTATCTATGAGATTTGTCTTTCTACGTATATAATAATTATTCATGAGAATAATCCGTATCTAATATGTTGTTAAAAAACTTATGCAACAGTGAAAATGTTAGAAAGTGCAATTCAGTTGAAGTGAAAAGACGTTTAGCACTTAAGTAAGTGTTACTTCGGTTTGGTAAATCAATTTTACTGACGTGTCAAAATAAATTGCAAATAGTAGAAAAAAAACGCTGTAAAAATCATATTTTTACGGCGTTTTTTTGCCGTCAAGAAAGTTTTGTGAATAACGCAGTTTCACGCCGTTTAAAAAACCTGGGTAACCGAGCTTTGCCTGGAGTTCTGAGAAGTTTAAATAAATAAAAAGAATCACAAAAATATTTATCTGACCGGGATTCGAACCCACCACATTCCGAATTTTCAAACAAAGCAAGAATTATACATAAACATACCGATCTGCCAATCGGACTGCCGTAACAGAGTCGAAATCTATATATATAAAAGAAACTCGTGTTAGTTACACTATTTCTAACTCAAGAACGGCTGAACCGATTTTTTTTTTTTTTTTTTTGTATGTTCATCGATAACTCCGCCGTCAGTTGACCGATTTACAAAATTATTTTTATGATGTAAAGGAACTACTAAAAAGGAAATACTTCGAAGTTGGTCGCTTTTTCACAAAAGTGGTGACCTGATGATGGGATCCATGAGGAATCGAGGGAACTCCTCGAAATTTATATGGACATATATAGTGATTTTGACTTTTTCTGAAGTAACCCAAGCATATGCTACCAAAAAGTAAGATTTTGCACCAAGGTATACCCTGGATACAACAGTACTGAACAGAACTCCCGACTCCTTATAGATACATGTTTGGGGATTTCAGCGTTGCTTAAAGAACTACAAGCATATGCATTAATAATAAAAAAAAATGTAATATACACATGTATAAAAAACAGGTGGCATCCATGAGGAATCGAGGGAACTCCTCGAAATTTATATGAACATATATAGTGATTTTGACTTTTTCAGAAGTAACCTAAGCATATGCTACCAAAAAGAAAGATTCTGCACCAAGGTATAAGTACCCTGGATCCAAAAGCACTGAACAGAACTCCTCAGTCTTTAAAGATACGTGTTTGAAAATTTCGATATTATTTAAAGAACTGCAAGCATATGCCACTATGTAACTTACTGTAATCATCATCATCATATTTACAATACCTAATGGAAGCTTGGCGCGTATTCAATTATACATTCGATCGTTTATTTTAAACGTTCTTAAAATGTGTTAATAATAATTTAACAAATATCATTAAAAAAGGAAAAATTATGATTATTATTTTTAGAATAATAATAATAAATAAGTAAATTATATAAGTCGGTACCAGCTAACTTGAACGTGTGTTCTATTTTAAATATTGTTTTATCAGGATTTTGTTCGCGCTGGTACCGACTTCAAAACTATGAAGATTGAGTAGAGAAATAGTTAAAATTTCAGCAAAATTTAAAAGGGGAATTATTTAATACCTAATAATATTTAATAATAAGTTTTATTTCATACTTTTTTGTGCATTTTTACTTTGGAAGTCGATTTAATTTTTTGTCAAAAAATAATTACAATTGATATATAACTTTCTATTTTCAAAAACGTGCGTCACGTTGGGAGACTTTAGAAATTTTGAATTTTTTATTTGATAGAGTATATTTTTAATTTGAAGCGAGGTATGAACTCTGAAACAAAAAGACTGCAAAGAACTGCAAACTGGTTTTTGACAACTTTCAATAATTTATTCAGAAAACAGGTAGCTTTTTGTAATTTCATTGAAATTACACTTTCTACGAACGAACGGAGATTTTTTAGATCGGTAATTTAGGGACGTGAAAGGGACAAGCAAGTATACCAACGCATTACACGACGGCCTGTCGTTTTGAAAAATTTAAACGTGTTAAAATGAAGATATACCTATCATTAGAAGCTGTTCAAATTAAAACGTCGCAACTGTAGATAAGTACGTACAGCAATTTCGAAATTGTATAATAATATAATTTAGTTTTAAAGCCAAATAAATATATTTAAAACTATATTATTTTAATGATTGAAGTTTCATCATTTATAAAAATAAATATAGGAAGTTTAGTACATTTAAATTTAGTTCTGTAATCTTTATAGGGTTGCTGCGTTAAGCTCTTAGGGTCAGTTCACACTGGGACGATACGTGACTACGCGGCGGTGGAATTTTAAGATAGCTATACAAAATTGAACTTTATTCACTACACAAAAAGATACACTTTTCAAATGATCAGTTATACATTGCACGTGCACTGTGCAGCGCGGTGCAACTTGACATTCGAACTCTTAAAATGAAACGTGTATCTTCTTGTGTAATTAATAAAGTTCAATTTTGAATATCTATCTTAAAAATGCAGCGCTATGCCATGTATCGCTTCATTTCGGTGAATTGACCCTTAGATTATACTCAAAGACTGTCTTAAATAATATAAATGCCTAATATTTGATTTGAAAAATATTTTATTCTAACAGAACAAAATACCAACATATCCAAAACTATCAAACCTGAAATATCTATTCATTGAACTATAACTAACACGTTCCACAGCTGATTAAATAAAGGAAATAAGGTATAAGTATTAATATTACATAGGTAGGAACTCGATTACCTACCTACAAATAATAGGACGAATTACGCGATCGTTGATACTTAGCATTTACTCATATCTAAAACTTTATATTAGGTATATTTAATATATTACTGAACATGACAGGATTTGTTATTATAATTGTTAGGATCATTTTGGTCCCTTCTCCCTCGCTCGTTATTGGACACTACAGTGGCGCCTTTACTTGTTTAGCTGGAATTAAAATTGGCGGTGCCATCGGTCACCCCTGGACAAGAGGCGAGTGATTTTCCGTAAAGCCCTATTGTTACTGATGGCGCCACAGTGGTGTCCTGTGTGAAGTCCAGAAACTAAGGCGAAAGTATTAAATTACAACTTGGCCTTACTACAAAAATACGTATTCTTGGCCAAATGTCCCTTTTATATATGATACACTACAATGACCTAAATAAACAGGATGATATAACATAGGAAGTAGAATTGAACATTTTAACAATTTCTGTTAATTACCTAATGAGTTTAACGTTAATGACTTTGAAATCGTAATTGTAATTGATATTTAAAATGAAAATTAAATATTGGCGTCTAAAGCGTCGTATCCACTAGGAAACATTTAGCGCCCGATATGTTGCTCAACATTTAGAAAGTAAGAGAGCTTTTGCTTAACGCGTTGTCTGTCTACTCACAAGACTCTAGTGCCACGCATCTAGTATATGTCTACTATTAATCATGTTGCGCGTCAACTAGCAACATCGCACGTTGCTTCGCAACGTTCTCAAACATTTTGAGCATTACGTTTTGCGCGTCAATTGATGCCTAGTGGATACGCGGCTTAAATATTCACAATATAATTAACAAACTATTTGTATATATTATTAAGGAAGAATGCAATAAATTAACGGATCTGAATAACTTGTTGATGATTAAGAAAAAAATAATTTGATGACGACAATGCAGCATTGACATTTTTGATTTCCTCTGAATTGACATTTTACACTAAATATTTAAAATTTAAATTGGGCCAGTATTAAAGAATTATGAAAACTTTAACATTATATTGAATTCATTAAATAATTTAAAAGTAATGTACTTACCATAAAGACGCACCCTACACTCATTTTTTTGGTGATGTACAAGTACAGTGTGAGCAAGAGGCATCATTTTGTCAATTGCGTTTCTTTTCCGCAGAATGAAATAAATTACGCTCTCGAATATATTAATTACCTACATCACTTTCCTAATAAAAAAATGCTGCATTAAAATCATAATGTTTTGTCTTGAGGTGTCTTATAGTTGATGGTCATGGTTGTAGTGTGAATATCGATATTTTTTTCTTGACAATAGCAATCATTCATCAATCAACATATTTCTCAATATGTATGACGCATTATCTATTGTTGCAGCCTTATTGTTCGTATCAAAATATATTTTATCCTCTAAAGTGAAAAACTTGGTAGATACATTGAATCTAATCCTTTATAACTATTTACATTTAGTGCCTGGAGACCACAAAATACTGTCTTGTTGTTTGTCATAAGTTTACCGCATTTAACATTCAACAGTCAAATTATTGAACTTTTATGGTCAATATCGATATGTAAATGTAGTAAAAACGGGTTTTACTGGGTAGTTTTGCTAGTCAAGAAATATCTACTGAAGTTACTTATGAATCGCTAAAGCATTGAAGATATTTTAAAAGCCTTGAAAAAATAGTTTTAGGTCCATCATAAAAAAATTAAGTGTCAAAATTTCAAGAGGTTGCCAATACTCGTTTCGTAGGTAGGCACTCGGGGAAAAGTCGATATCGATATTCAAATTGGCGAAGTTTGCTCATTGCTTAACGATTAAAATACAGTATTCTATATTCATCATGATGATGAATTTTATGAATATTACTGAAATTACGGGTAGAAGTAGTTGTAGTAACCGGTATTCAAGAATTAGAATTAAGAAGTACTTAGGTAAAACTTCAGATGTCACCCAACCCATGACTAGGAAGATAAAATCCAAATAAGTGGTTAACAAGATGTGATAGTAGAGCGTAAACTGGAAAATCGCGATAATTTTATTAGGTAAGTCACAGTTCAATGAACATAAAATTTCTATTTCCATTTTATCGCTTACTTACAACTTACACGGCAATTTTTATAAGTTTATAGACGGGTATAATTCACATTCCTAGAGGTCAAGACAACTTTCAAGTTCAAATACGTGGGATGAGGCGGCTTATCTTGCCTTGTGAGCTTAAAAAATATTAAAATGATAACCGTTTCTTGACTTACCTTTGCGTGATTTCCAGTATAGCTTCCTAAAGTAATATGCGGCAGCGACCAAAAGTAGTGCTGCTATAAAAGCTCCTATAGCAGCTCCAGCTACGCTACCACCACCAAAACAATCCTCCTGTGCTTGGCCAAAAACACTCGGCGAGATGATTGTCACAAGCAACAACTTTAGAATTACACTCATTTTATCGATTACACACTGGACATCACTATTATGGCACGAATGTTTTTATATTTATTATAAAGCAATCACATTCCTAAATCCGAATTAAATTTCAAATATAGAACGGTAGAAAAAGACGAAGCAAAGGCGTACACCGCGTCAGCCAGCGCGGTCAACTGTGGCGCTCGCGGCGAGTCGGGCGCTCGCTGGTGAATAGACTGTGATTGTGGGCATTTGTGGGACAGAGCGTGTGTGTGAAACGTGTTTCGACTAAGTTACGGCGACGCGATCGTCGTGACAGCAATACCTACCCATTTCTGAGAATTTTAAAATAAACAGAATGAAGTGACTAGTCACTAGGAGCAGGCTCACTGAATTTGGCCCCACTTTTTTGATTTTTTTTATTTTTAATTATTTGTTCGTCATTTGTTCGTTATTGTTATATCGTCTTATATATTATATATTGTTATATTGTCATATCTAATGTATATACAACTTAATTCAATCTATTCAGCGTTTAGGTACCTACTAATTGAGAATCACAATAGTACATTGGGCATGAAAAAAATACATCTTAATATTGTGAAAACCAAGTCAAACACAAAAGAACTGAAATAAAAACATTGTTTTTCTTTTTACTATCACAAAGGTTATTTCCTCTGCCTTTTATTATAAAGATTCGTCTTTCCGGTGTCCTTGTCATTAATGAAATACCAAGAAATGGTATTTATATTATATGATAAATTAAAACTTTCAATTCGCAAACCCGCCTTTGGAACTTTTGACAAAAATTACGTATTTTTTTGTCAAAAATATTAATAATTCTACCAATTTACGCGATTTTCATAATGTACTAATTGAGTACTCAAAAATAAAAATAAGCACAAAATTACAATACCGGTCCCGACATTCTCACATACGCTCACCTGCGCCCGCGCAGGTAAGCACGCACACACATGCGCCATTTTGTTAGTCGTAGTTATGGGAAGATGTTTTATCTGTTGCGTAACGTATTTGTTTACAGTCTCGTGTTCACATTTAGTTGACAATTCGCGGGAAACGATTGCACTGCTAAACGAGCAGACAGATTGCATAAAAAATTTCCGACGTCAATGGACTGCAAAACCAGAGGAGTTCCATGTGCGTAGCCGGCCGTCTTCGTTGGCCTCTGGTATCCTCATTCCTCACGTATTTGGAGAAGCAACGCTGGCTTTCATGCCGGTTCTGTGAGGTCATGGTTTCTTTTCGGTTAAGTTACAATTCGTAATTATTCGATTGCAGATTTCTCTCCTACAGACATAGTACAAAATATAAAATTTGTTAGTTTAGAATCGAGTTGCAGATTTCTCTCCTACAGACATAGTACAAAATATAAAATTTGTTAGTTTAGAATCGAGATATTCTGATTATCTTATTTTATATTTTCCTGAATTTAGGTTTGCGATTTGCGACTTACGCTGCCCTCACACGTCCTACCTTTTGTACCGATGATTGATGAATTAATGATAGCCCGATAGTAAATCGCCAAATTATAAAACCAATAATAAGAATAACATTTGACACGATCGCTAAGTACCTATACCTTATGTCAAAGTGTGAATTTCTCACCGATATACTGAAATGAAACGAAAGAGACTTTAGATTTATATTTGAATTAACATAACCTAGGCTTCATAAAAATACACAGACGTAGTTAGATAATTTATAGGTAGGTTTTTGGACGAAATCAATTGGGAAGAAAATGTTTAAATTACTAATTTTGTTAAAAAATATTGTATTTTGAATAGGTATTAAAGCTTCGCTCGAGTTAAATTAAAACATAAGGTAAAGGCCCACCAATTATCAGCATTTTAAGAGATAGTCCTAATTTAACCCCGATTATTACAGAGGAAAATACTTTTTTACCCACAATAACAAACAAGTTTAATGGGTCCATTATTTAATAAATATCTGATTTTTATTTCATAAAATAGTTTTGTGTTCATCCACATTTTATAAAAATAAGCACAACTAAAAATTATCCTGTCAACATTTATTAGCACCCTCGTCACCAATAATTGGGTAGCCCGGTGCTATAATTATTATTAGCACCGGGCTACTCAAATATCAGCACTGTGATAGTGGTAATGAAATTAGGTAGTTATTAAGAAATAAAGCAATGTTCAGAGAATTTTTAATCTCTTTTTTATACCTTATCTCTTATAGAGCGTTTTCCATAGAAAAATAAAGTCGACACAGTGTCAACTGTGTTGCACTATGAAAAAATGTTTTACGTGTTATAATATTGTACGCAGACATTTTGTCACAGTACAACACAGTCGACACTGTGTTAGTTACTTCGTGTTCCATTTACAAAATTAATCGACATAGTGTCAAACACAGAGGGGGTTCTTAATCAATCAAAGTTTCGTAAAAATCGGTCTTTAAAAAATATAAACTTAATTCTTATTAATTAGCCAAGTATCTCATAAAATGCTTAGTATACTGGTATTCCTATTAGTATAAGTTTTAACGTAGTATTTTTAATTAATTATAAATTCCACTAATATTCTTAAGTCTAATGAAGCATCAAAAGAAAATGACTATGGTAAAAATACTATTGGGTCATAGTTTATAGTACGGGAAGCTGGAGACCCATCCATGATCCTCCATTTTATTTTTTCCCCCTATTTTCTACATATAGATCCTATTATAAAAAATATACTGAAAGACGTAAAGTTTGCAACAACCAACAGAACAACAGTCAAAATTAGTACTAACTGGTATATTTGCACCAAGTGCACATAGAAGACTTGACTTGACTTGATCCCCTATATAAATACTATGCAAATTTAAGAGTTTTTAAAACGTTGATTTAACCTTCATTTATTCCATATTAGACCACTAGTGCTAATAAATTGGAATTTCCAAAATATTGGACCCAGATGTCAGCACCATATGTTTTATCATTAATTTTACTATAACTTTAACTCCCTTTTATTAGATAAGCCTTATAAACCATCTCAGATATGAGACAAACCAAAAGTTTCAGTAAAATATATGTCAAAGGTCAAAAATAGCTTATGAAAACACGTGAGCTTACAATCGATCACAAGGAACCTGCCAAAAAATTCTAACTGTAGGACACCAACACACTTTACATAAGTGTACGCTGTTTTTAATAGAAAAGTGTGGTGTCGCCGGCAGTAGATTCCAGAAACATTAAATTTTTGTTTTTATTATGTGGAAAGAAAAATTAATTAGTGAGAAGCTTATAATTCTACTATTTGTCCGGAGTGCTGATATTTTGTTGCAGTGCTAGCAATTGGATGTGTCACTTTGGAGAATTTGGTTCCCGTTTCATTACTTACTTACATAATGGAATTGATCAAAACGGACTTTTTGTCAAAACATGTCCATAATAAAAAATCATTGTACAAGCGCCATCTATTAGACAAGTAGAATAACTCCGCGTAATTTTTTTTTTACGCGGGCTGTTTAAGAAACGATTTTCTTACACAAATCCGGGGTATGAAAATTTATGTTTTGTAAATTAAAATCGAATTCATGATGTCTGACGTATAAACAGTAGGTGTTGCTGACGGTCCACGGTAGGATGTCACACGATGTAAGCCGAAGATGTCGCACTTTAAAAAAAATACCAGTAGTAAGTTGTAATATTTTGTGCTCCACATTATTGCTAGCTGCCCACTTCGTTAGGAGTAAAACAGTTTATATTTTAAAAATTTCTAGCATAAGTTAATTAATAAAATATCATTCTTGAATCTATTCGAACAAAACACACACAAAAAAATCATCAAAATCGATCCAGCCGACAAACAGTTCTTTTCCCCGCATTTTTAACTTGACACTGTCAATGGCTTTATTATTTTGCCATATTAGAAAATAATTATTTGACATTTATGTAATGAGTATTGACATAAGTCTATTAGTCTAATCTAAACTTCAGGATTCTGCTTCTCACATCTATGATTCTGCTTGCTAATATTAAATTAATTTTTTGTGTACTAATTACAACTAAAATACAATAAATTCGAGTGTTTTTGAACATTTTTATACAGTAGCTTACGATGGAGAACGATATAATAGACGGCTTGAACGATTTAGGGTAAGTTACTGAGGTTATAATTTTCGTATTACTTCATAATCCTTTTCTCTAAAAATAAACGTTATCTTACTACTAAAATTAATATAAAGACAATAAAAAACTGATTTTAAGACTAATTTCGTTTTTAAAATTATTCTTACATTGAGAAATATATTTTATTGCTAAACATTTCGTCATAGTAATATGTCACCGGCTGTTGTAAGACTTGTAAGTTGCTATTATATATAAGTAAGCATCAAAGCTATAATATGTATCATCATAAGGTTTTATATATATATATATATATATATATATATATATATATATATATATATATATATATATATATATATATATATTCTTAATCCTTAAGCCGGAGATTGTGGGTTCGAATCCCGCAGATGGGACAAAAAAGATCCTGCGTTCCTGGGTCTTGGATGTGTATACAATTATATATTAGGTCTTTACCTATGAAATTGCCGTTTTGTATGAAAAAATTTAAACGAATTTTTTTCATGTATTTTTTATTTATATTAATCGAAGTAATCACCCATGCAATCAATGCATCTTTTCCAACGCAGTGGCAGTTTATTGATGCCCTTCTTAAAGAAATCAGCTGGACGGGAGGCAACAAATTCTTCAAAGGCATTTTGTACTGCCTCTTGGGTATTGAATTTTTTTTCCGCCAAGAAGTTATCCAAATTCTGGAAACAGTAGTAGTCTGTAGGCGCAAGGTCTGGTGAGTAGGGCAGATGACAGAACTTCCAACCCCAGTTCTTGCAACTTGGAGACTGTCTACTGTGCAGTATGAGGTCGTGCAGGAGCAGCGAAGACGAGCGATTGACCAATGCTGGTTGGAGATGTGCCAGCTTCTCCATCATTGTGTTCAGTTCTTCACAGTTCACATCTACAGTAATGCTCACCCCGTTTGGTAAGAGGCTGTGATGAATCACACAGGCGCTAGACCACCAAATAGTGACCATCACTTTTCTAGGGATAAGATTTCGTTTAGGGCATTGTTTAGGTGCTGAACCAGGATCCAACCAACTTGCTAAGCTGTGTGTCTGTTGAGCAGTGCAAGGCATGTCTCGACGCGTACTTCGCGCTGGCGATCATTGAGTTCGTGGGGCACCCATCTGTCAAGCTTTTTCACCTTGCCAATTTGACGCAAATGGACCAATATTGTTTTGACGTTAACGTCGAAAGCTGCTGCTAATTCAGACGTAGATTGTGTATCATCAGGTTCCCCAATCGCCTTTAATTCGTCATTGTTGACCAAAGTCTTCGGATGACCGCGAGGTTCATTTTTCAGGTCGAAATTTCCAGAATGGAAGCAAGCAAACCAATAACAGGTGGTACGTTGGTTTGTAGTGTTAGCTCCGTAAACGTCGTTGATGTTGCCGCTTGTGCCGCGTTGCTGCCACGACGGTACTGATATTCCATAATAACTCTAATTTTTAACGTATTCATGATGACGAAAAAGATTTAAATGCGATGAAAATGTAACACTAATCAATAAACAAATGACTACTTTTAAAAAAAGAATTCTATGTTTTTAAAATAAATTAATTTGAAATTAGAATTCTTAGCCAAACAAAAATTATTTTGATATAAAGTATAGTATAAAAGTATTAAATATATTTCTATTGTCTGGTACCTGTGATACAAGCCCTTGGATACTTAGTACAGGACCAGATTGATGTGGTGTGGAAGCATCCATAGATATTATTATATTACACTTATGTACAATCAGAAATATTTACATTTAAAGTTAAAAGTACAACCAAATGCATGTTTTCATGACTATTTATGTAATAACTTTTTAACCATTTACTTTACGGTCAAGATACGATACGAGATTTTTTACTTTACTAAACACTTTTATCTATGTACTGCAAATAGAATTATGTTAAAACAGGCCACTATTTTTAAGTTATGATCAAAATAAACCTACCTTCAAAAACAACTATTTCACACTGATGCTAGGAAATTAACACTTATATTTTTCACAAAATTTTTACTCTTAGAGTTTATAAAAGTTTTTAACCACTATACAGGTGTGGCGTAATTAATGGATAATCCTTCACTTGCAGCTGGAGAATATCATAACGGATCAGAAAAATACAATTCATGTTTAGTAAAAGTATCATGGTTTTTTAGTTATCGGCCATTTTTTAAAAATTATGGAAATTTTACCCTTGGTCACTAATTTTGTTGTCACAGTCGCAAAAACATGAATTATCTCTATCAGGTTTTTATTTATTTGATTTACGCGAAAGAATATTTGCCGCTGGTCGAGAAATTAAGGAGGCAGGCCACGCGCAACGAATAAAACAATCGTTTATTAGAAGGTGCAGGGCCTGCATTAGAGCTCGGGGTGGTCATTTTGAACACTTGTTATAAAAGTGAATAATAAACTATGCAAAGATAACCTTCTTTTCTTTCAACTCCTTTAAATTTAATTCAAAAATGAATAAAATAATTTTCAAATAAAATTTTAATGAAACCTGTCATTAAGACAATAAATGGACTCTTTTTTTAAAAATTATGAAAATTCTTTGAAACCGAAGGATCAAATACCATCTGTTATACCTTTTTACAATCTCAATTGAATAGGCTAATTATTTGTAAGTTGGTCAGTCAAGTCCACATACATTTTTCTTACGATATGAGCGATGAAACAAGAAGAAAAAATGATTTGAAAAAAAAAATATATTTTCGGTTGCATTTGTAAAAAAAATTAGGCAACAGCACAAAAGTGATATCATATGATACATTTGATAATACAACTATTCAAGTATAATAAATAAAAATCTGATAGCGATAATTCATGTTTTTGCGACTGTGACAACAAAATTAGTGAGCAAGGGTGTCATTTTTATAATTTTTAAAAAATGGCCGATAACTAAAAAACCATGATACTTTTACTAAACATGAATTGTATTTTTCTGATCCGTTATGATATTCTCCAGCTGCAGGTGAAGGATTATCCATTAATTACGCCACACCCTGTATAGTGTTTGTATATACATCACTTTTGTGTTATTTCACGCTGTCCAACATCACCGTAAAATTGGGCTATATTCCTACATGTAAAAATTTAGTTTTTATAAATAAATTAAGAAATAGTTAGGTATTACAACTTGATAAAAGTAAAAAGAATTAGGATTTTATGTGTAGTTTTGTAATTATTTCGAAGTCACAAAAAGGTTGAAATATTTTTTTTAAACATTAGTGTATAAAATCTATATAATTAGTTTACTTACATCAAATACAAAAATATTTACTATGGTATGTATCAACATAATCGCGCAAAATTACGAGATATCAGAAATTTTGTGGATATGGCCATACATTCCGTAGCAACATTAATAGCGTATGACTTACTAGTACAACTTTTATATGGGCCGTTTTCACTAGACTCACAAAAGTGCTTTAAACAACCTGCAATATCGTTGAACATTTGGATTTCTAGTATACTATTCCTTTTGTAAACTGTCTTATTTTTCACAGCACTATTCATTTATGTAATAAAATAAAAAATATTATGAGAAAAATAAAATGATAATAAAATGATATTTTGATGTGTGTAGGTCATAAATAAAATTAATTATTTAGATTTATTCAACATAAAGTAGTAACCAAAACATAAAATACTCAATTGCTTGTAGCTCGGGGGTCGATGTCACCCCTTTATTTTATATTATTAGTTTAAAAATAAATCTATTATCTGCTGTTAAAATATTTTAACCTGGAGATGACATACACTATATACATTTAAAATAACCTACTTAAAACTTAATGAAGTTATTTCATATATTGTCTTGTCTTGTTTCTTAGATATGAGGGACCGCTCACTGATGAAGCAGCATTCGCCAAAGCATTAGACGGTGGCCCCAAGTCTCTAGAATACACCAAACTAGTACACATACTAGCTGAAGAACTGAAGAAAGTATGTAACTTAGAAGAGACAGTCAGCATGATGGATAATCCCGATGAATCCAGCTCGTTTTTGCTGGAATTAAGTTCATTTTTAAAAGAAATTGGATGTCCATATAAAAATTTGACTACAGGTAATATTATGTGAATGTTTGATTCTTTACCAACAATTTTTGTTTTTGAAATTCAGCCAAGAACAGCTTGCATTTTCTTAAGTTGATATATTTCTTGCAATCTACCCGATTTAGGGCATTTAGCCAAAGGTTATGTAGGGATTTTACATAAGTTGGCAAAAATCATTCATAACTTTATACAATAGTAGATCAGATAAAATCTGATAAATATCTTTCTTTTTTTTTTGTATGGGCAATTGGCCCACCACACTTACCCACCACTGCAACTCCTGTGTAGCCAGGATCGACAGTCGTAACCAACCACAAAAACTCTTTGATATGATCTCAGGGGTGCCCGGGGGACATACTAAATCTGTCTTGGAACCCTCAATGAAATTAATCAGAAGATTGTAGGAGGAATAGGAAGTATTCCAGTTTCCCTCCCCAAGCAAAGCGGGAGACAGCAAAAATTGTGATGCCAAAAAAGTCAGATTTGAAGGGGAAGCAGCACGGGAATAATAAATATCTTGTAGAACAGTGTTAATATTCCTATAATCTGACATTTATTAATTCCTAGCCTTTGTCTGCAGCTCCGCCTGCATATATACAGTATTACCGTTTTGGGATAAAATTACTACCATACAATTGAAAGATTTATTGTTTTCTACAGATATATATATATTTTTTTTTATATTCCAGGCCACATGTCGTCAAGACTTCAAACACGCGAAGATAGGCTGTTACTGCTGGACTACCTGATCTCAGAGCTGATGGCAGCACGGATGGTCAATGTGGACTGTCCAAAGGAGAAACCGGGGCTGGAAATTGTCATGGTAAGAAAAATATTACCATCTAAAAATTACTTTACAATTTAAGACTAAGAAATGAAAAAAACAAATAACCCATTGGCAGATTTCTTTTGCGATTATATCGTAATGTTTGTGAATTGCAACTTCGATTTATTTTTTCATTTTTAGCGAAAACTTTTCAGTTTTGGAGTAATTTAGAGTCAATGCAACGCGAAAGCGAAATTTTTCATTTAAAACAGAAGGAACTTTGAATTTAAAAAACGTAGATGTGGATTATTTAGTGGATAAAAAAACTTTTTCGCGTTTAAGCTGCAGACGAACAACTCTGTCTCTATTAACTGTCAACTGGAGAAATAGGGAACATGTTTTGAATTAGCAAAATTCTTATATTTTCCGAAAGGCAACAAAAATATGGACCGAAAAATGTAATAGGACAATAATCAGTTGCTAAATTACAAAGTTACAAGACTAAAAAGGGCTAAAAAACCAGATTGACGTGTAAACATCTGTAAATAATATTATTATTATTTATTTCACAGCAAGAATCACCAACTGCCAAGAATCTCAAAGATATACTAATTACACTCAAATTCAACAAGCCGCCGCCAAATATTACATCAGAGGTATTGTTTAACAAGCTAGAAGCCAAATTGAGAGACACCATACAAAAAGAAGGTAAGTAACTATGGTTTAATATAAAATAAATGTTATTTAACTGTTTTACATAGGGTAGGGTAGTCAGTTGGTGTGCTGATGGTTGCAACTGAGCCCAAATTCTCGTATATAACATTAAGACTTTCAATTAATTATAAATGAATTGTCTCGATATCATAAAATGATTTTGGAGTTTGGACCAGTCAAAACACGTTTGATGTTGGTTTGACGTTTATGAGAATACAATTCTCTCTTCCTTTACTCTCGTATTGGGACCGATGACTGACACGACTGGCGAGAGATCTGAACTTTTTACATGCCCAATTGACGCATGGATCATCTCTCTTGTCAGACAATCAGGTGATCAGTCTGCATTGTCCTAACTATACTTGAAAACAAATTTTTTGTTGTTCCAAATTCTTGACGAATGTAACATAAGATAATTTAGAATGGAAATAAAAATATTTATGTCATCATATTAAAAAAACCTTTATGTTTCCCAGGACAAAACATAGTAGGTAGGCCGCTATACAACAAAGCTATCACAGACAAGGAGTGGAAGAATCTAGAGACAGTTTACAATGAGATGTACCGCGAGTACAAGTGTAGACGGGAGACGTTGATCACAAGACTGGAGTGTACAATACAGAGCTGCGAGGTTGGTTAACCATTACGGCTGGGACTACTGGGGCCCGGGAAAATTCAGAGCATTGAAAATAGAACTCTGCGCTAATTCTTCTTCTTCTTTTACAATGGCCTCCCTTAAGGAATAGCCAGTATGAGTATAATAATAATTGTAGATAAGTCAGAAAAAAAAACTTTGTTGTAGGCGGCGAAGACTGCTGCGCTAATTTGTAAAGTGTGGAGTATCGAGCTGTCATATATGACATTGACACTTGTGTGTTCGATTTTCAGCAGAAAATTCAGAGCATTGAAAATAGAACACGAGTGTTGTCAAGTCACATTGTCAAGTCAAAAACAATAATGTTTAATTTGATGTTATAGAGATCAGTCCTATACTGCACAGTGCAGCGTGGTGCAACTTGACTTTCCAACTCTTACAATGAAACATATATATATTGTTTTTAAAATAAGGCAACGGCTTATAACCATTTGCCAGTGTCAAGTTAAAAAGGCGGGAAATAGAACTTTCGTTTCAATTTTCAACTCCGTATTCCTAAATCGTCAAGTCTAAAGTCTAGTCACCTAAGACCTAATACATAGTCAGTCCAGTCCATGAGTCTCGATTCAGTAAAGTGGTAGAAGCTTTACTGAAAGTTACTAGGGAGTTTTGGAGGGAACACAAAAAAGCACGTTTTTAGAAGTTGTACCACTTGCCCACAGTTGTGCACGTTAACGAATATTAATTAGTGGTTAATATTCTACCAATATTACACATTAAGAACCGAAATAACACAAATTTATGAAGAAATAAAAAACCACAACTTCACCCATTTAATTCCCCGGCAAAACTCCAATGAAACATAATATATCTTCTGGTGTATATAATAAAGTTCAATTTTGAATAGATAATCTTCAAAATGCAGTGCTATGTTGCATATTGTTTCGGTGTGAATTCAACTTTAGTAGCTGGGGAGAGTATTTTAATAGAATATCGTATCTATTTTGTGCTGATAATATTCTCATGCCTATAATATTCTCATGCCTATAATATTCTCAACCTCATGGGTTCATTTCAGTGGTCTGACCGACTGAAAACCAAGAAGGACAATATACAATCAGTCTACCGACCCAAGCGGGACCAACTTAAAGTGAAGCCCGACGTGCAGCTGTCAGACTTCCTAGCCGCTAGAACATCGCTGTTGCAAGTGGAGAAGACGTCCAGTGCCAGCGTGAGGAAGAACACACAGAGCGATGTGAACAAGGTGTTGATTGGACGGGTGAGTGAAGCCAACACCATCCATATACACTTACTTCCTGTCGGCCAATCGGCGTGACGCTGCTGAGTTAGATCTGATAGTGTATACAGGATGGTCGGTTGACAAAAATATATATTCATGGAGTGTAATCAGTGTTCGATTCTCATTCCAAAAATATAACTTTTGACCTAAAATTTTGACCAGATTATCCTATACTAATAATATCATAATATGTACTTAAATTCTATTCATCACCGCGCGCCCGTACAATGTACAAGCGCGTGACCTTGAAGCCGACGCGATGTACACCAGCGTGATGGTGTCCATGCGAAGTGCGAGTTAAATATTAATCATGTTATTTTTCTGTAAATCACGAACATTTTTAGTTATGCCTACTTCCATTACTCATGTAATATTGTGGTCTAATGTTGGGTTAAATATTTCATTCGGATAACCAAGCAACCTGTATACTGTAATGCCAATCCACTCCCACGCACGTCTGCCGAAACGTCTTTCCACAGGCAGTAGATCAAATGCCCAAAATATCCGTATTTATTTTGAACAACCTTATATAAAACATTCGTGACGAAGCCATGGCCCTAAGGCTGTATATACTATCGAACACACGGCATCAGTAGCGAAGGTTGGTTCTCCATTAAAGGGAAGCCCTAGCCTGTAGATGTGAGATTAGTTGCAGAATTTATTCTAATACCTATCTTAGGGGCCGCATATACGGTCCGGTTTTCCTTTAGTTCGGCCTGAACGGATGCAAAATCGTATCGTCTGTGTGCAATTTCGTGATCGCATCAGTCGGCCGGATGGACTGAAGCGATTCGTTCCAGTGTTGCCAGCTATGTTTTTGCTAAACTACTAAACTCGCGTCGATTTCTACTTAAAAAAATACTGAAAACTATCAAAAAAGGAATCCGTAAAGCCCCAAAAAACTACTGCATTTTATGTTTTGTAATATCCAAATTTAATTATTTATTTTATAAATTAATATTATAAATTTTATCGTTCAATTAAAATATATTAGGAAATTCTACGTATAGAGTAATTACACGGGTAAATTTAAACAAATTACGGATGCTACGATGTATTATTATGATAAGGTGTCAATTTTTTTTTTGTTTTTATTGTGCCTAACCTAGGCCATTTTGCATATGATTACTGTCGTGCTCTTTCCTACTAAAACACTACTAACAACTAAATTCCTACTAAGAAGGGAATAAAATTTTCCGCAACATTAATTCTGGACAATGAACTGAACGGACCATGTGTGACAAATCGCTTCAGTTCTCGCCAGAGCCGCGGCTGTGCGGACGTGTATCGTGTACAAGCGTAGTGAGTTTACAATTAATAAACACGACCGTAGCTCGCGGCAAACCAGAGCGAACTGATTCAATTTTTCCGTGTGTGTGCTCGAATCCGTTCAGGCCGAAATGACGTCAGTTGGGTCGGATGCGATTTTTTTCCGTGTACGTGCTCGAATCCGTTCACGCCGAACTGACGTCAGTTCTAACTGAAACGATCGGCCTCTCGTGCTACCTGTCGTGTCCGCAAATAAGTAGTAAGTAGGTTACTCATGATGTATAAGGCAATGTTGTAAGTTACGAAGTTAAACTGTACTGTTATAATCATTGTATCTTATATCGACGTGACGCCGGCGTGGATCGTGCTGCGTGCACACGTCGCGCACTTCATGCCAGCAATAGACTACTTGACCTTGTTTTTAATTATGTACTATACGATTCATAATTTTATTGTTCCATCACGCAAAAACAAATATTACATTATTTTGAAACCTAAAAATCTACTAAAAACTACCTAAAAAACACACTTTATTAAAACAGCCGAAAAAGCTATTCGTCGTGTTGGTTGATAGTAGTTATCGATGCTGTGACGTCATACTTTTACTATTTGTAATCTGTACTATAGTCCGTTCAGACAAAATGGCGGTGTTACGTTCCGTTTGACGTTTTGACATAATAACTTTAAAAGATGTCATGAACTATTTATTTAGAGAAACACGTTCCGTTTTACTACTACGTATGTGTTTAGTGTGTTTGTGTCGTCACATCCTTGCCGGAAGTTACTTCGATGTGTCTTCATTAGTGGAAATTAAAAAACAAAAATACATATTTTTAAATCATCTTTATTTATCAATCATAAGTCAAGTCACTTATTGCGTGAATCTAATCTGATATATCCAATGACTCCCAGGTGCCAGACCGTGGTGGTAGACCAAACGAGCAGCAGCCCCCGCCTCCAGAGATGCCGTCGTGGCAGCAGCGGGCCACGCCACAGGTAAGACCATTCTAAAAGGCTTCTCCACCAGGAAAGGAGCAGACGGATTGCCTGAAAAGTAAGTGATTACCGCCGCCCATGGACACTCGAAGTTACACTTGTGATTCCTCTGGTGTTGCCCACTTGCGACCCTGGTCCTTAAAATGCGGCCCTTCGGGCTCCTGTAACCTGACTCGCAACGCAAGCGTTATTTACGCCGGTTTTCTGTGAGGCCGTCTTATTTATCCAGCCGAGCCGGCTCATTCGTGCCAAAGCATGAATCTCCCGCGTTTGAAATAAATGTTGCTATGGTTTCTTTTTTACTTTTTAATTCAACCTTCATGTGTTGTGCGGTGTGGCCTCAAAACTCAATATTAATATGAATGAAAAATAAATGCGTACTATTTTTACAGGGCGGCAGTAGGGGCGGGCGCGGTGGCGGCGGCGGCGGCGGCGGCGGCGGCGGCAGGGGTGGCTTCAACCAAGGACAGGGGCATCAAGGACAAGGTCAAGGTCAGAGACATTTCTTTATTACAAATTCCAGTTCGTCTCATTGAGGGACACCAATAGAGATGTAATGGCACTCATTAATTTATATGAGACGAGATGTTGCCCGCGACTTCGTGCGCGCAAAAGGAAATACCGCGGTAACCGTACTATTTTCCGCAATAAAAAGTAGCTTATGTCATTTCCCGTGATCTATTCTATGTCTGTGCCAAATTTTATCAAAATCGGTCCAGTAGTTTCGGAGCTGATTCAATGCAAACAAACTAACATTTCCTCATTATTATATTAGAAATATGATTATTTCTCATATTGATAATGATTTTTTGATTTAATTTAGTGGTAGGATAAAGTAAAGTAAAGATAATGATAAAGATATATAGATAAAGTATACGGATGATAAAGTAAGGAATTCTTTTTCGGAATAATAAATGAATATTACGATTTCCAGGCTACCAAGGCCATGGTCATCAAGGTCAGGGCGGCGATGGCTACCGGGGTGGGCGCGGCGGCCGCGGCGGGCGGGTGCAGGGCGGGTACAACCAGGGCGGAGATCAGAAGGATCACCAGAGGTCAGTTCAATGTGTAGAACATTAACGACATGGTTAGCCGTGATAAGGTCAAGGTTAAAAATTACAAACAGACACGTCAATTTTATTTGTGTAGATATATAGATAAGGGGTCATCCACATATTACGTCACAGTGCAAGAGGGAGGTCATACCTAACGTGTCAGTACATGTTAAAGGGATCCTAAAAAAGCGTGACATAGGGGGGAGCCCGGAGAGGGTTCAGAAAGTCGAAATATTTTGTGTGACGTAATATGTGGACAGCCCCTAACTGTCCTAAAAATGTTTAATCCTTTTCAGACCTCAATCGCAACAGCGCAACTACCAAACATACGAGGTGCCGCCCGGTGGTTACAGCAACCAGTCCAATTACAACAACAAACCGAACTATAACCAACATCAGAATTACCAAGGTAATCGGCACTTTGTGTCAGCGAGCGAGTAGATTATCGCCCGATGGCAAGCGCCGCCGCCATCACACCAGAAGCAAAGAATATATGTTACTAACGTAGAGAATCGTCATTCCACCGATTTACACGAATGACAGATCGCGGCTGTGTGTGCGCGGCTGGGCGTCTACGGAGGCGGGCGGGGCGTGACTTTTACAGCCAGGACTTTAGTTCATGGGGCTGGGCGCTGGTCGTTTCGTGCTTTGACATAATTGATAGTTCAATTTCATTATATTTAAGATGGTAAATTATTTCGTGTCACATTGACATTCGCCGGTGCTCGAGCTGTCATTTGTAGAGAGTGTCACCCCTGTGCCAGAAGGCCCAATGAGGCTGTGCAATGTCTTTTTCCTAGACATGCTAAATTAATCTAGAAGAGTATACAAGAACATCTGCATTTTTTTTGTATTCGCAAAGATAGATAATAGCAATCAAAGTGCGCATTTTCGAGAGAAATTATTTAAAAACGCACGTAGTGTTTGGTCGCGCTGTGACGTCAGGGCACGGGCGGGAGGACCGCTGACGTCACGCGTCTAGCAGCGCTATGCGGAAATTCTCTGTTATTCTGTCCCTCAAATGACAGTATCGATGGAACCACATAATACCAGGCACTGTGGTGTTTGCGCCGTGGTGGTATGCCTGAGTGGTACTCCATTTTGATGATTAGGCATTACACTGCATACCGACCATCTGATTCTGGCAGAACCTAGTATTAAAATGTTTAATATTATTCCTTTATTATTTTATGCTATTTATTTATCTTATTTTAATATTCTTTTGTTGTGTTTTTATTGTAATGTATATAATAACTTGTAGTTTATCTCCGAATAAGTCAAATAAACGTTTTTTATTTATTTATTTATTTAAAAATTTTGACGCCCCCTTCAAGGGCCCACAGTTTTTCCACACAGTCCACTCACACACACACACACACACACAGTATGCATGTAGTAGTGCAATCGAATCGAAAGCTAACTACGTAGCTGTTTATCTGTTCCTCTTTCTATAATCTGTGGTAATAGTGCACATAGATTTACGTGAAATAAAGACTTCTATAACGTACGTAATCTATACTTTACTGTCAAGGAGGTGTGTGCAATATTCGCATGTGTTTAGTAACAACGATTCTCGTAATTATTTCTGTTCCATACGCAGTACGGTTCCAGTGTCAACGTATGCTGTTGCAATCACACATCAAATTGAGTGTGCACGCGAGCGATAGCATGCTCTGAGACTGGAACCTAACTGCGAATAGAATAGATACGGCAATTGACACTAAAGACGGTCGTAAGTACCGCGGCTGGATTTGCAGGCTGGACCGTGATTATGGCCCTTTAATCTCAGGTTCACATGGACTAAAAAAATCTATTTCCGAAATTAATATTTGGCGCTCAGGCCTGAGATCGGGGCTCGAATCCTGCCGAAGGAACAAAAAAGTTATCTTTGTTTCTGGGTCATAGATGTGTATTATATATAAAAAAATTTAAAACATAATATGTAAAGCTTATAAGCGTATTAAATATACACACTTCCCATTGTCTGGTCTCTGTAACACAAGTTCTTGACGTGGTGTGAAGCGTCCATAAATATTATTATTATTATTGAATATTATTGTATGGTTTACATAATTGGAAAACATTTTTTAGGTGGCGGTGGTTTCAACAGCGGTTACCAAAGCAACCACGGCTACCAGACTAGTGGTTACAACCGCTACCAGAACGAACACGACGATAGAACAGACAACAGAAGAGGCCGAGGCGGGTACCAGAGACGTTGACATATCTAACGGTAATATAGGTCTGTGGAGAGTAGACGTAAGGGACCGTTGAGCGCCATATCACCGTCCAGCCTGCAAATCCAGCACCGGTGCTAGTGGCCGTCATTAGTGTATATAGTGTCAATCAGTTATAATTTTGCCTACAAGTCCGCTTCAAGGCCGCGGCCTTGGATTTGCGGGCTGTATCGTAAGTATGGCGTAATAATTTTATGACACGCTAAATCTCAGACCAAATAAAAAAGTGTAGACAAGATTTTTGCGAAGCACACTGAGGCCGGTATAAACACCTCGCCTTGTAAACGTTGACACAGTGTCAACGCACACAAATGTAACGATACTACGCCTTACCTTGTAAGAGCGTTTTCCCGTTATGCGACTCGATGTCCGGCCGATAAATTACATAGACACAATGAAGATACTATGTTTTAATATGAAACATAATTATTATACTTGTCTTTGTCGTCATCGGTGTGATATCGTATTGGATATTGAGAGAACGCACTTGTGTCAAAGGCATAAGAGGTATCGGTTATCGGTATCGCGTAATGTGAAGCGCTTTAAGGCGAGCTGTGGCAGAGTGCTTTTCAACCCCCGACAAAAAGAGGGGTGTTATACGTTTGACATGTCTCTCTGTCTGTGTGTCTGTCCGGAGCATCGTAGCTCCTAAACAAAAGGTCCGATTTAGATGAGATTTATTTTGTATGAAAGCTGACATGATCGCGAGTGTTCTTATCTATAATTCATCAGCATCAGCTCGCCCACTGCCTGAAAATACGGGGGTTATCTACTTGATGAAAGTTAAGCAACTTTCTCTGGTCTGATCGGTTTAATATATCGTATCCTGGCACTTCAACAATATTGCCTAAACTTGGTATAGCATTGGTGCTGCAGCATCACCTGGAATCTCTAGGATACCCAACTCCTCACAAACTCGTCGTGTTTGGGATAATTTTAGTAATCTCAATGAATAGGACATAGATAAATAGTGATCATTTGCACCTGATGATGCAGCATTACTTACTCCAGAAATCCCAACTCTTCACTGACGTACAGCAGACGTATCGTGTTTGGGCTCATTGAAAAGGCTCCAATGAATAAGATGTATATTTAAAGGCTAAAATAGAAATTTGCTTTTTATAGTCATTTGTGTCGGGGGTTACTTGAATTTTTTTTTTTTTGGATGTAGTGCGTAGCCACACGCGCAATACATAAATAAACCGGCCTCAGTTTTTGTTTGACCAAGCTCTGTCTTCACTTTTTATTTGGTCTGAGCGCTAAACATAAAATATTATATACCCGAGTTCATTGTAGTACGGAGCTTTTGATAAGTATTATGCCGCCGGAAAACCTTCAGAAGTAAGGCTGGTTTTCCTGTTACGCTGACCGCACGCTAACGGCTAACGCACAGACAGGGCGAAGTATATGCAATAGGCTACTTGACCATGTTTCTATTTATGTCCTAAACGCTTCATAATTGTTTCATTGCACAAAAAAAATATTACATTATTTTGAAACCTAAAAACCAAAAAAAAATAATTAAAAATACACTTTTTTGAAACCGCCGACAACACATTCTCCATGTTGGTTGATATGTCTGTTCTGTATCTGTGCTGTGACGTCGTACTAGTACAATTTGTAATCTGTGCTATAGTCCGTAGTAGTAAAATGCCGGTGTTACGTTCCGTTTGACGTTTTGACATAAATAACTTTTTAAGATGTCATGAACTATTTATTTACAGAAACGTTCCGTTTTACTCTAGTACGCATGTGTTTAGCGTGTTTCTGTCGTCACATCCTTTCCGAAAGTTACTTCGAGATGTTTTCATCAGTAGAAATAAAAAAATAAAAATACATATTTATAAATCAACTTTATTTATCAAAATCAAGCTCTTAATTTATGATATCGGTAGAATACGTTTTCCTAAGCCAAGTACTTAAGGAAATACTCCTTCAATGTATGAAATTAAATATGAGTCAAGTAGCCTATTCTAGGAAGCGTTTTCGAATAACGTGTAGCGGTCAGTGCGGACATTTCATACAATTCGGTGTCGGCGCTGACGAGCGGTCAGCACGACAGGAAAACCAGCCTTACTCGTGTAGGTACTAACTTCTGTACTTTTTATAGAAAGAAACTCGTTACACAGGTAAACGCACACAAAAGTACGTATTTCAACGGACAATAAAATACACAGAGACGGTTTTCTTTACCTCCACTCTCTATAGTTTGTACCGCTTGAACACGTGGCGAAACATAAAAAAGCCGCCATATTGATTTTTTTTTTGCAAGCTCAACCATAGACAATACTTATGTTTTTGATACAGTAGACAACATGCATGTCAGCATATTTATTTAGTTTAACTTTATATTTTTAGGTATTATTTTACCATTTTCCGTTTGTGTTTTTTTAATATATTCGATCTCAAAATAAAATAATTAATGTTAGTCAAACGAGTATGTACTCATTGTCAGTACCTACATATTGTAATATCATATTTAACAAAAGTTTAATAAGGCTGCCAGTCTCTACCGTTCAAATAATCGGCATTTATTTATATATATACCTAAGCAAAGAGTGTGAAAATACCATTAAGCAATAATTAAATTAATATTTACCGCAAATATTTGCAATATACAAAATATTGTTAACTTTTAAAACAGTTTATCTTCGGCCACCAATTTCATGACTAATATTATAATATTGATTATTATTAATTATAAATGTATACACTCGTTTTAATGGTAATAAATTCATTCAATTACAATATTCTTTTATTTCTCTGTGTGGTGTGTTATGATAAGTATAAATGTAACATTTGATCACCGTTATCACTTACGGCCCGTTTCAATATCCTATCTACCAATAACTATTTGTTAAAAACATTTGTATTTTTATGAAACAAAGTCATATTTGTATCATAAAAACCCGGCAATTATTGGTAGAAAGGTTATTGAAACCGGCTGTTAGGGAACGTGCCCATACCATACATTACTAAATAGTTACTACCCTAGATACCGACACTCCCCGCTATACTTTCTACACCGCGCCGTATTTACTAACATAAAGCGCGTGATTTTCCAAGATATTGATTACGTGACAAAAACCTATGGTGATCAAGCATACTACATTGAAAACCACCTTCCCACCCTACATAGGTCACGTAGTTCCCTCAACAACTACGGGTATTATTTGTGGATAAACCTATACGATTCGAAGCTACTGCGTTAAGGAATTTATTAAATAATATAATATAATAACTATATAAAGGCATAATAATAATATTTAACTGATCCTATGTGGACTTATTAAGTACCTACGGAACCTATAAAAGCTGTACTGGAACTATCATTTACAGTTATGATTCGCAATAAAAAAATTACTCCATGATCTATGCTTTTTTGTCAAATGTCAATGTCATTCACGTTTGACAGTGTCACAATATCAAAAAATTGTATTTTTAGTATTTTTACAATAAGGTCCTAATCTTTATGTTTAGCTATTTTAAATTAAACTTTTTTTATTTTTTATTAAATTTGTTTAATTAACTAATAACTCTCAGCCTAATTTTTAAGATGTCTACAAGTATCGATCAAAAAGCTTACCTTCAAAAGTATTTGACTGGTTCATCGGGTGAAAAGAAGAAAAAGAAAAAGAAAGCATCTAAAGGAACAGGGTCCGTATTTCCAAATAATTTTTGTATTCTGTATAAAATTATATAACAATATTGCACGATTTGGCCCTTGCAATAATGTTTTTTATTAGAGAAACCTGATTATAATGATCTAAACGACTACTACAAATACTATATACGGCTATCAAAAGTAAAATGAAATCTCGAGGGAACAGCACATTTTACTGTGATAAAAAGTAGCCTGTGTTAATCCAGAGTATAAACTTCTACAACACCAAATTTCATTAAAATCCATTCAGTAGTTATTGCATGAAAGACTAACAAACATCCATACATTCTTACAAACTCGCGTTTTTAATATTAGTAAGGATAGTAAGTAAGTAAGTAAGGAAGGATAAATGCAACATAATATTATGATAGTAATTGTCTTTTGGTATCTTTTTAACCCCCAATGAAAACAGATGTATCAAGTTATATGGGTCTGTCTATCTGTGTATGTGTCTGTCCCTGGCATTGTAGCTCCAAAATGGATGAGCCGATTTTGATCAAGTTGGCTTTCTAACATAATTTTTTTTTTTTCAAAAGCCAACATGATCAAGAGTATTCTTAGCTATAATCTATCATCATCAGCTCGCTCATTGCTTGACAATTTGGGGGTTAATTAATATTGTTAATTTTGGTTATTGTATAAAATCATAGCAACCCTATCACTTACTTTGTAATAAGTTTTTGTAAGTGTTTGTAGTTCACAGGGTTATAAATTAAACATTATTAAACAAATAGTTAACAATCTAGTTTTTAAATGTTGTTTCAGATTAAAGATAATAGATGATGACCTGGATTTTTCAAAACTCCGCTCATTGGAGGGCGATGAATTGGATATTCTGGACCAGGGTGAAGATGCACCGCAGATTGCGGGCATTATAGATGAGAGACCAGAGGACGTTAAGAAGTTGGAAGAGTTCAAAACTACCTCAAAATGGAGAGTTATAAACCAGGTGTTTTAAATCATTTTTTTCTGCATTTGCTAAAACTAGCTAATTGAAGACTTATGGTAAATATGTCCTGAAAAGTGAATGCTAAATGTTTTAGATCCAAGGGCGTAGCAAAGGAAAACTTAGAATGCTTATATTGTTCTAATTGGGTATACAACTTTTATGGATTAGTCACACTTGTGTGTGAGGTGTAAAAAACTGAGTATGTAAAATTTCATCGGGCTGCGGGGTTGGGCTGTAGACTTTAAAGTGTCAGTTGTTGAAAAGATTTTCCTTCCAAGGTAGGAGCGCCCTGCCTGTACCTCATATATTGTACACAAAGAAGGATACACTTGTGTATGTTCAAAAGTTGTGGTTGAATTTTTCCTTAATGTTTTGACACTCATGATAACAGACCAAACCATATTACTGTATCTGTTGCTTTCCAGGATGATGGTTTCAACAGTAGATTAAGAATAGAAGAAGTAAAAAAAGACAAGAGAGAAGTGGAGAAAGAGAATGAAATTGTATTTGGTAAAATGTACAGTGATTCAGAAGATGAAAAGAAATATGACTCAGATGCATCTCCTCCAAGAAAAACACAGAACAAGCATAAAAATAATTCACAATCGAAGAAACCCCAAAATAACAGCGATAGTGACTTTAGTCCACCTAGAAAGTCTGACAGAAGAGAGAATGGTGAATCTTCGAGGAATAAAACGGAAAGATCCAGAAAAGATCACTATCAAAGTGACAGAGTGGCAAGTCTTCCTAGAAAATCGGAGAGAAGAAAAAATGGCGAATCTTCGAGCAATAAAACAGAAAGATCTAGAAAAAATCGTCGTAATAGTGACAGTGATGTGAGTCCTCCAAGGAAAATGTCGAAGCAATACGACTTAGACGCTTCTTCACCAAGGAAAGTTAAAGAAAGTACATCTAGAAATAAATATGATAGTGATATAAGTCCTCCTAGAAAAAGCTCAAAAAAATATGATTCTGATGCATCTCCTCCAAGGAAGAAAGATGCAAAGTCTAAAAATAGGTATGTTAATGATGCTAGAAAGAGCTCGAAGAAATATGATTCTGATGCATCTCCTCCCAGACATAGTAAAGATAATAAATCTAGAAAAAAGTATGACAATGATGCTAGTCCTCCTAAAAGAGAAAATAAGCACAACAGAGATTCCGATTCGGATTTATCTCCACCACGCAAGAAAGAAAAGCATAAAGAGAGAGTCCGAAAACCATCAAGATGGGGTCATTTTGAAGAACCGAAATCCAGCAGTCCGACAAGAAAACACAGAAGTAATGATGATTCCGACCTTTCACCGCCAAGAAAGAAAGAATCAAGGTATAACAGATCTGATTCCGATGCATCACCACCAAGAAATAGAACAGAAATGATTGACAAAAGTAATAAACATAAGAAATCAAGAAATGATTCAGATTCGTCTCCACCAAGAAGAGAAAAGAGTAGAAGAAATTCTGACAGTCCACCGCCGTCTAATAAGAAAATGGCTCGGACTCTTGAAGGCAAAATGGCTGGGCTACAAGATGCTATAGCTCTAAAGCGGGAGAATGAAGAATTTAGACAGAGAGAAGATGAGGCTTTCCAGAAAATGTCACATGAAGTCTCGGGGAGAAATGCTCAGGTTGTTTCTAGAAAAAGTAAGTTTCATTTCAATTATAACACAGTGTGGTCAGCCAAATGCGATTTTGAATACTTTGTCATCCTGTTTCCATAGGGAAAACTGAGAAACATAGATTTCAATGTCAGAAATAAGTAAACGTTTAAAAAATAATATTTTATTTAAACAGAAATATTTTTTTTTTCAATTATTTTTTTACTAACAATTGATCGTTATCTAGATGATTTATGCTATGCTTATTATTATAATATAATATTTGAGTAAAATTTGTTATTTGTATTGTCACAAAAAATGTTATTAATTTTGATGAATGTACCTGCAATACTTTTGAAGCATTTTGTTTTTCTGTTTAGGTAAACGTGATACATCAGAAGAGAGACAGAAGCTGAAAGAGAAAGCCGAAAGACAAAAGGAGCTGGATGAGAAATACAAGAAATGGAGCAGGGGGTATGTTGTTAATTTTGTTATAAATAATAAATAAATCATCAGAAGGTTGATTCTGCTAATTAAACCCTGCAATAATAGTTACGATCCAGTCCTGATATGTTAAAAACTACAAAAAGGTATTCTCATAAACGTGAAACCCGTTTTGATTGGTCCAAATTCCAGCTTATAATATCAAGACGATTCATTTATAATTCAATAAAAGTAAAATGAAAGTGTAAGTGAAAAGATAGTAAAGAAAAGAGATAGCGCCAGCCTTCAGCCGCGTGGGTACCTCACACCGTGTAAAAGCGGAGTGGCGCACCCAAGCTTTGCCCAGGGCCACGAACGAGGACGAACTGGCTGAGCCCCAACCTAACCTAACCTGATATTACGACAATTGGGATACCGAAGCCCAATTTTCTTAACTATTTTCCATAAAATCTCGTTTCAGTCAACACGCTGACTCATTTGCATACCCGTCATGTAGAGCGCGCGAGCGGGACAGCCTGAAAATCTAAACGAGATTAAACCGATAATTATTACGTGACTTTGACAATGAGTTAATGCACGAAATTCTACGTGCTCCGCGACCGCATTCTATAACTTAGTCTGATGTATTTTTCAACGAAACACATTAAATCCCACAGACGTGGACGAACCATGCTTCAGTATGAATGGGGCGGCTCGACCGGATAAATCTCACAGAAAATAATGCTTGCGTTGTGTTTCGCCGAGTGAGTGAATTTACTGGAGGCCCAAGGGCGGTTGAGGATTTTGAGGACCAGGAACGCACGTGCCCTACACCAGAGGGCTTACAAGTGTAACTCCTCTGATGTTGCGAGTGTCGATGGGCTGCGCTAATCGCTTACCATTTCATATCATTACATATAATCTCTTACAATAATTTTTGCAGTTTAAAACAAGTGGAGGCCCAAGAGGAGCGGGTCCAAGACTTTCTTCATGAGGCCGCCAAGCCCCTGGCCAGGTATAGAGAGGACAGAGACCTGGAGACACGACTCAAGGACGAAGAGAGAGAGGGAGATCCGATGTTGCAGTATGTTAGAGAAAGAAAACGAGAGAGGGGTGAGATGGGACCTGGTGAGTTTTGTTTTTATTTTATAAAAGCTGTGTTTCGCTCTGAGATGAAAGTCATTTAACTATTTAGAATTTAGATTGAAAATTCTTTCGTATAAAAAAAAACTTTTCGAATGGAGATCATGTTGTCAAGATTATGTAAAATATTCAGTATAATGCAACAGTAAAAAATTATGCATTCTCAGAGCATGTTTTTCAATTTCCTGGACAAGTTTAAATTAACGGATATAATACTGTTGAAATCACTAGACAGTGATTCGATGTCGAGAATATTTTACATCAATGATGTTTCAATTTAATTTTGTGATTTTTCCGCAACATAATCAGCCTGATTAGGTTATAATTTAAGTTATATGAACGTACATACTCCATAAGTGAAGAGCGCTATTGTTTCATATTATTGTAAAGCGCCTTACTCACGGTCCAGCCTGCAAATCCAGTACCGGTACTAATGACCGACAATAAATATATTTTTATTTTTGCCTACAAGTCCACTTCAAGGCCGCGGTATTGGATTTGTAGGCTGGACTGTGAGTAAAACACCATACTCACCGTCGAACCTGTAAATCCAATATGAAGCGGACTTGTGGCCAAAAATTATAATTGATTGACACTAATGACGGCTATTTGTACCGGTGCTGGATTTGCAGGTTGGACAGTGAGTAGGCGTTTAAGATTGTATTTCATAATTTCATATTTATCATGTTATAGAAGAGGATAAAAACTACAATTCTTTTCACAGAGAAACCGACATTCAAAGGTAACTTCCCACCGAACAGATTTAACATTCGTCCAGGCTATCGGTGGGACGGAGTGGATAGGTCCAATGGGTACGAGTCCAAATACTTCCAACACCAGAGCAAAAGGAAAGCCCAGGAGGAGGAGGCTTACAAGTGGAGTACGGAGGATCTGTAATGAAATAAAAGATTTAGAGATGTTTTTATTTTATTGATCCTTTTTGCCAACCAATAATACTATAAAATGAATTTCTTGCAGTTATCTTACTATTGCTTTCGAAATGCAATAGTAATAGCAAGATATAGTATAAAATACTATTGACTAAGTGCGCAATGTTCCGCGACTAGGAAAACAAAAATTTTTGGAGGTTATACCACCACAAATAAAAAATTTGTTTATTTTAGTATTTTTCTTACCCTTACTAAAAATAAGTTTTTAAGACAACCGTATTTTCTCGAAGCACACCAACTAATGTCCACGGTACACCAGTGTGCCGCGGTACACACTTTGCGGAACACTGGACTTAGGTATTAGAAATTGGAATCCCTGGATCAATATTTTTATTTATTAATTACCGACTGTAGATTCCAATTATCCTGATATTTTATTATTCTTTTGTTTATAATCTTAAAATAAAATAGAAGTTCAAAGAAGAGAAGTTGCACTAATAGTGTGTATCTATAAAAACAAAAGCAAATCTTACTATAGAGCGAAAAAATGCTTGAAAACTTCAAAGTAATGCTAGAAGGGCTAATATATTATATTTGATAAATAGATACCTATGTAGCGAATCTAGATTTACTTTAATTTGATATTTTTATTGATTTTTAAATTAAAAATAGAAAATATAGTGTCAAAATATGTATTTGGCAACATTCAACATTTTTCTATTGTAACGGTAACATTGGCATTTGACACTCAGTTTTTTTTTCAATTTTGGTTGCGATTTGTTCACAAAACGTGTTTTGCAATTTGCCGTATTATTTTGTTTATTCGCGCATCTAAACGTCTATCATATGCATCAAATCTTATAAATATTAATTAAATATATTTTTTTGCACAAAGCAAACGTTTTACCAAACGAAACTCGTGCTACAAAGTAAAGAAATACAAAAATGGTTGTAGTGTCTTCAACATTCGCTGCGCCCGATCAAGGTGTACTTTTGCAAACCCCTGGCACAAAATTAATTGTAAACGACCAAGAGTTGGGCACCGCGACCCTATATATCACAGAAAAGTATGTACATACTAACCAACCTTATATTTATACAAAAAAACTTTATATTTGTTGATCCAATGTTAGTGCTTCTAGGATTTTTTTTGCAATTACTTAATTTTTAGCAACGTGATGTGGGGTGGAGGCACCAGTGTGGCCGGTGGACCTTCCCCGAACATCTCTCTGCTCTACCCGAGCATCTCCCTCCATGCTATCCAGAGAGACCCATCTCCAGCTTTATACATGGTGCTGAATTATGAGTTAAGGTGAGTGAAAAATGCTTATAATGAAGGCTACAAATCAATAATACTGCGGCTATTTAGTTAATGAAAATGCTAAGAGTAAGAAAAATACGAATAATAATTTTGGGTCTGACTGACCAATCCTACTACTATTATAAATGTGAAAGTTTGTGAGGATGGATGGATGTATGGATGGAGGAATGGTTTGTTACTCTTTCACATAGAAACTACAATTTAGTTAAAATTCTAAGTATCCAAAAGTAGTATTTATAGATGTATCATTAAAAATGTATTGATTATCTCAACTTCTCTGATGGATGGATTTGAATTAATATAATTACGGAAGATGAAATGTGAATAAAAATTGTATAATTTAATAGTAGTTTGGTTTGTAGTTGCCAGTTTTTTTAAACAGCGGGTCATAAACTGCAATGTTTTTTTTTTAAATTTTGAATGAACTTTTAACAAGTTTTCTATGTTTGAAAGAAGTCTATATTACTCTGCCATATAATTTGATTTGTAAAAGTAGCAGTAAGTTTTCCAAATAAATAAAATATTTATGTTTTGTTATGTGGCTTTAACTTTACAACAATTACAGATTACCTGGACTCCAACAGCCGGCTGAGCAGCAGGAAGATGATGATGAGGAATTCGATGCTGACGACCAGCCTATCACACAACTGAGGTAATTGCAATGAATATACACAAGATATCACACTATCGCTCGAAATGTATCCTCACTGATGAGTCCTAAAAATGCAAGCAATTGCCCCTGGGCAACATACCGAACATGCTAGGCAAAAGTGTAAAAATAATACAGTAACCATTCTAAAAAAGCATGGATTATCTTATTTTCGGTAATATTTATTAAAGATTTAATATTAATAATGAATATTACCGAAATAGGTTTTTACCTAAATCTTAAAACATGAATAAAGCGCTATTTAACGTAAATATCTTAATCACATGGGCGTATAGAACTATCATTTTCAATAATTTTTAATACAGTTAAACCATGTATGCTAATGGTCATTGGCAATCTTCGTTTTTCCACAAAATGACAGACCATGTATGAAAAATGGGAATTGCCAAAAGATATTGAGGTAGTATTGTAATTATATATTAAAATATTCTTCTATCAGTGGTTTTGAATAACATTATGCTAACAAATCACATTCAGATTCATCCCGCAAAACGAGGCAGACCTCAGCCCGATGTACTCCGCCATGAGCCATGGTCAGGCGCTACACCCGGACCCCGCTGACAATGTTGACGATGAGAACTACATGGACGGTGAAGACTTCGATGAGGCTTTTGAAGATGGTGAGTGATGTACTTAATACCAAGTACAACACCCTTACTAAAAACCACGAGAGAGAATAACTTATGTAAACAATGATAATCTGTCAAAATGAAATTAATTCTAAATTCAAATAACCCAAAGTAACGTGGAATGAGGGTGTTTGATATTTTTTCTGCCGTTAGGGGGTAGACCCAACGCTCACAAAGTATCATCTGGTGGCATAAGTGGCAAAAACGGCCAATAAGAATTTTCGATTCTTTTTGTTACCAGGTCGAGCTTAGTAGCCTTGTGTCAAAAAGCTGTCAGATGTCATGAATTTACTAATACACCCATATATATAACTTATTTTCATTAATTTTTATTTTATTTATATATGTTCTGTATATTACTTTTTATTAAAAAATAAAAAAAAAGAGGCTAAGAAACATTGGCTTTGCATATCATTCTGTTTTTGTACTAGTAATTATAACTTGTATCTGCATGAGGTACCCATAAAGTAATTGCATGAGCCATTCCCTGCACTGTACGCCATCAGCTTTTCACTGAACATCTGCTGCATCACTCTGACGCTGGCAACTCCTATTACAAGGAAGGCTATGCCAAAAGAAGAAGAAGAAGATGATGAATTGTCAACATTGATTTGCTGACATTTTTTTATTTTGTCTCGTGAATTTGTCTGCAGTGAAATTGTCATGTTTTGTTCTTAATTAAAGCCACCAGAAAAGCACTGTGTTATTGTAAGATTCCAATTTTGCTATTTCTGTGAGTGTGTTTGGAGACAGGGTATGCATTTTCATTTGATAGAGCAATTTTTTTTATGAATATGAACCAGGAAACGAGCAGACGGATCGCTTGATGGTAAGCGATTACCGCCGCCCATGGACACTCGCAACACCAGAGGAGTTACACTTGTGATTTGTAACACCAGAGGGCTTCAAGTTCAAGCCATAGCTGGTTCGAATCCCGCCCAAGGAACAAAAAGTTTTCTGTGTTATTGGGTCATGGATGTATGAATTATATGATATGTACTTAAATATGTATATAAAATAATAAAAGTCTTAAATACATGTGTCATGTATAGTATAAAATAATTATATATACTTTCAGTTGTCGGGTCTCAGTAACGCAAGTTCTACGGGTACTTAGCATGGGGCCAGATTGATGTGCTGTGAAGCTTCCTCAGATTTATTATTTCACTAAATGTAAACAACTTGAGAAATAATTCAGAATACAAACGATACTTTCAGACGAGGAGTTCGAGGATGCTGAGGAGACTAACGGCTCGGCGGAGGAGGCGGCCGCTCGACTGAGACAGATGCGCTTGGAGAACGCCAATGGATTACAATTTGAAGGTATATATATAGTTGTTGTGGCATGCTTCGGCACGATTAGCTCGACCGAAGAGACGCGCGAAAAACCTATATATAACTGATTGAGTGTGGAAGTGGAGTGGAGAGTGTAAAAAAATGTGGATAGTATAAATACGACTGGTTTCGATTAGCTCATCACCAGCTGCCCAAATTTAGAATGTCAAAATTTTGACATAAGAACTTTTTTAATTGTGTTTTAAAATGGTCAAGCGTCAAAATGAAGCCCATTCCCACTTGTCAGTTGGCAGCTGGTTGATGATGAGTTAATCGAAACCGGTCGTGTTTATATGTAAATATATTATAAAAACCTAAAAAAGAAGTGGAAAAGTGTATAAAAAAGGTTGTGTGATATTATTATGGACAAAGAACCAAAAATGCACGTAATCAGTTATCACAACGCCGAGCGCAAACGAGTTAAATGTTAATCTTGAAAATGTAACTTTATTATTTATAGATTGACATAAGACATGGTGACGCGTACAATACTTTGCTCTGTGGTAAAAAAAAAACAATGCGCCTTTGCAGGACGACTAAAAGATATGAAACATCCAAATTATGATTTTGAACAAATCGTCTAATTTATTTTTTTTATAAATATGGCTTTACGGCTTAAAACCAATGCCAGTGTCAAGTTATAAAGGCGGGAAAATAGAATTTTCGTTCGATGTTTTCAACAACGTTTTTCTAAATCGTCAAGTCCAGTCTAGTCAAAGTCGTCAGTGCAGTCAATGAGTCAAGTAAGTCAATTCAGTAAAGTGGTAGAAGCTTTACTAAAAGTTCCTAGAGGCTTTTTGACGGAACACAAAATAGCATACTTTTGAAGTTGTGTACCACTTGCCCACACTTGTGCACGTCAGCGAATATTTAATGGTCAATATTCTACTAATATTACACAGTAAGAACCGAAATAACACAAATATTATGAGGAAATGCAAAAACAACAACGTCACTTCCACATCCCGCCAAAACAAGCCAAATTTAAATATTTTCATTCGCTATACTTTACCATCTATTTTACTCAAAAATTATAATTCTTTTTGTTTTTCAGACTGCGACGACGCCGAGGCGACTGAAGAGTGATCTGAGTAATATAATAATTGCTTCAATTGAATGTACTGGCTTTCGTCACAACTCCACAGTATTGTTTCTAAAACTTTAATTATTATGACACTGTTTGTATGAATGTGACAAAATGTACCCGAGGCTGAGAGCTCAAACCCACGAAAGTTTTTATGTGGTCGCGACAGAAAAAACCGCACTATAAATAGAACTCTGCGCTAATACAATAGAGCTGAAAATTAAAGTGTCAAATGTCAGATTTGTCTGCAGTAAATGATTTTCAGCTCGATTGTATTACCGCAGAGTTCTATTTACAGTGGAGTTTTTTCTGTCGCGTCAACAAAAACGCCTGTGGGAACGTAGCCTTACGGTCGAATTCTCAAAGGCTACATAAAAATACGGCTGTTTTATACCCACTGTTTTAATAAAGTAACGACCATAAAAACCCAAAACACTATTAGATTGTACGATTTATTTACATCTCATTTCCCGTAATTATTCTAATTCAGATCTATAGAGAAGCGGAGATATTCAATAAATTGTTAACCTTATTTTATATGAATATTCGTTGAAATGAGTTAAAATAACCCCACCTGCAGATATGCGATCTGTGCTGTTGATATACAGATGCAATGGGGGTTTTTGATTTTATTTCTGCAGGACAGCCAGACCCGACTCGTACAATGCGCCATCTGCACGCTTAGCATGACCAGTGACCACTGTAGAAATGCGTTTTGTCTAAACAAGAATAGACATATTGACAGATAATATAATTATATATTATATAAAAATAAAAACAAAGACAAAATTACAGCTTTCCTTTGTCAATCTGTCAATCTGTCTATTCTTCCGTAGAATGAAACTATTTCTACGGTGGTTATCCTAGATTATAAGAATTTTCGATTCTTTTTCTGTCACCAGATGGCGCGTCGTATTTAGGTCGGATCTGTCGTGTCCCTCATTACACTTACATCTAACCTAATTGATTCTTGTGTTTGTGTTCCATAGATACCGGTAGTATCCAGAACGCCGGAGAAAATTCAGAGCACTGAAAATAGAACTCTGCGCTAATACAATAGAGTTGAAAATCGATCTGTCGGTCTGTCATATGACATTTGATTCGACGCTCGTGTGTCCGATTTTCAGCTCTATTGATTAGCGCAAAGTTCTGTTTTCAGTGCCCCGAGTTTTCTCCGGCCTGCCGGATTCCGGATCATATAGTCCCAGCCTAACTCACAGTCCACTGTGGAGATCTGCTATATAGAACGACTGCGACTCGAGAGCCCCTTTGATTTAAGTAGGGCTTGAGTATTTGGCCGTAAGCTGGTGAACACATTCGTCATGTATCCGACATATAGAAAATTTCAAATTTCGAAGCTTTTATTCCACGATTCTTCTTTTGGATTTGTCAATTGAAAACTTTGCCAAAATTGTTTTCTCAATAGAAAACTTGATTTCTGTATTAACGTAGTAGTCAATTTATACTTGCGTAGATGTGAAGCGCAGCGAGGCGTCAATCTGAGAACGTAATAAACCAAATTCACTCTTATAATAATATATCTTCACTCCACGACGTAAAACACATATTCCTTTGTGGATAGAAAAGAAGCGTATATTGACACTTCGATGTAATAGGCTACTTGACTGATATTTAATTTCATACATTGAAGGAGTATTTCCTTTAGTACTTGGTTTGGGAAAACGTATTATAGCGATATCATAAATTAAAAACGTAAGATTGATAAATAAAGTTGATTTAAAAATATGTATTTTTGGTTTTATAATTTCTACTGATGAAAACACATGAAGTAACTTCCGGCAAGGATGTAACGGCACAAACACACTAAACACATGCGTAGTAGTGAAACGGAACGTGTTTCGGTAAATAAATAGTTCATGACATCATAAAAAGTTATTTATGTTAAAACGTCAAACGGAACGTAACACCGCCATTTTACTACTACGGACTATAGCACAGATTGCAAATAGCACTAGTATGACGTCACAGCACAGATAAACTATCAACCAACACGGCGAATATGCTTTCGGCGTTTTTAAAAAAGTGTATTTTTTTAATATATTTTTTGTAGATTTTTAGGTTTCAAAATAATGTTATATTATTTTTTTGTGTGTAATGAAACAATTATAAAGCGGTTAGGACATAAATAAAAACAAGGTCAAGTAGCCTATTCGGACTCTGCGCTATTATGAACTGATCTTAATGCATAATTATTATGTTAGTTTAGTATAAATTATAGTAAGGAGTAAATGTTGAATGTATTAAAAGAATTTCTGTTTGTATCTCCCAGTGTAAGAAGTACTGGCTCTTTGTAAGTTTTTAATAAATAGGTACTATAGAATTGGTTTTTTATTAGAATATTTTTGAGGTCTCCTAACACAGGTTTATACTTAAAAGGATACCCTAGCAACTTGTATGTTATATGAGGTCTTTACCTATGAAATTGTCGTTTTGTATGAAAAAATTTAAATGGTTTTTTTTAATGTAAGTATTTTTTATTTGTATTAATCGAAGTAATCACCCATGCAATCAATGCATCTTTGCCAACGCAGTGGCAGTTTATTGATGCCCTTCTTAAAGAAATCAGCTGGACGGGAGGCAACAAATTCTTCAAAGGCATTTTGTACTGCCTCTCGGGTATTGAATTTTTTTCCCGCCAAGAAGTTATCCAAATTAGGGAAAAAGTAGTAGTCTGTAGGCGCAAGGTCTGGTGAGTAGGGCGGATGACGGAGAGCTGCCAACCCCAGTTCATGCAACTTGGAGACTGTCTGCTATGCAGTATGAGGTCGCGCGTTGTTGTGCAGGAGCAGCGGAGACGAGCGATTAACCAATGCTGGTTGGAGATGTGCCAGCTTTTCCATCATTGTGTTCAGTTCTTCACAGTACACATATGCAGTAATGCTCACCCCGTTTGGTAAGAAGCTGTGATGAATCACACCGGCGCTAGACCACCAAACAGTGGTCACTTTTCTAGGGGTAAGTTTTCGTTTAGGGCATTGTTTAGGTGCTGAACCAGGATCCAACCAACTTGCTGAGCGCTTGCGGTTATCAAACAGAATCTATTTTCATCGCAGGTAACAATGCGGTTCCTTCATTTGTGTGTCTGTTAATTGAGCAGTGCAAGGCACGTCACGACGCGTACTTCGCGCTGGCGATCATTGAGTTCGTGGGGCACCCATTTGTCAAGCTTTTTTACCTTGCCAATTTGACGCAAATGGATCAATATTGTTTTGACGCTAACGTCGAAAGCTGCTGCTAATTCAACCGTAGATTCTGTATCATCAGCTACCACAATCGCCTTTAATTCGTCATTGTCGACCAAAGTCTTCGGACGACCGCGAGGTTGATTTTTCAGGTCGAAATTTCCAGAAAGGAAGCGAGCAAACCAATAACAGGTGGTGCGTTGGTTTGTAGTGTTAACTGTTAGCTCCGTAAACGTCGTTGATGTTGCGTGCCGCTTGTGCCGCGTTGCTACCACGACGGTACTCATATTCCATAATTACTCGAATTTTTAACGTATCCATGATGACGAAAAAGATTGAAATGCGATGAAAATGTAACACTAATCAATAAACAAATGACTACTTTTGGAAAAAGAATTCCATGTTTTTAAAATAAAATTAATTTGAAATTAGAATTCTTAGCCAAACAAAAATTATTTTGATTTGAAATGGCCAGTACTGCAGAACGGCAATTTCATAGGTAAAGACCTATTATTTGTAAGAGATACAGAATAAACATTTTTTCATTCATTTTCATTCATTTTAGTAATTTTACCATTCAAGTATCTTGCGTTTGTTTAGTTAGAAATGCGAGCCATGTAATATATTATGCAAAATTGGGAAAATTCTAAGTTTTGTAATGGGTATTTTTTTCTCTAATTTCACAGGGAGTTTTTATGAAAGTGTCCAAGTGTTGCGGTTCTTTACACAACGCCGAAATCCCCAAACATGTATCTATAAGGAGTCAAGAGTTCTGTTCAGTACTTTTTAATCCAGGGTATAGGTACCTTGGTGCAAAATCTTACTTTTTCACACACTATATGTGTCCAATTGTCAATACATTTTGAGGAGCTCCTTCGATTCCTAATGGATCCCACCATCAGGTCACCACCTTGGTATTAAACGGACCAAATTGGAATTATACCCTGTTCCTACAGCAAAAAAAGAAATTTGAAAATCGCTCCACAGACGGCGGAGTAATCGTTGAACATACCCGAAAAAAAAACAGCCGAACATACAACCGCCTGCTTTTTTTGAAGTCGGTTAAAAATCAAGCCGTCTGGGAGCTTTTATCTAAAACGCTGCCTAACCTAACCCGTTGAAGAAAACAATGTATGGTGGGAGTGTTTCGCTTCTAAAGGTCTACAAAAAGACTCGTGACCGCATATTATAATATTATGTCTATCTTTTAGGGAGGTTACTATACCCATTCTAAGTTTAAAAAAAAACACAAAATATAATGTGGTATTATCAAAAGCTATTTAGACGGATACTATATGAATCATTATATAGGAGATTATATCTAGGGGATACATATTTTACTCAGAGCTATTACTATTAGGTCATCACATATTATGAAATTGGCGTTTTGTAAAGGAGGAACATAAAGTCGATTTTTTTTAAACATAATATATTTATTTAATCAAAGTAGGTATATACCATTGCTATCTATGCCCTTTTGCCATCTCATAGGTAGTTCATTAATCCCTTTACTAAAAAAAAACCATTCGGACAGGAATCAATAAAATCTTTGAAGGCGCTTTGGACTGCCCCATCGGAGTTGAATGTTTTCCCTTGCAAGAAGTTATCCAAATTTCGAAAAATATAATCTGTTGGAGCAAGGTCCGGGGAGTACGGTGGATGTCAGACATTCCAATTGAAGCTCTTCTAATTTGGTAGCCGTCTGTTGTGCAGTGTGTGGTCTAGCGTTTTCCTGAAGCAGCAGTGGCCAGCGATCTTTTCCATCATGATTTGCAGTTGCTGGCATTAGACATCTGCCATAATCGTCAGGCCAGATTTAAAAAAGCTGTAGTGAACGACACCGGCACTAGTCCACCAAACGCTCACAAGTAACTTTTAAAGTCAATTTTCGCTTGGGGCAGGCTTTGACGTTTGAGCGTTTCCGATTATCGTACAGGATACACTTTTCATCACAGGTAATGATTCAATTTAAAATCCCAACATTATTGTGCCGGTTGAGTAATGTATCGCAGCTGTCGACGCGCGCGTTTGTCGGTTTGCTGCAAGCTGCTTTCAAGCTTTTTCACCTTCCCAATTTGCTTCAGGTGGGTTAAAGCAGTTTTATCACTAACAGCGCAGTCTGCAGCTAACTCGAACGTGGTTTGCGATAGATCCGCTGCCACAATACCCTTCAATTCTTCATTATCAACTTTGGTCTCCGGCCGTCCTCGGGACTTGGTCTGCAGATCGAAATTTCCAGAATGATAACGTTGGAACCAAAAACGCACTGTGTTCGCGACTCCACCGCCAAACACATCATTAATCCTTCGAGCCGTTTCTGCAGCACTAGTGCCACGGTGGAACTCGTACTCGAAAATAATACGATATTTCAAGTTTTAAATTTTTTAAACAGAGTGACGCAAAGAAAAAACCAAACGAGAAAAAAACTAAAAACTAAAACTAAAAAAATTGGAATTCCTAACCGAAGAAGATATATTTGAGATCAATGTGGCCAGTACGACAAAACACCAATTTCATATGATACCTATGAATTTCATATGGACCTAATATATTGCAGATATATTTGCTATAGAAGCTTTTTCCAATTTCCCTGTCTCCTATAATGCAAAACATATATGGTTACCCTTTATATTCCTATATCGGGGTATACCGAATTTCCATTAATTATTTTTTCAATAGGATGCACCGTTTTCCAGTTACAAGCGATTGTAGGAATTAAGAAAATTCTGGATTTTCCGATTGTATATAGTATAGTAAAATTAAAAAAAAAGTAAAATATAATATATAGTAAAATGGCGGTTTACATTCCGTTTGACGTTTTGACATAAATAACTTTTTAAGATGTCATGAACTATAAAAAAAAAGAAACACGTTCCGTTTCACTACTACGCATGTGTTTAGCATAGATGATGAGTACTACTACTGAAAGGGTTTATTGTGTTTGTGTCGTAGCATCCTTGCCGGAAGTAACTTCGAGGTGTTTTCATCAGTAGAAATTAAAAAACAATAATACATATTTTTAAATCAACTTTATTTATCAATCTTAAGTTTTTAATTTATGATATCGCTAGAATACGTCTTCCTACGATAAGTACTAAAGGAAATACTCCTTCAAAGTATGAAATTAAATATGCGTCAAGTAGCCCATTATAGGAATTAGGAAATTCTGGATTTTTGCAAATTCTGGATTTTCCAATTTCCTTTCCTCCTATTATTTAGAAAATCTATGGTTACCGGGGGTATATTTCGATAAAATGCACAGTAACCATAGGCAAAAACGGTGCATTTTTCTAGTTACAAGCGATTATAGACAGTTCTGAGTTTCCAATTTTTTGTTCTCCTATCATGCAGAAAATATAATATGGTTACCGGGGTTTGTACCAGGGGTGTATTCTGACAGCAAAATATGCAAAAGAAATTGGGAGTTTTAGAGTCACTGTTTAAAAAGCGGCGACCACAAACCAAAATACTATTAGATTGTACAATTTCTCGTAAATATTTAATTTCCAAATATTCAAATATCACAGTATTAATTACCCCATGTCCCATATCTGAAATATGTGACCTATGTCGTGATCCAGATGTAATTAATTACGCTTAGGTACTTGTCGCCGTGGGTAAAAATCCCATAGTAAAATACGCCAAATTCTTTTCATTACTTTTTTGGTAGGATGCACTGTTTCAGAGATGAAAGTGATTTTACAAAAAAAAAAATGATAGCCATTTTTTTTTGTTCAGTGTTGCTTCAGTATTTTACGTAAGAATATTGCTCACAAAATTTATTTCGTTTCGTGGTTTTTACTTATCCTATTTTTGGGTAGTCGAATAAAACAGAGGCTACACTACAGTTTTATTAGGAAAACACAATACATACTTCATTTATTTTAACAATAAAGAACGCCGTGTGACGTACATTTGTACTGGAGGCTCCGCTAGCGCCGCGCGTGAACAAGACACAAGTCACAATTAAACGCGTATGATAGGAAATAATGTTTGTTCTTTATTGTGTTACTATACAATATAATATACTTTATAAGGCTTGTGTCTATATAAACAGTTGAATTAATAAGAACAAATGTGTTTTTTATTATATAGAAATTCAAGGACATTAAAATGGAAATGCATTTTTTTTTAATTTACACCAAATCTAACGCGTGTACACAATACAATTAAGCTGTAAACGCGCGGCGCTCACACGACGATTCGCTTATAACTATTTATAACCATTAAACTAGCTTCCTCCTTACAATATAACGTTACATATAGTAACTAATATACAACATAGCCACGTGGATGTGCGTATTTACAGTTTGGAAACTATTGAGTCGGCAACAATTTCATTTGTATGGTCAGTAAATAAAGATTCAAAAAATATTCCGGTTTGAAAATCCTGGTAATATGAAAATCCAGTAAAAGTCCCAGGTCGATCACGAAATATTAGTAAGGCCAGAAAAATCCCAGGTTGACCAAGAAATATTTGAGGTTGGCCAGGAAAAATCCCGGGTTGTGCAACTTGTTATCCGACTAAAAAGATTTTACATTTGAAAAACATTTTTAATCTTTACTTATTGACTTTTTTATTTGATTTTTATTTCGCTCCTTGAACTATGTGTCATACAATAATACATGTCTAAATAGAGAGAAAAATATTCGCTACTAGTATGTTAGAGCATTTACAACAATTACTTACTAGTTATTATATTCAAATTTCGTCGTTTGTATCAACATTATACACAATTCTAAACTTTTTATCAAAGATAAATGCTCTCCTTCTAAATATTTATAACTTAGCTGCAATAATAATGCCATATCAAAAATATCTTCCAAAGATTTGAATTCCAATATTATCTTAGCTTAAAAAATACTTAAACTATAATCAGCGTTGTAATTATGCAATTTATTTATTTCAATTAATATTTTCAAGCAACGCAAATAAACTTCAATTTTTGAAATTTCATGCATGAAATTATCCAATAATATTAATGTAACTATAATGAAACCCATAGAAGTTTCCTACTATAACATAGTATGAAACCCATAGAAGTTTCCTACTATAACATAGTATGAAACACATAAAGTTTCCTACTATAACATAGTATAAAACACATAGAAGTTTCCTACTATAACATAGTATGAAACCCATAGAAGTTTCCTACTATAACATAGTATGAAACACATAGAAGTTTCCTACTATAACATAGTATGAAACACATAGAAGTTTCCTACTATAACATAGTATGAAACCCATAGAAGTTTCCTACTATAACATAGTATGAAACCCATAGAAGTTTCCTACTATAACATAGTATGAAACATATAGAAGTTTCCTACTATAACATAGTATGAAACACATAGAAGTTTCCTACTATAACATAGTATGAAACCCATAGAAGTTTCCTACTATAACATAGTATGAAACACATAGAAGTTTCCTACTATAACATAGTATGAAACACACAGAAGTTTCCTACTATAACATAGTATCTATAATGATCAACTATTGATTGTATTTTAGTCAAATTCTATGAAGAATATTCACAAAACCTCCTGTTTTGGTCGAGTTTTGAAGAAATAATATGTTTTTTCGTCTTATTCTCGAAGGAATTTGACCAACGCAAAAACATTCTTAATATATAGTAAAACACAACCAGTGAGATAAAATCTAGTTTTAGACCGCATTCGACCAAACTAGAATACATTTTATCATTGAAACATTCGGCTAAAATGTTTCATTTATAATAGATATTATTCTTGGTCAACTTTGAAATCCCCGCTCTAAAAATCTCCTGGGATTTCTTTAAACAAAATCGAATGCGATCTTAACAAATTGTGCTATGTTTAATATAATACTACTATTTTATATTATGACTCCAGAAGAAAACCTTTATACTAAATGTATATTCTACGGCATATTATTTTGCATTCACGACTACAACTGACAAAATGTACAATTTTATTTAATTAGTAAATAACCTTATACAATCCACTGGCATAACAGACAAGTACAGAAGCGACATCTCTTTCGCACATTTTAACAACGAGAAATAATGTCATGCCTTTCTATAAATTCACGAGTCTTTTTAATATTTGCAAGAGTTAGAAATAGTAGCTATTGTTTTATAGAGGTGTTATTTTTTTGAGAAAATGAAGAAAGAAAATGTTGCATATTGATATTTTTATTAACATTAAATTATAAAAGTTCCACGTGACTACGTAACTTTGTGGGATTATTTAAATAATATAAAATTAAGATCAACAAAAAAACCTTCCTGGCCACCAGATTTAAATCGAATAAACTTTTCGAAATCGCATTTACTTTGCATGTTTTTAAATTGTTTAAAATCATGCGAAGTATATGCATGCAGTTAAAAATGTTTATGATTTTTTAAAGACTACTTTGATATGATTTTTGATCTCCAGTCTACAATTTTAAAAGTTTTTCATCGTTCACGTTATACTGTAAATGAAGTGATATTTAATTTAACCATGAAAATAAAGATAACTTCGATATGAAAACCCAACTGTCGTAACTATATGTGATCATAATCGTCTTTCGGACAGCGCGGTGTCACATTCACACACGAGTCTAACGCGCGTGAGCGAGTGAGACAGCGCGGGGACCGAAAAAGGATTTTGATCACAACTAGTTACGTGAATTGGGCTTCCAATTATAAGAATAATGAATATAAATCCAACAATAACACAGGCAACGTTTGAATGAAAAAAGCGCTATTAATGAACGTTTTTTCAAATCATACCAATAATTACATTAATATCAACAATTCAATTAATATATTTCATTTGTTTTAGTTTACATCGTCAACCATTCAACTTTTATGTTATTTATACAATCCCCACCGGCGGACAGACAGCAAAATGCTACGGAACATGAAAAACGAAAATTATATTAAAAAATATACTTTATATTAATAAAACGATCGGTTAGTTAGCTTCAAAACACTTATCAATTTAAAATGGATGTAGACTTATTTGCTTTTAAAATTGTCAAAATTGACACCTGGACTGATCTTCATATTAAGAGGCCCGTGCCACAATATAAGGGACTGTGGTAGCTGATGATGGTAGCTTTGATAAAGAATCAGTGTTATGAAGCTTCCAACCTTTTGACGATATATTAGTCATATTTTAAGTCAATTAAAATTGACCAGTCTAAAAAATGTTTATCATGTTCTTTGTAGGTCAAATTGTTTATAAATTTCGTTTTTCAAAGCTGAAAATACCCTTTACTAATACTACAGGGCGATTTTTAAACAAATCTCCGTTAAATAAACCACATTTTTCGTATTTGAACCGACAAAATATAGATACACAACTATGAGGTCTGTAAGTACACATATAGTTTGGCCACATCTAGTAATGGTGCAACCACGCCGCAGTATTTTTGGCTAGGCAACAATTTTTCGAAAGGACAATCCCAATCCCAATCCCAGTAAAGGATCTTTTTTATGGAACAAGACCGGGCAAACGGGCCGACGAATCGCCCGATGACAATGACGTGAGTACCGGTGAGTACAGGTGCTTGGCCAGAGCTAAGCACAAGGCAAGCGTTATTTCACACCGACTTTCTTTGGATATATCTAGTCAAGAGCATGGTTCTTATACGAAATATTGCTTTCTCAACAACCTGTCGTGTGGTCGCACCATAACCGATACTAGCGAAGATAATCTCTCACCTTTAAACCTAGTCCAAATTTTATTTTTTTATTATGAAAAATAAATATTCCAATTTTCATATTATTGACCCATGTTGCTCGGTTTCTAACAATTGTGGATCTATATTTCATTCTTAGGTTTCTTACAAACCACCTGAAACGAACCGTACCTAGGGTTTACAGGGTGTTGAACGCTTTTGACATTTTAATGATAACATACACTATAGCGTAGGCACTAAATGACGTAACACGTTTTATGGACAAGAAAAGGTTTTTACCGCGTTGATTAACCTCTCGACAGTTTGTCTGTTTGTTATCTATCTTAATTGAAATTTGTTGGAGAAGGACACTACTTTATCGCTGCATAATGTACAGTTTATACGTTGCGGGAAACATCTACACATTGTGTATTCAAAACAAAAACACATATACAAGGGGCGTTTATCGGTATTCGATTCTCGTTCCAGAAATATCACATGGTCCCTTAAATTTTGACCAGATTATCCTAAAAAAAATTACGTCGATTCACAACCGTGAGGCGGTCGCGTGACCTTAAAAGCCGACGCGGCTAGCGAGTCCATACTTAGTGAGAGTTGTCAGACAATGTTAACCATGTTATTTTTCCGTAAATTACAAGAAATTTTAGTATATATATTATAATAATACACATTTACGTAGGTAATTACATATTACCTACGTAACTGTGTATTATTATCCAAATTTAATTTTCAAGCTAATACTAGGCTTTAATATTACGTGAGTAATGACAGTATGCATAAATAAAAATGTTCGTAATTGAAAGAAAAGTAACATGATTCTGATATATGATCTGGACATTCATTTCATAATTAACGTGGTAGGGCATCACGTAGGGACAATTCCGTAAGTGTTATTATTAACCTATATGGAAATTTGAATTTGAATTAACGCTTCCTGCCAACTCTAACTACACAGGGACACTCTCGTACTGGCGTACGCGCCGGTTTTCAAGGTCACGAGTCCGCCGCGCAGTATAGGCGCGCGATTATGCATAAGATTCGAGTATTTTTGTAGAATGATCTGGTCAAAGTTTAAGGCCACATGTTATATTTTTGGAACGACAATCGAATGCTGATCACGCAACTTATATCTATTTTTGTTAACGAACCACCTGTACATCATTCGGATAAAAATACATCCAGTATTCCGTATCACGTCACTTATTATCTACTTCAGGACAGTCAGAAGCCCACCCAACACAATTTACCATCACGCGGAAGTCGTTAAGGCTGTATCACTGATTATCGCCTCCATCTTCTCTTCGGGTTTGGTTTCTTTATCCGTATTGGTTTCTGGTTCTCCCTCCGTACCGTTGAGCTCTGGTTTCATCTCAACGTCCTGTGGTTTATCGCTGGCCGTGGTGTCTTGACTCGATGTGTCCATGTCTTTTTCAGAATCGGTCTCTTTCTGTTCTGATTTCTCTGTTTCTGATTGTTTCGTGTCTGTCGGTTTGTCAGTAATTGTGAGATCTTCTTTTTCATCTGGTTTCCCTGAATCTGAAAAGTAAATATGAGTTAAATTAATCAGTTCTAATAAAATTAAACATCTTCTTATTTCCAAAGAGGTTCTATGTTTATCTGTGGTTATTTTAAAGAGATACATAGGGTTTGTTTTACAATCTTCTGATAAGTATCAGATAGCTTATTTGCATGTTTTGTCTTTTAAAGTAAGCAGCGACGAAACTACCAAATAAGCTATCCGACGTCCAGAGATTTTGATGAAAGGTACAGAGTCACCAAGGTCTTACAGAAATCCGGCGGCAACATGATTCAAGATAATATCTATGGACACTTTCACACCACGTCAATGTGGTCCCGTGGTGAGTTCTCGAAGAACTTAAGTTACGGGTACCAGACAACGGACATATTATATTTAATACTTTTATACTATACACACATTTAAGATTTTGACTATATTATACACATATTTAATGCACATCCATGACCCAGGAACACTGAAAACTTTTTTGTTCCCTGGCGGGTTTCGAACCCGCGACCTCCGGCTCGAGCGCCAACGCGCTAACCACCGAGCCACAGAGGTCATCAATAAATTATATAGAAGACCCAATTGGATTAAACTAATGTAATTCCAAATCTGCTGTTACGACTGTCCACGGACGACTATCACACACTACAACCACATGAATTGTCTGCTTGTTTTCTGGTATTTATACTAACATTATAAAGAGGAAAGATTTGTTTGTGTCATGCATGAATAGACTCCGAAACGACTGGGCCGATTTTGATGACAGGTACAGATATACTGTAGCAACAGGAGACTACGGGGATGGACAATGGACATTTACTACATTTTATCAAGCAAAAGTATACTGCGCGCGGACGCGGGAACGGAGTACTGTATTTACGTACTAAGGCGGGTCAATAAGTCCGTGACTTTTTGAATTTCTAACCTCCTTACTGAAAAAGCAACACTACTCCTGTCAACAGGCATCTGTCAGTTGACTCCTATCAAAATTTGAACTTGCTGCGTCAGTTAGTTTGTGTTTTACAGCTATCTTTATCAGACTATCCAGTAACTTAAGGAAACAATGGAAAAAAGTGAATTTCGTGTGCTTATTGAGCATTATTTTTTGCGAAAAAAAACCATTACCGAGACCAAGGCTAAGCTTGATAAATACTATGGGGACTCTGCACCATCGATTTCAATGGTAAAAAAAGTGGTTTACTGAATTTCGTTGTGGCCTTACAAGCACTGAAGATGCCGAACGTCCTGGACGCCCAGTTGAGGTCTCTACACCCGAAACAATCGAAAAAATTCACGATATGGTGTTGGCCGACCGAAGATTGAATGTGCAAGAGATTGTGGAAGCCATAGGCATCTCGCATGGCTCAGTGGTTTCAATTTTGAATGATCACTTGGTCATGAGAAAGCTTTCCGCAAGATGGGTGCCGCGTTTGCTCACAGTCGACCACGAACGCAATCGTGTAACAACTTCACAGGAAGGTTTGGCGTTGTTTAATCACAATATGGAGGAGTTTTTTAACCGTGGACGAAACATGGATCCATCACAACACACCAGAGACCAAACAACAGTCAAAACAGTGTGTTTCTAAGGGTGAATCGGCGCCAAAGAAGGCCAAGGTGGGTTTGTCAGCCAATAAAGTTATGGCGACTGTTTTTTGGGATGCACGTGGGATAATCCACATTGACTATCTTCAAAAGGGAAGAACAATTAATGGGGAATATTATGCCAACTTATTGGACCGCTTCAATGAGGATTTGAAAAAAAAACGAACTAATTTGGCCAAGAAAAAAGTTCTTTTTCACTAAGACAATGCAAGGGTGCACACATGTGCAGTTGCCATGGCAAAAACCCATGAATTGGGCTATGAATTGCTCCCACATCTACCCTATTCTCAAGATTTGGCTCCGAGTGACTACTTCTTGTTCCCAAACCTGAAAAAATGGCTCGGTGGAAAAAGATTTGACTCCAATGATGAAGTCATCTCGCAAACAAAGGCCTATTTTGAGGACCTCGACAAATCATATTTTTTGGAAGGGATAAAAAAATTGGAGAAGCGTTGGACAAAGTGTATAGAGCTCAAGGGGGACTACGTTGAAAAATAAAATGATTTATTTATCAAAAAATCTGTGTTTTATTCCAAAAGTCACGGACTTATTGACCCGCCCTCGTATATAATAATAATGTAAGCACAAAACTCACCAGTCTCATCAACCTCCATTGCCGTCTCTTTCTTTTTGTCTCCATTCACTTTCTGTAAATCAAATTGAACATTATTAAAAAACAATTTTTTCATCTGTATTTGAATAACCTGACTAAACCCATGTTAAATAATATAATAACTACAATTTCTAAACGTGTTGTGCAATATCGACAAAGTTCCTGCTAGACCAGATTGCAAGAGGACGCCTCCAAATAGTAAAGCACAGAGCGACCGCAACGACTGCAGACATGGTTGAACTACGTATTTATACGTTAGGGCGTGTGCGTGCGCACGATTCAACGGCGCTATGAAGCGATTTTCATTTTATCCTTGGTCGAGCGGTAACTTGTTCGATGGTACATTCACAAGTTAAATAGTGCTGCACAACAAAAGCACCCTTTTTATAAAATGGACCAGGAAACGAGCAGGCGAATCGCCTGATGGTAAGCGATTACCGCCGCCCATGGACACTCGCAACACCAGAGGGGTTACACTTGTGAGCCCTCAGCGTTCCTGGTCCCTAAAATACCAAACCCCCCGTGGGCCTCCGATGTAGCCTCGGATTAATAACTATAAATAGCACAGATACCCGAATATTACCCAGGAGAAGACATATTATATCGTCCCTATAAATGGGACAGAAAGAGACGTCTAATATAATTAGTATCAATCGATCCACCCACATCCCACTTTTGTCGAAGCTATGCCATCAATTTAGGACGGCACTCATTTACATCGCGATAAAGTAGCAATGTAAACGAGTGCCCACCGAAACCACAACCAAAGTAAACAAAAACCCATTGACTTTAGTGTCCCTTCCACGTATACTCCTCTTCCAAGATAGGTACAAACAAATTCCCAATGAAATATCACCAACTCAGTGTTGCGAACACTTTCCGACGTCAAATATTAGGGCTCTTCTTCTTAAGGGCGCGTTTACGAATTCGTCATAAATCGGGATATGTCGCTCAATACATTTCTAATTTATCGGAAACCTGTCAAACAACTCGTCCTAATCGCGTCCTTACTACAAGACGGCACACATAGCTAACTACTACAACACATAGCTAACTACTACAACACTACGTGAAACTAAAAGGTTACATGCTACATTCCTACTAAAATAAAACATAAAAAACTGGTAGCCAGAACTAGTAAGGCCTCCCCACATTAGGCGTGCGCGCTGCACGCCTAATGTGTGGTCAGCCTAACAGTACTTTAAGTATAAAAATCACCAACATGTAAAAACGACAATTGCGGTGTTTCATAGTTTGTACATGCAAAAGAATTTATTCGCCGATATACTCCCCTAGTCTTTTCGCGTTAAGAAGTCAGTGAATCATGCGTACTTATGTCATAAACAAAATTTAAAATATTAGGTAACCCCCAAATTGTCGAGCAGTGAGCGAGCCGATGATGATGAAATATAACTAGGGACACTCTCGATCATGTCATCTTTCAAACAAAAAAAAAACTAGAACAAAATCGGTCCATTCGTTTGGGAGCTACGATGCCACGGATAGACAGACAGACGCGTCAAACTTATAACACCCTGTATTTTCGTCGGGGGTTTAAAATGGACTATTTTAATTGCTTAATGTGAACACGGCTTATAAGCCGTGCCGTGTGTGACATATATGTCATGGTTCTATTTTGACATTTGTACGCATGATTCACTGACTTCTAACGCGAATACACTATAGTTATAAAGAGTGTTCCTAAAACTCAATGATTAATTATACTTATGTATCATTGCACATTCATTGACATATGAAACACCAACTTTTAACTGCAAGACCGACAGATCGATGGGCACTGTCGTGGGAGTCGCAAGTGCGTTCGCCAGTCTTGTGGTGTGCTATGGGCCGAATACTCAAACAGCTGGGACGAGTGTTCAAAGTTTAGTTTGTAGCCATTACTTTTGAACGCCAATTCTCGTATTCAACTTAGGGTCAGCTCACACCGCGACGATACGCGACGCTGCATTTATGAGATAGCTATTTAAAATTGAGAATAACGCTTCATACGACATCAGCCATACACCACACATGCGCTGTGTAGCGCGGTGCAACTTGACATTCCAACACTTACAAAACGTGTATCTTCTTGAATGATTAATAAAGTTCAAATTTGAATAGCTATCTTAAAAATACACCGTCATGTCGCGTATTGTTTCGGTGTGAATTGACCCTAAGACTTTAAATTTAATGAATTATAAATAAACAGATTGTTCGAGTTTGGACCAATCAAAACGCGTTAACCTTTTGGTTTGACGTTAATGAGAATACCATTTTGCTTTTCATATCGAGACTGCATCGAAACTGTATTATTGTAAGATATATTTAGCAGAATCAACTTTCTGTCATAAGGTAGCCTCACATTGAGCAGATCTTAAATACTTAAGAGCCGTTTGAGCATTCGGGTATTAGGCTGGGACTATATGCTCCGGAATCCGGAAAAGGTCGTAGAAAATTCTGAGCATTGAAAATTTCAGCTGAAAATCGAACACACGAGTGTCGAGTCAAATGTCAATGTCATATATGACAGCTCGACACTTCGATTTTAAACTCTATTGCATTAGCGCAGAGTTCTATTTGGAACGCTCTGAATTGTCACCGGCGTCCCGGATTCCGGAGCATCTAGTACCAGCCTCAGTCTGGCCACCGGTGCAATAGTGGATCTACTAAACTTGCGGTACGTCTAACCGGTGCGGCGCGCTTCTTAGCCTTAGCTGCGTTTGTCTTTTGCGCCTAAGCGGAAGTGAAAAAAAAAATACACTGTGTGACATAAAAAGCATCGAACGAAGAATAGAATAAGAATAGCCGATAGAAGAGGATAATCTATTGTTGGCATCCCCCCAATTATAGGCTACTTGACATTGTATTTAAAATGTCCTATTTGTTTCATTACACACAAAAAAATAATATAACATTATTTTGAAACCTAAAAACCTACAAAAACAAAATTTTAAAAATACACTTTTCAAAAACCGCCGAAAACACTATACGCCATGTTGGTTGATAGATTATCTGTGCTGTGACATCATACTAGTGTTATTTGTAATCTGTGCTATAGTCCGTAGTAGTAAAATGGCGGTGTTACGTTCCGTTTGACGTTTTGACCATGGAGAATAGAGGTAAGGAGTACCATCTCCATAGATGTAAAGTGTCCGTAAAATAGCGTTAAATAGGGGGCGCTACAGACGCAAGGGTGTAAAGCGGCAAAATTTAAACGGATAATTAAATCTTGGGATCTTCTTCGGTTTTATATATAAAAATATTTTCGACTATACGAGTAATTAGAATATTCATGATTTACTGAATTGGCTACTAAAAACTAGTCATAGTCATCCAAAATTCTAACTATGATGCTACCATGTGCTATGAGCACATTGCCACTCTAGCGCCATTATGGCAGGTTTTGGAACTATTATTTAATTACTTTTGTCGGACACTTTTTAGCTTTTCTGCCTTTGAGAGATGGCACTCCTTACCTCTATTCTCCATGGTTTTGACATAACTTTATAAGATGTCATCAACTGTTTATTTACAGAAACGTTCCATTTCACTACTACATAATATGTAGTAGTGAAATTATGTGTTTAGTGTGTTTTGTGTTGTTACATCCTTGCCGAAAGTTACTTCGGTTTTTTCATCAGTAGAAATTAAAAACATAACCACATATTTTTAAATCAACTTTATTTATCAATATTAAGTTTTTAATTTATGATATCGCTAGAATACGTTTTTTAAGCCAACTACTAAAGGAAATGCGTCTATTATTGGCCCCAAAAGATTTATAGTACATACTCTGTGTTACATGATTAAGTGTCTGAACATAATTAAGTGTCTCGGAGTATAAAAAGATAAATAAAAGGAATACACACTATGTAACCCGTATTTAATACAATTGGCTGTTCAGAGCCAACAATTGCTTGTTCGAGGCCAACAATTGGTTGCTTATACCCTATTTATAGTTCTTTTGTTTATAGTGTGCGCTTGAAGTTTAAAATAAGTTTTATTTCCTTCTTCTTTCGTCTACATTTTATTCTATCCTTCGTTATTGTATACACAATATTAGTGGAAGCAAATATAATAAATTTCACATTCAAAAGCTGTTCAAAAAAAAAAAGTGCAGAAAAATTCAATAAAATTATATTGAAGCTAATGTATGTGACTGCAAAGTATAAAATACAAATTATGTGAAAATTAGAATCATATTTTATTATATATGTGTTCTGTGTGTGCGAAAAATGTTAATTAAAGTAAATAAAAATCATTATTTAAACGCGAATGATCTGAAGTCTGTTTCTGGTGAATTAATTTGTTAAAATTGCAATGTCGCTTAAGTCTCGAGTCTAGCTATCGCACTCCTCGCTACGATTTGTTGTGTGTGTATGTAGGACAACACGACCAGAGCCTGCAACGTGATTTTATGAGGAGACCAATTCTCGTAGAATTGGATATATCAGATTGCCACATACACAGATTATTTGTTTAGAGTAAATCGTAATACTATAAATAAATGTGAAAATTTGTGAAACTTTTAACTAAAAAACTACTAAACTGACGAAATTTGGTATGATCAGTAGTTTAGGCTCAGAATTAACACGTAGGCTAATTTTTATCCCAAAAGAAAAAACATCCCATGGGACAATGTATTTACGTTCGTATGTTTTACTGTCTCTCACGCCCAAAGGGCTGAACCGATTTGAATTAAAATTCGAATAGTAGTGGTAAAGTTTAGGCACATCAGAATAAAAAATAAGCTAAAAATATTTTTTGCTATGAACACTGTTCCACGTGGGTGGACAAAAGCTTTTAAAAAGAATTATTTCATACCTCAGTCTCGTCCTTGGTGGAAGGCTGAGCACTCGACGTAGAAGAGATCTCCTCATCCTGCTCCTGTTTCTTCTGTCTTTTGTTCGGTCTCGGTTTCTTCTGTTCCACTTTTTCTTCCTTCTCTTCCACTTGTTCTTCTGTGTCCTCTATTTTTTCCTTCTCTTTTTCCTTTTCCGGTTCCGGTGAGGGATCTAGGGGTGCGTTTGGATCCTCCTGTGAATTGTAAAACATTTCCTTTTACATTGCATTCTTAGAAGAAGTTTAACAATTTTTAATGGGACTTAAATCCGAAAACTGAAACGTTACATAAAATTTGGGTTCCCAAAACACAGGCTGTCTCTGTCACTGCTTAGCAGAATAACAAAGACAATGTCACTTGGGCAGTGCAACAGGCGAGGGCCGTTATATCGCGCCAGGTTTACACAAGACCGTGAAGTCACTCACCGCCAGCAAGACGGTGTGCTGTCCGCCGGCCGCCACGCGTATGGGAACGCGGTCACCTATGGACAGTGCGGCTGGTGAGGGCTCATTGGCATCGTTGCTGTTGCCAGTGCCCAGCTGTCCTTCGCTGCCCATGCCCCAGCCGTATACATCTCCTGTGAAAAATAATACAAAAGCAATTAAAGTAAAAATGAAATAGTAATAACCAAGGGTGAACTCACACCGAGACCCAAATTTGAACTTTACTTACTACACAAAAGAGTTAGTTTTTTAAGTTTCGAATAAAACACTTCTAAATAAATTTAGTATATAATAATAATAAACCCATACAGTGACCCAATAAAAATTAAGCCTTATTGTTACGCAATTAAGATTCATGCATAATAGCAAAACACGTGAAAATTTACCTGTATCTGTAACAGCGAAACTGTTGCTGGTCCCCGTAGATATACTGACGCACTTCTTGTTCTGTAGTTTTGGTACGATCTCAGGCGTTTCTGCGTCGCCTACTCGATCGCCAAGACCTAACCTGGAGCACAAAATAATACACATATAATTGAAAGAAAAAACCTCAAGTGCGAGTTGGACTGTACAAATACAGGAAGGCAAAATACAGACGCGACTTATCAGTATCTACTTACGCCCGAAATTAATAATCAATATTATTCTCATTTAAGTTATCTGAGATCAAGATTTCAACACATTTCAACGATCCTAGGATTAACTTCACGTCAATTTACGTCAATTATTGTTTGAGAATCTAAGATTAAAGTCAATCTAAGATTATAGATACGGTATTAATTTCGGGCGTTAAACTTTTACGCAACCAAACATTGTTAGCGGAACTAGCCTAAGGCTGGTGCTTTTTGAAATAAATATATTTTTTATTTTTTGTCAATAAATTGACCGGAATCCGGAAGGGCTAGAGAAAATTCAGATTTTATTGTTTTTAGTATTTGTGGTTATAGTGGCAACAAAAATACATCCTCTGTGAATATTTGATATATTCACAGAGGCTACTGAGCTAGAGACTAGCTATCACGATTAATGAGATACAGCCTGAAGACAGACAGACGAACTGACAGCAGAATCTCAGTAATACCCACAGGGTAAAAACGGGGTTTACCCTTTGGGTATGGAACTCTAAAAATGCACCTAGCCGATCGCAGATTGATCGCCGGCTTTTTAGCCACCTGTTTGTCATTGTACTCGTAATACACATGTCACTATAATATGCAGATATATTATGCTATATTGTAATAAAATATACTGACATTTATCATAGTCAGATCGTTTTGACATTATCTGATCCGATATCAGACCGATAACGAGAAAGAGTAAATAAAGAAGCAAACGTCGTATTTCATACATCGTCTTATTTTTCCATAGATAGACGGAGATTACCGAGGGCCATTAGCAACATAGTTCGACCGTACCTGCCGTACTCGCACCGGCCGATCGCGTACAGCTTCCCCTCGCTGTTCAGCGCGAGCGTGTGATGTTGTCCCGCTGAGAACTGTTTCCACTCGTCACCGGGTAGCGCGTCACACTCGGTGGGTGAGAACAGCGCCGTCTTGCGTTTCTCACCCGTTATACCTGGAGAAACAATCAAATTATAATAATAAGTAGCCTTTGTCCGCGGCTCTACCAGCGTAAATACAGTATCCCACTGGAAGACTACTTTTTCGGGATAAAATGTGTGCGTATGTTTTAATCCAGAGTCTAAACTAGTACCATAAAGCTGCTCCCAGACTACGCTATAATATGATAGCATATAGCTCATAAAACAAAAATATCGCGCACCATACATTGTTATGGACACGTTCACACTGTACTGTACTCATAGCCGGGCACCGTTAATCAAATAGTTGACTTCGTTAATCGTTAATCCGCTACAAAAAAAGTTAGCTTCGTTAAACGTTAAAGCGTTACATTTCGGAAGAATTAACGCAAGTTAATCGTTAATCCGTTAATATGTGTAAAATTGCATCTTTATATCGTTGCGTTAGTGAACTTATAAAACCTGTTGGTTTAGGTTCTAATTCATTCATCAATTATCAACACGCAAATGATCACTAACAGTAATTTATAATAACAACAAACAAACAAAACACTCGTCACTCTAAGCACCGGTGCTTAGTAATAAAATGATCAAACGAAACAAATCTCTTCGCAGTTTTCTTTCTCACTCGCACGCGCACTATTGTTTTTGTTTCTCTTGCTGCCACGCGCCGCCCGGCACTTGTTGGTGCCGTGCGGTAACTATTAGGCATTGGATTAACGATTAACGGATTTCTGCATATTAACGGAAGTTAGCGTGTCCGTTAACATTTTTAAAAGTTAATCCGTTAATCAAAATGTTAACTTCGTTAATTAACGATTAACGGATTAACGAGTTAATGCCCAGCTATGACTACTATACATTATTGGCTTACTATACGCTATAAAATAGTGCGATACGCTGAGTACATGTTGTGCTATGTCGCGCGTCGCCCTCTTCCTCCTCCCTCACCCCGAGTCATCGGTCAACTGAGCTTGCTATATACTAGAAATGCTTGCAATAATATTGCGTAATGTGAACGCTATGCTATATAGTATAGCATTAGGTCCTTCTTTGCTATACTATATAGCACAATAGTATAGCGTAGTCAGAAATGTGATTTACAAGTTTCATCAAAATTCGTTCAGTGGTTTTTGAAAGAGTAACAAACATACATCCTCACTAACTTTCACATTTATGATAGTATCTATGGACGCTTCACACCACGTCAATCTGACCCCGTGGTAAGTACCCTGAAGAACTTGTGTTACAGGTACTAGACAACGGGAAGTATATTTAATACTTTTATGCTATACATATTTTAGGATTTTTATTATATTATACACATATTTAATACACATTCATGACCAAGGAACACAGAAAAACTTTATTGTTCCTTTGGCGGAATTCAAACCCGCAACCTTGAATCCGATGATTATAATATAAGAAAATGTTCACACTATCATAGAAATATGGTAGCCTCCTGTGAAAACTAACTTCTATGGAATTATACCTCAAAATTGATCACAAATATTATGATGTTTATTTGCCGACAAAGATATTTTTATTTTATTTTATTATTATTTTTTACCCGATGAAAAGCTGTTAATATTCCACTTCTTCGTAAACGCAACGCAAGCGTTATTTCATTTATACTCTGATCAGATTCTATTTAATATAAACGTAAACAAAATCGACCAAATATTTCTTTATCACACTGTAAATAATGTGTTTTAAATTCGTACTATTATAAGGCGCTATTACTTCCTTACTTACGTTTAGATTGATTTGAACGGTGTATATTATATAGTAATATAATAATAATATAATATCTATGGACTCTTCCACACCACGTCAATCTGGTCATGAACAAAGTTTCCGAAGAACTTGTATCACAGGTACCAGACAACGGAGTTATATTTAATACTTTTATACTATACACATATTACAGATTTTTATTCTACTGTACATATATTTAATTCACATCCATGACCCAGGAACACAGAATATTTTTGCCCCTGTCGGCGGGATTCGAACCCGCGACCTCTGGCTCGAGCGCCAACGCGCTAACCAGAGCCACAGAAGTCGTCATCAATATTATTTTTATTTTCACAAGACCGTCGTAGCACTCACCCAGCTGGCCGTAGTTGTTGAGTCCCCACGCGAGCACTTTGCCCCCCGATATCGCGAAGGTGGCGTGCGAGCCTGCCCACACCGCCGACACGCCCCCCACGCCGCCCCCTTTCACCGTCACCTTGGCCGGGACTAGCAGCGCCCCTGAAATTTACAACATTTTTATATTATGTAAAATTTATAATCTTCCTTCTTTTTCTTTTGGCATATGCCTCCCCTGTAATAGGAGTTGCCAACGTCATAGTGCTGGTGCGGATGTTCAGTGTATAGCTGATGGTGTACAGTGCAATATGGGAATGACTAATGCAGTGACTCGGTCAGTAAAATTACATTTTGACAGTAACATTAATGATTTGTTAGTAAGAGACAGACCAGGTCTAAAGTAAAGCCCAGGTTTTGGTCTCGAATTTGATAGCTTAAGCCCATATCAATTAACCTCTCATATTGCTAAGATCGTGTACTTAAGATGCAGTTTTAATTGATATATAGTACCTATTTAATATTATATTCATATACCGCTCATTACTCAAGGACTCTCTCAAGCTGTTGTGATAGCCATACGCCATACTGCCACGTTGACGAGTTGTTGAGTAGCTCCATGTTGACATAAACAGTAAATATGAACTGTTACGCCAGTAGTGATGTTACCTTGTGTCTATGGAGGGTAGAGGAAAGGAGGACTATGTACATACATGAAAAAGTGTCCGTAAATAGGTGTTAAATAACAGTTCCAAAACAGGGTGTGATATGAAGTTAGCAATAAGAGATTGAGTGAAGTTAGTTGAGTTAAATAACTAACTCTCAATAGGAGTTTTGCCGGGGAGTTCAATGGGTGACGTTGTGGAATTAAATTTGTGTTATTTCGATTCTTAATGTGTAATATTGATAGAATATTAACCATTAAATATTCGTTAACGTGCACAAGTGTGGGCAAGTGGTACAACTTCTAAAAACATGCTATTTTGTGTTTCCCGCCAAAACTCCCTAGGAACTTTCAGTAAAGCTTCTACCACTTTACTGAATCGACTGACATGACTCATGGACTGTACTGACTATATATTTGGACTTTGACTAGACTTAAGACTTGACGATATAGGAATATGGTGTTGAAAATTGAAACGAAAGTTCTATTTCCTGCCTTTTTAACTTGACACTGGCAAATGGCTATAAGCCGATGCCATATATAATTTAAAAAAAACAAAAAACTAACTCAACTAACTTCACTCAATCTTTTATTGCTAACTTCATATCACACTCTGTTTTGGAACTGTTATTTAACTACTTTTGTCGGACACTTTTTAGCTTTTCTGCCATATAGAGATAGTCCTCCTTTCCTCTACCCTCGATACTTGTGTCGAATATGACATTTTTACATGAATTTCACACTTTGTTGAAAAGAGATGCATAAATTTATAAGAAATGGTTATTTAGGTTGACGCGAGTAAAAGTTATAAGCAAATAAAAATATTGCACATCTCTTTCTCGCAAAACGATTTGTAACGTCACAAGCTGCTACTGCTATACATTGTTTAATGACAAGTGCATGACGCTACCAACTCGTGACGTCACAGGCCGATTTATCGCTCTCTTTCTTATTGTAAATTTAAATTGTTTGTATCTTCGTAATTTTTTAATATGTTCTAACATCGAATAGACGAAAACAATCGTTTAGGCAATATGCCTATTCACGCCTACACACTGTTCTAACTTCTTACTGATCCAATCGGTAGCATCAAGTCGATGGGATGATAGGCAGTATCGAGTATGGCTGCACTTGAGTGGCTGTTTATAAACGCTTAAATGACATAGCTCTTGTATAGACATGAGAAGTTTAAATCTAAACTTTACTTCGTAATAAACCTGTTGAAGTTTGCGCTTTAGTAATTAACCATACAATCATAGCTGGGCATTAACTCGTTAATCGGTTAATCGTTAATTAACGAAGTTAACATTTTGATTAACGGATTAACTTTTAAGTTAACTTTTAAAAATGTTAACGGACACGTTAACTTCCGTTAATATGCAGAAGTCCGTTAATCGTTAATCCAATGCCTAATAGTTACCGCACGGCACCGACAAGTGCCGGGCGTCGCGTGGCAGCGAGTGAAACAAAAACAAAACTAGATATATTTTGCCGGCGCGTGCGAGTGAGAAAGAAAACTGCGAAGAGATTTGTTTCGTTTGATCATTTCAGTACTTAGCGCCGGTGCTTAGAGTAACGAGTGTTTTGTTTGTTTGTTTGTTGTTATTATAAATTACTGTCAGCGATCATTTGCGTGTTGATAATTGATTAATGAATTAGAACCTAAACCAACAGGTTTTATTAGTTCACTAACGCAATGATATAAAGATGCAAGTTTATACATATTAACGGATTAACGATTAACGTTAACTTGCGTTAATTCTTCCGAAATGTAACGCTTTAACGTTTAACGAAGCTAACTTTTTTGTAGCGGATTAACGTTTAACGAAGTTAACTATTTGATTAACGGTGCCCGGCTACGCATACAATCAATAAGTATTGCATCATATAAAGTTGTGTAAGAAACATACCGAAGCCCTGCCTGGAGCCCCGGGAGGCGGAGCGCTGCGTGAGCCGCCCCAGCTGTCCTTGCTCGCCGCACCCCATTGTGTACACGTTGCCGGAGAGCTGCGAACAATATTTTCATTATTTTTTCACTAATTAATTTCATAAATAATGATCAGGCATGTAACACTCATCAAATCAAAATACATTTCTGTTTGGCTTACCCGACGTGAAAATGTGTTGTAGTTTTTTTGCACATGTTTCTCAATCAATCACAAATTTATTGAACTCCTCCATAATATGTCAAGTTACATCATTACATATTAATACCTTAACTTCCGTGTAATTCTTGAGTTTTTAACTTTATATTATGTTAATATGTATATGTGCGAGTATTTTCTATCCCCCTTACTAATCAAAATATTCACACAATGGATAACTAAAACAATGATGCTATTTTTGTCTGTCAAGTGACTTTTCTAATGTATCAGACAAAGACAGCTACGTTACAGCAGGTGAGTGTGTATCGGCCAAATACTGAAACATCAAAATTAAGACCCTCCTATTCACAAGCTGTCACTGTCTCTGCCAGTCGAAATGACAGCATGTGACTTGAGCGTCACTTAATTTAACTATCGTTCCAGTTCGGCCGTAAATCACATGTCATTCTCTCTCTCTCTCTGTGACTCGATACGAGCGCGACAGCACTTGACCACACACCACCAGGCTGTTCCGCTCGCATTGTCCGCCGTGTACTCTTGTTATATACTATAGGCTACTTGACCTGGTTTTCATGTATGTCCTAAACGCTTCATAATTGTTCCATTGCATTAAAAAAAATTATATTATTTTGAAACCTAAACACCTACAAAAAAATATTTCAAAAATACACTTTTTAAAAACCGACGACAACACATTCGCCATGTTGGTTGATAGATTATCTGTGCTGTGACGTCATACTAGTACAATTTGTAATCTGTGCTATAGTCCGTAGTGGTAAAATGACGTGTTACGTTCCGTTTGACGTTTTGACTTAAATAACTTTTTAAGATGTCGTGAACTATTTATTTACAGAAACGTTCCGTTTCACTCTACTACGCATGTGTTTAGTGTGCTTGTGACGTCACACCCTTGCCGAAAGTTACTTCGAGGTGTTTCCATCAGTGGAAATTAAAAAACAAAAATACATATTTCCAAATCAACTTTATTTATCAATCTTAAGTTTTTATTTTATGATATCGCTAGAATACGTTTTCCTAAGCCAAGTACTAAAGGAAATACTCCTTCAAAGTATGAAATTAAATATGAGTCAAGTAGCCTATTGTGCTTTTGTTATTTAGTTTTAGTCATGACATTGTTATATACCTTTCTTATTTTAAAATAACAATTTTCCATATTTTTGATAAAAGATGGCCCCGCGAGTTTGTTGCGCCGGTCCTTCTTGCCGGACTAGTTCCCGAAACGGTTGTGGGCCGTTACACGATACGGCCTATAATATAACGTGATAACGTGATTACCGACGTTCAGAAAGTGTAGAAAAATAACAATTTTAAATAAAAAAATTTGACTTTTGACTGTGTGTGTTAATACTCACGTCCAACACCACCAGATGGTCGCCGCCCGACGCCAGCGCGGCGGCTGGCGGCAGAGGCAACGGCACGGGCTCCTTGCACGGCTTGCCCTCCCGACCTTGCACCACCAGCCCCATGGAGCCGTGGGAGTCGCGGAAAGAACCCCACGCCCAAACCTGGGGAAAAAAGAAAAAAAATGTAGAATGAGATAAGATGGATATTTATTATAATCACCGTAAGAGCGTATTTACATCACGCGATAGGATATCGCTTATCGCGCCGATAATAGGGGAGATGACTACAATATCTAAAATATTTGGTTTCACTAATATACTCAGAAATATTGAGGCATTACTACTTGGTAAATGTAAAAAAACATAATATTTTATGCGTAGTTTATAATTACAAGTGACAAATACCTGTCCATCATTCAGTAGCGCTGCGGAGTGCGAATCTCCGGCTGACAGTGCCACAGCCGGGCTGGGTAATGTCACCTTCCCCGGAGTACCCTCCTCCGTGTCGCTGCTGGTTGCCCGACCTAGTGCACCTTCATCATTACATCCCCATGACCATACCTGGTGGAATAAATACAGTGAATAATTTCAAACTGTTATTATGGAACTTTCAATAAAAAAAAAAATATTACAAAGATTCTGCTGGAGTGATGCCTCAGCTTTACAAAAAAATCAGTGTAAAATAGTATTTTTTATTCTATACATTGACCCCACTATTGGGGGTACTGACATTGTACCTCCTGTACTAATCAAAATATTTACACAATGATAGCTATTTCATTGTCAACACACAACTGTCAAGTGACTTTTCGAATGTGTCAGACAAAGACAGCAAGAAAATATTGTTATTAGTACACTTACTAATGTAAGTGATTAAAAATAGGCCCAAGATTGAAGAAGTTGGCATTCTTATTTGCAGCTTTTTATTTATAAAGAAATTAATAAAATTTTCTTACTTTTCCATCACTGTCCAATGCAAGTGTGTGCATTCCACCTGCAATAACTTCCACAATTTTGTTTGGCAGCTTTGTTACTTGTTTGAATCTGAAATATTATATTTATATTAAAATGTAATGCAAAATTTACAAATTATTGACACCGCGACGATACGCGGCCCTGCATGTTATAATGAATAAACATGCAGCGCCGCGTCCCGTATCGTCGCTGCGTAAATTTATTTATATAATTTGGAGAATTTTTAAAAAGATTTGAAAAAGATGTTTCAGTGCAAGAGCGGCGCCTTCTATGTACATTGGCTTTGATTGACTTAACATTAGAACTCTTGCAATGAAATGTATAATATCTTCTTGTGATGTGATTATAGTTATAATTTTGAATAGCTGTCTTAAAAATGCAGCGCCGCGTCGCGACGTGAACATACCCTTAGACGTGAGAACTCTTGTGTAGTTAATTTTAGCCAATATTCAGTTGGTAGCAATTAATTGTCAGATGATTGTTGTAAAACTAATTGTAACCTATTTATTTAAATAATGTGTAATATTATGTAGACTTCATTCTACTCTTAATACATTCTTAAGATAAATACAACAAGAAACCATCTTCTAAGCTACTTTGCCAATTGAAATGTGTTTTTTAGAATTAGACAACACATCACTAATTAACTTAAATAGGATTTCAAGTGTAAAGGGGTTCCAAGATGATCAAGCCGCTTGATATTTTTTGTTGCCTGCACAAAAAGTTTGTTACGGCATGCACATACATCACATCAAGCCATCACATCAAGCAATGGTATAAAATTGATCAATCACAGAGCAAGCATGTGATGCTTGGCTCAATATGCTAGCTTGTATATGTATACGGTGAATGTAGATTTCAAAATGCTTGTTGCAAACCAAAAGTACATGCTTCTGCATTGCATTGCAACAAAAGGTCAAGTTGGTTGATCGTATCGGAACCCCTTTTGTAACTAGTCAATAATTACCTGGTAGTCTCCATGACGTCTTCACCCAAGCCCAACTGTCCCACATCGCCCTGTCCACACGCGTACACACATCCTCTCCTCTTCGGTGCAGTGGGAATCTCAAGTTGGATCGCTGGAAGTTGAAAAAGAAGCTAGTGCAGCGATGTGGAACAATTAAAAAAGAAACTGCAATTGTTTCGGCAATATTGCTTCTAGTTGCTCCAAATATTCCATACTGCTCAATGTTGCTGATACAAATCGCAATTTTTTTCTCAACTGAATTGCTTGTGAGAGTTGGTCCGTCTCGCTTAATATTGTAGATGCAAAATATTTTCCCAAATTGATGATTGTTGCTGTTTGTTGCCATAAATTGCTTGATATTTTGTCATGTCGCAATTGACTGTATATTGATCTTGATCAATATTTGTTGCCCTACATGGCCCTATATACCGTAATTATTAGTCATAATCAAACTTATTATTGTAGTTTAAATGCACCCGTATAAATGGTTATACGGTAGTATCGGTAGTAATGGTTATAGTATCGCCTATAACTGTACACTCAGTGGACACACGACTTACGGACACTCTGTACACAGAGTTTCTGTGTATGAACGCATGTGGCTCTAATTGCAAAATTTATTCTGACCCAAGTCTGAAAGTACCTTTATTATAGAGTTGTGTTAAATTATTATTATTTATTCAAATTTTAAAAAAAATTTAAGATCGACATTTTGACCTCAATTACCTTTTAATAATACAATAGTTTATGTTTTTGGGAAAAGAACTGCGTGGCCTAGTGGGTAGACCGTTTGATTCACACTCGAGAGAGTTCAGGTTAGATTCCCAGGTTGTGGCGTGTACCAATGAGACTTTTTCAGATCTCAAGTACATTATATACAGGGTACATTATATACAAGTACATTATATACAAGTACATTATATACAGAGTCTGTATAATGTACTTGAGATCTGAAAAAGTTTTACAGACCCTCTAACGGTGTAGGAAAACATTGTGAGGAAACCCGCACATGGTTGGCCCCAGACATATTGACCAGTCATTCCTCTCTGTGTTGTGAGAATGACGTATGTGCTTGGGCAACCATACGACATTTAAAAAACCGACTGTCCCAGGCACTACAGTATTTCAAGAATGGTAACTTCGCTGGGAGAATACTGTATAAATCATCCAATAACGGATGAAAAGGCCTAAGTTTTATGTTTTTGGGAATTGAAGTGCATATTATGATAACCTTGATCTATAAAGATAATGATTGACATACAATTTTATAACCACGGAGATTTGTAGGTTTCTTTATTTGTGTTAACATTTAACCATCAGTGAATAAAAATATGACATATATTTTTATCCTTAAGCGTTATATATATATTCAAAATAAAGTAAATAAACATTAAAAACCTTACAAATGGTCTTAGTTCGGCACTACAAAACTAATAACCTCAAAAGTTTTCGTGGTAATAATATTACTTACGCAACACACATTAACATAAAAAGATACATGTAATTTACCTCATTTCGAAACAATTTTAGTACCAGTCTATGTGGAATGAATCATATAACAGTAAAAAAGGCGGCAATGATATTTCAGTATAGCGTTCGATTTCCCGCCATCATAATTTGACAGGTCAATGACGTCTTTAGAAATGTAAAGAAAACAAGAGCCATTTTTACGCAATTTATGTACTCACCTCCGCGTTTTTTCTTATTTTTAGGCTCCGTTGCCGCCGCAGACGTCGAAGCTTTCGACGCCGACCTTTTTACGCCTCGCGCGGCCGGCATTTTGCCTGCAATATTGTAATAGACGCGTCAATAAACACTGGCCGTGAGCGCGGCAAATATTCTGCGTACCGATGCATTCGCACTAATGACGTTTTCTCAGTTATTTAATCGTATTAGCGTTTTTTTCCACACGAACTGTAATTGCACGGATTAGAAGGCCGCATCTCCATACAAGTCCATAAATTTATGGTTGCAGATAGGTTATATTATGCGTTTGTATATACACACTTGGAACGAACAATGCATTTACGTAAAATAGAGAAACTGCACATGTAGGCTCTACTTACTGTTTAAATAGTCTAAGAATTAATAATCCAGTTTAATACGATTTAGCGTACTATTTAGTTTATTTCTCGAAAATGATTGAGATGACGTTTTAACTTTCAACAGAGTACAAATCCCGTGTTGTGGGTGCCTCCGCGGTGCCTTCGCTTCGTTCGCTAATCGCTTCGCTTGGGCTACCGCACCACAGATACGAAAGTCATTATAGAATAGTCATAGAGAGCGCTGGAGTCAAGTTTCTGATTGGCCGAGTTTTGTTTTTGTCTATTTCAGCCAATAAAATTAATGTAATTTTGACATATGGTAGATAAAACACCACAGAGTCCACGGAATATAAAACACAACTTGTGTTTTATATTCCGCGACAGACCATGTCTAAATTATTGTCAGTTGTAACTGTTTTAATTACCTAACTTATTTTTATTCTTAAAAAAGTCATAAAACATTTACATACCTACATAATTTAAAATGAGTATCAATAATTTTGTGCCCTTGAAGATTAAACGTGCGTCACTTGATATCTGATGAATCAGATACATATTATTATGTCTGTTAAAATGTAAATTGCGCCATCTACATTATTTACAGGAATTAGATTGAAGAACAAGATTGTTTGATATAATGCCAGTAGGTGGCGATGTGGCATTTTTAGTCTCAGCCATGGAGCTAGTAAAAAAATGTACTAGCTCCATAGTCTCAGCATGCTCATTGGTTCGGTTATTATTTATTTAGTACTAGTATCATCCGTGATTTTTAGTTTTAAGGCGATTCACATCCAACAGTGTTATTATACAGATATAAATCTGTATAATCTATGAGTGTTTTAAGTTCTGTGTTGCATATTCCATATAACTACACAATTGCCTTTTGACCAGACATTTTGCAACGAGTGCAAATTTTTAACATAGTTAATAAGAGCATTTTAAATCAGAATTCTCCGTCGTCAACGTCCGAAATCACCGTTCGAGCGGCCGTATAATATTAATTTTATTTTCGATCTTCGTAAACGAAGACAAGGACTTTTACTATTTACATCACAAAGGCCCACTTGCGCAGATTTGGGTTAAAGTTAACCTAGGTTAAAATATCATGTCTTTTCTTTCATAAATACAAAGAAGGAGAGAGATTACATATTTAACCCAGAGTTAACTTTAACCCACATCTGTGAAAGCGGGCCTAAAGCTGGGACTATATGCTCCGGAATCCGGCACGCCAGTGAGAATTCAGAGCACTGAAAATAGAAGTCTGCGCTAATACAAGGGAGTTGAAAATCGAACACACGAGTGTCGAGTCAAATGTCAATGTCATATATAATAGGTTGACACATGAAACTTCAATTTTCAACTATTGTATTAGCGTAGAGTTCTATTTTCAGTGCTCTGAACTCTCACCGGCGTGCCGGATTCCGGAGCTATATGCTCCAGCCTAAGGGTTGACAATCATGCATTTATATCAGGTTTATGCTCGTGTCGTATCGAAGTCAATAACTTCACCACCTGCCAATTCTCAACTTACCCTTTTACATAACCTATCTATATGGAAATCGGCAAATGGTGCCAGACACCAATTTACCAAGTGAGTCACAATAAGGATCAATCATATAATAGCAAATCTGATTTTTACTAAGTACATCGTATGTGTATTAACTTACTGAACATTTTATGTTTTAAATTATTAAAATCCGTCAAGAAATGGTGGATTTATTAAAGTTTTTCTGAACGGCTAGTTTGAAACGCGCGCTTCCGCTGAATTGGTTACGATGCCGTCATCTGTCGGGATCCGTGCAACAACAGCTTGATTGTACTCGTACTTCATAGGTATTGCATAAGTATTCATTCTCAGTACTTATCATTCATATCAATATCTATCATTCTATCAATATGGTATTCATTCACCGATTCTTCACGCTTGTGCCTCGAGTGCAGTTTTTGTTTACGTTAAATATTTTAGTTTTGTTTAGAGGGAGGTGACGAAGACAGATGACGTCACAACTACTCGCTGCATTCTCAGGGGCGTTTTTGGAACTAATGCATTATAATTGCTGTATCTTCGTTATTTCTGGTCCAGTTTAAATAATTTCTTTACAGTATTTCCCGTTTTTTTGTCGCCATAAGTCTGCATACCCCCCAAAAAAATCATGATCATTGCATTATCTACCTCGATATTAGGATAGAACTGAAAATAGAACTCTGCACTAATTTATTAGAGTTAAAAATTGAAGTGTCGATTGTCTGGCTGTCATATACATATGAAATTGACATTTGACTCGACACTTGTGTGATCGATTTTCAGCTCTATTGTATTATCGCAGAGTTCTATTTTCAGTGCTCTGAATTTTCCCCGGCCCGCTGGATTCCGGAGCATATGGCTGGGACTTAGGCTAGGATTCTATGATCCGGAATCTTGTGAAAAATCCGGAAAATTCAGAGCACTGAAAATAGAACTCTGCACTAATACAATAGACAATAGAGTTTTATTCGTCTTATTCGTGAGAGTTAAATACCTACACTGGGCATATCAAAATGACACAGTCGGTTTTTTACACTTTCTGTGAAAATTTCAATTGTCTAGCTATCACGGTTCCTCCTACGTGGATACAGCCTACTGACAGACAGCGAAGTCTTAGTAATATGGTTGCGTTTTTACTTGTAGTGACCCAAACGTCATATAATATGGGCTTACTTCGTATAGTTATATGTAACTAGTATTGAAGTCATTGCATTATGCACGTAGCGGGAGGCACTGCGCGACAGTTGTTAAGTTGACAATCAAAGATTTCAAAACTAAAGATAGGCTTTGACTAGGGTTGCCAACTCTCGAAAGGACCGACCCGGGAGAAGTTATTGCACACCGGGAGGTCGGGAAGTTAACCATTATTGCCGTTTTTCCGTATTATTATATATTATATTATCCGTATATAATAAATACGGAGGGTTGGAAACCCTAGCTATGACGTACATTTGAGAGACCAAATCTTCATACTAGAAAAAGTTACGCCATCTTGGTTTTCACCATACCTCAAATGTCAGCCATCTTGATTTCACCATATTTCAAATGTGAAAATGGCCACAAAATCTCCAAATTGGGGCCAATTAAGTGGAGATAGTTTTTGCCTCAACCTGTCTCGTCTATATTATATACGTCCATGTTGACAATATACAGTTTGCGCTCAATTTGTATTATTGAAGTCACTCGACACTCGTTCTTACAGTGGTGCCCCAAACGTGATATGAACACGCAACCTTCTGATTCGTTCTTACCTACATACCCTTTGGGTACCTACGGAACCCTTATTAGCATACAACAGTCTGTCTTAAGAGTTAAGACTGCCGTACCCCGTGAGTCAAGTGAGAGCTCACCCTTATTCTGCAAAGTAGTCTTTAAGCTGATGTAAATATTATTAAACTTCTACTTTCCAACTTTAGTGGTAAAAAATGATGATGAATCAATGTGTCGACACTTTTAGCACATCAAAAATGTATGGGATTTGACTTAAGTCATCGCTAAGTGACATGTCGCTTGCGATGTCTTATGTCAAATCCCATACATTTTGTTTTCGAACTTCGCCGTCGAAATGATCGAATGCATCTTGACTAAGGACCCTGCTGTTTCGGGTACGGCCTCTCGTGGGCGTTGCCCCGCCCATCGTCTGTCTCGCTCGCCGTGAAAGCCTTCGCCTGGCTTTGTTTGGTCAAAGTGTTTGCGTGTATTGTACAGTTACGGCAATAAAAGGCTTAGCAGTTTGATTGTCCTCATAATTTGATCAATCGTATCAAGATTTTCTCAAGTAGTATGTCAATTGTCAAATGGTATGTCTATCGAACGGGGGTTACGCAGTTACACCACAGATTAGCCCTCGTACCGACGACAGTCTTTTTGTGGTCGCGACAAAAAAAAACTACACTGCAAATAGAACTCTGCGCTAATTACGACAGAGCTGAAAATCGAAGTGTTAAGTGTGAAATGTCAGATTTGACAACTACACGATTTTCAGCTCTATTATACTATCGCACAGTTCCACTTACAGTGCTATTTGTCCAGTCGCGAGCACAAAAATAAAACACTCGTGAAAACGTAGCCCAATAGAGGAATCAGTTTAGTTTACCCTCTCTTCTGCGACAACCCTGACAAAATAGTAGGGGTAAGGGAGTGGGGAATAGCAAATTAAAAGAACATACATAACTCCTCTACTAACAAAGAAATTTGTTATACGTCACAGGCACAGCTGGTAACGATCGGTATCCCACAAGGTAGTGTGTTAGGACCAGGTCAGTTCCTTGTGTATATAAATTACCTGCAAAAAAGCAATTGACCAACAAATAGTGCTATTTGCCGATTATAGCACAGTACTCTACTCGGGTAGGTATAAAAATGACAATTTAAATTCGGACATTATGAAATCATCACACAAACTTATTGAATGGATTTATAAAAACAATCTAAAAATAAATCTTTACAAAACTCATCTGATGTACTTTAAAACGTACCTATAAGCAAGAAAACAACATTATAGACAACGTAATATACGAATACGAAAATTGAACAGGTTGATGTTGCAAAATTTATTTTTTAAAATTTCAAGGTCTACTTGTTGACGACCAATTAAATTGGAAAGATTTTTTTTGACATTGCAGCTACATTTGTAGTAAAACTAACAAAATGTCATATGCACTATACATGCTGCAAAAAATTGGAAGCATACCGACCTTAGTCACTGCATATGACGCACAAGTCGAATCGGTGCTGCGCTACGGGATTATGTTCTGGGGTAATTATACAAATAAAGACTCGATATTTAAAGGTCAAAAAAAATGTGTGCGAGCAATGTGCAAAATAAAAAGAACTGACAGCTATAAACCTTACTTCATAAAACTAGAATTACTAACATTCCCCTGTTTGTATATCCTTGAAACAATAATGTTTATAAAACTTAACTTGAAAGACTATGATAGATTTAAAAGTATCAGAAACATCGAATATGTTATACTTATTATGTTATCCGGCAAAAACAGCTTTGCTGAGGAAAAGCTATCAAGTAATATCAAAACAATTGTATAATAAATTACCAAAGGACATATTAGAAATAGTGACTTTACAAATAGTTAAAAAGAGGGGGTCAAAGCAATATTAATTAGAAAATCTTATTATAACATGAATTTTTAATTGACAAAAATGTTGAATAACGCACAGAACAAATAAAATAGATAAATAACTGTAATAAAAATATAAATGCAATAAAATCTCAATGCATAATGTAATAGAATCATTATTACAGTAAAATCAATAATTGAAATGTGTAACTTAAAATATTATGAGAATGACATTTGCATGCCTCACACGGGTCAGAATAAGTTGTACCTCTATTTAAAGCTGAAAACTTCCATTTATGTACCTATTCTGCAAATAAATAATTTGATTTGATTTGATTTGAAAGAATATAGATAACTAGCTTTTTCCTGCGGCTCCACCCGCGTGTCCTTTTTCGGGATAAAAAGTAGCCTATGTGTTAATTTAGACCTCAAGGCTGGAACTATATGATCCGGAATCTGGAGGGCCCGGGAAAATTGTGAGCACTGAAAATAGAACTCTGCGCTAATAGAGTTGCAAATCGAACACATGACTGTCGAATGTCAATGTCATAGATCACAGCTCGGCACTCGATACTTCAATTTTCAGCTCTATTGGCTAAGCGCGTAGTTATTTTCCGCGACCTACCGGATTCCGGACAATATAGTCCCAGACTAAGCTACTATCATACTAAATTTCATCAAAATCCGTTCAGTCGTTTTTGCGTCAAAGAGTCACAAACGTCATCCATCCATCCATCCTTACAAACTTAATACCAGTAGGATATGCATCTTTGCTTAGAATGAACTCTACTCTTGTAAAGCTAAGGTTTTTTATTAGACTTCAAAACAAATCCTAAGTATTCACATAAATCCTGGCCATACTAACGGACGAATACTGAAACGCCAATTAAAATTAAGAGTCTTCCTATTCACAGGCTGTCGCCGTCTCTTCTCTGCTAGCCGAAATGACAATAACAGCATGTGATTTGAGCATCACTTAATTTAACTATCGTTCCAGTATTCGGCCGTAATTACTTTGACTCTTAGCTTTGACTATACTTCAGTGATGTCATACCTTTGTCATACATATAAATTTTTTATTACTATTTTATTATGTTATAACTGTATCCTCATCTCTAACGAGACCAGTCAACAGAAATCTCATATTTTATACATCAATTAAACTATATCAAAAAGTATTAGTTACAATTTAACAATAAAAACATTGTAATAAGACAAGTCGTAAACATAATATTTCGTAAGCGACTTAAAAAAAATAAAACAAATATGGCCGCGAGAGCTGTCAATAAAATATGACTTTTAATCGTTTTCCCGCGCTACAATGACAGTTTAAGCGGGATTCCTCGAATTCCAGCATCTTGTTATATTACAAGGGACTCTTTAGGGGGGGTCTCAAAGTTTCACACGGTTTTCAACATTTCGATAACCTTCTCAATGGACAATGGTGTAAAATTGCCATAAAATTGGTAATTGCAAGCTTTGTGTGGGCGCTGAGCCAATTTTGATGATAATACTTAGTTTTATAATCAACAGCTAGACCGTATACATAAAAAAATACAGGTGACTAGCTGTTGCCCGCGGCTCCGCCCGCGTAAATATCTCTCTCGGGTATCTCGAGGGAATACTGTACTTTTCCGGGATAAAAAGTAGCCTTTGTTTTAATCCAGAGCCTATACTACTACCATACCAATGTCATCAAAATCCGCTCAGTAGTTTTTGCGTGAAAGAGTAACAAACATCCATCCATCCTTACAAACTTTCACATTTATAATATTAGTAGGATAAATTAAATTAGTTAAGTAGAACCAGTATAAGATGAGTAGAACTCTATTGGTCCTCGCATTTTTTGACGACCTCTGTGGTGGTTAGCGCGTTGGCGCTCAAGCCGGAGTTCGCGGGTTCGAATCGCGCCAGGGTCCAAAAAGCTTCCTGTGTTCCTGGGTCATGGATGTGTATTAAATATCTGTAAACAATAAAAATCTTAAATATAAGTATAGTATAAAAAGTATTCCGTTGTCTTGGCACCCGTGGCACAAGTTCTTCGAGGATTTATCACGTGTAGTGAAAGCGAAATTACATTGGCGAGCACCCCAGCATCGTGGACGTTCGTCAGTCATGTTAATGATGATGAATTCTAGCTTCAACTTGTCTGCATTTGAACAACGACTGACAAAACGTCACATAGGTAGTGTGCGACAGAGATAACGCTCTACGAAGCCGAAATTAGCCGATTGTCTCTTTCCAAAGGTCGATGTGCAATATTTATCGTCGGGTACCGTAGTAAGTTACTATTTAGTAATCTGTGCTCATGCCTGGATTACACTTTACCTGTACGTCTAATTTTTCCGTTCATGAGGGTTAGGCTGGGACTATATACTCCGGAATATACTGAAAATAGAACTCTGCACTAAAACAGTTGAAAATCGAACACACGAGTGTCGAGTCAAATGTCAATGTCATATATGACAGCTTGACTCTTGATACTTGCATTTTCAACTCTATTGTATTAGCGCAGAGTTCTATTTTCAGTGCTCTGAATTTTCACCGGCGTGCCGGATTCCAGAGCTTATAGTCCCGGCCTTATGACCTAGTCGTAAAATGTCCAGTGTTCAATTTGCACAGTAGTTTCGGAACAAATAAACATACAAATCAACTTTTCCTCTTTATATTATTAGTATAGTTCAGGTATGGGCAACCTTTGACATGTTGAGGGCCAAACTTTAGCGTGCAAATACGTTCGCGGGCCGCGTTTAAAAGTACTTAGTGCATTTTAAAGAAGTGATAATATTTTTTCCGATAGATATTAGACATTAAATAATACGACAATGTTAGTATAGTACAATTTATTAAAATAACAAAATGAAATTAAAAAAATGGTACATTATAATTAAATCGTTAACTTTGCAACTACGAAAGTTAAATACACCGAAATCAATGAGACACTTGAGCTTGAATTTGGAAAACTAATCTATCGACATTTGGATTAATTCCACTGATACAAAGACGTAATGAATTTTCCAAATTATCGTCAGTCAGTCTTGTACGATGTGTTGATTTATTAACTTTCATCAATGAAAAGAACTGTTCGCATTTATAAGTACTGCCAAACGCACAAATCAATCTTATTGCGAATTTTCTAAGCGGCGGAAAATTGTCTTTTTCTAGGTATTTTTTGTAGAAATCGCACAACTTAACGTCTCCAAATTTGGATTTTAGGAGTGAGTTTTCTAGAATCTCGATCAACTCCATTTGTAAGTGTATTGGAGCATTTTGTACATTACATTTTGTAGGAGTAGCAAATAAACTGAAACAGTCTTCCATGTTTTTGAAGTCGCTAAATCTGTTCGTAAATTGTTCCGACAGTGACTTGAGTTCTTTAGCATATTGAGCATAAGTAATATTTTCATACGCAGAGAGCGTGTTGAAATGGTAACTGTTACCAGACAGCATCTGTGACTTCCACAAGCGTAGTTTGATCTGAAACGCTTTCAAATGGCTGTACAAATCATTTACTAACTGTTCTTGTTTTTGAAGTTTCAAATTTAAATCATTCAAATAGCCTGTAAGATCGACCAGAAATGCTAAGTCACATATCCATTTTGGGTCACTCAATTCAGATAGTGGTTTATCTTTTATTTTCATAAAGTCTGCTATCTCATTTCTAAGCTCGTAAAACCATCTGACTTTACAATAATATGTTACGTTGTTATATTCAGCTGATATTTCATCTAAAAACGCCTTGAACTGACGATGGTTAAGCCCTCGGGATCGAATAAAGTTGATGGTTTTTACTACCACATTCATAACATTCTGGAGTCGAATGGATTTAGAACACAAGTTCTGTTGGTGGATAATGCAATGAAGGACTATCAAATCATCTTTTTTCCCATTTAATTCTGTTGCTTTTTCATTCAAAATTCCGATGAAACCTTTACGTAATCCGACCAAAGAAGGTGCACCATCAGTGCATACTCCAATTAATTTTGACCATGGCAAGCTGAAATTTGTGAATCCTTTTGAACTTCAATAGAATATCCTCTCCTGTAGTGGTTCCTTTTAGCGGCTGTAAAGCCAGCAATTCCTCAGTAACAGTAAATCAACACCTCCAATAAATATAGCCAGTTGAGCTGTGTCAGACAAATCAGTGCTCTCGTCTAATGCTATGGAAAATCATTCAAAACCAGCAATACGGTCAGTCGATGTTTTTTTATATCATTAGCCATCATTTCTATACGTCGAATAACAATTCGTCTTGACAAACAAATTTTTTGTAATTCATTTTTCTTTTCAGGACATAAAATAACGCAAACTTCTAACATACACTCCTTGATAAATTCTCCTTCGGAAAATGGTTTTAATGCCTTTGCCAATTTTGAGCTAACTATAAAACTAGCTTTCACAACATTATCAAGCTGTGTTCTTTGTTTATGAAACATTTGTTGCTGTTTTTCCTTTGCGGTAAGCTTCTGGATTTTGTCTGTTCTTAATTGTCCTGTCAGTGAGTGTAGCGTAGTATGCTTAGTTGAGTAATGCCTCTTTATATTGAATTCTTTCATTACTGAAATGGATTCATTACACAGCAAACAAATAGGCTTACCATTGTGCAAGATAAAAAATAATTGTTCAGTCCATTTTTCTTGAAAATGGCGACCCTCTGTATCTACTTTTTGTTTCTTTCCACAGACATAATTTTTGTTTACTTTTCATTCAATAAACTTAATAAAAAACTATAGTTAGTAACCACTCAAGATGCACACAAAGTCACAAAGCAAGTTGACGGCTCGAGCGGTTCGGTAGGGTATCGCTTGTCCAAGTTCACCTCGGTAGCTCAAATAGAAATGAACTAACGTTCGGGCCATCCACCCGCTTTTACAGGCAAAATGAAGGAATAATCAGAAATAAACTAGTTTAATTGAGAAGCAATAAATCTTTTGATGTGTCGCCCGTGAGGCGGCAAACCTCAAAAATTTGATCGAGCAAGCCGAGTGGCAGCGATTATCAAAGAGTGAGGCGGCAAACATAAAAGGATTTGATGTTTGCCGCCTCACTGTCACTCCCGTGAGTATAAGTACCTAATGTAATATTTTTTAATTGGGATTTTTCAAAATGTCTCACGGGCCGGATCATATCTTACAGCGGGCCGGATCGGGCCCGCGGGCCGGTTGTTGCCCTTATATGGTATAGATTGTGAAACAGGCCCGTCTCGAACCATCCAAATCGTAGAATGACCTTAAGCATTTTATAACCTAACGTAAATTCTTTTTTTTTTATTTTTTTTTTCATATTATAGTCAGTTACGAAAAATTTCCTAAGCCCACGAGCGTTTTTTGTGGCTGTGACACAAGGAATAGCACTGTAAATAGCTGTAAACTGTGCGCTAATATTTAAAAAACTGAATATCGTGTAGAGTTGTCAAATCTGACATTTGACTCATCACACTTCGATTTTCAGCTCTATTGTACCAGCGCAGAGTTCTATTTACAGTGCTGTTCTTTCTGTCGCAACCACAAAAAAACGGTCATGGGAACTAGAGCTAAGCCTTAAATATTAATTTGTGCCAAATCGGCTAGTTACTCGCGTTAGTAGTAGCAATTTAAATATTTGTCTTTGTTTTAACCACCGACAATTTCAATATAAAATACTAAACAACTAAAATGAAAAATACATGAAATACTTAACGCTAAAGCAAAACTTAACACTAAATATTTAACAAAGAAAAGAAAATTATTATTATGCGATTGACTATGTACTCAAACGGGCAGAGTTTCCCCTTACTAGACTACTTTACCGAAAAAATTACTGATGTGAACATGCAACGACTTAAGTAGGCGCAATCCCCACATATCGACTCTTTGTTCCCAATGTAATTAGTGTTGCTATCCTAACAGTGTGGCCATATTCTTCAACAGTATTATATTTTACGGTCATGGTCCATTTGCGTAAACATAAATAAGACCTAAAACCCTTCAAAATATTGGTAAGTGACTTTATGACTACTTACCTTTATCTATTCCTATGCTACTTAACATTAAGCTTTAAAAAAAAATATATATTTTTTACTTTTCGACTGCAGCGCTGAACCGCGACGGAGAGACGGGGCCCACCGCGGAGTAATCCGACACCGGCCACTCGTCACGCCGGAGTTATGGGCAGCCCTACCGCTAGGGCTATCACAACGTATATTCTTTAAAAAAATGCTTATCTATACAGATGTATGTTTGTAATTTCAAATTAACAGCTTTTTACTTAATGCATATGAATGTATTAAATACATTATACGGTATTAACAATAAAAATATATTTTTTAATTTTTGTCTGTCCGTATGTCTCTCTGTCTGTCTGTCTGTTTGTTCCGGCTAATCTCTGGGACGGCTGGACCGATTTTCACGTGACTTTCACTGGCAGATAGCTGATGTTATAAGTCGTAACTTAGGATACTTTTTATCCTCGTCATCATCATCAAAAAATGTTTAATGCCCAACGAAGTGGGCACGGGTCAGCTAGTACATACATAATAATATGCACAGCAGCAACACACACTACATCAGATTATTAACAGGCACTATAACCGTGAGTTTAATAGCTAAAATTTTTTACCTTGTCACATCGTTTACATTTTTAAGCCCATACAAATTTCTAACTTAAAATTATATGAATTATTATTATATGGGCGAATTTCGACCACACTCTTATTAGTTATTATTATTCGGCTGTTATAATTAGTATAGCTTGTTCGGCTGACTAAAGGAATTCTTCAACTCTGTGTAATAATACATACTTGTAAGCTTACCCCCTTACTAATAAAAATATTTACACAATGAATAAGCAATACAATGTTTTCTCCTTGTCTGTCAAGCGACTTTTCCCACGTATCAGATAACGTTTACGTAACGTAAAATTTGTCCTTACAAAACCTTGTATCGCTTATGCACTGTTTAAATATTTTTATTAGTAAGGCGGTCAGAGTATAGCAGATAATATATTTATGCACAATATCATTTATCTATAGGTGATCTTCCTGTTTGTCTCAATTTTTATCTAAATAAAAAAAACCTAAGAAAACACATAAGTGCCAACCCTGTTTTGTATCGACTCGTAGCTCGTAGGGAAACGAAGTGTTATTATTTTCCATAATTAATATGACATCTCGCGATAAGCATCTCCAACTGTATTTTTGGATATTTGTATTAGTAATAATCATCAACGTGCTTCCTACCTTATTCCTTACTACTTACTAGCAAACAGGAATTATCTCCTATAGTCTATACTAATATTATATGATTTGTTAGCATTAAATAAATTTGGCGCAGAGTGAACCACTAGGAAGGACACCTTCTATCGCGGCATAATGTACGGTTCCCGCGTCATTTTATGTTATGCGCACGAAGTCGCGGGCAAGTGGAAACATCAGTTCTGTTCAGCGCTTTTGGATCCAGGGTATACCTTGGTGCAAAATCTTACTTTTCGGTAGCATGTGCTTAGACTAATTCAGAAATAGTCGAAATCACCATGTGTGTGTCCATATAATAGCATAATAGCTCCCCACACCGATGAAACCAGGCCAGCTACGCTGGAGTTATGTTATAGTGCCCAAGTGTGTGCGCAGTACACAAGAGCACTCTCCCCTCCTTTTACTCTCGTAACCCAGTGGGACGGATAACCGACACGACTGGCGAGAGATTAGGCGCAGGTCCGACTTTTTACATGCTCATCCGACGCATGGATCATCTTTCTTGTCAGACAATCAGGTGATCAGCCTGAATTGTCCTAACCAAACATGGAAACAACATTTTTTTTGTTCCAATGCGGGAATCGAACCCACGACCTCCGAGTCGAGAGCCACGCTCTAACCACTAGACCACGGAGGCTGTGTGTCCATATACACAGTCCACATACATACATACAAATGAAATAAAAAAAATCAAGTGTTTCTTTGTAATTTAAAATTGACAGCTTTTAAATTTCTACTACTATTATAAATGTGATAGTTTGTTAGCATGGATGTATGGGTAGATGGATGTTTGTTACTCTTTCACGCAAAAACTACTGAACGGATTTCGATGAAATTTGGTGTGGTAGTAGTTTAGGCTCTGGATTAGGCTACATTTTTTCGCGAAAAAATGCAGTGTTCCCGTCGGATACTGTATTCACGCGGGTGGAGCCGCGGCCGACAAAATTTCCGAAAATACCAATTTTCGGAAACTTTCTCTGTCCGTCCGTCTGTCTGTTTGTTCCGGCTAATCTCTGAGACGGCTGGCCCGATTTTCGCGGGGCTTTCACATTCAGATAGCTGATGTTATAAACTTCGGCTACTGTTATCGTAGGGTTCCGTTTCCGTTAGTTCTACGCAAACGTAGGTGCGGGCATCAGCTAGTCTATACTAATATTATGAAGAGGAAAAGTTTGTTTGAATTGAATGGGCTTAAAAACAACTGGATCGATTTTGATGAAATTTGGCACAGAGAAATATACCACGGGAGAAATTAATTTTCGCGCGCACGATGTCGCGGGGAACATATATTTAGTATGCATTAAATTATACGAGATATTTCACATTCAATCAACTACCCACCCTATTCTCGTTACATTCTTTACCCTGTTGTGAACTACATTGCTCAGTTCCTATTGCATCAACCAGTGCGTTATTTTGATGCGACCACTAACATATTTTAATGGTTATTTCATTCTCAAGTGATTGTTCGCTCACTCCCATTATCATGATCGGTCGAATGGGGCGCTAACAATGTGCTTGGTAATGACATAATAGTGGGGTGCCCGTCCACACCAATGCGCTTTTTTTTCGCGGCTCAAGGGTACTTGAGATATGATTTTGAAAACACACTTGTATTATACAAGGCTTGGTAACATAATTACGGATGTACTGGGCATATGATCTACTGCTTGTTATGACGTTTAGGCGAAAAAATAATTTTTAAATGAAAAAAAATAATTGTATATAAAATTACATTGCGTTCTTTACGGCCTTACGGAGGACATTGGTCTCACACAGCTGGTTGAGTTGATATTATTTAGGCAATGACTTTGCTTTCGCTTTAAAGTCAGCTGTTTATGTGAGGTTAATGACCTCAGCGCCTTAGAGAGCTTAATGTAATTTTATTTTGCATAAAATATTTCATTCGAATTTTTCAATTATTTCTCTGCCTAAATGTGTTTACATAAGCAGGAGATAATATGCCCAAAATATCCACAGTTTATTTTATCAAACCTTATGCATATCATTGTAGGTATTTTTTTTAGTTGTTGCCTGCCTAACTACATGAAGAGTAAGAGCGAAAATATAACCGTACCTATTGCCAGGTTAGAAAAAGAATATCCGATGTTTATCCGGACACTACAAGCCACAGTCCACAAGATATGAGTTTATTTCAAATCTGTTTAACTTCATCCTACTAAAAACAACAATAGGAAAGATAAAATGTATTAGTATATTAAAGTAAGTGATATGTAAGTACTCTCGTAAGTGATTTTGTAATCTTTTGAGAAATAAAGAATCTTTAAACCTAAACCTAAAAGACAGAAAATTATAAGTTAGCCCACCTGGCCACCTACTACTACCTATCCACTGAAGAGAAAGTTTTTTTTAACCGACCACCAAAAAAGGGGGCGGCTATACGTCCGGTTGTGTATTTTTTTTTGTATGTTCAACTATTACTCCGCCGTCTATGGATCGATTTTCAAAATTGTTCTTTTGATGTAAACCAAACTCGTCCTTTAGTCATCAAAGTGGTGATGATGATGGGATCCATGAGGAATCGAGGGAACTCCTCGAAATTTACCATAGATTAATAGATATAGATTTTCGTAATTTACAGAAAAATTGTTTGATTAACATATTTTGCTAACAACTCATAAAATATAACATCACAATCTTTAAAGAGCCAATCCTATCCTATCTAATAGGTTTTAAAATATCAGATTACCATCGAAACCGGTACAGCCGTCATACAGTTCAGTAGTTCCGAATACCGCCTACTATAATACCTTTGTGATTTACCTGTTTGCAAAAAACATCATTTTTTGTCAATCTTAAATCCCCATGTCGCAATTTATGTATTATGCGGAGCCCTTATGGTCTTACGTCTTGTTCAAATTCTATTAAAACTATTGTTGGTACTTGACTGACGGATAGGAAAAAACCGGACAAGATCGAGTCGGACTCGTCCACCGAGGGTTCCGTACACAGTAGGAGCATCTTCTATACAAAGAAATAAAATTGAAGTGTATGTTTATAATTTTTAACAAACCCCCTTACTAATAAAAACATTTACACAATGTATAATCTATACAATGTTTTGTCCTTGTCTGTCAAGCTACTTTTCCGGCGTAGTTCCGGGTAGTTTATACGCTGTATAAATATTTTTATTAGTAAGGGGTTAAATGTATATAAAACTAATATACATTACACGGTACTAACAATGAAATATAAATTTTATTTTCTTTTAAATTACGTGGCTAGGTTCTGGGTAGGTACTCTGCATAAAAGTTTAATGGTTCAGAGTAGCGGCAAACGGCTTGTGTGATCATTGACTGGTTTTTCTGCTAGCACGGGGATCTCTGGACATAGATTCCGGACCTAAACAAGATGTCTACACGCTGGAACAATGTCAACATAGATATTAAATACAATATAGATAGACACTGTAGTATCCACATTAGTCCATTATGGTACAGGCACAATATAAATTATGTACATTATTTATATACATATTTGTATTTAAATCTTAAAATTATTAAAATTTTCCTGCCTTAAGGCTGGGACTATATGCTCCGGAATCCGGGACGGCGGTGAAAATTCAGAGCAATAAAATTAGAACTCTGGACTAATACATTAGAGCTCAAAATCGAACACACGAGTGTCGACTGTCGAGTCAAATGTCTATGTCATTTATGACAGCCCGACGGAGAAGCGACACATCGATTTTCAACTCTATTGAATTAGTGCAGAGTTCTATTTGTGTGTGTGTGTATAAGTGCTCTGAATTTTCCCGGGTCCGGCGGATTCCGGATCATATAGTCCCAGCATAAGCAGAATATGTGTTCGGCAAAAATACTAAATTCAATAGCAATAATTTTGCTACCATATTCTAGTAAATTAACATTATGATTGTGGTACAGACACCAAGATAAATTGTTATTTGTTACGGCCAAGGCATCTTGTTATCTTAGGTCTTCCGCAAAAAATGTAATAGGTAGCCAAGGCCCTCAAATCTCTTACTTATCCAGTAGGTTACCGTTAAGAACTTTTCCTGACGCACAAGGTTTGTTGTTTTTCGCAACATCTGTAGTCTGCTGTCTGTACCGAACTTCTGACATACGTAAGTAAAAGTAACTTATTAAAATAATTATAGCACACAGGATGTTGCCATTGACGCGCAAAAGATAATCGCGCGGGAATCGTCATTTTTTCCGATATAATATACTGCTCTATATCTGTCCCAAATCTCATCAAAATCGATCAAGTGGTTTTGGAGCCTATTCAATGCAAGCAAACATACAAAGAAACAAATATTTTCACTTTATAATATAAGTAGGTACTTATAGAAGTGTTGATATTTAATAAAAATCTTATAAATAATATATTTATAAAATTCTTACACATTTTACTGATATATAATTATTAAGTAATTCGCTTAATCTACTGCAATACATCAATGTTTATAATCCAACAATGCCGTAGATTCTTAACAAAAGCAGCAAATAACCGTATAATGATTCCAGCCCATTATTAATAACAAAAAACACAATTCACACACACACACCCTTAATACAAAGGCAATAGAGTTCAAAGCTCGCGTCTGGGCGCCAAAATGACGTTTACCATAAAGAATAGAGGCAAAATGAGCAAATGGCGGCATTTTCGATATTTGAACATGTGTAATGTCTTAATACTTGAGGAATACGAATTTTTAATTATCTAAGATGCGGTTATGTTAGCATAGAGTAAATTTTATTTTACGATTTATATTTTTTTGTATCAGTCCCAACGCACACAGAGCGTCATCTGGTGGCATAAGTGGTAGCAAAAATGGTCAATAAGAATTTTCGATTCGATTTTTCTGTTGTGTCTGTCTTGTCGTGTCAAAAAGCTGTCAGATGTCACGAATTTAAAGACCCTCATTGAACTTTACCAAATATGGCATTGTCACAAAAAATCACGCTTACATGCTCGTTTAATTGTGAAAATATCGTAAAAGTAGCTGAAAATAACATGATCATTCTAATTATTCTTTCCCTGAATATTTGTATATCAAAAAGTTTGCTATGTATTTTATTGTAATTTATAAGTATAAGCATGTATAAGTAATAATTACCTATTTCGTATTGCAATAATTCTAGTAGTGAGTACTTATTAAAAATCTCTCTGTCAAACAGGTAGAGTTTTTACTCTGTAAAACTTAATTATTCTATTAAAAAGGTACTTATTGTAGGTCTTATTTTTACAGCAACTCATTCCGTCTATTTAGGTATGTATTAGGTACATAGACGTATATACTATAGACGAGGCGTGTTGAGGCAAAAATCTCCACTTAAATGATTTTTGGGGCCATTTTGACATTTGAAGTATGGTGAAAACCAAGATGGCGTAACTTTTTCTTGTATGAATATTTAATCTGTCAAATGTCAAACGTAAGCCTATCTTGAGTTTTGAAATCTTTGATTAAGTAGGTACCATATGGTCGTTTGTCCACCGCCACCGTCAACGGGACGTCAACGAGAATGAGATTATCACTAGTCGAGATTAGATTGACGGGACGGGCGTGCGGTGGACAGACGGCTATAGTTAATGTCGGCGCCGTCATGTCTTTCTCGTTGACGTTCCGTTGACGGTGGCGGTGGACAAACAGCGTAACTGTAGGTCTTAGATACTCAGCACTCTACATACAGCCTAGGTCATTCTATACACGTTGGCCGTAAGTTTAATCAAAAATTACATTAAATCTATACTCACTACAAATAAATAAAAATGAAGTGTCTGTTTGTAATTTTAAATTAACAGCTTTTCACTAAATGCATATGAAAGTATACGGTACTTCCAATAAAAAAAATATTTTTAAAATGTTTGTCTCTCCGTCTGTGTTTGTTCCGGCTAATCTCTGAAATTGCTGGACCGATTTTCACGGGACTTTCACTGGCAGATAGTAAATTTTATCTTGATCCGTTTAAAAAATAGGGCTCTGTTTCCATTAATAGTTAAAAACCATGTTGCGGTCATATTAAACTTATAAAAGAGATGAATACCTATCTAGATGAAAAATTAAAAACTGGCAAGGTGAAGGTAATTCAGAATAAATATCAAGATAAAATTTTACAATCATCCATACAATCTAAATCCTTTCCTACAATAATATAAGCAAAATTTTACCCATATCTATCTGTAAACGGAATCACATCAGCTGTTGTCTAGCTTTTGTAGCAGACGGAAATATCTTGTTTTCGGAAATTCGGCTGACTAGAATACGCCTACTTTAATAATGCCAATTGTTTCATAATCCGGAAAATGGCGACTCAGCAACCAATGAGAGGTGGGACCGTAGAAAGGCCCTAAATAACACCATTGGTCGATTTAATTCCTGTAAAACCCGTTGACCAATCACGGGCAAGAGCAGAAGTTCGAATCAAACTAGTTCCATTTTTGAATTCGGCTTGAGTGCACGTGTGGAAGTATATAAATATTTTTTTAAATTATTTAATATCTGGATTCGTGGTTTTCGGCCAGTGTTTTTTGTATTCGGCCAGTGTTTAGAAGAAAACTAAAGTGTTTTAACGCGCTCATTGTAAATAGGTTGTGTTTCGTCATTGGATTTATTTTTAGTTTAGCTTTAACAAGCTGCGATGTGAGTTGGTCTTAATTTAGCATATGAGTGTGAGTATGGCACAGTCTGTCTTGTTTTTTATTTTTGTTTTCCGACGGCGATTTACTCTTTTGGCGTTTTTATTTTTTACAAACAGCTATATAAAACTATTATTAGGTAGGTAGGTACTTAATTGAAAAGGCCTAAATGTCATAAACAAAATAAAATATTATGCGGGCTGGTAAAAAGGACCATAGACATAATTAACTATAAAATTTTAGTTTAAATTGCCAACAAAGAGATCTTAAATCTATCTAAAACAAAAAATACTGAAACTACCTCGATTTGACATTGACATTATAATATTTATCTATTTTTATTTATTACAAACTTTAAAAGTACTAAAAAGAAAATTAATAATACGAAACTACAAAATTACAAATACATAAAGCTACAACAAAAAGAAATCTCCCAGGTCATCCCCACTAGGCAGAGTACCTAGAAGGCTCAGAGATTTTCTCGCTGGATTGCGATACTCACTCTTTGGGCCAGAATTTTCGAAATTTCTCTGAAAATTTTGTGTGCACCCCATGTATCTAGTAGGGGAAAAGGTTCCATATCCCCGCTAAGGTTCAATATTTGCGCCGCTTGAGGTTCTCCGCCTGATTGCCGGCCGCACCTGCAAAACTCGAGGTGCCCTGGACATGGGACGGAGCAAGTGTATCGACGCAAGTAGCGTCCCACAGAGCCCGTCCCACTCTCCAAGGGACCTGGGTCATCCCGTCTGGTCTCTTGCCACCGTGGCGCGCCAAACCAGAGGGTTCCAGCACAGCTGGCACTCCGGCGGTGACAAGTGCCCGACGGATGAGGTCGTTTAAGCAGTGATGTCGGGAGGTGCAGCCGGCGCTTCGTTGACAACTCCTTGATACTTAGTAACTACTTAAATATAATATATACTATAATATATGTTCATTATACCGAATTACGTAATGCTTAGAGAGACTTTAGACTTTGGATAGCCCTTTGAACGGATTTATCATAAAATTGTCTTTTATCCAGAATCAGTGAAATCGTTGATAAAGCGAAGCTTATAGTTAATTCTTATTCATAACCAGATTTTACATCGCACAATCCATAGTACGACCCAATAATTATTCTAGAGAGTTGAATAAAGGTGTCATTGTGTACCACAAGGCATCATTTATGGTCCTTTATTTTTCAGAAAGATAGTAAAAAAGTTTTTTAATTAACCCACTGGCTATGTGTATGTATCATTTAGAAGTTCTAAACGTTTCTAGAACTGACTCTACTAGGCTTTAGTGAAGGTCATTTTTAAAGTGGTGAAAAGTTTTCTTACGTTATGTTGCACGCCTAAGCCAAAAACAGACAGGAATAAAACATCAACAGTTAAATAAAAACTTGAATCTGGATCAAAATATAGTTCTTCTTTAATTCTATAAATAATGATGTGGTTCTTGCGATACACCTACTTAGGCGTATTGCTCGAATCGCAAGCCGAAGCAAGTCTATCATATTATTTAAATACATAAATAAATCTTTTATTATAAAGTAGTTTACAAACATTAAATATTTGTTCTGTCCCATGGGGGAAGTTCTCATTACTATAAAAATAAACCTATAAATTCTACAATTATTGTGTGTGTGTGTGTGTGAGAAAGAGAGAGATATTCTAACTGGTGTGTTGTGTTAATTACAGTATACTTTATTAGATTTTCAGAACAATTGAACAAAAGATTTAATTTGATCGATATAAACTAATTACCATTGAATTGAAATAAATGTAAATCATAATAACCGATGAATATACTTAATCTGAAATTTTCAGTAACGAAAATATTGATCCGGTTTTGCTGATTATTTCTAAGCGGGAACTAAAATTTGGCATGATTTGAAGTTAAAAAATAAATAAATAAAATCGACACAGTGCGACACAATGTCAAACACAGAGGGATTTTCCTTTAAATAGAAAACACTCTGAATGTAGTCCAACGCGCGTGCATTATTGCGCCTTGCGATATTTATGGATGGTGGGCCTTTTAAGATTGTTGAAAGTTGAAAATGTTAACTTATTAAATGATTAACAAAATATTAGGTTTTGTAACCATGGGGGTATTTGGCTATTTGGTATTGACGTGAGTATCTCGCGCTATGTAATATATTAAGACTTAGCGAACGTTATGTTTTCAATTTCAAAGATCATCATTGTATTTAACGATGGCATGTTGGTTAACCCCTCAGATTAGCTTTCAATGTTGCTGTCTTTGTTTGCCGAACGACTTCTCCGACGTATTAAGTATCAGACAAAGACGGCAACATTGAATATCCAATCAGTTGTGTAAATATTTATATTAGTAGAGAGGATATAATATACATGCTACCATACATTTCTACAACTTGTAGTTTGTAGAATGATATATTAAATGTAGTAGACTGTAGAAGGATAAGGTAGGAAGGTATTGAAAGTATGCCGACGATAAAATTTTCACATAATTCAACCTATTTACATATTGCGATATTCTTAGGTAGTTAAACATTTTATTGTTCTTTTATTTGCAACTAAATGCGGACTGGTAGCAGAATCATTAGTGAATCACTTGAAAAAATTGTTTTAGTTTAAAAAACCGTTTCCGTACGTAAAGGAAAAAAAAACGGCACCCTATTACTGAGACTCGGCTGTCTTTTTGTCTGTCTGTGTCTGTTCGTCCGTTGTCATGTACCTAGTTTACCTTTTCGAGTATAATTTACGAAGTGGGAAAAAAAAACAAAGTCCTATGGGACTCGTTATTCAAGGCATATGATTGTTATTTTAAGTATAATGATATATTGATTATTATATGCTTGATTTAGAGATAGCAACGTTTTGCAAGTCAATATTTTTATTTACTGAACGTCAAACCGTTAAATGAGACTGACTTTAGTCAATTATAGTTGGTTTTTTTTCAGTAATGGCATTTTTTATATCTACAGTAATATTATAAAGAAGAAATATTTGTTTGTATTTGAATGTTTGTTTCTTTGAACTGAATAGGCTCCGAAGCTAATGGACCGATTTAGTGGATCACGGAGGAAGACAAAAATTTTATTGAGGAAAAATGTACCTACGGTTCCGTAGGTTGCGCGCACGAAGTCGCGAGAAACATCTAGTTTAAAATAAAGCTGATATAGTGAAACCTACTTACTTTATTTTTAAGTCATAAAATATAAGGTTACATTTAATTTTGTTATATTTGCGATTGATTTTAATAATTGTTACGTTACATAAGACTGATGTTTATCATTTATATACTTGACTAGTTGTCCCGTACTCCCGTCACACGTTGTTCTGTTTTAACATCTCACCGTTTAATTAAACCTTCCCTGAACTTCCACGATTACTTCAAGACCAAAATTAGCAAAATCTCGACCGATTCGAACCTCTCCGGTCCAGTTCTCGAGTTTTAGAAAGACATTGTAATTGTGAACCATTTTCATTCGTAAGATTTAATCTTTTTATTTATTTTATTTATTTTATTTATTTTATTTATTTTATTTATTTTATTTATTTTATTTATTTTATTTATTTTATTTATTTAATAAGTATAGACAAATTTAAAACCACGCTATGGAAGAAATATTATTCTGTTATTGATTAAATACTAAATAATTTTTCTTTTGGTTTGTGTATATTACTTTATTATTTTTGTGATTTTAACAAAGAAGTAATAAATAAATTGTGTACAAAGAAATATGTCATACCGAATAAACCTAATCAAACATTAAACATACGTATTGCATCATGGATGTTTTTTAATAATATTATATTATCAACAAAACTAACAGTAATTTGCAAACCGTAACCTACTCACATAAATTTTAAAGTCATAAAAATTCATTACATTGGACGAATTGGCGAATGCAAAAACTATTAAAAATTGAAAATCGCCTTTTCGTCCTATTAGGACGAAACTTGTGGGACGAACAGGCGAAGTAGGTACCCAAATAAACATATATAATTTATGTTTCGAGCGTATAAAAAATGTCAAAATTTGTAAACTATCAATGCCAAAAACGAGCACTTTTATCAATGAAGTGTAATGTTTTGAACCTATTAACTTGCTACGAAACGTTTTTCGTTTTTTTGTCGAAATTCGTTTACAAATCAAACGGGGCGCATACTTAACTTTGATGATCTATCCTTACGTTTATAATAAAAATATATTCTAACTATAATTTACTTAAAAATATTATGTTCAAACAGAGACATTAATTAATTCCCACTGAGTTCCGCCGTAAAAATTCTAGATAACATCAGAGCATAATCATAATTTCAAAAATTTATTTTTGTAATTTGACATATTAATATTGTCTTCATTCCCATGTGATTAAAAAAATACCTCATCCGGCATATTCTGGTCCTGCTTCTTGCTACTATCTATTTACTTATTATAAAAGTGAAATTTTGTAAGGTGGTTGGATGGATGGATGGATGTTTGTTACTGTTCCACGCAAAAACTAATGAACGGATTTTGATGAAATTTGGTAATATGGTAGTAGCTTAAGCGCTGAATTAACACAGGCTACTTTTTATCCGGAAAAAGGCCAGTGCTCCCGTGGGATGCCGTATTTACGCGGGCGGAGCCGCGGGCTAAAGCTAGTGAGAAATAAAACTGCCATATCCGTCCCCATCCAATCGAGCTGGCCAAATCGTGCCGAAGCAGGACTTGCCACAAATATCCTAACAACGTGATTCAACCCCGCGTCGGGGCGCGTCGGGTCTCGTCGGGTCGCGTCGGATCCGGTCATCAACAGTGAGTAATGGTGAGGTGATTTGTACCATTATCGTGGCGGGTAATCTGTCGATAAATCTTGTGTTTTACAGCTGGTGCTTGCGATAAACATCGGACCACGTGGGGTGTAGGGTTGGGATTTGATCGATATTTTATTATATCGATAAAATCCTCTCTTAAATATAAAATGTAGGGTTATCAATGTATTTAATGGTTACTTTCATTACTTACAATTTTTAATTTTCATTTGTACGATTCATTTACACGATATTTGTAGCGATTTTCATGAATTATAGAATTAAATATATAAATACGGACCACGATTCTCGTTTCGACGGAAAACATGGAAAAAAACAATTACAGCTGTTACCCTAAGGCCCACTTGCACAGATCTGGCTTAAAGTTTACCGTGGGTTAAAATATCATGCCTTTTCTTTCATAAATACGAAGAGGGAGAGATAACATTATATTTACCCAGGGTTAACTTTAACCCAGATTTGCGCTAGTGGGCCTTCCTGGGTTAAAGTTAACCCTAGGTTAAATTGCATGTTATCTCGTTCTTCGTATTTATGAATTACTAGCTTTTTCCACGGCTCAGCCCGCGTTAATATAGTATTGGCTATTCCACGGGAAACTGTACTTTATGGGATAAAAAGTAGCCTATATTTTAATCCAGAGCCTAAACTACTACTATACCAAATTTCATCAAAATCCGTTCAGTAGTTTTTGCGTCAAAGAGTAACAAACATCCATCCATTCATCCTCACAAACTTTCACATTTATAACATTAGTAAGATGAAAGAGAAGGCATAATATTTTATGGTTAACTTTAACCCAGACCTGGGGCCGTATTATGATCTTTTAAAAAACCAGCTTGTTTCCAGGCAATTGAATATACGGCCTTAAAGTGCCTTGTTCTTTTTTCGTATTACAACGACATTTCATGCTGACTGGATTTATCCTGGTTTGATTGTCTATGACTGGTTTAATGGAGCATGAAGGTGACATTCGGATACGTCAAATTTGACGTACGTTACAGTATGTTTTTTTCTTGCCATGCACTTATGAAGTGAATAGCCAATAACGAACAGAAAGCTTGTACTAAATATTTTTAACTATACATAGAATATGTACAATTATTGTTAATGTTAAAGCAAATTTTATGGACAGCAAAAAATAAATGGTTTAAGTTGGTAAAATAGCCGTCGTTTTTGTATACACCTATTTCAAGAAAAAAATGTGCTTATTTTCTACCAAAAACCTTATTTCTAAAAAAATTATCGGTAAAATAAGCGGCATACTCACGGTCCACGGTGCTGGATCGGACCGTGCGTGACTATAATACGAATATTCCAGCCAGTTTGTTTTATAGCGTAAACTGGCTGGAATTAAGAACTTGTAATACGGCCCCTGCGCAAGAGAGCCTTAATGTTTCAAAATAACCTTTGATAGAATTTCGATCGTATTATTTCATTGAAATTGGTATTTTAATTTGTTTATATATATATATATATATATATATATATATATATATATATATATATATATATATATATATATATATTACTAGCTTTTCCCCGCAGCTTCGCCCGCGTGGGGGAGTGTTCGTGGCAAAAAACTTCTTTAGCAAATATACCTGCAATATACTAATAGCACAGAGTAAAAATATATACTATATAATAAATTTTCACGCGTACTTTTTAATTATAAGATATCTCCTAGATAAGGATAATTAAATTGTATCCGTCTAAATATATTCTGAAAATATCACATTATTTCTGATCATTTTTTTAAACTTACAATGGGTATAGGAACCTATCCTTAAAAGACAGACATATCTATGCCATCGTGGACTTTTTTGTAGACCTATAAAAGATAAACAATCCCACCATACATTGGTTTGTCATTCAAAATCAAAATCAAAAAAAATCAAAAAAATGTTATTCAAAATTGGTATTTTTAAATACTCTTTTTGAACGTCGTTACTACGTGATGCCTACCACCGGTTCGGGAACTAACCCAGCGAGAAGAGCCGGCAAGAAACTCGTCTGGGACCATCTTTTACCATTACCTTACCATTACCATTTATCTCCAACAAGTTTGGTTAGGCAGCGTTTTCGATAAAAGTTCCCAGACAGCTTGATTTTTTCTAACACCTTCATCAATGATCGTCATAAATGAAACAATTACCATAAAACCTTAACAAATTATTATAATCGACTTAAACCTAAGGAACCACTCTGTCGGTAAATGTAAACGCGTGTACGTCGTACCACTCTGTCGGTAAATGTAAACGTCGGTAAATATCGCGAACATACAGACAGACAGACTCGGCGGGGCACTTATATATCCTATGTCCGTCTCCTGGTTCTAAGCTCCCCACCAATTTTCAACCAAATCGGTTCAGCCGTTCTTGAGTTATAAATAGTGTAACACGACTTTCTTATATATATATATATACCTAAGAGACGTAAAGTGCCGACTTGGTACCTACTTATTACTTAATATTAATTTGTCCACACGATTTAGTTTGTGTTTAAATTAGGCCAATTTAAACACAAACTAAACCGTGTGGCCATTAATGCCTATCTGTGAGGATTTATATTTATGTTATTTATAACAAACTAGTAAGTAGTAACCGGCCCCGGCTTCGTACGGGTTTACACCTGCTTATACACTAGTTTACCCGCGGCTCGCCCGCGTGGATTAGTGTTCTTGGAGAAAAAACTTCTTCAGTAAATAACTCTACTCACTGCAATATAGGTACTTCTGTGTACAATATTGAAAATGTTTTTAGGTTTTCGTACCCAATGGGTAAAAACGGGACCCTATCACTTCGACACGACGTGCGAGACCGCTTGATATAATATAATTTTCGCGCTCGAATATAAATTTAAAAATGTCTTCTTAATATAAGATATTAATTTAAACTGTATGATTTAAAGGGCCACTAAGTATAATTGTGTATAAAATACTTAAAGTGAATAATGTATTTAATTTGATAAGGATCATACTGTGTACTGTCCACCGGCCCCCCGGCCACCCGATCCAACCGCTATGTCCCTGCATTTTAAATCTGTAATATCTTCGAAAATATTAATTTAAATTACATGCTGTAAAGGGTCATATTCATCTATATTAACTGCACAATATATTTAAGGTACTTAATTAGATAAGAATTACTGCTGTTTTGCATAAAATCGTTTCGTAAATAAGGCATTATTTCTCGTAAAAAGTAAAGGATAAAAAATGGTTATTGTGGGTTATCCCTAAGAGATAGATGTATACCGTTACGGATTTTTTTGTAATCCCTTTTTAAGGTGTACAATACTCTTTTACATTATTTTGATCTATCTCGTAGGGTTCAGCCAGCGTTTGCAATGTAAGCGCAAAAAAAAATTTTATTTACATTTTGTTTTTTTGTTGTTTTTATTTAGGACATTAGAAACCTCTAAAATCATCAGTGTTTCTCTACTATATTATGCATGTTATGTACATAATATAAAGCTTCCTCTTAAATCACTCTATCTATTAAAAAAACCCGCATCAAAATCCGTTGCGTAGTTTTAAAGATCTAAGCATTCATAGGGACAGACTTATTTTCTTGTTTCGACTTTTTAGATGCCTGTTTTACGTAGTCGGGTTTAGTTTTTTAACTTATTTTTTTATGTACTATGTAAAGATATAATATACTTACTACATAATATAGAAGGTATAGACTTGAAATAGATGAAAATTGACCTAGAAATATAATATCATGTACAAATCATATTTTTAGCAGATAAAAAAAAATTATATGGTTTCGTAATTTCATACAAACAAACAGAGCTATTATAATTTACATAAATTCATTAAAATTTTAATTATACGACTGTAAAAAGTCTATCTATCATGTCTGAAAATATAAGATTTTTTAGCAAAATTTAAATAAGTAAGATAAACAGTAATGCAGTTGTGGAGACGTTTTACGAGCTTAATCATTTGTTAAAACATAATTATTATTGTACAAAATTATGTTGCTATTTTCAAAAATATATTTTTAGCTTTTATTTTTGAAGTAAATTACGTACATATTCAATTTGTCATCGACCGTATGTTTTTTACCTATTATTATCAACAAAAATAAAATATAAAAAAACCAGGGTAGTCTAAGCGATTTAATATAGGTTGATAACATGTGTGGGCAATAAATGGCTCAAAAATATTTCTGTGCTACGTCGTGTGAATTTGGATGAAATCCAAATGTGATATTTTCAACAAACACACTATGACACTCAAAATACCTGAATTTATAACTTCCCGTTCCAATTTTAGTTGTTTTACATTGACTTTTTAGGTAAAGTGCATTTGGCTGATGGCTCTCTTTGCCAAAAGAAGGTTTGCAAACCATTTAAAATTGTGCTAATTTTACAAGGTTAGTTTATAAAAAAACCTGAAATGTAGGTTATATTCACACTCGTCAATTTACACGAGTGAAGTAAAAGAAGAGTGAAAAAAGAAATTTGAATTTAAATAAATAAATAACAAGCTATAATAGACTTGTCTAATTTTTATGTATATAAAATAATACTACTTATATGTATAATTAATATTTTTCTTTGAAATGTAAAATTATCTCAATACCAATCTTATTTTTTATCGATAATTCCATGTCACAGCCCTATTAACCCGCCAACTCCATATATTAAGGAGGCCCCCGCGATCGTGTCGTCGATAAAAATTACTTAAAACACCAAACATTTAACATTTGGCCCCTTTTTCCATCCCTCTCGCACTTAAACAATAGCATACAATAGAAAGAGAAAAACGTCCTCAAGCGTTTGTACTTGTGGAGGGAATTCGATTGTTATTGTTTTGATTTAAAGTGTAATTTTCAATAAAATTAATAAAGCACAGTAAATCTTTTGTTGTCTTGTCAATCTTAAGTTCAAAATACGTGAGTGAATTTACAAGATAAATTTTATTAATTGTCCCATTTGAATTTGATTTTGGAATTCGAAATAAAAAATGATGGTGATTGTTTTATTTTAATAAGACCAATGATTTATTTGAAAGAGCTACTACACGCTGACAGCTTTAATAAATAAAATATGATAACACTCTTTTGAAACTTAAAAGTATTTCAACGATTTGTAACAAGAGTACCCAACGAAAGATTTTTAGAAAACTGAACGTCAGGATTGAGGATAACTTCAAAGATTCATGTCAACTGTATAGAACAAGTCAAAATTATGTTACATGTAAATTAATTTTCAAGAAAGTTTGTTTAAGTCAATAAATTGGCGATATATTATGTATTATGATAATTTAATTTATTCGTTTTTTGTTTCAGGTACACAACTAAAATGAGAAAGAAGAGAAAAACCAAATAATAGGCTTAAAGAAGACGCATTTATTAGTGAATAAGTTAAAAAAAAACCAGACTGGCAAACAAAACGCAAAGTGCATCTTATAACAAATCTCAAAAAACAAACACGCTCGCAAAACAAACAAGTAATCGTTTTAAAATGATCCCTTTTGTTTAAAAGCTTCATATTTATTTAGCTGTTTTAAAATTCAAATAAAGAACTCGTATGTCAACGTCATAATTTGTGGCCAGTAGTGGCGCGTTTTTTTTTTGTGCGGATAATAGTGTGACAAAGTGGCTGGAGACGAGCATTTGGATATGCTAGGGGGTCCAGAGTGGGCCCAGCGGGAGGCCACCCCCCCTAGGAATGCTCCCCTGCCGAGTTTCGGCTTCACCCAGGAGCAAGTGGCTTGCGTCTGTGAGGTGAGTTCTAAATGAATTGACTCTTTAGTCGTTTTCGTCACACGTCGTGTCGCGTATTGTGATTTGTGCGTTCTTAATACCGTACCTATATTTGTTGATTGTGTACATATCTCAGATTTGGCAACAAATAATAACAATAATTGTATATTTTAGGGGTGGTATACATGTGAAGTGGGGATGAAAAATATTTTTTCATTCCCGTGTTCAGTGTGTGGGTTATCGTTGAATAGGTCTTTTAAAATGAAGACAGGGTTTCGTACATGATTTTTTTTACAAAGTCAATCGTCAATTTTCGGGTAATCGGCCTCCAAAGTGGTTTATAAGTTGGTCCCCCTCTGGCATTTCTAAACTATAAGAGATAGAAAATTGTATGTTTCCATGCTGATAGATCATGCTAAAAACTCTTTAGAGAAAATATTTTGAGCGAAATAGGAGTATAACTTTTGAGGTAAATCAAAGAAAACCTATTGCGTGTTGATAGTTACGGAACCCTCCATAGACATGTCGTGACATGCGTATGGTTTAGGTTAGGTATTTTATTACGCGGTAATAAAGCGCTCGCGCGAACAACGGCTATCAAGCCTTATTGTGTGAGAGAGATGCACTGATGTCTGATTGACACATGACACGTTCATTTCATTCTTATTTCTTGAATTTTATTTAGTAAAGGATAAAAAAGTACCATCTACACGAAATAATTCTTGACATCATTCAAGGATTAATATAATTCTTGTATTATTACTATAGGTATTATTATGAGTATGTATATCAAAATTATGGCATCTAAGTTTTGGTCCTTTGATCTGGATTAAATAAAAGTCACCAAATATGACTTTTTTTATTATAAACAAACTGCGAAAAATCCTTACGCCGATGAGAGTTTTTAATACTTTTTCTGGCGTTAGGTTAGGTTAGGCGAACCCAACTCACACAAAGCGTCGTCTGGTGGCGTAAGTGATATCAAAAAACGGTCAATGAGAATTGTCGATTCTTTTTCTGTCACCACGCGGCACTAGGTAGCACGACGGCCCTGGTCGTGTAAAAAAGCTGCCAGATGTCACGAATTTAAAAACCCTCATTACAGTCGAGGAATCCTACGGTACATATCCATAATACGCGACCTGTTTAGGGTGGAGCGGGGTATTAAAAGTACTACACTTGTTGACCGGGCGGGGGCCCTCCCCCCGGTTTAGGTTTTTGTAACGTTTTAGTCAACATCTAGGAAATTCTCCTCGGCATATACGGATGGTCACCGAGAGGGGAGGGGGTTAAAAATGGGGTAAAAGTGGTCGCGTAGTATGGCTACGTCCCCATAACAGTAAGATTGTTCTCACAATCTGTGCGCATTGTATTATTATTTTATTTTATTATTATTTTTTTCTTGTTCCCCCAACCGTAAGCCGGGACAATTTTTTGCTTTATTTTTTGGTTACAGTCTATATTATTTTCTAATTACAGTTTTTTGTTTGTTACATTTCCATTTCAATTGCTGTCTTATTCTACATTTCTCTTTTTAATTATTACATTATTTCTAGTTTTACATTTATATCTTTTAACACCTTATTAACATTTACTTTACATTAATTTTTTATTTTAAATTTTTGCTACTTTATGTCACATTTTCTTAAATTCTTTCTCTTTGTTACATTTTCTTGCTTAAATCTACAACTCTATTTCTTGCTTACATTTATACATTTCCTTACATTCCCTTTACATTTGTCTCCACATTTGTCGCTACATTAACATTTACTTTACACCACTTTTCTCTTTTGCCTTTACATTTTTTTTTTACTTTCACATTTCATTTTTCTTTTACTTTTACCGTTCTCTTTTTTAATTTACATGTCTGACTGTTAAGTTAATTTCCTATTCCTATCATATTCTACATTTTTCTTTATACTTATTTACATTATTTCTATATATTTACTTATCTATTACATTTTTATTTTCTGTCTATAGATCTATATCTTTTAGCATTTCCTTGTTGATTTATTCAAGCCTATTCTTATTCATTTACGCGTGCGCATTGTATTGCCGTGGTGTCGCGGTCGTCATCAGCAAATGAGTCCTGCGTTTCGTCCAAATTAAAAAAAAAACCAGAACCCAGTCGGGTAAAAACAAAGATTTCAAAACTCAAGATCTTATAGATCTAGGCTATGACGTACATTTAACAGATCACAGGACAAATCTTCATACAAGAGATAACTACGCCATCTTGGTTTGCACCATACTTCAAATGTCAGCCATATTGTTTTCACCAATCTTCTTTGTCAAAATGGCCCCAAAAATCTCGAAAGTGGATCCCATTTAACTGGAGACACTTTTTGACTCAACATGCCTCGTCTACAATATATACGTCTATGGGTAAAAAATAATGACCACAGTTTGGGAGCTCTACTTTTTCGAGATAAAAGTAGGTAACTTTATTCAACTAAATTTCATCAAAATCTGTTCAGTAGCTTTTGCGTGCAAGAGTCACAAGCATGCATAAACCCTACTACTATTATACACTAGCTTTTATGCTTCCACACCACGTCAATCTGGTCCCGTGCTAGGTTCTCGAAGAACTTGCGTTACGGATACCAGACAACGGAAATACCTATATGTATGATTTGATGATTTTTTTTTGTACTATACAGTATACTTACATATAACATAATTATCTATCTATATTTTTTTATTGTACACATCCATAACCCAGGAACACAGAAAACTTTTTTGTTCGATCCCGCGGCCTCCGGTTTGAGCGTCAACGCGCTAACCACTGAACCACAGAGGTCTTCAAATTCATCCATCCATCCATCCTCGCAAACTTTCACATTTATTGTGTTATCAATTCCCATTCGTCTTCTAAGAATTTATAACATTGCATAAACAATATCATTATCGAGGGCGGTTGTTGTGTCTAGCGCTAAGTCTGTGTCAGACAGCGCGTATTTACCGCGCAACCATGCGCACGTAAGGCCGACGCGCGTGTCGAGGAACTAGCGTCCAGAAGGTTCGTTTTTTAGAAGAAGGCGTATTTCTTTACTAACGCGCGTATAGTTACGAGATTGCCATATTGGATCGCTTCGGTGGATTCGCACGGATCCAGCTCTCAAACGAGAATGTGGCCGGAATATTTTGATTTTATTATTACCTTCATAAAAATATAATAATTAGAATTATAGAAAACGAATTGTATTATTTCCTTTATAATATTATGTTAATAATTAATAGCGAGTGTGCGAAGTGAGCGAGATAGTTTTTAGCTTATTACAAATTGATTTTATGCTGTGTAAAACAATGAAAACTTTCAATAGATCTTTAAGAAATTAACTTTAACTAAGATTATAAATTAATAAAATTAAAATACATATGCATGCATAAATAGTACAAAAAAAAATTCACAAAATATATTATTTACATTATAATATTGCATAGAAAGTAGTAATTCCTATCTGTTGAAACAGAGTACCTAATATTTTTTCTTAATGTCAGCCATGTTGACGTAAGCCTAATGTAAATGCCACCGAAATCATTTTAAACGTCGCGTCAGACAGTTTTATCTTATATATTATGAATTTATACTGTCAATTATGTCTTGCAGGAATCGACCAGCGGCCAGCCGGCGGCATCATAAAATAATAATAATTTTATATTTTCGGGGTGGCACTCCATACTCTCTGTCTCTCATACTCATACTCAAGTGGAGTGGGGATGAAAAATATTTTTTCATTCTACCCCATCGTGGTGGGTATCGTTGAATAGGTCTTTTAAAATGAAGGCAAGGTTTATTATATACCCACCCTTTCCCTAGGTCGTTCGTTTCCACGGTCCGGTAAACGCGGCGCGTGAGGGAGTGGACCCAAACACGTTTCTCGGCCCCCAGGTCGGGACCCCCACGCGTCGCTTGGAGCCGACCGCCCATCCTGGTCGTGCCTGGTTTTGGTTTCCCCCGCGTTCTGCCGCGGGGGGTCTTCCCTAAAAACTCAATGACTCATGCGCTCAGTACTCGTACTGGGCGCGTCTTCCCACCCCAAATAGAGGTACCTATGCCCCTGGTATTGGTTTCCGCCGTAAGGCCCTTTTCAGGGGCCCGGCGTCGAGAGAAGAGTCTCCTTCTCTCATTATTATATACATGTCTTTTTTTACAATGTCAACCATTTTCGAGTATTCGGCCTCCAAAGTGGTTTGTTAGTTGGTATTTCTAAACTATAGGAGATAGAAACTTGTTAGTTTCCATGCTGATAGATCACGCTAAAAACTCTTTAGGAAAATTATTTTGAGCGAAATCGGACAATAACTGTTGAAGTCATTCAAAGAAAACCTATTACGCGTTGATAGTTACGGAACCCTGCTTAGACAAGCTCTTGGTTAGGTTATTTTTGATTACGTTTATATTAAGTTGAATCTGAACAGAGTGAAAAAGCTATACTGTTGACGAACTCTGTGGCTCAGTGCTTAGCGCATTTGCGCTCAAGCCGGAGGTCGCGCGTTCGAATCCCGTCAAGGGAACAAAAAATTTTCTGTATTCCTGGGTCATGGTCCTCATGAATGTGTTATTATATAATAAAAATCTTAAATATAAGTATTGAATAAAAAGTATTAAATATATTTCCGTTGTCTGGTACCCGTAACACAAGTTCTTCGAGAACTTACCACGGGATCAGATTGACGTGGTGTGAAAGCGTCCATAGATATTATTATTTTTATTTATATGGTGCCTCTAAGTCTAAGAGTTTAGCTCTAGGCTCTAATAAGGTTTAGGTTAGGTTCAATATACCCGCAACATCGGAGCAGTTGCAAGTGTGTTTCAAGCCTTAAATTTCCCAAAGCGTATGCTTAGACTGGCTAAAAATTAGCCCAGTGACAATAATATAGGATCTAGGTTTAGGCAGACTATGGTACTTCATCCAAATAAACTTAACAAATAACTGTGCCAAATATCGTACTCCTCCCATTGGTCAATTACCTATCTTAAATGTGTACTGAAAGTTTTCTCACGTAATAATATAATAATTCTATAGTATCTATGGCAACGTATTCGCCGCTGCATCACCAGCCCCGCCCTGTAACCTTACACCTTCCAGAGAGTTCTCCCGACTCCCGTTGCCCGGCGACTTGTTTGCACAGACAAAATGGCGGCCGACAAATATGGAACTTTTGCGCCAGAGGTGATGAAAATTTTCCTTTTTTATCCGACTACGGCAAAGCCAAAAGGAAGGGTAATGATTTTGGCAGCGTATGTGTGTGTGTTCCCACCGTAGCGCATAAACTACTCATCCGATTTTACTGAATGAGGTGTCAATAGATTGGTAATAATAGCCCAGGTCACATAGGCTATACTACTAGTACTGTTATAAATGTGAAAGTTTGTGAGGATGGATGGATGGATGTTGGTTACTCTATCACGCAAAAACGAACGGATTTTGATGAAATTTGGTATGATAGTAGTTTGAGCTCCGGATTATCACATAGGCTACTTTTCATCCCGAAAAAGTACAGTGTTCCCTTGGGATTCTGTATTGACGCAGTGGGAGCCGCGGGTTAAAGCTGGTAGTCGTATATATTTATATTAAAGATGAGGCATGTCGAGGCCAAAAGTGTCGACACCAAAATGGCACCAAACATGGGGTTGTTTGGGGCCGTTTAGGTTTGGCATTTGTCATCCTAACATTTTGACATTTGCTTTCCGCAGTAGTCTGTCTTCTGAAACCAAGATGGCGTAACTTTTTCTTGTACACAGATTTGTTCTGTCAAATGTACGTCATAACCCATCCTTAGTTTTGAAATCTTGCGGTCGACAAATACGGAATTTTTGTGCTAGTGCCGATGAAAAATTTCCTTTTCACCCGACTACGTTGAAGCCAAAAGGAAGGGTAATGATTTTAGCAGCCTATGTATGTATCATGTATGTATGTATGTTTGTTCCACGGTAGCGTCTAAACTAAAGATGACTGATCCGATTTTAATGAATGAGGTGTCAAAGGATTACTAGACTTATAATATACATATGATTTGAGTAGTAGGGTTATAGTTTAAAAAAAAGTAGTTATTTATATAATAATAATATAATATATCTATGTACGCTTTCACGCCACGTCAATCTTGTCCCGTGGTAAGTTCTCGAGAACTTGTGTTACGGGTACCAGACAACGGAAATATAAACTTGTTATAATATAGTTGTATTTAAGGTTTTTATTAAATAATACACTTATTTAATACACATCCATGGCCCAGGAGCACAGAAAACTTTTTGTCCCCTGGCGGGATTCGAACCCGCGACCTCCGGCATGAGCGCTAACGCGCTAGCCACTGGGCCACAGAGGTCGTTATATGTAGCACTCAACGCATTTATATCTCCTTGCATGGTCTTGCAGTGGTTTTCTGTGAGTGAACTCTCTCCCGTACAGTTGGCCCATCCGTGCCGAAGCGTTCCACGGACAGGTTCCAAGAATGATACTAACATCCCGTTATCTCATAACAAACTTCAATACAAGGTATTATTTACCCCAAAAGGTATTAACCCTCTAATGGAGTATCGGTTGCGGTGGGGTGTCCCGCACCCCGCGTGCATAATGACCGGGTGTAGTGACGTCATAGTTAAAAGGCCATCGAGCACCTCGTTTAATCATCTGCAATACTTGGGGATACGCAGATGATTTTATGTTTAATTGTGATTTGTGGTTCAGTAGCTCTCCCGACACAGGGGGAGGGGGGTGAAAAATGGTTAAAAAGTGGCCACGTAATATGGGTAGCGGGTGCGGTGTGTATATTATAGGTTACTTATAAAATATTTTGAATTATTTAAACTCTATCTATTAGTAGGGGCGTTACTAGTTACTTCTAACGATAAACGGCGTTTATCAAAACTATAGCCCCATTATGATAGTCCTAAGTAAATAACCGAAATGCGGGCGGTACAAAATAATATAATAATTATAAAGTTTATGTGGATGAAGGTGTGCGGAAGTTTAGAAGTACATAAAATTAAAAAAAATAACAACACACACCACCGTGCGTTTGACGATCTATCACAGCATTTACTTTTTTTTTCTACATAAGAGACAAAACCCTTATAAAGTTCAAACTTTAAATTATATGAATTCATGAATTATTACTGGCGAATGTCGACCACAGGGCGGACCTTCAAGTAATTAATAATAATGTCTAAAACGGAAAATTTTAAAAGTAGCGAAATTGTTAACCAGCGTTAATCGTAACCACGCATATGGTGCTAACGGGTTATTTTTTGCGAATTCGCACTGTTTGCCTAGGATATTGGCTTAGGTCCCGGATGTACCTTCACGTGTTTGCGACCACCCCCTAGTTAGAAAAAAAAACAAACTGTTAATTCGCAAACGCATCTTTGAAAACATTTTGAAACATAATGCAAACATACCGCTCAAACCGCTGAACAGTGAGCGCCAGGCTTGTAGATATGTATTTTAGCTCATAGACGAGGCATGTTGAGGCAAAAGCTGTACCCACTTAAATGGCCCCACATTTGGGGTTGTTTGGGGCCATTTTGACATTTGAGATATGGTGAAATCAAGGTGGCGTAACTTTTTCTTGTATGAAGATTTGATCTGTCAAATTTACGTCATAGCCCATAGTTAGTTTTGAAATAATTGATTTTAGCTGTTAACTAATAAAGAATTTTGTAAAAATCACCCCTAAAGAGGACGAAATTGGATTAACCCGCTACACTAAAATCAGATCCAATTTAACCTTTTCGCAAACAAAAAGTTATAGAGCACAATAAATGCATTGACGGTGGCCGGTTTACGCCCTACGCAGACTACGCAGGAGTTGTTTTATAGTGCCCAAGTGTGTGCGCAATACACAAGAGCACTCTCTCTTGCTTTACTCTCGTAGCCCAGTGGGACGGATAACCGACACGACTGGCGAGAGATCAGGCGCAGGTCCGACTTTTTACACGCCCATCCGACGCATGGATCATCTCCCTTGTCAGACAATCATTGTCCTAAGCAGACTTGAAAACAATTTTTTTTGCTGTCTTAACGCTTGGGAACCGTACATTTTTCCGAAATGAAAAGTAGGCTATGTCCTTCCCTGTGGTCTCCCTCCCTTCCCTCCCTCTATAGTCTATGCCTGTGCCAAATTTCATCAAAATCGGTCCAGTAGTTTCGGAGCCTATTCGATGCAAACAAACATACAAACAAATCTTTCCTCTTTATTATATTTCTATAGATAGAGCTATTCTTCTTTTCACATTGAGGGAGATAACTGTGTCCCTTATCGTAGTGAATCGCGAATCTTAATGACGATGATGATGATGATGATATAGCACATAACTCTAAGATAAATGATGAATTAAGGGTTAGGTTATTTTTTACAGATTACGGAACCCATAAATAAATACTCTTTATTTTAAAGTCCATTTCTTGATAAGTTTAAAAAAGATTATCCAACCCTGCCCAACGCACCCTCATTATTTTCACCCCTTCCTACGGGGTGGGAACTTAATAGGATTCTACCTGTCTACATAATTATTGAATAATTTGTCTACTAATTAATTTAGTTATGTATTTAAATACTGTGGGAGAGCCACGCTTCGGCAAGAATGGGCCGGCTCAACCGGATAAATACCACGACTTTACAGCAAAACCGGCGTGAAATAACACTTGCGTTGCAACACTAGAGGAGCTACAAGTGTAACTCCTCTGGTGTTGCGGGTGTCCATCCATGGGCGGCGGTAATCGCTTACCATCAGGCGATGTTTTTTTCCTGGTTCATTTCATTTAAAAAAAACAGCTTTATTTATTATTAATGTCGTGAGTCGTGACCGAGAGCAAATTAAAAAACCTAACCCAGAGCATGTCGAACATGTGTAAGGAGGGTTCCGTAACTATCAACGCGCATTAGGTTTTTTCCAAATTACTTCAAAAGTTACTGTCCGATTTCGTTCAAAATAATTTTCCTAAAGAGTATTTAGCATGATCTATCAGCGTGAAAAATTGCAATTTTCTAAGTCTCATGGTTTAGAAATGCCAGGGGGGGACCAATTTATAAACCACTTTGGAGGGCGATTACTCGAAAATGGTTGGCTTTGTAAAAAAGTCATGTATGAAACCTTGATTTAATTTTAAAAGACCTATTGAACGATATCCCACACGTTGGGGTAGAATATAAAAATATTTTTCATCCCCACTTCAGATGTATGGAGAGCCACCCCTAAAACGTTAAATTATTATTATATTATGATGCCAAAACCGAAATCTATACACAGTCTTCAATTATTCCAAATTTCATTCATTTATATTCATAATTACAGAAGCTAGAGGCGCGGAGAGACAGACAGACGGACGGAGAGAGCGAAACTATAAGTTTTTCCTTAAGGTTCCTTTCGTAAGGTTCCTTGAGTGTTACGGAACCCTGAAAACACTAGAGGTATTGAGGTGTACTTGCCCTCTTTTCGAAATTCGATCACAATTCATATAATTTTATTAAGTTTCCACCATGTTTCCAATATTTTGGGGCTCTTTTGTCTAGTCAACAAAAATATCTAAATGTTTTTTATGGATTAAAAGCACCATACTCACGGTCTAGCCTGCAAGTCCAGCAGTCGTTCAAAAGTGTCAAATTGGCCGTCAATGGTGTCTCCGCTTCAAGGCCGCGGCGCTTCATACAAAAGTATAATAATTAATTCCGGCTAATCTCGGAAACGGCTAATCCCATTTTGATGGGACCTCAACAACCAATTGACAAATTCGTGTTTGTCCCAGGTCCTGCAACAGGCGGGAAACATCGAACGCCTGGGCCGCTTCCTCTGGTCGCTCCCCGCCTGCGAACGACTCCAGGCCCACGAGTCAGTCCTGAAGGCCAAAGCCATGGTTGCCTTCCACCGGGGGAACTTCAAGGAGCTGTACAGACTGCTGGAGTCGCACAACTTCAGCGCACATAACCATGCGAAGCTGCAGAATTTGTGGTTGAAAGGTAAGGCGGTCAATGCCACTGTGCGAGCGTCTCCAGGCTCACCAGTCAGTCCTGAAGGCGAGGCCGTGGTAGGGCCTTCCACAGGGGCAACTTCAAGCTGTACATAACCATGCAAAGCTGCAGAATTTGTCGTTGTCAGGTTGGGTTATCAAAAATAAAGCCCGGACTATATTGTTCGGAATTCGTAAGGCCGGGGAAAATTCAGAGCAGTGAAGATATAATTCTTCGCTAAGCTGAAGGAGCTGAAAATTTAACACACGAGTGTCAAGCCAAATGTCAATGTCATATATGACAGCTCGAAACTCGAAACATCCATTTTCAACTCTCTTGTATTATTAGCAGAGTTCTACTTTGAACTTACAATGCTCTGAATTGTCACCGGTTTAGCTAAATATTTTTATTATTGATGCCGGAGTATATAGTCCCAGCCTAATAAATATGTGTAAATCATAATAACAATCTTAAATATATGTATACTATAAAAGTGTTAAATATACTTAGTTACTTCCCATTGTCTGGTCCCCGTAAGACCAGTTCTTCGGATACTTAGCACGGGGCCAGACAGATGTGTGAAGCGTTCATAGATATTATTATTAGTACCTGGGTATCTCTGGTAAGTCCTGATAAATTAAAAAAAAATATGAACAATCACAAAAAAATTCGAACCCACTACCTACATTCCGAATTTTCGAACAAAGCAAAAATCATTCATGTAACGCATACCAAACTGCCAATTGGACTGACATAATAGAGTCGAAATTATTGATAATATATTGTTGCACGACTCAAGAAAAAACATATGGCTTAAAATGCGTAATGAGGATCAATCATTTAGTAGTAAATCAGATTTTTAACAAATTCTAAGTACATCGTATGTGTATTACCTTACTGAGCATTTTATTCTTTAAATTATTAAAATCCATCAATAAATGGTGGATTTATTAAAGTTTTTTTGAACGGATAGTTTGAAACGCGCGCTTCCGCTGCATTGGTTATGATGACGATGACTGTCGGGATCCGTGCGACAATTACGGCTTCATTGTACTCATACTTCATAGATATTGCGTAAGTATTCATTCTCCGGTTCTTGACGCTTGTGACTCGCGTGCATTGTTTTTGTTTACGTGAAATATTTTAGTTGTGTTTAGAGGGGAGGTGACGACGACAGATGACGTCACAGCGACTCGCTTCATTCTCGGGCGCGTTATTGTAGCCAATGCACTAAAATAGCTGTATTTTCGTCATTTTTGGTCCGATTTAAATAATTTCTTTACAGTATTTACTGCTTTTTTGTCGTCAGAAGTCTGCATACCCCACAAAAAACATGACTGATCTTCATTTCCCATGGATAAGACCTAGCTAGATGGATTCTTCTCCCCCAAAACTCTCCGAATACTAAATTTCATGGTAACACTTGCAGGCGTTTTCGAGAAACCGATTGTATACATACAATACTGTCTCGTTTTAAATAGTATAAAATATTATATTGTATTGATGTATGTCTGTCTTCCAGCACACTACATGGAAGCCGAGCGTCTCCGCGGGCGGCCACTGGGCGCGGTAGGCAAATACCGGGTGCGGCGCAAGTTCCCTCTGCCCAGGACCATATGGGATGGGGAGGAAACGTCTTATTGCTTTAAGGTTCGTGTAACGCGTCGCCACCTAATAGTTGCAGCTCCGCGGTAAAAAAGTGAAGTGGTTGATTGTAGCATCTGGCATAGATAATAATGTCATGCTTGTTATGATTACATAGATTGTTTATAAATATTATACACGTATTTTTGAGGGTTCCGTAGTTCACATCTCGGAACCTTTATGGTTTCGTTATGTCCGTCCGTCCGTCTCCGTGAGCTTACCGTCCAAAGGGTCAGTGATATAAAGATGAAACTTTGCATGGACATGTGTATTTACTACGTCGACAGTGTTTATTATACTTTTTTTTTAACGGAATTCTTGAGATAAAGTAGCCTATGTTACATTTTAGAGTTTAGAACATCAGCTATATGTCACTTTGAAGTCCCGTGAAATTAGGTGCAGCCGTTTCAGAGATTGGCCTTAACAAACACATAGTCAGACGGACAGACAAAAATTTAAAAGTACATATATATATTTTAAGTACAGACTATACGGTACTACCGTATATACTTTCATGTGCACTCAGTGAAAAGCTGTTAATTAAAAATTACAAACAGACACTTCTATTTTTTTTATTTGTATGGATTAACCTATGACTTCCTCCGCAGGAAAAATCCAGAACAGTCCTCCGGGACTGGTACCTTCACAACCCCTACCCCTCGCCGCGGGAGAAGAGGGAGCTGGCCGAGACCACGGGGTTGACCACTGTTCAGGTAATGGTCATAAATACCCCCTGTTATTATTCTCTTAACTTCTTTCATTATATATTTCAATTATCATCATCTTTATACTAGCTTTTGCCCGCGTAAATACAGTATCCCACGGGAACACTAAACTTTTATGTTCGGGATAAAAAGTAGTATATGTGTTAATCCAGAGCTTAAACGACTACCATACCAAATTTAATTAAAATCCGTACTTTTTATTCGTAGTTTTTGCGTGAAAGAGTCACTAACATGCATCCATATATCCAACCATCCATCCATTCATACTCACAAACTTTCACATTTCAGTAGGTTTTACGAGAATTGCGTCAACGGGGGAGTATGATATTTGGCACAGTTAAAGTTTATGTGGAGGACTGTGGTCAAAAAACAGTACCTCAGATAATTAACACACACTACTGTGCGTTTGATAGATACAATGAAGAATATTCACGATTTTTTTAGCTCTCAGTAAACTCGGTTAAAAATTATTACGATACGTCGTGTAGTTTCCGAGATATTTAATTTCAAAATAAGTGCGCGATTTGCGATTCCACCAGGCCGGCGCTAGACGCGATGACGTTACAGCACATCGCAACATTCGCTCAGACCACTCGCGCGCTCCGATAACGCCGCGTAGCCCGTACCTTTTAATATTAAAGGTTAAAAATGTCTAATCTACATGCTAGAAAATCGTGTGTGGTGCCAAAATGTATAAATACAACCACCAGGACACCTGAAAAGTTGTTTTTCCACGTTCCAAAGGATGTTCAAATGCAAAAGAAATCGATAAAAGCTATGAAGAGCTTGGATTCATTTGGAGCTAAAAGTACAGTTAATTGTTGTGTAGATCATTACGAAAAGATCATCAACGAAATGACTATTCTTCTAAAAATAGTAAGCAACCATAAGTCCATCAATTTTAGGTAGGTTATCCGATTGCCCTATTTCAAATCCGTCATCCATTGTACTGTACATAAGTTACAATATAATGTACACTAATATTACACTACTAATATACACTAATTAAACTTGATATTACTTAATGTACGGAGGGTACGAACGAAACAATATAAAACACTGATACTTGTAAGTAACTCGGCAGGAGCGGATTACCAGCGAGCTGCGCGTTGTGTCGTGACGTCACACTCTCCACGCGCGCCTGTTACGGGCCGCGAAATTTACGAGAATTTGAAATATGTATCTGTAAATTCATCAATACTTGGTCTTTTTCAATGAAACAAAAAACTATTGTATTTGTATAGTTACAAGCTCTATTGGGACAAGTAGTTCTTAGCGATTTTTTATACCTATTAACATTCCTCATTGAACGAAAACCCCCAAAAGTGGGGCAGTTTAAGCGTGGGTACTTTTTGTCCCAACATGCCTCGTCTATGATATATACGTCTATGGTATAGATATAATATTATTTAAAATCTTACAACATACACAAAGCACTCGGGAACTTTTTCACAGCGCTCCGGCCAGTGCGGTTGTAACATGACCTCACTACCGCTTCCTCAAAACACACGGGATTATATTACACGCCTGTTGGTCACAGGCCCACTGTTGGGCTTAGTGGGTTGAAAATCTAGGCGGGCCAAAAAATTTGGTGAGCTAAAATATTGGTGGGCCAAAATGTTGGTGGGCTATGAACTTAAAATCTTGATAAAATTCCAGGCCTGTTGGTCACAGGCGTACTGTAGGGGAGAGCAATTTTCCATAGGATTTTTCCAACGCCGGCTCAGTTCGGATTCGAAGATAGCAAGGTTACACCGATATAGGCAGAGCGAGACGTATAATGAAACACTGATTTAGGGACAACATTGTACACAAAAATCGGTTTACTATTCAAGCTCATGGCAATGCTGTATAGACAGCCTCTTCGGTCACGCCTCCTGTGAGCGATTTGCCATCTCACTTTTAACATGTACGGCTATTTTCCGTCGTTTTTCCTATTTACTTACCATGAGCTAGGGATAGCGAAACACATTTTGTGAAACTCTTTATTTACTCATAATTCATGTTCAATGTTAAAAGTACAACCAAATGCTATATTGTATTTTTATCACTATTTTTGTAATAACTTTTGGTCAATATTTTTATTATTTACTGTACTAAACACTTTTATCTATGTAAGACAAAAAGAATTATGTTAAAATAGGCCACCGTTTTTTATTTATGATCAAAGTAAACTTACTTTCAAAAACTATTTCACACTAATGCTATGAAATGAACACTTATATTTTTCACTAAATTTTCACTCTTAGAGTTTATAAAAGTTTTAAGCACCATACAAGCGTTCGTATATACACTCACTATGTGTGATATCACTGCGAGGCCGCCGTCCTCAACACGTACTGTTAGGCTTAACGGGTTAAAAATCTTGATGGGTCAAAAATGTTGGGGGGCTAAAATATTGGCGGGCGAAAATGTTGGCGGGCTATGAACTAAAGGCCAAAATTTACCGGTGCTGGACCAAGCTTCAAGAGTAACGCTGGCTTTGAAATTTCGCATGAGAACTTAAAATATGATATCTAATATTAAATCTTAAAGTTATTATTCTATACTTATTTAAATAAAGAGGAAATTATTGTCAGCATTTAATATTTGAAAGCAGGCTCCGAAACTATTGGAGCGATTTAGATGAAATTTGGTACAGATATAGAGTAGACCACGGAGAAGGACACAGGCTACTTTATCCCGAAAAAGTACAGTGCTCCCGTCAAATACTGTAATTACGCGGGCGGAGCCGCTGTCAACATCTTGTATTATATTAATATGTATTATGTAGGTATTATCACAGAGTAGAAAATATATATACTCACGTACAGAGAAACAGCTTTCATAGAGCGAGCCGAATCGATTAAAATTTGAAAATTTAGACACCCCACCCCTTCAACGGCCCACAATTTTTCCACACAATCGTGGACACACCGTACGCTTGTAGTAGTGCAATCAAATCGAAAGCTAACTATGTAGCTGTTCCTCTTTCTTTAATCTGTTGTATTATGTGTTATTTACAGCGACGTATCCTAAGTAGTCACAGAAGTGCTAGTGAGCTATATAAATATGTTCTCATCTAATCGACTTGTGCAAAACTTAAATCTTCAATCTTGATTTTGCTTGGCTTTGGGAGTCACCTAACGAGAGGTTAAGAGATGCCCTACATCGGGAAGAAGTTCTTTTAATAGTTATGTGATGTTGTTTTAGGTATCAAATTGGTTCAAAAATAGAAGACAGAGAGACAGACAAGCGGAACACAAAGATAGGTAAGTTTTTTAACCGACTTCGAGAAAAAGGCTTGTCATACTATCGTTACGGTTATATTATGTTCAACGATAACTCCGCTGTTTGTGGACCGATTTTCAAAATTATTTTTTTGATGTATAGGGTTTATTCCCAAATTTTCCCCTTTGACATCAAAGTGGTGGCCTGACGATGGGATCCACGAGGAAACGAGGGAACTCCTCGAAATTTATATGGACACATATAGTGATTTTGACTTTTTCTGAAGTAACTCAAGCATATGCTACCAAAAAGTAAGATTGTGCACCAAGGTATACCCTGGACCCAAAAGCACTGAACAGAAGTCAGAACTCCTCAGTCTTTAAAGATACGCGTTTGGAAATTTCGACATTGTATAGAGAACTGCAAGCATATGCCATTATGTAACTTACAGTCATCATCATCATCAGCTTATATAGAATACCTAATGGAACCTTGGCGCGGATTCAATTATACATTCGATCGTTTATTTTAAACGTTCTTAAAATGTGTTAATAATAATATAACAAAACTGAAAAGGGAAAAATAATTATTTTTAAAGAAAAAAATTAAACCGACTTCCAAAGTAAAAATACAAAAAAATATGAAATAAATCTTTCTCGTTTTTTATTAAGTATATTTTTTAAATAATTTCCCTTTTAAATTCGGCTAAAATTTTAATCTACTTCTCTACACAATCTTCGTAATTTTGAAGTCGGTACCAGCCAACCTAAGGCTCTCTCTATAATGCCAGTGACCTTGAGCGTCAAGTCCCATACTAATTTTGTAGGCGACAAGGACGTATCGCACCGACCGGAGAGTATTGAAATCGGATAAAAAATAGCTATTAATATATGAGACAAAATTTGCAAATACTAAAACTACCTTCCTCTGAGTCTTGTTATACTTAAAATACTGAAATAATTTTCACACTCGTGTGACTTATAGAAGGAGAGAAAAAAAGGTTTTGACTTAAAAAATAAAGGGTTGACTTAACATATTTGTAAATCAATATTAAAATAAAAATTTCAATTTATAAAAAGACAGTTCTCGGCTAAATATAATGAAGATTAACATATTATATATTTTGGGATTTTTCAATACGACCATGACATAGAAAAAAGGTTTCAAAGAACTCCAATTTTCAGTTTTATCCAGCGCACAATCCCTTAAACGTGAGCTCTATACATTAATGATTTATCAGGATATTGTTCGGGCTGGTGCCGACTTCAAAATAATGAACATTGTGTAGAGAAAAAGTTAAAATTTTAGCCGAATTTAAAAGGGGAATTACTTAGAAAATAAGATTTACTTATTTCATACTTTTTTTTTGTATTTCTACTTTGGAAGTCGGTTTAATTTTTCTTTTTTTTAACCGTTTAAGCGTAACTAGAAAAAAAAGGTTTACATAAGATCGAACCTGCACCCAATTTGACCCAAATTATATGTTTTTATAAATCATAAAATTCGACGAATTTAAATTTTAATCTGTCACATTCTATTTCTTTATTGCTCGGTAAATAAGTGACGTGTAAGTTGGTAACATTACAGTGTACTAAATGCTAATTTCTTTTTATTTACAAAACGATTCAATTTGACGAAGTATAGTGTGTTTTAATATAAAATAATAAGCTACACAGTTTTTAATGTCGGTGTATTATTGGATTTGTACTTCAGTCCCGACTCGCTTTTACACTGCAGATGGCCAAGTATCATATTACATAGCGCTATCTCACTCGCACGTACAGTCCACCCGGTGTTCCACATTTCGGCCTTATTGCCATACAATAGGGTTCAAAAGTGGAGCACCGGGCTTGTCGGCGACTGTACATCTGTGTACCACCACCTGTCCCTCTCGCACTTATGGTTACGAGTATATCTATCTCATTTTACGCTTCGCGGGTTTTATTATTGCGATTTTCGACCTACAGATAAAATAATGACCTTATAGTTCTTCCTTGAATTTCGAATGTAATAAAAAAAAGTCTTCAAATCCAAAAATAATAATTATTAGAAGGCGTTTAGAATTTAGACTCTGGTAGAGTGGAAATTCATCTATAGACGGTAGTAATCGCTTATCATCAGGCGATCGGTGTGCTCCTTTGTTTATTCAAAAGCACTAAGCATAATATTATTGACTTTTCAAAGTATTCCGACGGTAAAATCAGGAACAATAATTATAATAATCACAATTTGCAATTACCTTCACATTGAAATATCGTCTGATAGTTGGCGCCGTCTTTTTTCTGGATTGTTCGATGAGGTAGAAACATTGCTTCAATGGATTTGCAGCTAAAGGAAACGTCACAACGTATTAGCAAAGAACTTACACGCCACTGGTTTTTGAACAAACCCATATGAGCGGCCGGTACAGACAAACAAAGTTACAAAAAAAATAACCCCCGAATTGTCAAGCTGGGAGCGAGCTGATGATGATGAATCCTAAGAACACTCTCGATCACGTCAGATTTCTAACAACAAAAAAACTGAATCAAAATCGGTTCATCCGTTTGTGAGCTATGTACCTACGTCACACACACGCGTCAAACTTGACACTGCAGCACTCTGCCTTTGTCGCTGGGGTTAAAAAACAGTCCCAAAAGTAATTGTTTCGTTATTTATTATTATTATGTAGTAGATACTAAGGCGGGTCAATAAGTCCGTGACTTTTTGAATTTCTAACCTCCTTACTGAAAAAGCAACACTACTCCTGTCAACAGGCATCTGTCAGTTGACTCCTATCAAAATTTGAACTTGCTGCGTCAGTTAGTTTGTGTTTTACAGCTATCTTTATCAGACTATCCAGTAACTTAAGGAAACAATGGAAAAAAGTGAATTTCGTGTCCTTATTAAGCATTATTTTTTGCGAAAAAAAACCATTACCGAGACCAAGGCTAAGCTTGATAAATACTATGGGGACTCTGCACCATCGATTTCAATGGTAAAAAAGTGGTTTACTGAATTTCGTTGTGGCCGTACAAGCACTGAAGATGCCGAACGTCCCGGACGCCCAGTTGAGGTCTCTACACCCGAAACAATCGAAAAAATTCACGATATGGTGTTGGCCGACCGAAGATTGAAAGTGCAAGAGATTGTGGAAGCCATAGGCATCTCGTATGGCTCAGTGGTTTCAATTTTGAATGATCACTTGGGCATGAGAAAGCTCCGCAAGTCGACCACAAACGCAATCGTGTAACAACTTCACAGGAAGGTTTAGCGTTGTTTAATCACAATATGGAGGAGTTTTTGCGCCGTTTTGTAACCGTGGACGAAACATGGATCCATCACAACATACCAGAGACCAAACAACAGTCAAAACAGTGGGTTTCTAAGGGTGAATCGGCGCCAAAGAAGGCCAAGGTGGGTTTGTCAGCCAATAAAGTTATGGCGACTGTTTTTTGGGATGCACGTGGGATAATCCACATTGACTATCTTCAAAAGGGAAGAACAATTAATGGGGAATATTATGCCAACTTATTGGACCGCTTCAATGAGGATTTGAAAAAAAAACCGACCTCATTTGGCCAAGAAAAAAGTTATTTTTCACCAAGACAATGCAAGGGTGCACACATGTGCAGTTGCCATGGCAAAAATCCATGAATTGGGCTACGAATTGCTCCCACATTCACCCTATTCTCCAGATTTGGCTCCGAGTGACTACTTCTTGTTCCCAAACCTGAAAAAATGGCTCGGTGGAAAAAGATTTGACTCCAATGATGAAGTCATCTCGCAAACAAAGGCCTATTTTGAGGACCTCGACAAATCATATTTTTTGGAAGGTATAAAAAAATTGGAGAAGCGTTGGACAAAGTGTATAGAGCTCAAGGGGGACTACGTTGAAAAATAAAATGATTTATTTATCAAAAAATCTGTGTTTTATTCCAAAAGTCACGGACTTATTGACCCGCCCTCGTAAGTTTGTAATAGGTGAAAATGTTTGATTAATTCAAGTATACATGGTGCCTGGTGGCGGGTTGTATCGTTTATATTTCATTGAAAATGTAGCTCATGAACAAGATTCGAGTAAATAAGTAAAATAATAATAACATCTATGGACGCTTTACACCACGTCCACCTGGCCACGTGCTAAGTACACGAAGAAGTACGGGGGCCAGACAACGGAAGTCGGGATGTATATTTAAGACATTTAAAATTAACATAATATATTTAGGATTTTCATTATATTATACACATATTTAATACACATCCATGACACAGGAACACAGAAAAGCTTTTGGTTCCTTCGGCGGGTTTCGAACCCGCGGCCTCCGTCTTGAGCACCAACGAGCTCAACCACTGAGCCACAGAGGTCGCCGGAGACTAAAAGAATAATATATTCCATTCTTCCACAAACGTCCGTGCCACAAACGATTGAATGCAAAATTCAATCGGGCAAGCCTGGGACAATTCAGATCACTAAAAATGGAGTTATGCGATATTACAATACAGATGAAAATCGAAGTGTCGAGTCTCTTAATTGTCCCGGACCCGACAGATTCCGGATCATATAGTCCCAGCCTAAGCAATAATATGGGCTCACTGAATACGGAAACATACATTTTTGGGCCATGTTAGCTCTATATAATAGACTGCTTGACCTTGTTTTTATTTATGTCCTAAACACTTCATTTCTTTTCATTACAAAAACATATATATTATATTATTTTGAAACCTAAAAGCCTAATTATTTTTTTAAATATACTTTTGAAAACCGCCGAAAACACTATTCGCCATGTTGGTTGATAGATTATCTGTGCTGTGACGTCATACTAGTACTATTTGTGATCTGTGCTATAGTCCGCTCAGACAAAATGGCGGGCGGTGTGACGTTCCGTTTGACGTTGTGACATAAATAACTTTAAATTAAAGATGTCATAAACTATTTATTTACAGAAACACGTTCCGTTTCACTGCTGCGTATGTGTTTAGTGTGTTTGTGACGTCACATCCTTGATGGACGTTACTTCGAGGTGTTTTCATCAGTGGAAATTAAAAAACAAAAATACATATTTTTTAAATCAACTTTATTAATCAATCTTAAGTTTTTAATTTATGATATCGCTAGAATACGTTTTCCTAAGCCAGGTACTGAAGGAAATACCTACTCCTTCAATGTATGAAATTAAATATGAGTCAAGTAGCCTATTCGTACGAAAAAAAGCATAAGCTCTTGTATGTCACCTTTATATGTTAATGTATATATTAAGTGAAAAACTATAAATATAGTTTTTCACCCTTTCATGTAAAATGCGGTTTCGATGTAGTGTTTTGTTTTTGTTTATAGAGCAAATATCCCAGAAATGTAGGTACAGTTAATATATATAAAAAATACCTATAAGGGACTATTGTTTTTACATAATCACATATCACAAACACTTAACACCTCATATTCATAAACACGAATCCTAGTGGAACTAGTTTCTGAACCCAAGACTTGTCGTAGGGCTAGCCCTACTAGGTTCTAAAGAGACATACATACTACACACCACAAACACACACACACCGCAACATACACTATACACAGCGCACCGCCCGCGCCACCACACCGCACACATACACACCAAACTGGAATCCAACTATATAATATGCATCTTCTTATTTATGAACCTTTAGGTATATTATTTACTAAATATTTGTATATATAATACTTAAGAAAATACTGTATGTATTCTGAATAAATCAATAAATAATTTTTACCCCCGATGTCAAGTTCAACTACCTATAAAAGCCCTTGAAGTGTTTCCCTCAGGGAAATGCCCCTACAGTTCTTCCGTGCCCAGTAGAGACAGTAAGTCAAAAACTTTTTGTTGTCTATGCCCTTATTCGAGCGCTTCATAAAAAGCGTTTAACTTGAACAGCGCTGAAGTTAGAACTCTGCGCTAATTGAGCTGAAAACCGAACACACGGTAGCGCTTTAAAAACGCGACGCTCGGATTTTGTTCTATTCTAACGCAATAACAAAGCGTTCGTGTAGACGAGGGCTAAGGGCTGCTTTGAGTTTTTATGTAAAACTTTATACCCAAGCTAGTTTAAATTTACCATTGTTATTTTTATATCCAGTTTATTTAATGTCGCCAGTTTTTTTTCTTTTTGGGTTCCGTAGTAACTACATGAAACCCTTATAATTTCGCTCCGTCCGTCTGAGACTGTTTAGACAGACTGTCCATAACTAACTTCTGTAAATGTGATTATAAATGGATGAAATTTAGTATAGTTACAGATTGTGTGTTAGATTTCGTTTTTGGCGACATAAAATGATAATAATTTTTATAATATTTTCTTGTCTGATGTCATAGAAAGCGATAAGAGGATAAATCAAAATGTCCGCCATATTGTGAAAAATAAAAAAAATCATTCTATGGTTTTAAATATCGTTTTTGAATCAGATTTACTCTTTAGGATCTATAAAGTTGGTTTTTTTTTTTGACCTACGGTCTCTTAATGAAAACAAATACGCCTCTGGCAAATATTTTAAAACGAAAGAAGAAGATTTCGGTACAATTTCGCGACTTACTTATCTGTCTCCCCCACAGGATACTCGGTCAACATTAGGGCTCCTTATGGCTCGGGGCACAATGTGATGCATGCGCCCTGACAGCCGAAACCTGATATGCTTTTACCTGGCGCGAGTGGGATATAGTTTGTTGTCTCTTTCTTATCGAAATGAACATCATTATTTTTTGAGTATTGAAATTAAGAATGTTTTTAATTGTTTATTTTTTATAATCCAGTATTTGGTTTTTTACAAGTTCAATTTTTTTATCGATTTTCAATCGTATTTTAGCTTGTGTTAATTAAATTAAGACTTCACGTTATAAAAATAAATTAATAAACTTGCGTATCAAACTTATGAGGTTTCTTTTTATTTAAAAAAAAACATAAATTTATGTACGGCGTACCTTAAGTAGGCGATCCGTCTGCTCGGTAAGGCCCACTTGCGCCGATCAGTGCAAATGTCAATCCTGGGTTAAATATCATGTTATCTCTCTCGTTCTTCGTATTTGTAAAAGACAAGATATGATGTTTGTTAACCCTGGGTTAAACCCAGGGTTAACTTTAACCCAGATCGGTGCAAGTGGGCCTAAAGCAAGTAATCGGATCGCCTAATGGTACACGAGTCATGCCGCTTATACAACACCAAAATTTCCGGGCCATTGAAACATTGCTCCTTTCTAATACGTTTCAAAACAATGGTCATTATCTTACGGAATTTAATTCTAAGCAAAATCTCAAAAGCGGGTCCTCGAAATTCTAACCGACATTTTCTCTTTTCTCTTTCAGCGGCGGCGGCGACAAGCAACTCGACTCCTCGACGGACGACGACAGCGACGCCCCGCACCCGGCGCCGCACGCGCCGCCCCTGTACCCCCTGTACGAGCACCCCCTAGCGCATCTCCAGTACCACCACACGTGACATGACTTCAAATAGACCTGACATGAGTTCAAACATCACGCCTCGGTCCTCTGCCCTCTCTACGAGCACCCTCCAGCACATCTCCAGCATCATCACACGTGACATGACTTCAAATAGACCTGACATAAGTTCAAACAAATGTAACATGATTCATGACAGCCGCGGGAAGAACTCCAAAATCAGTGACTTAATAATTATTTTCATTTCATGTTTTGTAAGGCCCATAAATACCTATGATTATTTTTTATAGATAGTAAGTAATTCAATTGAGTAATCTAAAAATCAAAAAATTAGTCTTGCAAAACTATAAAATAAGACTATCAGCTGTTAACATATTTTTACATTACACATAATACAAATTATGTTCTGTTTACGTTAGTAAAATTTTAAGCTAACTGTAGCTAGATTTTTAACGAATTAAATATTACTTAATATTATTTATAAGTAATATTTATTATAATATATTACCCGCATTAATTCAATTTGTAAAAAGCATTTATTTATTTATGTTATTCGTTTCATCTTACTTGAATTAAAGTTACAAAATTAGAAAAAAAAACCTGGTAATGCTTCGTAAGCTTGTAAGATAAATTTGTAAGATAAAAAACAGAAAAACAATTTTCGAAAAATATTTTAAATAAAGTAAATTTAATTTTAAAAATACAGGCAGCATTCTGTAATGACTCAAAATTAGTTTTATGCTTGCTAGCTATTTCAAATATTTTGGCGCGGGCCAAAATATTTAAATAAAAAATGTGCATAAATATGTTATAAATAACTTTACACACTTTCTGTTAAAATGTAATCATTTTGCTTATTATATTTATATTATTTTTGTACATAATTATAATTATTATGAAAGTCACGGAAGTGAAATAATTAATTTCACCCCCTTATTCTAAATATTATTAAAAGTGCATGGCGGAGCACGTAGAATTTCGTACATTGACTTGATTATCGCGCTCCTATTGCGTATCTGTGTAACGCGACAGCAATATATTCGTGTGCGAGTGAATGAGACAAGTAGCTGTAAGTAAATGTACGAAATTCTGCGCATTCGGCAACCGCAATTTCAGTAAGCCTATAATTATGTAAACACACCGGCATATTTAGCGGAACACAAAAAAAAGTCCATAATTAAAAAAATATGGTTTTATTTTAAAATCTACTTACTACTTCTTTTGTTATTTAAAGTTTCATTTGTTTTACTTAAAATGAGATCTGACATTAAGAACAGATTTTGCGAGTAAAGGCTATTTGTGAAAAATGGTACATTTTTGAACTTTTCATGTAACCGGGAAAAGTGAAAATTAATATTAAAATAACAATTAATTAAATTAGAAAAATGGTGATTAATATCGCGTATTTCCTCCACGTGCTCTTATTAAAGTTTCTACCCGTCTAGGCATACTGAGAATGATGTTATCGATGATCTCCTGGGATAGTCTCCGCCATTCCTCAACTACGGCGATTCGCAGTTCACCCACGTTGGCAGCAGCTGGAATTCTGGACTTAACTTTTCTTTTCAGCAAGTCCCAAACTTGCTCTATTGGGTTCATATCCGGTGATCTCGCCGGCCACTCCATAACAGTGATATTCATATCATTAAGATAAGCTTGAGTTACCCGAGCGGTATGCGGCCGAGCATTATTCTGCATAAAAACAAAATCGTCACCGATATATGGGGCAAACGGTACGACATTTTCTTTTAAAACTTCTCTGATATAGCGGTCTGCAGTCAGACTCCCTCTGTCATCACTACCAAGTCTGTGCGAGCTCCCAAACAAATGCCCGCCCAAACCATTATTGATCCACCACCGTATGCAACTGTAATTTCAAAATTTGTCTGAATGTATCGTTCTCCTTTGCATCTGTATATTCTTTGCCTGCTGTCAATTTGATTTAAGAGAATTCTGCACTCATCACTAAACAATACCTTACTCTATTGGTCCACGTTCCAAAGTCGATGTTCCTGAGCAAAAGTTAACCTGTTTCTACGATGATTTACCTCGAGCCTTGGAACCTTGGCGGGCACAAATGAACCCAGACCAGCTTCTTCAACTTCCTTCTTCGTACCGTACGCTCACTTACGGTTACACCCCGCACTGCTTCTAACTCATGTCGGGCTTGGACGGCCGTCAAACGGGGGTTCTACGTACACGAAGCCGAATGAAACGATCATCCCTACTCGAAGTGCGTCTTTTTCTGCCTTGTCCTGCTCTTCTCACATAAGTACCGGTCTCCCTGAACCGTTGGATACTGCGGTGGTTCGTTGAAACTGGTCGACGAAGATCTCTGGATATCACTCTGTAGGTTTGACCATTTCTTCGCATTTCGAGTGCCCTGGAAATCTCCGTTGGGGCTAAGTCAGGCATAATTCAGTCCTCAACTCCAAAAAGATACGCGATTAAAAAAAACTAACAAAAAACAGTATTTCAATGAAATTTTAAATCAAACTCAGAAGGAAGAAATACTCGAGGTTCGCTCCAGATAAGGTGTATTTGAATAAAATTAAAACAATTGCATAAAATGTGATGTTCAGTTGTTTTCTTAATTTGAAAATATTTCTTTTTAAATTAAATAACGTATAAACCAGCCAGCAACCTTATATGATACTGATACCAAACCTTTATTTTATATTCCGCTAAATATGCCGGTGTGTGTATAATATTTATATTCTGTAACGTTTTCTAATAACCACGAAACTACATTTTATCATAAGTAATGGTAGTAACGAGAGAAAACTTACATCAAAGGCATATTAACTAATATAAGTTGGATGCTGTATTATGAATAAGGGGCTTATTATGATGGAAGATACGAGTTCTCTATCCTCCATGATTCTAAAGTTAAAATAGTCAATGTATTTAATATTCGCCAAGTATTTCTCAGTATTTATTCGGTGTCATCTTTGTTTTGAAACTTGAAACAAAAATAAAGACCCATAGCCCTTGTTATCAAGCGCGCTTTTATTCGCGACGTTTGTAAAAAACAGCGCTAGTAAAAATAGAACTCTATGCCAATACAATTATTAAGCTTTGATGAAAATCATGTGTCGCTTTTCTGCTCTATTATATAGTATAAGCGCAGAGTTCTATTTTCAGCGATTTTTTACTAACAGCGCGATAACAGAACGCTCGTGAGAACGAGGGCTTACAATACCTTGGATAACACAGGTCTGCAACCAAATCCTCCATATTTTTTTCTGATTATTTTTGGAAGTTTTGTACAAAGTTCATATTAAGTATATATTTTTGTTTTGGATTTTAGGTGTAGTCTACGTATTTTATATTAAGAGAGCAAATGTATGGAAATCGATGGAACTGATGAAAAGAAATGAGCTTTATTTAAAAAATATATGTGCTGCATATATTTGATTGTTAAATTCCGCTGCTCCAACATCCACTACGATGTTACTTATCACTCATGAAAACATAAAGAAGAGAAAAAGATTTTTTTGCAGATCAGTGTAATTATATAATAATAAAATAATAATAATAATAATATAAAGGAAAAAACAAAGAAAAAAATTATGTTGATAATAAAGTGTTGATAACACTGTTTTGAGATTTTTTTATAATTAATTTATAATATCTTGTAAATAATTCCAATTTTGAAAATGCATTTTGAAACACAAAACAAAGATGGCGTTTAACGTAAATAGATTAAGTGTAATTATTATTATTTACTATATCATAGACTAACTGCTGGCGTGTAGAGACACTTAAATAATGTTATTATAAGTATTTTTAAAAGTGTGTTATTACCAATGTTGTTTTATTTGCTCCTTTTTATTAACCGACTTCTACAAAAAGCAGGCGGTTATACGTTCTTTACTTTATGTATCTTATATACCTACAATATGTAACCTAAACGCGAGCTCAGTAAAATAATTATTAATCACGATATTGTTTGGGCTGGCGCCTGCTACCGAAATCAAAATAATGAAGATTGTGTAGAAAATAGTTAAAATTTTAGCCGAATTCAAAAGGGAAAATATTTAGAAAATAGCATTTATTTTACTTTTTTGTGTATTTTTACTTTGGAAGTCGGTAAAATTTTTTGTTTAAAAATATTTTTTCCCTTTTTAGTCATATTTTTTATATTATTATTAATTATATAAAATATTATTTCTGTACTTGTGGTCTAAGGCTGGGACTATATTGTCCGGAATCCGTAAAACCGGGAAAACTTCAGAGCACTGAAAATGGAACTCTGCGCTAATACAATAGAGCTGAAAATGGAACACACAAGTGTAAACTTAAATGTCAATGTCATACATTTTTTTCCTCCTCTCTTATTTAACCTATCTTCTATGACAACTCTGATTAAATTTGAATAGTTCTATGAAAGCTCTGTACGTAAATATATTTTAACTCTGTGGTGACACGGAGCTGCAATCGTTTTCGGTTGTTTTGTTATAAATTATAAAACAATTGTTTTTTAATAATAAAAGACTTTTGTTTGATATGAGAAGAGAAGACTGGTTATTTATTTAATTTTTATTTGATTAGATAGGTCAAAGTTTACTAGGTACTTAAAAGTTTATTTAAAAAATAGTAAAAATTAATTTTTATTTTATAATAAGTACCTATAAATACTATTATTCTTTTCCGAGTTTATACAAATATTGTGATTATTTCCAAGAATAAACACACAAAACTGCCAATCTCGCGAGATCTCGAAACCTTGTTTTTATTTATGTTCTAAAAGCTTCATAATTATTTCATTACACGAAAAAATATATTACATTATTTAGAAACCTAAAAATCTTTTAAAAATACATTTTTTAAAAACTGCCGAAACCACTATTCGCCATGTTGGTTGCTAGATTATTTGTGCTGTGACGTCATACTAGAACTATTTGTAATCTGTGCTATAGTCCATAGAAGTAAAATGGCGGTGTTATGTTCCGTTTGACGTTTTGACATAAATAACTATAAATGATATTGTCATGAACTATTTATTTACAGAAACAATCCGTTTCACTACTACATATTATGTGTCTGTTTGTGGCGTCACACCCTTCCCGGAAGTTACTACGAGGTGTTTTCATCAGTAGAAATTAAAAAACAAAAATACATATTTATAAATCCACTTTATTCATCAATCTTAATTTTCAAAATTATTTTTTTGATGTTAAAGGTATATTTCCAAGTTGGTCCCGTTTTCACCAAAGTGACCTGATGATGTGATCCATGAGGAATCGAGGGAACTTCACCAAATTTATATGGATACATGTGGTGATTTCGACTTTTTCTGAAGTAGGTACTCCACGCATATGCTACCAAAAAGTAAGCTTTTGTACCAAGGTATACCCTGGATCCTGGATCTGGATTTCGGCGTTGTTCAAAGAACTGCAAGCATATGCCATCATACCACTTATAGTAATGATCATCATCATCATCATCACCACCATCTTCACAAGAAACACCAACATATTATTACGATAACATAGCTACTAACCACTCGTCAAAGTTTTGAGCACCGATATCAATGTCTTTGGAATTTTGCTATTGCTAAAATTATATTCGTGATCATCATCATCACTATAAAGGCAGCCACAGACGAGAGGCCGATCGTTTCAGTTAGAACTGACGCCTGAACGGATTCGAGCCCATACACGGAAAAAATCGCATCCGACCCAACTGACGTCAGTTCGGCCTGAACGGATTCGAGCACACACACGACACGATTTTGCATCCGTTCAGGCCGAACTGAAGGCAGACCGGACCATGTATGGGCCCCTTCATACTTGGCCTCCACAGACGAGAGGCCGATCGTTTCAGTTAGAACTGACGTCAGTTCGGCCTGAACGGATTCGAGCACATACACGGAGAAAATCGCATCCGACCGAAATGACGTCATTTCGGCCCCTAGATTAATAACGCCTAGATAAAACTTCTTCAAACAAACGCATCGTACAAAGTAAAGCAAGCAACAGATAGATATAGGCGTAAGCATTACATACCGACACGCACACAAATAAAACTTTAATGTTGTGGAGTGTGTACTCTTAAAATTGGAATTATTGTATATTTGTTTTTCTTTATATCGTGAGATGTAAAAATATAACTTATATTTCATTTTAAACCATCTAAACACAATTTGTGAACTATATTTATATTAATCTGGTATTAAGGAATAATATATTAAGAATTATCTTAATACTGGCAATACTTTAAATTGATAATTAAAAAATCAGAAAGTATTAAAAAACTTTGTCTTAGTTGCAACTATTAGTTAGCCATGAAAATTTTGAAATAAATTTATTTTTACTAGTAACACTTTCACAATTCACAATAGGGCAGCAAGATGGCGACATAATATAATTTTCTTTTAAAATGTTTTAAATATTTGACATAATATAAGTCAAATTGTTCGGACATAACATTTCATACTTACATATGAAATGTTATGTCCAAAGCTTTTTAATTCTTTTTCGATGCATTGTGACACCTAATAACAACACAAACCGTCATAATGTTTTTAAAAGTCGAAGATGTATCCACTAGCGCTTGACCTTGACCACTGACGGGTCGTTCGAACAAACTGAGCCAATATGGCTCAGTATGATTTACTTCACTTTTCATGCACGTACCCGGTTTCTAGGCGTTTTAATCTAAGGTTCAGCCTGATCGGATTAGAGCACATACAAGGAAAATTGCCGCGAGCTTCGGTCGTGTTTTAGGGTTCCATAATACTTAAGGAACCCTTATAATTTCACTCTGCCCATCCGTCTATCTGTCTGTCCGCCGCTCTCCTAGCTTCTGTAATAACTTTATGACAATAACTTTTGTAGTAATTCAAAGAAAACCTTTTGCGCGTTGATAGTTACGGCACCCTCCTTAGACATGTCGTGACATGCTCTTGGTCAGTTTAGACTATTATTTTATTTATTAATTGTATTTTGCTGCAATTGTAATCACGCTATCGACGAAACCGAATTATTGTGTCATACATTTTCCAGTAATGTGTTATAGAAAAAAATGTTTGTTTTATAGTAATAGTCTTTAGATTTTATCAACCATAGTGGCTCTAAAGTTTTAAATACTTTAATAAATTTCTTTAGACCACGTGCCATTTTCTTCTGTCTGTCTGGTTCTGTGCCCAAAGGGTGAAAACGGGACCCTATAACTGAGACTTTGCTGTTCGTCCGTCTGTCGTCAGGCTGTATCTTAACCTTCTTATGCCGTGATAGCTCGATAATTAAAATTTTCACAAATGTATGATATAGGTATTTCTATTGCATACATATAACAACAAATACTAAAAACAGAATAAAATAAAAATTTGAGGCTCACATACAACAAACAATTTTTTTCGTTTTGTACGGAACTCATCTTGCCGACTCGCACTTGACAGGTTTTATTTTACACTTTAATTTTATTACCGTTCAGTCCAATTTTATTGCCGTTCAGTCCATCCGGACAGGTCAGAATTAATGTTGCCAGCTTAGTTGTTTTACAAAGTTTTACTACAAAATTTTGTATTTTACCCTCCTTAGTAGGAATTTAGTTGTTAGTTGTGGTTTTGTAGAAAATAGCTAGACAGTAATCATAATATGCAGAGTGGCCTGCTTCTATGTGCTATTATGACACATTATCATAATAGTAGCACGCATCCGTAAGTCGCTTAAAACTACCGATTTAATTTCGATATACGTAATATTTCCTACTATGTTTTTTTTTATTAAACGGTTAAATATTAAAACTGAAAATGTATGTATGTTTGTAAACACAAAATCCCTAAAATAACTTTTAGGGATTCCTAAGTGCAGTAGCTTTTTTATAGTAATCGGTACTCTTTTAGTAGTTTTTAGTAGAAAACGACGGGAGTTTAGTAGTTTCGCAAAAACAAAGTTGGCAACACTGGAACGAATCGCTTCAGTCCATACGGCCGACTGATGCGATCTCGAAATTGCACACAGACGATACGATTTTCCCTCCGTTCAGGCCGAACTGAAGAAAAACCGGACCGTGTATGGGACCACTTATATTTATTTTATGCTGACTGCTACATTTTTCCGTAGACTATTACAATAGATAATAATAATTATTTAATAATATTGTATCTAATCAATATTATCACATTGTTTAGTAGGTCCACAAATCAAAAGAATGCTTATTTGGGGAAATACCGCGGCCTCTCAGAAAACTGACATAAAAGAACGCTTGAGTTTGTTTTGCCGAGAGAGTGAGAGTAGCGGAGGCTTTTTTTGTATTTATAACTTTCTTAAAATGTGTTAATAATAATAAGAGAAAAAAAATATTTTTAAACAAAAAATTAAACCGACTTCCAAAGTAAAAATGCACAAAAAAGTATGAAATAAAACTTTTTCCTAAATAATTCCCCTTTTAAATTCGGCTAAAATTTTAACCATTTCTCTACTCAATCTTCATTTATTGTTAAAAAATTAGCCGAATTCACTAACTCATATATTATGGAAGCAGTATAATACTTATTATATTGTGGATGTATTATATGACCCCTATAAGTTTATTGGCGTACAATTTTCCTATCACACTTTGCACTTGCATCTAATTTAGCCGCGGATATGAACGATTTAAACCCTCAGGCCTCAGTACAGCTCAGAATTTCGTATCAACATGTTACTTATTCTCCTACTTTTTTCGGCAGTGCAATGTAAAATTCACGTACACATTGTGACGCAAAGTAAGCACCAAAACTCAACAGTTACCGCTGGCGGCTCAGAAATGGCGCTGATATCTGACTTAGAAATTGATACTTTTCGACTAACACCATCAGAAATCAAGTGCAGGCTATCCATAGCCAATATTTCTCCGCCCGACTATGTACACGTGAAGCGAGCATCTTTCTACGGTTACCGAGATATCTACATAGTTCTCAAGCCTACAGCAGCAAAAGTTATAGGGTTTAAAAAGAAAACAATGGTTATGTATTATAAAGAACTTATTAACAACAGCTCCGTGCCGGCTACGTTCAAAATGGGCTTACAAGAGGCGATTTTAGAACGAATGAGCGTTCGTTGGACTGCAAACGAGGACCTATCTATTGGAAGAGGTTTGAACATCAATTTCTCGAATCGCATGCATTACAATACGCGTTGGAACACAGAGGAGAAAGAGATTAAAGTACGAACCATGTCGACTAGTTCCGACGTAGAACTGACGCTAAAACCTGGTCAAAACGCGACTATTACAATGCAAGCAATACGCGCTCGATTGGATGTCAGTATAGAGTACGCAGCTATGCTATCTGGAGACATTTACTGTCAGTACGCATTCCTTTTCATACCTTTTAGCGGAAAAGTTTTCGATGTGAACGAATATTTGAATATGGTGCGTTTGCCGAGCGTATTCACTGGCACACAATATATATACATTGACTACAACTATGGCGGTCAGGTCATCATAGAAGATGGTGAGAGTGGTACTCGAATCGTGAAGCCTGCAAAAATTGTTTAGTGTTGACACCAAAATGTATACGTTCATTTAAGTCAAGAACACTAAATGTATAGAAATGGAGACAAGCAAATTAGTTTAATGCTGGGCCTATATTATCCGTAATGCCGGGGAAAATTCAAAGCTTTGAAAATAGAACTCTGCGCTATTACAATACAGCTGAAAATCGGACACTCACGTGTCGAGTCAAATGTCAATGTCATATAATATGACAGCTCGACACTCGACACTTTGATTTTCAATTCTACTGTACCAGCGCAGAGTTCTATTTTCAGTGCTCTGAATTTTTCCGGGGTCGCCGTTTTCCGGATCTTATAGTTCCAGCATAAGCGGCGAAATGTTCGTATAAAATAATTGTGTTTATAATACTTGACGATTATCGAGGTTTGTAATGTAGTAGATATTTCCTAAGTGATTTTGCAGGAAATGTCCGTTTTAATTTCTAGGCCAAATAATTTTATTTTCTCGACGTTTCGGCTTTTCAATTTTTCGACTTTCCAGCGGCCGTGGTCACGGGAGGACTGAAGTGGCAGTTGTCCTATTTGTTGAAGATGTTCAAACTACCCGAAGATTCTTCAATGACTATTTGTGTTCCGATCCACGCAGACCATACTAACAGTATCTTGAAGCCGCGATGTTTTGGATATTATTTTTATTTTATTTATTACCTACTAGACCCCAACTAGACGGCAGCACTCAGCCATCTTGTTCAAAATGACGGTAGGTGGGTATTAATACCACAATAATAATAAAAGTAGGTAATACTTTGTAATTTTTATCTCCTCGCGGTTCGTTTTTGGTCTTATCGGTAAAATCTTAACGGCTTTGGTACTATGGTTTATCAAATCCTATATAATGGCGAGGTTGATCCAATGTGTGTTCGCAGATTGCAGTCTTATTGTTGCGACGGTGTTTAACATCTGCGATGTGTTCCTTTACGCGGGTGTTGATGGATCTTTAAGTTTGCCCTATATAGGAGACACCGCAGTCACAGTCGAGCTTGTAGACTTCTGCATCTTGGAAGGGGAATGTAGAAAGAAAAAAATAAAACTTGAAAGGTGTCAAGGGACACCCGTATGGAACAATTTATGTTTTATTGTAAGCACCAATCATACTTTTAAATGCATTAAGTGAAAATAAAAGCTGTTAATTTGAAATTACAAACAGACACTTCAATTTTGTTTATCTGTATAGATATAATATATTATATTATACAAAACAAATAGTTGAACTAAGTATATATAGTGCGCGCGGAACTAGTGTATGTAGTAGGGACAGGAGTGAGGGGGCGGGTTGCTTGCTGCTCGCTGTATTGCCGCCGCGAAGTCCGGCTCCGTACTGAGTAATAACATCAAGCGCTCTTCCGTCCCACCGCCGCTCGCGTACCTAAGGCGCGGCTAGCTAGTCACAATATATAACAGTCATAACAGTCACAATGTGTAATTGCAAAATTCTACATTATTGTCAATGTGATAAGGTCGTTTTTTGTATCATTCTTAATAGCCGATTTCGAGTGGCAAAAAGTGTCGTGCCTAATAATCCGTCCAGCCCCAATAAAATTCGCAACGCGCCATAAGGAACTTCGTTCCAAAAAATTCACTGGTGGTAAAAATTGACTTATCTTTTTGGGCGGCTTGAAATTTGTTCTTATAGAAGCTTTCCTTAGGACATGGCCAACTTTATCAGTGACTCGTTTCATAAATGGTAGATCTGCAGATACTCGTTTAAGATTTATTCTCTGCGGAATCCGTAAGGCTGGTTTTCCTGTCGCGCTGACCGCTCGCCGATAGTCAGCGCCGACACCGAAATGTATGAAATGTCCGCGCCGACCGCTACGCGTTATTCGAAAACGCTCCCTAGAATTGCATACATTTCGACCTGCCAGCGCCGACCGTCAGCTTGCGGTCAGCGTTACAGGAAAACCAACCCAAGACCGGACCGCTTCGACTCTTCTCTTCTCTTCTGCCGACGCCGGCCGATTACTCGTGCTCTTTGCAATAAAATTCCGCAAACGGTAGATAACTATAACATGGTGGTGGGAATCACCGTTTAAATATCTATTACCTGTGTAGGCGAGCTTTGCTCGGAGTTGAGATAAATTAAAAAAAATCACGAAAATATTGATCTGACCCGGGATTAGAACTCACTCAGACTCACATTCCGAATTTTCGACCAAAGCAAAAACAACACATACACATACCAAACTGCTGAACTGACACAATACTTGCATAACACAGTCAAAATTATTGATACATTGTTGCACGACGAAAGAAAAAACCTATATAGCTTAAAAATGCGCAGTTTCCGGGGATAAGACTAGCTACATCGATTTTTTCACCAAAACTACCTATATACTAATATTTCATGGTAATACTTGCAGCCGTTCTCGAGAAACCGATTATACCGATTGAATATTAACAATATTATCTCGTTTAATGTATAAGATTAGTACATATATTGTGACACACAGTGTGACCTGAGGTGCCGATGATATTCCTAATAAGTCCAAGAAAGCTACAGTTAAATCAATAAGCATTCTAAAATCCAAACAAGTTTTTTTTTTTCTTCAAAATATACCGAACCGGATCATAGTTTCTAAATACCTATACATAATATTACAATTCATAGAATTAATAAGTATGGTTTTATGTTCAATATGTTTAATAAATATATAAAACAATCATTAAAACATTTTATGAAAATACGATGTAGTTTTTTTTTTAAATTACCTATTCTAATTTAATATCTCTTACGCGAATTTTTGTTATCATTCCGTTTCTTTTTAACCGACTTTCAAACTAGACAGCTTACGAGCGAAAAGATTGTCGATGGACTCTCTGTCACAAAATGTATGTTTTTGGGGATAGAAAGACAACATTTAAACAATTCATAATAAGATAATAATTATATTTCAATTGTGTAATATTGCTTTACAACAGTGTAGCTGCGATATTACCATACCATATACCATATTTTGCTGCGCGAAATACATAAACGAATAGAATACGTTTGAAGATAGGCTGTTCTTGGTGCTATTTAAGCAGTTGTATTCGTATTACAGCATAGGCATATAAGGCTTTTCAAAATCAACTGCGGATAGTTTGGGCATATGATCTACTGCTTATGTAAGGCGCTGAGGTCATTTACCTCACAGAAACAGGTGATTTCAAGTGGAAGCAAATACGTCTAAATAACATTAACACATTCTACAGCTATGTGATGTCAATAACCTTAACAGCGCCGTAAAGAGCGTAATGTAAATTTTATTTAGTATTTGTTTTCTTCAAAATTTATCATTTTTCAGCCCAAACGTCTATACATAAGCAGTAGATCATATGCTCAAAATATACGTAATTGATATTTGAACCTTATATTGGCGACGTTTATCCAAAATTTCGCTTAAAATAAGGCCAAACTTATTATGCTTGAAGTTTCAAATGTCATAATCATTATGTAGAGTAGGGAAATTCAACGTTTAACTTTTAGCACATTGTTATATGTAGGTACATCCGAAATTATAATAAACGTTTATTATTGTGTGGGAATGGTGGTGGCAGCCCCAAACGGGAGATCTCCGACCGGGCGAGGTGGTACGCTCGGTCAGGCCGAGGCCCACATTGGAAGCATTTCAGATGTTGTATACAGGTGGTCGGTTAACAAAAATAGATATTCAAGGAGCGTGATCAGTGTTCGATTCTCGTTCCATAAACATATAATTATATAACATGTGACCTTAAAATTTGACCAGATTATCCTATAAAATACTTAAATTCTATTCACCATCGCGCGCCCGTACTACTCAAGCGCGTGACTTTGAAGCCGACGCGTTGTACAGCAGTGTGATCGAGTCCATGCGAAGTCCTGACAATGCAGGAAATATTAATCATGTTATATTTCTGTAAATCACGGCCATTTTTAGTTTAAATGCGTAATGCCATTACTTATGTAATATTGTGGCCTAATGTTGGGTTGAATATTTCCTTCGGATAACCAAGCAAACCTGTATATAGCGCAGAAGTGTGAAAACTTCGATAGCGCGATTCAGGATCATAGCGCTAATTGGGTCTGCCACAATTGTAATAATACGAAAGCTGTGGGACAGATCAAACGGCTAAACACCATTGAGATATAATGTACTACGTACTAGCGAAGACGCCTCAAGACGTAACACGAGTTAGAGCGCGCGCACTCCAACTCACTTAGTCTGTGCCGAGCGCTTGCTGCAACGTGACACGTTTGAGTGAAGTTTTGTTTTTTAAATTATGCCTTCGTGTGCATTGAGATACTGTTCAAACAACTCCAGAAACATAAGTAAAAGTCAAGGAGTGACTTTTCACCAGTAAGTTCATTTATTATCTTTAAAACACGCCTAATTTAATTATAATTTTTCAATTGCAACGCGTCATGTTATCTATGAGAACATAACACCCCCCGCTTGTCCCGCGCATACCCCGCCGTCATCAAGTGCGCGCCCTAGCTTTGTTTGAGATAGCTTCTCTAGTACGTAGTACATTATAACTCAATGCTAAACACAAGTTTCCCTCGAATTTACATATTGTATTCTTAAGCTCTAGCCAGAATAAAACTAGTTGCAAATGTTTACCTGTATCTTACATTTTTAGTAAAATATGTTACGAATATCTTTGTCGGCCAATTCACATTATTAAATATCATTTCGATATTTCAGTCAGTGTCAAATTTGATTCCCACATCACAATGATTGCTTGCATTCTCAAAGATTCAATTTCTACATTAAAATACACATTAGAACTAAGATAATTTAATTCTACAACTATATAAATAGGTAAACATAAACATTAACTAAACTAAAAATATTCCTAATATTTACAATGATCTTAAAATACAAAAACAATTTAATAATTTAAAATATGTTGATGTATTTAAGTTTTGCCATTGACATACTGTCATTTTCGTTAAAGAATGTCGCATTCACATACTTTGCTTGTGTATAACACAAGCTTTATCCACTGTGAAGTCAGTAAATCTGACTTCACGGTGGATAAAGCTTAGCAATGAAAATCCAATAATTTGCTTGTGAAGCAAAAAAAAAAAGAAGATATTCTTCTTAATCTAGCATCTTCTAAGCTGAAGTTTCATCTTCGAAGAAGAATGTACATGGATGGAACACTAAAGTCTCAGTTCTTCTTATTTATGTTCAGTTATCCTAATTATACCATTTCTGCTTACATTTAAGTTTTCCGTTGACACTAAGGTTGCCTGGAAGAGATCGCTTCAAGCGATAAGACCGTCTTTGCCCACACTCTCTCTAACAGTTTTTATGGCTAAGTCTATTATTTTGTAATTTGTGAGCAATAAAGTGTTTTATTATAATTATATAAAGTCACTATTACACTAGGCTTTTGTACTTTGGTTGTGATTTTGGTGGGTTTTCTAGTACGACTTTAATGCGATGTAAAATAAGTGACATCTTAAATTGATAGCAATATAAATATCATTTGTGTACGGAAAGCTTCAACAAAACTGGGGTGTGGAGAGATTGCCTAACTATTAGACATCTCGTTCTTCCCCGTTAGCATGTGTCGTATCGTCAAATAAGGAACAATATATTATGTCATCTTCTCCTGCTAATAGCTGTGTATTTAGGCTATTAATTTCTTTTTCTACTTAATTTAGAAATTAATAGTATGTCAATGGCGTTTACTATTAAATTGTTTCTACATTAAAAATACTATACTTTTGAGTATGTTGGTACTAAATTCCTACTGGCACTTTAACCTATGATAGTTGATCAATCATCATTGATATTTGTAGTACTCTTTACTGACAAAGTAACCTTTTGTTTGGGCTTCTACAAAATAATTATTCTAGGTCTTGTGTAACATTAAATGAAATATACAAGAATTTACATCATTGATAATTATACGACATTGATTTCGATTTTTTTTTTGGTTAATCAGATTCAGAGAAAAAAATTCGATCATAGAAAAGTAATATATTTTTTATACTTTTGATAATTTGCTATACTTACTATCTTTTATAACTTTGCTATAGTCTGTTTCTAGGTCGGGTGGAATTTATATTTTTGCGACCTATTTGAAAAAAGTTGCGACCCCCAAAAGGGTGTTTTGTCGATGAAATTAAACATATATTTATCTGCCGTTAAACTATTTTAGCCTCAAGACGACACACACTATAATGTATATATCTACTACGTACGTAAAAATGCCAATAGTTTTTACACAATTTCAATACTAATAAGTTCATAAGAGTGTGTGTGTGTGCAAATGTAATAAATGATGATAAATATCACAAGTACATGATCTGTAAGCTAAACACTTTCAGATTTATTTACCCCTGTATTCATAAAAATATTAAATGACTGATCAATCAACACAAAAAAAAGTGCAAGTTTGAAACACCATTTGATGATAGTTGACGAGGGCACTGATTGACTAACCGACAGTTTATTTATTTTTATGAATACAAAGAATAATAGAAGAGCTATTCATAAAATGTAACAAATAATTCCGAATATCTTGCAAGCTTGCAGTCATTTTTGTAGTTATAAATACGTAAGCATATTGCGTTATATGCATAAGCAAGAATATAGTTACAAATGCACTTCACTTCAATCACACTTCACTTCAGTAACTATTCACGAGTGACACTCATATAAGCCCGTGGCGTTTTTTGTACTCCTCTAGATTGAGCGATCGTTTGGGACCCGTCTCTTTTACTTTCACTCCTAACTGCTTGGGTTGGCTGGAAACAGCTTCTGCAAGAAGGAGTATTTCAGTAAGTAATATAATGTTAATAATATAAATAAGAACGATAAAAACTCAGGCCTTTTCATCCGTTTTTGGATGGTTTATACAGTATTCTCTGAGCGAAGTAACCACTCTTGTAATACTGTATGGCCTAGGACAGTCGGTTTTAAATGTCGTATGCACACACGGCATTTCACGACACAGTCGGCCTAGTCCAGAGGAATGATTGGTCAATACGTCTGGGGCCAACCACGTGCGGTTTCCTCACGATGTTTTCCTTGACTGATGAAGGACAAACGGAGAGTCGCGGAGCATGAAGAATTTCGTACATTGACTTATCGCTACTTATCTCTTTCACTCGCATTAAGTCATGGACATACATTTTTGCGCGTCCGAAGCTGCAGGCAATATCTATATTATATAAGTCTATGATTCTTATACTGAGAGTTGCAAACGGTGAAATTAATGTTTTAATATTACTACAACTTGACGGCCTCTATGGCTCAGGGTTTGAGCGCGTTGGTGCTCAAACCGGGGGTCGCGGGTTCGAATCCCGCCGAAGGAACTAAAAGTTTTTCTGTGCTCCAGGGTCATGGATGTGTATTAAATATGCGTATAATATTAAAAAACCTTTAATATATATGTATGATAATATAAAAGTATAAATGACGCGTTTACGAAAAGTTCTCTATTTGTGTAACAATAATTGTTAGTTTTGTAGGATTTGGTTTAATTTGGTCGCAAAATGTCAGAACAGCCAATTTAGGTCAAATTCGTAAACGCGTCCATAAATGTACTTCCCGTTGTCTGGTACATGTAACTCAAGTTCTTCGGATACTTAGCACGGGACCAGACCGACGTGGTGTGAAGCGTCAATAGATATTATTAACTTACTGGGTATAGGTAGATCGATGTCTATATTGATGTCGAAGTCGTGCAGCGAGTACAGACTTGTGTTGTCCGACGCCGTCGACTTGGCCTTGCTCTTCTCGCCGTCGCTCTGCTGCTCAAACAAAAAAAATAACAGTTTGTGTAACAGATGGAATAAGAGACAGTACAACGGTGGCGAAGCGTGAGATCAGCGGAATGGTAGGACTGAGATCCCATGCCCGTCTGACTACCCTTATATTCTTACTGATAAAATGTAGTATTAGTGTGTACAATGAAGCTATGTATGGGCCGCTAGTTTATGACCAATTCGCAGGTACAGGGCGCCAAAGGTACAAAAAAATTGTACTAGCTTTTCTTAGAGCCTTTGATATAAAATAATAAAAAAATATATTTACTAAACACACCAGGGACACAACACAGCCAGAATGAAACGCCAACAAACCACACGGAAATTAAAATTCTTACTCGCTACAACATATCAATTTTGTTTTTTTTTTTACACAGCTAGATAAGACTATGCAATGGCCACTTCGTGTGTTTAAACCCACTGAAATGCCACTGAGGCATCGTCCGCAGCAAAGCCATGGCGCCCGATCTCCGAACGGCACACAAAACACAATTTATTTCTTCGCATTACCTTAAATAAATGACAACTCATACACAAATAGAATAATATACGAACAATATAATACGAGGGCTGCACTAAAAGTATCGGGAATCGAATATTTCCACTGTTCCTGTCATATTAAAATCTTTTTAATTTAAAACTCCTTGGTTTTAAAAATCGAATACCGTTTATTTATTTAAAAAAAGATTCTCGGTCTTGTCACAAGGTCTTATCAAACTTGTTTAGTCGTTGAGAAAATGGAATTGACTCGAGAAAATTCTAGAGCGATGATTTATTATGACTTTCGAAGTGGTTTAACACAAAAACAGTGTGTTGACCGGACGATTTCTGCATTTGGTGATGAAGCCCCATCCAAAACCACAATTTATCGCTGGTTTGCTGAATTTCAACGTGGACGCCTACAAAACGGCCATTTTGGAGACCCCAACTTCCGAATGGAATGGTTGCTTCAATGATTGGTTCCATCGTATGGAAAAATGTGTCAAATTTCGCGGAGAATACTTCGCAAAGCAATAAATACATTTTTAAATAGTAATGTTGTGTCACTTCCTTGATTCCCGAAATTTTCAGTGCCGCCCTCATATTATGATTATAACGTATGTTATACGTGTAAACGCTAGTTTTCATTGAGACCACGGTATATATTCGACAAATACTCACAATTAATCTCTGCAACTCCTGTCTCTCTTTATCCGCCTTGTCCTCTTCTTCTTTCTTTTTCTGCTCCTCCTCTGCCGCCTCCTCGTTCTTTTGTAGTTCCTATAAATTTGGAAAAGAACCTTATTTCGAGCAACTTTGATCGAATGAATGAAATGAAAGAATAACTATTTGTTTGTAAAAGACGTTGGGCGTTTATGACTCGCTGTTTAAACAAGTGTCGATCACAAACCAAAATGCTATTAGATTGTACAATTTCCATTCACATTTGATTTCCTGTAATTAATTTAATTCAGATCCACGGAGAAGTGGAGATAATCAATAATATATTGTCAATCATATTTAATATGAATATTCGTTGAAATGAGTTAAAATGTATGATATTTTACCCCACTACCAGATATGCGACCTGTGTCGTTGTAATCCAGGTGTATTTACGCTTGCGTCTAGCCTTATTTTGTCTTTGATCGCCGTAGCAAATTGTTGCATAGAAAATGTCACGTGTCCTTTGCATGCTATAAAATGAACTGCCGAATTGTGGTGGTAAAACTGTGATTTGTCATCTCTACACCTACATTTCTTGCAAACGAAGATTATTATGTTTATTGATAATATATTATTATTATTGCACCAAAAACAAATAGGATACGCAGAACATAGAAGTTCCAAAAGCAAAATAAGCACAAAAGGCGGTCTCGGAAACATACGTTAGTACCACCTACATTACCTTCAAACTTTATCCTAGACAACAGCGAAGAAAAAAAAACCTACATGATGACCTACTAGCGGGCTTAGCATGGCGATCCGAAGAAACAATTTTAAACAAGAAATATTCTCTAATTCTAAAACAATTCGTTGCAAAATAGTTCTTAATTCGTGGTACCAAAATCTTGACGATAGAAGTCAACATTTCTAAATATCCATATTTTTAAACTGGCTGCTGGGAAATCTTCTGTCAAAAATGATCAAATTTTCCAGTAAATGACTGAACGTAAAGAAACTATTTGTCTTGGACCACCATGATGTGGAGTAGCTGACATTATTGTAAGAATATTTGACATTGAAATAAGAAAACGTTTCTACTTTAGCTGTCAATAGAGGCCATTTTGGGAGCTCGTGATCGGGAAGAAAAGAAATGTTGTTTCTCATAGCGACGATGCATCTACCTTGCTCCCTTACAATAAGACCTATTTTGTGCCAAATGGTATTAATATTTCTTCAATCAGTAATTTTGTCGATTCTTCGGTGTTTCTATGGTGCGTATGCTAGGCCGGCTGGTAGCCAGCCAGCCAGTTATCGCCGGTTCGGGAACAAGCCCGGCGAGAGGAACTGGCGTAAGAACTTGCCCGAGACGCCACTCATTATCAAGATGAGAAAATTGATGGGAGAAACTGATTTAGAGTAAGATATAAGGGCATACCTGTGACCGCGTGCCCTGGTGCGACTTGAAGTTCATCACGGGCTTCGTGTGCCGGCGGGTGAACGGATCGTCTATCTTCTTGCCTTTCATCGCTTTCACCTGGGAAATGTGATAAGCTAAATCGGAATATAATATCTAAAGACGCTTCCACACCACGTCAATGTGGTCCCGGTGGTAGGTAAGTTCTTGAAGAACTTTTGTTAAGGGTACCAGACAATGGACAATATATTTAATACTTTTTATACTATACTTACATTTAAGATTTTTATTATATAATACACATCCATGACCCAGGAGCACAGAAAACTTTTTGTTCCCTGGCGGGACTAGAACCAGCGACCTCCGGCTCGAGCGCCAATGCGCTAACCACTGAGCCACAGAGGTCGTCTAGTTCGTTGGGTGTTGCGTTATCTTAATAGGCAGCATATTATATCATATGTTATAACTTAAAAGGGTGCCCAAATATTTGAGTTTGTTAATACGAGGGCGGGTCAATAAGTCCGTGACTTTTAGAATAAAACACAGATTTTTTGATAAATAAATCATTTTATTTTTCAACGTAGTCCCCCTTGAGCTCTATACACTTTGTCCAACGCTTCTCCAATTTTTTTATCCCTTCCAAAAAATATGATTTGTCGAGGTCCTCAAAGTAGGCCTTTGTTTGCGAGATCTTTTTCCACCGAGCCATTTTTTCAGGTTTGGGAACAAGAAGTAGTCACTCGGAGCCAAATCTTGAGAATAGGGTGGATGTGGGAGCAATTCATAGCCCAATTCATGGATTTTTGCCATGGCAACTGCACATGCATTGTCTTGGTGAAAAAGAACTTTTTTCTTGGCCAAATGAGGTCGGTTTTTTTCAAATCCTCATTGAAGCGGTCCAATAAGTTGGCATAATATTCCCCATTAATTGTTCTTCCCTTTTGAAGATAGTCAATGTGGATTATCCCACGTGCATCCCAAAAAACAGTCGCCATAACTTTATTGGCTGACAAACCCACCTTGGCCTTCTTTGGCGCCGATTCACCCTTAGAAACACACTGTTTTGACTGTTGTTTGGTCTCTGGTGTGTTGTGATGGATCCATGTTTCGTCCACGGTTAAAAAACTCCTCCATATTGTGATTAAACAACGCCAAACCTTCCTGTGAAGTTGTTACACGATTGCGTTTGTGGTCGACTGTGAGCAAACGCGGCACCCATCTTGCGGAAAACTTTCTCATGCCCAAGTGATCATTCAAAATTGAAACCACTGAGCCATGCGAGATGCCTATGGCTTCCACAATCTCTTGCACTTTTAATCTTCGATCGGCCAACACCATATCGTGAATTTTTTCGATTGTTTCGGGTGTAGAGACCTCAACTGAGCGTCCAGGACGTTCGGCATCTTCAGTGCTTGTACGGCCACAACGAAATTCAGTAACCACTTTTTTACCATTGAAATCGATGGTGCAGAGTCCCCATAGTATTTATCAAACTTAGCCTTGGTCTCGGTAATGGTTTTTTTTCGCAAAAAATAATGCTTAATAAGCACACGAAATTCACTTTTTTCCATTGTTTCCTTAAGTTACTGGATAGTCTGATAAAGATAGCTGTAAAACACAAACTAACTGACGCAGCAAGTTCAAATTTTGATAGGAGTCAACTGACAGATGCCTGTTGACAGGAGTAGTGTTGCTTTTTCAGTAAGGAGGTAAGAAATTCAAAAAGTCACGGACTTATTGACCCGCCTTAGTAGATATGTAAGAAATTATTATTATATGTATATATACATATTTATTATTTGTTATTATGTTTTAAGGATGTGTATTGTGCAATGTTAATAATTAGACGTATAGATACTTGTCTATCGCATTCGGATAAGCGCCTGTTATGGCAGACTTAAGTATCACTACTTACCTCCTCCATAATAGCCTTCTCCGCAGTCTCCACGTTCAACTTCCTGTTCCTGTTGTTTATGTACGATATGCTCTGTATGGACGAGGTCCGGGTCTTGTCCAGCTGACTCGCTCGATCCTCCAACTCTTGGATTTTAGAGTTGAGATCTATCACTACTTCTTCCTCGCCCCTGTATTGAAAGGTGATTGTTACTTGGTGGATGCCCATTAAATTGATATTTTAATGTGTAATAGTCGAAACACGAAGAGCATACGGACGCTCCAACGGTAAAGGAAAACATCGTGAGGAAACCAGCACATGGTTGGCCCCAGACGTATTGAACAGTCATTCCACTGGACTAGGCTGGCTACGTTGTGAGAATCCCGTATGTGCTTGGGCAACCAACTGGTCCCAGGCACTACAGTATTTCATAAGTAGTTACTCCGCTCAGAGAGTACCGTATAAATCATCCAATAACGGATGAAAAGGCCTAAGTTAATAGTCAAAACGTTATGATTGTATGTAGATTTACGTATCTTTTTTCCTGACTACGGTGAAACGGTATTAGCAAACATACATTCACAAGTACACAAGTGCATTGCGAGCTCCTGCTAAAACAATATTAATTCGCGTGTTCAAAATCGTCTAAGTGCTAAAATTTTGTGCTCAAATTTCGGACAGTGTCAATCTATCGTGAATCAAAATATTTTTCTCGAAAATCTCTGAATTTGACTGTTTTTTCAAGCAATTTGTGTTATTAATTGCGGAACAATAACTGATATAAAGGGTAGTTATCAAACTTCATCAACAACTACGGTGTCAACTGTTAACTAGCTGTCAACCACTGTGATGCGGGCGCCGTACTAGCCTAGCGGTCCAAGCGCAAGTCGTCTCTGCGTGGGAGCTATAGAGCCTGAGTTCAAAAAATAAAAAAAATAATTTTTTTTCGTTTTTTTTTTTTCTAAAAATAACATGACACTTACCTGTGGTGGCTGCAATAAGGAGGTGAAGCGTGGAAATAAAATGCTAATCAACTGCTCCGAAATGTCGTAAAACATTCCATAACACCTGTGTTAACTACCAGAGTAACGCTGCCTTATCACCAAAATTCAATGAAGGATGGACCTGTCCCGACTGTTCTGCCAAGATAAAACGAGGCGGTGACAACTCCAGCACTCCGATTAAGTCAGCTTTATCACCAGCTCTGTGTGAAGATATTACAAACGAGCTTCACTCACCTGATATAGGTGCTTCTCAGGGATCCTCGTACAAAGACGAAATAATAAGCGCTCCGAAAATAGAGTTACCTAAACTGATTCGCGAACAATTGGCTGCGGTCACAACACCTTTAGAAAACTTGGAACTTCTGTAGCTTTTCTTAGCGACAAATACGACAAGTTTAGTGCTCGGATGGATAAACTTGTCACTGACAGCGATCGCCACGAAAAATTAATCACCCAGAACACCGATGATTTGCATAAACTAAATGAAAAAATTAACCTTCTTGAACAACAATTAAGAGACTGCAATATTGAGATACATGGTGTAAGCGAATCGAGATCTGAAAATTTATGCAATATTATCAAAAAAATTGCTGAAACGACTTCATATTCACTCAGCGATAATGATATCGTGAAAGTAACAAGAGTCGCTAAATTTGATAAGGATAGCAAAAAACCGCGCACTATTGTTGCCAAATTGATTAGTCCAAGGCGTCGCGACGAGTTCATTTCATCTGTATCCCGCTACAACAAATCAAATCCTAACAACAAAATCAGTACAAGTATTCTGGGATACCCAAGCGAAAACAACCCTAATTTACGTCGCTGAACACTTGTCTCCGGCTAATAAAGCACTTCATTATGCTGCTCGACTAAAGGCCAAAGAAATGAAGTACAAATTTGTTTGGGTTAGAGATGGACAGATTTTCGTGCGTAAAGATGAGAACTCTAGGTTAACACTCATTAAGTCCCAACACTCTCTAGAGAAAATAGTTTAAGTTATTACCGTAGAATGCAATAGTTAGCAAGTTAAATATTTTTAAAATATGTATAGTAATATACACCTTAAAGTATACGTACAAAATATACGAGGTTCAAAATCAAAATGTCTTGAAATATATAACTCTGTGCTCTGTTGTGACTATGATATTATATACTTTATTGAGACTTGGCTTACTGATTCTGTGTTGTCATCTGAGCTTTTTGACGATAGATATCGAGTTATAAGAAGAGACAGGACGACTAATTTCCAAAAACTATATGGTAAAAATCACGGAGGTGGAGTGTTAATAGCACTAAAAAAGGACATAGATTTCGAAGTTTTAAGTTTAGAAAGTGACATAGAGCATGTATGTATTCGCATAATTTTTTACAAAAATTACTTCTTAAACGTGTGTCTATCTTATATACCATCGTACATCTCCCTAGAGATCTTTAAAAATTTTCTTGACCTATGTAGTCAAACTATTACATCATGCCCAAAAAATAAAACATTGATAATGGGCGATTTCAATATTCCCGATACGTCATGGCTCGGTCCACAAACGAATACCTCGACTAAAAACTTCTAGAGACTTTCATTATTAAACGAGTTCATTTTGAAAAATAATCTTAATCAGTTTAACAGAATTTCTAACTGCTGCAATAACGTACTAGAACTAATACTATCGGACCTAAATGTGACAAATGTTTCTCAAACTCTCCGATTAAGCAAAATAGATAAGTTCCATCCCCCACTCGATTTTACAATCGAGTCATATAAATCTTTAAAAGAAAATACATCATTGCAAAAATTGAATTTTCGAAAAACTGATTACACGAAATGTAAAACTGAAATTGAAGAAATAGATTGGGAACGTTATGCTAAAAGTATAGACAATGTTAATGATTACTTACAATTTTTTTATTACAAAGTGTTCGACATTATTCACAAATGCACACCTCTTTCAACTTACAAAAATAGTCGCTACCCGTCATGGTTTTCTAAGCCACTAATAAAAGCCCTAAAAGAACAAAACAAGTACCATCATAAATTCAAAACTTACCGTAATCCCCGCGATTATGACTCGTATTCCCTGCTCAGAACGCGCACAAAATGTATGATATATGTTTTGCAAAGTACATATCAAGCATAGAAGAAGATTTAGCCAAAAATGTCAAAGCCTTCTGGCGTTATACCAAGGCTAAACGCATGACTAACGATCTCCCATTATCAGTTAAGTAAAGGATAAAACTGCCACTACTGGTGCGGAAATAGCAAACTTGTTTGCAGAATACTTTTCTTCTGTTCATAAGTCCCCCAATATTAGCTCCACATCCGACAAACCCGACTTTAAAGCTGCCAAACTATATTCTTAGTCGCTTGAAAGTTAGCAAAAGCGATGTCTATAAACTTATATGCGGAATCGACATTTTGAAAGGGAGTGGCCCGGACGGTATCCCACCTTTTTTCGTACGGATGTGTGGTTCAGCTCTGAGTACCCCCTTGAGTATAATCTTTAACAAATCGCTTAGCCAAGGCACTTTCCCCGATTTATGGAAAATAGCAACAATAACACCCATTTATAAATCCGGTGACAAAAATGATGTCACAAATTACAGACCTATTAGCATCCTCAATTGCTTAGCTAAGATCTTTGAGGGAATGATATATGATTCACTCTACAACCATATACTTCACTGTCTTAACCCAAAACAACACGGTTTTATATCAGGTAAGTCAACACTTTCTAATTTGCTCAAAATTCCTATGTCAGTCTTTTAATAAAAAATCCCAAGTAGACTCAATATATTTGGATTTTTCCAAGGCATTCGACCGCGTCAATCACAATGTACTTTTAATCAAACTTCAACATCTTGGAATTCATGGTGATCTTCATCGATGGTTTCATTCATATCTTATTAATCGCACCCAAATAGTTGCCCTGTACGGTTTTGACTCAATACCTTTCGAGCCACTGTCAGGCGTTCCACAAGGCTCTAACTTAGCTCCTCTCCTTTTTTTAATACATATAAACGATTTACTCGATAAATTTACATCTCCATGTCTAGCTTATGCTGATGACATAAAATTGTTCAACGAAATAGCAAATATCAATGACTGTTTTCTTCTTCAGCATAACATTAATATTGTATATTACTGGTGTTTTTTCAAATGGCATGAACCTTAATGTAAAAAAATGCCAATATATAACTTTCACAAAAAAAAAGAAACCATTACAATACTATTATACTATAGCTGGATCGCATTTGACTCGTCTCCTTCCGTCTCCATTCTCCATTACCGTCTTACCAGTTTAGGGCAACGTCGCAATATTGCAGACTTATGTGCACTCCATAAGATTGTCAATGGTGTGCTCAGTGATGAATTGCTTGCAAACATCAATTTATCTATTAGTAAACGCCCTAAACGAAAGCCAGTGCTCTATGACATTCCACCTTTTAGCAATAACGTTGGGACGGAATAATCCGCTACATCGTATGTGTCAGTCCTATAATGACATATTTTGTTCAAAGGCTGATGTAAATATCGATATCTTTCATCAAAAAATTTCTGCTTATAAGAAGTCTTTGCTTGATTGTAATAAACTATTATAGACGTTAATTAGTTATACTTAATGCACCTTAAAGTTTTTCAATGTTAATATTTTTCTAAATTAAGACGTTGATTGTCAATGTAATTTCTCTTTCTTTTACTAACAAAAGCTGTGTGCAATATTTAGATTAATGAATTTACCAATGTATTAACTTACTAACCTAATTTGTAAAGACTTAGTTCATTAATTATTTTTGTACCTTGATTAAATAAAAAAAAAAACCAAAAGGAAGATTTCGGCAGTCTGTGCATGTATGTGTACCGTCTGTATGTAATAATATGTATGTATGATTTTAATGTCGGAGGTGTCAATAGATTCTTAAGATTGTCCCGGGTAACATAGGCTATTTATATAGTAAAGACACCCATGCTATTATTGTTTATAGCATACACAATTACACAGCAGTACTCTACACAAAAAATATGAAATTATATTGCGTATTTAATATTATTCTCCTGGAGGTTCTATCCAAATCCGAAAATCATCCCCTTACTAAAACTCCCTTTCTAAAAAGGGATCCAAAAGTCATGCGCGCACCTGTGCGTCTTCTTGGCTAATGCAAGTCCGATATTTAATTTTTGACTTTTCTCTTTTATGCACGTAGACACTGCATACTGCCGATTGGATCAGTTACAACTGACCGTGCATGGGCGTGGATTGACATGACAGATATACGTGTATGGTGTATATGGATCAGCTGCCGATTTGATCAGTTACAACTGACCGTGCATGGGCGTGGATTGACATGACAGATATACGTGTATGGTGTATATGGATCAGCTGCCGATTTGATCAGTTACAACTGACCGTGCATGGGCGTGGATTGGCATGACAGTTATATGTGTGTGGTATATATGAACGAGCTGCCGATTTGATCAGTTACAACTGACCGTGCATGGGCGTGGATTGGCTTGACAGTTATAGGTGTGTGGTATATATGAACGAGCTGCCGATTTGATCAGTTAGAACTGACCGCGAATGGGAGTGAATTGACATGACAGATATTCGAGTGTGGTGTATATGGACGAGCTGTAGATTGCATCAGTTAGAACTGACCGTGTATGGGCGCGGATTGGCATGACAGATATACGTGTGTATGGACGAGCTGCAGATTGGATCAAGCCTGCCATTGGGTCATGCCGATTGGCCGATAGGCAGTAAGGTATATAGCTACTGTAAGTCCATATGGACGAACTGCAGATTGGATCAAGCCTGCAGCGTCATGCCGATAGGACGTTAGCCAGTATGATGTGTGGCTAATGTTAGAAGACCTACCTTAACTGCGCTACGTCTCTCTCTTTCATCAGTTGTGTCTTCTTCATGGCGTAGTTGGTGGGATGTGATCTGAACCGCTCCTTCTCTGCTACAATCTTCTCAATATCTTCTTCCTGTAATGTTACAATATTTGCTTACTTTTTTTATTCTGTATTTGTTGTTGTAGCGGCAACAGTAATTCATAATCTGGGAAAATTTCAACTGTCTAGCTATCACGGTTAATGAGATACAGCCTGGTGACAGATGGACAGAGAAGTCTCAGTAAATCCGATTTCGTTCAAAATGATTTTCCTAAAGAGAATTTAGGATAATCTATCACTATGGAAAATACCAAGTTTCCAAGTCTCATAGTTTAGAAATGCTAGGGGGGGAACCAACTTAAAAACCACTTTGGAGGCCGATTACTCGAAAATGGTTAAATTTATTTAAAAAATCATGTATGAAACCTTGACCTATTCAACGATACCCCACACGATGGGGTAGAATGAAAAAAATATTTTTCATACCCATTTCACATGATAATCTCAGCCATCTTTAAAATATAAAATTATTATTATTTTATTAAACTATGCCTAATTTCATCAATTTATATTCATAATAACAGAAGCTAGAAGAGCGGAAAGACAGACAGACGGCCGGACAGAGCGAAACTATAAGAGTTCCTCAGTACGACGGAACCCTAAAACTAACCTTAAACTCATACAGCAACGCCTCCTTCACCTCGTTGTTTTTAGACCTGACGAAGTCCATCGTGGGTGGTTTTTTGTTCGCGTCCTTGATCGCTTTGTACCATTTCTGGAACTCTCCCTCTGTGAACTCCTGGAAGTGAAAATATAAAGTTTTAGTTATTATTATTTTAGTCTACTTAAGTATTATCTAGTTCAGCTGTTTGAATCGGAAATTTAAAAAAAATCTGTTAACGCCGGGGGGTTATAAAAATAAATCGTATGAAAAATAAATGATTAAAATTTTTAATTTTCAACTTTTATTACGGTCCTTTCGCCTCTTGACATACGCAATAAAAATATGTAAATATTGTCTATTTGTAATGTGAAGGAAATATTGACAATTGTGTCAAACTAACGCCTACTGTTATTATAGAAACTCATGGATGTGTGAGTTTTTAATCTGATGTAGTGTGTTTGACTTTATTTTTATTAATTGTTTATTTATAAGCATTATTTAAAAAATAAATGTTTTCTGCTGGTGTTCGAAATCGAAAGCTGGTTGTGCTTCATACTCATGCGTTGGCATAATTTTCGTAAGAGACCATGAGCAGTTTTCGCTTTAATTTGTATTAATATATATAATGATATGATACCTGATTGCTAACAAATTCCAGTCTAAACACACGATCTTGAGCGCCGTGTCGCAGCTTCAGGCCGCGGTTAGTTCGCGTATTGCCCAGGTTGTAAACCTTGGCGGTTTCGTACACGTCGATTATCTCCGCTACCTGTAATTGGACACAATGAACTGGGCCCTTAGCCAAGATGCCTTCGCTAATTACGACGACGAAGTAAGAAAATCAAGATATAAATGGGATTGACATAACGCCCTCATTTTTTGTTTTCTAACTTCGTCATCGTTCTTAGCGATGGCATATTGATTAAGGGCTCTGGTTCGATTAAAGAAATTACAACATAGTACAGAAAAACAGAGTTAAATAATGGTTGTGTTGAAATTTGAGGAAGGGTATCGGTGGTCGAAGGGGGATTGGTGGTTTAGAAAGAGAAAACTTTTTACATCTTTTGGTATTAGGGTCAGTTCACACAACGACGATACGCGGTACTGCATTTTTAAATGTCACGTATAGTTTCGGTGTGAATTAGCATTTATGGGTTCAACGGAACCCCAAGATGAAAGTAGCCTAAGTTACTCCTTATAAGATCAACATCAGCATCTGCCAGTAATATCCGTGAAAATCAGTCCAGCCGTTTCAGATATTAGCCGGAACAAACAGTCGGACAGACAAACTCCGGATAAAGTTTGTTGTTTTTGAATTCTCGGAAAAAGTTGTGTTGTTTTGTGAATTCTCGGATAAGGTTGTGTTGTTTGTGAATTCTCGGATAAAAAATCCTAGATAAAACAACGCACCCTGTAGACGGGGTTGCCGTTGTTGTTGCCGATGCCGATGCGCACAAAGCAGCCGCGCACGACGCGCGCGAAGAACGGCAGGTGCACTAGTTTTTCCAGCTTGAACCTGTGACAAATTTCATTTTTAGGGGTAAGACTCCACTGTCCGTCCGTATGTCTGTCTGTTACCACTCACCAGGCCGTATCTCATGAACCGTGATAGCTAGACAGTTGAAACGTTCACAGATGACGATGACACATGTATTTTTGTTGCTGCTACAAAAACAAATATAAATACAATAGGTACTAAAAACAGAACAAAATAAATGTTTATTGATTTTTGACGTTTGGTACTGAACAATTAGTGTGCGAGACCGACTTGTACCAGACTCGCACTTGGCCGGTTTTTGATTTTATAGTGAACTAGATGTAATCCGCAACTTCGTTCGCGCCGAAATCCGTATATTGCGCAGGAACAGTACATTTTGCCGCAGTAAAAATTATCTTATGTCCTTCCCCGAGGTTTCCGTTCAGTGGTTTAGGTTAGAAAGTAGTATAACGAAAACAGATATACAGAGTTACTTATCATAATCATCATCGAACAAGATCCATCTGTCTATCTATGGACGCTTCACACCATGTCAGTCTGGCCCCATGGTAAGTATCCGAAGAACTTGTGTTACGTGGACCAGACAACGGGAAGTATATATTTTAATACTTTTATTATTTATACTATACATATATTTAGGATTTTTATTATATTATAAACATATTTAATCCACATCCAATATCCATGACCCAGGAACATTGAAAACCTTTTGTTTTCTCGGCGGGATTCGAACCCGCAACCTCCGACTTGAGCGCCGACGCGCTTACCACTAAGCCATAGAGATCACCGCTCTTACATGAGACATAATATAATCAACATCACCTGCTGAGTCGTATTTTGTTCATCTGGTCGGCGGTGTCGGCGTACTTCACTTCGACTTCCTCTCGCTCTCTTCTCTTCTCCCGCGGCTCCTCCTCAGCGTCTGATGACGAGGAACTGGTTGAGCTGCGACGACCTGGAGGAGAGTGAATAGTTATTACATAGTACTTCTTGCTGTATAAGCGTACAACGAATATAATATAGTATAGTATATAGACTTACATAATACTAGCTTTTTCCCGTGGATCCCGCCCGTTAAACATAGTATCGGGTATCCCACTGGAATACTGTACTTTTACGAGATAAAAGTAGCCTATGTTTTAATCCAGAGCGAAATTACTACCATACCAAATTTCATCAAAATCCAATTCAGTAGTTTTTGCGTGAAAGGATAACAACATCCATCCATCCATCCAGCCTCACAAACTTTCACTTTATAATAGTAGTAGGATGAGAGACGGGGCATAATATCGAGGCTAATAATGTCTTTACTTTGATGTGCCCAAATGAGACACCCACTCGAGTTTTACATTTGACAATATAGAGGTCAGTGTTGCGCTGTTAAAGGTAACAAAATGACGATAATAGAGTAAATAAGATAGATATACATCCTATTCTAGATAAAAGGTATAATACTATCGATTGTTGTCATTAAAGTACATTAGGTATTTACCAGTGGTTACGGCAGCCATTACAAGCCTTAGTTCCATCGCTTACATCGTAGTTCGATCAATCTTTAACAGATGGTGCCACTTTACCCTTGACAACAGACACAATATTGTAATTTACCTGCGCTCTTATTATCCTCGGAATCTGAACCAGAGTCGTCCGAATAAATATCCGATGCCTTCAGCTTCACGCTCTGTTTGCTCGTGCCGCCGATTATCTCCTCTTCTCCGTCCTGGGATTAATTGATGAATTATTTTGGGCGCGTTTCACAATCTACTGATACGTGTCATATAGCTTATTCGCATGTTTTGTCTCTTGTCGCTCGATATAAATTATATAAGCAGCGACAAACTTCCGAATAAGCTATCCAACACTTATCAAGAAGATCGTGAAATTGGCCCTGGACGAATTGGTCAGTAATAAGGTACACTAATAATCAAAAGTTGAAAACTACAAACCGACTACGTAGATTTTGTAGCCAACTGGAAGTTGCCCGCGCCTTCGTACGCGCCAAAAGAAATCTCGTCACCCACACATACACACATACATCGTTTCTGACAAACTATCGCGTTTATTATTATTACGAATCTATTGACACCCCGCTCATTAAAATCGGATCAGAAGTTTAGATACAATGGAAGAAACATACATACATAGACTACCAAAATCATTACCTTACATTACCTACACACCTGGCACTTATTGACACATACGCCTGTCTCTGTCCTACAGTCCCTTGACACTTATTGACACATACCACTAACCCCTGTCTCTATCTACAGTCCCCTGGTACTTATTGACACTTACCCCTGTCTCTGTCTACACAGTCCCTGGACACTTATTGACACATACCACTAACCCCTGTCTCTATCTACAGTCCCCTGGTACTTATTGACACTTACCCCTGTCTCTATCTACACAGTCCCTGGACACTTATTGACACATACTACTAACCCCTGTCTCTTAACTACAGTCCCTGGTACTTATTGACACATACCCCTGTCTCTGTCTACACAGTACCTGGACACTTATTGACACATACCACTTACCCCTGTCTCTATCTACAGTCCCCTGGCACTTATCGACACAGACCACTGTCTCTGTCTACACAGTCCCTTGACACAGACCACTAACCCCTGTCTCTATTTACACAGTCCCTTGGCATTTATTGACACAAGAGCCCTGTCTCTGTTTACACAGTCCCTTGACACTTATTGACACAGACTACTAACCCCTATCTCTACCTACACAGTCCCCTGCCACTCATTGACACAGACGCCTGTCCTCTATCAATCTATCCCCGGTTCTATATTATAATGTCACTATTATCTATCTCCTGTCGGTGCGATTTCCTGTATGCTGCACAACTCACATCCTCATCTCCCTTCTGTTTCTGCTGCATCTTCTGCTGGTTCTCAACTCGGACTGCTCTCGCGTCTCTCTGAGCTCGTAACGCGGCCATAGCAGTCAGCCGCCGATCGTCTACGTTACGTTTGCGCTCCGTTTTAGTGCCGAATAGCGGGGACGCTGAGCGCTCCACTTCGGCGTCATCTGTGAATAAAGATATTAGGGTTACTAAGAAATAAATTGTATGATGTATTAGGCAAATAAATATAAAATTTCATCTTAGGGTTCCGTTTAAAAAAAAATGGGTTCCGTTTCCGTTAGTACCACGCAATCGAAGTTGCGGACACCAGCTAGTACGTAACTTCTGTAGCTGGTGTCCCTAAAGTGGAATAGTGCAAGAGATACTGTGTAAAATATACTTCCGACTGGAATTATACAGCGAATTGAACATTTTCAATTACGAGGCAGTTCGCCGTTTGCAAATACTAACCAATTTCCTTTGAGTCGTCGTTAATTTCGCCGGGACTGGGCGGGGAGTTCTCTTGTTCCTTCTCTGGTTCTTGAGATGCTTCCTCTTTTTTCTCTGTGAAGTATGCACATGAGATAATCAAAACTATTACTGTCACTATTTGAAACTGATTATTATTTTAATATCAAGTAAAGCTTAAACAGTAATGGCCGATCGCGTGTCCGATTCGCGCACGGAGGGTTCTGTACAAAACCGCAATAAAACGTGTGTTTGCAGTATGGCACCCTTAAATATTTTATTTTATTCTGTGTTACGTATTTGTTTTTATAACGAGAACAGAAAAACATCAAGTCATCAAAAAAAATTCAACTGTCTAGCTATTACGGGAGATACCTACAGCATGGTGACAGGCGGACGGACAGTGGACCCTAAAGACCTACACTGAGGGCGCATCATTTTTTTTACTGCAGCAACACCTCAAAAAATCTTCTAAAACTTAGGTGTTATTGGTTAAAATGTACATTACTAGTGCATTACTATCCAAAAATTTATTGCACTACACTATTTAGCAACCAAGATAGATAAATTTCAATAAATAAAAAAAACATTTGCATATTCCCTATTCCTGTCAGGGTTGGCCCCTTTTCAGGGGCGTACTCACCTATCGGCGGGGGCTTTTGCCTCATCATCTTCTGCTGGCGGCGACGCCGGCGCGCCTCCCGCCGCCGAGACAGCTCGCCGGGCGAAGCACCCCGCTCCGCCGCCGAGCGCCGCGCTAGACGCAGCTTGCGTTCTATCTCCCATCTGTGGAAAAACGTGAGCTATAGTATACAATGGCATAACTACACAAGCAGAATCCTAAAGGCCCCGATCCCTTATATATATTAGATACGAGGGCGAGTCAATAAGTCCGTGACTTTTGGAATAAAACACAGATTTTTTGATAAATAAATCATTTTATTTTTCAACGTAGTCCCCCTTGAGCTCTATACACTTTGTCCAACGCTTCTCCAATTTTTTTATCCCTTCCAAAAAATATGATTTGTCGAGGTCCTCAAAATAGGCCTTTGTTTGCGAGATGACTTCATCATTGGAGTCAAATCTTTTTCCACCGAGCCATTTTTTCAGGTTTGGGAACAAGAAGTAGTCACTCGGAGCCAAATCTGGAGAATAGCAGATGGATGTGGGAGCAATTCATAGCCCAATTCATGGATTTTTGCCATGGCAACTGCACATGTGTGCACACATGTGCAGTTGCCATGGCCATGCCCTTGCATTGTCTTGGTGAAAAAGAACTTTTTTCTTGGCCAAATGAGGTCGGTTTTTTTTCAAATTCTCATTGAAGCGGTCCAATAAGTTGGCATAATATTCCACATTAATTGTTCTTCCCTTTTGAAGATAGTCAATGTGGATTATCCCACGTGTATCCCAAAAAACAGTCGCCATAACTTTATTGGCTGACAAAACCACCTTGGCCTTCTTTGGCGCCGATTCACCCTCAGAAACCCACTGTTTTGACTGTTGTTTGGTCTCTGGTGTGTTGTGATGGATCCATGTTTCGTCCACGGTTACAAAACGGCGCAAAAACTCCTCCATATTGTGATTAAACAACGCCAAACCTTCCTGTGAAGTTGTTACACGATTGCGTTTGTGGTCGACTGTGAGCAAACGCGGCACCCATCTTGCGGAAAGCATTCTCATGCCCAAGTGATCATTCAAAATTGAAACCACTGAGCCATGCGAGATGCCTATGGCTTCCACAATCTCTTGCACTTTCAATCTTCGGTCGGCCAACACCATATCGTGAATTTTTTCGATTGTTTCGGGTGTAGAGACCTCAACTGGGCGTCCAGGACGTTCGGCATCCTCAGTGCTTGTACGGCCACAACGAAATTCAGTAAACCACTTTTTTACCATTGAAATCGATGGTGCAGAGTCCCCATAGTATTTATCAAGCTTAGCCTTGGTCTCGGTAATGGTTTTTTTTCGCAAAAAATAATGCTTAATAAGCACACGAAATTCATTTTTTTCCATTGTTTCCTTAAGTTACTGGATAGTCCGATAAAGATAGCTGTAAAACACAAACTAACTGACGCAGCAAGTTCAAATTTTGATAGGAGTCAACTGACAGATGCCTGTTGACAGGAGTAGTGTTGCTTTTTCAGTAAGGAGGTTAGAAATTCAAAAAGTCACGGACTTATTGACCCGCCCTCGTACCTAAGCCTCGAGAAGGCAATGTTTCTTCTCGAGTTCAAACAACTTCTAACAAAACTTTGGCAGTGAGCCTTGATTCCGTAAAATATTCCACAGCTATTATTAAAACAATTAGGCCAACCACAATAAGTGTATTATTATACACTTTTTACATTTAGGCCCACTCGCGCAGATCTGGGTTAAAGTTAATTCCGGGTTAAAATATCATGCCTTCTCTTTCATAAATACGAAGAACGAGGGAGACAACATATTTCACCCAGATCTGCGCCATAGTGTAAGTTTTAAGGTTTTAACTTTCACCACAGAATACATAGTAGCACAAGTACAGAAGACTCACTCCGAAGTCTTTTATAGAAATAGGGACTCTTGATTGCCTAGGGTTATATTTACCTAGAAGTTGCGTCTCTTTCTATCGCGTAACTCTTATCTTTTCTGACGATATCGGGGTTGTCTCCTTTTAGAAAATAATTTATTACCTACTTATTTTTCTAGTACCTACCTACTGCACTTTAGTGAACAAACTACTTTCCGAATAAACCTAAGGTGGGTGTTAATAGTACTTTAATCCTAATAAATTTGCGCATACCTACTTACGTTGTCGATACCTTCACGGGAAGTGAGACAGGCCTGATATTACTCGAAGATGTTGAATCACGCCGCCGCCTTACTATTACTTTATATTACAAAACTCAAGATCGGGTTTGACGTGCATTTGAAATGACATCTTCGTACCATGGAGAATAGAAGTATGGAGGACAATCTCTCTAAGGCAGAAAAGCTAAAAAGTGTCCGACAAATGTAATTAAATAATAGTTCCAAAACTGGCCATAATGGCGCTAGAGTGGCAAGGGTGTGTGATATGAAGATCTCTAGCAATAAGAGATGAAGTAAAGTGAGTTGAGTTTAGTTATTTAAAATTTTTGACGACTTTAGTAGATTAAAAGTAGTTATTTCAGTAAATCATGAAAATTCTAATTACTCGTATAGTCGAAAATATTTTTATATAAAACCGAAGAAGATGCTAAGATTTAATTATCCGTTTAAATTTTGCCGCTTTACTCCCGTCTGCGTCTGTAGCGCCCCCTATTTAACGCTATTTTACGGACACTTTTCATGTATAGAGATGGTAATCCTCACTTCTATTCTCCATGCTTCGTACATTAAAAAGTTCCGCCATCTTGGTTTTCACCATACTTCAAATGTCAGCCATCTTGTTGTCGGCGTACTTCAAACGTCAAAATGGCCACAAAAATGTCAAACATGCCTCGTATATAATATACACACACCGGCATATTTAGCGGAACATAAAATAAAGGTTTGATAACTGTAATATATAAGGTTGCTGGCTGGTTTATACGTCATTTAATTTAAAAAGAAATATTTTCAAATTAATAAAACAACTGATCACATATTATGCAATTGTTTTAATTTTATTCAAATACACCTTATCTGGAGCGAACTTGGAGTATTTCTTCCTTCTGAGTTTGATTTAAAATTTCATTGAAATACTTTTTTTTGTTGGATTTTTTTTTAATCGCGTATCTTTTTGGAGTTGAGGACTGAATTATGCCAGACTTAACCCCAACGGAGATTGCCAGGGCACTCGAAATGGGAAGAAAAGGTCTAACCTACAGAGTGATATCCAGAGATCTTCGTCGACCAGTTTCAACGATCCATCGCAGTTTCCAACGGTTCAGGGAGACCGGTACTAATGTGAGAAGAGCAGGACAAGGCAGAAAAAGACCCACTTCGAGTAGGGATGATCGTTTCATTCGGCTTCGTGTACGTAGGAACCCCCGTTTGACGGCCGTCCAAGCCCGACATGAGTTAGAAGCAGTGCGGGGTGTAACCGTAAGCGAGCGTACGGTACGAAGTAGGTTCGAAGAAGCTGGTTTGGGTTCATTTGTGCCCGCCAAGGCTCCAAGGCTCGAGGTAAATCATCGTAGAAACAGGATAACTTTTGCTCAGGAACATCGACATTGGAACACGGACCAATGGAGTAAGGTATTGTTTAGTGATGAGTGCAGAATTCTCTTAAATCAAATTGACGGCAGGCAAAGAATATACAGACGCAAAGGAGAACGATACATTCAGACAAATTTTGAAACTACAGTTGCATACGGTGGTGGATCAATAATGGTTTGGGCGGGAATTTGTTTGGGAGCTCGCACAGACTTGGTAGTCATTGACAGAGGGTGTCTGACTGCAGACCGCTATATCAGAGAAGTTTTAGAAGAAAATTTCGTACCGTTTGCCCCATATATCGGAGACCATTTTGTTTTTATGCAGGATAATGCTCGGCCGCATACCGCTCGGGTAACTCAAGCTTATCTTAATGATATGAATATCACTGTTATGGAGTGGCCGGCGAGATCACCAGATATGAACCCGATAGAGCACGTTTGGGACTTGCTGAAAAGAAAAGTTAAGTCCAGAATTCCAGCTCCTGCCAACGTGGGTGAACTGCGAATCGCCGTAGTTGAGGAATGGCGAAGACTATCCCAGGAGACCATCGATAACATCATTCTCAGTATGCCTAGACGGGTAGAAACTTTAATAAGAGCACGTGGAGGAAATACGCGATATTAATCACCATTTTTCTAATTTAATTAATTGTTATTTTAATATTAATTTTCACTTTTCCCGGTTACATGAAAAGTTCAAAAGTGTACCATTTTTCACAAATAGCCTTTACTCGCAAAATCTGTTCTTAATGTGATCTCATTTTAAGTAAAACAAATGAAACTTTAAATAACAAAAGAAGTGTAGTAAGTACATTTTAAAATAAAACCATATTTTTTTAATTATGGACCTTTTTTTTGTGTTCCGCTAAATATGCCGGTGTGTTTATATATACGTCTATGATCACATCGGAATAACATACGACACGACCCGATAACTCAGGAATCAGGGGCCAACACCTAAAAACTTAATTTTTATTTATTTATTTATTCTTCATGTACACAACAAAAATAACAAAAATATTATAAAATACACAAAAGAGATTTTTTTTTATATTTTTTTTATTAAATAAGGGGGCAAACGAGCAAACAGGTCACCTGATGGTAAGCAACTACCGTCGCCCATGGACACTCGCAACATCAGAAGAGCTGCAGGTGCGTTGCCGGCCTTTTAAGAGGGAATACGCTCTCTTCTTGAAGGTTTGCAGGTCGTATAGGTCCGGAAATACTGCTGGTGACAGTTCGTTCCAGAGTTTTATAGTGCGCGGCAGAAAGTTACGCGAAAAGCGCACGGTGGAAGACTGCCGCTCATCAATGAGGATGGTATGTTTTTCGCGTGGGACGATGGCGAAAAGTTGCAGGTGGTATGATTCCGAACAATTCCTCAGAGCACTCCCCGTGATACAACCGATAGAGGATGCAGAGTGAAGCTACATCTCGGCGTAATTCTAAGGGGTCCAAGCTGTTTGAAATACTATGGCAGTCAACAATTCGAGCGGCCCTTCGTTGGATACGATCCAGAGGGAGCAGTTGGTATTTTGGCGCCCCTGCCCAGAGATGAGAACAATATTCCATATGAGGCCGAACCTGCGCCTTGTAGAGTTGTAGGCGTTGGTCCGGACTGAAGTACTGTCTCGCTCTGTTAAGAACACCAAGCTTCTTCGAGGCTAACTTGGCCTTACCCTCTAGATGATATCGGAACTGGACTTCGCTCGATTTGTTGACGCCAAGCATCTCAATGCTAGGGGAGATGGTTAAAGATGTGCCCTCGAAACGAGGATATACGACCATTGGTGACTTTTTAGTGGTGAACGCGCAGACTTGTGTCTTGGCGGGGTTGAATTGGACTAAGTTACGTCTACCCCATTCAGAGACTTTCTCCAATGAATTCTCTATTTTAGACACAAGTTCGTTTCCACTCTCAATGACATTTAGCCGAGAAACATTGGGGGAGCCGGTATATACAGCATCACCTGTACTATCATCCGCATAGCAATGAATGCCGTTGGTCTGTAACATGTCATTGATATGCAGTATGAATAGGGTAGGCGATAGCACACAGCCTTGAGGGACACCAGCATCAACTGACTGAGTTTCCGAGCATTCGCCGTCAACTACGACCTTTATGCTTCTATCTGCTAAGAAACTAGTGACCCACTTACATAATTTCTCGGGCAGCCCGTATGATGGAAGCTTTAATATCAGCGCTTTATGCCAAACCCGATCAAAGGCCTTCGCAATGTCCAAACTAACAGCCAATGCCTCTCCTTTCGACTCAATTGCCTGAGCCCAACGATGAGTTAGGTACGCCAAGAGATCACCAGCCGAGCGACCCTTACGGAACCCGTATTGTTTGTCGCTTAGTAATCCCTGGCCGTCCAAGTATCGAAGAAGCTGGCTATTGATAATGGATTCCATTATATTGGAGAAGAGAGAGGTTATAGCGATTGGTCTGTAGTTGGAAGGATTTGAGCGATCACCTTTTTTGGGGATCGGGTGCACCAAGGCTGTCTTCCAAGAAGCCGGGACGATGCCAGAAGAGTAGGAGAACCGAAAAAGACGCGTCAAGACCGGAGCCAAGATGGTACAAAGGCGTTCTTTATCTCTAAAAAGAGATCTCTGCCAGCAGACCTTAGACAGAGTTTAGGAAAAATAAAATAAGTAGGACACAGGTAGTACAGCAAAGAATAATCTTAGATTGGAAAAGAGACAATTACTTACAACTGAATTATAATGATAATAAACTAATAAATACAATATACTAGTACATATTATAAATATAATGATACCTACATAAAAGAATAATAAACAAAAATTAATGAACCTAATAAATAATCATAATATGATTTAATAAACCCACATAGAGATTTTTAGGTGTTGGCTCCTGATTCCCTGATTAGTTCTCAACTAATTATTGTAGGATCTAGAACAATATTTATAAAAATATTAAGTATATTATATTATTGTTTTAAACACTTACGGATTGTGTCGCGGTGCACTTTTCTTTTTGCAGCCGTGGTCACGGGAGCACTGACCACGGCCGCTGAAAAGTAGCCGAAACGTCGGAAAAAAGAAAAGTGCACCGCGACACAATCCGTGAGTGTTTAAACTTTAAAACAAAGAACAATATTCGCGTAAAAATAAGAAATCAATATTATAGTGTAGGAGCTGGCTGGATCATTTTTACTTAAACACAGTAATGTAATATTATTATGTGCCCAGATTCTAAGATATTCAATCCAATCCATTAAAACAATGCGACAAACAAATTTCGCGCGTACTGTTAGACAACACTTCACAGTTGCCTATTTAAAAAATATTTATTAGACAAACTGAAATAGTAATGAAATAGAAAAACGAAATAGTAATTATAGAAACTGCCGCGGTCGGGAAATGGAAACGGAGTATCTAATGGGCTGGGACTTAGGATATAGGATGACAGGAGAAATGCAGTATCAGCAGATGGGAAAGCTATTGATATAAGGTGAGCATATTAGCATACAGGAGCGGGATATAACATTACGTCACTCCCTGCTCGCGCGTGAGGCCCTACCAGTGGCGGACTAAGACTTTTGAGGCCCGGGGCGATCTTTAATTTTGGGCCCCCTGGCGCCCTCCAGATTTACTGAATTAAACAAATACAGATAGAAACTAAAATTTTAATGAAATCAATATTCTCAACACAGCACAACAACAGAATTACACACATTTCAAATTTTGTTTTCTGGCTTTTAATGCACTAAATTTATTAATTACGTCATCAAAATCCAAAACCGACGCTGCTTTTCTTTCAATCGACAAAATAGCCAAGCTAGAAAGTCGTTCTTCAGTCATGGTCGATCGTAGATAATTTTTTATAAGTTTAAGTTTTGAAAAGCTTCTTTCACACGACGCCACTGATACACTAATTGTTAGGAAATACTGAAGTATCAGACATATGTTGGGTAGTGATTCGGTAAAGTCCCATCTAATAATAAATTCAAACATTTTTTTAGCACTCCATGAAGCAGCTTCCTCCGTTGCAGTATTAGTTGCGCTTACATGTCTTCGCAATCTGTAAACTTCTTTACATAATTCTTCCTTGTCAAAATCACCATAGACTAGGTTAAGCTTTTCTACTGCCTGGTCAAGTTCATTTTCTACAGCACCTTTTATCAGGAATTTTGGTTGTACAATATGGAAGGTGCTAGAAATGTTTTCCATAGCAGTGAATCTTGAAGCCAATTCTTGACTAAATCTATCCAAGCACTCGAACATAGATCTGCGAACTTCTTCTTGCAAAGTCATTCTGGCATCTGATGATGTTTCTCCGGGTAGATTATTTTTTACTTTTCGTCGGCCCCGTCTCTCAATATCTATGCCCATTTCTCTACATTTTTGCGTGCCAAATTGTATAGCCTTAATCACGAGCGTATCTCTTTCCTCGACAAGAAACAATTGCAGTGCCTTCATTTTTATCAAACCCATGTCAAGTGTGATTTCGGGTGATTGTAAATATTTTTGGGTTATATTTACTTCTTCCAAAATCATATTCCAGAACTCCAAGAAGCATAAGAATGTGAAGTCACATATTGCAGGAAGTAGTACGCTTGCTGCAGACCTAGTATCCAAATTCTCTTTCGAAGGATCACACATTTCTTCAAATGTAAGGACCAGTTGTTCTACATTTTGTCTGACTGCTTTAACAGAATCATGATGAGCACTCCAGCGTGTATCACACAGTCTTTTCAAAGTTTTCCCAACCTTTTGTATTAGTATTTCCCATCTGTGGGTCGAAGCGGAAAAGAATGAATATATTTTTTCTAAAGTGCCGAAACAGGTTACACTAGAAGGAATGCATGCAAAGGAATGTACACCACAAAGATTTAATGAGTGATTTGCACAAGGACTAAATAATGCTTTAGGGTTAACATCTCGGATTTTCTTTTGGACTCCTCCATGAACACCAGACATTGAGGCGGCATTATCGTAGCCCTGAGCTCTACAAAGTTGAATGTCTAACCCATCTTTTTCTAGCTGTTTTAGGATATCATTTGCCATATCACTTGCCGTCTTTCCTGACATAGAAAAGAAACCTAAGAAGGACTCCCGAACTTCCGCAGCTCCTTCTTCTATACAAACATATCTTATTATTTCACTCATTTGGTCGGTATGGCTCTCGTCTGGAGTACTATCAAACATAATTCCAAAATATTTAGATTTTTTAATATCATCAATAATTTTCTGTTTTACGTGATGACTTAAAATAGAAAGAAATTCATTCTGGATGCCTTTTGATAAATAAGAAGGTACTCTTTGCGATCCACCTGCAGCTTCTTGTAGTTTTGACCAGTGCTCACTTAATACGGGATCGTTTTTTGCCATCATTTTCACCAATTCTATGAAATTACCTCTGTTTTCTGATGAAGGATCTTCTCTATGGCCTCTAAAAGCGAGATTCTGCTGAGCCAAAAATAATGTAATATCCAAAAGTCGATGTAGTATGTTTCGCCATTTTTTTGCCTCGCGATTTATAGTGTCTTCATTTACTTTATCAATAGTTTCATTTTTTTCAACCCAACTGCAAGAGTTTTGCATTTTTCCAAATTGGATACATGTTGATGAGATGATTCGTGAAGTGCAATATTTGGATTTAATTTCTACCATTTTTGATATCCAGAAACAAATGGTTTACTCAGATCATCCATGGATGCAAAAAGTCGACAGCAAAAGCAATATAGCATGTTAGTCGATGTAGAGTAAATCATCCATTTTCGAAGATATTTTTTTCCGTCTCCTACAGTTGAGTCCATCCATGATGTTGTCTAGCTACGTTGTGGTCCCTTAGCATGTTCGCCCTGTCTGACAATAGAAATAAATGGACCATCTTTATGTTGGAATGTCTCACTACCCTGCTTAATAATCTCTAGTCGAATGTGATCTGGTAAGGGTACTGGCCAGTTCGCAGCATCATCGGAATCTAAAAACTCATAATCAAAACTGGTTCCTTCTTTTGGTTCTGGACGAGAGCTCATTTCTCCTTCTTCTTTCTCTCCTTCAACAAGACATAGGTTTTCGACGCAATTTATGTCTTCGTTACTATCCCCTAGATGAGACGCATCTATAGTTGTTGTCACCTTTTTCTTACTCAGTACATCTACTTCTGGTGTTTTGTCCTTTTCTTTATGTCTTTCTGTTTCTACTAATTCGGTTTCTCGTTCTTCTTGACCTTAAATAAAAAGTTAAATAAGTTTTTTTTACATTACAAAAACAATTCGTATCTTGTGAGTGTTGTATTTATGAGTGTGTACTGATAATCCGTTAATTTAAAATATTATTTAACATACTTATATTAATTTTTTCTCCGTTTATGTAAGTATAATATTAATCTAATATATAAAATGTCCATGTCACAATGTTAGTTACCGTACTCATCCGAAACGGCTTTACCGATATTTACCAAATTTTATAAGCATATTCAAGAGGTCTGAGAATCGGCTACTATGTATTCTTCATACCCCTCCTAAGTGGTAAATTATGTTGACGCGGACGAAATCGCGGGCAACAGCTAGTTATATTATTATGTTTACAATTTTAACTACCAAATAAGCAGTCGTTTATCGTATGAAATATACATAATTTATGAATATGGATTTAATAATAATAATAAATTTTGACCATATAAAAATGACATTGCATATGTCAGTTTACATATGGTCAAAATTTATTATTATTATTAAATCCATATTGGAAACTAAGTATGTCTAAAGCTGGCCAAATGAGTCGAACATTTTTATGATTTATACTGCAGTTCGATAATGATGCATATTGAATCAAATCAACTAGAAATCGTAACTGATATGCAGCGCTGATCATGCAAGCTCGCCTCATTTCGCATTTGACCAGTTTTTAAACTGTTAACAAATGTTAATACATGCAATAATTTCTTGACAAGAGCATAAAGAAAGTAAAAATAAAATACACTGTCTGACTGTCTCTTTGTTCTCTTGTTAAAAACAAATCATATAAATCATATGATACTAAAGTAAAATTTGCTTAAAAATAATAAATATTAAATAATAATTCTTACGACTTGACGCCTCGATGTTACTTTCTTCGTTCTGGTTAGAGCATCTCTTTTCATTAACATATTTCAACAGCGATCCGGATAGTAATTCGGCCTCCTTAGCCTTTGCCTTCTTTATCTTCCTTTTCTGGGATCCACTTGGACCACTTCTCTTCACTATAATGAAATGAAGAAATATCCATGTACATTACATACTCACTTTGTTATTGTATAATAAACAGAAATATCATCGCAAATGTATTTCAAATAAATATGCGCATTTATGAAGCGATGTATGACGGTGAATGAAGCAAAAAAATTATGCCTGGAACGTGATAAATGAATTCAATAAATTAATAAAAATAAAACATGTAGTTTGTACTCACTTATTCCAAATAAACGTCCGCTCTTTTCACTTTTTTCGCTCGCTTCACTTCAACTCCTAAAAGCTCTAATTACTTATTACTAGTGTGCAATAAATGTGCGTCCGATTCGGAAGGCAAATACCACGCGACCGGCGCGGGCGGGGTGGGGTGTGGGCCACATCCCGAGTGGCACAGAGGCCGCAGACAATATTACCGTGGCGCCGCGCCGTGCCACCCGCCGCCGCGCCGCCGGCGCGCTACTAGAATTCGCGCCACGAAAAGTCTCGCAGACGAGTCGCAAAATACGTTTCCGAAGTCCGAACTTCAGTTTTCACAACTCTAAGCGTTATGAACTTAGATGAATTAGGTACCTACACCGTTTATTTATTATGGTAAATGATCGGAAGAATGGTTTAAAATAATAATATAATCTGAGTTGACAAGCGAATATTTTTTTAATGCCAAACCGAGGCCCCCTTAGTTGTGGGGCCCGGGGCGGACCGCCCCCGCCGACCCCCTGTTAGTCCGCCAGTGGGCCCTACCGATTGGCCCGCTCGAGTCGGCCGCCGCACGTACTTGCATTTTCGATACCTACACGGGGAGTGGGACAGGCCTGCTTTCGCACAAGAAGCTAACAGTAATAGTTAAATCATTTTAATGATAAAAAAAACATTCTTACCTGGTCTTCATGAGGTCTCTCCGCTCGATTCTCTTGAAGATCTCCTGTTCTCTCTCCTTTTCTGACATGGCCGCCAACCGCGCGCGATCCTCTTCATCGCCCATGAGGTTTTCATCATAACTGTAAAATACCATTTCTATGCATTTCAGAAAGTAAAAAGTGCAGCGTGTAAATGTATAACAGTTCATCGCGCGCTGCAGTGCGATCCGCCCGTGCGCAGTAAATCGTTCCTACACTCAGTTTTAATTCGATCGCTCTTAAATTATATAATTATAGTGATAATGCCTATTACCACAAAGTGTGACAAATGTGATAAAAACATAACCAAAAAAATACCTGGTTTAGAATGCCACAGTTGTTCAAAGGTCGTGCACGCTAGTCAGACTTGCGCAGGATTATCTACCAAACAACTCGCTGCAATACGCAATGCAAATAACCTAGATTGGACCTGTGGTGAGTGTCAGATGGAGTCCCCAAGTCGTAAGTCTTCCTTCATTATACCAGAGGAGGAAGAGGAAGAAGATTCACCCATACAACTCAGTGATAGCATCGGTAACTTCGATCCAAACAAGTTTTTAAATGATATTACACATGAAATGAAGAAAGTATTGAAAAAAGAACTTCAGCCTATTCAAAGATCTTTGAACCTATGTTGTAGCAAGATAGACGAAATCTCCAAAACTGTTGAGTGTCATAGTAATGAAATTAAACAAATTGAAAAAAAGTACACACAAATAAAGAACGAACAATCGCATCTACAATTAGAACTTAAAGGCTTAAAACAGTACGTGCGTAATATCGAACAACAAAATTTAGACAAAACACTAGAAGTGTTTGGAGTGCCACAAATGCCGAACGAAGATTTATCTAGCATCGGAGTGAAAATGGCCGCCATGTTAAAAATGGATCATAAAAATATATCGTTTGTTAAGCGTATGCATGGAAAGAAAGATCGAGATGGTGTGATTCAGTTGGGGCTATCAAATATATCTGAAACGGAGATTTGGGTTCAAGCTGCAAAAAATCAACCCGTTATAGTAAACAACCTCATCGAAGACAGCACAGCGCGAGATAATTATTCTACAGTGCGTATTCGAAAAGCTCTTTCTAAGAGCAACAAAACTTTATTATGGCAGGCACAACAAAAACTTCGACCAACATTTAAATATGTTTGGTTCCAAGATGGAAAGGTTCTAGCCCGCATGGATAATGGTGTAAAGCCCTACGTCGCTAGGTGTGAAGAAGACATCCACGAGATACTCAAACAAGCCGACACTATCATGAACCGGTAGAAGTAGACTCAGTTGAACACGATTTTTCTCCGAGTCACTATGAGTTACAAAATTGTGTTAATATTAATGACTTTAGAACAAACTTTTCATACATTAATTCAAATCAGATTAAGCTTACCTTTTTACATATTAATATAAGGTCACTAAAGAAAAACTTTAGTAGTTTATTACAGCTTGTTATTACGTCTCATTTATGTATCGACGTTTTGATATTATCAGAGGTAAATATAACAAATGCAATTATAGATATGTACCAGCTAAGCGGATATAAATTGCACAGCGAGATTCGTAAAGATCGAAAAGGTGGAGGTTTATTTATTTACGTTAGAAACTGTCATTCTTTTGTTAAGTATAACCAAACACTTGCTCACTGTGAATCAATAATAGGTAAAATCAACACATCTTCTGGTTATTCATCATTAATCTGTGCAATATATAGACCGCCGTCTGAGAGTAAGCACTTGTATATTACGGAAATTAAACACCTATTGAATAAGACCTCGTCTACAAATACTGATGTATACTTATTAGGGGACATAAATATTGACCTAAAATTGAACAATAACATACGTGAATATTACATCAGTAACATGTCCGAGTGTGGTCTGACGAGTGTTATATCTGATTACACCAGAATAGAAAAATCAAAAGATAAAATAAGTCGATCCTGCTTGGATCATATATTTGTCAGAACACACTCACTAGACGTTTACTCGGCGGCGCTGGACACCGTTTTGGCCGATCACCGCGCTGTAGTTATGTCGTGCATAGATAAGACGGCGCCTCGCATACAGAATGAAATCAAATATATACAACTTATAGATAATTGTAAAATGCAACAACTGTTGTGTAAATTAGATTTTAGTGAGTTAAATAATATAGACTGTCCCTTAAAAATATATGATAATTTAAAAGATAAATTTAATGTCTGCTATGACTTAGCCACTTACGATAAAAAAATTAGTTTTTGCAGTAAAAGAAACAAAAAGCCTTGGATAACAAAGAAAATAAATGATATGTGTGTATATAGGGATAAACTTTACAATCAATTTAGAAATGATTGCACTAATGCTTTGCTAAAAATTGAGTACAATAAATACAGAAATAAAACACGTAAAATAATTGAAAAATCTAGGAATAGGTACTATATGGATTTCATAAATAAAAATAAAAGGAATCCTCGAAAGCTTTGGCAAACACTTAATACTATATCGGGTCGTACTAAAATAGCAGTTGATGAAACAATATTCAATGCATTTAAAAATAAAATCACCACAAAAGACATAGCAAATAACTTTGCTACAGAATTTCGTGATAGTGTAAGGAAAATTTTGCCAAATTGTAATAAATATATCTTAAATAAAACACAGTACACATGCCCAGTAAATAAATCCATGCTTTTTAAGAAAGCAACGCCCACTGATGTTCTTAAAATTGTACGAAGCTTAAACAACAACAAAGGTCCCGGAATTGATAGGATACGATGTTTAGATATACAGAGTATTTGTCATAAAATAGTAAATGTGATAGTAAAATTGATTAATGCTAGTTTGAGTAAGGGCTTATATCCTCAACAATTAAAAACCGGAATTGTAAGGCCAATTTATAAAAACGGTAGCCATATCGAATATAGCAACTATAGGCCAATCACTATACTACCAGTAATAGACAAAATAATAGAGAAGTTTGTATGTTCGCAAATACAAAATTTCTATTCTAAGAATAAAATACTTTCTGCGAATCAATATGGCTTTCAACCAAAGAAATCGACAGTTCAGTTACTTTCAAAGTTTACCAATGAAGTAAATGAATGTTTAAACAGAAAGAGACATGTAATACTGCTTTTTATAGATTTTAGTAAAGCATTTGATACTTTGAAACACTGTACATTACTACAAAAACTAAATAACTCTGGAATTAGGGGCCCTATCTTAAATTGGTGCAAAAGCTACTTGACTGGCCGAAAATATAGAGTGAAAATTGGATATGAATTTAGTGATGATATTGACGTCACTGAGGGAACCGCACAAGGCTCCGTGATCGGTCCAAAACACTACCTTACGTACGTTAATGATATGGAATATATGGTAAAGCACTGTTCTGTATATCAGTACGCAGATGATACCTGTCTTCTGGCTTCCAGTGAAAACCTTAGTACGGCAGCTCAGGAAATGCAAGACGACTTCACAAGTATTGCTAAATGGGCTCATGATGCTAATCTTGTGATAAACGCAAAAAAAACAAAAATAATACATGTCCACTCCACCCATGCTAAACATTTTCCTTCATTTAATATCATTGCACACGACCACAAGTGCTTGCATACTATCACAAATTGTAATACTACATGTTTGAAAATAGAACAAGTGTCACATCATACATATCTAGGACTGATAGTAGATGATAGATTTGGCTGGTCATATCAAGTAGATGCTGTTTGTGATAAGTTGAGAGCCATACTAGCTAAATTTAATATTATTAAAAGTAAAGTTCCATATCGTATTTTGTTAAATATTTATGTAGCATTAGCAGAGTCAGTTATATCATATGGTATCACAAGCTATGGGAGAACATTTAATACCTATATAAACAAAATTTTTAAACTACAATGCAAACTACTAAAATCCATAGTACCAGCGAAATTAAAACAGCAGTACAAAGATAACGTGACAGACTTATTTGCAATTTGTAAGGTGTTACCTATATTTAACAAATTCAATTTATCACTTTTAATTGAACAGTATCATAATAAAGATCTATTAGTCCCAACATGTCACAAAATAACAACAAGAAAAGTATCTGATGGAATGTTTGAAATACCAAAATGCAAGAATTTCTATGGCAAAAGAACAGTGGAATATTTGCTGCCAAAACTCGTTAATAGTATCCCTCAAAATGTAAAAAATAAGTTAAATGATAACAATTATAAGCTAATATATAAAACACTTTTTAATGATAAATTATAAGACAATAATTAAAGTATTGTAAATTGTATAATTGTATATTGCGCGCGGTGAATTTTTGCTGTACCGCTCAAACCTTCGTAGGTTTATGGTACACATAAAGCTGTATCAAAAGTTGAAAAAAAAAAAAAAAAAAAAAAAAAAAAAAAAAAGATATACGTTAGCATGACGCGTTATATATATATATATATATATATATATATATATATATATATATATATATATATATATATATATAATACATATATATATAATACATATATATATAATACATATAAAGATATTACAATAACATTACTTTGCTAACAGCGATTTTCCCATAATGTTATATTATTTTGATATTCTGGCTCTTATCTTACTAGCAGCAGGCCTAGCATGCCCCCATAGAAACACCGAAGAATCGACAAAACGACAGATTGAAGAAACATGAATACAATTTGGGGCAAAATAGGTCTTATTAGAAGGCAGCAAGGTCGATGCATCGTTGTTATGAGAAAAACATTTCATTCCTTCCCGAGCATGAGCTCACAAAATGGCCTCTATTGATAACTAAAGTAGAAACGTTTTCTTAATTTCACGTCAAATAGTCTTACAATAATGTCAACTACATTATTTTCTTTACATTCGGTCATTTTCTTGAATGAATATTTGTTGGTTTTTGACAGAAGATTTCCCGGCAGCCATTTAAAAAATATTGCTATTTAGAAATGTTGACTTCTATTGACGACCTTGTTGCCATGGATTAAGAACTATTTTGCAACAAACTATTTTGGGTAGAATATTTCTTCTTTAAAATGATTTCGGATTTAGATTGCCATGCTTAGCCCGCTGGTTGGGAGAATTTGATCATTCGAGTCGTCACTCACCCATCATCAAACTCTTCCTCTGAGTCTATAGAGTCATTGTCTGAGGAGTGTGATGACACTTCCCCTGAAAAATAAAACAAATTAGACATATTATAAAGGAAAGTAACTTTTCTTATCTTAAATGAGCAGCCCTTTAAGAAGAAAATTTGTGACCACACCAGTTACAAATGGACCCATCAGGGTCGGATGGTCATCAGGGTCCCGCAAAAATGATTTATCATTATTCATTACCATTTAAATAATGCTTAATATAGTACATAAATGGTATATGGTTAAAAATATTATCTTGAAATAAATAACAGTACTAAAAATTTACCTTCTTCTGGTTCACTGTAAACATCTTTCTTTCCTGTCTCCGCATGTTTAGGAGTCTCTTTCTTCTCTGGCTTTTTCCTTTCTTCGATGTCTTTGTCGGATGAGTTCTTGCGGTTAGTTTTGGCAGGTTCCTTCTTCTTGGATGTATCGCTGTCTGAATCACTGTTTGAGTCCGATGATGACGATGATGATGATGACTTGCCTGAAATATAAGCATTACTTGATGAAGACCATTTCCTTTTTTAGGGTTCCCTACTGAAACGGAAAAATCTGCGAGTTGAACTCGTGCTTTGTGCGAAAGATTTATTTTATTGTTTTAGTATGCATCATCAGTTAAAATTTTAACTGTCTAGCTATCACAGATAAAGAGATACAGTATGGTAACAGAGTGATGGACTGACAGACAGCAAAGTCTCAGTAATCGGGTACCCTTCGGGTACAGAACCCTAAATATTCTGTATCTCATGAACCGTGATAGCTAGACAGTTGAAATTTTCACAAATGATGTATTTCTGTTGCTGCTTTATCAACAAATAAAAAAAATATATATTCAAGAAGCCCTTCTTACATACAACAAATTGTGTGTTGAAAGTGATTTTTTTGCCTATTTTGCTTGGTATAAGTACTAATAATATTTCAAATGGTATGGTACCCTTCATGCGCAAGTCTAACTAGCACTTGGCCATTCTTATTTTACATTTGACAACCTCGGTGGCTCAGTGGATGTGTATAATATAATGAAAATCTTAAATGTATGTAGTATAAAAAGCATTAAATAATTTCTGTTGTCTGGTACCTGTAACACAAGTTCTTCGAGAACGAGAACGAGAGAGACAAGAGAAGGGATTAGATTGACTTGGTGTGATGTCCATAGATATTATTATTATTATTGAGAAAGATGAGATTGAATCGGAACAGAGTATATTAAGACTCTTTTAAGTCACTCAGGAACTATCTGCTTTTTTGAAGCATTTTTTTTAACCAATATATTTGACGAGACTTAGATTAGAGATTAGACACTTGGCATCTATGCCAGCCTCATAGTGTTATTCAAATTAATTAACAGAATAGTATTCTGATATTATAATCTCAAATAAACTTCTCCTTCTATTAATTTCTTGAAAAAGCTCTCTTTTATGCAGTTCAATTATTTAAACATGCCAGTTGCCAATTGGAGCAATAAATTCTTGATACTATGTATTGAATTTTTTAATTAGGAATAGGAGTAAATCTCAATGATTTCAAAACTAAGGATGGGCCAAGACATTATAATTATGATGTTCCCGCATGAGAAAATATTTGATGACAGAAAAAATCTTTATGTACATGAAGAAGTATGCTTTTATTTTATCAAATAAATGTGGACTGAATAAACAGTAGAAATGTCAAGATGACAGAAGCCAAACCTAGACTGCACCAAACAATCCCAAAAGTGTGGCAGTTTATGTGTAGACACTTTTTGCCTCTACATGCCTCGTCTATAATATATAGGTCTGTGGCAAAACTAAAACAAATGGAGGATAGTAAAAAAATAACTTACTTTGCTTCTTATCATCATTGTCCCAATCTGACTCGCTACCGGAAGATTTACTTTTCGACTTCTGTTGAGGAGATTCATCAGATTTCTTTTTCTTTTTGGCCAGATTTAAAAATTGCTAAAACAATTAAGTGATAATTGATCTATTGATATGTATATGATATTCACACTAACTGTGTAACACTCTATGTCCAAACTGATAGATATTTCAGTATAAAAACATTTTTGTTTTATTAGTAAAGGCTAAATGAATAAAATGGCTTCAAGATTTATGCTCAACAGACAAGCACTTTTGCATGTTATTTCTATTTATAAATAAAAAAGTAAAAACAGCTGACTGCATTGCAATTTGCATTACTAGTAGAAAAAAAGCCTTGTAATGAGGTTAAATATGCCTTTAGTAATCTATTTCTTTTGCAATGTACCTTTGATTCTTTACATTTTTGTAGCCTAAAAGTGGACGATATACTTTTAATAAGCCGTCCAACTACAGGTAAGATGCAAAATACGAAACGTGCGACTCTCTGGTGGCAAAATATAGGACATTTGCATAGAGGCGTGTTTTTAGATTCAGGGAGTATGAAAACGAAATTTCTAGAAAGAAAGTGCTTGAGGCAATAAATTTCGTTTGTATTTTTTTATATCATGAGTCATGACGATGCCATTCTTTGAAATGATCGAAAGTACGTTATGAAATTATCGTGTCAGCAAAACAAACGTTAAAATGTGTTCTAATTGCGTTTCACCACTAAAAGACATTGTGTAGTGGATATACCAAGTAATTATATCCCTGAATCATTGATCTTGGCCTATATACGCAATAAAAAATTAAATGGAATGTCGTCAAGCAGTACAAGCCAGAGAATATAACCTCAGAATTTCATTAATTTTGTACTTACGGAGTCCAAATCTGAGCAATCGCTGCTGGAGTCCGAGTCAATCAAGGGTTTATTTTTCCTTTTAGCCATGATAAATTATTATTGAATAAATTACGTTACGAATTTTCACGTAAACGTATCAGTATCACTTGCTGAGCGTACAACCACAAACTAGTGTTGTCTATTGCAGATTGATAAGTGCTTACGAATCAGTGTGACCAGATTTAATTTTAAGAAAATACCGAGGCACCTCAAAAAAATACTGAAATATACCGACTAACATAGGACAGATATACCAATAAAAATACTGATTTTCTTAAAACGTTTTATTTATTCATGCTCACAATAAATGTTAGAATTATATTTTAACATCCTTTTCGAAGGATTAAAATTTACACAACCTCCTTCATCTTTAATACCTTGCTTTGTTTTTAAAATAGCTGACACATTTTTGTTTATAAATCTGTTTCTTTGGTCCGTTTTTATTGAATTTATCTTTGAAAATATGCGCTCGCATGCAGCATTCGACACCGGTATACATAGAAGAGATTTACTAAAACTAGTTATATTTTTGTATTTTAACATGCCATCACTGTTAGAAATTTTTCCAACTTCCACCCAAAATTGTTCACACGAGATGGGTGAGCCAGTGCTGGAAGATTGTAACAAATCACTTACTTCGCGATCAAACTTTAGGGTTCTATATTCTTCGTCAATTAACTGCATTTGTTCTGGCTGTACTTCGCATGGGAAAATTGGAAAAGCTTCTATTACATTTCGTAAACTGCGAAATTCTTTATGCACGGCAGTGTGTGGGTTAAGAAATTTCAGTTCTCGAAAAACTGGATTTTCAAAAGGCAAACGTAATTTCAATTGCGTGCTCAACTCAATTAAAAATGATTGGCACCTTCTGAAAAACTCAGCAATCTGTTCTTTCATGTTTAGATTTTCTCTGTGTTTGATTAATTCTTGGCCTACTTGAATACCTAAGTACATATCTTTCAGTGGCAAATAATTTACATTAGACTTTGGGTCTAACGTAAATACATTGTCCGTACGTTTGATGTAATTAGCTTTCATGAAGCAACCCAAAATCGACAAGTACATACTAGATGCATCATCATACAGTCTATCAATGCACGGATAGTCGCCTTGAAAAATTATGTTAAATTTGTTTACAATCGGCAAAATGTAGTCCAAAAAGTAAAAATACAATTTGTTTATATCAGTGGTAAAAGAATTAAATAAAAATTCTGATGACATATTGCGATCACTCAAATATTGGTCTTGAAAGAACAATTGCAATGCCCTCCACTGCTCAATTATTCTACTAATACAGGCATGAAGTGAAAGCCACCTTATGTCGTAATGACGCAAAATTCTATGATTTTCAGTGTCTGTGAAATTTTGGAACTCAGCAAATTCTCTTTGACGCTTGCTGCTTTGAGAAAAATATCCATATACTTCTTTTACTATTTGTTCTAAATTTCTAGGCAGTATTTTACAGGCGTGGCTAACACTTAATGCTGCAGAGTGACAAACACATTTCATGAAAAAGCACTTTGGGTTTACTTCTTTAATTTTTGCAACAATGCCAGAATGTTGACCAAACATCACATTCGTAGTATCAGCAGCGAATCCTATTACGTCTTTTATGTCTAAACCTAATTCGGATAATTTTGATGACAACGAATTAAATAATTGACCTGCGGTCTCACCACTTAAATCAACTAAATCAAGGAATTTGGTTTGTACAGTACATTTAGTTTCAGAGAAGTATTTAATTACTATAGCCAATACTTTGACTGTTGCAACATCTGTACTCTCATCGATTATAATTGAATATACTGGTTTACCTGAAAGAGATGCAGTACCAAGTATGTCCTCAATCATATCTTTTTCGAAATTGGGTCCTAAAACATTATAAGTTATAGCGGCTGCTTTGGATCTCTTGCAGGAAAATTCTTTCGCAATATCGGAATCAGTAAAACACTTCACTAGAACATCACTAAGATGGTCCATAGCTCGAAATGGGATGTTGTGTTCCGACAGAAAACTGCATAAACGCAGTTCAGCTTTCTTGACTTCGTCTTTCAGTGGGGCCTTTTTGAAAAATGTATCAACCTGAAATTTTAAAAATATTTGGTTGCTTAGTTTTTTTATAACAGCGCCGCATTTCACAGCTGTTACCTACTGGTTTTTAGAAACAAAACTAGGATTATTAACTTAAAATATATTCGAATTCCTTGAAATAGGTTTGTAAAGCGAGTTATGCTTACCTTTGACTGTCCTTTATATTTCATCAAGTTCGATTTATGCTTTTCAGTATTTGCATGCTGTTTTATAGATGCTAATCTACTTTGCAGTTTCGAATTGCATGCTTTGCAAAATGCGGCGAACTCGTCATCTTTATAACGTGAAAGCCACGAAGAAAATTCCGGAATTTGTTCCCACTTAGCTAAATAACTTTGCTGAAAACTAGACATGCTGTCCGGATGAATGCAACTAAATAAATAAAACAACGAAGATCGATCGCGTTCTATTTATATGATGACGAAAACATCTTCTAGTTTGGGGAAATCCCCGAATTATCGAAAGAAATTCGTACTAACTCATAGATAAGAATAAACAAAATCCGGGAAAGTCCCGATATTCGCGTTCCGGGGAATTCCGCAAACATTGTCGCAAAGACGTTCACTCACTACGGTGTTGCCATAACTTCAACCAAAATATACCCAAAAATACTGACTACCAGCAATATACCCGAAAATATACTGATGTTCGGCAAAATCGATGAAATATACTGAAAAAGTATTAAAATACTGAATCTGGTCACACTGTTACGAATTCACAAATTCACAAATCACAATAATTCATAATCGATATTGAGAATCGATTTCTATTGTTCCGTCAAGATAATTATTATAAAATAAAGGATTTTTAATTTGCGTTCGTTAGTATGTGATGCGTCGAGCATTGTAAAGTAGGCTTATTTATTTTATTATTATATTAATTTGTTGAATTTCTGTAGGTAATTAACAAAAAAAGAACATGCTTCATTAAATTGAAGCTGTTTATTGTATAATCTAACGTATACGTTGTGCAAAAACAATAGGGATGGTGCCTAGTGCCGAATATCACATTTTTACAAATTAACTTTTAAAATGTTGATAAAGATACATAAATCTAAAAGAAATAGGTATTTAGATTGACACAATTAAAAATTATAAACAAATAAAAAATATTGCCCATCTCTTTCTCGCAAAACGATTTGTTACGTCACAAGTTGCTACCGCCATACATTTTGTAATGACAAATGTATGGCGGGTGCAACTCATGACGCCACAGGCCAATATATCGCTCTCTTGCATATTGTAAATTTAAATTGTTTGTATCTTCGTTATTTTTTGAAGAGATACGAAAATAGGTTCTAGATTGTTTAATAACATGTTGTTAGCATCGAATAGTCGAAAAAAAATTTTTTTAGGCAACATGCCTTTTTAACAATTGCGGATATTTTGAGCGTATGATCTACTGCTAATGCAAAGATGTTATAGTAAAGAAAACAATTTAAAATTAAAAAAAAATCCTTAGGCTGAGACTGTATTGTCCAGAATCCGTAAGGCCGGAGTTTTGCCGGGGAATTCAATGGGTGACGTTTGGATTTTGCATTTTCAGAAAATGTGTGTTATTTCGGTTCTTAATGTGTAATATTGGTAGAATATTAACCATTAAATATTCGTTAACGTGCACAAGTGTGGGCAAGTGGTACAACTTCTAAAAACGTGTTATTTTGTGTTTCCCGCCAAAACTCCTTATGAACTTTCAGTAAAGCATCTACCACTTTACTGAATCGACTGACATGACTCATTGACTGTACCGACTATTTATTTGGACTTTAACTAGACTTTAGACTTGACGATATAGGAATACAGTGCTGAAAATTGAAACGAAAGTTCTATTTCCCGCCTTTTTTACTTGACACTGGCAAATGGTCTTAAGATAAACCGACGCCATATAGGTATTAAAAAAAATCCGTAAGGCCGTGCAACATTCAGAGCACTGAAAATAGACCTCTGTGCTTATATAATAGAACTGAAAATCGAACGACAAATGTCGAGGCAAATGTCAATGTCATATATGACATAATGACACTCGATCGATTGATTTTGCACAACGAATTATTATAATTTTCCCAACGTTTGGTCATAATATTAAATTTCGTAATTAGTATGCACATTAAAATATAAAAATAGAAAAATAACTTTATTAACGGTACTTTCGATAGTATACGCCGCGTAATCTACGACACAAAACTGATTTTCGTGTCAAATAGACATACTGGTCCTAATATATGTGATACCTCGTTGGATTCGGAATCACGTCTAGAAAATTGTGTAAGAGGTGTATAACATAAATAGTTGCAAAAGTTATAAACAATTAAAGAGGCAAAAACAAGTGTTTTTGGTTTTTTGTTAATAGTTTACAACAATTAATATTTATGAAATTTGAAAAATAAATTGAATAAGAGCAGGATGTTTCCAATAATAAAACGCCTAACAACCGGAACTCTATCTCCATCATTTTTAACTTTAATTTAACGCTGCAAAATGCAGCGGAGCAGATCTCCGCGCGTTATTTTTAGGTTACGCTCGCGACGGTTATATGGGTACGTTGCATAAAATATATATTTTTAAAGCAGTGAATATTATTTAAATTTTTAAAATAAATATACTAAACACTAAAGAATTGAATATCAATGGAAAGTAATCTAAAACTTATTTTTCAATAAGTTAGACCATGTTTAATAAAAAAAAATTATTCATCTTTCGCCTTTTTTAAACTGAAAATAAATATTGAAATAATTGAAGTTAAGAATTTTCTCTTCGTGGAGCCTTACATACGTACATACAAAAAAACGCTCGTGGGAACGTAGCCTTACTCGCGTTACGTTATACGTAGGTCTATACTCGGCGCGGCGAACCTTGATCCCTATGACACTGACAGATAATCTCACGACAACATTGTAGTGGCGTCACCATTAAATTAGGATCACATTGGTGGCGTCTAAAAATGCCATTTATAAATTTTACGTAGCTTTATGCCATTACAATAATTAACTTACATGTCATACGAAATGTCACATGACGTAAGTTTTGCAGGACGTAAACGTAAATTCAGATTGAGATAATTTCTTGTAAATGTTAAGGATTGTTAAAAATTCGAACGGAATATCATTGTAATGGCATAAAGCTACGTAAAATTTATAAATGGCATTTTTAGACGCCTCCAATATGATCCTTATTTAATGGTGAAGCCACTACAATGTTATGTCGTGAGATTAACTTTCAGTGTCATAGGGATCAAGGTTCGCCGCGCCGAGTTTAGTATTTACTCGAAAATTCAAACATACCAATACTCAGTAATAGAGTTGATTTTTAACATCACAAAAAAGAAAGCTGCGCAACGCACCTTCCTAGCTAATGTTGCAAGTATAAAAAATCGAATTATTATTTTAATACAGTCACAATTAAAAAAAAACTAATATAAATGGAGAAACCGTATTGGTGAACTTTATTATACCGCACATAAATATTATAAAGATAATTAATTTAAAATGTTTCTGTTTATCAAAGAAATTATTAAAATGTACGAAATGTTGTCACAAAATAAACGTCGACGGAGAAAATATTTACCTGTAAAAGGAGAATGGGCGGTTTCGTCCCCAGTGGTGTATCAAGTCGTGTTATATGTCATTTGAAAGGTCTCAACAATATCTTTAATTCATCGTATGACACCAACAACGAAACCCTTGCAGGGAAGAAACTATAAGTCAATATAGTTTTTATTTATTTAATGTATATTTTTGGCTTAAGTATATTTATTTTCACACAAAGCGTTTGTTTTCTTTGTAAGTGTTTCGTACGCTTCAAGCAGCTGTCTCTGTTGTATCTATTCCGCCAAACCTGCTTACTAACGACGTACCTACATCCATTTCCCTTTATCTACATTTATGGCAGGGTATTTATAGCTACGGAATCATACACACGCATGATTCAGTATCAATAACCCATATATGTCTTGTCTGCAACTCATCACGTCCCCACTGCTGGGACTCGAGTCTTTTCCCGAACAACGGGAAGGCACGGCCAATGCTCCAATGCGGATTGGTTGAGCAGGGCTATTGGCCAACCTGATTTCAGATGTTCTCAAGCTGCCCAAGGGCCTCTGATACGGCATTAACACGACTGTTATCTTACGATGACAACCGGCACTAACGGCTTAACGTGCCTTGCAAAGCACGGAAACGCTCTAGATAAATGCCATTAAAGGGTCACCTATCCAGGTACTAATCGAGGCCGACGTTGCTTAACATGCGTGATCGTTTACAAACTGTACACACCGTTCGGCCACGAACGCTTCGAGCTCATGCATACTCATTTATAATTTAGTATCAATAACCCACGTATACCCATGTTTAATTCAGTATCAATAACCCAGTATACCCATGTGTGATTGATAAGTGCCTAGAGCTATTAGCACCAAATCCTCTTCGCTTAGTACTGGGAATACCAGTGCTTGCACAGCTTCTCCAGTTATAGCTTCAAATGCAGCCCTTTGTCGATTAAGTTTGTTTTCCCCCACATAATCACCCAAACGATTAGGTTCATGCAGTCTTTCTCGAATAATTGAAACTATTTGGCCCGCAAATGTAGTGTCTACCACAGGCTCCCTAAATGCGTTCGTTAAAGCGGCTGCAATTCTCACATCATCACTCAAATGAAATAGGGCTCTATTGAAATATTCATGTCTTAATATTTTGAAGTCTCTCTTCAAGCGGCCGTTAATTACTTCCACGACCCATCTGACTATGGTCACCATCCTCGATTTGTTAGCATCTTGCGTGCTGAGCTGGGGCTCGTTCCTGTTCTTTGTGGGAGGCATGTGGGCATTATAGCCATGCTCCCCTAGAGATCCCCTAGAGAGTCCCTAAAGCCTCGATCCAAAATGAAAACTTCTCCGGAATGAAGTACAATATGCATAGGAGACTCATCATGTATTGATTGTGACATGATAGTCGCGTCAGATTTTGTTGCTGTGTACAACCCGAGAACATCAATAATATATCCATCAGTGCAAATAATCAAATATGGCTTCAACAGATTGCGAAACTTATGCAGACTGTAGGAAAGCTTTTGGAACAAAACATTGCTGCTTTTTTGGATATAAATGTATGTTCCGTTAAAAATTAAAATGGCTTTCGTCCTATCTTCTCCATATAACGCGTTGGGAATAGTCAGATGCCGCGAAATTATTTCTTCCCTACTAATGTGATCCCAACCTAAATGCCTGGGAAGAAAGTCAGCCTTTAGACACTGACGAGCTTGATCAAGTTTTCGTTCGAAAGATCGACGACTCATACCCAAGCGTGCAGCCAACCTTTCGTTGGGTTCTCCCGATCTTATTTTCATTAAATATGCCCCCAGCACTGTCTTCGGGCGCTGCGACTGCTCTAAAGATGGAGTTTCATGGAGAAATGTTTTCAAAACTAAAGCATTGTACCTACGTTGTCCATCTCCACAACCCCTTTAAGTAGACTGGTAGAAAATGCCCAGGGCATTAATTCCACCAATATTCTCTTTGTGCAAAAATCATATCATAATATATGCTTAAACTTACTTGTTGTATTTGTAAATGATCCATCACATATTCCGCAAATCCAGGTCTTACATCCAATTATTGTCTTGTGAGCCGATGGCGTTCTCGGACTCGCGCTAGAGAACGGTCACATATCACACAATGATGGATTAAACGTTCCATCTTGACAGATACAACAAATCCAATTCACTTGCAATCAAAGGTCCAATCAAACTAGCCACAGTCAAAGTAAGTGAAAGAAGATCCAGTCCGTTTAGCGAGCCGAGGTCAAAATATTAGAAAAGATCCAAAATAGCAAAAAGATGCGTGCGTGCGATGTGCGTACCGTAAGCCAATACGAAACCGACTACCAACCAATTATACAAGAAAGTGCACTGTAGTAGTTCGAACTACTACAGTGCACTTTCAGCTCAGAAGACGGCAAAGGAAATATGCCGACCCTTACCCGTATCAAACTAAACAAAAACTTAAAATAATAATGAATAAAATACCACGCATGGGTATACATGGGTTATTGCTGAATCGAACATGGGTAGAAATGGATTATTAATTCTGAATCATAAATGGCTAAACCTGGGTTACTAATGCTGAATATTGTATGATTCTGTAGGTTTTAATAGCTCGTCATAAATGTAGGACTGTAGGTAGGTAGTTACGTTAGTTCGCAGGTGTCATAATAAAAATGCCTCCAAGAGTAACACTTATAAAGTAAGAAAAACACACATTGTGTTCGAAAAAATTATAATTAAGCCAACAAACGTATTAAAGAAAATTAAAACTATATTAACTTACTTTCTTCTCTGCAAGAGTTTCGTTGTTATGTCATACAATGAATTAAAGCTATTGTTGAGACCTTTCAAATGACATACAACACAACTTGATACTGGGGACTGCACCCATATAAAATCGCCCATTCTCCTTTGGTTTTACAGGAGTTGTGAATTTTGTATGGCCTTATAAATTTGTGTTATTTCGGTTCTTAATGTGTAATATTGGTAGAATATTAATTATTAAATATCCGTTAACGTGCACAAGTGTGGGCAAGTGGTACAACTTAAAAAAACGTGCTTTTTTGTGTTGCCCGCCAAAACTCCCAAGGAACTTTCAGTAAAGCTTCTACCACTTTACTGAATCGACTGACATGACTCATGTACTGTACTGACTATTTATTTGGACTTTAACTAGTCTTTAGATTTGACGATTTAGGAATACGGTATTGAAAATTGAAACGAAAGTTCTATTTCCCGCCTTTTTAATATATATATATATAATTTTGACAGACGCTATACAGAAAGTTCCTAAGGAGTTTTGGCGAGAAACACACAGATAGCACGTTTTTAGAAGTTGTACCACTTGCCCACACTTGTGCACGTTAACGAATATTTAATGGTTAATATTCTACCAATACTACACATTAAGAACCGAGATAACACAAATTTATGAAATATTACAAATTCACAACGTCACCCATTGAACTTCCCGGCAAAACTCCCCCATATTTTCTTCTTTTGTCCAAATAACCAAACGTATGATAACCTCCCTCCTACATTTACCCCCCTATCAATTTTAAATCTGCCCTATGTTTTGTAAATACTCCTTTTATTGAATTTTTGTGTACATATATTGTTACTAACAAAATAAAAATTGTAAGGTATGTGGTACTAACTCTAAATGTTTGTGCTTGTTCTAGGTTAGAGATCTTCCTTCAGTTCACCGTACCCTTGTTTTTTCATAAAACCTACTCATAAGGCAGAGTCTCCGCCATCACACCCTGACATTGGCGATTCACTAAGGAGCCATTTTTAAAAGAAGAAGAAGAAGATTTGTTATTTTCGTCGCTTTTTACATTTTAATTTCTAAACAATTGTAAATCTAGTAATTTCTACGCATCTTGTATGTTTAGATACTGTTTTAGATAATACGATTATTATATGATAGGAAAATACGGAACAAGTATCGCGTGAATACAACCATTACGTCTACTTGCCCTGACTACACATTGATACGACAAAAGTGTGTTTTGTGTGCTTGAAAGCAAGTAACGGGAGTTTTATTATTTTGTGCCCGTAAACCTTATTATGCCTCATGATTTAAAAGGACTGGGTGTAAGGAAAGCGATAATGGTGAGAAATACTTGTTTATTTCTGAAATAATAATTTTTCGTGCCCATGACGATTGACGCCTTAAGTAGGTACTTATTAAAATAAGTAACCTCTGTAATGTGAATCGTGATGACCACAATAAAAAAGTCATCATAAAAAGTGAAGTTTTCAATGTGTACCAGAAATCAGGGAAACATTTTACCTTTGAATCAAAGTTCAACTTTAATTTATTTTGTTTATGATTTACAAACTGGGGGGTTAGCAGGAACAATTGACAACTACGTATTCGTAACGTTAGCGAAAGAGAATTGCATGAAAAACATGACAGCGTGCGATATTCGCGTTTTTTTTGGTTGATTTGCTATTTTTTCTCTTTATGACATCACAAAGGCAATGTCATAAAGGCTTCTACTAATAATATTATATACTGTTAAATTCATATAACATCTCTAAAGGGATGTTATATGTATTATAAGTAGTAGCCATTTTGACGTTAATTGCACTGATTACACACTAAAAACTTAATCCAAAAAAAATATAGGTCAAATTGAAATACACAAATGTTATATGCTATGCATGCATATTGCATACTATCTATCATATTTACATTTTAGAGTTCCAATATATCTTATACTAAAGTATAAGATATACGATTATATATATACAAGATTGTATCATTTAAAAATGATACAATCTTGTATATATATAATCGTAATCTCGGCATTGGCGAGGGAGTTTTGGTGGAGAAAAATCGGTCTAGCTAGGTTTTATCCCTGCAAAACTGCACATTTTTAAGTTATATATGTTTTTTCTTTCGTCATGCTACAATATATCAATAATTTAGACTATAATGTCAGTCCGATTGGCAGTTTGGTTGATTTTTGCACTGTTTGGAAATTAGGAATGTGGTGGGTTCGAACCCCGATAACATATTTGTGTGATCCTTTTTTTTTCCGAACAAAGCTCGGTTACCCAGGTACATAACATTATGTAATATGAATAAATAATAATATAGCATCCATTTAATGAAATAATAGATGTAATTTTTAGGCCCAATAGGCAGAAATTTTGATCTAAACTAAATTTCTTTGAAATAAATAGGTTCTCCTCTATTCTAATAATGTATTATGTATATAAGTTTAAAAACTATATAATATTTTTAAATAAAACACATTTCCAGGCTCCCTTGTCTCCTACACCATGCGCGGAGATCAGTGATGATGAGCTGGTCTCCATCTCCGTCCGAGACCTTAACAGGCAGCTCAAGATGAGAGGTCTCACTCGGGATCAGATTGTGAGGTAGGTTTGGTGGTAGATTTTGTCTAACATGGTCCATGGATGTTTTAGTAGTAACTAGCTTTTGCCCGCGCCTCCACTTGCGTAAATACTGTTTCCCGCTGGAACTGGAATCCCACTGGAACACAAATTTTTCGAAATAAAAAGTAGTCTATGCTTTAATCCAGAGCTTAAACTACTACCACACCAAATTTAATTAAAATCCATTCAGTAGTTTTTGCATGAAAGAGTAACAAACATCCATCCATCCATCCTTCAGATTCATTATAGTAGTGGGATTTTTAAGAGCCAATGTATTTTGAGACTTAGAAAGTCAGTGATGAGAAGATCGAGGAGTGTCTTATTACTGGCACCAATTTCTTAAAGTCAATTGAATGGAATTAATTGTAAATGATCTAGTTTCACAATTTGATGATAACACCCAGACAACAAATGAAATGCCCTTGGTTGCATTTACTTGCTTGATTTTAGCTACATGAACTTTTTTTTTGTTACCTTTTATTAATCTTGCTATCAGTCCACAAACTATGAGCAGATTTGTTGGATGTATTGTGTCGGGTAGAGTAAGTGTCCCCGTAGAGACTACTCTTTAGCCTGGTCTGGTCTGGTCGCCTATTTCGGGAGATCCAGGTCTCATAACACTGGTCGGCGTCAAAATTGGAGCAAAACAATTGTATGTGTTTTATAGATACATATTGACAAGCTTAATCCAAATATGCAAACAGAATTTATCTTTCACGTCTAGTTTTGCTGCTATAATAACCAACATTTGACACATTTTTAGTACATTTCTTGCATTACCATTTAGATTTTTTCCCAGTAAACATTGTTACCGTGTTTGTTGAGGTCATCTAGTTATTGTGAATATGGTACAACGATATAACACCTATTGGTCCATATGTCATGTTAGCTGATTTCTGGTAAATCAAGCGCAAAACAACATAATACAAAACTACATTATACAGAAAGTGATTTAACAAAATATTATTTTTATATATTACTAGCTTTTGCCCGCAGCTTCGCACGCGTGGGAGAGTGTTCATGGCATGAAACTTCTGTAGCAAATATACTTGCAATATAGTAAGAGCATAGAGTATAAATATGTACTTTATAATAAATTTTCACACGTACTTTTTAATTTTTAATATATCTCCTAGTAGATATGTCTATATCTTAATAGCTTCTGAAAATACCACATTATTTCTGATCATTTTTTTAAACTTAAAATGGATATAGTAACTTATCCTTAAAATATAGACATATCTATGCCGTCGCGAACTTTTTTGTAGACCTATAAAAGAGAAACAATCCCACCATACATTGTTTTGTTATATATCTCCAACGGGTTACGTGAGGCAGCGTTTTCGATGTAAGTTTCCAGACGGCTTAATTTTTTCCGATACCTTCAACAATTATTATCGTCATAAATCAAACAATTTTCACAAAACCTTAACAATTTACTATCGACCTGAACCTTCGTAAGGAACGACAGAGTGTCGGTAAATGTAAACGGCATGAAAATCCTTTCAGTAGTTCGCGAATCGCGAACATACATACAGACTAGGCGGGGCACTTAAGTATCCTATGTCCGACTTCTGGTTCTAAGCTACCTTTCAGCCAATTTTCAACCAAATCGGTTCAGCCGTTCTTGAGATATAAATAGTGTAACTAACACGACTTTCTTTTATATATAACTAGCTATTTCCCGCGGCTCCGCCCGCGTAAATATACTATCGAGTATCCCGCGGGAACACTGTACTTTTCCGGGATTCCTTTAATCCAGAGCCTAAACTACTACCATACCAAATTTCATCGAAATCCGTTCAGTAGTTTTTGCGTGAAAGAGTAACAAATATCCATCCATCCTCACAAACTTTCACGTATATAATATTCGTAGGATATAGATTAGTATTTTAATGCATCTAAGATTATAAGTGAGGTCATATAAGTCAAATATTTTTGTAAATACATAATATTGTATTTAATATCTGAAATTTTGTAAAATTTAAATAAGAAAAGCTAAAAAAACTAGACGTGAGAGAATCATTCTGTAATTCAGTTTTGGTTTCCGCGCACTATAGTACATAAAAATGACATGGTTGGTCAAAATGGTTTTTGATGCAATTGCCTCTTTCGCTGCTTTTCAGGATTTGACACTTAGGTAGTTATGGATCTCTTCGTTTTTAAAGAACCAGGGTGCATTGTAATTCGTTTTAATATTGAGTCTTCAGGGGTCCTAGCAGGAACGTTTGACAGCGGCGTAAACGTAACGTTAACGAATGAAATTTCTATACGCGCTGTCTTGATTTTGACAGATTTTCATACAATTCTCATCACGTTACGTTTACGCCTCTGTCAAATGTTCCTGCTAGGCCCACAGCTCTTTGATTAGTTAGTAACCGTAAGCTTAATAAAGTTATATTATATAAACAAAAAAGTTACCAATGTTATTATGCCAGATTTGACGACCTCTGTGGCTCAGTGGTTAGCGCGTAGGCGCTCAAGTCGGAGATCTCAGGTTCGAATCCCGCCAGGGAAGAAAACAGTTTTCTGTGTTCTTGGGTAATGGATGTGTATTAAATATTTGTATTATATATGTGTAATAATTTTTTTAAATATATGTATAGTATAAAAGTATTAAATATATTTCCGTTATCTTATACTGTGATACAAGTTCTTCGAGCACTATCCACGGGACCAGATTGACGTGGTGTGAAAGCGTCCATATATATTATTATTAGTGTGGGAATATGGTGGCAAGCCCCAAAGATCTCCGACCGAGCGAGGTGGTATGCCCAGTCAGGCCGAAGCCCACGTAGTTATTTCAGCTGTTGTATATACCGGATGTTTTTCCAGTCAGTCTCGCAAACTTTCAGGAGTGAATATACTCTTGAATATAAGCAATTTTTACTATGGGATCAATTTTCCTACTTGAAAAAATAAATATCAGCTGTTTCCTACAAAAGGCTATCTGTGCCGTAGCCCTTTGTAGGAAACAGCTGATTTTTTTTTCAATTAGGAAAACTGATCCCATAGTAAAAGTTGCTCATATTCAAGAGTATATTCACTCCTGAAAGTTTGGACACTGACTGGAAAAACAACCGGTATAGCGCCGAACTACAGATGTTTCGATAGCGCGATTCAGGATCGTGGCGCTAATTGGTCCGCCACATTATTATTATTATTAGTGAATGAGAAATTGACGACACATGAAATGTTACAGGATGAAACAACGTCGACGCACGCTCAAGAATCGTGGCTACGCCGCCTCGTGTCGCATTAAACGAATTGAACAGAAGGACGAGCTAGAAACTGAAAAAAGTCAGGTAAATAACATAATATATTATATATATATATTTTTTTATGGACGCTTCGCACCACATCAATCTGGCCCCGTGCTAATTATCCGAAGAACTTGTGTTACAGGTACCAGACAACTGGAAGTATATTTAATACTTTTATACTATACATACAAAACAAAACAAAAAAACAAAATCTTTATTCACAAACTTAAAATACAATATAATAACAGTGTTTGAGACCCCCTTTTAAGTAAAGTTTACCTGTGTTAGGGGAAACTCGCTCTGCCGTAAACAATAAAATTTGGGAAGTATATTAAGTGAGGCTAGTAACTATTATTACAAGGAGAAATATAGAGTTTACTATATTTGGAAAGCGAGCGCGTATGTACGTCTGTAGGTGAATATGGGTGGGTGGGTGTGTGTGTGTGTGTGTGTGTTGTGTTGGGTGTGTGTGTGTGTGTTGTAGGTGTGAGTGTTGTGGGTGTGGGTGATGTGCGTGTGTGTCTGTGTTGTGTGTGACGATGTTCGGTATATTTGTATGTTAATAAATGAGCAATATTCATTCTGGGTTGAAACTATTTAGTTTTGGATAAGGAAAACCTAACATAACCTATCAAACAGTGCTTCCGTTTCGTCGTAGCTTAAGTGTAGTAGCCATTTATTTAGTATCTGTTTCAATTTATATTTTCTTAAGCCATAAATATTCTGTTTTTTATTAATTAGGTTGTAAATGTGGTTGGATTGAGATGCATATTGTCTTGCAGCAAAGTTGGATCTTACTATGACTTTATTGATAATGTTTTTATTTCTTCGCTGTGTTGTTTTGCTATTATTATAATTTAATTGTTTATGAACTTTTAGGACTGTGTGTAAGGTATATAATTTTCTGATTGTAAGCAATTTTGATTCAGTATAAAGCAGGTGAGTTGGATATCTGTATGGTTTAAAGTACATTACTTTAATGAGAGACCTTTGTGCTCTTTCCACTTCTATTAATTTACTCTTTATGGCTCCCCCCCAAACGGTTATACAGTAGCTTATAACTGATTCTGCTAAGGAAGTATAAATTTGGTTTAGTAGAGGTTTTGTAGCGGAATGTCTCAAACCTTTAAATATCCAGATAAGTTTCCTTACTCTACCCGCCAGCAGTTCTATTTGTGCATGCCATGACAATCGCTGATCAATCATTATGCCCAAGTACTTGGTTGTCTTAACTTTAGTTATTTCAGGACAGGGGCATACAGGAGCATTACGATTGCATGAGTGAATTTTTACACTGTAGTTAGTGGGGGGCTGTGTGTTATTGTACTTTGTAAAAGTCATAAAGTTGGTTTTAGTAACATTGAGGGTAAGAAAATTGTTATTGAGCTATTCAGATATTAGTCTAAGCCCAGCTTCAGCCTTTTGTTTAACTTCTTCCCATGATTTGCCAGTGAAAACAATAGCAGTATCATCTGCATAGGAGAAGATTTTGGCGTTGTTGAGTTCGAGTCGGCAGAGTTTGTCAATGTAGACGAGGAACAGGGTTGGACCGAGTACGCTGCCTTGTGGAACCCCATAGCAAATATCCTCGTCCTCACTAACGACCTCACCAATCTTTATCCTTTGCTTTCGGTCTTGAAGATAGTCAGACAACAAATCTAGGGGCCTTCCCCGTATACCTTTATTTTCTAGTTTTTTGATAAGAATGGGAATAGAGACGGTGTCGAACGCTTTCTTCAAATCAAGGAAAACGGCTAGGCATTTCTGTTTACGATCTACTTGATCAACAATGTGCTTGGTTAGAGCAGCAATAGCGTCTTCAGTTGAACGGCCATTCCTAAAACCGTATTGTGAGTTTGAGAATAAATTAAATTTTTCAAAGTAGGAGAGTAATCTAATGTTTATAAGTTTCTCTAGTATTTTAGAAATTGAAGAAAGAACTGAAATTGGCCTATAGTTATTAATGTCGTCTCTATTCCCATTCTTAAATACCGGTGTAATAATAGCCTTTTTAAGTTGTCTTGGGAATACACCTTTATTAAAACAGACATTTACTAGATGGCATAAGATTGGTGTAAGAGTATCCTTAGCAAACTTCAGGAAAGTCGTAGGTATGTTGTCAAGGCCAGGCGCACTTTCAGATTTCAGACTCATTATGACTCTCTTCACCTCAATTGGGTCTGTTTCTAGCAAGACAAATGAAGATGTTTGTTTGTGTGTTACAAATGTAGAGGTATTTCTTAACGACTGATTCGTATTGCAGTTTCCAATAGATTGAGCAAGATTTTTTCCAATATTAGTAAAAACCTTGTTTACCATGTTAACTGACTCATTAGGTGTTGGCTTAATTTCAAGGAGTTGGCTATTTGGTGTTTTTGTAGGTTTGTACTGAGTGATATCATTTATCGTTTTCCAAAGATTTTTACTATTCTTAGCATTTTTGTTTAATTGATCTCTATTATATTTACGTTTTAGTTTTTTAATTAAATTGTTGCAAAAGTTTCTATATCTTCTATATGTTATATTAAGTATTTCATCATTAGGATTGTTCCGTAGCTTTTTTTGCATATTATTTCTATTTTTAATACAGCGTAATATGCCCGGGGTAATCCATGGTTTGATCAATTGTTTACTTCTAGGTACACGGATTTTTTTTGTATGCTTAGTGAGAATTTGCTGTATAGTAGTTATTAATTTATCACATAAATAATTTGGATCATCATTTTGAAGGAAGTCTACAAAACTAAATTCTTTTAAGTCTTCGAGTGATTTTTCATAGTCTGTTTTTGTCCTATAGGTTAAAGAATTATTGATTTGTATTTTAGATATATTAATTAACACTGTTAGATGGTCCGTAATCGACGTATCAACTACAGCAATAGTTGCAGCGTTTTTATGTTTGTTTAGTTTTAAGATAACATGGTCTAGGCATGCGTTTTCTCTTGTTGGAAGATTATGACCAGACAGGAGTCCATGCATTGATAGTACATTTAAGTAATTTTGTCTGTTATTTATCTCATAAGTTATTTCAGAGTCTCTAGGTAAAGTATTTATATTGATATCCCCAACTACTAGTATGGTTTCATAATTTTTAATCGTTTCTAAATGTTTATTTAGGGAGTCCATAAAATTGTCAGCATTTTTGTTTGATGGTGAGCGGTAGATACAAAGAATTATAATATTTTGGATGAGAACTTGGAGACAAGATGCATTAATTAATATTATTTCTTCTACCCGGACGGTATGACATTTTTTAATGTATGTTGTAACTCCGTCATTTTGGTTAAGGTGAGATGTAGTTACAAAAGAGTTATAATCTGTTAATTTGGGGATATTTTTATGTTCTGATAATCTGCACTCCGTCAAAACTATAACATCAAAATTAATATTCAGTAAGGTAAGGTTAGACTCTAGATCGGGAAAATTCTTATAAATACTTCGTATATTCTGTGTAAAAATACTAATGTCGGAGTGTTTTTTAGGAAAACTGACGGGTAAGTCTTCAACCGAGCACCCAAAAGAGTGGGCTATTTCGGAACAATCTAATTCACTTATATTTTTATTTGACATTAAGATATTTTATAGGAATTACAGTATTATCAAGATGTGTCAGGGTGCATTGAGCATTATGTAAAAATATGGATGAGTATATCGTTTTATTGTACGAGTATACAAAGTGTGGCATAGTAAACTGATAGATTGTCATTTCATGGTTATAATGTGTGATGTAGATATGTGTTATAGGTTGATTATTGTAAGTACTATGTTGTTTGAATGTGGTGTGTGTTATGTTTGCGCTTTGTATACAAAATAGGACTATTATTTTTATATTTGGTAAATAAGTTAAACATTTTCTTACAGTGTAAAATAGTCATGATGCCTGAAACAGACTTTGAACTTGATTTTCAGTTTTAATTTGTATAACCGGTGTATTGTCCGCTTGTCTTAGATAAATTTTACCGAAAGACGTCCAGCAGTATTTGTACTTTCTTGTCTTAGATAAATTTTACCGAAAGACGTCCAGCAGTATTTGTACTTTTGAGACTTAACAAGATCCCGAGCAAGGAAGAAAAGACGTGAGCCCCTTAAAGTAAGTTGCTCTGAAACAAAAATGGGAGTTTCTTCGTCCTTTTTGTGTCCCAAGTGTTTGGCTCGTAGTTCATCCTTATTCTCAGAGTTGAACGACTTCGCTTTTTTCAAAATATCAGTTTTTACCATAGTGGAGGATAATTCAGCAATAATGGGAGTTCTTGTCTGACCATTACGGGTTTCGCGTACTCTATATATGTCCCTGATGTCATTCTTGCTGATGTTACAGTGAATTGTTTTGCCAAGATGCAGCATCATGTTAACGAGATCTTCCTTGTTTTCCGTGATATGTTTGGGAACATTTTTTATTTCGATGGAAGTTTTGCGACAGCTCCTCTGCATGTCCTCAAGCTTGTCCTCCATTAATGTAATGTATTCTCGATATTTTAATTGTTGTTGTTCAAGCTGCTGAACTTTTTTTAATGTATTGGAGTTTTTTTCCATACACATTTCAAAATTCGACGTGAGTGTAGACACCTGTTGTTCTAGGTCAAAGTGACATTTTTTGAGGTCCTTGATTTCCTTTTTCAGGTCACTCATATCTGATGATATTGCAGATAATTTCTTGTCCTGACTTTCTTGGAGGCTAGTAAATAGGTTAGTAATATGCTCTGTAATGTCATGTTTAAATGTGTTTAATTTAAACGTCAGTGTCGCATCCAAGTCCAATTCGGGGCTACGCATTCTCTTTAAACGGCGACGAGTTACTTTGCCCGAGTCCGATTCTTGGTCAGTTTCAGACCGACTAGCGGCGGACTGATGCTGTCTCTCTCCATCGGTTGAAGGTGGGGTGCGTTGCATGTCAATAATTTAGTGTTGACACTTGTAGCGTGGTAAGCGTAGCAAGGTATTGCTAAGTTTCAGAAGTGGCCGGTAACTACTCGTTGGTGCAACGGTTAAGTCACCCCGGCTGCAACGCCAGTGGTCCCGCGTTCAAATCTCGCCTGGCACTTTTTGTATTTCTTGTAAGTTTCTTTAACTTACATTGAAGGGGTCAGCGCGAACACCGGCGGCTCCAGGATCCACAGGGCGAAGTCCGAGGCACAGCACAACTTATTTCAATTTAAATTTAAAAATTCAAAAGCACAGGTGACACGTCCACTACGTACAAGCGCTGCGAGGCAAGAGGGTATACATATTTTTAAGATTATTTATAATAATAATAATAATAATAATAATCGTTTATTTGCCAGAGTGAATGTACAATTTGGTCTTAGATAATAATATTAAACATTTCAGGATCATGTCACTCAACTAAATTAATAGTATGCAAATGTCAGTAATAAAATTTATGATAATTATTAATTTTCATTTAAAAATTACATATTTTAATGTCAAAAAAGACAAAATACATGATCAGAAGAAAAAAAAAATACCAAAAGGAAGAAAACGATATGTCTATGTCATTTACCTTATTATTTTTTTTTTTTTTAGAAATAAGTATCCAGATAATATTCCTTTACGTCATAAAAACATTTATCTAATAGCCAGTCATTCAATTTTATTTTAAAAGTTGATAAGTTAAGTTTATCAAAATCTTTTGGCAATTTATTAAATAATTTAATAAAATAAAGCCATAAAATAGGGACTCTTTTGACATGCTGTGCTGTTACACTTAGGCATAACTAATTTATTTGGATAACGTTGTGATCTGTTAGTCATGTTAATGTCTTTGTTTTGTACAAAATACTTGGGGTTCTTTTTAACAAACATACACATGTCTCTAATGTACATGCATGGCAACGTAAGTATACCCAGCTTTTTAAATAACAGTTTGCAACTTTCAAGTGGTCCTACAGTAAATATAGCTCTTATGCATTTCTTTTGTAATTTGAAAGCTGTATTGAATTCAACAGAGTTGCCCCAGATTATAAGACCATATGATATAACGGAAGATACGTATCCGTGATATGCACAAAGAGCTGCAGACATTGACACGGTCTTTGCTAAACGTCGCAGTGCATAAACGAATTTGTCCAGCTTGCTACAAATATAGTCCACATGCGCCTTCCAGTTACAGTGTTGGTCAAACATTAATCCTAGAAATTTTATTGTGTCTACTTCATCTATATTTATATTATTATAAGTAATTTTTTTAGGTATTTGTATTGCGTTATAGTATTTAAATTGCATTATTTTTGTTTTACTCAGATTAACCTGTAAATCGTTTTTATCTAGCCAGAATATTATGTCATTAAGTGCATTGTTAATTTCTTGTTCATATAATAAAATATTTTGCCATTTTACTAATATCGTTGTATCATCTGCAAATAATACACTAGGATGCTTCGTTGCTGTTGAGACGTCATTTATATATGTAAGAAATAGAAGTGGACCAATCATACTCCCTTGTGGTACTCCTATGTCTATATATGCGTATTTTGATTTGTATGTTTTTTTTATATTACCATAAATGTTTGTAATTTCTGTACATACTTTTCTTTTGCTTAAATAAGATTTTATCCAGTCGTATGCTTTTCCTCTAACTCCATATCTTTCTAATTTATACAATAATATTTTATGATTAACCAGGTCAAAAGCCTTTGTCATGTCTAAGAAAATTGCAGTGATAGGTACTTTATTATTTAAACTATCATGTACTATTTTGCTCAAATAAAAACAGGCGTCTGTAGTCGAACTATTGTCACGGAAACCAAATCGTTCATCAACCCTGTTGGTTGATGAACGATTTGGTTGGTTTGGTTATCAGAAATAAAGAAACTTTTAATACGTTTTAACATTATTTTCTCAAAGATCTTTGCGAAAATGGGAATTAATGTTATTGGACGGTAATTATTTAATTCTGTTCTATCATCTTTTTTTAACAAAGGCTTAATAATTGAAATTTTTAATCGGCTAGGAAACACTCCCTGTTCTAACGATTGATTAATAATTTTAGCAAGTGGATAACATATTTGTACTGCACATTTCTTAATAACATCCGTTCGAATCTCATCATATCCTACAGCATTAGTGTTCTTTAATGATAATATTGTATTAAAAACTTCATGGGGATCTGTTGGGTTTAAGAAAATTGTGTTTCTATTGATGTTGTGTGAGCACATAATCTTATTTATGTTATTGTCCTTTTTTGGCCCCACTTTCCTAAATTTGTAAAGAAGTCATTGAATATTTGGCATATTTCTTTAGGCTTGGTATATACTTTTAAATCCTTCTTAATGTATGGAATATCATTAATTTTATTATTATCGCCTAAGATATCATTTATAATTTTCCATCCTGCTTTGCATTTGTTTTTTTGATTATTGATATATTTAGTGTTTTGTATTTGCTTTGATTTAAAAATACATCTTTATCATCTCATCATTTTTATTCCTGATATTCTGTAATTTAAATGCATTTTTCTTTTTACCAAACATGATTTTTTTATGCCTCTAGTTAGCCATAAAGTTCTTTGTTTATTCTTATTAATTCTTGATTTTATAAGTGGGAAACATAATGTATATAAAAGGACTATTAATTCGTGAAATTTGTTGAATGAATCGTCCGCACTTTCTTCATCTCTTATCTCTGAAAATGATAAAGCTGAAATGCATTCTTTAAATTTGTTTGTGATATCGGCACTATAATCTCTTATATATTCCCAGGTAATATTTGTATTTTTTATTTAATATATTATACACATATTTAATACACATCCATGACCCAGGAACACAGAAAACTTTCGGTTCGGGTATTAGCCCGGCGAGAAGAACCGGCGTAAGAAACTCGCACGGTGGCCCCCTTTTAGCAAAAATATGGGAAAATTGTTCTTTAAAAAAAAAAAATGTTTACAATGCAGTAACTTAATGTATATAACAGAAGTCGTAAGTACATAGAAGCAGCCTTGCAAGGGTTTATTAAGTTAATTAAGGGTAGATTTATTAATGGAAATATTTTGAACGTTTTCTGGGATTCTATTGTCAAGGAGTATACTTATATTGACCTTTAAAAGATTTACTTACTTCGCTAAGTCTGATCATCGGTATTTATAACTTGTTCCTATTTCTTGTATTTCTACAATGGTTGTCGCGTTTCCTTTTAAAATTAAATAGACACATTGTCCAAAATGTATTGAGAAGCGGCGGCCAGAATACCTATTTCTTTAAACTTATCTCTCAGAGATTCAAAACATGACATCTTATCTTATAAACAGAACGTATAGCTCGCTTCTGCAGCACGAATATTGTGTTAATTTACGCAGCGTTTCCCCATAGAAGGCCCCCATATGCCGTATGACATTATACTATGAAAATAACAAAAATAAACTAGTCGCGCTGTGTCCTCATCGGAAATTTCTCGAATTTTTCTGACCGCATATGCTGCAGAACTGAGCCCATCTGCCAGATTTGCACTATGGGGACCCCACTGTTATTTACAATCTAGTGTTATTCCTAGAAACACAGTGGTGTCCACAAAGTTCATTTTCTCATCGTTTAACAGCACATTGGTTCGTGCCTGCCTGCCAAAATTTTGTTTCATTGGAATTTGTTTCTTTAATTAGTTTTGGAAAATTTTTGATTGTTTATGTTTTTGCTGTGTAGCAATTTTTAGTTCATGTGACAAAGGAAGCCAAATGTATTTTTTACTCTATCTATCTATCTGTTAATTTAAACGTCTAAAAAATATGAAGTAACCGCTAACCTAATACTATATATACAAATATTATAATGAAACGACTGGTCCGATTTATCGGGGCAAAACGAACGGTTACCGCGCGATGTACTTTTGCGCGCACGATATTATAGCAAGATAGAAGGTGTATTAATTGAAAATTTCACCTTTATCGCATTTTCCAGGAATGGCACGACATGGAGTCCATGCAAGAGGAGAACACGCGTATTCGCGAGGAAATAGAGGCGCTTCGCAGTAAATACGACGCGCTCAAACGGTTCGCCATTATGAAGAGCATACCCCTGCCTACAGAGTTGGAGATGGTGCCATAGGTTGCTACATGTTGCTGTAAATTGCTAGGATGGAGACTTTCGTGACAGAGACAATAAAGTTGGAACATAGACGTATTACGTTAAGGCGTGTCAAACATTAGACAAAAATATTCTTCATACAAGAAAATAATACCGCCATCTGTTGAAAACCAATCGAACTGTCTACAATCGAACTACGCGTCATCGTGGGCCGTGATGGCCATAACGGCTTAAATCTTAAAATAGTTACAACAAATAATAATTGTGCTTCTTAATTACATATAATATAATGTCTCGTCCATATTTTATGTCATATTTTATACAGCACAATTTATATTGTTGTCTTGTTGACCTCTATATTGTTAAATGCAAGTCGAAGTAAGGACGTTTTTGGCCTCGACATGTCCTATCCAGCAGTGGCGAAGGCTGGTTTTCCTTCATAGGGAAGCCTTAGCCTTTATAATAGGTAGGGGTCCTTCAAAAAGTAAGTGGTAAATGAAGCCGACAGGAATGGAGTTATAAGAACCCGGCGCCTCTGCTATCCAGTGTCCCTGGACCCTGGTGTATACGTCTATGGGTTAGAATGAGACATGGAGAATAGAGTGAAGGAGCACTTTCTCCATACATGAAAAAGTGTCCGTAAAAAGCGTTAGAAAGGGCTTAAAGTGGCCAAATTTAAACAGAGAATCAAATCTTATCATCTTCTTCGGTTGTATTTACAAAAATATTTTCGACTACGCGAGTAATTAGAATTATCATGTTTTCTGAATGAACTAAAGTCTACTAAAGCCGGTAAAAAAATTAAATGATTAACTCTCAGCTAACTTCACTCCATCTCTTATTGCTAACTTCATATTATACTACCTCTTCTGACTCTAGCGCCACTATGGCCAGTTTTGGAACTATTATTTGACTACTTTTGTCGAACACTTTTTAACTTTTCTGACTTAGAGAGATTGTCCTCCTTTACTGTATACTCCATGGAATGAGACGTAGACGATATTATGTTTACGTTTTTACACAATAGCCGCTGTCATAGACACTCTAGATTTGAATACATAATATTTAGATTTTTTTATTTATTTAAAAGTTAAGAAACTACAAACATCGGTAATGTACAGCTAGAATGCTAGATATATAGCTGATTGATGTAGATTTTTTTTGCTACCGACCTTAAATAACAAGAACAAAGAAAAAAAATGTGTGTACAAATTTCTTATGATATTTAAGATAATTGATAAACTATAATTAATCTAACAACTAAGTATACCTCGAGTGTAGTGATAATAATTATATTTAGGCTATATAGAATTTATAATTATAAATATTATAACATCCCATAAATAGGATTATTACTGTCTACACATTTATGTCAACTGGAGGTCGCCCATATTAATTTATATAATTTTTAAGTTTGAACTTTATATGGGGTTCTTTTGGCTGTTACATATAAAAATGAAAAAAAAAAGTTGGTGTTGTTGAGTTGGAGTTGAAAAAGTGACAGATTGAGAGACGTCAAGTCGACGTTACACACGGTAGTGTGTGCTAATAATCTGAGATAGTGTGTGTTCTTGTTATTTTTTAATTAATTTTATGTATTTCTCAGCATTATTTGAAAAAATATATCGGCATTCTGCGCTCCTACCTCCACATAACTTTAACTGTGTCAAATATCATACTCCTCCGGTCGCACAATTCTCGTAAAACTGTGGGGCACTGAAAGTTTTTGTTTTACTTATTAATATAACAATGATGATATTAATACTGTAGTAAAAGTTTGAAGAAAAGTAATCGATAATGAACTAACACAATATAAATTTAGTTACTAAGACTACGGATTACCATGATTTCTAATATTGCCCACTAAAAATATAATTTATAGTATTAATAAAAATATTTATGTCACGGATACACGAAAGCATGTTGTCTTTGTCTGTCAAGCGGCTTCTCCAACGTATCAGACAATGAAAGCAACAGGGATTATGTATCCGTGGTGTAAATGTTTTCATTTATAAGGGGGTTATAGGATAGTATATTGTACTTTAGTAATTTAAATGTATTATATACTAATTTTGAGTATGGATAATGGTAAATACTTAATTGATACTTAATGTAAATAGTTAATAAATCATTTTTAGGCTAACTCATGTTTTATTCAATACAATATTCCTAAAATGTTCAATAACAATTAAGAAACATTAAATTGTTTTAAATGAGCAAAATTTTTATATTTTCCGACCGAAAAATGCAAAAAGTGCAGTATTCAGTTGCTAAATTAAAAAGTTACAGGATAAAAAATTACTAAAAAAAACGACGATTTTTTTTGCTATGATTGAAAAACGAAAATTACTGTTCAGACACTTATGTTATTTGCGACATTTTTTGGTAATATAATGATATACATAAACGCAGTATTTAAGTTAGTAAAATTAATTTTGGATTTATCTTAATGCATTTTCAACAGCTGTGACATAAGTCGTGCATCGTTTCCTACTTAATGCACAGCGCTGCATCAGTCTCGCTGCGTCAATCTAGCTTGTCGTCGCGACTCTGTCGCCAAGTGTGCAAAGCTTTGAACAAAATATATGAAATTGTCGGCCGCAGCCTGTCGTCGCGTTCAGTCGCCGAGAATTGTTAGTTCTGTAGGATTTGAATTCATTTGCTCGCAAAATCGACCGAAAAACAACCAAGTTATATTTGCAAACGCGTCCACAATATTATCGGCAGACAGACAGAACCCATCGAAATCCAAGCGAAGCTACTTGCTCGTTCGGTTGTGTCAAATATTGTTAGATGGCGTCGCTGTTCGTTACATTACATTTGAAGTTAAGAAACTAGATGTCGCTTTTTTTGGGTGGCTTACAGCTAACAATAATATATGTTACCTCTTTTAATATAACACATCTATGGCATTTATAAGATTTACAAAAAGCCAAATACAAGCCTCCACGGATAGCAGTTTTATATGAACTAATCAAAAAAATAAAATTAAGGTTAATGTTAGTGTAATATTTATTACATACATTACATTACTACAAACTAGGGGTGTATCCAATATCAAGTTGGTTTTAAATAAAAATTTAGTACAAAAATACCTATATCAAATTACTAGCCGTTCCCGACAGACGTATGAATTAGAATAAATAAATAACTACCAACAATTACACCTACAACTTACACCTACTAACTACTCCTACACCTCCTACATACACCTACAATCTACACCTACTATTACAACCTACACCATACTTTATACAGAACCAATTTATTCTTTTTGTAAACAAAATAAAATTCACAAAATCATTGTGTCTCTGTATGTCAATAGTCAATCCACGGAAAATGAGACATTTTAACTGGTAATGTTATAGTGTCCTTATCAAAGGTTTTGAAACTAAAGATAGGCTATGACGTACGACATTTGACGGAACAAATTTTCATACAAGAAAAATTTACGCCATCTTGGTTTTCATCATACTGCAAATGTCAGCCATCTTGATTTCACCATACCTCAAATGTCTAAATGGCCCCAAAATCTCCAAAAGTGGGGCCGTTTAAGTGGGACAGTTTTCACCTCAACATGCCTCGTCTATAACATATAGATACGTCTATGGTACTCATATTTTTTGTTCACAAAAAAAAACTAAATTGGATCTGAAGTGTAATCCAAAGGCAAGACTTCGGCTAAACTAACTCCATAGGCCACTTAGGAGCGAAACGACATCACGAATCCACCTTCCTTAGCAAACATTATCTTCCAAATTGTATTGGAGGGTACTTTTGTGACATTACTTGACCTTGAATAGGGTTGCCACCTCCAAGGGCTGAGGGTTTACAAACGCAACGTGGACGTTAAACCCCTGCAAAGGAGATTCGTTTGTCATTTTCCGGTCTTAATATTATAAATACGAAAGCAGGTAAATCTGTCTAATACAATTTCGCCTAAACCTCTGAACGGATTTTTAATGGGTGTAGATGCAGGTGTAGCAGCAGAGAATAGAACTTGAGGGAGGATATAGGCTACTTATCGCGGCAAAATGTGCGGTTCCCGTACCATATACGAGATTCTGCCGGCAACGACTAGTTCTATGGTAAAGCTACATTTTTGAGCGACTAGGCCTTGGCCAATGGAATAGTACAAAAACCGGCCAAGTGCGAGTCGGACTCGCGCACGAAGGGTTCCACGTTTGCTGTATGAGAGCCGCACTAAAATGTTTGTATTATTCTGTTTTTAGTTGTTTTTCTTATTATAGCTGCAACAGAAATACATCATCTGTGAAAATTTCAACTGTCTAGCTATTACGGTTCATGAGATACAGTCTGTTAATGTTAACAGACAGTCAGACGGTCAGACGAACGGACAGCAGAGTCTTAGTAATAGGGTCTCTGTTTTATCCTTTGGGTATTTAACCCTAAAAAACATACATTCCCACGAATTGAGAACCTCATTTTGGATGTCGGTTAAAAGGGAGGGATTGTTTAGTTTAGGCCTTAGGGCAACATTTGTATACATTAATATCATAAAGAGGAAAGATTTTATTGTTGTTTGTTTGCATTGAAAGGGTCGAAACTACCGGACCGATTTTGATGAATTTGGTAGGTACCTATAGACCACTATTGCGTGCACGAAGTCGCGGGCAGTATCTAGTCATTATTATTTTGTTCGATATGTTTTGGAACTATCTCTAACCTGGATTTAGGGCAACCCTACCCTGAAGTGCTTTCAAAGGACCTCACCTTGAAACTGAAAAATTTATGCCAATTTTCTCGTCGAAAGTCCATTTCGTAAATTCTATTAGTTTCTACATTCTAAAGGGAATCGACAATTGTATTATGACATCTTTAGCGGGAGTATTGACGGAGTACGGCTTTTACGCTTTTCTTACCGTCTTTCGAAATACATACCCCACGGAGGTGCGGTGGGGATCCACGCGGACGAAGTCGCGCGAAAAGCTACACTATCTCTACTAGGTATAATAATATCATAAAGAGGAAATATTTGTTTGTTTGCATTGCATCTACTCCAAAACTAGTGGGACAGATTTTGATGAAATTTTTCACAGATATAGAATAGACCATGAGAAAGGAAATAGGCTACTTTTTATTGCGGAAAAATGTACGCTGTGGGTATTTTAGTTGCCCTAGGGGTGTGTTTAAACTGTGTTCACTTTCAGGTGGTTTAAAAATGCGACCATTTGGGCCAGCTGAAGATGACGATGATGAGGCTGGGTGTGTCTCAAACTCTGTCCGGGAAATTAATTAATATTTTTACAGTGCGACCTGAACCATTTGTTGCCGGCAGATGAGATACGTAGAAACTACGGACTTGGACTCCATTACAACGTACAAGGATGGCCATTGATCCTACAGAGATTGTCCAATATACCTTTGGTTGGATGCTCTAATATTATACCTAATAGGACACAACGGTGTTGACTGACGCGTTTTGTAAACAAAAATAATATAATAGTTTAAAAAAACTAAAAAAACACGCTTAGAAATTTTTTATCGGGTTATTGCATTGTCATCGGCCCTTAAGACGTGTGCAAAGTTTCAAGTTGATCAGACGTCTAGAAACCGGTGAAAATTAAGCTCAAAGATTCCGTTACATACAACGCTAATAAAAGCGTGTTAATAATAATTCGACCAAATTGACGTTTTGTACTTATTGTATTTCTTTCAAATTACATACCGTGCAATAACAAAATACAACGACACGTTTATTTGGTCGAATTATGAAACATATAAGCAACGTTACCACGTTATCCTTGGTTATCCTACAACATACTATTGTAAGCGTGAAAGTTTGTGAAGATGGATGCATGGATGGATGTTTGTTACTCTTTCACGCAAAAACTACTGAACAGATTTTGATTTAATTCAGTATGAGCAGCCTAGGCTCTGGATTAAAACGTAGGCTACCTTTTGTTCCGACTTGTGGGATACTTCATTTACGCGAGCGGAGCCGTGACAATATCTAGTAGTAAGTATATAATATGGGACATTTAAATTTGTGTTATTTGTCTTTTTGTTTACAAAAATATTAAATTAGATCTGAAGTTTGAATAAAATATTATTAGCGGAATATCTTGGCAACAACACATGGAACTCTCAAAATCATCTAGCAAATTCGCCATATAAAAGATTGTATAGAACATTGTGTCATTCGACCGCCCCACCAAAACGACTAGCCAACCGGCAGTCACCAGACCGACTAAGCTAAGACGGCCTTAAGCCATTAGCGTAGACCCATTCGATAAAAAAAATAAAATCGTTCGACCTTTTTTGCTCGTGCATCGACATTCAGGTGATATCGGACACCGGTGGTGCGTATAAGATGGACTTGTGAGCCATTATGCTTATTTTAACCTTAAATTTTCGGTGTAATAATTATATTTTTGTTCGTAAGCGTTAGTTGGGTAGATTTTATAACCTTTTTGAATAAGTGATATTTGCTGTTGTATAATTTTGAATGTAAGTTTCGTGTAGTTAAATAAAACAATTTTCCTTCTTATTCTTTTTTTAACAAACCATTACTTTAAGGCTTATAATATAATAATATAAGGGAAATGTGTGCCTATGTGGTATTGTGTTTCTACGAGAACTTATAGGCTATGTTTCTATATACCCTTCTAATTCTAAACTCTACCGAAATTTCAAGTTCTAGTTTTGATATTTTCTTAAATATTAAAATATAGCCCGAGTCCCAACATTTCGCAATATTCACCGAGGCGGTACAAGACAAATAGCTTTATTTCTTTCTTATATATTTATTATGGCTTTCATTATTATGGGCTTGCACACGAAATCATGGCGTCGCGTCTCAAAAAATTCGTTGCGTCGTCGGAAGCACTTGTGTTACAATCATTCATATCTTTTTTGTTTCTTATACCAATCGTTGTGTATATTATGTTAAATCGTTACTTCTGAAATAACTTGAGATTTATTTTCAGTCATGTGAAAATCTCAAGTATAAAAAATCAGGACAAAAAATATATTGTCACGTATAAAAAGCAACAAAAATATATCGTTATAACTTAAAAATTTGTACTTATTAAAATTTTTAGTTTGTACTGCAGGACGCTAAGCCGTCAAAATATTTTGGTATCTACTACAAATTTTCGAAAGACTAATCATTCAAAAACTATATGACCAGACATACCAATTTGAAAGTATTCTAAGTCTATTATAAAATATGTGAAAGACACATACTTAGACATTTTATCCTGAAAAGTACATTATTCCCGGGGGATACGGTATTCACACGGGCGGAGGCGCCGGCAAAAGCTAATCTTCTATAATACGATGTCTGTAAATATTTTATTTACTAGAATTTATTAAGGCTTGTATATAAATAAATAGCGCTGTACCGCAGCTTCGTGTGAAAACCTCTCTACCCTCATTTGCCGCGTCGCTGGTTTATTGTTATCCCTATTTTGTTTATGGCACAGTATGCTGAGGCCCTTATATTCTATCAGGAATATTATTTCATAATAAGGGCAGTCGGTAGGATGAAGCTAATTTTTCTTTGGTGTAAAAGTTTTGTCAAGTAAATATTGATGTTGCGTAGTGTCGAATATCACATTAGACGACCTCTGTGGCTCGTGGTTAGCGCCTTGGCGCCCAATACGGTGGTCGCGGGTTCAAATACCGCTAGCAAACAAAAAGTTTTTTGTGTATCCGGGTCATGAATTTGTGTTAAACGTATGACGTCAGTCTTGATATCATATCAAGACTGACGTAATCAGATTGACTACGTCAAGCGGAAGCGTCCTTAGACATTATTATTATCATTTTAACAAATTAGATCCCGAGCCAGATTTCAGTAAGAGCGTCTATAATGGGGGTGCCTTGTAAGAGGGCCTGCATGACGGCTGGGAAGACTTCCTCCCCGGCCAGAACCTTCTGGACGCAGTTCACGGCCTGGGAGAGGAGAGACTGCAGAAGCTCTGCAGTCGATGCGGGTGCCTCGCTTTGCGCCAACTCTTGGGGCGGCGGAGGAAGCACCGGAGGCTGTGGGTGCGGAGCAGCCGCGTGATTTGCGGGCTCCGAGGCGGATGCTATTTCCACGGCTGTGGTGGCCGCGGAGGTGTTCCTAGGTGTGCGCGGGGGGCATCGAGTGGCCCGCGTGAGGTCCGGCTATGGTGGAGCGAGCGTGGGTGGCTCCAGCTCCAGCTGGGTGCTGGCTACGGTAGAGGCGGCATCGCAGGGGATGGCCACAGGGGATGCGGCATCTTTTCTCCTGGTGCTCGGCTTCTTTTTCCTCCTGGAGAGCTGCGCGGGGGAGTCGGGAGCCGAGGGAGTGCCTGGGAGTATGGTCGTTCGCCTCCGCTATCAGAGATGTTGAAGTTGGCGGAGGAGGTGCGGCCTCCTGCACGGGGGGAGGCGGGTCGGAGTTTGCGCAAGGGGGGGGAGGAGCGGGTGTTGTCTGCTCGCAGTTTCCTTGCCTCCCTGCGGAACTTTGGGCAGTCCCTGCTGTTACCTGGGAGGGCCCCACTGCAGTTTGCGTAGGAGGGCTTCTCGGTAGAGGGGCGGGGGCAATCCCGCACAGAGTGTTCCCCGGCACACCGGACACAGACTACCTTACGGTGGCAGTTGTGGCTGGAGTGCCTGAATCGGAGACATCGGACCGCGGCCCCGCCAGAATTCGATGTAGATTCCCGGCATATACAGCAGTTCAGTGACTTTATATATGCCGGGGACGACATATATAAAGATCGAGACGATCTGGGGCCCGGACAATGCGGGCGAAATAGATGCATCCACCGGGTTCAGACCTCGCCGGAACTTTGGACACGTATTCCGTCACGTATCCTAATTCGGCGAGTCCGGCCTTGGTTTCCTCGGTGTCCGTGGCAAAAGGTAGGCCCCTAATTCCTACCTTGATTGCCCTGTCTTGCGGTAGCGAAAACGAGAACCAGGAGGCGTGTCCCTGCTTCTCCAGGTCCGTAAGGTATCTCTTAACGGTCCTGTATTGTCGACGATTTTCTCGGCGACCAGGGGCGGGTAGCGAGACGTAGTGGGGGGTGGCGACGTTTTAGTTGTCACCGACGCCGGAGCGAGGGGTCGGTATGTATCTACCTGTGAACTGGTGGCACTCACCTCGGCGTAGGACAGCTGGCGGTCGATGTACCTGGCCGGTCGTGGTGCATGTATATTGATTAAAGGTGGCAGGAAGGTAGGCGCGCGGTAGCGATACTCGCGCGGTGAATTTGAGCGGGTTTCTGTGGCCGCGGTGGGTGCGGCTCGGCGGTTGTCGCACGGCTGTGGGGCCGGCGAAGCGTCAGGCGAGCGCGGAGAGCTCGCGATGGGCTGGTGTGGACTACGCGGCTGAGCGGCCAGCGCGGCGCGGTGGTGTCGCGGCTGAAGAGCCGGCGAGGGGCGGGCTGAGCCTGCGGTGATGCGGGGTGTGTCCGCTTGAAGGACGTCGTTAAGTCCAGGGTGTGCGGCAGGCTGGCGAGGATCGCTCGCATGCGCAGTACGGCGCGATGCGCGCCTAGGTTTGGCCGAACCCTGATCGGCTGTGCGGGGCGGGGGCCCAGACTCGCCGCAGGCCGCCGTCGGGAGGCCCGCGCGAGAATGCCGAAGGCGACCCGTGGCGGGCGGTGTCCTGTCCGCACAAGCTAGGTTCGGAGAGCGGGCGGTGGTGCGTGCGGTCCGGGATCGAGCGTGAGCTGGACCTCGATGAGGCCGGGCTGTACGTCGTCTCAGAGTCCGCACGAGAGTTCAGGTGGTCGTGGCGTGGTAGCCACGTATCATGGTCTGTCATGTTCGACACAACATAAAAACACACAAGTCACACAAAACAGTCAGCACTGAACGGCAACAAGTGTACGTATCACAAACAAAAGGTACTCACACTTAAAGTGGACGAACGGAACACTAAGTGTACGCACACGAGACGGTACACACACTTAGGGGGGCTGTCTCCTCGTGACCCAACGTTGAGCCGAGACTCAACGGGAGGCCAAGAGCAGGGCAACTCCACAGCAAGGCGCAAATCCACACCTTATTCTAATGAATAAGGTGTGAATTGACGATCGCTATCAGGAGTTTCTAAGCACTGCACTAAAGGCGGGATCGACACGAAGGGGCGCGTAGGCAGGGCTACGAATACGGAACAAACAGCTAAACGCATACGCTACGGAGCGACTGAGAGCGCGCGCGCACTAGTGGAGACAGGACGATCCTTTAAAAAGTGTTGAATGGAGATAGGTACATAAATGTTCTAGAAATACCTAGTCATTTGGGTTGACGCGATTAAAAATTAGAAAGAAATAAAAAATATTGCCCATTTCTTTCTCGCAAAACGATTTGTGATGTCACAATCTGCTACCGCCATACATTGTATACTGACAAATGTATGGCGGTCGCACATCATGACGTCACAGGCCGATATATCGCTCCCTTTCTTATTGTGAATTTAAATTGTTTGAATCTTCGTTATTTTTTTAAATTCACAAAAATCGGTTTCAGATTGGATATTAACATGTTGTCTAACATCGAATAGGCGAAAAAAAAAAATTTGGTCAACATGCCTTTTGTTTTATGAAAAATTGGAATACGAAATAATAGGCCTAACTTTTCGAAACGTCTACTTAATTTTTAACCCTTACTTACGCCACGGTTACAAGTGGGTCTCGAGACGAACTCGAGACAACCTATCCAAGGTCACAACTGTTCTAACAGTCAAGGACCTAGGTTTCAGGTTTAAAGTCATAAGATTTCTTAGAAATTATAGTCAAGTTCAAGTAGAAGTTAATATACTTTAACATGATAGACACGAGTACAGATGGCGACTACAAACTATAATCATCTGATCATAAACACAGTATTTGCCTGAGTCCCTTGCTTTTAAAACGATACAAATGTACATTAGCATTTTATAATTATGTAATTATGATACAGTTGAGTGAATAATGAAACGTCAATATTGGCAGATTTGTGGTCATTTTTGATATTTTCAATATGGCGGATACTACATGGATACTACTATTATATTAGTTATTTAATTATTTGTAGATGTTATTTACAATACATAGGTAATGGGGTATGCTCTGTGAATAACATTAGTATTAGGTTGTTACATATGAAATTGGCGTTATGTCGTACTGGCCACTTTGATCTCAAATATATCTTCTTTGGTTAGAAATTCCAATTTTAATTTTTCAAAAAAAAAAAAAACGACTTTATGTTCCTCCTTCACAAAACACCAATTTCATATGTAATGACTTAATATAATATAGTCTACCTATTTCAATTTTTTGTTGACGTGATTCGCCACCGGTCACGTAGGGTTCTCGCGAGGGCGAGAAGTGGGCTTTAGCAGGGGAGCCCAAGAAGGGATTTTCGATGTAACTATAACGCTTTTATATTAAAATAATATAGGGATAATATATTTCCACATAGACAATTGAAATTTTCTGTTGCCGTTATAACAACAAATACCATAAATATAATAAAAATAAATATTTAATAAACGTTATTTTTTGCCGTTTTGTACGGAACCCTTGGTACACGAGTCTGACTCGCACTTGGTCGGTTTTATTTATGATAGTCCTAAGCTTGGAAAGGCTGCGACCGCTCATCGCAGCACTAAAGTAAAATAAACACTTTTTTTTTTCTTCCTATTATCGCTCGAGTTCATCATGAGCCAGATTTGCTCTGTGGCCTCTGGCTATCATTATGTTTCAAAATAAAATAGTTGTTAAATTACTCTCAGCTCAAAAGTTTTATTCACCTCCGAATTAAAGTTCAACTTTGAAATGGCCGCCAAAAGTTGTAACAAAATGGCTGCATAAGCAGCTGTGAAGTTTTTATGAAAAACAATTTTAAAAGTACATTAGGGAAAACGTTTTGGGTAGGTTTTTGTACAGCTTGACAAAAAAGAGTATGACGCGGTAACATCTTAATATTTTATCCTAATTAGATTGGAATGATCAATGACATAATATTACCTATATAAAAGATGATACAATCCATAAATATTGTTCCTACCAGTGACACAGATCGAAAAGGAACAGATAAACAGCTACATAGTAAGCTCGCGATTTGATTGCACTACTACAAGCCTACGGTGAATGTATGCGTGTCCACTAGTTTATTATCGCGTACGAGGCAAGAGTTAAAAGCCAGTGGGGGGCCGTCGAAAAGTCGTCATTTTCAAATTTCGCTTAAGAGTTTTAATGTCATGTGAGATTGACAATTGTTCGTTGTCATGATGTATAATAATATATAATAAGTTTTTGGTACCTATTATATATGTGTCGAATTAATGTTCAAAGATCTTATTAATATGTATTAGAAAATAAAAACATAGACACAAATAACATAATACTAAACAAAAATATGGTTAGAATATGGTATTGTAATGCGTGCATTAAAAATAATAGAATAATTAATAAATATATCTGTTATTTAACCATCCCAAGGATAATAATAGCTAATTGAATGTTTAATTTTCTTGTAGATGTCTCGCTTTATTATAAGGGCGTCCATGGGTAAAATATTTACTCTGTGGTTCCTGCTGTCACCGCGTCATACTCTTTTTTGCCAAGCAGTAGGTCTACTACAATTTGTATGAAGAAGGGTATCATTTAAATACCTGCTATATCGATATTTTCGGAATGAACAGAATCTTACATGATTGAGAAGATATTTATTTTTATTTTTATGAAATGAACCAGGAAACGAGCAGACGGATCACCTCATGGTAAGCGATTACCGCCGCCCATGGATACTCGCAACACAGAGGAGTTACTCTCCAGTCTACTTCTGGTGGTGGTGGTAAAAAGTCAAAGTCTCTCCTGGGTACGTCAGGTGAGTGAAGTAAGCAGAAAGGTTCACTACTCGCTGCACACGTTGAATTGCCTCCAAAACTTTTTGCCTATAAACACCAAAATTTTCCTTGTCCAGACACTCATCTGTTATTATATTACTCATTATCCTTGACTATGCCGATTCCTGCTACTTAGACGCTATCGAGGACCTGTTAACTAAACTGGAACGTTTACAGAATATCTGTATTCGTTTTGTGTTTGGTCTAAGAAAGTTCGACCATGTTTCAGCCTTTCGATCGAAACTCAAGTGGCTCCCTATCCGCCTTCGGCGCAACACCCATATCCTCTATTTACGTTTATACATACACTCGAAAAACATAACCTGCCTTTTGGCGCAGTAGGGTCCATTATAAAAAAAGTTTTCACAACGCATATTAGCAAGCTGTAACCAGAAAATTTTGGCGGGAAATTCTTGCATTCGTCATAAAAATCTTGCATTCCTTTGATAATAAATATACAACACAGCGTAAAAAGACGGCGTCTTAACAATTCCTTTGCTTGAAAATAAAGTTGGAAAAAAATAAAACGTCAAAGTATAGTGTATCAAAGGAGTATTTTCAAAGGCAAATCAGCGGTTTCTTGATTGGCAAAGTAATGAACTTAGAATGTAAATTGTATTATGAACTGAAAAGTAGACTTTTAAATTGGCTTGTTTTGGTTTTGGACTCTTGACTCCTGAGTCCTGGCTTTATAAGTAATAGAGGAGGAGTTGTTTATTTTATCATCAGAAAATTTACAGAACTGACTTGCTAATTGACTAAATATATCGTTATTTTATTAATTTTGAGCGTCTTTTCCACTCCCGTCATAGACCTTCAAGTTATAGACGAGGCATGTCGAGGCAAAAAGTGACCTATTATCTTATAATTTGACATTTACTTACCGCGCTTAAATTAGCCTTAATATCGCGCTTAATATAGCCCAGTAGCACAGATTACACTTTCTTTAATAATTCGAACAGATGAACAGCTACGTAGTTAGCTTTCGATTTGATTGCACTGCTACATACATACGTTGTGTCCACGATTGTGTGGAAAAATTGTGGGAAAAGTTGTAGGGGACGTCAAAATTTGGATCGATTTGGTTCGTTCTATGAAAGCTGTTTTTCTGGATGTTTTGAAATCATTGACTCGCAAAGTAAAATGGGCCGCCGTGCTGAGAGTACGATATTCTTTCTACCTGACGTTAGTAGTTAAGAATCTTAGCGCCTTATTATCCTTTTTTTCCAAGCAAATTTAGCAGACGTCAAAATATGGTTTGCTTGGTGGTAATCTTAGAGCATAGCGATTATCATCCGCCGTTTTACTGCGAGACCCTAACAACGTATTTTTTTTTTCAACACATTGGTTCGGACACAGAATTGATGAAGGTTTTAAACAAAAACCATACCTGTAAGAGCGCCATGCGGCGAGCGGCATGGCGGGCGACGGCGCGCGCAGACGGGCGTTATAGTCACTGGTTGACACAATGCACTCCTCTTAAACGGTGACATTGGCCTTGGAAGAAGAGCACACATGGGAGGAACACAAAAATATATAGGATTTAAATGTTTAAATTGAATAGGTACTCCTATTGTTTTTGTTAAGTTTCTTTTATATGTCTGTCAAAATGTAGGTACGCTCATCTGTCTTAGCTGTGCCCGTCTTCTCTTCATTGTCTTTTTTATGTGTAGTGTGTAGTCAAGTAAAATTTTGAATAGATGTTTATTTATTTTATTGATTTGTTTAAAAGTTTTTGTACTTTCCATTTTTGGTTGTGATTTTAGTGGTTTTTCTCATACGATGTACGATTTACGACTTTATTGCAATAATTGATAGAAAATAAATGTAATTTGTTTATCTACGTAAAGCTTTAACAAAAGTGGGATGTGGATGGATTGATTGATAATTAGACATCTCTTTTTCCCCCATTAAAGCATGTGTCGTAAGGGGAATAACGAAAAATATAATACCTAATTGAAATGTCTTCTTCTGCTGCTAATAGCCGGGTATCTATGCTATTTTGTGGTTATCATTCTGAGGCTATGGCGCTCACGTGTGCACGCCGACGCTCGCCGCCACCGCGCCTCTCCGCTTGCCGCCGTGTTCGGGGCAGCAACCTAAAGGGTCAAACGCCCTTTTCCTTTAATTTATAGCAATTTTATTCGCACATTCAGATTTTCTTAGGGTTTCATTTTTTATTAGTGTGATTTTAGATATGTTATCGTAAAATACGTAATGCAGTCGACCATAGATCATAGTAAGTCGTAGACATGTTGAAATAATTGATTCAGTTTATTTTCTTTACTTCAATAAAACAAACGAAAGAAGCAAAAGAAATAAGAATGTCGTTTACATTTCTATGAAAAATAGCAGCTATATTAGTGCCCGTAGCCACCTGCCACATAAGTAAAGTGTAAATAAGTAGGACTTAAAACTATTAAAAACACTTTAAAATTTTGAGAACAACATTACAAACATACGTTGAAACAAATTAGGGTTCCGTTTTTGTTTTTCCTGCACGGAACTCTAAATACGGACCTTCTCCTTAGAGCAGGTGTAAACAAACATTTGGGTCGAACGGAACCATAGAACATAGAACAAGAACACAGGCCTTCTCAAGTAATAAATAAACACTTTATTTCTTTATTTACATTTTTTTTTTAATTTCAGAAGAAATAAAATGCCTAATGTAAAAAAAATGTACTAAGTGAAACATCTTGCCTGTAATGCAGTTGTAATTTTGCAGATTTGCAGAGAGTCAGATTTTAATGAATAATAATATAAGTTATGTATTATCATCTATATATATGAAAGGAGATGTCCTGACTGACCACTGACTGATTGACTGACGCTCACTCAGCCGTAACCGCTTATGGTAGAAACGTGAAATTGGGACAGAAGTTTTAATTTATAATTTAGACACGCACTATGAAGACCCTTAAAGGGTGGAATTTTTCAAAATGTCTTCATAGGGGTAAAATAGGGGAATAAATACGTATTTCAGGGCTTAATAGAATTCACCCTCTGAGGGTGTAAAATAATGGTTGTATGCCTATATTTAACAGCCTCCGTGGTCTAGTGGTTACTGGTTAGAGCTTGGCTCTCGACTCGGAGGTCGTGGGTTCGATTCCCGCATTGGAACAAAAAAAATGTTGTTTCCAAGTTTGGTTAGGACAATTCAGGCTGATCACCTGATTGTCTGACAAGAAAGATGATCCATGCGTCGGATGGGCATGTAAAAAGTCGGACCTGCGCCTAATCTCTCGCCAGTCATGTTGGTTATCCGTCCCACTGGGTTACGAGAGTAAAAGGAGGAGAGAGTGCTCTTGTGTACTGCGCACACACTTGGGCACTATAACATAACTCCTGCGTAGCTGGCCTGGTTTCAATGAAACAGGCCACCGTCACCGAAATCGGTGTGGGAGCTATTATTTATATTATATTCGCAATAAGTTTGTGGTGAGTCATTGCAAATGTCAAAAGACCAATGACGCTTAAGCCGTGTTCACATTAACCGATTAAAGTAAGCCAGTTTGACCTTAGGCGTATATGTTATAGGCGAGGCATTTCAAGGCAAGAACTGTTCCCACTTAAATGGCCCCACTTTTGGGGACTTTGGGCCCATTTTGACATTTGAGGTGCGGTGAAATCAAGATGGCGTAACTTATTCTTGTACGAATATTTGTTCTGTCAAATGTACGTCATAGCCGCTCCTATTTTTTGATATCTGTGATATTGACAATTTTTGATGACTCACTGACAACACAGTGCTATCTGCCGCCATTTTGCCGAATTCTTAAGTTGACCATGTCTGACTCTTTCTTAACTCACCAGAAGGGTTGATTTTGTCAATTATGTGTAGTGTTTTTGTGCAGTTGATATATCACACGAATTTATTATGGGACCGTCCTTTTTTGTCGATTCACATTTATTGTGGACTCAAAATGGCCGAGGACGACTTTTTGGTTCAAGTTTTTTTAAGAAGACTAATGTAATATCCCCAGGAGCAGTGGCGTGGGGTTCCTATAACTCAATTTCTATCCGCTTCACTTGCCACTTACCTTTTGATGACCATGATAAATGAACATGAACCAGCCTTCGCCATTGCAAGGAGAAAAGTTTTTGGAGAGCCTCCACACAAATAGATAAACCCTATTGCTGACACTATATAATGATCCGGAATCCAGAAATTCGGATTCGGAAGACCCGGAAAATTCAGAGCACTGAAAATAGAACTCTGCACTAAAACAGTAGAGCTGAAAATCGAACACACAATTGTTGAGTCGGAGTTTTGCTGGGGAATTCAATGTGTGACGTTATTGTTTTTGTATTTCTTCCATCCATCAACAGCCTCCGTGGTCCAGTGTTTTAGAGTTTGGCTCTCGACTCGGAGATCGTGGGTTCGATTCCCACATTGGAATAACAAAAAATGTTGTTTCCAAGTTTCGTTAGGACAATGCAGGCTGATCACCTGATTGTTTGACAAGAATGATCATCATTCTTGTCAAACAATCAGGTGATCAGCCTGATGATTCATGCGTCGGATGCGCTCGTATAAAGTCGGACCTGCGCCTGATGTGTCCTTGTGCTCCCCTCCAAAACTCCCTAGGAACTTAAAAGTTCTACCATTTTACTGAATCGACTGACTTGACTCATTGACTGCACTGACTATTTATTTGGACTAGACTTTGGACTTGACGATTTAGAAATACGGTGTTGAAAAGTTCAACAAAAATTCTATTTTCCGCCTTTTTAACTTGACACTGGCAAATGGTTATAAACTGACGCCATTTATGATATGAAGACAAAAAGTATCGAGTCAAATGTCCATGTCATATGTCGTATATGCTCCACACTCGACACTTCGATTTTTAACTCTATTGTATTAATACAGAGTTCAATTTTAAATGATCTGAATTTTCCCGGGCCCATCGGATTCCGGATCATATGGTCCCAGCTTTAGGTCTAGTCATTCGTGCGGAGTGTTAAGATATTATGACACCACAGATAACTGGATGAAATAATGCATGCGTTGTGTTTAGCCAAGTGCCCCGTTGTTGGGGCCCAAAGAATAGGTTAAAAATGCGATATTATTGTTTGCCGTTTTTTATTCCCTACAAAACCTAATTTTCATTCTAAATTGCGAAAGTAATTATGCTATTTTTAATCCAATCACACCTAAACCACTAAACAGATTTTGATGAGAATTGGTCGTTTTTGGTCCGCTGTTTTAAAAAAAAGTGGCGAATTTTTTAATTCACAAATTTTGATTTCTCGTAATTATTTCAATTCAGATCCATGAGGAAGTGGAGATAATCAATGAATTGTTTTATCATATTTAATATGAATAATCGTTGAAATGAGTTAAAATATCTCAGCGTTTACTCAACCTACGACGGATACGCGACCTATGGCGTTGTAGTCCAGATGCAATCGCGATTGCATCTAACACAATTTTATCTTTCGCCGCCGTAGCTAATTGTTCAATAGTAATATCCCCATGTCCTTTGTGGTACAAAAGCATACAACACGGAGAAGGACATAGGAAAATTTTCAACGGCAAAATGTACGGCTTTCGCGCGATAAGCGATTTCTGTGCGAACGAAGTTACGGGCAACATCTCGTTGTCTATGAATGAGTGAATGAATGTTAATGTGAATGAACTAGACAAGATATTGTCCGTGACTGCGCGCAATAGGAAATCGCGCGGGAACCTCGATTCAAAAGTACCATAATATGTCCTTCCCCGTTCCGGGAGCAAAATTCATCAAAATCGGTGCAATAGTTTCGGAGCCTATTCAATGCAAACAAACAAAAAAATCTTTCCTCTTTATAATTCTATTGAAATCTCGTGGGAACCGTACATTTTGCCGGGATAAAAAGTAGCCTATGTCCTTCCCAGTGGTTTACTCTATATATCTGTGCCAAAATTCATCTCAAGAAAATCGGTCCAGTAATTTCGGAGCCTGTTCATAGCAAACAAACAAATAAATCTTTAAAATATTAGTAGGTATATAATAAAGATAAATGATTTTTATAGGTATATAATGTTTTATAATTCATCATTCTTACGCTATAATATGATTAAATAAGTCGATAACTCATCCACTGCTTTTACGCTAATCATTTAAAACACTTTACCCATAAAAATACCATAACATTTCTCCTGATACAGGTAAATAGATATTTATTATCCGGCTTTTTACTAAATTGTGAAATATTGAGCATCGGGAATGTCTTGATAATGTTTGGTGTATTTTTTAGAAAGGCTTTTTTCTTTTTTTTTTAATACTAAGACGGGAAAATAGTGCGTGCATCTTCATGGCAAGCTATTACCGCTTATGAAAATCTGCAATATGATAACGCTTTAACGCATTAAGGCCAATTAAAAGTTGAGAGGCTCTTAAGTCGCATGCTGTCCTTGTCATCCTGCAAACGGAGTCAGAAACAATCCGGGACTAAATCACCCCTTTAATAACATAAAGAAGCGATAGAGAATTCGAAGTGCCAGAAAGGAGGTCGGATTCGAACCTGACCCTTGGAACTAAAGCAATATACAATCAAAACCAAGACGATTCTTCTTTCTATAGTACTTTCTATGGCTCAGTGGTTGAGCGCTCAAGTGTTCAAGCCGGAGGTCGCGGGCTCGAATCCCTCCAGAGAACAAAAAGTTTTCCATGTTCCAGGATCGTGGATGTGTATTATGTGTGTAATGTGATAAAAATCTTAAATAAGTATGTGTATAAAAGTAATACATATATTTCCACTGTCTCATGTCTGGTAGCCGTAACACAAGTTCTTCGAGAACTTACAACGGGATTGACGTGGTGTGGAAGCGTCCATAGATATTATTATTATTGTAATATAAAGAGGCTATGGTGTCCCCCACATATTTAGGCGTGTGGGTTCCTCGGGCGTGTGAGAAGCGCGCGCGCCGCGAGCTCGCTGCGTGAGCGTCGCGGCCGGTTGCGGCCACCACATTGGCTACATTGGCCGCCCTGTGACTGACGACCGAAACAGTGGCGGAGACCGAAGTAGGGGTAAGAACTCACGCGAACGCCGCGTGCGCTCTCCACACACGCCGCTGAGCAGCAAAACGCGACGCTCACGCAGCGCGTTCGCGGCGCTCGCGCTACTCACACGCCCGAGGAACGCGCACGCCTAATGTGGGGTCAGCTTATCTTGTACCCACTTACTAAAATGGGGGTATCTTTTACCCCGTTTTTCCTTCACTAGAATCATCAACCTCAACATTTCTCGTAATAGCACATTGTCATTCGTCAAATGTGAGCGAGATATACATATAGCTAGAGCGAGATAGTTATACATATAGCTGGAGGGAGACAGGTATAGATATAGTGCGGGTGCGAGCGAGACAGGAGCTCGCGTTGTCCTCATCTCAATATTGAGATTAAAAGTGACGCTTCGCTTGGCGCAAATTATTAGAGATACGGTGGGCAAAAAAGTCTGGTTTTGTTTGATATATAATAAACTTTGGAGTTAGGTATTGTAGATTGCATTCATGAGTATTAACATAATTAACCAAATACGTTTATTTTATTCTAGACGAGGCATGTCGAGGCAAAAAGTATCCACACTTATACTGCTTCTTTTGGTGTTATTTCACAGAGCAGTTGAGGTTTGACACTTATCATCTTGACATTTAATTATACACACTTATCCTTCACAGAAAACTAGCGTGAAGTAACGCTTGTGTTTCGCCAAGTGATTGATTTTACCGGAAGTCCAAGGGATTTTAAGGAGTTCACAAGTGTAACTCTGGTGTTGTGAGCGTCCATGGGCGGCGGTAATCGCTAATCACCATCAAGCGATCGGTCTGCTCGTTCCAAGTCGTAACGAAGAATTTCGTTCAATTCGATGTATCGTATTTTCGTATTTCACTCGCTGAATCGAAATATACAATTCTAAGCTCAAAGTTAGCTCGTATTATTGAATTATGCCATTTTTAATATTCAATGGAATAGTTCTATATAATTTTACTGTTATTGGATGATTTATGCAATATTCTCCGAGCGAGAAGTAACCACTCTTGAAATACTGTAGTGCCTGGGACAGTTGGCTTTTTAAATGTCGTATTGCCCAAGCACATATGGCATTCTCACAACACAGTCCGCCTAGTCCAGAGGAATGACTGGTCAATACGTCTGGGGCCAACCATGTGCGGGTTTTCTCACGATGTTTTCCTTCACAGTTACAGCGTCCATATAATGTACTGGAGATCTGAAAAAGTCTCATTGGTACACGCCACAACCTGGGAATCGAACCTGCACTCTCTCGAGTGCGAATCAAACGGTCTAGTCAAACCCACTAGGCCACGGAGCCCTCATAATATATACTTTTACACTCTTATAACAATAATTCTAAATATTTTGTGAAACGCCGTATAACGTTTTTTTGTTACTTTGTTATGTATTTATCTGTGCTGTCTAAAGTGTAAAAACATAATTTGTTTTTTCGTGTTCAAACATTAGATTTCAAAGGGCAATAACATCAGATTTTTATAAGCTTTTTATTATTACAACTTCAAATTCAAGCTGAATTTTACGAACATCTAAGGAAGATATAATAGCGCTGACAAGCTTTCATGCAGCTCATTCAATTTGCCATCCAGTTTATTTACAAGGACAAGTAAAAAAAAAAACACATAAAATATTTATGTTGCGGACCGTACAAAGTACTAACGTCAGTGAGAACGATGCTGCCGACGTTTTTGCGCGCCGTACCTCTGACACAGCCACCTTTTTATACTGAATACGACGATGTTGACTCCCTAGATATGCTTCACTTGAAAAGACTTGAAAAGCTTTTGTTTTGAATGTAACATTATCCCGCGGCTCCGCTCACGTAAATGAAGTATCCCACGGGAACACTGTACCTTTTCCGGAAAAAAGTAGCATATGTTTTAATCCAGAGCCTATATACTACTACTATCTTACAAAATTTCATCAAAATCTGCTAAGTACTTTTTGCGTGAAAGAGTAACAAACATCCATCCGTCCATCCGTACATCCTTCCTTGCCAAGTTTTACATTTTAATTGTAGTACTAGGATTGTAATTTACTTTTTCGTATTAAATAGTAGGTAATATTTTAAATTATATATTTTTTAACAAATTGAGATCGGAAAACAAAATGAACCTAGCTAGTAGGTTTCAATTTATTACTACCTAAGTAAAAAAGTAATAATATTACCATTAAAATATTACAAAAATGTTAATACTTTTTTTTACTTATGACGGATTGGATCTACACTTGTGTGTCCGATTTTCAGCTCTATTGTATTGGCGCAGAGTTCTCAACGCTCTGAATTTTCTCCCACGTTCCGGATTCCGGATCATATAGTCTCAGCATATGAGATAAGCTTTTGGCAAAAGAAACCTATTAGATATTATATTATTTGGCCTTATTTCGGAGTTGCGTCCAGTACAACGCACATCAGTGTTCCCGCCATTCTAGTTCGAAGAATACCTTTTACTTTTTCGAAATGACGAGTTGTTCTGTAATCTGTATCCATGTTTCACAGACCCAATTTAATTACGTGACATTTATCATCCGATGCAGGTTATTGTGGATTTGGATTTGGTTGTTGTGGCTCCGCCTGCGTAAATCCAGTATCCCACGGGAACGCTGTACATTTTCGGGATAAAAAGTAGTCTATGTTCTAATACAGCGCCTAAACTACTACCGTACTTACCAAATTTCATGGAAATCCGTTCAGTAATTTTTTTGTGACAGAGTAACAAACATCCATCCATCCATCCTCACAAACTTTCACGTTTATAATTAGGAAATGTAACTTTTACATGGATTCAATTTTCCTACTTGAAAAAAATCTGGTGTTTCCTACAAACGCGCTATCTATGCTATAGCTATATATATCTCTTGAAAGTTTAGCCACTGACTGAAAAAACACCATGTATGTTATAGACGAGGCATGTCGAGGTCTGTGTTTTCTGGTCTGTTATTCCTTCGGTCGAGTCAGCCCATTCGTGCCGAAGCTGTCCTACGGTGACACCTTACAGTAAAGTTTATTCTGTCGTAACTACCTGCAGTCCTGTACCCTGGGCGTTTGTTTGTCAGGCCGGTTTTAATTGCAGCTCCAAAACTTGTCAACCCTATATCCATTATTCATGTAAACCGCTACTAGACGAAACTTGTTAGCCTTACAAGCACTGACGTTATAGAGCTAGGGATGTCGCAAAATGTAATTTAAGTTATTTAAATTTTTGAATATTTTAAAGTCAGGACAACCTGTGTCGGGCTAGAATCTAGATAGAATCCCACGACGGAAACAGATAGGCGTTATAAGTTTATGAGTATGTCTATCCGTGGCATCGTAGCTCCCAAACGGATGAACGATTTTGATCTACTTTTGACATTGGAAATGTCTTTTCGTTCGCTCCAGTGTTAGGCTCCGATTACATGAAAAAGTGCGATCCCCTTATATCTCAGAGAGTTGTGAAGATATGATATTCAAAAAAGGGCTCAAGAGATGCGTATTTACGAGAGTTGCAAAGTGTAATTCAAGAAACTAAAAGACGAAAAAGTTATGGACAAAATAGTGAAAAAAAAAAATGTTTTTTTCCGAATTTTTGATTTTGGCCCTTGATATTTTGGAAACCAGAAATGATATCATAAATTTGAAAGAAAAAAAACTCCTCTGGACAATTTAGTCAGCTAAAATTTGAGCCTAAAACAAAGATGATCAAGCTAGGGCTTGCCCTGTAGCCTAACCTTTTTGAAAAAAGTCAAGTTTTTTCGAATTCCTTTCATTTCGATTCATTTCCAATGTGCTCGATAGTAGTGTGAGGCACGAAATCTGTAAATTTTTTTGTTTATTTGAAAGCCGACATGATCGAGAGTGTACTTAGCTATAACTCATCATCATCAGCTCGCTCACTGCTTAGGAATTCGAGGGTTACTTTTAATTTTGTTAATGACTGTGTCAAAATAGTAAGTTATTATAATAATTATTGCAATACAAAAAATTGCAAAAACAGTCAATACATTTTACATAATATTACATACCTTCGTAAGCCCTAACCCAATGAGACTTTTATATATCTTCAGTCGGCTGCAATGACTGAAAAAAATATTTTTTCTCACAAGTAAATTATTAGCAACTAGCTTAATCCCGCGGCTCCGCCCGCGTAAACATAGTATCCCTCGGCAATACTGTACTTTATCAAAATAAAAAGTAGCCTATGTTTTAATCCAGAGCCTAAACTACTACCATACCGAATTTCATCGAAATCCGTTCAGCACTTTTTGCGTGAAAGAGTAACAAACATCCATCCATCCATCCTCACAAATGTTCACATTTATAAGACTAGTAGGATGTTGCTGAAGAAAATTTAATAAATTTTTTAATAATCTATTGTAATATCTGCCTGTATATTTGCATTTAGCATTTGCTTAAAAAGAAGCTATAGTTTCTTTTCAAGTTTAACCATAAAATATTTAAAAAAATTAAAGTCATGGAATACCACATCCACAATTTATCTGCTGGACCGTTACCGGTTTTAAGCGGATCGAAGCGGATTTTTCCGGTTCTAACCAGATTTTAGCGCCTCAGATGAGGGCTTATAAGGGACGAAATTAAATAATCCTCTTGCGATACAATTTTTAATTTGTAATTGGTTTTTAGTGAAAAATATTAGGGTCGTGTTACGATATTTTTCAACTTTTGTAATGTCTATTATTATTGCGACAACAGTATTTCTGCATTGCATATTTTTCGCCCGGTTTAGGGTTCCGTAGTAACTACAAGGAACTCTTATAGTTTCGCTCTGTCCGTCCGTCCCTCCGTCCTCCCTTGCTAACTTCGGTAACCATGAATATGAATAGACAAAATTTTGTACACTTATATTTTGAATCTAAATGTAACATCATAAAATAATTATGTAATGAGGTTTGGCTCCTCATACATGAAAAGTGGGGATAAAATTATTTTTTTCATCCTGCTCCACCGTGTGGGCTATCTCGAATAGGTCTTTTTAGGGTCCCGCAGTTCACGTCTGGGAACCCATATAGTTTCGTCATCCGTCCGCCGTCTTCGGCTTACCGTCCAAACGGTGAGTGCTAGAAATATGAAACTTTGCATGGTTATGTATATTTACCACGCTGATCTTGATTCGTGATTTTTTTTGCATTTTGTTAACGTAATAAATACACATATCAATGCAAAGTTTCATCTTTCTAGCACTGACCGTTTGGACGGTAAGCCGACGACGGACGGACGGACACGACGAAACCATAAGGATTCCGGTACGTAAACTACGGAACCCTAAAAAGTGAACTGACCCTTAAGCGAAGTCGTGAGTGACTTCTAGTAGATACACAGTACACAATAAAGTCAGTAAGCCAGGACTGATGCGGTCAAGTGCAGTCCCTCACGCGAAGGTAATATACGTGTCGATACTGGCGAACAGCGGCAGGCGTAGAGACGCATTACTTGTAAATTGTTTATAAATTACTACTTACTAGCATTTGTCACTATCGGAGCAATTGCTAATCCGTAACTGTTTCATCCAATGCATGATCTATGAACTAATTACTCAACACAAATGAAGTATTTTGCGTTTTTGTAAGAGACTTCGTGTGTTACGCGAAGAAAAAAATCTAAATATTGTAGTAAGTCCATTGAGGTTATTAATAGCTAGTCCTTTTAAATTTTAATATAAACGGCGATTCTGTGGCCTTTATAAAGACAAAAGTACGCACAGTCTGAATGTGTCACCATCATAATTATTAGCAACAAAAAAACGTTTTAACTTCATTTGCCATCATGAGTGAGACGTTATGTAATGAAAACTTAATGCTTAAAAATTGTAAGCAACTTTATTTACAGATAAATATTTTTTAAAAATGTATGGACTAATACTAAAACGTCACTGTAGGAGTATACAATAGATTTAGGAGCCATTTAAAGTTGAGCGTAGCATATTCAGCCGTCGGATCATTTTTATGTATTTATTTATTTAACACCTATTAAACTTTTTTCACTTACCGGCCCAGGAACGGCGCGGTGATGGCATATGTGATCAGCCGGAGCAAGGTGCCGGGCTGGTACCGGGCCGGCAAGTGAAAAAGCAGCCTATATTGAGCCTCTCCACATCTTCCCCTGTTCCGCACACGACCACGCTTGCAATAAAATGGACATTAGCGCTGACGGACGGCCGTATCGGGCTCATTGTGTCGCCGCGCCATCTTCATTGGCAAATACAGATAGTACGGACAGGAAAAACGAATGTTATCTTCAGATACATAGCTGTAGTACAGCTGGAGAAGCTATGCATAGCAGTTCCATCGTCCTCATAATTCATCAATAATAATAATAATAATAATAATAATAATAATAATAATAATAATAATAATAATAATAATAATAATAATAATAATAATAGTAATAATAATAATAATAATAATAATAATAATAATAATAATAATAATAATAATAATAATAATAATAATAGTAATAATAATAATAATAATAATAATAATAATAATAGTAATAATAATAATAATAATAATAATAATAATAATAATAATAATAATAATAATAATAATAGTAATAATAATAATAATAATAATAATAATAATAATAATAGTAATAATAATAATAATAATAATAATAATAATAGTAATAATAATAATAATAATAATAATAATAATAATAATAATAATAATAATAATTATTATTATTATTATTATTATTATTATTATTATTATTATTTGTTTCTCCCAAAATTACAATGTAGTAATTTGTGGGAGACTTGAAGACAAACTAAGCCTAAGCCTGTATATTGGTACCCCAGGCATTAAAATTTAAACAATTAAACAATTAAAATTAAAAATCTATTTTACTTTTTAACTTAAAATTAAATGCTGTATTATAATATTTTATTTATACGTAGCTTATTATATTCGTCGCGGAAAAAGATTTTCAGTATCTTGATAACTTAGGGTAATTAGCCAGCGAGTAACTTTTTGTTTGCACTTAGTTTTGTTTTCGTGGTAAATTGATAAAATTTCATTTACCTTATTATACATGAAACTACCAAGGAAACAGAAAAATCTTTGGGCAAAAGTAGTCTTAAATATAATATAATCTTCGTTAGGGCATATCTTTAATCTACGGCGAAGATTATGTTTTAATTCTCTATCATAGTCTAAGGAAGTGTGTTTTTTAATGATGCAAGCTAAAATGAACAGTTGGCGTACGCTCATCAATCAGTCAATCAGTCACATACCGTCACAGCATACTTTGTAAATGTGGAGTCACATGTTGCGGTGGTCACGTGGACAGCGCTGCGATTTTCTATGCTTTCAAGTGTTTTTTCCACAATTATTATTGGAAACAATCCAACTAAACACGTATCCCCTTGCTAATAAACATATTTACAGAATGGATAAGCAATACAATATTTTGTTCTTGTCTGTCAAGCTACTTTTCCCACGTATCAGATAAGGACAAAATACTGTATTGCTTATCCACTGTTTAATTATTTTTTATTAGTAAGTCGGATAAACTTATCTTTCGCTTAGAATTATATAATTATTGTTATTCCCCTGGTGTTCTCTGCCTTTTTGGTAATTGCAACATTGCGTTGTCTTCCCGCTTTGCTTGGGGAGAGAATTTTGGAATTCTTTCTACTCCTCCAACTTTTCTTGTGATTAATTTCGTTGCGAGTTCCAAGACAGATTTAGCATGTCCCCTGGGCACCCCTGAGATCTTATTATCACATATTATAGGGTTTCTGTGGTTGGTTGCCACTGTCGGTCCTAGCTCACTAGGATTTGCAGTGGTGGGAATGTGTGGTGGGCAAATTCCCGTTTAAAAAGATTACTATCACTAGTCACTATCGACATTTGTTTATATATATTATATATTATATATTATATACAATAACTTAGAAATATGATGATAAATTGCCATAAAATGTTGCTTATGGGTCAATTCACACTGATAGGAAACGATACGTGACGCGGCGCTGAATTTTTTAAGATAGTTATTCAAAATTGAACCTCATTCATTGCACAAGACGATACACGTTGCTTTGTAAGAGTTGTCATGTGTTGCAACATGCGCAGCACAGCGCATGACTGATGTCATATGAAACCTGTATCTTTTTGTGTAGGGAATAAAGTTTATTTTTTAAATAGTTATCTAAAAAATGCAGCGCCGCGGCGTATCGTTGCGATGTGGACTGACCCCTATGCAACATTAGCAGTTTTTATGCAATGTAAAACAATCAAAGAGATAGGAATAAAATCTCAGAGCTACCAGAATTATATGGCTATTAAGTTGGGTTTATTCTTACTTACTTAATAATTTCTCTTGCCTCTACTAGATGTGTCGGGACGCCTTATTTTGACAAACAAATCTAAAATGCCCGCAAGATACCCGCATTGCGAATGTACGAGCAGACAGACGAATCAGTTGTCTCGCCTATTATATCCATTCGGCTGTGACAGATCGGTTTAAAATGGCTCGCGTCTGAGAAGTCCCGCGAGAGGGAAATGAAGCGAAGGAAATGAAACACACTGTATAATTTATACAGGTGTTTCAAGTAGACTTTACAAGCTGGTACTTAGTCCGCGAGAGATATAGAGAGATGGACAGATATAGGAGTGGGCAGAGGTGAACTACGGCGACTCATAGACCGACATCGAGATTTTTTACGGTTGAAAAATTTTAAAATACCTGCATGTCCATGTAGACAGTCCTCTGTTATTAGTTATCTTTTATATTATCCACTCGGCTGTGACGGACCGGCTTAAAAGGGCTCGCATCTGAGACATCCCTCGAGAGAGAAACGAAGCATAAGGAAATAAAAAAAATATAACCATGTCCATCCGACGGTTTTTTGGTAAGATAATAGTTTAGGCTCTGGATTAAAACAACAAACTTTTTATCGCGCAAAATACAGTATTCCCATGGGATACTATATATACGTGGGCGGAGCCGCGGGATAAAGCTAGTTTATCATCTAAAGCAGTCTCTTACGAGAACGCGTTGTACCAACAAAACTAATGGCAAAAAATAGTCTACTTGTTGTGTTTAAAAAAAAGAAAGTGGAGAAGACGTGTTTTGACGTATTCACCGAGCCATAAAACTGATTGTGATTGTTTTCAAATCTCGAGCGTCCCTTATTTTCTTTACGAGACTTTATCGATTTTAAAAGTGATGTGCGCAGTTTTGTCGATAAAAGTATCAATACTTAGTTATCTACATTAAATAATATTAATAGATACTGGATAGTGGTTAGTGATAAATTTTAAGAGGATATTGTTTATAGAACGCCCAGTCTTATTTATAGCTTTTTCCATGAAAAATTAATTCTGTCAATTAAATACAATATCTTACCATTTTGTTATTTTCTCGTTTTTAGAAAATCATAAAATGTAATTAATTTATAACATAAAAATACTATGTAATGTTCCTTTGCACCGTGTCATTTTTTATGCACTGTGTCATTGTTTTATGCACTTTGTTTTTTTTTTAATTTTATGCCAATGTTTGCTTAGAAGGAATCGCATAAGGCCGAATATGTGTTCATACTTTATTTTTATCTTGTTGCAATTTAATCTTGCTTGTATATTTTTGAACAAAACAAAGTCTATTTATTCATTGCTTTCATGTGCGAAAAAGTGTATTTTCGTAATGCAAAATATTTATTTAATATTATATAAAGTAATCTAAATAAAAACATATTTAAAAATCCTTACATTTTTAATATCGCATTTACGTTGCTACATCCCTATAGAGCACGGCGGACACTCGAGCACAAAACATCGATATAAATCCCATCTCTAATGAAACAACAGCACTCGACACAATGGACAGTGCAGATTATAATTAACGGTACACTCGTGTGCAATAGTGTTGTAGCAGTGTACACTTGCGTGCAATAGTGTTGTAGCAGTGTACACTTGCGTGCAATAGTGTTGTAGCAGTGTACACTTGCGTGCAATAGTGTTGTAACTACGAATACAGTATAATAGCCCATACCGATATCGGTGACGGTAGCCGGTTTCATTGAAACCAGGCCAGCTACGCAGGAGTTATTTTATAGTGCACAAGTGTGTGCGCAGTACACAAGAGCACTCTCTCTTCCTTTTTATAATCGACACGACTTTTTACATGCCCATCCGACGCATGGATCATCTCTCTTGTCATATAATCAGGTGATCAGCCTGCATTGTCCTAACCAAACTTGGAAACACATCTCATTTTTGTTGCAACGCGGGAAACGAACCCACGCCCTCCGGGTTGAGAGCCAAGCTCTAAACCACTGGACCACGGAAGCTGTAACGAGTATAGCGTACCTACACTTGCGCTTACGAGTGTACAAAGTACACACGCATACAAGTGTGTGCACTGCAGCATGCTTCCGCATGAATGGAGAGCCATGATTTGGAACGAATGGCTTGATAGGCCATAATATATTATGGTCTCACTCAAAACCGACCGTTTAATAACGACTGCGTTGTGTTTCGCCGTATTTTGAAACCTATTCTCATGTCTTCTGAATTCAATTTTAGGCCCGGTTTCTAAGGTGAATTTATCGGGAGTTTATCCCTTCATTAGCGCTATCCATATATTATATGAGCCGCAAAGTTGTTTTGCCATCAAAATTTTCACTCGTGACTCTTTATAAAAAATAGTATACAAAAGCAAGTGTCAATAATGACATTGACACTTGCTTTTGTCATTATGTAACAATACGAGATTTTTACATAATATTGTTAGGAGATATTACTCCTTACACATAAATGCTATCTAGCACAGATTACGGCGATCAAAGCGCTAGATCATCGTATGCCCTAATTGACTTATAGTGCTCCGGTTACACCTAACGAATTTATTACCTGAGCGTAGTAGAAAAAATGGATGCGCCATTTTGATACTTTATACTACGGACGGTAGAGGTAAGGAGGACTATCTCTCTAAGGCAGAAAAGCTAAAGTGTCCGACAAAAATAGTTAAATAACAGTTCCAAAACTTGCCATAATGGCGCTAGAGTCAGAATTGGGCTTGAAATGAAGTTAGCAATAAGAGATGGAGTGAAATTAGTTGAGTTTAAATAATTAAAACCGGACATAATGGGGCTAGAGTCATAATTGGGTGTAATATGAAGATAGCAATAAGAGATTGAGTGATGTTAGTTGAGTTTAACTATCTAAACTAACTAACTTCACTTCATCTCTTATTGCTAACTTCATATCACACCCAATTATGACTCTAGCGCCATTGTGGCCAGTTTTGGAACTGACGCTTATTTACGGATACTTTTTCGTGTATGGACATTTGGTGTAAACGGGACTTGTTCAAAAACGGTTAATAAGAATTTTAGATTCCTTTTCTGTCACCAGGCGGCGCTCGGTAGCCGGACGGTCTTAGTCGTGTCAAAAAGCTGTCAGATGTCACGAGTTTAAAAACCCTCATTGCAAAAGAGCGACAACCCATTTAGGTTGTTGTTGAGAGATTGCTGTTATTATAAATTAATGTAGGCAGTGTTTTCAACGTTAAATGATAGTGAATTATATTATGTAGTAGTCTATAAATATCATGTTATATAATATATTACATCATAAAGATAGTAAATATCATGCGTTTGTATATGTATCTGTTACTTATTAGGTTAGGTATATTTCTATTTTCGCGGTATCGTAAGGCTATGGAATCAGGCAGTTAGTGCTCAGTGTCAATTACTAGGCTTACAATATGAATATTACGCTGACATGTCAGCATGGTGTGCTATTCTTCATCCATTTACAGTACTTTCTATCTTAACTTCGTCCCTTTTTGTTCATAAACGGCAAAGAAACCAATATGTAAACAAAACACTTGATACTTCATAACAGTATGTAGTTCCAACTTCCACATGTCGCTACAAGATTGCTAGTGGCGCTGATTACACCGCAGAGAATGCATTTAAAAATTATCGAACAACAGCAGAACAACTGCCTTACGTACTCGTAATACGATTTCTTTTCAGCGATTACCAACAGATCGCACGACAACTGCGCGACCGTTTGCAATCTGCAGATTAACTGCTAAAGATACATAATCAGCTAGCGGCATGACGCCGCAACTGTCACGCCTATCCAGTCCCATACACAGTCAGATCTAACCGATCCAATCGACAGCGCCATGCCGATTGGGCGATAGGCAGTACGGTGTGTGGCTTACGGCTAACGGCATTCACATTGTCGTTTTAAATTAGTTACAGCCTGAATGTCAGTAGAAAATAGATTTCAACGGGTTAACAAACAATATTAAAAACTTCTAAGTAACCCACGAATTGTCAAGCAGTGAGTTGATGAATTGTCGAGCAGATGAATTCGAAAGCTTCCAAACAAAAAAAACTAGATCTGAACCGATTCCTGCGTTTGGGAGCTACGATGCCACGGACAAACACACATACAGGCCCCGGTGAAAACAGATGGGTGTTTATAAACACATTTAAACACGGGGCTTTAAAAAGTCAGCGTTATAGGGACCGTGCGCGACATTAACGCCATTCGGCTAAATAAACTTTTTTATGTTTATGTCAAATAGCGAATGAAAAGTGCTTTTTATTTTATTTAAATTATAGTAAATAAAAGGTTAAAAGACAGAAACAATTAGTGCTTTTATAGACATTTATTAATATCTTTTATAGACATATGTATATACTATGTATAATAAATACTTAAGTATTTAATTATCTAAAAATATTTTAAAGATGAAAGATTATATTTGCGTATTTTTGTTTCCAATTCACGCAAATACTACTGGACCGATCGTCAAAAATACATTATAACTATTACATATAGGCTATATTTATTACTAGATTAAAAAAAGGAATACCTGCTAAGTCTTCATTAATGTGATCCAAGATGTAAAAATATTGCCATATGTTTAAAATATTGACGATAGAATAAAATAATGTTCTACAACATTATAGAACATACTGATATCTACAAAAATGTTCGCGCCAGCCAACTAGTAATATAATTAATATAATACAATAACTATAGTTAAGGTAGTAAAATAGATTTGTCGTCTTAAATTTAATCAAATCACAGGGACAACAAAACGTAGTATTTCTTTAGTGATTTAATATTAATCCTTACTCAAATAGGTGGCTTACTCATAATGAGTATTGTTTTAAAATAGAAATTTCTATTTTTTTCATCGAAATCGGACATTTCGTTTGAAAGTTATCCGAGTTCAAAAATAAAATCTGTTTTTTTTTTTTTTTTTTTCGAAAGGGTCTATGCTAAGGGTCGGGTTAAGACCGCTGTAGCTAAGTCGGACTATAACTAGCCTGGTGGCTAGTTTATTTGGTTAGAGTCGATGGGAGGGTTTGACCCTCCCTAACATCACCCGGGTGATGTTCAGACCGGATATTGGGGACAGCTACGGATGTGAGCTATTATTATGACAGGGGAGACGCGGGTCTCTCCTGCTAAGGGGTCCGACCCCTTCCTCACTCGCTGATGAGTGAGGTTGCTCGCGCGCGGTAGCAGAAACTAGCGGCGTGCGAGTTATCGCGATAGAGGAGCTCTCGTTTTGAGTTGTATCGGTACTGAGAGGGCCGTCCCTGTCCCCTTCCGCGTACGGTCGGGATGACTCGCGCGCGTAAGTCCTAATGTCGATGAGGTTCGCGGTATTGATAGAGCTCTCTATAACAATATCGCGGTCGCGGGCACTATTTAGGAGTGAACCTAGTCTACTGGGATGCGAACTCGAACTCGGGTTCGGGTCCGGTCCCGTGTTAGGGTCGGTCTGTACGTCTGTACGTGTTGTCGTGTCGGATGTGGGACCTCGGGGTAGGCGCCGGCGTCGACCCCGGTGCGATGATAGTCGCGCGGGTGCGTGTGATTTGTGTTTACGTAACTGTACACAGTACGTTACGTATTTTGTGATCGGGTCTACGGGATTGGCTAAGATATGCTTAGGCCGTTTGTACGGGTGTCGGAAGGTCTGTGCGTCGTGTTCATAGTCCAGTGCCTTTTTGATAAGGGGGTTGGGGTGGTTTTTGCCTTTATCAAAGAATCTCTCTACGAGTTCCTTGATATAGGCTTTAATAGTGACGATTTCGCAGTCCCTATGCAAGTCGATGTTACGCATGTACCAGGGGGCGCCTGTTGCCATGAGTAGAAACCGGTTTTGGACTCTTTGCAAACGGTCCAGTTGACTCGCTTATCTGTGCGAAAGAGACGCACGCATAAGTGAGTATCGTTCTAATGCAAACTTTATACAATGTAAGCTTATGTCTTAGGGACATTTTGCTTCGCGAATTAAGTAGCGGATACAATTTGTAGAGTACAAATTTCGCTTTTCGTAACGTGTTACTAATGTGACTCGAAAACGACATCGACTTGTTTAGTACTACGCCTAAATATTTCACCTGAGTGACCTGTGGGATTTTGTTGCCGTGCAGGCTTATAGGGCTCATAAGTTTACGGGGGCAAGTACGCCTCATTGCACTTTTAATATCAAATTGGATGGCGTGACTTTTGTCGGGATTGACTTCTATTCTCCATTTGGAGAACCAGTTACCGAGAGCAGTAACTGACTCCTGGAGGGCTTTTGACGCGGTACAGGCTCGTATGTGGGAATAATAAAGGGCTGTGTCGTCCGCGAACATAGCTAATTGCACCTTAGCGTGTTTGGGGATGTCACTAGTATACAGGTTATATAGGGAGGGCGAGAGGACCGAGCCCTGCGGCACTCCCGCCTCCATATATCTTGGCGACGACAGTGCGCCTTCAACGCGGAAATGAAATTTACGGTTTTTTAAGAAGTTACTAATCAGTAGAACAAGATAATCAGGTATTTCCATTTGATAGAGTTTGTATAACAGTCCGTTATGCCAAATTTTATCAAAAGCTTTTGCAATGTCAAAGAATACGGCGCATGTCGTCTTCCTGTCGTTTTTGCTAGATATTATGTACTCCGTTAAGCGGTGTACTTGAGCGGGACAACTGTGCATTTCGCGGAAGGCGAACTGCTCGTCTGGAAGGAGTTTTTTGTCGGATATGACGTCATTGAGGCGCCTTTTGATAACTCTTTCGTAGACTTTACCGAGGGAGCTAATGAGATTTATTGGACGGTAACTACCAGGCACCTTCCGGGGTTTCCCCGGTTTGTGGATACCTATGACAATAGCTACTTTCCAAATGTCTGGGAATGAACATCCTACTAAGAGGGCGTTAAAGATGTTCACTAGGAGTTGAATAAGCTCGGACGGTAGCATTTTAAGTGTTTTGTTTGAAATACCGTCGAGGCCTGGGGCCTTTTTGGCTTTCATACACTTAATAATGTCACTGACCTCCTCCGAGTCCACCATCCTCACCCTATCTACATCAGGTGGCCTCGAGAGTCGGCTGTCGACCTCGCTATTCACTAAGCTAAGGTGCACGGGATCAATCGGGAGAGTACTCGGCCGGCACTGTTGTTCGAAGTTATCAGCTAGGCACTCGGCCTTGTCTATGTCTTCGAATGCAGGAGGACGGTTTGGTCTGTCTAACGGAGGCATATCGCACTCCGTGTCGTTTTTGAGGGCCCTCGCGAGTGGCCAGTATGCCACGTGAGACGGTTCTAGGTCACTAAGAAGTCGATCCCAACTCTCGGCTTTGTGTTGTTTGATCTTAAACTTAACTTCCCTCTCGTAGTGACGGAGGGCTTTCCTCCACTCTTCCGACGGGTAGCGGTCATATGTGCGCTTAGCCGCATTTCGGAGTCTGATGGACTCCCTTATGTCCTCAGGGCCCCCAAGGGCCGTTGGCACCTCCCTAGATGATCTCTCTATGGTCGCTACCAGGTGATCGGTCAAGTGGGAGGCGGCCTCTATGGCTGTCTCTTTACTATCTATAATATCGGGGATTTTATCTAAGTGACTAGATTGGAGGACTTTGATGTTCTCCGCTAGTGATTTATAATCTACTATCTTCCTAGTACTGCAATTATTGGGGTTAAGACTACCAAGTGTAATCACAACCGGTCTGTGGTCCGAGTTAAGCTCGTGGAGAGTCTCGATATAGATATTTAGGGACACATTTTTAACTAGAGCTATGTCTATAGTACTAGGATTGCGTATGACGCCGTTGATGTTTTCATTGGTGTCATAGCGAGTGGGGTCCGTGGGAGCTAAAAGAGCAAAATTTAATGTGTCGGTTAAACTACAAAGGATTGAGCCGTTCTTATTGTTATTTATATTGCCCCACTCAGTGTGTTTACAATTTAAGTCGCCGGCAATGATGACAGCGTTGCCTAAATTGAATAGCGCCTGCAGGTCGCTGGAATGTAGTTCATTGTTACATGCCAGGTACGCGCTAACTATAACAATGGGTCCGTGACCGGACATGCTAATATGACAAACAGATGTTTCTAAACTTAACAATGGCGGTGGCTCTAAGGGAATACAATGTAATGATTTTTTATAGTAGATAAGAGTGCCTCCGAGTCGGGATCGAGTTCTATCATTTCTGATTATTTTGTAGTTAGCTATTTTTGGGCTCCTAATACTAGGTTTTAAAAACGTCTCCTGCACTAGAAGAATATCGACATTTTGGCTGCTTACAAAATCGCGAATTTCGCTTATGTTATTCCTAATGCCGTTCGTATTGAACGACACTACGCGTAACGAGTGCGGCTTTGTCCTTCCCGAAGGCTCCATTAGATACCGTTTGTGGAGAGAGCCTTGATCTGACGGATCAAGACCTGATGGTCTGACAAAGCTTGGATGCGGTCTGTGGCCGATCCTTTTAGCTTTGTCGCTAAAATGGAAAGCTCCATCGGGTCAATAGGCCCGACGTTGCTTAGGAACTGCTGGACGAAAGAGAGGTCTGCAGTGAAGCTGGGAGTCGGAGGGGGGGTGGCCTTAGGCGCTTTGGGCGCGGAGGGCATGGCCTTGCTGGGGAGAGCGGGGAAAGCCGCTGGCTCCAACCTACTGTTCTGCGCGGGCTTGAACCATGCAGATTGGGAGGGTAGGGGGGCAGGGACGAATCGCTGTTTGGGGGGGGCACCTTTCGTCTGTGGTGCAACGCGTTTTTTAACTTTGGGTGCTTTTTTGCACCCTCTGTAGTTGGCGGGGTGTCCTTGGGACTTGCAAAGAACACAGCTAGGGGGTTCGGACTCCTCAGCTGGGCTCTTGCGGGGGCAGTCAGAGGTGCCGTGGTCTCCGAGGCACTTGACGCAACGCGGCCGAGCTTGGCAATTCCGTGCCGAGTGCCCGTAGAGTTGGCATCGGTGGCACTGGCCAGGGATGCCCCTTTTACGGGGGGGCTCCACACGGATGCCCGTAATGTGACAGATGGCTCGGATATTGAAGATATCCTTGCTCTCTGGTGTAAGGGGGAGGGTTACGAGTACCATATTGTACTCGTGTTTTTTAATCGGGTGGTACATACGATGTACCTCTAGTGCGGGATAACCCTGGGACTTGATGTCCACAAGTACCTCTTGTGTAGAGAGGCACTTGTCGACTCCGGTAATGACGACGCGCAGAAGGCGCTCGTCTTCAAGGGCATAAGTATGATATCCTATGCCTTTATTACGTAGGAACGCGGTGAGGAGGCGGTGGTCCTCCGAGGTCTTAACCTGTACCTTGATGCCAATTGGGGTCGTGTGTGCGGACGAGTAACGCAGCTTTTGCTCGTTAATCGCCGCTGAGATGAGGTTCCATTTTGCCTTCTCCTGTATGATTACAGGAGGAGGCATTTTAGAACGGACGGCCTGAGGGGCCTGAGAGGCCTGAGGGGCCTGGGAGGCCTGAGGGGCCTGGGGTGCCGGAAGGGCCTGGGGGGCCGGAGGGGCCTGCGAGGTTCGGGGGACCTGGGAGGCCAGAGGGGCCTGGGAAGCCAGAGGGGCCTTGGAGGCCAGAGGGGCCGATGAGGTAGTAGGGGCCGCGGAGCCATGATCCTGCACGGTTTTCCTATTCTTTGTGACCGACTTGGTCGGGGAGCTTAAGACTGGAGAGGAGGTGCCCTCTGGACGCTTCCTCTTCTTCGTCTTTTTATGTTGGACCGTAGTGAACTCCCCTTCGCTACGGTCGTCTTCTTGCTCTGAGCAAGACATCTCTGAAGGAGATGATGGGGATTGGTTGTCGGCCGGAATAAAAGGGACGTCGCTATCGGGCGACGCCGGTGAGTCAGCTTCGTGCATGTGCACGAAGCGTTCCCACTTGGACGCTACATCGGGGAATTCGTTCTGAAGGAACGACAGGAACTTCCTGATTAAGGCGTCTGCCATAATTAGGCAGTTTTATCTTGGTTAGTGGGGAATTCTGCTCTCTATCTTAAATGGTTGGGGGTACAGCCCCTCCCGGCGACCGGGAGGGGAGGTGTGTATGGAGGAAAAACTCCTCGTGTAGTGTGCCTAAACGTGTCACGGTACTTACAATTGTTCCTCGAGCGGGCTGGAACTCACTCACTTACGTTACACTAAACACTAGGGCGCTAGTGTTCGCGAACGAGACGCGGCGGAGCGCGAGCAGAAGGCTCGCGCTAAAACCGAGACAGACGATGCGACCGGTCGCACGCTCGTCCTCACGCGGCGATAACTACGCGGCGGGTGTGCGAGCAGAAGGCTCGCACAAAAGAGCGAGACGGACGATGCGAGCGGTCGCACGGATCGTCCGGTAGGCGGCGGTCGCGGCGCGGCGCGAGACACGGTACGGCACGGGTCGGGCGGCAAAGGCGGTTGGGTGGCGCCTTGTACTCTTCTTTCTTGCTGTCTTGACTCTTGAGGCTTGACTCTTGAGTCTTCTTTCTTCAGTGGTACACACACACGCGAGAGCGCAATAATGCGGAAACGACGGAACGATCGGAGCGAGCGGAGCTGTTCATCGGACGGTGTCCGAGAGCAGAAAGTGTAATAAAATCTGTAGGCATTAGTGCCTGATGTTGAATTGGCCGACCAATGAATGAAAATCAACATTTTTTTATTTTTTCCAATGGGAATCCTTTCTAAAGCCTGTCAAGAAAAGCTGCAAGAAGTGAAAAAAAATTGAGGTTTTTAGTTTAACAATTATCAGGGTTTTTATGTAAAATTGAAACTTGTAAAAATTACATAATTAAGTGAGATATATCTAAAAAAATAATTACGGGAATATTTTTTTTCCATGGATTTTTGTTTATTCTACTATTTGTTTATTCCTGTGTCTAGAAGGTATGTGATTTTTTTTCTTATTATATTTAATGGATTAAAATTATTTTTACTGTTCAAAGGTCCGTATCGGTCAATGCGCGCGCGGGACGCGCATCACCCGCTTTTAGCGCTATTTTCGCCTCTAAATTAAAATTATAAATATTGGTGATAAAGTTCCGGGAGGTGGTAAAAAAAGTTTTTAGGAAATTTCCTCCTCTTTAAGGATTCGTTTTCAAAATTCGGATATCTTTAATAGTATTCGAGATATTATCAAAAAAACAAATTAACTTAATTGTTTATAAGTTTTGCAATATTTTCGAGCACCTCTTGAAATTTTTCAAAAAGTTTCTAGATGTCATCCCGAATCGAATGAGCCCTGGATCATAATTTTCGGTGCCCTTGGTTTAGAAATTCACTGAAATGGATCTTGTGAACTGGACTAGTTCGTAGTAAGTTCGTTGTAGAGTTATTCCAATATCAGTTAGTTTTTCCTTTTTACAGCAACATTTTTAATATTTAGTCAAATCTACACTTAAATATGTCTGGTGTTATTTTTGCAGTTTACAATACAACAACAGTATATGACCCAGTACCTGGGTAACCGAGCTTTGCTTTGGAGTTCTGATAAATTTATAAAAATAAAAAGGGGACAAAAATCGATCTAGCTAGATCTAGTCTTATCTCAGAGAAACTGCGCATTTTTAAACTATGTTATATGTTACTTTCTTGCATCGCGCAACAATATTTACATAAATGATTTCGACTCTATTAGGTCACTCTGATTGGCAGTTTGGTATGCGTATGTATAATTTTTTCTTTGTTCGAAAACTCACTGCATACATTAATTTCATGGTAATACTTGTAGCCGCGAAAACTTTTAACGATTGTCTCGTATTTAATATAAGATTTTCAAAGCATATTCATTGAATAGTTCGTCTTAGCTCCCATTGTTGCACATTTCTGCCACGGCATGCGCTGCGTTCGTTTTGTATGTCCCCGCCATACACTTGCCCGGTCCCTTTAGCTTGACATACTTTCGTGTGGCACAACTATTACGCTGTAAATAACGATAAAAATCGGAAACCATAACACCACTTTCATTTACGCCATAAAGTTGAAGGAAGGCGCCAAAACCTCTTTAGCTAATGACAAAATGTAAGATGTTTGCTGTGTTAGTAGACGCGGGATTCAAACCCGCGTCTCGTACTCATCTATTTATATAATAAATTTGTAACTGGTCACTATTACAGGGCTTTATGAACGACATAGAACCCAACACAATGATTTTTAGAATAATTGTCCGTTTGTCTGTACGTTTGTAGGCGCTATTCTCAGATTCTACTGAACGGATTTTGATGAAATTTGGTATGGAATTAGTTTAGACTCTGGATTAACACATAGGGTACTTTTTATTGCGAAAAAAATGTATGGTTCCCGCGATATTTGTTTTTACGCGTACTAAGTCAACGGTTTAACCGAGTATTCTGGACCGATTTTCAAATATTTTTTTTTGCTGTAAAGGGTATAATCCCAAATTGCTCTTTTTAACACCAAAGTGGTGACCTGATGATGGAATCAATGAGGAAACGAACGAACTCCTCGAAGTTTATATGAACACAAATGGTGATTTTTACTTTTTCTGAAGTAGCCCAGGCATATACTACCAAAAATAAAGATTTTGCACCAAGATATACCCTGGATCCAAAAGTACTGAACAGAAATCCCGAATCGTTATAGATACATGTTTGGGGATTTCGGCGTTGCTTAATGAACTGAAAGCATATGCCATTATGTCAATTAAAGTAATCATCAGCAATCACCGCCTTCATAACACCATACACCATCACATTATGATGGTAATAGGTACTTCTCATAGTCTCTTACACCGACACATATATTTTTGAACATAACTCTGCCGTTTGTCGAAGCATTTTCAAAATTACTTTGTTGTTGTATAGAAGTCCCTTAGTCACCAAGGTGGAGACCTGATGATGGCATCCACGAGGAATCGAGAAAACTCCACAAAATTATAAGGACATTTATAGTGATTGAGACTTTTATATGTGGTAAGTAAAATGTGCCAAGGTGTACCCTAGATCCAAAAGCACTAAACAATTCCTCAGTCTTTAAAGATACATGTTTAGCAATTTCAGCATTGTTTAAAGAACTGCAAGCATATGCCACTTAAGTAATCATCATCATCATCATCATCATCATCACCACCATTCTTACGATACACCAACATATTAATGTTGGTGTATCGTAAGAAGAAGATCGTATGGTGACATAGGTACTCCTCATAGTCTTGTACACCGATATTTGAAATTTTGCTTTTGCCAAAATTATATTTATGATCATTATCACCACCACCATCACCACCATCTTCACAAGAAACACCAACATATCATTATAATGACATTGGACGGTACTCACTACTCATCAGAGTTTCGTGCACCGATATCAATGTCTTTGAAATTTTGCTATTGCTAAAATTATATTCGTATTTCGTGATCATCATCATCACTATAATATATTTATTTAATGCTGACTGCTACATCTCTTTCGCCGACTAATACAATAGATAATAATAATTATTCAATAATATAGTGTCTTATCATTATTATCACTGGTGATTGTTTATTTGGTCCACAGTTCGGTAATGCTCATTTGGGGAAATACCACGGCCTCTCAGAAAACCGGCATAGAAAAACGCTTGAGTTTGTTTTGCCGAGAGAGTGAGAATACCGGAGGCTTTTTTGTATTAATAACTTTCTTAAAATGTGTTAATAATAATAAATATAACTTAAAAGGGATAAATTATTATTTTTACACGAAAAATAAAAACCGACTTCCAAAGTAAAAATGCACAAAAAAGTATGAAATAAAACTTCTTTTCCAAATAACTTTTAAATTCGGCTAAAATTTTAACTATTTTTCTACTCAATCTTCATATTTTTGAAGTCGGTACCATCGTGTCTACAAAAAAGTCTGCGATGGCATAGATATATGTCTATCTTTTAAGGATAGGTTGCTATACCCATTCTAAGTTTAAATAACCTAACCAAAAGCATGTCAGGACATGTCTAAACGCCTAGTAAGTTTTTTTTTTAAATTACTTTAAAAGTTACTGTCTGATTTTGTTTAAAATAATTTTCTCGGAGAGTATTTAACATGATCTTTCAGTATAGAAAATTAGAAGTTTCTAAGTCTCATAGTTTAGAAAAAAGAAGTTTTAGGGGGGCACCAACTTATAGACCACTTTTGAGGCCGATTACTCGAAAATGGTTAACTTTGTAAAAAAAGTCATGTATGAAACCTTCCCCTTATTTTAAAATACCTATTTAATGATACCCCACACGAAGGGGTAGAATGAAAAAGTATTTTTCATCCCCACTTCACATGTACGGAGAGCCAAAGCTCTAAAATGTAAAATTTTTATTATTTGATGATGCTAAAACCGAGATGTATATACAGTTTTAACTGTACCAAATTTCATCTATTTATATTCGTAATTACAGAAGCTAGAAGCGCGGACAGACAGACGGAGAGAGCGAAACTATAAGGGTTCCTTGAGTATTACGGAACCCTAAAAAAATATCACAAATAATGTTGTATTTTCAGAAGCTATTAAGACATATACAATATTATCTAATCTTTATCTAGGAGATTATTTAATTAAAAAGTGAAAACTTATCATAAGTATACATTTTTACTCTGTGCTATTAATAAGTATATTGCAGTAGGTATATTTGATAAAGAAGTTTTTTACCAGGAACACTCTCCCACGCGAAGCTGCGGGCAAAAGCTAGTAGTATAATATTCCTGTATTTAGTTACTACACAGAATGTATTTTTATGCGAAATAAATATTTAACCCAACATTAGGCTACAATAGTACTTAAGTAATGTCAGTATGCAGAACAAAAAATTTCCGTAATTTACAGAAAAATAACAAAATTATTGTTCTCACACTGCCGTACAACGCGCCGAGTTTGATGGTCACGCGCCCGACGCGAATTACGGCCGCGCGGTTATGAATAGAATTTTAGTATTATATAGGATATTCTGGTCAAAATTTAAAGTCGCATGTTATATGTATTTTTGGAATGAGAATCTAATTCTGATTACGCTCCTTAATGTGTATTTTTGTTTTAAGACCATTCTGTATGTTGCCCGACCAGGAAAATAAAAACCTGGCCCCTTATTTTTTTATTGCAGCAATTCTAAATATGAAAAGCTGAGACGTGATTGATTACATGTGGAAAATTTGACGCCAATGATATTTCAATTTAGTTTTGTGACTTTCCGCAACATGGCGAGGATTTTTAGGGTTCCGTACCTAAAGAGTAAAACGAGACCCTATTACTAAGACTCCACTGTTCGTCCGTCTGTCTGTCAGTCTGTCACCAGGTTGTATCTCATGAACCGTGATAGTTACGCAGATGAAAATGTCACAGATAATGTATTTCTGTTGCCGTTATAACAAAAAATACTAAAAAACAGAATAAATATGTAATAGGCTCAGGGCAACAAACGTGATTTTTTTAGCCCTTTGGTACGGGACCCTCCGTGCATTTTTCAAGTAGGTACGGACGCGCAAACGTGTACGAAACATCATGGATAAACCTAAATTTTTGAGAAGACTTACTACGAATGTTTGTGAAGTTTTAATGGAGTAGGCTGGCCTAATCCGCACATTGAGGAGAGACTGAGCCCCACTCACTAGTGGGGACGTCATTGGTGATATATAGCCGATTTAAAACTAAAATTACTGTTCGGTGTTTCAAATCATCAAAAAGCAAATAATAGTTTACGACGCCCCACGTAGAGGGAAATGAAAAATATTAATTCAATATAAGATAGGAATCTCGGAGGAGATTTCGTAGAATTTATACGGGTAGCACATATCGGGATGAATGGCGCACTTCTTTGTGTAATGGCATTCGTATAAAAAAATATAACGTCAGTTTCACGTGACAGCTGTCAGGGATTCGCGCGTTATCCGGTAAAGGAGTTATTATAATATTTATTTTGCAGGATATCTATATCTTACTTCAACATGTCTGTATAAGGTTTATTTTGAATGTTATCTTATCTGACGACCTCTGTGGCTCAGTTATTAAGCGCATGTTTGTGCTCAAGTCGGGGGTCGCGGGTTCGAATCCCGCCGAAGGACCAAAAGGATGAAACTTTTTATTCCTTGGCCATATTTGCATGATATTTCGTATGAATTGAGTACGGAAAAATAATGTTACGTATTTCAGTGTTTTCTAAAATTCAGCCTCTAGGAGGGTAAAATAGGGGATGACAGTTATATATTATTATAAAGATTTCTTCACAAAGTTCTTTGGATACTTAGCACGGATCCAGATTGACGTGATGTGAAGAGTCCATAGATATTATTATCTATAATACAGATAAATAAAACTGAAGTGTCAGTTTGTAATTTTAAATTAACAGCTTTTCACTTAATGCATATGTAATAATGTATATAAGAGTCAATTTTTAAAACTTTTGTCTGTCCGTCTGTCTGATTGTTTCGGCTAATCTCTGGAACGGCTGGACCGATTTTCACGGGACTTTCACTGACAGATAGCTAATGTTATAAGGAGTAACTTAGGATACGTTTAATACTCATCATCATCATCAAAAAATGTTTGACGCCCAACGAAGTGGGAACGGGGCAGCTAGTTATTTATATTATAAGATGAAGTCTATAATCTCTACCTATAATTAGGTTTTTTAACATATATCACACTCTAGGTTCAACGGTAAATACCATTTCACATCGAGACGCGACGCGACGCTGCTTTTTACCGCTGAACCTGCAATAATGTGCTATAATGTTACAAAAGCGAATAAAAAATTCAGCGCCGTCTCGCGTCGCGTCGAATTTCAGTGTGAGCTGACCCTTAGTCAGTATTAACCTTTAAAAACGATACGCGACGCGACGATGCTTGAATATATAACATAAGTCAGATAGCGGTCTTTAATAAGACCATTAACGGACAGTATACTTTCTAATTCCGAAAACGTTTATGCTAATATGGTCGTTGCAGTATATTTCCGCAAACGGATTTCTGATTGGATTCCGAATTCCTAGTGCGTTTTAAGGTCGAGGGGTTTCAAGGGGCTTCACAAAATACGATTTTTACGATTCGATTAATGGAGGGTAATGTTTATCGAGGGCACGTATCAGTGGCGAAGCGTAAGTTCCGAGGGATGGTGAGTCTGAAACCATCCGAATTGTATTTTATTACTTTACATTAATAGATAATATATATCTTTATAATATAATAAAGGAGATGTCCCCACTGACTCACTGACGTATAGACGCTCGCACAGCCGTAGCCGTTAATAGTAAACGTAAAAAGTTTGGACAGTAGTTATTAATTTACATTGATGACGCGCACTAAGAAGGGATTTTAAAAAATTCTACCCTTAAGGGGTGAAACAGGGGTGAAATATGTGTAGTGAGGGTTGTCGTAAGTTGCGAAAAATGTTTAGTCATGCATACTGTCATTAACTCATTACTTATGTAATATTGTAGCCTAATGTTGGGTTATAGGAAACATCAAGGGCTGGAGAAATGAAGAATAGGTGTTTGTAAAATCTATCGCTGTCCCGCAGTGCCCGAACAAGCGAGCTATCCATGTGTGAGTGTGCGATAGAGAAAACTGTATCTTGAACTGAAAATACATATTACAAGTACAAAAAACAACGATTCGTAGTCCCCTGATTCCTTCTCCGAAACTTAACCGATTTAAGTACTTTTTTCATTAACAATTCAAAAAAGGCTTGAACTGTGCTCCTATGTTTTTAATTACTTATATAATTTAGTCAAATTTGTTTTTTGACACAGGGGACAGGGGACAAGGACACAGGGGAATACCTTTGTATGGTTTTACATACATAGCGTGGCCCTTCTGTTTCATCTGTAAACATCTCATTCGGATACAAACACACCTGTATATTTTCTATTCTGTGGTATTAGCGTAAATAATAAATATAATATAGAGGCTAATAGACAAGGTCCAGTGCTGGTGCGTCGTATACTTTTACGTTTATGACGTCAGCACTACTACTATAGGCTGGGAGGTAGCTGCAAAAATTGGTGTCCGTTTAAAACCTTTAAATAATAGAATATTTTGTTTATTACAATTAATGCTTACCTTTTTATTTTGATCTTTACACTGTGAACTTTAAAATACTAGTAACTAAAATGTCACATTTTTAGTTATGTACTATCAGGTAATCTAATTCATAAGCAGTTGGAGTGTTCTCGGCATGCAGTCGCTATACAAATTGTCAATGACATGCGGTTGGATATCGTAGTATTCACGACCTGCTTAAGAATTAGCTTCCCTGTACAATACAATTATGTATATTATTGACATAAGAAAATAGTGTCACTTTAGTAAGGTTGTTACAAATGGAATTTATTTTCTGCGATGATTTTAAATAAAACCCTTGTTTTATTATGACCAGATCTGCATGCGCACTTTTCAGTACTAGCTTTAAGCTGTATTGATAGAACTTTAAGCCTTTTTAATTAAAGAAAGAATTCAGGAAATGAACGTTTAGTACTCTTCTAAGGGTTCCGTAGTTCACATTTCGTTAGCCTTATGGTTTTGTCATCTCCATCCGCCATCAGGAGCGGTAAGCCGGAGACGCGGTCCGTCTCCGTCCGTCCGGTTAGTGTTAGAAAGATGAAACTTTGCATGGTTATGTGTATTTCTTCAACTTCCACTTCGACAAAGTGCTAAAATAAAACTCACGAAAAATATTTTATTTGGGATACCTTCCCGACACGTAAAGTGGGTATGTTTCTTTCTTTCTTGCGTCTACCCCATGGTGTGGGGTGTCATTAGATAGGTATTTTAAAAAAAAGTGAGAGGTTGCTAAGACGATTTTTTGATTTAGTTAACCGTTTGCGAGATATTTAACTTTAAAGCACAGTTTTTTGTTAAAATAAGCCCCCTTTCGGTTGGCTCGAAAACTTAAAAAAAAAACCTTGATAGTAGTCCATGTGAACTTTAAAGAAACACTATAACGGCTCATATTTTTTAGGAGTTATTACTCCGTATTTATCCAAGTAAGCTCATTGTATAAGTTAGGCAAACTTATAAAATGAGCTTACGTGGAAAAGTTTGTAAAAAACAACGAAATAATAGGTATACTTACATGTCAAATATCGGTATAATGGTCAGGTACCCTACGTACCGCGAGTCCGACTCGCACTTGGCCGGTTTTTTATGGAATGTGCGTGTCATAAAAAATATTTTTACCTTTTTTTCAACAAATTGTCCGCAGCGCGATTCTCAATTTGTGAGTGTTGGTGCTGATTGCCTCGCTGAGCGGCGGCGGATTACAGCCGCAGTTCATATGGCTATAAAAATTTTATTTAATTTACTCTGTACAAAAAATATAGTATTCTCAAAACTCTTTTATGCATGCATTATTTTTAATATTATTATAAATGTGAAGATTTGTATGTTCATATATACGATGAAACGTCTAATAGTATGTTATGTAGAATAACGAAAAAGTTCCTGCTCGACCAGTTTCTAAAAATTTTTGCCTTTGTTAGTTAGTTTGTAAACACAGGTCATAGGTATGTCATACTTATTAGCAATACCGAGGATTTTGGTTACCGATAAGAACGCCTCAAAATAAACATACAGAAAGAGACCGCAACGACTGTGGACGTAGTTGAAGTACGTGTTTACATGTGAGTAATGTCTGCGAGCGCACGATCCAGCAGCGCTGTTAGGCGAGGCGTCGAGGTCATCTTCGAGGTGAAGTCGAGCGGCAACTTGTTTGATAGTAAACTTCCGAAAAAAGGAAACAACCTAACCTAACCTAACCTTTCGCGTCATTAATGAAAAGTATTAGGTACCTAAATGTGTATTAAGAATACTTAATGGTAAAGTAAAATTTATGATTTTTGTGAAAGATAGGTAGCGTAGGTAATAAAAAAAAAATAATTAAAATATTTTTTTCTTTTTTTTGTATTTAACTAGTTCGGGGTTACCCCAACTTTTTTTTTGTTAAAAACTGTGAGTTTTTTTAACTTCAATTCACCATCATCAGCTCGCTCACTGCTTGAAGATTCGGAGATTAATAGACACGGAGCTAAGCATGGCTATCGCTTAGCCTATATCAACTATATTCCCCATTTAGGAGAGAGCTCCTGTGGGACACCTTCAATCTGGACTTTTGATTCCTTCAGCATCATCTGCAGTACCGTGAGGTAGGTAAGTGCATTGACAATATTATTATAAGGAAAAACTTTTAGTACCTACAGTAGTCGGCAATTTAATGTTTATGTGGAGGAAAATGTGCAGAAAGATAATATTTTTTTATTATAATGCTTAGAAATACATAATTAACACACTACCAATATGCCATCTCAGACACCACACAACACAGTGAACAGTTGGTATGGGAACATTCAATCGTCGTTTTTAGTATTTTCCCCGCAATATCTCCCCGTATAAGCCTTCCCTGAGCTTCCACAATGATTTCAAGACCATAATTAGCCACTTCGGTCCAGCTGTTCACGAGTTTAAGCGAGACGTTGGAATTAGAAGTACGTCAAAAATATTTTTTTATTTAATAAATTTAAATTTAATTTTTTTTCAATTTAAATAGTTTTGACCCAGTTTTTACATTACAGTAAAACTATGTTCCTAATGGCTCTCCACAGGCATCGTTTGTCTATGAAAATGACAGACGATGTATGAAAAACGACGATTGCCGAAAGTATGGTCGTGGTTGTACTGTATACTTAAATTTTATTCGATTAAACCTAGAACCTATTTTGGTAGCACCTACACAAATCCTTGTTATACGTCTCAGAGGCGTACGCACACACGTAAATTAAAATTTGTGTGCAAAATGCCCTTATTTCAGAAATATTGCTTAGCGGAAATTTAAACTTAAACGGCTTTCAGACTACGCTATAATATTAAATCATATAGTATATAGCTCATAACACAACAATATCGTGCACCATACATTGTTATGGACACGTTCACACTGTACTGTACTATATATTATTGGCTTACTATACGCTATAAAATAGTGCGATACGCTGGGTTCATGCTGTGCTATATCGCGCGCTGCCCTCTTCTTCCTTCCTCACCCCTGGCCGTCCCGCAAGCGAAACGAGCGACACACCATACTGAGCTTGCTAAATATAAATGCTTGAGATAATATCGCGTAATGTGCACGCCATGATATATAGTATAGCGTAGTATGAAATGAGCTTGAGGATACAAACTAAAAATAAAACAACAGTGTTATCAATTACTATAATTCTAGTTAATTATTACGACTGATAAACAATATCCATAAATTTTGAACAAAAATACTTCTTATAAATCAACTGAAAGTATGTTTATATAGAAAATCAATTTGTTCTAACGGAAATTAGTTATTTTTTAGAGCAAACATTAAAAGTAATAGCCCAAGAGCTACTAAGAAATTTGCAGTAGGTGTTTAAGGCAAGCTGAGACCTTGTCCCATACTTCTCTAATTGTACCCCCACATGAGACTGCAAGACTGATCGTTTGTCTATGAAAATGACAGACGATGTATGAAAAACGACGATTGCCGAAAGATATGGTCGTGGTTGTACTGTATACTTAAATTTTATTCGATTAAACCTAGAACCTATTTTGGTAGCACCTACACAAATCCTTGTTATACGTCTCAGAGGCGTACGCACACACGTAAATTAAAATTTGTGTGCAAAATGCCCTTATTTCAGAAATATTGCTTAGCGGAAATTTAAACTTAAACGGCTTTCAGACTACGCTATAATATTAAATCATATAGTATATAGCTCATAACACAACTAACGTTCGTTTGATAGATTTTAAATAACACATAGATAGACATTGTGAATCTGTCACAGCATTTAATTTTTATTATACTTGTGGCCTCTGGGGCATGTTTCTCGCGCGTATCTTGTATGTAAATTCCTTTATTTCCACGTATCTTCCAAACAGCTAGATGGATTTCGACAACTAAGTATCGCTGTATCAAAAACCCAAGTGTCCTTAGATTATAGAGATAATTAGCTAATTAAAGAAAATACAAAATGGCGGATTTTGGCGCCAAATTGTAAGTAGGTACTTTGTTCAATTTTTTTTTAATCAAACCTATCTCGTAGGGTATCAAAATAAAGGAATAATTACAATCATTATATTTATTTTTTAAATTTATTTAACAATTTATTGCACACAAGAAAAATGTATAACATTAGAATTTAACAAAGAAAGACGACACAAAGGTACTGCTTATTTCTAAAAAGAATTTTCTTACAGCAGCCCTACGGAGAGAGATGGGATAAAAGACAGCAGATAGGACGTGCACAACTACAAATACACTACTTATACCCGTTCGCGCTAAGTTTGCCGCCGACTATGTGACGTCACTCGAGGGGTAGCGTCAGCAGAAAATCAAACTTTTGAAATATTTTTTTATAATTTCTGTATAAAAAACAAGATTTAAATATTTTTATTTATTTATTGTATACTTTATTACACTATAAAATACAAGTACAGAAAAATACAGGGAGTATGTACGTACAACAGGTAAGTTTTTTAGTATACAGTGCAATTAGATAAAATTAAACACAATGAAAACAATGGAAGTTAGTGTTTAACTGTATTTAATCACTAACTTCCATAGTTTTAACACCAGATATTTCATTTTCAATGTCACTAGAACTTGTTTCGGTGTCACTTTCTGATTCTGCCCCAACTGAAATTATAAGTTCTCTCTCGTATATTTCTTGCAAACTATCGCTTTCCCAATATTGCTGCCTTAATTTTTCAACGTGGTTGAATTCTCTCTTCCAGTCTTCTGCAGAAATACTTCTTAGAGCGTCGCGCGTTAATTTTTCGATTTCTTTTTCCGATTGTGACATAATTTTTTCGGCCACGCGCTGTTTTACTAAATTCCAGATATACTCAATTGGATTTAAATCACAATAATAAGGCGGTAGCCGAAGACCTCATGACCATGCCTTTTAATGATTTCGTCTATCTCATATTTGGGTGGCGCGTTCTGCTTTATAAGACAGTATAACTTAGGGTTAGTAAGTTTTTCTTGGAACTCAATATTCCTTTCGCGCAAACAATTTTGCAGTTTCCATTAAAGAATTTGAAGTTGGCAGTTTGTCTATCTGTTTACTATGATACGGTGCGTTGTCAAGAACAATAATTGAATTAGGCGGCAGATTTGGCAGGAGTTTCTCATTTAACCACTTGGTAAATTTTTTATTATCCATTCCGTTATGTAATCCGTAATCTCCACTTTTGCTTTTGCATTTGGACAATAGCTCTGCGTTTTGTAAAAAACCATTGTCACCTCCTGCGTGCACAATTATCCAGCGTTGGTCTGGGTTAAGATTCTTTTTTACAATAGCATCAGTAGAGTTTTGCCAACATTTTGATACGGTGTAGTGACTATGGATCCAAGTTTCGTCTAAGTAAAAGACCGGTTTTTTCTCTGCTCCGAGTTCATCATTTTCTCGTAGGCGTCGTAAATATCTTGCCCTCCAGGCAGCAATTTCTGGTTTTTGTATCAAAAAATCGCGGGCCTTCTTATATTTTTTGAACTTATAGCCTAACTTGTCCTTTACTATTTTCCACAGCGTCGTTTTTTGTCCAGGAAAATGAAATTCATCTATTTATTATATCTCTAATACCGCAAATCATAAAATCATCAATTTCCAATGGTGATTTCCTTTTCTTGCTTTTTCTTGGTGTCGAAAGTTTTACAACTTCTGTACTTGTACCCGCTTCAGACGATGCTGACGTAACTTTTTTGGCCTCCTGTTTTATATTTCTTAGTGTGCGTTCCGATACACCAGTCGCCATTGCCGCGCGTTTCATTGCTTGATCAATAGGTATTATAACACAACCGTTTTTCTTTTCATTTTCAAAAAAGTCATAACCTTAAACGCTATATATCGTACATAACTTCGGAAAGTCTTTCCTTTACCCATACTTCTAAGATACTGAAAGGGTCATTCAGCGGTGCGGTAGGCGGTTAGGGGAGGGGACGCGCATTCCATAGACAGGCAAACTTAGCACGAACGGGTGTACATATTATTATATCCTTACTAAAATAAAGAATATAATGTGTAGTGTATACTATCAAAATATACATACTTAACAAATATAAAACACATAGTTGATACGATAAAATAATATTTTATTATTCCTATAATAGATAAATACTATATGTATATTATATAATAACGGTATTTATATGGATTGAATTTCGAGGTAGTGCTCTTTCAAGCGTCTTTCAAATACAATAATGGTGGGACTGTCACGAACAGTGTGGGGAAGTGAGTTCCACAATCTGACTGCATGAACGGTGAAGGAGTAGGAGTAGAAGATGAAGTGATGGGATCGGAGGGAAAGATTTGTTCTAACATATCTAAAAGGGATATCAAACGGTCGAGAAAGGTTAAATCGATCGAGAAGATAGGAAGGAGAGAGGGGATTATACAGAATGTTATAAAGTAGACAGAGGATGTGGGAGTTACGTCAAAGTCGGATAAAGAGCCACTTGAGCTTCAATCGAAAGGCTGATATGTGATTTTTTCTCAGTCCAAACACAAAACGCATACAGATATTCTGTAAACGTTCCAGTTTTGTTAACAGCTCTTCGGTGATGTCCAAGTAGCAGGAGTCAGCATAGTCGAGGATAGGAAAAATGAGTGTCTGGACAAGGAAAATTTTGGTGTTCATGGGCAAAAAGTTTTGAAGGCTCTTTAACATGTGCAACGAGTAGTATACCTTTCTGCTTACTACACTAACCTGAAGATTTCAGGAACAATTGCTGTCTAAAGACAACCCTAGATTTTTGGGAAAGTCTGTGTATTCAATGACAGTACCATCATACATGACCCTAGGCACATTATATAAACGTTGAGTCATATATTTACTGCCTATGATCATGGCCTTCGATTTACTTGGATTGACTAACAGACCAAAAGATTTAGCCCAGACTGCTATGCGCTGTAGATCAGCGTTAACATCTGTTACTGCGGAATTAATCATATATATATATATATGTGAATGACGATAGAGTTGTAGGTCGTCTGCGTAGAGATGGAAATTTGATAGAATGAATGTGGAAACAGTGTTCATAAGAATAGAAAAAAGAAGGGGAGAGAGAACTCCACCCTGGGGAACACCCGCTTCAATGTCATACCAATCCGAGGTAGCCTCGTTGGAGCGGACTCGTTGCGAACGTCCCCGAAAATATGTATCGAACCAGTCTATCACTGAGGAAGATATGTTAAGAGAACGAAGGACGGAAAGGAATATGTCAAAATCGACAGTATTAAAAGCACTAGAACAGAGATACATTTATTTTCCATTCCTAGACGGAGATCGTCAGTGACTTTAAGCACTGCTGTAACAGTACTGTGACCAGTGCGAAAGCCGGATTGGAAGGAAGAAAGCAATTTATTAGAGGATAGGAATTCGGAAAGCTGTTTATAATTTATAAATAAATAATTTAATTTTAAATTTTATAATTAAATAATTCGAATAATTTTGTAATCAATGTATTCAAACAGTCGTATTTTTGCTTTAAGCCGACCAAGTGTGTGATAAATAAACTAAAAAATCTTAAATAACATAAATATATTTTTTTACAAATTTACCCATTTATTTTTGTACGATTTATAATTTGCAAATGTGTTTCGCCAGCTACCAAACATAATGTCAATCATTTCACTTAGGCTTTCAGCTGAATCTTGTTTCGGTCTGCTTAGTGCGTTGCTTTGGTATGTTTTTTTGCAGTCAGGCGGTTTTTTTTTAAATTATTTATCTCTATATAAGAGGCAAAAGAACCCTAATAAAGTTAAACATTTAAGATTGTATTATGAATTATTAAGAGCGAATTTCGGCACAATGCGACCTCTAGTAATAATTATTAGACGTCAGATCACTTTCAAGAAACATCGTCATCTGCTGTAGGTACCTGAGAAGAGAGGTAGGTAGGCGCGTTGACAGTAATCTATATATAGTATGGATACTTTTAATTATTTTCATCGCGCTACATTCATTCAATTTATTCGTACTATCGAACAAGTTGCCGCTCGACCAGGGATAAGATGAAAATCGCTTAACAGCGCCGTTGAATCGTGCCCACGTACACATATACACACGGGTAAATACGTAGTTCAAATACGTCCGCAGTAGTTGCTCACTTACACTTGCGTTTAAATATTTCGAGGCTTCCTAGTGCAAAGGAAAATATTTAAAAACTGGTCGAGCAGGAATTTTGTCGATACAACTTCTACACTAACCGGTTGTACTTTGTTTAGTGTTTTTGACGTGATAACTGTAGCGGGCAACGACCTTTTGATTTGTATGTCCTTCTTACACTTGAGTGGTGAAGTAAAAGAAGAAGAAGAAGAATTATTTATTTTCCAAGAAATTGGTAATACAAGGATGTTGTTATACAATATAGGTCACAATTTCTGCCTCTAGGGCGTGGAAATATTTACAATATAAATAAAGATCACGCAAATTAGAAACTTTTAAACAATAATTATAATTATAATATCATACCACCAAAACCTTTCATAAGTCAAAAGTTAAAATCTGTCATAATCACCATAGAATCAAAATAATATTTATATGTCAAAATCATCATAGTTAATAAGTTATATCAATTAAATAATAATTATTAAAGCAATGTCAAATCAATTATTATAATTTATGTCATTTTATTTGTAATAAGTAGATATAGAAAATATTATAAAAGAATGTCAAACAGAATCAAATAAATATTTAAAACATATTTTTGAATTTTCTGGTAACTATAACATCATTAAAGAACTCTTGTGTTTGTGTAGTAGCATTTATCTAATAACCAGGTGAATAGTTCGTTTTTAAATTTATTGCATGTAATGTTATTATTTTTATATATATTTATATTTATGTATATTTTAATAGTCATGCAATATGCGTTCTTGCTATGAATTGTTAACCACTGTGTTGGAATAGTAATATTTTTACTACTGGTTCTTTTACATCTGGCATTTTTCTTATTATTCTGATCTTCAAATAACGCAGTATATTTTTTATAAATAGACACGATTCTAATATATATAGATTAGCAAGAGAATTTTAAACTTTCAAAAAAGTGGTCTACAATGTGCTAGTCTATCAGCTCCTGCCATAGCTCTGATACATTTTTTTTGTATTAAGAATGCTTTGTTTAAATCTACTGAATTTCCCCACAATACTAGCCCATATCTTAATGTTGAAGAAACGTATCCATGATAGGCTGTTACAGCGGCATCTTGCTCAGCATTGTCAGCGAACATGATGCCCTCATGTTTTAAAGTTTTTGGCATATCATTTATATATATTATAAATAAGTTTGTACCCAAAATACTCCCTTGTGGTACACCGCAACTATTGATTCTGTATTCAGATCTATAAGTAATTTCTCTATTGTTTATAATATTTGTTATTTCAGTACATTTTTTTCTGTCTTTTAGGTACGATTCAAACCATTTATGTGCATTCCCCCTTACACCATATGTATTTAATTTATCTCATAGGCGTTCATGATTAACAAAATCGAAAGCTTTACTCATATCAAGGAATACTGCTGCTACAGATAACCTTTTGTCAATTGCTTCTGTTACTTGTTTTATTAGTGAAAAACAGGCCAGTGTTGTGGAGCTACCTTTTGTAAAGCCAAATCGTTGTTTGCTAAATAGATTTCTTGAATTTAAATATTGCACTATCTTAGTTTGCATAGCCTTTTTGAATTTTTTTGAAATAACTGGTCTAAAATTACACATATTATTTTTCTCGCCTTTTTTAAAGAGAGGTCTAACTACAGATACTTTTAACGCAGTTGAAAAATGACCTTGTTCAAAGGATAGATTAACTAGATGATAAAGGGGGTAACAGATATACTTTGCAGACAACTTTATAATCTTGATGTTAATATGATCATATCCAGTCGATTGAGTATTATTCAGAGAATTAATAATTTTGTAGATGTCATTGGGAATTAAGGGAGATAGGTATATTGAATTTGATTCATTGTTAATTAAAATGTCATATCAAGCATATCAATAGGATTATTATAATTTTATTTTGTTTTAACTGTAGTACCTCATTTTTACTTTATTGATAATTGTTAAAATATACGTTTTTAATTAATATACACTTAATTTCTGAGCATATTTTGCGTAAGAAGTGATATTCATAATTATAATTATACGTTGAATTTACAATAGGTAATGATGAATAATATTATATTATTATTATATTTACATGTCAGGATGAATAAAATAACAGTTTTCATAATTCTTAACTATTGAATAAATTGTATTATTGAGAAAATGAGTATTAAGGTAACGATTATATTTTAATCCTACTATAAACACTTGCACATTTTGTAGTTTGCTAAGGATATTACAAATATCAGTAAACAGTTTATAGGGATTCTTGTCATTGCTACCAATACCAATAATAACTATGCTATTTTTTGTTAATAAATTCGATTCACACAAGTAATTACAATAATATAATATCTTATAACCTGTAGCATAAGGCTTAACGAATCCATGTACACTATAATAGTTATTGTAAAAGTTTTTTGAATTGCGAAACTTGTTATGAATGCCTACTGATAAGCTGGTCATTTGTTGATCGTCTAATAGATAAATCATATTATTCTGTCTCCAGTGCCCTTCAGTGTTGTTCCGTCCTTGGTACGCAATGTAGTTGCTTGCAGCTATCGGCGATTCCGTCGATTTTTTGCGTAATAAATAATTATTTTCACTTATAATCTTGAATATTAATATGTAATCAAATTGAGTTTTTAGGTTTTATTTTGAGTGGCGTTAACGATCTTGATGATTTTGTGTGTGTTTTTAATATTTTACTGATTTCGATGTACTGAGTGATTTCCTAGGTGTAAAAACTTGATTTATCTGCGACGGATTTTAAGATAGAATTAGTTTTTTTGCATACTTCCAACTGATTTTTCAAATCTTTTAACTCCAAATTTTAATTTCCAATTTCATTGTGTGCCGAGGTAAGTTCAATTTGTAATTTTTTTATTGTAGATTTTAGATTTATAACCTCCAAAGAATTATATGTAACATTTGGTTGACTTTCTGTTGATAAATTTAACACAGAGGTGGAAAAGGAATCATCATCTGATATATTAAAAATCAAATTTTGTTCGGATGTAGCTTTTCTCAAGTTCGATTTTCTATAGGTAATATTCTCTAAGTAAGGAGAATCCATGTCTAAGTAATTAATATTTTGGGTAGCTGTTATCCAGATTAGGTATTTTTATATCAGCTGATATCAGATATGAAAAATTTGTGAACAATTTTATGTACTATTGGTATATTTTAAATTTTCTGTTTTTCCTTGTCACAATAAACTAAGGTTAGGTTATTCATACCTCTGGATATTAAAAGAGTAGGCCTTCGTTTCCACCAGCATTTTTTTTTTGGAACTTTTTCTTTTTTTTCTTTTTCAATGAGAATATTACTCAGATTATTAACACTTTTTCTTAGGTGCACATATTTTTGTTAATATTTGTTCCATTGATTAAAAAAAAAATTAAGATTTGTTAAAGAACATTCGAGTGCGTATACAACAATCAAAGATGAAAATGGAAGAAGGTATTAATATTTTCTGATTCTTTATGCGCTCTACATTATTTTAGTAAATTTCCATTCAAATCCAAAAATTGTTTTCCGGTTACTATTCAGGTCAGAAATCTTCTGTATAAATATGATACGGTGGTGATAAGGTGATGATATTAGGTTTAGGTTTAAAGATTCTTTATTTCTCAAAAGATTACAAAATCACTTACGAGAAATACATTTTGTGACTTAAAAGTAATTAAAAAATTTACGTGTACAGCGAGCGCATTTAAAATAAATACAACAAAAAGATTACACATAATATTAAGAATACCCACATTTTTTTGTTTTACCAAATATAGTATTATACTTGTTCAGTATAACAATATTACAATAGGTTACATACATGTTAGATTGAGAAGGTAATATTTAGTTACGTAAATAATAATTTAAAGATTTTCTTTTGACATTTACATTTCATAATGCTTATTTTAGTAAGTATATTAGGTTTTATTATATTATTGTGTGTGTGTGTGTGTTTAGACATAGAAAACTAGTTATTTAGACCCTTTTATATGAGTAATTAACAGGGACTTAAACTTTTTTAAGCTTTTACAGTCTGATATTTTCTGGCAGTGAATTATATAATTTAGCACCTTTAAAAAGTATAGTTCGCTTTCCAAGATCAGATTTAATGCTTTCAATATGTAAGTTATTTGCTCTTCTAAGATTACGCTTTTATTTTAAGATTATTTATTATATATATTATATATATATATATATATATATATATATATATATATATATATATATATATATATATATATATATATATATATATATATATATATATATATATATATATATATATATATATATATATATATATATATATATATATATATATATATATATATATATATATTCTCCTTTATTGGTGCTTATGAGAAAAATGCTTAACACAGATACGTATTACATATGAGATATGTCTAACACAAATACGTCTACAGTCTACACTGAGTATAGGCTCTACCTGTGACATCTGTCAATATGACATTGACAATTACATCTCTTAAAACTACCGTTGTCATTATGCAGCAATAACTTCTTCTAAACGGATGAACGCCGGCTGCACGCATGAAAAATTGTCACGTTCCGTCTGATTGTCACGTTCCGCCTGAGCCGAGCGTGCAAGCGAGAGGGCGGAACAACCGATAGAGAGGCACGATCGGCCTAAGCGTTCGGCTTGTGATGACGTTATCAAGTAAAATTATCGTCCGTAAATAACCGGCTTAAATGACAACAATTTTTATTACCATTCGGATGAAAGGTTTTAAATTTTCCCAGAGTCACAATATAACTAAGCTTTAAAATCACTCCAGACTTCATAAATGTATGAATATCTGTGGATGAGTCCAAGGGAGGAGCGTTGAGCGAGTAATAATTAGCGCGGTACTTAGAGCGGCAATTATCGCGCTAATTAATTAAATGAATTGCGGGTAATTACCCAATCCTTAGTAAATGTCAATGCGTTTTTTAATTGTGAAAAACATTTGCGCGCTAATGTTTATTTTACAAACGAATTACTCCCGAAACCCAGTGGGACGGATGGCCGACACGACTAAGGTTAGGTTATTCACATGACAGTCTTTTTACATGCCCATCCGACGCATGGATCATCTCTCTTGTCAGACAATCGGGTGATCAGCCTGCATTGTCCTAACCAAACTTACTTAACTCAAGGAACTTAAGGAAACAACATTAATTGTTGTTCCAACGCGGGAATCGAACCCGTAGTGGGTTCGATTCCTAGTGGAATGCCAAGCTCTAAGCCAATGGACCACGGAGGCTATTATATAATACGTTACACGCATAAATATGATAGAGCCAAAGATTTAAAAACTAAAGATAGCCTATGACGTGTACCTTTGACAGAACAAATATTCATATTAGAAAAAGTTGCGCCATCTTGATTTCACCATACCTCAAATGTCAAAATGGCGCCAAAATCTCGAAAAATGGGGCCAGTTTTTTCCTCAACATGCCTCGTCTATAATCTATACGTCTATGGATAGAGCGCTAACATTTATAATTCAACTAATTAGTTTCAATAAATTTATTGCCGAAATCAATTTGCCGTGCTTAAGTCAATAATAAGTTTTTTTTTATTATTTAGATATATTATGGCGTCGGCTTAAAACCATTTGCCAGTGTCAAGTTAAAAGGCGGTAAATATAATTTATTTGTCAATTTTCAACAACGTATTCCTAAATTGTCAAGTCTAAAGCTAGCCAAAGTCCAAATAAATAGTCAGTGCAGTCCATGAGTCATGTCAGTCGATTCAGTAAAGTGGTAGAAGCTTTACTGAAAGTTCCTAGGGAGTTTTGGCGGGAACACACAAAACACACTTGCCCACATTTGTGCACGTTAACGAATATTTAATGGTTAGTATTCTACCAATATTACACATTAAGAACCGAAATAACACAAATTTATGAAAGATATACAAAAACCACAACGTCACCAATTGAATTCCCCGGCAAAACTCCAATAATAAGTTATTGTTATAATGTATCGCCATACAACTAATTTACGCGTTGTGATATAAAAAAATAATAATATTCAAATATCGAAAATATCAACTGGCCATTTAATTTTAACTCTGTTGATGAAATACTAATAAAATCCGTAGTGTATCCTCCCACTTTATATATATATATATATATATATATATATATATATATATATATATATATATATATATATATATATATATATATATATATATATATATATATATATATATATATATATATATAAGAAAGACGTTAGTAATTAGTTACACTATTTATATAGTAACACACAAAAACAGCCGAACCGATTCTCTGAAAATTAGTGGGGAGGTAGCTTACGAACAGGAGACGGACGTAGGATACTTTTTATCCCGTTCCCGTAGGACGTGACATAAAGTTTATAAAGTACATAAACTTCATAAGTAGAATGTGTGATTTGATATGGAAAATTACAAAGTAATGACAAATCTTATCTTATCTTATGTATTATAATTATACACCTTGCATGTTCAGGATATTTTGCGCGCCATTGTGATGGCAGAATGTTGAATCCTAGCCATTATAATATTTTTAAGACCTTATGTATCCTACATTCTTGCAATAAAGGATTGATTGATCGATTGATAATTAAAATGGATTGCAATTCCAATGTCTCGCTAAAACTTGAGACCAACTGGATCAATTTGGAGTGAGAGGTATTGGAAAAATTGCGGGGAAAATTTGAACACTATTATATTGTATAGGTGCGACAGAACAATGTGTGTCGGGACAGCTATTTTTATGTAAAAAATAAAAATAAAAAGCCTCTATTTAGTAGAAGATACAAAACAAAACTGATTAGTGTACATACTATTAAAATAATTTAATCTTCTAGGACTATCATCTATGAATCTATGCTAATCCCATATCTATAGTAATTTAATAAAGAGGAAAGGTTTGTTTGTTTGCATTGAATAGGCGTCGAAACCACAGGTCTGATTTTGATGAATTTTGGCACCGATATAGAATAGACCATGAGGAAAGACATAATATGCTACTTTTTATTGCGGCAAAATGTACGGTTCTCTCGAGATTTCCTTTTGCGCGCACGGAGTCGTGGGGAACATCTAGTCCTCCTATCCTACTAATAATATAAATGTGAAAGTTTGTGAGGATGGCTGGATGGATGTATAGATAGATGGATGGATGTTTGTTACTCTTACACGCAAAAACGTTTTAATTTTTTGTTTAAAAATAATTATTAGCTGACTTTAGAATCGACCTTCTAATCCTAAGGAAGTCTTCCGATGCACTCGACACGCGACGCGACACGCGACCATTATAAGGTCGTGGAGCCATTGCTTAGATGAATTGAATGGAATTCCCGCGTCGGGAAATCCGTCGGGTCCATGTAGTCCACTTTTTGCCTCGACATGTCTCGTCTATATTAATACACATATCTATGATTATTATTTAAATTGAAAATATTTACTTTGAAAATATATACTTTGCGTTTCGTATAAAATCGATAATATCTACGCGTCTTGATTAGAATGATTAAGCTATACGTCGTTCTACCAAATAAAATACTTGCATTAAATTTCCACTCAATTGATACGAAGCCAAACATTTCAAAACTGAGGATGGGCTATGACGTACATTTGTCAGGACAAATCTTCATACAAGAAAAAGTTACGCCATCTTGGTTTTCACTATGTACCTCAAATGTCAAAATGGTCCCAAAAACTCCAAAAGTGGATACAGTTTTTGCCTCAACATGCCCCGTCTATAGAATATAAGTTTCTCCCCTAAAGAAATATTACTTGTATTTTAACTTTCTAATCGAGAAAAAAAACCTTTCCGCACTGGATTCGGGGAAAAAATGAGCGGGAAATTAACAAACAGTAATCAAGTCGACGGTATGATAGATTAGCTTCGTAATTAAGAGAATTTAAATTAAACACAGACCTTCCATCTTCATTTCTCTTCGCGCTTTTTACGCCATTTTGGACGTGCCATAGATAAACAATTCTATTTTTAAAGCGGTGTGAATTGCCAGTTATGTTTTTTTTTAAGTGCCAATACTTTTAGGTGTATTTTATTTTTAAATTTTGAATGCCTGACTAAATTGTAAACCAGGTAAGCTTTTTTAACATCATGATTTTTTACTGTTATTGGACATATTGTAATATATTATTAAATGACTTTCAAAAAAGGAGCGGTTATACGTTCGGCTGTATATATACATATATATTTTTGTATATTCAACAAGCCAACTTGAACATGAGTTATATAAAATATTGTTTTTATCAGAATATTGTTTGGGCTGGTACCGATTTCAAAATTATGATGATTGAGTAGAGAAATAGTTACATTTTTTGCCGAATTAAAAAGGGAGTTATTTAGAATTATTTCATATGTTTTGTGCATTTTTGCTTTGAAAGTCGGTTTTCATATTTTGTTTAAAAATAATTTTACTTATATCATTTACTTTACAAAATTTTAATACATCGTGGAAAAAAAAAATTAAAATTTTTAAGGAACCCCCTAAATATCAAGCAGTGAGCGAGCTGATGCTGCATTACAGCTTAGAGCACTCTCGATCACGTCAGCTTTTAAACAAAACTAACCACATCTTAAACGAATATTTCGTTTAGGAGCTACGATGCCCCGGATATACACATACAGACAGACAGACATCAGACTGCAGACACGTCAAACTTCTGACACCACACTTTTTGCGTTGGGGGTTAAAAAAGCAATAATATCACGATTATTTGGTCACCAATTACTTAGTTCGTCCATCATAATCAAGAAAATGCTATTTCAAAATTTGATACCCCGCTATTAGCTCCGTCTTATAAGTTGATGATTGTTTTTATATTTTTTGCACTGAGTAAATCAAAATGCAAATCAATAAACAAATGATTACTCAGTAAACTTTATACCTCTAATAAAACGGGTATAAAAATTTTGGGCGAAAATGGTCTGCGGTGTAAAACCCGGAAGGACGGTGTAAAAATTTTATGTGCCAGAGTCGTGCTTTCAGTAATATGGAACAGATTTAAGAAATCAATATTGTGCAGACATTTCTAGGGTTCCGTAGTACTCAAGGAACCCTTAAAGTTTCGCAAATTCTGTAACTATGCAAAAAATGTATGGAATTTCGTATAATTATGTCTTATGTATAGATCTCGGTTTTGGCATCACACGATAATAATAATTTTATATTTTAGGGGTTCCCTCCCTCCACTCCCCATACGTGTGAAGTGGGGATGAAAAATATTTTTTAATTCTACCCCATAGTGTATATTATGTATCTTCGAATAGGTCTTTTTAAATAAAGGCAAGGTTTCATACATGACATTATTAAAAAAACTTAACCATTGTTGAGTCATCGCCCCCCAAAGTTCCCTGGCATTTCTGAACTATATAAAATAGAAACTTGTAAGTTTCCCTGCTAATAACTCTTTGGGAAAATTATTTTGAACGAAATCGGATAATAATTGTTGAATTAATTTAAATTAAGCCTATTGCGCGTCGATAGTTACGGAACCCTCCTTTGACATGTCCTGACATGCTCTTTGTTAGGTTACTTGTGTAAGACCAAAAAATAGGATAGGTTAGCCGTAGCACCAGAGTACCAAGTGACTCCCAACCGCCTATAACCTCCGGTACCGTCAGTAGGCAGAACACATTGTGTTTTACGTCTGTTTTCCGTTCGGCCATGGTATCTTTTCGGTAGAATGGAACGTCTCGCCACAGATTAAAGAAACACGAACAGATAAACAGCTACATAGCTAGCTTTCGATTTGAATGCACTGCTACCAGCATACGGTGTCCACGATTGTGTGGAAAAATTGTGAGGTTGAAGGGGATGGCAAAATTTTCAGGATTGAATTAGATCGCTCTATGAAAGCTGTTTCTCTGTACGTGTGTATATATATTTTCTACTCTGAGGTCTCACGCTGCAAAACGGTCCAAAATGAAATTAATAACTAAATAAATAATGTCGTTAAAATTTACCTTACCAGATTATCTTGTTTATTATATTCGGTTTCGAAAATGGCTGTAAGTGTTGCCATGAAATTTGGTATGCTGGAAGTATTGCATGTTTTCTTTCGTCGTGCTACAATATAAATAAAATTAATTACGACTTTATTATGTCAGTCCGATTGGCTGTGGGTGGTGTGAATGTGGGTTCGAAACTCGGTCGGATAAATATTTTTGTGATTCTTTTAATTTTTTTTTATTTATCAGAACTCCGAACAAAGCTCGCTCACCCCGATACTGAGTACTTATTATAGAACAATTTAAAACCTGATCAACAATAGATATAGCGAAAAAGATACTAAAAGATTTCGTAAAAAATTTAACGTGCAAAGAATTAATTGTGAAAAATGTATAGAAAACTAATTGGTTCGTATTGGACAATTCAAAACGAAGTTAGCGAGAATTATGCAAAACCCCGAGAAGACTTAAGATTTATAAAGAAAAAGTGTATAAAAGTTCTTTTATACACTTTTTTACTAGAATAGGCAACTTCAATGTGAAATGCGAACAATTTTTAAAATTAAATATGTCGTACTTACTTACTTTGATATCAGGGCATTAAGTAATTAGAATTTCGAAATATCCTAAAACATTGTTAAAATCGTTGGTAGCGTTAAAAAATGATTCTGAAATTCTAATAGTGATAACAGACTCTCGAACTCGAACTCGAACGAAACTTGGAACTCGAACTCGGGTACCGAATCCGGTGACGCTACAGACGTACGGATTTGGTCCGGCAGACCGATATGAAAACTCGACACTCGTGTGTTCGATTTTCAGCTCTATTTTATTAGCGCAGAACTCTATTTACAGTGCTGTTTCGACGACGACGATGATTCCAGCAATCAATTGAAATCCTGCAGTGATACTAACTCTCAAAAATATTTCTCCCCAAACTTAACCCTTAATTCGACCCTGATTAGTTATGCCAATTATAATTGTAATTGGGATAAGCCAATTATATTATAATAAATAATAATATAAATAATATAATATCCGTACCCATCCCTTCCTGTAAATATTTTGTGGACCCTCATTTTTCCCATCTTAAGGCATATCACATTTCGTTTTCAATGATTTCCGCGAAACGAAAATATTTTGAGAAAAAGCTGGTAAAAATATCCTAGCAACACCGGCAATGATTATGGAAGCTGTAAAGCGTCGTTATAAAAACTGTTTGAAATTCGAAGTCGGGTATTCGAATTACAAATCGCGGGAGTGTTCTTGTTATAAAAATAATGTAAAATGGAATTCCAAATTTGAATTTCCGTCCGGATACTCGCATTAACATAAATACAGAGTGTAAATGCATTAAAACCTTTTTGAATGCATTATTGCGAGTTTCGGCACTCCCAGGGGAGTCTTTAGTCATATTTCCCGGTATTTACCACAGTGCACAATAGACTACGGCCGTGCGAACACTGTCTGTTCAAAAAATGAGGATATACTTAGCTATACGTGCACACGTGCAAAATATACAATGGCGCACGTATACACACGCACATGTGCACAGAACTTGTGCGATGAGTGCATGCTTGGTGACTTCGACAGGCGACACACGCACTGGCTGGGTCCGGGGGGCCCGATAAAATATTTCAGAGTACTGAAAATAGAACTCTGCGCCACATAAAATAAGAGTTGAAAATCGAATTATCGAGTGTCTTGACATTCGATAATTCATATATCACATTGACATATTTTAACTCGACACTTGTGACATTGATTTTCAACTCTATTGCATCATCATTGCGGATTCCGGATCATATAGTCCCAGCCAAATATTCTGTTCAGCGGGGCTATTCACGATTCCCATTCGACTAGGAACCCCGGAAACTTACCGTGCGGTTATTGATAAACGTTTATCACTGCAAGCGTTTATTGATTGCCGCGCAGGGAAGTTATCGAGTCGAATTACGTATCGTGAATAGCCTAGTACAGATCCAATTTTATGTTTTTGTAAACAAAAACATTTAATTTCACGAAAATAATGTGTCATTGTATTTCTTTATTGTACGGCAAATAAGTGATATTTAAATTGGTAGCAATATAGTGTACTTTTTATTATATTTATTACACGTACATCTTTTTGTTTACGTTCAGATTAAATTGGATCCGAGCAGATTACAGTAGACGCCTGGTGTGATTTTGTGTTAAATCTCTGGGATTTGTCCATTTTAGCGCCCTCTACACGTAAAAAATGCGCTCGCATCGACATGCCAGATCGGTCTGTCAGCCCCGCTCATCTACCTACATGCTCGTTTCGGAGCGAGGGTTGAAACGGCGCGCTATATCCCGCGGTCCGAACTCTACGTGTGAAGGGAGGTATTAATACGTTCAGTGCGTTAGGGGATCTAAAGGATCACTTACGAGACTTTCAGCCAGTGCGTTTTTATCCCTCTGTGCTGTGACTGAGTCAAATATACATACATGCATCTTACTTCAATTTTGATTTAAAGGTAAAAACAAAAAAATTGGAGATTGAAGAGGACCCTAACGCACTAAATAGTGATTATGTACACTCAGTGTGAAAATAGATCTCTTATATCTCCGAAATCGGAGGCGTCACAAACGCAAGGAGTGAAGAGCGTGCGGCTCGGGCGCCGCGCGCTTTGTTTAAGTGCCGTTCAAGTGTCGAACGCGTGAGGCCACGCGTTTAGGTACTAAGAACTATGCTAAATTACTTATTAATAATACCAAGTGCAGTGCTAGCATCTAAAAATTTGTTATTGTTTTAATTATATTAAAATTGATGTTCAGATCATATTTTTCAACGTGGTGACGAAAAAAGGCGTTGCACAGGCTGCTACAACAAATTACGCCTTACACTACATAGCGTACAGGCATCCAAGAAATATAAATTACATATTCCATGCAATGCAACTAATGATTAATGAATAACATTGATTAATGTGTTTAGTTTCCGTCAATGAAAAACACTTTTTTGAAAGTAAATACTTTACGTTAATTAATAGTTCTATTGTATCTGTAGGGGACTGTATTATTCCACAGGGATTCAACCGCCGGCTCAGATTAGACTCGAAGATAGCAAGATTACACCGATTTGGGCAGAGCCGGGGCGATAATAAAACACTATATTGAGGAGAACATTTTTTCACTTTTTGGATTTGCTTACCTGGCTCATGGCAATGCCGTATAGAGAGCCCCACCCGTACGCCTCTTTCAGGCCGATCTTCCATCTCATTTTTACCTCTCTATACGGCTATTTTCCATAATTTTCCCCATTTTTCATGAGCCAGGTGAAGCAAAACGCGTTGTGTGAAAATCTTTATTATCATGACCATATACATAAATCCTTATATACTAGAAATCTTATTCCATAAAAAAGTTATATACATCTTAAGTTCAACTTATATGAAATGTTGTACATTTTTTACCACTATTTTCGTAATAATTTATTAACCTTTTATTATATAACCTTAAGCTTTACACTACACGTTATGTACTATGTTTATTTATGTAAATTAAAAGAAGCTACGTTAAAATTAGCTTTAGTTAAAAATATATGAGCAAAATAACCCGCACTTGATAAAACACCATTTTAACACGATTTTTACACACTGATGCCATATAAATCTACACATATAGTCACTGAGTATTCACTATTATAGTTTTATGTACTGTTTTAAATCACTCGTTTATCGTTCAGATTTAAATTCACTCAAGTTTTACATTACGAGGCTGTCCTTAACAGTATCCACTTCAATAAAAGTTTGATTATCGATAGCAAATTTAATCCCCTCACTAGTCATTACACTATTTTAATTTGCGATGCGCGATATAATAGATAACTATTTTTTTTTCTGTATTTTCTCTTAATGCAGTAGAGTAAACGATGATCTATATATAATCCACAGAAATATCATGCTCATATCTTATTTTTTGAACGAGTCATGCTTACTTTAAAAAACATTTTTTGGAGATATTTTAGGTGTCATAAGCACAACAGTTAAGCACCGATACGAGTTCTTATAGGTCTCAAACGCATTGTCTGCAAGTCTTATGAAAATGGCCTCGCGCTTAACGTTTTAACTAATAAATATAAAGGAGGATTTAATTTGAATAATTTCACTTGAATTCGCGTTATTCAATTGTTAATTGCACCGCCATTTTTAAATAATCTGTTTACCTTAATTTGCTAAAGTGGTTTTCGGTGGGGAGTCATTTAACAGCTGTTAAAATTTTATTTGCTGCAGTTAATACCGTCGTTTATCCGGATACAGGTTTTAACTTCGCATATGTAATAAGTGTAGCGAGCTACGACCTCTTGATTTGTATGTCCTTCTTGTGCTTGAGTGGTGATGATAATAATACAGCAACAATTCTTATATTCTCCTTTATTGGTGCTTACCACAGATACATATTACATATTTTGAGATATGCTCAACATAAAATATACTGTAAATCTTGCTTATACTGAGGTATGTATGTATCACTAGGTGGGGCTCTTGACAAAGTATCTGCTATATACATATATTTACCAGGTACATAAACTACTTCTAGGTCTTAACCCTGCAACGATAACATCATTCTTTGTAGTCTAGCAGGTACTTCATGAAGAGGTTTTTTAAAAAGGTAAATTAAAGGTTTGTGATCAGTATGAACAGTTGTTCTACTGCCATAAATATATTGGTGAAATTTATTACATCCAAACTGTATGGCAAACAATTCCTTTTCAATCTGAGCATAGTTTTGTTGATAGGAGGTTAGTGTTCTTGAACTATATGCAATGTGTCGTTTGTCTTGCATCAAGAAATTGCTATTATATTATTATTGTCATGCATTCTTTGATGAACCTACCGACAAAATCACAGGTAAGTTCCAATTATAATAAGTTAACACAGGTGCTTTAGATACGACTTCTTTTAACAAATCAAAGCACTTTTGACAATTTTCATCCCATAACCATAATATATCTTTTTTTAACAAATTTCTCAAGGTCTAATACCTTTATATTTTCTCTGCTAGATTTTCTATAAACGGTGCTAAAAAATTAATCATGCCTAGAAATCTCTGCAAATGTTTAATATTTTTAGGTATGGGCATATCTTTTATGGCTTTAACTTTCTCTGGATCAATTTTTACACCTTCTTTACTAAAAATATAGCCCAAATATGCTATTTCTTCTAGAAGAAACTTGCACTTGGCTTTATTTAATTTTAAATTAACTTGCCTAGCCCTTTCCAAAAACACCTCTAACCTTTTATTGTGTATTTCAATTGTTTCACCGTATATTAAAATGTCATCACACCAAATTATAATACCTTCAATGTCTCCGAAAAGATCTATCATGGTTTTATAGAAAATTTCTGTAGCCGTGTTCATTCCAAAAGGTAATCTTAAAAATTTGTATCTGCCAAAGGGAGTTTGAAATGTGCACAGATCACTACTTTCTTTAGTTAATTGTATATTATAAAACCCAGAAAACGCATCTAAATGTGAAAAATAAGAGGCTTTGGACAATTTAGACCTGACTTCGTTTATGTTTTTAATTGGATGATGACATATCAATAAATTTTTATTTAAATTTCTAGCATATAAGCAAATTCTCAATCCACCATTCTTTTTCATGGCTATAACTAAACTACTCACCCAGAGAGTAGGTTTGTTCACCTTCCGTATGACTCCCATGTTTTCCATGAGTTGAAGCTCTTTCCTTAACGGTTCAACCAACGCGAAGGGTACCTTTCAAGGGGGACCAACGCACGGAATAGCATCCTTCTTTAGCACGATGCTGTGTTCGTATCCCTAGACCCTGAAACACATCATTATATCTGGTCACAATTTTTTCACAAGTTTTTTGATACATATTATATACATTTTGCTCAACATTTTTGATATTTTCATTCTTTATATTAAAGTTTTTTGTTATAAAATTTAGCTTTATACAAGTGGGTAAACCAATCACAGTTGGACAATTTAATTTTGTTACAACAAAAGTAATGTTTTCTGGTTTTGTTCTGTTTTCAACTAAACACTTTGACACTGAAATTATCGGAATTCTGTGCCCACTATAGGCAAAGATATTATATTTTTCACACATTTCTTTACTCTGTTTGTCAAATTTAAGATTCAATTCTTTAAATACTTGATAAGACATTACATTAATCTCTGCTCCAGTGTCAATTAGGCAATCTACATTTTTATTGTTTATCTTAAGAGAATAATGCCAGGACTAGTCTGTGTTAATCAAATTTGTACTAGCAGCTCTTGTCATCAGATCAGCTTTTGTGACTTTATATTCATAATGTTGAACAATGCCCCTATTGTAAATCTCTCAGACTCAGCACTTTTAGGGCTTGATTCATCATCGAGATTTATGCTACCTACCCCAGAAACAATAGTCCTGACACTATTTTTCTTAAAACATAGATGAGTAAAATGTCCATATTTAAAACATGACCTGCATCTGTGTTTCCATGCTGGACAGTTGCGGCGACCATGCGATGTGTTGCACTTTACACACGACATTGTTCTTGATCCAGGTGCAGCTGACCTTGGGTGATCTTGGCGTGATGGGGATCTTGAGTTTTTTCTTTTCTGGTATGGGGGGAGAACTGGCCCGACGACTTTTGTGTACCTTGTATATTGTGGCTTCTCTTCCATCTGCTGCATTGATTGATTCTTCACTTTTCTGCGCCATCCTGAGTGTTCTACAGAGGAGTTTGACTCTCTCTAGGGATAGATCTTTCTCTTGTAGGAGCTTTTGACGAAATTGCGAGAAGTTTGTGGCCATATTAGCAATGGCCAAATTAAGCGATTGCTTAACAAACAGCTCAAAACATTGAAGGGTGTGCGCTGAAATTAGACATACATTTCCTACCCACCTGTACATGTAAATTGCGGTCGCGCAGCACGTAGAACTTCGCACATTGACTCATCGCTATTCGTCTCTTTCACTCGACTACATATATATTGTTATTGCGCTCCTATCGTGTATCTGTGCAAACGCGATAGCAATATATTCGTGGGCCAGTGACAGACATAAGTAGCGTTGAGTCAATGTTCAAAATTCCACGTGTTCCGCGACCGCACTTTAGTCTATACATTTGTAGCCAGAAGATAATATAGAAATAATGCACCAGTGTTCAAATATTAGTCATCATAATATTGAAATTAACTTCGTTAATATTAATTATTTACTAAGATTATTATTATAAGGGGCACGATGTTCTATGGGTAAAGACTAAAGATGTCCAAATCCACACTAAAAGTATGTTCCGATAACCAGAAATAAAAATAATATATGCCTCTTTTGACTGACATTAATAATGCTTAAAATAATATAGTTTACTAGATTTAAATCTCTGAATGAACTTCAAATTTTGATGTATTTACTTTAAAACAATCAATTTATTCATTACAACAAATACTTCAGTGCAAAATAATTGGCAGTTATATTCGTAACAATGGCAACACTATAATCTCCCGCGTAAATTAATTTAAATATGGAATCGTAACAAGATGGCGAATTGGGTTGGCGCACTCGGCACTTCAAAAGATTTATTCTTTTCATTTAATTTAGCACCTGATGTAGACAATGATTTAATAACTGATTTTATATTATTTAAACTCCCAATAGAGAACCTATTAAATCTAATAGACAACATTGGATACTTTCTTAGGAATATGATAATATGTAGGTACTAAATAAAAAATTTTTGTAGTCCCTTGTCCCGACCCAATCTTATTTCGTAAGGCCGGGATACTATTTTGTCCGGAATCCGTATGGTTGGGAAAAATTAAAAGCACGGAAAATAGAAAATTTCAAATTGTATATTTTTGAAATCTTTGTATGAAACATATTGTCTGATGGCGTGGTGATGCGTCGCCATCATTGTTTGTGTGACTTGCTACTGAGACGTAAGACATTTGAGTGGATCACGTCATACATGAGGCCATAGTGCGATCCTTTTTGTTTCGTACGTGGTGGACCGGCGCGCGTGTCCATTGTCGATGACGTAGGAAACGTAAATATAGGAACATAACAAGAACTGCGTTAACAAAAAAATATAAAAAACACGATATCTATCTTTTATCTATATATATTTATAAAAGGCAAAGCTGATTGACTGATGTATCAAAGCACGAGAAGCGAGAGCAGGCGAAACCTTTATGGCTAGAAATTTGAAATTGCGCTCACGTATTTCTCTTATGGCGTAGGCATCCACTAAGGAAGGATTGTTCAAAATTCAAGGGGGTATAAAAGGGGATGAAAGTTTAAAACCTAATTTCACGCGAGTGAAGTCATATAAAAGGAGATATTCGAGGGAATAAATAGAAATTATTGAGTATGTCGTATTTTACAGTTTTTTGAAGTTCATCCCTTAAAGGGGTGAAATGGGCCATGGGGGTCCAAAGTTTGTATGGTGAAATGTCCCGGCTGGTCGGATTGCGTTGAATTTTGCCACGCAGATAGTTATTATGATGTAGAAATTCGTTAAAAAGGGATTGTATATGGTATTTTTGAGTTATATTTATCTTTAGATCAAGACGTTTTTCTTAGAGGCACAACGCACTTGGAGGAGAAGTTTTGTATGAATGTAACTAAGCAATATTTATTATTAGCCCTCATTTCCACGAGTCTTTTTGTGGTTTCAATTTTCAGCTCTATTGTAGTAGCGCACAGTTCTATTCACCGTGCTGTTTTTTCTGTCGCGACCATTGAAAATCGTTATATATCGATATATATATGTTGAACTACTATCTTAATATCCCTCGGTAATCGTCGTTTTTCTGAGGAAATGGTAAGCGGCTGGGAGTGAAAAAAAAACAACAACGACGATTTCTGAAAGACATTAACAACGTGGTTGTACTGTATATAAGTGGATTCATTTAGTACGTAAATATTAAAAAATGATAATATTAATAATTAAAAATTCAATAAAATAACTAATTGACACTATAAATTAAAGGACGATTAGGCGGATTTTTTTCTGATACAAAATGAACGCTATAACGATTCGTGCGCGCAAAAGGAAGTGAATTTTGCCGCCATAAAAAGTAGCCTATGTCATTCCCCGTAGTCTATTCTATATCTGTGTAAATTTCATCAAAATTAGTCCAGTAGCTTCGGAGCCTACTCGATGCATACAAATATACAATGAAACAAATCTTTCCTCTTTATAATATTAGTACAGATACAGTTATATTTTTATATAACGGTATTTTTGCCGTGTCACAATGGTAACAGACCCCGTCTCGCGTTTGACATGTGCAGTATTACGGAGGTTTATAGCCTCTGCCTTACCCGGAGACTCTCGTGAGTACACCACGTCAGCCTAAATGGGCGATAATTTGGAGGTTTTCGCCAAAAATGTATTCTAAATCCAGGGTTTTGCTCAAAGTGCCTATATAATATCTAGCTGTTTCCCGCGGCTCCACCCGCGTAAATATACTATAGAGCAGTGGTGAAGGGTGGTTTAACTTTAGAGGGAAGCCCTAGTCGCTTGAGTCGGTCTACATCGCGCTATCGCTTGTCCGACCTGACTTGTATAAGATATTATTTTTTTCCATAAACTAGTTTTGGCTGGAGGTCTTCATGAGGTAATCTGAAAGGGAGGCCGATAAGAATGGATTCTTTACACCCTTCGCCACTGATATGGAGATATCCCGCGGAAAGTAGTTTTTGCGTGAAAGACTATCCATCCATCCATCCATCTATCCATACATTCATTCTCACATACTTTCACAATTATAATATTAGTAGGACTTAGAGGAATAACGAAAAATATAAGTCACCTCCTTATTCTAAGCTTTTGTTTTAAAGATTTGATTAAAATACAAGTGGTAGGTAGGTACATAATAAACGTGTCAATCAAATGTAAACAAAACACCAACAACGCACCCAATAATTGTACACAACTTTATACATATTATAGACGAGGCATGTCGATGCAAAAAGTTTCCACACTTTTAATATTCTGTTCTATTTGGGGTTGTTTAGGGCAGTCGAGGTTTGACATTTGTCATCTTGATATTTTGATATTTGCTTTCCGCGGTATAATGAGTCCAGAGACAAAACCTTCTGAAATCAAGATGGCGTTGAAATCATTGGTTTCAGATTGTTTATTATCATGTTCTCTAACAATGAATAGACGATAAACATTATTTAGGCCGCAAGCCCATTGTGAATACATTTTCATGAAAATTTGCTCCCATGTTAGTGACTGTCTACAGTCAATTGGTAAAACAAGCTGTATGTGCCGGGTCAGCAATTGTTCATACATTCCAGCTGAATTTATAGCTTGCCAGCTACGTCATCGTGAAAACATACGGCAGCAAATGTTTTTCGGGAACTTTGGAAAGTAGACGAATGTTTGAAAGCGCATGTAATCGGAATTCACACTGGAACAATACGCGACATGGCGCTGCATTTTTAAGATAGTCATTCAAATTTGAACTTTATTTACACAATAAGATACATTGTAAGAGTTCGAATGTCCGGTTGCACCGCGCTGCACACCGCATGTGCAGTGTATCACTGATGTCATATGAAACGTCTATCTTTATGTGTAGTGAATAAAGTACAATTTTGAATAGCCGTCCTAAAAATGCAGCGCCGCGTAGCGTCGCGTATCGTCGCGGTGTGAACATAACCCTAAGGCTCGTACTACAAGTACATCATCCCCAATCTCTCCGATCGGAAAAAACAGCGCTGAACACGGCAGCAATTAAAAAACTCGACGCTCGTGTGTTCGATTTTCAACTCTATTGTATTGGCGCAGAGTTCTACTTTGCGTGCTCTGAATTTTCCCCGGCCCTACGGATTCCGGACAAAATATTCCCAGCCTTACACACATTATCCATCCGTATGTGCCCTCGCTTATCCGAAAACGAGGCACCTATTGTGTCGCGTAAGCCGTTTCACCCGGATTCACCCGCCTTGCACCGGCTTATATCATTGGTTTATCTAGAAAATCTAGGTATTATTTTATCGAAGCCATATTTGAAATCAAGATTGGGATTGCAGAAATAATTTCGTAGGTTCACTGATGCAATACAACAAATATCCTATAACTAGCTTTTGCCCGCGACTAATACAGTATCCCACGGAACCGTACATGTTCCCGCGATAAAAAGTAGCCTATGTCCTTCCCCGTGTTCTGCTTATGTATGTGCTAAATTTCACGATGATCAATGATGATCAGACAAACAAACTCACATTCACATCTCTAATATTAGTAAGGATATGTAATAGGTTACTTTACATGTTGAACAAAATAGTACGAAATTTGATGAATATAAAAATTTTCATATAAATAAACGCTAATTCATTCTTTGTATGTAATATTTTATCGAAATTGTCTTAATAAAAAACTCGAGAGGTGTCAAGGGACACCCGGATGGAACGAAGTTCCTTTCGATTAATTAGTGAAGGAATTGTAATAATTTTTTTTTTTTTTTAAGTTATAATAATATATATATGTTTTTTATTATTAACAAATATAATGTAATATAAACTTACTGCTCAATTTTAGTAATAATTGAGAGAGAAAGAGGGAGAGAGACAGACAGAAAAACACCCGCACGCCGCACGGCTTACAACTATAGCAAAAAGTGTCGTTACAACTTTGAGTCGTAATTTTTTCCGTCTAGCCCCCTTTCACAACGCGCGATAACTTCGTTCCAAAATGAAATTAAAGATTAATATTTTTTAACTATAGGTATAACACGTCATGACCGTGACCTATAACACGATGCGCCTGAACGTGACGTCATTATGACAAAACAAAATGATGGAGTTTTGCCGGGGAGTTCAATGGGTGATATTGTGGAATTTGTAAAACTTCATAAATTTGTGTTATTTCGGTTCTTAATGTGTAATATTGGTAGAATATTAACCATTAAATATTCGTTAACGTGCACAAGTGTGGGCAAGTGGTACAACTTCTAAAAACGTGCTATTTTGTGTTTCCCGCCAAAACTCCCTAGGAACTTTCAGTAAAGCTTCTACCACTTTACTGAATCGACTGACATGACTCATGGACTGTACTGACTATATATTTGTACTTTCACTAGACTTTAGACTTGACGATATAGGAATACGGTGTTGAAAATTGAAACGAAAGTTCTATTTCCCGCCTTTTTAACTTGACACTGGCAAATGGTTATAGGCCGATGCCATATATAAATTAAAAAAAAAAAGATAACAACACGCTGTCATCCGTGAAAGATCTGTCACCTAACTGTCATACACTCAGTCGAAGTGTCACCATCATCCATGTTCGTTTTGTTTATATAATACGAGCTTTTGCCCGCGGCTCCGCTCGCGTAAATAAAGTATCCAACGGGAGCACTGTACTTTTTTGGGATAAAATAGCCTATGTTTTAATCCAGAGCCTAAACTGCTACCATACCAAATTTCATCGAAATCTGTTCAGTGGTTTTTGCGTGAAAGAGCAACAACAAACCAACCAAATTCATCCATCCACACATTTATTCTCACAAACTTTCACATTTATAATAGAAGGAGGATTATGTTTAGTTTCGCCCAATGTTAGAAGTATGTCGGTCATACCAATTTCCTTATATTTCATGTTTGATGTTTATCGTGGGGACGCGTTAACTCGCCATACTGACCTGCCACATTGGATATTTCAATCAATAATTTCAAAACTAAGGACGGGCTATGACGTACGTTCACTTGTCATAAAAAAAAACTGTCAAAAACAAATCTTCATACGAGGAAAAGTTACGCCATCTTGATTTCACCATACCTCAAATGTTAAAAGGCCCCAAACAACCCCAAAAGTTGGGCCATTCATGTGGGGACAGTTTTTGTCTCGACATGCCTCGTCTATAATATTCTATGACGTCTATGATAGCAATAACATTTGATGGAAAATATCATAGCTGATATCACGAACTGCGAACGAATAACTTTACGATCAATCATTCCTATATTTTGACACACTGATACCTTGCCTTTCAATACTGTACTTGTTTTTGATACACCAGTATTCTATTTCAAGCTATTACATTTTAAATGTATCTAGAGTAAGTAGTATATTTCGTAAAAATTCAATTATTTACTTTTAAAAGACTTAGCGGTAAGCTGCAGTGTGGCTACAGAAGCCTTTCTCAGTAAATTTTCTATATTCAAACGCAGACCAAATAAAAAAGTGAAGACAAGCGCGAGTCACGTGTGGCTACGCACTACAAATTAGATAAGGTTTGGTAAAATCAATTACGGATGTTTTGGGCATACCAGTATGATCTACTGCTTATGTAAAGATTTTTAGGCAGAAAATAATTTAAATATTTCGAAAAAAATATATTATACTATATAAAATTTCATTGCGGTCTCTAAAGCGCCGAGGTCATTTACCTCACAGAAACAGCTGACTTTAAACCGAAAGCAAAGTCTTCGCCTAACTAATAAAAATTCAGTCAGCTGTGTAAGGTCAAAGGCTCCCGTAGCGCCGCAACAAACGTAACATGACTTTAATTAGTATTTTCTTTTTCGTTTTTTTTTTTACTTTTCTGACTAAACGCCTTTACATAAGCAGTAGATCATATGCCCAAAATATCCGTAATTGAAACCACACACCGCGACAGCTCGCTTCACAAGGTAAGGCGTAGTTTCGTTACGTGTGTATGCGTGACACTGTGTAATTTTACGTCGAGGCGCAGCATGGTGGAGTGGAGTGGAGTGAAAAATTCGAAACACTTTGATTTTATGTGCATGAAAGTACTCATATACCATACCAATAATATTGTAAAGATTTAATAATAAAAATAAAATACTAGAGGTCCTTGTGGTGGCAATTTGCCCAATAAGTTATAAAAAAAAAATAAGTTTGAACTTTATAAAACTTTGTGCTTCTTAGATATGGAAAAAAAAACAAATGTTGTGACAGATTGACAAACGTCAACGTTTAACTAAATTGTATCTGGACTGAATCGACTGACATGACTCATGGACTGTACTGACTATTTATTTGGACTTTGACTAGACTTTAGACTTGACGATTTAGGAATACGGTGTCGAAAATTGAAACGAAAGTTCTATTTCCCGCCTTTTTTATTTGACACTGGCAAATGGTTTTAAGATAAGCCGACGCCATTTATAAAAAAAAAATAATTGTATCTGTGAAACGCACGGTAGTGTGCGTTAATAATCTGAGGTAGTATGTGTTGTTGTTTTTGACGTGATAACGTCTTATAATTCCATGGAGCCGGCTGCACGCACGAAAAAACATGACTCATGCGTTACCAAGTACTGTTACCAAGTAACGTTACCAAGTACCAGCGTTACCTCGCATTTTATTATTATTATTATTGTTGATGTTGTTGTTGTTGTTGACGTTGTCACGTTCAACTATCGTCAGTAAACCGACTTTACAGACAACAGATATTTTATTATTTTTTTATATTTAGAGCATTATTTTAAAAAATAATAGTTTTCTGCACGCCTTCCTCCACATTTCATACTCCTCCCATTTCTGAAAGTTTCTGCCTCACGCGTTAATATAATAATGATCTAAGTAATATTTTAAATAAATTCCAATGTAATATTATAAACCTGTGCATCAAATCCTTCATATCACTATCGAGAAAAGTCCACAAAGCATACAAACGGAAACAAGCGGATAAAAACCGGATAAAACCGCCCCGGGCCGGATAAGCCATACAAAGGTTGTACCGGTTTCAACCGGCTATTTCAACAGGTATTGTTGGTGTTTTAGATTTTGTTATTAGTTTATATAGCGGTTTGTTTCTATCTAGTGATATTATAATAGGAAGAAATGAAAATTGAAGAGTAAAATACGAGTAAAATACACGACCGTTAAATGCTATCGATTCAAATATCATTCATCGTGCAATAAACAAAATTAAATGGAATGACACATTTATTTGGTAATTTTTTTTTTGGTTAACGTTTCGATTAAATTGGATGTAATCGAAGTATAATCCCTAAACGCTCTTAATGTCTTTCGGCAATCGTTGTTTTTCATACATCGTCTGTCATGAACATAGAATATAAACACCCGCCAAGTGCGAGTCGGACTCGCGCACGTCGGGTTCCGTACCATTATATATCAGTATTTTACATGTTTACTTATTTATTACTTCGTTATTTTTGCACGAAGTCCGCGAAATAAACGCATTTTACAAGTTAATCCTTATCTGACAAATTTATCCCACAAAAAACATTACGTAAATGAAAAAGGCCAAGTATTTCCTTTGCAAAAAATTATGAGATGTCGTAGAGACCAAGTTAAATTAAAGATAAGTCTATTTAATTAGTTACTTATAAAAAATTTGTAACCGTGAGTGGAAAAATTAGTTTTATAACTTATAATAAATAGTGACTTGGCAATGAGCACCTTGATAAATCAATATATAAATATTATTGTACTAGCAGCTTAACGCTAGTGCTGACATCTTGTTACCTGCAGTCGTTCTATTATCTGTGATCTAGATTGTTTTGACGATTTTTTAATCGCAAAGTTTTCACAATTGTCAATAATCTTTGAAAGTAAGGTACGGATCTCTTTTAGTGCTCATTTACAAGTCACTATTTATTAAATTTCTTTTTGTAGGTTACCCGAAGTCCAAGAAATTTGAGGTATTAAAGACCGTGAACGCACTTATAATTTCTCCGGCGTTGCGAATGTCTTAATGCAGGAGTAATTGCTTACTATCAGGCGGTCCATTAGCTTGTTTCTAGATCTATCTCATAAATGAAATGGTTACTGGCCGTGGACACAACACCAGAAGAACCACAAGTGCGTTCTCGAATATTTTCCTGCCCCCCCTCGTTTCCAGAACTGTTCCATAATTAAAGCGATTACCGCCCATCATCATATCACATCACGTCTGCAAGACCAGAAGAGTTACAAGTGCGTTTCCGATCTTTAAAACAACCAACCGCTGATGGTAAGAAACAACATCAACGTTCAACACCTGGCTCGGTGCACCTCTTACTTAAGAGGCACACCGATTGACATTATAAAATGAATATTTGAAATTAAGGCCCTGTCAAAAGAAGTAAACTACAATGGATCCCTTCTCATATTGGCTTAGAGGGGAACGAAAGGGTAGATGGCCTCGCAAAAGAAGCTTCTGTTGATGGCGTAATAAGGGACTTTCTGCCTTCCTTCTCTGACTGTATAAATCTAGCTAAGCAACACTGTTACCTTCTGTGGAAAGTGCATTTTGATGGAAGATCAGTGGAGAAGGGCATATGATACCGAACACTACAAAATGAACCATGGAAATCACCGTGGTTTGCGGATGTTAATTTAAATAGAAATATGTTAATAATCGCATTTAGAATTCGTTCTGTACACATTCCCCTCAACAAATTTGGACATTTGATGAGAAAAGTAGCGTCTCCTCTTTGTTCGGAATGTGGAATGATAGAAGACGTTTTTCATATAACGTTGGAATGTGTCCGTAACGAAGACCTTTCAGGTTGTGAGAAAATTGAAGAGTTTATGAATATTGGAACTTGTAACTGCATTCTAGCGTATCAGGGGATACGTCTGAACAAGCTATAGAAGTGTTTAAAATGGACAATAAAGCTCTAACTCGATGTAAAATAGATTATAATGCGTGATGTAGTTAGTACTTAATTGTATTATAATTGTAATTATTGTAACCGTTGGTCTAATGGAGTGGCATAGTCAAATAAGACTATTCTCCTTAAATAAATATTTAAAAAAAGCCGTGTGGTGTCGTGGGACACCGGATAGGAACGAAGTTCCTTACTATAAAAATATTAATTTTAAGTTCTATTCGAGGTATAAAGAAAATAATAAACACTATACATAAAAATCTTACGTTATGGACGTTTTTTCCCGTCTAGGGTACCCCTCCGCATCGCCCCATAAGGAATTTCGTTCGAAAAAAAAATGCTCTTCTAAAATTTTTCCCAATTCTTAGTTTCAAATCTCAACTTAAACCATATTTATGTTTTAATTTACTTAAATCTGCGTTAATTACGTACTGTTATACATTTTTCATATAGAATAGAATAGAAAACTCTTTATTTGCACAAAAAACACACACATAACAATAATTTACTAACAAAACACGCCAGTGTGAAAAATAAGAAATTATGAATTTTAGTGTTGGTTTGTGAAGCTAAATTATGGAGAAAATCTATATGACACACATACAAAAGTTTTTATTTAATTAGTTAAATATTAGGTAAAGACCTATGAAATTGCCGTTTTGTATGAAAAAATTTAAACGAATTTTTTAAATGTATTTTTTATTTGTATTAATGGTAGTAATCACCCATGCAATCAATGCATCTTTGCTAACGCAGTGGCAGTTTATTGATGCCCTTCTTAAAGAAATCAGCTGGACGGGAGGCAACAAATTCTTCAAAGGCATTTTGTACTGCCTCTCGGGTATTGAATTTTTTTCCCGCTAAGAAGTTATCCGAATTAGGGAAAAAGTAGTAGTCTGTAGGCGCAAGGTCTAGTGAGTAGGGCGGATGACGGCGAGCTTCCAACCCAAGTTCTTGCAACTTGGAGACCGTCTGCTGTGCAGTATGAGGTCGCGCGTTGTCGTGCAGGAGCAGCGGAGACAAACGATTGACCAATGCTGGTTGGAGATGTGCCAGCTTCTCCATCATTGTGTTCAGTTCTTCACAGTACACATCTGCAGTAATGCTCACCCCGTTTGGTAAGAGGCTGTGATGAATCACACCGGTGCTAGATCACCAAACAGTGACCATCGCTTTTCTAGGGGTAAGTTTTCGTTTAGGGCATTGTTTAGGTGCTGAACCAGGATCCAACCAACTTGCTGAGCGCTTGCGGTTATCAAACAGAATCCATTTTTCATCGCAGGTAACAATGCGGTTCAAAATTCCTTCATTTGTGTATCTGTTGAGCAGTGCAAGGCACGTCTCGACGCGTACTTCGCACTTGAGTTCGTGGGGCACCCATTTGTCAAGCTTTTTTACCTTGCCAATTTGACGCAAATAGACCAATATTGTTTTGACGCTAACGTCGAAAGCTGCTGCTAATTCAGCCTTAGATTGTGTATCATCAGCTTCCACAATCGCCTTTAATTCGTCATTGTCGACCAAAGTCTTCGGACGACCGCGAGGTTCATTTGTCAGGTTGAAATTTCCAGAATGGAAGCGAGCAAATCAATAACAGGTGGTGCGTTGGTTTGTAGTGTTAGCTCCGTAAACGTCATTGATGTTGCGTGCTGCTTGTGCCGCGTTGCTGCCACGACGGTACTCATATTCCATAATTACTCGAATTTTTAAAGTATCAATGATGACGAAAAAGAATTGAAATGCGATGAAAATGTAACACTAATCAATAAACAAATGACTACTTTTGGAAAAAGAATTCCATGTTTTGAAAATAAAATTAATTTGAAATTAGAATTCTTAGCCAAACAAAAATTATTTTGATTTGAAATGGCCAGTACTACAAAACGGCAATTTCATAGGTTTATCAGGACCTATTATAATAATAGGTCCTGATAAACCTATGAAATTGCCGTTTTGTATGAAAAAATTTAAACGATTTTTTTTCATGTATTTTTTATTTGTATTAATCGAAGTAATCACCCATACAATCAATGCATCTTTGCCAACGCAGTGGCAGTTTATTGCTGCCCTTCTTAAAGAAATCAGCTGGACGGGAGGCAACAAATTCTTCAAAGGCATTTTGTTATCATACGCTACAGATGTTGCCCGCGACCTTGTGCGCGCAAAAGGGAATCCCGCGGGAATCGTACATTTTGTCGCGACACTAAATAGCTCATGTCCTTCCCCGTGGTCTACTCTATGTCTGTGCCAAATTTCATCAAAATCGGTCCTGTAGTTTCGGAGCCCATTCAATGCAAACGAACAAACAAATTTTTTCTCTATAATAAAACTACTGCATTATGAGCAACTAGCTCTTTCCACTGTACAATTACACTGTACTATTCCTATTAGTAGCCTATGTTTTAATCCACAGTCTAAACTACTACCATACGAAATTTCATCAAAATCGATTCAGCATTTTTTGCGTGAAAGAGTAACAAACATCCATCCACACATCCATCCATCCATCCATACATCCATCCATTCATCCATCCATCCATCCACCCTCACAAAAATTCACATTTATAATATTAGTAGGATAACTATTTAAAATTAAGTGTTTACACAATTATAGCATCAGACATAACTCACGGAATTAATTAGAACTCGCAAATGTTGGAATTATTTCAAATTATTGGAAAATTTATTAAAATCGTTGTAATGTGGGCCACACACCAATCCAATCCATTGTCCAATCGGCTTGATCAGTCCGATTGGTTCAAGTAAAACCGTGTAAGGACGTGGATTGGATTGACGGTCTATACCGTTTATAATGTCTGTAATTCGCGACTATTCGCCTACAAATTGTACTACATTTCGACCTTATTACTTTGGCCATAAGGTTCAAAATTTGTAACACCGCGAGTGTTCGCGACTATACAAGTATATTAATAATATATTAGGTCCTTACATATGAAATTGGCGTTTTGTCGTACTGGGCACTTTGATCTCAAATATTGGTATATATTTGGTTCCAACGTTTTCGTTCTGGAAATTTCGACCTGCAGAACAAGCCCCGTGGACGGCCGGAGACCAAAGTTGATAATGAAGAATTGAAGGGTATTGTGGAAGCGGATCCATCGCAAACCACGTCCGAGTTAGCTGCAGGCTGCAGTGTTAGTGATAAAACTGTTTTAATCCACTTGAAGCAAATTGGGATGGTGAAAAAGCTTGAAAGGTGGGTACCTCATGAATTGAGTGCAGCAAACCGACAAACGCACGTCGACTACTGCGTTACATTATACAACCAGCACAATCATGAAGGGATTTTAAATCAAATGAAAAGTGGATTCTGTAAAATAATCGGAAATGTTCATCGCAATGGCTGAACCCTAGCGAACCAGCTAAAGCCCAAGCGAAAATTGACTCAAAAAAGTTACTTGTGAGCGTTTGGTGGACTAGTGCCGGTGTCGTTCACTACAGCTTCCTTAAATCTGGCCAGACGATTACGGCAGATGTGTATTGCCAGCAACTGCAAATCATGATGGAAAAGCTAGCTGCTAAGCAACCGAGGTTGGTCATTCGCTCTAGGCCACTCCACTGCTGCTTCAGGACAACGCTACACACTGCACAACAGATGGCTACCAAATTAGAGGAGCTTCAATTGGAATGTCTAAGACATCCACCGTAATCCCCGGACATTGCTTTTACCATTTTTTTCGAAATTTAGATAACTTCTTGCAGTGGCGTGCACAGAATTATGACACTGGGTATGCGGCGAAGTACTCGGTCACAAAAACTTTTTCGTTTATAGATTTTTAGCATAGCTACAGCCAAGCGACGGATCTCTAAGTCAAAACCATGTAAACAGAGCAAGTCTTAGATGTACTACTATTCATGTACATCTTCTACGGCAACGCAGACAAAACAGCGATCGATCGTCGCGGCGGAAGAAATTCTAATAAGTAAAATAATAAGCATATTTTAAAATATTATAACTACTCACCAGTCAGTCAGCTTCAATTTTCACATATTCAAGGTTCCGGTTACTTGAGATTACTATATCCCGATGTAAATAAACGCAAGATTTCGGCCACCTCAAATATCTTATCCAAGTGAGCGAGGCCGCGGAATAGAAATTATTTAAATCTGAATATCCCGAATCAGTCCACACTGTACTAGAATTACTAAATAATATGCAAGGAAAACAATATAATTTAATCGTGTGTACACAACCACACAGCCAGTTATACGTTTCATAACTTTTAACATGAAATTTTCGAGTTACATTATTTTTTTGCTCGTTTGATTGTTGTAACTCGGGTACACACCTACCTTTAGACAGAATTTGAATCTTTTCACTGAATGATAATTGTGAGAACTTGTTATTTTTAATTTTTAATAAACACACATTATCTTGCGTTGATAATGTGTGTTTATTAAAAATTAAAAATAACAAGTTTCTCCTCCTCACCTCACCTCCTTTCACCTCACAATCAAATAACATTTTAAAAAATCAACAAACTCACTAGTAAAAGCAAATCACTACAATTATTATACAAACTCAGTAAGAAACTGTTAAATGTACACACTTTTAAATGTTAAAATGAAAAATCTTTTAAGAAAACTATAAATAAACAGGAGCGATTAAATTGTAAACAATGCTTATCACATGAAATATGCAATATGGCCCCCGCGAAACACAAAATGTTTCTTCTATTTAAATAAATAAAACCTTACTAAACAAAAACGCATAATGTGCATACATGATTCATTAGACTCGTGTCGTATTATTTTTAGTCGCAACGAATAATTTCCGACAAGCCAGTTCGGCGGTTTTCGGAAGCGATCGGATAGCCGAACCGAGCTCCCAGCTCGGCTCGGCTCTCGGTTCGGCCATCGCCTGCCGCATGAGTTACCGCTATATAATCATGTCGATATTCATGGATGTGTGCGTTTGTGAAGTATGAAAATTGGAAACACACACATGCGATGATTTTTCCTGCAGAACTTACCGGCATGAGTTGCTATTTATAAAATATTAGGCATTTTTAAGTTATTATATTTTTTTAATTAATTTATTTACTATTAATTAAAGTCTTCTAAAACGTACGAACGTTTTATTAAAATATCTGTGAATGACAAGTAAAGCACTGCATTTCTGCCTACAAGGAGCGCACGCAGCTGACTTCTTGCAAGGGAAAAAATTCAAATCCGATGGGGCAGTCCAAAGCGCCTTCAAAGATTTTATTGATTCCTGGTCGAATGGTTTTTTTTAGTAAAGGAATTAATGAACTACCTATGAGATGGCAAAAGTGCATAGATAGCAATGGTATATACTTGGATTAAATAAATATATTATGTTTAAAAAATCGACTTTACGTTCCTCCTTTACAAAACGCCAATTTCATATGTAATGACCTAATATTTGTCACGAATAGTAGACTATATGGTTGTGAAAAAAAAAAACCCACAGGAATATAAAATTTTTCCGCAGTAAAAAGTAGCCTATGCGTAAATTAGTGATGAGCAAAGCAAGACCAAGACCAAGACTTGGTCTTGGTCTTGCTTATTTAGTCTTGGTCTTGGTCTTGCGTATTATGTCTTGGTCTTGCTCATTTTATCATTTTGAATATCACTATTGTTATAAATTCAAAATAATTTACAATCTATTATTAACTAACAAAACACTTTACTTTATAAATATTCAAAATTTTTTTAAATTACACCACTTTTTAATTATAATGTTTTAGTATAGTAGAGAAATGAGGGCGAAAGCCCTCTAAGATTAACTTAAGCCCTTCAATAAATAATAAATTTTAAATTTTCTTAGCGGGAAGTAAAAAATTTGTTCCTCTTTATACTTTAACCATGTGTTTTCCAGACGTTATGACAAAGAACATTCTTGTAGATCCTTTTTATTTTCTAATAGTGGTTAAGTTTCTCTTTTTTTTATCCTTAATGTTAAAATTTAATACAGGAAACTGACGATTCCTAGTACCAAAAATATATTGTTTCTGGAAAAGCTTGTGTTGACGCTGTTACAAATATTTTAACTCATAGATGCTCCTGAAGTAAGAATTTTTAGTTTAGTCTTGTGTATTTGATCTTGGTCTTGGTATTGGTCTTGTTCTTGTTCATTCGGGTTTGGTCTTGGTCTTGGTCTTGGTCTTGATCTTGGTCTTGGTCTTGGTCTTGGTCTTGGTCTTGGTCTTGGTCTTGGTCTTGGTCTTGGTCTTGATCTTGGTCTTGGTCTTGGTCTTGATCTTGGTCTTGGTCTTGGTCTTGGCCTTGGACTTGGTCTTGCTTTTTCGCAAGACCAAGACCAAGATTGCAAGACCAAGACCAATTTTGCTCATCACTAGCGTAAATCCAAAGCCTCAACAACTACCATACCAATTTTCATCGAAACTGGTTCAGCCCTTTGGCCGTGAAAGACAGATACCCACATGAATACTGTATCCCACGGGAACACTGTAATTTTGCGAGATAAAAAGTTGCCTATGTATTAATCCAGAGTATAAACTACTACCATACCAAATTTCATCGAAATCCGTTCAGTAGTTTATGCGCGAAAAAGTCACAAACATGCATTCATCATCACTAACGTTCTCATTTAATAGTATTAATATAAATAATAGAATTTTATAGTGAAAATACCAAAAAGCGGTAATAATTTACCGTAGGTCATGCTTTGATATGAATTTACCGACTGTGATGAATATCGCGGTCTGATAGAAAACCTGCGTGAAATAGCGCATTATATTTCACCGAGTGAGGATTCCTTCGTGCCGATGCGTGTTCCACGGTAACTTTGCATTTTGATATTGCAATTTAAACCAGAAATAGCCTGTTGGCTGGCGGCCAACAGAATCATGCATTTGTCAGTGGATGTAAGGAAATTTTTCATCACGGCTGATATAATATATCAACTGAAACATTAATATATTTTAATAGTTTGCATATAAATATCATGAACAATAGTAAAAACCGACCAAGTACGAGACGCACTCGCGCACGGACGGTTTCGTACAAAACGGCGAAAAAAGCCATAAATGTTTATTTTATTCTGCTTTTAGTATTTCTTGATAAAGCGGCTACATAAATAAATTATCTGTGAAAATTTCAACTGTTCAGCTACCACGGTTCATGAGATACAGCCTGGTGACAGATAGACGGACATACAAATAGACAGACAGACGGACAGCGGAATTTGGGTAGGGAATCCTAAAAAGTGTTCATAAAACAGTAACGAATGATTCTCACGATAACAATTGATTTTAAACGTGGCCACGTTTAAAATGAGAAAAGGGAGAGCGATGCTTCGGCATGAACAGTCCGGATAAATACCACGGCCTCACAGAAAACCGGCGTGAAATAACGCTTGCGTTGTGTTTCGCCGTGTGAGTGAGGTTACCTGAGGCACAAAGGGGGTTAGGGATTTTAAGGACCAGGGACGCAAGTTACACGTGTAACTCCTCTGGTGTTGCGAGTGTATCGCTTACCATCAGGCGATCCATCTGCTCGTTTCCTGGTCCATTAAAAAAAAAAAAATGACGACTGTCGTAGAGCCCGTAGCATCTCGTAGAGCGTTTGTAGAGGTGCTACGGTCGTAGCATATAAGATTCGTGGTCACAATATTGTAAGCCGCTACTAAAACTAGTCGTAACATTAAGATTAACCCCTTACTAATAAAAATGTTAACTCAACGGATAACTCAAACAACGTTGCTGTCTTTGTCTGTCAAGTGACCTTTCCAACGCATCAGACAAAGACAGCAACGTTGTATTGGTTATCCGTTGTGTAAATATTTTTATTAGTAAGGGGGTAAATGTTGGCCGCGCAAAAATAAATAGCGCAGGAATAATATTGACGCGATAAAAAATTGCCTGTGTGCAAAACCAAAGCCTAAACTGGCATACCAATTTTCATTGAAACCGGTTCACTGGTAACTGTACTTTCTCGGGATAGTAATTAGCCTACGTGTTAATCCAGAGCCTACTACCATAGCCAATTTTAACAAAATCCGTTCAGCAGTTTTTGCGCGAAAGAGTAACAAACGTGCATCCATCCATACATGCATACATCCGCACAAACTTTCACATTTATAATAGTAGTGAGCTACGCATTTGCTTTTGAAGACATCGCATTCGCAAAACAACTCGTCCGAATGACAATTCTTAGCTCAAACAAAAGCGCGGGAAAGTCGGCGCCATCTTGTCAAATGTCAACAATCTGTGAAAAGAAAATACGGTAAAGCAGTGTTGTACTTTTTACCCGATTACGGCGAAGCCGAAACGATCTGTTTGGCAGTCTATGTGTATGCATGTAGGTTTGTTTGTTCCAATTCAATCTTGATATTGATACTGTTGAGATTTATAAGAACCTTATTTCATAATATGTTAACTCTTTAGGCTTACTGGCTCAATACATGTATCTAATTTATTTTTAATTATTTCAAATTAAGAACACTAATGTCAACAATTTTCTATTGATAATTACTTTTCCGCGGAGTTTTGCCGGGGAGTTCAATGGGTGACGTTGTGGGATTTTGTATTTCTTCATACATTTGTGTTATTTCGGTTCATAATGTGTAATATTGGTAGATTATTAACCATTAAATATTCGTTATCGTGCACAAGTGTGGGCAGGTGGTATGTACAACTTCAAAAAACGTGCTATTTTGTGTTTCCCGCCAAAACTCTTTAGGGACTTTCAGTAAAGCTTCTACCACTTTACTGAATCGACTGACATGACTCATGGACTGTACTGACTATTTATTTGGACGTTAGACTTGACGATATAGGAATAAAGTGTTGAAAATTGAAACGAAAGTTCTATTTCCTGCTTTTTTTACTTGACACTGGCAAATGGTTTTAAGATAAGCCGACGCCATTTATAAAAAAAAATACTTTTCCAAAATTTAACAAAGTTATTTTTGTTAATTATTATTAATCTAATTTATAAGCCTTGATAATAATAAAATGTATATTTTCGACCCTCTTCGTAAGTATTTAAAATCCTAAATATATATCTTCCGTCCTGCAGAGATACTATTTCCTTACAGTGGGCCTAGCAGGAACATTTGACAGCGGCGTAAATGTAACTTTATCGAAAGACAATTGTACGAAAATCTGACACAATCATGACAGCGCCCATACAAATTTCATTCGGCCGTTAATTCGATCCATATTCCGCGACCGTACTTAACTATCAGGATAAAATCTACCAACCATAAAAACCTTAACATCTCCGCAAAGATTTAGCATATTTTAAACAATTTGAATTTAAAATGTTGTAAGTACGAATCTTTAAGACATTTTCTTCCAACTTTTGTTTAATGTAAGAATTAAAGAATTTACATCTTGGAAAATCTGTTACTTAGCCGCCATTTTGAAAATGAATCTGTAATTTTTGTCAGTCTTGTGTCTGTCTTTGTCATTTGAACTATCAGGTTATCGGGTGGGTCCTGTAAAGCCTAGGTTTTACAAACACAAAAAAGATTTATTCGACTAATAATAATTTGTGCATATTATTATAGTACTTATAATAATAATAATTATTATTATATTATTAATACGTGGAGCAAAAACTTGTTGAACAGATTTGCGGGGTCTATGAAATTTGGGCGGAAATTAAAGGTTCAGGACAGCTACTATTTTTTTATAATGGTGCTTCGAAATACCGAATATGTAAAATCATTAGAAATAACAACAAGACACACTCTCAGATTATTAACACACACGTTTGTCAATCCGTCACAACATCTTGTGCATTTTTTCTATGTAAGAGGCAAAAGAACCCTTATAAGTTCAAATTTAAAAATCATATGAACTATCATGGGCGAATTTCGACCACGGGCGACCTGTGGTAACAAAAAGATTTTGGTGATGGTGGCCGGTTTCATTGTAACCCGGCCAATTACGAAGAAATCATTTTGTAATGCCCAAGTGTGTGTGCAATACACAAGGGCACTGCCTCTCTCTCTCTCTCTCTCTTCCTTTACTCTAGTAACTCAGTGGGACGGATGATCGACACGACTGGCGAGAGATCAGGCGTAGGATCGACTTTTTACATGCCCATCCGACGCATGGATCATCTCTCTTATCAGACAATCAGGTGATCAGCCTGCATTGTCCTAACCAGACTTTAAAACAACATTATTTGTTCTTCCAACGTGGGGATCAAACCTACGACCTGCGAAGCAGAGAGTCAACCTCTAAGCCACTGGACCACAGGGGTTCCATTGAAACATAAGAATATGCCAGCTAAGATTTGAAATTGGCCGTGATGGGGACATAAAAAATTAATGACGGCATAAAATTTAATTGTCAGAGCTTACGACATTGAAGATAATTTTGACGACCGAGGATGAAAATAAAATCTGTTCTCTGTGTACTGTTCTCTATGCTTCGGCACTCGTTTGCCAGCCTAAGTTATTTATTATATTGTACAATTGGATCACACGTTTTTCACAACTGCAAGTGCATAAGTGTCAGTTCACACAGAGACATAATATATACGAGGTCACAGTGTGGTCGAAATTCGACCATAATTCATATTTAAATTTTCAAGTTTCAACTTTTGAGGGTTCTTTTGCCCCTTAGATACACGCAATAAAAGTGTGTAAATTTTGTCTAGTAAAGAAGTGTGTGTACCTTAATTTTTATTAATTTTATGTGTTGCCTTACCTTCACAAAAACTTTAACTATACCAAATTTCATACTTCTCCGTTCTCACAATCTCGTAAAACTGTACTCATAGTTTTGCTTCACGTATAATAATTTATATAAAATGATTTTGCTATTTATCTACACAACGATTTTCGCCGCAAAAGTAAAACCCCCCTGAACTATCAAGATTTCGGTCCACTACAGGTAACCCCCCGGCTGTAAGAGGGGGGGTTTGACCCACCGTCGGCCGGTCATATTGTTTCATATATATCAGGAATATCAAATGTAAGAGGGTTAGCAGAAAAAAATAGTCTTTAAAATCAAATTCAACACATTAAGTCCCACTTGCGCAGATCTGGGTTGAGGTTAACCCTGGGTTAAATATCATGTTATCTCTCTCGTTCTTCGTATTTATGAAAGAAAAGGCATGATCGTTTAATCTGTGCAAGTGGGCCTAAGTTAAATTATTTAAAACTAGCCTTTGCCCGCTGCCCCGTCCGCGTGGAATAGTGTTCGTTGGAAAATTTATTTTTAGCCTATTTATTATTCTAATGTATGAGCTATATTGCATATATATATCGCGGTTCAGACACAATATAATTATTTATATTAAGCTACGATTGAGCGCGGCCGAGCGGAGCGCTAGGCCTGGTACGTCTACTAAGAAGACGTTGACAGTGCGCAAGCCTCGCGGCACAACTCACTATAACTCGTCAGTCGTTCAATGCGACAAGTCTACGCGGCGCGCGGCGTGACGCTGCATAGTGCATAATTCTGCTATTTGAGGTTTCGTTAGCGACCGTGTAAATGACGCGTATGTGTGCGTGCGCCGATTCGGGCGGTCCAGTATGAAGATGGTCTACTGTACATTATTTATATTGTGGTTCAGCCTTTTGGGAGTGAAGTACACACATAAAAATTGATTTCCACAGGAACACTTTATCTCTTTCGGTATAAAAGTCGTCTATGTGTTAATCCAGAACCTAAACTCCTACCATACCAAATTTCACCTAAATCCGTTTAGTAGTTACTGCGTGAAAGAGTCACAAACATCCATCCATCTATTCCGCCATCCGTCCATCCATTTTGATAAACTTTTACATTTATAAAAGTGGTAGGATGTTATGCACTATATTTTACCCTTTGACCGTGTATGGTCGCCGACAGTTCTGTTGAACCATTTTGGACCTTATTATCAAAGTTATAAGAACGAAATTTGGCACAGGCCAGACCTTTTATTTTAGGCCAAGATGTCATCGCTTATTACGATGATGAAGTTTGAAAACAAAAATGTATTGGATTTGACATATGCATTGCTAAGTGACATAGCGATGCTTGTATTACTCGACGATCCGACTCGCACTTGGACGGTTTTTTATGACAACATTCAATTTCCTCGACCGTACAACAGGTACTAATTTCACTGACGTGGCTAAGTAACGTCATCAGACGTGGCGTGGCGTGGTGACTTGGCCTCATTATTTTTAACAGCAAACGAAAATTTGTTGAAAAGTTGCAATTGTTTTTTTTTATTTTTTCCTCGAGTGATTGATGTTTTAAAAATTAATTTCAAACTTTTCTGCTTGTTGTTTAAATAAATTATCTTCAAGTTTTGATTAATTTGAAAATAAACTTTGCAAAGAAAATCCATCCTTATGTTGATTTGATTTGAAACGAAACCCAAGTGACAATTTCACCGACGTCTATTAAAGTTCATTATTGATAAAATATAATGTTATCTCTCTCGTCCTTCGTATTAATGAAAGGGAAGACATGCAATATCATGCCTTCCCCTAAAAGAATATTTAAAATTATAATAATTAGAAACTACAAATTTTATAACGTAAACCTGACTACGTAAATTATATAGCATAATATGTTACCCGGGCTATTATTACGAATCTATTGCCTCCTCATTTATCAAAATCGGACCAGTACTTTAGGCGCTATGGTGGCACAAACAAACATACATACATGGACTGCCATAATCATTATTCTTCCTTTGGCGTTGGTGAAATCTTACTTAGACTTCGATTTAAGACATACTGACCACTGCATAATGCTTACCAGACAAGCTGGACAATTTGTAATGAAAATATAATTATTTTTCAATAAATTATATAAATATGTCCTACTTATACTGGGTGATTTTTATTTCGTTTCTAGAGAAACAGGGTACAATCGGTACATGAAATGTGAAGAAGACTACATGTCAAATATATAATTTAATTATAAACTCAGAAATATTGAGGTATTACCACTTGATTAACGTTAAAAAAATATTATATTTTATGTGTAGTTTAGTAATAAGACACAACTAGAAATACAAAAAAAGTTTCAAAATTTTTTGGCTAAATTAGTAAAAAATAACCCTACCTACATTAGTTTACTTACATCATATACAAAAACATTTATTATAGTTTATATAAATTGAAACGCACAAATATCAGAGATATTTTCATGTTCCTGCGGCCGTATACTTCATACACTTGAAACCTGGGCGTGACGTCACTGTTTGGTACGGAGTTTTGTATGGAGCGTTTTCACGACACTTGCGAAATTTCGTAAACAAATCACTGTACCTATGAAAATTTTGATTTTTAGCAGTTTCTTCTGAGAAGTTACACACATTTAAGAGTTACTATTCATTAATGTAATTTAAAAATTCTGCCGTCTAGCCTATTTGTAATGAAATGTTAACAATGAATGTCCAACTATACTGTGTAGCTAGGTAGTAAAATGTTAAGAATTTTAAAAACAATTTACAAAATAGCATCACCCGTTTTTTTGCTATCGGTACACCAGTAAAATAGTCTCTCTTTTGATATCATAAAATCGGAAACCATATTGGAAGTATGCATTGAACGTGAAAGACTTGATACTCTTCAACTCCTTCAAGCAAATGTCACTAAAAACATTATCTTTGGCGTCTTAAAGTTTATTTTAACCACAAAAACTTAGGTTTATCTATTTAATTAATATTTCTAAGCGTAGCCATACACTATAATGCCTATCCTCTGTCTATCGATCTAATCGGTAGCGTCATGGAGATTGGACGATAGACAGATTAGTGTATGACTACTGTTAAGAATAATATTTTATGTTAAAGTTTTTATTAAGGTTCTTTTGTGGATCAAAAACGTTTAAACGAGCTGTTAGATCGTCTTATGGTAAGCGATTACCGCCGTACATGGATACCTGCATCATAAGCTACACATACGACCTCTGTGGCTCGGTGGTTGATTGCGGGGTCGCGGGTTCAAATGTTCAAATGTTCAAAAAAAACCAAAATGTTGTCTTTGTTTTTCTGGGTCATGGATGTGTATTAAATGTGTAAATAATAAAAAGTCTTAATTATATGTATAATGTTTCGTATAAAATTTAAGTACCTCCCGTTGTCTGGTGCCCCGTAACACAGGTTCTTCGATAATTTACCACCGGACCAGATTACCGTGATGTGAAAGCGATATGGATATTATTATCTTATATATAAAAATGGATTGTAACTCCTATGTCTCGCTAAAACTCAAACACAGCTGGACCGATTTGGCCAATTTTGGTCTTGAAATAATAGTGAAAGTTGAGGGCAAGGGTTCAGTTTAAACGGTGAGAATTATTGGAGGTTTTTACTTAAGACAAAACAACGTGTGTCGGGACAGCTAGTTGAAACACAGATTGAAATGATTGTAGCTTGACGATTCCACGTTGACCCTCGCTGACTTCTCCTGTCTGTCTTATCGTGTTTAACCTTCAACAAATTGAAAAGTCGAGCCCCAACTGGCATCCGAAGTTTTCCTGACTGCGGGGAAACTTGGGAAAGTCGGGAAAAAACTATTTATGATCGCTCAAAAACTCCCCGAGGCCTCATCCATCAGTGTACGGCGAAAATTCGCGGAATAAATAGAATTTTTCGCTGAAACTCCATCGAAAGGGGTTTTTTAGTTCAAAAATATTGTAGGTAGGTATTCGTCTATTTGACGGCCTCTGTAGCTCAGTGGTTACGTCGGCGCTCAAGCCGGAGGTCGCGGTTTCGTATCCCGCAGAGATAAAGTTTTCAATGTTCCTAGGTCATGGATATGTATTAAATATAATAAAATAGTATAAAAAATATTAAATATACATCCCGTTGTCTGGTACCCGTAACACAAGTTATACGTTATATAGTTATACGTCGGATACTTGCCAGGCCAGATTGACGTGGTGTGTAGCGTTCATAGATATTATTATTATATATTTTATAGAATACTTATACTCTAACCCCCTTACTAATAAAAATATTTACACAATGGTTAAGCTATACAATGTTTAGTCCTTGTCTGATACGTTGGAAAAGTATAAAACAGATAGACAAGGACAAAACGTTGTATAGCTTATCCATTGAGTATATATTTTAATTAGCATGGGGATTATTCAAAATAAAAATGCTCAGTAAACTTAACACATAATCATTTTTAAACTAATTACTTTATTTGAAAAAGCCAAAACTTACAGTATGGCTTTACGAGGGCAACTTGCAACCGCTGGGCAACCGGAGGAGTATGAAATTTGGCCGGTAAATTAAAGCTTATCTTATATACAGTAAGAAATCTAATATTTATTTAAATAATACTTAGAAATACATAAAATTAATAAAATAACAATAACACACTATTCAAATTATTCACACACACCACCGTGCGATTGATTTATATATTCTGTTACACATTGACGTTTGTCAATCTGTCACAACATTTACATTTTTTTTCTATCTAAAAGTCAAAAAAAACCCTTTCGTCTTATCCAACGTATCTGACAAGGACAAAACATTGTATAGCTTTTCCATTGCATCGTCCGTTTTAGGTCAAATTTTAACGTACATAATACCTGAGGTTCGGGGGATTATCAGCTGATCACAACACCTCCCTCCCACCTCCAACATTCCCCGACACCCCCCGGGCATTAACATATCAATATGAACTCCATCGTATCCGTGCGTTTGTGTGGTGCAAGTGAAGGGGCGTAAGCGGAGAGCGTACGCGGTGTAGGAGAAAAAACGCTAAAATTCGAGCTCAAACCTCGCGATTAGCGATTAAACTACTTACGGCCCGTTTCAATGATCTATCTTCTAATAATTACTTGTTAAAAACGTCGTCATTCAATCATTTGCCGGTTTTTTGCGATACAAATGTGAGGTTTGTAACAAATAGTTATTTATCTACCAATATATATTTATGGTTATATAATGGTTATTGAAATGGGGCGTAAATGTTTTTAGGAAAATATAGATTAGAAAATACGAAAATTATGACGATGTGTTAAAGGAAAAAGTCGTAAATAATTACTATCTATAAATCTATTATAATCTGGTCAAAATTTAAGGTCACATGATGTTTATATTTTTGGAACGAGAATCGAGTACCGATTACGTTTCATGAATATCTATTTTTGCTTTGTAGACATGTGACACCCTGATACTATTATAAATGTGAAAGTTTGTGAGGATGGATGGATAGGTGTTTGTTACTCACTGAATGATTACTACTGAACGGATTTTAATGAATTTTGGTATGGTAGTAGTTAAGGCTCTGTATTTAAAAAACCAGGTTACTTTTTATCCCGAAAAATTACCGTATTCCTGTGGGATACTCGATACTATATTTACGTCGGCGGAGCCGCGGCAATAAGCTAGTCCTGTATAATTTTATCTAACGTTAAACACGCTTATGCTGGGACTATATGATCCGGAATCCGGAAGGCCGTAGAAAATTCTGAGCATTGAAAATAGAACTCTGCTCTAATACAGTAGAGTTGAAAATCGAACACACGATTGTCAAATGTCAATGTCATATATGACCGCACGACACAGAGTTCTATTTTCAGTGGTCTGAATTTTCTACGGCCTTCCGGATTCCGGGGCAAATAATCCTTTACGCTCTCAACTTGTACCACGCACAAGTTATGAGATCTGCATTTGACTTAAGACCTGTATTTAGCATATTTCGGATTAGAACCAGATTTTAGCTTCAGCGTACTCGTGTTGTATTGATCCAGGCTTATCGCGGTTACTTAGGTATCATCGAACACGTTGCCGCTCGACCAGGCGTAAGTTGAAAATCGTTTAACAGCGCCGATGAATCGTGCGCACGCGCACATACTCAAATACGGAGCTCGATCATAGAGTAAAACTATATACTTACGTCTGCAGTCGTTGCTGTCACTTCCTTTGTGCATAAATATTTTGAGGTGTCTCAGCGCTAGGGAAAATGTTTAGAAACTGGTCGAGCAGGAACTTTGTCGATAGTACACACGTCTCTATTGTCAGACACAATGTATTCTACATATGCTGGCATCGACACGAATGGGTTAGTATTAATTTGAATCCCTTTCTAACAAAAATCTATCAATTAAATACACTGTACCTAATATGTACTACTAATATGTACTCGTACTACCAAATACCGCGAGTGAATTCGCCGCCGGAGGCGCTGGTGTAGCGTGACGTCTCCGAAATGTCAAATTACATTGTTCTTGTGGGCGGGAGGTTATTTGCAAATGAAAATTAAATAGCCGGCTGCACGCACGAAATGTTGTCACGTTCCGCCTGATCGTCACGTTTGAGGTCACTTTCCGCCTGAACCGAGCGTGCAAGCGAGAGCGCTTAGCAAGCGATAGAGAGGCACGATCGGTCTAAGCGTTCGGCTTGTGATGACGTTATCACGTAAAATTACCGTCCGTAAGCTGACTTAACAGACAACCATTTTTTCCGAACAAAACGGAACTGCGCAACACTGCGGCTTGCTTGCTTATATTTATACAGTACGGTTCTGTGGTATTATAAATTATCACGTGCGTATTAACTTTGACAGCTATACCTCACTCTACAGTGGCGACCTCTGGCGAGCACGGAAACTCGTTATATTTCACTTATTTAATGTGCATTGAATAAATACAATGTCACGTTAATGGGGGATTTTAAATTCGTGACATCTGACAGCTTTTTCACACGACAAGGACCGTCGGGCTACGGTGCGCCGCCTGGTGACAGAAAATAATCGAAAATTCTTATTGACCGTCTTCGATACCACCTACGCCACCAGATGACGCTTTGTGTGCGTTGGGTCTACCCCCTTTAGCGGCAGAAAAAATATCATTTGATCGAATAAGATTTTCTTATTTACAAAAACATTAAATAAATTACCACATCTCACAGAAAATCAAATTGCCCGCGGTAAACGTTTACTATCAGGCGATCCGTCGGCTTGGCTTGTTTGTCTGTTTTTATCCATAAAATGTCCTTTATATAGTAGGATGCATCTTAATATACATCTTAAACCAAACTTATTATAACATGAATATGGTTTAGATACAGGGAAACTATGTCAGTTAACTGTTAGTTATAACTCGTAGTTAAACTGATTCAACTATTCCTACGTTGTGAATAGCTTACGTTTTATTGTATTACTAGATGTTGGCCGAAACTTTAATTGAGCAAAGATATATCTGCGAAATTCCCCCCCTTATGATACATATAATTTTTTAATTTGAACCTTATATATTTTGTTTCTGTTGCCTCTTAGATAGACAAAAACGTGTAACGAAATTGTATATAACAAACGCACGGTAGTGTGTGTTAATAATCTGAGTTAGTGTGTGTTAATAGTCTGAGTTAGTGTGTGTTAATAGTCTGAGTTAGTGTGTGTTAATAGTCTGAGTTAGTGTGTGTTAATAGTCTGAGTTAGTGTGTGTTAATAGTCTGAGTTAGTGTGTGTTAATAGTCTGAGTTAGTGTGTGTTAATAGTCTGAGTTAGTTAAAAATAACAACACAGTTGTTATTTTTAATTGTTGTACTTCAAAGCATTATCTAATAAAGTATTCGCTTGCTGCACATCTTCCTCCACATAAAATTTAATTTGCTAGGCAAATTTCATACTCCTCCGGTTGCAGAATTCTCGCAAAACTGTAGGTACTGAAAGTTTTGGCTTCACGTATTAATATAATAACAAGGTGAAATATATATCTGTACCAAATCTGTTCTGTGGTTTAGATGTCATTGGGTAACAGACAGACAGAGTGACTAGCTTATGCATGTATTGCATGCAATACTAGGTGTTGCTCGCGAATTATTGTGAAATCCTATAGGAACCGTACTTTTCACCGCAATAAAAAGTAGCTTATGTTTTCCCCCGTGGTCTACTCTATATTTGTGACAAAATTCATCAAAATCGGCACATTAGATTCGGAGCCTATTCAATGCAAACAAACAAACAAATCTTTCCTTCTAATAATATAATAATTATAGTATAGCTAACATTAGTAAGGTTAGGATTATAATATTTAGGAAATGGAAAATAAAAAGTATACTTAACATATATGCTTTAATTCAATGTATGCTGATTACACATGGGCATTAAATATCAAAGTCACATCTGGAATCAAACAATTTACAACCTTACCATCGTAGTCATTGGATATATTTTACAATGATCGAAATTATACATTACGACTTTATTGACATGCAACGTTTTTGGCCATTCTGCTTCGCTACAATATTTGGAACGAGGCAAAATTGTTTAATAGTTTATTTACTTCGTCTTGAAAATTGCTTCTATTAACAATCTAATATTAAATAATTACTATAAAAAAAAAACGAATCATAACAAAATTAGAGGTTGTAGCTATCAGTAGTGAAGGCTGGTTCTCCTTCATAGGGAAGCCCTAGCCTGTATATGATCTTCAAAAGGTAAGTGGTAAGAGAAGCCGGTAGGAATGGAGTTGTAGGAACCGCACGCCACTGGTAGCTATCTATAACCTAAATAATATAATAAGCTAAAATTCAATTATACCACTGAACAGCTATATTGTTAAAGAGTTCATTAACCTTATTAAGGACAGTGACGAATCACCCGCGATGGAAGCACCGCCATTTTGAGATCAATGTGCTGCGTATTCACGCACATCATGAGCCGTGTCCATGACAGAGCAACCAATCTTTCAAACAGATACTGAGATGGGGAAGCGAAATTATATTTGACGACCTCTGTGGCTCAGTGGTTGAGCGCGTCGGTGCTCAAGCCGGCTGCCGGAGGTCGCGGGTCCGAATGCCGCCAAAGGAACAAAAATTATAATATGTGTAATAATTATATACATCTAATAATACAAAAATAGTAAAAAAAAAACATTAATTATACAACTAAAATGCACAAATTTCGGACATATTTAATAATATTACGCTCCTGCGGCCGTATACTTCATACACTTTTACCTACCTAGACGTGACGTCACAGCTAGGTACGACTTTAGTATGGAGCGTTTTCACGAGACTTGCGAAATTTTGTATACAAATTGCTGTAACTTTGAAAATATTGACTTTTGATATTCTGTTTCTTCTGAGAAGTTACTAATATTTTAGAGTACTATTAATTTATTTGACAACCTCTGCGGCTTAGAGGTCGTGCACGCCAATACTAAAGCCGGAGGTCGCGGGTTCAAATCCCGCCGAGGGAACAAAAGTTTTCTCTGTCCCCGGGCCATGGATGTGTATTAAATATGTGTATAATATAATAAAAATCTTAAATATATGTATACTACAAAATTATTAAATATACTTCCCGTTGTCTGGTCCCCGTAACACAAGTTCTTCGGATACTTAGCACGGGGCCAGGCTGATGTGGTGTGAAGCGTCCATAGATATTATTAAAAGACGAGGCGCAATTATATTTTGAATACCTTTCTCTGCTATCCTTACATTAGAATGCAAGCTACTATTAGTTTTAAATTGACTGAAGACATTAACTATGCATAGTGCATATTGTACTTCCGCGTACAGATTCAACTTAAACAGTTTATCACTCGCAAGGCGTTGAGTTTGAATCTAAATTTGTATTTTTACCCGACTGCGCGACGCAAAGGAGGTGCGATTTCAACAGTCGGGACCGATAAAAAATCCCACTTCCTTAGGCTGGGACTATATGCTCCGGAATCCGGAACACCGGTGGAAATTAAGAGCACTGAAAATAGAACTCTGCACTATTACAATAGAGTTGAAAATGGATGTTTCGAGTGTCGAGCTGTCGTATACGACATTGACATTTGACTCGACACTCATGTGTTCGATTTTCAACTCTATAGTATTAGCGCAGAGTTCTATATATATTTTAAAAGGATTTACTTTTATCTCTAATGCTAATAATTTATTTATAAACAAATGATTTTGTTTATTACTACATTTTCCAAAAGTATTTTGGGCATTATATTATGTTTTTATATAACAATAAATATTTTGTTTTTATGTATAAGTTACAACACATATAAGTTGACTCAAACACGCCTCCCTTCTCGCTCGCACATCCCTTCTCGCTTGCAATTATGTAGGGTAGAGGAAAGGAGGACTATCTCTCTAAAGCAGAAAAGCTAAAAAGTGTCCGACAATAGTAGTTAAATAGCAGTTCCAAAACTGGCCATAATGGCGCTAGAGTCAGAAAAGGGTGTGATATGAAGTTAGCAATAAGAGATGGAGTGAAGTTTTTTTTTTTTTATTATTTATATATGGCATCGGCTTATAACCATTTGCCAGTGTCAAGTTAAAAAGGCGGGAAATAGAACTTTCGTTTCAATTTCCAACACCGTATTCCTATATCGTCAAGTCTAAAGTCTAGTCAAAGTCAAAGATGAGTCATGTCAGTCGATTCAATAAAGTGGTAGAAGCTTTACTGAAAGTTCCTAGGGAGTTTTGGCGGGAAACACAAAATAGCACGTTTTTAGAAGTTGTCCCACTCGCCCACACTTGTGCACGTTAACGAATATTTAATGGTTAATATTCTACCAATATTACACATTAAGAACCGAGATAACACAAATTTATGAGGAAATACGAATTCCACAACGTCATCCATTGAACTCCCCGGCAAAACTCCTGGAGTGAAGTTAGTTGAGTTTAGTTATTTAAATGCTCCGATTCTTCTACGGCCTTCCGGATTCCGGAGCATATAGTCTCAGCCTTATCCCGGGTCCCGATTGTTGAAGTCATTATGTTCCTGATTAGAGCGTTTTCGTTTTGAATGTATGGACCACGAAACTATTTCAATGGTAGGTATAGTTATTCAATAGTATTCGATAACAACATCCTCGATTATTGGACATCCTTGTTTTTTTCTTTTCAGTTTTTAGGCAGTCGAGTTTTTTTTTTTTTTTTCAAAAATTTTTTATTTTTTTTATTTTATGGCTTGTTAAAAAATTGACACAGTTTCAAGAAAATAATGGCATAAAATATAAGCGGAGCATATTCCAATTGTGTTTAAAACTTCGGGTGTTTTATTTTTAATTTTAATATGGGCTCCCATACAACAATCGTGATTTTTTAACGTTATTGTTCGATATTTATAAATTTAAAAGGTATACAAAAAACCCATATAAAAAACTTGCGCTGTTTTTCGCTCGATAGTACTAATATAGATAGATAAGGGCACGGAACCTGTCGTGCGTGAGTACGACTCGCATTTGGTCGGTTTTTATTTAATCGTATAACTATCCTGCTACACTATCTTACAATAATCTTTCATTGATAGTGTAGTAGGTTTCATACAGTTTATATTTTACGCTGTTTTTGTTTTTTTTTAATTACGAGTTTTACTTCAAGCTTGAAATAACCTACAGAGTTTTCTAAATTTAATTAAGCAGGTTCAGTTTCTATCTAAATCTCGCGACTCTTCCATTTATTAAGTCTTGTAAAATGAAAATAAAGGAAATGAAAAAAACCTGTCAAACTGTCATGTAACTGTCAAAATTTAATTGCATCCATCGTGTATGACTCTTCGCTTCGCTCTGAGTAAATCAATGGAGTTTGTGTGTCAGCTTACTCGCAATCACGTGATTGTAGTGAAGTTTCAATCTGGGGAGAATAACAGCCATGGATGATGGAAGGAGTACGAAAATTCTGATTCGTAAAAAAAGAAAGGAAGAAATATTCGTAAAAATTCGTAAAAAAAGAAAAAAGAAAGGAAGTCGTAAGCAGGTATCTGTCTCACGAAACATCAATAGATCAAAAAACCAGAAGAGTGAATGAGAAAGCAAATCCATGTCTTTTCGTTTTATTTTTAAAGTTGTCCCGACGTTAGTGATTTGGTAATTTTTTTACAACGTTGGAATGACGACCTTATTGCACACATAATATATGTATATTATATTTCTTCTCTTACTGGGTCTCTATGTTGTTACTCTGAGCAATGATAAGTCAATGAGCGAGTATACTATAGTATATTATATATTTCACACCGATTTCGGTAGCGGTGGCTGGTTTCGTTGAGACTAGTCTGACTACGCAGATAATATTTCATATTACCTAAGTGTGTGCGTAATACACAAGAGCACAATTTCTTCCTTTAGTCTCGTATCTTATAAAATATGCAAGCTGTATTACATCTATAATTAAGGCAGCATTTATATATATTTAACAATGTTTGTTCCTTGTTGGTTTGTCTATTATATAAATAAATAAGGAACCACCACTGGGTAGTGGGACGGACAGACCGACACGACCGGCGAGAGATCAGACGCAGGACCGACTTTTTACACGCCCATCGGACGCATGGATCATCTCTCTTGTCAGACAATCAGGTGATCAGCCTGCGTTGTTCTAACCAGACTTGAAAATAACATTTTTTGTTTGTTCCAACGCAGGGATCGAACCCACGACCACCGGACCCTAAGCGTTGAAAGTCTTGATAAAATGTTTCATTCATTGCATGTCAATGAAGTGTAATTTCGTAGAAATGAACTATTATTACGTATTTTAATTAGGCTTAATTTATATCTAAAACATAGAATAAAAATAAATTTATCAAAAAAGTGTACACTTCAAAAAGTAATTATGAAGTGTACACTTACGTCACGTTTACAATTCGACATGGACATACATTTAAATTTAGAAATATTGACAATATGTTTTGAACGTTCGAATCTTACACCTAGATGACAAGCTCTCAAGTTTCACCAACATATTTAATATAATATAATAGCAACTAATAATAATGAATTATTAACAATTAAATATACAATTTTATTTATAAATTATATACAGAGTGTTCCTAAGTCCCCGGTCGAAACGTGAGGAAATATCGTGCATGCAATTTTTTTGAATACGAATTTATTTACGTATATATATTTTTTAAATGTCCTAACAAATAAAAAAACGAATAATCACATTACGGGACATTAAATTACATTACGGACAGTTAATGAAAGAATTACGCTAAGTAAGGACGGTGATGCACTTACAATACTATGCTACTTACGGTTTTAGAAACACTCTGTATAAATATAATATTAAATATTAATAATCTAATAAATTTTGAGCAATTACACAAAAATATCTAGAAAATATTGGATATTCTAAACTTATTTGGTTAAATACTATTAGAAATAGACAGGTAATAAAATCGGGGATATCTAACACTGGAAAGTGGAGCTGATCACCCAAACCTCTTGAAAAATACGTAACAAATAAACACAATATGATAAGAGTGAAATCTTCAAAACCTTTTCTTTCGCACGTTGAGTTCTTTTAATTTTTTATTACTCACAAATATTTAAGGGCCAGTTCACACCGCGACGATACTATTCAAAATTGAACTTTATTCACTGGACATAAAGATACGTTTCATATGACATCAGTCATACACTGCACATGCTCTGTGCAGCGCGGTGCAACAAGACTTTCGAACTCTTACAATGAAACGTATATCTTCTTGTGTAATGAGTACAAGTTTTCAATTCAAGTTCAATTTTGAATGGCCATCTTGAGCATGCAGCGCCGTGTCGAGTATTATTTCGGTGTGAATTGACACTTACTGTTACTTTTTTGTTTCGTCACAACAAAGTGAATTTTGAAGTGGGTTGTTTAGTTAATATCGACGACCTCTGTGGCTCAGTGGTTGAGCGTGTGAGCGCTCAAGCCGGGTTCGCGGGATCGAATACCGCCGAAGGAACAAAAGTTTTTCTGTGTTCCTGGGTCACGGATGTGTAATAAATATGTGTATAATAGAATAAAATCTTAAATATATGTATAGTATAAAAAGTATTAAATATATTTCCATCGTCTGGTCCCGTAGCACAAATTCTTCGAGAACTTACCACGGGACCAGATTGTCGTTATGTGAGGCGTCCATGGATGTTATTAGTATTAGATATTATCATGGAGGAATTATTACTATTATTATACATTGCCTCAACGCGTTACTTTGTTACATAGCCACGCATATATCCTATTCGTATTGGATGTTTTTAACTCCAAGATACTTTCCGTAAAATAATGAAATTATTTTAAATTTTAATATTCTGTAATCTCATTTAACCAGCATTTTAAATTAAAATGGTGGCCTCCCCAAACGTCACTTTTAAACACTTTAAATTCAATTGAATTACCCTTTGATTGAATTACTCGGGGGAGCACTGCATTATTAACTCTCAATTTGTTTTTTCCTGGAAAATTCCCCTGTTTCCTGGCATTTTATTTAATTCCCATGAGTCTCGTTTGCGATGTCTTCGGTATAGAATAAATTTTATTGATTTTTTCATTAAATACTTTAAGAAGTTTGGTAATTAAAAGTGAAAAGTGTTTGTTGGCGTGTTTCACAATCTTCTAATAAGCGTCAGATAGCTTATTTGCATGTTTTGACTCAGTCGCTTGATAGATATAAATAAAGTAAGCAACGACAAAACTTCCGAATAAGCTATCCGACACATACTATCTTTTTGACAAACTTCTAATAAGTATCGGATAGGTTATCGGAAAGTTTTTTCGCTGCTTCCTATATCGAGCGACAGAGACAAAACATGCCAACTCACGCTTATCAGTAAATTGTGAAGCATACGTTTATATTTTTTTATTAACAATTAGGTTATATTTTTTTAAGCCAATCGAGTAACAATATAAAAGCAAATAAAGCAAACATATTGTGTGTAGGAGACGAAAAGCTACATAAGTGATGTAGCGTTTCGTTCGTTCAAATATTATCTCTAATTCAATAAGTATTGCTATTATTGGCATTTCTATGAAATAAACGTATCTAATATTGTATTTAAAGAAAAAGTAAACTTGGAAATGACTTATTTAAAGTTGTTCAATACCAACCAACTACGGATATTTTGGATATATGATCTACTGCTTATGAAGAGACGTCGAGGCTGAAAAGAAAAGAAAAAAAAAAGAAAAAAGAAAAGACGAAGAGGCTGAAAAAAAAAAAAAGAAAAAAGAAAATATACCAAATAAAATGACTTTACAGCGTTGTTAACGTCATTGAAACCACACATCTCATTGTATTGTTGTTATTTAGGCAAAGTCTTTACTTCCCCTTTAAATCAGCTGTTGCTGTGAGGTAAATGACCTCAACGCCTGAGAGAGCGCAATGCAATATATGTTTTACTAGCTTACTGGAACTTTCATAAAAAAAATTAGCAACGAAAATCGAATAAGTTTTCACACAAGACGGGACAAAACTCTAGTTTAAATATTTTAATATCCTAATCCGACCACAAAAGTCACTTTAGAGTACTAAAGGTACGGCCGCACACTTTAATAATTAATGTAATGTAATTAAATATCAAAGTGTGCACTTGGAATAACTACACTCCGAGGGATCCGACGTAACTGTACTTTGAGGTTGTAATGGCAGGGCCAGATTGGCAAAAGTTCGTCAATTGAGTATTTTCGTACATGTAAAAATTTTGTTTATAATTATTTTTAGAAATAACGAGGTATTACAACTTGATAAAATTAAAAATAATTAGGATTTTATCTGTAGTTTTGTAATTATATGCATTTCGAAGTCACAAAAATGTTGAAATATTTTTTTAAACATTAGTGTATAAATCTACATAATTAGTTTACTTACATCAAATACAAAAAGATTTACTATGGTGTGTATTACCATAAACGCACAAAATTACGAGATATCAGAAATTTTGTGGATATGGCCGTACATTTCGTAGCAATTTTAGTAGCGTGGTACGTCACCTACTTGTACGACTTTTATATGCGGCGTTTTCACGGGACTCACATAAGTGCTTCATACAATCCGCAATAACTTTGAAAATATTGATTTTTAGTATACTATTCCTTTTGTAAGCTGTCTTATGTTTCAGGGCACTATTCATTTATGTAATTTTAAAAAAATATAGGACAATACCGTATTGAAAGCAGGGCCGGATCTACTATATGGCTTTTTGGGCTACTATATGGCTACGGCCCAAGGCTCCGTGGATTCAAGGGCCGAGCTAATTCAAGTCATAGTCAAAAATAGACGTTAATATGAAAAATTCTTAATTTTATTACAATAAACAGTTCGTAAGTATTTTACTGTCTTATTTTTCTCTATACTTTGAGTAATTAGTCCCAAAGTCCTTTTAGCCCAGGCTATTAGCCCTAAACTTACGGTCCGGCCCTTTTTTTTAGAGAAGAAGGCGTCTTCTCTCGCCGGGCCCCTGAAAAGGGCCTTACAGCGGAAAACCTGGCATAGCCCCTATGCCCCTCTACAAGTGGTTTTCTGATTTTTTAATTTTTAAAGTCAGCCAACGTCCATACGGTCCGGCCCTGATTGAAAGAGCCCTTTTTGAAGGCTTGTTATCGTTTCGTACCAATGGGCAAAAATCGGATTACTGAGACTTCTTTCTCTTTCTGTCTGTATGTCCGTCTGTCACCAGGCCGTATTTCATGGACCGTGATAACTAGACAGTTGAAATGTTCACAGATGATATATTTCTGTTGCCGCTGTAACAATAGATACTAAAACCAGATACAATAACATTTATTTCATACAACCAACATTATTTTTGCCGCTTTTACTATATTTGATATGGATAGAACTGGATGACGCTTAAAGTATTCACTGAATATATTCACTTAATTATTTTTTTAAAAAAAAATAAATATTTTTGGGTTATCCCGTAAAAGGGAATTGATTTTTTATGCTCGATATTAATACTAGCGTACACCCGATATTAGTACGAACAGTAGTAAAGATAATGGCACGAACCCTTCGTGAGCGAGTCCCATTCGCACTTGGCTGGTTTTTTATTCCACGCGTTATTTTCCTGTGTGCTTGAGATGATCTCATCACTGGGACATCTTGTTTCAACAGCCAACCACGTTGTTTAGTAAAGAGTTTAAGAGATGTCCTCACCATCCTTCACAGTGCATTCCAGACTCTATCACATGGTAATAAAGTTAAATGTTAAGTTTTAGCTGATAGAATCAGCAAAAACTTTAAGCCTATGGTTATAAGTTTACGCTTTTGCGCGCGACTTCGTCGAGTATTATACTTCGTCGAGTATTATACTTCGTCGAGTATTATACTTCGTCGAGTATTATACTTCGTCGAGTGAATGATTCTCAATTTTTATCGAAATCAGTGCAGATTAAAAAAAAAACATACAAATTTTAACCTCTATTTAACCCCTTTTAAATCTAGAATTCACAATCACATCTCCTTTTATATATATATATATATATATATATATATATATATATATATATATATATATATATATATATATATATATATATATATATATATATATATATATATATATATATATATATATATATATATATATATATATATATATATATATATATATATATCCGACGGGAACACTGTATACATTTTCGAGGTAAAAAGAAGCCTATGTGTTAATCCAGAGCTCTAAACTACTGCCATACCAAATGTCATCAAAACACTTTCAGTAGTTTCTCCGTCAAAGAGTAACAAACATCCATCCATCCATCCTCCCAAACTTTCACATTTATAATAGTAATAGGATTATAACAAAATCGGGGATAACAATTTAGTGTACAACCACATACCTATCATCATTCGTCACCATATAAAATGTTGTTACACCTTTGGATAATCGAAGGATAAGATAATAAATTACGCTAAGCGATAACTGTGACACTTCATTAGATTCGTGCTCACATACAACATCGAAAAAGTACCTGCTCGACTAGTTTTTATTAATTTTCCATTGTACTAAGACGCCTCAAAATATTGAAACACAAAGGAAGTAACTGCAAGTACTAAATAGGTAAATATAGTTTTGTTGGCACGTCTGCACATAGATAGTTTGTGTGTATCACACACACACTCTGTCACACTCTCGCGTGTTTTGTTTTTGCTCAGCTTAGAGCTCTGTTTACAAATACAGCGTGATACATATTTTTTTAAATTTGTCAGTTAATGACGGTCACTTGTCAAAACGATATTTTTTATGTGGAGGTTTGCATATAAAATGTCTTCTGAAAAATTGAATCCGGCAAAATACTGACAGGACAAAACATATTTTATCATACTGGTTTTTTTAGTGGTCGCGACAGAAAAAACAGCACTGTAAATAGAACTCTGCGTTAATGCAATAGAGCTGAAAATCGTGTAGAGTTGTCAAATCTCGTAGGTGCGGGGGCTAACATGCCAACATAATTAAATTTACCTATACAAGTTACGCCATCTCAATTTCAGAAGATTTTGTCAATTAGGTATATGCGGACTGATCATACTGCTTAAAGCAAATGTCAAAATGTTATGATGGCAAATGTCAAACCTCGACTGCCCCAAATAACCCCAAAAGTGGGGTAGTTTAAGTGTAGACACTTTTACCTCGACATGCCTCGTCTATAATATATAGGTCTATGCTTATCGGTATATTTCAAGAGGTGTGGAGTTCAAAACTAATTTTTATTTAGATAAAGTATGATCTAAAATCAGATCAGAGTAAGTCTATAACAAAACTAACAAATTGACTTAAGCTAAAACCAACAATTTATTCTAGAAAGTTCGTAGGTAATGGCGTCTTATCTTTAAATGGCATAAAATAATAAGGCACGGTTTATTTTAATTTACCACTTTTATAATTAGAAGGACGTTCATCTTGGCTACACTATGGATGAGAAATACATAAATCTTCTGTCTCTGTTATATGCGAGGGAGCGAGAGAGATAGCGTCTTTGTGGCATAATCAGTTTGACGATGTCGAAAGTGTGTCTTTGCGTGCACTTTGCAGCAAAATAATGTTCGAAATTCTGAACGAAATCTTTGATTTTATATAGTCTTTTATATATAGCTGAAATTAATTTCTAAATGATGATAAAAAAGAGGAGTTTAATAAGTTTTAATAACTTATTTATATTTAATTTTAATTACTTAATTTTTTAAAGATTATTTTTAATATGATAATTACTTAACTTCACATTTCGACTTTTTAATATAAAGATTTTGAAGCTCCCCCGCTCTCTCTTATTCAGTAAGAGGAAGAGCAAAGATTTGTTATTCTAAAATCTCAGAGCCCACACTAAGAATATGAAATTTTTTGGCACATTTATATAAATTACGAATCCAAATTCTAAATGAAATTGATATGTTTTCAATATTTAAGAAAAAAATCATAAAAAGGAAAATAAATAAAACAAAAAATATTAATTCTTTCTTTATTCATATTTGAAATGTAACAATCGACTTCATCGCTCGATGAAATTATGTTTACAAAATCAGTCGTGAACTATCGACAAAAAAGGAAAGAATAAAAATTAAATAAAAAATAATCTTAATAAATTAAAATTAATAAAACTTTGGTATCTGAATTAAAACCGATTAAAATTTGGGTGTAAAAAAGCTAAATATTAATTACAATGATATTTACATTGAAAATGTGGCATACGTTGCCCAACAGTGGGCAAATGGTGGGTTAGATAAGAGTTAAACCAGTAGGACTTTAAGGTTTGGGCCTTATAGTCCACTTAAACAAGTTTTTAATTTATTTTCTAGGGATAACCGAATCAGGGCCCACAAATTAGGCCACAATTAGGACCATAAGTAAATAGGGATTTAGGTGTTAGGTCCTAATATTAGGGCCCACAACGCCACAGAGTATTTAAAAAATAAGAAAACATAGTTTATTGTCAGTTCGATGTGAGTATTTACAATGAATTTGCCTGCAAATAAAAGTACAATTAAAACCTAATATACCGAAAAAAGAATAAAAAATATTTTCGAATCGAGATTAAAATTAATCTAAAAAAATAGAACACATTTTGTGATTTCACGATTTCAATTTTATTTAAATTGACAATGATAAGTTTAAACAAATTGTCAACAATCATTAAACAAAGTTCATAGGTAAATCGAATTTCCTTCAACAATCATTAAAATCTATATCGAGATCCTTTCGGGAATAACATGGGCGTATCGAGTTCAAAACTCACCACTTTTCACCACTCACCCCAAAATACGCCCGCGATCAAAAAACATTAATTGGCAAATTAGAATTATAACTAGTAAATTACTTATTAAAAATATTTAAGTACGATACAAACTATCGGACGTGTTCGTCTACAAACCTCAGTCAAATAATTACAACCTCGCGGCCAAATTAACGTCTAGCTATGGACACTGCTGCAGTTGCTGTATCACAATCAATGAAATTTTCAAAACTATCTAAAGTTTATTTACACACTGTACAACTAACACTTTGTACATTGTTTATCGTACATCAATGTACATTTCCTACACTTGTTTCATAGTTCGTATCAACACTTTCGACATTGTTTAATAATTTTTCATAATCTTCACTACAACTTCAACAGTCACTTTCCACTTCTATTGACAATCAACACTTTATAGTTACTTGTTTCATAGTTTTATCAACATTACATAGTTTTATCTTCCAACATTTGATAATCAACACTTTCAACATTGATACACTTATCATCATTGTTTCGTAACTTCACTTTCTACATTATCTTACACAACGTGCGTCTCCCGCTTGTTGTACGACTCATCTATCGTGACATTTGGTTTCTTCTCCTTCTTTATGGTGCCGTACTGTGGCACATCAGAGGTCAGGTTCTGGACTGTGAGGATCTGGTTCTGAGGCGTACTGGACGAGACTGGGCTGCCGTACTGGTTCCCATACTTGTGGCGGGACGGGTCCTTGAGTATGGACTGTGGTTGCTTCACGCTGGGTGTCGTGTTGATTGGCGCGTGCTGGAACAAAACTTTGGATTACAATCTGATAATAATATTACCTAATCACAATTTACATACAAATTTTTGGTTATCCAAAAAATGTATATAGATTATACAAAAAGTATTGTTGCACAATAAGCTATAGTATTTTTTACATTCAAATGCTTTTGGGGTGAGTTTTGCGAGCCCCAAAGAGCGTTTACTGCATAGTGCAGCGTTTCTTAACCTTTTTAAATCCACGTACCCCTCGAATTTAGCCTCGAATTTTAATTAAGCACAATTTCAAGGACCCCCTTAATAAAAAGAAACATCAAAAATTTTCGGACCATTTCATTTCATTCACTCACTCTTCACTTTAGTCAGTCTCGGACACCGCCCGCTGGCGCACATTAGCTGTGTTAAATGGTCCATAGATGAGACTGCGCACCCTCATACATATACTTGCGGACCCCCTGGGGTCCGCGGACCACAGGTTAAGAATCAATGGTATTGTAGATAAAATAAAACCTATTATCTGCTGTTAAACGCTCTATGCCTCGAAACTAAACACCCTGTATATGTAGGCAGTTGCTTGTAAGTGGCTAGTGGCAGGTGGGTCGGGTAGGTAAGTTACCTGTGAGCAGCTTCCCTGGTGAAGTACAGTTACATCTGGAGGCGGCACCGCGAGCTTGTCCAGTCTCTGGCGACGGAGGGTGCCACCGGCCCGGTCTGTAGACAAACAAACATATTATTTAAATGCAAAAGCAAAATTAACGAACCCTTGAACAGCGAGCTGATGACGATGATGCTAAGAACACTCTATATTTAATGTCAGCTTTCAAACAAAAAAAAAACTAGATCAAAATCGGTTTATGCGTTTTGGAGCTACGATGCCACGGATAAGCACACAGATACACAGACATACATGTCAAACTTACCTACCTACAGTATATTCGCGCTAAGATTACAGTGAATGATCAGTGCAAATGTACCAAAACTACGACGATCTAATATTGTCATTAACTTTAATATCTGTACCTACAAACCTAAGAGTAAAACTTTAAGTTGTTTAAATTGAATCCGTGTCATATAAAATGTATTTTATCTTATTTTAATACTGGAAAAGAGTATTTATATTATTATGTTCACGTAAAATATTGTATAAAACGCAATAACATTGTATAAATATTTAAAATAATATTGGATACGTTTGAATTGTAAAAACCCAATCGGGGTCCGTGCCAAGTTTGAATTTACTGAAATTGCAAGGTGCTGGCGAGATATTGTATAATACGAGTTTTTATTTGACAGTATTTTATAATACCTACCTAATTTAATATATTTTTTTAAGTTTTACTGAACGTTCATCGTATCGTATCGTATCATTTTACTAAAGATTTTTAAATACTCAAAGTCATACAATTATTACTAGAAAGGCAAATTCAACGGATTTTAAAATGTAATGTTGCTAAAGTAGTATTGTTATTGCTATTTTTGCTATAGTAAAGATAATAAGTACAAGTAATGTCGCTACAGGTTATGGTGATTGTTGCTACAGGTAATGTTGTAAAATGTTGATATAACATTATTGGCTGGGTAATGTTATTATAGGTAATTCTCATACGTATAATGTTGCTTCAATATTGTAGCTATGTAATGTTGCTATAGTAATGTTGCTACAGTAATGCTACTACAGTAATGTTGCTACAGTAATGTTGCTAGGGGTGGACTCACCGTCATGCATCGGCAGCGGCGCGGGGAGGGGCGCGGCGAACTGCTGCGGCGGCGTCGGCGTGCGGCCCGCCTGCTGTAGGCAGAGAGGGAATATGACGGTTGTTGATATATATAATCTGTTTAGCTAACCGTGTATTAGAAGTGTTACAAAATATACGATACCAAAAATATAAGTTAAATTTAGATTTCAAATGTTTAAACAACATAAATAGGTCGGTATAAGTTTTAATTGTCGTTCTTGTTAAAACAGTTTCAAATTTACTAACTGTCAGAAGTAATTTTAATTTTGTTGAAAATATTATTAAATAAATACTTTTGATGATATCGGTTCCATTTTATATTTTAAGGCAGCCCCTTGAAATATACTTCTTGTAGGGTCTTTTAATACGTAGAGCTTGATAGCTTATTAGCATGTTAGCTCTCTGCCGCTGGATACCAAGTAAGCAAGCGACAAAACATCCTAATGAGCTATTCGGCACTTGTCAGGCGGTTGTGATACAGGCGCTAATTATATTGTTTCTTTTTTACCTGCTGCAGGTATTCTCCGATCAGCGGCGGGTAGGACAGGTATCGATCCGACGACATGTTGTAGTACGACCCGTCTAGCGGCGGCATGGGGCTCGGCGCCGGCATATATTGTTTACCTGTTGTCAAAATATATAGTTCGTTAGACGAATGTTGGCATGAGCTGCACATTGACATGTTCCGTTGTGTGCTGTCTATTAATAGTTACGTGACGTAGTTCTGCATTATCCGTTATGATGTCAATTGTTTTATTATTGCTACTAAATTACACAGCTTTTCAAAAATATACATTTTAACAATATAAAGTGTCTAAATGTCTATGTTACTTAAGGCTCTTCTAATATTAAACGAAACAAATGAAAACTTGGGAGATATCAAAGGGATTTCTCTCGGCCAATTGCGAATGTTTGTTCGCGATTTAATTAATAAAGTTTAATATTTGCCGATGACCGAAAAACGGTCTAATAGCACTTTGTTGGCTTTGAGAAATTGTTCGGAAGAAATTGATTTCAATCTGAGTAAGATTTTGACATGAGCGATACAAAGGTCTTAACTGAAAGCGGTGTGAAATAACACTTACACAACCTGAATATATGACATCTGGGGGTGAACAGGGCACGAAAGTGTTCTCGTGTAAGCCTATGTTAAGGGCAAGAACGCACTTGTGGCGCCTAAAGTAATGCATCAAGTATGTACATGGGCGGCAGTGCGTGTGTGTAATCGCTTACTATCAGGCGATGTTTCTGCTGAGCTAGCCTTATTCCATAAAAATGTATATAACCTAGCTTGAATATTCTATTGGACTGAGATCCCAGGTCCACTGACAAAACGTATATATATTAATGTGTACAATGAACGTATATGCCCGCTATTTTATGTCGTGAGCCAATTTTTAGGTACAAGGGTCGTCAGGCGGGCCTGGGATCTCAGTCCATATTTCCGAATCAATGCAGTGAATCATCAGTGCAAATGTCCAAATATACCTATTGTGGTGGATTTGTCCACAAGTTTTATAAAAAGTTCTGTTATGTTTTTGACGTCATAACGTCTTATAATTCGATGGAGCCGGCTGCACGCACGAAAAAACATGACTCATGCGTTACATGCTACCAGCGTTACCTCGCTAAATATGACGCATTGCCGTTACCTCAGCTAGCCGCGCCATAGGTACGTGAGCGGTGGGACGGCGAGGCGGGGGCGCTTGATGTTATTACTCAGTTCGGCGCCGGACTTCGCGGCGGCAACACGCCTACCTAAGGCGCGGCCAATTAGTTCCCCGCGCACTATAAACATGACGTTGTCACGTTCAACTATCGTCAGTAAACCGACTTTACAGACAACCGATTTTTTAAATGTATTATTTTACATGTCTATGTGACAACTATGTCACATAGACTTTGCAATGAAAATTCCATCCATACGAATGCAAAATAGTTAATGTAATGAAATAGATAGTTCTAACCACTAGTGAGTCTTTTAGTGTCTGTAAATAAGAATAAGATACACCTAAGATCCACAACACCAATGATGCGTGAGCCGTGTTCACATTAACCAAACGAGTGCGCCATTTTGACAATTGTGATGATGGTTACACTGAAAACTTAACGCGAATAGCACAGATTTTCCAAATACACCTGACTTGCTTGAAACGACGCTGTATTTTTACACACACGTAAGCTAGTTACACACCGCCGCCCTCGCGGCTGCGTTCGTTAAGTCGGTACGTGCCGACCGCGCGGTTTCGCCGTATACATTAAATGCATAAAAGAAAATGGCATATTACTTGCGGATTTATATTTTAGATATAAGATACACGATGCGGGAAAGTAATTTTGTTTTTATGGATCGTGTACGGAATACGAGTTTGTGGTAATAAGTATAGGAATAAGAATTTTTTTAAAGCTATAACGAAATTATATACTAGATGTTACCCGCTACTACGTAGCCAACCGCGAGCGCGCGACGGGGAATCCCAAGGAAATCGTACATTTGAACTCTATACCAGTGTCAAATTTCATCAAAGTCGGCTCTGTAGTTTCCGAGCTTATAGGTGCTACGAGAAACTGTCTCTACATCGTAGATGTGCTACTAGACACGCGCTACGCCGTAGCTATTTGTAGCTATGCTACGAAAAATGTAGCAGTGCTTTTTAATGTCTTAATAATAATGTGAAGAAAAAACTTTATATATGCAATTTCACGAGTATTGTGAGGAGTATGAAATTTGGCAACGTTAAAGTTTTTGTGGACTAAGGTGTGCAGGGAGCAATTTTTTAAAATAATGCTTCGAAACACATAATTCGCATGTCAGGAAGGAACCTGGAGGTATTTTTCATTTATAATATGACAACTGCAACCTAGATTTCAGAAAAAAAAAAAAAACTACGCCTCGATTCCTTTTTTTGACTACCTCGTAGATGTTAAGTGTATTGTCAAATAAAATATAATAGTCAAGTGTAATACTTCACTATATCAAAGTCATCATCATGTGTAATATTTACTTTGACTATGATTTTTAACTATGTAAAATGAACGCCGAAACAGCTCTGTAGATTACTGACCCACAAATAAAGTATAGCAGTGAAAAAAAAATACATTTTACTTTTTAGTCACTGAGATAGTATAGTCAAATGTAACTTTATTAGTTGTAGGTATCTTTAACTAAGTTGGCTGTGTTATTCACCGAAGCCCCCATTCTCGTAAGTAACTTACACTTTAGTTTTACTTTTGACGTGACAACGTCTTATATTTTAAGATGATGAAGGCCGGCTGCATATACGAAATATTGTCACGTTCCGTCTGAGACGAGCGTGCAAGCGAGAGCGCGGAACAAGCGATAGAGAGGCACGATCGGCCTAAGCGTTTGGCTTGTGATGACGTTATCACGTAAAATTATCGTCCGTAAACCGACTTAACATACAACCATTTTATTGAGTTATAAATGTATCGTAAACTGATTTTCGGAGTTTGGACCAATCAAAACGGGTATGACGTTGGTTTGACGTTTCTAAGAATAACATTTTGCAGTTTTAACATATCAAGACTGGATTGTAACTGTATTATTGCAGGATTAAATTAGCATAAACTTTCAGAGCTCCGTCCAATTATATAATTACCATTTTAGTCAAGTGTAATACTCAATTAAATATCATAGTCCAATCATATACAATTCACCCTCTTAGTTGAGTGTAATACTCAATTAAATACCATAGTCCAATCATATACAATCCACCCTCTTAGTCGAGTGTAATACTCAATTAATCCTGTATTACTCACCAGAGCTCCGTCCGAGCGTGTTGTGTCCACTAACATCTCTCGTGTGTCGCGGGTGAGGCAGCGTGGAGTACGGCGGGTCGTAGGGCGCATAGTTGGGGGGCGGGTAGTCCAGCGGTGGGACCGAGAGCCCTTGCTCGTCGAGGAGATACGCGTCCGTCTGTTGGGCAACGTGGGATTGTTAATATGAACATTAAAAGGCTTGACATTATTATCAAAATAAGTAGTAATTAATATTACATACTACATACTCTTATACTAGACATATATTGAAGATTTTTTATTATATTATACACTTCCATGACGCAGGAAAACAGAAAACGTTTTTTTTGTTTCTTCAGCGGGATTCGAACCCACGACCGTTATTTAAAAAATATTAAATTTCCGCACACGTACCTCGATGTAAACTTTAACTGTGCCAAATTTTATACTCCTCCGAATGCACGATTCTCGTAAAACTATGACTCAAAGTTTTTGCGTGCCGTGTTTATATATATGATATAATTATGAATAGCACACCTGATTTAGCATATGTCTAGGCATGCTGGGAACCTCTGGTATCGGTGGTGGCTGGCCGTCGCCATCTTGAGAATAAGTCTCGGACTTCTCGCTGACCGAGCTGAGTGTCTCGCCCGTCATGGTGTCGTTGTAGGAGGACGGCGCGTACATCTCTATCGTTGCCGACTTCGACGACTGGCCAGCTTGCTCTGCTGAGGATAGGGGGAATGGTGAGAAATAGACGTTTGAGATTATATGATCCGGAATCCGTAAGGCTGGGGAAAATCGAACATACGAGTGTCGAGTCAAATGTCAATGTCATATATGACAGCTCCACATTCGACACTTCGATTTTCAACTCTATTTGTTTAAGCGCAGAGTTCTATTTTCAGTGCTCTGAAATTTCCCAGGCCTTCAGGATTCCGGTACATATAGTCCCAGCCTTAGGGTCGGCGCAAACGGTCGACCACAAAACAGCGCTACACAATAGGGAATATGCACGTTTTTAGGGTGAACACGGGACCCTATTACTGAGACTTCGCTATCCGTCTGTCCGTCTGTCACTAGGCTGTATCTCCTTAAACGCGATAGCTAGACAGGTGAAATTTTCACATATTATGTATTTCTGTTGCCACTATAACATTCAATAAACAGAATAAAATAAATTCTACATTTATGTAGAAAACTTGATTTGTTTTTGCAGTTTTATACGGAACTCTTTGTGCGCGAGTTCTACTTGCACTTGGCCGGTTTTTTAATTAGATCTTATCTTGTTTGATAAACCGTGTAGTGCAATCAGTTTTTGGATATCGTTGAAAATAACAAAGATATGAACATTTAAAGTAGTCGATTACAAAGAGAGATCCGATGTGTAGCGTGACGTTCCAGTACACGACTTGCATAGAAAGTTCATACTAAATTACACTTCGCAAGAAACAGATAGATTAAAAACTTTGACCGCTCATATCTTGTTAGTTTCCCAACAGATTTTGGCGATTTGTTCGCCATTTCATTAGTTTTTAGTCTAGTATCAGATATGTTTATGTATATATTCCCTATTGTGACAAGTTAACGTACAGTATGGGAATTGAGTAAAGGTAGCAACTGTAGTTATCGGCGCCGAGTCTCTCAGCCGCATACTCAAAAGCTACTTAAAGTAGGATGCCATCACGTCACATGCTATTGTCTTTCGGAGCTTGAGCCCTTAACTTTGAGTAGCCTTTGAGTTTCGGTCGTTCCATAGAAAGTGTTGAAGTACGACACTTAGAAAGCACTTAAAATTACAATCAAAAGGTGTTTAAATTTAGATGGTAAATTTATATTTTCGTTTAATTGACAAACCGAAGTACAATTTATTATTCTCTTACGACCGGTTTCAATAACCTATGTACCGATAACTATATGTTAAAAACGTTAAAAACGGTAAAAAAAAAAATTCAATCATTTGCCGGTTTTTTGCGATACAAATGTAACGTTTCTAACAAATAGTTATTGGTAGATAGGTTATTGAAACGGACCGTAAGAGACGAATAATGGTTAGACGATAACACAGTTAAAATTAACTGTAAATGTTGCAGGTTAATTTGTTTGATAAGATCTTGGATCAATTTAGATTTGAGTTTAATAAACATTTTAGACAAATATATAATTTCTACATAATTTGAAAGATTATATATTATCAAATGAGAGTGTTAAAATTTTGCAGTCAGAGCCTTTAGCCAAGTTACCAACGCTAAATACGAAGACGAATTTGGGAAGCAATAATGTATCGGAATTGACATAAGCATCGCAAGTGGCTGCAGGTACACATAGCGATGCTTACATCACTCATTGTTGCTTATGTCAAATCCCATACATTTTTGTTTGCGAACTTCATCGTTGTTATTAGCGATGGCAACTTAGCTAAAGGCTCTCATGCTAATAACTGTAACTTCTTCAAATAAAATACAGTCGTAAAAATAACAACTGCAATTTGGTAAAAACTAGAGATGTGTCGACTAGTCGGTAAATCCTAGCCGACTAAGCGGCAAAAAGCGCCGACTTTCCAGCGTTCCCAAATTATAAGAGATAGAAACTTGTAATTTTCCATGGCTTATGTGAAATATATAATAATTTATGTGAAACAAGACAATAACTTTTTAAGCAACTTGAAAAAACTTATTTTTAGTAATTATAAAATGTCTATTTTTTTAATTTATTGTTTTTTAAATTACTTGTCACCGAGCAGTTCCTGTCGGTATAGTATAAGACAGTTTCGTCTGTGCGACCTAATATATTTTGTAATGCAATTTGAGAGTCATAGTCTCACATAAATGAGCTCGCCCTAAATCGAAGCGTTACGGAAATCCCCGAAACCGTGATCCAGTCGGCCAAACCGATCACGGTTACAACCGACTGATCGGCTAGTCGGCCAAACTCATAGTCAGCATATCTCTAGTAAAAGCCATTAAAATTTCACTTTAAACAAACAAACAAACAAGTATTTCAATTCCAAAATGAAATATAATACGAACTTCTTGTACATTCTCAATTAATATTTCAGTGGACTGTCTTGATGTAAAATAATTCTTTTATTTCGCGAAGGAGAGTCGTGAAACAACATTCACTACAATATTACCTGGCATTCTTATTATCTTACTTAATTTTTTGCAGGTTCGTTTGAATAAAATTAAGAGGAATGTATCTACAGTACCTACTGTTTATAGTTGGATTTCTGTATTGTTAATTATATTGCAGTTGAATGCGTGTGTATTTCATGATTTACCATCTAAATATTTGATTGTAAATATAAATACCTACCTAGTAAAGTTAATAACATTAATAAATATAGTAACTCGAAATATCATCATTGTTATAAAAGAAGCTAACATAATTTTCTAAAACTTATCTGATATATTTAAAAATAGCTGTGCCGGGTGACTTTTTATTCCGTTTCGAGAGAAACAGGGCATGCTAGAATATACTTATATACAAAAGCATATTTTGTGTCAGAGTTTATTTTGTAAGTTAAGAAAATCTTAAAAAGAGCATGAATTTAGGTGACCCTACTGCGGGGGGGACGGGGGGCTGCCTCACGAGCTGTATGCTCCAATCACGCGCAATGTCATAGGGGTCAATATGGTGACAATGATTTGTAATTTCAATATTTTTATATTTTTTTTTCTGAAATACTTTCTTATATGAGTAAACAATGATTTTAAATTAGTAGTGCGTTGTTGTAAAACAAATTTTTAGCAAGTTAGAAAGAAGAAAAAAAAGTAAACAAGTATGCCGCAGTACTCTATCTCATGTACTTATACTTACCCTGTTTCTCTCGAAACAGAATAAAAAATCACCCAGTATAATGAATAAAATAAGAAAAAAGCAACAAAAAAACCCACCTTTCAACCGGGAGCGCCGCTTCAAAATAAAATAAGCAACAATAGCAACATTCACGACAACCAAGATGGCGCCGGCCACGCATGCGTACACGACCATCGACTTGGACGAGTCACCACCTTCTACGTGCTCCGTGGACACTACATTCAGTTCGCCTACTTCAGATGAAGCTAGAAATAAAAGAGAAAAAAAATAAAACAAAAAAATCTACAAAGCTATGTCTACACATTTAGATCTGAATGAATTATTTTAAACACCAATGACTAAAATACTAATAAATAAATTTGCTGTAAAAACTGCAAAACTTACAGACGCACTTAAGGTAGCCTTCCGATCCAGCGACCGCGACGCGAGACCGCGACCAGCGACTCGGGTTCTCTTGCCACGCTCACAGGTCGCGGGACGCGGGTCGCGGGGATTGCTTATTGCTCCATATAAATTCAAACTAAGCAGTGGCTCCGAGACCCTATTTCGGTCTCGGCATCAGAAGGCTACCTTTATTTACTCTAAAACCCTACGTATCAGCACCTCTGTCAATTTCGCAGTCACGCTTAGCGAAAACAACAAACATTAAAGCGATAAAAATTCATTCGGATTCGCACAACAGAGCGCTTAACACAAACGCAAACCTCTTATCCGCTTGTTCGTCCGTCTGTGTAGACAGAACCCGACCAGCAGTACATTCAAGAGGATAAGTGCCGTACCAACGATAGTCCCCGTTATAATGAGAACCCCGGGCACGTGGTACGAACTGTACTCCTCTGAGCTCGACTGTACCGACGATGGGATCATGTCTGGGAGCGTAAAACAGTAATCAAATATTATTCCAGATCATAGGTGTATATTATATTATAGACGAGGCATGTCGAGGCAAAATCGGTCCCTACTTAAATGGCCCCACCTTGGGGTTGTTTGGGGCCATTTTACATTTGAGGTATGGTGAAACCAAGATGGCGTAACTTTTTCTTGTGTGAAGATTTGTTCTGTCAAATGTACGTCATACATTTTGATATTACACAAAATTATTGTTTGTTGACATTTTAAATTATTTTATCATGCCTGGCCAGCGAATTTATAATTAAAATAAAAATTGTTGTTCGAAAAATAATAATAGCGCTAACACACGTACGGATTCGGTACGGAGCCGACCAGTTTGACAACTCGACACTCGTAAGTTTGATTTTCAGCTCTATTGTATTAGCGCAGAGCTCTATTTATAGTGCTGTTTTCCTGTTTCCGAAAGCCATTGATTTTTTTTTTAATTATTGTGAGCTGGATGCCGAGTCCTTTGCTCGAAAGCCATTGAGACCGTGCAGTGTTACCAAATCAAAAATATTACGCTCCAAACTCAAGTCAAAACTCTAAATATAATCGCTTGTCCATATAACAGTTTTTAATTTAATTAAAAACAAGAAAACAAAAACCTCTAAAAATAGCCCTAAAAGTCCTCCCCCCTAGAGAGCGAGATTGATAATGTAGAGGTTTTCCCCCTAATTTTAGGAGAAAACACCTAAGTTGGCAACTCAATCCGTGGTCCGCTACGGATCAAATCCGATCGTCTCTAAACACTAACTCAATATTGTAAATATCTTAAATATTAAATAATTTCTTAATATTTGGGCAGCGTTGAAAGAATTGAAATTCAAAAATGATTGTTCGAAATTTAAAATAATAATATTCATAAAATGTAGGCAGTTCTAAAAAATTTAATTCTATCCGGCCGGCGCTATTCGAAAAATGAAACATTCACAACTCAAATGTTTGAATAAAATTCGCAACGTATATAAATCATTCGATTTATGAATAATTAATTGTAATGCAGCGATTTGCATAATATATTATGTTCGATATTCGGTTTATTGAATAACGAATCGCTGTTCTAATTGTAATGATGTTATCTACTATTTAGCATTTTGCAATTATTTATTTACGCCATTTTGAATTCAATTTAGGGTCGGTGCAGACGGGACACAAGCAAAACGACAACATGACACGCTTTTTTTTTAGAGAAAATTGGCCAGGAACCGGGAAGACGGATCGCCTGATGGTAGGCGACTATCGCCGCCAATGGTATCACAAATGCGTCCGGGTCCTTAGTCCCTCCCCCCCTTGGGCATCCGGTAACCTCAATCACTCGGCGTTATTTCACGCCAGTTTTCTGTGAGGCCGTGTTATTCATATAATGATAATTAGCGAGAGCGACCGGTCGCGTCCGTTTGTGACCGGTCTGCGCTTCCACATTTGCATCGGACTGCGTTTTGAATTTATTTCCAGCCAGTTGTTCCTCTAAAGTACTTTCAAAGCGTTCAGTTTCAAGAATTCTTTCAATGTTTTATTAAAAAAGCTAAATTATTCTTGAATTACATCATGAAGATGCTTTGGAAACGTTTTGCTAAATTAGATATTATTCCTGTATATTAAAAACATTGTGTTTTGTAATTATTAATTTTATCTCCGTATCAAGTCCGTAACTTATTTATTCAATTTGGTACGAACGTTTAGCTGATCGTCCTCGCAAGTTGGTCGTATTATAGTGACGTATTATTCGTTTACGTTCTGGATATAGTCACACGTAAGTAAATTTGCAAGACATTTTTCTGACTGAACAACCATACAATATATCAATTGGGTAGGCGACTGATATTTTATTGCATAAGTGAATAGTACTTAAATAGGAGTAAGTTTTCAGAAAAAATGGTTTATTATAAAACAATATTTTAAAGTATTACAAAATTCCACATGTCTCGTGAAAACGCTCCATACAAAATTATGACGTCACGTGTTCCTGCAGTGGCAAGAACACTTTTGCTAATATCTCCGAAATTATTGCGTTCCAAGTTTATAATTACTACAATAAATGTTTTTGTATTTCATGTAAGTAAACTAATTATGTGGAATTTTACACTAATTCCAAGTTTTTGTGACCTGTGAATGCACCTCCACAAAACTACATATACAATTTGATATTTTTTTAATATTCATCTAAAATTTCAGAATATACAGATAATACTAAATATTTTACGTGTCCCCTATCATATTACCTATGATATATCAGTGGCACACGCTGGTTCTCCTTCATAGGGAAGCCCTAGCCTGTATAATAGGTATGGAATTGGACGAGGGTCTTCAAAAGGTAAGCCGTTAGGAATGGAGTTATAGGAACCTCACCCCACTGTTGTATAAAAATATATTTGTAAAATACTCAGATTATAAAACAAAATATCTTAATCTGAGGTAAAATAGATCAAGAAATTTGAAGTCTTTATACATAGTATTTAACACTACGTTTAAATCCGAGCCCAAAGTATCGTAGGCTATTTTAAACCGGCCAAAGTGGCTTCCAATTAAATTAATGAAGTTACGCGAACCTAAAATTGGCCTCGTTTAAATTACTCGACGTATCGGGGCTTAATAATTGTGTTAAATAAATCATTATTTAATAGCAACAATGGGTTTGTGCGTTTGTGCGTAGCAAAAGATTTATTGCTCTATTTATTAAATAGACCAAGAAACGAGCAGACGAATCGCCTGACGGTAAGCGATCACCGCCGCCCATGGACACTCGCAACACCGGAAAAGTTACACTTCTAGTGCTGCGACTTGCGTTCCTGGTCCATAAAAACCCCAACCGCCTTGTGCCTCCGGTAACCTCACTCACTCAGCGAAACACAACGCCAGCGCTATTTCACGCCAGTTTTCTTTGAGGCCGTGTTATTTATTCGAGCCGGCCCATTCGTGCCGAAGCATGCCTCTCCCACGCATAAAAGTGAAAAAATGTTTAGCGGTAGAATGAATAATGACTGTTTGAATTTACAAGTGAAGTAGTTAATTTTATTTACACATTTTTTTAAATATTATTTGAATAGCATTCGCCTGATAAGTATTAAATTTGGTGAAAGTAAAAACAGCCTCGTATATTAAATTGTTAAGCCCTATCACAATACGCGCAAAATATTAAAAATAAACAGCTTATTATGTATTGTGACAACTTACCAAAAACAATCACTTTACTAATTGCATCGCGCGTCGTTCACATTGTTTTAAAAACGTTTACAGTCATATTGATTTTTCAGTGGCACTTATCACAGGCCACAGAAACACAATTTTTGCAGTACCTATCACTTATCACAGCAACACATTTTTTGGCAGATAACTAACTGCGATTCTTATACAAACTAATTGTATTTTTGCAGTCACACTGATTTTGCAGTGGCACTTATCACAAGTCACAATAACACAATTTTTGCAGACACTTGCGATACTATTATAAATTAAGTGTTTTTTTTGAAGTCACACTGATTTTGCAGTGGCACTTATCACATCAATACAATTTTTGAAGATAACTGCTATAATAATACAGGTAAGCTAATTGTATTTTTACAGTAACGCTGATTTTGCAGTAAAACTTATTACAGTAACAGACACTCACTCAACGTCGTCGCCTTGGTATCATCCGGCCGGTACTTGCTCTGGCCCATCTTGTTGACCGCCATAACCGAGAACACGTAGTCGGTGCTCCTCTCCAGCCCGTGGACGGTGAACGTGGTGGCGTTACGAGGCGCCACGTCCTCGTAGCGGTACGTGTCTTCGTAGATTTTTCTGAAATAAATGGGAGTTTTAGTGGAAATCTTAGCTCGATGTATGATTATTACGATGTAGGACTGTTATGGTCTGTGGTATGGGAGACACTTTCGCAAACAGAATACATAAAGAGTATTTTGTCTTTTATAGACATGGAAATATTGTGGCCTAACTAACCTATCTCAACTTAACAATACAGATATAAATAACTTATCGACGCTAGCAGTGCTAAGTTAAATGTTCAAGTCCTCAGCGCCTTAGGGAGCGCTAATTTTAATTATTTTTCTACCTGAACGTCTTGATAAGCAGCAGATCATATGCCCAAAAATATCCGTCAGACAATTTTAATATACTCAAAAGTTATAAATATAGTTCTTGATTGTCACTCTCAAAAGTACCCAAGTTGTTTCTAACTGACTATAATCAAACTTAAATATTCCATCTCAATTCGCCAACTATATAAAAATATGAAAACACTTTAACTTTGACGATCTATCATTCATTGAAGTCATCAATCAAACAGAGCGAGAGGCACTTATCTGTGCTCTGTGCGAGTGCGGGAGGAACGGTGATATAACTTATGTAATAAGTTACAAATTTATGTGAATTGAGCAAAATTTTGTATTTTGTGCGATCGAACATATAGACATACGAAGTATGGAAATTGATATGAGAGTAGTTGAATACGGTACGTTTAGTAGAGTTTAATCGAGGTATGTTTTACATATTATTATTTTGATGGTGAAAATACTATCAATAGGTAAATATCATTAACACATTTTAAATCACCGAACAGATTGCGCTAAAACTCGTCACGTAAATAGTTACTATGATGCAGGCGTCAGACAAAATAGGATTTTCCAATATTTATATTCCCAGGGGTTGAAACCGGGATCCAAAAGTTAAATGGAAACAGTGATGCGTGCCATTTCAGGATAATAGAACACTAGCGTCTCTCGCTACTGGTCCTAGATATTTTCAGAGTTTTTATACATCTACCACGCTAGTGTACTGCGGGCATATTCAGCTGTATCGTATACTAAACTAGCCAACGGCGCGATATTTACCTGTATCGAATCCTGTACCAGGTGAACAGTCCTCCGTCGAAGCCAGCCGTCCAGCTCAGCGTCACTGAGTTGTACGTCACGTTAGTGACGGTGATGGACTGGACCGGATCTGCAAATGTGTCAGTGTTATTGCAAAATGTATGTTAAATTATATATCAGCATCACTGTGAAATTGTCTATGAATGTATATTAGCGTGACTCGCAAAAGCTACATTGATATTATTAGGTTTAGGGCCTACTGATAACTGTCAGATATCTTATTTGCATGTTTTGTCTCTGTCACTCGATATAAAGTACCTAAGCAGCGACAAAACTTACGAATAAGCTAGTCGAAACTTATTTGAAAATTGTTAAACAGGCCCTTATTGTAAGATCAATGATTTTTTATATTTTCTGCAACTTAGACTGATTATAATTAAAGAAAAATGTTTTTTAGCATTCTGTGAACTATCTTTTGATGGCTTTTAAGAGCTTCTGTGTCTGAGAATTAAAAATCTGACGTCAATTATATTTAAGAAATGTCAAAAACCATTTAGGCTTGAGGAGGGTTTTTTAAAGTGGGGTACGTGGAACACCTAGAAGTTCACCATTGGAAATTCACGTAATGGCGGCTTGATGACTAGCCGACATGCTGAAGATAGATTTTTGGCCAGCTAGACAGGAAGAGTATACCAAACTCTCACGTAAAACGGTGAGTTTCCTTTTACCGTTTGCTACAGCATACTTATGTGAGCGTGGGTTTTCACACCTGATAAAACTTTTGTTTTATCAGGTGTGAAAACCCACGCTCAGGAAGCATCAGCTAAGTCAGAATTAAGGTGACTTTTCCAAAATTAGTCCCGTTTTCTCTGAGCCACTCTTTTCTTTTAATCAACTCCCAGGGACACGCGGAATCTCTGTTTTTTGACACATCGTTGAATAAATAAACCGAAATGTTATAAAAATGATAATTTAAATGTGAGTATGGCGGGCACGTTTCGTATTGCCGCTTCGTCTGGAGACAATATACCGAGTGTAGAGAATATTCCATCTATGTAGAGAGATAGAGACTATGTATATTGAGATGGGATTTTGTATATTGTCATCGGTTTTGGCGAAAATACACTTGCAAACAAAGAGTGCAAAGCCTCGTATTCCTTGCATAGTAAATATATAGTAAATATTTTTCACGTCATGTTGCCCGCGACTTTGTGCGCGTAAAAGGAAATCACACGGGAACTGTACATTTTTTTGCGATAAAAGAATATGTCCTTCCCCGTGGTGTACTCATCTATGCCAAATTTCATCCAAATCGGATAAGACGGATACGAAAAATAACATCAAGGGGTCTAAAATGGCCACTTTAGGTGTATCATATTATGTTTCATATATTGGGCCTGTGGCCTAGTGGGTACACCGTTTGATTCGCACTCGAGATAGTGCAGGTTCGATTCCCAGGTTGTGGCGTGTACCAATGAGACTTTTTCAGATCTCAAGTACATTATACGAACGCTCTAACGGTGAAGGAAAACATCGTGAGGAGACCCGCACATGGTTGGCCCCAGACGTATTGACCAGTCATTCCACTGGACTAGGCTGACTGTGTTGTGAGAATGCCGTATGTGCTTGGGCAACCATACGACATTTAAAAACCATCTGTCCCAGGCACTACAGTATTTCAAGAGTGGTCACATATCGCTGGGAGAATACTGTATAAATCATCCAGTAACGGATGAAAAGGACTAAGTTTTTTATTTTTTTCCATACAAAAATCGTGAAATGGTTAAATGGCTACATGATTCATTTCATTTTATTATATTAGTTTTCAATAGAAATGCGTAAAATGGCGCACATAATATGAGTTGAAAAAAATATATGAAACACCTAAAGTGGTCTTTTTAGACCCCCGGGACGGACCAGTGACATAAAATAATATTATTTCTTACGAGAAAAGATTTAAAAAAAATTGAAAAACCCTACTTTTAATGGTTGAAAAACCCAGCCACACAAAGTAATATAAAACATCTGCAATATCTGACGCCGATAGCTGTTGATTGGCCTATTCACTAGTTTTGTCTCTGTCGCTCGATATAATGGAAGAAAGTGACAAAACATGCAGCGAACCGAAATATAATATATTGTGGAAGCTCCAAAGGGAGATCTCCGACCGAGCGAGATGATGTTGATGATGATGCAGATGTTGTATGTATATATATATATATATATATATATATATATATATATAGTTTTTTTCCAATTGACAATTAACAAGCTTTTTTCGGAAAGTCAACTGAACATCTGCAATACCTGGCGCAGCCGTCACGTCGAGCGTCACACTGGTAACCGCATGTCCCATTTCGTTCCTCGCCCCGCACTCGTAAGCGCCGTAGTCTTCGCCGCTGACGTCAGACACGAGCAGCGTCGATGTGTACGTCACGGCGTCGACGCGGCGCGTCTCCGCGAAGTACTTGGTCGACGTGTTCACGGGCAACTTCATGCCGGACTTCGACCACGTGAAGTTAGGCGCGGGCGCCGATTTGCATCTGGGGAGAGACAATAAATAGATAATAAAATCTATGGACGCCTTCATAGAACGTCAATCTAGTCCCGTGGTAAGTTCCCGAAGAACGAAGTGTTACGGGTGCCAGGCCAGACAAACGATATATTTTTTACTATACCTACATATATTTTAGATTTTACTTATACAACACACTTAATATTTAATACACATCCATGATCCAGGAACACAGAAAACTTTTTGTTCCTTAGGCGGGATTCAAACCTGCGACTGAGCCACAGAGGTCGTTAAACATTTTTTTAAGTAAGCCTCGAATTGTCAAGCAGTGAGCGAGCTGATGATGATGAATTATAGGTAAGAACACTCTCGATCATCAGCTTTCAAACTAGATAACTAGATTAAAATCAGTTCATCCGTTTGTGAGCGGACAGACACACAAACAAGGAAACCCACAAGACATACACCCGGGATTTTTTTGCGTCGGGCGTTAGAAATAGGCATATTAAGCATTTTGTTTTTATGATTCCTTAATTTCCATTCTTCTTCGAAAACACACTTCCTAACCACAAATTTAACATTTCAGACATTCCCTAGCCTCAAAATTCAAATTACTTTTTAAACTCTCTCTAACACTGATCATACACAAATGTTGTCGGATTAGTAAGTCCACTAAATAGTAAATACACTAATTCCCCGCAATCCGAGCATGTTAATAAATATGTCTGTTTATAGCCTTTACAACAACAAAAGAATTTTGCAAATAGGTTCACAATCGGCAAAGTAATGTTCAAAGATATCCGAGTCGGTGTAAAATACTATGAGAAGTACCTATTATATCATCTTATGTGTGTTGTGATGATGGTTGTGATGATGATGATTAGTGTAGTTACCATAGTGGCATATGCTTGCAGTTCTATAATCGAAACCCGAAATCCTCAATCATGTATCTATAAGAAGTCTGGAGTTCTGTTCAGTACTTTTTGATCCAGGGTATACCTTGGTGCAAAGTCTTACTTTTTGGCAGCACATGCTTGGACTACTTCAGAAAAAGTCGAAATCACCATATGTGTCCATATAAATTTCACCACTTTGGTGTCAAAAGGATCAATTTGGGATTATACCCTATACCCGGGGCTCCCTAAGTGTGCGCCGCGGCGCCGTGGTGCGCCGTAGAAAGTAAAGAGGGGCGCCGTGAATCGATCCTCTTATTATTGGACACCAAAAATATTGGCGGGTACCTTTTTGAGTGTTCGCATAGGAAACGAACATAGCGTCGTAGAATTTTTTTTCGTCGTCGCGTTGCGTTCGTTCGCTCGCTAAAATGCCTACTCGCTTGAAACCGTTGATGCCATACCCCTCCCACGTCTTCACCCGCCCGCGATCGCTCGCTCGCATCGCAACGCAATGCCCGTTTATTTACCTACAAGTGTGCCGCGCGACGGACGTTTTGTTTGTTGTTGTTTTGTTTTCCTTTATTTTCCTTCAAATATCTCACGCAAAATGAACAGATTTTTGTTAAGTAAACAAGTTGGTAGTTCTAATGGTAGTGATAAAGCATCTACTAGTGGCGGTGGGGAAGCAAAGAAGCGGAAATATCGTAAATACGATGATAGTTATTTGGACTTTGGTTTTACTTCAATAGAAGTAAACAATGAAGAAAAACCGCAGTGTGTGCTTTGTTTGAAAATACTATCATCCGAATGTATGCTTCCAAGTAAGTTAAAGCGACATCTCGAGACAATTCATCCGACTATGGCTGATAAATCGCGCGATTTTTTTCACCGGAAATTACAAAATTTAAATAAGACGAAAAACGTATTCACTCAGCAGGCCTCAGTACCCAAAAACGCACTGTTAGCATCATTCAAGGTGGCATACAGGGTGGCAAAATGCAAAAAACCTCATACTATTGCAGAAGAGCTTATTTTACCGGCTGCTCGCGACATGGTGAATATAATGATGGGAGAATCAGCTGAAAAACTAATTTCCAAGATACCCTTATCTAACAATACTATCAGTCGAAGAATCCATGACATTGCCGAGGATCTCAATCACCAATTAATAGAAAAAATTAAAAGCAGGGATTTTGTGGTTTGCAACTTGACGAGGCCACTGACAGTAATGATGATGCACATCTTATTTGCTACGTACGCTTTCTGGCTGACAATATCATCGTCGAAGACCTTTTATTCTGCAAAAGCATTACGGGAAGTGCGAAAGCCCAAGACTTGTATGTATAGGGCCTATACATCAAAAAAAAAATTTTTGAACATCAGTCCACAGACGGCGGAGTAATCGTTGATCATACAAAAGAAAAATATATACAGCCGAATGTGTAACCGCCTCCTATTTTAGAAGTCGGTTTATGGTCGTGATGGACGTCGTTAACAGTTATATTTTATTACAAAATAATTTTAGGAAATTTATAAATATCCTGAGCCCAACAATTGTCATATCTGAGTAAAAAATGTACGGGCATTAAGCCTATTCTTCGTTTTTATTGAATATAAAACACACACACAAAAAAAAATTTACCTGCAAGTCAATCTGCCTACTTGCCCTGCATTGCTGGCAGATTTCGCCAGAATCGAGGACGTGTCCATTTCCGGCTTGAATTTCACCACCAACGTCACTTCCTGTCTGGTCTCTCCTCCAATGCCGTTGTTGACAACGCACTCGAAGTTGCCGACATCCTCTCTGGTGGCTCTCTCTATCAATAGGTAGCTGGTTTGGTTTCGGGGCTCGAAGGATATCGTGTGAGAGGAGAGATCGTAGTCTTGGCGCTCCCAGGTTACGTGGTCGGAGGTGAGCGGGTTTCCTGGGAGAAAGAAGTAAGTTAGAAAGTGGTGAGAAGACCTTAGAATGGGCGCCTGTAATCGCTGAATGCTGTTGCTTCAAATAAAATAATAATATAATAATATCTATGGACGCTTCCTCACCACGTCAATCTGGTCTCGTGGTATGTTCCCGAAGAAATTGTGTTACGGGTACCAGACAACGGAAATATATTTAATATTTTTATACCATACACATATTTATTACACATACATGACCTTTCTTTGGATAGTAGATTAGACTCTGGATTAACACATAGGCTACTTTTTATCGCAGCAAAATGTATAGTTCCTGTGGAATTTCTTTTTGAGCGTACGAAGTCGCGGGTAACATCTAGCTTGATAATAATATATTGAAAGGTGTTTCTACTTTTCTAGCATCTAAATTGGAGATATCTTTATCAATATTATCAATAACATAATAAAATACAACTGTAGATAGAACTAGCTAACTGTGTGAAAACAATTTAGTAAAGAGAGTTAATAAGATATTCAGTGCTTTAGATGAATCATTTTTCCTATCAAGTTACTCATTAATATAAACAATAAATGAAATGAGCCCCAAAATCTACCCCTGAGGCACACCCACACAAATACACCTCATTACGTGTAAATCCTTTAATATCCGTGTAAAATTACATCATACAATCCGAAGCGTCGTTACTTTGTTGTGATAATTTAACACGATTTGCTACTTAGACAAACAATTTGCTACTTACAAAACAAAATATAATATTATGTTAATCAAAAACATTTTGGCAAAGCTTATGTTTGAAAGTTGGAAAATCTTAAAAAGATATGAAGAGATAGAGCGCCACCTCACGCGTCGAGCGCCGTCGTACGCTCCAATCACGTGCAACGTCATAGGGGTCAGTAGAAAGACAATCATTCGTAATTTCATCAATTTTATATTGTTTTTCGGAAACACATTTTTCAATTTAGTACGATTAATAATGATTTTAAATTAATAGTCCTTTGAATAAAAAAAAAAAACAAACTTTTCAAAATCACCAAGTAAGAAAAAAGAAGAATTTACATGCCCACCTTAGGCGTGGATCACCTCTCTTGTCAGACAATCAAGCGATCAGCCTGCATTGCCCTAAACAGACTTGACAACTTTTAAGTTGTTACAACACGAGGATCGGACCCTCGATCCCTGGAGTCGAGAGCCAAACTTTAATGCTGGGACTATTTTGCCGGGAATCCGTAAGGCCGGAAAAAACTTAAAATACTGAAAATAGAGCTGAAAATCGAACACACAAGTGTCGTGTCGAATGTCAATGTCATATATAACAGCTCGGCACTCGACACTTCGATTTTCAACTCTGTTGTAGTAGCGCAGAGTTATATTTTCAGTGCTCTGAATTTTCCCGGGCCCGCCGTATTCCGGATCATATAGTCCCAGCCTTAGGCACTAGACCACAGAGGCGTCAGTATGAACCAGAAATTATTACGTACTAGCGGCGAAGGCTGGCTCTCCTTCATAGGGAAGCCCTAGCCTGTATAATAGGTAGGGATTTGGGTTAGAGTCTTCAAAAGGTAAGTGGTAGATGAAGTCGATAGGAATGGAGTCATAGGAACCCCACGCCACTGTTACGTACTATATCAACTCTTTCTTACCAGTAGCGGTACAGGAGAGCACGGCGTCTTCGTTCGGCCCCACTATTCCGTTTTGTACCACCGACCGAATGCCCGCGGCGTCTGAAAGAGGAGTATTGTTAGTTGGGTGTCATATTCTACTACTATTATAATTTGAAAGTTTGTGAGGATGGATGGTTGTATGGATGGTTGGATGGATGTTTGTTAGTATTTTAAGCTCTGGAATAACACATAGGCTACATTTTATGCCGAAATAGCAGTTCTCGTTGGATACTTTATTTATGCGGGCGGAGCCGCGGACAAAAGCTAGTATGTTCAACGTGAAGTAAAACTTTTTTTTCATGATATTTGGCACAGTTAAAGTTTATGTGGAGGAAGGTGTGCAGGAAGCTAATATTTGTAATATTATAACAGTATATACTCACAGTGGACATTGTCAGTCATGTTGACAGTGGCCGCGCCCTGGGAGTTGACAGCTTCGCAGGTGTACACGCCGGCGTCATAGCGCGTCAGGAGGGTCATGTTACAACATTATGAGAGTATACTCCAGTGAACATTGACAGTGATGTTGACAGTGGCCGCGCCCTGGAAGTTGGACAGCTTCGCAGGTGTACACGCCGGCGTCATAGCGCGTCAGGCGGGTCTTGTTACAACATTATGAGAATATACTCACAGTGAACATTGACAGTGATGTTAACAGTGGCCGCGCCCTGGGAGTTGACAGCTTCGCAGGTGTACACGCTGGCGTCATGACGCGTCAGGCGGGTCATGTTACATTATGACAGTATACTCACAGTGGACATTCACAGTGATGTTGACAGTGGCCGCGCCCTGGGAGTTGACAGCTTCGCAGGTGTACACGCCGGCGTCATGGCGCGACAGGCGGGTCATGTTCAGCATACCACCTTCCGATATTATTCTGTCGTCTACGACAAAGTGAATAAAATTGGTAAAATTACTTAAAACAATTGAAAGTCGGGGCAGTAATTCATTGAATTATAACATCTATTCAATTCGCAGTTAAACTGTGGGAGAGCCACTCATCGGCAGAAATGGGCCGGCTCGACCGGATAAACACCATGACCTCACAGAAAACGTATATATTACATTGGCATGTTGAGGCAAAAAGTGTCTCCAGTTAAATGCAGGCCCCACTTTTAAAATTTTTGGTGCCGTTTTGACATTTGAAGTAGGTATGGGGAAAACCAAGATGGCGTTAACTTTTTCTTGTATGAAGATTTGTTCTGTCAAATGTACGTCATAGATAGGCTATTGAGTTTTGAAATCTTTGGAAGTTCGGAATGCGGTGGGTTCGAATCCCGGTAAGATAAATAATGATTTGTGATTCCTATTATTTGTTTTTCTTTTATATTTTTTTTATTCATGTTTAATTATTTCATCGTTCTACTAAAACACCGAGCAAAGTTCGGAAGACCAGGTACTGTAGACTAATGCACACAAGATTATATCTTATGTAACAACATAATATTATTATAATAGTTACCTGGTACACGCTCAATTTCACAGGATATTCAATACCTACAATTATTGAAATTAATATGTCCGTAATTTTGATATATTAAACATAATATATTAGCTTGGAACTAGTTAGAACACATTGGTAACTTATCTATAACAAGGTGGCGCCCGCGACTTCGTGCGCGCAAATGATAATCCCGCGGGAACCGTATATTTGCCGAGATAAGAAGTAGCCTACGTCCTTCCCCGTGGTCTACTCTATATCTCTGGCAAACTTCATCAAAATCGGTCCAGTAGTTTCGGAGGCTATTCGATGCAAACAAACAAACTTTTCCTCTTTATAATATTTTTATAGTTTATATTATAGTGTGGATAATAATAGCTCCCCACACCGATGTCGGTGACGGCCAGCTACGCAGGAGTTATTTTATTATGCCCAAGTGTGTGCGCAGTACACAAGAGCACTCTCGAAACCTAGTGAGACGGATAATTGACACGACTGGGAAAGAGCAGGCGCAGCTGACCGACTTTTTACATGCCCATCAAATTATATGAATTATTATGGGCGAATTTCGATAACAGGGCGACTTCTAGTAGTTGTTTTATTGAAACAACACAGGTTCATCTTTGCTGCCTGATTTACGAGACAAGGAATATAATATAACTGTCCTGTTTTCTCTTAAAACGCTTCAAGCCAGATTGTTAAACATTGTAAGAGGTATAAAAAATTCATCACATCCATATATCATTAGATTCTTTCATCTCGGATTTTACTTGATTAAAAGTGTGTATGTGTGCACGCGGATAATGAAATACCAAGTTCTTTTCACAAACAAAGAGAAAAAATTATCTTTAATTTCCTATGCGAGGAGAAGATAAAGTGTTTGAAGATAAATAAAATGAATGATATCATCCTGACTTAAGAGCGCGAAATATTAAAGGCCGCGAATAGGAAGCCTACAGGTACCTACTACATGCAGCCTTTACGTACTAAGTACTGCCTCGTAAAAACCGCAAATTTTTAAGCTAAAAGTAGCCCATATTCATATATTCATTCGTGTAACAACCTATGTGTGTGCGTAATTTGATTAAAAACTAATCAGCGATTTTCGCATTGACGAACACTGATCCACACATCCTAAAAAACTTTCGCTAAAACACGGTTTATGGGGTTCCGTACCCAAAGGGTACAAACGGGACTGTATAACGGGACTGTCTGTCACCAGGCTGAATATCTCACGAGACGTGATAGCTGAACAGTTAACATTTCCACAGATGATGTATTTCTGTTGCCGCTATAGCATACAAATACTAAAAACAGAACAAAATAAACATTTTACTGGGGCTCCCATACAACAAACGTGACTTTTTTGCCGTTCGGTACGGAATCCTTCGCCAGTTTGAATCGCATTTGGCGGGATTATTTAACCTTACATATTCTTTTGTTTATGGTAGGTACTAAATGAACATTTTTATTCTTTTCCCAGTATTTCGATTCTGCTTATAAAAACCTGCAATAACACATTTACGATCCAGTCCCGATATATTACTATATATGATATATATGTTGAGATAAAAATTTGAAGCATGGCAACATTAAGATGGCTGACATTTGAGGTATGGGGAAAACAAGATGGCGTAACTTTTTACTGTATGAAGATTTGCTCTGTCAAATGTATGCCCTTCTTAATCTTTAGTTTTGAAATTTTTGTTAAAAATGCAAAATGGTATTTTTAACAAAAGATTTCTCATAAACGTCACTGTCGGTCTGGTCCAATCTCAAAAAAGATTATGTATTCATTTATAATTCATTAGAAGTAAAATTAAAGCGTAGGTTAGTCACGAGGATTGGGGTCCAGGTCTCAGGCTGATATTATTCAGTCACAATGGTGTCATTATGCCGTTGACCGTTAACAAACAAGTATGAGAGAATCGTGCAACTTGTAAAGTTGAAATTGAGTTTTATACAAGTTAGGAGAATTTCTTTTGTATATTATACGGGTAGACTTTTATTTATTTCACTTTGTGTAACTTCGATAACAAGACATGCTTCAGTATTACGTTTTTAATACGGTAAGTTCAAGATACTTTGAGAGTGAAAGAAATCCTAATTATATAGAATAAGAAGAAATTATAATAGAAGTCGGTTAAAAATAATAAACACTCATAAATGTCTATACTCGACTGCGCCAGAAGGAGGGTTGTGTTTTTCGTGTGTATGTATGTATTGTATGTATGTTTATTTGTTTGGCACGCTCTAGACTCAAGAGCTTGAAGTATTCAAAATAGAACTTTATTCACTCCACAACAAGATATACGTTTCATATGACGTCGTCACTGCACATGCGCTGTGCAGCGCGGTGCAACTTGACATTCTTATAACAGTAATAGCTCCCCACGCCAATTTCGGTGACGGTGGCCGGTATCATTGAAACCAGGCCAGCTACGGAGCAGTTATTTTATTGTGCGCAATACACAAGAGCACTCTTTCTTCATTTACTCTCGTAACTCAGTGGAACGGATGATCCTACCTACTAGTCTAGCCTACAGTCCTAACCAGACTTGGCGGCGTTGCGAAAGGGGGCTAGACGGAGAAAATTAAGACTGTAACGACACTTTTTGCTGTAGTTGTAAGCCGTGCGGCGTGCGCGTGTTTCTCTGTCTGTCTCTCTCTCAATTATTACTAAAATTGAGACCTACTGATTAAGTTTATATTACATTATATTTGTTAATAATAAAAAAATATTATTATAACTAAAAAAAAAAAAAATTACAATTCCTTCGCTAATTAATCGAAAGGAACTTCGTTCCATCCGGGTGTCCCTTGACACCTTTCGAGTTTTATTGTTGTTCCAAACGCGGGATGGATCATCGAACCGATGACCACGGAAGCATCAGACCACGAACTCACTGGGTGTGCTATACGACGAATGTGTTATCGGGAGTCCATCTTTGGTCCAGGTGTATGCGATGCTGCCAGGGTTTCCGTCTGCTCGCAGCATGATCACCAGGGGCTCGTTCTCCACGCCGGCGGCCGTGTACTGGGTGGTCTCGTCGAAGATTGGCGCATCTGGGAAAAAAATGGTAATTATGCTCATGTTTCGAAACGGTTATGGCAGGAGGACATTTTTATAGTGCCCACGTGTGTGCGCAGCACAAAGGAGCACTCTCTCTTCCTTTACTCTCGTAGTCCAGTGGGACAGGTGATCGACACGACTGGCAAGACATCAGGCGTATGTCCGACTTTTCACATGCCCATTCGACGCGTGGATCATCTCTCTTATCAGACAATCAGACGATCAGCCTGCATTGTCCTAGCCAGACTTGACAATAACATTTTTTGCTGTTCAAACGCGGGAATCGAATCCACGACCTCCAAATTCGAGCCAAGCTCTAAACCACTGGACCACGGAGGCGTTGGGCGCTAATAATGACTAATCTCGATAATGATTCCTTACTTTTAATAACGATTGACCTTGATTGAGTAGATTTCTTATTTTTAATATTAAGTCATTAGCGACTCTGAAATTGGAGCATCATAAAACCGACTTCCTCAAAAAAGTAGAGCACACATAACAGTTTGGCATAGGCACTCCGAGTCATTGGCACTTATCGCCGTGGGTTCAGATCAATTTGTTAAAATTCATACGGGAAATAGTGTCAAATATCACATTTCAACTGTGATTACCTAATGGTTGATGAGTAGACAAACTTATGTCTAAAAGAAAAGTTAATACGGTTATATTGAAGATTATAAGCAAAAAAAAAAAATCGGTTGTCTGTAAAGTCAGTTTACTGACGATAGTTGAACGTGACAACGTCATGTTTATAGTGCGCGCGGAACTACTTGGCCGCGCCATAGGTAGGCGTTTTGCCGCCGCGAAGTCCGGCGCCGAACTGAGTAATAACATCAAGCGCGCCCCCGCCTCTCCGTCCCACCGCTCACATACCTAAGGCGCGGCTAGCTGAGGTAACGGCAATGCGTCATATTTAGCGAGGTAACGCTTGGTAACAGTAACAGGTAACGCATGAGTCATGTTTTTTCGTGCGTGCAGCCGGCTCCATCGAATTATAAGACGTTATCACGTCAAAAATATACATCCATCTTGCAAAATTGAAATTTATTCTATTACAGAACAAGACACACGTTTCATATGACATCAGTCGTATACTGCGCATGCGCTGTGCATGACTGGTGTCATATGAAACGTGTGTCTTTTTTTGTAGTGGATAAAGGTCAATTTCGAATAGCTATCTTTAAAAAGCAGCGACGTGTTACGTCGCTGTGTGAACTGACTCTTAAAGGTAAAAATCCCAACATTGAGTAATTTTTTGGAATGTTGGAAGTTTTATACACCAAATATGTTTATTTAAGTACAAATTGCGAAAAAATGGTAAATGTTTCTTATTCATTTTTCCCAAGTGGTCAATCATGATATCAAATTATTTGGTAAAATTAAAATATGTTGATAAATTTCACCACCCAATTATATATAAGACGATCCGTCAATGTTTAATTATTTTTTGACAGCTTCCTAATTAACATCGTGAATATTTTTCCACGGCAATACCTTGTCGAGTATTTATTAAGGATTTTATTATATAAAAAAAAAACCGGTCCTTTTTTCACTATTAACGTTGTTCACACCTTGTGTTGTTCATCAACGTATATTAGGGAACAAAATGAACGCTTTTGTTTTATATACTAAAAATCATATTCCTACTGCTATTATAAATGTGAAAGTTTGTGAGGATGGGTGGATGTTTGTTACTCTTTCACGAAAAACACTACTATGGCAGTAGTTTAGGCTCTGGACTAACACATAGGCTACATATCCCGAGAGCCGCGGGAACAGGCTGGATTTTGATAATATTTTATAACCGGCATTCACTCTATTTGTGGCAGTTGTTAGTTTTGTGGGATTTGGTTTCATTTGGTCGCAAAATGTACCGAAAAACTAGTCAATTTATGACAAACTCGTAAACGCTATGATGTTGAGTTTCGGCTCTATGTCTCCTTAATCTCCCCATTACTTGAATGGATTAGCCCCACCTCGCAAATTTACCCCACTAACTTTTGACAATTTCTCCCCCGTTGACTCCAAATAGAACACCACTCACACAGCACTTTCAGAGGCAGAGCATCGTGGACACTCCTCTGCAGGACCTCGTTCATCGCCTCACAGGTGTACACTGCGCCGTTCAGGTCCTTGCTGATGTTCAGCTTCAGCTCGATGCTGGAGACGGTGCCTCCGTGGAGACCTTTCTTGAGCTGCATGGGGAGACCTGGATGGAAGGTTTGGATTAAACAAGATCGGGGGAACAAGATACGTGAAGAACATAGGGAGAAAATTATAATAATTAATTCGAATCGACCAATGGCGCGTCCGTACTGATTGAATCGCTTACTTCAATTGGCGAATGTGAACACGGCTTAAACATCATTGGTATTTATACATTTGCACTGATGACTCACTGCAACCTTATCACGATTATTTATTATATTATAGAATATTATAGGATAAATGCACTATGTAGTAGGAGCACAGATTAAAGAAAGAGGAACGGATAAACAGCTACATAGTTAGCTTTCGATTTGATTGCACTACTTCCAAGCATACGGTGTGTCCACGATTGTCTGGAAAAATTGTGGGCCGTTGAAGGGGACGTCAAAATTTTCAAATTTGGAACGTTCTATGAAAGCTGTTTGTTACTATATTTTCTACTCGTGGTAGCAGCTTGTCAATCACTTCCTATCAGCTCACCTTTGACAGGTATCCCGTCTCTCCACCACGACAGCGTGGCGGGTGGATTGCTGGAGGCGGCGTCGCAGTACAGAGTCGCTTCGAGTCCCGGTGTCAGCTCCTCCGGTTCCGCACGAACCTTGACCGCTTCTGGGGCGACTGGGGGAGAAATAAGTTTGTAATTTAGGCAAAATTAGTGAAAAACTTTCAAGTGCGAGTCTGACTCGCGCACTAAGGGTTCCGTACAAAACGGCAAAAAAAAATCACGGTTCCAGCGGTTAAGGAGATACAAGCAGACAGACGGTTCCGTTTTTACCCTTTGGGTACGGAACCCTAAAAACCATCATTGGGTACCCTACATAACATCCATCCATACTTTCTGCCGAATACTGGAACGATAGTTAAACTATGTGACGCTCAAGACACATCTTCTGTCCTTGTCATTTCGGCTGACTGAGACAGAGACAGCCTGTGAGTAGGAGGGCTCTTTCCTATCAAATGACGAGTAAACCTACCGTTTTTTTTAATGTGTAAATTGAATTTAGAATGATAACAATTATTGATGTAAGTGTAAAGTATTTATATAAGTGATCATGCAAATATTTCTCTTAATTAGTATAATTGAGTGAAGTTTAAAACTAGGTATAGTCGCAATTATATATTATTAAAAAGTGAACCGCTAACTGCGTTTACGAGTACTACCGTATGTTAACAAGTTTAGTTTTCTTTCTATTAATCATGCAAATAAAATTAGATAAAAACCATGCAGATAGCTTTAAGAGGTGCACTCAGCCTGTAAGTAAAGAAATTGTATGTTTCTATATATAATTGTGCCTATTTAATTGTATATTTACTCAATGTTATGTTCAATAAAGAATTTTGAAAGTACAAATAAACTCAAGTCACACGCCGTCCTTGTCATTTCGGCTGGCGGAGACAGCGACAGCCTGTGAATAGGAGTATTCGGACGTTACGCGTTAGTATGTTAGTATGAATCACAGATTAAAGAAAGAGGAACAGATAAACAGCTACATAGTTAGCTTTCGATTTGATTGCACTCCTACAAGCATAAATTGTATATAATAGGCCGTTGAAATTACGTTAAAATGTTCAAGTTTAGACTTTGTTCGATTTGGATCGTTGTATGAAATCTGTTTCTCTGTACGTAAGAATATATATTTTCCACTGTGTGGTATAACGAAGCATGTTATTCCACAAAAGTCCAGGCATAGACATAGGCGGCATTTAGTGCTAGCCCGAAACTGTTTTCAGACTTTAACCCGTTTGAGGCGTTTTTTATTTGTGGCGCATAGGGGTGGCCGAGGCGAGGGATGGGACGTTTTCTATCGATATTTGTTTGATTAATGGTCGATTTAATGAATCCAGATTAAAAATAGATGAAGTTTATTTATTGGATTGTAGTTTTTTATTTATCAAATAGGAACTAGTAAACAGAATATTAGTTGTTTCTAATGAATAAAGACTTAAACTGTTTAAAAATATACATTTTTTTAATCTACTGATTTGTTTTTAACACAATTATATTAAAGTCTGACCTATTTATTACTTATTTCCTTACATTAGAATGCGACATCTTTATTCCTAAGCAAAGTAATGCTGAATATTAATTTAACAAGACAACTGAGAGAGTCTATCAGAAATTGTCTCTGGTAAGAACCATTTTCATACAATACGAGTTAGGGTCAATTCACACCGAATCGACACGATACTGTACAAAAAGATACACGTTTCATATGACATCAGTCATACGCTGCACAATATGTGCTGTGCAGCGTGGTGCAACATGACATTCGAACTGTTACAACGAAACGTGTGTATTTGAATAAAGTTCAATTTTGATCTTAAAAATGCAGCGCCGTGTCACGTTGTGTATCGCCGGGGTGTGAGTTGACCCTTAGATTATAAAATATGACACCTAACTCGATACTATGAGGATGAAATCTATATTTACAGTGTATTGCGCTATCAAATTTGAACCAAATTCGTGACACAATAAAACAATTCATTGATATCGACACATTCATTTCCCATCCCCATTCCAAACTAGTTAAATGAAAGTCTTTGGAACACATTTTTTGATTTCTTTCATAGTGTAATGAAAGGACGTGTAGATGAAAGCTAAAACTTACTTAAATTGAAATCTTTCAAAGCTTTTAAAGAGTTTTAAATGGCCGAGCTTAGCTAATTAAATGGTGAAAAAACTTTAGGATTATTGTCCAGGAGAGGTCGAGTATTCGGTAGATTAAATTTAATTCCACTTAAATTTTTATAAATTGCATTACAAAGATATTTATTCTGCATATATTTAGAATCTGTAGGTAGATTCTGATAATTATTTTTAAATCCTGTTATAATACAGTTACAATCCAGTCGCGATATGTTAATACCGCAAAATGGTATTCTCATGAACGTCAAACCAACGTCAAACCCGTTTCGATTGGTCCAAACTTCGTCAATCCGTTTATGATATGGAAGCGATTGATTTTTAACTCAGTTAAAGTAAAATGAAAGATTTTTAGATAACCAAAAGTCTATTTAACAGTGTATACAAACCGTTGGAAATAAATATACTTTTCAATTAAAACTATAATCCGTCTGCGTAAATTATAGCTCATATCTCCCGGGCTATTGTTACGAATCTATTGACACCTCATTAATTACAATCGGATCAGTAGTTTAGGCGCTACGGTGGAACAAACATACACAGACCTGCCAAAACAATACCCTTCCTTTTGGCTACGCCGTTTACTGCGATGCCGTGTTATCCGGCCGAGTCGGCGACTTTTTGTTACTTAACCTCTTAACAGTCTTGACATGTAATTATGAGTGAAAAGCAAAATGAAATAATTTGGAATCCTACTACTATTGTAAATGTGAAAGTTTGTGAGGATGGATGTATGGATGGATGGATGTTTGTTACCCCTTCACGCCAAAAAGATTGCACAGATTTTGATGAAATTTGTTATGGCAAGTAGTTCAGGCTCTGAATTAACACAACGGCCACTTTCTACCCGAAAAAGAGCAGTGTTCCCGTGGGATACTTTATTTACGCGAGCGGCGCCGCGGGCAAAAGCTAGTACTCAAATAATAATGCTAATAATTGAGAAGAATTATAATTGAAATGAATGCTATAAATGTCCGCGTGCCATCTACTCAAACCTAAAAAAGAGCAAATAAATTTATTCAACTGCAGCCCATGCGTGCCGAAGCATGGCTCTCCCACGTCAACTGTACGTTCACTCACAGTGTACATTCAGCGTCACCGTCTCGAACAGCGGTATCTCGGTGGCGCTGTTGGTCGCCTCGCAGCGGTACTGCGCCTGGTTGTCGGTGACATTGGTGAGGATGGAGATCTCGGCGGTGACCGACTTGTCCGAGGTCTTGGACGTCGAGTGGAGCTGGAACAGGAGGGGAGATCGGAAACGTTCTCGTTAAAATATTCGAGTGACCCCCGAATTGTTGAGGAGTGAGCGAGCTGATGGTGATGAATTACAGTTAAGAACACTCGCGATCATGTCAGCTTCGGGAAGATCGATTCTGCTAAATGTAGTTCTGTAATTATATACATTTTGAAGTCACGAAAAAGTTGAAATATTTATTTACAACATTAGTGTATAAATCTACATAATTAGTTTACTTACATCAAATACAAAAAGATTTACTATGGGATATATTACCATAAACGCGCAAAATTACGAGATATCAGAAATTTTGTACCTAATTGTAAGTACGACTTTTGTATGTGGCGTTTTTACGAGACACACAAAAGTGCTTCAAACAATCCGCAATATCTTTGAAAATATTGTTTTCTCAGTACACTATTCCTTTTTGTAAACTGTCTTATTTTTCAGAGCACTATTCATATTTAATGTAAAAAACTAATACAGGAAAACACCGTCATGGGATTCAGATGTAAAAGATATCAAGGTCAACGAAACCCTAGGTAAGAAATACCCCGCACCTTCTTGTCGTTCTTGAACCAAGTCACCGTCGCTAGGGGGTTGCCTCCTGTAGACATACACGCGATCTTCTGGACGGTTCCCGCGGCAAGTGTAGTTCCGGGGACGTAGCCAGTGATGATAGGAGCTGACGGTGGGTCTGGGGACAAAAAGATGCATTATTGGTAGCTGACCAGACAAACGTTGTTACGTCACACAAATTATATCACCTAGGTGCGTAAAAATATTTTAAAACCTACAAATTTTCCACAGGTGTGTTTATATGGAGGAGGAGTGAACTGTTATCACTAAAACATAGGCCTTTTCATCCGTTATTGGATGATTTATGCAGTATTCTCCCAGCGATACGTGACCACTCTTGAAATACTAGCGCCTGGGGCAGTTGGTTTTTAAATGTCGTACGGTTGCCCAAGCACACACGGCATTCTCACAACACAGTCAGCCTAGTCCAGAGGAATGTCTGGTCAATACGTCTGGGGCCAACCGTGTGCGGGTTTCCTCGCGATGTTTTCCTTCACCGTTGGAGCGTCCGTATAATGTACTTGATATTTGAAAACGTCTCATCGGTACACGCCACAACCTGGGAATCGAACCTGCACTCTGTCGAGTGCGAATCAAACGGTCTACCCACTATGGTTATCACTACATAGTATAAAACAAAGTCGCTTTTTCTGTCTGTCCATATGTATGCTTATATGCTTAGATCTTTAAAACTACGCAACGGATTTTGATGCGGGTTTTTTAATAGACAGAGTGATTTAAGAGGAGGGTTTATATGCAAATACGAGTATCGTGTATAATATGGTAGAGAAACACTGATCATTTTAGAGAGGTTTCTTATGTGATTATTAAAACCCAATTTCACGCAGGCGAAGCCTCGTGTAAAAGGTGTTATTTTTTCAATAAATTGGTTATAAAATACACTAAAAGTTAATAAAAATAACGTTACACACATTACCTCAGAAAATAACCCCCACTAGGCGATTGATACAATTTTGTCACTGCAATTACGTCAATATGTCTTTCACATTCAATAGACTTTCATATTTTACATTTTCGTATCTAAGGGCCAGTTCACGCCGCGGCGATACGCGGCGCTGCATTAATACAGCTGTTCAAAATTTAACATATTACATCTGTCATACATTGCATATGCGCAGTGCGGCGACGGTGCAACCTGACATTCGAAATCTTACAATTGAACGTGTATCTTCTGGTGAATTTAACAAAGTTCAATTTTGAATACCTATCTCAAAAGTGCAGCGTCATGTCGCGTATCGTTTTTTTGCGGAACAAATTGACTCTTATATGCAAAAGACCACCAGGCGACCACAAGTAAGCTATGAATAGCGTTGTACAATGAAATACGATTATTCGTTTTGCCTCTTTTATTAAAGCGGTATATTACCCGACAAAACCGCGGGGCACACCTAGTATTTTTAATTATTACATCGTTTAGCCAGCCCAGTTTATATTTGGAACGTGCTGTTATCTCTACGAAGTCTCTATGAGAACGTAACCAAAACTTTTGTAATATGAAATGTTATTTAGCATTCAAATTATTTTTAATATAAATACAATTGGACTTTGTAGAGGTCCTGCTCTCGTAATATTTAGCTTCTACACCCTGTATTTAGAATAAAAATAGATATTCAATTAGCGTTATCGGCATTGGTTTCTCGTTCCAAATTGACCAGATTATCCTATAAAATAATAAGCGTCGATTCATAACCGCGCGGCCGGTGCTGCGTGTACGACAGTGTTACTTAGTGAAAATTGTCAGGAAATGTTAATCATGATATTTGTGACGTGTAACGTCTTATAAATCGATGGAGCCGGCTGCACGAACGAAAAAACATGACTCCTGCGTTACCTGTTACCGTTACCAAGTACCAGCGTTACCTCGCATTGTCGTTAGCTCATTATTATTATTATTATTATTGTTGTTGTTGTTGTTGTTATTGTTGTTGTTGACGTTGTCACGTTCAACTATCGTCAGTAAACCGACTTTACAGACAACCGATTTTTTTTTCTGTAAATTAGTCTTGTATGCTGTCGTAATATTAAAAAATTATCGTATGAAAATTCACCTTGTATACTGTGGCGACACTCTCTACAAATGACAGCTCGAGCAGCAGCGAATTGGAGCCATGTTGACGTAAGCTCAAGGTTGACACCGAAATAAAGCTAAACGTCACGCCAGACAAATCTATCATAAGTATAATGAAATTATATTGTCAATTATGACAGAGCACGAAACGACTACTGGCCAGCCCTAGCGAAAGTCCTGGCTGGAAGAAACTCACGCCCCGCTCGCCGCGCTCACTCCCGGCATACGTCTAGCCACGCACACACAGCTGCAAGCTGTCAATCATGTAAGTCTATCTAATGACGGTTATTTACTTTAGTAATATATATTCTTTGGTACGGTCAAAGTGGTAGCGCATGCTGTCACACTCGACACATCAAATCTAGTGTGCAGGTGGGCAATGCTCTGAAACTAAACCCTACTACGAATTGAACATAAATAATTACGCGAATTGCCCCCTAAACCTTATTTAATCCCTAAGTAACAAACAAAAATATTGAATTCGACCAACTTATATAGCTCCCCACACCGATTTCGCTCTCTCCCCTCCATTACTCTCGTAGCCCAGTGGGACGGATGACCAACACGAAAGGGGAGAGATCAGGCGCAGGTCCGACTTTTTACATGCCCATTCGACGCATGGATCATCTCTCTTGTCACACAATCAGATGATCAGCCTGCATTGTCCTAACCTAATTTGGAAACAACATTTTTTGGTGTTCCAATGTGGGAATCGAATCCGCGACCCCCGGCTTGAGCACCAACACGCTCAACTGTGTTCCCGGGTAATGGATGTGTATTAAATATACGTATAATATAATAAAAATCTTCAATATATGTATAGTATAAAAAGTATACGATATATTTCCGTTGTCTGGTCTGGTACCCGTGACACAAGTTCTTCGAGAACCACGGGACCAGATTGACGTGGCGTGAAGCGTCCACATATATTATATTATTATTATTAATGTTAGAAAGGGACAGGCAGATCCTAAGCCGAAGCTCAGTGTTAAGCGTAGTTTAAATGCGTTGGTGAAATTGGGGCTTAGTTCCTGTCTTAATTAAAATTTTATACGAGATGCTATGGATCCTCGATAGTCTTTGTTTTAGTTTTAAACGTGTTTCTGTACTAAATGGCCTTTCGCTTACAATGTAAGATCAGATGACTATCTGTATCTATGTTTATGAGCAGGCTACATTTAATGACGGTTTTATATAACGTAACTGTGACATGATAGCGCTCGTAAAGTACGCGTTATAGCGCCTAATATTCTGTTAAGGGTAATTACAGAACGGCGACTTTCAAGTTTAAATTATTACTAGTGGTTGCGATTTCGTTCGTGAAAAAAAAAACATTTTGCCGCGATAGTAGCCTATGTCCTTCCCCGTGGCCGACTCTATATCTGTGCCAAATTTCACTAAAATCGGTTTCCAGTACTTTCGTAGCTCTCATCAACTTGAATACATTTAAAACATATCTATAATATATTAATATAATAAAGAGGTAATGTTTGTTTGTTTGCATTGAATAGGCTTCGAAACTACGGGACCGATTTGATTTGATTTAGGATGGAGATAGGCTACTTTAGTTATTTTATTTTATTCGGAAAAACCCCAGCAAATAACAATAAAATACATATGACAAACCACATTGCAATAACAAGTTTTCACTAGTGTAAAACAAATTATAGTTAAGATAACGCAAATGGTAAGCATCTGATCATGACGTTACGTAACATAGAGCCACTACAAGTAAAACTAAAATCAATAATAATAATAATCAGCATAACCAATGCTTCAACCACAAGAAGAAGCTATTATGGAATGAATATCATAATAAATCAAAGAACACGTCAGACATAACATTATATTAAATAGTTTCTTGATTAGATTTAAAGACGGCATCAGTTTTCTAATTTTCGTTGGCTTTATTAAGAACATATCCTCAAGTGGATTACTATTTAGGAATATGTTGAATTGTGCGCTAGATCTATGATATGATCAAATGAACTTCAACGATAGTAGGTGTTGAAAGGTGGGACATAAAAGGGCATAAAATTACGAGAAGTTCTAATGGGAACGTTAAGATTGAATTTAGTTAATAATTCGTGTACATCTATTTTAAGGCTAAGAATTTTACACAAGTGAGCCAGGTCAGAGATGTTCCTACGATAGTGCAATGGAAGAAAATGATTTTTTTTTACACCTGGCATCATAATCAGTAAGGGATTTAAATTATAGTGGAAATAGTGCAAGAAGTCCTGTGTCACAGTAATAACACACAGGACTTCTTGCACTATTTCCACTATAATAAGTATTTTACATTAATTTTATTATATTACACGACCGGTTTCGACAAAGTCATCATAAGGTCTTATTAAAGTGGAAATAGTGCAAGAAGTCCTGTGTGTTATTACTGTGAAACATGAATTTCCACCAATAACCTACAGTACAATCAATTACATATCTAGAAGTCCTATGTGTTATTACTGTGAAACATGAATTTCCACCGAGAACCTACAGTACAATCAATAAAATATCTAGAAGTCCTGTGTGTTATTACTGTGAAACATGAATTTCCACCAATAACCTACATTACAATCAATAACATATCTAGAAGTCCTATGTGTTATTACTGTGAAACATGAATTTCCACCAAGAACCTACAGTACAATCAATTACATATCTAGAAGTCCTATGTGTTATTACTGTGAAACATGAATTTCCACCAAGAACCTACAGTACAATCAATAACATATCTAGAAGTCCTGTGTGTTATTACTGTGAAACATGAATTTCCACCAATAACCTACAGTACAATCAATAACATATCTAGAAGTCCTATGTGTTATTACTGTGAAACATGAATTTCCACCAAGAACCTACAGTACAATCAATTACATATCTAGAAGTCCTGTGTGTTATTACTGTGAAACATGAATTTCCACCAAGAACCTACAGTACAATCAATAACATATCTAGAAGTCCTGTGTGTTATTACTGTGAAACATGAATTTCCACCAAGAACCTACAGTACAATCAATAACATATCTAGAAGTCCTATGTGTTATTACTGTGAAACATGAATTTCTACCAAGAACCTACAGTACAATCAATAACATATCTAGAAGTCCTGTGTGTTATTACTGTGAAACATGAATTTCCACCAAGAACCTACAGTACAATCAATAACATATCTAGAAGTCCTGTGTGTTATTACTGTGAAACATGAATTTCCACCACGAACCTACAGTACAATCAATAACATATCTAGAAGTCCTGTGTGTTATTACTGGGAGTGTTTTTATTGCGGGCAAATGTTCGGTTCCTCGGGAATTCCTTTTGCGCGCAAGAAGTCACGGGGAACAACTAGTTTAATATAATCTTCAAGATCATAATTAAATGAAACCCAATAAGAGTGTTTGGAAAAAGTTTCGTTCGTATTCTCCACACACTATGACAAAACGGATTTAATTCTGGTAAATAATACAATCAAAATTCAAATCCTTGAGTATCTGTTGCCAAATTGTATGAAAAATTTTAACAGATTTTAATAAAGTTTTTTTTTTTAACAAAGAACAAATAAAGATTTCTGTTTAAAAAAATATAAATTTCGTAAGTTGCACGTCTGTAACCGGCCTTATACATTATTTTAATTAAACAGTGACAGCGAATGGAATTATGTTTGCGCGTTAATGGTCTTCATTATCGCGGTAATTATCGCGTTGATAAGAAAATTGCTTTATAAAATATTTTCTTCAGTTACAACATATTATATGTAATAATGTAACCGCGTAATTGGGTATTTTCCTACATGTAAAAAATTTGTTTTTTTTTTAAATAAATTAAGAATTAATTAGATATTACAACTTATATGCATTTCGATGTCACAAAAAAGTTGCAAATATTTTTTTACATTAGTGTATAAAACCTACATAATTAGTTTACTTACGAGTACATCAAGTACAAAAAGATTTACTATGGTATGTATCAACATAATCGCGCAAAATTACGAGATATCAGAAGTTTTGTGCATATGGCCATACATTTCGTAGCAACATTACTGGCGTGTGACGTCACTTACTAGTACGACTTTTCTATGGGGCGTTTTCACGAGACTCACATAAGTGCTTCAAACAATCCGCAATATCTTTGAAAATATTGATTTTCAGTAAACTATTCCTTTTGTAACAAAATCAGAGCGCTATTAATTTGTGTAATAAAGAAAATGTCAGGAAAATTCCGTATTATACAGTGTCCCACGGGAACACTGTACTTTTACGGGATAAAAAGTAGCCTATATGTTAATCCAGGGCTTAAACTACTTCAATACCAAATTTCATCAAAATTACTTGAGTAGTTTTTGCGTGAAAGAGTAAAAAGCGTCCATCTATTCATCCTCACAAACTTTTACATTTTTGAAACTAATAGGATAGAATAGGACCAGCTAAAGATTGGATCACCTGATGGTAAGTGAATGTCGCTACCCTGCCACATCAGAGGAGTTACAAGTGCGTTTCCTTTACCCACGAAAGAACATCGCAAGCGTTATTTCACGCCGGTTTTCTGTGAGGTGGTGGTATACGATCGAACTGGCCCTTTCGTACCGAGGCGTGGTATATATCTACATCAAAATATCCGCGAAATTACTTCAACTCTTACAACTATTCTTGAACTAAACTCCAACTTTCAGCGCACCTGTTTCAATTTACCCTTGGCAAGTTCGACTTACCAAGTTGTGGTAAGTTCAACTTACCAAGTTATGGTAAGTTGAACTGTCGTTTAGTTGTATGTGGACTTGTGGGGTGTTGGAATCGAGATATTAAAATGATAAATGGTCTTCGAGCAGATGAGAGTGAGTGCATTTCGAACTGCAATGTCTTGCCAATATGCATATTAGAATATAGTAGAAACATAATATCGTGCGGGATCTCTACATTTTGCCACCGTAAAAAGTGGCCTATATAGGGGTTATAGGCCACTTTTTACGGTGGCAAAAGCAAAACGCAATGCAAGATCCCCAAGGTTCGATCTATCCGTGTACCAAGTAAAACTGGAAGCTTGGAAGGCGAAACTTCGTTCGCGTGGAAATCCGTGTCCAATCCCTCATTTCGTGACAATAAAAATCCTGCCTATGTCCTTCCCCAAGGTTCAATCTGTTCCTGTACAGAATTTCATCCGGTCAGTGGTTTAGGCGTAACGACGTAAAATACACACAGACCGAGTTATTTTCGCAGTTTGATTAGATACTACGTGTTGCCCGCGACTTATCCTATGCCCTTTCCCGATCGGTCCAGTACTTCGGAGCCTATTCAATGCAAATAAAAAAACGTTCCTCCTTATTATATTAGTATAGATTAATAAGGATGTATATATTATCCGACTGCCTTCTTCACCACTAGCCCACTGCGGGCAAATAATATATCTAACAAACGTCATTCGAAAGACTTACACGATCGAAAGCTCGCGGCTGTGTGCGTGGCTGGGCGAATGCGGAGGCGGGCGGGGCGTGAGTTTTTTCCAGCCAGGACTTTCGTTCACGGGGCTGGCCCTTCGTTTCGTGCAAGATATAATTGACAGTGTAATTTCATAATACTTATGATAGATTTGTCTGACGCGACGTTTAATATGATTTCGGTGTCAACCTGAGGCTTCCGTCAACATGGCTGACGTTCGCCGGTGCTCGAGCTGTCATTTGTAGAGAGTGTCGCCCCTGCGGTGCGGGTTTATGTGGCCAAGTTAATAAACGTCATGTTATTATATGAAACCCTTTGTGTGAGGACAAAGGACGTATCACAAGGAAGGAGTGTATCGATACCCTACATAGCTTTGATTTACAATTCGTTGACAAAAGGTGTTAGTTTAATAGAGGTATGTAGGCAATGATTTACCATTTAGGGTCACCTGACAACTCACTCCGAGACTCGACGCGTCGCGCACATGTTAAGATAGCGATTCAAATTTATATAAAAAGTAATACAATATCATTTAGTTAAATTAATTTTATATGTTATTCAATTGGATTTTGTTTTATATATAATTATTTACTTGTACTCATATTATTACAAATGTGCCTGGAGTAGTCCGTCTCACGCCTGACCATATGGGTCCACAGAATAACAGTCACTATACTGAGTGGATTCCATTTCGACGGTTTACGGTAGCATTACACTACCTACATGTGTTTGTTCTTACCCTCGTTTGTTTTCTCTTTTTTTCGCTTTGTGTTGTTTTTTATTTTTTTATTTTATTTGCTACTAGCTGTTTCCCGCGGCTCCGCCCGCTTAAATACAGTATCCCTCGGGAACACTACTTTTTCGGGATAAAAAGTAGCCTATGTTTTAATCCAGAGTCTAAACTACTACCATACCGAATTTCATCGAAATCCGGTCAGTAGTTTTTGCGTGAAAGAGTAACAAACATCCACGCTTTCACATTTATAATATTATTAGTAAGGATGTTGTGATTTTGGTTTAATTATGACCTTTCTATGTTTAATTTTTTTTCTCTCTATCTGTGCAATTTGTTTTTCTCGTTGTGTATAGTGTGATGTCAAAAATGTCGAATAAATGTTTTTATTTATTTATAAAATTTAACTTTATTTATAACCCATACGTTTCATTGTCATGGCGGCGACGCAACGCGATGCAGCTCGTAATTTGAAGTCATCCAATGAAATGTATATTTTTCATTACCGTAAATAAATGTTAATAAAGTGGGCGTCGCGTCGCGGTTTCTAAAGGGTTTTTGTCGATAATTTATCTGTTCAATAGTGTCAGTGGATGTACAATCACAGATTAAAGAAAGCTGGAGCGTAAGTGTACACTTTTACTCTGTGCTACAGTCAAGGAAGACATTTCTTTACCATATTTAACTACTTATTATTTTTTGAAGTCATGTTTTTAGGGGTTTCGTAAAACTCGAGGAACCCTAATAGTTTCGCTCTTTCCGTCCATCTGTCTGTCTGTCCGCGTCTTCTAGCTTGTGCAATTATGAATATAAATGGATGAAATTTGGTATAGTTATAGATTGTGTATAGATCTCGGTTTTGGCATCATAAAATAATAATAATTTTAGGGGTGGCTCTCCATACATGTGAAGTAAGTGGGGTTGATTAATATTTTTTCATTCCACCCTACCGTGTGGAGTATCGTTGAATGGGTCTTTTAAAATAAAGGCAAGGTTTGATACATGACTTCGACTTCGAAAGTGGACCATTTTCGAGTAATCTACCTCCAAAGTGGTTTGTAAGTCTATGATATTAAAAATAGCAATTTGAAGATTCACTCACTTCTGCAAGTTCAACAGAAGTGTTACGTTCAAAAATATGTATTCATTTAAAAAATGCAACAAAGTCCAATGAGTAATAAGGCGAAAATAGATCTAGCAAGCAACAATTTTAGCAGGATTTTTCAAAGTTCTCACTGGAAACGTTAAAATGAAATGTTCTCTACAAAGTTCCTTTGGATTTAACGTTTTGGAAAATAATTTTGCATTTTTCGAAATTCACAGAGAAGATAGAGAAACCTAGACGTCAGTAGGCGCTAAATTGCAGTGGCCATGTTTATTGTGAAGCTTTCGGATTTCAATTCCACTCAACTGAATTGCCCTGTATGTCCGCCATTTTGGACAAAATCATAGTAAAGTTAAAATCTTACCACTATTATGAATGTGAAAGTTTTTGAGGATAAATGGATGGATGGATGTTTGTTACTCTTTCACGCAAAAACTACTGAACGGAATTCGATGAAATATGGTATGGCAGCAGTTTTTAAGCCATAAAACATAGGCTTCTTTTTATCCAGAACAAGTACAGTATTCCAGTGGGATACTGTATTTAGGTTCTCGGGTGGGGCCGCGGGCAAAATGTAGTTTCTTATAAAAGGGATGTTTTACATAATCCTACTTCTGGTTTTTGAATAAAATAATAATCTTTCTAAGTCATATTTTAACTTTCGTTCTTCTTCGTATCTTCACGCGCATAATATTTTCCTCTATCTCATAATATCTAACTCTGTGGCACAGCAGTTATGATGCAGAAGCATAATTCTTAATGATTTTTCACCAACATACACTAGCATAAAAGGCTCGCCTTTCTGACTTAAATTGCTGTGTCTATATCGCATAGCTCTGTGGCACAGCAGAGCCGCAGCATCATTATTGATAATTCTTCTCTTAAACATCAAACTCTTGTCTCTAAACGCCTGCATAAAAATATTTAGCTGTGTCTGTATATATTACGTAACTGCGGCACACCAGCTGCGTGATGGGATGCAGATGGACATGTCGTGTTTGAGTTGTCCGTTGTTTTGAGCCTAGCAAACATTTCATACGGACATGATGAAATTCAAATATAGCGCAAAATGGTCCTTCGAGCCGGATTTTTGGTTTCACAGAGGAGTTAATTTGAAAAACGGTAGTTCCAGTTTAGGAGAAACTTGCATTTTGAAAAATGGTACATACCTACAATTGAATTAATATTATATCTAGCAATATCCCGGGAAAAAATACCCACGACCTGCAAGCAAATGTGTGAGTACCTGCATTTAAGGATGCGTAAACCACCCCCCTCCCTTCCCACACAATTCCTTCCCAAAAAAACTATAATTAACAAAATTATTAAAGGGCAAGGGAACTAAGGTGACCAGCGACCTTGATTTTAGTTGCACCAAAACGTGTGCAGTGTTACCAACTCTCAAAAGTGTTTATTTCCCACCACTTGAAAATCCGCCTAAAAATTTAGTAGAATTTGTGTACGATTAACATTACTGTTATATTAAATGCTACAAAAATCAATTAACTATGATGACAAAATTATAAAAAATTAATTTTCTGTAATATTATTCTGCCCTTTACAATTATATTATAAATAATATACTTGTAAAAGTTTATTTTCTACAATAAAAATCAAGTCAAGACATAATTCTATTTACAATCACAGCATAATATCTAAAACGACGTATAATTAAATTGCTTTAGTGTGACCCCAGCTCGCCAGGGCTGCCGTCACGTACGCCTCGTTAGAGAACGGACAGAGAAATAATTGTCCAACTAACTAAACTTGCCAACCCTTAAGTTGTAACTAGCGGCAAAAATGATTTAGTCGGGGCCATCTGTATCATTATTATTATTATCATTTATTTGTCTTATTATGTCTTGTCTTATTATGTCTTGACTTGATTTTATTGTAGAAAATAAACTTTTACAAGTATATTATTTGTAATATACTTGTAAAGGGCAGAATAATATTACAGAAAATTAATTTTTATAATTTTGTTATCATAGTTAATCGATTTTTGTAGCATTTATTACGTTCTAAAAAACTTACGCAAGTAGTCGCTTTTTACGGTCCCGTATTACTAAGACGGGACGAGATGGGAGTTGGGACTTGGGACCCTATTAATAAAACATCGCTGTCCATCCGTTCGTCTGTCTGTCTGTCACCAGACTGTATCTAGTAAACTAGATACTAGTAGTAGCAGCTATAACAACCAATACTAAAACAGAGTAAAATAAATATTTACAGTCTTTAAATAAATAATAAACATTACAAGTGGGGCGCCCATACAGCAAACGTGACTTTTTTGCCGTTTTGTACGGAACCCTTCGTACGCGAGTCCGACTCGCACTTGGACGGTTTCATTTACTACTAGCTGTCCCGACGATCTTAATTATGTAAACATTTTTATATTTACTTTGTGGATACTATGGGAGAAGAAAATATTTGTATTATAATATAATCTGTGTGCTGAGTGTGTTTTTCTTTTCGCATTACATGCGCCATCTAGTTGTAAGCGCGACAACTAAGTCAAATCTCACACGAATTCCTAGAAAACGCCAAACGCGCTCACGATCGAATGCGAAAGAAAAACTGACACTTAGCACTCTGGTCAAAATTTCAGATCACATATCTAAGATAAGATGTTAAGATGATGAAGGGATGATGATAAGATGTTTAAGGGATGAGATCCCCACGCTCCCTGAATATACATTTTTGTTTTAATCACATCCCGTAATGTCTCAACGAAAGTATGAAAATAAAAATTTGCCAAATGAGGGTTTTTGATTTTTTTTTTTGCGTTAGGGGTCACACAAAGCGTCATCTGGTGGCGTGCTAGTTAAAAACGGTCAATAAGAATTTTCGATTCTTTTCCAGTCACCAGGCGGCGCTTGGTAGCCTTGTCATGTCAAAAAGCTGTCAGATGTCACGAATTTAAAGCCCCTCATTGTTCTAGCCGTTATCTAGTTTTGCGCCTAGCAGCACATTTGGCAGTTTATTTTTTATTTATTTAGATTACTAAGTAAAGAAAAAAAAATTCGTGTGTAAATAGCGTAACAAATCCTAACATAACATATTCTAACATAGTTCAAACTTCTAGATATTCATTAAGTGTATGTCCTGCCATATATACTTTTGTGTATTTGTACAAACACTCTTCATCCTGCAGAATCTGACTTTGGTCCGCCATTTTGAAAAATATGTCATGTATTTTGTCACGTATTTTAGTTCCCACACCAACCACCGGAATCGCTTATACTAAAACAAAACTTCGGTCTATTAAAGGAATAAATGGTTCAATATATTTCTTCCTACAATAAACCTTCACATATTCGAAAGGAATTTATTAAATGAAATAAAAAACCTTTCGTGATAAAAGATGGAATATAGATGGAGGCTTACTGACGTTAAAGAAAATATTTTTATATAATTTACATACTTTTTACGGAGAAATAGATTTAAGCTGGTAGTCCTCTAATCTACAGAAAGATTATAATAACTAATTAATATTCTATAAGGAATAAGATCGAAAAAGAGCAGAAGTATCACCCGATGATCAGGTGAAGCTATTAAGGTAGCACAGTCTCGAAATCAGAGGAGTTCAAATTGGCATGACGCTGATGCATCAAGCAGGAGTTATTTTATAGTTTACTTTCGTAACCCAGTGGGACTGATGACCGACAGGACTGGCGAGAGATCAGGCGCAGGTCCGGCTTTTTAACACGCCCATCCGACGCATGGATCATCTCTCTTGTCAAACAATCAGGTGATCAGCCTGCATTGACCTAACCAGACATGAACACAACGTCTTTGTCGTTGCATCGTGGGAATCGAACCCACAACCTCCGGAATCAAGAGCCAAACTCCACGAAGCCATAACCACGAATGCGTCATATACACCACGCAAGACTTACAACTGGCATGCCAATCCACGCCCATACACGGTCAGTTCTAACTGATTCAATTTGGACGATAGGCAGTATCGAGTATGGCTACCCTAATATATAATAATAATAAAAATAGAACAATGTATCAATAAATGTTTTATTATTATTATTATTAATAATATTCATGTTATTTTACCTAACCGCTTTATTTTTAACTAGCTGTTGCCCGCGGCTCCGCCCGCGTAAATACAGTATCCCTCGGGAACACTGTACTTTTTCTGGATAAATAGTAGCCTATGTTTTAATCCAGAGTCTAAGCTACTACCATAGCAAATTTCATCAAAATCCGTCCAGTAGTTTTCGCGTGAAATCGTAACAAACATACTTACATTCGCATTTATAATATTAGGGATGTTTAGAACTTGTGTGTACAATGGCCTGCGTCGCGACGTTGTGACCTGTACGCACGGTTGCGGTTACAAAATTACGTAACTTTACGGAAAACGAAGGGGATTTATTGTATACGGTAAAATTACCTGTGACTTAGGTAATTCTGAATTTTTATTTTGATTCGTAATCGACTTTTTTTATTACAGATTGATCATAGATGATATGAATTAGTATTCAAAGTAGGACTTGAACGCGCCAGGACAATTCCCAATTTTGTAGTGTGTCAAAATCACGAGAAATAACGCTTTTAGAAATTCGTATTTTACGACCCAAAATCTGATTTTTTTCAAACTATTAATTACATGTTAACAAATAAATGGGTGACATTGTCTATATTTATAGATCGCGTATAGATTTTATTACGATAAGTAGGTTTAATACGTTTTTTGACGTGATAACGTCTTATAATTCGATGGAGCCGGCTGCACGCACGAAAAAACATGACTCATGCGGCGTTACCGGCGTTACCTCGCTAAACATGACTCATGCGGCGTTACCTCGCTCTAAAGCGTTCCATTTCTTATGACGTTGTCACGTTCAACTATCGTCAGTAAACCGACTTTACAGACAACCAATTTTTTTGGTTTTTTTTTATTACGTAGTGTTATTTTTTTCCGTATTTTTTTTTTACCGTATTTTACACGGGTGATATTACTGCGTTACATCCCTGTACCTGTGTTCTAGCTAGTATGACAAGGTGTGTAGCGCGCCTTATTTGAATAACCAACAAATTACGATGAATTATGCATGAACACGATGTTAGTTTTTACCTTATACCTGATGAAACAACGGGCACCCGCACACGCGAGACACGGTGATGCAATGTTTAGGGTGTTTTGTGGAAACGAGCAGACGGATGGCCTGATGCTAGTTACCGCATTTATCGGATGTTTTATATGTCGAACAGTCAACGTTTTTATGGGTCCGCAATACTCATGGAACCCTTATAGTTTCGCTCTGTCGGTCCGTCTGTCTGTCTGTCTGTCCGCGCTTCTAGCTTCTGTAACTATGGATATAAATTGATGAAATTTGGTATAGTTATATACTGTTTATAGATCTCGGTTTTGGCATCATAAAACTTAGACATGTCCCGATGTTTCTTTAGCTATTTAAAAAAAAATTACACTCAAATTACCTTTTAAAATTAAAATATTGTACAAACTAAATTTAATTTAGGATAAAACATACAGACAAACAATTTTTAAGCCAAACAACGATTTTTAAAAATTTTGTCTATCCGTCTATCTGCTTGTTCCGGTTAATCTCTAGAACGGCTGGACCGATTTTCACGGGACTTTCACTGGCAGATAGCTGATGTTACAAGGCGTAACTAAGGATACTTTTTATCCTCATCATCATCATCAAAAAATATTTAACGCCCAACGAAGTGGCCACGGTTCAGCTAGTCAAAAATAATAAAGGCTTTTTATTTATTTACTACATAGATGATGATGGCAACTTCGTCGGCGCGAAAGGAAACATTTTGCCGCGATAAAAAGTAGCCTATGTCCTTCCCCGCGGTCTACTCTATATATGTGCCAAATTTCACAAATTTCGGAGCCTACTCGATGCAAAGAAACAAACAAACCTCCTCCTCTTTATAATATTAGTATAGATGGTCACCGTATCACCAGAGGAGTTACAAGTGCGTAATGAGTAAAATTACAATCAGGCGATCCAGCTGCTCGTTTGCGAGAAAACGCAGAAGCGTCGCAAGCAACAGTACAAGCGATTGCCGTTTTTCACGATCATCATTATGTAACGAACGGGCGAGCAAGTTTTTGTATACATAGCTCTGATAGGATGTATTCGTAGTCCTATTCATATCTTCTCGTTTTTGCCGCCTCTAATGATGCCGGGTTAAGGCATAAGCTGTAGCGACAGCGTGCTGTCGCTACAGATGATGCCGGGTTAAGGCATAAGCGGTAGCGACAGCGTGCTGTCGTTGTGATTTTTCGATCTAGTCGTAGTTTTAAAATAGTTTTAAATAAGTTCTTGTATATTTTATTACAGTCGGATTCTTTAGCTAAAAAAAACCCGTTAAGTGCGAGTTGGACTCGCGCACTGAGGGTCCCATACCAAAAATATACTTAAATATTTATTATATTCAGTGGTTAGTATTTGCTGTCATAGCGGCAACGGAAATACATCATCTGTGAAAACTTCAACTGTCTAACTATAACGGTTCATGAGATATAACCTAGCCGGGTGAACGACAGGCGGATGGACAGCGGAGTCTTAGTAATAAGGTCCCGTTGTTACATTTTAGGTAACTAACCTAACCCTAAAAAGTATTTAAACTAGATTTTTATTCACAACAATAGTTATTTGTTAGCCAGTATCTTCGAAAAAATCTTTAGAATCGTAATTTACAGATTAAGTTCATTATAAATTGAAATTTATTAGATTGCGTTACGCTTATAATATTATGTAATAAAATTATTGTTAACTTCATGTAGGTAATACTTATAGTTTTTTAAATAGTTAAGTAAATAAACTTAAATACGAAAACAGTTTAGTTAAATCGCTTTCCGCCAATCGCTGTACACTTACACCACACACTAATTACATGATAAATGACCCCCAGATAACAAGTTGCTACAATATGCTTAAATGGTGCTTTAAGCGCTGAAAGACCATTCACGCTGATTCAAAATGGCGGCCAGGGGTGTTGACAGTTCAATGACACGGGAATTTAAATAATTGAGGTGCGTACGTTGTTAGCAATCGGAGATATACCATAGCTTGACGGAAAACCGGCGTCAAATGTCAAAGTTTGTGAGGATGGATGGGTGGATGGATGGATGTTTGTGACTCCTTCACGCAAAAACTACTAAACGGATTTTGATGGAATTTGGTATGGTAGTAGTTTGGACTCCGGATTAACACACATGCTGTTTTTTATCGCTGCAAAATGTACGGTTATCGCGGTATTTCTTTTTGTGCGCACGGAGTCGCATGCATGTTGCATAACGCGTTCACTTTATTAGCGAAAATGACTATTTACAACAAACCATAAAGATATTGGAACATTATATTTTATTTTTGAAATTTGAGCCGGAATATAAAGAATATCTTTAAGAATTTTAATTCGTATAGAATTAGGAACACCAGGATCGTTAATTGGTGATAATCACATTTATAATACTATTGTTACAGCCCATGCTTTTATGATAAGTTTTTTTATAGTTATACCTATTATATATAATTGGTGGATTTGGAAATTGATTAGTACCTTTAATATTAGGAGCACCTGATATAGCTTTTCCACGAATAAATAATATAAGATTTTGATTATTACCTCCATCATTAATATTATTAATTTCTAGGAAAATTGTAGAAAATGGAGCAGGAACAGGATGAACAGTGTACCCCCCCAATTTCATCAAATATTGCTGATAGAGGTTCATCTGTTGACTTAGCAATTTTTTCGCTTCATTTAGCAGGAATGTCTTCAATTTCAGGAGCTATTCATTTTATTACAACAATTATTAATATAAAAGTAAATAATCATATAAGAAAGGGTTCGAGACAAATGAACTCGACATACATTTGACATATCGTATGGTAGTCTTTATTAAAAAGAAATACACCGACGAATTGATAACATTCTTTTGCAGGTCAGTTATTATGTATCAGAGATTCATACGAAGGATATATTTAAGTATCCAAGTGTGTACCTTTCGAGGGATGACAGCGAAGTGACAGATTCGAAATTTAAATAATTACGGAGGGTAGAAGTGAGAAGTTAGCTATCAAATCGCTACCCGACAGGTATTTAAAATTTAAACAGGATTAAATATGCAGCGAAGAAATTTCGTTTCCAAATATTTCAGTACCCGACTCGAGGTATTATGACGCACTTAGATATACAAGCCAACAGTGCCGTGGGGTTCGTATAAGCCCATTCCTATCGGCTTCACTTGCCATTTACCTTTTGAAGACCCTCATCCAAATCCCTATCTACAATATAGACTAGGGATTCCCTACGAAGAACCAGCCTTTGCCACTGCTAGCCAATAACCATTGATCTGTCTCAAAATATTGCCTTTAAACTATTGGATTATGGCTAATTTCTCTTCCTCATCATTTGTATTTGTAGATGGGACACGAGGTGTATACTTTTTTAGGGTTCCGTACTCTAAGTGCCAAAAAACGGAACCCTACCTAACGGAATATTACTTTACTATTATATGGTGTCCGTCTGTCTGTCTTTTTGTCACCACACTCTCATGAACCGTGATAGCTAGACATTTGAAATGTTCACGGATTTGTGTTGCCGCTATTATAACAAATATCAACACAAAATAAAATTAATCTTTAAATGGAGTCTTTACATGCCCATCCGACGCGTGGATCATCTTTCTTGTCAGACATTCAGGTGATCAGCCCGCATTGTCCTAACCAAAACAACTTTTTTTTTGTACCAATGTGGGAATCGAACCCACGACCTCCAAGTCGAGAGCCAAGCTCTAACCACTAGACCACGGAGGCTGTTAAATAACAATGCTTAATACACAAAGGTTAACTGACAAATGTATGTGCGTTCCCCTTACCTCTTATATTAGGAAACAGTATCCCCAGCATCCGGTTACATTATATCTGTCCCATTCCGAAAACATTTCGTATATGTGCTTAAGGTTCGTAATATACATCTGGTTCATTATCATCATTATCATCCTACCGCTAATAAAAATGTGAAAGTTAGAGACGACGGATGGATGGATATTTGTTGCTCTTTCACGCAAAAACTGCAGAACGGATTTCGATGAAATTTGTGTGGTAGTAGTTTAGGCTCTGGATTAAAACATATGCTAATTTTTATCCCGAAAACGTACAGTCTTCCCGTGGGATACTGTATTCGCGCGGGCGGAGCCGCGGGCTAAAGCTAGTGTCCAATATATTTTTGGTTTTGGTAGAAACTAATGAAAGGGAGAACTTTCTTTTTATATTTTTACCCCACTACGGCGAACCCACAAGGAAGCTACAGATTTTGGCAGTCTATGTATGTTTGTTTTTTCCAACGTAGCGCCTAAACTACTGATCCGATTTTGATGAACGAGGTGTCAATAGATCCGTAGCCCCGGTCACATCATACTAATATTATAAATGTGAAAGTTTGTGACGATGGATGGATGGATGTTTGTTGACTCTTTCACGCAAAAACTACTGAACGGATTTCGACGAAATTTGGTGGGGTAGTAGTTTAGGCTCTGGATTAAAACATAGGCGGAGCCGCGGGCAACAGCTAGTAGGATATATAATTCACGTAGTCGGGTTATTGTTTTTATATTGTAACAATTTATAGTTATATAAGACATTTCCAATTTTTTTACGAAAATCTAAATTTTGTTGAGCCTACGCCACGATGAAAAGAAAACACAATCCAGATTGACACAGCAATCAGCTAAGTGAAGTCTTTGCGGGTATTCTGAAAAAATCCCGCTCAATCCTTTCAGTTGAAGAAAAACAAACAAGATCGAGGTTTTGTATGGCGGAATATTCGAACCGTGTCCATGAAAGGTTCGGAAGCGTTTACGTATTGCAAAAAGATTTCACCTTGTCTTTAGAGTTTAATATTATAAATCTCTACTAGTATTATAAAGAGGAAAGTTTCGATTTTTTGTGTGTTTATTTGCATTGAATAGGCTCCAAAACTATTGGGCTGATTTTGATGAAATTTGGCACAGATGTAGAGAAGACCACGAGGAAGGACATCGACTACTTTTTATCGTAGCAAAATTCACGGTTCCTCGCGTCGCGGGAAACATGTATTTTTACCCGACTACGGCGAAGCCGAAAACGAGGGTAATGATTCAATCTATGTATGCATGTATCTATATTTGTTTCATCGTAGCGCCAAAACTACTGATCTGATTTCCAATGAATCTGGTGTCAATAGATTCGCAATAATGGCCCGGGTAACATAGGCTAGGTATATAGTTCACGTATTCGGGTTAAAGTTTTTAACATTTGATTACATAAAGTGCATTAACGGGTGTACACTTCTGTTTCGATTTAAATGTAGTGTACACAATATACGATCATGTATTTAATTAGTTTAAGCGAGGAAATTTAATGCTTGATATATATGGACACATCTGTAATTGGTCTTGTTACTATTTTCCGGCGGTAAACGACTGATGAAAGAAATAAAGAAAAGATAATTTGCTTGGTAAAATAAACACTGAACAACACAAATAAACATTGAAGAGAAATGCGTAAAACTAAATTTTACCAAATTGATGTGACGTTGAATAATTAAGTAAAAGTTACGACGGCCGCGACACCATGTCATCATAATACGAATATTATAACGATTGAACAGCTAAATAATTTGTTAAAAGTTATCTCTTTCGCGTTAAGCTCAGCGCAAACGACCGAAAAATCGGCGCTAAAATCTCGGCCCATACAACCAGTTCACATCGGCTTGCAACAAAATCATCCACTTAGATACTGAGGACATTAATATACTCAATTCAGCGTCACATCATCCCGGATGACCGCTGAACTTACATTATCGAGGACGTGCTTGGAAATTGTAACTTGGGAACACTCCAAGACCAAGTCCAAAGGTCTTTATTCCAAAGGAATAGAGTCAAAAGTCTCTTGGAACTAGTAAAAAGCTTTGGAATAGTGAATTTGAGATACATCAACACTAGGTCGAGTCTTTATTACGAGGGTGCAGATGTGAGAATGCCTTGGACTTGGCAATTGTAATTTGTATAAGGTCTAGAGACTTTACTTCGTGGGAATAGAGATAAGAATTCCTTGGTGAAGATTAAAAATATAAATCTCAACTTGAGATTCTCAAGTATAAGAAACACACTTGTTACATTATAATGGTGATGAATAACTGCAGATGGAAGTTTGTAAATAAATAAAATCGTATCTTTGTAATGTGAAAATAACTTGTTGGTGGTTTTGTTCGTGTTAAAATATTTCTTCTTGCAAACTTACTAACAGTTCACAGTTCATCCAAATGGGATTTCAAATTCAATCCGAATTTTGGGAAAACAATTTTAAGTAGATTACATTTAACTAAATACTAAAATTGTCTGTTTATTACGAAAACAAAGCATCTTTTACCCGTGGTAAGTAACTCTTAAAAACAAAAAGATTTTGACTTTACTAACTAGTTAAGATGTAAGTATAAAATTAATATTTTCTATCATTGATTAAAATGAGATTAGCAAGTTTAATAAGCCAAAAATAGATTGAAGAAAAAGCTTAAAGGCTACCTTATTTATAGATCAAATCCTTTATCATAATTTCTGGAAAATTAGGACAGGGCTTTTTAATGAATAAATTATATCGCGGTTTATTTAAGCCCCGGGTAAAATTTATGGAGTGCTCTAATATTCCCGTCGTACAGTTTACAGCGTTCCGATCGCTCGTAATTTAAAATTTCATTATAATTCCTTGATAATTATCTTATTATTACTGACGAGTAATTTTTGTGATGACGCGTAACGCGAAAGATTTTGAAATGATATGCAAGCACCACAGTTTGTATTTGAGAGCGTGGTAGCGGTCTTTAAGCAGGTGTATCTGATTTTTGTTGTGTAATCATTACCGACACGAGCTAATAGATACAACGCTTATTATATTGAGCACACCCCGCAAAGACACTCTGAGAGAAATCTGCTTCACCCCGCCTAATAATTTTCCGCGTACATTTATTATTATTTTAAATGAATTGATGTATCGCAATCTATGCCGGCAATTGATCCAGGTACGGGCGTGTGCCAAGTGTCCTGTTATTCATATTGTACGAGAGAAGAGTCATGATTGTGGTATACTGAAGAATGACGATCGGTTCAGGAAACGACGAAGTATGGGGCAGGTATCATTGACGATAGATTTTTGTATTTGTTTTTGTTAAGGTCGAGTGATTTCAGAGCAGCGGTGAGGATTTTGGCGATGACACCGGTCGAAGAGTTGATGATGTGTATGATTTTTACAGTCTCTTGGCGCCACATTTGTTTTAAGTATTTTGAGTAATTACGTTATTATTATAGTAATACGTGAAGTAAAAACTAACAGCCTCCGTGGTCTAGTGGTTAGAGCTTGGCTCTCGACTCGGAGGTCGTGGGTTCGATTCCCGCATTGGAACAAAAAAATGTTGTTTCCAAGTTTGGTTAGGACAATTCAGGCTGATCACCTGATTGTCTGACAAGAAAGATGATCCATGCGTCGGATGGGCATGTAAAAAGTCGGACCTGCGCCTAATCTCTCGCCAGTCGTGTCGGTTATCTGTCCCACTGGGTTACGAGAGTAAAAGGAGGAGAGAGTGCTCTTGTGTACTGCGCACACACTTGGGCACTATAACATAACTCCTGCGTAGCTGGCCTGGTTTCAATGAAACAGGCCACCGTCACCGAAATCGGTGTGGGAGCTATTATAAAAACTTTCAGTACAGTTTTACGGGAATTGTGCAATGAGAGGAGTATGAAGTTTGGCCGGTAAATTAAAGTTTATGCTAATGAGCATTATTTTTTATATGATGCTTAGAAATACATAAAATAAATAAAAAGAACAACACACATATACTACCAAGGATTATTATTAACAGACACTACATAGATACCTACAATTTAGTAACACATTGACGTTTGTCAGTAGGTCACAACATTTAATTTTTTTTCTATTTCTCGCCTCACTTACCTTGTAAGGCGAGCTGTCACGGTGTGTTTTTCATTTATGTAGTGTACACGCGCACTACATACACAAAAAAACGGCCTCAGTTTTTGTTTGACAAAGCTCTCTTTTTTTTTTTATTTGTTCGGAGCTCGCGGTGCGGTGTGCTTTGCCCAAATGAAGGTCAGTCACTGCCTACGGAATGATTTGATTGTTTGTTTACATTGCTCCGAAACTACTCGACTTATTTGGATGTAATTTGGCACAGATATAGAGTAAACCACGGTGAAGCACGTACTTTTATCGTGTCGAAATTTACGCAGGATTTCTCTATGCGCGCACAAAGTCGGATGTAAGTCAATATGTAGTGGGCAAAATGTACGGCGCCCGCGAGAACATTCCGCACGCGAGTGTGAAAGTTTGTGAGGATGGATGGATGATACTATTTCACGCAATAACTACTCAACGGATTTTGATGAAATTTCAGTAGTAGTAGTATGGCAGTAGTTTCAGCTCTGGAATAGCACATAGGTTACTTTTTATCCCGAAAAAGTGCAATGTTCCCGTGGGCATACGCGAGCGGAGCCGGGGGTAAAAGCTAGTAATTAGTATAAAATATCAATGATACTGAAAACTTAGGACGGAATCTTCATATAAGAAAAAGTTACGCCATCTCGATTTCACCATACCTCAAATGTCAAAATGGCCCCGAAAAACCACCAAAAGTGGGGCCGTTTAAGTGGTGACAGTTTTTCCTCGAGATGCCTCGTCTAATATATACGTCTATGGAAAATATACTCACATAGCACGTTGATGGTGTGCGTTGCCACGACGTTCTCTGTCAACTGCGCATTGATGCCATGACAGGTGACCACGATGGACCGTCTGTCGGGCACCACCACCACGGTAATGTTGGATGTGGTTATCCAGCCACCTGATGAAAGAAAGCACACCAAAATTTTGAACCGCTATCATAAAATTGTAGCGCCGCCGATACGTATCGTCTCGTTGCAGTGTGAACTGGTAAAATTACTTAAATATAAATTCAAACATTAGATAGTCTTACAGGTAGAAAAACGTTCCGTACTTCATATATACTAAGTAAAGCTTATTTCTATCCACTATCTCTAAGTGTAGACACACACCATACGGCCTATCATCCAATCGGCAGTACGTCCATATTGGCACAAACAGTTTGAACGTCGTACAAAACGGTCATACGCGGTCAGTTCTAACTGACCCAATTGGTTGTGTCATGCTAATTAGACGATAGGCAGTAGCTTTACACCATACGTCTGTCGTCGATCTACTCGATACAATCTGCAGTCCGCCCATATACACCACAAACTTAATATTTAACTGTCATGCCAATCCTCGCCCATACACAGTTCTAACTGCATCAATCGGCAGCGTCATGCCGATTGGACGATAGGCAGTAAATCTGCAGTTCGCCATATGCACCATAGTCATGCCAACCCACGCCCATACACGGTCAATTCTAGCTCCTCCTGTCGGCAGGGTCACGCCTATGGGACGGCAGGCAGTATGCTTACTGTATGCATAGAATTATTATGTACGCATACATACCTTCAGGCGAGATCACGGTTCTGTTACTCGTCTCCTTATGGTGTTTCCCCAGCACCATCCACTTGACATCAGCTGCGGGATTCGAGGGTGCGGTGCTGCAGGTCAGCGGCACCGGATCACCCACGCGCGCTTCGGTGGGTCCAGATATGGTCACGTGGGAGGGGGCGACTAGAACAAAAATGGGTTATAATAATAATAATATTAATACCTATGGACGCTTTCACACCACGTCAATATGGTCCCGTGATAAGTTCTCGAAGATTAAGATCTTTAAGTGACCCAAGAACACAGAAAACTTTTTGTTCCCTTGCGGGATTCGATCCCGCGACCTGTGGCTTGAGCGCCAATGCGCTAACCACTGAGCCACAGAGGTTATGAAAAGTTGATTTTCTTAAAATATGAAAAATACCTTAATTACACTTGAAATATTCCACTATATTTACACAATAACCAGCATTTTAGTACTAAAACCCCTTAAATATGTAAGAAAGAGAACTTCATCAATCTTTTGTTCCTTGTTAATAGAATGAATTAGGGTCAGCTCACACCAAAACGAGACTTGACGCGACGCTGCATTTTTAACATAGCGATTTAAGATTGAAGAAGATAGACGATTCATTGCAACAGCGGCGCCGCGCTACGCTGCCCAGTGCAGCTCGAAATTTGAACTTTTGCAATTTAACGTGTATCTTGTTGTGTAGTGAATAAAGCTCAATTTTAAATCGCTATCTCATAAATGCAGCGCCGCGTCGCGTTTCGATGTGAACTGACCCTTATTGGCAATGCTATCAAATCATAATAATTATAAAGAATAAAAAATCGAATATCCTCTGTAATTATCTCTTTAATTGGATATGAAAAGTCATAACAAATTGAAATCTACCATCGGCTTAGCGAAATCAAAAAGTAAACCTTCACAGAAATTAATACGGCAAACGGAGGGATTACTGCTAAGGAGATTTCGTTCAATTCTTCCGGTCGGTTTAAGAAGCTTAAAAATTTAATAACAATTGAAAATCGAGAGTACGGGTACCACAAGAAAACAGAAACACAGTGGTTCAGCGCGTTGGTGCTCAAGCTCACGGGTTCGAATCCCGCCGAAGGAACAAAATAGTTTTTCTGTGTTCCTGGGTCATGGATGGATAGATGTGTATTATATATATGTATAATATCATAAAAATCTTAAATATATGTATAGTCTTCGGATACTTAGCACGGGGCCAGACTGACGTGGTGTGAAGCACCCATAGATTCATTGCACAAGAAAACAAAACGCCAATTCATGTATAATCAATTCTTTCGTCGTTTCCATGTCATTGTGTATGTATACATTCTAGCGCGTAGCACACAATATATAGAACCTAGAAACAGCCACTAGACAACCCAGGACATCTAGACACATGTCTATATTTGAATTACCAATACTGTCAGATGCATACCACAAGAGATTATTAACTGGTGTATCAAAGTGTAGTTAGAATTTACACCAAGGACCAATTGTAGTTTAACTATGTTGTGATTTAACTAGTTAGTTACATTGAAACCACGTTGCTAATGACTTTCAGGAATCGTCATTATCAGGGTTCCCGTACCCAAAGAGACTCCGCTGTCCGTCCGTCTGTTATCAGGCCGTTTCTCATGAACCGTGATAGCTAGACCGTTGAAATTTTCACAGATGATGTATTTTAAAACAGAATAAAATAAATATTTGAGTGCATATTAAGCGCCCATACAACAATGTTAGTGTTTTTTTTTTTGTCATTTCGTACGGAGCCCTTCGTGCGCGGGTTCGACTCGCACTTTGCCGGCTTTTAATTACGATAGAGTCTTCAGAGTTCAAATTACTAATAATTTCGTTCTACGTGGATAAAGTCACACAAAGGTCTAGTCTAAAACTTGGGATCAAATAAATTTAAACGGAATATTACGTTTGGATATCGAAAAGTTATTCCCATCTCAACACTTCGCGATTGTCGCGGTAACTTTGGAAACGCTCTTTAAGCAAAATACTCGGATAGTGGTGGACTGATGTCGATAAAAATATCGACATTTTATGTATCGATAAACATTCTCGAAGGAAAAGCGAATGTTATATCTAGACTAATATTATAAAGAGGAAAGATTCGTCTGTTTGTACGTTTGTTTACATGGAATAGGCTCCGAAAGCACTGAGCCGACTTTGATGAAATTTGGCACATATATAGAGTATGTATCACACAGGAAAGAATATGTGCTACTTATATCGCGGCAAAATGAACGGTTCCTGCGTAATAAAATCCGGTTCCGGTTCCGGTAATAAAATAAAAATACTAATAATAATCAATAGATGCATTTCATTAGAAACCTAACGTTATAAACTATTGTAGGAATATTAGGGGCTTCACCTGGGAATGAGATATAGATAGAGAATAGAATAGTCAGCTATAAATTTATATAAACCTTTATTTTGACACCATAAAACTTATCTCAAAACCTACTTATCGTAGGGTATCCGCGACTACCGATATTCCAAGGTCAAAGATAAAAAAAATCCATTTTTTACACATCAATTACAAATGTCTCTGGGTTAATGTGGGTGGGTAATATGGGTTTATGATATTTGTTCTTATTGTAAATATTGTAGAGGAAAAATATTATTATTATTTTTTTTTTATCTTGAACCATTTTCGAGATAGAGGCGCAACACTGCGCAACACTGTTAACTATTTTGAGTATCATTACACGAGTCGGTATGTGTTATTAAATGAATAGATACTGAATTATTTTTGAAAAAAAAAAATATAACGTGAAGGCAAAAAATGCCAATTCTATAAAATTATATAATTATCACTAATTTATAAACTTTATACGGCGTGTAATGTTACTCTAAATGGCGCGCGCACACTGCGCGCGCTCTGCCCTCTATTTCGAAAAAGGTCCAAGATATAAAAAAAAAAGATAAAACAAGAGTTACAACTCTTGTTTTATCTTTTGAAATTTGTAAATATTGTAGAGGATTAAATCATCTACAGATGATTTAATCCTCTACAATATTTACAATAAAACAAATAAATCCCATAGGAAACGAGATATTTGCAACTAATGTGTAAGAAGTCGTTTTTTTTTTACCTTTGACCTTGGAGTATCTGCAGTCGCGGACACGATAAGTAGGTTTTGAGACATGTTTTAGGGTGTCAAAATAAACAGTTTATACAAGCTTATATCCCTATCTGACTATCTCTCGTTCCGAGATTCTTGCTCCTTATTTGACTAATATAACTGGACAAAAAAGGAAAATGAAACGGAAAATGAAAAGGAAATGATACGAAAACGCCTTTGCAAAATAATATTGGATTGATGTTATAAACAAATGCCACCGCTTTTAGCTGGAGCTTTATGAATATTACATGTACGTCAACTAAAAAATATTTGCAAAACACGATAATACGATGAAAAATAACGGATAAATTCGATGGATGCAGTAGTAATCGCTTAATCCGTATCGATATTAATATCGATATATTCACATCACTATTAATATATAGGGTTGTCACGAAGTTTGGACGTAGTGGAAAAACGCGTAGCGATAGGATGCCCCATTTCGGAGATTTGCTAACCCTGTTTGCGAAGCCAACATAAAGATATAACTTTAAACTTTTCTGTCTGATACCATTTTTTATAGCTCATCATTATCACCGTTTAGTTTTTTTATATGTAAAGTAAACGAGCAAACTGATCGCCTAATAGAACTATGTATTATTACATTATCAACCCCTGACGCAAAGAGGGGTGTTATAAGTTTGACGCATCTGCTTGTCTGTCTGTGTGTCTGTCCGTGGCATCGTAGCCCCCAAACGGATTTTGATCTAGTTTTATTGTTTGAAAGCTAACATGTTCTTAGCTATAATTCATCATCATCAGCTCGCTCAGCACTTGACAAATCGGGGGTTACATCAAATTTCCAATTTTTCGCGGCGACGCGCCAACCGCACTTCTCACGACAATAATTCGAGATCCGTAGCGCACCAGCGCTCCTCTAATATCTATGGACGCTTCCACACCACGTTAATCTGGTCCTGTACTAAGCATCCGAAAAAATTGTGATTATCACAGGTACCACTTTTTATACTATGCTGATATTTAACATCAATGGTGCCGCACTGCTGTTAGAAAACGTTTACTAACGTTAGTAAACATTTGTTTACAAACATTTGATCGCAATGTTAAGTAATGTTAGTAATGGGCTGAGATCCCAGCCCCCTAGACTCCCCTTATGATTCCCTCTCACTGATATGTCATATTATAATATTAGTTGTGCATACCCGTCAGATTGTGTCGCGGGCCAATTTTTAGGTACAAGGCGCTAAAGTTGCGAAACATCTTACAGTTCCTAACAAAATGTAACAATTGTTAACATTTGTTAGAAAATGTTTGTGAACGTTTTCTAACGACAGCGTGGGAGCACCATAATATATAAAACTAGCTTTTGCCCGCGACTTCGCCCGCGTGGAATAGTGTTCTCGGCGAAAAAAACTTCTTCAGCGAATAACTCTACTCAGTGCAATACGCTTCTGTATACAATAATGAATATGTTTTAGGGTTTCGTACCCAATGGGGTAAAAACGGATGCCTATCACCTCGACGCGACGTGCGAGACCGCTTGATATAATTTATTCGCGCTTGAATATAAATTTTACGATATTTTCTAAATATAATTATATATTAATTTAAACTGTATAGTTTCAAAGGGCTACTATAATGTGTAAAAAGTGAGTAACGTATTTAATTTGATAAGAATCATACTGTATCCGTCTAAGGCCCGATTCGACCAAACTTGAAGTTACACGAGTGTAACTATAATGAGAATAATTTTATTCCTTCAATTTACAAGTTACTCGAAGAGTAGACTATGCTCGGTATTATTATTCAGTGGTTTAAAATGCATAATGAACGAATGTATAAACCGACAAAAAATCATGTAGGTACTATTGTTTGTATTAGAATGACTTGTACGCCATAACAATTTAATTTCGTAGAGTAATACAGTAAAATGTCAATATCAAATTATAACACTTCACAATGATATTGATCGTGACAATTGACAGCCAGCTGTGCGACTATTCACTATTCTCAGTTTAATACTTTACTCCGTCAAAATCGCCCGTGTAAATATTTAATCCCGGATTTTAATATTTTCTCTATTCTTGGATTAGAAGTTGGAAAAACGCAAAACCAGCTTACTCTTAGATTAGGAAACATTTACACTCGAGTAAAATTTTACTCCAGTTTGGTCGAATCCGCCCTAAATAGCTTATGAAAATACCATACATAATAATAAGTATGAACTGGGCAGCTATTTTTAGTAAATAAACCATTACCCCTACATTTTAAATCTGTAATATCTTCGAAAATATTCACTTAAGTCACATGCTGTAAAGGGCCATATTGATCTATATTAAATGCACATTGTATTTAAAAAGTAAATGATAAAATTGGTTATTATGGGTTATCACTAGGAGAGGCATATAGCATCGCGGACTTTCTTGTAGACTTTTTTAAGATGTACAATACTGTAGTACATTATTTTGATCTATCTCGTAGGGTTCAGCCAGCGTTTGCAGTGTAAGAGCAAAGAATGTGTTTATTTACGACATTAGAAACCTCATTAACAGTGTTTCTCTACTATATCATGCATGTTATATACAATATATAAACCTTCCTCTTGAATCACTCTATCTATTTAAAAAAAGCCGCATCGAAATGCGTAGTTTCAAAGATCTAAGCATACATAGGGACAGACAGATAAAGCGACATCGTTTTATGCTATGTAATGATGATTATCGAGTCATATAGTGTTACTCCTCCGAAACGGCTGGACCGAATCTTATGATTTTTTTTTTGCATATCCGGTAGGTCTGAGAATCGGTCGGAATTTCTTTTTTCTACTCCTAAATGACGCACCCATAAATATATATTTTTTAATTTTTTCGAGAAAAAATTTAAATTTAATTTTTATATGCTGTGGCATTTAAAAATACAATTGTAAAACGTTTGCCGGGTCAGCTAGTTTTTATTATATAATCCACATTTAATACACATCCATGACCCAGGAACACTGAAAACTTTTTGTTCCCTGGCGGGATGCGAACCCGCAACCTCCGGCTGGAGCGCTAACGCGCTAACCACTAAGTCACAGAGGTCGATATCTCCTATTTTCTTTACTTTCACTACATAGGTAGCTAGATACTTCAATTAATATTTTTCGTTCCAATGTAACATTGCACCCTGGGGCACGCCTCGGAATGTTTTTGGGTCAATTTCCCACAAAGAAAAGACACAAGTTCCCATGAGAATTCTCAGATAACTTTGGAATGACCGCTGAAGTTTGTGTTGAGACTAGACAGTACTACTTTTCTCCCGCGGCTCCGCCCCCGTAAATATAGTATCGGGTATCCCACGGGAATACTGTATTTTTCGGGATAAAAACTAGCCTATATTTAAATCCAGAGCCTAAACTACTACCATACCAAATTTCATCCAAATCCGTTCAGCAGTTTCCGTGAAAGAGTCACAAACATACATCCATCCTCACAACTCGCACGTTTAAAAGTAGGATACGGGTGTACTCACACAGCACAGTCAGGTCGATTTCCGCTTTCAGGGTGTTGCTGATCATGACGTTCTTCGCCTCGCAGGTATACCTGGCCTTGTTGTCCGAGGCGTCCGCTTTGAAGGACAGCACGTTCTCCGACATACGCCCGCTGGTCCTGCAACACGGGTGACGGTTAGACACGAGCAGAGGGCTGATGGTGGAGTCCCGAGACAACACGTTCGGAGTACCCACTGTATAAAAACAGTGACGACCACAAACCAAAATACTTATTGGATTGTGTAGGTAATTTTCATTCACATAATATCATTTCCTGTAATTATTTTAATATAGATATTAAGTGGAGATAGTCAATGTATTGATAAACATATTTGAAATGAATATTCGTTAAAATGAGTGGAAATGTATGAGAATTTACCGCACCTCCTGCAGATATGCGACCTATGTCGTAATCCAGGTGTAATTACGCGTGCGTCTAGCCTAACTTCGTCTTTGGTCGCCGTAGCAAATTGTGCCATAGAAAATGCCCAGTGTCCTTTTTGGGAGAAATAATGGAGGGTGATGGTAAGCTAATGGACACTTGCGACATCAGAGGAGTTCAAAGTGCGTGGAGTGATACCCGAGAGAGATACAATAAAATTAACAAAGGAGCAGATGGTCGCATGATGGCAAGACAGTACCACTCGTGGATCAGAATATTTGACAGACAGGTGACACTGGGGTCCCGAATTTACGGTGACGACGAAACTGATATCAAATGTTTGACAGAGAGGAACAGATAATTCAATCGACACTTTTACCCAACCACGGCGAAGCCAAAAGGAAGGGTAATGATTTTCGCAGCCTATGTAGTTTGTATGTATGTTTGTTCCGCCACAATTTAATGAATGAGTTTTAAATTAACATTCTATTAATTTACGTATTATACGTCGGGTTATAGTTTTTTATAAAAAAATATTATTTGTTTTTTTTGTTGCTCGCAATTTTTGCTATTTTTCTCACCGTTTGAACCTTCCCTGAACCACCACATTTTAGGACCAAAATTAGCCAAATCGGTCCAGCCGTTCTCGAGTTTTAACGAGACATTGGAATTGCAATTGTCGAGTTGTCAGATTTGACATTGACATTTGATTTAATCACTCATGTTCGATTTTAAGCTCTATTGTATTAGCATTTAGCACACCGTTTTATTTCCAAGGATCTGAATTTTCTCCGGCGTTACGGATTTCGTTTCGAACAATATAGTCCCGGCCTTACCCACAGAGTCTAAGGACAAAGATGTGCTATATTGAAAGTAATATGTACCTCTGAAACCAAAATAAAATATAAAGTATCCCATCTAACAGTACATTTCAAGCTCAAAGATCACTTGCCATTAGATGACTACCTGATCCTATGAGGCATTATGAAAACATTAAATTTCAATTTTTTTCTGTACCTCAAGAAAATCACTCGTTTGGAACGCATCAAATTAGGTTATTCAATTTTAGTCTCTTACCCGCTGTAATAGCGACGGGAATGGCGTGTCACAGTTTATAACATTGTTCATTGCCCCTTGCGCTACTCAATTTCAGTCTCTACACTCTTGTAATAGAGACGATACTAGCGTGTCGCGTTTTAATAGTAACGGAGTTCACTGTACCGCGCCTTAGATGGGGCATGTGTTTTTAGGATCTAATTGAAATATTCTTAAGATGTCTGTGATGTTTTTAATATATTTTTGATGTGTTTTCTCTCGCTTTTTGCACTCCCTGAGTTATCTTTCAGGCGAGCGGTGGTCAAGTTCTAATTTGTAATCGCATTTACAAATTAGAACTTGACCTTGATAAATTTTTCTGTTTTCGGTACATATAAGAGTTCTTCGGTACATTTTGCGACCAAATGAAACTAAATCCTACGAAACTAACAATTGTCGCAAATAGAGCACTTCTTTATCTGTAAATCGGATAAAAATATCATCAAAAAATATGATTTTTAGTACAGAAAAAAACAATTTTCCAGAACCTTTTCATTCAAAATTTACGAAAAGATGTAGTGTTTAGGATAATTTCTCTGCTGTTATGTAGCTTAATTTTGTTTTGTTTTTTTTTTTTTTTAAATACCCAGAGATAGCGGATATAACCACCTTAAACTTAATACAAAAATAATTCAACAATATTAAAAATTAATATGGAAAAAGCATAAAAAGTCCCCTCATCACATTTTTTGCTATTATGCATGAATCTTAATGCGTGGCAAGGTTTATTTTATTGCGTCACTGTCTGGATCTATGACACAAATATTTCAAATATATATTTTCACTGCATATTTGGAAAACTGTCAAGGAACTTTTCGTAACCGCGTCCTTTATGTATTTGTAAACACTATCAGCTATAATATTCAATTCTACCGTATCAATTTTGTTAAAATGAAGCGTCATGTAATAGGCTAGTTTCGTCGATTAAAACCAAATGATATAAATTTGTTATTTATATGGTTTCTATCATAAGAAATACGAATACAACACTATTTTGTTATATAAATATACGATTTATTTATGATTTCGAAAATAAATCTGTAGTTTCATTATCTGTCACGTGACCTAAACGCCAGCCGCCATATTTGTCATGCAAGTGACGTCATAAGAACATAATCAAATCGAATAAACAACAGCGAAAGTCAAATATAAAGTTGATGCACTACACACGCACATGTGACATCTGTTTGTTTCTGTTCTGATGACGTCACGATAATGGCGGCTGTCGTTTTGGCGCAAACATTTGTCGTTTAAATTTTAATCATTTTTTCTTTGCACAAAGAGCATATTATTTCCAGGAAATAAAAAAAACTAGTTGACTGTCGAATCGATACGAACATTTTAAAATATATTTGAAAACAATGCAGAATAAATAGCCCATAGTACACATCATAATATGATTTATGAAGCGTCTACCGGCTGTTTTTTTCTATATTACAGATCATAAAATATATTTTAACAATCAAAAGCATTGATTCTAACCAGAAATGCACATGGCTCCTAATTTATTATGTCAATTAAAAACAAATTAAAATACAAGTCCCACGGTAAAAGCCAGGAGCCGTGACGTAATCAAGATGGCGGGTTTGAGGCGCCAATCCACCATGACATGAAATTTACAAGACACGTCGAAATAAACCTTATTACCGGGGATAACAATCTATATTCTATGGCGTAGCGATGAAGGGTGAGAAAGAAGGTATATTCATCTCCTTCTTAATTACTTTAAGATCATTCGAAATTCAAATTCAAAGGTTATTTAGTTTTTGTTTGTTTTTTGTCTGTTTCAGACCAAAGCTGACTGGTGAAAGTATTGTTTTGTATTATTATGAAGTATTTATACTTCTAACGATCTAATCTTGTATATATATAATCAGAATCTAGGAAACGGCTGCAAGTATTTCCTTGAAATTTAGCATGCAGGGAGTTATAAGGGAGAAAAATTGATCTAGCTAGGTCTTATCCCTGGGCCACTGTGCATTTTTAAGCTATATATGTGTTTTCTTTCGTCGTGCAACAGCAATATATCAATAATTTTGACTGTATAATGTCAGTCCGACTGGCAGTTTGGTATGCGTATATATAATTTTTTCCGTTGTTCGGAAATCCGGAATGTGGTGGGTCCGAGTCTTGTTTTTATTTACTGAATGTCCGAGCAAATCTCGGTTAGCGAGCTACTTTTAATATAATATAAATAAATATAGGTTTTTTCACGAAATATTCAGACGAATTGACAAAAAGACAACTTTCGCAAAATATCAACCCACTAACCTTTTCTTAATAACTTCTAACATTAATTCAAGATTAACTACAACCTTTAGGAATATCTGATTTCGTTCAAGCCCCTTTACAAACTCATCAGGTGTCCTGAGGGACGTGCAGGATAAATATCGTCCCTTCAATGGGATAATGAAAGGATATTATTAGGGATAGATTGTATATTTATTGACATATTACCTGCTTTGGATAACGTGGAAAATCTATTTTCAATCCCCAATGCAAAAAGAGGGGTGTCTTAAGTTTGACGAGTCTGTCGGTCTGTCTGTGTGTCTGGTCTGTCAGTCAGAGTTGACGTTTCGGGGTGTTGTAATATATGTATTTAAATTTCACGCCTTCTATAGTCTGTATCCATTTCCTACTAATGTTGTCTTTGACACAACTCGCTCTCTACTCTGTGGACATTACTAGCGCATGTATCTTTTATTTTTCTCTTTATTAAAGTTTATTAATTTTACAGTATAACATAAGTATTTCATTTAATAACAACACGGGGGTTACTTAAATTTTTTAATTTTGTTTATTAAACTTTCGATTAAATTTTTATTTTCCATCATTACATATTACATATTATTTATCATCATAAAATTATTATTAACCCCTGATGAAAACTGAGAGGTGTGTTAAGTTTCACGTGTCTGACTGTGTGTGTGTGTGTCGTAGGTAACTCTCAAACTGGTCTGTGGTCCAGTGGTTTAGAACTCGGCTCTCGTCTCGTTGTGATCGTGGGTTCGATTCCCGCGTTGGAACAACAAAAAATGTTGTTTCCAAGTTTGGTTAGGCTGATCACCTGATTGTCTGACCAGATGATCCATGCGTCGGATGGGCATGTAAAAAGTCGGTCCTGCAACTGATCTTTCGCCAGTCGTGTCGGTCACCCGTCCCACTGGGGTTACGAGAGTGAAAGAAGAGGGAGTGCTCTTGTGTACTGCGCACACACTTGGACACTTTAAAATAACTCCTGCGTAGCTGACCTGGTTTCAATGAAACCGGCCACCGTCACCGAAATCGGTGGGAGGTGCTATTATTATTAAAATTTCATACTCTAGTAAACTGACTAACGAGTTTACTAACTCCACTATAACTGTTTAATTGATTTAGTTCAATTCCTAGTTTCCAAGTGAATCTCGAACTAGATATTGTTGTCATTTATGGGACTGAGAATTCTCATTTAAAAGTATGGACCAAAAGTCTGAATTTAATTGCATCCAACCCGCAATGGGCTAACGTGGAGCACAGAAGAAAACAATCAGTTGGATCGCCGCATGATAACAGGGAAGATACATAATTTTAATATTTGTTTTCATTTCAAAGAATTACATGCTGAGTATGACATATTAAAAATTAAAACACTGCAATTTTTTAATAGAGTAAATGGTGTTTTAAACTGGCAATTTGAATTTTCGTGCGAAAACTGACCTACAGTTCCGATGACGTCACACTTGTCTGTCACTGGTCGGACCTGGGCCTTTAGTCAAGATGCATTCGATAAGTTCGAAGGTTTCGAAAACAAAATGTATGGAATTTGACATAAGTCCTCGTTAAGTGACATGTCGCTTGCGATGCCTTATGTCAAATTCCATACATTTTGTTTTCGAACTTCGCCTAATTGTGGCTTTCATACTTTTGCATATTTTCTTAACTTTCAACATATTTTTCTGTGCAAATTTTAAATGGAATATCCATAAACATCAGATTATCACAATAATACCGCCAATGCTCCGATAAAAAGTAGCATTAACTCGTGTTTATAACCTCAAATAAGTTGGCGTAACAGGCGCGACGACACTACACACTGATCGGTGTATTGAAATACGTTTCGTTTCAAGTTACTTTTTATTCGTCATTTTTTGTTAAATAACAACATTTTGAAAAATAAAAACAACGCAGTGGACATCCTTTTATACTTTTTGACGTGATAACGTCTTATAAATCGATGGAGCCGGCTGCACGCACGAAAAAACATGACTCATGCGTTACCTGTTACCTGTTACTTATTACCAAGTACCAGCATTACCTGTTACCGTTACCAAGTACCAGAGATACCTCGCATTGCTGTTACCTCATTATTATTATTATTGTTGTTGTTGTTGTTGTTGTTGTTGTTGTTGTTGACGTTGTCACGTTCAACTATCGTCAGTAAACCGACTTTACAGACAACCGGTATTTTTAACAATTTTATGTTAAATTAATTTTATTCACATAATGTTTTTATTATTTTTCATTTGCATCTACCCTATTAAAGCTACAACAATCCGGATGTGTCGAGTGTCGAGCCTTCATATATGACGCTGACATTTGACTCGACGCCCGTGTGTTAGATTTTCAGCTCTATTATATTAGCGCAGAGTTCTGTTTTCAGTGCTCTGAACTTTCCCGAGCCCGTCGGATTCCGGATCATCCCAGCCTTAGTTCTAAGTAGTCCGTAACGATGATAAAATAACACTAACTCGATAAAAAGAAAACACAATGAAATGGTTGTTAAGGAGACAATTCTTAACTTAAGCAAGATTAGAAGAAAGAGACAGGTAATAGACATGGTAATGAGAGAAGAAGAGAAGTAGATAATGGAGTGGAAATAAATGGAGTTTTTAAGTCTTGACGCCAATGTTCTCATTTCGCCTAACAAGTGCATAGCGAAGACTATGCAAAAGAATTGATGTGTGGTACAAAAAAACAGCGATTAGCGTGGCGTGTAGCAGGATAGATAATAAATGAATAATGAATAAAAGTATTAAAAAATAATTTAAAAATAAAGTTTAAAACTTAAAAATTGTACATTTTGAATGAAGAAGTTTTGTAACGAGAAATACTGTATAGTTTGCATTTAAAATGTAAACAAATTCGCAGCTCGAACCACTGAACGGTGCGCGCTGAAACTAACCTAACTAACATCACAAATTAGCTTACTTGTTGTGCAGTCCCGAGCGAAATTCGCCGCGACGTTTTGTCGAAAACAATAATATGTCAATTATCGCGACTAAAATCGCTACCACTCTTGACTTAACACGATAAATTTCCTCTGAAATTTTCCACGTTATTTATTACTTAATCTAGCGTCGGATGTTTCAACAACAACTCAGATAAAAGCTGAATAATGCGACAACGGAACAATCTGCAATACTAGGAGGCACGCAGAGCTCGAGTACGGCCATTGTTTTTTCGCTTAGACACGCCATACAAGAAGGCGGAGATCACATACCTCCAACCTTGACGGATTTTTACGATGAGGAATAAAACCGACAAACAAGCCGAAAGATCGCCTGCAATACCAATGGTATTTCGAGTGCTGGCTCATATGGTCTCTCTCACTTATTGAATCACAAGTCACAACGCTAGCGTCATTTTACGCCGGTTTTCTGTGTCATATCTCTGTTCGAGCTGACCAATTCGTGGCTAATTACTTTTTTCCCTAAACAGTAACTAAAATACAGGACAACATCAGGCTAACCAAAACGCAATGTGATCAAAACTCCGATCAACTCTGTACATAAAATGCCGGGCAAGTGAGAGTCGGGCTCGCGCAAGGGTTCCGTACGAAACTGCAAAAAAATACGTTTGCTATATGGGAGCCAGAGTTAGTTAAATATTTATTGTATTCTATTTTTGGCATATAATCTTGTTACAGCGGCCACAGAAATACATCAGCTGTGAAAATTTCAACTGTGCAACTATCACGGTTCATGAGATACAGCCTGGTGACAGATAGACGGACGCATGGACATTTGAGTCTTATCTAAATCTCGTTTTTACCCTTTGGATACGGAACCCCAAAAAGCCAAGATTTACGAGAAAACTTCTTAATATTTGCGGGCATCATCCTATGAAGATTTATTTGAATTTCAAATTTTACGGAAACTTGAACGTTTGAAACATCATCCTCACTCCATTTAAAGGACAATGGGAATTTTACTATGTAACACTCACTGCCCCCGACCAAAGATAATGTTAGGTAAGATGTAAGCGTGTTTGCATCTGGATTACAACGACATGGATCTCACATCTGCAGCAGGGTGGAGTAAATACTGTAGTAACTATTTAAATCTATTTCAACGAATATTCATATAAAATATTATGATTATCAGTCTATTGATTATCTGCACTTCCCCATGGATATTAATTTAGGTGATTGCGGAAAATGAAATGCGAATGAAAATTGTATAATATAATAGTATTTTGGTTTCTGGTCGCGACTTTTTTAAAGCGGATAATAAAATCTTTTTTGATTTTTAGAATATTTGGGTGCTCCTTATGTCTTTCAAGCGCTGCTACATTATAAAAGACAAGACGTTTTGAACAATTAATAATATTTATTTGCTAATATTAATCATTAACTTAATTAACTACCTCCTAACATTGTCAGGCAGATGAATTATTAGCTAAGAATACTCGCGATAAAGTCACCATTTTAACAAAAAATATCGGCTGTCTGTAAAGTCGGTTTACTGACGATAGTTGAACGTGACAACGTCAACAACAACAACAACAATAATAATAAAATGCGAGGTAACGCTGGTACTTGTAACGGTACTTGGTAACGCATGAGTCATGTTTTTTTGTACGTGCAGCCGGCTATTAAATTATAAGACGTTATCACGTCAAAAAAACTACATCAAAATTGGTTCATCCATTTAGGAGCTAGGATGCCACAGACCTAACACATTAAACTTATAACACCTCTGTTTGAGTCGGGGGTTAAAAAAAAAGGATAGAAATATAACTACACAAGATATTATGTGGTATGATTAAGCCTCTTATGCATATTATGGTATTTTTTTTTTTCTAAATTATCACCCTAAATCGAGTAATACACCTACTATTAAATAAAAAAAATCGGTTGTCTGTAAAGTTGGTTTACTGACGATGGTTGAACGTGACAACGTCATAAGAAATGAGTCATGTTTAGCGAGGTAACGCCGGTAACGCCGCATGAGTCATGTTTTTTCGTGCGTGCAGCCGGCTCCATCGAATTATATAAAATTTAAATTATAAAATATAAAAATTATATATATAAAACAACCTCCTGGTATTGCAGATGCCTTTGCTAGAGGTTCCTTAACGCTAGTTAATCACTATCAATCTAAGGGATAAAATTTAATTTACTAAAAACAACATTAATCATATTTTTATAAAATGTGTAGGTAACTATACCATAAATCCTATCTTTTCCCAGGAAATTTCATTCCCAAATTTGCACAGGAGAGAAATTATTACCGGGAATAAAAGATTAAAGAGAATACAGATTACAATAGAATTGAATGCTGGTATTAAAATTTTGCGCCGAAAAACAGAAAGACAGTTAAATATGATTTGAGGATATAATATGTTATTCTTTATCTTTTTTTTTATGGAATAGACCTGTCCGTTAGGCAAAGAAACAGTGCGTATCTTGGCCACTCAGAAACGAACAGTACATGTTTCTAAAAACCATAATGTAATTCCCACCTCTTCCAAACTACATGACATTAATAATAAAAATAATATTCTTTATTTCCGAGAAATTGGTGTACAGTTTGTATTTTCCTATTCGGGGAATGTTTTCCCCAACCGCAGGCTTAGCAAGATCACCGCGTAGAAATTATTTCTGGGCAAGAATAGACAAATCGTTTCGTAGCAGAATAGTTCTGAATCCAAGGAAGCAAGGTCGTCAATAGCAGTCAACATTTCTTAGCAGTCATATTTTTTTATGTCTACATCTAACAGAACGGAGAGAAACTGTTTTCTTGGACCGCCATTTTGAAGACTATTTGACATTTTACGAAGAAACTTTTCTACACGTAGCTGTCAAAACATTAAATGGTTTTCGTGGGAGTTCGTGTGAGGTCGTGCTTGATCGTCGATGGGAGAAAAGCAATGTTCTCCCCTTCCAACGAAGTTGCTTCGATCTAGCTGCCTTACAATAAAAACTATTTTGCTATGAACAGCATTTATGTTTCTACTATGTGTCATTTGGTCTATTCTCGCGTAGAATAGACTCATTTCTAGGGCGGTTATGGTAAGCCTGCTGATGACGATAATGATGATATAAGATTCCCCTCCATAATTCAAAGCTTTATGTCCATAGGAGCACTCAAGGGGCTTATTGTTACCCAATATAACGGCGTTTTATTGCAATTTTGATAAGCCCTTAAATGGATGTGAGTGCCTTTTATACTAAATACGTTATTTTATTGTCTTATACTTTAAACGAGCAAATCTTGTAAATATAAATGGAATCTCGGAAACGGAGTTCTAGGGAAGAAAAATCGATTTAACTAGGTCTTTAACATTTTTAAGTTATATATTATATGTTTTTTTTTTTTCAACGCGTAATGTTAAATCCGGTAGGCGGCTTGGTTAGCATCGGAGTTGGAGAATTGGTGGCTCGGGTTCGAATCCCGGTAAGGCGAATATTTTTGTGATTCAATTTCTCTTAAAAATGTTTATTTGTTTTTAGCGTTGGAACAATAGAAAATGTTATATTCAAGTCTGGTTGGGACAGTGCAGGCTGATCACATTGTCTGACTAGAAAGATGATCCATGCGTCGGAAAGATGTAAAAAGTCCTGCGCCTGATCTCTCGCCAGTCGTGTCAGTCATCCGTCCCACAGGGTTACGAGAGTAAAAGAAACGAAACGAAAGTGCTCTTGTGTACTGCTGCTAGGCTGCCGGGGTGGAAAAGCCTGATCTTTTCCACATTGAGAGAAGCAAGCGCCCTTAGGGCATTAGTGTTTTTTTACTAACCATGTTTAAGAACCGTTAATGTCAACGTGAAAAAATATGAAATACGACCAAAATTATTTATTGAAATTTTTAATGCACGACAAATGAGTGACATTAAATTAGTAAGAGGCTCTAAATTATCTCTATGATTACGCGAGAAGCCCAAATCCCTCAGAACATGATTGTATTTTGCAATTAGTTGCATGATAATGATGATGTATTCATATAAAGGCGTTTTTGAAACCAAGGCAATATTAACCAGGTTCAGTTGTTCAGAAATTTCGATCTAACATCGGTGTGGAGTTTCAAAGTGTTGACAAGAGACGCGAGGTATAAGCGAAAATATTTTTTTGCCGTTTTCTAGCTATAAGCAATTTTTTTTTTTCAATTTTGCACCTTAGGCCATAATAATAAGATCGAATATACAGGTATAAATACGCAAAGCGAAAACTTTCAGTACAGTTTTACGAGAATTGTGCGAACAGAGGAGTATGACATTTGGCACAGTTCAAGTTTATGTGGAGGAAGAATTGCAGAAAGTTGATATTAAATTAATAAAAATAACAACTACACACACTACCACAGATTATTAACTCACACTGCCGTGCGTTTACAATTTCGTTACACGATTATAGATAAGAACCATCTCGATCACGTCAGATCGAGATGCTGACGATGATGAATTCATAGCTACAATTCATCATCAGCAGCTCGCTCACTGCTAGACAATTCGGGGTCACCCATTTCTAAAAAGGTTTTTTCAAGCTTCAAGTTACTTCTTTTTTAAGAATCGCTATGCATATAACTTGAACCAAGCGCGCAAACTTCGAAGCTATCTACTTTAATATGCTTTCTATTGCAGGAATAGATTTTTTATAAGGCAATTGAAGCTCTGAGAAGTTATTTTTAGACTCGATATTGCATATAATGGGGCCACACAAAGTGGAAATTGTTGTATAATTAAACGTTGGTGTAGCCGTGACTAGATGTTGTCCCGCAGGAACCGTACATTTTGCTACGATAAAAAGTAGCCTTTGTCATAATCTGGAGTCTAAACTACTATGCATCGTACTAATATTAAAAGTTTGAAAGTTTGTGAGGACGGACGCGCTGAACCACTGAGCCACGACCTCTGTGGCTCAGTGGTTCAGCGCGTTGGTGCTCAAGCCGGGGGTCGCGGGTTCGAATCCCGCCGAAGGAATAAATAAGTTTTTCTGTGTTCCTGGGTCATGGATGTGTATTAAATATGTGTATAATATAATAAAAATCTTAAATATATGTATAGTATAAAAGTATTAAATATACTTCCCGTTTTCTGGTACCTGTAACACAAGTTCTTCGGATACTTAGCACGGGGCCGGATTGACGTGGTGTGAAGCGTCCATAGATATTTATTTATTTTATTTATTTATTTATTACGGATGGATGTATTGATGGTTGAATAGATGTTGCTACTCTTTCACGAAAAAACTACGGAACGGGTTTCGATGAAATTTGGTATGGCAGTAGCCTCTGGATTAAACATAGGCTACTTTTAGTCCCGAAAAAGTACAGTACTCCCATAGGATACCCGATACTATATTTACGCGGGCGGAGCCGCGGGAGAAAGTTAGTAATATAAAATACCACCAATTTAAATAATACTTACCGTGCCATAAGGAAATATAATAATGACAGTATTAATCTCGTATTTCATCTTTTTGATTACGGTTAGATTAAGTAGGTAAAGATCTGAACAGAAGTTTTTCAGTTACACCAAATTCCCAGGGACAGTTCCCATTCGACAATAAAACTTAACCTGTGCAACCTTTTGCCGAATTCTATAGCCCGTGATAGCTTAACCCGGGATCGAATCCTGATCCTCTGTCGTTTATCATCCCCTTTTTTATGCCCTTTTAATAAAATTTCAAACATTTTTACGAGATTCGGATTAAAGACCCTAAAATGGCGACGATGACGTCATAAGTGGTTTTTTGTCGTTTGTCAAAATGGTGGAAAAAAATATTCCGTTCAGATCTGAACAAATCTGTATTGATCTAAATGTAAATAAAAACAGTAATAGTCCTACTTCTTTTCTATTATAAATGTGAAAGTTTGCGTGGATGGATGTTTGTAACTGTCACGCAAAAACTACTGAACGTATTTCGATGACATTTTGCTAAGCTACTAATAGCTTAGGCTCTGAATTAAAACATGGGCTACTTTTTATCCCGAAGAAGTATAGTATACTATATTGGGCGGAGTCGCGGGAGAAAGCTAGTTCCTCACTAAATTCAGCCGTCCTAATTAGGATCCTAAAAATAAAGCTGATTAGTATTTAGTGAGTCAGAAACCACTTTTTCCGATTTAGGATGGCTATTATAGGATCCCTATTCCTAGATCGGTCTTGAGATCTCCGTGGCCTAGTGGGTAGACCGTTTGATTCGCGCTCGCGGGAGTGCAGGTTCGATTCCCAGGTTGTGACGTGTACCAATAACACCTTTTCAGATCTCAAGTCATTATACGGACGCTCTAACCGTAAAACATCGTGAGGATATCCGCACATGGTTGGTTGACCCCAGACGTATTGACCAGTCACTCCACTGGACTAGGCTGACTGTGTTGTGAGAATGCCGTATGTGCTTGGGCATCCATACGACATTTAAAAACCAACTGTCCCAGGCCCTACAGTATTTCAAGAGTGGTTACCTCGCTCGAAGAATACTGCATAGATCATTCAATAACGGATGAAAAGGCCTTTATATAGATCTTGTACGTCCTTAAAAGAAATACTGAAAAGTACACTTCACTACACTTCCTAATGACAGCCGAAAGAAAAGTGTTCAACTCATGTGCTCTACCTTGCCTTACGTATGGGTGGAAAATTTGGGCATTGACCTAGAAAGAAAGAAAAATACAAACACAAATAGAACAAGAAATAAAATAAGAAAATATAAAAGAAGAGAATAAGATATTAAAATATGCACAATAATTACTGGCTATAAAAACTTCTTCTTAAACTTAGAACGTGTCAGAGTGCAATGGAAATGGCGACAAAGAGCAGAAGAAATTAGACAAACAACAAAAGTAGAGAACTTAATAAGGAAAATAAGACAGCATTAATGTCGTTGGGCAGGACACAGGACAAGGAAAAGCAAAACAAAATGAACACAAATTTTAACAGAATTACAACAATGGCAGATGACATCAGAAAGATTGGAGAAGCAGCATGGAGAAGGCAAGCGAAGAATAGCCATAAATGGAAACAGATGGAAGGGACGCACAAGACACGCTGATCACTAAACCGGGAAATCTATTGTGATAATGACTTTTAGATGTAAAGTTTCTATTGTTTTGTATTGTTTAGTATCAGCGATAAAGGTTAAATAATAGATTATAGCATCCTAACTCCCTAAATGCTAATCGCCCGTGGGATACTGTATCAACTGGGGGTAAAGCCGCGGGAAAGAGTTAGTATATACTATAATGCCACAAATGTAAATGTCCTACCTTGCAATAACGAAATACAATGATTAATTTCGTTGAATTACATCATTTTGTTTACATTAAAATGTTATACATCTGAACAGATTATGAAGAGTGATCTTTGAAACCGTATCTATGATTTTTTTCAATGAAATAGACCGGTCTATTTCATAATAAACGAGCGCCTGCTCGTAAGGAATTGCCGACGCCCAGGTAAATGCAACTGCGTTTCCGGTCTTTTCACCTTCATTACCCACATTCACCTTAAACACACAGCAATCGTTATTTTGAGCGGGTGTCTATAAGCCCGCGAGCTCCGGCGCTTAAGCCTGAGGTCGCGGGTTCGAATCCCGCCGAAGGGACAAAAAGTTTTTCTGTGATCTTGGATGTGTAGTATAGTAAAAATCTGAAATATATGTAAAGTATAACAGTAATTAATATATTTCCTTTCCACAGATACCAGAGTATCTGTGATAGCTCTTGTATACTTGATACAGGACCAGATTGACGGGGCGTGGAAGCGTCCATAGACTTTATTATTTATCCGGTGGGTTTATCGCTATTATTATACTGACAGACTCCGTGGTCCAATGGTTAAGAGCTCGGCTCTCGACTTGGAGGTCGTGGGTACGTATCCCGCGTTGGAACAATCGTTGGAAAGTTGGAACAAGTCTGGTTAGGACAATGCAGGCTGATCACCAGATTGTCTGACAAAAAAAAAAGTGTGTCAGCTCCGACGCACGACTGGAGTTTACTCTAAAAAGTAAAACACGTCCCTCAGAAGGAACAAAAACTTTAGCGATCGATTTGAGTTCAAAAATTCGCGCCATGTGAAAAAAAGTGACAGGTGCGCAGAATAGGTTGCGCACGAAAACGTAACGCTGTCATTCGTTCAGTAGATGTTACTGCTCATATTTTTTCCATAGCGGGGGCCTTATATGAAAATCGATTCTTAAGGAGTAAACTCCAAAAGATGATCCACGCGTCGGATGGGCATGTAAGAAGTCGGATCTGATCTCTCGCCAGTCGGGTCGGTTATCCGTCCCACCAGGTTTCGAGAGTAAAAGGAGGAGATAGTGCTCTTGTCGACTGCGCACACACTTGGACACTATAAAATAACTCATGCGTAGCTCAATGAATGCGGCTACCGTCACCGAAAGCGGTGTGTGGAGCTATTATTATTGAACTAACATAAAGATACCATGAGATTTATTGTTTTCCCATTGTTAACAGAGGGTGGGATGTGGAAAAATGTCGTTTTCGTGAACCGTTTCGAATCTTTAGTTAGAATTTAAATAAATGAATCTGCGACGGGCGAACCTCGTAAAACTGTCAACGCATTGTGCATTTATCGACTGTTGATTGTATAGTACCGCCAGTCGATAATACGATAAAACGTACAGCACTAGTGATGAATGTGTATAATATTGTAATTTAACGCTTTAAAATAAGTTTATTCCGTTTATTTTTCTAATACATTTCATGATATTGAGTGTCGAATGTCGATGAAATGTACATCACTATAATAATTATTGTTGTTAGTAATTAATATGATATTAATATTTTGTAAATTAACGTTTTCAATTTACTTCCATATCTTATACTTTAAACGAGCAAATCTTGTATATAATATATAATCGGAATCTCGGAAACGGCTGCAAGTATTTCCATGAAATTTAGTATGCAGAGAGTTTTGAGGAGAAATCGATCTAGCTAGGTCTTAATCTTGAGAAACTGCGCATTTTAAATTTGAAATTGGTGATTTCAATTCCTTAATGTCAAATCCTGTTGGCCGCTTGTTTGGCGTTGGACTTTTTGCGTTGTTGGCAAATTTGTGTCTCGGGTTCGAATCCCGGTCAGACGAATATTTTTGTGATTCTTTTTCTTTAATAATTTTTTATTTACTTTGCATTATTTTATCTCCCAGTTCATTAGTCTAATAATATCGATATTGTTTTTCAAGATTGAACGAAGAAAAAAAAGTAACGAACCAACGAAATTAAAATTTATTTTTAAAACTTCGAATAAATGCGAATCCGACAATTCAAAACTCGAAGTAAAATGTGTTGCTTTGTCAATTTTGAACCTTAAGCCATTGACATAAGGTCATAGTAAACCGGAAATATACAACAAGACGCATGCGTATTAATTAAATTTCAGTGACATAATGTCGCTCAAATGTGGAATTTTATTACGTATATGTTCTTTAATTGCATACAATTGAAACTGGTTCCGTACTTTATTTTGTGTTAAAATTATCGTCCGGAGAAAAATCGCAGCCTTTCAGAAAAACAGCGTGAAATAACGCTCGTGAGTGAGGTAACCGGGGGAGGCCCAAGGGTGGTGAGGGGCTTGTACCATGAATGCACTTTTCACTCTGGTGTCCATAGCAAAATGTATATGGAAGAATAGCTAAGCATCAGCGATCTGTCTGCACATTTCCCCGTCTTCATCTCTTCTAGTAAGTAGTAACTTAATATTAAAATGTGAGTTTGTTAGTTTGGTAGTTACGCTGTCACGTAAAAAATACTAAACGCATCATCATGAAATTTGGTACAGTATACGGTTATGAACATAGGCTACTTTTATCGCGGCAAAACATACGGTTTCCGCGGGAATTTTGCGCGCACGAAGTCTCGGGCAACCTCTCTCTATACACCAACGGCAAAACGGAGAAGAGTTACTTTTAAAAGGCCAAAAGTACATGTGACGGTAGTTACTATCAGGCTATTAGTTGCTCGTTTTCCAGTACAGAAATCTTTAGAGTAGAATTCCGTTTTACAATCCGCCTAACGTACCCTGCCTAGGCTACGAGTTCAACTTTTAGCTGAGCCACACTCGACTTAAGGAAGCCCTTAAAAAAGTAATTTGAACCTCGTAGGAATTAAAGGGCAGCGCGAAACCTCAATTACAGAGTTTCTTACTTACAGAGTTACGCGCCACTCGACAAACGAGTTTACGCGCCACTCGACAAACACGAGAACTCGGTAAACTCGACAAACTCGAGAACTCGGTAAACTCGATAACTCGATAAACTTGACAAGCGCGACAATTCGATAACTTGATATAGGCATATATCGATACAATGTCACAACACTAAGTGGACATCAATAGTATTTACCATGTTCCGTGTGGCTGCCACAGCCTCGCAGGAAACCGGCGTAAAATAACTAATAACACGTATAAATAAAATTGAAGTGTCTGCTAGCGAAAGCACACACCGTACGGTGTGTGCTACTTATAGTAAATTATGTATTCTTTTTAAATTGTCTGTCCGTCTGTCTGTCTGTTTGTTCCGGCTAATTTCTGTTATGGCAGGACCAATTCTCACGGGACTTTCGCCGGCAGATAGCTGATGTTATAAGGTTTAACCTAGATTACTTTTATCACAGGGTTCCGTTTAGAAAATAGGGTCCGTTTCGTTCCGTAAGTTGCGAGCATCAGCGGGCACCGGCTACATATAAAAAGATAGTTTTATCGATATGGCGCAACACTATTAATTCCAAATGCTTTCAGCTTAAATCACACGCAAGCATAAAAGTTAAGCGCGTATTCCACCTCACTAAATTCAGACGTCCTAAATGATTCAGTAACTAAATTCAGTCAAGCGAAACGGAATTTGGGAATTTAGGCTCCTAATAGCCATCCTGAATCTGAAGGAGTGGTTTTTAGGATCCTGATTAGTTCGTCTGAATTTAGTGAGGAACTAGCTTTTTACAATATACTATTAGGTATTCCACGGGACCACTGAACTCCTTCGGGATAAAAAGTAGCTTATGTTCTAATAAAGAGCCTAAACTACTGCCGTGTTGAATTTCATCGAAATCCGTTGAGTAGTTTTTGCGTGAAAGAGTAACAAACATACATCGTCACAAACATTCACATTTACAATAGTAGCAGGATACCGCACATTCATAGTGAGTAAAATCAGTTTTTTTTTTTTCCTATATTTATTGGATTTATCATCAACCATTAGAATAAAGGGAATTGGGTTGGCAATTTATTAGCGGGGAGATATTGGTTTCTCCACAATGGCTTTTAGAATTATATTGCCTTTATCGAATGTTATATAACTCTTGTAATCGTATATTATACTCCTCAGCTGGGTGTCGCCCGCGACATCGTACGAGCAAACGGAAACCGAACATTGTGCCACAATAAAAAGTAGCGTCCTTCCCCTGCGTGGTCTAATATAATGTGTCTGTGCCGAATTTCATCGAAATAGGTCCTGTAGTTACGGAGCCCATCTACGCAAACAAAGTTTTCCTCTTTATAATATTACTAGCTTTTTCACGCGACTTTGTCCGCCCCCTGCGAGGGCGCAATGTGGATCCACCGCAGGTATTTCGAAGAACCATTTTTAACGGATTTCACATAATAACCGCTTGACAAAATTCAACGTAATCCGACCAGTTGTTGATATTTCACTACAGAAACTTTGGACTCCCATTTCACCCTTTTAGGGGACGAATTTAAACTATGAAAAAAAAAAAAAAATACTCAATATTTTCTAGTTATTTCCGCGAATATAGAATTTCATGGAAATCGGGTCAGATTTTAATTTTTTTTCATACTATCTTTCAAGTTTCAAGTTTCAACCCATATTTTACACCCGCAAAGGATGAATTCTAACAAACCCTGAAACACTTATCTAATGAAATGTATTTAAGAGCACGAATCTCAATTTTCATCGACATCGGTGCAGACTGCAAGGTTCTCCATTCAAATGTTCAACCCCTATTTCACCACTTTAGGGGCGTAATTTTTCAAAATCCCTTCTTAGTGCGCGTCTACATTTTAAATTAAAACTACCGTCCAAATTACACGATTCTATTATTAGCGGTTTCGGGTGTGCGAGCGTCTCTACGTCAGTCGGTCAGTGGGGGACATCTTCTTTTATATATAGTATAGAAGTAAACATAATTTTGTATGATTTTATTTGTGTATGTTAGACGTGTTACACTCATAAAGATACAGGGATGGATTACACCTTGGGAATGGGCATTAGGCTACTTTTAATCGCGGCAATTTTTAATAACAACATAGTTTATTAACTAAGATAAATTAGTTTTAATTTTCACATAAAAAAAAAATATATGCAGGCTTCGTAATCGTTTGACACTTATCCAGAACATAGAAATATTAGTGGTGTACCCGAGACGTGAGAATAAGTCGATATCCCAACTTGAGGAAAAACAATGATGTCCCTCAAGTTCGATAAACTTTTCCTACCCGCATAATCCAGGACTTAGCCCAAGTCTCTTCGATCGAGCTTATCTTCTGTCATCGGCCAATCGTTCGATTTAGACTACGTTTCTTTTCTTTTTCTGTAGACGTATTGTTTTAATTAATGGTAATAATAAACATGAGTGTTACTTTTTATTTGTGAACAACAACTGCCATTTTTGTAAAAAAAAAACAAAAAAAACTATAACCTGTTTAGGTAAATTATGTAGCCTGTGTTGTCTATTATTACGAATCTATTGACACCTCATTCATTAAAATCGGACCAGTAGTTTAGGCGCTACGGCGGAACAAACATATATAGGCTGCCAAAATCATTAGCCCTTTTGGCTTTCCGCAGTCGGATAAAAAGGTAAAATTGTTTTGAGATTTTGGTCACTTTTCTAGTATTAGAGTCTCAATAAAAATCATTTCTAAATCCAAAAAAAAAAAAAAAATACGAACAGGCATCTTAAACTTTTCCAAATTTTCAAATGAAATATGTTTCATTCATTTAGAACGGCGCATTGTGTACTGTGCAAAAAGTACCTGAGAAACCGAGCCTTGATCGGATTTCTGATAAATAAAAAATATATATAATTCGAGTCCACCACATTCCGAAACAAAGCAAAAGTTATACATACGTCATACGCATACCAAACTGTCAATCGCACTGACATAATGGTGTCGAAATTATTGATATATTGATGCACGACGCCAGAAAAAACATTAATAACTTAAAAATTTCCCAAGGAAACCTAGCTAGATCGACTTTTCTCCAACTCCCTGCATAGTAAATTTCATGGTAATACTTGTAACCTATTTCGAAAAACCGCTTATATATATATATATATATATAAAAGATTGTCCCGTTTAAAGTATAAGATAACTCTTGTTCGAAAAATATTTCATTACTTTGAATATTCTAATCATCCTTGGACTTCAAAGGAGAAAAAAAACCCATTTCGAACGTTAACATTTGGGGGATTAAAAATTGCCAATAATAAGTCTAACGGTTGACAGATGACGTCAATATACAAGGGACAGGTAAAAAGATTTAGGGCTGTGAGGTGTCGATGAAAAATATCGATAAAAATCGATCCAAAATACGTCGACTATATTGGATAGATACTTAATATTCCAAGGGCCTGTATCACAATGTACTGAAACGTGTCAGATAGCCCTGTCACTCGATATAAAATAATCAGAAATAAAACTTCTGAATAAGCTATCCGACACTAGAAGATTGTAAAACAAGTCCATAAATAAGTTCGTCTGCAGCTTAAACGCGAAAGAAGTTTTTTTATCCACTAAATAATACACATCTACGTTTTTCTAATTCAAAGTTCCTTCTGTTTTAAATGAAAAATTTCGCTTTCGCGTTGCATTGACTCTAAATTACTCCGAAACTGAAAAGTTTTCGCTAAAAATGAAAAAATAAATCGAAGTTGCAATTCACAAACATTACGATATAATCGCAAAAGAAATCTGCCAACGGGTTATTTGTTTTTTCAATTTTGTATGTAGATTTCTGATAAGGCTTGTTTGTATAGTTAATTAAGTGAACGAACTTTTAATTATTATTGAATGTTATTTACACAAGTGTGTTATGTTGAGTAGAAAAAGGGGTCGTTTTGAATAGAGATCTTATCGTTCGTATTTTCAGAATATGTTTTGTTTTATGCAAATTAGTATAAATGAACGGGTCCATACGTATCAAGATGAAATGTTATTCAACTTTTCTTTAACATAAACCCCTTTAAATTGAGTACTTTTTTGCTAGCACACAAAATATTGGAACCTATTTGAAAAAAGGGCCACAATACTTGATATATCAGGCTTATAAGTCTGATCGTGGGCAAGTTTGTATGGACAAATATACATTCTTTCGCATTTATAATCTACCAGATGTTGCATGCGACTTCGTGCGCGCTAAAAGAAAACTCTCAGGAACCGTACATTTTGTCGCAATAATATAAAGATCAAGTGTTATGAAGAGGAAAGGATAGTTTGTATGTTTGTTTGCATTGAATAGGCTCCGAAACTACTGGATCGATTTTGATGAACTTTGACACATATATAGATTAGACCACGAGGAAGGACATAGGCAACTTTTTATCGCGTCAAAATGTACGGTTACTTCGAGTTTTCTTAAAGCGCGCACGAAGTCGCGGAAGACATCTGGTATTTTATAAATGCGATGTTGTCTGGATTAATACAAAGGCTACTTTTATCCAAAAATACATATATTGTTCCCGTGGAATACGCAGACCTCACATTGAGTTTCAGATTCACAAATTCATATGTTTTCCATAGATATAAATTTCATAACATATTCTCAACCACCACCCTATTTAGCAAGCAATTTTATTGGAAATTTAATTTGAATTGACACATGCTAATGGTACACAGCTAATAACAATTACATACTATTGATCGTTTAACAAGAACATCACTAGGTCGACATTCATCGACAGTGGAACGACACTAGCGTTCATAAATCAACTTCCGTTACGTCTTAATACAATAAGTGACGTGCGCAAACAAGGATATCGACATTTTACCCGGGAATCACGGAAATATATCTTCTGCGGTTACCGTACATTTTGCCAGGAGCAAAAGTAGCCTATATTCTAATTTGGAATGAATTTTGGAATGCAGAATAGTTAGAGTCTAGTCAATATGGGATGTGTACATATTGTACGGGTCCCGTGGGATAGCCTTTATTCTATTACTGTTTACTACATTCATTAATTTTTATAGTTGTCAGCTGTAGTGCTTGTAGTGAGTTTTACGAGAAAACTTGTTAACTAAAAGTTTACATGCAAACTTACGTTCTGTTGAGTTATTTTAATATGACTTTATAAATTCAACTTCAAACTTAAGATAGTGCTTGAAAATTTTACATTCATTAAACTTTACATTCATATTATTGTATTTATTAAAAATATCTATTTCAAATTAGTTTTAAAATACGTTGAAGTAATAATTTACTGCAGCATTACTTTTAACAGATTACATAATAATTTAAATAGATATAAAATTGCAACTTAAACGGATTTCGTGAACGCAAACAACGTCGCGTGTACAAGTTAGTAACAAATATTTTTGTTTTTATTTTTCGTCAAAGTAAATCACGTGGAACGATACTTATATATACTCCTTCATAATCAAACTGTCAATATCTTATAAATATTTACGAATTCACGTATTCGCTGTGTATGTGTGTTATGACATATTATTATGGAATATAAAAAAGTAACAGAGTTAGGTAATTTGGTGATGTTTATAAAATAATATGACGCTTTACAAAAGCCAGAGGTTTTTGGAGTTAATCTGTATGTATGATACTCGCATTACCCACAAACTAGTGAACGGTTTTAAATACTATTGTGAGTTTTATTCTTCAAGTATAAATACATGTAATACATAGAATAATATAATATTAATTAATTATTAAATTTCATTGCAATATTTAGTCGCAATGTATAATGTATATATATATATATATATATATATAGCGATATTTTTGATAAACCAAGTTTACGCGGACAACAAAGTCACATACAAAATGTAGTCTCGATATCGATAATGATATAAATTTTATGACTGAATATTTTATCGATAATCGATGGGGCACAGCACTATCGCGATAAATCATGGAGACATACGCCCTATCTGTGAGTTTAATACGATCGTGGGGGAGGATCGGGGGTGGTATAGGCCAGGAGCAGACGGAAGTTTTTACGTTATAGACTAGGAGCCGACGGAATTTTTTATGTTATAGGCCAGGAGCCGACGGAAGTTTTTACGTTATAATCTGAGAGCTCATGGAAGTTCCTGCGTTATAGGCCAGGAGCCGACGGAAGTTTCTTCTTTATAGGCCGAGAGCTCACGGAAGTTCTTGCGGTATAGGCCATGAGCAGACGGAAGTTTTTACGTAATAGGCTGAGAGCTCACGGAAGTTCTTACGCTATAGGTCAGGAGCCGACGGAAGTATTTGCGTTATGGGCCAGGAGCCGACGGAAGTTTCAGCGTTATAGTCCGAGAGCTCACGGAAGTTCTTTCGCTATAGGTCAGGAGCCGACGGAAGTTTTTACGTAATAGACCGAAAGCTCACGGAACTGTAAAGAGAGTAGACGAGACACGCTTCAGCTTTATTTGTCTACAACAAAATATAAAAGTTTTCAATATTGATAGACCGAGAGACGGCGGGAAATGCGGGAAATTTAGCGTTATTTTTTAATGTAGGCAAAACGGAAGAGACCTTAAAGTTGATTATTTATTGAGGCAATTTTTAACTGGATTTTACGGGTACCTATTTCGAAATCGTAATAAAGTGTTGAGGTACTTGCGTTGTTTTTAATTCTTCATTTTAAAGAAATGTAAAATATATTATATGTCTTCTACTGTTCAGCTTTTTCTGTTGACTTTGCCAAAAAAGCTTGTTAAGTTTCATAAGGAAATAAAATTTTTTCATTTCATTTCAAAATAATATGTCAAATGCTGATATCTCAGAAGGTCAATTTTGCTAATTAAATCATACAATAAACTAGTTTCGATGCAGTCTCGATGTGTTAAAACTGCAAAACGGTATTCTCATAAACGTCAAACCAACGTCAAACGCGTTTTGATTGGTCCAAACTCCAAAGTCAGTTTATGATATCATGACGATTCATTTATAACTAATTGAAAGTAAATTGAAGGTCGATACGAGAATTGGGGTTAAGTCTTAGATATAGGTCAAGAGCCAGTAGACAATTTTTAACAATATATTGTAGAATAGACAAAGAGCTTAAGAATTGTTTATACGACCTTTTTCCTCATAATACCGGGAACTTTTTATGATATTGATATTATTATTTCATCTGTGAATGTTATTATTTGTATAATGGTATAATGGGGTTCGACATCATTGAATTTGCCAAGGTTCGATTCCATATTTGGATTTTATAACTTTTTTATTGAGGAAAATGTACCGATTTTTTCAAGTAAAAATAAGAGTATAATGTCGTAATATTTGATAGAAGATTTTTATTACCAATATTTTCGACGGAACCGATTATTTAATTTTTTCTTTGCCTTTGTCAACGTCAAAATCAGATTACTTTTTAAATTTTCACTCACGTCAGCACAATAGGCTAGACTAGCGTTTCTCAACCATTTTAATGTCGCGACCCACGAAAAAGCCAAAAAGTTAAGTAAAGAGTCTTGCGACCCCGTCACCATAAAACTATAATAATAATATGGCGCGCTATTTTCATCAGCTATACGTTATATTCGCTTTCACTGGCTCGAACGTTCGAACGATTTCTTCGACGTTCGAACGACGACGAGGATTCGTTCGAACAACGAATCTTTTGTATCGAACGAAAATTTATTTATTATTTTTCAACAGACTGCGACCCCCTTTCAAAACAAACTCGACCCCCCGCTTGAGAAACGATGGGCTAGACGACTGAATTTTTATTGCATACCTGAATAGTACTCTTAAATATGAGTAAGTTCTCAGAAGAAATAGTATAATAAAAATTAATATTTTCATGGGTACAGCGATTTGTATACAGAATTTTGTAAGTTACGTGAAAACGCTTTAATGCAAGAGTCAATCGAAATCAAAATACAATAAAAAGTAGCTTATGTGATAATCCAGAGTTGGAACGTAAACAGAGTTCAAAAGTTTTTGTGTAAGGAGAAACAAACATCCATCCTCACAAACTTTTACATTTACAATAGTAGTTACATCTGTGTCTATTCTACTAAAGTCATCAAAATAACAGCAAAATAAACTTAAAAGTGCTTTCACGGAATTCAATGGAAAATGGATAGGTACTAGATTCGAATTCACTCGATCGTAAGCTCGAAATCACTGAAACAAAAGTCGAATCGAATTCACCCAGTGAACTCAGGTATTTTCCAAGGGAATATCGCCTTAGGCCCTTTTATTAGGGCCATTTGTAAATATTTGAGCGGAATCGACAACTTCCTGTAAAGATATTTGTTGTAACTTTTTCCCGATTTTTCCGAATTCTTTTTTAGTATTTGGATCTTACACTAAAGTATACATAATATTTGGAGTGATTTCTACTAGTTACTTCTACTCTATATCTATATAATGGGTTTTATTGTCTAACTAGCTACCCCGACACGCTGTTCTGTCTTAACTTTGAACGAGAATAAATAACTAACTTACTCTACCGACGGAACGAACATCAAATGTTAGACAGGTAGGAACTAGAGAGAGGATACTAGCTGTATTGGAAAATTTAACTGTTATTTTTGGTATTTTCCTTGCAATTTTTCCAATATTTCTCACCGTTTGAACCTTGTCTGACTTTCAACAATTATTTCAAGATCAAAATATGGCAAATCTCGTTCTCGGGTTTTAGCGAGACAATTGCAATTAAAAAAAATCGCAATATTCTTAAAAATAGACATATTTGGGGTTCTAGTCAGTTGTATCTCAGACTATTCTAGATTTATTAGCACCATCACCAAAGTTCACGGTGTTCAACTTCGAAAAATAAATTACTTGAATAGACTAACCTGTACGCCATTCGAATCTGCTCTCCGTTCTTGTACCAGATGAGCTGGGCTGGGGGGTTCCCACCTCTGCTCCTGCAGACCAGCTCCAGACTCTGCCCTCTTCTGACAGTTTCTCCTTCTGCATAGCCTTCGATGTAGGGCGCGCCCGGTGGATCTGTGGAGAAAAAGAGAGTTAGAATAGAATATGGGTCTCTAAAGAGGATTTAATAAACATAAAATAATGTCTGTTTGTAATTTCAAACTAATAGATTAAGAATAAAATCATATGATTAAAATATTCGGTACAAAAACAATTTTATTTTTAAATGTTTGTCTGTCTGTCCGGACCAGAGACGGGTAAACGCCCAGCAAATGCCCAAAACGCCCGGGCATTTACCCATCTATATAGATGGGTAAACGCCCAAAACACCCGATCGTTTACCCATCTCTGGTCCGGACCGATTTAGACCGGACATTCACTGCCAGACAGCGGATGTTATAAAGAGTAACTCAGGCTACTTTTATCTTAGGGTTCCGTTTCCATTAGTTCTTCCACGTAGGCAAGTTGCGAGTACCAGCTAGTGTTAAGTAATACTAGCTTTTGCCCGCGGCTCCGCTTGCTTAAATACAGTATCACACGGCAACACTGTATTTCTTCGAGATAAAAGTAGCCTATGTGTTAATCCAGAGCTTAAACTACTAGCATACCAAATTTCACCAAAATCTGTTCAGTAATTTTTGCGTACGAGTAACACCATCCACCCATCCGTCCATTCTCACAAACTTTCAGATTATAGTCCTAGGGTCAGAACAAACGAGCCACCGGCTACTGCCAAAATCATTACCCTTCCTTTTGGCTTCGCCGTAGTCGGGTAAAAATATGTCCTTTACCTAAACACGACAAATAATCTTTAATCATTAAAAAATACATTATAAACATGAAATCCTTTGTTTTGTAATTATTTTTCAAACTAATTCCTTGTAAAAAGTTTCACATTTTAAAATAATTCTTTGAAACCGCAGACTTTTAACCAAACAAAGTCTTTGCAAAGAACTGCCTTCGACTTCGCTATCAAATTGTCTATATATATAAAAGGCAAAGCAGATTGACTGATGTATCAACGCACAGGCCAAACCCTTAAGGCTAGAAATTTGAAATTTTGGACACGTATTTCTCATATAACGTAGGCATCCACTAAGGAAGGGTTTTTCAAAATTGGGTTGAATTTTGAAAAACAACCAGGGGGGTAAAATAGGTGATAAAAGTTTGTATGAAACTTTTTACTCCTTGGACATATTTGCATTCATACGTATTGAGTGTGGAAAAAATAATGAGTTTCGTATTTCAGCGTTTTCTAAAATTCAGCCCCTAGATGGGTAAATTGGGGGATGAAAGTATAAAAGTTAATTTCACGCGGGCGATGCCGCGGGCAATGAATGCTAGTCTTGGATGTAACAGCTACGAACCACATAAGGAAGCTCCGTAGTCGGAGTATGTGAACTGAACATCACTGGAGAACTTTAATTAAACTGAAAAATGTATTTTACCTACTGTTTTACCATCTCTATAATAAATAATATCTATGGACACTACCACACCACGTCAATCTGGTCCTGTACTCAGTATCCGAAGAACTTGTATCACAGGTGCCAGACAAAACAAATATATTTAAGATTTTTATTATACTATACATATATTAAATATACCATCCATGATTCGAATCCGCGACCTCCGGCCGAAGCGCCACCGCGCTAACCACTGAGCCACAGAGGTCTTCGTTACTAATATTTTATATTATTTGAATGTGAGTGTGTTTGTTCCGCTTTCACGTAAAAATTTACTGAACCCATGATCATGGGCACAGATATAGAGAAGACCACGGGAAAGGACATGGGCTACTTTTTATCGTGGGAAAATAAACGGTTGCCGGAGCCGCGGGGTTAGTTACTATTATAAATGTGTAAGTTTGTGAAGGTAGATGGCGTATGTTTGTGGCTCACAAACATTTTATCGCAGAAACTACTGAACGGATTTTGATGTTTGGTATGGTAGTAAATTAGGCTCTGGATTAATGACATAGACAAGACGTCTCGACGTTGAAGAGCCTAAGCTTTTTATCTTAAAATAACCTAACCAAGAGCATGTCACATGTCTAATATAAGAAGGGTTCCGTAACTATGAACGCGTAATATATATTTTTTAAATTAGGTTCTTCAAAAGTTACTGTCCGATTACGTTCAACCTAATTTTCTGTAAGATTGCAATTCTCTAAGTCTCATAGTTTAGAAATGCACGGGGGGGGGGCACCCACTTTCGAGACCGATTAGTCGAAAATGGTTGACTTTGTACAAAGTCATGTATGAAAGCCTTTATTTTATAATACCTAGTCAACGATATCACACACGATGGGGTATAATTTTTTTCCACCCCCACTTCACATGTATGGAGAGCCACCCCTAAAATTTTGTGATACCAAAACCGCGATGTACACACAGTCTTTAACTATACTCAATTTCATCCATTTATATTCATAACTAGCTGTTGCCCGCGGCTCTGCCCGCGTTAATAGTGTCCCACGGGAATACTGTACTTTTTCGGGATGAAAAGTAGTTTATGTTTTAATCCAGACTCTAAACTACTACCATACCAAATTTCATCTAGATCCGTTCAGTAGTTTTTGCGTGAAAGAGTAACAAATATCCATCCATCCTCACAAACTTTCACATTTATAAGGCGCGGACAGACATACAAACAGACGGACCGGCAGTGCGAAACTATAAGGGTTCCTTGAGTATTACGGAACCCTAAAATGCAGTGTCAGTATTTATGAGGGAATGTTTGACTGTCATTCAAGCCCAAAGGTCTGAATCGATTTCAATTCGAATTGGTAGGTAGAAGTTTAGGCTCTGGATTTACACATAGGCTACTTGTTGTTGACGCAAAATGTACGGTTCCCGCGCGATATACAGACTAGTCAACGAAGTTGCGAGCAACATTAAGTATCATATCATAAAAATAAAATAAAAACACGCTCACACGATTTTACAGAAATGAATCGAAGAAATGAAAAATATCTCTCCACTTTCATTTAATGATCCTTTGATAATGACATTTTCTTCACTTCTCCTAATTATTATTTTCTATTTTCAGATCAGACAGTAAAATAGTTTTATAGTTAATACCTTAAATAGTACTAGGCGAGTATAAATTGCCAAAGGTTAGTAACATAATTATTCTCATAACCAATTATAGGGCACTTAAAAGTTTAAAACGCGGTTAAGCCCATGTGCAAAATTAAATTATTTCTTGATATTAGATTGAGTATATTAAACTGCAAAATGGATATGAATTTAACTTTGACCGATAAACGAGCCTGTCGTGTCGCCTGATGGTAAGATACCTGCAACATGATTAGTTCCACTTGCGTTACGAGCCGGTCATATTAGCGGCATTTCACGCCTGTTACTGCGAGGCCGTGGTAGCTATCAAGTCTAAACTAGCTCGCAGAAGGTGATGATATTGACAATTATTATTATTAGTATTAACAAAAGGAGTTTTTTTTATTTACTTCATTGCCATTTCGAAAACTCAGTTTTTTCACGTCGGTTTTCTATGAGTCCCTGATATCTAGGTCACATGTGATGATCATAATTAAGGGGGTAATAAAGCTAATGAAGTAGGGTTATATTATGAAGGGTTATATATGGGTGTAAAATTTAATAGCAGTTATGAATATAATTACATGCGTACTTCTTGCGAGTTTATGTAGTCCCTAGTACTTCTTAACTGAAATCACGTTTGTCACGGTCTCAGAGACACCGGCGTGATATTTATAACGGGAAACGAGCAGATGGATCGCACTATGGTAAGCAATTACCGTCCCGAGCCGCCAATGGAAACACTTGTGAAATTGCAAGTTCGCTTTCGACCTTTTAACCACCCTTCGGATAAGAGCTTCTTTTACGTAACGTTTAAAAATACATTTATTCCGGCTTTTGTTAAGCCTGGAATATGAATATTTTTATTAAAATCTGTCTTTAATACTATTAGGGCCAGCTCACACCGAAACGAGACGCGATGCGACGCTGCATTTTCAAGATAGCGATTCAAAATTGAACTATATTTACTTCATACGTTTCACCGCGAGAGCGCGTTTGCAAAGAAACATGTATCTTTCTAATCGTCGTGTCTGGGTCTGACGCTTATTTGGATAAAACCTTTAGTATAACACTAAATTTATTACATAAAACAGAACCAACTCAACAATTCTTTACATTGGAAAATTCTGAACTAATTAGCAAAGTTAAGAGGTCAGTCACCCCGTGGTCAAAATTCCCCCATAATAATTCATAATTATAATTTTTAGTTTGGACTTTATAGGGATTCTTTTGCCTCTTAGTTAAAAAAGAAGTGTATGTTGTGACAGATTGAGAAACATCAACATATTGTAGCAAAACTATCACCCGATTCCTGAAAGGCTAATCAAATAGTTGATGAACTAACACGTTGTTCAGTTAACAAGCTTGTTAAATCGATTTGCGTTTCTGAAACGCCGATTAGTGAAAAATTTACAAGTCATTGATCATCTTGACATAACACATTTACGCCTTAAATAGCTTATCAGAAACCGAAAGCGTTTGACATGTCGTTTACCATAGGTTTGACATTAGTTTAGTTAACTAACACGTTGAACGACTGATCAAGCTTTTTGCGACTCAATTTACACATGACAAGAGATTTGACCGCTGATTAGTTAATTTTGACGTTGATTAGCCTTTCAGAAACCAGGGGTCAATCTATCAAACGCCAGGTAGGAGTTTTGCCGGGGAGTTCATTGGGTGACGTTGTGGAATTCGTATTTCTTCATAAATTTGTGTTATTTCGGTTCATAATGTAATAATGTAATAAGTAGAATATTAACCATTAAATATTCGTTGACGTGCACAAGTGTGGGAAAGTGGTACAACTTCAAAAAACGTGCTATTTTGTGTTTCCCGCCAAAACTCCCTAGGAACTTTCAGTAAAGCTTCTTTCTACCACTTTACTGAATCGATCTTCATAAATTTGTGTTATTTCGGTTCATAATGTGTAATATTGGTAGAATATTAACCATTAAATATTCGTTGACGTGCACAAGTGTGGGCAAGTGGTACAACTTCTAAAAACGTGCTATTTTGTGTGTTCCCGCCAAAACTCCCTAGGAACTTTCAGTAAAGCTTCTTTCTACCACTTTACTGAATCGACTGACATGACTCATGGACTGCACTGACTATTTATTTGGACCTTGACTAGACTTAAGACTTGACGATTTAGGAATACGATGTTGAAAATTGAAACGAAAGTTCTATTTCCCGTCTTTTTAACATGACATTGGCAAATGGTTATAAGCCGATGCCATATATAATTAAATAAAAATAATAATAAACGCCCGGTAGTGTGTGTTAAATATCTGAGGTAGTGTGTGTTGCTGATATTTTTAGTAATTTAATGAATTTCTAAGCATCTTATACTTTAAACGAGACGATCTTGTATATATATAATCGGTAACTCGACAACGGCTACAAGTTTTGACCTTGAGATTTAGTATGCAGGGAGTTTTGGGGGAGAAAAATCGATCTAGCTCTAGGTATTATCCCTTAGAAACTGCGCATTTTCAAGCTATATATGTTTTTTTATTTCGTCGTGCAACAATATATCGATGATTTCGACCCTCTTACGTCAGTCTGATTGGCAGCTCGGTATCAGTATATCGTACCTACGTATATTTTTGCATTGTTCGGAAATTCGGAATGTGGGGGGTTCGAATCCCCGGTAAGATAAATATATTTGTGATTCTTATTATTACTTTTATATTTTTTAAATTATTTTATCGTTCCACTAAAACACCGAGCAAATCTCGGTCACCCTGATATTTTTATAAAAATAATAGCTTCCTCCACATAAACTTTAACTGTGGCGAAATTCATACTCCTTCATTCGCACAATTCTCGTAAAACTGTACCGAAAGAATGCCTTTATACGAACTAGGTTTCATTGTTTATAAATATTTTTATTTTACATAGCCGCAGAAAATTAACACTTATGTTAGCTAGCTTAGAACTCTCGAGCTTTAGAACAAAAAGCTTATGCTTAGGTTTATATATATATTAGTACATACCACAAGTCTGTATTTCCTGGTAATATCCTATTCCGTTTCGCTATAACATATAACGTGCTTTAATATATATAGCACAAAGGTCATATAGTGAGCTGTGCATTACTATGTTGCAATAATTGGTGTGTTATGTTACTAATATATAATTATATTAGTAACATAACATACAAATAGTAGTGTGGGTAAGTACAGTGAAAGTCTGTTATAACGACATATTCAAATATATATACCGGGTGTTTTTCCAGTCAGTGCTCAAACTTTCAGGAGTGAATATACTCTTGAATATAAGCAACTTTTACTATGGGATCAACTTTCCTAATTGAAAAAAAAAAAACTCTGCTGTTTCCTACAAGATTCCAATTTGATTCAAGTGGATTAAAACAGTTTTATCACTAACACCGCAGCCTGCAGCTAACTCGGACGTGGTTTGCGATGGATCCGCTTCCACATTAGCCTTCAATTCTTCATTATCAACTTTGGTCTCCGGCCGTCCACGGGGCTTGTTCTGCAGGTCGAAATTTCCAGAACGAAAACGTTGGAACCAAAAACGCACTGTGCTCTCTTTTGCGACACCGCCGCCATACACATCATTAATCCTTCGAGCCGTTTCTGCAGCACTGGTGCCACGGTGGAACTCTTACTCGAAAATAATACGATATTTAAGTTTTCCATTTTGTAAACACAGTGACGCAGAGAAAAGACCAAAGAGGAAAAAACAAATGAATTACGGTTTTAGAAACACAAATACGTGAGTAAATAGCGGTATAAATTCGAAATTGGAATTCCTAACCAAAGAAGATATATTTGAGATCAAAGTGGCCGGTACAACAAAACGCCAATTTCATATGTAAGGACCTAATATTATATAGTCTATTTCGATAAGTTATTTACAAATAACAAATAGGTAAAATTAAAAGTTTTAAGTAACCCCGGCAATGTCAATCAGTGAGCGGGCTGATGATGATGAATTATTATTAAGAACACTCGATCATGTCAGCTTTCAAACAAAAAATAGATCAAAATCGGTTCATCCGTTTGGGAGCTACGATACCACACACCGACACACACACAGACAGACACGTGAAACTTATAACACCCCTCTGTTTTCTTCGGGGGCTAAAAACATTTTTCGGAGATTAAAATGGTACTGAAGAACGCTTGATTTGGCTTCAGAACGCCCTAAGGAAATATATATTTATAATATAATCTTATATATTCTAGAATATCTCAAAATACATAATACATCTCACATAAAAAACAGAGCATCTAATGGTAAGCCATTACCGGACCGACAATACCAGAGGGCAACAAGTGCGTTGCCTTTCACAAATAATACAACTCTTTTCTTAAAAGTTTTTATAAACAGAATTTTCTTGTACAAACCACTTTTCTCGGCGTCTGTACGCCTCAGGTCTTCATTAGCCTTTTCAAAGTGACTGATATCTCTGAGTGTACTTTTAGAATTGTGTATTCGACCAAAGAGGACGAAGAGAATACTTTGAAAAATATCTCTTTGCAACCCATTTTATACGAGCAAACGGGTCACCTGATGATAAGCAACTACCGTCGCCCATGGACACTCGCAACGTCAGAAGAGCTGCAGGTGCGTTGCCGGCCTTTTAAGAGGGATATTATATACCCACAGGTTAATTTGAAAGCGAACTTATAAATACTATATCAATGTGTCATTGAATTCCTTTATTGCCCGGTTAAAAAGTGCACTTTTGTACTTTTGTCTACAAAAAAAAAAAGATTCTGAACAGAGTATAAACTGCTAGAACCAGCAGTGTTTCAAGCTACAAAACGTTACTTTTATTGGGATTCCGTACCCAAAGGGTAAAAACTATTGGTAAGACTCCGCTGCCGGACCGTCTGTCAGCCTGTCACCAGGCACGTATCTCACCACGATACCTAGTTAGTTGAAATTTTCACAGATGATTTATTTCCATTGCCGGTATAATATACTGAAAACAGAATGAAATAACTTAAGTGGGTGGCACGGAATCTTTCGTGCACGAGTCCGACTCGAGCTTGGCCGGCTCTTAGTGTGTGTGCTTACTGCGTGAGTGCCACCGTTTACCCATTCTGCCTCTTTCAAATTTTCAATAAAGCGTGAATGTTTCTCAAATATGATACTATTTTCGTGGAATTTTATTATAAATGGAATCATTTGTATTTATTATACTATTTTCTTCGTATTTCTAGAGTGCTCATAGAAGCAATGTCTAATCTATATTACAGTGTGTGTCGTCTTGAGTAGGCGGTATGTTAGGCTAGATTGAAAAATATTTATGAAATAAATAAAAAAAATGTGTTGAAAATTTTTAATATTTTCTGTGTATTTTCTATAAGGCCTATTGAAAACTAATGTAATGAAAACAAGGCTTTGTAATTTCCTGAGAAATTTGTGAAGGCTACTTATAAAAAGTTATTTTAATACTTATACCCTTATTCTAAGAACTTGTCTTGTCCTCGCGATCTGATTTATGTGAATCTTCTTAAAAATGTTTTTATCAAAGACTCTGAATACACTACTTATAAAATACCCGATGTTCCCCGCGGCTTCGTGTACGCATAAGTAAATTCACCGGAATCGTACATTTTGCCGGGATAAGAAGTAGCCTATGTCCTTCCCCGTGGTCTACTCTACATATGTGCCGAATTTCATCAAAATCGGTCCAATAGTTTCGGAGCCAATTCAATGCAAACAAACAAACAATTTCTTACTCTTAATAATATTAGTATAGATATATATACATGAATGTTTCACTGAAATGGCGTAGACGTTGACATAAAAATGACGTAGGTATTATATTTATTATATGAATCCGCCTGTCGACAGTTGTCTGCCTGCAGCAAAGTGTAATCGGGGTATAAATCTGTATTCGTCTCAATAAATATGGATTACCGAAACGTACAGAGACGGCTACTGTACGTGAACAGTTAGGCCACCGTTGTCTCCTTTAGGCAGCTTTTACACCGACGCAAACATCCTGAAACTTGTTTGAAGACAGGTCAAATTCAAATAGTTTTATTTCCATACAGGTTAATATTAACACTTTCGATATTGTATCTACGTCACAGGGGCGTCGCTCTCTACAAATGACAGCTCGAGCACCGGCGAACGTCAGCCATGTTGACGTAAGCCTAAGGTTGACACCGAAATCATATTAAACAGACAAATCTATCATAAGTATTAAGAAATTATATTGTCAATTATGTCTTGCACGAAACGAAGGGCCAACCCGTGGACGAAAGTCCTGGCTGGATAAAACTCCCGCCCCGCCCGCCTCCGCATTCGCCCAGCCACGCACACAGCCGCGAGCTGTCACTCGTGTATATCGGTGGAATGACGATTCTTTACGCTACTAACATATTCTTCGCCTACGTGATGCCTACCACCGGTTCGGCAAACCGGCGTTAGAATCTCGCACGGATTTTAGCAAAAAGATGGAAACGTTTTCGTTGTAAAAATATAATGTCATAATTTAATCTACATTATTTAACAAAAGTCAGGATACATATAGCATCATATATCATACATGGACTGAGATAAATATGATCAGTCATATTATGTAGCTGTCGTCAGTCTGGGTGTTTTTTTAAATGAGTTATCGGGAGTACGAGGTTAGTAGAAGAAAAATTATTATTGATAAAAATAAAATTATTTTGTGTTCAGAACGAAATGCATATTAATGAATTTCGTATTTTTTTTCTTTTTCCACTTAAAGATAACTATTTATTTTTGTACAGAAATATTTGCAATTATTTCTGTACAAAAATATATGTTTCTCCAATATTGATCTATTAAATTTTACAGGAAAATAATTAATTTTTAAATTAAAATATATTGCATGCGAATAAATACGAATATTTCATTTCATCCGAAATATTCAATCTTCACGAAATATTTATTTTAGTAAGCCTCGTAAAACATGTTCTGTTTTTGCAACTTACTTTATGTTGGTATAATGTTTTTCAGGCAAATATATTTCTTTGACTGCTCAATAACTTTCAAATTTTAAAACAACAGTAAGAACGATTTATGTTGATGATGTTTTTAGACAAAATAAACATTTCCTAATGAATTCGTGTGTAAATTCTCATAATTAACTTACACTTTTATTTTACTTTTATTTAATTATAAATGAATCGTCTTGATATCTTAATGATTTTGGAGTTTGGACTAATCGAAACAGGTTTGTCGTTGGTTCGACGTTTATGAGAATACCATTTTGCAGTTTTAACACATCGACACTCGATCATAACTGTATTATAGCAGGATTTAATTAGCAGAATCGACATTCAGCTTTTGTCTGTCGGTTCGTTCGAGTTAATATTAGACCTCTGTTTTGCCTCATTATATACTTTTGTAAAACAAATTTTGGAAAATCTTTTCATAGTAAATGTTAATTATTTAGTAGTATATAATCTGTGCTAAGATCGGTTAGTAAACATTGCCTTCGTGATTTAAAGATATAGTTTTCTCCGAAAACAGACTTAGGCTGGGACTATATGATCCGGAATCCGGCGGGCCCGAGAAAATTCAAAGTATTGAAAATAGAACTATGCACTATAGAGTTGAAAATCGAAATGTCGACATGACATTGACATTTAACGTGATACTCGTGTGTTCGATTTTCAGCTTATCATATTAGTCTAGAGTTCTATTTTTAGTGCTCCGAAGTCTGGGCCTACCGGATTCCGGATCCAGATCGGATCCCAGAATACCAATAATAAAATATTAATATGGTCATTTGGTACCATGACGGACGTCGAAAATAGGACGTAGTAGCCGGTTCGTCGCTAAAAATGATGTCGTTATAAAGGGTCTTGACTGTATTTTTTTCGAGAACTATTGTTACAGTACGGTGTAACTGGGTGCCGTGAATTAAGAGTCGGTCGTACAATCAAGTTGTAAGCTCAATGTATACATAGTGTGCACAACTGTATACAACTATGTGACCTACTTGCGAACACTTTAAGAGGATTTTCATCATCATCAGACCACAAGAACGAACATTGGAACGTTCTCTTAAGCATTCTCGAGCCGAAGATTTTTTTACATAGAAGAGGCACCAGTGCAAATATGAAAATGGCTTCCCTCAATAGGGGAACATTTGTTTAGTTTTAAATTAGCGAAATTCTTATATTTTTCGTAAGGCAACAGAAATATGGACTGACAAATGCAAAAAGTACAGCAATCGGTTGCTATATATGATGATATACATAAACGCAGTATTTAAGATCACCACATACATACCCTCCAATGTTTAGGTCTCTACAACCAGCGGTTTAGGCTGTGCGTTGATCCGTCAGTCAGTCATTCGGGACAAAGCGTTTTATATGTATAGATTCAAGTGTTACATAAAAATATACGAACTTAGTGTTGATAATAAATAATAAGGATTTCTTTTGTACAACGAAGCGGGCGATGGTTCAATACGCATGTTGCCTCCCAACACTTTTTGTGCGAAATACTTGTGACCCCTTTTCAATGTGAGGTATTTTGTTATTTGTCTACAGTGTTTTAGCACAACCCTTTATTATAGTGATGTGACTATCGATAATGTTTATCGATATATTTTTTTTATAATCAATCTATTATTTTGTGACTTCTGTAAGAAGTTCGTTTATCGATATTTTATCGAAATCACATTTTTTGTTTTGTTTTGTTTAGTTTCGTTAGTGTTTAATTGTTTGTGCTGTTAATAGCAAAAAATTGACACTGAATATTTTATAAGTACATCAACGATCTTATATATACATACACACATCATTTTGAATAAACTAACATTGCATTTGACAGAGTGTCTTTATTTCTTTTTAAAATATTGGCTCATCTTGTAAAGTTATCATAAATATATATTAATACGTGAAGCAAAAACTTTCAGTACAGTTTTACGAGAACTTTGCGAATAGAGGAGTATGATATTTGGCATGTTAAAGTTTATGTGGTGGCAGGTGTGCAGAAAGCTTAATACTTTTATATAAAAATAACAACAACACACATCACCGTGCGTTTGACAGATACAATTTTGTTATTGACGTTTGTGAATCTGTCACAACATTTACATTTTTTTTTCTATCTAAGAGGCAAAGGAACCCCTATAAAGGTTAAAATTAAAAGTTATATGACCACAGGGCAACTTCTAGTATTATATTATTGTTTGAAGGCAAAATATACTAAGAAGAGCTGTAACCAAGAGAAACTTAATCACCTTACTGTAGTTGAAGGCGACAGCTTAAGAGCTCCTTCGTTACGCATCAAAGACAGTTAATTTAACTGTAATAGTTAATTTTAACTAATTACTGAGATTCATCAAAGGACTTGAACTATTAATTTTCAATAATTATTATGAAGCGAGCTTGATTATAATAATATAAGTATTTACGGAAGTAGTCAAAGCCAAACGGAAATTGTGGTGATTCGATGAAAAAAAAAATTACTTCATAAATACCGCTTTTGTGTCTGTATGTTTGTTATGCAATCACTCCTAAATCACGGAACGGATTTTCATGGAATTTGGTACAAGGATACACTAGACCTATAGAGCCTATGTCCTACGCCAGTAGGTACTTTTTAACGTGATAAAAGGTACTGTTCCCGGGCGAAATACGACTTTTAGAGAAGAGAAATAATAATTATTGCTAAGCCAAAAGCTTAACCTTTAGATTAAACTATTAACTGTAGAGTTAACTACGTTTTTCTGGTAGTTAAATGAAATCCCGTCAGCAATTTGAGTCAGGTCTAACTAAGTTCAGATCAGTTGAACCTAGTTTTGAACTGAGTTTATGCCAGACGCATTCTATCCTAATATTATTAATGCAATAGTTTCTGGGTTTGTTATTATAATTAGTCACTGACTCACTGATTGGATTATACAACACATTTAATGCAAAATGCACAGTCCGAGATGGATTAGATAAGACCATGTTTTTTTTAATTGAAAGAAACCGGCAAATGAGCAGATGTATCGATCGACTGATTGTAAGCGATTTGCTCAACCCATGGACACGCACATTAGGGGAGTTCTGAGCGCGTTGGAGGCAATCAATTTATCTCCAATACCCTCACGAATTCGCCAAAGTACGACTTATTTCGCGCTGGTTTTCTGTGAAGCCGTGGTATTTCTCAGATCGAGCCGGCTCTGAGTAATGGTAAAAGTTAACATATTAATCGGCTATATTTTGACCGCAACTCCGCCCGCGTACAGTGACCCACTGGAACACTGTACTTTTTCGGAATGAAAAGTAGCCTATGTTAAACGGGAGCTTAAACTACTACCATATCAAATTTCATCAGAGAGAGTCACAAACATCCATTCATTCTCACAAACTTTCACATTTGTAACAGTAGTAGAATATCAGAATATCGATACTGCCTTATACAACCCTATGCAACCCGAGTATAGGGGTGAAGAACATTAATTGTAAAGAGATCGAAAATTCCAAAACAATGAGCTACTTTTTACGACTTATAAATTATATAGTTTAACGTAATGCGCTATTATACATAGGCTTTGACGATTTAGATGTTTGTGATGATGTAGTTTAGATGCTTTTAAAATTTCGTGACGAGACGAGGCGTGTTGAGGCAAAACTGTCCCCACTTAAATGGCCCCGCTTTTGGGGTTGTTTGGGGCCATATTGAAATTTGAGGCATGGTGAAATCAAGATGGCTGACATTTGAGGTGTGGTGAAATCAAGATGGCTGACATTTGAGGTGTGGTGAAATCAAGATGGCGTAAGTAAGTCAAAAGTACGTCATAAGTAAGTAAGGATGGGCTACGTGCTGATGAGCGATGGACTTTGAGACCACGGAAATATATCTAATACTTTTATACTATACATATATTTAAGATTTTTACTATATTATACTCATATTTAACACACGTCCATGACCAAGGAACACAGAAAACTGTTTTGTTCCCTGGCAGGATTCGAACCCGCGACCTCTGGCTTAAGCGCTAACGCACTAACCACAAAGCCACAGAGGTCGTCAAACAAATTGGCGTGTAAAAGCTAGCCGTCTTCACTCGGCTAAATCATTATCGTGGTTAATTTTCATTTGAACAAACACAGTAATTTAATTCAAAGCATAATACTATATTGGGTATAATTTACTTTCGATTCAGCGATTTCTTTAATGAAATACTAATTCTAATATTATTAAGAGAGTATTTAATACTATTTAATAATTATTTAACTATATACTCCGCATTAATAAGAAGAATATTAATAAAAGTCACTTGGACAAAGAAAGCAACCAGGGTTTTTGATATTTTTTCCGCCTAGGGGGCAGACCCAGCTCATACAAAGCGTCATCTGGTGGCGTAAGTGGTATCAAAAAACGGCCAATAAGAATTTTAGATTCTTTTTCTGTCACCAGGCGGCGCTTGGTGGCCCGACGGTCCTTGTCGTGTCAAAAAGCTGTCAGATGTCACGAATTTAAAAACCCTCATTGACAGAGGTATTTTACTAATTCAGATTGACAATTTGTGCATACAAATTGGCAATGGGTATAAGCTGATGAAAGCCGGTTTAGATAAATTTAAGAATTCCTTTTTAGGGTTCCGCAGTAATCAACGAACCCTTATAGTTTCTCTCTGTTCGTCCATCTGTCTGTCTATCCGCCCTCCTAACGTCTGTAATTATGCATGTATGTTTGGTTTAGTTTTAGGTTACGTATAGATCTCGGTCTTGGCATCATGAAATAATAATAATTTTATATTTAATATGTTTTAAAAGTTTTGAATATAATGTATAATAATATAATTAATAATATAATATAATTTAATTTAATGTCTATACTAATATTATAAGGAAGAAAGTTTTGTTTGTTTGTTTGAATCGAATAGGCTCCGATAGTACTGGACCGATTTTGATGAAACTTGGCACATAAATAGAGTAGACCACGGGGAAGGCCACTTTTTATTGAGGCAAAATGAACGGTTCCCGTGTGACGCGTACTCTTGCGTACGAAGTCGCGGGAAACATCAAGTATAGTATAAAAGTAGTAAATATACTTCCCGTTGTCTGGTCCCCGTAACAAGTTCTTCGGATACTTAGCACGGGGCCAGACTGACGTGGTGTGAAGCGTACATAGATATTATTATTACAGACTTAACAGCCTCCGTGGTCTAGTGGTTAGAGCTTGGCTCTCGACTCAGAGGTCGTGGGTTCGATTCCCGCATTGGAACTAAAAAAAAAAATGTTGTTTCCAAGTTTGGTTAGGACAATTCAGGCTGATCACCTGATTGTCTGACAAGAAAGATGATCCATGCGTCGGATGGGCATGTAAAAAGTCGGACCTGCGCCTGTTCTCTCGCCAGTCGTGTCGGTTATCCGTCCCACTGGGTTATGAGAGTAAAAGGAGGAGAGAGTGCTCTTGTGTACTGCGCACACACTTGGGCACTATAACAAAACTCCTGCGTAGCTGGCCTGGTTTCAATGAAACAGGCCACCGTCACCGAAATCGGTGGGGGAGCTATTATTATTACTGACGATACAGTTAGTTATGAGCTAAAATATCCAGGTTACCAAACGCGCGGCTCCCGCGTCGCCTCGCGTGACCGCGTCCTCCGATTGGGAACATAACACACACAAATGCACAAAATCGTTCTTATGATATTATGTTTACACGCAAACGATTTGAAGACAGAGTCGTCACGGTAAACGGGGAACAGTAGAACGTCTTCATACAAACGTTCCGCGATCGGTTTGAATGTGTGCGTGCGCGCCGGGCGCCTATCCGCACGCACGCACACGCGTGCCTCGTATGAGTAATGATAAAGCGCTCACACTGCGGGCTGTGCTGTGACCGATGGCGCACGTGCCGTGATCACACGCATTGAAGTATCACGGCTCGCGTTATCCTGAATAATTTTCGCGTTTATTTGACAGCCCTTGCGCCAACGCGGGAGTAGACAAATAACTAGCCAGACGGCCTCAGATGTCCTACTGTTCTCTGTTTACCGTGGAGTCGTGTTATAAAAAAAAGTAATTATAAGAAGACTAGCTGGTACCCACAACTACGTTTGCGTGGAACCATTAATGGAAACGGAACCATATTTTTAAAAGGAACCCTAAGATAAAAGTAGCCTAAGTTACTCCTTATAACATCAGCTATCAGCCAGTGAAGGTCCGGTGTCAGACAATCGGGCGATCATTTTAATTTTGACATAATATTATTATTATCAGGATGATACCATAATAAATGTGAAAGTTTGTGAGTATGGATGGATGTTTGTTAGTCTTTCGCGCAGAAACTACTGAACGGATTTCGATGAAATTTGATAATATGGTAGTAGTTTAGGTTCTGGATTAAAACATAGGCTACATATCAATCCGAAAAAATCGGTTGTCTGTAAAGTCGGTTTACTGACGATAGTTGAACGTGACAACGTCATAAGAAATGGAACGCCTCAGAGCGAGGTAACGCCGCATGAGTCATGTTTAGCGAGGTAACGCCTGTAACGCCGCATGAGTCATGTTTTTTCGTGCGTGCAGCCGGCTCCATCGAATTATAAGACGTTGTCACGTCAAAATTACAGTGTTCTCGTGGAATAAATACTGTACCTGCGCGAGCCACGGGCAAAAGCTAGTTGTTTACATAAATTATTATCTGTCGTGGTTATCAGTATAGGCAGTGGTTGCAACCTAATTCTATCGACATCTCTTATCGCAGAACTGTTGATAAGCAATTTAAAGTTGCCAAGCTCCAGAGACAAGGAGCTTCGGAATTATTTGACAAGATGCAGAAAGTTCGTCATTGGCACGCTGCTGTTTATCTTCGCTTAACAGCATAGGCTGGGACTATACGACCCGGAATCCGGCGGTCTCGGGATAATTCAGAGCACTAAAATAGAACTCTGCGCTAATATAATAGAGCCGATGATCGTAGTGTCGAGCTGTCATATATGACATTTGACTCGACACTTGTGTGTTTGATTTTTAGCTCTATTGCATTAACGCAGTATTGTATTTTCAGTGCTCTGAATTTTCCAAGGCATTACGGATTCCGGATCATATATTCCCCGCCTTATACCCGACTTCGCGTGAATCGAGTTATTTACGCGACTTCTTTTGCGTAGTTGAACCGCAAAGTAGAAAATAGAGACGTACAGAGAAACAGCTTTCATAGAACGACCAAATTTGAAAATTTTGACGCCCAAAACGGCCTACAATTTCGACTTAAGACCCCCACTATTTTTGTGAATCAATAACAAATTTGCAACGATGGTACATGCCAAATTTCATACTTCTAGTCAATGGTCTAGTCGAAAACGCATATCCCTATGAATTTTGATTCCGTTGAGAGTGTCGAAATATGCGTTTTGTTGCAAAAATTGGCCGCTTCCTTTTTTAAGTCAATTTAGAAGTCTGACTTTTCCACAGTTTCAAGGGACCGTAGACCTGAGCATACGGATTTGATTTAAACTCGATCCCTCCACGCGTTCCCGAAATGAACGGTCTTGACAGAAAGACAGACGGACGGACGAACCAACAGACGGACAACAAAGTGATCTTACAATGGTTCCGTTCTATTTCTTTCGAGGTACGGAATCCCGAGAGCATTTTGGATATACGGAACCAAATTTTCCGTACATTCAAGTCTCAAATGTTTGTGGATAAGTCACGTAGCGGACATCTATTCTCGTAGGTTTCTTAGCACTATTGTCTGAGAAATAAAAGATAGTGTAAAAGAAGTTTTTTTTTTTTATATCGTATATCACGCTCATGCGTGACTCTTGGTACGACAGTTGGCAGCTTAATGCAACAATGAGTCGACTTAATACCTACTCTGTTCAGATACAATTCAATCTAAACGTTAACAGAAATATGAAATTCGGCTAAATTAATGTATCATTGTATTTCTTGTATGTTATATTATAAGGTTTGGTATAATCAATTACGGACGTTTTGTGCATATGATCTACTGCATGTGTAAAGATTTTTAGGCAGAAAATAATGTAAAATTAAAAAAAAGAAAACCAAATAAAATTACAATACATTCTGTACGGCCCTACGGATGTTATTGACCTCACACAGCTGATTGAATTGGTATTATTTAGCCAAAGACTTTGTTTCGATTTAATGTCACCTGTTTCTGTGAGGTTAATGACCTCAGTGCCTTAGAGAGCTCAATGGAATTTTATTTAATACTGTCTTTTTCCCGCGGCTTCACCCGTGTAAATGTAGTCGTAGAAAATTCTGAGCATTGAAAACAGAACTCCGCGCTAATACAATACAGTTGAAAATCAAACATATGAGTGTCGAGTCAAATGTCAATTCTATGAACTGGCGTTCCGGATTCCGGAGCATATAGCTCCCAGCCCAGCTTGAGAAACTCGCACGGGGCTACCTTTTAGCTAAAAGATGAGATGGGAAATCTGTTATTTTTGGCAATTATGTACAAATATCTTACATAGCACGCTAAGTTGCACAGTGCTGCGCATAGGCGTGTCCCTCTGTAGTGAGTCGTGTCTCGCTTCGCATGTGAAGTCGGCGTAATCGTCTTCGGCTGCCGCTTTGAAGTGGACCCTGTGGAAGAGGGAGTAAGGTTTAGAATTGTATACAATCACAGAGCAAGACATGAGTGGAATAAGTTTTAAGATTATTTTATATAAGGTTATTGAATATTGCTGAAGATGTCTTAAACCGATTCGTGGTTAAGGCAGGGACTAATATGATCAGGGATCCGGCGGGCGCGGGAATTATATGTCAGCTCGACACTCGACACATAGATTTTGAACTCTATTGTAGTAAGCTCAGAGTTCTATTTTCCGCCGCCGGATTCCGGACAATATAGTTCCAGGCTAAGATGTTTGTTTAATCCCGAGAAAGCAATGTTACAGAGCAAATGGGCCGGATCGACTGCGATACCACGGCCGCGCTGAAAACCGGCGATAAAAGATGCTTGTGTTTAGCCGAGTGAGTGCGCCAAATGGGATTATTAAAAGACATACAGAAAAGACACAAAGACAACGCACTCAAATGGGTATCAGTAAACACTTAAGCTCTGTCTGCTCATTTGTCACATAAAAATTCGGAATATAATATAAATATACTGCATAAAATTATACTACGCTCTTTACGGCATTGTAAAGCTCATTGACCTCACAAATTTGATTGTTTTGTTGTTATTTAGGCAAAGCTTCCCTTTAAATCAGCTATTTATGTGAGAATAATGACCTCAACGCCTGAGAGAGCACAATTTCATTTAGTATTTTTGAAGTGAAACTTCTATATAGACGGGGGTATTACGGTTTTCTGTAAGGAAAAAGCGTTACGTACTTTTTGTCGCGTAATACAATTAAGATATGCGTAATTTCGAATACTAATGTCAGATACGCGTAACGCAGTTACGTAGGCTCTTGGTTTTAGCGTTGTAGACCAATAATTATTGGTCTCGGATTCGAATCTCGGTCCGACGAAATATTTTTATTCTTTCTATTTATTTTTCTTTTATATTTTTTGAAGTGAAACAAATATTTTTTATTTTTGAAATGATTTTTGTTCAGGCACGATAAGAGTATTTTTTCGATTTAAAATAATGAATGATGTTTCACTTTTGCCACGTGATATCTTTTTCTTCTGCCTAAACGTTTTTACATAAGTAGATTATACGACCAAAATATCCGTAATAGCATTAATTGCCCGCGGCTTTGCCCGCGTGAAAATAGGTTTTAAACTTTCATCCCCTATTTTAAGGGTACCATCCACTAGGGGCTGAATTTTAGAAAACGCTAAAATACGTAACTCATAATTTCTTCCGTACTTAATTCATACGAAATATCATGCAAATATGTCCAAGGAATAAAAAGTTTCATACAAACTTTCATCACCTATCACCCATCACCCCCTCGGGGAATGAATTTTTAAAATTCCATCCTTAGTGGATGCCTGCGTCATATGAGAAATACGTGTGCAAAATTTCTAGCTTTAAGGGTTTTTTAACTTGCTAAGCCTGTGCGTTAATACATCAGTCAATCAGCTTCTTATATAGTTTTAACAGGACATTACTTTTTATATAGAAACTGAGTTAAAAACAAAAGATTTGCTCTTAAACAAAGATGTCTAAACACAAGATAGGCTATGACGTACATTTGACGGAACAAATCTTCATACAAGAAAAAGCTACGCCATCTTGGTTTTCACCATACTTCAAATGTGAGCCATCTTGTTTTCACCGTACTTCAAATGTCAAAATGTCGCCAAAAATCGCAAAAGTGGGGACCATTTAACTAAAGACACTTTTTGCCTCAACATGCCTATATTTTGTCTATAATATATACGTCTATGCTCTTAATATCTCAGCTTTTGTCATTACTTTTCCACTATATAACAACGAAACACTGTCTGGCCATCCGCCATTGAATCTAACGGAGTAATGAAATTAAACCGAAGCACAGGCAAAGACAAAGGAATTGTACTGGAGACAATGTTAATTATATTTCAACAAAGAGGATAGTGCGTTCTCACATTAATTTAATGGCCTCTTAAAATTGAGCAAGAGTTTTCTTAATATAAAAACACCAGCTGTAGGTAGCCAACAGACGTTCTGTCTTATCAATGAACTGGAATAAATAACTCCTTATACCTACTACTACCCACACCACTGCAAAGCAGCTAGATTAAAAATATTTATAAAATAAGAAGAATAAATGAGATATTTTTTGAGATTAATTTTTATTAGTTAGTAATTGTTTTTGATTTTTTTTCGATGAAAGTTATAAAATATAATTATACATTCAATAACGCGACCCCCGAAATGTGGGTTTTTATCTCTTAATCTCGAGGTGAATGACGACGACGACGACGTCACAATCTGATACCGCCATACATTTTTTCATGACAAAATATGTAATATGGCAACATGCCTGTCATACTTTAAACGAGACAATTTTCCCGAAAAAATTTAGTATTTAGGGAGTTTTGGGGGAGGAAAATCAATCTACTAGGTGTTATTCCTGGGAAACTGCCCTTTAAATGACGTGGGGGCCGCTCAGGCCTAGCTACAGTAATAATATCTAATTATTACCCTCCTCCGCGCGCGACGCTTACTAATTATTTTATAATAATATCTAACTACTAATAATTAAAAAAATTACCCCGCTTCGAATCTAGCGGTACACAAGACGTGGAAGGTGCTTTATGATCGTTGCACATAAATTCTGCAAGCGAATTCATTTTGAATTTTTTCGTGCGCCTCTCAGACCTCACGTCTGTATTTACGTGATTATTTCGGAATATTTGTGGTTCCAGTTTTTTGTTTACTTTTCAGTTTTTGAATAAGTAGTGTAAAATGGATGGAAAAGGAAGCTTTTTTATAAGATTTGGTGCCTTGCAATTTTATATTCCCTTGATTAGTTCCAACTGTTAGTTATATAGGTACAGTTAATTAGAGATATTACTGTTTTTTTATGATACATATAAGGATTTTTGTTTTTGTTGATTTTTTTTAAGAATTTGGCCTGATTTTTAATCTCGTGTTTTTGCCTAAAATTTTTAGCAAATTGTTTTAATTGTCTAATTTTTATATAAATAGTTCTTTACAATAAAAATTAATTAAAATCAATCTTATTTTATTTAAAGATATTCAAGTTAATAAATAAATAATTAGTAATTTAGACCACAAAACTTTCATAAATTCCTAATATAAGCATTTGAAATAGCAGGCCGCTCAGCCCCCCCCCCCCCCCCCACCCCACATCAGAAACTATGTAAAAAAATCACGTCAGTAGTTAAAGGTCGTGTCGAAAGTCGTGCAACATACATATATCAGACTGTCATCTAGTATGACAGTGAAATTATATATCAATAATTTCGGAATGTGGTGTTTTCGGATCCCGGTCAGATAATTTTTTTTGTGATTTTTTTTTCATCTATCAGAACTCCAAGCAAAACTCGGTTACCCTACCTGGGTAACCGAGTTCTTGTGTATTTAACTGGGTATTTTTCGTTTCCTCCAGTTTCAAATCACAACCGTTCACTTCCAAAAAATAAAGAAAATTTCCTTTCTGTCCACATAATAATAGTAATAATAATAAGAAAATATTTGACAAATTAGGACATACACTACAAGCTATTTTATACATTACAATAAAAACACAATAAAAGAACAGAAAAATAAGATAAATAAATAGCATAAAATGGTAAAGGAATAATATTAAAGATTTTAATACTAGGTTCTGCCAGAATCAGATGGTCGGTATGCAGTATAATGCCTAATCATCAAAATGGAGTACCACTCTGGCATACCACCACGGCGCAAACACCACAGAGCCTGGTATTATGTGGTTCCATCGGTACTGTCATTTGAGGGACTTAATCATGCGTTGCTATAGAAATTTCATATATTACTCAACAATTCCGTTTATTTTCGCGTCCTATTAAATATTTATAAGCCTCCAATAGACGTGGGGTAAATATTACAAGATCAAAAGGATTATGTTGATACATAGCTATGCTACTTGAAAGGATTAGTTGCTTATTATATGGATGAGCAATAATTGCTCGGCAATACGGGTGGATCAATCTGAAAATAATTAGTGGAGCAACTTAAAAAGGAATCGGCAATTGTTTCGGCAGTATTGCTTCAAGTTGCTCCATTTCCTACTAATCCTACTAATATTATAAATGTGTAAGTTCGTGAGGATGGATGGATGAATGATTGTTACTCTTTCACGCAAAAACTACTGAACGCATTTTGATGAAATTTGGTATGATAGTAGTTTAGGCTCTGGATTATAGGACATAGGCTTCTTTTTATCCCGGAGAAGTAGGTACAGTATTCCCGCGGGATACTCGTTAGTATATTTACGCGGGCGGAGCCGCAGGAAACAGCTAGTATTCCATATTGCTTAATGTCGCTGATAGGAATTGCCGATTTTTTCCAACTGAATTGCTCGTGTATTGACAGTATTGTCTAGTTTCTTGGAGTTGCTCCTTATCGTTCAATATTGTAGTTGCAAGACATTTTCCCAAATAGATGCTAGTTGCCGTTATGTTCTATGTTATGCTTTATCACTTTTTATTAACCACCAGCTGTTGCCCGCGGCTCCGCCCGCGTAAATACAGTATCCCACGGGAATAGTGTATTTTTACGGGATAGAAAGTATTGTATGTTTTAATCCAGAGCATAAACTACCACCATACCAAATTTCATCGAAATCAGTTCAGTTGTTTTTGCGTGAAAAAGTAACAAACATCCATCCACACATCTTTCACATTTATAGTAGTAGTAGGATTCTCTTTGACATAGCGTATTATATTGTACAGGAGTTTTTAAGGTTCACATTTAGAGCGTACAATTAATATTTTCGTTTGAGCTCTCTTTAATTCGTTACCAAAATTCAGTTTTAAATGAATTCAAGGGAATAACTTTACACGCTCAGTGAATAACTTTAAATAGCATACGGCATTAAAATAAATAAAGTATTTTACTGCACGTTAAATCTTTACCTTCAGACGCAGAGAGGTACGCCGAAAATTATATTCAACTAAAGGCTCTGCTTTATGCTGTATGAGCAAATGTGCTTTGAATTAAGTTCAGATATTTTTAAATTTTCTTCGCCGTCGAAAGGAATCTTCGCAGCTGATGCCATTGACCTCACACTGTCAGCTGATTCACCACACAGCGGATTACGTGACATAGGTTTTTGGTAACAAAATATATTAGTTTGAAATCAGCTGTGTGCGGGGTCAATATTGTTGCTCGACTTTCAAAATCTTCTGTATTTGATTTTGCAAAACGGTAAATATTACGACATATTTACTCTAGAACACAATTGGCCTTTTACCCAACTTCGCCCAATTTCGAGCGTTTTAAACAAAAATGTGACAAGCGACACGAGTTGTCTTGTTTCGAACATAAATTCCCAACTTTAGTCCAACTTTTCCGCTCACTCATAATATGTTTATGAAACATAAAATAATATAGGTATGGCCACCGATATTATGTTACTGGAACAGCTTGAGGTAGGTATAAATAATATTTAATACCCGCAATTGTCTAGCATAGAGGAAATACATAACCGTAGTACACGGGGGAGTTGGAACATTGGAACTATTTTTATAACTATGTCGTGTATATATATAGCTGCTGTATGAGAATACACTAAGCGTCAGATCACACCGGGATGCGACGCGATGCGCCACTGCATGTTGAAGGGCGCGTTTACGAATTTGACATAAATAAGACTGTTTTTCGGTAAATTATGCGACCAAATGAAACCAAATCCTACAAAACTAACAATTGTCACAAATAGAGTACTTCTTTATTTCAAAATTGGGTAAAATATTATTTAAATATTTTTTTTACTGTAATAAAAACAATTTCCAGAATATTTTCACCCAAAATTTACAAAAAGAGGTCGTGTTACGATCATTTTTCTGCTCTTATGCAGCTTATTTTGTTCGTTTCAAGTACCCAAAGATAGCGGATATAGTGGCCTTAAAAATGGCTAAAAAATTATTCTACAACATTAAAAATTGATTTGGAATAAGCATAAAATGTATCCTCAACTTTTTTACGTGTTTTGCTATTATTAATGAATCTGGATTGTTGGTCTGGTCTGGTCTGGATGGTCTGGATTTGTCTCTACATACTCGGAAATCTGTCAAACAACTTTTCGTAAAAGCATCCTTAAGACAGCGAAATGAAATTGAACTTTATTGACTGCACAAGATACACGTTTGATAGCAGGAGTTCTAATGTCGAGCCGCATCGCGACACGTAGCGCGGCGCCGCTCTTGCAATGAAACGTTACATTTTGCAATGCAGAATCGCGTCGCATCGTGTCTCGGCGTGAGCACACCCTCAAGGGTGACTTTTTCCTGGCATGTGTGGGAAATTGTAACATGACAAATTTCATAAATAATGAAATCTCTTCCAGTGTGTCTAAGCTCCGACCGTTTACATAAAGGATATAAATTGAACTTAACAACATATAATTTCAGAAACTCTCACAAAAGTTACGCACATGAACGAATTGCCCCGTTTAAACGGGAAACGGGAGTTTCCCTGAAAACATGGTTGTCGTTATAGTTTATTATGTTAATAAAATTATATATTTCATTATTTTAATTAAGTTAAAAATGTCACCATCAAAAAGTAATTTAGAGCCTCAGCGAAAAATAAACAACAATAATCGCTGAGCATCAGTCTATCCGTGTGTTCCCTGGTCCCAATAAAAGTATTGTAGCTGTTAGTTAAATAAAATATTCGAAGCACTCTAAACATTCAAATTTAATTATATTTCGTTCAGTTAAATTTTAAGATTATTTTTTTAACCGAATTTTAGGTGATTATATCCGCTATCTATGTGTATTTTTAAACAAAATAAAAAATAAGCTTCATAGGAGCAGAAAAATGATCCTCAACACGACCACTTTTAATAAATTTTGGGTGAAGAATTTCTGGAAAAATGTTTTTATTACACTAAAAACTTTATTTGTATATTATTTTTAATCGATGTTTAAATACAGACGTAATCTATTTGTGACAATTGTACTTAAGTTTTGTCGGGTTTGGTTTCATTTCAAAATCGACCGAAAAACAGCCGATTTATGCAAAATTTGAAAATGCGCCCTTAAGAGTTAATGAATGCCCAATCCACAATTTTAACGTCTGTGTCACAATAAAATGGCGAATGCCAGGGTGTGTAATAATGACGCCAATTTCAAATCTCGTCATTATTAAAGACCGTGGTACCCTTTTACATTAATATTCCGCAGATCTGAGAAAATATATGATGAGGGTGATGGTAGATAGACAGATAGGTAAATGACAATTTACTATCACGAATAATTATGAAGTAGGTAAATGTGTTTTTAACAACGATTTTAAAACTTTGGGATAGCCTCTATGACATAAGTACGAAAATTGTCATACAAGAAAAAGTTACGCCATCTTGATTTCAGAGGATTTCGTCAATTATATGCGGACTGATTATACAGCGGAAAGCAAATGTCAAGATGACAATTGTCAAACCTCGATAGTCTTGTCTATTAGTGGACACTGTTTGCCTCGTTTATAATATATATATTATATTGAATAACGAAAAAAAACCTGAACGTTTAAGTATGATCTCTTTTTAAAATTTTGATACTATATTATCTGACACCACAATATATTAGTACGAAAAAGTTAAACAAACGATCAAGCTTGGAAATGTAGATAATATAATATATCTGACGATCTCCTTGGCTCAGGGGTTAGCGCGTTGGCGCTCAAGCCGGAGGTCGCGGGTTCAAAACACACAGGTCACGGAGGTGTATTAAATATGTGTATTATATGTACATGTAGGATAGATTTTAATTAAAAACACAAGAAAATAAATACTTTAAGTTAAAGTAACCGCGACGGAGTGAACCCAGCTATAATGTGAGTGAAAGGGAAGTACGAGAGGAAGGGAGACAGATCGATAGAAGATGGCGGACGATGACAGAGGATACGATGTGTGTTTAAGACGTAAAAGTGAAAAGACTAATAAAAGTAGATAAGAAGAAGTTCTTCTTACATTTTCCACTCCTCACGACGACGAGGCAATATATAATAAAAATAAAATATACATTTCAGTTGTCTGGTACCCGCAACACAAGTTCTTCGAGAACTTACCACAGGACCAGATTGACGTGGTGTCAGAGCGTCCATAGATATTAAGAATATTACTATTATACTTCAACTGATTGTTATATTTCATCTCGCCCCCTGTCTACAAACATGTTATGAATCTCTTGAAATAAACGCATACGATACTTTTTTAAAAATTCAACTGATCATTATGTTTTGTCTCGGTCCCTGTCTATGCATTGTATCTCTCGAATTCAGACATATTCTACACGATCGTCATTGTCCGCATAAGTTCGAAAACTAATTTGGCGCGTACATCTGTCACGGTGACGCGGGTCACCATTTTGTTGTCAGATTCACAAAATGGCGGACAGTTATGTGATTTTGTTACGTAACAACTCTCTATACGATAAAGTTTTTGTACAGGTACAGGAGAAACGAAATGTGTTTTGCAGTGTATTTTTTAAATCAAACGAGCAAATCGCCTGATATTTAAAGTCGCCTATAAACAGTAGAGGAGTTAGGAGTGCGTTCCCGGTGCTCAACTTGCCTAACCCACCCTCCCTATCATAATATCCTCTCCTCATAAGCCTCCAGAACCACTCAGCGAAGCACAAAGCATTAGTGCTTTACTGCACGCCGGTTTTCTGTGAGGCCGTGACATTTCTCCGATTGAGTATGGCTCTCTTACGTTGAAAAGTAGTAGTTTAAGTTCGGATTAATATCTAATTAGCTCTTATTTATTACATTGAGAATCATAACATCGTCAGCCGCTTTATACTGAGACGACGCGGCGAGTAATTTTTAAGATGGTGCTTCAAAATTAAACTTTATTTCCTACACAAAAAGATGCAAGTTTCATTGCAAGAGATCGAATTGCAAATAACTCTTGCGATGAAACGTGTATCTTTTAAACCGACTTCAAAAAGGAGGAGGTTCTCAATTCGACTGTATTTTTTGTTTGTTAGCTCAGATCTTTCGACTGGGTGAACCGATTTTGATGATTCTTTATTTATTTGAAAACTGGTGGTTGTGGTCTCATTATTACATTGGAAGTCAGTTTTCCTTTTTTTGTTTAAAAATAATTGTTTAGTGGATACAGTTAAATTTTGAATCGCTGTCTACAAAAGTGCGCGCTGGGTCGCGTCTCGTTGTGAGCTGACCCTAAGACTCACCTGGATATAGTTGTGTATCTCGTTGACTTAGGGTTCCCACTGGGGCTCTCGATCTCACGGATTTCCTCGTTGGCAACTGGAACCAGAAAAAAAAACACTTTACAAAATACACATACACAGATTACTAATAACATCGATGGACGCTTCCACAAGTCAACTTGGTCCCGTGGTAAGTATAAGAACTTGTGTTACGGGTACCAGACAATGGGAATATATTTACATAATAATTTTATACTATACTTATATTTAAGATTTTTATTAAATTGTACACATCTTTTTTGTTCCTTTGGCGGGATTCAAACTTGCGATCTCCGGCCTGAGCATTGACGCTCTCAATCACTCGGCCACAGATGTCGTCAATTAATATTATACTGGGTTATTACAGTTTCACTAAATGCATACGACAGTTTATTATCTACAACTTACAATAAAAAATATAAAAAAGAATTGTCTGTCCGCCTATCTGTTTGTTCCGGTTGCTCTAAGAATGGGTTGGACTGGCAGACAGCTGATGTTATAAGGAGTAACTTAGGCTACTTTTATGTTAGGGTTCCGTCACCGTTAGTTCTACGCAAACGATGTTGCGGACACCAGGCAGTTTGTGCCTGGGTAACGGAGTTCTGATAAATTTTAAGAAATAAAAGGAATCACGAAAATATCCATCAGACCGGGATTCGAACCCACCACATTCTGACATATCAAACAAAGCAAAAATTGTACATACGCATACGAAGCTGCCAATCGGACTGACATAATAGAGCCAAAATTATAGATATATTATAATATTGTTATATTATATTAATAAACGACGATAGAAAAAACGTATATACAGCTTAAAATGCGCATTTTCCCAGGGATAAGACCTAGCTTGATCGATTTTTCTCCCCCAAAACTCTCAGTATACTACATTTCATGGTAATGCATTAGTAGCCGTTTTCGAGAAACCGATTATATATACAAGATTGTCTCGTTTAAGTAACAGTACGTATTACTGAGCTCGGCTGAGCAATATCTATTACTGTTATTGGTCTAGCACTCAAACGCTTCTTAAATTAAGTGTTGCACATGCTCTTCTTGTCATAATTTTCGCCAATAACGCCACATCGTTTCATTAATTCGTACAGCTATTTAAATATCTCAGGATTCGATGCGAGATTTCACAAGCCTACATAAGGACAGATTTTATAAGTCTTTCACATAAGGGGAGATTTTATCACACGGGAGAGTTGTAAACGAAATTCGTCTTCGACACGAAGGACTCATTCTATGTTTAATTGTTCTCGTAAAGTTTCGAACTAGTTATGCCCCGCGGGTATGTCTATGTTAGTTACTTGTGATATTGTAGGTACCGTTAGCAACCCGCGTTCCGAACCGAACGTGTAAATGCGCACGGCCGACAGTCCAATCTGGAATGTCAATGTATTAAATTATTTACTCTGAAAGTTCTAATCGCGCGCTTTGACCTGTTTTGACGTATTATGTTAGACGCCGGCAGTCCAAACCGTGGCGCATTATTAAGATGAGATAGCATAAGACCTAGCTAGCTAAATTAATAGCGCGATAAATTTAATAGAAATCGTTGGAGCCGTTTCCGAGACTCTGATTAATATACAAGAATTGCTCGTTCAAAGTATAAGATAGGTTATCTCAAGGTTAAAGTTCAAATTAATAAAGTATTTTCATAAGAGGTTTGACCTTTTATGACATTACGAAAGAGACAGGTATAACATTTTTATAATAACATAGAAAGAGACAGTAGTTTCGTAGCATACCTACGGCGTAGCAGAGCTACGTTGTAGCGCTACGAATTAAGTCGAACTAAGTAAACGGCGAAAGATAATAACTTCGGAGGCATTCGAAGGCAGCCCTCAGTATAATCTTGTTCCAATTCTCAAAAAAATGTTTGTTGACTGAATTTTTTAATGCGTAAATGAATAGTACACATAAATATGAGTAAGTTCTCAGAGCAAACAGTATATTAAAAATCAATATTTTCAAAGATACAGCGATTTGTAGTAGAGAATTTCGCAACGCTCGTGAAAACGCTCCATACAAAAGTCTCTCGTCACGCGTTCCTGCGTATCAAATAGGTCTCAAGAAATATAATATGCTACTATGTCCGAATTTTTTGCCTTTAAATATATAATTACTTTAATGAATGTTTTTGTACTTCATCTAAGGAAAATAATTATGTAGGATTTTTACACTACTTATTAAATAAAATATATAACTTAAAATATATAATAACTTTCAAATATTGTATTTAATATATCTATTGTATGTATGTGTTGCGAATTGCGATAATTGTATATTTTTGTGGTGTGCAATAAATATATAGTATTATTTTTTACATTTATCACGTAAGACCTCAATATTTCAGTCCGAACCGAAGGTTTAAACTAGTTAAGTTCCACAAATAGTTGGCATTGAAATTTCAATTTCGGCTGTCAGCAACACGGACAAGCGGATATTGGTAAGTCCTTTTTAAATCGCAATATCCCTTGTGGATGTGGATGTGGCCATCTTTAATAATTTTTCACTCAATGGAAAATCTTTTGTGCCACACGGCCACACTAAATTGAAACGTAGTGTTTCTGGCCGTTTGAAACGACGTTTAATGTAATATTTTTGACCTGTCTGACTCAAACCCCAGGGTCAGTTTACACCGCGATACGCGGCGCTACATTTTAAAGATAGCTTTTCAAAACTGAACTTTATTAATTACACAAAAAGATACAAGTTTCATATGACATCAGTCGTACACTGCACATGCGCTGTGCAGCGCGGTGCAACCTGACAATCGAACTGTTACACTAAAACGTTTATTGTGTAATGAATAGAGTTCAATTTTGAACAGCTATCTTAAAAATGCAGCGCCATGTCGCGTATCGTTTAGTTTCGTATATATGGCAAATCGTAGCGAATTATAGTAACGATATGACGTATTTACTATCGATAAAACTCCACAGTTCAGTTGACACCGTTTAAAAGACCGAAGGACATACGCTACTTTTTATAGTGGCAAAATGTGAGGTTCCTACGCGATATACTGTGCAAACTAGGGGGTCAACACCCCCTAGTGCAAATTCGTGTTGTTTGTGAACAAAGACAAAAAATTGTGAACAGTTTTTTTAATGAAATAGGAGGCGAACGAGCAGACGAATCGCCGCGAAATGATGGAAAGAGCCGCAAGTACCTTTGGTGTAGCCGCCTAATATCGAAAGTATAAATTATCCACTTTTAACAAGAGGCGGCTACACCAAAAAAGCAGCACACTGGCGAGTCCTCTGGTGTTGCAGGTGTCCATGGGCGACGGTAATCGTTTTCCATCAGGAGATCCGTCTGCTTGTTTGCCCCTATTTCATTTAAAAAAACCATCCACAACAGTGTGACCCCCGAGTTAATTAAGTTTAGCAATAATTCATACAGAATTATTGATACATGCAAGTTTAATTACTTACGGGATTTTTGGCGATATAATTTATTTACGAACATTAATCGCAGGTGCGGACTTTGGGAACGTAAAATATTTACATTTCATGCGAAAATTTGTGCGAAAGTCTACATTTATTTTAATGTCTGTATCGAACAATGCTTCCGTTCCGAGAGATACGCGGCGTTATAGACAACCAGCGTGAAATAACGCCAACGCCTTCGTTACTCCTTAATCAAAAACGGTGCATCGTCGATTATATCAGGCGATCCGTATGCTCGTTAAACGAAAGCAATTGTATCAGAGCCTCCGATTTAATGCAATAATAATAATAAAAAAAAAGAAATTAAAAAATAACATCGCACCAGGAAAACGCGAAAAATACCTCAAAACGTGCCAAATAAATAAAAACCACAATGAAATTGTACACAAGGAATCACAACAAAACACTTTATGCGAAAACGTACAATAGGTAAGCGTGAGTGCTATTATTTTAACAGGGGTTCCGTAGGTTTGTATGGAACAATATCTCATTTAGACTAATCCTACTAATATTATAAATGTGAAGGTTTGTGATGGTTGGATGTTTGTGACTCTTTCACGCAAAAGCTACTGGGCAGATTTTATTGAAATTATGTATGGTGGTAGTTTAGGTTTTGAATTAACACATAGGCTACTTTTTATCCCGAAAAAGTACAGTGTTCCTGTGGGATATAAAAATTCAAATTCATTTATTTGTCAAGAATATGGTACAGTAGGTGTAGGTACTGTCATATTAAACTTTTTTGACAGTTATAATCGGGAAGCATAAATAATAAAATAGCTTAAAATCTACATAAAACAACGAAAAGTCCTGTTCTGCATTTTGTTCGCGTAGAACGTGTGAAAATGATAGAGACTTCCAGCATTCTGAGAATTTATTTATGCTATCTTGACTGTAGTCACTTTTTCTTCCGAGCCAATATTTAGTTAGCTGATCAGTGACTGTTTCAAAAATTTTTGTTACGAATGTAATTGCTTGACCCTTTTCATGATCGGATAGACAGGTAATGATTGTTAGAGCTAATGTTTGTGCCGGATATGTTACTACAAATTTGGTCTATACAGGATAATTTGCGCGTTGGGTAAGGTTATATGACTAGTGAAGTCATGATTGTATAGAATAGCAATTAAATCTCTTTTTGCAGGCGTATCTCTTAGCATGTCTATATTAAATCTCTTTTTGCAGGCGTATCTCTTAGCATATTCCAATCACCACATATTATAATTTTAGTGCATTTTTTACGACTTAGACTTAAATTTAGAAGGTTTATTTAGAAACATGCGTACTGAATTTACCCGCAGTCGCGGGGAAAAGCTAGTATTACGTATAGAGAGGACAGATTTGTTTGTTTGTTTGCATTGAATAGGATCCGGAACTACTGGACCGTTTTTGATGAAATCAGGCACATACATAGAGTAGACCCCGTGGTCTGGAAGGACATACTACTTTTGATCGCGGCAATAGGTACGGTTCCCGCATGATTCCCTTTTGGGTGCACGAAGTCGCGGGTTACATAGATAGTTATATTCTATCAAAATTTCATCTCCATGAATAATAATATTTTGTTTTTATAAAGAGTGTGGTTTTCATTTTAAGTCGAGATGAATGAATTACTTTTCACCCCTTATTACTTATCCAATCGCTACGAAATTTTACATTAATTATCTTTGCCAGCCGTGAATCCCCCCCCCCCCCCACCTCTTTAGCGAGTGACGTAATTTACGGATGACCCCTGAATGGAAAATTGCTATTTCAATATGACATTGTAAGATTCTATAAATACAAAATTGATAGAATCTTAAAGTAGTGTTATTTTCGTTAAACTAACATTATTACCCGACTGCGCCAGGAGGAGGGTTATGTTTTTCGAGTATATGTATGTACATATCTAGAGCCTAAACGGATTGTCGCATTTGAGCTTGAAAGGTATCATCAGATTCGTCTTAGTTGTGAAAGTGACACTGGATACATGGATTATTTTGACGCAGTCGGCTTTTTTTCAATTTATTGTTATTTTCGGGTATAGAGGGTCGGATAGGTAAGTAGAATTTTGGCAGTGTATGTATGTTTGTATGTATGTTCCACCGTAGCGCCTTAACTTGATATCCAATTTGAATTAAACAAATTGTCAATAGATTTGTAATAATAGCTCGGGTAATATAAAATTTACGTTGGCGGGTTGTAGATTCTTTTTTAAAAGTTGTAGTTATTAGGCATAGACTAATCTTTGGTCTCGCTGGGCGCTCTACCAGACCGAGCTGCCGTGCTTGTCGAATACTGTAACAAGTACTCGGCTGAGGTCGGCTTACCCGAGCCAGTCATATTGAGAGCTTTATGACAGGTGCACATCCCGAATATTTTTTTAAATTTTAGTTAAAATCGAAAAAAAAAATGCCAAGTTCCGTAGTGAAAATATGTAAAATGCCAAGTTCCGTAGTGAAAATATGTAAAAATAATTGGACCAGAAATAATAAGGACACTCGTATAATTTCGAAATTTCAACATAAGATTACATGAACTCATAACGCCATTCAGTGTTGCCGCGTATGCAAGAATCAAGTTCCAATATTTTAATGATGTGAATTTACTGTCGTTGTAATTTTAACCGACTTCCAAAAAAGGAGGCGGTTATACGGACGGCTTTATATATTTTCATTATAATGTAATAAAATACAATGACAACAAATTAGATCCTCTTTCATTTGTCTAACCTAGTTATTATGATTCTACCCATGGAACTAAATAACTATTCGCAAGGAGCAAGGTCGAGTTTTTTTTTTATGAAAACGTTACAGTTAAATATATTATGTGTAATATTATTACCGTACAAGCTACCTCGACACACGTTATTCTGTCTTGACTAATAAATAAATAAAAATGAGGCCCATTCATTCATATACATACCTAACATTTTGGTGAAGAAGAAGCGCATAAGAATAATATAATATATAATATTATGTACATTTGGTTTTAATTTTAATCCTACTATCATACTACTATAATTATAAATGTGAAAGTTAAAAGTACAGTGCTCCTGTGGGATACTGTATTTAAGCGGGCGGAGCCGCGGGCAATAGCAAGTTTTGACGTGATAACGTATTATAATTTGATGGAGCCGGCTGCACGCACGAAAACACATGACTCATGCGTTACCTGTTACCAGCGTTACCTCGCTAAATATGACGCATTGCCGTTACCTCAGCTAGCCGCGCCTTAGGTATGTGAGCGGTGGGACGGAGAGGCGGGGCGCTTGATGTTATTACTCAGTTCCGCGCGCACTATAACCATGACGTTGTCACGTTCAACTATCGTCAGTAAGCCGACTTTACAGACAACCGATTTTTTCAAAGTATTTTCTTAGCTACATTTGTAACCGATAGCTCAATTAATAGACCACAGCACCATATTTTTCCCATTAAATCGGGCAAAAGTTCAGTAGCCTGGCATCACAATTTTTCACGCACACTAGAATTTGTCATATGTAAATCACTTTACACACTACATACAATAATGAGTTTGCCGCATTTACGAAGCTGTTTTTGTTAAGGAGTGCGTCATCTAGTTGAGCGAGCGAGATCAATCAAATATTTTATTTTTTTAAAGTTATTAAGATTATATTTGTGAATGTACAATCTTGGCTCGATTTTTCGCAAGTCAAAGTCCATGTTATGTTTGCTCTAATTTTTTAAATGCAAAATCTGTAACTGTGTCAAGTTGACGGGAAGCGCGAATTGTTTAAAACGAGGCAGGTTCTGTATATTAATAACAAGTACGCGGGAGACCGAGAGTTGCTCGGAGTTCTAGCGGTACGGATTAAAATTAACAGACGACGATAGGTATTAACAAAAATTAACACAAAAATATTACCCTGATCGGAACTCGAAGCCGAGTCACCAATTTACCAACAACTCAAAAAGTACGCCCCATACGTATCTAATCCACGCGCCTTGACAAGAAGAGCGAAATAATTCGTATGTAGTTAGTTACTAGATGTTTCCAGCTACTTCGTACGCGCAAAAGTAAATACCACGCAGGAACCGTACATTTTTCCGAAATAAAAAGAAGCCTATGTCCCTCCCCGTGGTCTACTCTATTTTCATGCCAAATTTCATCAAAATCAGCCCAGTAGTTTCGGAGCCTATTCAATGCAAACAAACAAACCTTTAGTATAGCTATATAGATTATGTAATGAAATGAAAAAACATAAAACTCGAAATTTCACAATGAATCGATTTTTCACCCCCAAATTTAATATAAAGTAAATGGGAAATATAAAAAGGCATTCTTAATCTCATGAAAATTGATGAAGCCGTTTTCGAGACTCAGATTATAAATACTTCATGTTACCCGCGGCTTCGAATGCGCAAAAAAGAAATCCCGCGTAAACCGCACCTTTTTCTGCTATAATAAGCCTACGTGTTAATCTAGAGTCTAAACTACTCGTACTATCATATTTTTTACCAAATTACATTAAAATACGTTCAGTAGTTATTGCTTGACAGACTAACAAACATCAACACATCTATACCTTCTAACGAACTTCCGCGTTTGTAATATTATTATGGAATATAACAAGTTAGATCCTCCAACACAACTGTAAAGTCCTATCAATCTTTTGCCAGATTTTTCATGGATTTCCCATTTCCCCACGGAACATTAGGGGTCATTGTATAAACAGGGTGAGGGCCCTTCGGGGCGGCATTATTTCGCCCTCAGATAATACGCGACTTATAACTTTTGTGATGCATTATTGTGTTTATTTGAAAATATATTTGACTAGCTGACCCGTGCCCACTTCGTTGGGCGTCAAACATTTTTTCATGACGAGGATAAAAGGTATCCTAAGTTACTCCTTATAACATCAGCTATCTGCCAGTGAAAGTCCCGTGAAAATCGTTCTAGCCGTTTCAGAGATTAGCCGGAACAAACAGACAGACAGATAGATACACAAAATTTTTAAAAATAGATTTTTTATCGTAGGTACCGTAGTAAGTGAAAAGTGAAAAGTAATTAAGTGAAAAGCTGTAAATTTAAAATAAAATAAAATAAATAAATAAAAATTACAAACAGACACTTCAAATTTATTTATCTGTATATGTATGTATAATGTATATTATGTATATAGATGGTACAATAACTATTTTTCACATAAGCAGAAATAGTAACATAATAGAACAGATAATTCGTTGTGTGTTTACATATCTATCTATCAGTGGCGTGGGGTTCCTATAACTCCATTCCTATCGCCTTCACTTACCACTTACCTTTTGAAAACCCTCATCCAAATCCCTACAGGCTGTGAAGGCGAGCCGCCTTCGCCACTGCTATCTTGTAAATGCCGTTGTATTGTAACATAACTAGCGAGAATGTAAAAATATGTCGAAAGATTCTTTTGCGATATATTATAATCTAACGAAAAATAATGCGTTAAACGGTAAGCAGAATGTTCGAGTTCGCAATCTTCCGACATTTTACAATCTCGCTAGTTCGATCAATTTAATTATTGATAGTATGTAAACACACGACGGAATATGTGTCCTAATCAATCAACAATGTTAATAGTAGTCTGATCTAGCGGATCAAAAATGCCCCATGTCTTTAGAGTTTGAAAGAATGAATACATAATATTATCATATAAAATAACAAAAGCTTCACATGTATTAGATTTAACATAATATATTATGTTCACTTTCTTGAATAATCTTATCATCGCAGAATTATATTATTTATACGCAAATTTTAAATACTCGAGAATTGTGCAACGGGAGGAGTGTGACATTTGGCACAGTTATAGTTTATGTGAAGCAAGGTGTGGCTAAATCAAATATTTTTTAAAGTGAAACTTTTATTACATGGTCTCAAACTTTTTCGTCTGTGTGTTGCATGTCGCGTGACGGTCGGCCGCGGAGTAGGGATACAGTGAAAGGCGCTCGTCAGAGTAGCCGAGGCCAATATGGCGGCGCCTATAGTTCGCATCAGCTGACCGTGTAGTGTATAGACTAGTACTCATTTGTGCCAGTGCTCCACGCTATTTTGTTATTAAGTTTCACTTTTACCGTGGTTTCATAAAACCACACAATCCTTTTCTTGATTGGTTTACAACCCAAAAATACTTCACATTGGTAAGGCCCTCATAAACATCTTATGCAAATAGGTTCACTTTACCAAAGCTTTACCGGCAAATCAGCGCCATCTAGTATGTCATATGAGAACCAAAGTTCCTTAAGAAAATTAACTTAAAATCTAACGCATAAACAGTCTGTATATTGATAAAGACCGCATTTAACTCGTTATGTAGTTCACGCGAAGACAAAAGAAGCGCATTTTATTGTTATTAAGTTTCACTGTTACCGTGGTTTCATAAAACCACACAATCCTTTTTTTTTTCTTTCTAAGAGGCAAAAGTAAAGTAAAGTTAAGTTCAACAGTATATTTTTTTTATTGTAATGGGCGATTTTCGAACACAGGGTGACCTCTAATTAGACATAGTTTCCTCAAGACCCGTTACGCACTTGCAGTTTCTCTGGTGTAGCAACCGTGATTCGCCACCAGGCGATCCGTTTGCTCGTATTATAAATATGCGTTATATTTTTACCTCTTAATTATGTAACATACAAACAAGTATCTCCGCTATAAATTCTAATTAAAATAATTGAACTTGTGTAAAAAAAAACTATATTTTTATTTTCAATTCAGTGACAGCACATCACTAATTGGCTGCAGTATTAATTACCTGTTACGTTTCAATTTGTTCACAAGTCCCAACAAGTAGGGTTGTGCTATCTGTGACTAGGGATGTGCTCGTTTCATCGATATTATTAATCGCGCTAGTTGCAGTTTCTTGTTTCTGGGCGACGAAACTGTACTGTTCTACGGGAACAGTACAGTTTCGTCGTAACAGTAACACATACATTTTGTGATCAAAATGTGCGGTTCTATGGGATAGACTATGTAGTCTAGGCATATCTGTAACCTATAATAGAATAACTGTAGAAATTTAATACCGATTTAAAGCGCTCGGAGCGATTTTTCAAAACTCAACCAGGGGTGAAAATTGATGAAAATTAATAAATTTTCAATTAGTTTTCAGTTCACGCGCCGTTGGCTTATGAAAAACCCATTTAGTAATCCTGTATCGAAACTTCAAGAGCTATTTAGTAGTGCTTTAATGAAAGTATTCAGAACGTTATTTTTCGTTAGTTTTACTAACAAAAAATGCTTACTTTCAAGTATTTTTTATTTCTTTATTGAAAAACCTACACGCTTAATGCCCAAACCTTTTTTAGCCAAATATTACAATTATTGAATTGAAAACTCCTTTTGGCGCACCGCACACACATTTCTTCGTAGGCTGTGAGTGAGGCTGATCCGTCACGCTCCAAGGTAAAAGACTCGATCAGGTGAGCGGTTCTTATATTATTTACTTTATTTACACGTAAATTGATTCCGATTGCCAATGAAGTTTTAACTTCTGCCGTGCGGTCTTAAGGTCTCTTACATTGAATAGTTTTTTATACTCAGGACCTTTACAAAGTCTATTATTTTAGAATCCTACTACTATTATAAATCTGAAAGTATATGAGGATGGATGAATGGATGTTTGTTACTCTTTCAAGCTAAAACTACCGAACAGATTTTGATGAAATTTGGTATGGTAGTAGTTGAAGCTCTGGATTACATAGGCTACTCTTTTTGTCTTGAAAAAGTAGAGCGTTCCCGTCGGATACTACGTCGGTATTTACGCGGGCCGAGCCGCGGGCAAAAGCTAGTTTGAACGTAACGTAAACAAAGCAACAATAACGCACAATATTGCAACAAATTTCAATGTCACTTATTTACCGTTCAATAAAGAAATTACGTAAGTTTATTAGTTTACACTATTTTTATCGAGTTTAATGTTTTTGTTTACAGAAAGATTAAATAGGATGTGAACAGAATATAATAATAGATCCCCACTCCAATTTCGGTTACGGCGGCCGGTTCCATTGAAACCAGGCGAGATTGCGAAGCGAGGCAGGAGTTATTTGTAGTGCCCAAGTGTGTGCACAGTACACAAGAGCACTCGTTTTTCCTTTACTCTCGAAACCCAGTGGGACGGACAGACCGACACGACTGGCGAGAGATCAGGCGTATATCCGACTTTTTACATGCCCATCCGGCGCATGGATCATCTTCGTTTTGTTCTGATGATCTGCTGGCTGATCGCCTGCATAGTCCTAACGAAACTTGGAAACAACATTTTTTGCTGTTCCAATACGGGAATCGAACCCACGACCTCCGAGTATTGAGAACAGAATATAGTAAGAAATTTTCAATTTCTCTAAATGACACATGGCGGTATCCCTATTGCCTCTTCGGATTAACTCGGGTTAGGCCGTTTTGGTGTTCTGATGTTTTCTGTCCGCGCTATCTTATAATCCGTACATATTTGGGAATAAGTTCGTTTAAAATTTCCTATTTACATATTCTTCATTATAAACTATTGAGAGGGGTCATTTTACTCAGTTCAGCGGGTCTAAAATGGCCACATTAAGTAAACCGTATTTGTACTACAGAGTAAAAAGTATATACTTACGTACAGAGGAACACATTTCACGGAACGATCGAAATATTTTGAGGGTCGTCACAGAAGATGGGGGTAAATTGAACCAAGTCTAGCGGCAGTATACGGCTATTGGGAAAGTCTTGATTGGCTATATAGCTTTCTTTAAGACATTACACATGTTCAAATATCGAACACGCCGCCATTTGTTCATTTTGCCTCTATTCTTTATGGTAAACGTCATTTTGGCGCCCAGACGCGAGCTTTGAACTCTATTGCCTTTGTATTAAGGGTGTGTGTGTGTGAATTGTGTTTTTTGTTATTAATAATGGGCTGGAATCATTATACGGTTATTTGCTGCTTTTGTTAATCTGTGCTCGTACATCAACTTTTGAATAAGTTGCTCTTAAGGGCCCCATACATGGTCCGGCCTGCCTTCAGTTCGGCCTGAACGGATGCAAAATCGTGTCGTGTGTGTGCTCGAATCCGTTCAGGCCGAACTGACGTCAGTTGGGTCGGATGCGATTTTTTCCGTGTATGGGCTCGAATCCGTTCAGGGCGAACTGACGTCAGTTCTAACTGAAACGATCGGCCTCTCGTCTGTGGCTGCCTTTACAGTAATTTCTAATAGTGCTAACAGACACTCGAACTTGGTTCGTTTGGTACACGCGCACGAAACTCGACACTCGTGTGTTCGATTTTCAGCTCTATTGTATTAGCGCAGTGTTCTATTTACAGTGCTGTTTTTTAACGACAATGATGATTCCAGCAATCAATTGAAATCGTGCAGTGATACCAACTCCCAAAAACATTGAATCCCAAACTTAACCCTTAATTCGACCCGGATTAGTTATACTATTTACAAGATTTACGCTGATATTTTTTTGGAATATAATTGTGTTATCCCAATTATATTATACTAAATAATAATATAATTATAGTAAATAAGAGATAATAAGCTAGAAACTCTATAAACTTTATGTGTTTATCGACATAAAGACTTACGCGTAAATGACATGAAACTAACGTGTCACTCAATCTGATTTCACTCCCATTAATTTTCATACCCCGGGCTATATACACATATAAAAATTGATTCTTAAGGAGTAAAATAATTCTAAACATCCTGCCCCCTAGTAAGCTCCCGTAGATTTTTTACCCTAATTTTGGGGGGAAAATCCCTAAGTTGGCAACACTGAGATTTGTCGTTGCTTGTGTGGTGTTGACCGGCCCAAACGCCCGACTGCTCTACACACGTACGGATTTAGTATGGAGCGAACCAAATCCGATGCGGACAGCGCCGGACTCAATTAAAAATAATTATATTCGCTGGACTACTCTACACACATGCATAGAAATGGTAAACAAAATTGTCAATTGAGATAATTATTATAAATTACTGTAGGAGCATTACTATAAATGTAAAAGTTTGGGAGGATGGATGGATTTATGGATGGATGAATGGATCTTTGTTACTCTTACTCTTTGTTACGTGTATCTTCTTGTGCAGTAAATAGAGTTCAATTTTTAATCGCTATCATAAAAACGGCGCATCGCGTTTCGGAGTGAATTGACCCTCAGAAATAATTATAGTCCGAGAGACAGAACTTTATGCGCTTAAGTTATCCACATAAGCCGGTCTAAGCCCACACTTTATGCAGGTTGCCAAAATTTAAGCGTAATTAAATTAAGCTTACATTTTTTCCGTGGAATTACATTTTTGGTAAGTGGAAATGGATTTTATCGTGCAAATCGGCGCAATATTATTTTAGACATTCATATTTTTTTACTGGGAAAAATCTGGGGACAAAAAAAAAACATTTGCCCGGAAGCAAATATTGCTTGTTTATTTTATAAGCAAATATTTATATGTTGTAGTTACTGTAACTGAACATGTATGGATATTTTTGTTGTTTATGTAGAAAAATAATTACAAATTTGGAAAAAAAGCGCTTTCCAAGGCGCTGAGGTCGTTAACTTCACAGAAACAGGTGATTTATAGAGGGAGCAGACTTTGCAGCTGTGTGAGGTCAATGACCTTATATTTTATGCAAGTTTTTGAAACGATGAGGTTAGGTTATGGAGGTTGAGGAGAGATTTTAAAAATAAATCATTATGATAATTATAAAATTTAAATGCCCTCTTACCTTTTTCCCCCTTCATCTCCTGGTTGCCCCTATACCAGACCACCTTGGCTGCTGGCTTGGCGTTCCTGACCTGACACTCCAGAGCCACGTCCTCCCCCTCGCGGACCTCCAGCTTCGAGTTGTGGGGGTGAGAGACGATCTCCACCGACGTGGGCGGCGCTGCAACAAAAAGGGGTGAATTTCATTAGGTGATAGAATTTTTGTGAGGTGGTGAAATTTTTGAGGATGAAAAAGTTATGTATATTATTGCTAAAATTTTAGCATTATCTAGGTAGAGTGCGTCCCGGATATATAATATAATATATTTTGCATTTTAATAAAAGTTTATCGGACATACTATATTAAACTCTTTAGTTACGATAGCTTCATTCAATAATTTGATAAAAATAAAACTTTTTTATGTTACAAAACGAAAACAAAAATAAAATTGTAGCAAATTATATCAGTGTTGCCATTTAAAACAACAATTCGTCGAAATTTACCCAGAGGGTGAGTTTTATCGCGAAAACATTTTTAACTGTCCCATAATACCGTTAAATGTTCTTTGATATTTTTATTGTGAGGCACAAAATGGTTGATTAATTTGAATTTGATTTAGTTAATATTTGCTACCGATACGAATCTGCAACAACATGGGAGTGATTCAATCAAGTGGGATCAACAAGATTTCTACAACGCACTTGGCGTTGTAGAAATCTTAACCCAGTAGTTAGTGCAGTTTCAAGCTATAAAACCCGTTTGTGCTAATACTTACAATCACTTATGCGTTACATGCTTTATTTTCCGCCGGTTTTCTATAGGGCTGCTATATAGATATTTTGCTGCTTGAGCCGATACTTTTTAACTATGTCAAAATATAGTCTGCCTATTTCAAAGGTTCTCACATTTTTTTTCTCTCTTCCTCTCTGACAGAGGAAATGATATTTCCAAATTTTACTATGAAACAATTAGCCACAGCGACCAGAGATAAAACGAGGTTAGATGTAAGAGTGATTGCATCTGGATTACAACGGCATAGGTCGCGTATCTGCCGGAGGTGGGTGTAATTACTGTGATATTTTAACTCAATTCTACAATTATTATTATGAATTATTAATTGATTTTCTTCACTTCTCCATGAATCTGAATTAAAATGATCACGGGAAATGAAATGTGAATAAAATTATTACATTCTAATAGTATTTAGGTTTGTGGTCGCCACTTTTTAACAGCGGATAAACAACGTCCTATGTTTTCTTTCCAAATCATATTTCTTACCGCAAATAAGAGACTCGATATTCGGATTCCCCGGTATCCGGAGACGGTATCTAATTAAAATAATTTCAATAAAGCAGTGAAAATGTTCAGTTACATAGAAAATTTAAATTGGGGGCAGATATTGGAATTGTCTTTCAAGGGCTAGGGAGGGACATAGTTTTCGGATAAATTAATTATAGTTATCAAGCGCCTGTTTTACAATCCACTGATGATGTGTCAGATAGCTCAATTGCATGTTTTGCCTCTGTCGTTAAGTACAAAGTAAGCGGCGAGAAAACCTCCCGAGTAAAAATGTGTCCGTTTCTACGCATGGAGTAATGAGTACATCACGGCGCTGTGCATTATGGTTACATGCTGAAAATAATCCTACTTCTATTATAAGTGAGGATGGATGTATGGATGGGTGGATGTTGTTACTCTTTCATACAAAAAGTACTGAACGGATTTTGATTAAATTTAGTATAGTAGTTTAGGATTAAAACATAGGCTACCTACGTTTTATGTCGAATTTACGCAAGCGGAGCCGCGGGAAAACCTAGTAATTTATATTATAGTACCATTAAGAAAACACTTAAGATATAAATGTACGGTTTATTTATGTATTAACAGGATATTTTTTTTTTGTTAATAACCCTTTACAAAACCAAAATATATCTCGAACTAGGTTCTTCCCGCGGTTATAAATATAGTATCGGCTATCCCATGGAAATACTGTACTCTCTCGGGATAAAAAGTAGCCTATGTTATAATCCAGAGCTTAAACTAATCATCGAAATCCATTCAGTAGTTGCGCGTGAAAGAGTTACACACATCCGTTCGTCCGCAACCGAATAATCCGCAAATATATTTTGCCGCAAAACGCGGCACACCACTGGTTCATTAACTCGGTACCTGGTCAGCGTGATGTGAACCGATTCTAATAGAATCGGAAAATCGATACCGTTATTAGAATCGGAGAATCGGATGGCTCAGTGGTTGTATGACATGGAAAAGTGGGTTCGATATTTGAAAATAAAAAGTTTCAAGTCATTTAAAAAACGAATTAATTTCTATAAATAATATTACTATTTACTCACTAGTAGATAGCCAGTAATGAAACATTTATATGGGCACAAAGTAAATGTTCAAGCTTCCGAACGAACAGCTCGGCATTTTTACGTTTCTGTATATTATATCGTTTTCGCACTGTCTAAGGCCCGATTCGACCAAACTTGAAGTAACACGAGTGTAACTATAGTGAGAATAATAATTTTACTCCTTCAATTTACTCTAGGATATCTTCGTTTGCGTTTTACCAAGTTACTCGAAGAGTATACTATGCTATACTATACTATACCGACAAAAAATCATGTACTATTGTTTGTATTAGATCGCCATAACAATTTAATTTCGTAGAGTAATACAGTAAAATATCAATGCCAAATTATAACACTTCACAATGACATTGATCGTGACAATTGACAGCCAGCTGTGCGACTATTCACGATTCTCAGTTCAATACTTTACTCCGTCAAAATCACCCATGTAAATATTTACTCCCGTGTAATTACCTTATTCTTGGATTAGAAGTTGGAAAAACGCAAAACCAGCTTACTCTTAGATTAGGAAACATTTATACGCGAGTAAAATTTTACTCCAGTTTGGTCGAATCCGCCTTTAGTCAGTTGTCGCCACGAATCCGTCCGATTAAGCTGTCGTGACAGCTCGTAACCGACCGTTATACCACAAAACCATTTAACTATTTCTTCCGTTCACCAGTTAATCATAACAGTTCATTATATTAAATCAGTTTAGTTGTGTTAAGTGTATAATAAACCAGTAGAAACAGTTCTCTTCTTTCGACTTTATCAACCGAATCGACCGCGTGCGTGGATGACCCCGAACCACATCGACTGCGAACTACCGGCCCCAACTCCTAGCCCTTTTTACAGTAAATGTTCTCCTAAGGACCTGTTCACACCAACACGATACGCGACATAGCGCTGCATTTTTAATATAGCTGTTCAAAACTGAATTTTATTCATACCGAGAAGATAGAGATTAATTGATACATACAATTTCATTTAATACACGTTTCATTGTAAGAGTTCGAATGTCAAGTTGCACCGCGCATGTGCAGTGTACGACTGATATCACAATATGAAACGTGTCTTTTGGTGTAGTGAATAAACCTCAATTTTTAATAGCAATCTTAAATATACAGCGCCGCGTATCGCCTCGGTCGTATTTACTACGACCCTGGGACCGATTTCACGTGGTGGTAAGTGACGAACATTGTTCCAAATAAATGTACTGCTTATTACGTCACACAATTATACTAATCATTTATGTGAATGTGTGTTTGTTTGTTATGCTCTTGTGAAAAAGTACTTAGCCGATCATCGTGACATTTGGAACAGATATAGAGTATACCCCGAGGAAGGACATAGGCTACTTTTTATCGCGGGAAAATGTACGGTTGCCGTGGGATATTGTATTTACGCGAGCGGAGCCGCGGGGGAAAACTAGTCTTTACTAATATTATAAAGAGGAAAGGTTTGTTTGTTTGTTTGCATCGAATAGGCTCCGAAACTACCGGATCGATTTTGATGAAATTTAACACAGATATAGAGTAGACCACGGGGAAGGACATAGGCTACTTTTTATCGCGGCGAAATGTACGGTTCTTGTGCGATTTCCTTTTGTTCATCTAGTTATCGATGTATTTAAACAGTGAGGAAAACGTTCAATGTGACTTCAAATCTTGTTTACATTTCGTTAAAAAACGCGTATCTAAGTTACTGGTCGCGTCTATTCAATTGAGCAGTAGAAATTCCATCTGTCGCAAACAGAGGCAGACATACTATAGGTACAGCAGGGACAGACATACACCCATCTCGCTCTCCAAAATGAATATTTGTGCGAACGAAATTGGGTTTTTTAATTAACGTTACCCCAGGTGGCAAAACAAACTCAGGGGTCGCATGTTAAACAGAAAGTGATAGTTCTAATCTAAATTGAATTCCAATCATCAACGCACACGCGGATCTTCTGGTAAAGATGATGTTGGGTAAATATAAAGTGATCATTTTTGGTAATCTATATTGATTTTTGCATGCATCAACTAATATTCTCGTATCTCCTGGCAATGCAGATGTCAGATGAAATTGATAATTTTAATTTAATTGCAATCATCAACGTGTTAATGATGATGATGATGACGGTCCTCAGAAATCGTAATTAGCTGTCGACACACCGAATTCGGTATAATACCGTGTTCCTTATAACAAACAGAATTGTTTGACGTCCAAGTGATGATATGTAGCGATTACTTATTACGTCTTAAGGTTTTCTGGCCCACGTCCGAAGGTCGCGCGACGCGGTCGCTAGATATATTTAGTGCTCCATATAAATGCATAATAAGCAGTGTTTCGCGCGACCCGGATTTTTCGCGGATCTCTAAGATCGGAATATCGGAAGATCTAGAGATTTTTAATTAATTTTGGTCTTATTGATTATAATAATACTGGTTCATGAGTCACTCAAAATTAACAGAAGAAATATTTAAATTATAAAATATTCCTATTTACTTCCAATTTCCAAATGAGCTGAACAAATTACATCAGCAATAATAATTGTTTGTAACCAATTCACAATCTTGTAATAAGTCGTATAGCTTATTCCGGTGTTTCGAATTCGGATTCGAATCGAACTCGAGTCGAATGTCAAGGTCAAATCTGACAACTCGACATCGTGTGTTCGATTTTCAACTCTATTGTATTAGATTTTCCCGGGCTCACCGGATTCCGGATCATATAATAGTCTCAGACTTATTTGCAGATTTTGTTTCTGTCGCTCGATACAAAGTAAGCAGCGACAAAACATCCGAATTATAGAATAATCCGCCCTTACGGATTTCGGACAATATAGTCGCGGCCTTAATAAATTAATACAAATAATTGTAGTTCACAGCGTAAAAACAATGAGCCTTCGTGTAACATAAACGAATCGCTGTCTCTCACACCTTGGCCGCAGTGACAGGATATTACTGTTCTGCTCACCCTCCTCCGCACAAACCCCGCCCCCCAAGACTCCCCCCCCCCCCACTGTGGCCAGGGGTATTGTCAACTAGTAACTTTTGTTATTACAAATAGACCTTTTCCTGACCTACTTTAAGTTAAAAAGGAGTCTTTTTAAGTTTCTGTAGGTTCGTATTGTTCTTCATACTTGTGTTATTATTTTAGTAGTTTATACCTGCGACCTGTTCAGCTATCTAGACATATCTAGTTGGATACCTCTGTTCTGTGTCCCAAGGAAACTGTACATTTTGTCGGATTAGCGTCTAGCCTCTGTTCTATTCGAGTTGTGTGACTGACCAAACGATTACCGGTTGTCTGTAAAGTCGGTTTACTGACGATAGTTGAACGTGACAACGTCAACAACAACAACAGCAGCAACAACAACAACAACAACAACAATAATAATAATAATGAGGTAAAGGCAATGCGAGCTAGCGCTGGTACTTGGTAACGGTACTTGGTAACGATAACGGGTGGCAGGTAACGCGTGAGTCATGTTTTTTCGTGCGTGCAGCCGGCTCCATCGATTTATAAGACGTTGTCACGTCAAAATCCAGCGTGGCGTTATTGCAACGAAATCTAGGTAACACGCGTTGGTGTGAAAGTGTCCATAGATATTATACATCCACACAAACTTTCAGATTTATAATAGTAGTAGGATAAGGGATTTTAGTCCAGATGCATTCGATAGTTTCGAAATCAAAAATGTATGGGACTTGAGATACGTTATCGTTGTGTGACAATTCGTTTGCGATGCCTTAAATATGTCAAATCCCATACATTTTCTTTGCGAATACGGCCGTCGAAATTATCGAATGCATCTTGACTTAATGCCCCGTCTAGACTTTCGCAACACCTAACACCATCATAATCGTCTTTTGTCCCCAACACAATGCTCCCCGATATACTGTCAGCTCTTTTGTCTTAAAAATAACGCTCTGCCAAAACGTACAGTGAACTTCGTCTTTAAGTCGGATAGACGATGAAATGGTTCAATGCTCAGAGAATTTTCGCTGTTATCGGGATACCTTTTTGGAATAAATAGTAGCCTATATTTTAATCCAGAGGCTAAATCACTACCATTTCAAATTTCATCGAAAACCGTTCAATAGTTTTAGCGTGAAAGAGTAACAAACATCCATCCATCCTCACAAACTTTTACATTTATAATAGTACTTATATAGTAAGTAGGATTAATACTAGACGTCCCGAGACACGATGTTCCGTCTTAACTATGAGCTGGAATAAACAAATAACAACAAAATTAAATTAAATGGCTTTAAAACTATGGTTAAGATGCATTATTTGACTATTTGTAGTCAGGTAAAACAATTTTTTTTTTTTTTGTTTTTTTTTTAATTATTATTATTGTTTATTATTTTCTGTCTTAAGACTATAAAGTTTAATTAAAATTATTTGTGTATCCGCGTAATATATATTATGTATTTATTAATTTATGTACTTATTTAATAAAAGTAATTTATAAAAATTTATATATGTATATATATATATATATTATTTAAACGCATGTATTAATTGTTTTTATATTTTATTGTGTTATTTTTAACTGCTCATGCACGCCAAATTCTTTTCTATTATTTCCTCTAACCAAGGTTGCCTGGAAGAGATTGCTACCTAGTAATAAGGCCGCCATTGTGTTACCTGTGTATATTATTATTTTTTATCTCTTTTCTTTTAAATTTTTTTTTATGTTGTGTGCACAATAAAGAATATTTCATTCATTCACATCTACACCTACATCTACACCTACACCTACAACCTAACGAGCCGATAATTCTGAAATAAACCAAACAGGTAAAAAAAACGAACACAATGAAACCGTTAGTACAGGAAGAATCAATCATCGTTTTTTTTAGGATTTCCTAGAATTTTTTCCAATATTTCTCACAGCTTAAACCTTCCCTGAACTTCCTATAAATAATATAGAAATATTTCAAAACCAAAATTGGCCGAATCGAACCAGCCGTTCTCGCGTTTTATACATTGGAATTGCAATACATTTTTACCCGACTAATGCGAAGCCAAAAGGAAGAGTAATGATTTTGGCAGTCTATGCATGTGGGTATGTATTTATGTTTGTTTGTTTGTTCCACCGTAGCGCCTAAGCTACTGGTCCAATTTAATAAATGAGGTGTCAATATATTGGTAACAATAGCCCGGGTAACATTCGCTGCACTTTACGTAGGCGGGTTATAGTTTTTTATAAAACTCGTAGTATATATGTCGCCGTAAAATTGTACAAACCATTAGATTGATATAACTAACGAGATTGTAAAAATATGTCGAAAGCGAAAGAAAGCTATATATTTATAATCCAACGAAAAATAATGTGTTAAATTATAAGCAGAATATTCGGGTCCGCAGTCGACATTTTGCGATTACACTAGTTATATTACAATCTAACGGTTTTAACAATTTTAAGGTGATATATATATAAAAAGACTATATATATATATATATATATATATATATATATATATATATATTCCGTCCTCAATTCATACGAAATGTCATTGCAAAACTTAAATCTTCCATTTTACCCCCTTGGGAGGTTGAATTTTGAAAAATCCTTCCTTGGTGGATGCCTACCTCATATGAGGAATACGTGAGCAAAATTTCTAATTTCTAGCCTCAAGAATTTGGCCTGTGCGTTGATACATCAGTCAATAAGCTTTGCCTTTTATATATAAGAAGAAAAAGATATAAGGCACGCTTTTTTTTGTAGAAGCTGAATTTATAGCCGAACGCTTACAAGTGTCTGGTTTGTATTCAATTAGGCTGAGTAAACAAAAGTGTCAAATGAAAATAAAACCTCGCCAGACTTTACCGCAATCTTCGGCCGGGGCGCGTAACATTCGCATAAAAGACAGATAAACGTGAAGTGAAATTTTCGCATAATTTATGCCCTCGTCGTAAAAAGATATCTAAAAGGTCATCAAAAATCCTACTACAGTGCGGCAATTAGGTGTTCAACTATGACCCTTAACACGCTGATAAGAGGTCAGAGATGTTGCTTACATAAACTACCGACAAAAATCAGGAACCGAGCATTAAAGATCCAATACGAAAAATATAATCTTTAAATTCCATATTTACTGGTTTCTCAATAGTTAAACATCTCAATTTATTGTCCATCTTCCTCCCTTTTCATTCGTTATTGGATGATTTAGAGTCACTCTTGAAACACTGTGGTGCCTTGGACAGGCGGTGGATGTCGCATGGTCGCCCAAGCACACACGGCATTCTCACAACACAGTCAGCCTAGTCCAGAGTCAATACGTCTGGGTCCAACCATGTGCGGGTTTCCAACCAGGCCACGGAGCACTTAGTACATGCTACCTAATCATTCACATAATCAACCATCTTTCACATCGATATGTTCCCCCCTGCCGCTCATGAAACCGTTCCCGATACTCTTTATCCCCCCACCCTTACCCAAGGTATTGACTTGCCCCGAGGCCTGTCGAAGTAAGATAAGGCCCTAATTAAACTGGTACTGCGGAGTTTTTATTCGCCGTGTTTCTTTTACTAAAGAGTTTCTAAGAGTTTATAGACTTGAATCAAGTTGGAAGTTTTTGGAGTACGTATCTATCGCGTACTAAATTGCCTGTGGTAGGTACTTACAAGAAGTTTGAGAAATCTTCGGAAGATGCTGCAAGCACAGATGAACATTAGAGTCAGTTCACACTGCATTTTTTAGATAGCCATTGGAAATTGAACTTTTGTCAGTAAACAAAAAGATACACGTGTTTTAGGACATCAGTCATACACTGCACCATAGTATACAGAGGGGAAGTAAGTTATCTTCATACAAACGCACCGCGCGCGGCTTGTATGTATGCGCCATAGTATCTATGCGTCGCCGCACGCACACTTAAACAAAATCTCGACCGATTCTCAGTGCGCCAGTCGGGGCTAACACCGCACGAGGTTCGCGCGTCACGGCTTTTCGGCACCGCTAAATGAATGCAAAATGTGTGATAATCGGAGGATAACGTATTGCTGTGTGTTTGGGTGTCTTAATAATTCCTCGATTCCAGAATTGTCTCTGTTCAGATTATCTATTGTTCAGTAACCTACCGTTTACTCGTGCTCATCACCGCCCCGCGCCGCCTGTCTGCTGGCCCGTCGCTCTTTCTTTCATCGTTTAGGTAAAACCGACCTCACAAACCCTTCACCCAGACAATAGAAGTAAAAAATACAACTTCCCGATCCCGATCCATACCAATTTATAGGCACTGAATTAAAATTTAGCTAAAAGTGTCAACCCTGAGACAGTAGCCAATTATATCGCGGATTGGGCCGGAGTTAGCCTACTTCCCCTCTTTATACTATGACTGCACCTGCGTTTTGCAGCGCGGTGTAACCTGACATTCGAATTCTTACAATGAAACGTGTACCTTCTTGTCTAAATAATAATGATCCCCACTTTACGCGTGGTACGGGTGGGGGAGGTACCCCAAAAATATATTTTTCGTAATATTATTTTAGCAACTTTGTCGGCGTGGTAAATACACATGTCCATGCCAAGTTTCATCTTTCTAGCACTAACCGTTTGGACGGTAAGTTCGGCTTACGGCGACGGACGGACATGACGAAACCATAAGTGTTAAAAAGTAGGTGTGTTCCTATGGCCCGTAAAGAAAAACAAAGTAGCCTCTCTTGGTCCAGTATAGCAGATGGATGTATGGATGGATGTGCGTTCGTTACGCTCACACGCAAAAACTACTGAACAGTTTTTGATAAAATTTGCTGTGGTAGTAGTTTGAGCTCTGGATTAACATACAGACAACTTTTTAACTCGAAAAAGTACATTATTCCCATGGGATACTGATGTGACGTGGACGGCGTCGGGGGCAAAAGGTAGCAATATTATAAACCAAGTACATATCTATATTTAAAAATATATTTATGAGTATAGTAAATAATGATAGATTGAGTATTTCTTATATTATGTTAGGCAACTATTACTAAGCCAGCAAACAGTGTGGCGACGCATTACATCGCCATGTTTCATATCTGCCAAGCGACTTTATTATAGCATAAAACGCTTCAAACTCCCGCCCCAATGGCGTATCAAGATTTGCCCCAAGCTATTGGGCCAACTTTCTTTGGACCAGTTAATCAGACCCATAAAGTTGGGCCAAACTTCTAATCAGATGGAGGAAAGTCTTAGAAAATACTCGCAGTGCAAGGAATGTATTTGCGGTTTTAACTGCCGAAACTATCCAAGATCTGCTCAAAGTAACCATAAAAAGTAGAAGTAATAAGTTAACTGAAGGATTTGTGATTTGAGTCTAGTAAATAGGAGTTAGCTAAACTTAAAGAAGCTCAGCCCTCTCGATTCCTCCGTTGGCACGAACGGGCTGACTCGACCGGATAAATACCACGGCCTCACAGAAAACCAGGAAGGAGAAGCGGAATTGTTACTTAAATTGCGGGTGCCTATGGGCGGCAATCGCTTAGACCAGGACTATATTATCGGGGATCCGTAAGGCCAGGGAAAATTTAGAGCACTGAAAATAGAAGGCTGGACTAATACAATAGAGTTGAAAATCGAACATACGAGTGTCGAGTTGTCATATTTGACATTGACATTTGACTTTACACTCGGATGTTCGATTTTTAGCTCTATTGTATTAGCGCAGAGTTCTAATTTTACTGCACTGAATTTTCCTGGGCTGCCGGATTCCGGATCATAAATTCCCAGCCTTACTATAAGGCGATGTGGCTCTTGCCGGTCTTTTTCATAAAAAAACTTTCCGATTTATGAAGTCGATTATTATACTTAGAGTATCGCGTCGGTGCTCAAGCCGGAGGTCGCGGGTTCGAATCCCGCAGAGGGAACAAAAAGTTTTCCGTGTTCCTAGGTCATGGATGTGTATTAAATACATATAATAATATCTATTAACGCTTCACACCACGTCAATATGGTCCCGTGGTAAGTTCTCGAAGATCTTGTGTTACGGGTACCAGACAACGGAAATATATTTAATACTTTTTATACTATACATATATTTCAGATTTTTATTATAAGTATTATACACATGCATGACCCATGCAACACAGAAAAACTTTTGGAACGAAGTTCCTTATCGCGCGTTGCGAAAGGGGGCTAGACGGAAAAAATCAAGACTAAAAGTTGTAACGACACTTTTTGCTATAGTTGTAAGCCGTGCGCGTGTTTCTCTGTCTGTCTCTCTCTCAATTATTACTAAAATTGAGCCTACTGATTAAGTTTATATTACATTATATTTGTTAATAATAAAAAAAATATTATTATAACTTAAAAAAAAATATATATATTATAATTCCTTTACTAATTAATCGAAAGGAACTTCGTTCCATCCGGGTGTCCCTTGACACCTCTCAAGTTTTTGTTCCTTCGGCGGGATTCGAACCCGCGACCCCCGGCTTGAGCACCAACACGCTCAACCACTGAACCACCAGAGGTCGTCAAATATGTTTATAAAATAGTAAAAATCTTAAATATATGTACAGATAAAAGTATTAAATATATTTCCAAGTGGCGAAGACCGGTTCTCCTTCATAGGAAAGCCCTAGCCTGAACTGGATTATTAGTGTATAGGATTTGGATGAGGGTCATCAAAAGGTAAGCGTTAAGTGAAGCCGATAGGAATGAAGTTACAGGAACCACACGCCACTGATACCTCCTGTTGTCTGGTCCCCGTGACAAGTTCTTCGGATACTTAGCATGGAGCCAGATTGACGTGGTGTAAAGCGTCCATAGATATTATTATTATACATATTATTAGCAAATCCTACAAAAAGTCGGTCGTGTGGCAGCCCTAAGATGTATGTTATGTCTTTGTTAGTAACTCCAGCACGTAGGGCGCCCGCGGCGGTTTTTCGTTAGAGAAAACTTCGCTCTGAACACTATAAGCGATGTGTTATTCCATTTTAAGACTGTTTACAGATTTAATTGTGTTTAAAATTGGCTTAGGGGCGGCATGAGAGGCATACTTATTTTATCTGCAGTTCAAGAAAATAAATTTTTGTTTGGTATTAGATGTCTTTATCCATATACCTTGATCCTACTAATATTGGATGGATGGATGTTTGTAACACTTTCACGCAAAAACTACTGAGCGGATTTTGATGAAATTTGTTATGGTAGTAGTTTAGACTGGGTGAACACATAGGCTACTTTCTATCCCGAAAAAGTACAGTGTTCACGTGGGATACTGTATACCGACAAAATCTTGTCTAGAATATTTAGAGGCCGGTTTCATTTAAACTAGGCCAGCTACGCAGGTATTATTTGAGAATAACCCAGTTGGAAGGATGACCGACACGACTGGCGAGAGATCAGGCGCAGGTCCGACTTTTTACACGCCCATACGACGCATGGATCACCTCTCTTGTCAGACAATCAGGTGATCAGCCCGCATTGTCCTAACCAGACTTGGAAACAACATTACTATAGTTAGTATATAACAAGAAGATTGAAAGAGAATAAGATAAACAAATTCAGAAGTATATCAATAAGTTAAAAGTTTAATTATCCTGACCGTCAAATGCTCTCGAGGTATATACAATACGCCAACGAAACAGATAATAGATATTTTTAAAATCACAGCAAAACCTGAAAGCTTAAACTATAACAAACATCTCTACAAACTGCAATAACACTTTATTGTACTCATCTTTCTCTGTAGTATTTAGTTCGAGTCATATTTTATATGGGATCTTACAATTAATAACTAAGATGGGACCATTTGTAAGTATTTGTGGGACTTAGAGTTACACTAGCTATTTCACGCTACTTCGTCTGAGAATTATGCCATTCATTAGTTATTATTCGGTCTTCGACTTATCGAATCCGTTCAGCCCGTATACAATAAGGGGGACCGTGCACAGTTTTTTTTTACCCGACTACGGCGAAGCGTATGTATCTATGTTTGTTTGTTCCGCCGTAGCGCCTAAACTACAGGTCGGATTTTAATGAATGATGTGTCAATAGATTAGTAATAGTAGCCTGGGTAACATAGGCTATATAATTTACGTAGTCGGGTTATAGTTTATTTAAAAATTTTAGTTATTTACTGGCTATTCGAAAAGTACACAAGCCAGGATATATTGTGTTTGCAATCTACGATCAACCGTTGGCGAAATACAGTCATCGCAAAAGTGAGATCGTTCGAGAGCATTTTAAGCGCTCTACACATAAAATTAAGCACGAGTGACGTCACAGCTGTTTAATGTTGTATAAAACATTTATTTTACTAACCGCGTAAATACCGCGTATATGTATATCATTGATAACAAAAATGACACAAATAACATAAGGATTTGAACGGTAATTTTCGTTTCTCGATCATAGCAAAAAACCTAATAGTCCTTTATAGTCCTGTAACTTTTTAACATTTGCATTTTTTCGGTTCACGTTTTTTCGGAATAAAGAATTCGTTTATGTTTTCCGCGGAAAATGTCATTTAACTTGGTCGCATTGTTACGACCTCTTGGTTTTACGTGTCCTTCTTACGCTTGAGTGATGATAATAATAATACACCAACAATTATTCTTATATTCTCCTTTATTGGTGCTAAACACAGATACGTATTACATATGAGATATGTCTAACATAAATACAGTCTACACCACTCAGTATAGCCTTTTGGCTGACCGAAATAAACCTTAATAAACAATAAACTAAATAGGCTGTTCCTGTGACATCTGTCAATGTGACATTGACAATTATATTTCTTACAATACTGTTGACATTATGCAACGCCATTGTTGTCTTCGTTTACGTTTATATTCAATTAAATACCCGTGCGTACAACATTCGCTCAGCGTCACGCTCCCTTCCTGACACCTTACCTGCATAATGAGGTCTGTAAGAAAGTTCCATCTATCACTCGGTCAACAGCTCGGCAATCAAAGAGAATCCTTGAAGACTGGCTGTTAGGAATTGATTACGTAGAAACGGAACTTCTACTGCCACACACACACACACACACACACACACACACACACACACACACACACACACACACACACACACACACACACACACACACACACACACACACACACACACACACACACACACACACACACATTTTATTAGGTTCAAATAAAAGTAGATGCACACGTAAGTCCGAGCTATTTTTACCACCTCAATTTCTGGCTTTTGCGATACAAGCTCTGCTTAGTGCAAGAGCCGCTGTAACGCCGGTGTGTTTTCGAACCTAGCTCTAAGTCTAAATTGTTAGATTTAAGTAATAGTGTACTCCTATGAATAATATTCTGGAATATAAACGGTTTGATTTGATTTGATTATTATTGGTCGAAGTCCGAAGATAAATATTTCTTATTTAAACTATAGTACCTGGGAGAACGAGCTATGCTCGGATTTTAGTAGAACGATAAGATAATTACAAATAAATAAAGAAAATATAAAAGAAAAAGAAATAATGAGAATCACAAATCATTATTTATCTTGCCGGGATTGGAACCCACCACATTCCGAATTTCCAAACAATGCAAAAATTATACGTACCAAACTGCCAATCAGACTGACGTAAGAGAGTCGAAATTATTGATAAGTATATTGTTGCACGACAAAATAAAAAAAAAGTAATATATTGATTAAAAATGCGCAGTTTCTAAGGGATAAGACCTAGCTAGATCGATTTTTATCCCCTAAAACTCCTTGCATACAAAATTTCATGATAATACTTGTAGCCGTTGTCGAGATACCGATTATGTACATATATACAAGATTGTCGCATTTAAAATATAAGATTACACACACAAAACCAGTATTTCTTCATGAAGTAAAATACCTTTACTGTGTATATTAGAGTTCCCAGCCAACACTAGTTGGAATGCACTAGAATTTAGTATAAAACTAATTGCATCCTGGAACACGCCTGACACATACGACCCTGGAATTCACATTGCTCGTAATACACCACTGGAATCTAACATTCTAACGGATACTATCTCAAATGATTCTTACAGTTAAGAAGCTCTTAAGTCACGTCCTGTATATATCTGCCCAAAATCAAATACGGATATTTTGGGCATACGACCTACTGCTTATGTTAAGATGTTTAGGCAGAAAAATAATAAAAAAACGTCAATTTTTTTTATAATACTTAGTCAAATTACATTGCGCAATCTCTAGAGGCGTTGAGGACATTAACCTCACAGAAACAGTCGATTTAAAGAGGCAGCAAACACTTTGCCTAAATAACATCAATACAATTTGTGCTGTGCTGTGTGAGGTATATGACCTTAACAGCGCCGTAAAGAGCGTAATGTAAGTTTATTTAGTATAATTTTTTTCGAAAATTTAATTTATTTTTCTACCTATATGCCTTGACATAAGCAGTAGATCATATGCGCAAAATATCCGTAGTTGGTTTGAGCAACCATATATAATGCACTGGAGCCAAACCTATATTGCCAACGGATATGCTAAGCGTCATATCAAACGTCTCCTAAATTTAAGAGGCTCTTTTCAGAAGGCTGAGTCTGCTAATCCAGCTAATACAGTTACGATCCAGTCCTGAATCCCGATATGTTAAAACTGTAAATCGTATGGGACGCCCTATTTTAACAACAGATGCTCCTTAAAGTTGAATATCTCGCAAACGGATGCCAAAGTCAAAAAATCGTCTTAGCAATCTCTCGATGTTTTTAAAAGACCTATCTGATGATACCCCACACTATGAGGTAGACGAGATACAAAAATCATTCCCCCTTTACTTGAAGTACTCAAAAAAAAAAAATTTCGTAATTTTATTTTAGCACTTTGTCGGCGTCGTAAATACACATATCCATGCAAAGTTCCATCTTTCTAGCACTAACCGTTTGGACGGTAAGCCGAAGATACGGACGGACGGACATGACGAAACCGTAAGTGTTCCGAGACGTGCACTACGGAACCGTGAAAAGCTAAAAACTGACAATCGCCTGAAGGTAAGCGATCACCGCGGGACGGGATGTCCATGGGACACGCGCAACACCAGAGGAGTTACACTTATACTCACACTATAACTCCTCTGGTGTCGCGCACTTGCGTTTCCGGTCCGTAACGCAACCTCCTTGGGCCTCCGGTAACCTCGCTCAGTCGAAACACATCAGAAGCTGCAATTTAATGTTTTCTGTGAGGCCGTTGTCTTTATCGAGCCGCCCATTCGCGACGAAGCATGGCACCCACATTCTTATCTATGTTATTTTTTATTTACGTTAAGATTAAATTGCATCTGAATAGAGTATTGCACATTGCGTTCGGCCAGTTTTAATAACGTCGTTATCTAAGAAAAAAACTAAAGGCGCATTTTGTCTGCCAAGTTTTTGAGATATTTATCAAACGAAATGGCCCAGTCTTGGCATTCCCCGGAATGTATTGTTTAATTTTTAGTTTTACAGTACTTGGCTTGGCTCTGCCATTGATCTAATCCTGCTGCATTTGGCTTTGGGGTGTCCTTCGTCGATTCTTAAATGTCACAAATTGAAATTTCATTTTTATGGGCAAAGCGATGAGCATCGTAAATGATGCGATCATATCTCATACTTTAAACGAGCATATCTATCTCGGAAATAGCTGCAAGTGTTTTCATGATATTTAATATGCACGGAGTTTTGGGGGATAAAAATCGATCTAGCTACGTCTTACTCCTGGGAAACTGCGCATTTTTCCCCCTTACTTTAACCACCAGTTTCATTCATGTCATATTTTCGTGATGGTATCAATGAGGAGTCGAGAGAAGTCCTCAAAATTTATAGGAACACCTATAGTGATTTAGAATTTTTTTTGAAGTAACTTGATCATATGCTACAAAAAGTAAAATGTTGTGCCAAGGTATACCTACTATGGATCCGAAAGGACTGAACAGAACTCCTCAGTATTTGAAGATACACGTTTATAAATTATACAATCATCATCACCACCACCATCATTACACCATACATAGGTAATCATAATAATATGATGAAATAGGTGTTTCTCTTAGTCGAACTAGCAAATGTTCAAAGGCATCGAATAAAATTCGATCCCCCTCTGAGAAAAGCTTCGATGTCCTACTAAAAAGAAAAAATATATATTTATTTAATAAAATATATAAACCGACTTCCAAAGTAGAAGCAATGACATTCTAAAAATCGGTTGTCTGTAAAGTCGGTTTACTGACGATAGTTGAACGTGACGACGTCATAAGAAAATACTGATGGATCGCTCACTCAAATAGGAGAGAGACAGATGTCGAACGCTGCCGAACGCGGAGGCCAATTGTGTCTCTTTGTCGCTCGTTCCGCGCTCTCGCTTACACTTCAAGCCTTAAATGGAACGCCTCAGAGCGAGGTAACGCCGCATGAGTCATGTTTTTTCGTGCGTGCAGCCGGCTCCATCGAATTATAAGACGTTGTCACGTCAAAATCATTTAAAAGTATGAAATAATTGTTATTGTCGAAATAGTTCCCCTTTTAAATTCTGCTAAAATTTATCTAACTATTTCTCTACTCAATCTATCTCTTTCTATTTTTGAAGTCGGCCCATTAAAAATTACATTTAATTTCCGTGTCTTTATTCAGAAAGGTTAGATAAAAATCCCTTTCATGTCAACTCTCAAAGGGCTTACGAAGTTCATTTTAATTAAATTATTATTAAAATTATTTCCGACGACCTTTATGCTTAGAAGACGATAGTAGGTTCGAATTTTTTTGTCTTCCCTACTAGCTTTTGCCTGCGGCTCCGCCCGCGTAAATATAGTATACAAATTTGTCCATTCTTTCTTGGAAATAATTAATTTCTACGCGATGGTGATGTGGTATGCTGAGCGCGTAAGATTACGTATTGTCAGCATGTAAGTGTACATGTGTTATGTACACTTTCATGCTGTACCGCTGGGTAACCGAGCATTGCTCTGAGTTATGTTAATTTTCTAAAAATAAGAAAAATATTTATCCGACCGGGGTTCGAACCCACCACACGCAAAAATTATACATACGCATACCAAACTGTCAATCGGACTGACATACTAGCGTCGAAATTATTGATTTACTGTTGCACGAAGAAGGTAAAAACATATATAGCTTAAAAATGCGCAGTTTCCCAGGTACAAGACCTAGCTAGATCGATTTTTTTCCCCCAAAACTCCCTGCGTACTTTTTCATGGTAATACTTGCAGCCCTTTTCGAGATACCAATTATATAAACAATATTGTCTCGTTTAAAGTATAAGACATAATAATAAAATACAAAGAGATATCAAAACTGGCGGTAAACTCCAAACGATCGTCTGGCAACTTGCCAGGAATCTGGCAAAATATCATGGCATATGAGTTATGGTAAGATATGATACTTTATCTCTAAATCGACCACGTCAATCTGGTCCCGTGGTGTATATATGAATATTGAATAGAACGGCAAGTGGTCGAAATTTGACCACATTTCATATTTAAAATTTTTAAGTTTTCTCTTTTTATGGGTTCTTTTGCCTCTTAAATACGCAATGAAAATGCGAATGTGAAAGAAATAATAATAATACCTTCCACTACTACGCTTCCACACCACGTCAATCTGGTCTTGTACTCAGTATCCGAAGAACTTGTATCACAGGTGCCAGACAAAACAAATATATTTAAGATTTTTATTATACTATACATATATTGAACACACATCTAAGACCCGGGAACACAGATTTTTTTTCTTTCGGCGGTATTCAACCCGCGACCTCCGGCTTACGCGCCGACGCGCTAACCACTGAGCCACAGAGTTCATCAAGAAACAAAAATTGACAATTGTGTCAAACCTCAAACCAACACCTACAGTTATTATATAACGTTTTATATATTTCTAAGCATTATTTCAAAAAATATTAACTCTCTGCACACGTCTCTCAGCATAAACATAATCTGTGCCAAATTTCATTCGCCTCCGTACGCACAATTCTCGTAAAAGTGTACCGATAGTTTCACCTTCACGTATTAATATATTAATAGGGTCATAGCCCATAGGGTCATACATATTTACCGCGGAGACGCGAGCAAGAGGTACTTACACTATGGCGATAGAACGATATATATATCGATGGACGCTTCACACCACGTCAATCTGGCCCCGTGCTAAGTATCCGAGGAACTTGTGTTACAGGTACCAGACAACGGGAGGTATATTTAATACTTTTATACTATACATATATTTAAGATTTTTATTATATTATACACATATTTAATACACGTCCATGACCCTGGAACACAGAAAAACCTTTTGTTCCTTCGGCGGGATTCGAACCCGCGACGCCCGGCTTGAGCACCAACGCGCTGAACCACTGAGCCACAGAGGTCGTCATATTTCTTTCATCGTCACGATATTTCTTTTCAAACCCGATATTTTTTAAACAAATCCTATCATAGCGCTATTATGGTCAGTACGATTCGTCGAAGGACGGTACATATAAATTACAAGGCGTGGTCCAAGTTACGGATGAAAGAGACTTTCAGCCTGAAGTCTTGGGTGCGATAACACCAAGTTTTTGCAGTTACAGGAACATTTTGTGTTGGGTTTTGAGCGAGAGTAAATTTTTTAAGACGCACACCGACGCCAATGAGCGACATGACTTTCTCTCAAGTTTCTGTGATAACGCGTAACTAACATTATTAATGAAATAAACCAGGAAACGAGCAGACGAATCGCAATCGCGTAAGCGATTACCGCTGCCCATGGACACTCGCAACACCAGAGAACTTGTAACACCTCTGGTGTCGCGGACTTGCGTTCCTGGTCCTTTAGATCCCCAACCAATAGCGCGTTATTTTACGCCGGTTTTTCCTGAGGCCGTGGTGGTCGAGACGGCCCATTCTCGCCGAAGCAAGGCTCTCCTACGTTTAAAATATCTTTAATATATTATGTTTGAATATTGTATGTTTAGACAAACGACATATCGCCTGATAAGCGATTTTCGTTATCCACAAGGAAGTTACAAGTGTTGTGTAAAAAAATTTGATCAATCATGAGCAATTATAGTCGATTGCGACGTGATAAAATATCAAGCAATTTAAGGCAATGGCAACAAGCATCAATTTGGTAAAATGTTTTGCAACTTTAATATTGAGCGTTAAGGAGCAACTCCATAAAACTACAATACTCACATACACAAGCAATTTAGTTGAAAGAAAAATCGGCGATCGGTATCAGCGACTTTGAGCAATATGGAGCAACGAGAAGCTACATTGCCGATTTTTTTATGAAATTGCAACCACATCGCTTCACAAATCACTCCAGATTGAACCACCCGTATTGCTGAGCGATTATTGCTCACAAATTGCCCGTATAAAAGTACCTTTGCCAAAGAATATATATTACTAACGTAATGAATCGCCATTTCCACCGACATACACGAGTGACAGCTCGCGGCTGTGTGCGCGGCTGGGCGAATGCGGAGGCGGGCGGGGCGGGAGTATTATCCAGCCAGGACTTTCGTTCACGGGGCTGGCCGCTGGTCGTTTCGTGCAAGACATCATTGACAGTAAAATTTCATAATACTTATATTAACGTATAAAATGATTTCGGTGTCAACCTCAGGCTTACGTCAACATGGCTGACGTTCGCCGGTGCTCGAGCTGTCATTTCTAAGTGTCGCCCCTGTACCTCTACCCAGAGATGTCTAAAATTATATCCACCATCTACCCTCACTTCAGTATGAAGGTCCTTTGTATGGAATAATATCCCTATTTTAACAATATGTATTGTATATGCTGTGCACATTCCCTGAATCATAATAGCAACACATAATACAGTTACATATTACACAGACATTACGTTTTCTATATGCTATATGCCCGATATAGGAAAACCCCCTTACTAATAAAAATATTTACACAACGGATAACTGAAACAACATTGCTATCTTTGTCTGATGCGTTGGAAAAGTCACTGTGACAGAAAAATACAGCAACGTTGTTTAAGTTATCCGTAGTGTAAATATTTTTATTAGTTAGGGAGAAAGACTACGGCCTCACAAAAACTGATAACATTGGGTTTTATTGACGGTCCGTCCGTCCGTCTGCACGTTTTCCGGTCAAATACAGCTCTCTAAGCCTCTTCAATGGCCTTGGCATTCTGCTGTTAGTAGGTCATACCCATTCAGAATATTATAAGAGACAAATGATTGATTTCCTCTTTAGTTTAACCTTCGGCATCTGCTCTCGAGTCTGCTTCAGCAGTTGATAAATTTAATTAAAATGTGCCGAGTATTTTTAATTGAAAAGGATTATTATAATAGTTATGATCATTTGTATAATATAACTAGATGTGGCTCGCGACTTCGTACGCGCAATTAATTTTCGCGGGAACCGTTCATGTTGCTGCGATAAAAAGTAGCCTGTGTGTTCATCCGTATCCAGAGTCTAAACTTCATTAAAATGTGTTTTGGAGTTTTTTGCATGAAAGAGTAACGAACATCCATTCATCCAACCATCCATCCATCCATCCTCGGTTCTTGCGTGAAAGTTACAGACATTCACGTATCCATACATTCTTACGAATGTGACCCACAACTTCGCTTGCCGAGAGGGACACGAGGAACCGTACCTTTTTCCGGGATAAAAATTAGACTAACTGTTTATCCTGGCTTGTAGCCTGGATTAACTATGTGTGTGAAATATTCATTCATAATTAGTCTGTGGTTGTTTTATCCTCGGTGTTTGCGTGAAAAACAACACAATATCAAAAAGCTAACCCCCTCTGGGGATTCCAGTACCATCAGATAGGCAAATCCCAACGCCAGGCCGTGTGATAAAAGTTGGCGCCAACAACACAATATATACTTATACGTGTTAAGTTGTGTGCTGTCTATGAATAATCATGAAGAGCCACATCACGCAATTGACGTAATTAAATAACGTAATCACGTAATTAAAAAATGTATAATTGCAGGATTTAATTTGCAGTATTCTGAAAAGTGATAACAGAAGTTTCAATGTCTATGGTTCGCTCATGGCTCGCCAAGTCGTAAGTTCATGTGTTAGACCACACACATGCAGTCACAATGCGTTCGTTACGCGCTGGCGAATAGCCAGGCGGATTATACCGCCACGTCGACATGGAATCAATAAGTACGGTCAATAATATGTATACAAAAGTGCGTGTCTTGAACACAAGAGGGTCAAATATATCTGCTATCCCCTAATATTTGTGTCTTTCTGAGTATTATTAAAAATATATACTAGCTTTCTTCACACCTTCCCCGCACTTTAACTGTGCCAAATTTTAATCATTCGCATAATTTTCGTGAAAAGATGATATGATGATGATAAACGTAAAACACACGAGAATGCCATATTCAAGCCTACTCAAAACTTTCGAGTATACATTGTTTAATGATTATGCGAAAATTCCCCTTGAATATTCATTTTGTCTTAATATATTTAGTATTACGTTAAAATTTTAAGCTCCGAAACGATATGTACAGTCAGAATGGAAAATGTAACGGTATGCAAAAATAAATTGGGCACATCCCACTTCAATATTACTGTAAACTAGCTGTTGCCCGCCGCTCCACCCGCGTAACTGTACTTTTTGGGGATAAAAAGTAGTAACTATGTGTTAATCCGGATCCTAAACTACTACTGTACCAAATTTCATCGAAATTAGTTCGGTAGTTTTTGCGTGAAAGAGCACCAGACATCCATCTATCCATCCTCACAATCTTTCACATTCATAATAGTAGTAGGATGCAGTTACATTTCTTTTAAAGTTATCGTAAAAGATAGGGCTCCAGTACGGGAGTATGAACGCCATATTTCATATTCGCCATTAAAGACTACAATGGCTACGACGCGTCATTACGTTCGTGAAAACACCGCGATACTGTCAAATGTATATCAATAGCAACTTTGCTATTCGTCTTGAAATATTGCAAATATCGCGCAATGAGGGTTTTCGGTATTTTGTCTGCCGCTAGGAGGCAGGCCCGACTCACACAGAGTGCCATCTGATGGAGGAAGTGATTTCGAAATCTGCCAATAAGGATTTTCGACACTTTTTCTGCGACCAGGTGGCGCTTCGTAAAAGTCGGGTCCTAGTCGTGTCTGTATTTTCTCCAGCTAACTGTACGTAGCGCCGTACTTAAACTTTACCGGTAAGACTTCACGCGTAGATAATATTATAACGTCACAAAAACGTCTAAACCAGGTTTAACATACTTCAACTATAAAATCCTGTAAAAACTTTAAATTGTAGGTGGCAGTGGCGAAGGCTGGTTATCCTTTATACGGAAGCCCTAGCCTGTGTAATAGGTAGGGATTTGGATTAGGGTCTTCAAAAGGAAAGTGGTAAGTGAAGCCGGTGGGAATGGAGTTGTAGGAACCCCACGCCACTGGCAGGTAGCTGTTGCACGCCACTTCTCTTAAGCTACTTTTTAAGGTTCCGTAACACTCAAGGAACCCTTATAGTTTCGCCATGTCCGTCCGTCCGTCCGTCCGTCTGTCTGTCTGCCTGTTCGCCCTTCTAGCTTCTGTAATTATGAATACAAATGAATAAATTCATAACGGAACCCTCCTTAGACATGTCCAGACATGCTCTTGGTTATTTATTTATACAGTAAGTCTAAGTAGCAACGCGTGATGACGGGTAATTGAGCATACGGATTGCCTGATGGTTATAACCTCCGGCTACCCGCAACACTAGAGGACTTTGCAAGATGGTTCTTTAAACTTTGGGCCTGTGCCCGCACTCACTCGGCGAAACGCATTATTTAGCGCCGATTTTCCGTGACGTCGTACTAAATCTTGACGCCAAGGTTCTCCCACATTAACTGATGAGTCACAGACTCTAAATATTTGCCATTCTACTCACCTGTTGTATATATTACGCCTAATGATCATCCGCGTATTATACGGCGCCATGTTGCTTTTATGTGCACAAAATGGCGGACATTTAAAATGGCGGCTCCGCGTGATGGATAGAGAAATAATATCATAAGAATAATGTTGTATAAAGTTTCTTTAATCCAACTTTACTATTATAGATGTGAAAGTTTGTGGGGATGGATGGATGTTTGTTACTCTTTCACGCAAAAACTTCTGAACGGATTTTTAATAAATTTTGGTATTATAGTAGTTTAAGCTCTGGAATAACACATAGGTTACTTTTTATCCCGAAATAGTACAGTGTTCCCGTGGGATACTTTATTTACGCGGGCAAAAGCTCAGTGACCTTTAAATGTGTCCATCTGTAAAGATGGCCATTTTCCTCTCGACACCGAAAAAAGTAAGCCCGTTTATTGCTAATCTTGTCCCTTAAATTTTTTATCATAAACTAGCTGCCCCGACACACGTTGTTCTGTCTTAACTATGAACTGGAATAAATAACTAACTTATGTACCTACTCTACCGACGGAACGAACATCAAATGTTTGACAGGTAGCAACCGTTAGTAAGGGAAAATTTAACTGTCCTTTTTTTGGTAATTCCTTGCAATTTTTCCAATATTTCCGTTTAAACCTCACCTGAACTATCACAATCATCTTAAGACTTTAATCAGCCAAACCGGTCTAGCCGTTTTCAAGTTTTAGCGAGACATTGAAACTGCATTAAAAAAAAAAACAATCAAATTTATTTAAAAACTGAAGGAAGTTTAGTAGGCAATTCGTAGTTTTAGTTACCGCCAAGTAAACTACACCGTAATAAAGAAATCTACAGTTGAGTCATTTTAATAGGTAGCATTTGACGTCTGTCAGTTTTATCTTCATAGTGAGGTGACCTGCTTAAAAACATCGATTAAAGTGAATGAATCGATACGGACTTGAAACATATGTGAATTTTAAAAATCATCAGGCGAATCCCTGTCCCATTATTATTTTTTCTTTCGTAAATTTAAGGAACAAAATAAGACAAGTACATAATTTAACTTTCTTATTTTTGTATTATAAGGAATAATAAATATAATTATGTTTTATTATAATCACAACGTGGTTATTAATTTATGGTGATATTTCTTCACAAGTAATCATTGCACTCGATTCTACTTATCAGCTTTCGATTTTTAGAGTAACATCCCTAGTGTTTAAAAAGAAAAAGGGTTAACTGACGCAACATTGTAACGACGTTCAGTTCTTTAGATCAGAAATTGTTTATTATGTTTAGAATGGTTTATTAGCGAAAGCAAATCGTAAAATTACTCGTATCGGTCATTATTACAATAAATATGTAATCGTAATTAAAAAACTGAAGCAATTGTGCAGTTCTAACAAAACAAAAAAATATATTATTTTATGCCGCCGTTACAAGGTTACGTTGTTGAATTTTGATGAATTGTCAAATGTTACCTATTAAAATGACTCCACTTTAATAAGAAAAACCAAAAACTAAACACGCTGAAAAGCAGACGGAAAATTTACAGGATAGCTAAAATCTAGAATAAGACATACACTAAGCACTAAATCCAGGTCATAATTTTTATCTGAAGCATTCACTAATTGAAAGAATTGGAGCGTGATGAGATTCGGGGTTTAAAAATTATATTTCCAAGATGAAATTTGAGCTGAAGAACCGCTCTACTCTATTCAGACTCAAATTAATGTTTTTGTAAACACAAATCCCATAATACACTTAATCCTACCAATTGAAATACTATTTATCGTACAAATGATTAATAATTACAATGATACATTGTTTTTGACGTGATAACGTCTTATAATTCGATGGAGCCGGCTGCACGCACGAAAAAACATGACTCATGCGTTACCTGTTACTGTTACCAAGTACCAGCATTACCTCGCATTGCCGTTACCTCAGCTAGCCGCGCCTTAGGTATGTGAGCGGTGGGACGGAGAGGCGGGCGCTTGATGTTATTACATACATCCAGTTCGGCGCCGGACTTCGCGGCGGCAACACGCCTACCTAAGGCATGGCCAATTAGTTCCGCGCGCACTATAAACATGACTTTGTCACGTTCAACTATCATCAGTAAACCGACTTTACAGACAACCGATATTTTTTACATTTAGTTTCATTTGGCGGTATTTAATTTTATTGTTCACAATTAGATTTGAACCTAATTTCAGCATAGACTAGGTGTTCTACAGCCATTTCTACGTCATAAAACTCTAACCATTTGCGTGCAAAAAATCTGTCAAAACCACATAAACCGTACAATTTGCCTCACAAAACGAGGCAGTGGTAAAGTAGGGCATACAATGTAATTACGCACAAAACATCTGAACGCTGATGATACTATTACTTGGTCCAGTATTACACGGGAAGATTAAAGGTAGGGTACTTTTTATCTCGGAGAAAATGAAAGAACAGACAGACAGATTTCATGCGAGATCTAGTTATAAATAAGAGAATTTTACTCTCAAGAAGAAGAAACGTGTAGTATAAAATTAAATGTAATACATCCAGTTTCTCTCGCAAATTACACAGTAAATCACTGCACTTACTTATGTACATGTAATCTCGGGGAGGATCGTAAATTCTAACTTTGTAGAGATAAAACCGACACACACGCTCAAATATCCAACTCGAATGACGTCAAATATCAAACGGAGCCAACATCAAATATTAAGGCTGGCACTACAATGTCCGGAGTGCATAAGACCAAGAAAAATCCAAAGCACTGAATATAGAATTCTGCGCTAATTACAATAGAGCTGAAAACCGAACACAAGTGTCGAAGCAAAAGTCAATGTCATAAATGACAGCTCGACCCTCGACACTCGATTTTCAACTCTCTTGTATGAGCGCAGAGTTATATTTGCAGTGCTCTGGACTTTCCCGGTTACGCCGTATTCCGGATCATATAGTCCCAGAGTAATATTACTCGCTTTCTGTATTATCCGTGAAAAATAAACTTGTGAAATAATTGTTTCGATCCGACAATTAGCTTCTAAGATATGTAACTTTAAAGTGGCTTAGACGGTAACACGCGATTAAGCGGTGCGTAGTACAGCGCGAACTCCGGGCTGTATGGCCGAGGTGTAGCGTGACATCACGTTAGCGGGATTCGAAAATTTTCGGAAGTATGAACGCGTGTAAAATAAACACTAAGTAATTTCAAATAAAACAAAAACTAGTGTAATACTTAATAATACCTTTACAGAAACAAAATTTCAAGTGATTTTATATACCTTTATATAATCTTATATCTTTAAAAGAGCAATTCTTGTATATTTATTTATTTATATGTTTCTGTGATCTCGGAAACGGCTCTAACGATTTTGCTGAAATTTGGTATATGGGGGTTTCCAGGGGTAAAAGGGGTACTATATTATAATACGTATTAGTAGTATTGCATTGTCCAACGTCAAATATCAAACAGAAAGTAACACACGCCTAAAATATATCCAATAAATCCATAATCCTTGGAACATCAAATATTATTAACAAACAGAAAACAGAGAATGCAAACTTTGCGAAGGAAATAGCCGTCACACACGCTCGAATGTCTTGGAACTAACATCAAATATTCGACGACCTCTGTGGCTCAGTGTTTGAGCTCGTCGGTGCTCAAGCCGAAGGTCGCGGGTTCGAATCCCGCCAAAGGAACAAAAAAGTATTCCATGAACCTGGGTCATAGATGTGTATTAAATATGTGTATAATATAGTAAAAATCTTAAACATGTAAACTGTGTATAGTACAAAATTATTAAATATATATCCGTTCACTAGTACCCGTAACACAAGTTCTTTAAGAACTTTCCACGGAACCAGATTGAAGTGGTATGGAAGCGTCCATAGACATTATAATTTTATTATTATTCAATCGATGCAACAGAATCCAACAGCGAATTTGACGAAAATAATAACGTCACTGATTCTAGACAGTAGGATTCAGAATCTATAAGATATGGCCCTTCTTCATATTCCAGCAGACAATGGAAAGTGATATCACAATGGGCGATTGTTTCTACATTAACGAGTCCAATAGCAATTAAAAAGGAGAGCAATTAGCGCGCCAAATGTCGCCTATGTACAGGGGATAGGATGTAGCGAGAGCGGAGGCGGTAGCTATTTTAATGCGAAAAAGACTGCCCTCGCGATTTTAGGAACAAAAATGGCGGGCAAGTCAAATGTCGCCTATGTACAGGGGATAGGATGTAGCGAGAGCGGAGGCGGTAGCGATTTTAATGCGAAAAAGACTGCCTTCCTAAGCCAAAAGGAAGGGTAATTAATGTTTTTGGTAGTCTATAATAATATATCTATGGACGCATCCACAGCACGTCAATCTGGTCCTGTACTAAGTATCCGAAGAACCTGTATCGCAGGTACCAGACAACGGAAATATATAACACTGTTATACTATTCAATATACATATATTTATGATTATTATTATACTATAATACACATCCAAGACCAAGGAACACAGAAAAACTTTTCGTCCCTTCGGCGGGATTCGAACCCGCGACCTCCGGCTTAAGCGCCGACGCGCTAACCACTGAGCCACAGAGGTCGTCTATGTAAGTGTGTATGTATGTTTGTGCCACGGTAGCGCCTAAACTACTGCACCAATTTTAATAGATGAGGTGTCAATAGGCTATATATTTTTTATTTAAAAATACGTGTGGCACTCGGGGATTGCCGCCGTAAAGTTATTGCATAGTAAGTCTACACGCATACGTCTAATCGCACGCACACAAACACCGTGCCGAAGTCTGCCGAACTGAAACGACGTTAGACGATGCATGGCTTTCAACGCCGCAACGCTGTGCCGGTCGGAGTGGGGGGTGTTAGGTTTATTTTCGTTACGGAATTTCTCGATTCGGTCGCCGCGCACAAAGCCCGCGATAAAAGCTATGCAATAGCTTAAAAATGTAATTATTGATGAAAAACATTATTTGTGATATTTAAATTAAATAATAAAAAATCCAGAATCCCTTCTTCTTTTAACTTACACCACAATTAAATAGGGTGCGTGGCGTTAAATAAAATGATCATAATCCTTATTGCCATTGTTTTAAAGTTCATTATTGCATAGGGAAATATGTAATAACAATTTCTTATAAACGGTTTTTTAGCGTTTGTATAATTGGATTTATTTTGGGGACGATTTTTTGATATTATTTATGGATTTTGATCCCGCTGTGATATAACAAGGACAATGCACACCCATAGAGCTATATATCATAGACGAGGCATGTCGAAGCAAAGTATCCACACTTTAACTGCCCCACTTTTATAGTTGTTTGGGACAGTCAAGCTTTGAAATTTGTCATCTTGATATTCGCTTTCCGCAGTATAAATCCGTCCGCATTCATTTGACAGATACTTCTGAAATCAAGATGGCGTACCTTTTCTCTTGTATGAAATTTTTTTCTGTCACACAGTGTGGTGTGCACTTTAACGTCGATAAGATAATAAACCTTAACCTAGGTACTTGCTTTTACAGAACTCCGGTGATGAAACGTAACGATCAGGTACTTACCTAAAAAAAAAATAGGCTATTAGTTATAGAAACACTAAAACACTTCAAAAGATAAGGGATGAGAACTTCAAAACGATATCAAAAATTAATATCTGCAGGTCACACACGGCCACTTCTAGTATTTCGTATTAGCGTCAGTTCACAACGGGACGCGGTGTGACTTTTTCGGGTGGTGATTCAAAATTACTTCACTTCACCACACAAAATTATACACGTTTCATTGCTAAATTGACGACTCTTTTTGTGTAATGAATAAAGTTCAATTTTGTATCGCTATCTAAAAGAGCGGGTTCATAGTTAAATTATTTGTTTCATTTTTAATTTTAGATATATATAGAACGTTACGGTCAGCACCTTGTCGATTTCCGTGGTTCAGTTCACGTAGGCTAAGTAATAGGAATATTTTAGTTATTGCATTTAGAATACGATCTGGACACATCCCACTTAATAAGTTTGTGGGGAAGAATGGGGATTGGCGAAGGCTACTTCCTCAAATTGCGCCGTGTGTGGGACTATTGAAGATGTCTACCACATCTTGGTGGAATGTGTCCGGAGTGCATCATTTAGGAATTGTATACCTAATAGATATATGTTTAATAGTGTGGGAGGATGTAGTATTGCGTTATCGGACCCTATGTCTAGTGACGCAATAATCTTGTTTAGATTGGTTAAGTTTGGGCTAGACGTAAGAATTTTTTAATACTAATTTGTTAAGACTATCTAATGTTGTAGACTTATGAGGACGACATGGTCGCTCTCTGTTTGTGAACCAAGTCCTTAATAAAGATTTAAAAAATAATAATTTAGATATCATAACATGGTTACATGTCACATGAATCTTCATAAATAGACATTTATAAGAAAATCATCAATTTTGACCGTTTTCAATAGAAATGTCGCTCATAAGAATCGCTGAATAATTTTATCCAATAAGCGTCACTTCACGCCCAGACGTGACACAGCGCTGCGATTTTAAGACAGCTTTTCTAAATTGATCTTCATTCACTACGAAAAAGATAAACGTTTCATATGACATCAGTCATACACTGCACATGGTGCGACTTGACATTCGAACTGTCACAACGAAACGTGTATCTTCTTGTGTAATGAATAAATATCAATTTTGAATAGCTATTTTAAAAATGCAACACCACGTCCCATATATCTTTAATTTTGTTTTTTTAAATTGCAATTGTATAAAATAGTATATTCGAACATTAATACATTATTTTCAAGTCCCTTTAAACCTTATTAAGGTTATCCCTAGACCTTTGCCGTTTAAATATCGGATTACATTTGGATATCCCGCCGCCCGCCGCCACTACAGCGGGATAAGCTTAATCCCACTAATTAGTGCGTAATTTACTGGCATTGGATAAATTTACCTACGTTAAGACTACGCCAATAGGAAGCGAAGATAATAATTGTCGCACTGTTAGCTACTCGCACTTATCAATATAAAAACCATGTCTTGAATTGTTGCTTTAACTGGCAAAACGAGCGAGCATTGTATGTATGTAAAAAAACCATACCGGTTGTCTGTAAAGTCGGTTTACTGACGATAGTTGAACGTGACAACGTCAACAACAACAACAACAAAAATAATAATAATGAGGTAAAGGCAATGCGAGCTAACGCTGGTACTTGGTAACGATAACGGGTAACAGGTAACGCATGAGTCATGTTTTTTCGTGCGTGCAGCCGGCTCCATCGATTTATAAGTCGTTATCACGTCAAAAAGTATCTAAATGTTCATAATTAAGATAGTCTAGACTAGAGAAGATAAAGAATAAAGATCCCAATAATCTATACTAATATCTATTTTATTGCATTGAATAGGCTCCGAAAGTACTGTATCAATTTTGATGAAATTTGGAACCGATATAGATAAGACCACGGGAAAGGACATAGGCTTTTTTTATCGCGGCAAAATGTCTCACAAATAAAAATTGCGGGCATCAAGACGCGGGCGACATCTAGTCATTCATATCAGTAAACTAAATGTCGCCCGCGACTTCGTGTGCGCAAAAGGCAATCTCGGGGGAACTGTACATTTTGCCGCAATAAGATGTAGCCTAAGTCCTTCCTCGTGATCTACTCTATGTGTGTGCCAAATTTCATCAAAATCGGTCCGGTACTTTCGGAGTCTATTCAAAGCAAACAAAACAAACAAATCTATCGTCTTTATTATATTAGTATAGACGTAGCAACAAAGAGAGCGAAGCGAGCGAGCTTACAAAACACGTATTTAACAAAAATAAAACTTAATCACAACAAATCTCGATTAAAATTCACCAAAACAAGCCTTATTTTGTACTTAATGCGGCTTTACGGCTGAGTTTTGATTGTAAATTGTATTTGTAAATTAATCGAAAGGATGCGTGAGTCTCCCCGCGGGATTAGGTAAATAAATAGCTAATTCCGTTTTATCTGAATTTGTGTACCGTGTTTTATCTGGTGATTTTAAATGTAATACGATTTAAGGGTATCCACACATTTTTACAACTTATCGAAAATGTGCATACAAAATGTCGGTGTGAAATACAATTTCAAACTCACTAATCTATTGGTGGCTACTTGGCTACCTTACAAAAGTAGGACGCAAACATTTATTTACCAGACATATCACATCAATTTGTATACAAGTGAAAATACGCATTTGTAAAATTTAGACATGTTTTAGTAAGGACACACAAAATAAACATGGCGTGTACTAGGGTACACGTGGCAGAAGTGATACTTCATTCATCCTATAAAATCCAAAAAAAAAAATACACTCGACGTACCTAAAGCACATCACTTCAAAAAATAATAGAAAAATAAAAATTTGTACACCTAGAGCGCCATCTGAGTATTGAGCCGTACCTTAGAAAGTTAAGTTGTTATGTAGGTATAAGTAGCTTCCGACAGATGGTGTTATATCCAAAAAATACTGTTTCCTCTGAGAATTTACTCATATTTAAGATTCATTGTCATGTGTGCAATAAAAATTCATATGCGCAATAAAAAAATCTGTCATCTAGCCTAGTGACGTAATCGGCAGTGGTGATGATGACTACAGGTGATGATGAATAACTTCCAATCTCAATAGACAAAACTCGGTTAGTAAAAAACAATCTTTATTTTACGGGTGCAAGGTACAATTTCCTCTGCAGGGTGTAGTAGGGTAAAGAGGGGGGAGATTGGCCTGGATGAGGAAAACAAACATGACACTAACAGCAAATACTACTTTCTTCAGAACCATTTTTCTTGAAATAATACAGAGCATTCCGTTTCTTGTTCGGCCCAAGTTACAGGCGATTTTGTTAGACCTTTTACATATATTATATATATAACTCCTCACACCGATTTCGGTGACGGTGGCCGGTTTCATTGAAACCAGGCCAGTTACGCAGGAGTAATTTTTTATAGTGCCCAAGTGTGTGCGCAATACACAGGAGCACTCTCTCTTCCTTTACTCTCGTAACCCAGTGGGGCGGACAACCGACACGACTGGCGAGAGATCAGGCGCAGGTCCGACTTTTTACATGCCCATCCGACGCATGGATCATCTTTCTTGTCAGACAATCAGGTGATCAGCCTGCATTGTCCTAACCAAACTTGGAACCAACATTTTTGTTGTTCCAATGCGGGAATCGAACCCACGACCTCCGAGTCGAGAGTCAAGCTCTAACCGCCAGACCACGGAAGCTGATAAAGAAACTTAGGCCTTTTTATCCCTTATTGGATGATTTATACAGTATTCTCCGAGCAAAGTAACCACTCTCGACATAATGCAGTGCCTGGGACAGTTGGTTTTTTAAATGTCGTATAACGCCCCAGCACACACGGCATTCTCACGACACAGTCAGCCTAGTCCAGAGCAGTGACTCGTCAATACGTTCGAGGCCAATAGTGTGCGGGTTTCCTCACGATGTGTTCCTTCATCGTTAGAGCATCAGTATAATGTACTTGAGATCTGAAAAAGTCTCATTGGTACACGCTACAACCTGGGAATCGAACTTGCACTCTCTCGTGTGCGAAAAAAACGGTCTACCCACTAGGCCACGGATATATTATATAGCTATTTATGTTATATTATATAATATTTATATACATAGGTATTTGTGTAAACTTTTAATTGGCCCTCTTGTGATATGTTTTAACTATATACATATATCTGTATGTTTTCCTATGATAAATAAAATAAACTTTAAAAGTTACTTTTGCTGTAGCGAAGTTGGTTCATTAAAGGGAAGCCCTAGCCTGTAGATGTGAGATCAGTTGCAGAACTTATTCTGCCGTTTTTAAGAAAGGACATCGGCGAATCCTGCCTCATTTTCCATCAAGAGGGGCCAAAATTCGAACATATGTGGTTTTTATTACTTAAAAAGTTATTAAACAAAAAAATATATTATATTTTTAGGACTTGGGAATTAAATGTTATAAGTCTCAGAATATCAGAGAATTCATGTGCGAAATGCGTTTGAGGCGTGAAAGCTCCATATAGTGGCTCAGTAGATACATTTATTTTTTATTAGAGTATAAAGTTATTTTATTTTTCTATAGTTTAGCAGTTTAGTAATAGTTTTATGAAAAAAAATGTTACACGGGGTGTGAAATAGATCCCTCTACACTATATTTATACTATGAAAAATAATTACTTTTATCCCCCGAGTTTGATGCATAATATTATTGCTTTTTATTGTTCCCGTGTTCATAAAGTACAACTTACAATAAATACTTTTTGTAGCCTCGTATTTAAATTACCAGGCAGTGAATGTATGAGACTTGCCGGTCTCCTTTAGTCGCGTCCGTAAGTACATTCATGAATATCTAATAATACAATGTTGTGGGTTACGAAGTTTCAATCAATACTGTAATAGTTATTGTATCTTAATTAAACGTGAAGCCGGCGCGAATCGTGTTGTATACACGCTACTGCTACTGCTACTTTGTTATTATAAGTATGTGTTAATAACATAAGAGGCAAATGTAAATAATAATTCTATTGCAAATTATTCAATTTAAGTATTTTGTTGCCATTACTAAGTACTATCTATATACTTATTATAACATCATAAAAAATGTTTTGTTTACTACTGAATACCAATCCTTGTGAATAAAACTTGTCAAATCGCAGTATAGTTTCAGCGACAGAACATGGCACCCCTCGGTTCTACCACATGCAAGCGTTTGAAACACCTCACACGAACATAAAAGGGAAAGATTTTTGTTTGCGTTGATTAAGTTTCGAGACCACTAAACCGTTTTTGATGAAAGGCACCGACATTGTGTAGACGGGGAAGGACATAGCTTACTTTTCGTCCCGAAAAAGGAGTGTTATTGTAGTGGGATGCTGTATTCACGAGAGCGGAGCCGTGGGCAGCATCAAGTCTATACTATATATATATATTTATAAAAGGCAAAGCTGATTGACTGATGTATAAACGCACAGGCCCAACCTTTAAGGCTATAAATTTGAAATTTTACGCACATAGGTATTTTTCATATGACGTAGACATTCACTAAGAAAGGATTTTTCTAAAATTTCACCCCCAAGGGGGTAAAATACGTGATAAAAATTTGTATGAAACTTTTTATTCCATATACTATGATATTTTGTACGAATTGTGTACGAAAAATATAATGAATTACGTATTTTTTTAGCGTTTTCTAAAATTTTGCCCCTATGTGGGTAAAATAAGGCATGAAAGTTACTATTAAAGTTATTAGAAAAACTAATTTCACGCGGGCGAAGCCGCGGGCAATTAACGCTTGTAATATTATAAAGAGGAAAAGTTTTATTGCATTGATCAGGATCCGAAACCACAAGACCGATTTTGATGAAATTGGGTACAGATATAGATTAGACCACGAGGAAGGACATAGGCTACTTTTTATGGCGGCCAAATGTACGGTTCCCGGGAGATTTCCTTTTGCGCGCACAAAGTTGCGGGCTACATCTTCTTGTAAAGAGATAGTCTTAAATTAGGCCACTGATCGCTGCCGCTTACAATTTGCACCACACCGCCGCTCGTTTCTATAAAACATAATAATACATCATATTTATCTGGCCTAGCCCACCATTACCCGTTATGGGAGGGATGAGAAACCCACATTTATTATATTATAAATATTGTAAAACCCACGACGTTTCTATCGGAATAAATTATTCCTTTTTATTGAAGCCAATCTTATATGCTACGCGACCAGAGTATAAAAATGGAAATATGGTGTATAAGTAAATATATCAAAATCTGCCTATTCTATGGTCTTTTCGTTTAGATGCTGCGATGCCACAGACAGACACGCCAAAGTTACACCTCTCTTAAGGCAAATAATATATATAAGATAAAAAAATGGCTGAAAAATAAAGTAAAAAATGCCACAAGGCATTAAGCCCGCCTTTGCACTTATTTTTTGCATAAAGTGTTTCCAGTATCCCCCCTAAAGCACAGGCTTTAGGGGGGATACTGGAACCTTGTCTTTGAAAAAGTAATTTTTTAAAATCAGTCCACAAACCGCGGAGCAATCGTTGAACATGCAAAAAAAATATATTCACTGGTCGAGGATTCTCCACTTTGGAAGTCGGTTCAAAAAGACACATTTCAACTTCATCACCTCAATAAATAACCGACAGTTAACAGCTGTAAATAAATTAGCTCTGGCGAGGTTAAAATTGCAGTTAATTGTAACGATTGACAGTTAAACGCACACAGTTAACTGGCGAATGTGATTTCTGTTCAATGACTTCACAAGGACAGTTCACGTGATATTTGTGCTGTCGCAAACACACACGTGTCGTGCGAGTGCGGAAGTTTGCGCTGACACTGTAACCATACCATATATATTCTTTGACCATACTGCAAATAGTCAAATGTTTACCGTTACCCGGGTCATTATTACGAATCTATTGACGCCACATTCATAAAAATCGGAACAAACATATAATATACTAGCTGGTACCCGCGGCTACACCCGCGTGTATATACTATCGAATATCCTGCGGGAAAACTGTACTTTTACGGGATAAATAGTAGCGTATGTGCTAATCCAGAGCCTAAACTACTACCATACCAAATTTCATCAAAATCAGTAGTTTTTGCGTGAAAGAGTAACAAACATCCATCCGCACAAACTTTCACATTTGTAATAGTACCTAGCAGCACATAGCTATTACATACATATACATAATAGGTATGTCCTACTAGGTGCTATTATATATTCAGGTATAGGCGCATACATATACTGCCCAAATCGTTAGATTCCCTTCCTTCTGGCTTCGCCGTCGTGTCGCGTCTGGTAAAAACAGAAATAGAAACAGGTTCAAAAATTATCATTTTGTATCCATCTATCCTAATATTATTAAGATTAAAGGTTTTCTGTTTGTTTGTTTGTTTGCATCGAATAGGCTCCTAAGCTACTGGACTGATTCTGATGAAAGGCACAAATATGGAGTAGCCCACGGGGGATGACATAGGCTACTTTATATCGCGTGAAAATGTACGGTTCCCGTGGGATTCTGTTTTGCGCGTGCAAGGTCGCGGGCAACATCTAGTGGATATCATAGAAAGGAAACCAGTGGGAATCGTTTTGGTGCGATAAGAAGTAGCATAATGTTGTATTAGTCCGGAGTCTAAACTACCACTAGCCTATGTCGTTCTCCGTGCAATTGATGAAATTTGGTATGGCAGTAGCATGAGCTCTGGATTAAACATAGGCTACTTTTTATCCCGAAAAAGTACGATGTTCCCGTGGAATACTGTATTTATGCGGACGGAGCCGCCGACAACAGCTGTACTCGTAACTTTGACGTGCATATAATTTTAGTCCTATTATATTTTTTAGTTTTGAATATATCCTATATTCAAAACTAAAAAATATAATATCAGTATTCGATTCTCGTTCCAAAACAATATATCTGTGTAACTTGTGACCTTAAATTTTGACCAGATTATCCTATAAGACGATTAAAAACGATTCACAGCCGCGCGGCTGATACTGCGCGGTGGTAGCATGACCATGAAAGCCATCGTGGCGTACGGCAGTGCGATAGTGTCCATATTTAATCTGTTTCATCTTCACGCCACTACCGAACCGATTTTAATGAAATTTCACACAGCGATAGACAAGATCATGGAGAACGACATAGGCTTCTTTTTATAGCAGCAAAATGTACGGTTCCCAGACAGCCATCGAATCTGTGCGAACGGAATCGTGTCTTACGTTTATTAAGTATTTATTAAGCCTATAATAATTATCTCATTCTATAAAATACCCAGAAAAATTCTATTCGCCATTGTTTCTGTTCGAGTTTAATTTTGTTTCTTTTGTAATTAGGTAAATCTTTTTGGGTTATTATATTTGTCCCTCAAAGGGGGTTATTCTATTATGTTCCTCCTCTCAAAGGCAAGGGTTTTAATGTTTGTATGTTAATACTATGTCTTGCCCGCGTCTCCGCCCGCGTAAATACAGTATCCCAATGAAACACTGATACTTTTTCGTGATGAAAAGTAGCCTATGTTTCAATCCGGAGCTGAATATCCGTTCAGTATTTTTTGGGTGAAACAGTAACAAACGTCCATCCATCCGTCCATCCGTCATCACAAACTTTAACATTTATAATATGATTAGTAGTAGGATTTAAGTTTAAACTAATTATAAAATAAAATCTTTCCTCTTTATTAATATTAGTAAGTATAGATAGACCAAGACAACACAAAACACACAAAACAAGACGCGACGGGACGCGGCACAGTATTTTTAAGATAGCAATTCGAAATTTAGCATTTAAAGAGTTCTAATTTCGAAAATAAAACTGCAACGCCGCGTAACGTCGCGGCTCGTCGCGTCACGATCGGTGTGAGCTGATCTTTATATAAGAAAACATGTAGAATATAACGAATAAAATACTAGAATGCAATTTATAACGAAACCTAACTATTACTTCTCCAAGACAGAACCTATTCGTTTAAATACCTCACCTGATGGGAAGCCACAGCAAACGCAAATTTATATTGTGGGAAACCCATACTTTGGTCCGAACGGGCCAGCTCGGCTGTATAAATACTTAGCCCCAAGGTCTCGCACAAATCCAGCGCGGAACAACGCTGGCGTTTCATGAAAGAACGAGCGGATGAATCGTTTGATGGTAAGCTCTCGTTACTCGTAACACAAAGAAGTTAAAAGTTTAAGACCCCACCCACCTTGGGGTTAAGGTCTCGCACAAATCCAGCGCGGAACAACGCTGGCGTTTCATGAAAGAACGAGCGGATGAATCGTTTGATGGTAAGCTCTCGTTACTCGTAACACAAAGAAGTTAAAAGTTTAAGACCCCACCCACCTTGGGGTTAAGGTCTCGCACAAATCCAGCGCGGAACAACGCTGGCGTTTCATGAAAGAACGAGCGGATGAATCGTTTGATGGTAAGCTCTCGTTACTCGTAACACAAAGAAGTTAAAAGTTTAAGACCCCACCCACCTTGGGGTTAAGGTATCGCCAGCAAAACATGGCAAACGTTATTTCACTCCGGTTGTCTATGAGACAGTGATGTTCCTTCAGTCGAGCCGGTTATAGAAATGTGATGGGCCAGGAAACGTGCAGACGGATCGCCTGATGGAAGCGAATACCACCGCCCACGGACATTGGCAACACCAAAGGACTTCCATTTGTCACTCATCTGGTGTTGTGCACTTGCGTTTCTAATCCTTAAACCAAAACACTTGGGCCTCCGGTAACCTTACTCTGTCGGCGAAGCTCACTTCGAGCGTCATTTCACGCCGGTTTTCTCCGAGGCCGTGGTAATAATTCGGTCGAGACGGCCCATTCGTGCCGAAGCATGGCTCTCCCACGCTTTTTCCACACATTGAAAGTGTCCGGTTAGTTTGCCACAACGCAACGTATACATACCTACATTTTTTTGACGTGATAACGTCTTATAAATCGATGGAGCCGGCTGCACGCACGAAAAAACATGACTCATGCGTTACCTGTTACCCGTTATCGTTACCAAGTACCAGCGCTAGCTCGCATTGCCTTTACCTCATTATTATTATTATTGTTGTTGTTGTTGTTGACGTTGTCACGTTCAACTATCGTCAGTAAACCGACTTCACAGACAACCGGTATGTTTTTTCTTTAGTGTGTATCTATGTCTACATTTTCACATTATTAACACACATTACACGCAGGTACAAACAGAACTAACATATTGCAGTGCCTGTACGAATATTTCGTCGGCTAACATTATTCGTTGCTCCTTGGTTTTCCTCAGGCGTTTCATATAAATCTTGTTCAGCCGAAATTGTATCTCTAGCAGCTCATATACTTGTGGCATTGGTCACTTTACTGTTTCTAAAGCGTAAATGATAATATAATATAATATTAATATATATGGACCACTTCACACCACGTCAATCTGGCCCCGTGCTCGAAGTACTCGACGAACTTGTGTTACGGGGACCAGACAACGGGAAGTATATTTTAATACTGTTGTCACAGTACAAAATATATTTAAGATTGTTATTATATTATACACATATTTAATACACATCCATGAGCCAGGAGCACGGAAAAACCCCCCTTTTTAACCCGAAAAGGTACAGTGTTCCCGAGGGATACTGTGATTACGCGGGCGGAGCCGCGGGCAACAGCTAGTAGGATAATATATGCTATATTGTCTCGTTTGAAGTATGATATATTGTAGATGTGTGTGTAAATATAGTTACTTATTCAATCCAGTTTATAGTGAGGAGAGAACGTGTGTCGGGGACTCGGGACACGGGACAGCTAGTCGCAAATATCGATTTCAAATTCCCTGTAAGCAATATCGAAAAGTCGAAAAGTTAAACGAGACTATAATTACTATCGAGAACTCGATCTATAAAATCTCAATTCAACTTCAGCGAAGATTCCAAGTTAATTCCAACTCGGTGCCGCTGACAGAACCAATTAAAGAAATTTTCGTACGGAATCTTTGGAGTTTTAATAGACGAACGCATCTACAAGCCAACCGAGGCGGTCGACTAAAACCTCCTAAACCAGAAAGAAAACCTTTATATTTATAACCCAACCAAGAGCATGTCAGGACATGTCTAAGGAGGGTTCCGTGACTTTCAACGCGCTATAGGTTTTCTTTGAATCACTTCAAAAGTTGTCCGAATTAGCTCGCAAAAATTTTCCCAAAGAGTTTGTAGCGTGATCTATCAGCACAGAAACTTACAAGTGTCTATCTTCTATAGATTAGAAACGCCAGAAGGCTTATAAATCACATTGGAGGCCGATAACTCGAAAATGGTTGACTTTGTAGAAGTCATGTATTCACAGGAGTAGGTAACATGAAAAAATAGACGGACGGACGGACAGAGCGAAGCTATATGAGTAGGACGCAACCCCAAACGCGAATGGTCACAACATGAGACAAAACCAACAATTTTTAAACTAGGATTATAGTAATTCCTATATTACCTAGGTTGCTGTAGTAAGCTGCGGCGAACGGTTAAGTTTCCTTGTTGTTATACTTTTCAACTTACAAAACTTACCGAAAATGTTTTGTGCCGCTAACTAGCGGTTTAAGGTTTAAGTTTCGCGTCCCTCGCCCGCTTCTTGGGAAATTCGAGTGAAATTGTCGACGGTAAAGTGGAGTAGGGATTCTGTGTTATTATGCTGTTATTTTTGGCCGGCATTTTTGTGAGTGCAACAAATCTCGACGTACCTATTATGAAATAGCAATCACTTTATTTATTTTTTGCGTTAAGGTGCTCCCCCACGGGGAGCACTCGCGTGTGATGTAACGTTACATATTGGAACATTACATCAGTGTAGGAGGATAATCGAGCATTACAATGCGCACCTGGTAATGATACAATGTGTAACTTGCAACATCAATGGATACCCGTCCGCTCGGCGCTCGCTAATGCACAAACATTATACACGAATGCTCGTCAGTCAAGGAGGTAGTATTGTAATGTAATGTTCAAAGTCGAATCTATAATGTTACATTACACGTGACTGCTCCCGGTGTGGGAGCACCTTTAGGAAAATCGACTGTGTTATCAATGTATTTCGGTATTCCTACTTCTATTAATATAAGTATATTAAAGTTTACGAGGCTGGATGGATGGATGTTTGCGACTCTTTCACTCAAAAACTACTGGACGGGTATTTGATGAAGTTTGGTATACTCTCTAGATTAACACATAGGCCACTTTTTAAACTCCAAAAAAGTAGTGTCTCCGTAGTATGCTGATGATATTTGTTTGTTTGTATGTTCGTTTGCATTGAAGCTTCTCGACCGTTTTTGATGAAACTTAGCACAAATATAGAGTAGACCTTGAGGCTACTTTTTATAGCGGGAAAATGTGCGGTAACTGCGGTATTTTTTTTCCGCTCGTACGAAGTCAGGGGAAACATCTAGTTAGTAGATACACCGGTTTACGGATACGGCCCTAAGCACACGGGACATCGACAGTTGTAACTCAGGGCTGAGCCTCCGATCAATCTTAAGCCCTGCGATAACCCTTCGCTAGGGTTGACACATTGTGAATTTTTTTTTTCGAATTCCTAAAGATATTCTTTAAAAGAGTTTCTTAGATGTGGATAAAACGAAATGTATGTATTTTATTATATATATATATATATATATATATATATATATATATATATATATATATATATATATATATATATATATATGCCTATATCATAAAATATATATTTATATTTTATTAATTATGTGCAACTGTCTAGCTAGTCACGGTTCACGAGATACGGCCTGGTGAAAGAGAGACGGACGCACAGGATGTACGGAATCCTAAAAACTGTTTATTAGATGAAGTAATTCTTTTTAAAGAGTGAAAAGGATTTTGGATGTGGATAAAACTACAGAATTAAATGTGAGTATATCACGAATATAACCTCTGTATAATATTCTCTAACCATTGCCATGTTATTTTTAAAAGACTTTTTTATACATTAGTACAACAATTATCATAATAATTTGAACAATTATCACTTAAGTATACATGACAATTTTATATAAAGGATCGTAATCTCTAAAACGTAAAATTTCACAGCATTAATCTCGATATATTAAATATTATTACGTTTAATAATTACAATATTGAATCTAAACCAAATAAATACATTAAAAAATATATTACATACCTATTTTTCACATAACCCACAGGTAACATGATGAGAATTTATTTCAGGTTAATTTTTATTTTCTCGTCCGTGGCAACCCTAGCGTCCGGCTTATACAATCGTTTGGCTAACGTCAGTATTGATCACATTACCCTTCCCGGGATATGAGGCCTGATGATTATAAATGTGACGGTACACGTTTATTATTACAAGCTGGCGTCGGCGACTTCGTTTGCGTGAAACAATCAACGGAAACGGAACCCTATTTCTTAAACGGAACACCAAGGCAAAAGTAGTATAAGTCATTAACTTAACGTAAAGAAGACGAAAGCACACTTATGTCCACGGTCAAATTTACCACTGTGCTTTTCATCAAAATCCGATTAGAGGTTTATTCGTAATTCCCTCCCAACCAACCAATTGGTAAAAACGTTTCTATTACAATTATCCTAGTTAAATCCAGCCAAACAAACTCAGCGATGCAAAGAGAGACAATCGCAATAATCGAACAAAGCACATCGAAAACATTTCGATTACTTTGTATATACATTTGTCTCACAACATCGAATACAATAGTTATATCCTACAACGTGAAAGTTTGTGAGGATGGATGGATGTTTGTAACAAACACTGTCACGAAAAAAACTACTGAACGAATTTCGATGAAATTTGGAATGGTAGTATTTTAAGCTCTGTATTAACAACACACACGCTACTTATTATCCCAAAAAATTACAGTATTCCCGCGGGAATAAGATAATATCTACTAGTAATGCTGTTTCTCCGAGTTTACTATGTCCATATTTTAATTTTACCCTTCATATACATAACCAGCTTTTCCGACATATGTTGTTCCGCCTTAACTATAACATTAACACAAATAAATTAAGAAATACACCTACGCTTAGCAACCTACTGGGTCGGTCGATTTTATCTATACATATAAAATACAAAGCTGATTGACTGATGTACGCAACGCACAGGGAAAACCCTTAAGAGGAAACATCAAGGGCTAGAGAAATGAATAATAGGTGTTTGTAAAATCTATTGCTGTCCCGCAGTGCCCGAACAAGCGAGCTATCCATGTGTGAGTGTGCGATAGAGACAACTGTATCTTGAACTGAAAATACATATTACAAGTACAAAAAACAACGATTCGTAGTCCCCTGATTCCTTCTCCGAAACTTAACCGATTTAAGTACTTTTTTCATTAACAATTCAAAAAAGGCTTGAACTGTGCTCCTATGTTTTCATTTATTTATATAACTTGGTCAAATTTGTTTTCTGGCTGTTTGAACACAGCGGAAAATCTGGTCATTTTTTAAAGTTTCTGAACGTCCATATCTCTTTTAATAATTAATTTATGAAAAAAAAGAAATCATAGGGACATGCTGGTAGTATCCATAAATATTCAGGAAAAAAATTGTTAGTCTACCGGTACTATACAGGGAGGAAACAGGGGACTACCTTTGTATGGTTTTCCATACATTGCGTCGCACTTCTGTTTCCTCTAAGGCTAGAAATTTGAAATTTTGTACACCTGTCGTATTTCTCTTATATGACATAGGCATCCACTAAGGAAGGATTTTTCGAAATTCAACCCCCAAGAGGCTAAAATAAGCGATTTAAGTTTGTATGAAACATTTTATTCCTTGGACATATTCGCATGGACTCACGTATGAATTGAGTACGGAAAAATAATTACATATTTCAGCGTTTTTTTAAATTCTAATAAAATAGGGGATGTAAGTTTAAAACCTAATTTCGCGCAGGCGACGCCGCGGGCAAATAATTCTAGTTTTAAATAAACCAAACAGCTAAACTAAACGCACCTATAAACACATTTGACAGTCAAGTGATAAATTGAACACAGTAAGCAGTTAGTATGGGAAAATTCAATCATCATTTATATTATTTTCCCCGCAATTTTTCCAATATTTCTCACCGTTAAACCTTCCCTGAACGTCCACAATTATTTCAAGACCAAAATTACCCAAAATAGTCCAGCCGCTCTCGAGTTTTAGCGAGACATATACTTAACTAGATGTTTTCTGCTACTTCCCACACGCAAAAGTAAATCCCGGGGCACCGTATATTTTCCCGCTGCAAAAAGTAGCCTATGTCCTTCCCCGTGGTCTACTATATATTTGTGCCAAACTACATCAAAATCGGCCCAGTATGTAGTTTCGGAAAATTCAATGCAAACAAACAAATATACTTACAAAAAAATCATTCCTCTTTATAATATTAGTTGTTACATAAAGGTTTAATATAGGTAACAAAAAAACAGATTTTTTATTTTTGTAAATTTCATTTTAAAGGTATGAAAAATTTACAAATGACACAGAAAAGACGCACGAATGAGGCACCTAAGAAAGATTCACTTGACGAATCACGAGCGAGAAATTCGTGGAAATGCCTCCACGAAATCCGCCTTTGTGTGCGCGCTCAAAGCATTCTTGTAGCACGTGTGCCTTTAAATTATTTAACTGTTACCTAATACCGAAAGTAGTTTTATCTTACACATTCGTGTATTTGTCGTGGGTTCCTTAGAAATGTAGCCTATGTGCTCACGGTGCGGTTGGTTGTTACAAAATTTTGCGGTTGATAAAAACCGGCACAAAGCCTGGCAAAAACACATGTTTGTTTATTTTATACCGTTTTTAGCATTCTCTTGTTGTAACTAGAATTTTCTTGTTGGATCTATCTACGAGGGAAACATATTAATCACAAAAAATCGGTTGTCTGTAAAGTCGGTTTACTGACGATAGTTGAACGTGACAACGTCATAAAAAATGAGTCATGTTTAGCGAGGTAACGCCGGTAACGCCGCATGAGTCATGTTTTTACGTGCGTGCAGCCGGCTCCATCGAATTATAAGACGTTGTCACGTCAAAAATTTTAGTCTGGACGGGATTCCAACCCGCGACACTTATTTGCCAGCGACGCACAAGTTTCGACGCGCACGTAGCTGAGCTATGCTAACTTAATATTATGAAAAAACTCGTACAACGAAAGAAAAAATATATGAAAACTAAAAAATTCGCGATTTCCCAGAGATAAGACCGATTTCCTATCCCCGAAGCCCCTGTATACTAAATTTCATGGAGATGCTTGAAGCCGTTTCCAAGTGATTCTGATTATATATATATATATATACAATAATGGCTGCTTTAAAGTTTAAGATAAGATTGTGGTGCGAACGATTATTCAGTGGCCAGAGGGGCTAGCAGGAACATTTGACAGCGACGTAAACTAAGCGTTATCGAATAAATTTGTATGGGCGTTGTCATGAATTTGAAAGAAATTCATACAATTCTCATTCGGTTACGCTTACGCTGCTGTCAAAAGTTCCTGCTAGGCCCACCAGACTCAAATACTGCCCAATGCGATCAGCAAAACTTATTAAGGCTGAGTTACGAGCGAAAGCGTGTTTACTAAGAGGCCTATTATAACACTCAATATCGACACCATGCTCGGTAGCACGAGCCGGTGCCACTTATGAGCATTATGGCCTTAGTAATAAGGTCGAAATGGGGTGTACCGACTTGTCCGACGACCGTTCGTTATAATGTCTTCTATAACGTCTCAATTTGGCTGGCACCATGCAATTAATATAATGGAGAACTGGCCACTCCATAGGCACTCGAAGGGCCATTACTCACGCTAAGACCTGTAATGGATAGCGTATGGGTCACTAAACTTTAAGGACACAATTGCCAATGTTTGGGCAAATTTTGTTGCAAATCAGAATTGACTATGTAAAGCCTAATTTGGTCGCAAATGTCAGCATTTAGTAATCAAAACAATGAAATAAGTACACTTTTAACTACTCAATATTTTGTATAACGCTCGCTGTACAAGGGAGAACATTCTATAGAACAGATCTTTTTCGAAAGAAGGGGCAAAACATCCCAAAAAAGCTATTTTTGCATTTTTATGTATATTATTTTATTATTTTATTATTTTCTCATACATTTCTTCAAAATATGAGGCGTTTTATAGAAATACAAGACTTTTCTAAAGTTTGCGGTATACCATTCCTTCCCAGATATTGTTCCTTACGAACACTATGAAGTGGTGCAATAATACATTATGATAATATTTTTATTTTTTTTAACCTTTAACCCTCATTAACTTTTTTCTCCCATGGTTTAGAGATTTGTCCTCATACAACAAAATGACACACCTTTCAAGCCCCTTCATTTGATATATGTCTTATAGTGCTACCGTGGTGGGGACGGGCTCCATACAAAGATGCCGTGTGCATTACCCAAGTACAAGGGATAAGTGCTCAAAAACGAGTCGAGAACCGAATCCACGACCTTTCGTACCCTCTTGGGCTCCTCGAGCTCTTGCTATCACCACAGACCCATTACCATAACAGACGAACAAGTTCACAAAAAACTATGCATTTCTATAGAATAAAATATGCTATTTTAATATTCATGACTCGGAAAAGATGATTTTAAAACTATGAATATTTAGAGTTGCAACATTTCGTCGACGAGAAGCAGATTTTTATGATCTCCTTTCTCTTGCGCAAAATTTCCACGTCGTAAACGCTATCTCCGTCATAAATTCAGGAATAAGCCTGTTTTAATATTTTGAGTTATGCCGCCCCTCGGATGCTTTTGCATTTTTAACTGACTGAAGCGTATGTTACAACCTTACGGATTCTACTCATAGACGTATATATATATTACTAGCTTTTGCCCGCATAAATACAGTTATCCCACGGGAACACTGTTAAACCGGAGCTTCAACTAGGTAACTACCATACCAAATTTCATCGAAATCCGTTCAGGAGTTTTTGCGTGAAAGAGTAACAAACATCCATCCTTCCTCACAAACTTTCACATTTATAATAGTAGTAGGATAGACGAGGCATGTCGAGGCATCCCAGTGTCCCCAGTAAAACGGCCCCACTTTTGAAGTTGTTTAGGGCCCTTTTGACATTTGAGTTATGGTGAAATCAAGATGGCTGACATTTGAGTTATGATGAAATCAAGATGGCGTAACTTTTTCCTGTACGAAGATTTGTTCCGGCAAATATTCCTACGTCATAGCCCATCTTTATTATTGAAGTCATTGATTCTACTTTTCAGTTCCACAACTTGTATCTACAAGGAAGAGAGAAGTTGTGGAACTCATGACGAGTACGGAGTGCACGTGGCACAAGAGAAACATTTATCATTTAAAATCCATAATCGTGACGTTCGTTTGACGCGAACCGCGTGACCTTGAAATCAAACCAATGATTTTAAAACTAAGGATGAGTTATGATGTGAATTTGACAGAACAAATATGCATACAACAAAAATTTACGCCATCTCGATTTCACCACACCTCAAATGTCAGCCATTTTGATTTCACCATTTGAGGCGAATGTCAAAATGGCCCCAAACAATCCCAAAAGTGGGGCCATTTATGTGGCAACAGTTGCTGCCTCGACATGCCTCGTCTATGTATCAAACCGAAAGAAGTGTCACTTCAAAATCACTCGTGGACTTATTTTTCATGGAAAAACGTCACACCTGCCCTCCGATCAATAAGCACCTAATTTCCACCCTGATCCATCCATCCAGGAAGCCATTGTATCAAACAAATTCATTCATAAATTGATTGATATTTCTCAAAAACTTTGCGCATAAGAGCTTTTGTTCCGAATCTTTCTTGTTAACTTTGAAAGACTCACTCACGGCTGTCGGGGATGGTGAATATTTATCAGTTTTTTGACGGTATAAGAACTGATAAATATTCACAACACGCGCACCAAATAAAATAAATTAAAAGTAATTATAAAAAATCATTTAGAAAACCAGTTAGAATAAGCAAAATATATTTTTTGCAATAATTATGGAAATACTGCATAACTTATAAACATCTACGTTATATGGGGTTTACATGGGTGATTAAAGCCGCAAGATTTCCGCCGCACGGCAAAAATCGACCGTCTTTTGGGGCAAATTTGCCAAAAAAAAAAAACTACGCAACATATCAAGCAACTCGCCGTACGCCGAAAGATGAGCCATGTAAATCCCGCATAGATTGCCATTTGGACGGTCGATTTTCACCGAGCGGCTTCAGTCACCCGTGTAAATCCCACGTTTACAAAGTATAGCACTATAGCATATGCAATTTCTTATAGAACGACAGTTAAAACATTTACAAATTTAAAATTGTTAACCACAGACGAACAACTAAATGCACCCAATGAATAATCTACGTTTAATGAATTTCCACAAAAACATTTACGCCAAATGTAAACAAAGCATTGCGAAGTTCTACGAACAAGATGGCCGTATTCTGCGATCTATTCATACATCGGGGCCAAATCATCAATCTTAGCACTCCTCTGTTTGTTTTCCAAAGTTTTTTCTCAAACACTCAAGACAGCGGGGATTTGTATAATCAATACGATCCCCAAGCCAAAACTCCCAAACGAAAGATCTTAAAATGCTTCAAGTTAAACATATAGGATCTTTGTAAATTGAGCTGGGCTTGACTGGAGATGGTATCTTCAAAAAATGAGGAGAATTTGCTTGATTAATTTTTAGTTCTGTTTTTTAGTAGGTAAGCGCCTAAAGGGTAAAAACGGGCTCCATTACTGAGACTCCGCTGTCTGTCCGTCTGTCTGTCACCAGGCTGTATCTCATGAACCATGATAGCTAGACAGTCGAATTTTTTACAGAAGGTGTATCTCTGTTGGCGCTATAACAACAAATACATGAACAGAATGAAATAAATATTTAAGTGGTGCTCCCAACGTAGCTTTTTGCCGTTCTGTACGGAACCCGACGACCAACTCGCACTTGGCCAGTTTTTCCGTTAAATATCTGACAATTAAGTTTTCACATAAAATTAGACAATATAATAAATTAAGGTATTAAGATGCCATGCATGGTCTCGTTCGTGCAATCGATTAGTTTATCCCGCATGAATCGTAAGCTTTTCCGAGATAAAAAGTAGCCTATGTGTTAATAATTTAGGCTACAAACTGTCTGTGTCTTTTATTCCAAGCCATTAATCATACTCGTATATGTTCTATTGGCAAGAAGTCAGACTAGCAACATTTCTCGTGCAAAGATCATTCGATTTCTTTTTGTCATATCTTGAAAATTTTGCACATCGCAGGATTTGTGTCTATAGCGTATTTCACATTATACGATATCGCTTATAGCGCACGATAATGTGAGAGGCACGCTTTTATGTCGTCGGCATAAGAGCGTTTTCACATTGATCAGTTCCGATGTCCGATATAGCGCGAATGTGTAATGTAATGACAAAGACAGTTATATGTTAAAATGTAAAATATGTAGCTGCCTCTCACACGATCGCGCGCTATAAGCGATACCGTAAAGCGTGGTCTGAAAAGAGCTTTACACTATTTGTGTGAAACTTGGCAATAATTCACATTTCTCTCGGCACAGTTAGTAAAAAGATAACTAGGATAAGTCTTCTCGAAATTTTCTAGGAATCTCGCACGAATTTAGTATCCTTCATATTTATTACACCGTATCATTTTACGAGAACTTTATCGACAAATTAAATGTGTATGAGATGTCTGCTTAACAGACATTGTCTAGACATTTGAAGTGTATTAGAGAATACGAATACTTAGCGTCAGTTCATAGTAGTAGTTTTAAGATAGCGATTGAGAGTTCGAATTCTCTATAAAGTGACCTAGCTATTTCCCGCGGTTCCGCCCTCGCCCGATGTATAGGATATCCCACGGGAATACTGTACTTTTTCTGAAAAGAGTAGCATATATTCAAACCGGAGCATAAACTACTACCATGCCAAATTTCATCGGAATCGGTTCATTAGTTTTTGTCTAAAAGAGTAACAAACATATCCTCCTCCATCCATCCTCACAAACTTTCACATTTATAATAAGAGTAGTAGAATTAAGTTCATGTTTTAATCTTGAAAAGTTCGCACCGCGTTGCGTCTCGGTATCAGCTGACCCGTAGAGAGAGTTCACAACACAGCTATGTCATAAGGCAATACAAGCTAATTTTATAAGGTAAGATAGAGGAGCATACTTTTTTCTTTCTTGGTTAAGAGGAATACACTTTTTGCATGGCTCTGGTCATCCTTGCGCAAATGCCCATAGACAATTTCGCCTCATCTGCCAATTAACAAATAATGCATAAATAATAATAACAATTCAAACCTATTTTGGACAAATCAAAATTTATCCTGGACCTGATTTATTTCTTTAGACAAGATTTAATCTGGACGTGTAATTCCAAGCATTTGACCTGAAACAGGTCTGACAGATTCTGTCAACCCATTGTTCCAAATTAGGTGAAATCTGTATTGTTCAAATTGAGCATACCTACAAACTTAACGGAATCCAAAGCGATGAATTTCTATTATGATTCGTAATAAGAATATCTCGGAATACTTTACATATGTATAATCCACAATATTAAACAGAGATTAATTTTAAGTATCACCTTTATAAATAACTAGCTGTACCGACATACGCTGTCCTGTCTTAACTTGTCTATGAACTGGAGTGAATACATAACTACACTAACATCTATACCTACAACCAAAATATAACCTGCCTGCTGGGGCCGGCCAATTTTTAAAACGTTTAACCCCCGGTTTCTGAAAGGCTAATCAACGCCCAAAATTAACTAATCAGCGGTCAAATCTCTTGTCAAGTGTAAATTGAGTTGCATAAAGCTTGATCAGTCGTTTGATTTGATCATCATGTTAGTTAACAAAACTAATGCCAAACCACATGTCAAACTCTGTTTTCGGTTTCTGGAAAGCTATTTAGGCCGCAATCATAGATTAAACATATCTATTGTCAACTCATCAATGCATTTCGGCGAATTAACTTTTGAAAAATATTAGTTTTTTCCCATTTTTCCACTGATATCGTTTACAGAAGGTATGTAGTGTTTTTACTAAGTTAATTTGGCGCTTGTAATATTTTTATACGGTACCTAGTACTTATTTGTTAGAAGCTGTAAGTAATAATAATTATGGCTATCACTCTTGATTTTCAAATTTTTACAAAATTATTATTTGTGTTTCAGATATTATCATGTCATTATCCGATTCATCCATTCCATCCATCCATTATATATATATATTCATATCAATCTTGATTGATCTCATTGAAGACACATAATACTTTTCAGTAGGCACTTACTTGGAAATTATTTCCATAAGCTGACATTTTTCTCTTTCGGTATAATTTTTGCCTCGAGAAATCATTCTGAAATACTTCTATTGTAATATTTGTCAAGAAAAATTCGAAATTCGCGGAATATCGAAAACCTTACTACTTACTTATTAACGACATAAGTCGAAAAATACCTCACTCTGGACACTTGACAGCTATCTGCTTGACAAATTGTTTTTTTTTTTCGAAATAGCATTAGGCAATTTACATTAATTTCACACTTTTCAACGAAATATTGAACGACAAACTGGACGCCACACACTGTGTGACCATGTTAAAAATCAAACTTCGTGTCATATCAAGATGATCAATGATTAGTAAATTTTTCACTAATTAGCGTTTCAGAAATGCAAATTGATTTAACAACTCTGTCAACTCGACATACGTGTTAGTTGATCAACTATTTGATTAGCCTTTCAGAAACCGGCTGTAAGTGAACCAAACAAGTAAACTGAACGCACCTATTTGACAGTGAAGTGACAAATCGGACACAGTGAACTGCAGTTGGTAAGTACTAAGTAGGTATAGTAAAATTGTATCCACGTTTTAAGCATTGTCTCCGCAAGTTTCGCCAATATATCCATTTAAACCTTCGCGAAACTTCCACAATTCTTTCCAGACCAAAATAAACCAAAATTTTAGCGAGACATTGGAATTACAATCAATTTTTGTATAAAAGAAAGACGAAGAAGATGTAACCTAAAATCAAAGATTTCAAAACTCAAGATAGGCTATGCTGTACATTCGACAGAACAAATCTTCACACAGTAAAAAGTTACGCCATCTTGGCTTTCACCATACTGCAAATGTCAGCTACCTTGTTTTCACCATACTCAGGATGTCCAAATGGCCCAAAAAATTTCAAAAGTGGGGCCATTTAACTGGAGGAACTTTTTGTCTTAACGTGCCTCATCTATAATATATACGTCTATGCCTAAAATAATATTTATCAGAATAAACTAACTTAGCAGAATTCCAGGCGTTGCTGGCCAAAGTAAACATAAAAATATTTATGGTAACTTTATGTCACTACGCACGCTATTTTTTCGTCTTTATTTATTTTTTTATTTATTTTGTATTTCTTACCCGTCCGCTGAAGAAGAGAGTCATGTTATAAGCATGACACTCTTCTTCAGCAGCATGCAGTTTAAATGACATGAATTTCAGCGTGAAAGGAGTCGTAAGTTCGACTCAACAGAGAGTTTGTAAGATTATATAATATATAATATATAATAAAATAGATTATATAATAAAATTTTAACCGTCCATTTAATACATTATACCCACTATGGGTATAATGTATTAAATGGACTTTGTATTGTATTTGTAATGTATTGAATGGAATATTATATAACATATTAAATGGGCAGTCGAAATTTTTGATTATTCAAATTTTATCATCGGTACAGATTTCTTAACATTTTAAACCAGATTTACATTTTTATAAACGGGACCCTATTACCTACTAAGACTCCGCTGTCCGTCAGTATGTCTGTCACCAGGATGTATATCATGAACATTGACAGCTAGAGAGTTGAAAATGTCAAAGATGATGTATTTCTGTTGCCACTATAAAATAAGAATAAATGAAATATTTAAGTGCGGCTCCCATAAAACAAACTTACAAAAAAGAAATGCCGTTTGGTACGGATGTTGCCGTTTGCCGTTTGAACCGGCTAAGTCCGACTCGCACTTGGCCAGTTTTTTGAACTTCAAAAATCAAAATTAATATTTAACATATTTAATCGACACACGCAATATGTTCCGGCATATTACAATGAATTACAAATGCGCTCTTTGCCCGGGCATTTTTGTTTCGTTCGTATGATTGGATTGTATGTGACAAATCCAATAACGTAAATCTGATCGGAGACCGAATTAAATTGGTATTTTGTAAGGTTTCCGTAACGTATTTTGATGTTTCTACCTGTAATATGTATAACGATGAGTACGCTTAAAGTATTATATGTGGATGATATTTCGATTCCAACCGTATTGCTGTTTTAAAATCCTAGATCGAAAGAATTGAGTCTTTTATTAAAAATTCGGAACGGATGCCAGAAAATGCAGTAAATTCTTATGCATTCAATGACATGATTTCAGGGTTTTATACTAACATAACACGATTTCCAAACCCTTATTTTGGTAAAGCTTATGTCTAAAATATTTATAATATTTAATACTGGTCAAACTATCCGTTATATTGGTTATACTAAGACACAAAGCATTCGATCTTTCCAAAGCCTAAACGTTCCTCTTCTTTTTCCATTTCTTAGATGCTCACATATTATTCTGTATGTAATTTTTTCCACACTTTCGTACATAAAACAATAAAATCTAATTCGCACAACAATCAAAAAGTTATTCATAATTTAACACGCCTCCCCCAGACGTATTATGTGACGTGGTCATAAATTTTTGCGCGTTATCTGACAGATAAGCCGCGACGTTCACTCTTTTATTTCGCTGGATTTTACCGGAATGCCCGTCTAATATGGGGAGGCGCCACCCCGCATAGACATATTTATAGTAGATGCCGCGTGTATGTGAGCTTATGTCGAAAATTACACGGGCGTAAATGAAATTGTATCTTTTTGTTTATTGTTTATATATAATTTGGTAGCACAAGTGTAATATATAATTCGACAAACTTATATGTCTAACGTGCATTCACTATTTCGGCGACCTCTGTGGCTCTGTGGTTAGCGCTCAAGACGGGGGTCGCGGGTTCGAATCCCGACAGAGAACAATAAGTATTCTGTGTTCCTGGGTCATGGATGTGTATTTTTCATTTCATTCTTGATTCATAGCGCAAAGATTAGTATTATTAACGATTAATTTACGCGTAATACTTCCAAACCTAGTAATTTCTAAAAAAATCTGCTCTTACTAAAACATTATGTGATGTCATAGAGGACGCGCGTTTTCTAATATATATATCTGTGGCGCTACCCATGTATCTTGTTTGGAAATTACAAATATGCCTCAGTAAATATGTCGGGATGCAATGTTCAGCAAATTCTGTAAAAAGATTCGGGAAAAACAGACTTTCGCAATTTATTTTTAACTACTTTTTGTGCCTGGTACTTTTGCGTAGATTAAGAGCTCATTGAAAATAAGGCCAGCTACGCAGGAGTGATTTCATAGTGCCCAAGTGTGTGCGCAGTACACAAAATCACACTCTCTCTCTCCCTTAACTCTCGTATTTTGATACCTAAAAACCTACAAAAAAATATTTTTTTAAATACACTTTTTAAAATCCGCCAAAAACACTATTCGCCATGTTGGTTGATAGATTTTTAATCTGTGCTTATAGTCCGTAGTAGTAAAATGGCGGTGTAACGCTCCGTTTGACGTTTTGACTTAAATAACTTTATGAGATGTCATGAACTATTTATTTACAGAAACGTTCCGTTTCACTACTGCGTGTGGGTTTAGTGTGTTTGTGTCGTCACATCCTTGTCGGAAGTTACTTCGAGGTGTTTTCATCAGTAGAAATTAAAAAACAAAAATACATATTTCTAATTCAGCATTATTTATCAATCTTAAGTTTTTAATTTATGATATCGCTAGAATACGTTTTCCCAAGGCAAGTACAAAAGAAAATACACCTTCAATGTATGAAATTAAATATTACCATCAAGTCCCGACACGCTAAATCTGAAACCGTTAATGTCGTTAACGTTAAATCAGCGTCTAACGACTAATAATTGGTCCAAACGTCACAAAATCAGTTTGTGATAGCCCAGTCGCTCCACTTACAATACAATCAAAGTAAAATGCAAACTCTACATTAAATACGACAATTGAGTATCTGATATTGACCTTACGGTCGTATGTTATTATCACGGTAACAATTAACATCAAAAAAACCTCTTTAACGTGTACCCAGAACTTCGAACTTTTGATCTGTCACTAATCGTTTTATAGTTATCCGTTATATCACGTGCGATTTAAATTTAACACATCACGCTGAAGATTGATTTGATATCAATAATGCTGACAAACACGCGATACGCCGTCCATTAGCATAAAAATAAAGTTCGATGAAAATTGAGCCCTATATACAAGAAACGTTCATATTTGCGACTGCACCGCAAAATGTTATGCGAATGTGCGCGCCGGCTTGTTTAAAATCGTTTGCTACATCCAATGAATTTGACAAAACTATAAATATCGGCCGCGTATTCGCAGGCTACAAAATAAAGAGGCTCCTAAGACACACGTAATTCTGTCAAGCTAAAACAGTGACAGCCTCTTATTATTTAGCGTTTGAGTTGGACGCAGTATATTATTATCTCTGTGGTTTAAGTGTTCGATCTCATAATGGGGATGATGAATACGTGACTACTAAAATATTAAGTTGAATTGATATATCCAGAAATATTGAGGTATTACAACTTGATAAATGTAAAAAAATATAACATTTTATGTGTAGTTTAGTAATTAGAGACATCTAAAACGTAGAAAAAAAGTTTATTTTTTTTGCTAAATTAGTAAACAAAACCTACGTCATTAGTTTACTTACAATATCATAGACAAAAACATTCATTACGGTAAGTATGAACTTAAACGCACAAATATCGGAGATATTTACAAATATGTTCCTTCCGTATACTACATACAACTAAACTAGGCGTGACGTCACAGCTAGGTACGACTTTAGTATGGAGCGTTTTCACAAAATGTTGTATACAAACCGATGTAACTTTGAAAATATTGACTTTTGATATTCTGTTTCTTCTGAGAAGTTACTCATATTTAAGAGTACTATTCATTTATGCAATAAAAAAAAATCAGTCATCAAGCCTATTATCAGGCAAAGCCCGCTATTAACAATGTAATTGAGTGAAAAAAAAAAATTTCGGTAATGTGGTAATAAATTTATTGGGCGCCATTTTGGGGTAATTGCTAGTAAAGCCATTTTCTAATTACCCGAAGTGAAACGCGAATGCTCGCTCTTGACTGTTTTTTATGAAATTAATTCTGGTGAATGGGGCATGATGTTCTGGCACCAGCATGTACAAGACTATAGACGCATTCATAGAAGACATATTATGTTAACCAAAGAGCGCTTCGGCACGAATGGGCCGGCTCGACTGAAGAAATTCCACAGCCTCAGCGAAACCCAACGTGAAATAACGCTCGAGTTGTGACCCGCATAGTTAGTGGAAGTAACCGAGGCCTTAAAGGTTTGCTGGAGGTTTAAAGAGCGGAAACGCACTTGTAACTTTCCTGGTGTTGCAGGTGAGGCGGAAGTAATTGCTACGATCCTTTTGCTCGTTTCTCGGTCTATTAAAAAAAAACTAAACATGGCGCTCGCCATTTATTCCTTACTTCCTACTACTATTAAAATGGGAAAGTTTGTGACGATGGATGGATGTTTGTGACTCTTTCACTCAAAATATACTAAACAGATCTTGATGAAATTTGGTATAGTAGTAGTTTAAGCTCTGGATATTAACACATATTCTTCTTTTTATTCCGAAAAAGTACAGTGGTCCCGCTGGATACTGTACTAATGACGCTAAGGTTTTGTATGTATGGATGTTTACGCATTTGGTATGCTGGTGGTGGTTGCCGCATTATTTCTTTTTGCGTTCACGAAGTCGCCGGTCCTAGTACCTAATAAATGAACGTACGAATAATTTACATAGGTAAAGTAAATATACCTTAGTCGTACCAAATAAAAATATCTCATAATTACAATTCAATTGTATGTAAATTATTGTTCAACTGAATTATAATTAAATGCGGCGCACGTTTTAATGAAACATTTCACGGTGCGGCGCGTGCGATATGGGCACGGCGTTTAGTCAGCCAACAGAGCGAGAAGCGATTATGAAGCTAGTTAGATAAGTTTATTAGTGTTAACAAGTTAACTGTATGGATCTTATTTATTGCAATTTGGGAGTTTTGAAAATGGGCGTTAGCGGATGGTCGTTTAAGGGGGACGTTATAAGGTGGAAGTAGTAATGTGGTCGTTAGAAGGTGCATGTTATAAATAAAATTAAGGCCTTTTCATCCGTTATTGAATGATTTGTACAGTATTCTCCGAGCGAAGTAACCACTCTGGAAAAACAATAGCGCCTGGGACAGTTGGTATTTAAATGTCGTATCGTTGCCCAAGCACACACAGCAATCTCACAACACAGTCAGCCTAGTCCAGAGGAATGACTGGCCAATACGTCTGGGGCCAGCCGTGTGCGGGTTTCCTCACGATGTTCTCCTTCACCGTTAGAGCGATCGTATAATGTACTTGAGATCTGAAAAAGTCTCATTGGTACACGCCACAACCTGGGAATCGAACCTGCACTCTCTCGTGTGCTAATCAAACGGTCTACCCACTAGGCCACGGAGCCCTCGGATGTTATAATGTGGACGTAGTAAGCACACGTACGAGGAGGAAGACTGAAGACGTAGACGACATTATAAGGGGACATAGTAACGTGTAAAGAGAAAAGATTTGCATTTGTGTGTTTGTTTACGTTTAATGGGTTCTGCAACTACTGAACCGACTTTGATGAAATTTGGCACACATTAAGAGCAGACCACAGGGAAGGACATAGGCTACTTTTCATCGCGGAAAAAGTAGGGTCCGGGCAACGTCTAGTTTAAAATGCACGATAAAAATATATATATTTTTATATTTTATCTTAATGCGGTAATTCCTAAAATTGAATGTACATAATTATGTAACTAACAATTTACTGATCACTTATTACGTTTACCGCTCTGTTGGGCGCGTAAACGGCTGCCATATCGCACGCGCCGCACCGTGAAATCGGACATGTTAGATCAAAATATGCGCAGCATTTGTGATAATGTGATTTTAATTGTTAAGTGAACACACTGTTTAATTAGAGATATTGTATTATGTTTTCGAACAGTTAAAATTTATGTAATTTTAAAATAGAAACCAACAGTGTTATGGCGAAATTCGTTAAAGTAATCTTACAAGTCACACCATAAGTAATAATTAGGTAGGTACATATCTCACAGGAGCACTGTACTTTTTCGGGGATAAAATGTAGCCAGTTCATCGAAATCCGTTCATAAGCTAATGCATGAAAGAGTAACAAACATCCTTATCGACAAACCCCCCTCAGGTGTCGCAACCCTTACCGATTTTTTTTTTTATTAAATAAGGGGGCAAACGAGCAAACGGGTCACCTGATAATAAGCAACTACCGTCGCCCATGGACACTCGCAACATCAGAAGAGCTGCAGGTGCGTTGCCGGCCTTTTAAGAGGGAATACGCTCTCTTCTTGAAGGTTTGCAGGTCGTATAGGTCCGGAAATACTGCTGGTGACAGTTCGTTCCAGAGTTTTACAGTGCGCGGCAGAAAGTTACGCGAAAAGCGCACGGTGGAAGACTGCCGCCTAGAAATGCCGCAGTTGAAAAGCATTCCGGGGGGGTTTTTATATCCCCTTTTCTTCGATAGGTATGACGGTGCACTGTACGGTTCCCACGGGGACCACAGATCAGCTCATTTTAATAGTCTACAAGCTGTGCGGTGGGAATAAATACAAAATTTACGCTTCCGAGATGAACAGTCCTAAGGCAGGCCGTGGACCTATTTTACGCATACACTTATTTCATCGGTATCATGGTGGAAATAAATCTGCACAAAAAGTGTTTCGACAGTGTACACGATCGCACGCGGGGGAGCCGGATTAATGGGGGTAATGTATTTCATGGGAACGATACGTATGGGAATACGGATTTTATGGGAACGGGAGGTGCTGGGATTTGATGAGTACACGTGTACAATATCTCGGAAACCGCACGTTCGTCCGCGATGCAAAGTATCCTATGTCCTTTCCCCCTTACGCGTGGTCTACTCTATGTCTCTGGCGAATTTCATCGAAATCCCTCCCACCAGTAGGTAGTTTTGGAGACTATTCAATGGAAACAAACAATCAAACTTTTCCTCTTTATTATATTAGTACGGCCGATAACCGGGAATGAGCTCCTGTAGAGCCTTCGCCGGTTCCGGTGACGTCGCAAAACGGCGAATTATGAACTAGTGGCCTGTTCCTGATATTTTAACAAAGTGAAAGACGGCTCGAGTGTGGAGTGTCTAATGTCTGTCGGTTGTCTTTATGTATATATAATGTCGTATTCTTAAGTGTATAGAAATATATAATGCTCGAGATGTTCCCCGCTACCTTGTGCGCGCTACAAGTGGGAACCGTACATTTAGACCGAATAAAAAGTAGCCTACGTCCTTCCCCGTGGTCTATACCACATGTCGGACAAATTTCATTAAAATCGGACCAGTACTTTCGGAGCCTATTCATAATACAAACAAACAAACTTTTCCTCTTTATAATATTAGTAAAATAGCTCCCCACACCGATTTCGGTGACGGTGGCCTGTTTCATTGAAACCAGGCCAGCTACGCAGGAGTTATGTTATAGTGCCCAAGTGTGTGCGCAGTACACAAGAGCACTCTCTCCTCCTTTACTCTCGTAACCCAGTGGGACGGATAACAGACACGACTGGCGAGAGATTTGGCGCAGGTCCGACTTTTTACATGCCCATCCGACGCATGGATCATCTTTCTTGTCAGACAATCAGGTGATCTGTCTGAATTGTCCTAACCAAACTTGGAAACAACATGTTTTTGTTCCAATGCAGGAATCGAACCCAGGACCTCCGACCTCCGACCTCCAGTCGAGAGCCAAGCTCTAACCACTAGACCACGGAGGCTGTTAAAATAAAATTAGTATTGATGTATTGGCAAAAGGCGATAACATTAGCACATTTCGTTGTGTTGTACTCACCAAAATAAATAATCGCGAGCCAGAGCCTAATCTAGTACTATTACATAAAACAGTATTATAAAGTTGAAGTATCAATGTCATATTGACAGATGTCACAAGCACAACCTAACCTAACCTAACCTAACTTATCCAGTTGGTTTGTTTTAGTTAGCCAAAAGGCTATATATCGTGTAGACGCATTTGTGGCATCTCTCTCATAAGCACCAATAAAGGAGAATATAAGAATTGTTTCTGTATTATTATTATCACCACTCAAGCGTAAGAAGGATGTATAAAAACCAGGACGTCGTAGTTCCCAACAACTACCACGCCAAATTTCATCAAAATCCGTTCAGTAGTTTCAGTGTGAAGAGGTCACAAACATCCATCCATCCATCCCTCTATCACGTATTATCACATTTATAATAGTAGTAGGACTATAAGGATGTAATAGGTTTCAATTACTGAAGCTGTTTTGTATCGGAGAGACACCACAGTCTCACAGGAACCCGGCGTTAAGCTGCGTTAAGTTTGTACGAGGGTATAGGCGGCACAAGATGAGAGACAGGGCACAATATTCTCAGATCCTCTGGTGTTGCCCACAATATCTATGGACGCCTCTATGAACGGTGGTTATTATTATCAGGGCTTACGTTTGCTCGTTTTCCATATAAAACACTAGACGATAACACCGTAGGAACGGATTTAAAAGGTCGACAATATCAAATTCTAGAACTTTTCTCCCTCGGAGATAAATTATAAGAATATTGCGGGTATTTTTCACGATGCATTTTTAAATTTCGAACGAACAAGATGGCGGACTATTATTTAAGTCTCTGTCTTGGAGAAAGAAAGAAATAAAATACAAATATAGATAATATCTTACCTAAGCTTATATTTCAAACGAGACAGACAATTTTGTATTGTTGCGCCTGCAGATATTACCTTCCCGGTCAAATCTATAGTATATCATATCATTTGGTATATAGCAAGGACCAGTGGCGATGGTTGGTGTCCCTTCATAGGGAAGCGCTAGCCTGTATAATATGTAGGAATTTGGATGAGGGTCTTCTAAACGTAAGTGGTAAGTAAAGCCGATAGGAATGGAGTTGTAGGAACCCCACGCCACTGGCATGGACTTTTGGTGGAGAAAAATCAATCAAGCCAGGTCTTGTCCCCGGGAAACTGCGAATTTTTAAGTTGTATAAGTTTTTTCGTTCGTCGAGCAACAATATAATATAAATAATTTCGACTCGATTGTGTCAGTCCGATTGGCAGTTTAGTATGCGCATATAATTTTTGCATTGTTCGAAAATTCGAAAGGTGTGGGTTCGAACTTCAAACCCCGGTAATTTTTTTTGTGATTATTTTGTTAATCTACTAGAGCTCCGAGCAAGGCTCGGTTACCCAGGTAGGTGATACTAATATGAGGCGATAGCCCACAGTAGGTAGCCTAGCGTGGTAGACAAACCCCTGTCCCTGTGGAATAGACTATAGCCTCATGATAAGCGCTTGTAGCACCGTGAATACTTTGAGAGTTACAAGTGCGTGGGCCTACAATAGGGACTAAGGGTCAGCTCATCGTCTCGTTTCGAAGCGACGCGGCGCTGCATTTTTAACTTTCATTGCATGAGATCGATGAAACGTCTTCTTGTGTAGTGAATAAAGTTCAATTTTGAATCGCTATCTTATAAATGCTGGGTCGCGTCGCGATTCGGTGTGAGTTAACCCTTAGGGCTAGGCAAAGCAATGAAGTAATTTCACAGAAAAAGTTATTTCACGCCTGTTGTTCACGTGTCCGTGGCAGCGCTAAAGCCGTATAACAACGCCTATTTTCCCGGAGAAAACGCAAAGGAATAAAAAATCCATATCTTCTCAGTGTAATAATATCTATAATAAGGGGCATTACACACAACACCATGGTTTTATGACCGACATAAATACAAACATAATGGAATAGAAGATAAGCTGCGTATACATTTATCAAGTAGAATATTTGCTAGGTAGTAGGATTCTTAACATCTCTTTGGATGAACGGTAAAAGTTGGACTTTGTTGTCGCGGGTTCGATTCCCGCCGAGGACACAAATAGTTTTGCTGTGTTTCTGGGTCACTGATGTGTATTAAAACGCGTATAATACAGTAGAAATCTTAAAAATATAAAATTACTAGCCGTTTCCCGCGGCTACGCCCGCGTTATTATACTATCGGGTACCCCGCGGAAACACTGTACTTTTCCGGGATAAAAAGAAGCCTATGTTTTAATCCAGAGCCTAACTTACTACTATACCAAATTTCATCGAAATCCCTTCAGTAGTTTTTGCGTGCAAGAGTAACAAACATCCACCAATCAATCCACACAAACATTCAAATTTATAATATGACTAGGATAAAAAAGTACCTATTATACTTCCCGTTGTCTGGTCCCCTTCATACCATGCGCGCGCGAGTGAGACAGGCTGATAACCGAACCGATATCTAGGTACGGGAATTGGGACTCTGAGCTTTACACGGAGTTCTAATAAATAAAAAAACTAATGTTTATATTACCGGGATTCGAACCCACCACATTCCGAATCTCCGAACAACCCAAAAACACCAAACTGCCAATCGGACTGACATAATTGTGGCGAAATTATTGATATACTGTTGCACGACGAAAGAAAAAACATAATATTATATTAGCTAGAAAATGCGCAGTTTCCCAAAAAAAAAAAGACCCTAGCTAGATCGATTTTTCGTCCCCATAAATCTGCATACAAAATTTCATGGAAATACTTGCAGCCGTTTCCGAGATTCCGATTATATATACACAAGATTAGCTTGTGCAAAAGCCTAAGATTTAGTGACTAGACCGTGAAAAAACTACCCACAAAGTGTACGCTTCGGGGAAATAAGTTTACCGATTTTGTGTTTTTGTTTTCCATCTTAAGTATTTGTACAGCAGCTGAAATACATAAAACTATCAACATGAACAAGAATTTTGATCGTGAAAGGGGTTTGAAAGGTTAACACTAGAGTGGTTTTGACAGATTTCGCCGCAAGATTAATATTTCAGTTCATGGAATTGGGCTTTCATAGGTTTTCTTGAAAGCAAACCTTATATAAAATGCTAGATGTTGCTCGCGACTTCGTACGCGCAAAACAGTTTATCCCGCAGAAACCGTACATTTTACCGCGATAATGAGTAGCCTATGTCCTACCCCGGGGTCTAATCTATATCTGTACCAAATTTCATCAAAATCGGATCAGTAGTTTCGCAGCCTATTCAATGCAAACAAACATACCCACAATTTATAAAACAAATTATATAGTGAAGATTAGAAAATCATATTAAATATTTATATGTAAGGCGAAAACTTCCAGTACGTAGTTTTACGAGAATTGTCTAACCGGCGGAGTACGAAATTGGCAGGCAAAAAGTTTAGACTGACCCCACATTAGGCGCGCGCGTTCCTCGGGCGTGTGAGTGGCGCGAGCAGCGCCCGCATCGCTGACACGCCCGTGGAACGCGCACGCCTAACGTGGGGGAGGCCTTATGTAGAGGAAGGTGTGCAAAAAGCTTTTTTTTTTTTAAATAATGCACAACACCCGAAATCAATAAAAATAACAACGACAAACACTACCTCAGACTATACACTCACACGACCGTTCGTTTGATACAACTATGTCACACGTTGATATTCTTTATATTACAACATTAACATTTTTTATTTCGTATCCGGAGGCAAAAGACCGTTATAAAGTTCAAACTAAAAATATCGCTTGTCTGTAAAGTCGGTTTACTGACGATAGTTGAACGTGACAACGTCAACAACAACAACAACAGCAACAATCATAATAATAATAAAATGCGAGGTAACGCTGGTACTTGGTAACGAATGAGTCATGTTTTTTCGTGCGTGCAGCCGGCTCCATCGAATTATAAGACGTTGTCACGTCAAAAAATATATGAACTTGTGGTTGAATTTTATCCACTTGCACTTGTAGATAGATATATATAATTCAATTTGTCATTACGAATTATTATTTTCAAAAACACTACGAATCTAGTGACCCCTCATTCAATAAAACCAGAGCACTTTACGACGGTACGATGGAACAAACATACATCTACATAGACTGTGTATGTAAGCATATGTATCGTACTATCTCGAGTGCTCCAGCCACAGATGACAGGTGACGTGTAACGGTGACAGTTTACATGTCAGTCATCGTGTAGCCGCCAAGCGAGCGGGACGTGTGTGTTAGGGCATCGACGAGCCAGTATTGATGCGCGTTAAGTGCGGTAGCGGAATACTACAGACTGCCAAAATCCCTTGCTACTTACTGGCTTCGCCTTAGTCGGGTAGAAATGAAAAATGTTTATATCAGCGTGTTTTGGATTTGACGAAACGTGAACTCGACATTTTCAGTACACTATAGGACTATAGGTATTTTCCTTTGGCTGTTCCTTTGTCTGTGTTGGTGCTTACCTTATTATATTGTCTTATTCTGTTATATTGGTACTTTGTTTTAATGTACGTAATGTGTTTAAGTCTAATGTGAGCGTTGAATAAATGTTTTATTTATTGGAACGAAGTTCCTTATGGCGCGTTGCGAATTGTATGGAGGCTAGACGGATTATAGGTACGACACTTTTTGCCACTCGAAATCACAATGTAATAACGACTATTAAGAATGATACAAAAAACGACCTTATCACCTTGACAATAATGTAGAATTTTGCAATTATACATTGTGACTGTTATGACTGTTACATATTGTGACTAGCTAGCCGGGCCTTAGGTGTGCGAGCGGTGGGACGGAAGAGCGCTTGATGTTATTACTCAGTACGGAGCCGGACTTCGCGGCGGCAACACTGCGAGCAGCAAGCAACTGCCCTCTCACCCCTGTCCCTACCTAAGGCGCGGCTAACTAGTTCCGCGCGCACTATATATACTTAGTTCAACTATTTGTTTACTTTAATATATATATATATATATATATATATATATATATATATATATATATATATATATATATATATAATATATAAATATATATATATATATATCCTTATATATTTATATATATATATATATATACATATATAATATATGTATATATATAATATAATATATATATATATATATATATATATATATATATATATATATATATATATATATTATAACTTCGTTCCATCCGGTTGTCCTTGTCCTTGACACCTGTCAAGTTTTTTATTTAAAAGTTGCCAACAGTCTTTAATCTATTGACATTTGACACAAGGAACTATGATTTTTATCAGTATAAATCTATATTATAAGATGAAAACCTTGAAGGTTTCACCTCTATTAACTGCACACCGGGTATAAGGCCCTAACGTTTTAACGGCAATCAAAACGACATAAAAAATTTCCCCTCTCGGTAAGATAATAAACAATGCCAAGGATAATCGTGAAACGACCATTCCCCGCACCCTCTAGGAAGTGCCCACGTTATTTGACTCGAGATAATTCGGACGAGTTCAAATTGTTCAAATGCCCGAAGTTTTAAATTTAAAGGCAAAAGTACGGAATATACTTCCGTACTTTTCGTATCTCTCGTATCAACTCGTTCTGTGGACACAATAATAATAATATATATCGCTTCACGCCACTTTAGTCTGGATACGTGCAAAGTATCCGAAGAACTTGTGTTACGGGGACCAGACAACGGGAAGTATATTTAAATACTTTGTATATTATACATACGGTCTTACTAATAAATTTAAAAAATCGGCGGGTTGCACTCCGGGAGTGCCGGCAGAAGTGAAAACTTGAATATTAACTTTGTGCATTTTTGATATTTTGGAATGGTTAGAGAATAATTTTGTACGAATTGCTTTCATTATCAGTATAAAAGTACTATTATTTATGTGGTGGAATACAATATTCATTTATTGCGCTATCGTACACAAACATGACAATTTATATTACATTAAAAATTTAACACTTCAGAACTATTACAATTATTTTACATAATAATAATAAATAATAAAATAAACAAAATAAATTAATAATATTAATCTCATCCATGGATGCGCGTGGCACGCTGTAACATTAACACACACGAACATTCGCGCAAGCGCCCTGCGCCGCCTGTTCTCTCTCCATCCGTCTTACGAATTTTCGATCAGGTCACGTGTCCTGACGCGAGTTTAGAAATTTTTACCCATTCCAAAAAAAGTACACAGCGCCGCTAAAGAAATTTTCACTTCAAAAATCTAAGCATGCGTTTAGCGTAAGTGTAACTAAATTTCCTGTGCAGGCTACGCAATCCTTACGCACCCTTTACAGTTTAAACAGATTTCTACTAAAGATTATCGAGAATTTGTTTCACTATACACCATAGACACCCCACATTCCATGCCCACAAGGGCCGAAATTGTGATCAATTATAAAAATGTAACATCTATGTAACCTAATACTACTGCCGGCTTTCCTCAAGGTGGCGTTTTATCTCCATTACTCTTTGCCCTTTTCATTAATTTCATCACTTCATACATTTCGTCTCTTTTTCATTTATATGCAGATGATCTACAAATTTACACTCAGTCAACTCTGGATACATTGCCTGCGGCGGTAAGTGTTGTAAGCAAGGATTTATCGGCCATATGTAACTGGAGTAAGGAGCATGGACTTCTCATTAACCCCGTTAAGTCTCAGTTGACAATACTTGGCAGTCCGGGGCTGGTCTCCAGAATTGACAGAAAGAATTCCTGGTCACAGCAGCTAAAAGAGATTAGCAGGAAGGTGTATTCAACGTGGCACTCCTTGAAACAACTTCAGTATGTTCACCCAGTACCTACTAAGGTGGCCTTAACCGAATCAATATTTCTCTCCCTTCTAGACTACGCGGCTGTTTGCTTCATTAACTTGACCGAAGACCAACTGAACAAACTTGAGCGCCTTCAAAATCTGTCTATCAGGTTCATCTTTGGCTTGCGCAAATTTGAACACATATCCGAGTACCGTCACAAGCTCAAGTGGTTACCGATTCGCTTTCGCCGCAATGCTCGTGTACTTTCGCTCCTTTACTCCATTTTATTCGATCCCAACAGCCCTCAATACCTAAAAGAAACTTTTAGTTTCCGTCTCTCCGACAGGCAAGAGCTACGATCATCCACAAATCTCCTTCTCCTGTTCCTATCCACCACACCAAGTATTTCCACTCCTCCTACTCCGTACAATCTGTCCTGCTATGGAACTCTCTCACTACTCGAATTAGACAATGTAGAACATTAAATACTTTTAAATCTGCCCTTAAAGACTACCTTAGTATGTGTCGAAAGTAGTTAAGTGTGTTCCCTTTTTATCCATGATCTGTAGTTATTGTTTATATTTATTGTTTAACATCGTATATATAATACTTTAAATATTAATTAGTTCTTATAATATTATGTATGTATGTATTATTATTTTAGTTTTATATACGTATTTTATTTTAATGTATACTCTATGTTTATATTTTTAGATATACCTTAAGCACAGTACCCTTCTCCAGCAATTTAATCCTTTCTTTCAAAGGTTGTCTGGAAGAAATTGCTGTTTAGTAATAAGGCCGCCTTTGTGTACTTTCGTCTTGTTCTGTGTATAGTTTATATTGTATATGTGTGTGTGTGTGTGTGTAACTGATTGTGCACAATAAAGTATATTTTCATTTCATTTCAATTTCTTGAATAAACGATTCTGATTCTGATTCAAAGAAAGCATTTTTTAAGGCCCGTATACATTACTATGGTCAACAAAACAACACTATACACACTTTGTATCAAAAAAATGTTTATTAGTAGTGTGGATCTTTTTATTAGTAAGGCCGTAAAATATATGGTTGTATGAAATCAATTGCAATTGAGCATACGAGAGAAAAAATGAATATTGAGATGTGTCCCCGGGTTTATTGGAAATCACGTTATGAGGGTGTAAAACAAGGGTTGAAAGTTTGTGTGAAAATTATTTAAAATCTGTCCCGATTTCCATGAGATTTAATATCCGAATTTCCGAAGTAATAAACGCAATTTTACTTTGTACGTAATACGTAATTTATAGTTTTTTTTTTTTTGTAATTCGTCCCCTGTTTGTATAGTGAAATATCAACAATAGAAGGGACAGAAATTCGTTAAAAGGATACATACCCCACAGGGACGCAATGGGGATCCGCGCGGACGAAGTCGCGGGTAAAAGCTAGTACATATATTATTATATACCCCTGCTACTAGTATATGGATACATTCTTACGCTTAATTTAATACAATACTGGCACAGGTAGACGATATTTTTTATATTTTGTTGGGATAAAAAGACACAATTTTCCTTTTTCGGTTCGGAGTGGGAATTATTGAGCGATATAATGGTACCAAACGGGAATAGAAGGTATTTATTCAAGAAAATTCGCTGTTGGATAAAGTAAAGAATGTGATTTCAGTTTTATATGACTCCTATCTTACCAATATTATTATAATATATGAATATAATTTTGTATGATTCTTGATTCGTACGAATGTTTTTTTAGTGTCCGACCGAAAGTGGATTTTCGGCCGAAAACGAATATGATTATTAGACATTAAAAATTGAAGATATTAATTGAATTATTAATGGAAGATATTTCCGCTGTATACTCATAAATAGTATTTTGTTCCTTATTAAACAAACTTAGGCTTCAAAAGATTTAAATTAAACACCATAATTCCATTAGAGAACATAAAATTTCGTTTATTTCTTGCTGTATTGATCGTTAATCATATAATATATTGTAGAATACAATCAAAATAATTTGTCCTGCGATAATCACCATTAATATCAACTAAACTTTGTTAAAATCAACGTTGTTAAAACAAACAGATTATTCGATAGAAACCTATCCATATAAATCTTAAAGTACCTGATTGACCGAGCGTTGCTCGGTGTTTTAGTGGAACGATAACATAATACAAAAAAAAGAGATAAAGAAATACTTACTAAGAATCACAAAAATATTTATCTTACCGGGGATTCGAAACCACCACAACCCGAATTTCCGAACAATGCAAAAATACACGAAGGTACACGCATACCGAGCTGCTCAGACTCAGACTGACGTAAGAGAGTCGAAATTATTGATATATTGTTGCACGAAATACAAAAAAAACATATATTACTTAAAAATGCGCAGTTTCTAAGACCCTAGCTAGATCGATTTTTCTCCCCCAAAACTCCCTGCATACTTCATGGTGATACTTGTAGCCGTTGTCGAGATACCGATTATATATATATATATATATATATATATATATATATATATATATATATATATATATATATATATATATATACAAGATCGTCTCTTTTAAAGTAAAAAAAAAAATCTAATAATCGGCGCTTAATATAGTAGCCCCCTTACTCATGAAAATATTTACACAACTGATTTGTTACTCGGTGTTGCTGTCCGTTTCTGATACGTGGGATGTCACTTGACGAAGAAAGAAACATTGGATAGCTCATCAGTTGTGTTAATACTTTTATTAGTAAAGAGGTCTATATTTTATATTGCTACATAAATCAATACAAGAGCAGGTAAAGTTAAAATTCTTTTGTCTGTATCCTTGCTGGTGAACAGTAAACACGATATATAATATTAATCTTAAGTTATTCGGAAATTGTATGAATTCCGTGGAATTCACCTACCTATATATTTTTATGACAAAGGGGCCAGCAAAACAAAGCAAATTCTTTATCTGTTAATAAACCGTATACTTATAGTTTACTTTTGGAAAATATGTGCTGAAACTAATATTGATATTAGTAAAGGTAAAAAGACCGCACTTGGCATAACTACGCGACGCGACACGGCCAAATATTCTTTGTATGAAATTGTATGAGATATAAGGCACTACGCCGCAGCGATACTTCGCGACGCGGCACTCCATTGCGGTATGCTCGCTCCGCTGCCGCCTAGTGCGGTCCCACCTTCATTCGTACATAGCAGCTACGAACCCAAACATACACTTAGCTAAGTTTGTATAAAAATATAGATACCTATACTGTATTCAGATACGATTTCATCTAAACGAAGAAACAATCCTACTAATATTATAAATGTGAAAGTTTGTGAGGATAGATGGATGGATGTTTGTTACTCTTTCACGCAGAAACTACTGAACGGATTTCGACGAAAATTTAGTATGGTAGTAGTTTAAGCCCTGGACTAAAACATAGAATACTTCTTATCCAAAAAAAATACAGTGTTCCCGTGGGATACTGTATTTACGCGGGCGGTGCCGAGGGCAACAGCTAGTTTCCTATGATGCTACCAAGTTAAATGTTACTCATTTACACTACAATAAAGAAAGACTGTGACAGAACAATATGGTAGAATTTAACCTTTTGTTACTTTTAGATTAAACTAGCTTATTGCCAGCGGCTCCACCCGCGTAAATATGGTATCCCACGGGAATACTGTACTTTTTCGGGATGAATGGACTATGTTTTAATCGAAAGCCTAAACTACTACCATGCCAAATTTCATCGAAATCCATTCAGTAGATTTTGCGTGAAAGAGCAACAAAGATCCATCCATCCATTCTCACAAACATTCACATTTATCTTCTACTATTGTAGAAGGATTATATCTGAAGAGAGAAGAGCTACTTCGTGCGCGCAAAAAGAAATCTCGCAGGAACCGTACACTTTTTTCGCGATGAAAAGTAGCATATGTCCTTTCCCGTGTTCTACTCTATATCTCTGCCAAATTTCATCAAAATCCGTCCAGTAGTTTTGGAGCGTATTCAATGCAAACAAACTTCTCCTCTTTATTATATTAGTACAGATAGAAAATGCTTACTCCGCTTTCATTAATCAAAGTGTGCTAGCCCTGGGATAATTTAGGTGGTAAACGTCGCAGGCGTCACCCCCGTTTCCGTGTTAAGTGTTTATCCGTTTTTCCGGAATAATTATGAGGTGCGGAATTTCCGGAATCGTATGTTGACAGATATTTTATGTTAGCAAATATTTCATTGGGGTTTGTTTGAAAAAGTTTGAAAATTCTCTTAAGTTTGTCCAAATTCCTATGAAAACTGACAGTACCCGTATTTTCATATTATGTTATTTCTAATTAAAGAAATATTAATAGTCAGATGGGGTAAGATGGTATTTCGGGAAAGTAGACAAGTGTGTTACGAATTACCTCTTACCCCATCTGACCTTAATATTTATGAGTTTATTAAAATTTTTGTGAAACATTCAAGTGAAACTCCTTTAGCGGCGTCAAGAGTGAAATTTCAATGTCGCCACACGTCAATTTTTAGATATAACGCCAACTTTTGGAAGCTACTTACACTTATTACTTCACAACTAATCTTTCCAAAGAAATTACATATTTTAGGTTTTTTATTTTATCTATTGTGAATGAGGTTCGACTTCTGCAACGTGAACTCCCGTGTTTTTTCCATACGCACATTACTCGATAACCATCCAACTAAATTCAGTTTAATCGTCTAATTTGGTATAACTCAGAAGATAGCACTGTTTGTCCAATAGCAAAACCACCGCAAAAACGAAATAAGGCCACGGAAAACTGCTACAAGATTTCAGCTACGAAAACAAAAGAACAGAAAAATTACAGCATCATAATACAATATTTACTGTACAACTCTTACGGGGGAACACGGAATTTATTGTAACCATTCCACTAATAGCCACAAATAAAGTCTTATAAAATCTACTGAAAGTCGTGAGATTAAAAACCCAAGATGCAATGGGCACGGAAAACGAAATCTTATACTAACTGATAAAGTTAATGTTCGGAGTGCCTCCGTGGAGTTTCCCCTCCCTGCGAGCTCACCCCCCTTCCTGGGAGTTCACCCCGTCCCGAATTGAGCAGTAGCCTCACAGTTTTCTTAGGTGTAACGTTATTAGGCTTTTAAAAGTCAATTTGTGATGTTACATTTTCTTGTAAATATTGTGACAGATTGACAAATGTCAACGTGTAACAAAATTGTACCTGTCAAACGCACGGTAGCGCGTGTTAATAATCTGAAGTGGTGTTTGTTTTTGTTATTTTGTGTATTTTCTAAGCATAAACGTAAAAAAATATTAGCTTTCTGCACATCTTTCTCCACATAAACTGTAACTGTGCCAAATATCATACTCCGCCGTGCGAACAATTCTCGTTGAAGGGTACTGAAAATGTTTGCTTCACGTATAAATAAAATAATTATAATATGCCATCATTTATCCTAGCCAAGTGTAGGTAAGGGTTATCGTAGGATTTTGCTTTGTAAAAGAACCTTAAAGTAAGGGCAAAACTAGTCTTTACTAATTAGTGTAATTACGAATACCATAAATTGGTAAGGTTTGTATGTTTTGTTTGTTTGTTTGCATTGAATGGGCTCCGATACTACCGGACCGATTTTGATGAAATTTGACGCAGACATAGATTAGACCACGGGGATGGACGTAGGTGACTTTTCATCGCGGCAAAATGTACGGTTCCCGCGAGTTTCCATTAAGCGCGCACGAAGGCGCGGGCAGCATCAAGTGGATAATGAAATTGATTACAAACTTAAGACTCCTTTTGAATAGAATTAAAACTATTACACAAATGCAATCTGACAACGAAAATCCGAAAAAATAAATCACAAAGCACATAAATTCCGAAACAAAACACGGGGGAAACACGAATTTAAAACCCACCACAATGCACATTAAAGAATATCTCTGTGCTTTTGTATACCAGAATAGCTTCTGTAATTGATGACGTATAGTGGACAGATAGTTTCTTTGAATGCGTTCCAAATTAATTCATTGGTTTTTTTTTTTTGTTTTTTTTACGATTACATAAAAACCGTCCTCCGTTGCTTACTTCGGTACTCATTATGAAAATGGCTAGACGAAATTTTGTATACTAAAAGATTGCATGTAGGCTCCGTTTTTCGGAGTCACATAATATTTTTAACTTTGTATTTTACGGGTAGCTGGGGAGCTACCTATATATGGAAAGCGGGGATGATTTTTTGTGTGATATATATTGACTATTGGGTATTGTCGAATAGGTTAGGTTAGGTTAGGTTACGTTAGGTTAGGTTAGGTTAGATTTTTAAATAGAGGCGAGGTTTCATACATCACTTTTGACGTGACAACGTCTCATAATTCGATGGAGCCGGCTGCACGCACGAAAAAACATGACTCATGCGGCGTTACCGGCGTTACCTCGCTAAACATGACTCATGCGGCGTTACCTCGCTCTGAGGCGTTACATTTCTTATGACGTTGTCACGTTCAACTATCGTCAGTAAACCGACTTTACAGACAACAGATTTTTTTATAATGTAAACTTTTTCGAGTAATCGGCCTCCAAAGTGGTTTACAAGTTGGCAATTTTCCGTTCTTGATACATCATGCTAAATACTCTTTAGGAAAATTATCTTGAACGAAATCGGACAGTAACTATTGAGGAAATTTGAAAAAAAAAGCCTATTACGCGTTGATAGTTACGGAACCCTCCTGAGACAAGCCCTGACATGCACTTGGTTAGGTTATATTTATTTAAATTTATTAGAACTCCGAGCAAAGCTCAGTTATCCAGGTACTGGTAATGATACCACATCGAGTTCATAAGGTATATACAGTTACCTTACGGCTTACGGTGTGCCTGAGAAAACTAACAACAATAGCATGGGAACATTTTCAATTTAAAACACATATTGATTCAGCTGATAGGTGAAATTAGAAATTTCTAGAAACAAAAGTGAAGTAAGCTTATTAGAAAGTATAGAAAGAAGATACATGTCGTAAACAATTTAAACATCGTCTCAAACTTTTTCGTCTGTGTGTTGCATGTCGCGTGACGGTCGGCCGCGGAGTAGGGATAAAGTGAAAGGCGCTCGTCAGGGCAGCCGAGGCCAATATGGCGGCGCCTATAGTTCGCATCAGCTGACCGTGTAGTGTATAGACTAGTACTCATTTGTGCCAGTGCTCCACGCTATTTTGTTATTAAGTTTCACTTTTACCGTGGTTTCATAAAACCACACAATCCTTTTCTTGATTGGTTTACAACCCAAAAATACTTCACATTAGTAAGGCCCTCATAAACATCTTATGCAAATAGGTTCACTTTACCTATAGAGTGATCTAGCGGCAAATCAGCGCCATCTAGTATGCCATATGAGAACCAAAGTTCCTTAAGAAAATGAACTTAAAATCTAACGCATTAACAGTCTGTATATTGATAAAGACCGCATTTAACTCGTTATGTATTTCACGCGAAGACACAAGAAGCGCATTTTATTGTTATTAAGTTTCACTTTTACCGTGGTTTCATAAAACCACACAATCCTTTTTGTTTTATGTAACCCCCGAATCGTCAAACGGTGAGGGAGCTGATGAACATGAATTATTAGAATACTCTCGATCACGTCAGCTTTCAAACAAAAAACCGCAACTTAATCGGACCTTTCGTTAGGATCTACAATGCCACGGACAGACACACGTCAAACTTATAACACCCCCTGTTCTCTTCGGGGGTTAAAAATATGGAAAATAGGAGATAAACTTACAAATTTACTTTATTCGTATATTTTAACGGCTTCTCAATATATCGAGTAGCTCCCAAGCACAAAATTCACATTCTGTATCTTAAATTATAAGAATGCTAACTTAAAGTTGAGAGGTGCTTAATTTTGGAGCCGAATGATATTATACTTGAGTGACGATTTAGCATTCGGTAGTATGAAGCAAAGTTTATGAAAATGGACAAATGTTTTTTTTTTTTATTTAATAAAAATAAACTACAGACATAATCCATTTACCCTTTTTAGCCACATAATATGACAGTTATTACGCTCAGAACATTAATTAATTTCAAATTTTACAATAATATATAATTGTTTACGAAGTCCATCACGGTTTTGGTTAACTAAAATCAAGGTCGCTAGTCACCTTCGTTCCCCCCTCGCACTTTTAATGAAATGAAATGAAATTATGCTTTATTTGGTGAAAATATGGTTACATATAGTTGTTACATTTTTTACATTAGTGCGCATATTTTGTCGCAGTTAACGACGTCCAAATATTTTATTTACTATTAACACGATTATAGTTTCATTATATAGTTTCATACCTGTCGCTTTAAGATACATTTAATAACAGAATCAAATTGTCAAATATTAAGTATTAATTACGAACAGCATTCATTATGTCAATATATATAGAATGTCAAAATTTAATGTTGCTAATACAATTGTTAGATTAAGTACTATAAAAATGTCAAGAAAGAAAAAAATTTAAATGTGAAATAAAGAGCTCCATAAAATGTTAATAGATATAAAAAAGTGTGTGTGTCAGCTCCGACGCACGACTGGAGTTTACTCAAAAAAGTATTTAAAATTAGAAACAATCTACTCCGTATAAGCGCCATCTATATAGGTTGCGCAGTCGCAGAATAGGTTGCGCACGAAAACGTAACGAGGTCATTCGTTCAGTCGATTTTACTTCTCATATTTTTTTCATACCGGGAAAATCGATTCTTAAGGAGTAAACTCCAAAAAATATAATGTTAATAATGATAATTAAATTTCATTTTTGAATTTTCAATTTAATAATGTTGTATTTTTTTTTGTTCGTCTCGTATGGCCATTCTAACGTTATGGTAAATTACTTCTTCGACTGACGCTTCCGTCGTTCGCCTGGTGGTGGCAAATGTTATTACTGTCTGCGGGTGGGTACATTTATGTCTAAAGTTACAAATGCACATGTATATTTTATTAAAAACATTCGAAAGCAGACATTTTTATTTCGACCTCTAGGGATTGTATGCAGTGGAAATAGCATACAATGCATTAGTGCCAAGCACGACAGGTTAATATTGCATATATTCTGGAGCGTAGGTATAGCTGGAAATATAAGAGTTGGCGCGTACAACACATATACACATGCCACAGGGGCGACACTCTACAAATGGCAGCTCGAGCACAGGCGAATGTCACTCATGTTTTTTTTTTTAGATGGCATCGGCTTATAACCATTTGCCAGTGTCAAGTTAAAAAGGCGGGAAATAGAACTTTCGTTTCAATTTTCAACACCGTATTCCTATATCGTCAAGTCTAAAGTCTAGTCAAAGTCCAAATATATAGTCAGTACAGTCCATGAGTCATGTCAGTCGATTCAGTAAAGTGGTAGAAGCTTTCTTGAAAGTTCGTAGGGAGTTTTGGCAGGAAACACTAAATAGCACGTTTTTAGAAGTTGTACCACTTGCCCACACTTGTGCACGTTAACGAATATTTAATGGTTAATATTCTACCAATATAAGACATTATGAACCGAAATAACACAAATTTATGAAGACATACGAATTCCCACAACGTCACCCATTGAACTCCCCGGCAAAACTCCATTCAGTCATGTTGACGTAGGCCTAAGGTTGACACCGAAATCATTTCAAACGTCGCGTCAGACAAATCTATCATAAATAATTATAAGTTATAATATGTCAATTATACCAAAGCACGAAACTACCAGCGGCCAGCAAAAAAAAATTACGTCCCGCTCGCCACGTGCACCTATGCGTGGCTAGACGTATGCGGGGGCATACGTCTAGCCACACACACATAGCTGCGAGCTTTCATTCGTGTAAATCTATTGAATGACAGTTCTTGACGTTAGTAACATATATTATTTGCTCGTGCTATGTATGAATAGTGAATAGTATAAACGGAGGTGTACGCATAAGTACCTCAGAACCAATGCATACTACTTTTTATAAACAAAAAGACAATAGAACACTATAATACCCTATACTACCAATTAAAATTCATCGAGCAAAGCCGCGGGCAATACCACAAACCATATTAGCCTTCGGTTGATACATCAAAGCTACAAGACACACTTAACAATTTCAATCATTCCCAAGTTAAGTTACTAAGGGATATTTGAAAACTAATATTATATTGTAATAAGGGTTGACCCATCTGATAGTTAATCGATAGCCGCAAGTGACAGAAGGGCAATTTATACTCGAGTTATACTCAACATTTTGTAATGAATATACGAGCTTTGCTCGGAGTTCTAATCTATACAAGTAAATAAAATTTAAATGTCTGTTTGTAATTTAAAATTAACAGCTTTGCACATAATGCATATTAAAGTATATGTATACGGTACATAAAATAAAAAATATATTTCTTAAACGTTTGTCCGTCCGGCTGTCTGTTTGTTAGTTCCGGCTTATCTCTGAAACGACTGGGCCAAGTTTCTAGGTGGAAGTCCCACTGGCAGATAGCTGATCAATTCCTTTGGGAGGTACGATACCAAAGACGGGCACAGACAATGTTTCTCTTCAAAATTAACACAAGTTCAATAAACTTCGTATTTTCACCACTAGTGCGGTCGCCGACAGATACGGTGTACCACAAATCGAGCTTATTACTGAGGCAATAAGTTCCAAAAGTAGACAATTATTTTCAATTGACTATTTTACACTGAGATATTTGACACTCCATAAAAAGACATGTGAAATGTCACCAATTTAGTTCACTCAAAAAACCGTTAAATTCTCAAACGCTACGTATATAGTGTTTTCGGCGTCTAAAACTGCCCTGGGGCAGGGCAGTCGAGTGGCTAAGAAAATAGTCGAACGAAACCGATGATTCACGAAGGACTACATTTCCATCTTCTGCTTATATTAGATACTGATTTAGACATTGATATTCGGCTATTTCCGTAAACATTCGGCTGCCCTGCCCCGGGGCAGTTTATGATGCCGAAAACGTTAGGGCCATCCTAGGCGGTAAATGTCACTGCTTGACAGAATTACAAGGACAGCATTCGAGTATTTCAATAGGGGTGTTGCCTAGTGTCGAATATCACATTTTTACGAATATAAAAGATAAAAGTTATTTAGGTTGATGCGCTTGAAAATTATAAGCAAATAAAAAATGTTGCCCATCTCTTTCTCGCAAAACGATTTGTGACGCCACGATCCGCTACCGCCACACATTGTTTAACGGCAAATGTGTGGCGGTAGCGGATCGTCCTGTCTCCCGTGCGTGTTAGTGCTTTCCCGCTTACTCCGCGTTTCGTGCCGTCTCGCTCTGCCCGCGTCGTAGTGTCTCGCTCACTCCGCGGTAGTGTCGCCCCGCCCCAAACGTGTCGAGTAGCCGCATTCACTCCACGCCCGTGCCGACCCATCCTAGTGCAGTGCCGACAAACTCCGCTTAGCGTTCGTCAATTCACTCCTTATTCGTAAGAATAACGAGTGGATTGTCGCCTGCTGAGGAGTTGCCCTGCCCTTGGCCTCCCGCTGGGTTGTTCCAGCGTTGGGTCACGGGGAGCCAGCCTCCTCCCAATTTTAATTACCGTGCAAGTACGTACACTTTCGTGACTGCTTTGACACTTGATACGTGTTAGTGTTTAGTGTCCCACCGTGTTTGTGTTGTGTGAGTACCTTTTAAACGTTTGTTCCCGTTATACATGTGGTTGTTCTTTCTTCGCGTGTATTATTATTATGTGACATTGTGTTAGTGTTATGTCCACGTACGTATAGTACATTAGTACGTACTGTACTCCCACCATGGCCGACCGTGGTTCGCGGCCATCTAGCCGCGACCGCCCCAGCCAATCACGCGGCATACAACGGCATTGTTAGGACCGGCCACTTCCCCTCCACTTGGAAGAGGGGACTTATTATAACAATCCCCAAGCCCCACAAAAACCTGAGGCTGGCCGCGGGCTACCGGCCTATCACCCTCCTATCCACCCTATCCAAGGTCTTTGAGATCCTGTTCCTCAAACACCTTTCCCCCCACCTCCCTCCTCGGGAGGAACAATTTGGTTTTAGGTCCCAGCTGAGTACCACCCTCCAGCTGGTACGCGTGATCCACCATCTCTCCGTTGCGGCAAACAAGAAGGAAGCTTCGGTCGCCGTTTTCCTGGACATGGAAAAGGCGTTCGATAGTGTTTGGCATGAGGGCCTGCTCTGCAAGCTCATCCGAGCCAATGTACCTCCCCCGTTGGTAAGGCTTGTTGCCTCATTTCTTTCCGGCAGGTCGTTCCAGGTGCGCGTGGACGGAGTTTTCTCCGCCGAGCGCCCCATCACCGCTGGCGTGCCCCAAGGCAGCGTGCTTTCCCCGGCGCTGTACAACTTGTACGCTAGCGACGTGCCCACACACCCCGGCACCATCGCGGCGCTCTACGCCGATGATACGGCGTACATCGCCAGCTCCCTCACCAAAGAACACGCTGCCGTCAAACTTCAGAGGACGCTGGACCTTCTCCCGGATTGGCTGAGCAAATGGCGACTATCTGTAAACGCAGGCAAGTCCCAGGCGCTCGCCATCTCTACGAGAACAGGTTTTCCGGCTCCTCTGAAGATCGGTGACGCCGCAATCCCATGGGGTAAGACGGCGAAATACCTCGGGGTCATCATCGACCGCCGATTATCTATGGTCCCTCAGTGCTCAGCGGCGGTGAAGAAGGCGAACTCGGCAGTAGCCCAGCTGCGTCCGGCCTACGCGTCCCCGCAGATCCCCCTGAGGATGCGCATAGCCCTCTACAAGACGTACGTACGGTCCCGCCTCACGTACGCGGCTCCCGCGTGGCACCACTTGCTCTCTGCACCCCAGAAAGGGTTGTTGCAGAGAGCCCAGAACCGGGTGCTGCGCCGCATCGCGGACGCACCGTGGTACGTCCGTAATACCACCATAGCGAGGGACCTCAGGGTGGAGAGCGTGGAGGCCTTTGCGGCCCAGCTCTCCGCGAAGCTGTTCGCGCGAGCGGATGCCTCGCGCCTGGTCGAACTGACCGACCTGGCGCCGTGGCATGCCCGCCCGCCCGACCGCCACCGCCTGCCGAGGGATGCCGTCCCTCCGGAGGACCCAGCGGAGCCACACAGCCCGCCTCGCCGCCCCCGAAGAGGAGGAGCCCAGACGCAATGATGCGCCGCATCCAGCGCATTGATGCGCTCCGGCGCAACCGCGCCACCACCACATGCGGGATTGTTTCCCCCCCCCCCTACCCTTTTCGCCGGCAAACCAGATGCCGGCGAAACTTGTCTTGACCGCGTCCGGGGCCTGACGAGTGGCAGCCCTATTGCCACCCCGTCGTCCCCGGGGCGTTTCCTACCCCCCCCGTTATAAAAGTCGGGGCCCGGAAGTCTCACCCCTTTTCCCTTTTCCCCCAGGTCGCTTGTGTCCGCGGTCCGGCAAAACGCGGCGTGTGAGGGAGTGGTCCCATACACGTTTTCTCGGCCCCCGGGTCGGGACCCCCACGCGCCGCTTGGAGCCGACCGCCGGTCTTGGTCGGGCCTGGATTGGTCTACCGTCACTCCCTCGAACATTGTCGGTTGCCCACCCCCACGGGCTTACCCCGCGTTCTGCCGCGGGGTGTCTTCCCTAAGACACTGAGACTCATGCGCCCAGCACTAGTGCTGGGCGCGTCTTCCCACCCCAATTAGAGGGGCATATGCCCCTGGTATTGGTTAGCCCGCCGTAAGGCCCTTTTCAGGGGCCCGGCGTCGAGCCGAGAAGAGTCTCCTTCTCAAACAAGGGTGTGGCGGTAGCGCATCGTGACGTCACAGGCCGATATATCGCTCTCTTTCTTATTGTGAATTTAAATTGTTTGTATCTTCGTTGCTTTTTAAGATTATCAAAAATGGGTTTTAGATTGTTTATTATCATGTTGTCTCACATCGAATCATAATCATCATCATCGTCAGCCCATAGTCGTCCACTGCTGGACATAAGCTTTTCCCATTAACATCGAATAGAAGAAAAATATTAATTAGTTATTAAGTCAACATACCCTTTGCCAATTTAAAGTACAAGATGCTTCTACTTCTGGTCTTATTAAAGGGCTGTACCTTTCTTAGGCATATTTTATTTGATTGCTAACATTACAATTTCATAAACCGCTTTTCCATTTAGCCCTTGTATGGCGAGGGTAACGCCTAGTGGTAAGTGTCAATGTGCATCCGCATTACGGGAGGTGTCACAAATGCGTTTACAAGTTGGGAGATACTGTTGACTCCACCATCGAAGTCAGTGTGTGATATACTATCGAAACGGCGGATATACTATCCTAGAAATTTTGTATACAGGTAGTTTTGGGGGGGAAAAATCGATCTAGCTAGGTGCTATCCCTGGGAAACTGCGCGTTTTTAAGTTATACATGTATTTTCCTTCCTCGTGCAACAATATATCAATATTTTCGACCGTAATATATCAGTTTGCCTATCGGCAGTTCGGAAATTCGGAATGTGGTGGTGGTTCGAATCTCGGCGAAATATTTTTGTGATTCTTATTATCTAATTAAATATACTAGAGGTCCGAGCAAAGGTCGGTTACCCAGGTTATTATTTTACGAGTATGAGTAAAATTATCGCGATATTCAACGAGGGAACTATAGCGTTAAATGCGTTTAATGTTCCTTCAGTGAAATAAATTGAATTTGCCAAAAATTTAATTTAACTTAAACTTACAAAGTTTTTGGAGCCGTACTTTGGCTTACAAGTATTTCAATTTAAATTGGAGGACAAGTTTGGACCGATTAAACGAGCTTCCCGGGCACGATATGATAAGTGAGTTCATTAAAAGATAGCCGTTATAAATAAAGGTAGTCGAAACCCTTCAAGTAATAAGAAGATTTAATATCAATTAATAGATTCTTTGTAGTGACGCGTTACATCATCACGTCAAATCAGATTCATGGTCTTCCAATCCGCCAAATTTGCTTAAAAAATACCTACCATTATATGTTAAGAATTTGACCCATATCTATGATAATGTTCGCCTCCAAATATGTACCTAAGGCTTGGACTGTATGCCCCAGAGTCCGGAAGGCCGTAGAAAATTCCGAGCATTGAAAATAGAACTCTGCGCTAATACAATAGAGCTGAAAATCGAACACACGAGTGTCGAGTCAAATGTGAATGTCACATATGACAGTTCGACACTTGACACTTCGATTTTCAACTCTATTGTAATAACGCATAGTTCTATTTTCAGTGCTGTAAGGTTTCTCCGGCGTTCCGGATTCCGGTACATTTAGTCCCAGCCTAATATATTGTATTTTAGTTACGGGCGAATACTAAAACGTCACTCAAATATCATCGATTAAATTACTACTTAAATATTTCAGTAGCTCCTAAGCACAAAATTCATAACTGAGTTTAGGAGCTACTCAAAACCAGACCAGCCATCAAGATTTGACTGACGTTTAAGTGTTCTAGTATAAAGGGTCTTATAAGAATTCGCTCCATATATTTTAAACATTTTCCTATTTCAGAACTAAAAGCGCAGCCGAGGCTTTTCTTTGCCATTTGGGCGAAGTCTCGCACACAAACAGCTTTCATGCGAGTTTCACTTTAAAATTAACCTTCTTAAATGTTGACAACACTATAGGGAGTTCTTTGTTGCCCGACTTTGAAAACGGAGCAGTTTATTGTTGGGTTTAATAAAGTTTGTACCGAAACTTCAACAAAAGTTGGTTGCGACATTGTTCGCGTGTGCAAATGAAATATTATGTCTTTAGGGAATGCATGTTGTCGTGATAAAAGGTAGCCTATGTTTCTCCGGGCTTAGTACACTTTAGGCAAACTTTTTGCCACTCGAAATCACAATGTAATAATGACTATTAAGAATGATACAAAAAACGACCTCATCACCTTGACAATAATGTAGAATTTTGCAATTACACACTGTGACTGTTATGACTGTTACATATTGTGACTAGCTAGCCGGGCCTTAGGTGTGCGAGCGGCGCGGTGGGACGGAAGAGCGCTTGATGTTATTAGGTACTCAGTACGGAGCCGGACTTCGCGGCGGCAACACTGCGAGCAGCAAGCAACCTGCCCCCTCACCCCTGTCCCTACCTAAGGCACGGCCAACTAGTTCCGCGCGCACTATATATACTTAGTTCAACTATTTGTTTTGTATAATATAATATATTATATCTATACAGATAAACAAAATTGAAGTGTCTGTTTGTAATTTCAAATTAACAGCTTTTATTTTCACTTAATGCATTTAAAAGTATGATCGGTACTTACAATAAAATATAAATTGTTAACATTTTTCTGTCCGTCTCTCAGTCTGTGTGTATATATTTATATTATAATATATATATTATAAATTCGTTCCATCCGGGTTTCCCTTGACACCTCTCAAGTTTTTATTTCCTTCTTTTTCGCAAATTGTTAGCGCTAGGGCCACAGGGTAACCTAAGCACACGCTTTATTTTATTCAAATCTTAATAATAAATGGATTTTTGTAAAATCCTGAAAGTTCAAATAAATATTTCAAAATAAAACGAATGATTAATATTTCCGAGAATTTATAAGCGATTTGTACTTTTTAATGGACTACGAAAAGTCCCAATAAAGGTTGAATATTGTGAGAATAAGGAACGCAAGAGCGCAACACCAGAGGAGTTACAAGTGTAATTGCTCTGGTGGTGCGAGTGTATCATGGGCGGCGGCAATTGCTTATCATCAGGCGATACGTCTGCTCGTGTCCTGGTCAATTTCATAAAATTTAGAAAAGTAACGCGTCATTCGACAAAAAAAAACCGCCCAAGTACGAGTCGGACTCGCGCACAAAGGGTTCCGTACAAAATTTCATGTGTGAAAATTTCAACTGTCAAGCTATCACGGTTAAGGAGATACAGCCTGGTGACAGGCAGACAGCGAAGTCTCAGTTGTAGGGTCCCGTTTTAACTATTCCGGTACGGAACCCTAGAAATGAAACTTTTAGACGCGAGCAAATTATAAACATAACATGGAATTTAAGTTAAATATTCACTTTATTGATTCAAAAGCACACACATACACAATTCTCAACGCTTAATAATAAAAGGCGCAAATTCTAACCCTTCATCTTTTCACAAGTCATTTTCGTGAATATTTAAAAAAGGTACGGCTTTTGAAACTTTAAGCAGTGCGAGATTGGGTGCGAAAGAGACAGTGCGTCAGAAAGGGACGGAGAGGTGTCATAAAATTCATTCATGTAGTTGAGCGCCCCAGGCGTAAGGGGTAAGGAATTCCTTATAAATATAAATTGTGTCTGATCCCTGTTATAAACGAGTGCTCGAAGCACCTGATTACGCAACATATCGTTGTTAAAACTATTCAACCAACAAAATCCTGTACCTGTTACCAAGTACAATCAGTACTGGGTAAATCCTTTCATCTTAGTAAGTTTGTTAATAAGAAAGTGCTGTACGTAACATATTACGGACTTGCAGACGCGCTCATAGGCAACGACAAGCAGTTATGGCCTTACCTTCAAAACACAACTAGACAGGATGAAACAATTGCAAGTGAGACTCATTAAATATCTGGCAAACGATAAAGTAAAAGTGAAAATATATAAACATAACTACAACGAATTCTTTAAAGTATATGAGATACTATCCGTGCATGCAAAAGTTGATTACATTACAGCGCTAGAGCAGTATAGTGTGGCGGACCAATTAGCGCCACAATCCTGAATCGCGCTATCGAAGTTTTCTAAGATCGGCATATATATACGACATCTGAAATTCATACAAGTGGGCTTCGGCCTGAGCGAGCATAGCACCTCGCTCGGTTGGAGATTTCCCTTTGGGGCATCCACTTATTCCCATATCGGTGACCCTCGACATTACACGCCTCCTTCTGGACATCATCATCATCACCCCCACCCCTCCGCACCACGCCAGCCAGACTCAGCCTCATCGGCTTCAACGGACACTACACGCACCGGTCAGCAAGCAGAGCACGAAGCATCTCTCCTGGTCAGCACAACGTAGCTACCAACGATCGGTTACCAAGCAGAGCACGAAGCACCTCTCCTGGTCAGCACGTAGTATCAACCCAGCACGGCAGCACAGTTCCTACTCGCTGGGACTCTCCACTTGGCACCTGGCGACACAAGCGTTAAGACGCATCGAAGAATTTTACCTCTGGTCTTGGGGGGAGAGTGATGTGGCGGACCAATTAGCGCCACACTCCCGAATCGCGCTATCGAAGTTTTCTAAGATCGGCACTATATATACGACATCTGAAATTCATACAAGTGGGCTCCGGCCGAGCATAGCACCTCGCTCGGTCGGAGATCTCCCCTTGGGGCATCCACTTATTCCCACAGTAGTTTAAATAAATATAAAGAAAATATAGAGCGTAAGTATATAATACAAGAAAAGTAACACAAGGTAAATATTGTAATGGCCAAATATAAAAAATGTTATGGTAAGAGAATTAGACGATATTTGACACCATTAATTTAATAAAATAGATTTCTTTAGAACTTTAAAGAAAAGGCTGAAAAGTTATATAATGGAAAATACTAGAACTATTTTGTAATAAATGGCAATAAAGAAGAAATATAAGTATAAGTATTATATAAGAGAGGTATAAATATGTCAGTACAAAATTATTTAAAAATATCTAGATGTTAGAAATAATATTCGTTATCTTTGGTAATATATTTTATTTTGTTTCATCAAAAGTTGTTTAAAATAGAAGTGTAATTATTCTACTTAGAATACTCCGACCGCCAACAAACTGCTCCACAGTTCGGTGATTTATGTAATGACTGTTATAAGTCATGTTATTTTTTGTGTTAATAAATAAATAAATAAATAAAAAACCTATCAAGATTCCCAAGCCGTCGCAGGACACCTGGCAAATATATGAAACATAGAAGAAACATCTTAATTGCTTACCAATAACCATTCGCCACGCTAATCCTGCTTCTATTATAAATGTGAAAGTTTGTGAGGATGGATGGATGTTTGTTACTCTTACACCCAAAAACAAATGAACGGACGTCAATGAGATTTAGTATGGTAGTAGTTTTGGGCTTTGGATTAAAACATAGGCTACTTTTTATTCAGAAAAAGTACAGTATTCCCGCGGGATACCCGATACTATATTTACGCAGGCGGAGCCGCGGGAAAAAGCTAGTGAACTAAATGCATATATTAAGGTACTTACTTCAAAAGATCTTTTTTTGTCTGACTGTTCGTTCTGGCTAATCTCTGAAACGGCTGGAGCGATTTTGACGAGACTTTCACTGGCATATTATAGCTGATGTTATAAGGAGTAACTTAGGCTACTTTTTATCATCATCATGATAACAAGTAAAAATGTTTAACACCCAACAAAGTGGGCACGGGTCATCTAGTTCAAAGTAAGTTATCTATACGAATAAATAAAATTCAAGTGTCTGTTTGTAACTCAAATTAACAGCTTTGCACTAAATATGTAAATATGTAATAATATATTATAGTACATGCAGTACCTACACCAAAAAATCAATTTTTATAATTTTTGTCTGTCTGTCGGTTTGTTCCGGCTAATCTCTGAAACGGCTGGACCGATTTTGACCGGACTTTCACTGGCAGATGGCTGATGTTATAAGGACTGACGTAGGCTATTATAATCTCAGGGTGCCGTTTAGGAAAATCGTTTTCGTTTCCATTAGTTTCACGCAAACAAAGTTGCTAGTTTCTGGGTATGGGTAAAAACACCTCACGTCTTACAATTTCACCGCGCAACCCTAGAACGGCTGTAATACATACTTGTAAGGTCGCGGTATCACTTATTGGCTGCGGGACCGAATTTGAATAGGGCCTCGTAAAGTAGGCGCAATCCTATTATTGTGTAGTGTTGTACTGTCCATAGAGATGTATCATATAATATCGATACAAATATGTCAGATTTTAAACTCGAAACATTGCCGACGGTGGGACTGACTGTTGGCATGACGCGGACGGGCCGAGGTAACACGTCGTCACGCTGATGTATAAAGTAATTTCATAAGTTTCATTAGCATGAAACGCCACGCGTACCGCGACGATTAATTTTTGAAGCGAAACATTCAAAGCGGCGCGGCGTTGAGAATGAAACACTGCGCGTCACGATTTTGGTTATAACGCCATCGATATAACGCCATCTGTTGGAAGCTACTTATACTACTTACATAACAATTATAACATTCTAATATTCGGCTCAATACACAGATGGCACTATTTTTTATTTTAACCGAACATTAAAAACTACAATTTACATAATAATGTAGCTCAAATTGTATTCTTACATATTAACACATTTTCTAAAATATGTATTAATATTTGGATTACCGTAACCAAAGGCTACATGACTTTTTTGAAATATCCCGACAGCTGTATGTATATTCACAAAAAACCTTTGACATTGCAAAACTAATGTACCGAATGATAGACAGTTCGATTATCGAAAAACCGATATTTATCCAGAAAAAACCGATATCCAAAAAACCGATATTTATCGATAAGGTACGTCACTAGTTCAATAATCTGACCCTCGGATTCGGGTTAAGCTTTTCATATAACCTTTTTACGCTTCCCTTTCAGTTACAAGTTTCCGCGCTTAGCCAGTTTGCTTATTTGGGGTATTTTTTATACTAACCCCTATATTGAATAGTTTGACAGCCGAAATATACATTTTGATCGAAACATTTTTATCTTCGCGATTTATTCCAAGAATAATTCATAGGGGGATAGTTTCGTGGGCTTCTGTCAAAATATTGTTTTTCCTTATTGAATTGGCTCACTTTTGATGGTTTAATTAAACTTTAAAATATTATTTTTTTATCCAGTATCACACTTAGGGACCTGCATCAGAATCTACTGATAAGTGTAAAATAGCTTATTTGCATGATTTGTCTCTGTGGCTCTATATAAGTGAGCAGCGGCAAAACTTCCGAATTAGCTACCCGAAAGTTATTTGAAGATTGTGAATTGAAGAAACAGGCCCTTGCAATGGACGTTGAAATTACCAACTTTAATATAATTAAGATTTACAGAAAAAAAATACACATTAATCATCTCCTCTTACGACACTGTAAGATTAGTGATGTAATACAGCAACAAAGAACCGAAAAATATCGATAGAAAAATCGAAAATATATAGTTTCACCGGTTAATTAACCACAATAGTCATATTTTAGACGGGCGAGTGGAATCGACTCAAGGACCCGGGAGGCTTGCCAGATACTTGGACTCGTTTTCTTTGCTGCCACTTGCCAGGAAATTGCCACTTTTGCCAATGCAAATTGCCACTGAACGAAAATTAGATCAAGAGGAGACATGTTCAGACTTTTTATGTATAAATTGGGTGATAATTCTTAGTTTTTAATGGCAGTTGTCAAACAAAGGAATTGACCCGTTACTATATCACGTCAAGCATTTAACGAAAGCCGGGCCTTTAGTCAAGATGCATTCGATAATTTCGACAGCGAAGTTCGTACCTAATCAAGAATGTATGGGATTTATTTTTATATTTATTTATTTTTTATTAGGATTTGACATAAGTTATAGCTATGACATGTCACCTGCGATGTCTTATGTCAAATTCCATACATTTTGTTTTCGAACTTCGCCGTCGAAATTATCGAATGCATCTATCTATCTTGCTAAAGGCCCACCCAGGTTATTAAGTATACTTTTAAAATACCTAACGCTTACTGCGTCTTATAAATCGATGAACGCCGGCCTAACGCACGAAAAAATGTCACGTTCCAACCGAGTCACGTTCCGCCTGAGCCGAGGGTGCAAGCGAGAGCGCGGAGCAAGCGGTAGGGAGGCACGGTCGGCCTAAGCGTTCGGCTTGTGATGACGTTATCCGTAAACCGACTTAACAGACAACCATTTTTTAAATCCTATTTTCCAGTACAGCGGTCAAGTCACTTCTGGGATTTACAGTATGATCGACTATTTCTCGGCGCGATTTCATCTAATCGGCCCTCACGAGTCTCGCGGGATGGTATAAGGCTGAGGAAAATATGGAAGTAGATTTTTTGTATCTATAGACTACCCGCAAAGTTTGCAGTGAAGACTTATTCTTCATTGATCAATTTTGACACATAGACTGATGATTGCAAATTTAACGCGAAAATATTATTGTATTTAAGACGTAGTAAATAGATAGGGGACAATAGTCATCAGTTTTATTAGCAAAATTAAAAGGTCCTAACAATGGCGAAGGCTGGTTGCCCTTTATAACTAGCCTGCAGTGGCGTGGAGTTCCAATAACTCCATTCCTATTTGATTCACTTACCACTTACATTTTTGAAGACCCTCATCCAAATCCCTATTTATTATTATATAGGCTAGGGCTTCCCTATGAAGTAGAACGAACCTTTGCCACTGCCAGTCTGTATAATGGTAGGGATTCGGATGAGGGTCTTCAAAAGGTAATTGGTAAGCGAAGCCAATTGGAATGCAGTTGTAGGAATCCCACGCCACTGTCCTAATGACTATCAAAGACAGCTCTGTATTTTAACAAGTACGTAAATACTTTTTGTTTTTAAATCCAGGTACAAACTCTTTACCATCAAATGACGTGATAACCACTGAACTAGTGAACATTTAAAAAATAGTATACATTTTCCTTCTCAGAAAATGAAGTTATTTTACAGAGAGTAAATAATAAAAGTACCAACAAGAGGCAATTATCATAATTTCCTTTTCATTTCAATTTGTCCTACATAATATTACGCTGTTACGATATTGTATGTTAATAATTTTCGATGCTCGTTTAATAAGCTCGATGTACGGTATATTTTGTCGATAACAATATTGGACAACACTAAAAGAAAAGCATCAATTATACTTTTTTATGTTAAAAATACTTTTTTTATGTTAAAAATACTTTTTTTATGTTAAAAATACTTTTTTTATATTATGTGAAAACGAGTATTCCAAATAAAAAAAAATGTGATGAACATGGGAACAAAAGTTCACATTTTATATTAAAAAATAGGGGGATGAACAGTCTCACCAGGGGGTGAATTCGAAAAAGTACTCACATATAACAGTCAGGCTTGCGTTCGCTCTGATGACCTTATGCATCTGGGCCGGTCCAACTTGGCACTGGTACTCAGCATCGTCTTCCAAGGTCACGTTGGCTATCCGAAGGTTGTAGACGCCGTGGCGACGGTCGCCGAACATGGTGTAGCGGGGGTACCCGGGGATGATTGAGGAGAAACCTGAAAGAGAAATTAAAATGTTAAAATAAACAAAATTGTAAGTCACTCCGAATTGTTAAGCAGTGAGCGAGCTAATGATGATGATGAATTGTAGCTAAGGGTCAGTTCACACTGAAACGAGACGATGCGCAACGCGGCGCCGCATTTTTGACGTGATAACGTCTTATAATTCGATGGAGCCGGCTGCACGCACGAAAAAACATGACTCATGCGTTACCAAGTACCGTTACCTGTTACCGTTACCAAGTACCAGCGTTACCTCGCATTTTATTATTATTATTATTGTTGACTTTACACTACTTTACAGACAACCGATATTTTTAAGATTCAATATTGAACTTTGTTCACTACACAAATAAATCGCGTTTCATATGGCATCAGACATACACTGCACGTTTTGACCGTAAGAACACTCTCGATCATGTCAGCTTTCGAACAAAAAAAACTAGATCAAAATCAGTTCATCCGTTTGGGAGCTACGATGCCACGGACAGACACAGAGACACGTCGAACTTATAACACCCCTGTTTTCATGGGTGGGTTAATAACCCAAGTTATGAGGGATCGTGCGGCGAGCTTGGCCTCGTGAGATCATAGATGTGAGGTTTGAAAGCTAATCTTGGTGGAGCACTGCCGTGGCACCAGACTCTAATATCAATGAAACTAATTTGATATTAAATGCTTTTTGTACACCATGTTAATCTGGTCCCTTTGTATTCGAAGACTTTATTTTATGAAGTTTTTTTGACGTGATAACGTCTTATAAATCGATGGAGCCGGCTGCACGCACGAAAAAACATGACTCATGCGTTACCTGTTACCCGTTATCGTTACCAAGTACCGTTACCAAGTACCAGCGTTAGCTCGCATTGTCTTTACCTCATTGTTATTATTGTTGTTGTTGTTGTTGTTGACTATCGTCTACTAACTATCGTCAGTAAACCGACTTTACAGACAACCGGTATGTTTTTTTTTTTTAAACTATAACACCAATGCCTTTTTCTTGATACATAATGTACAGTGTACTTACTATCAATTATTATTTTATTTTGTTTTGATACACAATTAAATAATGCTATATTCGGCCTTTATTGGCGGAATAAAATTTAAAACCAAAATGCCAATACTGAAATATGTTATGGAGAACCGTATATAAATCAACATTTACCGCGAAATTCTATTTAAAATGGCGAAACTAACTTACGTCACACGCAACGTCGACCCGGGCAGGGTTGTCAAAAACCGAACAACCGGACACACCAAATAACCGAATATTTGGATAGAAAAAGGAGAAAAAAGGTTAGGATGCAGTGTACAGTGTGCACATAGGTTACTAATATGATATGAAATTTAAAACACATTATTTTTTATGGAATAAGAACAGCAAACAAGCAGATGAGACGCCTGTTGGTAAGGCTGGTACTATATGATCCGGAATCCGTAAGGCCGGGGAAAATTCGGAGCATTAAAAATAAAACAAAACTCTGCGTTAATACAACTCTTGCGTCTAAATACAGCGTGTCGAGTCAAATGTCAATGCCATGTATGACAGCTAGCCACTCGACACTTCCAATTTCAACTCTATTGTACTAGCGCTAAATTCTAATTTCAGTGTTCTGAATATTCCCGGGCCCGCCGGATTACGGATCACGTAGTCCCAGCCTAGCGATTGGACGTTCGCGACACTGTATGTTAAAATGCCTGGCCAGTCTTTTAAACTGCCGTTTCTTAGGCCTCGGTTCCTTTCGTCATCCAGCGAAACAGTAATATTACGCCGGTTTTCCATGATACCACACTGCGTAGCCAGCTTCACGCCGTAGCTTGACTTTGTCACGGTAAGAAACAGTCCTACTTTTGGCAACCCTAGGCATAAAACGCTGACCACCCAAACTGGGTTTAACCAACGTTTTAACCGTACGAATTAACTTTTTCGGTTAACTGCCCGCTTTACTACGCGACGGTTCAGATTGTACTTTATTTGATCGTTGAAAATTTTATGTATTTACTGGTATAATTATTTTAAATTATATCGATGTAAGTTTGTCGTTATATAACATATCTATGTCTGTACTAATACTTAAACGAAAATGAAGTGTCTGTTTGTAATTTTAAATTAACAACTTTTCAATGCAATAAAAAAAACAATTTTCAAAATGTTTGTCCGTCCATCTGTCTGTCTGTTTTTTTCGGCTAATCTCTGAAACGACTAAAATCACCATCATCACAAAATGTTCAACGCCCAACGAAGTGGGCGCGGGTCAGCTAGTCTATCTTGGATACGGATAAATAAAATTAAAGTGTCTGTTTGTAATTTCAAATGAACAACTTTTTACTTATATCATATGAAATTATATACGGTATTAACAATTAAAAAAAATATATCTGTCTGTTTGTTCCGGCTAATCTCTGAAACGGCTGGACCGATTTTCACGGGACTTTCACTGGCAGATAGCTGATGTTACAAGGCGTAACTAAGGATACTTTTCATCCTCATCATCATCGTCAAAAAATTGTTTTTAAGAAATTATTAAAGTAGTATGATATAATTTCAAAAAAAAACATCTTTATCTTTACTATATGTTGTCTAATAAGTGACATTACGTATACATTTCAGTTACGTATTCGTCTCAAACACAATTTCAAATCCTAGAATAAACCAGAATATATATAATACAGACATTCTGTATGGCCTAATTCCTATGCTACGTAATGCTACGTAAGAGCCTGTGTCCAGAACCACGCAAGTTATCAACAATTAACCAGTTTCCGGCGGAGAAAATGTTTCGTCCAATTTGAATATAATTTTGAAATTATTGTTATCATTTCAAAATTAGGGTTAAGTACCCAAAGGGTAAAAACGGAACCCAATTACTGAGACTTCGCTGTCAGCACAGAGTAAAAAATATATATTACTTATCAAGAGAAACAGCTTTCATAGAACGTTCCAAATTTGAAAATGTTGACGTCCCCTTCAACGGCCCACAATTTTTCCACACAATCGTGGACACACCGTAATGCTTGTAGTAGTGCAATCAAATCGAAAGCTAACTATGTAGCTGTTTATCTGTTCCTCTTTCTTTAATCTGTGCTGTCTGTCTGCCTGTCACCAGGCAGTATCTACCTAACCGTGGTTTAGAGATAGTTGGAAACACAGATGGTGTATTTCTGGTTCCGCTACAACAACAAATACTTAAAAACATAATAAAATAAATAAGTGGTGCTCCCATCCCACAAACGTGTTTTTTACCGCTGTCTTTTGCTCGATTATAATAGTAGTGCTGGATATTAGTACTAACAGTTGTATAGCTAATGGTACGGAACCCTTAGTGCGCGAGTCCGACGCGCACTTGGCCAGTTTTATGGGAAAAGACCGGCAAACAAGCAGACGGATCGCATGATAAAGCGCGCCATAAGCTGTGAATGAACCAATGAAGTTACAAGTGTATTTATGGGTTTTTTATACGGGCAAAAAGTACGATTAGCGTGGGATAGATAACAGCGTGTATGCAAATATGGTATACCGCGATAGTATTTGTCTATTCAGATAACGTATGTCGCTTGAGAGATACATAGTCTTAGATCTATTGTAATAATGATAGGATATTTGTTACAAACGAGTGTACATCAGAGCTCTTATTGAAATTGGAATTCGCTGGAAATGTATCTGGAGTCTGGAACGTTTTGAAAATGGAATCCTCGAAATCATAATGGGATTTCGTATTGTTTTTTTTAATGGAAAAGTACAGTCTGGTTAATTGAATATTTAGCAGTTATAAATATTTCTCGGTAATAATCCTAAATCGGTATTGTTGCTAATTTTAAAGAGATAGTAGGTACAAATAGGGTATTTGCATACATGTAAAAAACTAATTTTTTTTTTTTTTAAACATTAAGAAATAGGTATTACAACTTGATAAAAGTAAAAAAAAAATTAAGTGTAGTTTAGTAATTAGAAGCATTTAAAAATGACAAAAAAGCTAGATTCCTTTTTTTTTACTTTACTTACATCAAATATACAATCCGAAGTTTGCGAGTATGAACATAAACACTCAAACTTCGGAGATACCAGAAATTATGTGAATGACCATACATTTCGTATCAACTTACAGGCGTATGACGTCACCTGCTTGTACTACTTTTTCTGGGGCATATTCACAAGACTCACAAAAGTGCTTCAAACAATCCGCAGTTTCTTTGAAAAATATTGATTTTTAGTAGGTATATACCATTCCTATTGTAATCCTGTAATACTTTTCAAAAACACTATTCGTTTATGTAATAAAAAATACACGAAAATACCGTATTCAAATATTGATAAAACTGCGAAGTATTAATTTTCCACGACCGTACTACAAAATTTGCCCCTACTTTCTTTATAAAAAAAAGAGAGAACTCTTGTACCCTCTAACAATGATTTCAATCAGATACTAAAGAATTTATAACGGGCACGTACATTTTAAAATTTTATTCAATGAATATCTTGTCTTCGCTCGCTGGACACTAACTTCGAATAACAATTTATTTTCAAGGGCAAACTTAGTATTTAAAAGTGTATCCTATGAAAATAAAGGTCAATGCCCTGTCTAGGTTTTGCCTACGTGTACGGCGAGACGGGCAAGCAACGGGGACCCTTTCGGTACAAGTGATTCTAGCCAGACTAAAAACTAAACGAACATTATTTTCATTGCTTGATGAAAATTTCGCTTGCGTTGTTTCACTAAAAATAATAAACCGGCCGAATGCGAGTAGGCCTTTTGGATTAAAACATTGGCTACTCTTTATCCCGAAAAAGTACAGTACCGAGGGATACTCTTTAGTACGCGAGCGGAGCCGCGGGCACAAGCTAGTATTAATACATATTTTAGAATACGTCTGGAAGTATCTGTAGTATCCTGATGTAACACTAGCTATTGTAGAATTTTAAAAATTAACCCAAAAGTCTTTAAACATAAGTTTTTGACGTGATAACGTCTTATAATTCGATGGAGCCGGCTGCACGCACGAAAAAAGATGACTCATGCGTTACCAAGTACTGTTACCAAGTACTGTTACCTGTTACTGTTACCGAGTACCAGCGTTACCTCATTATTATTTTATTATTATTATTATTATTTTTGTTGTTGGTGTTGTTTTTGTTGTTGTTGTTGTTGACGTTGTCACGTTCAACTATCGTCAGTAAAGCGACATTACAGACAACAACAGCTTTTAGTAAAAAAAGAGGTTTGAATCAGCTGTGAGTTGGATCAACTGATAGTATGACGTCACTTGCATGACAAATATGGCGGCTGGCGTTTAGGTCACGTGACATACAGATAATGAAACTAGTTTTATTTTCGGAATTATAAATAAATCCCATATTTATATAACAAAATAGTGTTGTATTCGTATTTCTTATGATAGAAACTATATAAATAACAAATTCCTTCTGAGTATTTGAAAAGAAACATTCTTTTTTTCGTGCACAAACAGGCGAATATGCGGGTTCTTTTTAACCCTCGACCCAAAAAGAGGGGTGTTATAAGTTTGACGTGTCTGTCTGCGTGTATGTTTGTCCGTAGCATCGTAGATCCTACACGAAAGGTCCGATTTAGACGCGGCTTTCGTTGTTTGAAATCTGACGTGGTTGTTCTTAGTTATAATTCATCATCATCAGCTCGACAACTCGGCGGTTACTTAATTTTATTTATTATCTCAAAAGGAATGTGTACATTACGTTGTGGAGATAGGGATGAAGTTTCTATATTCAGTATCTCGCGCTTCAAATCTGCGCATGTATGAATTGACCTTTAAACGTGTGAAAAAAACAACACCTATATACTCACCAAGCGCAAACCCATCCTTGGCCCACTGGACCTGTCCAGCCAGGTTGGCAACCGCACACTCCAGAACCGCCTCTGAGCCCTCCTGCACCCTGAGACTGCGGGGCGGAACTCTGAAGTACTGCTGCTGGAAGGTGAACGCTGATGATATGGCTAGAAAAAGAAAAGAAAAAACATGTTACTTGAGGCGAAGAATATTTATTACTAACGTAAAGAAGAGTCATTCAACGATCTAAGCGAATGACAGCTCGTTGCTATGTGTGCACAGCTAGACATGTGCGGGGGCAGCGCGGTGCGCGCGGGACTTGGATATTTCAAGCCAGGACTAAGCAAGCATTCACAAACTCGTTTCGTGCTTTGACTAAAAAAATATACATGGGATTGACATAACGTTCGCTAAGTGACTTAGCGCGATACGTCAATACCATACATTTTTTATTTCTAACTGCGTCATCGTAACAAGCGATGGCATCTTGGCCTTAAGCCCCCTTGTCATTCTACCAACTGCGATTTAGAAGTTCCTAACATTAAGTGGTGTTTCATGTAATAAAATTTAATTAGTGATAAAATAATAAAATTAAAAGATATCTCATTATAAGATATTCATTTGCCCTATTTACTCCCGAATTTCCATAAATTTTGATTCAGACATATTAAAATTTAATCGTCCACCCGAATAAATACAGCGATATATTTTGTCAGTGTTCGTCATATTGACGGAGACGGGAACCGCCATCTTGGATTTAATGTCACGTTGACACAAATATATTTTAAATGTGAACTGAACTTATCTTGTTGAGCTTTGTGTATTTATTATACGAAGGGTTTGTATTAATAATGGGAAACGAAAATCTCTTTTGTAAAAGTTACATAATATGTAATGTTTTACTATGTAGTGTTTATACTCGACTACGGCGAAGCCGAAAAGGGGTGATTTTGGCGGTCTATGCATAATATTATGTTCTGCAATAGCATCTAAACTACTAATCCGATTTTAATGAATGAGGTGTCGAAAGATTCGTAATAATGGCCTGGGCGATATAGGCTATATAATTAACGTAGTCGGGTTATAGTTTTTGAATTTTCATTATATTTTTGTTATGACTATGACGCGTTCGGGGGTAAGTGCCGCCATTTTGTCATTTGGCTGCGTATGCACGTACGTAAAGTGTCCATGGCACATTCATTTTTTCTATTAACTAAAAGCGACCCTATTAATAGAGCCTCCATTTTGGGGTCGTTTACGTATTCACAGTTCGTGTCCATGGCACATCAATTTTTTTTTGACGAACAGCGAATATTGTTCCGTGTATGCTGTGTCCGTGACGCAGTTACATCTTCACAGTGAATATTCTTCGTCTCGCGAAGTGTGATGGAGCTAATACGAGACGAGAGCCCTTATAAGGCGACGCTCTCGTAAGGTGAACGCTCCTGGCGTGTGTGGTGCAATTCACAGGAGATAGAAGTTTAATAATGTTTTTATTTTTTATTTTTCTTTATTAATATTAAATAAGGTTGTTCGAAATCAACTACGGATATTTTGGGCATATGATCTGCTTATGTCAAGACGTTTAGGCAGAAAAATAAATAAAAATTTCCAAAACCAACCATTCAAAATAAAATAATTACATTACGCTCTCTAAGGCGCTGAGGTCATTAACCTCACAGAAACAGGTGATTTATAGAGACTATGCCTAATAACATCAATAATAATAATTATATCTATGGGTGCCTTCACACCACGTCAATCTGGTCCCGTGGTAAGTTCTCGAAGAACTGTTGTTACAGGTACCAGACAACGAAAAAGTTCTTTTACTATTATAAATGTGAAAGTTTGGAAGGATTGACGGTTGGATGGATATAATTTCACGCAAAAACTACTGAACGAATTTCCATGAAATTTGGTATGGTAGTGATTTCAACTCTGTATTGACATATAGGCTACTTTTTATCTCGAGAAAGTAGAGTGTTCCTGAAGCACACTGTATTTCCGCGGGCGGGGCCGCGGACAAAAGCTAGTATTTAATAATTTTACATTAATAATAAACATGTATTTAAGATTTTTATTATAACTGTATACATATTTAATTCACATCCATGACCCAGGAACACACTTTTTGTTCCATTGGGGGGATTCAAACCCGCGACCTCCACAGAGCCACAGAGATCGTCATGTTTTCCTTACATGTAAGGGCTCCCACACATAATTGCGAATTCGCATCGCATCGCAAATGTCTGCAAGCTCGTATATGGGCTCTGCGCTCTGCTCTGGTACCGCTGCTCCGAGCTGGTATACAATCTCGCGTATGCGGTGCGAATTCGTAATTATGTGTGGGAGTCCTACACGGTAACTCTTACAACTTGTACCACACACTGGACATAGTTTACGCTACAACTTAGCTGAAGCGGCGGACAAATTAACCGCGTGTTTGTTGTTACAATTGTCACAACACTACCCAATAGTGTTGTCTAACATCGACAAACACACTAGTGTTGTGCATCATCGTCAATGTCACATCGAAAAAGGAAATAAAACCGTAAAAACTTTCGATATCATTTTTTGATTTGTTAAATTTACAGCACTAAACAGTAAACACCCGGTTTTACTAGTGTTGTACCAATAACAAACACAAGCTTAGTACAGTAGCGTTGTTTAAAATACTTATCGACAAACACAAAATTCACTAGTGTTGTGCAACGTCGTGCAAAAAAAACCGTAAAAGTTTCGATTTCCAAACGAATCGCATGTGGTAAGCCGCGCCCGCAACCTCAGATAAGTTGCAAGTGTGCATTCGAATAAAAGTAGCCATTTTAAGGTTCCATTTGCGTGAACGTGTAACAAACATCACAAAGTTGAGTATAATCGCGTTAAGAACGCAGTGAATGTCACAATTGTCCAATGTCGCTCAAGCGGTGTTCACATTCTCCAATAGAAATAAGCAATTTTGATATTTTCACTAACCACTGGCTGCGTTATTAACGTTAACATAGAATATGTATACTCATTTAAATATCCTACTGTTATTATAAATGTGAAAGTTCATGAGTATGGATGGGTGGGTGGATGTTTTAATATTACTCTTTCACGCCAAAACTACCGAATGGATTTTGACCAAATCTGGCATGATAGTAGTTTAGGCTCTGGAGTAGGCTTGGCTAACTGCTCTGGTCAGTATCTAGATTAGATTTAGAAATCACTATGACATAGCTGTATATAACGTCATCTGCAATCGATACAGTGTGGCATAGCAAAAACAGATCTCCCACAAATGACATAATCGTGAGTAACTGTATATCCGTTATATCTCCGTAACTATTGACTTATAATATAATATCTTTGGACGCTCCACACCACGTCAATCTGGTCTCGCGGTAAGCTCCCGAAGAACTTGTGTTACGGGTACCAGACAATGGAAATATATTTAATATTTTTTATACTAGTAGTAGTAGGATTATTAAGTAAGGATTTCCAATCCTAATATTATACAGTTAATGCGTAAGTATATAAATATTTTTGTATTGTTTCACGCAAAAATAGATTACGATTATGATAACCGGAAACCGTGCGCACGCACACGGAGTCGCAAATGCGTGGCTGGTCCTTTAAACCCCTCGGGTGTAGGCCCTCACTCATGATAAAGAGGAAAACGGAACAAGAAAACCGAAAACAACCAAAATTAAAGACAAAAATGAAAAAAAAAAAAAAAAGGTGAATAAGCACGCAAATAAGTAATCTAATACAGGAAAAGGAAAATTACGACTTTTTTGGACGCTGCGGTGACTCAGCCTGATTATTACATTTCGCTAAAATAGAACTAAGAGCAATATCATCATTAGAGCTATGTTTTGGCTAAACCGAAGATATCATGGCCTCACTGAATACCGACGTGGAATAACGCTTGAGCGTACAGAATGCGCTAGGCTGGTATATTGTCCGAAATTGGTTAGGCCGGGAAAAATCCAGAGCACTCAAAATATAACTTTGTACTTACTTAAAATGGAGCTGAAAATCGAACACACGGGTGTCCGCTAATACGTCAAATGTCAATGTCATATAATATGACAGCTCGACACCCGACACTTCGATTGTCAACTGTATTGTATTAGCGCAGAGTTCTTTTTTCAGTGCTCTGAATTTTCCCGGACCCGCCGGATATCGGACCATACAGTCCCAGCCTAAGGGAAGGATTACCAGGCCCTAGGAATTCACGGGCAGCCTATTGCTTACTATTAGGCGAACCAACAGCACGTATTCCATGAAAAATACCGAAAACAAAATAGCACCTCATTTACTAAAAACAATCCTATATTACAAACGGTGTAATTAAATTGTATTTGCCACTGGACATCATTATTAAAACGGTCACGAACGCTTGTTCCATATTAAATAGGTTCCACCGATTTTATCGATAAAGGGACATCACTAAAAGCGGATATACGTCAGACGAACGCTGGCATTAATAAATATTTTTGGCGAAATTCCCGGAATTAATACCGGTTTTTTTATGCATCGATAAAGGGACATCACTGAAACCGGAATGGCATTGTTAATCGATTTGACGAACAAATTGTAGGCGCTTCTCACTCCTATGAAGAATATCGTACTTCTTACCACTATTCAAAATGTGAAAGTTTGTACGGATGGATGTACGGATGTTTGTTACTTTTTCACGCAAAAACTACAATACGGATTTTGATGAAATTTGGTATGGTAATAGTTTAAGCTCTGGAATAACACTTAGGCTACTTTTTATCCCGAAATAGTACTGTGTTCACGTGGGACACTTTATTTACGAAGACGGAGCCGCGGATGAAAGATAGTCTTATACATAATAACTAGCTTTTACCCGCGGTTCCGCCCTCCTAAATATCCAACGGGAACACGCTACTTTTTCGAAATAAAAGTAGCCTATGTGTTGTTCCAGATACAATACCAAATTTCATCTAAATCCGTTAAGTAGTTTTTGCGTGAGAGAGTAACAAACATCCAATCCAATACAAAGAGTAACAAACATCCAATTGCGTGAAAGACAGAACAACGTGTGTCGGGACAGCTAGTATTTTTATAAGTTTAATGAATTTAGCACTTTCAACGGAAAAAATGATGATATTTTTAAATAAAATTATTACAAGTGTTAGTCATAGGTGACCGGCTGGAAACTAATTAAAAATATAATGCACAAAAACTTTTTGAATATTTCTCAAATTTGTATGTTAAAATAGCTTGATCAGGAAACCACAACTACCTATATATTTTCATTATATTACAGGTAGGTAACAGAAAAAAAAATAACCCCCCCCCCAAATTATCAAACAGTGAGCAAGCTGATGATGATGAATTATAGCTTAACACTCTCGGTTATGTTAGTTATGTTAGCTGAACTACACTAAACTGTTGTTTAGTGTAGTTTAGGAGCTACAATGCCACGGACAGACACACAGACAGACCAACACGTCATATTTATAACAACGCTGTTTCTGCGTCGGGAGCTGAAAAATACTACCTACTACAACCTACAAAGTTAGTAAATGAAAGTCAAACGCTAATCACAATTGAATCGGAATAACCGGTATCGACAATATCGCAACACTCAAATAAAATGTCTACTAATCCCGTCGACGAAATCCCAAGTCCCGATATAATATCGATATCCCAACCCAAGTAGCCAACACTACCGAATAAAATATCGACAGCCCAACCTAAATCCCGGCACTATCGAATAAAATACCTAATAAGTTTCCGCTAAAGCTGCACTGACCGCTCGTTCTAAATTCAAAATCAATAATTGCTTACGAGATCCAGTTTGTATCTATCTATTAATACGAGTAGTCTAGGAGCCGACGTCAGACATGTGTACTACGAAGAAGTTGCCGCTCGACCAGACATAAGGCTATAGCGGAAACCATCATCTCACTATCCTACTAATGTTATAAATGTGAAAGTTTGTGAGAATGGATGGATGGGTGGATGGATGGATGGATGTTTGATACGCTTTTACGCAAAGACTACTGAGCGGATTTCGATGAAATTCGATACGGTAGTAGTTTAGGCTCTGTATTAAAACATAGGCTACTTTTTGTCCCGAAAAAGTAGTGTTCCTTTGGGATACTGTATTTACGCGGGCGGAGCCGCGGGCAACAGCTGGTATTATTATAAATGTGAAAGTTTGTGAGGATAGATGGATGGACGGATGTTTGTTATTCTTTGACTCAACTCCTGAACGGATTTTAATAAAATTTGGTACGGTAGTAGTTTAGGCTTTGGATTAACACATAGGCTACTTTTTATCTCGAAAGTACAGTTTCTTCTATCTACTGGAGCCATATAAGTTACAGATGATTCTAGAAATCCTGACATTTTTCTGCGATAAAAAGTACCCTATGTGTTAATTCAGAGCCTGAACTACTACCATACCAAATATCATCATAATCCGTTCAGTAGTTATTGCATGAAACAGCAACAAGCATCCATACATCCATACAAACTTTCACGTTTATAATTTTATTAAGGAAGTGAGGATAACTAACTCCTATTTAGACACCAATAATTACAAGCCACCAATAAACCTGACTTCTCATTTTAAAATAAATCTAGCAATCACGTCTCTTAAACTATAAACTATAAAGCCTCAACAGCGCATTTCGAACCTTGCTCCAATGTAATTACAACAGATTTTCATTTGTCGATATTGTTATCGATACTAATGATGTACCATCCGGTTTACAACCGGTACTTCCTTTTTTGTCCCAACACTAGTCTTGGAATTATCCTTGATTGTGTTTCAAGTGGCGGGAAAAAAGGACAGCCACAAGAATATCTAATGTTATTAAAGTAACATGTTTTTAAGACCATATTACTTAGTACAGAGATAACATAGTAAGTACTAATAGGGCGATAGCATTCCGTTATCCAACTCCTACAACTATTACGAATGTGAAAGCTCGTGAGGATGGATGGATGGATGGATGTTTGAGAAATCCTTCACGCAAAAACTACTGGACGGATTTTGATAAATTTGGTATGGTAGTAGTTTAAGCTCTGAAATAACACATAGGCCACTTTTTATCCCGAAACAGCACAGTGTTTCCGTGGGATATTTTATTTACGCAGGCGGAGCCGCGGGCAAAAGCTAGTCGTAAATGTGAAAGTTTCCGAGATGGATGGACGTCTGCGACGCTTTCGCGCAAGTACTACTGAACGGATTTTGATGAAGTTTGGTATGGTAGTAGTGTCATCTATGGACTAACACATAGGCTACTTACAATCTATTACCTGTTGTTGTTATGTATTCACAAATACTTATCTTAGAAATGTGTATTTGTGTTCAAATATTTGTAACTAAATGCGATGCGATGCGAGCGATGAAAATGCTTTAACGAATTTCATCAAATTTCGTGCTCAAATTGTACCCGCGTGTATATAGTCTGCCAACTTGTGTACCGAATAACATTGTGAACATTAGCCATCCCCAATCGCCATCAAGTTCAAATGTATTTAAAAACAATATAACCTCTTTGGAATTGTATACAACTGCTTTTGAATTGTTCAAAAACAATTAACACTAAGTAGCATTCAAAAAACAATTGAAAATACATAGTTGTTTTGTAAAAACAATAGTTGTTTTTTCAAGTGTCTAGGGGTGAATATTTTAAATTGAAATTGCACTAGCTAAATAAACTTATCGCGCGAATTCAGCTGAGTTTGTGAACATCTGTATAATTTATTAAATGGCTAGCTTTTTCCCCCGGCTACGCCTGCGTTAATATAGTATAATATAGTATATTTAAATCCAGAATCTAAACTACTACCATACCAAATTTCATCGGAATCGGTTCAGTAGTTTTTGCGTGAAAAAGTAACAAACTTCCATCCATACATTCATCCATCCACCCTCACAAACATTCACTTCTTTCATTTGTACAAAGTCACAAACTTTGTATGTAGTAAGAAATTCTGTTGAAGAACTATATGTAACGCACTTGTAACTCATCTGCCCACAGGTGTCTGAGATTCCAAAATGAGATAGAGAAAAGATGTCGGACATCAAAAAAATCTTTAGTAACGAATATAGTGGCTCTTATATGTATATACTTTATAGCAAATGAAAGAGATAATAAGAAATCGAATCTTCCAGATTATAATCTTAGCCGCCGAGCGGCGTATTTAAAAAGTAATAACGTCAAGTTGGCGCGCACTTTGACAGTTCGGTGTTTTATTTGCGCGGGGAAACGCGGTGAAATATTTTCTTCGACACTTTTTTATTACTTCCTCAGGGGGATGCATATTTGATTACTCGAGAATCGAATACTAGAGGGCTGGATTTGGAGAATTATAGTGATCTGCAGAACGTAATTTCAGGGAAAAAAATCAATAGATCGCAGATGGGCATACTTCTGACATTTATCGTTATTATAATACGAACAAATTATGATGACGCTCAAACTGCTAACTAAACATTTTCCCTGGCTGTACTAGTTTAAAGTTATGTGTACAATTTTATCTGCTCACTTTAACTTGGCACTATTGGCAGTACATTGTGGATGGAAACTTCGCGAAGAAAACTAATAATTCCCAGCTACATTTTTAAAAACCGTAAAGGGACCATGGCGTGATAAAAAACGATAAAATTTAAAGTAGAACTTACAACAGCTGTACTTGTAAAATTATTTTTTTAATTGCTGGTTCACTGTAAAGCTATTTTTCTGCGTATTATAAATATAGGTTTTTTATGGCTTAAAAATTTCACTATTTCAATGAAAAGCTGAAATCATAAAAAGATACTATTGTTTCAGCCTGGTGACATCCACTGCAAAGCATAGGCCAGCCCCATGGATCTCCAGTGCGATCGCTCGCGGCCTGTATCCACCGACTCCCTGCGACTTCCCTCGGGACATCCAGTTCGTGGTCTCCACTCGAGAACCTTTCGGCCCCAGCGGCCATCGGTTCTACGGGCTACATGTCCAGCCCATTGCCACTTCAGCTTACCACAAGATACTAGTTCCATATAAAATAGCAGCTAAATTGGGTTATTATCACTAAAACAAGTTACCTCGAGGTACAGTCAGTAAAAATGAATTACAGATACCTCTGAAATTGGGCGTGTTACTATATAGTCATTATAATACGGACAAATTATGACGCTCAAACTGCTGAAGTGCGGTCGCGGAGCACGTACAATTTCGTACATTGACTCATAGCTACTTGCCTCTTTTACTCGCTTATACTATCGCGTTCACACAGGTACGCGATAGAAGTGTGAGTAGTACGAAATTCTACGTGCTCCGCGACAGTACTTTAAACATTTTTCCTGGTTGTACAAGAATTTATAAAAAAATAGGTTAAAGTGAATTACTAAAGGCCACTTAAAGTTAGGTGCCCCTTAAACAACAGGCTGACAGCTTTTACTTGAGTAGCATTTGAGTATTCTGCCGAAAGTAAATAACAAACTTACCGCAAACAAACAAAACTACAAATTTCGACATCTTGGCGGGAGTCAGCGCATTACTGTCATAACTGTCACTGTCAAATCACCTCATTGTCACTTTGACACATGTCACGAGTCACTAGGCACAGGTTTTCGCGGCACAGCCTAACTTGTCATTCTCCACCTGAAACAAAAGAGGTTTTATTACTAACATGGTTGATAATAAGTTTTTTTTTTAATTCATGACGTAAACTTTGTAATTTGGCGCGATTTTTATTTTTACAGATGCAAATATTTCAGTAGCCTAAGCACGAACGATTTCCTATCGTATTCGTTATCGAATGAAAATTGTATAGGCGCTGTCGTGATTTTCATACAATTTACACTCGATGGCGATACCAATACTATCTCGCAAATTCAATAGCAGTACGAATACTTTCTCGCAAATTCAATGACAATACGAATACTTTCTCGCAAATTCAATGACAATACGAATACTTTCTCGCAAATTCAATGACAATACGAATACTTTCTCGCAAATTCAATGACAATACGAATACTTTCTCACAAATTCGACGGCGATACGAATACTTTCTCGCAAATTCGGAAAATTGTGAGACGGGGGCGCGCTACAGTCGCTCGTTTATTTGCTCCAAGCCTTAAAGATGTATTTAGTATATAGGAGGGTCGAGGAAAGGACAACTATCTTTGTATGTCAAAAGTGTCCGCGTAAATGCATCAAATTAGGGTGGCGCTACAGTAGCAACAGGGTAAATTTCCAAGTAAACGCCATATGTAATTACATTAGAATAGAAAAATAAACATGGACACAATAACTTCCTTTCCGTTGTAGCGAATTTTTTCAGTTTTTCAATTCCTTATTGACATACACAATAATCAAGAAACGAATACATTCAATACCCTTTGCCGCTGCTAGCGACGCTCGTGGAGGATTCATTCAAATGCTATTTACCGCGTACAGCTGGACACTTTTTGCAAGTTGCCCCCATATAGAGATAGTTCTCAATTTCTCTACCCTCCATAATTTAGTATAGTAAATTACAATATTGAGTGGCGAATAACGTGTCACCATGTCGATATTACACATGACACACATACAATCAGTCGCCGACAGACCCACATCTCGACTTTATTACCATGACAATTTGGTTCGATGCAACGCAGTCCGCATACGCTTTCGACGCTTCACATCCGCCAGACGCCCCGCGACGGTTTAACTAAAAATCTAGCCGTTAAAAGTAACTACCCCGCTAAACGATAAACGCTACGCTAACCGTTTTTCGCCATAACTGTAAAAAAATAACGTCAATTTTATTGCCATTAAAACGTTTTTCGCTCGACAATCATAAATTTTGAACGATCATAAGTCATAACACTAGAAATTGCCTTAGATTCACCTTTTTTTTATTGAATAGACCGGGAGACGAGCAATCCGATATCCTGATGGTGAGTGCCACACCAGAGGAGTTACAAGGGCGTTCCTGGCAACACGTCGCCTAGACGACACGGTCTCATCACTACAGCCTATGCTTAGCCAAGTGAGTGCTGACACTGTCCTTAGGGGTTTGGGACTCCAACGCACTTGTATGTTGTCTGGTATTGTGAATGTACATGGCCGTTAATCGCTTAAGGGGCCCATACATGGTCCGGTCTGCCTTCAGTTCGGCCTGAACGGATGCAAAATCGTGTCGTGTGTGTGCTCGAATCCGTTCAGGCCGAACTGACGTCAGTTGGGTCGGATGCGATTTTTTCCGTGTATGGGCTCGAATCCGTTCAGGCGTCAGTTCTAACTGAAACGATCGGCCTCTCGTCTGTGGCCGTGGTGTGGTGTGTATTATTATAGCCTTAAGGCTATAATAATTGCTTGTCTAAATATCATGCCTTCTCTTTCATTAATACAAAGAACGAGAGAGATAACATGATATTTAATCAACGATTAACTTTTGGTGAAATTGACACCTAAGCCATAAAAATAAAACGTCCAAGTGCGAGTCGGACTCGCGCACGAAGGATTCCGTACAAAACAGCAAAAAAAATCACCCTTAAACATTTATTATATTCTATTTCTTGTTACAGCGGTAACAGAATCACATCATCTTTGAAAACTTCAACTATCTAGCTATCACGGTTGAGAATATACAGCCTGAAGACACAGAGAGAGTTTTGCCGGGGACATCAATGGGTGACGTTGTGGAATTCGTATTTCCTTATAAATTTGTGTTATTTCGTTTCTTAATGTGTAATATTGGTAGAATATTAACCATTAAATATTCATTAACGTGCACAAGTGTGGGCAAGTGGTACAACTTCTGAAAACGTGCTATTTTGTGTTTGCCGCCAAAACTCCCTAGGAACTTTCAGTAAAGCTTCTACCACTTTACTGAATCGACTGACATGACTCATGGACTGTACTGACTATATATTTGGACTTTGACTAGACTTTAGACTTGACGATATAGGAATACGGTGTTGAAAATTGAAACGAAAGTTCTATTTCCCGCCTTTTTAACTTAACACTGGCAAATGGTTATAAGCCGATGCCATATATAAATAAAAAAAGACAGAGACGGACAGACAGAAAGCGAAGTCTCAGTAATATGTAATAGGGTACTGTTTTTAGCCATTGGGCAGGTACGGAACCCTAAAAATATCTAAAATGAATAATCTCTTGTCAAGTAAATCAATAATGTTCTAAAATCCATAAAAATACGTAAGCTTACGCTTGTGTAATAATTTTGGATCATAAAAAAAACAATTAAGAGTAAAACAGATGGTTATTTTTATAACACAATAAATTAAGTGGCATAAAGTTAAAGCGTTATCATTCCTCATAAAATTACTGTCACTTGAGAGATGTGCGATGAAGTATCGATAGTTTTAGATAATATTGTTTAAAATGTGTATATGATACACAAATAATAGGTGACAATAATAATATTAACTACATGTTACTTATGGAATATTAATAATCCGGAATTTATCTAAATCTAGATCCCTCAGGATGTTATCGAGTCCTATGTATCGTACTTTGTTAGGCGAGTTAGTTAAATGAAAAAGCCATTTAAATTGTCTATTACACGTCGTTACGATTCTATTTAATGTTAATGTATACAAAACAATTCGACCAAATTAATGTGTCATTGTATTTCTTTATTGTGCGTTTAAATTAGTAGCATTATAGCCGCCATTTTGAGCTAGCTTTGTTTACATTAAATAGACATAAAATATGAAAAAGCATCATATTCCAAAATTTGAACATGCCGTGCCTGTTTTTGAGTATATTTAATACATAATAATAGTAATTATACATAATAAAAACCTTATTATATATTATATCTGATTTTTAAACACTACATAATTTACCCGCGGTTTAATGTGAAACTTTTGCCGAAAAATACGCAAAAACCGCTCCGAAAGTCCCAGTTTAAAATGGAGCTACTTAACACCAAATAAAAGTTGGTGCAAACACAGAAGTGTTGAACGTTGGAAGTTTTAAATAGAATTCATAAAACATCGATAATATTTGGCCTTTGTTTTACACCACTTTTCACAGAAGTTCCTGCTTTATAGTCAGTTTATATTCAAAATATGATGATTTTAACTAGTTTTTTGGGGATTATGCGCTTTCATTAAAAACTCCAGCTTACTTTGTTCCTTCCTGCGATAACTGTACATTCTGGGTAAAATGGGAGTTAGTTTATCGAACTCAAAGGTTTTTGTGTAAAGGTAAAAACATCCTACCTATAACATAATTTAATTTGTATTAAGTTAATTATCATATTATTATTATGCAAGTACCTAACAGTATAGTTACATATTTGTTGCCTACGATTAAATTCCTAAGAAAACTTTTCCTAAGGAGTTGTAAGGGAGGGATTTCATCTACGTGTCAGCACATATTTGAGACTTACAAAGGACATATTTATCGACACGCTCCATCGACATCCCTTTGTCCCATCACTAAATGTCATAGTCGATATTAAAAAATAATACAATTCAAATCAATCAGCGTTACCGTTAGTATTGTATTAAATATTTTATGTGATCGTCATGTTTTATTTTTACGACATTAGGCACGTTAATGCCATGCATTCGCCATCAATGACATAAAGTCGAAATAAATGTTTGACAGGTTCGTCACTTATAAATCTAAGAAAAGGTATTCGACCCGATTATTGGCCCGTTTCAATAACATATCTACCAATAACTATTTATGGAAACGTGAAACTTGTATCGGAAAAAAACCGTCAAATGATTGAACGGCGACGTTTTCAACAAATAGTTATAGATAAATATATGTTATTGAAACGGGCGGTATATTGATTAGATAGATCTAAAAATTATTTTGTAGTTTGAGTCTTGTCAGTGTTTTGATTAGTACGAGGGCGGGTCAATAAGTCCGTGACTTTTGGAATAAAACACAGATTTTTTGATAAATAAATCATTTTATTTTTCAACGTAGTCCCCCTTGAGCTCTATACACTTTGTCCAACGCTTCTCCAATTTTTTTATCCCTTCCAAAAAATATGATTTGTCGAGGTCCTCAAAATAGGCCTTTGTTTGCGAGATGATTTCATCATTGGAGTCAAATCTTTTTCCACCGAGCCATTTTTTCAGGTTTGGGAACAAGAAGTAGTCACTCGGAGCCAAATCTTGAGAATAGGGTGGATGTGGGAGCAATTCATAGCCCAATTCATGGATTTTTGCCATGGCAACTGCACATGTGTGCACCCTTGCATTGTCTTAGTGAAAAAGAACTTTTTTCTTGGCCAAATGAGGTCGGTTTTTTTTCAAATCCTCATTGAAGCGGTCCAATAAGTTGGCATAATATTCCCCATTAATTGTTCTTCCCTTTTGAAGATAGTCAATGTGGATTATCCCACGTGCATCCCAAAAAACTGTCGCCATAACTTTATTGGCTGACAAACCCACCTTGGCCTTCTTTGGCGCCGATTCACCCTTAGAAACACACTGTTTTGACTGTTGTTTGGTCTCTGGTGTATTGTGATGGATCCATGTTTCGTCCACGGATAAAAAACTCCTCCATATTGTGATTAAACAACGCCAAACCTTCCTGTGAAGTTGTTACACGATTGCGTTTGTGGTCGACTGTGAGCAAACGCGGCACCCATCTTGCGGAAAGCTTTCTCATGCCCAAGTGATCATTCAAAATTGAAACCACTGAGCCATGCGAGATGCCTATGGCTTCCACAATCTCTTGCACTTTCAATCTTCGGTCGGCCAACACCATATCGTGAATTTTTTCGATTGTTTCGGGTGTAGAGACCTCAACTGGGCGTCCAGGACGTTCGGCATCTTCAGTGCTTGTACGGCCACAACGAAATTCAGTAAACCACTTTTTTACCATTGAAATCGATGGTGCAGAGTCCCCATATTATTTATCATGCTTAGCCTTGGTCTCAGTAATGGTTTTTTTTCGCAAAAAATAATGCTTAATAAGCACACGAAATTCACTTTTTTCCATTGTTTCCTTAAGTTACTGGATAGTCTGATAAAGATAGCTGTAAAACACAAACTAACTGACGCAGCAAGTTCAAATTTTGATAGGAGTCAACTGACCTGACCAGATGCCTGTTGACAGGAGTAGTGTTGCTTTTTCAGTAAGGAGGTTAGAAATTCAAAAAGTCACGGACTTATTGACCCGCCTTAGTATTTGCGGTTGGTTTGTGAAATAACTATAGCCCGACTACGTGAATTATATGGCTTACTAGCTTCTGCCCGAGGCTGCAGAGTTAATCCCGAGCTTAAACTACTACCATCGCAAATTTCAAATCAAAATCCGTTCAGTGGTTTTTGTGTGAAAGAGTAACAAACATCCATCCATCCACACAAACTTTTACATTTATAATACTAGTAGGATACGTTTATGGCGCAAACGCGAGACCGTGGACGACGGCGAGAATGTTATTACAATTTGGGAACTTAATTAAAAACGGACAAACTAATTTTATGTGAACGCGGGTAGATTTATAAGTTCTAACGACCTTTATAATATGCACTGCCTACGTAATTTCCGCAACATTTCATACTAGATGTTGCCCGTGCGCGAAAGGAAATCTCGAGGCGACCGTACATTTTTCCGCAATAAAAAGTAGCCTATGTCCTTCCCCGTGGTATATTCTATTTCTATGTCAAATTTCATCAAAATCGGTCCAGTCGATTCGGAGCCTGTTCATTGCAAACAAAGAAACAAACAAACCAAACCTCTCCTGTTCATTATATTAGTGTCATATAACAGCCTCCGTGGTCCAGTGGTTTAGAGCTTAGCTCTCGACTCGGGAGGTCGTGGGTTCGATGCCCGCGTTGGTAAAACAAAATATGTAGTTTTCAAGTCTAGTTAGGACAATTACCTGATTGTCTGACAAGAGAGATGGATGTCGCTGGATGGATGGAGATGTAAAAAGTCGGCACTGATGTCTCGCCAGTCGTGTCGGTCATCCGTCCCACTGGGTTACGAGAGTAAATGAAGAGACCGTGCTTCTGTGTACTGCGCACACACTTGGATACTATATAATAACTCCCGCGTAGCTGGTCTGGCTTCAATGAAGATATTAAATAATAGATTAGATTTTAAGCAGCTTTTGTAGACTTTCTACATAAACTTTCTTAATAACCTACGCGAAATTTTAAACAGTTTTTCTTTGCATAAATCACAAATTAATCATATCAAGCCTTAATGATTTTTCTAACCCACATCGCGTGTGTGGGCAAGTCCGTTGACCAATGATTTCGTCATGATACCTGAATGACGTGACGTCAGCCTACAACTTCGTTGCGACAGAGCAAACCTACGCGGAGCCTAGTTAAAGTGTTGTGGGATAAGTCATGGACTGAGCGATTTGTACGTAAGCTCGTTCGTGTAACACGCAGAGAGCATAAAAATAAACCGTATCATTGTCCATACAACTGTTAGTGCTTATATCGCACACTACTATTAATATCGAACAAAGCGGTAAGGGAAGGTATCCATATTACGTGACCCCCCCACGGTGACCATCCGTAGTATATGCCGAGAACCCCCTTCCCGCTTTTCACGTAGTATAGATGGCCATCGCGCGAGATTTTCCCTGAAGATGTTGACTACGTGACAAAAATCTAAGCCCCCTCCCTCGACTCGGTAACCAAGGATAGTATTTAAAAACCCCTACCCCTCAAACAGGTTACGTAATATAACGGGTATGTTTCCTAACTAATTTTTATAAGATTATGAAAAGTCTTAACACTCCTTAATGACGTTTCCTAGACTTCTCAATTCTCAGCGAAACTACTTATATCCTAATTAGTAACCAATTACTAAATAGATAAACATACGTTACTGAATAGAAATAAAAAAAAAAGCTCGGACGCAGGACCACGAAAACAAAATATTACACCAATATCGTTTTTTTTTTTTACTTTAATTCATTACCTACATTTATTTTTTCATTCGCATATTAATTATATTACTTACAAAGCGCCTGTACGAAAAAAATGATTTTATTCTAAGTGAATTTATTAAAACTTTTTAATAACAAATCAGTAACATACAAAATCGCTACCGCTCATGACCTGTACCACACAAACTTGTGGGCGCAAGTAATTATTCCGTCTAGTCCGTCTGTACGTTTGTATGTCATCGTCCATCTGGCGTCAAGTTTGTTTAGTAATTTGTAACTCCATACAAAAAACATAAAAACTCACCAGATGGGTGAAGCGGGTTTGAAGGGATCATCTCTCTGGTTGTAAACATTTTTTTTGGGTGTGAACTTTTTTTGGTTGTAAACATTTTTTTTGTTGTCAACAAACCTAAAAACGTATTTTTTTTGTAAACATGCTACCGTATGTAAAATTACAAATTTTCTCACCTATACCAATATTATAAAGAGGCGAGAATTGTTATGTTTGTATGTTTGTTTGCATCGAATAGGCTCCGACTACTGGACCGATTTTGATGTCATTTGGCACAGATATTATAGAGTAGACCACGGGGACGGACATAGGCTACTTTTTATCCCGGCAAAATGCATGCTTTTACATGCCCTTCTGACGCATGGATCTCTTGTCAGACAATCAGGTGATCGGCCTGCATTGTCCTAACCAGACTAAAATAACCTAACCGAACCAAGAGCATGTCAGGACGTGTCTGAGGAGGGTTCCGTAACTATCAATACGCAATAAGTTTTCTTTCAATTACTTCAAAAGTTATTGTCCGATTTCGCTGAAAATAATTTTCCTATAGAGTTTTTAGCATGATCTATCAGCATGGAAACTTACAATTTTCTATCTCCTATAGTTTAGTAATGCCAGGGGGGGACCAACTTGTAAACCACTTTGGAGGCCGATTACTCTAAAATGATTGACATTTTAAAAAAGTCATGTATGAAACCTTGCCTTCTTTATAAAAGACCTATTCAACGATACCACACACAATGGGGTAAAATAAAAAAAATATTTTTCATCCCCACTTCACGTGTATGGAGAGCCACCCCTAAAATATAAAATTATTATTATTCTATGATGTCAAACCGAGATCTATACACAGTCTAGAATTAAACAAAATTTTATCCATTTATATTCATAATTACAGAAGCTATAAGTACAGACAGACAGACAGACGGATGGACGGAGCGAAACTATAAGGGTTCCTTATGTATTACGGAACCCTAAAAACATTTTTTATTGTTTCAACGCGGGATCGAACCTACGACTTTCGGAGTCGTGAGCCACGTTTACCACTGTATCGCGGAGGCGTCTTTTTGTAATTAAAATAATATAGTACGTATGTAATAAATTCAGTATGATATTTGGCATATATTAGCCCATACATTATGACTTAAGTTACGACCATTGTATGTAAGGGACGTCCGCGTCCCTTAAAAGGTTACTTAGGGCAATGAAGGTTATTAGTGGTTTAATATGGAAATTTAATAAGCTGTATTTTAACAAGCTATAAGTAAATAACTAGCTCATTTCCCCCGGCTCTACCTTCGTTAGGACTTAGACAAAAACTACTGAACGGATTTCGATGAAATTTGCCATGGTAGTAGTTTAGGCTCTGTATTAAAACATAGGCTACTTTTTATCCCGAAAAAGTACAGTGCTCCCGTGGGATACTGTATTTACGCGGGCGGAGCCGCAGCTCATAATTATATTATCCAGTAGGATAATATAATTATGAGTGTATTATTTTATACTATGTTCAGATCCAATCCCATCCAAACGTAAACAAAGAGAACGTGTGTTCTATACACATAATGCTACCTTCTAAAATGTCGCTTCACCGTGCATTAAAGAAACACTGACACATTTGTTTAGACAGGGACTGTATGATCCGGAAGGCAGTAGAAAATTATGCGCATCGAAAATAGAACTCTGCGCCAATACAATAGAGTTGAAAATCGAACACGTGAGTGTCGAGTCAAATGTCAATGTCATATATATGACAGCTCGACACTCGATACATCCATTTTCGACTCTATTGTACTGGCGCAGAGTTATATTTTCAGTCTCAATTTTCACCGGGCGTTCCGGATTCCGGAGCATAATATAAGTCCCGGCTTTAGTCGAATATACCTACTCCTACCCCGTTACTAATAAAAAGATTGACACAACGGATAACTTAAACAACGGTGCTGTCTTTGTCTAATGCGTTGGAAACGTCACTTACAGACAAAGACAGCAGCATTGTTAAAGTTATCCGTTGTGTAAATATTTTTACTACTAAGGGGGTTAATGTTTACTTTTCTATTTAATTAGATTTGCACAGATTATTAGGCCGGTCAGTTCACACCAACACGCGGCGCGGCGCTGCACTTTTAAGATAGCGATTCAAAATTGACCTTTGTCCACTACACAAGAAGTTAGGTACATGATGTTCTTCTTGTGTAATAAGGTTCAATTTTGAATCGCTATCTTAAAAGGCGCGTCCCGTCGCGTCGCGTCTCGGTGTCACCTGACCCTTACTAATGAAAGTCGATGCATTAACCGTTCAGTTAGGCCGATGACTCCACGTGGGAGACTAACGGAAATAATATTATAAATGTTCATATTAGTCCATAAATTGCGTGAGACGTTTTTGAGAATTTAAAAATATAATAGAATTTTAAAATATTAACACCATTTAAGTACTCATAAAAAGTGGCTATACAGTGTTTTGTCCTTGTCTGTCAAGCGACTTATCCGACGTATCAGACATAAACAAAACATTGTATAGCTAATACACTGTATAAATATTTTATGTTATTTAGTCCCCCCCTGGCATTTCTAAAAAGAGACTAACTTTTGACTAACTTTTTAACAAAATCCGTTCAGTAGTTTTTTGCGAGAAAGAGTAAAATTCATCTATCCATCCTCACAAACCTTCACATTTATAATAGAAAATTAAATAGTAAGGTCTTGCTACATACTCTTTAGGAACATCATTTAGATACCTAGTTGATAGTTACGGAACCCTCCTTAGACATGTCCCAAGTTCTGACATGCTCGTGGTTAGATTATCTCTCAGACATTGTAAGTGAAAACGGTATTCTTCGACTTATTTTTAAATTCGATTTCATTCATTCATTATTATCTTCATAAGGCAATGAAAACACTATTACGTTATATTATACACCTGCACAAGACAGGTGCGTTAACGGTCACTATTTGAAATTCGAACGAAGACGATGAAAGTTTTTTTTTTTTAATTTCCTAATTGTGGTAAAAAAAACAACTGTTTGTTAATTACATTACATAGAAGTCTTTATTAGGAGATCCTAATTAGGTTTTAAGAAAATGTTAAAAAAAAAAGAATTATAATAAAACTAATCTAATCCTGGCCACAGAAATGCTGAATTCCTTCCTGAATTGAAGGATATTAATCCATAGACAACATTCTGGGACCACTTCACACACATGTCTAATCTTAATATTCAGATTAGCACGACCATAAACTACTGAACGGATTTTGACGAAACTTGGTATGGTAGTGACTAGTTTAAGCACCGGATTAAAATATAATTACATCGTGATACTCCTCAATAGAAGTAATATACATGGGTGATTTTCATCACATAAAATTATTTTTTCCGTTACTCTGTATGTACCTGTATACATTTTGCGTCAGTATTTAAACGAAAGCAATTTGATTAAAAAAAAGCGGTGACCTGTAGAAATAATGTGTCAAATTATTTAATTTACAATCTGTGCTAGCTAGAAATGTATGGAAAACTGTGCGTTCTCTTCTTAATTCTGTCAGTTTGATCTTATTATTCAGCTTCCTGATTACGAACGCATGTCAGCACCATTCTTTAAGTTCGAACTGACACATTAAGATTCTGAAAGATTAAGCACGGTGTGCGGGGCATGCGTGTTTCGTATGGAAACTTTGTCTTCGACCTGAATTTGACGTTGTTGAAGAATGTCAAATTAAGAACGTCTGTGGCCAGGCGAAGGTTTTGTAGGCTATTTGCAACTATGAAAATATCATGTCAAGCTGCCAAAAAAGAAGGAATAAATCATAAATAAATCGAATAGTAGGTAGGTAGTACATTATATATAATATTCTTTTTTTAAATTATTTAACCTCGACGTGAAGTTTATTTTAGACAACGATTCTATTCGAATCCTTTTTGAATAAGACCGGATATAGAATATATAAAAAGTATTGGTATTGAATGAAATAGCAGGTCAACACGATACGAGCCCGTAGCACGAACCTACTTCCATCATCCGGCGCGAACCGGTTTGCGATTCATTCACCAAAAAACCATGTGATACGACAGAAGTGAAACCTTCAATTCAAGCAATGAATTCATACTTTATTGAGTATTGTATGCTTAAGTGTCTTGACTCTTGTCTCACGCAATCAAGCCTGAACTAAGAACTTAAGCGATTTTGATGAACTTGACATAGTATTACACAAAATGCACAGTTACTGGCGATTAATATGGATCTCTGCACGAAAGAAGTTACGTGCAAAAAATAGTAATATATATATATATATACACTATTTTTTGCACGTAACTTCTTTCGCGCAGAAATCCATATTAATCGCCAGGAACTTATTAATCATTAGGTACAAATTTTAGTACTACCATTTTTATTAATGTGAAAGTTTGTGAGGATGGATGGACGGATGTACGGATGGATGGATGTTCTATACTCGTTAACGCAAAAACTACTGAGAGGTTTGTTTGTACGTTTGTTTGCATTGAATAGGCTCCGAAACTACTAGACTGATTTTGATTAAATTTAGCACAGATATAAAGATTAGACCACGGGGAGGGACATAGGCGTAATGCAGGTACGGTTCCCGCGGGATTTCCATTAGCACGTTCGCGGGCAACATCAAGTAAAATATATTTTGGATGTTAAATAAGTATCTGAGCAAGTCTATGTGCGGTTTCTCCCCCTTACAATTTTAAATTTTAAATTAATTGTTTTAAACACTCACAGATTGTGTCGCGGTGCACTTTTCTTTTACCCCATGGTTCGGCTACTTTCCAGCAGCCGTGGTGACGGGAGGACTGACTGACCGGAGTCCTCCCGTGACCACGGCTGCTGGAAACTAGCCGAAACATCGGGAAAAAGAAAAATGCACCGCGACACAATCCGTAAGTGTTTAAAACAATGAACAATATTCGCGTAAACCTAAGAAATCAATATTTAAAATTGAATCAATTACGGTCGAGTTTCTACCACTGGGCGACCACTATTCAGCCAATTCGTGTCAGAATTCGAACCCGCTACATTCACCTCATCCGGTACGAACCGGTTTTTAGTTAATTGACAAAAAAAAACACATCGCCTCACTAGTTTCATTAATCAAATGAGGAAATTAAAATAATATTAATATTTATGACAGTTTTTATCATTTCAATATCGTAAAAACCGGAAAATTGCGAATAGGACTCGCGCACGACGGGTTCCGTACAAAAATACGTTTGTTGTACGGGAGCCCCATTTGATAAATGTTCATTTTATACAGATTTTTATTACTTCTGTTGTTGTAGCAGCACCAGATACATAATCTGTGAAAATTTCAACTATATAACTATCACGGTTCATGAGATACAGTCCGGTGACAGACGGACAGCGGAGTCTTAGTAATAGGTTCCGTTTTACCCCTTGGCTACTGTAACAAGAAACCGGAAATGTAACTGACCGGAGACTTGGTTACAAAACGGATTGTTTCAAACTGGGGACAAGTTGAAAAAAAAAAGTCAATGTTCCGAACATTCCCGTGGCAGAGCCTTCGGCACGAAAGAGCTTGCTAGACCGGGAAGACACCGCGGGCTCACAGAAAACTGGCGTACAAAAACGATTGCATTGCGTTTAAAACAAGCGCGGCTATGGAAGATCCAAGGACTTGCGAATTCAAATGCACTTGTAACTCCTCCAGTAGTGAGCGGCAATCACTTACCATCAGGCAAACTGCTCGTTGGCAAAAAATAAACATCGCGCTGCAAAAACCATGTGTGTACATTTCGTTGAAGCATATTTTGCGTGGGAATATACGCATGTGGTTACCAGATTGTATATTGAAACTTGGGGGACATTTGGTATGTTTGAGTGTATAGTATAGTGACAACGGGTAATACCTCCGCCCCACCAGAGGATACAAGTGCGTTACTAACCCCCCTTGGGATTCCGGTTACCTCACTGACTGGGCGAAACAAAACGCAAACGTTATTTCAAGCCTGTTGTCTGTGAGTCCGTGGTGTTTATCAGGCAGCCAATTCGTGCCGAAGCATGGCTCTCCTACGTTTACCTACGTAGTACGTGACGGTAGCCGGTTTCATTAAGACCAGCTACGCAAGAGTTAATAGTGCCAAATGTGTGCGCTGTACACAAAGCACTCTATTTCTTGCTCTCGAAACCTGGACGGATGATCGATTCAACGGGAAATCAGGCGCAGGACCGACTTTTTACACGCCCATCCGACGCATGGATCATCTCTCTTGTCAGAAAATCAGGTGATACCAAACTTGGAAACAAATTGTTTTATTGATCCAATCGAACCCACGACCTCCGAGTCGAGAGCCAAGCTCTAAACCACAGGACCACGGAGGCCGTTATCCTCCCACTTCCCACTACTATCACAAATATGAATGCTTGTGATGATGGATGGATGTTTGTTACTCTTTCACGCCAAAAGTGTTTGGTAGTAGTCCGGGATCTGTATAAAAACATAGGCAATACTCTATTACACGAAAAAGTACAGCGCTCCCGTGGGACCACTGTTTTTACGCGGGCAAAAGCTAGTGTGAAATAATATCGCCATAGGAACGGCGAATGGATAAAACGCCAGATGGTCGCGTGGCGACTGGCGCTCCGTTGGTCATTAAATTTAGTTAAATATTTTGGTACGCCTTTGGGGTATTCTGAAATGGGCTACCACCAGCTTACCAGATGTGCATCCCAATTACTATTGTATTAATACGTGAAGCGAAAACTTTCAGGAAAGTTCTTGGAGAATTGTGCAGTCGGAGATGTATGAAATTCGGGCGGTAATTAAAGTTTATGTGGAGGAAGGTGTGCGGAAAGCAAACGTTATTCAAAGTGATTCTTAGAAATGTCAGAAATACAGAAAATTAATAAAAATTACAACAGCACACACTACCTACTTCAGATTATATACGTAACAGATACTGTGCGTTTGACATATATATACAATTACGTTACATGTTGACGTTTGTGTCAATCTGTCACAACATTTACATAGTTTTGTTCGAACTAAAAGGCAAAAGTACCCTTGTAAAGTTCAAACTTCAAAATTATAAGTTAACAAGGGCGAATTTCGCAGGCGAACGTTCTGTTCCCGTGGGATTGCCTTTAGAGCGTACGAAGTTGCAAGCAAAAGCTATTGAATATTGACCAATAACTTACTTGCGTTTCGTAGACCACAATGAAACCAAAAGTAAACTAATATCGATATTATTGCATTTTCTAGCTAACCACACCGTCTAATGACATATGGCCAAGTGGTAAGTCGCTTGGAAAGGTATAGGTTCGATTCCACAACCCCATTTCTCGTAATCAACTTACACTTTCATTTAACTATTATTGAATTATAAACGAATCGTCTTGATATCATAAACTGATTTTTTGAGTTTGGACCAATCGAACCGGGTTTGACGTTTTGCATACCATTTTGCAGTTTTAACATATCGGGATTCGGGACTGGATCATAACTTTATTATTGCGGGATTGAATTAGCAGAATCGACGTGATAGTGCCTTGTAAGTACCGACGCGAAAACATTTAAGAAAAACAAAATCAAGAAGTGTAAGTAGCCCCCGGATTGTCGAGCAGCGAGTGAGCCGACTATGATGAATTATAGCTAAGAACACTCTCGAACATGTTAGCTTTCAAACAAAATACAGTAGATCAAAATCGGTTTACACGTTTGGGAGCCACGATGCACGACAGACAGACACGTCAAATAATAACACCCCTCTTTTTGCGTCGGGGTTTAAAAATATAAGACAATATTTTGCGCACAAACAAAACGACAATGGTACTAGCCGAAAAGACAAGGACAGCACCTGACTCAAGCTTCACTTAATTTAACTATTATTCCAGTATTCGGCTGCTAAACTACTACAAAGGCACGTGTAGGCCACTTTAGAAGGCTGGCGTCGTAAGCTTTATCCTCTAAGACTGGCCTACCACTCTAGCTTACTGCGGGCTAGGTTCAGTAACCGTTAAATAAATTAGTAATAATACAAAAAGTTTAATTATGAAAGTTACCTGTTCCGTGGGAAACTGCTGTGACATTTAAACCCGGACCGGCTGTGATAAGAAGTCCTTGAGATTCGAATATATAGACCTGTTTTTGTGATATATTTTGATGTGTTGTCCTATTATATTATATTATTTTTAAATTATTTATTTTATTATTAATATTTTATAAGTGAAGCAAAACTTTGCAGTTCCTATCAGTTTCATGAGAATTGTGCAACCGGAGGAGGTGTGTGAAATTTGACAGGGAAATTAAAGTGTATGTGACTTGTGGAGGAAGGTGTGGAGAAAGCTAATATTATTAAAAATAATGTTTAGAAATACAAAAAAATTGTAATGATAACAATTACAGCACACACTACCTCGGATTATTAACACACACCATGTGCGTTTGATTGATAGAATTATTTTTTAATTTTTTTTTATTTATATATGGCATTGGCTTATAACCATTTGCCAGTGTCAAGTTAAAAAACATTTAGTTACATACACATTTAGTAGTTGTACCACTTGCCCACACTTGTGCACGTCACCGAATATTGAATGGTTAATATTCTACCAATATTACACATTAAGAACCAAAATAAACACAAATTTATGAAGGACGTACAAAAACCACAACGTCACCCATTGAACTCCCCGGAAAAACTCCAGATACAATTTTACACGCTGACGTTTGTCAATCTGTCACAATATTTACTTTTTTTTTAAATTTCTATCCAAGAGGCAAAAGAACCCTCATAAAGTTCAAAGTTTAAAATTATATGAATTAACAAAGGCGAGTTTCGACCACAGGGCTACCCTCTAGTATTAATGGTCATAACAAACACATTTTATTTTAATTTTCACTTAAGATCGGACTGCAAGAAACAACATTATGCAACTAAATTATTTAAAAAAAATCTTCCCACATTTTACAATCTCGTAAAACACACACACAATCACACCCTTTTTACAATTTTACGGTGGCATATTGCTTACAAACTCATTACCCTTTCTTTTAGTTTCGCCGCAGTCGGGCAAAAAATATAATGTTACGAGAATGACTGCAAATGCTAGTATCCACTTATAACTAAAAAAAAAACCTAGATTATTAAACACAATAAACGCTAATTCGTCTAGTATTAGAATATAAAAGGTCATACACCGTGGGAAACGGTGAGCTCCTGCTAGTTTCTTGAATTAATAAAACTGGTTGCCCATCCGGTCGAGTCGCCGCAAATGAGAAAAGAAATTAAAAGATCGTATAGTTGGGTGGATATTAATGAAACATCAGCAACCGATAGTGACTAATCTGTACAATTCACTATTTCCACCCGACTACGACGAAGCCAAAGGGAAGGGTAATGATTTTGGCCGTCTATCGGCCGAATACTGAAACGCTGATCATCCCTCCTGTTCGCAGGCCGTTTCTGCTATCCGAAATGACAAGGACAGCGTGGACACGCCGTATGCTTGTAGAAGTGCAATCATACCGAAAGCTAATGTAGCTGTTTATCTGTTCCTCTTTCTTTGATCTGCAGTAAAGCGCCTAAACTGTATTAACGGGAGCGGCGTAAACGAACCCTTATCGAACGAGAATTATATGAAAATCTGTCAAAATCATGTCAGCGTTCCTGCTGGGTCCCCAGATCCGATTTTAATGAATGACGTGCCGTGACGTGAATAGATTCGTAATAATCGCCCGGGCGACATAGGCTATATAATTTCCGTAGTCGGGTTACAGTTTTTATCTTTTTGATTATTAATGCTAGCCATACACGTAATGGTATATCTGGCAGGTTCGCCTGTACACGTAAACCGGAGCGTGTATGTCGCCCAACTGTGCCGGTTTCCATCGGCTCAAGCTTACCAGACAGGAAGAAATCTACAGGCAAACCTGCCAGGTAAACCCTTACGTGTATGGCTAGTTTAAAACCCAAAGAACAAAGGGGTGTTACCAGTTTAACGTGTCCGTGTGTGTCTGTCCGTCGCATCGTAGCTCCCAAATGCTGAACCGATTTTGATCTGAAAGCGTCCAAACGCTTCTACTATTTTATACGTGAAACTTTGTAAGGATGGACTGATGTTTGTTACTATTGCACGCAAAATCTACAGAACGGATTTTGATGAAATTTGGTATAATATATAGTTCAAGCTCCGTAATTACACATAGGCTACTTTTTATCTCGAAGTAGTAGTGTTCCCGTTGGAATATTTATATATATATTTATGTTACTCTATTTACGCGGGCGGAGCCGCGGGAAAAAGCTAGTAGATATTATCAAAATTTGGGTTATACGATACACCGTATCGAACAGAACACCAAAAATATTACTTACAGATATTTAATATTTTATTTTATCTGAACAGAACAGCATACGCCCACTGACTTTATGTGGGTTTCATTATTACCAGTGCTGCCAACTTAGAGGGTTTCCCCCTAAATTTAGGGGAAAAAATCTCTACCTGAGGGCTTTTCTAGGAGTTTCGATTTTTTTACATTAGAGAATCATATTTCAAGGTTTCACATCGGTTACATGAATTGTCCGGAAACGGCACATTCATAAAAATAATAATTACAATTGTTGAGTGTTTAAATAACTCAATTAAAGAACCTGTCGTTTAATTCAAATCTGGAACGAGATGAATTTGATTTAAGAATGTCGCCATGTCATACCAGTTTCCGGTGAAAGATTCAAATTTGGAACCATTTAAATTCAAGATAAGAATTTTATATTTTTTTATTCGTTTTTTGACAGAGCAAAGATTCCGACTTGTAGGATTTATTGTGATCGTTATTTTTATTGCACATAGACTGACATATCGGCACATATGTCATTTCATGTTTATTTTCATGTTCCTCTAAAAGTAAAACATTACAATTTACGAGTAGACATTTCCTACCACGTAGTGTAATCACGAAATCACGAAAACTGTATGAAGATGAAATTTGGTGGGTAGGTAGTCGATATTTAGTAGACGATCGCTAAGAATGTAATCATCAAAATTCGCCCTCCAAGAGGGTCAAAATTGGATGGCAAATTATGAATTTACTTGAGCGAAGCCGCAGACATAAGCTAGTGTTTAAAAACATCTGTAGCCTATTTCAATGAATAGCTAAACTGGGATTTTATGAATCACCTCTCTTTTAAATATCAGTTTTTAAGTAAAAAACACTAAAAAAACACACCATACGGTATATTGGATGGCTTCTACGGCCGACATCCTGTATGATATGGATTCATGTGTCATCCTGGGCACAGATTCAATGATTTAAGAGTTAAGACCTAAAATACACTAAGCTTTTAACATTTGCCGCGCTAAAAGTAGCGTAAGTCTTTCTCAGCCTAATCAATAACTGTGTCGAATTTCACCAAAATCGTTTCAGTAATTTCTGAGCCTATTCAATGCAAACAAACATACAAACCTTTCTTCTTTATAATATTAGTTAGACTATATTTTTAACATAACCTGACCTAACAGCCTCCGTGGTCCAGTGGTTTAGACTCTCCACTCGGTGGTAGTGGGTTCGATTCCCGCGTTGGAACAAAAAACGTCGTTTCAAAGTTTGGTTAGGACAATGTGTCTGACAAGAGAGATGATGCTTCGGATGGGCATGTAAAAAGTCGATCCTGCGCCTGATCTCTCGCCGGTCGTGTCGGTCATCCGTCCCACTGGGGTTCGAGAGTAAAGGAGGGTGCTCTTGTGTATCGCGCACACTTGGGCACTATAAAATAACTCCTGCATAACTGGCCTGGTTGCAATGAAACCGGCCACCGTCACCGAAATCGGTGGGAGGAACTATTATTATTATAGACTACCAAGATAAACAGAAGACGTTTTATTGAACAACTCGCACTAGGTGTAGGACTAATGATAATTAATTCTACTGTAATAATCGTAAAAGCAAAATTATTTCTATAATATTATAGGTAACTACATTTTTTTATAATAAAAACCTACCTGATATTGGCGTTACGCCGGATTTTATTACGAGTCTATTGCCACCTTATTAAAATCGGATTAGTTGTTTAACCGCTACGATGTAACAAACATACTTGCATACATAGACTACCAAATTCATTACTCTTCCTATTAGCTTCGCCGTAATCGGCCGTAAAAAGATATTTATTTAACACGTCTAGCTGGTGCCCCGCAACTTCATTGACGTGAAAGTATTAATGGATATGGAACCCCATATTTTTATAAGGAACCCTAAGGTGAAAGTAACCTAAGTTACTCTTAATAACATCAGCTATCTGCCAGTGGAAGCTTGGTGAAAATCGGTCCAGCCGTTTCGCACAGACAGACGGCATTCAAATAGCCAATAATTTTAAAAATTGATTCTTAATTGTATGTACCGTATATATACCTACTACCATATGCATTTAGTGAACAGCTGTTACGTTAAAACTACAAAGAGATACTTAGATTTTATTTATTTGTATGCTTTTGTATGTTGATGATTTCAATAATGATGGGAGATTGTTGTCACCAAAAATACTCAAATGCCCCTGCAGAGTTAAGCCAGATGCGGTTTATACAGTGTCAGTGGATATTTAAGGAAAAATCTTTGATAAGTACCTACTTCAACTTTGGAATGAAACTTGAAGGTAGTATTTTCGTTTCGATTTCAATTTTCAAAACTACAGTGTGGCACGCTGAAAACTCCAGTTTATAAAGTGTGTTGCAGCTGACGAAAACAATGTGGTCACAGTTTCATAAAAATTACGCTCATGTATATTGTAGGTACATACGTAAATAAAAGTTTGCAATGTAACAACTAAACTAATCTACTTATAGGCTAAAAGCTACCTAACAACAAATACTAGATCTGTTTGGTAGAAATAAAGAAAAAGAAAATAAACGCGCGACCTTTAGCATTTACGCACGATTGAAATCCTAAATCGATGACGATCCTGTTTAAATTACAGTATCATTTCATATCAAAATAAATATTCAAATAGGAGAAATTATGACTAATCACTCCATTGGCAAAACTTGTCAGGAAAACAAACAAATTCATAGAAAATCGAAACTTAATCGCTCATTTTCACTCGAATGTCAATAAAAACCTTTTCCTTTCGTAATGCATTAAATGTGTGTATATAACTAGTGGGAAAACATTATATTTTCTGTTTGAAAATGCACAAAATGTTAACTAAAGATTTGTATCGATTTGTTTAAATAAAATTCAACTTAAACGTTGAAATACAACAACAAAAAATAGAATTCTAATCACCCTCCATACCTGAATTTATGGATCACAACACCATACACAAACACACTTTTTTTCATTCAAATCTTAATGGGCTTTTAACCTCCGAAAAACACATGCACTGTAATCCTTACACGCCACAGGTGCCAGTGTTACGCGCGATACATCCGAACGCGGCGGCGACTAGACGCGGTATGGGTGTCGGCGGGGCTCGCGGGACGGGGGGCTGCCCGGGGAGCCTGCGTGAAGCGTCTTCGTATTGCGTGCGTTCGCAATTCGCAATTTTAAATTGGAGATGTGTACCCCAATGTAGCTTACCCCGTAATGTAGCTTGCCCCATAATGTAGCTTGCCCCATAGTGGGTGGGATAAGAACTATGTGAGGCTATATCGTTTCACACTGATGAAATCGATTTATATATCAATTGGGGATACTAAGTAAGATGGGCTATGACGTACATTTGACAGAACACATCTTCATTATACAAGAAAAAGTTACGGCATCTTAGTTTTCAACTTTTCACCATACCTCAAATGTCAGCCATCTAGATTTCGTCATACTTCAAAATGTATGGCCCCAAAAACTCCAGAAATGGGTCCGTTTAAGTGGAGATAGTTTTTGGCCTAACATGACTCGTCTATATTATATATTATGTCTATGGACTGCACATCATTTCAGCTCGCGGACGACACCTGTCTTTTATCCGATGCGGATTTCGGCAGTGCCTAAACTGCAAGAAAAGCTCAATAATATGATCATGTCATGTGGTGTCGCGACTGACGACAACGGGCTTGTCCTAAATTCGAACAAAACAAAACTGGTTCGCATTTGTTTGCCATAAAATAACAAAAAACCTACAACTGAAGAAAGGCTTCCGCGCCATGACCACCAAAGCCTTGATAACAATATTAGTAGCATATTGATTTCTTATGTTTACGCGAATATTGTTCATTGTTTTAAACACTTACGGATTGTGTCGCGGTGCACTTTTCTTTTTCCCGACGTTTCGGCTACTCTCCAGCAGCCGTGGTCACGGGAGGAGGAAAGTAGCCGAAACGTCGGGAAAAAGAAAAGTGCACCGCGACACAATCCGTAAGTCTTTAAAACAATATTAATAGCAGTTGTAATTGTCCAGAAAAAGAAATAGTAGATAAACACACTGATAATTGATAACAAATTATCTTGGTTACCCAAAATCACTCGAATATGCGAGTAAACTTAAAGCCTTTATCACCAACATAATATGTTTAATTAAAAATAAAATACCATTTAAAATAAAAATAATGCCCTCGCTGACTCTATCATCGGATACACCTCAATAAAATACAAGACCTTCAAATCAGAATACTGAATAACTTTGTATCACACAATATAAAAGAGAAATGTGAAAATAACGAGCTGGAATTATTTAAATATTGTAAGGTTCTTCGTATTAAACTCAAATCGAACTATTGTATTTTAAAAGAATACTAATTCGACGAAAACCGACATAAAAAAAAATAACTCGTGTAACATTCGAACGCGACAAAACACAAAAAATAAATTAACAATATCAAGGACAAATAATGCTTATGGAGAAAGAAATACCAAATTCATTGTGCCTCGACTAATTAACAAACTAGACACATAATATTATAAAATATTAAAAAAAAAATAAGTAAAGGCTCTGTATTCAGATAATAAAATATTTATTACCTAGATGAATGGGATTGAATCATGATTTGCTTTATAGAAGTATTTAATTTTTGTTACTTTTTGCCCGACTACGGTGAAGCTAAAAGGAAGGTTAATGATTTTGGCAGTATGTGTATGTATGTATGATCCATTCCATCGTAGCGCCTAAACTACCGGTCTGATTTTCATATATGAGCTGTCAGTGGATTCGTAATCATAGTCCAGGTAACATAGTCGGGTTATAATTTTTTACAAAAATTGCAAGTAGTTATTTTAGTTCTTCATGTAAATTAATGTATTTCTTGTTGTTAATTTACCCTCCAGATAAGCGAAATGGCTTATGGAGCGAACAATTACTATCAATATTATATGTATTATTTTAATAATAATAATAATAAATGTAAAATCATATTTCTTATGTATATAATTTGATAAACGTGATAAAATAAAACATTTCAAGTAATTACATGTATCTAAAAAGTACAAAAAAGTTTTTTTTTGCTAAATTAGTGAAGATACCTACATAATTAGTTTACTTGTGCAACGTGTTATTTAAAAAGCACAAAACCTGAAATAAGTTTGTTCAGAGAGAGTAGAATCGATTCCACTAATAAAAAATAGGGGTACAATTTTAACAAAAAAAAATTTACTTACGCCGTGTTTAATTATTACTTTATTACTATCTGAGTTTGACTGAATGCGAATTGCAGCGGCACGCGAAGCGTCAACGTCGTACAAGATCACGCGTAATTATTACCATAGACTTTTTAATTTGTGACAAACACAACAAAACAAAAACATATCATAATAATCTTAAATGAAATAATTCACATATTTCTTTTATAATCAAAATAAGGTTGTCTAAGTGTAAGTAAGCTGAGATTTTGCGCTTTTTAAAGAACGCGTTGTATATTTATACAAAAACATTAATAATTATCATTGTAAGTATGAATTTAATCGCACAAATTTATAGCACGAAATATGTTCCTGCGGCCGGATATTTTATACTCTTTCACCTAATAGTGACGTCACAGCTAGGTGCGACTTTTGTATGGAGCGTTTTCACGAGACTTGCGAAATTTTGTAAACAAATCGCTGTACATAATATGAAAATGTTGATTTCTTATGTAGTGTTTCTTTTGAGAAGTTACTCATATTTAAGAGTTACTATTCATTTATGTAATGGAAAAGTTCAGTCGTCTAGCCTATAAAAATACCTATTATGTATTTAGATTTTTTATTTCCGTTTTTTTAATTTTGAAGCTTATGTATATCTTGCCCCATTTTATTGGGCTTAGAAGTACTATGTTGAGCTGCGTTTTAGTTTGTTCTTACGTAAAAATCGCATCGCAATTGCAAATTTAACTCAAATTTGAAATGTCAAAACTTTGACCCCATGTTATGAAGCTTGCCCCGATGACATTACTCTTATGGCCAAGTGCGAATCGGACTCACGCACGAAGGGTTCTGTAAAAACGGCAAAAATCACGTTCGTTAAATGTTTATTTTATTCTGTTTTTATTAGTGTTTGTTGTTATGGCGGCAACAGAAATACGTCGTCTGGAAAACTGACAATCTCAACGGTCTAGCTACAGTTAATCAAAGTTAAGGAGATACAGCCCAGTGACAGACAGACGGGCGAATAGACGGACAGCGAAGTCTCAAGACAGCTACGGAACCCTAAAAATACTCACAAATTACTATGTTGTATGCAGACACAGGTAAATTGTAAAAAAGGCCATCACTTTAAATGTAGCATTCGAAATTTTGACGATACAGACAGATAGATGTGGCTAGTTACATGGGTATATCGTTTGAAAACGATACATATACTGCAATATTCAACATACAACTAACATATAAATTACAAGCACATTTAAATAGCTATTTAACGCGCTCATTTACTTGCACTGGTAAAATATGGTTTCAGCCTGCGTTGGCCTGAAATACCCATGGTCTTTGTTAGCTATGTCAGTAATATTATTATGCTAGGATTAATAGCCCGCCGGCTTCGCCCGCGTGAAATTAGGTTTTTTAACTTTCATCCCCTATTTTACCCACCAAGGGGCTGAGTTTTAGATAACGCTGAAATACGTAATTCATTATTTTCTCCGTACTCAATTCATACGAAATATCATGCAAATATGTCCAAGGAATAAAAAGTTACATACCTACAAACTTTTATCACCTATTTTACCCCCTTGGGGGTTGAGATGAGAAATACGTGTGCAAAATTTCAAATTTCTAGCCTTAAGGGTTTGGCCTGTGCGTTTATACATCAGTCAATCAGCTTTGCTATTTATATATTAAGTATCTGTATTTTAGTAGAACGATAAAATAATTAAAAAAAAATAAAAAAAAAATGAAAGAAAAAGAAATAATAAGAATCACAAAAATATTTATCTTACTTACTTACCGAGATTACAACCTCCCACATTCCGAATTTCCAAACAATGTAAAAATGGCATGACAAATAATGAAACATATAATGTTTGAAAATGCGCTGTTTCTAAGGGATAATACCAAGCTAGATCGATTTTTTTCCCCCAAAACTCCCTCTATATATATATATACAAGATAATCTCGTTTCAAGTACAAGATACCAATAGATTAATTAATAGATTAATACATGAAGCGAAAACTTTCAGTACAGTTTACGGAGACTTGTGCAACCGAAGGAACATGAAATTTAGCCGGTAAATAGGCTACTTGACCTTGTTTTTATTTATGTCCTAAACGTTTCATAATTGTTTCATTACACACAAAAAAATTATATAACATTATTTTGAAACCTAAAAACCTACATTTTTTTTTTAAATACACTTTTTAAAAACCGCCGAAAACACTATTCGCCATGTTGGTTGATAGATTTGTAATCTGTGCTTATATTATAGTCCGTAGTATTAAAATGGCGGTGTTACGTTCCGTTTGACGTTTTGACTTAAATAACTTTATGAGATTTCTGAACTATTTATTCAGAGAAACGTTCCGTTTCACCACTACATATTGTGTGTTTATTGTGTTTGTGTCGTCACATCCTTGTCGGAAGTTACTTCGAGGTGTTTTCATCAGTAGAAATTAAAAAACAAAAAAACATGTGTCATGCAACCAGCATTGAACTATTATATGTACAGTGAAACCATCTCGCTAATGGGCCTCGGCAATCTTCGTCTTTCTATGGAAATAACAGCCGATGTGTGAAAAACGACGATTGCCGAAAGGCTTAGAGGTCGTTTCGCGTTGACGCGACATTTCGCCGCGCCATGACTGGTGGTGAATTAGATTTGCCCAGTTTCGTTATACAGCAGAATCAGTTGAAATATTCACATTTGAGGTAAATTGTACATACACAGTTATGTGACATAGGTACTAAAAGTTACATAGTGTCGCTCGGACATAGTTGCTCTGGCGAAATTTTCAACTTCTGTCATTGTAGGGTTGTAAAATTTGAAATGTGCGTCTGCCCTCCCCACTAAATAATATAAACGCGAAAGTTTGTATGTACGGATGTTTGTTACCCTTTCACGCAGTAACTACTAAACATATTTTGATGAAATTTGGTATAGTAGCAGTTTAGACTCTGTATTAACACATAGGCTTCTTTTTACTGCATCAAAGTGTACGGTTCCTGTGAGATTTCTTTTTGCGCGTGCCGAGTCGCGGGCAACATCATTATTATAAAATAACGTGAAAGCGAAACGTGAAGCGAAAATTTCATGTACAGTTTGACGAGAATTGTGCGTATGGACGAGTGAAATTTGGCACAATTAAAGTTTATGCTGAGGGAGGCGTGCGACAAGCTTAATTTTCTTAAAATAATGCTTAGAAATACATGAAAATAATGATATTTTCATTTCAAAATATCAGCAACACACACACAACACACACTACCATGGATTCGGTTCACACATAGTTACACACACGTATTCATTATTGTCAATCCCAATGAGTTTTGACGTTCGGTTTCATCGTGAAAAACTTTAGTGATTTTTTTTTCGTATTTTTAATTGAACTGGACTGATATTCTTGAGTGTGATACTGACTGATATTCTCTAAGTGAAACTTTTATTACATCGTCTCAAACTTTTTCGTCTGTGTGTTGCATGTCGCGTGACGGTCGGTCGCGGAGTAGGGATAAAGTGAAAGGCGCTCGTCAGAGCAGCCGAGGCCAATATGGCGGCGCCTATAGTTCGCATCAGCTGACCGTGTAGTGTAATAGACTAGTACTCATTTGTGCCAGTGCTCCACGCTATTTTGTTATTAAGTTTCACTTTTACCGTGGTTTCATAAAACCACACAATCCTTTTCTTGATTGGTTTACAACCCAAGAATACTTCACATTAGTAAGGCCCTCATAAACATATGCAAATAGGTTCGCTTTACCTATAGCGTGATCTAGCGGCAAATCAGCGCCATCTAGTATGCCATATGAGAACCAAAGTTCGTTAAGAAAATTAACTTAAAATCTAACGCATAAACAGTCTGTATATTGATAAAGACTGCATTTAACTCGTTATGTAGTTCACGCGAAGACACAAGAAGCGCATTTTATTTATTACATTAATTATAGTTTATAATTATTATCGCTACCTCAAATAACTAACACTACCTACCGTGCGTTTGATATACTTTTATCACACGTTGACGTTTGTCCATCTGACACAAGTTTTTTTTTTAATTTTCTAAGTGGCAAAATAATGAATAAGAAGGTGTATATTTCAATATGAAAAATAACATAGCTGTCTCAAGGCTTTGAACCTATTTTATGGGCCATCCTCTGAGTCCAGTCTGCAAATCCAGCAGCCTGTCAATAAGTTGTTTATATCTCTTCTGCTGTTATCTGTTAATGTTAGTAAATATCCAGGCGGATTAAAAATGTGATATTCCACACTAGGCAACATCCCTATACATTTAAAAATCGAACACGCGAGTGTCGAGTCAAATGTCAATGTCATATATGACAGCTCGACACTCGAAGCTTCCATTTTCAACTCTATTGCATTAGCGCAGAGTTCGATTTTCAGTGCTCTGAATTTTCACCGGGCGTTCCGGATTCCGGAGCACAATATACTCGTTAGGTTAAAATTGTGCTGAGTGGCCCACCTATTTACCCATCTGCGGCAGAAGGAGGGTTATGTTATTCGAGTTGTATGTATATTTCTTTGGCTTACTCTAGAGTCTTGTCGCATTTGACTTGAGAGGTATAAGATTCGTGTCGTGAAAGTGACACTGGGTCCATCATAAACAAAGTTAAAAAATTTAAGTAACCCCCGATTGTCAAGCTGTGAGCGAGCTGATGATGTTGAATTATAGCTAGGAACCTTATCGATTACGTCAGCTTTTAAACAAATAACTGCACCTAAATCGGTTCCGTTTAGGATCTACGATGCCACGCACAAACATACACACAGTCAGACACGTCGAACTTTCACTTTCACTGTCGAACACCCCACTTTTTGCGACGGGGGTTAAAAATGATTTGACACAGTCGGGTGTTTTGATGTCTTTTTTTTTAATCTACCAAGTGCCAAATTATCTTTTCATTTCTTTCTTGCAGTAGGTACTTAGTACGCATGCTGATGATGATGTTGATGATGAATCATTACTTAGATCAGATCTCTTTTCCCGCCATTCGGATGCACTCCGATTCGTAAAACCTCGTGCAACAAAAAGAGATAGAAACAAAACACCTGCCTCAAAAAACATCGACATAAAACGCTAATATGAACATCACTAGCAATTGTTGTGCAATTTTCAACCTTAAATATAATACATAAGAATTAATTTTCAATAACGTTGAGATGAAATTTATTTACACCTACGAAATGCTGATATGCTAATTTAAACCTTAGACACGTACGTTTAAGGTATATTTTATTTTTTTAAAGTTATTAATGATGGACGAAATGCTATCGAAAAAATTATGAAACAGGTTGGTGTAAAAAAACGGGAGCCCGTTCCGTATTTCGAACATTCTGTTACGTAAGCATTCTTTTTTTTCTTTAGTCTTATGTTGATTGATTTTTTTAGGGGTGTAACCCAAAAAAAAACGGGACCTGAGAATGCGCTGTCGGTATGTCTGTCACCAGGCTGTATCTCGTGAACCGCGATAGCTCGATAGTTGAAATTTTCGGAGATGATGTATTTCTGTTGCCGCTATACCAACAAATATCTACTGAACACAGAACAAAAATGGTGGCGCTCACATACGACAAACGGTTTTTTTTGCCGATCAGAACCCTATCGTGCGCGTGTCCGCACGTATCTGTGTGTGTGTCTGCGTCATCGACCATCGTAGCTCCTAAACGAATAGGCGGATTTTGATGCGGTTTTATTTAGTTACAAATTTCTGTAGTTAATATGTTGTGAAAGTACCAAAGGAATATTAGAGAACTAGCTGCGCGGGCAACGTGAATATAATAACGTATCCCAGGGGAACACTGTACTTTTTCGGGATAAAAAGTAGCCTATGTTTTAATCCAGAGCTTGAACTACTACCATGCCAAATTTTTGCGTGAAAGAGTAACAAACATCCATCCATCCTTACAATTTTTGACATTTATAAAATTAAGTAGGATTCACCCATTTTGGTAATAAAAATTAACATAATATCTATGGAAGGAACGAGTGAAGATGCGGTCACCAGCTAGTCAATACCTGAGCCCTTTCATCGGAGATTGTTCGTCCTTACCCTTTTGAGGGTTATTGTCCTACTGCCATTTAATGTGAACTATGTAAATTGACGCCTCCGTGGTCCAGTGGCTCAGAGCTCCGACTCTGGAGGTCGTGGGTTCGAACCCGCGTTGGAACAAAAAAAATGTTGTTTTCATGTCTGGTTAAGACAATGGAGGCTGATCGCCTAATTGCCTGACAAGAGAGATGATCCATGCGTCGGATGGGCGTGTAAAAAGTCGGAGCTGCGCCAGTCGTCTCTGTCATCCGTCCCCCTGGGTTACGAGAGTAAAGGAAGAGAGAGAGAGTGCTCTTGTGTACTGCACACACACTTGTGCACTATAAAATAAATCCTGCGTAGCTGATCTGGTTTCAATGGAACCGGCCACCGTCATCGAAATCGGTGCGGGGAGCCTTTATCACTATGCAAATAATGTATAAATTATATGAATACCATAGACGTATATATTATAGACGAGACGTATATATTAGTTTTTTGGGCCATTTTGACATTTGAAGTATGGTGAAATCAAGATGGCTGACATCTGAGGTGTGCCAAACACCAAGATGGCGTAACTTTTTCTTGTATGAAGATTTGTTCCGTCAAATGTAAGTCACAGCCTATCTTGAGTTTTGAAATATTTGGTAAATAAATGTAAATAAACAGGATTTTTGGTTTTCGCTATTTGTTTCTGAAAATGGCTACTAAGCCGTTGTAATTATTTTAAAGCAGGATTTATGGTACTAGTTTTTATAAATTAAAATTATACTTTGCTAGTATTAAAAAACTAGTAGCGTGACAACTGACAATACAAAATCAATTTCATTTTCATGTATTTTGTACATATTTTCAATCCAATTTAATTAATATTATATCTAACAATTTCCCGCGATTTTTTTTTGCGGGAAATTGCTAGATATAATATTCGTTAAATTTTATGCTATGGATTTCCGCAAAGTAACGCCTGATTCTATTAACTATATTTTCTATTCTTAGATAAGTATGTAGTACAATATTATAAAATACGAAATTTGTCTCCAAAACCATTAAACGGATTGTCATAAAATTTTGGTGCAGAGATAGATTAGACCAGGGATTCCCAAAGTGGGTTGCGCGGAACCCAGGGTTCCGTGGAATGGACACTCGAAATTGCGATGAGAAGCATCCGACGCATCACCTCTCTAACTAAACTTGGAAACAACATTTTTGTTGTTCCAACGCGGGAATCGAACCCACGACCTCCGGGTCGAGAGCCATACTTCCCACTGGACCACGGAGGCTGTGAACCATAATTTTTTGTGTACCTTTAACGCGTCAAAATGAACGGTGCTACAGTCTTGTGGCAAACGTACATTTTGGACTATACTTATATAATATACTTATATAATATATAGTATACTATATAGTATATAGTAATATATAGTATATACATGTAGTAGTGTATGTTAGCAACAAACTCGGCGATCCATCAGGTAAAACTGACCAATTAGCGGCCCCGAAACTATGTTACAGTTTATAGGCCGAGAGCTGGCCACAATCCTACTACTATTATAAATGTGAAAGTTTGTGAGGATGGATGTATGTTTGTATGTATGTACGTAATTACGCTTGTTTGTTCCACCGTAGCGCCGAAACGACTGATCCGATTTTGATAAATGAGTCAATAGATTCGTAATAATAGCCTGGGTAACATAGGCTATATACTTTACGTAGTCGGGTTATAGTATTTTTATAAAAGTTGTAGTTATTCACTGACTAGCTATTTCACGCGGCTCCGCCCGCGTAAATTTAGTATCCCACGGAAATGTTGTACTTTTTCGGGATAAAAAGTAGCCTTTGTTTTAATCCAGAGCCTAAGCTACTACCATACGAAATTTCATCGAGAATTCATTCACGAGTTTTTATGTGAAAAAGTAACAAACCTCCATCCACACAAACCTCCACATTCATAATAGTAGTAACTGAAAATATTTTTTTCTTTCTTTCTTTCTTTCCTTCTAGTAGGATAATATAAACAAATTTTCGTAGCTTCCCCTTAGCCTATGACTTTCTGCTAACGAGTTACGGAGTTAGTTTTAATGCTTAAGTTTTAACTTTGAGGTAATTTGTAATGAAATCGGGTATATTGCCTATTTGATAACTACCCACAACATTATATTTCTCTTTCTCACATCGTTCTGTCTCTGTCTGCACGTGGACTTCGGAATTGGGATGAAAATTGAATTATATATTTTCATAATTAAGTCTGGCATAAGTTAAAACAATGGTTAAGAGTTGCGTACATATGTAACAAGTTATTCTAAACTTATACGAAATAATACAGCTTTTTTTCGGCGCTTAAGCGAGTCTTTTTTAAGTTACTACATCTTTTGAACTTACATGTCTACACCAAAAGTCACTTAGAGGCACCTCGGGTCAGAATACCCCTCAAGCGTGACGTGAGTCAGGGGTCAAAGCGCGCGTGGGACCTTTTGTTTCCCCTCTTGACTCAGTTTTGACCATTATTGGAGACGTCTACAACGAAAATTATGGCGGGCATACTTATCACGATCTTATTTTATTTCGTCTTAGCAAAAAGGACAGTATGTACCAGCAGTAGGTACATACATTTTTACATTAACATAATATAGGTAACAGGTGTTTATTAACATAACATAGGATTCGGATGTACCTTTTAGGTGATAACAATATATATATATATATATATATACATACAGAGATTAGCCGGAACAAACACACAGACTGACAGACGGACAGAAAGATGTTAACAATTTATATTTTATTGTAAATTTAATTTATATAATATATTATATTGTAAGAAATAAAGAAGAGTCCTTGAAAGAGGACTATAAAATGATGGACACGCCCTTGGCTCGTTCACTTGCTCGTCAGCTGTCACTCGGTGCGGAATTAGTCATAGGCGTTACGGTGTTGTGATTTAGTAATTAGGTTTCGTTTTTACATTATAATTTTCTTGTAAGTTCATAAGTTCTTAAGTTTAGGGTGCGCAAAACTCATGTAAGTTGTTTGATTTAATGATATATAAGATTGGTTGTGTTATTTTTAAATAATTAATAAAGATAGTTGTGTAATTTGTAGTTGTGTTTGTAATTTCTTGTTTTTTTATGTCTTTATCTCGTTACTAATTCTCAAAATCAGAAGTGGGATAAAGAACTAAGCTCACATTGTTTCTCAATTAATTACCAATCTTATTTATCAACTATTTTAACGTATTTGCACTTTGGTTTTTGTATTGTGAATTTGCGGGTAGTCTGAAATATTGTAAGCAATATGCCGCGCAGTTACTATAAATCTTGCCGTCGGTCTCGTAGCGGTTCTCGAAGTAGAAGTCGTTCTAAATCTCGTAGTACACGGTCGCGTTCCCGTCAGCGTGACGATTACTTAAGTAGGTCACGGTATGAATCACAACGCCGTCGTCGCTCGCGCTCGCATCGACACCGGTCTCGTAGTTATCAAGTGCGCGTGCACTCGCCCGTGCGAACACAAAACAATACGGCGTCGGCGTCGACTAGTGAGGGAAGTTTGCAAATCACGTTAAATACGATTTTACAAAGATTAGATGCTATAGAAAGTAACGAATCGCACACATCAGTCACGCCGGCACTGGATAATATTAATAAGGGTGTGGCGGTCGAACATACTAGTGATTTTTTAGTTTCAAATTGCGATTTTAATCAACATAACGTTTCTAGTGATAATAATTGTGTTGATAATAATTTATCACCCGCGAGAGCTCATAGTAGTACTTCGCATCGAGTGAACGTAGGTACGGAGCAACGCAAGTCGTGTGCAACGGAATTATTAGAAGTTCTTAAAACATTGCAGCCGTATAGATCCGGCAAATATTTTATTTCAAGTTTTGATCCCGCGATAAATAACCTTGATGCCTGGTTTGAGGAGGTAGATAGGGCTCGCACTACTAATGGGTGGTCTGACTGTGAATGCCTGTCACGAGTGGCACCTTGCCTAAAGGGCGACGCGCGCGTTTGGCTATCGGAATGGGTTACGAACGACCGGACATGGTCAAATTTTAAACAGGAGTTTAAACCCCTTTGTCCTCAACGGTTAGATTTTGCTAATATGCTTTATGACATTATGAACGCTACTAGTGATAAATATGCTACGTATGCCGATTATGCTAGGCGATCTTTATTACGTTTGCGGGTAATTGAAGGACTAAGCGATGAGCTACGTACTTTAATAGTTATACGTGGAATAGATAATCCGCAGATCCGTGCTGCTGCCGCCAACGCGAAACTTACTGCGGATAGTTTAGTTTCATTTTTATCAATTTATGTTAAGGCAGTTAAAGGTAAACAGGAATCACGGATTAGTAACCAACCTATTAGGCGTCCCTTTCAAAGCTTACCAAAAAGGTTAGATTTAAATGTTTTTCGTGTGGGATAAGGGGATCTTGGACGTGATTGTAAACGGTCAAAATTAGGTGCTAGACAGGATCAACTTACAAATCAGCCTCGCCCTCTCTGTTCATTCTGTAAGAAACCAGGCCATCTAGAAAGTAATTGTTTCGTTAAAAACAGAACAGACAATAACGTACGTAATGAAAGAAATATAAATTTATGCAAGGACTATCGTGATTCTTTTTCGAAAGACATAATTACTGCGGTTATTGAGGGTGTACCAATGGATGTACTCATAGATAGTGGTGCTCTTAATATTTCTTTAATATCATCCGATGTTTTACGATATCTTTCTTGTCAACCAAAAAGAACTTATTGTGTTTTGAAAGGAATTGGTAGCCAAGAAATCGTAGCAACTTCATTCGTGACAGTTACGCTTGAGCTTGATGAGATTTCACTAGAAGCGGATTTTGTAGTAGTACCATCGTATTGTATGAATACATCCATAATTATTGGAACAGATATTCTAAATCGTGATGGGGTGGTTTACATACGTACTAGAGATAGGCAATATCTTTCACGCTCGCAGCCAAACAGTATTAATCAGGTGTGCTGTGCTCAGCCATTGTCCTTAGATACGCCACTCTCTGGTAACGATTATAACTGTTTGATAGAGGTGATAAACAAATATTCAGATTTTTTCATTTCGGGTACAGCATCTACCACTGTTAATACTGGTGAGATGAATATTAAATTGACTAGCTCTGAACCGGTTGTTTATCGCCCCTACAAACTCTCTCATCAAGAGAAATTAAAAGTCAGGGAAATAATTAAAGATCTATTAGATAAGGGCATTATTAGGGAATCTCAGTCAGAATATGCAAGTCCCATAATCCTAGTAAAAAAGAAAGATGGTTCCGATCGAATGTGTGTGGACTTTCGCGCCCTTAATAGGATAACTATTAAAGATAGATACCCTCTTCCCCTAATAGATGACCAAATAGACAGACTGGGTGGCTACAAATATTTCACTAGTCTAGACATGGCTACAGGTTTCTATCAAATTAAAATTGATAGAAACTGTTCGCATTACACTGGATTCGTCACGCCGGAGGGTCATTACGAATTCCTTAAAATGCCCTTCGGCCTAACTAATTCGCCAATAGTTTACCAGCGAATAATCAATAAAACTCTGAGGAGTCTCCTTGATGCGGGGCGGGTGCTTGTCTACATAGATGACGTGCTCCTTATGAGCTCCACTATACTCGAAGGGATAACCCTGCTTCACGAAGTTTTGCACATTTTAACCACAGCTGGTTTCTCAATTAATTTAAAAAAATGTTCGTTCCTTAAAACCGAAATTGAGTACTTAGGACGAGTAATAAGCAAGAGTCAGGTAAGACCGAGCCCCCGTAAAGTTGAAGCACTTAAAGTATCCCCTGTTCCGCAGAACGTTAAACAAGTCAGACAATTCTTAGGTCTTGCCGGGTATTTCCGCAAATATATTAAAGATTACGCAACCAAAACGGCATGTTTGTCACGACTAACAAAAAAAGGTATAACTTTTAATTGGGGTTTAGAACAAGAAAATATGCGCAAGGAAATTATTAAGACGTTAACTAGCAAACCAGTTCTGACTATTTTTGACCGTAATTACCAAACAGAAGTACATACAGATGCAAGTAGTGCTGGGTACGGTGGTATCTTATTACAAATTCATCCAGATGGCAGTAGACATGTAGTCGAATATTTTAGCAAGGTCACACAAAACGCCGAAGTTAGATACCATTCTTACGAACTGGAAACCTTAGCAGTCGTCAAAACGTTACAGCATTTTCGGCATTATCTGATCGGTCTCCAATTTAAAGTAGTGACCGACTGCAACGCTTTGAAGTCAACAGAACGAAAAAAAGATTTATTGCCGCGCGTGGCTCGTTGGTGGCTATACTTGCAGGACTTTCAGTTTTCCATTGAGTACAGGCAAGGAAGCAGGATGCCACATGTAGACTATTTAAGCCGCAACCCAGTACACGTCAACCAGATTTCCCGACCACGAAACTGGGCACAAATTGCTCAGTCCGCTGATAATGAGACTCAGGATCTCATGATTCAACTGCAGGAAGGTAAGCTAGATGCAGATCGGTACGTGATACGTAATGGTCTACTTTGCTACAAATATTGTCCCACGGGTGAGGAATCAAGATTCTTATGTTATATCCCCAAAGGTCATCGGCTGAGTCTACTAAGACTTTTTCATGACGAGCACCAGCACATAAGTGCTGAAAAAACCCTCGATCTTATACACAAACACTTCTGGTTCCCAGGTATGAGACAGTTTGTGATTAAATATATAGCTCACTGTCTGGTGTGTGTCTCGAAAAAACGGGTACCACGGCAGCCCCTACAAAGCATCACTTCATGGCAGAAGCCGTCGCTCCCTTTCGACACCATCCACATCGATGCGCTTGGCCCTTTACCACCTTCAGAGGGATACAAATTTGTACTTGTCCTTGTAGACGCTTTCACAAAATTTTGTCTACTCTATCCTATGCGACGACAAGATTCAACGGAACTTAAAAATTGTTTAGCCAATGCCGTTTCACTTTTTGGTTCTCCCAATATGTTGGTCACGGATAGAGGTCGTATGTTTGAGTCCAGAGATTTTGTAGGATGGGTTCGTGAACTGGGATCAGAAATACACTATGTCACGCCCGAGATGCACCATGCGAATGGGCAGGTTGAGAGGTATGTACGAACACTTCTTAATATGCTAAGAATTGAAGCAAGCCTGCACTCAGAATGGTCAAAGACTCTTTGGAGACTGCAGTTGATACTGAACGTGACGCGCCAGAAGAGTACACAAACATCGCCACTGAACCTATTGGTAGGAGTGGAAGGTACAACACCTCTAATTCGTTCTGTTATCCGAGATCTAGCAATCGATAACACCAGACCGAACAGGGAAGCCTGGCGGGAGTTATGTAGGACAAGAGCTTCTGATTTATTGGAAGAAAATCGTAAAAAACAGGATGGGCTTGTCAATTGTAGTAGACAGTGCCCTAAGAAATACAAGTTGAACGATCTTGCCTTCGTGATTAAATATTCTCAGTCCGCAGGTAAACTAGACCCTGGAATGAGAGGCCCATATAAAGTCACCAAGGTGTTACCTGGAGGTCGTTATGAGCTAAAACTGTTGGCTGGTGGCTACGGAAAGACGACACAAGCGGCTGCACAGTACATGGTGCCGTGGAAAGGCGAGTGGTGTCCAGAGACGTGTTTGTCGTACTTTGATGGTAAGTAAATTGCTGGATAGTGTTCAGCTTCATAGCGTTTGTCGCTAAAACCCGTAATAGCGTGTGTCGCACCACTAACGTATGACGATAGTTGGTTCGGATGGCGTTTGTCGCTAAAACCCGTAATAGCGTGTGTCGCACCACTAACGTATGACGATAGTTGGTTCGGATGGCGTTTGTCGCTAAAACCCGTAATAGCGTGTGTCGCACCACTAACGTATGACGATAGTTGGTTCGGATGGCGTTTGTCGCTAAAACCCGTAATAGCGTGTGTCGCACCACTAACGTATGACGATAGTTGGTTCGGATGGCGTTTGTCGCTAAAACCCGTAATAGCGTGTGTCGCACTACTAACGTGTGTCGATAGTAGTTCGGATGGCGTTTGTCGCTTAAACACGAAACAGCGTGTGTCGCGCCACCAGCGTTAGTCGCAAGTAGTATGGATTAGTTTTAATGTTTCTTTAGTACATATGTTGCGCCTGTTATGTCACTAAAAAGGCGTGTGTCACCAGTAAATTTTTATTAAATTTTTGAGAAACTGTATACCTATCAGTTACAGTTTTTAAGCTCATATAACTCAATGGATGTTGTGTTATTTTTCAGACAATGAGGACGATAATTTGGCTGTAGATCGATCAACCCCTACGGCCGGTCCCAGTCAAGCGCTCCCAATGCTGTTGCTTGACTCCGCCGACACCAATGTTACTGAAGCTTTTGACCCGGATTCCCATGGATGCCAACCAGCTGTCGTCGAGGACGACTCCCTGTCAGGAGAGGCCGTGTAAGAAATAAAGAAGAGTCCTTGAAAGAGGACTATAAAATGATGGACACGCCCTTGGCTCGTTCACTTGCTCGTCAGCTGTCACTCGGTGCGGAATTAGTCATAGGCGTTACGGTGTTGTGATTTAGTAATTAGGTTTCGTTTTTACATTATAATTTTCTTGTAAGTTCATAAGTTCTTAAGTTTAGGGTGCGCAAAACTCATGTAAGTTGTTTGATTTAATGATATATAAGATTGGTTGTGTTATTTTTAAATAATTAATAAAGATAGTTGTGTAATTTGTAGTTGTGTTTGTAATTTCTTGTTTTTTTATGTCTTTATCTCGTTACTAATTCTCAAAAATATTATACAAAACAAATAGTTGAACTAAGTATATATAGTGCGCGCGGAACTAGTAGGCGTTCGCCTTAGGTAGGGACAGGGGTGAGGGGGCGGGTTGCTTGCTGCTCGCAGTGTTGCCGCCGCGAAGTCCGGCTCCGTACGAGTAATAACATCAAGCGTTCGGCTAGCTAGTCACAATATGTAACAGTCATAACAGTCACAATGTGTAATTGCAAAATTCTACATTATTGCCAAGGTGATAAGGTCGTTTTTTGTATCATTCTTAATAGTCGTTATTACATTATGAGTGGCAAAAAGTGTCGTGCCAATTTAATCCGCCTAGCCTCCAATTCGCAACGCGCCATAAGGAACTTCGTTCCTAAAGTTACATATCATATCATACAAATGAAATCGTAGTTAAAAATATAATCTCCCAGGAGGTAAGCGATTGCTGACACGAGCATATCTGCTAATTAAATCCTGAAAAGCTAAAATGTGTCCAACAAAAGTATTTAAATAATAGTTCCAAAACTGGCCATAATGGCGCTAGAGTGGCAAGGGTGTGTGATATGAAGTTAGCAATAAGAGATGAAGTAAAATGAGTTGAGTTTAGTTATTTAAAATTTTTTACGACTTTGGTCGGTAGATTAAAATTAGTTAGTAAGTCGAAAATATTTATAAATATAAAACCGAAGAAGATGCTAAGATTTAATTATCCGTTTAAATTTTGCCGCTTTACACCCTTGCGTCTGTAGCGCCCCCTATTTAACGCTATTTTACGGACACTTTTCATGTATGGAGATGGTACTCCTTTACTATATTCTCCATGGTAGTAGTGAAACGGAACGTTTCTCTGAATAAATAGTTCATGACATCTCATAAAGTTATTTAAGTCAAAACGTCAAACGTGGTGGCGGCGTGTGGCCAACATGGCGAATAGTGATTTCGGTCGTTTTTAAACAGTGTATTATTAAAATATTTTTTTGTATGTTTTTAGGTTACAAAATAATGTAATATGTTTTTTGGTAATAAAACATTTATGAAGCGTTTAGGACTTAAATAAAAACAAGGTCAAGTAGCCTATAGTTCCACTTGTACTTTGTACTCATTCAATGTATGAAATTAAATATGAGTCAAGTAGCCTATTTACCCTTTTGAATTTTCAATACCAATTTAATCATAATTAAACCTCTTCTTAATTTAATGCATTTATTTAAATTTTCATTCTCGCTGTATTTGTTTTGAATAAGTCGACAATAATTTTACACTAATTATTTATTTTATTATTCAAATACAAGTTATGTAAACTACTAGATAATTAGTATGAGAAAAGTCAATTTGATAGTTACTTTTCATCTCGTATCATCTGTTGTTAACATAGACATACCATACACGTATTATAGACGTCGCATACACAAAATGTCCACCACATTATCCTACCGACTTAAGGGACAAAAACTTGAGTCCTACTCGCTATTTGTAACCATCTACTCTCACAATAACTAGAAAGTATATGTATCAAATTGCCAATGATATGTAAACGACATAAATGTGTCATTAAATAGTGAACAAAACGCCCGCCAATTATGTATTTGTATACAGATATTCATACATTTGTATACAAATTACAACTAGGTATCCAATATCCATGTTATCAGTATCCAATGGTACCTTATGTCGTTTAATAATCATTACAAACTGACTCAGTGCTTATGTGTGTATAACGCGTTTGATTAAAGAAAGGGATTAAAACAAAAGAAGTCTACTTGACTTCAATTGACGTATCGTGCGTGGACATCACTTGTCTCAAATCCCTGCTAGTAACCGCGTGATACCACATTTTACTGTTAATTTTGTATTGCGACGTCCCTACTTACTATCTTATGGTATATCGATGCTTGTTAGACTAGTTGCGCAGGCGCAGGTGTCTCGTGCTATCTCTCTCGCGAGCCTCTCCCTCGCGCACCGGATGAGGTTACCCCAAGACCCATTTCGAAAGACCAAGGCCTTGAGTCCCTGTCGTCTTCAAATCGTTTCAACCGATCCTAACTTATATTATCGATGCGAAAGTTTGTATGTATAGAATGAGACAGATATACTTTTGTTCTACTTGAAGCAACTGGATGACTTTTTTGTGACATAGGGGGCAAACAATCATACGGATCGCCTGATCGTAAGCGCTTACGGCCGATTATGTACAATATCGACAAAGTTCCCGCTCGACCAGAATTCTGAACATTTACGTAGAACGCTTCAAAATATTTAAACACAAAGGAAGCGACCGCAACGACTGCAGACGTGATTGATCTACGTATTTACACGGAATGTGGTGGGTTCGAAGCCCGGTCCGATAAATATTTTTGTAATTATTTTTATTTTTTTTTAATTTATCAGAACTACGAGCAAACCTCGGTTACCCGGGTACTTATTATTAATTGTTGGCCGCCAATTTGAAAATTTTTTTTTGAGTTTTCGTTTTTGTAAAATGAATTTAATTTTTCGTGTTCGAATGAAGAATTTTCAAAATTCATTTTGTCCCTCCGGTCATGTTCGCCCGTTCGTGCCGATGATGATGATGATCAGCGGCGGTGTGGGAACACGGTGATGACACGGAGTCGCGACGGGAACCTTTGCCATTTCAAATGCCGAAAGTTCAGTCGCCTCTCTAAAACAGACATACATACACACAAACAGACATACAAGGTACGGTAAAACCAATTACGGATATTTTGAGCGTATGATCTACTGCTTATGTAAAGACGTTTAGGCAGAAAAATTATTGTTCTAATTGAAAAAAAAAGTCTACCATTAAATGGGTGAGTTTGTGTTGAGCTCCGTAGCCTAGTGGGTAAACCGTTTGATTCGGACTCGAGAGAGTGCAGGCTCGATTCCCAGGTTGTGGCGTGTACCAATGAGACATTTTCAGATCTCAAGTACATTACACGGACGCTCCAACGATGAAGGAGAACATCGTGAGGAAGCCCGCACACGGTTGGCCTCAGACGTATTGACCAGTCATTCCTCTGGACTGACTGACTGTGCTGTGAGAATGCCGTGTGTGCTTGGGCAATCATACGACATTTAAAAACCAACTGTCTCAGGCACTACAGTATTTCAAGAGTGGTTACTTCGCTGTATAAATCATCCAACGGATGGAGAGGCCTAAGTTTTGTGTTGAGCGCAGATTCACCCATACATGAGATGATTTTTAAATTTGAGTACGAGAACTTTTTTTTGACGAAAAATATGAGCAGTAGATCATATACTTACCCAAAATTTTTGTGTTGAGTGCAGATTCACCCATACATGAAATGATTTTTTTACTTTGAGTACGAGAACTTTTTTTTGCCTAAAAATATGAGCAGTAGATCATATACTTGCCCAAAATTTTTGAGTTGAGCGCAGATTCACCCATACATGAGATGATTTTTTTACTTTGAGTACGAGAACTTTTTTTTGCCTAAAAATTTGAGCAGTAGATCATATACTTGCCCAAAATTCTTGAGTTGAGCGCAGATTCACCCATACATGACATGATTTTTTTACTTTGAGTACGAGAACTTTTTTTTGCCTAAAAATATGAGCAGTAGATCATATACTTGCCCAAAATTTTTGAGTTGAGCGCAGATTCACCCATACATGAGATGATTTTTTTACTTTGAGTACGAGAACTTTTTTTTGCCTAAAAATATGAGCAGTAGATCATATACTTGCCCAAAATTTTTAAGTTGAGCGCAGATTCACCCATACATGAGATGATTTTTTTACTTTGAGTACGAGAACTTTTTTTGCCTAAAAATATGAGCAGTAGATCATATACTTACCCAAAATTTTCGTAGTAGATATACTATACACATAAACACGCATACATACACAGATAGATACATGTAAATTATAATTACATCTTAGGATCGCACTATATGATCCGGAATCCGTTAGGCCGGGGAATAGAACTCGGCGCTAATACAATAGAGCCGAAAATCGATGGAGTGTCGAGCCAAATGGCAATGTCTTATATGACAGCTCGACACTAGACACTGCGATTTTGAACTCTCTTGTATTTGCGCAGAGTTCAATTTTCAGTGCTCTGAATTTGCCCGGGCCCGCCGGATTTCGGATCATATAGCCCCAGCCTAAGGATGGATGTTTGTTAATCATGCCAGAAGCTGTGTGGATCTGAAATGCGAGAATTTTCCTATCATCATCTACAAAAACATCCTACTATTATAAATGTGAAAGTTTGTGAGGATGGATGGATGGATTGATGTTTGTTACTCTTTCACGCAAAATCTACTAACGGATTTCGATGAAATTTGGTATAGTAGTAGGCTACTCTTTATAGCGGCAAGATACACAGTTCTACCGCGATGTGCAGAGCCTTTAGTCAAGATGTATTCGATAATTTCGACGACTTATATGTGACATGTCGCTTGCGATGCCTTATGTCAAATCCCATACATACATTTTTTTCGAACTTCGCCGTCGAAATTATCGAGTGTATATTGACTAGAGGCCCGGTGTCCTTACAAGAAGTCCACGACGACGAGGGTTCCCTCAAAACCGACCTCGGTCCGACTCGTACGAAACTCGGCCGAAGGGCTCCGGTCTTGAGCCGCAGGGCTGACCGCAAGGCCACACTTAATTTAATCACACGTAGGGACAGACCCTCCGAAGCTTTGCAAAACCAAAGCCTTAATTGTAGGTTGCAGCCACAGAGTAGAATGTATATTATATACGGTCTAGAAAAATCACTAAGAGATATTTCAGGCACACGATTTACTGCTTATGTGAAGAGGTTTATGTTAAAAATAATTGTCCCACCCGAAAAGAATATTATTTCTTTATATGAGCGAGTTCGCGTTTAGCGGAGATGATTTTTTACTTTGAGTATGGAAAAAAAATTATCTTAGCGTCTTCACACAAGCAGAGCATGTGCCCGAAGTATCCGTAATTGATTTTCGGAGACGTTATATATTTACGAACAGAGAAACAGCTTTCGTAGAACGATCCAATACGATCCAAATTTGAAAACTTTGACGTGCCCCTTCAACGGCCCACGATTTTTCCACACAATCGTGGACACGCCGTATGCTTGTAGCAGTGCAATCCAATCGAAAGCTATAACTATAGCTGTTTATCATCGATAAAAAACAGTTCATCCGTTTGAAAGCTACGATGCCACGGACAGACAGACACCTTAAACTTATAACACCCGCTCCGTTTTCGTATAGGGTTAAAAACGGCACCCTATTACTGAGTTCGCTGTATATCTGTCACCAGGCTGTATCTCATGAACCGTGATAGCTAGACAGTTGAAATTTTCACAGATGGTGTATTTCTGTTGCCGCCGCGCTGTAACAACAAACAGTGATCACAAAATAAAATAAATAAGGGGGACTCCCATACAACAAACGTGCTTTTTTTCCCTTTAAATTTAAAATTACAAACAGACACTTCAAATATTATAACCCCCGACGCAAAAATAGGGGTGTTATAAGTCTGACTGTCTGTCTCTGAGTCTGTCCGTTGCATCATTGCACCTAAACGCAAGGTCCGATTATGATGCGTTTTTAAGGGTTCAGTAATATTCAAGGAACCCTTATAGTTTCGCTCTCGGACTACGTCCGTCTGTCTGTCTGTCTGTCCGCGCTTCTATCTTCTGTAATTATGAATTTTAATGGACGAAATTTGGTACAGTTATAGATTCTGTATAGATCTCGGTTTGGGCATCATAAAATAATAATAATATTAAATTTTATACCCCCCCCATCATTTATGACTTTTTTACATACCCTGGCATTTCTAAACTATAGGAGATAGAAACTTGTAAGTTTCCATGCGGATGAGATCACGCTAAAAACTCATAAGGAAAATTAATTTGAGCGAAATCGTCTCTCAGTAACTTTTGAAAGAACCTCGGTCGCGAAGGCGGCGCGCGCGCATATAATTTTACGTTATTAGTTTTTCAAGTCCAATTGTGTGTACCTTTTTAACTAAAACTGTGTCGTGTTAAAAAGTGGACAATATACGCGTATAAACTATAATAGGTGTCGATTATTTATCCTAACACTTGTAAATTAAAAGAAAACCGTAAAGGTTCCGTAACTATTGCGAATTGATAGTTACGGAACCCTCCTTAGACATGTCCCGACATGCTCTTGGTTAGGTTTTGACGTGATAACGTCTTATAATTTGATGGAGCCGGCTGCACGCACGAAAAAACATGACTTATGCGTTACCTGTTACCTCGCTAAATATGATGCATTATCGTTACCTCAGCTAGCCGCGCATTAAGTATGTGAGCGGTGGGACGGAGAGGCGGGGGCGCTTGATGTTCTTGGCGACTCAGTTCGGCGCCGGACTTCGCGGCGGCAACACGCCTACCTAAGGCGCGGCCAATTTTCAAAGTTCCGCGGCAAAGTTCCGCGCGCACTATAAACATGACGTTGTCATGTTCAACTATCGTCAGTAAACCGACTTTACAGGCAACCGATTTTTTTAGTTATGTTTGAAAGCTGATATTTATATTTTGTATTATAGATTTCTATGCACTTAACTAACACAAACGATAGACAGTAGACCTACACCGTCGATCCATTTTTCACTTTAATAAAATATCAGGAACAGGCCATTAGTTCATAATTCGCCATTTTGTGACGTTACCGGAACCGGAAGCGGCGGGAGAAGGCTCTACAGGAGCTCATTTCCGGTTATTGATCATAATTATGCCTGCGAGGGATGGAAATAAAATATAAAATCTGTTTTATATAACAAAACAGTTAGTCTCTTTACTAGATATTGGTCGCAACTATATTGGCGCTATATCTCATATATCGCATAGGATCCGTACATTTTGCAGTGATAAAGAGTAGTCCGTCCTTCCTTCCTCCTTTCGTCCTTGACCTAGTCTACATTTGCGCCGAATTTAATCCAAATCGGCTCAGTGGTTTTCGGCGCGATGATGTTACAGACAGACAGCGACGTTCGAACGCCGAGAGCTTTTCACGCCGGGTTTCGGTAAGGCCCACAATAGCCAAGCATGATGGAGTAGGGCCTAATGTATAAATCCATTCAACCAATCAAATCATACTGGTGCAATTTGACACAAAAATAGAATAGACCACGGGAAAGCACACGCGCTACTGTTTATCGCTGAAAAATGTACGGTTTCCACGATCAATCGCATCAATCCTAGTGTCAAATACATAATTCGACCATCAAAGTAGACATAGTAAGATTTATGCAGTCACTCAAGTGAAAGTCGGCAACGCACTTGCCGTTTCTCAGTGTTGCGGGTGTCCAACGTTAGTCACTTTCATCAGGTGATCCGCCTGCTCGTTAACCATAAGAAAAGTTTCTAAAGAAATTACCGTACGTTGTAAGGTGTGATTATATGTTAATTGAGCCGGGATATAATGAAATAGGAAGTGTATTAATTGTGTGTCCAGTCCTGAGACCCGGTGGTTGCGAGCCGCAGGTCACCTATTATGGAGTCTTTTCCGTGACCATGAAATGCAAATGAATAGCTGTAGGATTAGGTAATAGCATAATAGTGAGGAACTGGGAGTGTTGAGTTCGACGCTTAGTTAGTGATCATGTTTGATGTCAGTGGCATAGCTCTGTCTTGACGCCAGTGGCTTAGAGCTTAGCCACATATTAAAGAAAGAGGAACAGATAAACGGCTGCATAGATAGCTATCGATTTCATTGCACTACTACAAGCGATGTGGTTGTGTGGAAAAATTGTGGGCCTTTGAAGGGGACGTCAAAATTTTCAAAGTAATTCGTTCTATGAAAGCTGTTACTCTGCACGTAAGTGTATATATTTTCTAATCTGTGGCTTTGCTCTCGACTCCGGAGTTCGTGGGGTCGATCTCAGCGTTATAACAACAAAAAATGTGGCTTTCACGTCTGGTTAAGACAATGCAGGCTGATCACCTGATTGTCATACGCATCTTGTGATCATGATCATGATGATCATGTGAAAAGTCGGTCCTGCGCCTGATCTCACGCCAGTTGTGTCGGTCATCCGTATCACTGGGTTACGAGAGTAAGGGGAGAGTGCATTTGTGTACTGTGCACACATTTGGGCACTATAAAAGGTCTTAGTACCGTTTGCGAGATTTTTATCTCATGAACCGTGATAGCGAGACAGTTTAAATTTTCACAGGTGATGGTGTAATACTAAAAACAATAAAATCCCTACTAATATTATAAATGTGAATGTAAGTTTGTTCGTTACGCTTTCACTCGAAAACTACTGAACGGATTGTGATGAAATTCGGTATGGTAGTAGCTTAGATTCTGGATTAAAACATAGGCTACTTTTTATCCTGGAAATGTACCCGCGGGATACTCGATAGTATATTTACGCGGGCGGAGCCGCGGGAAACAGCTAGTAGAGTATATTTAAGCTCCCATGCAACAAACGTGTTTTTGTCGTTTTGTACGGAACCCTTCGTGCGGTCCGACTCGCGCCGCCTGGCAGTTTATTTTTAATTAACACTTCAACCGTATAAACAGGGAATTATCATAATGCATAATATACCTTTTGCGTAATGAGGTGTGTCCTACATTTGCATACTCTGAGAACCCTGACTTCTTGCATTAACTTCGACGATTTTACTACGAAAAAATTGATTTGTATATCGTTCCATTCGAAAGTGTAACTGGTTTTTAATTTACATAACCATACATACAGCGCTAGATGTTGCAACTTCGCAGAAGTGCGTTTATCGCACTGCAATCGTACATTTTGCCGTTTTGCGAAGTTAGAACTGGAAGCTTAAGAAGTGTGGGGGCTTGAAAAAACGCCATGCTTCGGCACGAATGGGTCGGCTCGGTGTGTGTTGCGCCGAGTGAGTGAGGTTAGCAGAGGCCCAAGGGGGGTTCAGGATAATATACGAGTTAGATGTATTTTCTTTTTACACAAACGAATTTTTAGATAATATTGGTAAGAATTATGACATACTGTATGTTGCCCACGACATTGTGCGCGCAAACGGAAATATCGCGGAAACCGGACATTTTGCCGCGATAAAAAGTAGCCTATGTCCTTACTATATCTGTGCCAATTCCATCAAAATCAGTCCTGTAGTTTCGGAGCCTATTCAATGCAAACAAACAAAAAGAGACACATTTAAGACGAGCAATACTCTTTATAATATTACCCCCTTACTAATAAAACTATTTACGCAACGGATAACTTAAACCACGTTGCTGTCTTTGTCTGTCAAGTGACTTTTCCAACGCATCAGACAAAGACAGCAACGTTGTATAAGTTATCCGTTGTGCAAATCTTTTTATTAGTAAGGAGGTATGTATAGACTAAATCGAAATCAAATAAAATTAACTTGTGAGCTAGTGGGCGTAGTTTAGTTTACTAAATTAGATAAGTTTAGTAAGCCCACTAAACTTAGTAGTAGCGGTCAGTGCGCAGGAGATGAGAGATCGTGGGAGCTCACACAGGGTGCTGTAGAGTGTGACGGCTGGGGTTACGTCTGTATACAGGCTGATGCGGAAAGTGTTGTTATTTTTTTAAATATTTTTGTGGACTTGATAGTTGACACTGGACATCCACACTCTGCCGTGACAGATTAAAGAAAGAGAAACAGATAAACAGCTACATAGCTTTCGATGTGATTGCACTACTACAAGCACACGGCGTGTCCACGATTGTGTGGAATACTTGTGGGCCGTTGAAGGAGGGGCGTCTTAATTTTCAAATTTGGATCGTCTTGGATCGTTCAATGAAAGCTGTTTTCTGTGTTCGATGAAAAATATCGTTTCTACTCTGTGCTGCATGTGACATCGTTTGTCCCCACGAGATAGAGAGAGAGAGAGAGAGAGCAAGGGAGATAACGATATATTTAATAAAAATAAAAAACAGAGAATGTCAAATAATTACATTATTGCTCATGTATCATAACTTTGACGTGTCTGTCTGTTTGTCCGTGGCATCGTAGCTCCTTAAAGGTCCGATTAAGATGTGGTTTTTTGTCTGAATGCGGGCATTATTGAGATTGTTCTTAACTATAATTTTTCATCATCAGCTCACTCACATGACAATTAGGGGTTTTGTTAGAATAAGTTAATTGCAATCAAATTAGAAGCATTTAAAGCCTGCATAACCAAATCATAGCCCCAAATTCAGATCTGAAATACTATTTCTAGGTCCAAATGGACCTTAAATCTGAAATTCCAAGCTTTAGTCTGGATTTATCATCAGCATTACAATATGCGGTCGCGCTCATTATTCAAACTGCCGCCATTTCTACGCTTATTGCATCCCTAATGCGAATATGGAATATGAGTTTTATTTGATACTACAAATCGGTCATTAATGTTTGTTTAACCCCCGGACGAAAAACAGAGGGTTGTTATAAGTTTGGCGTGTATGTCTGTGTCTGCCCGTGGCATCGTATCTCCTAAACGGATGTTACTGATTTTGACCTACATTTATTTGTTTGAATACTGACATGATCGAAAGTGTTTTTAGCTATAATTCATCATCATCAGCTCGCTCGCTATTTGAGAATTTGGGTGTTACTTAAAATGTTTAATTTAATATGAGGGATTAGAGGAGAACTGTTGCATAGTTATAGTAATAGACATTTTGGTTGATTTTTTGAGCAAAATTTCGCACTATTATTAATGTAAGACTATTATTAATGTAATAAAGTAATTATGAATGCAGAAAAAGTAAAGAAAAATTATGATTATAATAATTGTAGAACTGTATTTGTAACACTGTATTTTTTTTATTAAATCAAAAATTTTTAAAGAAAATAATACTGGCCTGTTATGTTTCGTTTATGTATTTTCTTTTTATCAATAAATTAAGAATAACAAAGAATAATTTCTCTAAAGTATTTTTTATTTCTCATTTGAGATATTAATATTTAACAATTTCTTTATTTTAAAGTGTCTTCTTTATAATAAATTCAAATACAATAAATGTAAACATCACGACCACCTCGTCATTTAAAACAAAAAAAAATAATAATTTCTCGCACCACCCTGTACAATCTCAAGACGAACTATGAACGGAGCATTCACGCCGTGGGAACCTGGTCCCGTGGTATTACATTACTGAACTGGAGTTATCAATATTATCTTTACAATTATTGAGTCTATTCATTAAGATTTCTTTCGTTGCTCTAAGTCATCTATACTAATATTATAAAGAGAAAAAAATTGTTTGTTTGTTTGCATTGAATAGGCTCCAAAGCTACAGGATCTATTTTTATGAAACTTTGGATGTATATAGATTAGACCACGAGGAAGGACATAGGCTACTTTTTATTACGTGCGCGGGCGATTCCGCGGGCTAGAGCTAGTGTTATATAAAAGGATAAACACCGACTTGTTGACACAATATAGACGCACACTGTGGTAACCGCTAAGGGTAAAAACGTGAAATTCGGACAGTTGTATTAATTCAAAACGGACTGAGATCCCGGGCCCGCCAGACTACCCTTATATTCTTACTGATGAAAAGTATAGCATATTGTAGTGTTAGTGTGTACAAAAAACGTATGCATACCCGAGCATAAAACTTTTAAGTACAAGGCGTTAAAGTTGGGGAAAATGGTACTGACTTTATTTACTTACTGAAAAAGTATCAATATTATTTTGTTGGTTTTAGAATAACGTAATGAGCGAAACTTTGACAACGTAATTTTTTCTCTAAACTTAATATCAACAGAGACGTAAAGGTTAATAGCTTAATGGTTTTTATTTTTACGTGGATGATTTGCTCTATGTTTAATTTTAATGAAAACTTAAATATAAAAGTAAATAATCGATGTAAATTTCACTTCATAACATTTAATTTTCATTACGTTAGAATCATTTCAAAGGCTGTACAATACCACGTCCAATTACCACCGCACAAACTAGCTTGTATTTGTAGCGTATAATATATGTTCATTGCAGGGGCGTAGGGATTCCTATAAATACATTCCTATTGGCTTCACTTACCACTTACCCTTGGAAGACTTTCATCAAAATCTCTACTTATTATACAGACAAGGGCTTCCCTGTGAAAAACTAGATTATAAGAACAGTCTGGCGGGCTTGGGATCTTAGTCTATAACGTAAACATAGGAAATATATACATAACTACTAACGGACAAAATTAATAACGTATCTATAATCTATATATATCTTAGATTAACTTCAACTAATATATATATAGATAGATACTCAAATAAAAATCGGTTGCCTGTAAAGTCGGTTTACTGACGATAGTTGAACGTGACAACGTCATGCTTAGCGAGAACTAGCCAGAACTGTCAACGCGTGTTGCCGCCGCGAAGTCCGGCGCCAAACTGAGTAATAACATCAAGCGCCCCCGCCTGTCTGTCCCACCGCTCACATACCTAAGGCGCGGCCAGCTAGTTCCGCGCGCACTATAACGAGGTAACGCAGCATGAGTCATGTTTAGCGAGGTAACGCATGAGTCATGTTTTTTCGTACGTGCAGCCGGCTCCATCGCATTATAAGACGTTATCACGTCAAAAATTTTTGTCAATTCACTTTTTGTCAATGACTTGACGTCAATTTACGATTGACGTGAGGTCAATACTTGGATCGTTGAAATGTATTGTAATGTTGATCTTAGATAACTGAAATGAAAATAAGGGATGACTTTTCAATCGTCAGATAACTTTCAACTGAGAAATAAATATGTGACTTTGACAGATTTTGTATGAAAAATTGAGATTGATTATTAATTTCGCGCGTAAGTAAATACTTATATATTTTTCAATTTTCAATTACGTATATACATTTACGTTAAATAGGCAATGGCATTACTGCTGACGTGCTATTAACTTCCCCTGGTACCGGACATAGGCACTTAATAACCGCGAAACAAGAAAACATTTTAACGCCTGCATGGGCCAGTGGCTCGCTTAAGTTGGCAAGAGATGCAGGTGGTGTAGTGTTCAAATTTAATTCTATCCTCTTGTACAAATAAAAACAATAGTATTTACACTGTAATGCTCCCGACCTACAATCATCATAAACTTTAAACGAGCAAATCTTCTATATATATAATCGGAATCTCGGAAACGGCTACAAGTATTACTATGAAATTTAGAATGCAGGGAGTTTTGGGGGGGAATAATCGATCAAAATAGGTCCCTGGGACACTGCACTACAGTTCTCCTAAATCTTCGAGAAATAAAATGTTCGCACATTAGTTGGTCAAATTTAATATTTTTTTACGTTTAGATTAAATTGATTCTGAACAGAGTTTATTAATTATGATGATGATGATGATAATGCTTTTCAAACTGTACCCTAAATTCCACACAAACAATGCTTTAAACACCGAAATTTTATAATTTCCAACAAAAATCTTCAAGTCACGATTCCACCCTCTACAATGACATATGGTTTTTTAAAAACATTAAATTGACAGGCCCCATAAAATTGCTGGCAAATAAAAAAAACATACAACTTCCATTGCTCGTTTTGTATAAGATTTCATATAGCGTTTGGGTGAAAACCCGCATTGGATAACGTGGTGATTGTGCTTTGTGAGCGCAGGAGTGAGTCTTTAGATCGAACTTTCAAGACAGGTGGCGTCTGTGTTGCGAGCAAAAAAAGTGGGCTAAAGGCAAAAACAAAATTGTATTACTTTTTCTTATGCATCGTGATATACAATTTTTGATATATATTTTTTTTAATTTCTGAGTTCCATTCAATACTATTCTCAGAGTAAAAAAGTAAATGAATCAATCTACGATAATCCTATATTACAGTCATTACAAAAATATTTTTCCTATTGGAATCTAAGCAAAAAGACGACTGATGGAACTAAAAATATTTATGCTTGTTATAGAATGGGAAAATTCTAAAAATAATTGCACACATTGAACAATATTTTTATAACTGTTTCAAATTTTTCTCAGGATTATTATGAATCACAGCGATGAGACAAAAACAAAATGCTATAACTTATGACAATGTAACGTAAAAATTACAAAATATGTAACATTACTTTTATACAATAGAATTTTATTTATTGTATCAAATCAGTATCGCTTTTTCAACACACAAAATTTACAAATTCTGTAAGCGATTAGGTTCACTTACGCCAATATACTTACCTAATTCATGTGACGTGTTACGTCGCCACTGCACTCATATACCGTATGAATATGTAATTACAAAATATTAAAACATTAACTAAAAACGATTTTATAAAGATACCGACGCAGATTTAGTGCCCGCTAGTGTACATTGTGCGCACCTGCCGCGAGCGGTAGGGTCCTGTCTTGATCCATTGTTTTTTTAAACGGCGGTTACGGAAACCGCAGTTAATTGGCATCATCATCATCGTTGTAGGTGCCGTCATCATTGATGCTGTCATCATGTGGTCATTCTGACACAGTAATAGTAGTCATAAAATAGGGAACATGCGTTTGTTTTTAATGAGCAAAATTCTTATGTTTTGCGAAATGTAACATTAATATGGACCGAAAAATGCACAGTAATCAGTTGCTAAATAAAAAAATTACGGGACCAAAAATAAACAACGTTTTTTTTGCTATGATTGAAAAACGAAAATCACTGTTCAAATTCTTATGTTTTTTTTGTGACATATCGAATTTATATTTGAATACGCGCCAAGCTTTCATTAGGTATTGTATATAAGATAATGATGATGATTACTGTAAGTTACATAATGGCATATGCTTGCAGTTCTTTATAGCAATGTCGAAATTTTCAAACGCGTATCTTTAAAGACTGAGGAGTTCTGTTCAGTGCTTTTGGATCCAGGGTATACCTTGGTGCAGAATCTTACTTTTTGGTAGCATATGCTTGGGTTACTTCAGAAAAAGTCAAAATCACTATGTGTCCATATAAATTTAAAGTTAGTTTAGAACCAGGAGACGGACATAGGATACTTATGTGACCTGCCGAGTCTGGCTGTCTGTATGTTCGCGATAATCTCAAAATCTACTAAAAGGATTTTCATGCCGCTTATATTTACTGATAGAGTGGTTCCTTAGGAAGGTTTAGGTCGATATTAATTTGTTAAGATTTTGTGGAAATTGTTTGATTTATGACGATTTAATTATCCTTATGTAGGAGATTATATCTTAGAGATATTTTAAAATTCAAAAGTACGTGTAAATATTTATTATAAAGTATATATTTTTACTCTGTGCTATTACTATATTGCAGGTAAATTTGCTAAAGAAGTTTTTTGCGACGAACACTCTCCCACAAGGGCGAAGCTGCAGGCAAAAGCTAGTTAATATAGCTCCGATTTCGGTGACGGTGGCCGCGGTTTTATTGAAACCAGGCCAGTTGCACAGGAGTTATTTTATGGTGCCCAAGTGTGTGCGCAGTACACAAGAGCACTCTCTCTTCCTTTATCATAACCCAGTGGGTCGGATAACCGACACGACTGGCGAGAGATCAGGCGCAGGTCCGACTTTTTACATGCCCATCCGACGCATGGATCATCTTTCTTGTCAGACACTCAGGCGATCAGCCTTCATAGTCCTAACGAAACTTGGAAACAACATTTTTTGTTGTTCCAATGCGGGAATCGAACCCACGACCTCTGAGTCGAGAGCTAAGCTCTAAACCACTGGAAAGTTGCTAGTTAATAATAATGTTGTAGAAAATTATAGGCAAAATAGCTGGCGGAAGTTTGAACTGACCATTTCAATTCATTACCTACTATCTTCTGCCCGCGGCTCCGCTCGCGAACATACAGCATCCCACAGGAACCGTACATTTACCGTGATAAAAAGTAGCCTATGTCCTTCCCCGTGGTCTACTGTATATCTGTGCCAAATTTCATGATGATCGGTTCAGTAGATTTCACGTGAAAGCGTAACAAACAAACAAATTTACATTCATAATATTAGTAAGGACTATCTTTAACCGCGGCTCCGCCCGCGTAAATACCCCACGGGAACACTGTACCAGAACAAACAAATTTCATCAAAATCCGTTCAGTCGTTTTTACGTGAAAGAGTAACAGACATCCATCCGTCCATTCATCCATCCATTCACACTTTCACATTTATGTAGTGGTACTATTGTACATTTTTTCAACCACCGTTCTAAAATGCGTTTGTCATTCAATAATTAATATTACGTCACCAGTGTTTTGATACCCTGACTACAGTAGTATATGAATGGGAATTTAGTGGGAATTAGGGAATTCCCGGAGGAACTATTAGCACAGGGGCGACACTCTGTACAAATGACAGCTCGAGCACCGGCGAACGTCAGCCATGTTGACGTAAGCCTAAGGTTGGCACCGAAATATTTTTAAACGTCGCGTCAGACAAATCTATCATAAGTATTAAGAAATGGTACTATCAATGATGTCAAAGCACGAAACGAAGGGCCAACCCCGTGAACGAAAGTCCTGGCTGGAAAACTCCCGCCCCGCCAGCCTCCGCATTCGCCCAGCCGCGCACACACAGCCGCGAGCTGTCACTCGTGTATATCGGTGGAATGACGATTCATTACGTTAGTAGTATAATATATTCTCTGCAATTGGGGAACCGGCACTCGGTTATTTATTATTATTAGCTCAAATGGTTTTCGTTTGAATTAAAAGCCCCAGCCTAATACTGCAGGCTGCAGATTTCCCAATCTTTTAGAGTAGGGGAGCCCAGGAATGTGAATGTGTAAAACTCAAGCGTCGTGTAGACTGTAGATCTAGTAGGTTTTTTTTAGATTAGGTGTTGGGAAGAAAATATGACGCTGAAAGTTTTTATTTTAGTGGTGGGATGAGCGGGTAACAGCCTTTTTAAGTTCGAAAAAAGAAAATGTCATAAAAAAGTAGCTGTAATAGGTAATTTATCTTCTGATTTTAGACAAGCCGAACTATATATACCATTAAGCTGAATCCAATATAAATTTCTGAGAAGCTAATTTAAGTTTGGTGATACATTAAAAAAAAAGTGTGTGTGTCAGCTCCGACGCAGTTTACTCTAAAAAGTAACATTAGAGACATGTAGGATACCTATATTATCTTAATCTGGCTCGAGTTACTACGAAAATCCCCTCTTGGGCTCCCCTACTATTAGTATAGTTACCAACAAACCCGGTGTAGGTACCATATGTCGACGTTTTTTACCATGGCAATAAGGTTTAAAATGCGTAACGGCCGTTGGATGCCAAGCAACAGCATCGAAATTGCATAACAGTTCATTTGCTGTAACTTTTCAGTGGCGACGCATCACTCGCCAGTCGCCACGCTAAGAGATGAACAGTACCAGTGCACACACATAAGGGTCACTTCACACCGCGACGACACGCGACGCTACGCGGCGCTGCCTTTTTTAAATAGCTATTCAAAACTGAGTCTTATTCACAACGCAAAAGGACACACGTTTCACATGACATTAGTCATACACTGCACATGCGCGGTGCAATGAAACGTATATCTTCTTGTGTATTGGATTAAGTTCAATTTTGAATATCTTGAAAATGCAGCGCCATGACACGTATCGTTTCGTTTCGATGTGAATTGACCATCAGGATATAAAAACTTCAAAATAATCAACAGTCTTATCATAACCGTCCAGATTCGAGACATCGTGTGGTTAGACTGGTCTAGACTACATAATGAGTTTGTCGGTGGAACACAATAAATTATGTATGTATGTATGTATGTATGTATTTTGTATGGCTGTCGTGAAAATGGTTAGTTAAGGTTTTACGATTGATTCTAGTTTGTAATAAAACAAAGATTTGAGATAACCGTTCATGTTTACAAAATGAGAAAGTCAGTATTCATAATAGAGTTATAAATATATATATCAGTTTGTGTGCCTTCTCTCCATAAACTCGGAAACGGCTGGACCGATTTGAATAATTTCGGTCTTGAAATGATTGTGGGAGTTCATGGGGGGTTTAAGCGGTGAGAAATGTTGGAGAAATGACGAGGCGTGTCGAGTCAAAAACTGTCCCCACATAAATGCCCCCACTGTTGGGGTTGGTTGGGGCCATTATGACGTTTGAGGTATGGTGAAATCAAGATGGCATATCGAGGCAAACACTGTCCCCACTTGAAGGACAAGCAAATAAGAAGCATCGTAATTGCATAACATTTCATTTGCTGTAACAGTGCTGTGGCGACGCATCACTCGCCAGTCGCGACGCTAAGAGTTGAACGGTGCAAGTGCACTTAATGGTCACTTCACACCGCGACGACACCGCCCGACCTTAGTCGGGAAAAACACTGGGAACGACGATTGAACTCTCCCACGCTAACTGTCCACTGTGGTGTCTGTGGTCAGTTTGTCGTTTTGCTGTCATATTAACTGTCGCTTGTCAGTTGTCACATTGAGGTCACATGTTGTGTGATATTAATTAAAGTGTTCAGTTTACCCGTGGACACAATTAGCTCAGCTCTTTTAAATTATTTATTAAAACTCGCGAAATCATCTCCTCATAATATTATATTCTCTCAGACTCTACTCTACATCTCGGAAAATATATTTGTGTCGTGATAACGTCTTATAATTCGATGGAGCCGGCTGCACGCACGATAAAACATGACTCATGCGTTACCAAGTACTGTTTCCAATTACCGTTACTTGTTACCGTTACCAAGTTACTTTGTAGTTTGGTTTATTTAAAAAAAAAAGCCGTGCGGTGGTCGTGGGACACCGGATAGGAACGAAGTTCCTTATTATAAAAATATTAATTTCAAGTTCTATTCGAGGTATAAAGAAAATAATAAACACTATACATAAAAATCTTACGTTACGGACGTTTTCTCCCGGCTGGCCGGCTTTCCCCTCCGCATCGCCCCATAAGGAGCTTCGTTACAAAACGGCCGGCCCGTGTAGGTGTAGGTGTGCGTGTGGGTGTAGGTGTAGGTGTAGGTGTGGGTGTAGGTGTAGGTGTAGGTGTAGGTGTAGTTTTTTGTTTATTCCAGTTCATAATTAAGACAGAACGTGTGTCGGTACTCGGGACAGCTGATCCTACTACTATGGTAAATGTGAAAGTTGGTGAGGATGGATGTTTGTTACTCTTTCACGCAAAAAAGGTGACAGTTGAAGCGGTCGCCGTTGCCGAAAACGGCCGAAGAGCATCGTTCACTAAACGGACTTTGATGAAATTTTCCGAAAAAGGTACAGTGTTCCCGTGGGATACTGTACATACGCGTGCGGAGCCGCGGGCAAAAGCTACTTTACTATACGCGCTAAACAAAATTTATTCATCCCGCCCGAACCTTGCATCTTCCAGTACAAAATCAAAATTAAAAAAAATTATTAGCCCCTGTGCCATAACTTTCATTCGTTCGGCAGTTTTTGCGTGAAAGAATGACACGTGAATCATCAGGTGATTCGTCGGCTTGTTTGTCGGTGTTATTATAAAAAGATACGTAGACCTGTTAAATACAAAAAAGGTTTTATTTAAACAATTATTTATTATTATTATAGACGACCTCTGTCGCTCAGTGGTTAGCGCGTTGGCGCTCAAGCCGGAGGTCGCGGGTTCGAATCCCGCCAAGGAACAAAAAAGTTTTCAGTGTTCCTGGGTCATGAATGTGTATTAAATATGTATGTATGTATAGTATAAAACTATTAAATATATTTCCGTCGTCTCGGCCTTTAGTCAGGATTCATTCGATAATTTCGACGGCAAACTTCGTTATCAAAAAGTTTGGGATTTGACATAAGGCATCGCTAAGTGTCATGTCGCTTGCGATGCCTTATGTCAAATCACAAATATTAGGTTTTCGAACTTCGCCGTCGGAATTATCGAATGTATCTTGACTAAAGGCACTGATATCCGTAACACAAGTTCTTCGAGAACTTACCACGGGACCAGGTTGACGTGGTGTGAAGGCGTCCATAGATATTATTATATATATATATATATATATATATATATATATATATATATATATATATATATATATATATATATATATATATATATATATATATATATATATATATATATATCTGCCGTCGGAAGTTTTGCCGGGGAATTCAATGTGTGACGTTGTTGTTTTGGTATTTCCTCCATAAATTTGTGTTATTTTTTTACCACTTTACAGAATCGACTGACTTGACTGCACTGAATATTTATTTGGACTTTGACTAGACTTTAAAATTGATGATTTAGAAATTCGGTGTTGAAAAACTGAAACGAGAATTCTATTTCCTGCCTTTTTAACTTGACACTGGCACAATAGTTTTAAGCCGTAACGCCATCAATAAATAAATAAAACAGAATATCTTCCGTCGTGCAACAATACTTAGGCTGGGGCTATATGCTCCGGAATCCGGAACACCAGTGAAAAGAAAAACACCAAAAATTTCAGAAAACTGAAAATAGAACTCTGTTTTACTACAATAGAGTTGAAAATCGAAGTGTCAAGTGTCGAGCTGTCATATATGACATTGACATTTGACTCGAGACTCATATGTAAATTTTCAACTCTATTTTATCAGCGCAGAGTTCTATTTTCAATCGACTCTGTGGTGTCAGTCCGATTGGCAGTTTGGTACGCGTAAGTCACAGATGTTTATAAAAAGAGCGCGTATGTATAATTTATGCTTTTTGCCTTTTTCGTAAATGGAATAACGAGTAGATAATATAATGTCATAAAGTGTACTGAATTGTTCATTCTCTAGGCCCCGGCTTAGTCGTTCCTTTTATTTCTTTCGGGGATAATTTTATGAGCGTGGACAATGGACATAAAGTGGTTAATAAGAATATATTGATAAGCTGTAACCGCGACTTCGTTCGCGTTGAGGTAGCATTCCGATGTACGCGACCGGGTCACGCCACCGGGTCACGCGACCAGGTCGCGCGACCGGTGTGCGTGGTCAGAGGACCGGCCACAAAGGGCCACACTCATTGGGAGACATTTAAACGCTTAGTCCTACCGAGTTCCGACAGTAATCCTACTTATATTATAAATGTGAAAGTTTGTGAGGTTGGATGGATGGATGGATGGATTTACGGATATACGAATGGATGTTTATTACTCTTTCACACAAAAACTACTGAACGGATTATAATAAAATTTGGTACGGTAATAGCTTAGGCTCTGGAGTGGATTAAAACTTTGTACCCTGAAAAAGTACAGTATTCCCGAAGGATACTGTATTTACGCGGGCGGAGCCGTGGGCAACAGCCAGTATATCATAAGTCTATAACGTAATAATTACTGTTTATCGATTACTGTATACAGTACATCCGTGCCCAATTACACTGGTCCTGAGGGAACCGCATTAATGCGGTTATTAATCTAAATAATAACCGGTTTTAGTCAGTTCGTACTAGTTACAGGTGGCTTAGGGTGATTGATCCATTGGTTGTTGTTCTAGGTTACTCTTTTCCTTTTAAATAAAATTTCGAAGTTCGACTAAATTAAGTATAATTGTGTTTCTCTATTACATAAATAAATGATATTTAATGTTAAATCATTATCATGAGGAATAGAGAAAAGGAGCATCATATCTCTAGGAAAGAAAAGCTGAAATAAGTCCTACAAAAGTAATTAAATAATAGTTTCAAAACTTGCCACAGTGGCGCTAGAGTCAGAAGGGTGTGTGATATGAAGTTAGCAATAAGAGTGAAGTTAGGAGTGAAGAGAGTTGGTTTTAGTTATTTATTTTTTTATAACGACTTCAGTAGTTACTTGAGAATATCATGAACATTCTAATTAGGTACTCGCGTAGTCAAAAATATTTTTATAAATCTTATGTTATATAAGATGATGCTAAGATTTAATTCTCCGTTTAAATTTTGCCGCTTTACACCCTTGCATCAGTAGCGTTCTTATTAACCACACCAAAGATTTCAAAACTAAAAATAGGCTACATACATTTGACAGAACAATTCTTCCTACAAGAAAAAATACGCCATCTTGATTTCACCATACCTCAAATGTCAAAATGGCCGCAAACAACTCCAAAAAGTGGAGTCATTTAAGTGGTTTTTATTTTTGCGTCGACACGTCTCGTCTATAATTTATATACGTCTTTGAACGACCCCCTATTTGACGCTTTTTCATGGACACTATTTCATATATGGAGAACTAGCTGTTTACCGCGGGAATAAGGCACTTTTCCGGGAAAAAATGTAGCCTAAGTTTTAATCTAGAGCCTAAACTACTAACATAGCAAATTTCATCAAAATCCCTTCAGTAGTTATTGCGTTACAGAGTAAAAAACATCTATCCATCCATCCATCCTCACAAACTATCACATTTGTAATAGTAGTAGGTTGGTAGGATATATTATATGATGTCCTACCATGATACAAAGCTGATCGATTACACCTGCACCTGCGGCTATCGACCCGTTGGCGCTTTTTACAACCGGTTGTAGTGACGCGCGGACGACGCGACGACGGTATGCGACATGACCAAGTTAAGGTAGCCTTCCGATGCACGCGCGAGACAGAAACAGGGTCGCGGAGCCACTGCTTAGTATGAATGTGTAGAGCACATAACAATCCCCGCGACCCGCGTCGCGCGACCGGTGAGCGTTCGCTGGTCGCAGTCGCAGGTCGCGGTCTCAATGATCGGAAGGCTATTTTTTTTTTGACAGATGTAGAAGTGAAATTCGAATAGCTCATAACTGTAATTGAAGCTATTGCTTTGTTCGCGGCTTTATTCGCGTAAAAAAAATCATAACCTAATTTAATAGATACTATAGCGTACCCTGTGGTCGAAATTTTTAAGTTTGAACTTTACGAAGGTTCTTTTGCCTCTTAGATAGAAAAATAGAAAATGTAAATGTTGTGACAGAATGACAAACGTCAACGTGTAACAGAATTGTATCTGTCAAACGCACGGTGGTGCGTTTTTGTTATTTTTAATGTATTTTTAAAATTATTTCGTTCATAAGAACTGGTGAAGACGTTAAACTGTCTTGCGTTGGAAAAGCATTAAAAGCTACATACAAACATCCTATTTTAATTACAATGTGAGCGAGCGGAGCGAGCGAAGAATTTTTGTCTATTTTACAGGTTAAACTTTAAACCCCGAAAGACTGTATTTGGGACACTTGGGAAAACACAATGAAATCAACAGTCTCAAACAGAACGGTACAAAATAATATAGTACATATTATGTTGTTTATATTTATTGCATCTGAATTCCGAGTTATGCGTAATTGAGGCGCGAGGCCGCAGGCGGAGGTCCACGTCACATCACCCTCGCCCACGCCTTACGCCGCCTCTGGCTGCGGGGAAATGCGATTTTCTCCGCAACCAGCCAGCCAAAGTGCCTGTGAGATAGAAATGGTGCCTTATCTTCGTTTATCGATTCAGAGCGATTTCCAAACTTTTTTTATAAAATAAACAATATTTGCTTATAGTACTAAAAAGCCGCAGCTCCACATTCAAAGTGCCGCATGTGGCTCGCGATTCGCAGGTTGCCGACCCCTGACTTAAAGTAATCTAAATTGAACTATTAAATATTGAAATTGTTTAAGTGTGGAAGAAAAGCTTAGGTTATTACTTAAATTTTATGTATATTAAAATGATAATGTAACTTCCTTACATTATCATATTAATATACTTCTATTAATAAAATCGCAGACGTACTGGAGTAACCGACATAGCTCGCAGAATCAATAAGTTGAAGTGGCAATGGGCAGGCCACATCGCTCGTAGAACTGATAACCGCTGGGGAGTAAAGGTTCTAGAGTGGAGACCACGAACTGGAAAGCGCAGCGTTGGACGGCCTCCCTCTAGGTGGACCGATGACCTTATGAAGGTCGCGGGCCGCCGTTGGTTGCGGGTGGCCCGGGACCGTTCGTTGTGGAAATCTTTGGGGGAGGACTATGTCCAGCAGTGGACGTCCTATGGCTGTTAATGATGAATAAAATCTTGATACGGCTAGGGCTGTGGGTAAGAGTAAGAGAGGAGGAGCCTGCCTACCGCTGCCGTATGCGTGAGAGAAAGGGAAGCCAGACAGGCGCCGTAACGCGTTACGTAACGAAGCCGTTTACCCTCCCATAAGATGTTCTCACTTCAATATTATCATAATAATTTCCAGCAATTAAATAACTTTTAATTGGTCCATCACACCACATTGTGTAATACATCTCAGTTTTGCACATGACATATCATCAGATAAGCTGAACTTTATAGTGACATGACGTATGTTATTTCCGGAAATTTCCACGTAAAGGGAAACTTTAAGGGCCACCCGTGTCTAAACTTGTGTAAATATTAATGAAATAGGTAATTAGTTAGATAAGTAGTTAAATAGTGAAAGCATTTACTATTGTAATGTTATAATTTATATTTGTTGCATTGTTATGTATAGGTACAAATTGTTTGCATTGAATAGGTTCCGAAATTACTTAACCGATTTTGATGAAATTTGGCACAAACATAGAGTAGACTACGGGGAAGGACACACGCTACTTTTTATCGCGATGAATTGTACGGTTCCCGTGGGATTTCCTTTTGCGCGCACGAAGTCGCAGGCAACATCTATATTTTATAATGAATGGTCTGGCCCGACCTGATCGATAATTTGGTCTTATACAAAAGCGGCGAAAAATTACTTTTATCTCGTCTTTCACTAGGTGAGTATACCAGAGGCCCAAAAAAAGGTTGAAAAAATTACTGACAAGTGACAACACACTTGTAATTCCCCTGGCGTTGCGAGTGTCTATGGAGTGCCAATAGATTTCGCTTTTCATGTGCATGTTTCCTGTGTGTACGACCTTATTGAAAAAATAACCAGCCAAGCACGAGCTGGACACGTTATAATCCCTTAAATATTATTTTTTTTATTTTGTTAGTATTTGTTTCTATAGCGACAACAACAACAACAACATCATCTGTAAAAAAATATATTAAATGTAGTATGTACAATATGTATGTATGTATGTCTATTATTGACAATCAATAATAGATTTAAATAATTTGTATGTACAATGAAATAATATTTTTCATACCCACTGCACATCTATGGAGAGCCACCCCTAAAATATAAAATTTATAACTATATCAAATTTAATTATAAATCAAATATAAATCCATTTTTGTAAATTACAAAAAAATTCAAACAATTTGAATAGAGCGATATATCGGCCTGTGACGTCACGATGAGCTACCGCCTACATTTGTCACTAAGCAATTTATGGCTGTAGCAGATTGTGACGTCACATGTCGTTTTGCGAGAAAAAGACGAGCAACATATTTATTTCTTTGCTTATAATTTTAAAACGCGTCAGCCTCAAAAACATTTTCTTTTAGATTTATGTGTCTCTGTTCAACAATTTTAAATTTGTGATTATGTGATGTTCGACACTAGGTAACATCCGTATTACATTACTAAATGCGGCCCGCGGCTCCGCCCGCGTAAATACAATATCCCACGGGCACACTGTACCTTTTCCAGGATAAAAAGTATCCTGTGTTTTAATCCAGAGCTTAAACTACTACCATACCAAATTTCATCGAAATCCGTTCTGTAGTTTTCGCGTGACATTAACGAGTAACAAACATCCATCCATCCTTACAAACTTTCACATTTTAGTAGTAGGATTCTTTGGTTCCATCTCTCGTGTCCCCGTCCTCGTCTCAACCGGACGCGGCGCGGGGCGCGGGGGTTCGCAGGTGCGGGGGGGCAGTTTTTACGTTAGCGGTCATCTTGTGCCGTGTGAATATTCATTCATGAATGTAGAATATATAACATGCGGTATATTATCGTTACGAGAACAGTGAAACACCGGCGTGCTAGTGTGCATCAGACTTGCGTACGAAGGGCTCCGTGCAAAACTGCAAAAAAAATCACGTTTGATGCACTGGAGCTTTTTAGTTTTTGTTGTTAAAGCGGCAACAGAAATACATCATCTGTGAAAATTTCAACTGTCTAACTATCACGGTTCTTGCATGAGGTACAGTGGTGGTGGTACCTGGTGACAGATAGCACAGTGGAGTCATAGTTATAGGGTATATAGTATATATCCCTATATAGTATATAAGGTTGACTGAGTTTTGGAATCAAAAAAGGATTAACTTTAATTTAAATAAAAAAAGAAACTATAACCCGACTACGTAAATAATTAATTATCTAATATTATTCCTCTTTACCATTTTATGCTATTTATTAATCTTATTTTTCTCTTCTTTTATTGTAATTTATATAATAACTTGTAGTGTATGTTCCAATTTGTCAAATAAACGTTTGTTATTTATGTAAATTAATAGAATTAGGTATGGCAGTAGTTTAGACTCAGGATGAACGCGTAGGCCGCTTTTTATCGCAGCAACATGTACGGCTCCCGCGGGATTTCTTTTTGCGTGGTGGATGTCGCGGGCAGCATCTATATATGGCTTTGGACTTTGTACATAGCACATTGTCTTAACAAAATGAGGTTATGATATTGAGAAATACATTTATGTCAAGAGTGTGCAGAGTGCAGACATCTATGCTCGTCTGTCATTCATTAAATTTAAATTAATAAATTAAATTAAATTAAATTAATTTTTTTTTTAAATTAAATACCGTTTATTTCAGGCCCATATTATATATACCTTATAGACAAACATACATAATATATAATAAACTAACACTAACATTAAACACGTATTGTGTGCGTCGTGGGGCGCGAAGTGTTCGGGAGTCGTCCTCTAAATCTTCTGTAGACGACTCCGATCGGCCAGAACTCCTCCTTCTCGAAGGTCGGTAAGTGATGGGTTGGAACTCTCACCACAAAAGAACTAAAGTTCACTTTATGACGAGATTCCAAACGCTCGACCCTCAAGTTGGAATTTATAATAAATATTAAATAAATAAGACATACTGCACTTATTTTACCAAAGAGAAAATCCAATCTGTCTATATAAGCAACAAATTCTATAGATTTTCTCTTCTAAACCCATTTATTAAATTTTCTATACGCCCAATAAAAATATCGCTTTTCCCATTGTGTTGTAAATTAATAAGCGGAACAGGAAGTCGCCGGTTTCCCGCCGAAACGTGTGTGATTTTTTCCCGCCAACCCACCTTCCTGTGACGTCACATCCTGTATGTTTATTGGCAAAATTATAATACGGTTTCTTTCTATAAGAATTATTGAATTGGATAAATTTTATTTTTGTGTTTCTATGGGTAATACTGACGTATAACCACAATAATCATTATAGTGGCTGGTTTCTTCGTAAGATGTTATCCTACTATGATATTATATATGTGAAAGTATGTGAGGATGTATGCAGTAGTTAGAGCTCTGGATTAACACATAGGCTACTTTTCTATCCCGAAAAAGTACAGTGCTACCGTGGGATACTGTATTTGCACGGGCGGAGCCAAAAAAAGCTAGTCGTCGATAAATGGCGATTTCATACAGGGTGTTTGGTAGAATGTAGTCAATCCGTGAAATATACATCGGGTGGGTGATGACAAACCATTTGACGATTTAGTTAATTATACTTCTGTTGTTACGAGGAAATTAAAACATTGACGATTGCATCCGTTTTCGGTGTTTTATTTTAACCCAAACAGGTCTCAAGTGGAGTCTGCCAATTAAATACTGCAATACAGTTGTAATGATGTGATGTCACAATCCAGTCCCGATATGTTAAAACTGCAAAATGGTATTCTCATAAACGTCAAACCAACGTCAAACCCGTCAGTCGAAAGTCAGAAGTCAAAACAAATCAGTTTATGATAACAAGACGATTCATTTATAATGGGATATAATTGATCTTGCGAACAAAAATTAAGTTGGCGACTGCACATGACATACTGTATTACTGAATTTGGCAGCTAAGTAATATGTTGGCGATTAAATTACTAAACTGGCGAAATGACCAGGTGACAAATAAAAAAAATACAAAAATCGGCAGATAAAAGTGGCGAAATTTAATCCAAATTGGCACCGAAATTTATAAGTTGGCGACTTAATTTCCGAGTTGGTGACTATTATACGATGCAAGCAGCTATAAAATCAGATTGGGTTGATAAATTAATGGCTGCTAAAAATTCAATTTGCAGGCTACGGAAAATAGCATTTTTGGATACTATTGGAGTTTGTTTTCCTTTGGTATGGGTGTCGTTTTCAAGGTTTTTGGGGGAGCAGAATAATATGAAAATTAAATCCATTTTGGATTCCAAAAGGACGTACATTTTTTTTCATTAAAATGAATATGGGTGTCCTTTGCTTGTCCTTATAAAATTGTAAAAATGGACAATTTCCATTCTTCGTAAAAATGACATGAGTACTAATGACACATGCACATGACATGCTGCTGATTAGGATTGATGATTAATTACACAGTATGTTATGTAGTAGCTATGTAAGCTATATCAATTTTTAGAATTTCTAGATTTTCAAAAAAAAAACTTATCATACAGAAAATGCTTGGTTACGGGGTTACTTGGGGGGAAGGAAATTTTCATTATTTTTTCAGTAGGATTATCTGTTCTAGCAGGGGAGTGCGCTCCTTGTAGGCAGAAATGCAGTGCTTTACTTGTCATTCACAGATATTTTAATAAAACGTTCGTACGTTTTAGATACTTTAATTAATAGTAAATAAATTAAAAAAAAATATATAATAAATTAAAAACGCCTAATATTTTATAAATAGCAACTCATCTCATGCCGTTGCGTTCTGCAGGACATATCATCGCATGTATGTGTAATTTTCATACTTCGCAAACGCACACACCCATGAATATCGACATGATTATATAGCGGCAACTCCCGCGGCAGGCGATGGCTCTCGACTATCCGATCGCTTCCGAAAACCGCCGAACTGGCTTGTCGGAAATTATTCCTTGCCTATAATTCGAGTAAAAATAATAGACGGAAATCTAATAAATCGCGTCACAAAAAATGCACATTATGCATTTTTGTTTAGTAAGGTTTTATTTGTTTAAATAGAAGAAACGTTTTGTGTTTCGCGGGGGCCATAATGCATATTTCATGTGATAAGCATTGTTTACAATTTAATCGCTCCAGTTTATTTATAGTTTTCTTAGAGGATTTTTCATTTTAACATTTGAAAGTGTGTACATTTAACAGTTTATTACTGAGTTTCTATAATAATTGTAGTGATATGCTTTTACTAGTGCGTTTGTTGATTTTTTTGAAATGTTATTTGATTGTGAGGTTTGTGTTGAAAATGTGTGTTTATTAAAAATTTAAAATAACAAGTTCTAACAATTGTCATTCAGTGAAAAGATTCAAATTCTGTCTAAGGTAGGTGTGTACCCGAGTTACAACAATTAAACCAGCAAATAAATAATGTAACTCGAAAATTTCATGTTAAAGGTTATGAAACGTATAACTGGCTGTGTGGTTGTGTACACACGATTAAATTATATTGTTTTCCTTGCATATTTTTAGTAATTCTAGTACAGTGTGGACTGATTCGGGATATTCAGATTTAAATAATTTCTATTCCGCGGCCAAGAAGCATGACTATACAGAAAAACATCTGGAGGCTTGCTTAAAATTAAACACTTTTGTTAAATCTCGTATTGAAATGAGTATCTCTATAAACGAAAATTTTTTGTGACCGAGTACTTCGCCGCATACCCAGTGTCATAATCCTGTGCACGCCACTGTGTTCTAGAGAACTAATTATAGGAAAAAAATATGGCGATATAGAAAAAAAATATATATGTGGCGCGAGGTTACTAAGGGAGAGGAAATTTTATATTTTTTTCAGTAGGACGCACCATTTTTTAGTTAGAAGAATTTTAAAGAAATTAAAATATATCCGCCATTTTGATTATTTTTTGTAACTAACATCTCCTAAACCAGAAAAGGAAACCTTGATTAATTTTCTTAAAAATAAATGTCCGCTACCTTTGAAATTCAAAATGCACATCATTTTTGTATTTAGCACCCCTAAAAACCTCGAAGACGACACCTGTATCAATTTTACAGAAAAATAAATATTCACCATTTTAAAATTATTTCAAAATGAATGAATCATTGTTATCAGTAACTCCTAAAACCTAGAAAAGGACACCTTAGATATCTATTTTTTTTATGTGTATTATTTAGGTAATATGAATTTATCACTTTTGAAACATTTTGAAATTATAATTACGACATACTACCTTAAACCACCATTTTCTTTAAAAAAAAATGTTAATAATTAAAAAAAAACAACAAAAGAAAAACATAAATAAACACTGTTTCCGCCCGGGATCGAACCGGGGACCTTGTGCGTGTGAAGCACACGTGATAACCGCTACACTACGGAAACTTGAGAGTAGGCTGTGAAATTATCGACTATTATCAACAACAACAGTTTACTTCTCTTACCAATGCTACAGCTTTTACCAGCGGGTTCGCTATCTATTGCTAATCTATTGCTGCCCCGCGGTGCCCGAACAAGCAAGCTATCCATGTGTGAGAGTGGGATAGACACAACTGTAACTTGAACTGAAAATACCTATTAAAAGTACAAAAAATCAACGATTCGTAGTCCCCTGATTCCTTCTCTAAAACTTAACCGATCTAAGTAAGTTTTTCATTAAAAATCCAAAAAAGGCTTAAACTGTGCTCCTATGTTTTCATTTTTTATATAATTTAGTCCAATATGTTTTCTGGATGTTTGAAACGGCTAAAAATCTGGTCATTTTTTTTAAGTTTTTGAACGTCAATATCTCTTTTGATAATTAATTTATGAAAAAAAGGAATTCATAGGGACATGCTGATAGTATCTATAAATATTCAGGGAAAAAGTTGTTACTCCACCGGTATTATCCAGGGAGGAAACAGGGGACTCCCTTTGTATCCTTTTCCGTACATTGCGCGGCCCTTATGTTTCCTATTAAACTACTACCATACCAAATTTCGTCAAAATCTGTTCAGTATTTTTAACCCCGACGCAAAAAGAGGGGTGTTATAAGTTTGACGTGGCTGTCTGTCCGATTTAGATGCGGTTTTTTTGTGTGAAAGCTGACATGATCGAGAGTGTTCTTAGCTATAATTCATCGTCATCAGCTCGCTCACTCACTGACAATACGGGGGTTATGTAGCTGATGAGGGTTGTAACTTGTAAGCAACTTCCACTGGTCTAATCGGTTCAATATATCGTATCCTGGCACTTTAACAATATCGCCTACACTTGGCAACGTTAAGCTGATGCTGCAGCATCATCTGGAATCTGTAGGATACCCAACTCCTCACAAACTTACAGCAGAGGTGTCGTGTTTGGGATCATTTTAGTGATCTCAATAAATAGGACATATATAAATAGTTCCCATTTGCACCTGATGCTGCAGCATTACTTGGAATCTGCAGAAATCCCAACTCTTCACTAACCTATCGTAGACGTATCGTGTTTGGGCTCATTGAAAAGGCTCCAATGAATAGGATGTATATAGTCTGCACCTGATGCTGCAGCATGATACTGTAATCTCGCTTATTACATTAAAAAATGTATGCAAATTTTATTAGTGCTGGTAAAAATTTACGTGTCTCTGGTCGTATCTATAGTCCAAGGAACCTTCTACTTATGTACACACTTCGTAGACACCATTAAAAATTTTAAGTAAACACAAAAAACTAAAAAAAGTAAATAAATAAGTTTCTATAGCCTTTCAATATTTTTAAACGATCTTTTGTGTGTGCTACGCCGAGTCAGGGGACCGCATGTTTCTCTTAACTATAACGATACAGAATAAACATTTTCGCAATAAATATTTATAATGGCTAGAATTTTTAATCTAGGTTCATATATAACATATTTAAAATGACTAGTATCTGCATATTCTTTATATTCTCTATTAGCTTTACGTAACTAAATAAAAAAAACTTGAGAGGTGTCAAGGGACACCCGGATGGAACGAAGTTATAATATATATAGAATTGAAGCCTATTTTGGAAGATATATATATATATATACACAGACTGACAGACGGACAGAAAAATGTTAACAGTTAAAATTTATATTTTATTGTAACTACCGATCATACTTTCAAACGCATTAAGTGAAAATAAAAGCTGTTAATTTTAAATTACAAACAGACACTTCAATTTTGTTTATCTGTATAGATATAATATTGTACAAAACAAATAGTTGAACTAAGTAAGTATATATAGTGCGCGCGGAACTAGTTGGCCGCGCCTTAGGTAGGGACAGGGGTGAGGGGGCGGGTTGCTTGCTGCTCGCAGTGTTGCCGCCGCGAAGTCCGGCTCCGTACTGAGTAATAACATCAAGCGCTCTTCCGTCCCACCGCTCGCCTACCTAAGGCCCGGCTAGCTAGTCACAATATGTAACAGTCATAACAGTAATTGCAAAATTCTACATTATTGTCAATGTGATAAGGTCGTTTTTTGTATCATTCTTAATAGTCGTTATTACATTGTGATTTCGAGTGGCAAAAAGTGTCGTGCCTATTCAATCCGTCCAGCACCAATACAATTCGCAACGCGACATAAGGAACTTCGTTCCAAAAACATCTCCACATCGCGGTCCCCCGACTCGGCGACGCACATATTAACGCAATAAAAAAAACCTTTAAAAATATTGAAAGTGATTGAGTGATTAATTTAAGTACTTACCTTTCATATAGTTTTTGTGTCTGGAGTTATTGCGTGAAGGAGTCACAAACAATCACCTGCAATTCTAACACTTTATCTGACCATACTTTTCGGAAAAATTCTCCGAGCGCTTAAAAATGTCGAACTCATTTTTTTAACTGCCTTTGAATATTTGAAGTCCTGCACAGTTTAAAGGGATTCGGAGATAGATCTTTTATTTTGTAGTGGATTGGATACAATTCAATGGTATTAAATATCTATAGAGATACAGGTACAGTCGCGGAAATAAATGTTCAGATTCAGAGCAGATCAGTCCGATTTGTTCGCATCTTTTAGAAATAGTAATTTGAGCAATTTCCGAAGTGTATCAAAACGCTCTAAACTCTAAGAATTCAATTTCCTCGACTGTAAATTTATACAGTCGCTTTTTATCAAATGTAAAGTATCGTTAAGAAAATATAGAGAGTTTGAGGAGGCTTACAATTTTGAAGCCTCGTATCAACTCGGCAACATTTGGCGCGCAACATGTTGTCCAAGATTTTGATATGCTACTTTAAAGCCCCGTTTTCTCTAGGCAACATTTTTCGTGCGGCATGTTGCAAATCACATGTTGAAAGTGAGCGCAGATCTCTTGTTTTACAACGTTGGCTGTCTACGCATCTACTGCTAATAACGTTGGACGCCGGATGGCAACGTCGCGCGTTGTATTGCAACGCAATATGTTTAACGTCATGTGTTGCACGTCAATCGATAGCTAGTGGATACGCAGCTTAAATACTACACAGTAGGTACCTAAACGAATTTTGCTCGGGGTTCTAATAAATTAAGAAAATAGTTTAAAGAATCACAAAAGTATTTATCTGACCGGGAATCAAACCCACTACAATCCGAATTATCGAACAGAGTCATAATAATAAAGTCGAAATTATTGATATATTGTTGCGCGACGATAGAAAAAAAAAACATATAGCTTAAATAGAGCAGTTTCCCAGAGATAAGACCTAGATAGATAGGTTTTTCCCTCGAAACTCCTTGCATACTAAATTTCATGATAATACTTGCAGCCGTTTTCTAGGAACCGATTATATATACAAGACTGTCTCGTTTAAAGTATAAGATGAAGTCCGCAAACCCGCAGTAGAACAGTAAAAGTAACGTGTTAGTTATCCTCCGAAACATACGACATCTATCTCCCATAGTTTTCAACTATGATGATGAGATGATGGGATGGGATGGGAGATACATAGTTTTCAACTATGGGAGATAGATGTCGAGAGATTCGCTGATCGTGATAATGCTGATGGTGATGCTGAAGTTGTCCACTGATCCCAAAAGTGGGCTAACGTAAAGGAATTCAACTCGAGTGCGTCTGACTCCTTGTGTCAAAACAATGGGGTTCCGTACGAAATCGGTTATATTGTCCATTAGTTTCAGTCAAATGAAATGGAACAGGCCAGAGATCCGTAATGAAATAGTTAATGTCGGCACAATTCCTATTCTTGGTTTCTTAATTTAACTAAAATAAAAATGATTTTATTTCAAATTAAACAAGAATTAATTAGTATTTTGAGTTTTGATTTAAAAAAAAAATGTTAATTTAATTTTATATTTTAATAATTTATTACAAGTATGTAACTTAAACATTTTTAAATGTTAAATGTAGTATTTAAAATGACAGCCGAAGATCGTCAAGGATTTTTTTATATAGTGATAGGACAACAATTCCTGTCGTAAAATCGGAAAAAACAGTTCTAGCGTTGAAAAGGCCAAAAGTTCAAGGATAGGTATTTAAAATGTAAGTAATTATGCAAAAACCCCATTACCCTTTAGCCCGGCAATATGTAAACTGACTTGGTCATATTTAACAAACGCCTTTTAGTGTAAATCGTTAGTCTAAATATCATGCCTTCTCTTTCAGTTATTACCAAGAATGAATGAGATAAATAGACAAACAAATATCAACTTTAGCATGCGTTGTTGAAAGTTGCACTTAAGATTCCTTAACAGACAGAACCCTTTGATATTTTATATCAACACACTTGGCTATTATCTATTGCTTTAGTCAAAAATTTCAAGTCAAAGTGACTTGCAATTAAAAATCATCGTCATGATCAGCATTACATAAAATTATACAGCACTAGTTTTGGCCCGCGACTCCGCCCGCGTAAATACAGTATGTTTTAATCCAGAGCCTAAACTACTACCATACAATACATCAATCATCAAAGAGTAACCAACGAACAACCATCCATCCATTCATCTCCACAAACTTTCACATTTCGTGGTCATTTCATTGCCGAGGGCCATCAGCGACGTGGTTGTTGTGTTGGCACGATACGAAAACAAAGTTACGCGTCGAATTTTCAAATAAATGTATACAAAACATTGAATGATCTTATTAAATTGAAAACCAACAACGATCTTCGCTACATATTCCGATAAATAAGCTGAATAGCTCATCGTAAACATTACACTTGGTGACATAAAAAGTGGTTACAGAATGCACCATGCCTATGACGCAGGTGTATCGTCACCTTGGGCAGATGTCTAAAGGTCACTATGGTGTGTTATTTACATATTTTTTTTGTAGTCTATTATAGTTAAAACTACTGAATAATAGTTTGCCATCAGGTGAGAGGTTTGTTTTTCTGTAAACACTATAGTCTCAAGTTGTCTTGGGCTGATGATTTTAACATCATTAAAGTTAAGAAGGCTCCAGCCGGTACAGTTACGTATATTAACATGTTTGTTGTAGAAGAAGGCGTCTTTTCTCGCCGGGCCCCTGAAAAGGGCCTTGGGCGGTTAAACATAACCAGGGGCTATGCCCCTCTACATGTGGTCTTCTTTTTTATTTTATGAATACTGGGCGCAAGACGTCCGTTTTGTGGGAAGACCCCCCGCGACAGAACGCGGGGTAAGCCCGAAGTATCTGGGAAGAAGAGAAAGCGACGGCCGAGGGCGGCCAAGACCGGCAGTCGACTACGTGCCAATTTTTCATTTCTATGAATGTACACAATACACGTAGTCCGCTAGAAGCCGACGATTCGCGGCGCTGTATTTTGAAGATAGGCTTACAAAATTGAACTTTATTCACTACACAAAAAGATACACTTTTCATATGACATCAGTGATATATGGCATATGCGCTGTGCAGCGAGCTGCCACTTGACATTCAAACTCTTACAATAATACGTGTATCTTCTTGTGGTAATAATAAAGTTCAATTTTGAGTAGCTATCTCAATAATACAGTGCCATGTCGCATAGCGTTTCGTTTCGGTGTGAAATGCCACAAATGCCGCAGCGGATTTATTACACACACGTACATAAGCGTATAGACTTCTGGCATTTTTAAGCTATTGCATAGCTTTTATCGCGGGCTTTGAGCGCGGTGACCGAATCGAGAAATTCCGTAACGAAAGTAAACCTAAAACCCCCCACTCCGACCGGCACAGCGGTGCGGCGTTGAAAGCCGTGCGTCGTCTAACGTCGTTTCAGTTCGGCAGACTTCGGCACGGTGTTTGTTTGCGTGCGACTAGACGTATGTGTGTAGACTTACTATGCAATAGCTTTACCGCGGCAGTCCCCGAGTGCCACACGTATTTTTGTTTATTTTATTAATCTTAAAAAAAAAATGAAATGTATAAATAAAAATCGTTTTACCTAGTCATTGGCTGGGCCAAAACAATATCGTCACGTGTCACTTAGTTACAATACGAGTACATAAATCAATAATTTTATAGTATGGGTAACCGAACTATGTTCGAAGCTCTAGTGGAATTTAAAAAGAAAATAAAATCACAAAAATATTTTACCGGGATTCGAACCCACTACATTCCGAATTTCCGAACAATGCGACGCAAAATTTACGCATACGCATACCAAACTGCCAATCGAACTGACATATTTATTATTCGAGTCTAAATTATTGATATGTTGTTGCACTATGAAAGAAAAAACAAATATAATTTAAAAATGTGCAGTTTCTCAGGGAAAAGACCTAGGTATACTCCTACGAGTAACTTGTATATAACATATAGGAAACGGCTACCCATTTTATTATATAATTGTACAAGATAAGCTTAAGATGGATCTTTCAATAATCGCCATCTTAAAGGTAACGACCGCACCAGGCGGCAGCGAAGCGACACTTCACTACTTATGGAGTGATGGAGTGCAGCGTCGCGTAGTGCGTTATGTCTCATACAATTTCATATAAAGAATATTTGGCCGTGTCGGGTCTCGTAGTTCCGCTGCCGCGTAGCTATGCCTAGCGCTTCCCACCTTTTATGAGTTCTGTCAATAATTGACGTGGCCAGTCCGGAGTCGAGACGGAAAGGTGTGGTCGCAGGTGGAACTAACTTTTTCCTATGGTGCAACTTGTTGTGTGTGTGGTACAAGTTAGAGGCGACAGCGTATAGTCCGTTCCGATGAAACGTAAACAAAACTCAATATGCGCTATAATGCTACCAAATTCAATATCACTTAAGATCAGCTCACACCGAAACTAGACTTTTAAAATAGTGATTCAAAATTGAAGTCTATTCAGTACACAAGAGGATACACGTTGCATTGCAAGAGCGGCGCGGTGTCGCAAAAGAAAACACAGTACGTTTTTGGTTTCAACGTTTTCGTTCTGGAAATTTCGACCTGCAAAACAAGCCCCGTGAACGGCCGGAGACTAAAGTTGATAATGAAGAATTGAAGGCTATCGTGGAAGCGGATCCATCGCAAACCACGTCCGAGTTGCAGGCTGCGGTGTTAGTGATAAAACTGTTTTAATCCACTTGAAGCAAATTGAGAAGGTGAAAAAGCTTGACAGGTGGGTACCTCATGAATTGAGTGCAGCAAACCGACAAACGCGCGTCGACTCCTGCATTATATTACTCAACGCCCCAAACGGAAATTGACTGATAAAAAGATACTTGTGAGCGTTTGGTTGACTAGTGCCGGTGTCGTTCACTACAGCTTTCTTAAATCTGGCCAGACGATTACGGCAGATGTCTATTGCCAGCAACTAAAAATCATGATAGAAAAGCTAGCTGCTAAACAACCGTGGTTGGTCATTCGCTCTAGGCCACTGCTGCTTCAGGACAACGCTAGACCACACACTGCACAACAGACGGCTACCAAATTAGAGGAGCTTCAATTGGAATATCTAATTCTGCCATCATCAAAATCCACCGTACTCCCCGGATCTTGCTCCACCAGGTTACCATTTTTTTCGAAATTTGGATAACTTCTTGCAAGGGAAAAAATTCAACTCCGATGGGGCAGTCCAAAGCGCCTTCAAAGATTTTATTGATTCATGTCCGAATGGTTTTTTTAGTAAAGGAATCAATGAACTATCTATGAGATGGCAAAAGTGCATAGATAGCTTTGATTAAATAAATATATTATGTTTAAAAAATCGAAGTTATGTTCCTCCTTTACAAAAAGCCAATTTCATATGTTTATATATATATATATATATATATATATATATATATATATATTATTATTTAGTAATTTCAACTTTTTTTTTAAATATTGTAATGTGAACCTTTGATGTAATTAACATTAACGTTGAGATCAGGTTTAACCACACATCGGATTAAATGCGGTTTATTCAGTTGATGGATTATCAAGAAGGTTTATTTCATGTGTAAAACACGGATAATATCGTGGGTGAGGCCTCAGGGGAAAATATCAGTCGCCACTCGCTATATACTACGTTCCAATTCGATGTATGTAAACAAAACTATATGTAAACAAAACAATGAAATTCGACCAAATTAATGTGTACCATTGTATTTCCTAATTCCGCAGTGAATAAGGGTCAGTTCACACCGAAACGAGACGACACATGATGCGGCGCTGCGTTTTTAAGATAGCTATTCAAAATTAAACTTTATTCACTACACACAAAGATTAACACGTTCATTTGCAAGAGTTAGAATGTCAAACTGCATTTTCGCGGCGCCGCCGCTTCTTCTCGCCGGGCTAGTTCCCGAACCGGTGGTAGGCATCATGTAGATCGACGTTCAATATGAAAATACCTGTTTTGAATAAAATTTTTTGTCTTTTGACTTTGACTTTGACAAAGTTCCTGCTCGAGCAGTTTTTAAACATTTTCTTTGCACTAGGACGCCTCAAAATATTTAAACGGAAACGACCGCAACGACTGCGGGCGCGGTTTAACTATGTATTTACACGTGAGTATGACGTGTGGATGCGTACGTATCAACGGCGCTGATATGAGATTCTACATATGCCTGGTACAAAACTGCAACTTGTTCAATAGTATCTATGAAATTCGAATCCCAAAAAGGGAAACTAGGAGTTCATCGTATTTGTCAATATATCATTATATCGCAATAGAATATACCAAAAAAAAAAACTAAAACGATCTTCAAAAAATTGATTCAAATAAGATTAATTAAGGTTCCGATTAGCGGTCGCTACCCGCTGTCCGCTACCTCGCCTCACTTGCACACAGACAGCTGCGGATGGTACGTGCCAATCGCTGGACCAGGTAGAATGTGCTTCGGGACAAAAAAACCGGGAACAACATTTACGTACACGTTTTTGATGATATTTATAGATGTGTGTTTCAAATTATTGTGATGTTAATTGATTGTTTAAACAAATTATACAAGTAGCAAATGAGACGTCGTATATAGAACATCAAAGTTATTTTGCACACATCAAAAAACATATTAACCTGACCAGATGAAGTAGATACATTTGCCTCCGATTGGAGTCGTATGTCGAGCGGGCACTGTACATTTTGACGCAATAGGGAACATGCATTTGTTTTAAATCAGCGAAACTCTTATATTTTCCGAAGGGCAACATAAATATGGACCGAAAAATGCAAGAACTAAAAACGACTTAAAAAAAACGGAGAATTTTTTTTTCTGTGATTGAAAAACGAAACGGAACCTTTTTTTTTAAATGGTACCCCAAAATAAAAGTAGTCTAGGTCACTCCTAATAACATCAGCTATCTACCAGTGAAAGTCGGCTCAAAATCGGTCTGGCCGTTTCGAAGACTAGTCGGAACAAACAGACAGTCAGACGAACAGACAGACAAAAATTTAAAAATAGTTTTTGGTGTAGGTAACTAACGAATATACTTTCATATGCATTAAGTGAAAAGCTGTTTTAAAAAATTTGAAATTACAAACAGACACTACAGTTTCATTTATTTGTATGTACCTATGTTTATATTGTCTAGTAGTACCAATACTTACAGTAAAAATCAATTTTCAAAATTTTTGTCTGTACGGCTCTCTGTCTGTCTGTTCCGGCGAATCTTTGAATCCGCTGGACCGATTTTCACGGGACTTTCACTGGCAGATAGCTGATGTGATAGAGTCTAACATAGGCTACTTTATCTTAGGGTTCCGTTTAAAAAAATAGGGTTCCGTTTCCGTTAGTTCTATGCAAACGAAGTTGTGGGCATCGGCTAGTTACTGAATAAAACTTCTGTACAATAATTGTCAGCTATACGACATGTGCTGTTTTTTCCCCAAAAAAATCTGCTCACAAAAAAAATCTAGCAGCCCACGAGGCAGTAAATGAAATAGTCACCCCGAAAATACAGAATACTCGCAAATCGAGTTCTATATTCAAATATACTATAAACTGGCCGAAAATAAAAGTTTTCCAATTATAACGAAATATTTTTCGCGCTCGCAAAATATTTGCCGAAGAATCCCTGGGAGTTTTTAAGCATATTTTCAATAAATTTTCATAATCATCAAACCTACCTTCTATGTGGTTGTCTATAGCGCCCTCCACACGTTAAGTTCGGACCGCGGGAAACAGCACGCGACGTTCCAACCCTCGCTCCGAAACGAACATGTCGAGCGAGCGAGTGCTTTTTCTACAATTTTATCCGCGCAACTCGTCTTAAATATATATGATGTCGGCAGTCCAAACCGTGGACGCTTCATTAGTCGTAATAAGCACGACAGTTTGATTAGCAATCCAAATCGCACATATCTCTCCGCGGTTTGGAACGCAGTCCGATGCTTAGTCCTGCCCTTGCACACATAAAGTTCGAACCGAGCATCGGACTGCGATCTAAAATGCGGAGAGATTTGTGCGATTTGGACTGCGGATCGAACAAAGATGCGTTCACATTTTGGACTGCCGGCGTCATACACATTTAAGGCGAATTGCGCCGATTTATCTGTGGAAAATGTCCTCGCATCGTCATGTCAGATCGGACTGTCAGCCGACATTCACGCGATTCATCTACACGTTCGTTTTGGAGCAAGAGTAGGAACGGCGCGTATTGTTTCCCGCGATCCGAACTCCACGTGTGGAGGGGGCTATTATTAGTTTAAGAACTATCTTGATATTAAACATAAAATATTTTTCTTTTAACCCTAACAAGGTGAATGGGATATTACGCAGCGTAAGTCGAGAAATGGTACAGAAATATCCCATTATTATAATGAGATTTACGTTCCCTTTTTTTTCATTAGACCCTAAAATGGCATCTCAAAAATACGCAGCGCAAGTCGAGTTGTGGTACAGAATTACCCAGCAATATTATTAGTTTACCTTCGAGGTTTTTTTCTCATATAACCCTTAAATGGTCACTCGAAATTACGCAGCGTAAGTCGAGGTGTGGTACAGAAGTATCCCAGCAATATTATTAGTTTACCTTCGAGGTTTTTTTCTCATATAACCCTTAAATGGTCACTCCAAATTACGCAGCGTAAGTCGAGGTATGGTACAGAAGTATCCCAGCAACATCATTATATTTAGGTTCGCACACAATAGTGTGAATTTATTAAGGCCCAGGGCTTTTGTTTAACACCCGCAATGCAGACCAGGCCTGCGGCAGACGAATGGTCGAAGTTATGGGTCTGAGACCCTTTGTTAGTCCTGCTGATCCAAACACCTGGCTATTCATAGACGTATATTTAATAGACGAGGCATGTTGAGGCAAAAACTGTGTCCACTTAAATGGCTTCACTTTTGGAGCTTTTGGGGCCATTTTGACATATTCAAATATGGTGAAATCAAGATGGCGTAACATATTCTTGTATGAAGTTTTGTTCTGTCAAAGCCTATCTTTAGTTTTGAAATCTTTATGGCTATTGCGATAGAGCAGTCTTAGGGTCAATTCACACCGAAACGACGCGACGCTGCATTTTTAAGAAAGATTAACAAATTTGAACTTTATTCATTACATAATTGAGATTTATATTATATAAATTTCAGACATTTGACATATTTACATTGCAATAAAGTCGTATTTCGTACGTCACCGTACTAAAAAACTTTATGTAGCGTTTGTGAATACCATCGGAAATGGCTTAGTTGGCTCGACTCCGGGGGTCGTGGGATCGATTCCCGCGTTGGAACATCAAAAAGTGTTGTTTTCAAGTCCGGTCGTGACAACGCAGGCTGATCACCTGATTGTCTGACAAGAGAGATGATCCATGCGTCGGATGGGCTTGTAAAAAGTCGGACCTGCGCCTGATCTCTCGCCACTCGTGTCAGTCATCCGTCCCACTGGGTCACGAGAGTAAAAGAAGTGAGAGTGCTCGTGTATTGCGCACACTTGGGCACTATAAAATCCTGCGTAGCTGGACTGCTTTCAATGAAACCGGCCTCCGTCTTTCACTGAAATCGGCGTGGGGAGTTAAAGTATAAAATATTCTAACCCTATAACGTCCACATTAACAACCATTCGACTGAAAACAGCCGCACTAACGCAATAGTAAACACGTATAACCAATATACACTCGAATAAAACTCACATGACTTGTCAAAGATGGATCTTGCTGTTCCAAAATAGCCCGTACGCGTCGGTGATAAGGTTGGCAATGCGTCAGGTTTTGTTTATAAACCGCCCGAGAATTGTTCGTCGACAATGCTATCTAGATTTAGGTGTAATATGTTCATAGATTATGTTACGTATAGAGGTGAAATGCAGAAAAGTCTATTTGGATTTACTTACCAGGCGTGTTATGTTAGAGAATCCGTGGACTTTGGGGTAGACTTTCGATAGGGTGCGAGTTCGATTCCAGGTTGTGGCATGTACGAAGATTGAATGATAAAGGAAACATCATGAGGGGTATCCAGGTGAGAGGCACGTGCAAAGCCACAGAGTCTAGACAAATCGACCAGTCCCTCGTCTAGCCTAGGCTAGCGAGTGAGAATGACATACCTGTTCAGGCCTCTGGGCAAGCATACGACATTTAAAGCCGCTTGTCTCGGATACTGTATACTGAATGAGTGTTTTTCTCGGTAAATGCAGGGAGGAAAAGGCAGAAAGCCTAACTCTATTATGACGACCTCTGTGGCTCAGTGGTTGAGCGCGTCGGTGATCAAGTCGGAGGTCGTGGCTCGTGGTCGAATCCCGCCAAAGGAATAAAAAAGGTATCTGTCTATGTCATGGATATGTTTTAAATATTTGTTTAATATAATAAAAATCTTTAATAGTAATAATAAGTAAATAATATTAATGGTAAAAGTTTTCAATAACTTATTTGCGTTCTCTGGTACCGGTAACACAAGTTTTTCGAAAACTTACCACGGGACCATATTAACGTGGCATGAAAGTGTCCATATATACGTGCCATCAAATAATTTTTCTTTGTGATTCAGAGGCGATAAAGATTTGGCGATTTGCAGCCTACCTTTTTTTATTTACCTAAGCGGTAGCGGACTTTTAACTACTACTTGTACTTTAAATCCTAAGTATCGGTATGACTTTGTACTTCGGAAAAATACAATAAAATAAATAGCCTAAAATTGGACGTCAGTAATAAATATTACAATATGTTCTTTGTGTCAAATTCGAGCGAGCGGAGCGAGCGAGCAAATGTTTTTTTCCATTTTACAGGTTAAAATCTGTTCAAACATTATATACTGAGGGCCGGTGAACTTTGAAAATATATAATAAAATGAACCTGCTAAAACAGAACAATACAATTATTTTGCACTATATTTAGTACAAAATATGTTCTGTTTTAGTGTTTAGCCGGTTCATTTTATTGTATTTTTATAAGGTATGTTAAACGCAAGGGAATGAGTATTTTTTTCCAATTTTACAGGTTAAATTTTTTCAAACATTAAACCCCAAAAAGACTGTGCACATAAATCAACAGAAGAGATCGCAGCAAGCAAGAAAACTTTTGCTTATCATCGTCGTATTTCGTCGTCTGTCGTCATCAGGCATCTGTGCCCTTAAAAAAAACTGTAAAAATATAGGTACCGATTAGAGTTCGAAGCATTTATTTATTTTATTTTATTGTCGATTAAAATAAAAAGTACAATATTATAACTAGCGCCCAATTAATAAATACTATTTACTCAAAACTCTTCATTTATTACAAAAAATGGACACATTTTGCAAAACTTTGCATTATCTATTATAATATTATAAAATATGCAATTTTGCATTATCTTTTAAAATTTAAATTAAAGTGATTTTTGTTGTTGCAAAATAGGTGATAAATAACATATTATATTAGGTTTGTCATAGCCATGTCATCACCTTAGGTTCGCCATCACTGCCCTGGGCTTATGCTATTAATGAAATGTCGCTTCTACTCCAAAACCTGCTCTATGCCAGCTCATCCTCAGACGAGGAAAATCCGGTTCACAGCAGTTTGTCGCCTAAGTGCACTTTTAAGGACTTACCCTTTGTACCCAGGGGGCCTTACAGACCTCAAGTGTAAAAGTTGTACCCTAGGGGCCTTACAGACCTCAAGTGCCAAAGTTGGCACTCGTATACAGACTGGAGAATCTTCAAGTGTTATTTTTGTATGACATAAACACTATTAAATTTACAATTTTTTAAGGGTCATATTTTTTTTCTTGTCTGGGTTCTTTATGCAGATTTTTTAAGTACTTCGTAACTGTAAGACGTAGCTCAGGTTTGTGGCTTGCATAGAAGGAAAAGATTGTATGAATACACTATCTTGTGCCCACGGCTCCATAAATACAATATCCCACGGGAACACTGATAACCCTGCTTGTAGTTCGAAACGCGGTATTGGTAACGGTTTTAATGGTGCCACTCGCGCTTTACTTCCGATTAAAACTACTGAGACAGTGTTATCTGTGTATGTGATGCGCCAATAAGCGACGCAAGCATATGCTTGTTCGCCACCATCGGCTATGATGTGTAGCTGTCTGTCCTTCCGCTCTAGTCCGAGCAAGTAACAACGCGGTATTTAACCGTGGAGGCCTCCTTTAAGTGTTGAACCCATAATCTATATTCGTCGACATACTTACCTGGTAATGGGGTATCCCAACCAACACCCTCGCGCCACAGTTTCTGTATTAGGATACGGCCCCAAATCGTGACAGGCATGAGGAGACCTAAAGGGTCGTAAAGTTTCACCACATTCGAGAGAACCATTCGTTTGATTGTAGACTCGGCGGGTAAGTCGGAGGTTGAGCGAATGGTGAGAGTATCCTGGGCGGGGTTCCACTTAATGCCAAGGACTCCTACTTCACAATTAGAGGGTAAGTAAACGTCGCCAAAGTCGCTTTGAAGTTCTTTGGGTATTTGAGATAGCGCTTCCGGCACATTAGAGGTCCAGGATTGCATTTCGAATTGGCAATTTTTGTGAACCGTGAAGATCTCTGAGGCTATTCGTGCTGCTTCGGTGATGCTGAAGTGACTACCTAGGTAATCGTTCATATAATGGTCATCTAGGATGGCGCTGCAGGCTTCAGGGTAGGTTAATTCAAGTTCTTTAGCATTTTTATCCTTAAGATGGAGTGTATAAAGGGGCTACACACCGCGCCGAAGATCATAGACAGTATAGGGTACTCGTGGATCGTGGATCACCCCATCAGAACGCCAAAGAAAACGCTGGGACGTCTTTGGGCAATTTGAGCAATCTGCAATTTGACCTGAGGGAACATCTCCCTAATATCAGCATTCAGAGCCACAGGCCCTTCTCTAAATCGGAAGAGTATGTCGATCAAGGATCATAAGAGGTCCGGGCCTTGTGGCTATTTAAACTGAGCCCTCTAGTCGTAGCGGCGGCATCGTGAACATCTCTTATCTTTTTCATTTGCGGATGGGAAACATCAAACAAGGGTAAATACCAGCGGACTGGGTCTTTGATCTCGACGGACGGACGGCGAACACGTTTCGGGTGACTCCTATGGTAGGTATTGGGCTCACATTCCTCGGCATAGCCCTTGGAGAGAATGTCCTCGACCAATCGTTTAAAAGCCATTTCGAAGTTAGGGTCCTTTGACATTTGCCTTTCAAGTGCCTTAAGGTGAGACAACGCTTGCGGATAACTATCAGGTATTCGTTAAGTGCTCCTTCCAAGGTAGGGAGACTTCAAACCTGCCATCTGCCAGTCGACGGGCTGAAGTATCGATGATTTTCACCGCGCGCGTATCGTCGATGTTCTGCCGTGGTAAGCTTTTCGTAATACCTATAGAATCGATATCATATTGGCTTTTTATCAAAGCATCTAAGTCACCATGTTGGTTGACACAAAGATGGTTTATGAATTGTATTGGCCTAGACGAGTTCGATAAGGCACCGTGAAGTGTGCTGAACCCTAAGAAGGTCTTCGAGGCAACCGGTTCGTTTTTGCGTCCGCATCGTACCTCGCGACTAATTGACAGATGCGAATCAGGAGCGCCAATGAGTACGGTAGGAGGTTCGTCGGTGACCAGCAGGTCACCAAGGCAGGTCGTCGGTGGACATGGCTGCCAAGTGATCGTATTCGCGTAAGTTTATCTTGTCGGTGGAGACAAGTAGACTAAGAGGCTTTATAGCACTTGCGTGCTCTATCAGATGACGGTCCGATAGGTTATGTCCGCGAATATAAAAATTTACATAACTCACATCTACAACTTTTGACATATCACCGACGCCCTCAATTCTAACGCGCTCTTGACGGACGGGCGTGACGCCAATGCGAGCCGCTACCTCTCCGTCAATTAGAGTCGCTATGCCGCCCTCGTCCAGTAGCACCGTCGTCTCATACTCGCCATCGGGGCCTTCGATCACAGCTGGGAGTACCTTCAGAAGACCACATGGGCGGTTCGTGTCCTGCAGAGCTTCTAAAATGTATGGAAGATCAGTATGCGATATCTGTATGGGCGCCTCGGTTTCACTACGTTCGTTCATGGTGGCGCTAGTGTTGGTGCATTTGACGTCAGCCGGTGCGCGTAATGTGATATTAGTCGGCCCGTGGAGAAGCGGGAGGTGCCTTCTGAAACATCCGTCGACTCCACAACGTTTGGAGCGGCAGTTATTCCACGAGTGTGTAACCACACTTAAGACAGTGGGTTTTTCGGTATATAAAGTAGCCTATGTTTTAACCCAGAGTCTAAACCGCTACCTTTCCGAATTTCATCGAAATCTGTTCAGTAGTTTTTGCGTGAAAGAGTATAAAACATCCATCCACACCCACAAACTTGCACATTTATAATAGTATAGTAGATGCAAGGGTGATTTTTATTCAATTTCGAGAGTACAGGAAGTACCTTGGCATACTAAATTCACGACATCCCACTACTAAACCAAAATCATTAAAAAGCATTTCACAAAAAATGAGAACAACATTGAAAATCTATCTACTAGCTGACTTGTGCCCGTGCTTCTATTGGTAAAAGAATTTTCAAAATCCGTACAGAGTGCTAAGTATGAGTTTTTCTTTTCGGATTCGATCGTGAGCGCGTTTGGCGTTTACTAGGAATTTGTATGTGATTTGCACAGCGCCACCTAGTTGTAAGCGCGACAACTAGGTCAAATCACATACAAATTCCTTGTAAACGCCAAACGCGCTCACGATCGAATGCAAAAAGAAAAACTTACACTTAGCACTCAGTAGATCCAGAGATTACCTCACAAACTTTGCCACAATACATTCTTGATGTATTGAAGCACAGGCCAACAAACCCTTTAGGCCAGAAAATTGAAATTTTGCACACGTATTTCTCATATGAAAATTCTCATAGGATTTTTCAAAATTCAACCCCCAAGGGGGTAAAATAGGTGATGAATTATGTATGAAACTTTTTTATTCCTTTGACATATTTGCATAATATTTCGGAGGAATTGAGTACGGAAAAAATAATGAATTACGTATTTCAGCGTCTTCCAATATTCAGCCCCTTGGTGGGTAAAATAGGGGATGAGAGTTTGAAACCTAATTTCACGCAGGCGAACCGGGCAATTAATGCTAGTTACAAATAATCGTCACCCTATTGCCACCCTGTTGACCCTTAATGACGTTGCGCGCGATTGAAGCGGACAACGGCGCGCGGCGCGTGAGGTAGCGCCCCATCGTCAAGTGGTAGGGTGACCTAAATTCATGATTGTTTAAAGATTTTCCAACTTTAAAATAACTGAAGTTTGAAACGAATGCTTTTTTTACCGACAAAAAAGGAGTAGGTTCTCAATTCGACTGGTTTTTTTAATATTTCTTACCTCAGAACTGTCGACTGGGTGAACCGATTGATTCTTTTGTGGCGGATCAATTAGCGCCACAATCCTGAATCGCGATATCGAAGTTTTCTATGATCGGCACTATATATATGTATGACATCTGAAATTCAGTGGGCGTTTCTCAGCCCCCGGGTCGGGACCCCCACGCGCCGTTTGGAGCCGACCGCCGGTCCTGGTCGTGCCTGGTTATGGCGATCGACACTCTTATTGCCTTGTGGTAACTTGGCCTTGCCTCTTAACCCATGGGGGGGCACCCCATGGGTTTACCCCGCGTTTTGCCGCGGTGGTTCTTCCCCTAAAACCCAACGACTCATGCGCTCAGTACTCGTACTGGGCGCGTCATACCACCCCAAGTAGAGGGGCTACGCCTCTGGTTTTTGGTTTCCGCCGTAAGGCCCTTTTCAGGGGCCCGGCGTCGAGAGAGAAGAGTCTCCTTCTCTAACAGTGGGCTTTTTATTCTTTTTTTTTTATTTTATTTGAAAGCTGGTACTTCCCGTGTCCCATTTCAATTTGGTCCAGTTCTAACAATGGCATCCCAGAGAAAACCGTATAAGTTTTAAATTTTAACTTTGGAAGTCGGTTTACATTTGTTATTTAAAAATACTTTTTCGGGATGAAAAGAAGCCTATATTCTAAACCAAAGCCTAAAGCCATACCAAAATTTATCAAAATCCGTTTAGTAGTTTTTGCGCGAAAGAGTAACAAACATCCATCCTCACAAACTTTCTCATACGAGTAGTATGATTCATACAAACATTCCCTGTGTCTCTGGAAACGGAATGAAAATCATCCAGTAGATGAAGATACGGGCAAATAGTAACATAGTATTAAATGGCCCCGTTGCAGCGAACCATTCATAGGAAGGAATGCAGTCCGAACACACACACATCACACATTGTACGAGGAAAACATATAAATAGTAACACTTTTTGCCATAATATTGGCATTATTTTTATGGCGTGCAACACTCTTTGATTCGCCTTCTCTCTTACATTTTGTAAGTTATTTCGCTCTGATGTGACGGATGGTAAGGTTGGCATTATTGTCTTATAAAGTAGCTTTTGTCAGCGCCCACGTTAATAACCTATCCCACTGGAACACTGTACTTTTTCGGGGTAAAAAGTAACCTATGTTTCAATCCAGAGCACAAACTACAACCATACCGTATTTCATCGAAATACGTTTAGTAGTTTTTGCGTGAAACAGTAACTAACATCCAAACTTGCACATTTATAATATTAGTAGGATTGAATTCGAACAGAGCATTGTAGGGACGATAATGGCTAGGAACGGCTACCTCGATTATCCAGGGTCGCGCCGCGTTCCTGTGTAATAGCCAGGAGAAGCCAGGAATGTCATGTTAGTTACGCAATAATACCACAGAGTGGATGATATAAAATATAACTTTTATGGTTGTACAAAAATAAAAATGGATATTTTGGGGGATATTATCTACTGCTTATGTCAAGACTCGAGGCAGAAATATAGTTAAAAATTTATTTACCTATTTATTTTTTATTCAATAATTTATGTACACAGAATAATAAATAATGAGATCTTAAAACTAGGATACAATTTAGTACAAAGGTTAAAAGGTACTTATTCCAAAATTGGAATTTCTTCCAGAAGATCCGATACAGCAGAATATAAAGAAAATGAACAGTATCTGGTGCGTACTATTATTAACAATAACAAAACAGATTAAGTTCTTTAATATTATACAAATACTTACATAAACAATTACAATATACTAATATATACAATAATTTATAATAGTATAATAAAAACATAAAATATTAATAGCATAAATTAAATTAAGGGTTTTGTATCTTAATTATCAGGTTAAGTTGAGATAGTGCTGACGCAGTCTTCCCTTAAAGAGCCCAAGTGTCTTACACTCCCGTATCTGAGCTGGCAAGGAGTTCCAGAGCTTAGCAGCATGCACCGTGAAGTAGTAGGCAAAGAAGTCGGTACGATGGGGAGGGATATCTAGAAGAGTACGTCTAAAGGGTCTACAAGATATGTTTTGGAAATTAGGACAGGAGAATCGCTCATAATTTCGAAATATAAAAAATAATTATACTAAATTAAATTACATTGGGCTCTCTAAGGCTTGTATTGCTTTGACACTTCTAACTGCCTAATACACTTCTAACCTTCTATCTCTATTTGGTTTCGTACCTAACATTACCCTAACATCAAAAATCAAGGTTGGGAAACGAAAGTACTCAGTACTTCTGTACAAAATCGTCATTTTGCAAAAAAAAAAACAATATTATGTATTTTTGCGTCATCCGATAGAATTGCTCGTAAGGAGCAATATCGTGCTCGTATGCTCGTTCACAAAAATGGCCACCGTAATATGTAACAGCAATAAGTTAGTATTATGAAATACAGCTATTGCATAGCTATAGCATATTGATTTAGTTATTTCCTTTGTCATATATTTTGTATTTATTGGTTGGTCATATTTGTATTTATACCAATGATGGGACAGCCTCCCTGGTCTAGTGGTTAGAGCTTGGTGCTCGACTCGGAGGTCGTGGGTTCGATTCCCGCAAAGTCAAAGTCAACGTTAAAATTTTTGGAACCAAGTTCCTTATCGCGCGTTGCGAAAGGGGGCTAGACGGAAAAAGTTAAGACTAAAAGTAGTAACGACACTTTTTGCTATAGTTGTAAGCCGTGCGCGTGTTTCTCTGTCTGTCTCTCTCTCTCTCTCTCTCTCTCAATTATTACTAAAATTGAGCCTACTGATTAAGTTTATATTACATTATATTTGTTAATAATAAAAAAAAAATATTATTATAACTTAAAAAAATAAAGTTTTATTACAATTCCTTCACAAATTAATCGAAAGGAACTTCGTTCCATCCGGGTGTCCCTTGACGCCTCTCAAATTTTTTTATTCAAAATAGGTATTTTTATACACTTTCTGAACGTCGGTCTACATGATGCCTACCACCGGTTCGGGAACTGGCCCGGCGAGGAGAACCGGCGTAAGAAGCTCGCGCGGGGCCATCTTTTATCAAAAAGATGGAAAATTGTTATTTTAAAAATATAAAAAAGGCATATATGCTATGACTAAAACTGCATAACAAGAGTACAATAATATATGTAATTTAGAAGTAGCCTTGCAGAGGGTCACCTCATTCCCAAGGTATGCTATCATTCATAAAATCATTAACTTTATAATAATAGGCTTTAGCACACAAACGTTCTTTAACTACTTTTTTAAATTTATTGATTCAAAAATTTTAAACGCTTTCTAGGATCTTATTGTATAGGCGTATACACTGGCCTTTAAATGAATTCTGCATTGGAACAACAAAAAATGTGTTTCCATGTTTGGTCAGGACAATGCAGGCATGAGACAATGCACCTGATTGTCTGACAAGAGAGATGATCCATGCGTCGGATGGGCATGTAAAAAGTCGGACCTGCGCCTTATCTCTCGCCGGTCGTGTCGGTTATCCGTCCCACTGGGTTATGAGAGTAAAGGAGGAGAGAGTGCTCTTGTGTACTGCGCACACACTTGGGCACTATAAAATTACTCCTGCGTAACCGGTTTCATTGAATCCGGCAACCGTCACTGAAATCGGTGTGGGGAGTTATTATTAAGTGATGGGAAAATGAGATGGGTTTTAACCGACTTCAATAAAGCTGCAAGTTCTCAGCGCGACTGTTTTTTTTTATGTTTGACTGGATGAACACCTCAGAACTTTGTACTGGATGAAACGATTTTGATGATTCTTTTTTTATTTGAAAACTGGTGCCTCCCGTGTGGTCCCATTTCAATTTGGTCTAGTTAAGACAACGGCATCCATAATATGAATACCATATAAGTCTTCAATTTTTACTTTGGAAGGCGGTTTTCATTTTTTGTTTAAAATAATTATGTCTTCATAATTAATCTCATCGAAGTTAAGACGCAGTCACGCCTAAACCACTAAACAAATTTAGGGAACGAATTTAATATAATATTAATTAAATTGTATGCTATGGATTTCCGCAAAGTAACTCCTGATTCTATTTTCTATTTAAAAATTACTAGACTTTTATTCTAAATGTGCCAATGAAGTGTCTTTGTAGTTTACCCTACCGGAGCACAGAGTCGCAACAGTAAAGTGCCGACGACTATGTTTACCCTAAAGTCACAATATGAGCAGGGTACGGTTGGTGACAAGCTGTTGTGCCACTTGTCGACCTTATCACTGAGGACATAACGTTCATCATCGTTACGCCGGCTTGTCGGCGAGCGTACGGAGTCGCTGGCGGCTAGTATATAAACTACGTTATTTTTCCATCTTCCCTGCTTTAGTTTGTATAATGTAGGGTGACAATGATTTGTGGGTTTGTAGGACACGTCCCGTTGAGAATATTACACTCTGTTGGGGTGCAATTTCCTACTAATATTGTAAATGTGAAAGTTTGTGAGATGTATGGATGGATGGATGTTTGTTACTCTTTCACGCAAAAAGTACTGAACGGATTTCGATGAAATTTGGTATGGTATGGTAGTTTAGGCTCTGGATTAAAACATAGGCTACTTTTCATCTCGAAAATGTAGCCTATGTTTACGTGAGATACTGTATTTACGCGGGCGGAGCCGCGGGCAACAGCTAGTAGTATATAAGTAAACGGTAGACACAGAATATAATATAATATAGTAATATCTATGGACGCTTCAACTTCACCACGTCAACCTGGCCCCGTGCTAAGTATCCGAAGAACTTGTGTTATAGGTACCAGAAAACGTATATTTAAGATTTTTACTATATTATGCACATATTTAATACACATTTATAACCCAGGAACACAGAAAAACTATTTTGTTCCTTCGGCGGCATTGGAACCCGCGACCCCCGGCTTGAACACCAACGCCCTGAACCACTGAGCCACAGAAGAAAACTAATGTCTGGTTTCTGAGGTGAATTTGACATTAGATATCTATTGAAAAGCGCTTTTGAATATAAACACATTAAATAGGCATTAAATGTTATCAGTTAAAAAGTCACTTATTTACCGTGCAATTATTTTGATTAAATATTTTTGTTTACAAAAATAATAATCTAATATCCAATTTAGGATATTAGATTAAAGGAAGGAAAATGACTAGATAAACAGCTAAATAATACCTGAAAACGTGAAAACATTCACTAGAAGCGTTTGCTAGTAGGTGCAAAAGTTATGCGGTGTATTGTGCCGTGATAGTCGGCATGACGTGGTGAAGTAACGCACCATCCAGTTTAGTCAACTAGGTAGTAAAGTTGGTGTTTAAATCAATGAATGCAATGTCTCAGGACTGATCCCCCAAAACGCAGAACGCGTGGCCGCCACTTGTTCAATTCCCGTCTGACTGGAAAAACTTTGTTCTTATTAAATCCTAGCACTTTCATCAGGTGATGCTCCGCTCGTCAGGCGCACGAATCTCTTGTTCCTGTATTACTTTTGCAATTTACATTCTAATTTTCCTAGATCTCTATTACTGTTCCTTGTAGCTTAGTTTCCTTTTAATATGAAGTCAAAGAATCAGACGCAGTGTAATTTCCATAGCCCACGGACTCCAGCGGTACTTACTCTTTACTGTATAGAAAGCTAACGAGCTGATAAATCGTCTAATGGCAACTGGCAAGCTCCTAATTCAAACTTAAACTTTTTTATTTCCACACAGATTATTAAATAACACTTGTAGAATTGTCCTGCACGATGCCTCCCGCCGGTTGGGGAGCTAGCCCGGCGAGAAAAACCGGCGCAATAAACTCGCACGTGGTCCCGTGCTTATACTTAACAAAAAATAAATAAATAAACATTTATTTGACACAATGAGACATTACCCCACAAATAAAACAACGACTTACACACAAAATTCATTAAAAACAGGACAGAAAAACAACTCAAAACATAAAATTACGTACCGTACGTACGAGTAGGAGTAGGTACGCAAGAGATATACTTAAACTTTTAGTACAAGAATGGGAGAACAGCTCTTTTAAAAAAAATATCGGTTGTCTGTAAAGTCGGTTGTCTGACGATAGTTGAACGTGACAACGTCAACAACAACAATAATAACAACAACAACAACAACAACAACAACAACAACAATAATAATAATAATAATAATGAGGTAATGGCAACGCGAGGTAACGCTGGTACTTGGTAACGGTAACAGGTAACAGGTGACGCATGAGTCATGTTTTTTCGTGCGTGCAGCCGGCTCCATCGAATTATAAGACGTTATCACGTCAAAATATTTTTATAATGTATTGACTTAATCCGCAATAAGTACTATTCATATTCATAATATAAATACATCAAACGAGCATATGTATCGTCTTATGGTCAATGATTTAACATTAGCAGTGGACACCCCGCAACACACGCATATATTTTTTTATAATTATAAATGTGAAAGTTTGTGAGAATGGATGGATGGATGTTTGTTACTCTTTCACGCAAAAACTATAGAACGGATTTCGATGAAATACGGTATTCTAATAGTTTGTGCTCTGGATTGACACATAGGCTACTTTTTATCCCGAAAAAGCACAATATTTCCGTTAGATACCCGATACTATATTTACGCGGGTGGAGCCGCGAGAAAAAGCCAGTTAATTCATATAATTTTTGCAGGCAGCAGGCAGGTCGCCTGATGGCAAGCAACTACTGTTGACCTTGGACACCTGCGATACGAGTGACGTCACAAGCCGAAAACTCACCGGTTTGGGTAGTGTCAACCCACAATACCATGGGAACTATAAGTGCGTTCCAGTTTTCTAACTTGTACGCCTTTTTTAACTCCCGACGCATACAAAAGGATCTTATAAGTTTGATGTGTCTGACAGTGTGTGTCTGTCCGTGGCATCGTAGCTTCCAAACGGATGAACCGATTTTGATATAGTTTTTTGTTTGAAAGCTGAAATGATTTCTCAGTGTTCTTAGCTATAATACATACATCATCAGCAGATCACTCACTGCTTGTCAGGTCGGGGGTTACTTAATTTAGTTTGAACTTTATAAGGACTCTTTTGCCTCTTGATAGAAAAAAACTGTAAATGTATTGACAGATTGACATAAGTAGTGGGGATTCGTTCGTTCTGGCCCACGATTCTGGCCCAACCTCCATTTTCGCTGTCCATTGACTGTCCGAGCGGGTTCATCGACTAAAAAAAAAAGTTTGGTTTAAAAATGGGGGTTTTCGGCCGTGCCCGATCGATTGCGCTAATCCGTTTTTTAATATCTTTAACGGTACAACACATATAGACTTTTGCAATTACTAGGCTCATTGGGCTCTGTTCATTACTAATTATGCCATACCACTGTTAATGACGGATGCCGAGCCGGAGCCGAGGGGTCATTGGTGGTTAAGTGAAACAATGTCAGTATTACAAGTTGACTAACTTATAATACTATTTATATTATTAATCATATTTATTATTATATATTAATAATTTTATTGATAAAATAACACTCAAATAAAGTACATAATTTCAAATCGTTGTTTTTTGTTATGAAATGAACCAGGAAACGATCAGACGGATCGCCTGATGATAAGCGATTACTGCCGTCCATGTACACTAGCTAGACCCTCCTCTGGTGTTGCGACTTGCGTTCCCGGCCCTTAATATCTCCAACCCCTCTTGGGCCTCCGGTCACTCGGCGAAACACAACGCAAGCGTTAGTTCGTGCCGGTTTTCTGTGAGGCAGCGTGGTATTTACCCGGTCGAGCCGAGCCATTCATGCCGAAGCGTGGCTCCCGCACACCCTCCTCTGGTGTTGCGAATTGCGTTCCCAAATCTCAAAATCCCCAAACCCCGCTGGGCCTCCGGTAACCTCACTCACAATACCAACCAGAGGATTGGAAAAGATTGAGTGGATTTATGAGCTATGTCAAGACTGTGAAATAATAGAATTTAGTGACAAGGGTTGTCCGAAGTTTTTTATATTATATTATACTGACTATTGTGAAAAAACAAAAATAGGAAAACAACATTTTGAATTGTGTTCATCACAAAAAGATATTGTGTTGTTTTGCTTACTCTGTCTGAAAACATAGTATTGTGTTAATGCTAATTTGTTTTGATATTTTTATCAAGTGAAAGTTTTACTTTTCAATAAAATATGTCTATTGGATTTTTTTTTCATTAAATAATAAGCCGAGAGGGAAAAAAGTTGTTTTCTTGTTTATTAAGTTTCATTTGTATAAGTACACACATATACAACAATTTCTATTACTTAACTTTAAATGCATAGCAAAAAAAATGTAGTAAATCATCTATTGATTTATTTACTACATTTTTTTTGCTATGTATTTATTGTAGTATGTCATAATAAGAATAAAAAATGTAAGTGCAGTTAGTAAACTTCGATGTATTATAAACCTAGTAACACTCTCGATTCCTTTCAGCTTTCAAAGAAAAAAAAACTAAATCAAAATCGGTTCATCCGTTTGGGAACTACGATGCCACCGGCTAGACACTGAAACATCAAACTTATAACAACCCTCTGTTTGCGTTGGGACGGGAAACGCACTTATGATTCCTATTGTATTGCAGGTCCCCTGAGACACTACCCAATAACCTTAACTCACAGAACCGGCGCCTTGGCTTGTGACGTCACTCGTATCGCATTTCTGTCAGTCTCCTCATTTGCCGGACAGATTTAATACTAGCTTTTGCCCCCCGCTCCGCCCGCTGATAAAATGTAGCTTATGTATCCATCCATCCATCCTCACAAGCTTTCACATTTATAACAACAGTAGGTAGTAATAGGATTGAGCTGTTCTGGAGACATCCATGTATTTTCAATTGACGAATTTAAAAAAAAAACTTAGGCCATTTCACCCGTTATTGGATGTAACTTCGTAATTGGTGTAATAACCACTCTTAAAATACTGTAGGGCCTAGGACAGTCGGTAAGGTTGCCCAAGCACCTACGGCAATCTCACAACACAGTCTATTTTTTATTTTTTATTTTTTTTTTATTTTCAAGGAAAACTTACAGCTAGATGGTGCAAGACTATTTACAGAGTAACAGTAAAGTGCCAATCACAAGTTTTCACGATTAACTAATAATTATAATGTTGAAATTAAGGTAGACATTCAAAGGACGAGCAAAAGGAAAAAGATTTGACTTAATTGTAAATACAGTATTAGCAATTACTATTAAAGAAATGGTATGTTAGAGTTTTTCTTACATTTTTCACACTGGTGTTGAATAAATCTATGTCGGTACTCCGAGACGCTGCATTGTATGCTCTGGTAGCTCGCACGATGTATGAGTTCTGACGGTAGGTGGTGGAAGCAAACGGAATGTGAAGGAGTTGGTATTTCCTAAGCCAGCCGGTAGGTACTCTAAACTCGAACTTCCTTACTAGTTCTAAGCAATCGATTGAACCATTCTATATCTTAAAAGGAGCGACAAATCGGCAATGTTACGCCGTTCTTCGAGCGGTAGCATATGGAATTTTTTTGCATCTTTCGACGTAATTAGGTAAGTAGGTCCTGGACTTGAACTGGATATATTTTAAAAACTTTTTTTGAATATTCTCAATGCGATTAATATAGGTAGCGTAGTTAGGATTCCATATGGGGGGCGAGCAGTATTCTAAGTGGCTGCGTACAAAAGCACAGTAAATAATTTTAATTGTTTTGATGCGCTTGTAATCGGAGGATAATCTAAATATGAAACCCAACGCTTTAGAGGCTTTTTTAATAATGTTGTCAATATGCGAGTCGAATAAAAGTTTAGCATCGAAAATGACACCTAGATCCCTAATAGTATTGACTCTAGTCTAGTCCAGAGGAGTGACTGGTCAATACGTCTGGGGCCAACCGTGTGCGGGTTTCCTCACGATGTTTTCCTTCACCGTTATAGGCGATCGTATAATGTACGCGAGATCTGAAAAAGTCTCACTGGTACACGCCACAACCTGGGAATCGAACCTGCACTCTCTCGAGTGCGAATCAAACGGTCTACTCACTAGGCCATAGGAGCTTTTATTGAGGAATAATACTCGGATTTAATAAATAATAGCGTCTTAATAAATAAAAAAAATCGGTTGTCTGTAAAGTCGGCTTACTGACGATAGTTGAATGTGACAACGTCATGTTTATAGTGCGCGCGGAACTAATTGGCCGCGCCTTAGGTAGGCGTGTTGCCGCCGCGAAGTCCGGCGCCGAACTGAGTAATAACATCAAGCCTCTCCGTCCCACCGCTCACATACCTAAGGCGCGGCTAGCTGAGGTAACGGCAATGCGTCATATTTAGCAGGGTAACGCTTGGTAACAGTAACAGGTAACGCATGAGTCATGTTTTTTCGTGCGTGCAGCCGTCTCCATTACATTATAAGACGTTATCACGTCAAGAAATATTTTCTTAAAGCACTAACCATGGACCACTAACTACAGATTGTATTAATAAAGATGTATGGATGGATGAGCATAGTTAATAAGATAAATATTATAAAGGATAATATTTTTCTATCCGGCAAATAATAAATAGAATTTATCAAGATGTTATCGATTAAGGAGTCTTCGTACCGAGTGCGGCAATGATAAAATATGAAGTATTTTATAAAGATATTATACAAAGTATAAAAAAAGTAAATAAACATTGTAAGTAAGCGAACTGATGATGACGTATTCATAATTCACTAAGGACACTCTCGATCACGTCACTTTTCAAGCAAAAAACTAGATCAAAATCGATTCATCCATTCGTGAGCTAGAATGACAGACACACACATACAAACAGATACATCAAACCTATTATAAACCCCTTTGTTTTCGTCAAGGATCAAAAATATGTTTTAAAAGTCCAAAGTGAAATTTGTCTATCTCGCAGGAACCATACACTTTTCGGGCAAAAAAAATGCCTGTGTTAATCTAAGGTTTCCTACAACCTATGTACAAAGTTTTATTAAAATCAAAAATATACAAATGTGAATAAAATATTATATACAAACTTATGATTATATTATACAATGTATTAATAATTATAATAGTAATTTGTGAATATTAGTGTGAAGTTTTTTTTTTGTTTGTTTTTACGGTTTCACTTCTGTGTACTGTGTGCAAGTTTTTATCACTATTCGCCGTGAAGAAGTCAACTCAAATTTGTATGGCATCGAATTAGTTACCATTGTTTGCCACTAGGGGCGCTGTTTGGATGCCATACAAATTGTAGTTAACTTCTTCACTTCAACTTCAAATAATAAAAAAAATCTCGCACACAGCACATAGTTTTTGTAGTATACTTTCAGAATAAACATATTGAGTGAAAGTGCGTTTATCGTTTTCAGTGTGAAGCTCCCTATACGCTTATGACACAACATAACGGTGGTAATAAATCTATAGCCGCGGCATGTTTATGGGATATTGGGGTGTATCTATAGATAAACAAACAAAATCGAATCAAAAAAGCAAGTAGTCAGTGCTAAATTAAAAAGTTACAGGACTACAAGGGACTAAAAAACGTTTAAAAATCCTTAATATGTTATTTGTGAAACGTTTCGCTAAAACAATGATAAAGATAAACGCAGTATTTAGGATAGTGAAATCTATTTTGTATTTATCTTCATACATTTTCAACTGTGACGTCACACGTGCATAATTTCTTGCATAGAGCGTGAGTATTGCTCTCCAACGTTCTCGCATTTGTGACGACTGTATTGCGTCAACGGTTGATCGTGGATATGCCACTGCAAAGACAATATTTCCCGGCTTATTGTGTACTTTTCGAGAAGCTTCGGCAGAATAAAAAAGGTTGCATGTTCCCCATTTTAAATTGCTATCGAATCTCAATGTGCAATGTAACTTTCATGGACGTTTCTACCGAGTGCTTTTAGTGTTCTTAAGGTTCAGAGAAAAGTTTATCCAGAAGGAAAGGTCGCGGGACGCCTGGCTCATGATAAACATTCGAAAATACGAATTCATGGCCACGCGTTACACAGGCGTCCGCGCTTAGAACTTGGAATGCACAACACACTACTGTTAGAATATGTTTACTAACGTTAGTAAACATTTGTTTACAAACATTTGATCACAATGTTAAAAAATGTTTTCATGTTAGGTAATATTAGTAATGGACTGAGATCCCAGCCCCGCCAGACTCCCCTTACATTCTAACTGATAAAATGCATGTCATATTAGTGTGTACAATGAACGAATGCATAGCCGCCAGATTGTTAAGTGGGCCAATTTTTAGGTATATGGCGCTGAAGTTGAGAAACATGTTACATTTCCTAACAAAATGTAACTATTGTTAACATTAATTGTTAGTAAATGTTCGTTTGTTTAGTGTCGGAAAATGTTCGTAAACATGCATGCATGGGAGCGCCATAATGTACGCAAAGGATTTTAATTTATTTTTAAATATCAACAAATTAACGGATGGCGTTGAATATTGTCCGACGGATAGTGATTACGACGTAGAAATCCGTTAACAAAGATATTACGAAATCGTCGCGCGCTAGAGCTAGTCTTGTATAAAAATATTTGGACAAAATATGTATGTATGTGTATGTATAACACAAACATATTGACGTGAAATAAACTTAAGTCGTTAGGTCTGAAGTGTGTTTACACTAATAGATATTAATGGTGAATACATTTTATGTATACGACGATAATAACGCCATTAATGGCAACAAACTTTGCCAATATCCGCAAAGGAGCCTAATGAAATGTATGAAAGTAAAGAGAAATACATTATATAAGTCGCAGAAGAAAAATTGATATACTCAGTTAAGTCACAGGGGCGTCGCTCTCTACAAATGACAGCACGAGCACCGGCGAACGTCAGCCATGTTGACGTAAGGTTGACACCGAAATCATTTTAAACGTCGCGTCAGACAAATCTATCATAAATATTATGTAATAATATTGTCAATTATGTCAAAGCAAGAAACGACCGGCGGCCAGCCCCGTGAACGAAATACCTGGCCGGAAAAAACTCACGCCCCGCTCGCCGCGCGCACCCACCGCATACGTCTAGCCACGCACGCATAGCTGCGTGCTGTCAATCGTGTAAGTGTATCTTTTGAATGACTGCAATTCTTTACGTTAGTAATATATTTTATTTGGTTCCATTTTAATTTAAAAAACTATAACGTAAATTATACAGCCTATGTTACCCGGGCTATTATTATGAATCTATTGAAACCTCATTTATTAAAATCGGACCAGTAGTTTAGGAGTTACGGTGGAACAAACATACATACATGCATTAGGCTTCGCCGTAGTCGGGTAATACGATAAAGAAATATAAAATTTGACCAAATTAATGTTTCACTATATTACTTGGGCCTCCCGAAACTCACGCGTTATTTGATATTTCACGCCGGTTTTATGTGAGGCCGTGTTATTTTTTCAGTCTCAGGTTATCATATATAAGTCAATCAGCTAAGCATTAATTTCCCAGACTGTACAACCTTATGAAAAACCGGTAAATGTGAAAGTTTCTGCGAATGGATAGATGGATGGATGGATGTTTGTTACGATATTTTACGCAAAAACTACTGAACGGATTTTATGAAATTTTGGTATGGTAGTAGTTGGTGCTCTAAATTAACACATAGGACACATTTTATACCGAAAAACTAAAATGTTCCTATGGGATACTGTATTAACGCGGGTGGAGCCGCGGGAAAAAGCTTGTAATAATCTAAAACAAAGATTTTACATTGGCAGAATTTTGTTTTATCAAAAAAGTTACGGCTCTACCGTATATTACGGCCTAGCAGAAAACCAGCGTATTTTTGTAAGACTTGCCCAAGGTTAAATTCACAAACGATACTCGGCAAGGCACTACATTTTTAAATCAGCTATTCAAAATTGAACTTTATTACTTACACAAGAGGATGCATGTTTCATTGTCAGAGTTCGAATGTCAAGTTGCACCGCGCTGCACCGCGCGTGTGGAGTATATGACTGATGTCATATGAAACCACGTTATTTAGCTATATACGGTATGTCTGACCCTAACGCGACACAGCAGTACTGTCACGTGTGTCGCCACTCGTCTGTCTCCACTCTCTCGCGCTTATCTCGCGCAGGAAAACCAATTCTGCGAATTCCTACGTTTCCCTTCCAATTTTTTTGGGCTTTTGTCTTACCTAATTACCGTTTTCCTACAATGGCGCTGTTTTTTATTGATCATTAATATAAGTTCTGTACAGATGCAGCTGAATAATGGGATCTACACAATGGGCCATATTAGAATGGAGATTCAAGTAAATGGTGGCCAAGTCACAAGCTTATTTTAACCCCCTACGTAAACATCGGTCGTTATTCGCCAGAGAATAGTCACCGACATTGTTCATAGAATTGGCACGCTGAAGTGGGAGTGGGCCGGCCATGTCTGCAGACGGACAGAGGGTCGATGGAGCAGACAATACTTGTCTGAGAGAGAGAGCGGAGACCACGCCTAGGCAAACGTAGCGTACGATGTTCTGCGGCACGATGGGCCGACGATTTGAAGACGGTGGCTGGCAGCGGTAGGATGGGGCCAAGATCGGGATGGTTGGCGCTCACTGGGGGAGGCCTACGTTGATGATGATGACGCGCAAACTGTGTCTGCTTGTCTATAAGTGTGTATGTCTGTGGCATCATATCTCCCAAAAGAATGAACTGATTTTGATCTAGATTTTTGTAAGGGTTCCGGACCCTTTGGTTCGGAGTCCTATTACTAATACTGCGCTTTCCGTCCGTCCGTCACCAGGCTGTATCTCATGAACCGTGATAGCTAGACAGTTGAAATTTTCACAGACGATGTATTTCTGTGGCCGCTATAACAAAAAATTGAATAAATATTTAAGGGATCTCCCATACAACAAACGTGAACTTTTTGTCCTTCGTGCGCGAGTCTGACTCGCACTTGGCCGGTTTTTGTTTGAAATCTGACGTGATCGAGAGTGTTCTGTTCTACAATCCATCATCATCAGCTTGCTTCCTGCTTGACAACGACGGGATTTATTACGTAAATATTAGAATGTTAGTATACTCTGAGGTTCAGATGAAATTTAATATTTTTGTTAACAAGAAGTTTAAAATCGACCAAAATAATGTCAATATCTATATATATTAGTGTATGTTCATTGCGTGATTAACAAGTTGATAGCTAGGCCTTAAGACAAGATGCAATCATGTTTTTGATTTGACATATTAAGTCATCGCTCAGTGACATGTCGCTCGCGATGCCTTATGAGTTATGACTAATGCCATACATTTCGTTTTCGAACTTCGCTGTTGAAATTATCCATTGCATCTTGGCTAAAGGCCCAGTAGTCGTAATTAAAAAATAGATATTAATACTTTACCATGTCTGTAGAGCTTTACTTTAATTAATTCGACACTCATTATTCAAATTAAATTAATACTTTACTTGACGTTTTCTTTAAATGACTGTAATTTATATTATTAATAATAATTACTAGCTGACCCGTGCCCACTTCGTTGGGCGTTAAATATTTTTTGATAATGATGATGAGGATAAAAAGTACTCTAAGTAACGCCTTATAACATCAGTTATCTGCCAGTGAAAGTCCCGTGAAAATCGGTCCAGCCGTTTCAGATATTAGCCGGAACAAACAGACGGACAGACAAAAATTTATAAATATAGATTTCTCATGTGTGAAAAACTGTTAATTTAAAATTACAAACATGCACTTCAGTTTTATTTATTTGTACGTATAGACGAGACAAAATTTAATGCAGACTTTTCTTGACATTTTCTATAAATGACTGTTATATTTTATGAATAATAATAATGAATCTCTTCAAGCCTATCACTTGCACCACACCGAAACTCGGGCAGTTCGTTAAATCAAACTCATTTATATAGTTGAGCGTAATTAATTAAATTTGTACTGAGCTCGAAATACATGGCGTTGTAGAGCTGATCATCAGTATCTTTATCTTTCTTTATTTATCTTTAATCTTCTCCTTTTCATCGAAATAATGTTCACCTACATCCATCAACATCCCACAGATAAATGCCGTTTTAAAACTCATCATCGTTTTAATATATTTTGCGCAACGCGACTCCCCCCGCGTAAATATGTAGCCTGTTTTCATCCAGAGCTTTAGCCACTCCTATGGGTACCAATTTTCATCAAAATCCGTTCAGTAGTTGTTGCGTAAAAGAGTAACAAATATCCATCCAAAATCCATCCATCCATCCTTACAAATATTCACATTTATAATGGTAGGCTTGAAATAGAATATAACTAAAATACCTACAAGGTTAATACTAGTATGTTACGTGTAATCCTCCTCCGTGGTCAAGTGGCTTAGAGCTTGGCTCTCGACTCCGGAGGTCGTGGGTTCGATCCCCGCATTGGAGAAACAAAAACATCTTATTTTCAAGGACAATGCAGGACAATCTGACAAGAAAGATGATCCATGCGTCGGATGGGCATGTAAAAAGTCGGACCTGCGACTGATCTCTCGCCAGTCGTGTGACTGGGTGACGAGGGTAAAGAAAGAGTAGAGAAAGATTAGATATAATGTGTATTGCGCACACACTTGGGCACAATAAGTAACTCCTGCGTAGCCGCCAGCCGCCGCCACCGAAATCGACGTGGAAGCCTTTATATGCCATGTATTGTCCAATACCACAATATTTAGCCACATAAACGATTTGTTTATTGCCACATATTATGTGGTTATGGTCGGTGGCCTCAGTTGCAGTGTCATCAAATGCATCTAATTTTGTTAAATAAACAATAATTGTAAACGAATGTAGGTACTCCGTTCACGTTTATTCTACGGAAACCGAATATTTGCGGCTAAAAGTATCCTTAGAATTCACACCGTAACGAAACGGTACGCGACGAGGCACTGCATTTTTAGGCTTCCGTACCCAAAGGGCTAAACGTTACCCTATTACCAAGACTCCACTATCCGTCCGTCTGTCACCAGGCTGTATCTCATGAACCGTGATAGTTAGACAGTTGAAATTTTCACAGATCATGTGTTTCTGTGGCAGTTATAACAACGAATACTAAAAACCTAACCAAGAGCATGTCTAAGGAGGGTTCCGTAACTGTAAACGCGTCATAGGTTTCTTTCAAATTACTTCAAAAGTTACTGTCCGATTTCGTTTTAAATATTTTCCTAAAGAGTTTTCAGCATTATCTATTATCATGAAAAATTGCAAGTTTCTAAGTCTCATAGTTTAGAGACGCCAGGGGCGGGGGAGGGGAACTTACAAACCACTTTGGAGGCCGATTACTCAAAAATGGTTGAATTTGTAAAAAAGTCATGTATGAAACCTTACCTATATTTTAACTACCTATTCATGGTGGTTTTTCATCCCCACTTCACATGTATGGAGAATTTGGAGAGCCACCCCTAAAATATGTTCATTTCATCATTCATTTCATCCATTTATATTCATAATTGCACAAGCTAGAAGCGCGAACAGACAGACAGATAAACAGACGGACAGACAGACAGACGGATGGACGACATAGCGAAACTATAAAGGGTTCCTTATGTATTACGGAACCCCTATAATGGAATAAAACCAATATTTAAGGGGGCTCCCATACAACAATCGTGATTTTTTGCTGTTTTGTATGGAACCCTTCGCTTACGAGTCAGACTCGCATTTGGTTAGATAGCTATTCAAAATTGATCTTTATTCATCACACAATGAGATACACGTTTCATTGTAAGAGTTCGAATGTCAAGTTGCATCCCTCTGCGCAGCGCATGTGCAGTGTATGACTGATGTCCTATTTTATATTTTGTATTATTTTATAGTTTATATTTTGTGTAGTGAATAAAGTTCAATTTTGAATGGCTATCTTAAAATTGCAGCGCCACGCGTCGCGTATGGTCGGTCGCAATGTGAACTAAACCCAAGGTTAATAGATACTAATCAGCTTTGAATATCCTTTATATAGAATCTATATAAATATAAATGAATTACGGATATGTTTGTTCGCGCATAACTTCCAAACGATTGCACCAAATTGGATAAAACTTTCTTTTATGTGTTCGTTATTGCCAGGAGAAGGTTTGTATGACAAAAAATTTTGAAAAAGTTAGACAAAAAAATACGGCGGCACGAAGTTTGGCGGGTAAGCTGGTTTTTTATAAAGACGAAACAAGCCTATATCCATCCACCAAATTATATACTTACCCCCACACTAGTAAAATTATTTATACAGTGGATAAGCTATACATTGTTTTGTCCTTGTCTGTCAAGCGACTTTTCCAACGTATGAAACGAGTACAAAACAATAGCTTATACATTGTATAGATATTCTTATTTTATTTAACCTTCAAAAGCGCTATTTCCAGCTTTATTTAATCTACACGAGCAAAAATATGACTTACCTTTGGCAGATTGATGATGGTGATGAACAGGATCTGGTTCAGTAAACTATCCCATAATAGTTTCCCTCATCTCACTCGTACCTATACGAGTGAGATTGTAAGGCATTGAAACACACGCTATATAATATTTCATCGCTTTAAGAAAGCTGCAAGTAAAAACAACTCTTCTTGCGATTTTCGGGCATAAAACATTAAGGTTTCCGTACAAAACCGCAAGAAACTGACGTCTGTTGCATGCAGTATAATATCCCATAGGGTGGATACGGATAATGTCAAACAGTCTTCATCATGGCGGTCTGACAAAACAGTTTCTATCCGTTCTGCGGGGTTATTAGCAAGGTCGCAAGGCAAGGCAAGGTTTCTGTCGAGGCGATTGGTCGCCGACACTAAACGCAGCAATCGCTTATTGGTCGCCAAGTTATCGAATAGGAATTGTGAATAGTCCCACAAAATTTTTTTATTTTAAAATTTGTACATTTCAGTCAAAATTAGAAAATAAAATATGGATGTTACGAAATATTGACTTCTCTTGACGACCTTGCTACCATTGATTGCATTCTTTTTGCGACTCTGTTCTTCCCCAGAAAGAACACATTTCTTGCTAGGCCCGCTGATCCAAAATTTACGAAAAGATTAAGTTGCATAAATAAATAGCAATCTGTCTTTTACTATATTATAGCATAGCTTAGCGTAGCTCCCACTGTAGTGGTGTGCACACCTTGACCCGAGTCGGTCATTTCACACAGTTCCCAGCCACGCTCTATGTGCCACTGGGAAAGTGAGAATGCACGCTAATTATAAAGTTCCCGGATTATTATTGTGTAGCTGATTAAATTAATAGCATGTGTTGATTGTAAAGGGCGTAGGACAGCTTAACCCGCGGCAATACAGTGTCCCACGGAAACACTTTTTCGAGATAAAAAGTAGCATATGTGTTAATCCAGAGCTTAAACTACTTTAATACTAAATTTTATTAAAATCCGTTCGGTAGTTATTGCGTGAAAGAGTAACAAACATGCATCCATCCATCCATTCATCCATGCATCCATCCTTCCTCACAAACTTTCACATTATAATAGTATGTGTGATTTGGTCCGGCAAACAGGCGGTCGGATTGTCTGCTTGTAAGCGATTGCGGCTACCCCCACGGGTAGCTCCATAGCTATACCTAGAAGAGTCACAAGTGATATTTTAAGTTAACAAGTGTTATTTTCGGTGGTTTTTTTCATAGCTTCAAATGTTGATTTCGGGCAGAGGACAAAGATAAAACACACTGTATAACCACCGAGTAAGGTGGGACTATATGATCCGGAATCCTGCGGGCCGGGGAAAATTCAGAGCACTGAAAATACAGCTCTGCACTAATTCAATAGAGCTGAAACTCTAACGCACGAGTGTCAAGTCAAAGGTCAATGTCAAATCTGACAACTCGACATTCATGTGTTCGATTTTCAATGTTCTAAATAATTCCAGAGTTCTATTTTCGATGCTCTAAATTTTCTCCGGCCTTCTGGATTCCAGACCTAAAAGTCCCAGTGTGAGGTACTGGAAGCAACAGGGCTTGTTTTAAGCCCAGGAACGCGCTTGAAACTGCACTAGTACATTTATCGTATTAATATCAATCACATTAGCAATAAATCAATAAGCCATGCCGCTGTTTACAACTTCCGCGGTACGCGCCATCGGGTTTTCACGCTGCGATTATAGGCCAGGAGCCGACCGCGAAAATTTGAGTTGAATTTCATAAGACCAAATAAAACATAAATAAGTCGACAAAAGCAAAATAGTTTATAGTAATAGTAAATTTATCGTCAAGGAACGTTAACTTCCACGGTCCAGGTCTTGGAAGTTAACTTTCCTTGACCTTGCCTGGGTTTGTCCTATATGTCAGAAGAATTTGGCTTTTGCGTCATAATAATAATTATATCTATGGGTGCATTCACACGACTTCAATCTGGTCCCGTGCTAAGTTCTCGAATAACTTAATATTACCAGACAACGGAAATATATTTCAATACTTTTGTATACTATACTTATATTTCAGATTTTTATTATAGTATACACTTATTTAATACACATCCATGATCCAGGAACACAGAAAACTTTTTGTTCCCTGGCGGGATTCAAGCCCGTCACCTCCGGGTGGACCGCCAACGCGGTAACTGAGCCACAGAGGTCGTCAAATAGACGATATACGACGGTAACTGAGCCACAGAGGTCGTCAAATAGAAATCGGTAGAGCCTACTTTTAAGCCCAATTTTCAAGATCCCTCAAAGTTCTAAATTTCATCACTTGATTCACATTTTAGTTTTTAAAGTATTGAATTTAGGTAAAATAAAAAGAATCGCTACGACCTCCTGGCCTATAAAGCTCCTACAGTACAATGTAGTCCTTTCCCCTAACAAATGGCCGCGATAAAACCTCATAAGAACAACTTTCTAACGTCAAATCACTCGCTTTGTATAATACTAGTTCATTTCACGAGAATTAAAAAATGTATTTGCCTACATATTATGTAAAAATGTTGTTTTTATTAAAAACCTTCAGTAATGATTAGGTATAACAACTTAATAAAAACAATGAAGGTTTTATTTGTATTTTTATAGTGCGGTCACAAAAAGTTGGAATATTTTTTTACAACAAAAGTGTAGGTACAATACCTACATAGTTAATTTACTTACTGACATCAAATACAAAAACATTTAATATAGTGATAATGAACAATGAACATAAACGTGAAAACTTCGAATATATCGGAAATTTTGAGCATGCTATCATGCATTTCGTAGCAACTTACAAGCGTGTGACGTCACCTGCTTGTACGACTTTTGCATGGGGCGTTACACAAGTCTCACAAAAGTGCAAAGTGCTCATAGTAATAGTAAACAATCCGCAGTTTCTTTGACAATATTGATTATTAGTATACTATTCCTGTTGTAAACTGAGTCTTGTATACTATTCCTATTATTTTTCAGAGTTATTTATGTCATAAAAAAAGGCAAATATAGAAGAAGAGAGGAGAAGAATTATCGCCGTCTAAAACATCAAGAACATTAAATTGTTATTTACTCTGTCACACATAGGCTGGAACTATATTGTCCGGAATCCGTGAGGCCGGGGGAAATTCACAGCACTGAAAATATAGCTCTGCGCTATTACAATACAGCTGGAAATCGAACACACAAGTGTCGTGTCAAATGTCAATGACACTTCGATTTTCAACTCTATTGTATTTATAGCGCAGAGTATATATTTTCAGTGCGCTGAATTTTCCCGGGCTCGCCGGATTCCGGATCATACAGTCCCACCTTAAGCGTCGGTTCACTCTATCACGCGACGCATGCATTTTGAATTTAGCGATATTGAATATGACGGTGCATTTTGAATTTCATTCAAATTCAGCGATTCAAATTGAACTTTATTCACTAGACGAGGAGACACACTTTTCATTGCATGAGGTCGAATTTCGAGCCGCTCCGGACTGCGTAGCGTCACTAGCGCGGCGCCGCTCTTGCAATGAAGCGTGTATCTTATGTATGAAATAAGGAAAATTGTTTCGCATTTTGAAATTGAGTTATTTTTTAGATTTTCACTGGATTTTGGAGGCGGTTCTCTTTTTTGTTAAAAAGACAGACGTTGCGTATTGTTTTTGTTTTGTTTGTTTTTATTTAATTTTTTTATTTCATATTTTTGACGCTAGGATAATCACTAACTAGTTTGGTAATATTTAATTTTTCCAGTTTCATCAGTGGTTCTTTAGAAAATCTCGAAGAAACCTACATACATACATACAGGTCAAACTGAGAACCTCCTTTTTGTTGTTAAAATCGGTTAAGAAAAGCTAAGGCCGGTGAAAACTGCAGTCACGCGGCACTTGATGTTACTTTTTTAAGAGTTCCGTGGTTTATCTCCAAAGACCTTCGCCTGACCTTGAAATGTTGTATGAGACTGACCTTTCCTGATAAATGTGCTATTCAATGGTGGAAACTCCGTCCAAATAGCAGTTCTTGAGAAAATCGAGGACAAACATACATACATACAAACATACAGGTCAAACTGAGAACCATCCTATTTTTTGTAGTAACTTATTTGGGGGAAAAAAAACTGACTTTGAAAATCCGTATTTTTGTAGTCGTTCGAATATTCGCGAAATATCTGTAGGTCGATTCTGCTAATTAAATCTTACAATAATATAGTTTAGATGCTGCTTCAAAATGTTAAAACAGCAAAATGGTATTCTCATAAACATCAAACCGACGTCAAACGCGTTTTGATTGGTCAAAACTCCAAAAAAACTGTATATTACATCAGAACCCAAATTCTCTTGATATCTATTTCAAAATCTTCTTTCTTGATATCATTAACTGATTTTTGGAGTTTGGACCAATCAAAACGCGTTTGACGCCGGTTTGATGTTTATGAGAATACCCTTTTATTTTCTATCGAAACTTTACTATTGTATGTTTCAATTAGCAGAAACGACATTCAAACATAGATTGATATATAATTCATCATTGAAAGCAAATTGAAAGTTTAAATACGAGAACTTCGATTCTGGAAAAATATCGAGATATCGATGAACCTATATGTTATTATCATTTTGAGGTTTTCTCGGAAACGCTTTCTGTAGGGTGTGTGAGTCTCATGTTATTTACCTGTAGGGGTGCCGACGCTTTGTAAGATAAGTGCATGCTTGCGATAGGGTTGCCACTTGCAAATTATATATATTTTTTAAATTTTGTACCAATGAACAAAAAGTGATACAAATCCCGATGCAAACCTTTCTTAAAGCTGCTTCCTGCCTCTTCATTTAGCTTGTGGACATAACAACAAAACAAGTTTAATGGAAAACGACCTCTTCACCGAGATTCTGACGAGCAATGAGGTTCCAGTCAATCATGCAGAATAATAACGTCACTGAAGAGGAAATAATAATATATTAAAAGTATATACCGAATTTTTTCTGTAAATATACGTTTATTTAAAAAAAAAACTTAAAAACAACTAACAATAAAACATAAAAAAATCGGTTGTCTGTAAAGTCGGTTTACCGACGACAGTTGAACGTGACAACGTCATAAGAAATGGAACGCTTTAGAGCGAGGTAACGCCGCATGAGTCATGTTTAGCGAGGTAACGCCGGTAACGCGGGTTACGCCGCATGAGTCATGTTTAGCGAGGTAACGCGGGTAACGCCGCATGAGTCATGTTTTTTCGTGCGTGCAGCCGGCTCCATCGAATTATAAGACGTTGTCACGTCGAAATAATTTGAACCGCCTAGATCGTGCGACCTGTATGTGCATTGACTGAGTCTGAACGGGTAGTGGGTACAGATTTACTTGTATTAAGTCATCTGTTATGCTATAGTCAACAGGCTGGCGACGAGTTACATCGCCGCACCGCATATTTTAATCATTTACAGATTAATAGTGTTAATAATATTATAACAATAAAATATAACATGGCCACCTCTGTGGCTGTGGTTGAGCGTGGTGTGCTCAAGCCAGGGGTCGCGGGTTGGAATCCCGCCGGAGGAACAAAAATTTTTTCCATGTTCCTGGGTCATGGATGTGTATTAAATATGTGTGTATAATATATTAAAATCTTAAATATGTAAATAACATAAAAGTATTAAATATATTTCCGTTGTCTGGTACCCGTAACACAAGTTCTTCCAGAACCTTATCACGGGACCAGATTGATATGGTGTGAAGCGTCCATAGATATATATATATATATATATATATTATTATAATGTACAGCCGAACGTATAACCGCCTCCTTTTTTGGAAGTCGGTTAAAAATGATTCGTGCGAAGAAGAAGAAGCCAATATGTGTCGTGAATGCCTGGTAGATGAGAAACATTGAAATTAATATATAACGCAGTGAAAACAAAACGCGTCATCTAACTGAAAAATTAAGAAAGATGCATGTAAAGTGCGGTTGCGGATCACATAGAATTTCGTACATTAACTAATCGCTAATTGTCACTTTACACAGCGATAGGAGAGCGATAGCAAATATATTATTCGCGAGTGAAAGAGACATGTAGCGATAAGTCAATGCACGAAATTCTACATACTCCACGACCGCACTTTAGTAAACAGAAATGTCATTATACTGACTGACACTACAAAATCGAAATTTCTATTTTGTTTTCTCGGTGTTGCCACCCCTATTCCAGCACAAAGCGGCTTCCGCTACAACCCCCGCTATAAATGAGCTAGTTTCTAATTTTTCCAGAATTATACCTTCCTTCCTTCGCAAATAATGGTCAAGCAATATAGAAGTCTTTGTTTGAAATAAAAATGACATAGAAATATTTCTGATAAATGTATAGAACTTCCCTTGCTGTAATAGATTTTGTGGTGAAGCGGGAAGTGTATATCATATAGCATTGTTTTAGGATTCCATGCTTCAAGCTACCCTTTTAGTTCTTCTGTCCGTCCGTCTGTCTGACTGTCCGCCCTGTAAACAAGCTCGGAAATCTGACTCCGTACAGAGTTGAGAAGAAATACTGAGTAAATAAAGTAAGGAGCATTAGCATGCATACCAGAAAGCTTAAAAAATTTAGACTACAGGAATTCCATTAGCGTTGAGTACATATGATATACTAAGGGGCCGTTTCACAGTCAGGTACCTTATTTGCATGTTTCATCTCTGTCGCTCGATATAAAGTAAGCAGCGACAAAAATTCCGACTAAGCTATGTGACAATTGTTAGAAGATTATAAAACAGTTAGAAGATTACATACATATATAAGATTATAATCGACATAACATTTCCGATATTCCGATTGTATGTACATATATACAAGAATTGCTCGTTTGTGAGGATCGACAGCGGCAACTAACAACAAAAACCTTTGATATGATCTCAGGGGTGCCCGAGGGACATACTAAGAATGTAGGAGAAGTAGGAAGAACTCCAGATTCTTTTCCCAAGCAAAGCGGGAGACAGCGCAAAGTTGCAATGATCAAAAAGAAGTTTCTCTTGCTGGTTTCATAGAAACCATGAAAAATTGAAGCAGTTTTCAGCGCATCATAATTGCAGGGCAGAGAAGTATAGTTTCTAAAAAACCATGTTATTGCTACTTTCTAGCAGAAGAGGTTTCGCTTGCTTATTTCATGAACCATTAAAGCAATTTTCAGCGCATCATAATTGCTGGGTGGAGAAAAATGGTTTCTAAGGAACCTTATTTTTGCTACTTTCTAGCAGAAGAGGTTTCGTTTTCTGATTTCATAGAATTCATGTACCATTAAAGCAATTTTCAGCGCATCATAATTGCTGGGTGGAGAAAATGGTTTCTAAGGAAGCTTGTTTTTGCTACTTTCTAGCAGAAGAGGTTCCGTTTTCTGATTTCATAGAATTCATGAACCATTAAAGCAATTTTCAGCGCACAGTAATTGCGGAGCGCAAGACAATGACTAGATGTGGGTAAGGCTGCCAAAAACGGGCCTTATAAATCAAGTGCGTAGCGATAGCGGAAAAGTTACTCATTCATTTATTAAAATTAATCAAGCCACATTTAAATGAACTTAACCAAGAGCATGTCATGACATATCTAAGGAGGGTTCCGTAACTATAAACGCGTAATAGTGTGGGAACTTTTAAACCATTTTGAAGGCCGATTACTCGAAAATGGCCCTATGTAAAATATCTTTATAAAGAAATTTGTTTATGAAACCCCACCTTTATTTTAAAAATACTTTTTTACTTATTCAAAGATATGTATTTATCTTATATTATTAATATCTCATTCTGCTCCACACAGTGGCGTAAAAATTTAATTCCTACTTCAAACCTGGCAAATTTATGCTGCCAGTAACAAATTCTATACGCAATTTATAAGTGTACTAAATTTCATCAATGTATATTCATAATTACAGAAGTTAGCAAGGGGCAGCAAATGGTAGCAGCAGCAGCATGGCAGCAATGGCAGCAAGGGCAGCAAGGGCAGCAAGGGCAGCAAGGGCAGCAAGGGCAGCAGCTCCCATACAAAAACTTGTTAATTGCCGTTTCTGCCGTTAACCCTCAAGTCCGACTTATATTTGGCCTGTATTTATATTGGCATTTAATTATTTTTGACTGACTTCAATAAAGGAGGAGATTCTCAATTCGGCTATTTTTTGTCAGTTACCTCAGAACTTTCGACTGGGTGAACCCATTTTGATGATTCTTTTTTTATTTGAAAGCTGGTGCTTCCTTTGTGGTCTCAATGCGGGTGTTTGATATTTATTGCCGATAGGGGGCAGACCAAACGCACACAAAGCGTCATCTGATGGCGTAAGTGGTATCCAAACAGTCAATAAGAATTTTCCTGTCACCGGGCGGCGCTTGGTAGCCCGACGGTCCTTGTCGTGGCAAAAAACTGACAGATGTCACGAATTTAAAAACGCTAATTTTGCTTTGGAAGTCGGTTTTCATTTTTTGTTTAAAAAATAATATCTCGCAAATGAATGACTCTGCTGACGCTGCCCTAAGTCTTGGCGTATCTTAAGGCGACCGTTATCCTATATCCTTTCAATTGTAGACTACAGACACAGACTAATGTTTATGTGGAGTTGTTTAAACTATCTTCTGTAGTTAAATGTTCTGTGACATGTGGTCATTATTTAAACATTTTAGGATTCCATTATCCGTACCCAAAGGGTAAAAACGGGACCCTATTACCACAGAATAAATATTATTAGTAATAGCAAAAAATAATTATTTATTATGTGCTGTTTACTAAGACTGCGCTGTCCGTTCGTTTGTCCGTCTGTCTGTCACCAGGCTGTATCCCATCAACCGTGATAGCTAGACAGTTGAAAATTTCACAGAGTGTGTATTTCTGTTGCCGCTGTAACAACAAATATAAACAGAATAAAATAATTATTTAAGTTTAAGCCGTTTTTACGGAACCCTATGTGCGTGAGTCCGACTCGAATTTTTAACCTCAGTCAGAATTTTTTGCCAAATCCTCCTACTGTTATAAATGTGAAGCTTTGTGAGGGTGTATGGACTTTTGTTACTCTCTTAAGCAAAAACTACTGAACGGATTTCGATTAAATTTGGTATGGTAGTAGTTTAAGCTCTGGATTAAAACATAATCTACCTTTTATCCGAGATAAGTACAGCGCTCCCGTGGGATACCGTATTTACGCGGGCCGAGCCGCGGGCAAAGGATAGCAAATGCACGCAGGTATTTCTTATTTATTCAAATTAAAGAAGTTAACGCTGATGATGACCACTATTCGAATAATTAATTTTCTTAGCAGTTTGTCCTGTAGATCACATACAAACATGTGTTCGGTGTGCTCGTTAGCTAAAGTGTCCAGTTTCCTAATTAAAACCACACCCGAGACTAACATCTTCACAAAGTACATAAATAATAAATAATAATATGCCTTTTTAATACGAGTATGTATGCTACTTAATATTATAAATGTGAAAGTTTGCGAGAATGGATGGATGTTTGTTACTCTTTCACGCAAAAACTACTGAACGGATTTCGATGAAATTTGGTACGGTAGTAGTTTAGGCTCTGGATTAAAATATAGGCTACTTTTTATCCCGAAAAATACAGTATTCCCGAGGGATACTGTATTTACGCGGGCGGAGCCGCGGGCAACAGCTAGTGATTTATAATTTAACTGATGTCCGTATCTATGCATGTATTCTGTGTTTAAAATACTTGTTTTTATTTAGATTACAAATAAGTCTGTTCGTCTGAGATTTGATAGCAATAACAAAATTTAAAAAATTTAAATAACACCCGATCCGTCAAGCAGTGAGTGAATGATGAATTACAGCTAAGAACCCTCTCGATAATGTCAGCTTTATAACTAAAAAAAATAACCTAGCCCAACCAAGAGCATGGACATATCTAAGGAGGGTTCCGTAACTATATTTTTTATATATAACGCGTAATATTTTTTTTTTTCAAATTACTTCAAAATTTACTGTCCGATTTCGTTTAAAATAATTTTCCTAAAGAGTTTTTATCATGATCTATTAGCATGGACAATTGGCAGTTTCTAAATCTCATAGTTTAGAAATGAGGGGAGGGGGACCAACTTCTAAACCACTTCGGAGGCGGATTACTCGAAAATGGTTGAATTTGTCAAAAAATCAGGTATGAAACTTTGCCTTTATTTGAAAATGTCTATTCAACGATACCCTACACTACGGGATAGGATGAAAAAAAATTTTCATCCCCACTTCACATGTATGGTGAGCCCCCCCTAAAATATAAAATTATTATTATTTTGTGATGCCAAAACCGAGATCTATACACAGTCTATAACCAAATTTTATTTATTTATTTTCATAATTAGAGAACAAAGAAGCGCGGACAGACAGACGGACAGACTGACAGACAGAGTCAGACGGACAGACGGACGGATAGAGCGAAACTATAAGGGTTCCTTATGTATTACGGAAACCTAATAGATCCAAATCGGTTCACCTGTTTGGGGGCTACGATGGCACGGACAGACACGTCAAACTTATAACACTCCTCTGTTTTCCTCTACATTTTTTTAAAAATTTTTTGTTGGCCTGCATTTTGACTTCTGATACAAAATAACTTTTGTAATTTAAACGTTAATAAAAATTTAAATCATTACTTTTTAAGAAAAACTCTTTAATTTTACATTCATTCTATTGTTTCACATTCTATTTTTCGAATCAAATCAAGCGTTTTATTTATACATAGGTCAGTAGAAAAAAACTATGGACATTGCAAAAAATCCAGTCCCGCATTATTTCTTCCCATAGGAAACTAACGCGTCGAACAAGTTCCCATGAGCTTAGGATAGCTTCGGATAGTCTCAGAAGGCTTCGGAAAGCTTCGGGTATCTCCGGCTATGCTCGGCAATCGCCGGGCGCGAGCGCACGCGCCGTTGTACCTGTTACGCGCTACTGGTTCTTGACCTTAGAAGAGGCTTCATGCTGACTGCGGCGTGCGTTCTTAACCCTTCTTTGGAGGACGAAGAATCGTCAATGTTTTAAAACGTGTCTTACAGGAGGCGCATATCATGATGTGTATAATTTGATACACTACTAACACTAATCTTAAACAACAATTTAGTAATAATAATAATATCTATGGACGCTTTCGCACTAAGTCAATCTGGCCCCGTGGTAAGTTCTCAAAGAACTTGTGCTACGGGTACCAGACCACGGAAATATATTTAATACTTTTCTTATATTACACTAATAATAATAGTGTAATGTAATTAAAATCATAAATATGTGTATGGTATAAACCACCGCACCGCAATAGAATGAAAGTAAAATTAAACCGTTTTTTGGAACGAAGTTCCTTATGGGGCGATGCGGAGGGGTACCTTAGCTGGGAAAAAACGTGCGTAACGTAAGATTTTTATGTATATTCTTTATTATTTTCTTTATTATTACTTTATTTATACCTCGAATAGAACTTAAAATTAATATTTTTATAATAAGGAACTTCGTTCCCATCCGGTGTCCCACGACACCACACGGTGTTTCACATTTTTTTCTTAAAAAAGTTATGATTTAATTTTTTTATGAACGTTTAAATTAAAAAAGTTATAAAATGGAGTCCATTTATTTTGTACCAGAAGTCAAAATGCAGGCCAATAAAAGAAAAGAAAGAACATTGTAGAGGAAAACAGGAGTGTTATAAGTTTGTCGTGTCTGTCCGTGGCATCGTAGCTCCCAAACAGATAAACCGATTTGGATCTATTAGGGTTCCGTAATACATAACGAACCCTTATAGTTTCTGTCCGTCCGTCTGTCTGTCTGTCTGTCTCTCTGTCTGACTGTCTGTCTGTCCGCGATTCTAGCTTCTGTGATTATGAATATTATAAACGAGAATGATTATGTATTTGTTCCATAAGCGTTGCTGTGTAACCTATATGGAAGTAAAACTTTTTTGATTTGATTTTTGATTTTTTGTTTGCTTGTACTCTATATTTGTGCCAAATTTTGTCAAAAATTCAGTCCAGTAGCTTCCGAGCCTCAAGTCTGGTAAACGAAACTTGAACTTGGGTTATTTGAAAACTTTTAACTTGGCAACTCTATACGACCTTCGAAGCGAAGTAATTGATAAGCCATAATTTAACAAAAAATCAGTGGCTTGAAAGAGTAAAAAACATTTATTTCAAATTTTATTTATCATGTCAGTACTACCTAATGAATTAATTATCAAGTAACTCATCAGGTTATTTGAATTCTTTCATAGGAACTAAAATAGATTTAGATAAGATTTTTTAAATTCGTCGCCATTTCTAAGGTCAACTTTCGTTTGACAGACTTATACTCCGAAACAACTGGACCTATTTTGATAAAATTTCGTACAGATGTAGAGTAGACTACGGGTAAGGACATAGGCTACTTTTCATCGTGGAAAAATGTACAGTTCTGGGATAACTTTTGTACGCGCACGAATTACGCATCTAGTTTTAATCATGAAATATCAGCTGATCACCTGATATTCTGACAAGAAAGATGATCCATCCGTCGGATGGGCATGTAAAAAAGTCAGACATGCACCTGATCTCTCGCCAGTCGTGTCGGTCATCCGTCCCACTGGGTTTTGAGAGTAAAGGAAGAGAGAGTGCTCTTGTGTACTACGCATACACTTGGGCACTATACCTGCATTACAACATTATACCTGCGTAGCTGTCGGTCTGGTTTCAATGAAACCGGCCACCGTCACCGAAATCGGCGTGGGGAGCTAGCTATATATGATTATTAAATCTAGAATCGCACATGAGTATGAAGCGGCATTATAGTAAATCTAGAAACAGTTTTTGTGATCAAACTCGTGTGACTACAAGCTGTGTGTTTCATGATCAACCTGTTGATATCTGGATTTTTTTTAAAGTAGCGGTCCAGAGAAAGAGGAGACGGATAGCCTGATGGTAAGCGATTAGCTCCGCCCATAGACAATGGTAACACCGGAGTAGTTACAAGTCCGTTGCCGGTCATCAAAACCCCCCCAAGGCTTAACCCAACCTCGCTCACTCGGTGAATTACAACGCAAAAGTTTTTCGCGCCGGTTTTCATAGTCGCCGTGGTATTTGTCCGGTCGAGCCAGCCCATTCGTCCCAGCATGGTTCTCCCACGGTTAGCTAAGGTACTCAAAGACTATCGTAACTGGTTGAGCCACTGCACGGCCGCGAATACTTTTTAATTTCCTTTAGGATCAGATAAAAAAGGGTTTAATTATCTTAAAATTATAAGAAGGAAGTGATTTAAAAATTTTTGAATCGTCGAAAATCGTTGATGATTTCAACGACTTGAAAACAGGATTATCAATTTCATAACAATACAATATACATTGACTACCGAAATGATTTTGGCAGTCAATGTATATGTATGTATGTTTGTATGTTTGTTTTACCGTAGAGCCCAAACTACTGATCCGTTTCAATGAATGCGGTGTCAATAGATTCGTAATAATGGCCCGGGTGACATAGGCTATATAATTTTGCGTAGTCGGGTTATAGATTTTAACTTTTGATTATTTACAAAATTTACCTTAAAATAAGTTACCCGTACATTACAACCAGTCCACGGTATACCTATACTATTATTTAAGATTTTTATTACAATATACAAATATTTAATACACATCCATGGCGCAGAAACACAAAAAACTTGTCTGTTCTCTGGCGGGATTCGAGTTGCCAAGGCGTTAACCATTGAGCCACTGAGGTCGTCACACCGTCTTTTACACAATCTCTTATCTACTCGTGTATACTATAAACTAGTCAATATCTTAAACTGGATTGATTGTTTGTTTGTACTCTATATCTGTGAAATTTTTTATCAAGATCGGTCCAGTAGCTTCTATAAGTCTATAAAGTTGAACGAGGATTATATGCAAGCTTTTAACTTGGCAACTCTATACGACCTTCAAAGCGAAGTAATTTACAAACATATTATTTGACAAGAAATCTGTGGCTTTTACTTGAAAGTGTAAATATATTCGTAAAAATGGCCCGGGTGACACGGGCTATATAATTTGCGTAGTCGGGTTATTTATAGCTTTTAACTTTTTGATTATTTACAAAACAATATCAAAACATTTTTAAGTTAATAATTTGGACAAACGGTATAAGTTTGTTGTTCGCATCAAATACAATCATGTTTTAGATTATAATTACTTATTAAATTGAAATGTAGGTGTACACAATAATGCACTAAGTAAATTCAACTAATAAGTGCTATTCAGGTAAGATGTTAAGATAAGTTGTAATCACATCAAATCAATTATTTCTCCCTTTTTTAAATTTAACCGTGGGAACGCATATCTGACAAATTTAGAATCATTGACTATTTACATGACCAAGCTAAATTGAACCTTAACCGTTGGGCTAAAGTCGCATTTTATACAGCAACATCTTGTTCGAGTAAAGTAACAAAATAAAGGAATTTCAGCTTTACAATATGTGGATAAAATTTATTTTCGTATAACTTTATAGCGCGAAGGAACAGGTTTAGAATGATTGCATCCGCTGTTAAGGCGTTTTAGTGATGTGCGTCAACCTATCGATGTTGAATATTAAAAACCAGCACCAAAATTTGGCTGCAATATTACATGAGTAATGACAGTATACATAGCTAAAAACATCGTAGTTTACAACACAATAACATGATAAACATTTCCTGACAACTATCAATACGAATGGACACCCTCACACTGCCGTACAACGCGCCGGCTTTGAAGGTCACACGCCCGCAGCGCAGTATCAGTCACTATCAGTCGTTGTCTCGTATCGTATCAATATCGTTACTTTAAGTATTTTATAGTCAAAATTTAAGGTCACATGTTATATTTATGGAACGAGACCAAATACTGATTTCGCTCCTTGATTTATTTATTTTTGTTTTGATTGATCATAAACCTCTAGTCGCCATCTTAGGAGATAAAGCAGGTATTCCGGTCATGGCGGCTTGTAGAATTCAGAGATGGGCGGTTATTCTTCGGGGCTACGATTATAAAATAGAATTTGTTAGCAACAAGAATAACTCGGCGGACGCCTTGTCTAGGCTACCGGTAGGTCAGCAGGTTAAGGTGAAAGAAGAGAGCACGTACCTCACTTTTGTGCAATCCTCTTTGCCAATAGAATTCACTTCCAATCCAATAGAAATTTACTAGGAAAGAAGTACAAGAGCAGGTCAGTAAGGATAGCCTTTTGGGGACATCCAGTATTATGTAGGTACTAATTATATGCAGAGGGAAAGTTAGTATGTTTGCGATGAATAGGCGCCGAAACTGCTCGACCGATTTTAATGAAATTTGGCACAGACATAGAGTAGACCATGGGGAAGGACATAGGCTACTTTTTTATCGCAGCAAAACGTATAGCATCCGCAAGACTAACGTTTGCGCGCACGATGTCGCGGGGAACATCTAAATGTACCAATATATAATTTTATTCTTATCGAATTTGGTTGAAATCATAAACGTATATATATTGAAGACAAGGCATGTCGAGGCAAAGACTATCCCCACTTAAATTTTCTCACTTTTACACCAAAAGGGCCATTTTGACATTTGAGGTATGGTGAAATCAAGATGGCTCACATTTGAGGTATGGTGAAATCAAGATGGCTGACATTTGAGGTATGGTGAAATCAAGATGGCTCACATTTGAGGTATGGTGAAATCAAGATGGCTCACATTTGAGGTATGGTGAAATCAAGATGCCTGACATTTGAGGTATGGTGAAATCAAGATGGCTCACATTTGAGGTATGGTGAAATCAAGATGGCTGACATTTGAGGTATGGTGAAATCAAGATGGATGACATTTGAGGTATGGTGAAATCAAGATGGCTCACATTTGAGGTATGGTGAAATCAAGATGGCTCACATTTGAGGTATGGTGAAATCAAGATGCCTGACATTTGAGGTATGGTGAAATCAAGATGGCTCACATTTGAGGTATGGTGAAATCAAGATGGCTCACATTTGAGGTATGGTGAAATAAAGATGGCTGACATTTAAGTTATGGGGAAATCGAGATGGCTGACATTTGAGCTATGGTGAAATCAAGATGGCTGACATTTGAGGTGTGGTGAAATCAGGATGGCGTATCGTTTTCATGTATGAAGATTTGTTCTGTGAAACGTACGCCTTTCCTTAGTTTTGAAATCTCCGGTTGAAATATATCTATCGATGCGAAGACATCCCATTACTACGACCGTGTAATACCACAGTTTATGTGTGTATTCAATTTTAAAACTTTATTATTGTTTATTTAAAATAACCGACTGAGCAAAGGGACGTTATGTATCAATTGACGATTATGTCGCGGTTTCGTATCCTGCCAAGAAACAAAATTAAATGTTCCCTGTATTACCGTCTCATAAGTGTGTATTAAATAATGCGCGTAGTCCTATAACAATGTTAGATATATTATGTACAGTATGATGGTATTCAATATGAACTAACCAGCGAAATGAAGTACCTAACGCTCTGTTAAAACGGCTATTTATTAAACTAGATTTCAAACATATAAGCTAGATTTCAAACAAAAACGTTCATAGCGAATTTTATAAATTTTCCGAATCTAGTACAAATAAATAAAATAGAATTTCAAATTGACATCGTTGCGCTAAATCAATAATCATATACATGATTGTAATTATATACGGTACCTACACTGAAAATGTTTTGTCTATCTGTCCAGTGTCTGTCTTAGAATATGTTTGGTAATTTGTCCCGGCTAATCTCTGAAATATCTAGATCGATTTTGACCGGATATCACTGGTAGACAGCTGATGTTATAAGGAGTAACTTAGGCTAATTTTAATTTAGGGTTCCGTTAAAAATTAGGGTTCCGTTTCCATTAATAGTTCCACGGAAACGAAGTTGGGGTCACCAGCTGGTTCGTTTTAATGTCTTTAACTTTTATAGTTATGAAAAATTGCAATTTTAAAAGCGTAGTGATTTCTTTTGCAGGTTAGTGTATAGTGTTTGATATTATTCTTTTGTCGTATGTCTAATACGATGGCTATGCCTAGGAACCGCAGGCGAGCAAAATATGCCACTTTCAAAATGAGCTTACAGATATCCCGATTGAAAGTGATGAAGTCGACGTCACGGACATCTGCAATACCGGTAGATACACAGATGCGGTCCAGATGCGAGTTTAAGTTTTAAATAAATACTAATATTATTTTTAGTAACTTCCTTTACCATAATGTTGAAATTAAGTTAGTGTAAAATATTAAACACCATATGTGTAACATAATAAAATATTATAATAACTAAAATGGGTGGTCCATCATGGGTCTATGAGTTCTTAGTATTTGTTTTATTTATTGATATTATAATATTTCAATGTAAAAATATTTTTAACAGCCTCCGTGGTCTAGTGGTTAGAGTTTGGCTCGCGACTCGGAGGTCGTGGGTTCGATTTCCGCATTGTAACAACAAAAATATGTTGTTTCCAAGTTTGGTTAGGACAATGCAGGCTGATCACCTGATTGTCTGTCAAGAGAGGTGATCCATACGTCGGATGGGCATGTAAAAAGTCGGACCTGCGCCTGATCTCTCGCCGGTCGTGTCGGTTATCCGTCCCACTGGGTTATGAGAGTAAAGGAGGAGAGAGTGCTCTTGTGTACTGCGCACACACTTAGGCACTATAAAATAACTCCTGCGTAGCTATCCGAAATCGGTGCTATTATAAAATTATTTGAATAATATGTATATATATAAAGGTAAGTAGTAAGTGAAGCCGATAGGAATGGAGTTGAACAGCCCCACGCCACTGATAGGGATAATATCGCGAGATAAAAGAGCAGAGGAATATCCTGATGGTAAGCGTTTCCGGCCTTTTAAATTCTCACCTTCTCTTAGACCTCAAGTACCTTTAGTTACTAGGCGAAATACAACGCAAGCGTTATTTCACCCCGGTTTTCTGTGAAGCCGGTCGAGCCGGCCCACGATTTTGCTGAAGCTTTTTGGTTTCCATAGGCCGCTGCAATATCTCACCACCAGCCGATCCATCAGCTCGTTTGCCTCTCATTTGCGTCCTTGCGAAGCAAAAACTTGGAGCTCAGTTTTACGAGAACTGTGCGAACGGAGGAGTATGAAATTTGGCACAGTTAAAGTCAATGAGGAGGAAGGTGTGCTGAAAGCTATTGTTTTTTTTTTCAAATTATTAATTTATTAATTAATTTATAAAATACAGTAACAGGCTAAAAACTTTATACAATCTAGGACAATTTCTATATTAATATATATCTTAGATTAATCTGCAGTCCAATTTTTACTGTACACAGCTTTTATTGAACAATTGTTTGCTTTAATCTTCATAAGACAATATTAATTAATTTTACAACTTAGATTAAGCTTAGTTGAGAAAAAGCGTTTTACTTCTTAAGTACTTAATTAAGTACTTGAGTTACAATTTATATAGATTATTTCTGAATGGTATTAAAGTAGATAAGTTGATACTAAAACTAACTAAAATCTATTTAAAATATTTACAAACTATAAAAGTAGGTAACTACTAAAAAATCCAAAACTTAAAATGCTACAAAACAAATAAATCTCCCAGGTCGTCCCCACCAGGCAGAGTACCTAGATGGCTCAAAGAGTTTCCTCGCTGGATTGCGATACTTATTCTCTGGGCCAGGTAGGTGCCGGCTCTGGGGTCTCGGGTGGCCTCAATGAGTTTTTTGGAGATTACTCTGAAAAGTTTGTGCGCACCCAGACCCCATGTACCTAGGGTTTCAACCCCAAACGGTTCAAATATGAGATCCCCACTAAGGTTCTCATATTTGCGCCGCTTGAGGTTTTCCGCCTGATTGGCGGCCGCACTTGCAGAACTCGAGGTGCCCTGGACATGGGACGGAGCAAGTGTATCGACGCAAGTAGCGTCCCATACAAGAGCCCGCCCCACTCTCCAAGGGACCAGGGTCATACCGTCTGGTCTCTTGCCATCGTCGCGCGCCATACCAGAGGATTCCAGCACAGTTGGCACTCCGGCGGTGACAAGAGCCCGACGGATGAGATCATTCAGGCAGTGATGTCGGGAGATGTGGCCGGCGCTTCGTTGACAGGACAGCCCGTGGTGTCCGAGGCTGTCCACGTTTGCACCACAAACACAGCGATGGGGGACGATATGGGGGGTGCCGAGACGCAGGGAAGTGGCTAACCGGAAAGCTGTCCAATCCAGCAATGTGCCCGTATTGGGTGATGGTAATGCTTGTAGCCAAAGGCTCAACTCCCACTTCTCCGCAGCTAAGAGGCCAGCCTGCTCCACAGGACTGGAGGACGTATTAAGAAGATTATTCCGTACCAGTCTGCAGAGTGGCTCGTCCCAGAGCCTTTGGGAAAAAGTATTGTCAGGCAATTCGCTACAAGCACTAGTTGCGCTCCAGACGTCCATGGCCTCGTCCAGAAAGGGAACTGTATTAGAGTAGGATGGGTGATCTAGTATTTTGGAGATAAGACTATGGTTCGCGTAGACTGAGAACAAGAAGGCCGGAAGCGATATGTCAGAGGGCTTTCGAACACCCAGGCCGCCGAACCTAACTGGAAGCCTTGCCTGAGTCCATGCGCGGTCATCTTAGTTTATATTCGAAATAGTGGAGAGCGTTTGTCTTATGGCATCATCCAACTGTTTGAGAAGTTGAGGGAACTTCCACAGTTGACAACACCGTAAGACATTCTTTCAGAATTAATTTTTTTTATATTCTTATATTTTTTATAGGCCATACATCATAAGATTAAGCCGGCCTTAATTACATCTTTACAAACTTAAATCAGGTACACAGTCTAATTCTCTTAAATGCAATGAGTGTATAATAAAGCTTATTAACCTATCACTATATTCTATGTTGAAATCAGCACTAGCAATATTATGTATAAAGAAATAAAAATCCAATTTACTGCATTTGGTGTCCAAGATGAGTTAATTTCTGAGAAAATCGTATCTATCACATTCCAAGAGCAAATACAGTACAATTGGGGCTGTTGTTCTTTCCCATTAGAAAAAGAAAATTATTATATATATATATATATATATATATATATATATATATATATATATATATATATATATATATATATATATATATATATATATATTCTGAATTCATTAAAATAACTGAAAAACATATCTACCTAAGGACATATTGCGTTATATCGAATGTGCACATTCTAGTTAGCGGACTGTTCATGGAAACATTATTGTTACTAAAGGGAATATTATGCTTACTAAACACATAATAAAATTAATAAAATAAAGTTACACACACTACCTCACTAACACCTCACTAACACTACCATGCGTTTGTATAATAACAGTAGGTTTTGATTTGACACAATTATCAATCTTTCTTTTTTTTTTTTAAGATTTAATGGCCTGGTAACAAGACCTTTAAGCCAAGTCTTATATTTTAGAGGTGCTTCTTGTAAATATACACTTTAAATAGTTCCCACAGTACTTTTTATATATTTGAATAACGCACTATAGCACTTTTTATTTTGGAGCAAATCACACAATAATTGGCGGCGGGAGGTATCACTGACTTCCATTATTTCACTTGCCAACACTAGTCTTTGAATGGCGAAGTTTGGGCAATTGAAGAAAATGTGGTTCATGTCGGCGATCTCAACGTTACATAATGTGCAAATATTACTGTTTATTATGTTTAGTCTCATAAGATGTGCAGGTGCAGTTATGGCCAAATCTCAGTCTATTTATAGTTGTGATAAAATCACGGCTAGCTATCTTTAGCTCGTGGTACCATGGTTTTACTTCTAACTTTTTTTGTATCCGTCCATACCACTTTCCTTTGAGTTTTTGGTCTTCATTCCAAAAATATTCCCACATTTTCCTTAAAGACATATTTACATTATAATAAAAGTCAGTTATAGGTACTCTCACTACACTTTTGACATTTAGGGCGTTGACCCCATCATATGCAGTTTTGTCTGCAATTTCATTTCCAGAAATACCTTTATGTGAAGGAACCCACATAAAGGCAATTGTTACTCCTTTATTATGTAACCGCCAGACAGAATCTTTAATAAAATAAATAATATAATTCGTTTTAAAGTTTAAATTAATATGCTTTAGACTATTAATGAGACCTAAAGAATCTGATAAGATTAGAAAATATTTACAATTATTATTTAAACCACTAATCAATTTTAAGGCTTCAAAAACTGCATATGCCTCTGCCGTAAATATTGAACACTGTTTATCTAGAACAAAGCTTTGAGCAATCTGTTTTTGTGGATCATATATGGCACTTCTCACATGTTCATTACCTTTACTACCATCAGTGTAGATTGTATAGTACTTACTATTTTCTTCTAAAAATGCAAGAAACTCTGAATTGTTGTCAATAGACTTAGTTAAAATCATAATAGGATGTATTATACTACTATATGGATGTGTGTAACATGGCCAGTGTGAATGTTTTTTGATGTTTGAATAATGAGACTGTATTTCTAGGAAAATGCGGCACAAAGTTTTGTCAATCTTTCTTTCATATGCCATAAACAATATTTACATTTTTATTGCGTATTTAAGAGGCAAGAGAACCCCTGAAAAACTTATAATTTATGAATTATGGTCGAATTTCGACCACCGGGCGACCTGTAGTTTTATTTATTATTAGTCTTAGGCACTGTTTCACAATCTTCGAATAAGTGTCGAATAGCTTATTCGAAAGGCAGCTGCTTAATTTATATCGAGCGACAGTGATAAAACATGCAAGTAAGCTATCTAACACTCATCAGTAGATTGTAAAACAGGCACTTAGGATATTGTAGAATTGCTTATACTAATATAATATATTGTCGGAGCGGGATCATGGCCATTATAAGAGGTTAGCACAAAACCAAAATTTAATTTCACGGGGACTCCACCGAAATTAGCTGACAATGTATTTTCAGGACACAGACTTAGATGTACTAGATGTGACCAAAATATCACTTATACTTTGTTTTTTTAGGCTGTAACACAACATTGTATTAAACACTTGCGGATTGTGTCGCGTGTAGTTCTTTTTCCCGACGTTTCGGCTACTTTCCAGCGGCTGCGGTCGCGGGAGGACTAAGGTGGCAGTTGTCCTATTTTTTGAAGAAGAGCGACGCAAAACATTTAACACTACAAGTACAAGTAACTTATAGTTTCGCTCTGTCCGTCCGTTGAGCTGTATGTCTGTGTGTCCGCCTTTGCTAACTTTTGTATCTTACTAACTATTATTTTAAAAAAAGAATTATCCAAATCGGACTACTTACTCTGTAAAAAGTTATGAGTCGGTCATACATAAAAAAAGTTTTGGAGGGAACACAAAATTACACGCTTTTTGAAGTTGTACTACCACTTGCTCACACTTGTGCACGTTAAAGAATATTTAAAGGATAATATTCTACCAATATTACACATTAAAAACCGAAGTAACATAAATTTATGGAGAAAATACAAAAACAACAACGTCACACATTGAATTCCTCGGCAAAGCTCCGTCAATTACATATTTATAGGTGCGTTAATTTCAATTAATGACGGCAAAGTCTCAGTAATAGGGTCTTTAATCGCGTCTTTAACCCCCGAAGAAAACAGAGGAGTGTTGTAAGTTTTACGTGTATGTCTGCGTGTGTGAGTGTGTTTCTTTGTGTATATCTGTCCGTGTTATCGTCGAGAGTGTTCTTAACTATGACTCATCATCATCAGCTCGCTCACTGACAATTTGGGGATTACTTCAAAATTGTAATTTTGTTTATTACCCTTTGAGTCCGGAAACCTAAAAAGCAAGCAGAGACAGTGACAGATGTATATATTATAGACGAAGCATGTCGAAGCAAAACTGTCCCCACTAAAATGGCCCCTCTGTTGGGGGTTTTGTGAAAAATGGTGAAAAAAGATAGCTGACATTTGAGATATGATGAAACCAAGATGGCGTAACTTTTTCCTATATAAAGATTTGTTCTGTCAAAGGTACGTCGTAGGCCATACTTAGTTTTAAAATGTTTGCTGACAGCCTAATTTATTATTAATACTTCACTTTATCTTTAAGTAGCTTTTGAGATTAAAATCAATGGTACATCTATGTAACCAAAGTCCCGGGTAAAAAGGTTCATTTCAGGTCCAGCGGTCGGAGGTTAGTACGTGGCGCTGATATATTAATATATAGTAACATCATAAAGAGCATAGCACTATCACTTAAACTGGGGCCATACCAACTATTACGTATTCTGTGGCCATACTAAGTGGTAACAGCGTTAATGGACGCCAATTATTTAACTACTATCTCTTCAAATCTTTAATAAATCTCTTCAAATCCATTTTAATCTTTTTGTAAACAAAAACACTAATAATATAATTAAAATGTCACTTATTTACCGTGCAGTAAAGAAATTCACGTGGGAGAGCCATGCTTCGACGCGAATGGGCCGGGAGACCGGATAAATACCACGGCGTCCCTGAAAACCGAAGTGAAATAACGCATGTGTTGTGTTTCGCCGAGTAGCCATGGATCAAATTTCCGTTCGGTAGTAGCGTGAAAGTAACAAACATCCATATAAGCTTTCGCGTTTATAATACTAGCTTTTGCCCGCAGTTCTGCCTGCGTAAATACAGTTTCCCACGAGAACACTGTACATTTTCGAATTAAAAACTGTCTTAAGTGTTAATCCAGAGTTCAAACTACTACCATACCAAATTTCATTAAAATCCGTTCAGTAGTTTTTGCGTGGAAGAGTAGCAAACATTTAGCCATCCTATCCATACATCTAGCCAACAAACTTCTAATACACATAATATTAGGTCCTTACATATTATGAAATTGGCGTTTTGTCGTACGGGCCACTTTGATCTCAAATATATCTTCTTTGGTTAGGAATTCCAATTTTAAATTGATACCGCTATTTACTCATGAATTTGTGTTTCGAAAACCGTAATTCATTTGTTTTCCTCTTCTGGTTTTTTCTTTGCGTCACTCTGTTTACAAAATGGAAAATTTGAAATATCGTATTATTTTCGAGTACGAGTTCCACCGTGGCACCAGTGCTGCAGAAACGGCTCGAAGGATTAATGATGTGTATGGCAGCGGTGTCGCAAAAGAAAACACAGTGCGTTTTTGCTTCCAACGTTTTCGTTCTGGAAATTTCGACCTGCAGAACAAGCCTCGTGGACGGCCGGAGTCCAAAGTTGATAATGAAGAATTGAATTTAAAGAGCTAAAGAGAAGCTATTGTGGAAGCGGATCCATCGCAAACCATGTCCGAGTTAGTTGCAGGCTGCGGTGTTAGTTATAAAACTGTTTTAATCCACTTGAAGCAAATTGGGAAGGTGAAAAAGCTTGAAAGGTGAATACCTCATGAATTGAGTGCAGCAAACCGACAAACGCGCGTCCACTGCTGCGTTACATTACTCAACCGGCACAACAATGAAGGGATTTGAAATCGAATCATTACCTGTGAGGAAAAATGGATCCTGTACAATAATCGGAAACGCTCATCGCAATGGCTGAACCCTGGCGAACCAGCCAAAGCCTGCCCCAAGCGAAAATTGACTAAAAAAAAAGTTACTTGTGAGTATTTGGTGGACTAGTGCCGGTGTCGTTCACTATAGCTTTCTTAAATCGGGACACAATTACGGCCGATGTCTATTGCCAGCAACTGCAAATCATGATGGAAAAGCTAGCTGCTAAACAACCGAGGTTGGTCATTCGCTCTAGGCCACTGTTGCTTCAGGACAACGCTAGACCATACACTACACAACAGACGGCTACCAAATTAGAGGAGCTTCAATCGGAATGTCTAAGACATCCACCGTACTCCCCGGACCTTGCCCCAACAGATTACCATTTTTTTTTCGAAATTTGGATAGCTTCTTGCAAGGGAAAAAATCTACTCCGATGGGGCATTCCAAAGCGCCTGCAAATATTTTATTCATTTCTGTCCGAATAGTTTTTTTAGTAAAGGAATCAATGAACTACCTATGAGATGGCAAAAGTGCATAGATAGCAAATATATTATGTTTAAAAAAAAACGACTTCAGGTTCCTCCTTTACAAAACACCAATTACATATGTAATGACCTAATATTAGGAGGATTAGTAAGGAAAGGAAGTAAGGATGAGTTTATCTGTTACTTAGGTACCCGATGTCTGAGCTAGACTCAATCGTCCTAACACTTAGTACTATTGTAGTGCACTAAATACTAATGCGCCGTCCATTAGTAGGTATATTGTGGATATGACCCGAAGGTCGATTCTGCTAATTAAATCCTGCAAAAATACAGTTACGATCCAGTCCCGATGTGTTAAAACTGCGAAATGGTATTTCCATAAACCCGTTTTCATTGGTCCAAATGATAAATCTCGAGTATAGATGGCACCACTAGCGCCAGTCCCACCACAATAGTTATCGCTACAGTATAGATGGCGCCGCTAGCGCCACTCCCGCCACAATAAACCCCCAAAACACCCACAAAAACCCACTCGGTGTGTTTTTGTGTGTGTGTTTTTGTGGGGGTTTTGGGGGGTTCACCGCCACAAACGAGTCCTTATAAAACCGTCAAACACAGTCGAACGGTTTCTTGTTAGTGACGAACTGTGGTGAAGTGAACATTAAATAATATCCTGTGTGGTGTATCCGATAATTATTACTGGTGTTGATTATAACAGTGTTAAGTGATAAGTGTTCATAGGATGTAAACTATTGATACGTTAATATTAATTCTGTACAGAATGCCACGCCACTATTTTCTGTCATAATAATATAAAGTTTTTTAAAGATTTTTTCAAGTCTTATTTAAGTTTTGCCATTTTATATTAAGGAAGTAAGTTTAAAGTTTCAAAACCACCAACACTCGCTTAGTTCTTAAACTCTCCTTAAATTTGAGAAGCTCTCAAATCACATGCCGTCATGGTACTACGCAGAGACATGCTGTCACTGTGGTTTAAGACGCCAGCCATTAAGTTTGTCTCATCCATGTTGTGCTTATCGAGTGAGGAAGTCGACATGTGGACATCTGCAATACTGTCTGGCTTTCAGCTGCTGATTGTTTCAATCGATAATCTAAATAGCAGCAAATTATTTCAGTTTAATTAATTTTGTAGCCAACATGATATTTATTCGCTGCCAAATTCAGCAATACAGTATGGCCATGTGCTGATAACAACTTAAGATTAATTTTATCCGATACTGGAGAATATCACTATTTACTACGTATGTTAAATCACTTGAAACTTTGTGGCAGTAAAGCGATAATGTAGACATAATACAGATATACTAGTTTTTGTTTTATTCAAAAATATTATGTAGTCATTGAGTTTACACGCGTTCATTGTTCCGAAAGTTTTCGAATCCCACTAACAGTAGTGTGACGTCACGCTACTCGGCCATGCAGCCCAGAGTTCGCGCCGTACTGCGCACCGCTTAGCCGCAAGTTACCGTCTCGGCCATATTAAAGTTAAATGTCTTGGGAACTAACTGATGTATCGAAGTAATTCATTCGCGAGTATCTTTACTAGCTGTTGCCCGCGGCCCCACCCGCGTGAATACAGTATCCCAAAGGAACACTGCACTTTTTCGGGGGATAAAAAGTAGCCAATGTTTTAATCCAGAGCCTTAACTACTGCCATATCCAATTTATCGAAACCCGTTCAGCAGTTTTTGCGTGAAAGAGTAACAAACATCCATCCTAACAAATAGTACTAGTAATACTGTACTTTTCGGGATAAAAAGTATCCTATGTTTTAATCCAGAGCCTAAACTACTACCATGTCAAATTTCATCAAAATTCGTTGAGTATTTTTTGTGTAACAGAGTAACAGACATCCCTATATCCATCCATCCATCCATACTCACAAACTTTCACATTTATAATATTAGTAGGATTATCCACCATATTCCCACATTGGTGACCCCGCGCCCGACGTGACCATTCTGAAGCTGGCTGACGTGGTGCAGAGGGACGGGGAGTGATGATGATGATGTCCAGAAGGAGACATGTCATGTCAAGGGTCACCAATGTGGGAATAGTGGAAGCCCCAATGGGAGATCTCCGACCGAACGAGGTGGTATGCCCGAACAGGCCGAAGCCCACTTGTACGCATTTCAGCTGTTGTATATATAGCGCCGAACTGTAAAATCTTGGATAGCACGATTCAGGATCGTGGCGCTCGTTCGTCCACCACAACCTAAATTATGAAAATCAGTAGTTTAGGCGCTAGAGGAACAAACATATAATATACATAATATGGTACATAGACTGCCAAAATCACCCTTCCTTTTGGTTTCGCCGTAGTCAGGTAAAAACAATTAATCAAATGTGTCATTCAAATTGGCAGCATTGTAGTGTACAATGGACTTATTATAAAAAATATTAAATTGGATCTGAAGTCTGAACATAGTATATCTAATCATTCTAAGTTTAGAAACATTTTTATGATCTTGTGTACATGCGTATAGTTAATGTTAGGAGTCCCCAGAGACTGACTCGTGGGCTATCACACTAAAGCCAAAAGTCGCAACTACTTAGTATAAAATAATATGTAAATCAGTAAAAAAAATTATTGGCAGTTATAGGAAATCCCGATAGATAAAAAGAAATAAAAAGAGATGTAAAGAAATAAAAATAATAAATTAAGAGGCTCAATTCCCTGTTCGCTTAGATCTTTTAAACTAAGCAACGGATTTTAATGCAGTTTACAGCAATGGATAGAGTGACTCAAGAGGAAGCTTTATATCTATAATATAATACATCGCACCCGTGCGAAGCTGGAGTGTGTCGCTAATATAAAACAATAAAAATTAAATTCTAATTACTGTCAAAACTCCACTCCAAAGGTGAATAGCACCATACCAAATAATAATCAACGTGGCAAGAGCTATTAACTGAGATAAGTTTGAAATCTGTTAGTGGGTGGGGACGATTTTTTGAATGGTCCTTTGTCCAAGGAATAAAAGTTTCATACAAATTTTTATCACCTATTTTACCCCCTTGGAGGTTGAATTTTGTAAAATCCTTCCGTAGTGGATACCTACGTCATATGAGAAATACGTGTGAAAAAATTCCTGGCTGGAGAAAACTCACGCCTAGCCACGCACACATAGCTGTGAGCTGTCATTCGTGTGTGTCTTTTGAACGACGGTTCATTACGTTAGTAATATATATTCTTTGGTATCGCGTCGCGCAACGCGTGCATCCGAAGACCACCTTCAGTGTGATAACAACAATCACCAAGCCTGGGGCAACTTTAATTAATTACCGAGTTTGTTACCCGTTACTGCGGGGGTTTACATGACTGTTATGTTAGTTCACAGTTCACCCTAAAAGATTAAGATTAACTGTGTTTATCTTTAAAGATTAAGATTATAAGGGTATATTAACATATTAACTTTTGTAATTATTAACAATTATGTCAATATAGATTATTATTATTATTATTATATTGTGAAAAAGGGTTGGGCTGAAAGATTCTCTCGGGATCCTACTACTATTATAAATGTGAAAGTTTGTGAGGATGGATGGATGCTTGTTACTCATTCACGTAATAACTACTGAACGGATCTCGATGAAATTTGGTATGGTAGTAGTTTAGGCTCTGAATTAACACATATGGTACTTTTTATCCCGAAAAAGTACAGAGTTCCCGTGGGATACTGTATTTACACGAGCGGAGCCGCGGCAAAACTATTATTATTGAAGACCACAAAACCTTCGATCGCACCTGAATCAGCAGAGCCCAGGACCTCAATTCTCGTATTGAACTGCGACTTTCAATTCAATTTCAATGAATTTTCAAATTAATCGTCTTGATATCATTGTTTTAACATAATAATTCAGAGTGCATCGAAAATGTATTACTATAAGATTCGATTAGCAGAATCGACCTACAGAGGAATCGTAATTGGACACGCTTAAAAGTTTTAAATCGGCAAAGTTCGTATATTTTCCGAAAGGCAACATAAATATGGACCGAAAAATACGAAAAGAACAGCAATCAGTTGCAAGGTTAGTGATAATTGATAAACACAAAACAATGATACACATAAACGCAGTGTTGTAGTTAGTAAAATCAATTTTGTATTTATCTTCATACATTTTCAACTGCTGTGACGTCACACGTGCATAATTTTTTGCATAGAGCGTAAGTATTGCTCTCCAGCGATCTCGCATTTGTGATGACTGTATTGCGTCAACGGTTGATCGTAGATATGCCATTGCAAAGACAATATTACCTGGTTTCTTCGCCATTAAAAAAAAAACTGAGCGTGTTCCCCATTGCTTTAGTGTAATTATACCCAACCTTGGGCCTACTTTTTTTATAATTTACGGCTCATGAGCCATAGCTCAGGCAGAGAGCAAATTGTTGTGGAGCCATCTCGTTCATTTAATGCTTTCATTGTTCGCGAATGAGTCGTTCAATTGGACTAGTTCAGTTCAGCGTTATGTGGTTTTCATTCATTTATTCAGTTTCAATACAGACATACCTTTACTTCACGACCATTGCCCCGTACCCCCCAAACATTTAGTTAAATGAATGAGAAAAACTAACAAAAACTAACTATTTTGAGGAAGGGAATAGTGAGATATGACTTGAGCTATTACCCATTGAAAATAGTGCTCAGTGAACTGAACCACAGAACTAAAAGAGTGATATAGTTCGCCATGATTAAAAAGATAACGTTATCTTTTTATTGGCACATTTTGAGCATCTCTACATTTAATAAGGGTTACGAGATGGAAAAGTGGCCAGACGGGAAGTAGCTAATTAAAGCTATAACAACATTCTGGTCACAACTCACATCGGATGTTGAGCTACTGATGATGATTAATAACTGATAGTAAACATTCAACATCGTGTAGTCATTTATTACTTTTCATGAATGAGTCCCACGGATGACACTTACACCGAACTGTAACAAATAAAAACTTTTGTCTTATACGTGGACGGTAAAAGCATACGATGTGATAAGCACTATATTATGAGTTATGTGTAACACTAAAGGCATTACGTTTCGTTTTATAGGGGCGTTTTGAAAAATTTCGTTGGCTTTTCCCGCGGCTTCGCCCGCGTAAATCCATTATCCCTTGGAGACGCTGCACTTCTTCGGGATACAAAAGTAGCCAGTATGTTAAACTAGACCTAAAATTACTACTGTACCAAATTTCATCAAAATCTTAACCCTTAATTTGAGCCTGATTAGTATAAATAGAAAGGTTATAGTTATATTCAAATTTATACGTTACTTATATAGCAACAAAACAACTTTAAAGTCAATAGTTAGTGGTGGAACAATTAGCGCCACAATTCTGAATCGCGTTATCGTATCTCCTGTAGTTCGGCGCTATATATTATATAACAGGTGACATGACTACAAGTGGGGCTTCAGCCTGACCGAGTACCATCTCGCTCGGTCGGAGATCTCCCTATGGGGCTACCACTGTTCCCACAAGTTTTTATTGCTAGTTAATTTTTATGTCAAAATGACATAAAAACTTACGCGATAATCTATTTTCACACCCTATAAATTTTCATATAGAATATCACATAAAAAGTATACTCTATAAATCCCCCCTATAAATTTTTTCCCTAATTTTGGAGGGAAATCCCTAAGTAGCACTGAGATCGTTGTCCGGTCCAATCACCCGACTACTCGACACGTTCGGATTTAGTACGGAGCGAACCAAATCCGACACGGACCGCGGCGGACTCAATCTATACTAATATAATCAAAAGGAAAGGTTTGTTTGTTTGTATGTATGTTTTCATTGAATAGTCTCCATAACTACTTCACTAAATTTAATGAAACTTGGCACATATATATAGTATACAACGGGGAATAACATAGGCTTAACTTTTTTGCGGCAAAATGTACGGTTCCCGCAGGATTTCCTTTTGCACGTACGAAGTCGCGGGCAGCATCTGGTTAATAATAATTATGTTCGTCAGACCGCTCCACACACGACTGGATTGGTCTGAATCAAACCAAATCGGTGGTTCGCACCGGACCGAACCTGTACGTGTTTTAGCACTTTTAAATCAGCCTAAGTAAATTTGTTCGTGTCGGTGTAAACGCAGCCATCGATTATAGCATTCATTTCCTTCCATTCTCAACTTCGTCGTATCGAGTATCGACCGGTTCTTGTAGATTGTTCAAACAGTGAATTATTTAAATAAAGAAATCCCGCGGGAGCCTTACATTTATTTCGCTGCGATAAAAAGTTGCCTATGTATTAATCCAGATCCTAAACTACTAGGCACCAAGCCAAACATGATCAAAATCCGTTCAGCATTTATTGCGTGAGAGAGTCACAAACATCCATACACCCGTACAAACATACAAACTATCGTAATTTTGAAGTCGGCACCAGCCAACTTAAACGTGAGTTCTGTTAAATATTATTTTATCATACTGATAAAACTATAAAAATAGATATAATAGATAAATTAACTAAAAAGATAGATAAACTAAAAAATAGATATTGTTTGGGCTATATTATTATAAATTGTAAAAATTTTAGACTTATTTAAAAGGGAAAATGTTTAGAGAATTTTTGTGCATTTTTACTTCCAAAAATATACGGTTTTCATTTTTTGTTTAAAAATAATAATTTATATAATCGCCAACGCTCTTGTTACTCCAGTTCCAGTTCCTCTACGGATGGCGACAATCGAGCGTATACCTAAAAACTCCAGGCCCGTATCTCATGATCCGTGACAGCTGGACAGTTGACATTACAGATGATGTATTTCGGTTGCCGTTGTAACAACAAATACTAAGAACAATAAAATAAATAATCAAGTGAGATATTTTCGCCGTTCGGTACGGAACCCGTCGTGCGCGAGTTCGACTCGCACTTGGTCGGTTTTAATTATTAGTAGAAAGCTTGTACCTTACACCACACACATAATCTGGTTTCTTAACCGGGCCCTCTTGAACCTGTAAATTATACGTGCAACGGAATTCATATCATTGTATCATGTAGGCTAGGGATGTTACGGAGGTCCGATTCCGGTTCCGAAAGGTCGGAACCTCCGATTGGTTTTGTACTTCCGATTCCTGTTCCGGTTCCGAAACTTTTGAATCGGAGGTATATCGGAGGTCGGCAGAGCGATTACTCTTTCATTTATTATTGTTTTGCATTCGTGATCGGGTCATTCGTTTTGTTTATGCATTTGCGTTTCAAGTAAACTTAGAGTTATTAATAAGTGTTGGTGTGTTTGGCTAACTATTTAAATGTGACATATTTATTTGATTTGGACAATTAAACCAATAACGAGTTTTATTTGGTATTATTTTTACGATGTTTGACCTACGACAGAAAAGTGTAAACTTTGTGAAAAGAAATTCAAAAATTCACGGAATGCAGGTATCGCTTCTTTGCCGGCGGAGTTGCGGTTGTATATCACATGTTTCCCGTGACTCCGCCAATAGCGGTGAGAGGAGCACCATGGGGTTTTAGTGGGTAACCCCGGGTGCGAACTCTCACCGCACCCGGGTGAGTCCCACATACCCCGGTGGCCCTCCCCAGTCCGCCGGGGATGCATAAAGCATTTCCCCATGAAAAAAAAAAAAAAAAAAAAGGTATCGCTTCTTTAAAAAGTCATTTAAAGTCTCTTCAATCTTGATGCTACTGAATATGGAGAGTTAATTAAATTAAAATCGGAAAGGAAAAATTAAAAATCACAACAGCCTTCTTTATAGATTTTTTTTTACCCCCGGTTCCGATTTCGGTTCCGGTTCCGATAAAACAAATTTACAAGCTCCGAATCCGAATCCGACTCCGGTTCCGATATCATCACTTCCGTTACATCCCTGATGTAGGCCATATTTGTGTATATGCTTATAACATACAAGGCGTTGCCCGCAACTCCGTCCGCACAGGGACTCGCGCGGGCACCTGTCCGGGTCAGTTCACACCGCGACGACACGCGAACTTACGGATACGATTTAATTTGAATTTGAATTTAAAAAGATACACGTTTCATATTATGACATCAATCGTGCACTGCACATGCGCTGTGTAGCGCGGTGCAACTTGACATTGTAACTTTTACAAAGAAACGTGTAAGTATCTTCTTGTGTATTTAATAAAGTTCAATTTTGGATAGCTATCTAAAAAATGCAGCGCACTGTCGCGTTTCGTTTCGGTGTGAATTGACCTTTTGTCTAATCAATGTCTGTATCAAATAAAATTGTATCTGTTCAGTGGTTAATGCATGACCGTTAAAGACAAACAGACATTGTAACCTTAATAATAGTAAGTTTTTAATACAGTGAAATTGATCTTTCAAAACTATGCTCCAAATATTTTAAGGCAATTTGAGTGAATTGAGAACTGGAGACCCAAAGAGGATTTCATTGTCCGGCATTTGCAACTCCTCTGGTTTAGCAGATGGACAGCTGCTGGCCGATGATCACTTACCATCAGGCGATCCGTCCCTTCCCCATCTATTCAATTAATTAACAATTAAAATTAATTAACAAAAAAATAACATAGCAATGGGCGTATTTTTAAAATGAGGGTATATTTATATTTATTTTAATTTTATATTTCGATATTTTTTCTGCCGCCCCTTAGCGGCAGACCCGACTCACACAAAGCGTCATCTGGTGGCGTAAGGGGTATCAAAAACGGTTAATAAGAATTTTCGATTGTATTTCTGTCACCAGGCGGCGCTTGGTAGCCCGACGGTCCTTGTCGTGTCAAAAAGCTGTCAGATGTCACAAATGTAAAAACCCTCGATTCGATTAAAATCTAACTATAAAACCACCGAAATTCCCTATTCATATTTCAGTAAACCAAACCAGTTACAAAAGAAAACCAGTTGTATTTCAATAAACCCAAAAACCAGCAACTCATTAATGAATGTATAATTAATTTGAATACAAACAATAAAGATTTACGAAATGTTAATTGCTTTTATTAAAACGTCGTCGACAGAGTCCGGACGAATAGGCAATATACTAAAGTTCCTGACAAAACTAAATAGCAATGGAAATCGTTATATTTTTTTACGTTGCGTTATTGAATATTATAGGCGCTATTAATTCTATATTCACAAATATTAGAAGGAAAGGTTTATATTAAAAGATTCAAAATGACTTTCCATTTTTGTCTATTAATTACGTATTTATTTGTTATTATTTAGAACAAATTTTCACGTTCAGTTTTTAAATTTATTAAAATAATTAGTGGTCGTCCTGTGGTCGAAATACGCCCAAAATAATTCATATTAGGTATTTAAGTTTGACCTCTATTAAAGGTTCTTTTGACATGATTGTATGTATCAAACGCACGGTAGTGTGTGTTAATAGTCTAAGGTAGTGTGTGTTGTTGTTTTTTATTAATTTTATCTATTTTAGCACGCTTTTATTAGCTCGGGCTGTATGTATATATGTATGTAACAGAATCTTTGAGCTTAATTTTCACTGGTTTCTAGACGTCTGATCAACTTGAAACTTTGCACACGTCTTAAGGGCCGATGACAATGCAATAACCCGATAAAATTTTTCTAAGCGTGTTTTCTTAGTTTTTTTAAACTATTATATTATTTTATTTAAGCTTTATTTAAGAAAATAGCTTTCTGCATACCTTCCTTCACATAAGATTTAATTTACCGGCCAAATTTAATAAGGCTCCTGTTGCACAACTCTCGTAAAACTACTGAAAGTTATTGCCTAATAATATCTATGGATACTTCCACACGTCAATCTGCATTTGCACTGATGATTCGCTGCAGTCTTACGAGATTAATCATGGCACAAGGGAGATAAATATTTTACCAAGTTTTTATACCTTCAAGGGCATAAAGAGATAGGGACATTGTAAATAGAGGGTGAAAGTCTAAGCATTTTGAGAAACAGAATACCTCAGAAGACAGACTAAAAAAATATTTTATGCCCCTTTAGCATCCTACAAATTCTACCTCAACGTTTGTAGGGTTTCGCAGTAACTACAAGGAATCCTTAGTTACCGTCCGGCCTTCTATCCTCCCTTGATAACCTCGGTAATTATGAATATAAATAGACAGAATTCTGTATCGTTATAGATTGCATATAGACTTTATTTTTATCATCAAATTATAATAATTATAATTTTGTATTATAGGGGTAATAATACATGTGGGTGGAGATGATTTTTAGGGTTTCGTTATTCTCAAGGAACCCTTATAGTTTCACTCTGTCCGTCCGTCTCTGTCTGTCTACGCGTTTCTAGCTTCTGTAGTTATGAATATAAATTGATGACATTTGCTAAAGTTAAAGACTGTGTATAGATCTCGATTTTGGCATCATAAAGTAATCATAATTTTACATTTAAGGGGTTGTTCTCCATACATATATACAAATATAACAGTAACTTTTAAAGTAATTTGAAGCAATCCTCGGAACCCTCCTTCGACATGGTTATTTTAAAATTCCATCCATCATGTGGGGTATTGTCGAATTAGAATTTTGTTCGAATTATCATACATAACTTAACCACGCACAAAGACACACACACACATAACTAACAATTACTTTAATTGTGTCAAATAAATAAATAAATAAATAAAATAAAATAATAATAGCTTCCCATACCGATTTCGGTGATAGTAACCTGTTTCATTTAAACCAGGCCAGCATACAGGAGTTATTTTGCACCAACTGTGTGCGCAGTACACAAGAGCACTCTCTCTTCCTTTACTCTCGAAACCTAGTGGGACGGATAACCGACACGACTGGCGAGAGATCAGGCGCAGGACCGATTTTTTACATGCCCATCCAACGCATGGATCATCTCTCTTGTCAGATAAGCAGGTGATCAGCCTTTTTTTATATGGGGAAATGCATCCCCGGCGAACTGGGGACGCCGGCCGTATGTGGGATTCACCCGGGTGCGAAGTGAAGAGTACACCTGGGGTTACCCACTAAAACTTCATAGTAACTCCTTCCCCGCTGCAGTGCTAGGCCACCGGACCCACAAAAGCGATAACAGCAGCGGCCAAGCAAGCAGCATCTGTATGAAACTGCAGAACCTTCGTATGGCAGTTTGTCATGCCATCACTCCGGGAGAGCAGTCCAAGCACTAGAGAGGATTGGGCGACGGATTACCCAATCCGTCACCAAGTCCTTAAGGGCGGCAACTGGCGCTCATATATAGCGTGCCTGCGTCCTTGCCGCCGCCTGCGAACGGGGTTTACGGCTACGTCCGCCTCTCTCTCCCGTTCGGCAGCCTCCTTTTGCAAAATAACGGCTTTGCAAAAGGTGGCCATCGCCTTAAAGGCCTCTCTCGACCAGACCATCCCTTCAAGGATGGCTGGGAGACTTAGGTCTACTCCAGTTACGGCGCATAGTCCCAGGCTGCTCGTCCCAGGCGGGGAGAGCCTCGAGCGTATGCTGCCCCGTGTCATCACTGTCCGGGCAGTGGTGGCACTGGGGCAACGGTTCCCTCTTGGCCGTGTGGTGCAGGTAATGGCCGAAACACCCGTGCCCGGTCAGCACCTGCACCACCCGGTATAAGAGGTGCTCTGTCTATGCGCCACCCACTCCTGTAAGCAGGTGATCAGCCTGTATTGTCCTAACCAAACTTGGAAACAACAATTTTTGTTGTTCCAACGTGGGAATCGAACCAACTATATTTTATAACATATTGTATGATATATTTTGTAAAAAGAAGACACTGAACGTGTGGAGCCTGGTGACCTAAAGGTCCTGAAACACAGGCCTAGCCTAGCTTAAGCACCAGACTCGTATGACTCGTATGTATGTATCTCTTTGAATGTTACAGCTCGGTTACAGTTGATGTTTAAGCGTTGATGTTTTTCCACACATCTGCGGAGTAGCAGTTGAGGAATCTCAACGAAAAAAAAACTACAAAATTGATTTTTTATTTTTGTGTATAAGCTTTAAAATACCAAAATCCAATATAATAGAAATAGTGCTACACGGATCAACGTTGCTGCGAGGTCTTACCAATCCATGACCCTGTATCATATTATAATGTGCTGATAGGCTTGAAATGAGATGATGAATATAATATAGGTATTTTATCTTTATTTAGATAATACTTCAATTACATTGATTATTTTTGAAATCTTAATTACATTTGTGAAAATGTTTAACCTAAGGAGCCTACCTTTATTTATAAGGAGTAAAGATTTGTTTGTTTGTTTGTATTGAAAAGGCTCTGTAAGTACTGGAACGATTTTGATGAAATTTCGTACAGATATAGAGTATACTACGGGGAAGGATATAGGCTACTTTTTATCGCGGCAAAATGTACGGTTCTAGCGAGATTTCCTTTTGCGCGGGAGAAGTAGCGGGCAACATCTAGTTACTTACTCGTATATTATTAATTCGTATATGATTATAGTAAAATTGAACATTTTTTAACTTGTTCCCATACGCACGATATATTGAGTTTAAATTCTAAAAAGAGAATTAAAGCAATTGGCTATTTTACGCCGTGTTATAAGGTTATTGTTAGGCAAATCGAATAAAAATACAATTTTTGAAGCCATTGCATCTAATGGATTGCATGATCTCATAAAGGTTGATTCATATTACCGCAGTCGAAGCGCAACGAAGCGGCAATCTGATGTTTAATATAGAAAATCTATCTATTAGGTACGTCTAATATTTAATTTTTTATTTTAATAATTTATGTACCACACAGTAAAACGTGGAAAACTTAATAATAATAATAATAATATCTATGGATGCTTCACATCACGTCAATCTGGTCCCGTGGTAAGTTCTCGAAGAACCTGTGTTACGGGTACCAGACAACGGAAATATATTTAATACTTTTTAAACTATACATATATTTAAGATTTTCATTATATTATACAACACATTTAATACACATCCATGACCCAGGAACACAGAAAAACTTTTTGTTCCTTCGGCGGGATTCGAACCCGCGACCCCGGCTTGAGCACCAACACGCTCAACCACTGAGCCACAGAGGTCGTCCACACATACTAATCCACACACCACAATAATAATCGCATCACGGTAAATTTCGTCGTTTGACGTTTGTTTGACGTTTATGACAATACCATTTTGCTGTTTGATAAGATCTAGACTGTATTGTAGCCGTATAATTCTTGGACTGCTATTTTATAGCCGATTCGACCAACAGAATGCAGTTGTACACGTTGCACAGATTGTACAAAGATGCCAGCGGCGAAGGCTGGTTCTCCTTTCTAGGGAAGCCCTAGCCTGTATAATAGGTAGGGATTTGGATGACCTCAAAAGGTGGTATGTGAAGCCGATACGAACCGAGTTATAGGAACCCCACGCCACTGAAAGGTGCTACTTGTGCCAAATTGGAATTTCTTCCAGTAGACCTGATGACTGATGACTACTATTGTAAATGTGAAAGTTTGTTAGGATGGATGGATAGATGGATGGATGGATAGGTGTCCTTCACGCAAAAACTACTGAAGGGATTTTGATGAAATTTGGTATAGTAGTAGTTATATTAATATGTATATATATATATATATATATATATATATATATATATGATTTTATAATAAATTATACACATATTTAATACACATCCATGACCCAGGAACACAGAAAAACGTTTTGTTCATGTGGCGGGATTCGAACCCGCGACCCTAATGATAAATGATATTAAAGATAGTGGACATCCTAACAAGAATTAGGAAGTAAAAACATAGATAAAATGATATACAAAATAGTGGACATCGACAACGAAGTTAAACATATTGAAGAATATAGATTTAATGATATTGTAAATAGCGGATATCCTAACAAGAATAGCGAGGTCAAATATGTCAAAGAAAATAAAATGCAATCATTTACATCTGTGCTAAAATAAAATTCTAGAGCAGATCAAAAAGTTGAAGAAAGAGATGAGAAAAACTATGTTGATAAGATATTGGACAATGATAAAAAAATATTGGATGATCATGATAAATTTAGTGGATCCTCGTGGTTTTGGCTTTACAATATTATTTTTTAGGGCTAATATTAAGTGATAAGAAATTTGTCATATTGTGCTATAAATGTTGCAAATTAATATCAACCGAAGTAGTTTCTATACGTCATTATTTGAATTACTTATGTAGGTATATCAAAATGAATAATATTTATACAGAGTGTTTCGCTTCGAGGTTACGAGATTTTAACAGCAGTTCTCAAACTTTATCGACAAAAATTTTTTGGGGGTTGCAACCCTTACCTCCCGGGCTACATGCAATTAAAATATTATATAATATTTTGGTTATCTTACGTTTTTCATGTATAATACACATAATACTTTTTCATTATTAAATAATTTATTTTAATACTTGCTTAGAAAAAAGTCTAAAAAATACATTTGAATCTCAAAAAGAATTTAATCTCAACAAAAATACTTTAATCTAAAAAAAAATAAGGAAATTTTTCTTATTTTGTAAATAGTTTTTTACGCCAAAATTTTATTATGCCTACAATATGACGTAAAATACAACACCAAATGTTTATTCCTTCCCGATCCCGATCCTTTGCTGTATTTGGCCACTATTTGTGGGACGCGTCCAGTTCGTCGAGCCACCTATTTTTGGGTCTGCCTCTATTTCGCCGACCAGTCGGCAGGCACTCCGAGAGATGACGCGCCCAATTGTCTGTCCGGGTGCATGAGGGAGACGTGCTCAGCCCAGCTCCACTTCACTCTGGCTGCTATCCTGTCCACGTCAGTTAGCCTCGTTTGGAGCGCAGAGTAAAATTAAACGCAGGAATTCGCGCGTCTGTACACGACCAATGCTTCATAAAATATTGTATACTTTCAAACAAAAAAAAAACTTTCATAGTTGGTTAAGATCGGAATATAATTGGGAATTTATTTCATTTGCGGAGAAGATTAATTTATACAGAGGCTACAGCTAAACATGCTTGATCATACTTTCACTAACCCATTTTCCATAAAACACCAAATATAGCAGAAAATGTATCTAAGTTTAATTTAAACTTAGGATAATGGCAGTACTTTTATATTTTTGAGTTTTTGAGTAATTGTTTCAACTGTGCAGACTTATAAAAATAACTCCCCCACACCGATTTCGGTGACGGTAGCCTAGTATAGGTAGGTTTCATTGAAACCAGGCCAGTTACGCAGCAGTAATTTATAGTGCCCAAGTGTGTGCACAGTACATAAGAGCACTCTCTCTTCCTTTACTCTCATAACCCAGTGAGACGGATAACCGACACGACTGGCGAGAGATCAGGTGCAGGTCCGACTTTTTACATGCCCACCCGACGCATGGATCATCTTTCTTGTCAGACAATCAGGTAATCAGCCTGCATTGTCCTAACCAAACTTGGAACCAACATTTTTGTTGTTCCAATGCGACCTCCGAGTCGAGAGCCAAGCTCTAACCACTAGACCACGGAAGCTGTTAAAGCAGACTTATAAGAAAAGATAGTTAGAAATGTCATTTTGAATTCTCATTTATGATTTTAAATTTAATTATTCGTATAAGACTTCAAGAATTCTAATTAGTATATTAATGAATGTTTCATCAGCTACAAACGCTGTCAAGTAGAAGTCATTGGTAATGCGAAATTGTTAGAAAGATGAAGTTCCTGCAGTGTGTTTTAATAAGGCTAAATATTTTCTTTTTTGTAACTGGCCGTGTAGACTATAAGAAAAATATACTGAAAAAGTTTTTAAATTTTTCAGTATATTTTTATTTAATTAGTTGTATAATATATATATATATATATATATATATATATATATATATATATATATATATATATATATATGTAATTAAATTATACAACAGTATAATTTAATTACATTGGAAAACAATAAAGATAGTACAATTGACAAAAGAGTTCTAGAGTTCTAAAAGAAATGTTAAATAATTACCAAAATAGTTTTAAAATTATTGGAGGTTTCGATAGTAAAAATAAACTTAAGAATGACGCAGATGTTGTAGTATCATTTATAAATGCGTTGAAAAGAAACATTATGACTTAACATTATTATCAAATGGAAAAAGAAGACTAACACTTTGAAGCAATAGATAATAAAAAAGATGATGAATAGATGATTTTGGATGATGATGTAGGATTGGGCTATAATAAGAAGTTGGACGTTCTATAGGAAGATTTCTCAAAAATGTTATATCCAAATTTAAAAGTGAGGTTAATAATTAAAAAATTATAAGTGATCATAATCATAACGAAATTGTGTCAACACGAAGCTCCATCTCGATACAATAGCAAACTATAGTATTTTTAAGCCCTTTTATAGGAAATTTTACCTATTTCGCATGTAAATGGCACAAACCCTGTTTTATTATTCTTTCTTTTAGATTTATTCGGTGGAGGTGGTGGTGGTTCGCTTATTACTAGCAATGTAAACACCGGAAAAATTGCGAATAACATTGTGCAAGGTTATGTAAATGGAGAAATAAATTGTCATATGAGAAGCACTAAAGATGCCACCATGACTGGAGTTGAATTTTTGTCTCTTTGACAACGGAAATATATTTAATACTTTTTATACTGTACTTATATTTAAGATTTTTATTATATTATACACATATTAAATAAACATCCATGACCCAGGAACACAGAAAACTTTTTTTTTTATTCCCTGGCGGGATTCGAACCCGCGACCTCCGGCTTGAGCGCCAATGCGCTAACCACTGAGCCACAGAGGTCGTCAATATGATTTAACCAATTCTCTATTCTAATTACGTGTGTGTAAAAATCAATTATTCGTACAAGACTTTAAGAATTTTAATTAGTTAAAGTAAATTTACGGATATTTCACGCCATATAACGCTGTAGATATATAAGGCAAGTCATTAGCAATAAGAAATTGTTAGAAACATGGTGAACTTACTAAAGTGCATTTTAATAATGCTGAATATCCTTTTTGTTACTGGAGACGAAGGCTTGAAACAGATTATACTAAAAAAAATAAGAAATGAAGATAAAAATTTACAAAATATAAAAATCGACACCAGAGATGTAAAAGCAACTTATAATGACAACATAAATACTTTTGAAAATAATCAAGAATCCAATAGTAAAGGTGAACTCAAAAACGAGATAGATGATAAAGGGCCATTAATAAATACGTGGAAAAGAAACATTATATTCGAGAAAGCAGACCAAAATGTTGATTCAAAAGATAATGCAAATATGATATTCGATGATGATGTAGTATTGGTCTACAAAAAAGAAAATAGACGTCCTTTAAGAAGGTGTCTTGGTCTTAAACATTTTGTTAATGGAATTCTAGGTAATGTTATATTAAATTAAATACCGTTTCATTTCAGCCTGCATTGGTTGAAAAAGCCATAGCGCAGCACCCTAAGAGCGACATCTTAATAGAAAAGCGAATCGATATTTGTATTTCATGTAGGTAAATTCATAAAAATAATGAGTAACAGGTTTTACTGTTGTCACGTATGAGCTGCACTTTTTTAAGTCTTCTTTTTTTTAGGTGTCTTTGGTATAGGAGATGGTGGTGGTTCTAGTAACAATGTAAACTATAATAAAAAATCAAACATAAATACACTTATACCAGGAATTGTGTATGGTGATGTAAAAATAATATCTAAGAGAAGCATTGAAGACGAAACCATGATCAAAGTTTTGCATGATCTTTTGGAACATCCCACTTTCACACAAGAGCCAAGCCTACCGTCAAGTGGTTGAGTGTGCTGGTGCTTAAGACGGGAAAAAAAAGTATTTCCGTGTTCCTGGGTCATGGATGTGTATCATATAATAAAAATCTTAATTAAATGTATAATATAACAGTATTAAATATATTGGCCGTTGTCTTGTGATTGTTATTTACAAAGTATCACAAATAATGATTTCTTTTTAATTCTACCTATACCGTTAAATATACATATTTAAATTCGTTTTATGGAATAAAATTATAAACAGTATCTATAGATACAAAATAAATTTTGGCGAGTCGTTAGAGAAAGAAGGAATGTCTAAAGAGATTTTTGTTCTCGTACTTAAATGCGCTCGAGTTTGCTGCAAGTTATCACTTTACAGCAGTTAAATGAAAACTTGTCTTTCAATTATTTTAAATATTTATTTCAATGGTTCTTTATTTCTGATTATTTTAGACCCACCGCAGCCTGTTGCGGAGTGTTGTGCGTTGGGCGCGCGCGGGTTTTTTTGCACGTTTGGCGCTTTTTGCGCGTGTGGTGCTTGTGGTGCGTGTGGTGCGTGTGGTGCGTGTGGTGCGTGTGGTGCGTGTGGTGCGTGTGGTGCGTGTGGTGCGTGTGGTGCGTGTGGTGCGTGTGGTGCGTGTGGTGCGTGTGGTGCATGTGGTGCGTGTGGCAGGCCTCAAGTATTGTTCCTGGACGGGTCTCTCTTCGAAGCAATGCGCCTGCGCTGCAAGCCGGAAATAAAACAAAATTATAGTAAATACATACTAATGCCCTCTACACACCACAACTATAAAACTGCATAGTTCGGTCACAGTAGACGTATACAGTACTACATCTTCATACTAGACCGCCCGAATCGGCGCACGCACACATACTAAATATGTAGACTCTACTATACTATAGCGGACATAAGTTTCACAAAAACAATTATAGAGCACTAGCTGTTGCTCGCAGCTCAGCCCGCGTAAATATAGTATCCCCCGGGAACATTGTACTTTTTCGGAATAAAAAGTAGCCTATGTTTTAATCCAGATCCTAAACTACTACCATACCAAATTTAATCGGAATCCGTTCAGTAGTCTTTGCGTAAAAGAGCCACAAACATCCATCAATCCTTACAAACTTTCACATTTGTTATAGTATAGTATAGTATAGTATAGAAATTATCACAAAGTATATTTCTTTTCTAATTATCATTAATGAGATCTGTGTAAGCTAGGACTTGCACATGCGACTTTGAGCTGAGGGAAGGAGGTTAACATGAGGGCTGGAGACAACTGGCACTGACCTTATTGCTGAGCTGGTGGTTCTGGATCTGGGCGGAGGTTTCTTCTCACTACACTACACAGCTGATGAGCGGATTATCGATAGACTTATCGCGGTTCGCCGGCGAATTTGGTATATTAACTAGCACAAATAAATATGCACACACGCGTTCGCGTTCACTAGGATTCGGGATGAGCTGAAAATGCATCCGGCGCGGAAGGGGCTCCAATTGCAAGTGCTACGTCACTCTGACAGCGCCTTCGAGTCGGTCGGCCATACTCGGGTCGTGATTGGCCGATTTTGAATGTCCTGGTCATTGTATACGTCGCGCTAGTGTTGGCGCGAACAAGATCATTGTAAGGGAAGAGATGATGTCAGTATTAATATTTTATTTCAATGACGAAAATTTATTATTTGGTTGTAAAATTATGAATACAACTGACGAAGGGCCAGTTCCATGACGTTCCAACGTTCAGTATAGTTTTATATTCGGGATCATAATAGCCTTTATTATTATTGGTATTAATTTTTATATTTCTAGTTACTTCTCTTTTTTCATTTACAATTTTATATTGACCCTAAAGAAATAATAAGAATCTAATCTTTGTCTTAGAGTAATAACTATGAGGTTAAAAATAAAATCGAGTATGAGACTTATTTTTCCTGTACTCCTCCTGTACTTCTTTGTACTCTTTGCATAACATAAGCAATAGATCACATGCCTGAAGTATCCGTAATTGATTTTACCAAACCTTGTATAAATAGCATAGATACCCAGCTATTAACAGGAGCTACTACTTGTGGCATTAAAACGAGAAAAAATTAGTAGTACCCTTCTATTAACCTCAACTTTAGAGTCTTGGCGGGCTACAACGTGGCACCAGATGTTGTATCCTTCTGTTGACCTCAACTTTAGAGTCTTGGCCGTCTACAACATGGCACCAGATGTTGTATCCTTCTGTTGACCTCAACTTAAGAGTCTTGGCGGGCTACAACGTGGCACCAGATGTTGTATCCTTCTGTTGACCTCAATTTTATAGTTTTGGAGGGCTACAACATGGCACCATATGTTGTATCCTTCTGTTGACCTCAACTTTAGAGTCTTGGCGGGCTACAACGAGGCACCAGATGTTGTATCAGTCTGTTGACCTCAACTTTAGAGTCTTGGCGGGCTACAACGAGGCACCAGATGTTGTATCCTTCTGTTTACCTCAACTTTAGAGTCTTGGCGGGCTACAACGAGGCACCAGATGTTGTATCAGTCTGTCGACCTCAACTTTAGAGTCTTGGCGGGCTACAACGAGGCACCAGATGTTGTATCCTTCTGTTTACCTCAAGTTTAGAGTCTTGGCGGGCTACAACGAGGCACCAGATATTGTATCCTTCTGTTGACCTCAACTTTAGAGTCTTGGCGGGCTACAACGTGGCACCAGATGTTGTATCCTTCTGTTGACCTCAATTTTATAGTCTTGGGGGGGCTACAACATGGCACCAGATGTTGTATCCTTCTGTTGACCTCAACTTTAGAGTCTTGGCGGGCTACAACGTGGCACCAGATGTTGTATCCTTCTGTTGACCTCAATTTTATAGTCTTGGGGGGCTATAACATGGCACCAGATGTTGTATCCTTCTGTTGACCTCAACTTTAGAGTCTTGGCGGGCTACAACGAGGCACCAGATGTTGTATCCTTCTGTTGACCTCAACTTTAGAGTCTTGGCGGGCTACAACGTGGCACCAGATGTTGTATCCTTCTGTTGACCTCAATTTTATAGTCTTGGGGGGCTACAACATGGCACCAGATGTTGTATCCTTCTGTTGACCTCAACTTTAGAGTCTTGGCGGGCTACAACGAGGCACCAGATGTTGTATCCGTCTGTTGACCTCAACTTTAGAGTGTTGGCGGGCTACAACAAGGCACCAGATGTTGTACCCTTCTGTTGACCTCAACTTTAGACTCATGGCGGGCTACAATGTGGCACCAGATGTTGTTATCAAATAGAAAATCTTCGAAGCTTCCAATTCTTTTTAAGCACCAATTTAAAGTAACGGGTCCAAACAACGTAGCATGTACGTTACGTACTATCGACTAAGTTCCTGCTCGACCAGTTTCAATACATTGACTTTGCACTGAGATGCCTCAAAATATTTAAACACAAATGAAGTGACCGCAACGACTGCAGACGTTAAACTACTTACACACACACACTTAAACACGTGAGTCTGAGTGCGTGTTCCCGATTCAACGGTGTTGTTAAGCGATTTTCATCTCATGCCTGGTCGAGCGGCAACTTGTTCGATACTACCTAGTACTCCTTTAAAATGTTTTAGTTGCCATCATTTCTAATATTTTCTCTCATCAAACCTACGAATATAAATACTTTGCAAGATTTTCGATTTTTAAGATTTGAATAAAATTTGCCGATTTCTCTTTTGTAAATTTTTTTACAACACTTGTGCTTTAACCTCATATGTTTTTATACTTTTAGCGGGACTGAGCCTGACCTCAGATTAATAAATCATTACTACGTAATTATTAGCCACTCCAGTGGAAGTGTTGAGTAAGGTTTATCCAAAATTCACTGAAGAACATGATCGGGGTTCTAAATATGTTATTATTTTTTTTGTAAAAGAGAGATAACTGACTTATAATAAAATTTATAATTATTATAATATGGTCGATAATGATAAAAAAATGGTTTTATATTTATAAAAACATTACATATTATTCGCTTAATATGGATTTTCCGAAATTCACTGAAGAAATTGTAAAAAAGAGAATATAACTAAACTTACCATATTGCCCTATGGGTTTTCTTTCACTTATTATAAAATGGATAATTATTATAATATGGTCGATAATGATAACCGTTTGCATAATCAAATTATGATAATAACCACAAAAAAAAAACATTTTCAGGGTCCTTGACGGTAAAATTTGCTAAAAGAAAGAAGAATTTAAAATGGCTTTGTTCAAACGCGACAGAAGTGAAACTCTTAATGTATTTTTTAAACCACAAATAATACACATATAACTAACTGAACTATAAAATCTATCGAGCCGTTCAGGCCGCGGAGCGTGTCCAACAATTATACATACAATATACATACATACTTATTCTCGAAAAACATAACCCTTCTTCTGGCGCAGTCGGGTGAAAAGAGGTGATGATTAGGAAAGCACTTACTCTAGTCCAAAAAAAGTTACGCCATCTTGATTTCAGAAGATTTTGTCAACTAAATTCCGACTGGAAAATTGGCGAAAGCAAATGTCAAAATGTCATGATAACAAATGTCGCACCTAAATGGCCCCAAGCAACTCCAAAAGTAGGGCAATTTAGGTGTAGTCACTTTTTGTCACGACATGTCTCGTCTATAATACACACGTCTATGCCCAAGTCGTTTAATTTAATAAAGGTCGATTGATCAGGACGTGCGTGTGATAAACGACAATTTAACACACGTACATAGTCGTCTCTTGTCTCAGTCCTTGTCTTCATTTAAACGAGTTATAATTAGCATTTCGTATCGAGATAAAAAGCATGACACTCGCATTCACTTATCATTAGTAATCAGAAAAGTTTGATTGGCGTTACGTCACAGAATAACGAGACTATAGAAAGCAAACTCATGACATACATGTCGGCGCAGGTGTTTATGCACCTCCTGTTGTTTGTCATGCCCACATGCAATGTTATTCATCGAACCACTCCGACAACCCAGGAATCATGAAGGTGGTGGGGATTCTCTCCACCCTATGAAGTGGGGACTGCAGCGTGCTCGGGAGGAAGATCATTATTACGGGAACGTTGGTCCAAGCAACATCTCGTTATTAAAATTGTCATTAAAATAGCTCGTCAGAATCATTGTATTTCTGTTATTATTTAAAGTTTAGTAAAGTGTCATGTTTAAAGTGTAAAAGTGATTCTAATTGTTGCAATATGGTTTGTGATGACACAGTTATCCTGTAAATATATGTTATTATGGATAACCGGAGTTTTAATCAAATTAAACAAATTAAATGTCAAAAGGTAAGTCTGGTGTTGCGGAAGGTAAGATGTATAAACGCGGTCAAATCTGTCCCTCCGAAACACACAAGATGAAATCACAAATTGAAATACACAATTGTGGTAGGTAATTAAAATCCGATCGTATCAGGAACAGCCAAAATGCTGAAAGGAATTACGAGCTGAGTTTAAACTTTCTCTGAGTCGGTTACACTGATTTCAAGACGTTTAGGCTGAAAATAAATTTAAAAAATCGAAAAAAAATGTACTAAATAAAATTTCGCGCTTTAAAAAGTGTAATACTCTTTACAGCGCCGATAAGGTCATTGACCTCACACAGATTACTGAATTGATGTTGGTTATCCTCTTTAAATCACCGGCTTCTGTGAGGTTAATGATCTCAGCGCTTTAGAGAGCACAATATAATTTTATTTATTATAATCATATTTTAGTTTTGAATATTTTTTCTGACTGTTCGCATTGAGAGCCCTTACCTAAGCAAATATGACCATAACCATCACATTTAGTGATGAAAATGCTTTTCGATCAGTTATTTATGCAAGTAAATTTGTAAAAAAACACTAGATATCAGCCGAACCTGAGGGCAAGGCCAAACGCACGAAAAGTGATTTCTGATTTGCGGGGTTTGAAGCTCGTCACCTGCACTCTTTTTATTCTGTGGTCATTGTGCATGCACCACACCGCAGAACAAAGTTATTGTGTGACCACACCGCGGCAGACATGAGAGCGAGCGTATTACTGGTAATATTGGTAGCGAGCTTCGGTAAGTACAAAGTGGATCATAGATCATTTTTACAAATTGTTAATGTAAGCTTTCTGTATTCTCCGTGGAAAATAAAAAATACTTAAGAAATAATTGTTTTAATACATCAATTTTCTTGTTTTTAAGTTAATGATTTTGAATATACCTTTTTACCTTTATGTACACCACATTCTTGCAATAAACTATTGATTGATTGATTGATTGACTATATAACCTTATATATTGTCCGGACTCCGTAAGGCCGGAAAACTTCAGAGCACTGAAAATAGAACTCTGCGCTAATACAATGGATCTGAAAACTAAACACACGAGTGTCAAGTAAAATGTCAATATCAATTCGATTTTCGACTCTATTGTATTAGCGCAGAATTTCCCCTCCCATCCGGATTCTGGCCAATAATGTCCCAGTTTTAGTCAACACATTAACTATGTCGAATTTAATATTTTTGTTCACGTTTAGATTAAATTTGATATGTAGGCCTAGCAGTAACATTTGACAGCGGCGTAAACGTAACGTTATCGAATGACAGACTGTCAAAATCATGATAGCGCCCATACAAATTTCATTCGACAACGTTACGCTTACGCCACTATCAATTGTTCCTGCTAGACCCTCTGAACATAGTAGGGTAAAACTAGGATAGCTGCCCCGATTTCGAAAACTTGCTTGTTTTGCGAATAAATTGTATATTGTTTCAAATATTATATTTTATCGAAAGACTTATCGGCTACAAATTAAGTTGACTGTGTCGTATGTCTCTGTGTAATTGCATGGGAACGCAGAATGCAATCGAAGTTTTAGTGAACAATTGTCCCGTTTCGGGGAAGGGAAATCCTATATAGGATTTATATTATATAGATTAATTAACTATCCCACACGTCGGATGGATCATTGATGTCACAAAATAAAGAGGTGCGCTAACATAGCTGATACTCTAAAAATATTGAATGAAAACTTTTCCGATTTCAATATGTTAAATTGGACAATGAAAACCCAAAGTACCGGTTGGTTATAAAAAAAGGATTGTGTGGTTTTATGAAACCACGGTAAAAGTGAAACTTAATAACAATAAAATGCGCTTCTTGTGTCTTCGCGTGAACTACATAACGAGTTAAATGCGGTCTTCATCAATATACAGACTGTTTATGCGTTAGATTTTAAGTTGATTTTCTTAAGGAACTTTGGTTCTCATATGGCATACTAGATGGCGCTGATTTGCCGCTAGATCACGCTATAGGTAAAGCGAACCTATTTGCATATGTTTATGAGGGCCTTACTAATGTGAAGTATTCTTGGGTTGTAAACCAATCAAGAAAAGGATTGTGTGGTTTTATGAAACCACGGTAAAAGTGAAACTTAATAACAAAATAGCGTGGAGCACTGGCACAAATGAGTACTAGTCTATACACTACACGGTCAGCTGATGCGAACTATAGGCGCCGCCATATTGGCCTCGGCTGCTCTGACGAGCGCCTTTCACTTTATCCCTACTCCGCGGCCGACCGTCATGCGACATGCAACACACAGACGAAAAAGTTTGAGACAATGTAATAAAAGTTTCACTATAAAAAGCATTACTACCAGATGTTGCCCGCGACTTCGTTAATCTCGCGGTAACCGTACATTTCTCCGCGATAAGAAGTAGCCTACTCCCTTCCCCGTAGTCTACTACACTACTACTATATATCTGTGCCAAATTTGATCAAAATAGGTCCAGTAGCTTAGGAGCCTATTCAATGAAAACATACAAAGAAACTTTTCCTCTTTGTAATATTGGTATAAGAGATATGCAGGGATTTCAAAAAGTGGAGCAACTATCCTGGGTTAACCCTATCAATACATTTTGTGATAGGCACGGGGCAGATCTCATTCTCCCGGCCGAAGTACTTCCGGCCCATGGTGATGGATATGAAGCTGCGGGGCGGCGTCAACACCAGCAACTGCACCACCTGGATGCTCAACTGCTGGGAGCTCGTCAAGTATATTCTATCGACATATAGCATAAGGCCTAATAGACACGTTATTCAGACAGTCTTAGTCAGCGTAGTGTAATAAGAGCAAGACTCTGAATTCAGACTGCAAGATCGGGTTCGGCCGCGCTTAATGTCGAGTCTGAGAAACGAATAAGTCTGATATGAGTTAGACTGTTCACTTCATAGGTTATACAAATATAATATGATGGCAATAGGATAGACGACTGATTTTTTTTTGTATAAATGAATAGTACTCTTAAATATGAGTAACTTCTCAGAAGAAACAGTATATCAAAAGTCAATATTTTCAAAGGTACAGCGATTTGCTTACAAAATTTCGCAAGTCTCGGGAAAACGCTCCATACTAAAGTCGTACCTAGCTGTGACGTCACGCCAAGCTAAAATATACGTATGTATGAATTATACGGCCGCAGGAACATATTTGTAAATATCTCCGATATTTGTGCGTTTAAGTTCATACTTACCGTAATGAATGTTTTTGTATATGATGTAAGTAAACTAATGATGTAGGTTTTGTTTACTAATTTAGCAAAATATAAAAAGTTTTTGTACTTTTTAAATGTAAGTATCTAATTACTAAACTGCATATCTGCATTAATTATATATTATTGTATACAATTCAAAGATAGCGAAATTATTAAAGCTGGCAGAACTCAGAATTTTGTGATTTTTTATTTAAAAAAAGGGGGGGGGGGGGTTTAAACTTTTTAGGACTCCAATCTGTTCTTTTACTTATTATTAGAATGAATACCAGGTTTCATTGTAATGGGACTACTGCTCGGATCTAAGCTGTACCTACTAAACATACTAAAATACTTCTTTCGTTCCTTCCTTCGTGAGCGAGTCCGACTCGCACTTGGCCGGTTTTATTCTAACCCTGTGATTTGTGGCAGGCCTCAGGTGGTGTGCATGGACAGTTACTACTACGAGTCAATCTGCGGAGCCATGCGCATGCGCTGCGAACCCGAAATTAAACAATATTATAGTAAGTACATACAATGGATTGAGTATTCTAAGTCGTTTAAAAAAAAATCGAGTATGCGTTAGGCCACACGTCAGAAGTAAAACTACTTTTTACATGCACTGGCTACGAGAGGAAGGGAGAAGGAAAATGTGCGCTCCCACTGCTCTCTCTTGTCCCTACAGTAATGTACGAAACGTAACTATCTCTCTTTTCATCTTCACTAACGTATACCTCCCTCTCAGTTCCGCGGTAACCGTACAATTTTGTCGCGATAAAAAGTAGCCTATATCCTACCTCGTAGTCTAATCTATATCTATGCAAAATTTCATCCAAATCACTCCAGTAGTTTCGGAGTATATTCGTTGCAAACAAACAAACGAATATTTCCTCTTTATAATATAAATATTGATATACCTTATATATTATTTTGTTAGTGTATTTTAGGGCAATAATAAAGCTGACCTAACTTAGGTTTTCTTTTTCAGACAAAAATACCTTTGCAATACGTGACTCGGTATGCACATAATACATGGACGATTTGTGGATTTTTTACATCCTAAGTTTTATTAAAATATACGAACAATGTGTATTGCGTTTGATTTAAACTTTTTTTACTCATACTAATAATATTATTATATTATAAACGTGAAAAAATTTAAGTACAGTTTTACGAGAATAGGCTAGCTGACTGTTTTTTTTATTGCATCAGTAACTGCTCAGAAGAGACAGTATATCAAAAGTCAATATTTTCAAAGGTACAGATTACATTTCAAGGTACAGGTTCGATATGTTTACAAAATTTTGCAAGTCTCGTGAAAACGCTTCACACTAAAGTACTATACTCCATGTAGTCGTCACGCCTTGGTAAAAGTGTATGAAGTATACGGTCGCAGGAACATATTTGTAAATATCTCCGTAATCAATATTATTACCAATTTCATATTTTCTTAAAAGTTGGTTTATCGAAAACCATCAACGCCCATTTTCTTTATCGTAGTTCAATCCTTGATCATTCAGTATCATAGTATTATTATTCATTTCTTTTATCTTATCTATCTCCTGAGCATTTTGGTTTTCTTTCTTGTTTACATTAATGTTATTCTCCAATGCATGTATGAGTAATATTTATTATTTTTTATTTCATTTTCAAATTATTTTTTCTTATTAAGGTATGGAGCATTTTCAGCATTATCTAATGCAAGTTGCAACTTTTTTTCTGCAACTCTCTTGTCATTTATATCTTGCATGTTTTTTAAATTATTTTATTGTTCAACCAACTCTATAAGTGTACCCTGTTTTAAGCTAGCATCACCGTTCAAAATCACACCAACATTAACCATTATCAAAATGCAATCAATGATCTTTTTTTTTTCAATTCAATTCATTTATTTTGCATATGTTTGTTATATATTATAGATCTAACATTGAGTTAAGTTGCAGCACATACAGGCAACTTGTGGCATGCGAAAGTTACATAACAACATTTTTTTACACTTTTACATTGACTGTGATTTTAATTTGCTTTTAAGTAACTCATAACATTCCATGAAATAGAATCAGATATCAATAATTGATCTTTGCTAATTTGCAAAAATTTTTATTAAAACCTTGTTCAAGTCTTAGCCGAATAATTAAATTTCACGTTTTTGCCTTTTTATGTTTTCATTCAAAAATGTTGTCTTTGTAGTATTGTAGTGTTGCGACTAATTTGTCAGTGGATATATAGACTATAGAATGACAAATTTTTGAGTAATCGTTGAACAAAAAAACCAAATGTTGATCTATAAGCACTTTTTTTTAAAGTCGGTGTGTTATTAAATTAATAATCAAATAAAATAGCATTATTTCAGTTGAAATAAAATAGTATTCAGCCAAATGTACATATTTCCGTTATAGTCCAAATTATCAATACCAAATTGCCTGAAAAGAAGACGAATGTAAATTTTTTTAATTTTTTATGTGATTTGAATGGATTGGAGCAAAGAAACGGAGTTCTAAAAAGAGAAATAAAGAAACACTCACCGGATTCCTTGATTTCAGGGATTATTTTTGCGCTTTTTCTTCATACTATTGGCTTTACCATAACCTAAAAAATGGATTTTGCCCTGCAGATTGATTGTCACTTATCATTTTATGTTTTTTTACTTCGTTTCTATTAGCTGCACCATTCCAATATCCTAAAAGAAAGAAGAACGTTAAAAAAGTTTTGTTCTGTCCACTCGCGACTAGAGTAAAACCTTCTTTTAATACTCTTAATTTTCTTATGATACAAAAATCATTCTCTTTGATGTCGAGATGTTGCCCACAGGAAGCTACATCGCTCCACATAAAGTACAGTAATTATATCGCGTATTGATCAGTTAAATGGGTTTTAAACAAATCAAGGATTAAAAGACTAAAAAAATAAAAAGTCAAATTGTTTGTTTTAAATCTGCATTTATTAATATAATGGAGGGAAAAAATATTATCAGACATCAAAATCTTAATTTGTACTAATAATTAGATTCCTATAGAGAAGTCTCCACTTAGTAGACTACAAATCAATAGAAACTATAAAAGGTGTAAATTTTATTTATAAAATTAAATAAAAAAACATTTCTTTGTATCATAACAAAGAAAAAAGAAAGAAAATAATACAACCACATTTGTATTATTTTCTTTCACACAAAAAATGGCATAAAAAATAAATATTCTCCTTTGTATAAAAATGTGACCACAGAAAAGATTTCTCTTCGGTTGACATTATTATCAAGTACACTGATACTAATTGACAGAGCGTTTATATTACTTTACCAAAATTCACCAAAGAGGATTAAACCGTTCCAAAGATTGTATTATTTAATTGTGAGTAACAGGAAGTTTACTGAACTTACTGGATTGTCCCTGATTTTTATGTCTATGCTTGCGCTTCTTCTTAATACTCACAGTTGCATTACCCCCCACAGATAGATTGTCTATTAGACTATCCTATTATCTCCTATACTACCTTACCTAATATAGTTTCTTTTTAAAAAAATCATGTATATTAAGTGGCCCGATCATTAAAAAAAACACGGTAAAAATACTCATTCACTCGGCACTCTTACATAACAGGCTGATAAAAGTTTAACAGTTTGATGTTTTTACATATGAGCTGTTTTGTCAAAAACTTCACTTGGCAAGGCTTTTCTAGAGTTATTAAAAATTGTTTTTAAAAAATTGACAAAATTTCATAGTTATGTAAAAACTTACGAACAAAAAATCTTTGGGATCGTCTTTCCTCAAATTTTTAAAATGTTTTTGTAAGACATAAAATTAACTTAATTGACTATTTTACATATAAATATTAGTCGTCTTTCGTCAATTTTTAAAAATGTTTTTATTAGGCATAAAAATTAACTTAATTGGGTATTTTACATAAAAATATTAGTACGTAAGATTATAGATTTGAAATAAAAAGTATATATTTTTAAGTATTTATTTATAGTTATATCTATCAGACAGTTTTTATTTATTTATTTATTCACACTTAATGCACAAAAACAGGTACATAGGCGGACTTAATGCCATATGGCATTCTCTACCAGTCAACCTTTAGGCGTACAAAAGCAAAATTGTGCAGGTGCTAATAAAGGAAAAAAAAAAGTCAATAATCAGCTTTAAATAAAATAATAAGATGTAGCTGAAACACATACATTAAGTAGTATAATATAAATACACAAAATATATGTATATAACTAACAAATATAAATAATATGCCATATAATATTAAAAATATTGCCTATAATAATACCGCATATAATAATACTATACTATATAATATATAAATAATAATAATTTCTAAACTAGGATTCTGCCGCATTTGTCGCATAAAACTCACGGACTTTGCGCTTAAACGTGTCTCTGGTTTTGGACATCCTGATTTCTAGAGGAAGAGCATTCCAGAGAAGAATAGCCTGTATGTTTAAAGACGAGTGAACGATACCGGATCTATGGGAAGGGCAAAAAAGAAATGCGTTGTTAGAGGATCGGAAGATCTTGTCGTGACTGCTGCAAAGATACTGGAATGATGCAGTTAGATATTTGAGAGTATTTGGATGATGTAACAGAGATTACAGCATACACAAGACCCGTACAGAGCGGCGCTGTCGTATTGGTAACCAGTGTAGCTTACAGCGATAGGCGAAAACATGATCAAATTTTCGCAGACTAAAAATAAATCTTAAACAAGAATTGAGAAGGCGATCAAGTTTATTAAGTTTGTCGGCATTGAGATCGAAATAGCACACATCACCAGTCTATGATGGGAAAAATAAGTGACTGGACGAGCATTGTCTTGACTGGAAGAGGAATGAAAATTTTAATACAATAGTGGGACTGCAAGATGCCAGTGGCTTTACAAGAAACATTTGTAATATGAGTCTGCCAAGTAAGAGTCGAATCGATGTGTAAACCAAGATCCTTGACGCTTGGACTAAAAGGAATAACAGAGCCGTTATAGATAACGGGTGGAAGGGTTCCAAGGTCCACTTTGCTTAAGTATCTAGGACTACCCAATAAAATGTGTCTCTTAGCGGGATTCACGGTTAGTCCAAAATTATTACACCAATCTTTAAAGGCATTAAGATCTCGATTTTCAACTTCGATGGTAGTTGACAGGTATTCTAGTTCTGCCTATCCATAGAGTTGTAGGTCATCAGCATACAGATGATACGCACTGCGAAGTATTCTAGTAACAAGATTTATGAAAATTGAGAAGAGAAGGGGAGAGAGAAACCGCCTTGGGGGACGCCAGAGTCAAGATATTGCCAATTGGAGGACGACTTATCTGTACGTACAGACTGCTGACGCCCCTTTAGATAGGAAGAAATCCAATTTAGTGCTTCAGACGAGATCGAAAGACATGAGAGTACTGCCAGTAGGATGTCATGATTGACATGATTAAATGCGTTCGAGAAATCTACCAACACTAGGACTGTAATCTTAGAGTTCTCGAAGCCTGTTCTAATATCACCTGTCACTTTTAACAGTGCTGAGGTTGTACTATGTCCAGGTCTGAAATCGGATTGAAGTCCACTTCAATCCGATTTCAGACTTTCTCCAGAAAGTAAATTGTTTTGGTAGACAAATCTGGACAACTGCCTATGGACGCAGGCTTCAAGAACCTTCAATAGGTAGGGAAGGATGGATATAGGGCGGAAATGTTTAGGATGACAAGGGTTGGTAATTTTTGGAAGCGGAAGTACAAAAGCTTTGCGCCACAAGGTTGGGAATTCAGATGATTTGAAGGAAAAATTAATAATATGAGTGATAACAATCAAAACTTGGACTTGAATGGAAGTAATCATACGACGACTAATATCATCACATCCCGTAGCTTTAGAAACAATAGACTTGATTGTCTTGTCGATTTCGTCCGAAGCAACAGGAGAAAATTGAAGTGGCACTAATTGGGACGAGGTAAGCAGTTTAAGTACCTGATGGATTGTAATTTAGTATAACCATCTAGATTCTAGTGCTATCGTGGTAGAATAATGGAGATTAATATCGTCAGAACTAGTAGTACTAGGCAATTCAAGATCATGTGACTTGCCTACACCAATGGTTTGAAGGAACTTCCAAATATTGGAAGGGGACGAAGAAACTACAATTTCAAGAATATGGTGGCGTTTGGCATTACGTATCACCTAGTTGCAACAATTCCTAGCAATGTTTAATTCTTCCCAATTAGTCACGCATCGGTCTCTTTTAAATTTAATAAAGGTACGGTCCCTGCGCCTCATCGCCACCCGAATTTCTTCAGGCAGTCAGGGTGCTGGTTGGTGTTATAATTTGATTTTCTTTATCGATGCATGAGTGTTGTATAACCTATTTATGGTCACATTAAAAATGTTGATTTTATCATTAACAGGTAATGCACTAAGTAATGGTTCCCAATTATTGTTGCTGCGTCGTTTCTTAGCCGATCCATATTAGTCTTATTGAAACATCGCTTATATATCATTCTAGGACGAGGTTTAGGGGGTTTTAAGATATAGGAAATGAATATGAGGTCGTGATGAGAAAAGCCAGGAGCAGGGAGTTGATGCTGGGAATGGACCAGAGAGGGATCAGAGGTAAGTCTTAAATCAAGCCAGGTATCATCGTTGATGTTATGGTGTGAAGCAGAAATCGGTAAAAGATGAAGACTGGCTGATTCATTTACTAAGTGGGAGAGTTTTAGTGATCGAGAGGAAGACGGGTCTAAAAGATCTGTATTGAAGTCACCCATTATGACGTGGTGTGCATACTCCAAATCCAACGCCTACAAAACAGACTCTAGCTCAGAAAAGTAATCGACAGAAGGAGGGCAGTAGATTACTCCAAGGGCTGATTTAGTACCTTTGATACAGATCTCAAGAAAAAGGTATTCTGCAGCAGCAGAACCATCGGAGGAGGAGGAGGAGGAGGAGGCTATTATTTTATAGGGAAAATCGCTACGGAGATAGATGGCTACTCCACCACCACGCCGATCGATCCGATCATTGCGGATAAGAACTTAGCCGGGCAAAGCATAAGATGTGGAGAGAAGATGAGATTTGAACCAACTCTCAGAGATCAGGATGGCATGTACGTTTTTACCAGTGAACGCTTCGATCAAATCACTAAAGTGACTTGGAACATTTTGCGCATTAATGTGACAATGCTTATAACATGATTATTTAGGAAACTAAAGTTATGAGATAATGTTTCACCTAACGTATAAGAATTACTGTCATCAGTGGATGAAATACTTGAATTATTGGCAGAATAAAATGACTCGGTATCCGACATAGATACCTACAATTCAATTAAATAATATAAATAAGATAATAAAATACAATATATATTATATTTATATTAAATAATACTCCTACGTTATGCAGGATTTACTTTAAATAAAGCGTAAAAAAATATGCAATATAACAGTAAAAAATATAACAGTAAAAGTTAATAAAGCAATGTTAAGAATAACATGATAAAAAATGACATTTACATATTACAAAAAAATTTCGATATCACACAAGAAAGTACAGTCTTAAAATTATCAGTAGTTATCCGAACACACACTGTTGTAAAGTGTCAAAGCAAAATTTGACATGATAATTGTAAACTTGACATTTATCAATTTTCATTCAAATTATGCAATTTTACCAAAACAAATTAGGTTTTATTAATAATTATTCATTACCGACAAAAAGTACCCTTTAACAACATAAAACAAAAGAAAATAAACTAAGGATAATGCACAACTACAGAGGGCAACGGAACAGTACATGTGAGATAACAACAAGTGGACACAGTGAAAATGAAAAAAAAAACTGGAGACAGGATAAACGAGGAGCAATTTACATACAATGGTGGCTAATCATTAGTTGTAAAGGGTTTTCCTGAAGATACTTTAGGGTATTTCGATATGAGGGGCTGCAGCTCTTCTATGCACAGCATCTTATGACGCTTCCCATAAGAAGTCTTGATGACAACTATACCTTCTACTACTACTATGTCCAGCATACTCTTAAACCAAAATGCAGCCTCGTCTTGCTAAACACTGCCTGCAGCGCCTTTGTTAAGAACTCCCTAACTGAAGTGAAAGTGCCTTTCAGCTTTGTTTTGGCTCTCCAAACTGCAGTCTTATTGTCAAAGGAAGCAAACTTGACAAGTATGGGCCGTGTTTTATTTGGCTCATTACTAACTAGGCGATGGCAAGCCTTGAATGCATTAGCTGAAATGTCCTGTAGGCCCAGTTTACTGTGGATGATGTTAAGTAAAATGGTTGTACAATTTTCGCCATCATGTTCAGGAACTCCAGAGAAAATAAGGGTCTTCCTGCGTGACCTGCATCAACAGCCCTAGAGCATTCAGATATCTCCTTGCGTAGAAAACTGAGCATAGAGTAGGTTAACTCCCGAAATGTACGAAACTCTTCGGCCACCTTAGCGACAGTGTCCTTGGCTGAACCACTCTGTAGCTGGGCCTGAAGCTCATCCATCTTCTTCTTCAACACAAGTTCCTCGAGACTTAGTTGTGCCTTTGTAATTTCAGTTAATTGTGACATTATAAATTGAAGAAGAAGAAAAAAAATAGATTTATTTGAATGCAAGATGAATCAGCTGGCAGGTGGTGTCTTGAATAAGTAATAGTGCTTCACATGGGGTTCCACAAACGTTTGTTGATCGCAAAACCGTATGTATTTAACTCAATAATACTATAATATTTCCAATATTTTTTGATGAGCTATTTAAATAATATAATTAGTTCCCAGGAGCATTAGTATACTTTTTTGCACCTACCCGAAAATGTAGGTAATGTAAATGTAATGTAAAAAAATGTAAATTTAAAATGTAGGTGTACCCGAAATAGTTTTTATGTTTTAGTATGTTTTTATACGAAAATAAAAAAGTGGGTTACATGTAGAAAATAAAACCGACTTTTAGGCGACTCCACAGTTCTATGTTCATTAGTAATTTAAATTTTCGCCGCCATTTTGTTTTAAAAATGCCTGTCATCCCGGCACCGTACAACGGTAAATAGCAAACATCGTGTTATTATTTTTTATTTAATGATTTATTTATGTGTTATAAATAAATAACCAGTTATTTTATTATAGTAAAACAATCGTTAATAATATTTTCTAATAATAGAAGTTAAATATATTACCAGAAATATTCATAGCTTATTAAAATACAAACTGTTTTTGTAACGGTATTTGAGTTGGTATATGAACGCAACTAAATTATAAAATACAAGTTCATAATAGCAAAACTTTGACGAAAATTGATATTACCTTTATTTTAGATAAAATTAGCTACTTACCAAAAACATTCTTAACAAAATTGCACTTCACAACACACTGTAATCCAGTCGCGAAGTATACTAAACAATGAAAGCAATTTGACACCACTTAAGTTGTTTTCAATTGGCTATAGTTTTTGGTATTTGTTAGGATTATTAATGTATGTATATTAGATTTGTCATCCTTTTCATTAGATTCAATATTATATACATTAAAAAGAGATAAACATATATTTTTTGCACGTAATTTAATTGTTTTTTGGTACTATTACTCAACTGCCGAATCAACCGTACGGGGGTAAAGCATATAACCGTACAACGGTGATGGGAATACTAATACGATATTTATTTCATTTGTAGGAATAATGGTAATTCTGTTCTCGGACACCGTCCGATGAACAGCTCCGCTCGCTCCGATCGTTCCGTCGTTTCCGCATTATTGCGCTCTCGCGTGTGTGTGTACCACTGAAGAAGGAAGCCCGAAGAAAGAAGACAGCAAGAGTCAAGCCTCAAGAGTCAAGACAGCAAGAAAGAAGACAACAAGGCGCCACCCAACCGCCTTTGCCGCCCGATCCGTGCCGTACCGTGTCTCGCGCCGCGCCGCGACCGCCGCCTACCGGACGATTCGTGCGACCGCTCGCATCGTCCGTCTCGCTCTTTTGTGCGAGCCTTCTGCTCGCACACCCCGCCGCGTAGTTATCGCCGCGTGAGGACGAGCGTGCGACCGGTCGCATCGTCTGTCTCGGTTTTAGCGCGAGCCTTCTGCTCGCGCTCCGCCGCGTCTCGTTCGCGAACACTAGCGCCCTAGTGTTTAGTGTAACGTTAGTGAGTGAGTTCCAGCCCGCCCGAGAAACAATTGTAAGTACCGTGACACGTTTAGGCACACTACACGAGGAGTTTCTCCTCCCTACACACCTTCCCTCCCGGTCGCCGGGAGGGGCTGTATCCCCAAAAAATTTAAGAGAGCAGAATCCCACTCCCGGGATAAACTTCCCGATCATGACTGACGCCATGATCAGAAAGTTCCTGGAGTTTTTGAAATTAGAATCCCCCGACGTAGCGTCCAAGTGGGAACGCTTCGTGCGCATGCATGAAGCTGACTCACCGGCGTCGCCCGATAGCGACGTCGCGTTAATTCCGGCCGACATTGAATCCCCATCATCTCCTTCAGAGATATCTTGCTCAGAGCAAGAAGACGACCGTAGCGAAGGGGAGTTCACTACGGTCCAACATAAAAAGACGAAGAAGAGGAAGCGTCCAGAGGGCACCTCCTCTCCAGTCTTAAGCTCCCCGACCAAGTCGGTCACAAAGAATAGGAAAACCGTGCAGGCTCATGGCTCCGCGGCCCCTACTACCTCATCGGCCCCTCTGGCCTCCAAGGCCCCTCTGGCTTCCCAGGCCCCTCTGGCCTCCCAGGTCCCCCGAACCTCGCAGGCCCCTCCGGCCCCCCAGGCCCTTCCGGCACCCCAGGCCCTTCCGGCACCCCAGGCCCTTCAGGCCTCTCAGGCCCCTCAGGCCGTCCGTTCTAAAATGCCTCCTCCTGTAATCATACAGGAGAAGGCAAAATGGAACCTCATCTCAGCGGCGATTAACGAGCAAAAGCTGCGTTACTCGTCCGCACACACGACCCCAATCGGCATCAAGGTTCAGGTTAAGACCTCGGAGGACCACCGCCTCCTCACCGCGTTCCTACGTAATAAAGGCATAGGATATCATACTTATGCCCTTGAAGACGAGCGCCTTCTGCGCGTCGTCATTACCGGAGTCGACAAGTGCCTCTCTACACAAGAGGTACTTGTGGACATCAAGTCCCAGGGTTATCCCGCACTAGAGGTACATCGTATGTACCACCCGATTAAAAAACACGAGTACAATATGGTACTCGTAACCCTCCCCTTTACACCAGAGAGCAAGGATATCTTCAATATCCGAGCCATCTGTCACATTACGGGCATCCGTGTGGAGCCCCCCCGTAAAAGGGGCATCCCTGGCCAGTGCCACCGATGCCAACTTTACGGGCACTCGGCACGGAATTGCCAAGCCAGGCCGCGTTACGTCAAGTGCCTCGGAGACCACGGCACCTCTGACTGCCCCCGCAAGAGCCCAGCTGAGGAGTCCGAACCCCCTAGCTGTGTTCTCTGCAAGTCCCAAGGACACCCCGCCAACTACAGAGGGTGCAAAAAAGCACCCAAAGTTAAAAAACGCGTTGCACCACAGACGAAAGTTGCCCCCCCAAAACAGAGATTCGTCCCTGCCCTCCCAATCTGCATGGTTCAAGCCCGCGCAGAACAGTAGGTTGGAGCCAGCGGCTTTCCCCGCTCTCCCCAGCAAGGCCATGCCCTCCGCGCCCAAAGCGCCTAAGGCCACCCCCCCTCCGACTCCCAGCTTCACTGCAGACCTCTCTTTCGTCCAGCAGTTCCTAAGCAACGTCGGGCCTATTGACCCGATGGAGCTTTCCATTTTAGCGACAAAACTAAAAGGATCGGCCACAGACCGCATCCAAGCTTTGTCAGACCATCAGGTCTTGATCCGTCAGATCAAGGCTCTCTCCACAAACGGTATCTAATGGAGCCTTCGGGAAGGACAAAGCCGCACTCGTTACGCGTAGTGTCGTTCAATACGAACGGCATTAGGAATAACATAAGCGAAATTCGCGATTTTGTAAGCAGCCAAAATGTCGATATTCTTCTAGTGCAGGAGACGTTTTTAAAACCTAGTATTAGGAGCCCAAAAATAGCTAACTACAAAATAATCAGAAATGATAGAACTCGATCCCGACTCGGAGGCACTCTTATCTACTATAAAAAATCATTACATTGTATTCCCTTAGAGCCACCGCCATTGTTAAGTTTAGAAACATCTGTTTGTCACATTAGCATGTCCGGTCACGGACCCATTGTTATAGTTAGCGCGTACCTGGCATGTAACAATGAACTACATTCCAGCAACCTGCAGGCGCTATTCAATTTAGGCAACGCTGTCATCATTGCCGGCGACTTAAATTGTAAACACACTGAGTGGGGCAATATAAATAACAATAAGAACGGCTCAATCCTTTGTAGCTTAACCGACACATTAAATTTTGCTCTTTTAGCTCCCACGGACCCCACTCGCTATGACACCAATGAAAACATCAACGGCGTCATACGCAATCCTAGTACTATAGACATAGCTCTAGTTAAAAATGTGTCCCTAAATATCTATATCGAGACCCTCCACGAGCTTAACTCGGACCACAGACCGGTTATGATTACACTTGGTAGTCTTAACCCCAATAATTGCAGTACTAGGAAGATAGTAGATTATAAATCACTTGCGGAGAACATCAAAGTCCTCCAATCTAGTCACTTAGATAAAATCCCCGATATTATAGATAGTAAAGAGATAGCCATAGAGGCCGCCTCCCACTTGACCGATCACCTGGTAGCGACCATAGAGAGATCATCTAGGGAGGTGCCAACGGCCCTTGGGGGGGGGGGAGGACATAAGGGAGTCCATCAGACTCCGAAATGCGGCTAAGCGCACATATGACCGCTACCCGTCGGAAGAGTGGAGGAAAGCCCTCCATCACTACGAGAGGGAAGTTAAGTTTAAGATCAAACAACACAAAGCCGAGAGTTGGGATCGACTTCTTAGTGACCTAGAACCGTCTCACGTGGCATACTGGCCACTCGCGAGGGCCCTCAAAAACGACACGGAGTGCGATATGCCTCCGTTAGACAGACCAAACCGTCCTCCTGCATTCGAAGACATAGACAAGGCCGAGTGCCTAGCTGATAACTTCGAACAACAGTGCCGGCCGAGTACTCTCCCGATTGATCCCGTGCACCTTAGCTTAGTGAATAGCGAGGTCGACAGCCGACCCTCGAGGCCACCTGATGTAGATAGGGTGAGGATGGTGGACTCGGAGGAGGTCAGTGACATTATTAAGTGTATGAAAGCCAAAAAGGCCCCAGGCCTCGACGGTATTTCAAACAAAACACTTAAAATGCTACCGTCCGAGCTTATTCAACTCCTAGTGAACATCTTTAACGCCCTCTTAGTAGGATGTTCATTCCCAGACATTTGGAAAGTAGCTATTGTCATAGGTATCCACAAACCGGGGAAACCCCGGAAGGTGCCTGGTAGTTACCGTCCAATAAGTCTCATTAGCTCCCTCGGTAAAGTCTACGAAAGAGTTATCAAAAGGCGCCTCAATGACGTCATATCCGACAAAAAACTCCTTCCAGACGAGCAGTTCGCCTTCCGCGAAATGCACAGTTGTCCCGCTCAAGTACACCGCTTAACGGAGTACATAATATCTAGCAAAAACGACAGGAAGACGACATGCGCCGTATTCTTTGACATTGCAAAAGCTTTTGATAAAATTTGGCATAACGGGCTGTTATACAAACTCTATCAAATGGAAATACCCGATTATCTTGTTCTACTGATTAGTAACTTTTTAAAAAACCGTAAATTTCATTTCCGCGTTGAAGGCTCACTGTCGTCGCCAAGATATATGGAGGCGGGAGTGCCGCAGGGCTCGGTCCTCTCGCCCTCCCTATATAACCTATATACTAGTGACATCCCCAAACACGCTAAGGTGCAATTAGCTATGTTCGCGGACGACACAGCCCTTTATTACTCCCACATACGTGCCTGTACCGCGTCAAAAGCCCTCCAGGAGTCAGTTACCGCTCTCGGTAACTGGTTCTCCAAATGGAGAATAGAAGTCAATCCCGACAAAAGTCACGCCATCCAATTTGATATTAAAAGTGCAATGAGGCGTACTTGCCCCCGTAAACTTATGAGCCCTATAAGCCTGCACGGCAACAAAATCCCACAGGTCACTCAGGTGAAATATTTAGGCGTAGTACTAAACAAGTCGATGTCGTTTTCGAGTCACATTAGTAACACGTTACGTAAAGCGAAATTTGTACTCTACAAATTATATCCGCTACTTAATTCGCGAAGCAAAATGTCCCTAAGACATAAGCTTACACTGTATAAAGTTTGCATTAGAACGATACTCACTTATGCGTGCGTCTCTTTCGCACAGATAAGCGAGTCTCAACTGGACCGTTTGCAAAGAGTCCAAAACCGGTTTCTACGCATGGCAACAGGCGCCCCCTGGTACATGCGTAACATCGACTTGCATAGGGACTGCGATATCGTCACTATTAAAGCCTACATCAAGGAACTCGTAGAGAGATTCTTTGATAAAGGCAAAAACCACCCCAACCCCCTTATCAAAAAGGCACTGGACTATGAACACGACGCACAGACCTTCCGACACCCGTACAAACGGCCTAAGCATATCTTAGCCGATCCCGTAGACCCGATCACAAAATACGTAACGTACTGTGTACAGTTACGTAAACACAAATCACACGCACCCGCGCGACTATCATCGCACCGGGGTCGACGCCGGCGCCTACCCCGAGGTCCTACAACCGACACGACAACACGTACAGACGTACAGACCGACCCTAACACGGGACCGGACCCGAACCCGAGTTCGAGTTCGCATCCCAGTAGACTAGGTTCACTCCAAAATAGTGCCCGTGACCGCGATATTGTTATAGAGAGCTCTATCAATACCGCGAACCTCATCGATATTAGGACTTACGCGCGCGAGTCATCCCGACCGTACACGGAAGGGGAGAGGGACGGCCCTCTCAGTACCGATAGCGATAAAAACGAGAGCTCCTCTATCGCGACAACTCGCACGCCGCTATCTTATGCTACCGCGCGCGAGCAACCTCACTCATCAGCGAGTGAGGAAGGGGTCGGACCCCTTAGCAGGAGAGACCCGCGTCTCCCCTGTCATAATAATAGCTCACATCCGTAGCTGTCCCCAATATCCGGTCTGAACATCACCCGGGTGATGTTAGGGAGGGTCAAACCCTCCCATCGACTCTAACCAAATAAACTAGCCACCAGGCTAGTTATAGTCCGATTTAGCTACAGCGGTCTTAACCCGACCCTTAGCATAGACCCTTTCGAAAAAAAAAAAAAAAAAAAAAAAAAAGAATAATGGTAGTAGCCCCAACTGGTGATCTCCGACCAAGCGAAATGAGCTTCGACCTCGGTCAGGTATAGTGGTTACTATAGCGGTTTTCAGATGTTATATACTTAGTCTGGCCATAAATACTGTTACAATTAAAAATAAATAAAATATTACATTTGAATTTGGAATCTGTTAATTTTATCTATATGATTGTTCATTGAAATTTCTCATTTTAACGCGAATACATTGTACAATATTTTGCGATATTAAAATGGATTGGGGTGATAAAGAGAACCGAATCGCTGTGATTGCATTACAAGAGTAGGTATGGAGCCAAACGCAATTTTTAAAACTCTCTATACGCTTGGTATTAGTAAAATGTCTGTGTATCCGGCTATTAATAGGTACAATGAGACCTCCTCTGTTTGTGACATAAAAAAATCTGGTCGTCCACGTACTGTTCGTACGAAAAATGTGGTCAAAGCAGTAAGTGAAAGAATTCGAAGAAATCCTGTCCGAAAGCAAAAGATTTTATCTCGGGAGATGAAGAAAGCACCTAGAACCATGTCGCGTATTTTGAAAGATGACTTAGGACTTGCAGCATATAAGAGACGTACTGGTTATTTCTTAACTGATAATTTAAAAAAGAATAGGGTCGTAAAATCGAAACAACTACTGAAGCGCTACGCAAAGGGGTCACAGAAAAATTTTGTTTACGGATGCGAATTTTTTTACAATTGAGCAACATTTTAACAAACAAAATGACCGTATTTATGCTTAAAGCTCTAAGGAAGCTTCCTAATTAGTTGACAGAGTGCAACGTGGGCACTATCCGACTTCAGTGATGGTTTGGTGGGGTATTAGCTATGAAGGAGTGACGAAACCATACTTTTGTGAAAAAGGTAACAAAACATCCGCTCAAGTGTATCAAGATACCATTCTTGAGAAGGTTGTGAAGCCCCTCAACAACACCATGTTCAATAACCAAGAATGGTCCTTCCAGCAAGACTCGGCGCCGGGTCATATAGCTCCGTCTACGCAGTTGGAAACGAACGTTTCGGACGTTTCAATAGAGCTGAAGACTGGCCGTCGTCTAGTCCCGATCTTAATGCGTTGGATTTTAATTTATGATCAGTTTTAGAGAGTACGGCTTGCTCTAAAGGCCATGATAATTTGGACTATCCCAAGATATATCCTTAAAACTGGATTTGATTCTGGACAGAAAAAAAATTGGATCCCTAAAACAATCTGTACGATTGGCAGTGAAGAATTTTCCCATGGAAAGAGTGCGTGCTTCTATTGATAACTGGCCTCAACGTTTAAAGGACTGTATTGCAGCCAATGGAGACCACTTCGAATAAGCTTTTTATATTTTTAATTGTTTTATATTTATGTATTAAACTAGCACACTGTAAAAGTAATAAATGTTATTTGCAATAGACAAGTTTTTTTCTTTGTTTCAGTATTTATGGCAAGACTAGATATATAGCGCCGATCTTAAAAAACTTCGATGGCGTGATTCAGGATTGTGGCACTAATTGGTCCGCCATATCGCGTCTTACGTTTGTGTCGCCAGGTGCAATTGGAGAGTCGCAGTGAGTCGGAACTGGGCCGATGCTAGGTGCTGACCAGGAGAGGTGCTTCGTGCTCTGCTTGCTAACCGATCGTTATAGCTATGTGTGCTGACCAGGAGAGGTGCTTCGTGCTCTGCTTGCTGACCGATCGTTATAGCTACGTGTGCTGACCAGGAGAGGTGCTTCGTGCTCTGCTTACTGACGGATCGTTATAGCTACGTATGCCACCAGGAGAGGTGCTTCGTGCTCTGCTTGCTAACCGATCGTCATAGCTACGTGTGCTGACCAGGAGAGGTGCTTCGTGCTCTGCTTGCTAACCGATCGTTATAGTTACGTGCGCTGACCAGGAGAGATGTTTCGTGCTCTGCTTGTTGACCGGTCCATGTCCGTTGAAGCCGATGAGGCTGGTGGTCGAGGTACCCGATGAGGCTGAAGCTGGCTAGCGTGGTGCGAAATGGTGGGCGGTCAGGATAGTCAGGCCGAAGCCCACAGTAGTGGTTTTCAGATGTTGTATATATAGCGCCGATCTTAGAAAACTTCGATAGCCCGATTCAGGATTGTGGCGCATTAGTGCCAATATTTGATTAGTTTAATTCAGTATTTAATAAGTTTAATTACTCCGCCACAAATTCTAATCAAACATCTAAAAATATACTTAATCTTTATAGCTTTATTCTCAATTCTACTTTTCTTTTTTTGACGTCTTATAAATCGATGAAAGCTGCACGCATGACAAATTATCACGTTCCGCCTGACTCACGTTCCGTCTGAGCCAGCGTGCAAGCGAGAGCGCGGAACAAGCGATAGAGAGGCCCGATCGGTCTAAGCGTTCGACTTGTGATGACATTATCATCTCCTCATGATCATCTCCATCAATATAAAAATTATCGTCCGTAAACCGACTTAACAGACAAGCATTTTTTATTTGTTATGGTACTCACTGAAAATCAGCGTTGAAATTTCGCAACAATATGCTGAGTGAGCACCAATTTGGTAAAATAGAAACTAGTTTTGTTGTAATGTTGTAATATTTTTGTTTGTTGTGTTTACTTTTTACAAAAAAAATATTTCTATTCTATTCTAAAATATATTTCTAGAATGAGTAAGAACTGAGATCATTGTAAGAGAAGAAATGTCAATATTTATTTTCTGCAATGACAATAATTTGTTATTTTCTTGCAATAGAATGTTAATTAAACTTACGAGGGATCCAGTTCCAGTTTCCAATGCTCGGTCTAGGATAATGTTCCGGTTCGTAATGTCTCCACTTTTTACCATTCACATTGGTATTAATATTAATATTTCCAGTTACTTCTCCATTTTCATTTACAATTTTGTATTGACCTTCAACAAAGAATAATATAATAGCCTTCGTGCCTCAGATTAATAACTATAAATAGGATAGATACCCGGCAGGATAAGATAACATAATATGTCGTTCCTAATTACTCTCCTTACGACATGCTAATGGGGACTAAAGTGATGTCTTATAATTATCACCTTAGCCTTGATCGAAGGGTAATGATTTTGGCAGTCCATGTATGTATGTACCAGCGTAGCACCTAACCTACTGGTAAAATTTTAAGAAATTAGGAGTCACTAAATTCGTTATAATAGCCCAAGTTACATAGGCGTATAATTAACGTGGTCAGGCTTAAGTTTACAAAAAAAATAGCTAACACTATTTGTACGGTGTCAAGTAAAAAAATATTTAATGATTTTTTATTATATACCTTAAAATAGGCTACCATTCTTTCAATTAATTTATCTAAGGATATAAAATAACTATACAAATAAATAAAATTTAAGTGTCTGTTTGTAATTTTAATTCAACGGCTTTTCACTTAGTGCATATGAAAATATATACAGTACTTACAATAAAAAAAACAATGTTTAAAATTTTTGTCTGTCTGTCTGTCTGTCTGTTTGTTTCGGCTAATCTTTGAAAGGGCAGAACCGATTTTCACAAGGCGTTTCACAGACAGATAGCTGAAGTTATAAGGTATTACATAGGCTAGGCTTTATTTACGGGTTCCGTTTAAAAAGTAGGGTTCCGTTTCCGTTAGTTCTACGCATACGAAGCTCCGGCACCAGCTAGTATATTATACAATAATATCTTCGTTGACTTTGTTGACATTGTGTGTTTTTTTAATAAAATAAAAAGAAACTAAAAAAGTAACTGGGATTCCAAAATTTACTATAGAAGATTGAACGAAATACCAAAGATTAAATAATCATAAAAAAATATATAACTAAACTTACCGGGTGTCTGCCAAAATTTGTTATCAAGTTGGTCCCAGTTCTTAGCATTCGCATCGTCAATTATATCCCCTTTTTCATTTCCTGTTACACTTACAACCTTATATCCATTACGTGATCCACCCATCAAAATACCTAAAAGAAGGAAGAATGTAAGTCAGTGATTTCAATATCGAAACGCGTTGTTTTCATAGCTTCGGCCCGCGGCTCCGCCGGCGTAAATACAGTATCCCACGTAAACACGTTTCTTTTTCCTGATAAAAAGTAGCCTATGCGTTAATCCAGAGCTTAAACTACTACCGTACTAAATTTCATCGTAATCCGTTCAATAGTTTTTGTGTGAAAGAGTAACAAACATTCATCGATCCATCCATCCTTTCGTCTATCTATCCATCCTTACAAACTTTCCCATTTATAATAGTAGTAGGAGCTGAGAACTCAACTCGCACGTGGAAGGAGGTGTGCTTCCTACCGCCTGGCGCAGATATGCGGCTTGCTCAATGGCACAGGGGCGACATTCTCCACAAATGACAGCTCGAGTACCGGCGAATGACAGCCACGTTGACGTAAGCTCAGTCTTAAACTTAAACGTCGCGTCAGACAATCTATCATAAATATTATGAAGTTATATCGTCAATTATGTCAAAGCACGAAACGAAACGGGGTAGCCTCTGCCCGTGAACGAAAGTCCTGGCTGGAAAAAGCTCACGCACCGCTTGCCGCGCGCACCTCCTGCATACGTCTAGTCACGCACACACACCTGCAAGCTGTCAGACGTATAAGTCAATTGAGTGATGGTCCTATACGTTAGTAATATACGTTTTGTCCTGGCGAAGATGTGCGGCGTGCACATTGTCGTGCACGCTGATGAGTTGGAGGATTTTATGAACTACTAGCATGAAATTGGTTTTTAAACGATATCTTTCTATTATTTTAAAAATTTCATTTCCTATTATAGGGGGTTGAATATTAAAAATCGCTGAAATACGTACTCAGTTCATACGAAATATCATGCAAATATCCAAGGAATAAAAAGTTTCATACAAACTTTTATCCCCCATTTTACCGCTTTGGGGGTTGAATTTTGAAAAATAATACTTTAAAACCTACGTCATACGGGAAATACGTGTGCAAAATTTCAAATTTCCAGCCTTAAAGGTTTGGTCTGTACGTTGATATATTAGCCAATCAGCTTTGTCTTTTATATATTATCAAAACTAACAATTTCATTAAAGGTATTTATGATAAATCTGTCTGAAGCGACGCTTAACATTATTTCGGTGTCAACATGGCTGACATTCATCGGAGCTCGAGCTGTCATTTGTAGAAAGTGTCGCCCCTATGACTATGCCACGCAGAATAATATTATGACGTGTGTGTTTGTTCAAAGAAGATGAAACGATATTTCGAAGATATTATTTTGTTGTCAAATAGTTACTTATAACTTTACCGGATTGCTCCGACAAGAATTTATTATTTTATTGTAATAGAATGATAATAAAACTTACGATCATACAATTTAATTAATATTATATCTAGCAATATCCCCCGCAAAAATACCCACAACCTGCAAGCAAGCATGTTGAGTACACGCATAAGCATGCTTAAAGCATGCGTACACTCAGATACAAGATCTTGCAAACACCATCACCACACAAGCAACAATGTCAGCAAGATCGTGCAATGCCCCATAACACCATGCAGTTTCGCTTCTAACCCGGAGCATCCTCAGGAAGTGGAAATGCGAACAAAGTTCGTTGAAGTTCCGTTCTATAAACTATTTAAAACTTACGAGGTGTCCAGGTGTTCCATTTTCCAGTGTTCGGTCTAGTATTATATTCGGGTTCATAATTGTTCCACATACGACCATTCACATTAATATCTATATTTCCTGCTACATCTCCATTTTCATTTACAATTTCAAATTGATCTAAAACAATTTACATTGTTGGTTGGTGAGACCAATTAAAAAGTCTAAGGGGCAACTTCACTAACGTATTGGAACGTCATTTAACGCTATGCTTCGGTTTAAGATCTGCCTATCCCCATTTTAACATTGAAAGAGAGAGAGAGAGAAAACACAAGCTTAGCAATAAGCGCGTTTAAAGAAATTTGGTGAAAACGGGGCTTAACCCACTTTTGCAGATCTGGGTTTAAGGTAAACCTGGGTTATATATCATGTTATCTCTCTCGTTCTTCGTATTTATGAAAGGGAAGACATGACAATTTAGCCTCGGGTTTACCTCCCTTGCCTGACAGTTAGGTCCTTAACAAACTTGAAAACATGATTGTTTTAGTTATCCAATGCGAGCATTGAACGAGAGAGTTCTAAATTACTAGACCACAGAGACGCGACGTCTTAATCGATGCGTCAGAAGTAAAACACAGGTTTCATTTCTATGGCTTGTGGACTGCACACACCTCAACCCAGTGAACCGATTGCGCTATGCCACGCAGAATACAGTGTGTGCTTGTCTGCAAAATATTTATTAATTCAAAATTTACTTAAAAGATTAAAGAATTCTCCATTTATGTTTTCATTTATTTCTCATTATTTATTAAGTTAGTGATTAAGTTTTTGTTTATTTGTAATTATAAAATATTATAAATTCATATCAACATAATTAATCTTCCTGAAATTATGTTAGTATTTATGAAATATGCTAGCTGTATTACACCTATAATTAAGGCAGCATTTAGGTATAAATAACATGAAGGTGCAATTTTAGCTTATAACAATGTTTGTGCCTCGTTGGGTTATCTATTAAATGAATAATATATCGATATATAAATATCTATTATAATATAAATATCTATTAAAATATAAATTTAAAACCCACCAGAGTGCTCGAAAGCTTCAGGATCAGATCAGAATTGCTCCCCTTTTGATCATTCACATTATTAATGACATCTTCATTTTTATTCCCTGTTACATTTACAATTTTGAATACGTTTACTTTGTTACTACAAGCACCATTCAAAATACGTAAAAGACATAAGGGTATAAAATGTCTTTGTGTAGCCCACACAGGAGTAAAACGAAGATTAAAATCTTATAGAATCTTTGGAACACCCTTTCATGTTCCTTAGTGAATTCATCTTTGCGAAAATTTATAATATTTATCGGACAAACGCACACGTCATAATACATTCATTCTGCGTAGCATAGCGCAATCGGTTCAGTGAATCGAGATATGTGCAGCCCACACGCGATAGATATAAAACCTTAGTTTTTACTTCTATTGCATTTGCACACACCTCAACGTACACGCAGAAAACAGTAATTACGACGTGTGACTTTGTCCACCAAAATGTATGGTATTTTTTAAATTTGATAAAAAGATGAAAAGGTATCTCATGATTTGTATTTTTTATCGTAAAAATAATAATAATATCTATGGCCGGCCACGCCACGTCAATCTGGTCTCGTTGTAGACCTTGTGTCACTGGTACTAGACAATTGAGTAATTTATTGTATTACACACATATATAATACACTCCCATGACCCAGGCACATAGAAAATTTTTTTGTTCCATTAGCAGGATTCGAACCCGCCGACCGTATTTTTTTGTGTGAAAAATACAGGTTAAAATAAAAACTTACCGGATTGCTCCCAAAGTTCAGGATCATGATTGTTATTTATATTAACTCCATTTTCATTTCCTGTTACATATTTAAATTTGAATAGATTTACTTTATTCCTACTAGCTACACAGGAAGAATATAAATTTGAAAATAGTGTAGTACTAGTAGTACTGCTAAGCCTACAGAACCGATGACGTGGACGTATGAGCATACAAACCCATGTTTGTATTTTTAAAATTCAATGAAGATTATGAAACAGTTTTCCAAATATTATATTTTTATTGTAAAAAAATGTAACTAAACGTACCCAATTGCTCCGTAAGTTCAGGATCAGAATCGACCTCGTTCTTATCATTTACATTGTAAATTATATCTCCATTTTCTTCCCCTGTAGCATTTGCAATTTTGAATTCATTTACATTGTTGCTACTAGCTGCACCATTCAAAATACCTAAAAGAAATAAGAATATAAAATGTTCCTATAGCATATGGACTGCACACAGCACAACCCACTGAATCGAATGCGCTATGCCTCACAGAGTACAATATTGTGGCGTGTGTTTGTCCACCAAATATGGTTTATTTCAAAATTCTCTAAAGAAGACGAAAAGATCTTCCAAATATCGTATTTAATAGAAAAAATGCAACTAAACTTACCTGATTGCTCCCAATGTTGAGGATCAGAATTGCTCTCCTTTTTATCATTAACATTTTTATTTCCTTTTGCATGAACAATTTTGAATCTTTTTACTTCGTTACTACTAGCTACAACATTAAAATATCTCAAAGAATGAATAATATAAATAATTTTCTTAGTGTAGACCACACGCAATAGAAGTAAAAACGAAGGTTTCTTTCTATCGGGTGTGGACTGCACCTATGTGCCGTTGAGTTGAGCTATCTCAACCCACTGAACTGATTGCGCTATGCCACACAGACTGCATGTATTATGACGTGTGTGTTTGTCCGTTAAATATTATGCATTTTTTAAAGTGGAATTCAATAAAGAAGATGAGAGGGTGTTCCAAAGATTCTTTTGCTTTATTTTTTTGTAAAAGAAAAATAGCTAAGCTTACCGGACTGTCCCAAATTCTGAAGTTTATTTGTATGCTTTTTCTTCATACCTCCAGACAAATTTACTGATACATCTTGATTTTCATATTGAATATTAAATTTATTTTTTTTGTTACCATTAGCTGGATTATTAAAAAAATCTAAAAGAAAGAATGTCGTAATAATTATGACCAGAAAAAAAGGACTACCATAGTATAAACTATAAACAATAAGTCCTAAAATTATTACTTTAATCGTAAGAAAAATATCGTAACAATCGGTCGCACCTTGTTATTATTTTTATTTCATTATGATCATGATAACATAGTTATTATCAACAACAACAATAATAATAATAATAATAATAATAATACCTTTTAAACCTGTAATAAAATTAAGAACAGGTGACATATGTCTTCTAAAAGGACGTGCACTATTTGCTATATCATTGTCTAATATCATCATTCTGTCATATTTTTTTTTAGATTTTGTTTCAACGTTTTGGTCTGGTTTCTGGAATTTACCTATGAAATCATGTTTCTTATTGAAAACTGCACAACTTTTTAAACCATTTTTGTCACGATCGATTAATTCTTCTATAGCTCGTATGTCGATAGTATCTTTCAGGTTATGTAACTTTGTATCTTCATTTTCCAATACTTTCAGTGTGATATGTGTAAATTCTTCATGACCAGTAACAAAAACCAGATTCAGCATTATTAAAACGAAGTGTTGTAAGATCATCATGTTTTCGAAGAATTTTCATTGCAAATGACTTCTATTTGCCTCATGGCGTAAAGCACTCTCAAATTTACCTTCACTAATTAGAATTCTTGAAGTCTTGTACGAATAATCAATTTTTCACACATACAATTAGAAGAAGCATTTCTTATAAATTATTTTTTATTTGCCTGCACAGATGTTAATGTTAATTAACACACACCCACGCTACAAGCTAAAATATAATAAGAACTACATAATATGTACCTTCTGCTTAAATCAACTAATATGTAAAATGTAGCAAAATGTATTTTTGTTAAACAGGCTTTTATAGGAAAGGGGAAAATATAATATACTAGAAATAAGCACAAGCTAGATATACCGGTGATAACACCTAATAAAGTAATAAAAAAGTCAACTTTCCCTGTATCGGTCTGCACAGTGACGCCAGAAGGTCGATTATGCTAATTGACTCTAACAAAAATACAGTTACAATCCTATCCCGATATGTTAAAACTGAAATATGGTATACTCACAAACGTCAAACCCGGTTTGATTGGTCCGAACTCCAAAAATCAGCTCTTTATAATATCAAAACGATTCATTCACAATTCAATAAAAGTAAAATTAAAGTGTAGGTATGTTAATTACGAGAATTGGGTTTCTGGGCTCAATCATGACCATTTACCAACGTCGGCAACAATTATAGCAGCAACAAATATAGCAACGACGCAAAATGTGGAGACTGGATACTTTTGCTACGCAAACAAAGATTCGGGAAATACGAGGGCGGGTCAATAAGTCCGTGACTTTTGGAATAAAACACAGATTTTTTGATAAATAAATCATTTTATTTTTCAACGTAGTCCCCCTTGAGCTCTATACACTTTGTCCAACGCTTCTCCAATTTTTTTATCCCTTCCAAAAATATGATTTGTCGAGGTCCTCAAAATAGGCCTTTGTTTGCGAGATGACTTCATCATTGGAGTCAAATCTTTTTCCACCGAGCCATTTTTTCAGGTTCAGGAACAAGAAGTAGTCACTTGGAGCCAAATCTGGAGAATAGGGTGGATGTGGGAGCAATTCATAGCCCAATTCATGGATTTTTGCCATGGCAACTGCACATGTGTGCACCCTTGCATTGTCTTGGTGAAAAATAACTTTTTTCTTGGCCAAATGAGGTCGGTTTTTTTTCAAATCCTCATTGAAGTGGTCCAATAAGTTGGCATAATATTCCCCATTAATTGTTCTTCCCTTTTGAAGATAGTCAATGTGGATTATCCCACGTGCATCCCAAAAAACAGTCGCCATAACTTTATTGGCTGACAAACCCACCTTGGCCTTCTTTGGCGCCGATTCACCCTTAGAAACCCACTGTTTTGACTGTTGTTTGGTCTCTGGTGTGTTGTGATGGATCCATGTTTCGTCCACGGTTACAAAACGGCGCAAAAACTCCTCCATATTGTGATTAAACAACGCCAAACCTTCCTGTGAAGTTGTTACACGATTGCGTTTGTGGTCGATTTGCGGAAAGCTTTCTCATGCCCAAGTGATCATTCAAAATTGAAACCACTGAGCCATGCGAGATGCCTATGGCTTCCACAATCTCTTGCACTTTCAATATTCGGTCGGCCAACACCATATCGTGAATTTTTTCGATTGTTTCGGGTGTAGAGACCTCAACTGGGCGTCCAGGACGTTCGGCATCTTCAGTGCTTGTACGGCCACAACGAAATTCAGTAAACCACTTTTTTACCATTGAAATCGATGGTGCAGAGTCCCCATCCGAAATTCACTTTTTTCCATTGTTTCCTTAAGTTACTGGATAGTCTGATAAAGATAGCTGCAAAACACAAACTAACTGACGCAGCAAGTTCAAATTTTGATAGGAGTCAACTGACAGATGCCTGTGGACAGGAGTAGTGTTGCTTTTTCAGTAAGGAGGTTAGAAATTCAAAAAGTCACGGACTTATTGACCCGCCTTAGTATTTAGATTATAAAATAATAAAACACGTGAAACCATCAAATATGTAAAAAGTTCATATTGTGTGTGAAAATGACGTTAATAGCTTTAAGAGTTTTAATTAGCAAAACTTAATTAATCGAATAATATTCGGAATATAATCCGTTAAATAGCCTTATATAATGCTGTTGTAAGGCAAGAAGAAGCCATTAGTTGAAAGTTTGTTAGAAGCATGAAGTTACTACATTGCGTTTTGATAATGCTAAATGCCCTTTTTGTTTTTGGTAAGGTAGACTTGAAGCAGAGTTTACTGAAAAATTTGGAAAATGAAGATATGGGAAACATTAAAGATATTATCGATAACAGATTAATGGCAGAAACTTTCAATATTTACAAAAATGGTTTAAAAAGTAGTGGAGGTTCCAATAAGAAGAACGAAATCAAATTGGTTGTAGATGGTATTGTGTCACTAATAAATGCGTTGAAAAGGAACGTTAAAGTGGAGAAATCAGAAAAAACCGTCGAAACAAAAGATAAGAAGAAAGATGTTGGAAAGATGGTATTGGACGATGATCTAGTATTGATCTATGATCTAGAAAGTGGACGTCTTTTAGGAAGAAGTAGAATTTCAGGAATTGAAAATTTTCTTACTGATTTAAAAGGTAAGGTAATTAATCATCTAAAATCAAATATCCATCCGTACCTAGTCTACTAGGATGCGAACTTGAACTCGGGTTCGGGTCCGGTCCCGTGTTAGGGTCGGTCTGTACGTCTGTACGTGTTATCGTGTCGGATGTGGGACCTCGGGGTAGACGCTGGCGTCGACCCCGGTGCAATACTAGCCTCGCGGGTGCGTGTGTTTTGTGTGTACGTAACTGTACATAGTACGTTACGTATTTTGTGATCGGGTCAACGGGATCGGCTAAGATATGCTTAGGCCGTTTATACGGGTGTCGGAAAGTCTGTGCGTCATGATCATAGTCCAGGGCCTTTTGGATATGGGGGTTTGGGTGATTTTCTCCTTTATCAAAGAATCTCTCTACGAGTTCCTTGATATAGGCTTTGATAATAACGAGCTCGCAGTCCCTATGCAAGTCGATGTTACGCATGTACCAGGGGGCGCCTGTTGCCATGCGTAGGAACCGGTTTTGGAACGGTCCAGTTGAGACTCGCTTATCTGTGTGAAAGAGACGCACGCATAAGTGAGTATCGTTCTAATGCAAGTTTTAAACAATGTAAGCTTATGTCTTAGGGACATTTTGCTTCGCGAATTAATTAGCGGATATAATTTGAAATCTTAGTAATCCCTGGCCGTCCAAGTATCGAAGAAGCTGGCTATTGATAATTGATTCCATTATCTTCGAGAAGAGAGAGGTTATAGCGATTGGTCTGTAGTTGGAAGGATTTGAGCGATCACCTTTTTTGGGGATCGGGTGCACCAAGGCTGTCTTCCAAGAAGCCGGGACGATGCCGGAAGAGTAGGAGAACCGAAAAAGACGCGTCAAGACTGGAGCCAACTCTGGAGCACACTTTTTCAATACAATAGGAGGGATTCCGTCAGGCCCACTTGACTTTTGGATATCAAGGGAACAAAGGGCATTTCGCACTGAGCGCTGATGAAACCGAATATCCGACATGATGCTCGTGCATCGCGGTATGGTCGGCGGTTTCTTCCCCCCGTCATCCAGGGTCGAGTTTGACGCAAAGAGCTTGCCCAGAAGATTGGCTTTGTCTTTTGCGTCCTGGGCCAACGATTCATTTCCTACGTGTAGGGATGGTAGGGCTGGCTTGCAGAAATTTCCTTCAATAGCTTTGGCCAGAGACCAGAATGCACGGGTTCCCGAGGGGAGGCGCTCAAGTCTCTTACCAATTCTATTGACGTGCTGATTCTTTGCCCGAGTGATTTCTTTCTTTAGGGACCTAGAGGCAAGGTTGTACTCCTTTTTATATGTGCTGGTATTTAAATCCCGAGCAGACACTGCATTGGCCCAGGATTGGTAAGCCTCCTGCTTCCGGCGAGAAGCTTTTTGGGGGATGAACCAAACCAGGGACGAAATTTGCCGCCAGTTGGTACTACAGAGGACGGAATGAAAAGTTCCATCCCTTGCATCACCACATCGGCAACAGAGTTAGCAGTGTTGTCGGGATTATCCGGAGAGAAGCACACGTTCCCCCAAGGATAGGATGCAAAAAATGACCGCATCCCATCCCAGTCTGCTGACTTGTAGTGCCACACACGACGGTATTTAACAGCACGCTGTCGTAACACCGTCGTAAGTGGCACAGAACTCCTAACAAGGCAATGATCCGATGAACCAAGTGGTGCGATTACGGATATTTGCTAGCCGTCAGGATTTGAAGTCAGCAGAAGGTCCAACAAGGAAGGATTCTGACCATCCACATCTGGGATTCGTGTAGGCGTAGTAACCAGTTGTGTCAAGTCGTTCGCAAAGGCAAAATTGCAGACAGATCTCCCCGCATGATCAGTTTTACTGGAATTGAGCCAGTCGGCGTGATGGGCATTAAATTTGCCAAGTATTATGATCTCTGCGGATAGGATCTGCCGCTGCACAAAATCTGAAGCAGCTTGCAGGTGTTCCAAGAGTCGGTCCGTCTCGGGGTCACCACTATGGGACCTATATAGGCACGCATAGACGCGAGGGTGGTCGTCGCAATTTATGCGGAGCCATAACGTTGACAGGTCCCTGTCCTCAAGATTGCTGAGGCGGCGAGAGCTGATATCATCTCTGATATACACACACACACTCCAGCATTGGGCAGAAAGGAGTGCTCGAGAGAATACCCTGGGTGGGAAAGGTTTGATGTGTCACTCGGAGATGATATCTGCGTCTCGGGTAAAAAGAGCGAAGCCGGCTTTGCTGTCTCAAGGTGGTAATGGACGGCATTAAGGTTGGAGTGTAATCCCCTGATATTACAAAAGTCCATGTTTAATATCGAGGGGGGTGCCTTTGTGTGTTTGCTCTTGCCCCGAGCAGATTGGAGCGCAGTTTTGCCCTCCCCAGAATACGAGGGGCAGCCTGGATGTCCACGTTCAGTTCCAGGGGTTCCTGAGCATGGACGTCCAGAGAGGGATTCTCCAACGCAGTTGGTAACCTCCTGGGGTAACAAATTGCTTTTCAACTGCGGCATTTCTAGGGGGAGTAGGGGATTGGACCTCCGGTAAACTCACTCACTTGGCGAAACACAGCGCAAGCGCTGTTTCACGCCGGTTTTCTGTGAGTCCGTGGTATTTCTCCGGTCGAGCCGGCCCATTCGTGTCGAAGCATAGCTCTCCCACGGTCAATAGACCCGATGTTACTTAAGAACTGCTGAACGAAAGAGAGGTCTGCAGTGAAGCTGGGAGTCGGGGGGGGGGGGGGGGCGTGGCCTTAGGCGCTTTAGGCGCGGAGGGCATGGTCTTACTGGGGAGAGCGGGGAAAGCCGCAAACTCCGAGCTACGATTCTGCGCGGGCTTGAACCATGCAGATTGGGAGGGTAGGGGGGCAGAGACGAATCTCTGTTTGGGGGGGGGGCACCTTTCGTCTGTGGTGCAACGCGCTTTTTTACTTTAGGTGCTTTTTTGCACCCTCTGTAATTGGCGGGGTGTCCTTGGGACTTGCAGAGATCACAGCTGGGGGGTTCGGACTCCTCAACTGGGCTCTTACGGGGACAGTCAGAGGTGCCGTGGTCACCGAGGCACTTAACACAACGCGGCCTAGCTTGGCAATTCCGTGCCGAGTGCCCGTAAAGTTGGCATCGGTGGCACTGGCCAGGGATGCCCCTTTTACGGGGGGGCTCGACGCGGATGTCCGTAATGTGATAGATGGCTCGGATATTGAAGATATCCTTGCCCTCTGGCGTAAGAGGGAGGGTTACGAGTACCATATTGTACTCGTGTTTTTTAATAGGATGGTACATACGATGGTGATCGCTTTATCAACTGAATCCATAAGCGCCATACACACCGTCCAGCCTGCAAATCCAGCACCGGTACTAACGGATGTCATTAGTGTCAATTATTTATAATTTTTGCCCACAAGTCCGCTCCAAGAACGCGATATTGGATTTTCAGGCTGGACAGTGAGTATTTGCGTTAAAGCTGAAATATTTGTGAGTAGGAAAATCTTTAAAGGAACCATGTATTAATATAATAATTAATTACATGTCTAGCCACGGCCCGCTTGTGCTGGTTGCGGGGTGTACGCTCAGCATTGATAATTTATAGCATTAAAACGACTTCCAAAGTAAAAGTGCACAAAAAGGTATGAAATAAAACTTATTTTCTAAATAATTCCCCTTTTAAATTCGGCTAAAGTTTTAACTATTTATCTACTCAATCTTCATGAATTCGGTAACAGCCAAGTTCAACGTGAGCTCTATAAAATAATGTTTTATCAGAATATTTTTGTGCTGGTACCAACTTCAAAATAATGAATATTGTGTAGAGAAATAGTTAAAATTTAAACGAATTTAAAAGGATCAGAAAATAAGATATATTTACTTTGGAAGTAGGTTTAATTAGATAGGTTACAAGCAAATTAAAAGTTTAAATTGAAGGTTTTACTTATGTCACATGTGAATAGGGGGATTACAGTGAGGCTTTACACTCTTCTTTTTTTCAGGTAGGTTCGAGGGTACTATCAACCTTACCAATATTGTAAATTTAAATTCCACTCTGCCATACGGCGCGCCGTACGGACAATATGGATACCCGTACGGTCAATACGGAGCGCCGCACGGACCTTCCGGAGCCCCGCACGGTCAATACGGAGCGCCGCACGGTTCTTACGGAGCCCCGTACGGTCAATACGGAGCGCCGCACGGACCTTCCGGAGCCCCGCACGGTGAATACGGAGCGCCGCACAGCGCGGGCGATTTGGAAAATTATCGGCCGCATAAGAAAGATAGCCGCGACTCTTATAAGTGTAACTCTTATAAATGTCATGAAAGATACTAAATATGAGAATATAAAAACCACCACTTTCCATAAATAGCTTCTTCAACAAAAAACCTAACCAAACTTCATTACCATCGCACATTGTCAGCATAATTCTGGTGTTTTGCATTTTCAAACTACGTGTAGTAATTTTAATGTATTGTAAAAAAATGTTCAATGTCAAGATAAGAATATCTGTCAATGGTTTTACAAAGTTTGAATGTATCCTAAATTTTAACAAACGTTGTTTTATTACAGTTTTATCATACAGTGTACTTTTTAAACAAGTTTCAAACAAAAGAGGGTGGCTTATACAAAAAATACGGCTGCGGATATTTTATTATTCAACGATTACTCCGCCGTTTGTGGTTCAATTTTCAAAATTAATTCATTGTTGTGAATGGCTGAGTCACACATCGGTACTATGATGGTATAGGATAGGCATGATCATAGCAGATGGAATCTTGAGTAGTGTAGGAAATTATCCAAAATGTTAAAAAAAGTAATTTGGGCATATTATGCCACCTATATGTATAATTTTACAAGGCTGGAACGAAAAGCACGGAACGGAATTCCTCGGTTTTTAAACATTGTTTGAGAATTTCGGAATTGTTAAGAAAACTTCAAACTTAGCCACTTAGCTACTTACTATCATCGTCATATGATTTAAAAATTATGAAAATTGAGTTGCTAGATAATTATTTTAATTAAAGTTTAATCGAAAATGGTTATTTCATTAAATGATAGGATTTTTTGCGTTTATGGCGTTATTAAAATAATTAATTCAGTAATCAGCACTCCTCAAAAGCTGACAATTTCACGAAAAATACTTGTCCGCCATTTTATATCTGTGAATGTGTGAATGCAGTTTAGAATATTTTAACTACAATCAGTATCAGAATGTTGTGTTTGTCACAATCGGGAAAAGGTTTTTATGTAAGAGAAAAAAAATGTCATTAGCGTTTCTTTAATGCCAGGCAAAACTACAGTTTTTTGGCCATAATGCATTCAGCTCCTTACGAATGAGATATTGACAAGTTTGGTCAACTGTAGAAAATAATAAAGGACACTGGCGAATCCTGCCCGATTTTCCATCAAGATCGGCCAAGTTTAGAACATGACAATGAGGTTTTATAGTACATAAAAAGTTATTATATAAAAAATATTATATTTTTAGGACTTGGGAATAAAAAGTTATGAATATCCCAATATCAGAAAATTCGTGTGCAAATTAAGAACTTACCTGTGATAATCATTGTCATCAAATCTGTATAGTCTATGGTCATCATGCAGTAAATTGTATATTTGAGGCGTAAAAGCTATCTAGTGGCCCAAAAGATAGATTTATTTTTTTTATTGGAATATAAATTTATTTTCTATTTATACAGTTCAGTAACAGTTCAGTACTAGTTTTATGAAAAAAAATGTTACTTGGGGTGTGAAATAGGTCCCTCTATACTATTTATATTTATACCAAGGAAAATAATTATTATGGTTGTTTTCGTAACGTGAAAGCGACATCTATCATTTATCTGGTAGCATATTGCAATTTCAAACAAACTAGTTATTTATTTTAGTATGTAATTGACATCACAACTAATAGATGTTGCTTTTCCGCAAACCGCCACTAGGCCACTTATTGTTGCTATGTTCATATAGTACAAATTAAAATAAATACTTTTTGTGGCCACGTATTTTGATTACTAGGCAAAAAATTTATGGCCACTTGCCGGTCTCCTGTAGTTACTCTATGTTATGAGCCACATTATGAATTTATTTACCTCCACATTGATGCATGCAGCTCAATCAAACCGTCACAAAAACATTGTGACACAGTATCAACACCTCTATAAGAACATGGACATACACATCAGCACACACTATGGACACTTTTATAGACGGACAGATAGACAGAATCCTTGAGTACTACGGAACTTTAAAAATGCAAATAGTTTGTGTGAATAAAAATTTAATTATTCGTAGGTACATGACTTCAAGATGTCTGAAGTGAAAGTAAATTAACCGAATTATCCGTTAATGTATTGCGTTTTGATGATGCTAAATATCCTTTTTGTTTTTGGCTACGTAGACTCAAAACAGACTTTACTGTACAATTTTCGAAAATGAAGATAATTTGAAAAACATACAAGATGAAGAAAAAGAGTAGTAGCAGAAACTTTCCATATTTACAAAAATTCTGGAGGTTCCATTAAGAAGAACGAAAAGGTCGTAGATGGTATTGAACCACTAATAAATGCGTTGAAAATAAATAATAAATAAATAAATAAAGCGTTTATTTTCAAGATATTTTACAAACATTAAAAAAAAAATCTGTCCTGTATGGGGAAAGTTAGGGGATTAAAGTTATAACAAACTTAAACAGTAGTTCTCATTACTATTAAAACTAACTAACTAAAAGGAACTCCAAAGCGAAGAAAGAAGACTAAAGATAAAAAAAGATATTGGTAAGATGAGATCCAACAATGATGTATTGTTGATCTATGATATAGAAAGATATAGAAAATATAATCTTTTGGGATTAAGTAGAATTTCAGGAGTCGGAAATTTTGTTCCTGATTTAAGAGGTAAGGTTATTAATTATTTCAAATCCATCCATTTAAGTTTTTGGCAGGAACAATATTAATGGTTTGGGCTTGTATACAAAATAGTATATGGATGTGTAACATAACTTTCATTATTATCACACTAGCTTTTTCCCACGGCTCCGCCCGCGTAAATATAGTATCGGGATAAAGCCTAAATTACTACCATACTAAATTTCATCGAAATCCGTTCAGTAGTTTTTGCGCGAAAAAGTAACAAACATCCATCCCTCCATTAATGATCCCAATAATTATTAATGGTACATAATCCATGTATTGAACTTGAAAGGAAAACTATAATGGCTTGGATAAAAGCAGTTAAAGAGGCCTAACTTGTAAAATGCACTTACTTGGAAAATTTAGTTCAAAAATAATGAAATAATAAGTTGACTACTGTACTCTATTCTATAAATGGCACGACACGCACTTGGCCGGTTTTTCTTTCAGGTTAATTCAATGGTATGGTAATCAACTTTAACAATAATGTAAATACTATGTCGAACGGGCCATATACAGCCCCGTACGGGCAATTCGGAGCTCTTCATGGGCAATACCGAGCACCGCGCGGGCAATATGGAGCGCCGCAGGAGTCATACACAGCACTGCCCGTAAGATAGCTGTGAAAATGTCAAACCCACTATCACCACTAACAGCTCCTTTAGCAGCAAATTCTATAATAATTATATATATAAATAATTCAGTTTTAATATATAATCTTATATTTTAGGAAAATGTTTGGTTTATTTACCACTTCAGTCTACTTTTTAACCGTCTTGCAAACAAAAGACGGTGGCAACATTCAGTGACTTTTTGCATGTAATGTAAAAATCTTTTATTAGTTACACGAAAGTGTATATACTTTACAAAATATATATATAGATATAAAAGAAAATAATAGTTTTTGGTAAAGAAATTGTAGGCAATTGTGTAAATCAAATAAATGTATTTGGGCCATCAACCTAATTATATATTACGAGCTGTTGCCCACGGTTGTCACGAGTCACGAGCTTGTTGTTCACCTGCGTAAATACAGTATCCCACGGGAACACTGTACTTTTTCAGGATAAAAAGTATCCTGTTTTAATCCAGAGCTTAAACTACTACTACAACATACCAAGTTTCATCGAAATCCGTTTAGTAGTTGATGCGTGAAACAGTAACAAACATCCATCCATCCTCACAATCTTTCACATTTATTATTTATAGTTGTAATATTATGTTTATGCCTCTCTTTCTCTCAGTTTCAGTTTAGGTTTCTCCTAAACTTATTGAGGCTAAAATTGAACTATAATAGAAATTTTATCAACCGATTTGATATTATTATTTTTAAGGCTTATAATCATAAGCCATCAAAAAAATTAAAATGTTGAATTACACCTCAAATATTTTACTGGGTGACTTTTTTATTCCGTTTGATTAAAAACAGGGCCTTCAGTCAAGATGCATTCGATGATTTCGGCGGCGAAGTTCGATATCAAAAATGTATGGGAGTTGACATAAGTCATCGCTAAGTGATATGTCGGTTGCGATGCCTTATGTCAAATCCCATACAATTTGTTTTTGAACTTCGCCGTTGAAATTATCGAATGCATCTTGACTAAAGGCCTTGGTCATAATAGGAACTATATACCTTTAGTTTTTTTTGTTTCTTTTTTTTTAGTTTGTTAAAAATTTGTTGCACAATATCACACACTTATAACTTTAAATAATTATTTATTGATATTTACATATACATATATATACATTTATTACATATATATTATACATTTAAAAAGTTTTTCAGAAAAAATAAATGAAAATACCAGTTGGCCCCTACGACGTAGCGAGTTATTGATCGTACAACAGCTCGCGGCGTCCCATGACTCACGTCGCTCGCGCACCTTAGGTTGCCCTCTGTGACTTTGCTTCTTTCCAAAACTTATGAACATTATGAATGAATGCCATGTCATGATTTTCATGAAATGTTTAGAGGAATAGAACATAACATAAGTCATAATTAATTATATCCAAGGGATTCTGATTCAAAAGAAGACAAAACAATTTAAAAAATTAATATACTCTGCTGATCCAATTTATTCTAAACGTAAACAAATAGAACACATAATGCATCCAATAATACTGTTCTTCCTATTTTACTATTTTATTAACAACGTCATCGTCTACTCTTCTAAACTATCTTTTAAATAAAAACAATCGTGAAAGCTGCCACCTGAGGCAGGTTGGAGATCACAAATTATCTGTGGAGGTTGCGTTATGAAGGAGCAACTTAGCACACAATGCACCTTGCGAAAATGAACAAAAAGTTGTTGGTCGCGTAGTAGTTGTTATTGGTAGCATAGTAGTTGTTGGTAGCGTAGAAGTGATTGTTATTCGCGCACCAGTACTGAAATAATCAATAACCTTACCCTTTAAATTTTTAATAAAGTTCTTGACTTTTGAATACATTATTTCTACAGGACGTTCACTTTCTCTATCAGAGATTAATACTACATCATCATCGTCTAATATCATGTTTCCATCGTATTCTGTTTTATCAGTTGTTTCAACTTTTTGGTACGTTTTCTTGACTTTAATGTTTCCTTTCAATGCATTTATTAATGATACTATATAATCTGCATCGTTTTAGATTTTTTGTTTCATGGTTGGACCTCCACAATTTTTAAAACCATATTTGGCTTCACATAAAATTTCATCTATAGTACGTTTGGCAATAATATAATTCATGTTTTCCGAATTATCTTCATTACATAACTTTTTAAGTGTACTTTGTGTACATTTTTTATGGCCAGTAACAAAAGGCAGATTTATCATAATTAAAAAGCGCTGTAGTAACATTTTACCAAAAGTTTCTCATTGCTCAATAACTTCTATTTGCCTTTTAACACCGTTATAAGGCGTAAACTAGACAATAATTTACTTTTACTAATTAAAGTTTTTGAAGTCTTGTACGTATAATTAAATTTTCACACACAATTAGAAAAGAGAATTGAAAAGTGAATTTATTTCCTTACTTTTTTATTCTTTGCCGAGATATTAGCAATAACGCTAAAGACAAAAATTAAAAGAGATCTTTCTTTATCCTTAGTTTTACAAAGTTATTCTGCTAGATTGACAATAAACAGGGTTTTTTTGGAAATCTGGTAAGGAATGAGGTAGTGGCAAGTTTGGTAAACTGTAGCAAGTAATAAATTTGGTTACTCTATGGTTACTCTAATGGCCCTAAATGAATTTATTTAAATGCGTAATTGATGCATGCAGCTCAATCAAAACTTCGCAAAAATATTGTGACACTGTGTCAACACACACTGTAAGAACTGGACACTTTTACAGATAGAGATACGGACAGACAGACAGTCCTTGAGTACTACGGAACATTAAAAATGCAAATAGTTCTAGTAAATTAAAAAATAATTATTCGTACATGTTTTCAAGATGTTTAATAAGCAAAAATAAATTAACCGAATATTATTCATTATCCGTTAAAAGCCTTATAATATAATACTATTTCAAGGCTAGCAGAAGTCATTACTTAAGAACTGTCAGAAACATGAAGATGTTACTGCATTGCGTTTTCATAATGCTAAATATCCTTTTTATTGTTGGCCATGTAGACTTAAAACAGAGTTTACTTAAAAATTTGGGAAATGAAGATAGTTTGAAAAATATAAAAGATGTTAACAAGAAAAGATTTGTAGCAGAAATTTTCAAAATTTACAAAAATCGTTTAAAAAATGGTGGAGGTTCCATTAAAAAGAACGAAGTCAAACAGGTAGTAGATGGTATTGTATCTATAATTAATGCGTTGAAAAGAAACGATAGAGTGAATATAGCAGACAAAGGCGTTGAAAAAAAAGATATGAAAAAAGACCTTGAAAAGATGATATCTAACAATGATGTAGTATTGATCTATGATGTAGAAAGTGGGCGTCTTTTAGGAAGAAGTAGAATTTCAGGAGTTGAAAATTTTCTTACTAATTTAACTGGTAAGGTTATTGATGATCTAAAATCCGTCAAGTCATTTAAGTTTTTGGCCGTAGCAATTTTTATGCATACTACTGGCTAGGGCTTGTATACAAAACAATGGTACGAATGTGTCACGTAATTTCAATTATCATCACATAGATTATCTATATCACCCATGTCCGTCCGTCCGTCTTCGGCTTATTTTTCAAACGTTTAGTGAGAGAAAAATGAAATTTTGCATTAAGCTGTGTATTTATCACGTCGACAAAGTGGTAACATAAAATCACGATAAATATATTTTTTGGGGATTATTTTTCCACACGCAATGTGGAAATAATTTTTTTCTCGCGTCTACCCCATAGTGTGGGGTATTATTAGATTAAGATATGCCTTTCCGAGATATTCAACCTTAAAGCCCATTTTTTTGTTAAAAAAGCGCGTCTCCCTCCCTAAAAGCTGACTGGCTCGAAAAATATGAAATATTAATAATGGTAGTCCGTATGATGGAACTTTAAAGGAAAACTATGGGTCATTTGATCTTCTAAGCTTTTAAAATTGATTAGTGAGGAATAGTTTAAATCTAATCTGAGTAAATTATCAAAAAATATTGGTAAAGTTCAAAAATATTGAATTTTATCTGTGCGCTAATTAAAGGTCCTCCCTCTAAAGGCTAAACGGCTGGCTAGAAAATTCTAAAAAATGTTCCTGATTTAAATCATTTATTTGTTAGTTCAGGAGTTATAGAGGCCATAACTTGTAACATGCGCTTATTTGGATTTTTTCGTACAAAATTAACTAAATAATAAGTTGACTACTCGCGTAGTACACTACGCAAGTACACTACACGCACTTGGCCGGTTTTTCTTTCAGGTTATTTCAATAGTCATATCAACATTGACCATAATATAAACATTATGCCGAACGGGCCATATAAAGCCCCGTACGGGAAATACGGAGCACCGTACGAGCAATACGGAGCGCCGTACGGGCAATACGGTGCGCCATACGGACAACACGGAGCGCCGCATGGGCAATACGAAGCGCCGCCTGGCGCGGGTGGTTCGAAAAGTTCTCGGCCGCATGAGAAAGATGGCTGTAACAAATGTCAAACCCACTACCACCATCAATAGCTTCTATTTTAAAATTCTACAGTTCTAATATAAAAATCTTAATTTTTAATAAATGTTTTGTTATTTTTCCGTCAGTCTACTTTTTAACCGACTTCCATATAAAAGACGGCGGTTATATTCAGTTATTTTTTGCCGTAAATTAAAAAAAATATGACATTTAAAGGAAAAGTCTTTAATTATACGAAATTAAAAGTATATGCAAATTCCGCCTAAGGGACAAAAGTTTTTCTATGTTCTTGGGTCTTGGATGTGTATTGAATATATGTATAGTATAATAAAATCCTTAAGTATGTGTATAGTATAAAAGTATTAAATAATGGAAATACCGTTGTCTTTTACCTTGATGGGATACAAGCTCTTCGGATACTTAGTACAGGACCAGTTTTACGTGGTGTGAAAGCGTCCATAATTATTATATTTATTCAAATTCTCGAAATAGTTCCCCTTTTAAATTATTTTCACCTTTTAATTGCGATTTTTGATTAAGAAATTGTAGACGTGTGAGTCGGTTTATATTAATAAATTTCATTTTATAAGAAAGGTAAATAAAACAAGAAACGATTAAATTTCTGACATAATTTATATTTATACTCGTTTTTAATTATCTATTATGTTCATGCCTGTCATTCCCTCAGTTTCGGTTTCGGTTTTTTCCTAAACTTATTGAGGCTAAAATTAAACTATAGTAATGTACCTAGTCGATATTTTTTTTTTTTTGAAGGCGATTATGACGCCAACATAAAAATTTGAAATCCTTGAATTACACCTAAAATATTACATTACAGTCTACATTTTTACTGAGTGTTTTTTATTTCCGTTTTATAAAAAACATGGTATAATAAGTACTACATGAAATAGAGTCGGAAATACTCTGATTTGTTGAAAAACAAAAATTTTCTTTGTAACCAAATTGTGGGATGAGTGGATGCCCCAAAGGGAGATCTCCGACCGAGCGAGGTGCTATGCTCGGTCAGGCCGAAGCCCACTTGTATGAATTTCAGATGTCGTATATATAGTACCGATCATAGAAAACTTCAATAGCGCGATTCGGGATTGTGGCGCTAATTGGTCCGCCACATCACTCCCCTCCGAAGACCGGAGGTCGATCTTGAGTCTTCTGCTTGAGTCGTCAGTGCCAGAGAGTCCCAGTGAGTCGGAACTGTGCTGCTGCTGCACGGGCTCCAGTGAGTCGGAGTGCTGCCGTGCGGGGCCGATGCTACGTGCTGACCAGGAGAGATGTGCTCTGCTTGCTGACCGGTCGTTGTAGTGAGAGTGCCCGTTGAAGCCGATGAGGGTTCGACCAGGCCGCGGTGCGTTGAGGCTGGTGGTCGAGGTACCCGATGAGGCTGAAGCTGGCTGGCGTGGTGCGGAGGGGTGGGGAGTGGGGTGACGATGTCCAGGAGGAGGCGTGTTATGTCGAGGGTCACCAATGTGGGAATATGGTGGCAAGCCCCAAAAGGAGATCTCCGACCGAGCGAGGTGCTATGCTCGGTCAGGCCGAAACCCACTTGTATGAAGTTCAGATGTCGTATATATAGTGCCGATCATAGTAAACTTCGATAGCGCGATTCAGGATTGTGGCGCTAATTGACCCGCCACAAAATTATTGCAACATCACAATTTCTTAGCCAAAAACAACAAAATATTAGATGACATTGGCCATACACATTAAGAAACCAACGCGACGTACACCTCAGGTTGCCCTCTGTGAGTTTTTTTTTTCTGATTTTTTTTCTGCTTCTTGTTAAAATTTGTTGCCAACATTACTTATACTTATAATTTAAGATCATGATTTACTAATTTATACATATAAATAAGTTGTTCAGAAAAAATCTCCTGCGACCGCGACGTGTGTCGAGTGATTGTGCGTACAACAGCGCGCGGCGTCCCGTGACTCACGCCGCCCGCGCAGGTAGTGTGACCTTAATTTATGATATTTTAAAGATTTTCCAACTTTCAAATACTTAATATTTCACTCAAATGCCTTTGTATATAATATTAGTAGATTCTATTTTCGATAGCTATTCGTTTCAGCAATTGTCGGGAATACTCTGATTTGTTGAAAAACAAGAATTTTACTTCTAACCAAATTATTGCAACATCACAATTTTTTAGCCAAAAACAACAAAATATTAGGTGACGTTGGCCATACACATGAAGTAACCAACGCGACGTACATCTCGGGTTGCCCTCTGTGAGTTTGCTTGTTTCCAAAACTTATGAACATCATGAATTAATAATGCCATTATGTCATGATTTTCATAAAATGCTTAGAGGAATAAAACAACTTGGCATAATTATTTATATCCAAGGGATTCTGATTCAAAAGAAAACAAAACAATTCAAAAAATATAATTCTTATAATACTCTGCTGATCCAATTTATTCTAAACATAAACAAACAGAAGTATAGAACACATAGTATACTATTCTTATTAATCCACTCCCGTCACATTTATTTACAACGTCATCTTCTACATTTCTAAACTATCTTCAAAATAGAAACAATCATGAAAGCTGCCACCCGAGGCAGGTTGGAGATCACAAATCATCTGCGGAGGCTGCGTTTTGAAGGAGCAACTTACCACACAATGTACTTTGCGTAAATGAACAAGTACTGGTCCCATATCAGAAGCCATTGGTCCCGCACTAGCAGTTGTTGGTCGCGTAGTAGTTGTTGTTGGTCGCGCAGTAGTTGTTGTTGGTCGCGTAGTAGTTGTTGTTGGTCGCGAAGTAGTTGTTGTTTGTCGCTCAGCAGTATTTGTATAATAGCTTTTCCATGCATGGTTATACGTTGGGTAAGGGTAATATACATTATTGTTAACATTTATATTACCTTTGAAGCGGTCTAAAAGAAATAAGAATGTAAGAGACTGTGTGGAGGTCACACGTAGCCGAAGTGAAACCTTCAAATAACATTTTCATTTTACTATAATACAGCTTTTGCCCGCGGCTCCATTCGCGCAAATATAGTATCCTACGGGAGCACTGTACTTTATCGAGATAGAACGTAGCCTATTTGTTAATCCAGAGTTTAAACTCTACCATACCAACTTTTACGTAATCCGTGTAGTAGTTTTTGCACGACAAAGTAACAAAAATGCATCCATTAATCAAATTGTGGACAACATTAGTACTAAAAACGAAATATTTATAGGTGCGTTCAGTTTACATGTAAGATTTTTGGAGTTTACTCCTTAAGAATCGATTTTCATATAAGCCCCCCGGTATGAAAAAAATATGAGGAGTAAAATCTACTGAACGAATGACCTCGTTACGTTTTCGTGCGCAACCTATTCTGCGCACCTTTCACTTTTTTTCACATGGCGCGAATTTTTGAACTCAAATCGATCGCTAGTCGCTTTGCATTGCACACAAAATTTTAATTTTTAGAGTAAACTCCAGTCGTGCGTCGGAGCTGACACACATTTTTTTTCATAGTTATGACAGAATAGCGTGTGTCGGGACAACTAACCAATAATAATCAATATAAATAGTAGCATTACCCTTTATATGATTAAGAAAATTCCTTATATTTGAATACGAGTACATTCTTTCAACAGAACGTCCAATTTCTGTATCGAAGATCATGTTTCCAGCGTATTTATTCTTGTCTACTGTTTCAACATTTGGGTGCGCTTCCTTGACTTTAACGTTTCTTTTAAACGCATTTATTAATGATTCTTTACCATCTGCGTCATTTTCGACTTCGTATTTTGTGGTTGAACCTCTGCAGTTTTTAAAACCATTTTTGGCTTGACATAAATTTTCTTCTACAGCTCGTTTGGGTATTGTATCTTTGATTTTTTCTAAATTACCTTCAGTACTTAAAGTTTTCAGTATACTTCGAGTAAGCTCTTCATGGCCAGTAACAAAAAGCAGATTTAGCATTATTAAAATGCGCTGTAATAACATCACCAATAATTTCTCAATGCTCAATCACTTCTTTGGCTCATAACAGCGTTACAAGGTTTAAACTACACAATAAATTTACTTTAAGTAATTAAAATTATAGATGTCATGTACGAATAATTAAATTTTCACACATACAATTAGAAATTAGAATCGGAAGGGGAAATTGATTTCTCACAAATCTTATTTTCTTTACCTAGATATTAACAAAGCAAGAATTAAAATAATGTTTATCCTCAGTTTTAAGCAAGATTTACGAATATTAGTAGTAAGGAATAAAACAGTGACAAGTTTAATCAACTGAAAACAAAAAAAAACAAAAAAATAATAATATCAACACACATGTATAACAATGCATAATGTTAACACACATCTGTTCAATAAAGGAATCTGGATACTTTTGCTACTAAAAACAACATCGGGGGCAATATGTAGTTTATAAAATACTTTTAACGAACTACAAAAAAAAAACTAACCAAGAGCATGTCAGCGCATGTCTAACGAGAGTTCTGTACCTACGGGCGATAGGTTTCCTTTAGATTTCTTCAAAAGTTATTGCCGGATTTCACTTAAAATTTCTTTCCTTATCACTTTTTAGGATAACCTGTCAGCATGGAAACTTACAAGTTCCTATCTCTTATAGTATAGAATTGCCAGGGTAACTTATAAACCACTTTGAAGGCTGATTACTTTTTATTCCGAATATAAAATATCTATTTGACGATATATTTCATCGCACCTTCACATGCAGGTATTGCGTACGTCGGTATATCTACCATTATTATAATATACCTTCATTATTATACCAGCCATAAAAATAATATTATAATTTATTAAATTCATGATACCAAAACCGAAATTTATATACAATCTATAACTATACCAACATTCATCATTCATCACTTTACCAACATATTTACAGAAGCTAGAAGGGCGAATAGACAGACAGAAAGACGAACGGAGCGAAACTATAGTCCTTGAGTACTATAGAACTACGTAAGTATTATGGAACCCTAAAAATGCAATAGTTCGTGTCTATATAAATTTAATTACTCGTACATGACTTATTCTTCTTCTTTAGTGAAGCTTCCGCCATATGATTTCAAGAGGTTTAATAAGCATAAGTAAATTAATTGAATAATATTCGATATCCGTTATAAAGGTTTATTGTAACTCTGTTATAAGGCAATTAGACGTCGTTAGTTGAGAACTGTCAGAAATATGAAGAAGTTACTGCATTGCGTTTTGATAATACTAAATATCCTTTTAATTTTGGCCCACGTAGACTTAAAACAGAGTTTACTAAAGAGTTTGGGAAATGAAGATAGTTCGAAAAACATAATAGATGTTATCGAGAATAGAGTTGTAGCAGAAACTGAAAATTTACAAATATCATTTTAAAAATGGCGGAGGTTCCAATAAAAAGAACAAAGTAGAAAAGTCATAGATGGTATGTATCTTTAATTAATACGTTGAAAAGATACGTTAAAGTGAAGATAGCAGACAAAGACGTTGAAACAAAAGATATGAAAAAAAATGTTGGAAATGTGACATCCAACAATGGTGTAGTATTGATCTATGATGTAGATAGTGGGCGTCTTTTAGGAAGAATTAGAATTTCAGGAGTCGAAAATATTCTTACTGTTTTAAGAGTTAAGGTTATTGATGATCTAAAATCCGTCAACCCATTTAAATTTTTGGCCGTAGCAACTATTATGTTTACTGGTCTACAAAACTATATACAAAACAATGGTGATGTAACTTTAATTATAACATTTAATACTAGGGGTTCCTAAAAATTTTAAAATAACTTAACAACAACCACTTACCTTAAATTTTATGGAAATGGAAAAAAATATCATCTACTCCCATATAATATCATCCCATATCAATACTTTAAGCCATTTAAGTTGTTGGCAGTACAATTATTATGTATACTAATATTTTAACGGTGGTATTATTTGAAGATGTGAGACTGAGTGATGTATGTAACATTTTTTACATTTTTGATGTTTTACATTGAATGAAGATATTGTGTGCGAATAAGCTATAAAGCATAATATTAGACCTTAAAACTTTGGATAGTTAGCTTAGTTTAAGAAATAGAATGTGATGAAGGAGTTATGTACGAAGAAGAAAAGATAATCATATATACTTAGTCTGGACATAAATACTGTTACAATTAAAAATAAACAAAATATTACATTTGAATTTGGAACCTGTCATTTTTATATGATTGTTTATTGAAATTTCTCATTTTGGCGCCAATACATTGTACAATATTTTGCGATATTAAAATGGAGTGGGGTGATAAAGTGAACCGAATCGCTGTGATTGCATTGCACAAAGTAGGTATGGAGCCAAATGCAATTGTTAAAACTCTCCAAACGCTTGGTATTAGTTAAATGTTTTTGTACCGGGCTATAAATAGGTACAATGAGACCTCCTCTGTTTGTGACAGAAAAAGATCTGGCCGTCCACGTAGTGTTCGTACGAAAAAGGCGGTTAAAGCAGTAAGGGACAAAATTCGAAGAAATCCTGTCCGAAAGCAAAAGATTTTATCTCGGGTAATGAAGATAGCACCTAGAACCATGTCGCGTATTTTAAAAGATGACTTAGGAATTGCAGCCTATAAGAGACGTACTGGTCATTTCTTAACTGATAATTAAAAAAAAAGTATAGGGTGGTAAAATCGAAACAACTACTGAAGCGGTACGGGAGGTCACAGAAAAAATTTGTTTACGGATGAGACATTTTTAAAATTGAGCAACATTTTAACAAACAAAATGACCGTATTTATGATCAAATCTCTAGGGAAGCTTCCCAATTAGTCGACAGAGTGCAACGTAGGCACTATCCGACTTCAGTGATGGTTTGATTGGGTATTAGCTATGAAGAAGTGACTAAGCCATACTTTTGTGAAAAAGGTAACAAAACATCGGCACAAGTGTATCAAGATACCATTCTTGAGAAGGTAGTGAAGCCCCTTAACAACACCATGTTCTATAACCAAGAATGGTTCTTCCAGCAAGACTCGGCGCCGGGTCATAAAGTTCGTTCTACGCAGTCTTGGTTGGAAACGAACGTTTTGGACTTCATCAGAACTGAAGACTGGCCGTCGTCTTGTCCCGATCTTAATCCGCTGGATTATGATTTATGGTCAGTTCTATAGAGTACGGCTTGCTCTAAACGCCATGATAATTTGGAGTCCCTAAAACAATCCGTACGATTGGCAGTGAAGAATTTTCCAATGGAAAGAGTGCGTGCTTCTATTAATAACTGTATTTCAGCCAATGGAGACCACTTCGAATAAGCTTTTTATATTTTTAAATTGTTTTATATTTATGTATTAAACTAACACACTGTTAATGTGTTTGCAATAGAATTTTTTTTTCTTTGTTTCAGTATTTATGGCAAGACTAGGTATACATATGAATTATTTCATACTTTTTAGTGTTTTTAAGAATGTTATTGCTTTTACTTTGGAAGTCGGTTTATATATAATGATATATATTTATATATATATTTTTATTTAATATTATTAAATAGTGCGTGGGAAACCGAGCTTTGTCAGGAGTTTTAGTAGCACAATACAATATTTAAAAATATGAGAGAAAGGCAATAAAAAGAATCATAAATATATTTAACCGACCGGTTTTCGAACCCGAGACCCACACATGCTACCATCCAGCTACAGCTACATTTTATCGCCGCGAAATGTACAGTTCCCGCGAGATTTCCTTTTGCGCGCACAGTCGCAAGTCGCGAGCAACGTCTACTATGGTATAATCATGTGCTTTCAACGTAGATTTTAAGCACTTATGCACAAAACACCTCCATGAAGTTAGTTGGAGCAAGAGGTCCCACACTTACGATTTCTAAAATGAAATCTACTCAAAATGCCTAAAGTTGAATCTGCCGGCGCCGTGTCTCAGATAAGTTCATAGTTAGTGATCATCTATATTTAAAAAAAAATCCCCTTTTCTCTTGGTCATTCATTGCATGAACTGCTGGACCAATTTTCATAAACCTTTTTTGTGGTGTTGTGTTGAGAGAAAATTTATCATCTTATCTTTTCATCTTCACTAACGTATACCTCCCAATCAGTTCCGCGGGAACCGTACAATTTTGTCGCGATAAAAAGTAGCCTATATCGTAGTTTAATCTATATCTATGCAAAATTTCATCCAAATCACTCCAGTAGTTTCGGAGTATATTCGTTGCAAACAAACAAACGAATATTTCCTCTTTATAATATAAATATTGATATACCTTATATTATTTTTCTAGTGTATTTTAGGGCAATAATAAAGCTGACCTAACTTAGGTTTTCTTTTTCAGACAAAAATACCTTTGCAATACGTGACTCGGTATGCACATAATACATGGACGATTTGTGGATTTTTTACATCCTAAGTTTTATTAAAATATACGAACAATGTGTATTGCGTTTGATTTAAACTTTTTTTACTCATACTAATAATATTATTATATTATAAACGTGAAGCAAAAAATTTAAGTACAGTTTTACGAGAATAGGCTAGCTGACTGTTTTTTTTATTGCATCAGTAACTGCTCACAAGAGACAGTATATCAAAAGTAAATATTTTCAAAGGTACAGATTACATTTAAAGGTACAGGTTCGATATATTGTTTACAAAATTTTGCAAGTCTCGTGAAAACGCTCCATACTAAAGTACTATACTCCATGTAGTCGTCACGCCTAGGTAAAAGTGTATGAAGTATACGGCCGCAGGAACATATTTGTAAATATCTCCGTGTAAATATCATATTATTACCAATTTCATATTTTCTTAAAAGTTGGTTCATCGAAAACCATCGACGCCCATTTTCTTTATCGTAGTTCAATCCTTGATCATTCAGTATCATATTATTATCATTAATTTCTTTTATCTTATCTATCCCCTGAGCATTTTGGTTTTCTTTCTTGTCTACATTAATGTTATTCTCCAATGCATGTATGAGTAATATTTATTATTTTTTATTTCATCTTCAAATTATTTTTTCTTGCTGCATACCTTAATGGTATGCAGCATTTTCAGCATTATCTAATGCAAGTCGCAACTTTTTTTCTGCAACTCTCTTGTCATTTATATCTTGCATGTTTTCTAAATTATTTTATTGTTCAACCAACTCTATAAGTGTAATCCGTTTTAAGCTAGCATCACCGTTCAAAACCATACCAACATTAACCAATATTAAAATGCAACCAATATTAAATGATCTTTTTTTTTTCAATTCAAATCATTTATTTTGCATATGCTTGTTATATATTATAGATCTAACATTGAGTTAATTTGCAGCACATACAGGCAACTTGTGGCATGCGAAAGTTACATAACAACATATTTTTTACACTTTTACATTGACTGTGATTTTAATTTGCTTTTAACTAACTCATAACATTCCATGAAATAGAATCAGATATCAATAATTGATCTTTGCTAATTTGCAAAAAAATTTATTAAAACCTTGTTCAAGTCTTAGCCGAATAATTAAATTTCACGTTTTTGCCTTTTTATGTTTTCATTAAAAAATGTTGTCTTTGTAGTATTGTAGTGTTGCGACTAATTTGTCAGTGGATACATAGACTATAGAATGACAAATTAATGAGTAATCGTTGAACAAAAAAACCAAATGTTGATCTATAAGCACTTTTTTTGAAAGTCGGTGTGTTATTAAATTAATAATAAAATAAAATAGCATTATTTCAGTTGTAATAAAATAGTATTCAGCCAAATGTACATATTTCCGTTATAGTCCAAATTATCAATACCAAATTGCCTGAAAAAAAGACGAATGTAAAATTTTTTAATTTTTTATGTGATTTGAATGGATTGGAGCAAAGAACCGGAGTTCTAAAAATAAAAATAAAGAAACACTCACCGGATTCCTTGATTTCAGGGATTATTTTTGCGCTATTTCTTCATACTGTTGTATTTTCCTCTTGAGATCGATTTTCATTTTGAATTTTATATTCATTTATTTTTTTACTATTGGCTTTACCATAACCTAAAAAATGGATTTTCTAAAATTCACTAAAGAAACGGCGTTTCAAAGATAAAATAATACAAATTAACTGAACTTACCGGATTTTCCTATATTTTCATGTTTATTCTTGCGATTTTTCTTTATATATCGAGATTTATTTGACCCTACAGATTGATTGTCACTTATCATTTTATGTTTATTTACTTCGTTTCTATAAGCCGCACCATTCCAATGTCCTAAAAGAAAAAAGAACGTTAAAAAAGTTTTGTTCTGTCCACGCGCGACTAGAGTAAAATCTTCTTTTAATACTCTTAATTTTCTTATGATACAAAAATCATTCGCTTTGATATCGAGATGTCGCCCACAGGAAGCTACATCGCTCCACATAAAGTACAGTAATTATATCGCGTATTGATCAGCTAAATGGGTTTTAAACAAATCAAGGATTAAAAGAGTAAAAAAATAAAAAGTCAAATTTTTTGTTTTAAATCTGCATTTATGGAGATATATATATTTATTTATATATATATATATATATATATATATATATATATATATATATATATATATATATATATATATATATATATATATATATATATATATATATATATATATATATATATATATTTATTTATTTATTTACAGGACTTTTCCAATAACCTAAAAGAAAGAAGAATGTTAAATATTTTTGTGCAGTGATGAAGCATGGTTCCATAGATTGTAAGTTTACTAATCTTACCGGATTTTTCCTCCTGTACCAAAAATTCACCAAAGAGGATAAAACGATTCCAAAGATTGTATTATTTAATTGTGAGTAACAGGAAGTTTACTGAACTTACCGGATTGTCCCTGATTTTTAGGTCTATGCTTGCGCTTTTTCTTAATACTTCCAGTTGCATTACCCCCTACAGATAGTACGTCTATAAAAACTTTTATTTCATTGTCTAGGTTACTACTAGTTGCAGGACTTTTCCAATAACCTAATAGAAAGAAGAATGTTAAATATTTTTATATAAGTAGTGATAAAACAGGGTTCCAAATATTGTAAGTTTACTAAGCTTACCGGATTGTTCTTCCTTTACTAAAATTCACCAAAGAGGATGAAACGGTTCCAAATATTGTATTATTTATGTGTGAGTAACAGGAAGTTTACTGAACTTACCGGATTGCCCCTGATTTTTGGGTCTATACTTGCGCTTTTTCTTAATACCTCCAGTTGCATTACCCCCTACAGATAGATTGTCTATTAGAATTTTTAATTCATTTTCTAGGTAACTACTAGTTGCAGGACTTTTCCAATAACCTAAAAGAAAGAAGAATGTTAAATATTTTTGTGCAGTGATGACGCATGGTTCCAAATATTGTAAGTTTACTAAGCTTACCGGATTGTTCTTCCTTTACTAAAATTCACTAAAGAGGATGAAACGGTTCCAAATATTGTATTTTTGTGTTATTTAAGTGTGAGTAACAGGAAGTTTACTGAACTTACCGGATTGCCCCTGATTTTTGGGTCTATACTTGCGCTTTTTCTTAATACCTCCAGTTGCATTACCCCCTACAGATAGATTGTCTATTAGAATTTTTAATTCATTTTCTAGGTTACTACTAGTTGCAGGACTTTTCCAATAACCTAAAAGAAAGAAGAATGTTAAATATTTTTGTGCAGTGATGAAGCATGGTTCCAAATATTGTAAGTTTACTAAGCTTACCGGATTGTTCTTCCTTTACTAAAATTCACTAAAGAGGATGAAACGGTTCCAAATATTGTATTTTTGTGTTATTTAAGTGTGAGTAACAGGAAGTTTACTGAACTTACCGGTTTGCCCCTGATTTTTGGGTCTATACTTGCGCTTTTTCTTAATACCTCCAGTTGCATTACCCCCTAAAGATCTATTGTCTTTTAGAGATTTCAATTCATTGTCTAGGTTACTAATAGTTGCAGGACTTTTCCAATAACCTAAAAGAAGGAAAACTTACCGGATTGTTCCTACTTTACCAATATTCACCAAAGAGGATGAAACAATTCCAAAGGTTGTATTATTTAATTGTGAGTAAAAGGAAGTTTACTGAACATACCGGATTGCCCCTGATTTTTGAGTCTATGCTTGCGCTTTTTGATCCTACTTGTTTGTCCTCCTACAGATCGATTTTCTTTTTGAATTTTATATTCATTTACTTTGCTACTGGTTGTGCCACTACAACAATCTCAAAGAAACAATAGACATTAAAATTTCTTGTACAGTTCTCTCGCGACAGAAGCGACGCGCGACGTTACTAATATACCTATAATTAAATTCTTTGACAAAAGTAAAAATAATTCTATTATTTTTGTATTTTTACGTAAAAGTATCCTCCCGGGCGCCCCCTAGTGTTTATGTATATAGGTATATATAGGTCGTCAGGCGCCCCCCTTTAAATCTGACGTATGACCTAAGCCGGTCAGCGCTAAAATGCAGATTTCGACGAAAATTCGTATGAGTGCACTAGCTTATATTAGTATGTTCAAAATCTACATAAAATTTGCTTTAATAAGTATTTAATATAATCTAAAAAATTTACAAGTGGAATTATTTCGAACGTCTAATCGCACAAGTTTGTAACATCACACCTTTGTTGTCGAAAAAAGCATTTAAAAAACTATTCAATACGCTAGACACATTATAAATAGACTACGAGTACTTATATTAAAAACAAGTTATTTTGTAATTATAAATTAGACACAATATCCTCTGCTTAAGAAAATTCCAAAAAAAAGTATTTTTGTGGTCTATACTATATCCTATTATCTCCTATACTACCTTACCTAATATAGTTTCTTTTTAAAAAAATCATGTATATTAAGTGGCCCGATCATTAAAAAAAACACGGTAAAAATACTCATTCACTCGGCACTCTTACATAACAGGCTGATAAAAGTTTAACAGTTTGATGTTTTTACATATGAGCTGTTTTGTCAAAAACTACACTTGGCAAGGCTTTTCTAGAGTTATTAAAAATTGTTTGAAAAATTGACAAAATTTCATAGTTATGTAAAAACTTACGAACAAAAAATCTTTGGACTCGTCTTCGTTAAATTTTTTAAAATGTTTTTGTAAGACATAAAATTAACTTAATTGACTATTTTACATATAAATATTAGTACGTAAGATTATAGATTTGAAATAAAAAGTATATATTTTATTTATTTATTTATATCTATCAGACAGGTTTTATTTATTTATTTATTTACACTTAATGCACAAAAACAGGTACATAGGCGGACTTAATGCCATATGGCATTCTGTACCAGTCAACCTTTAGGCGTACAAAAGCAAAATTGTGCAGGTGCTAATAAAGGAAAAAAAAAGTCAATAATCAGCTTTAAATAAAATAATAAGATATAGCTGAAACACATACATTAAGTAGTATAATATAAATACACAAAATATATGTATATAACTAACAAATATAAATAATATGCCATATAATATTAAAAATATTGCGTATAATAATACTGCATATAATAATATCATACTATATAATATATAAATAATAATAATTTCTAAACTAGGATTCTGCCAATTGTGTCGCATAAAACTCACGAACTTTGCAATTAAACGTGTCTCTGGTTTTAGACATCCTGATTTCTAGAGGAAGAGCATTCCAGAGAAGAATAGCCTGTATGTTGAAAGACGAGTGAACGATACCGGATCTATGGGAATGGCAAAAAAGAAATGCGTTGTTAGAGGATCGGAGGATCTTGTCGTGACTGCTGCAAAGATACTGGAATGATGCAGTTAGATATTTGAGAGTATTTGGATGATGTCACAGAGATAACAGCATACACAAGGCCCGTACAGAGCGGCGCTGTCGTATTGGTAACCAGTGCAGCTTACAGCGATAGGCGAAAATATGATCAAATTTTCGCAGATTAACAATAAATCTTAAACAAGAATTGAGAAGGCGATCAAGTTTATTAAGTTTGTCGGCATTGAGATCGAAATAGCACACATCACCAGTCTATGATGGGAAAAATAAGTGACTGGACGAGCATTGTCTTGACTGGAAGAGGAATGAAAATTTTAATACAATAGTGGGACTGCAAGATGCCAGTGGCTTTACAAGAAACATTTGTAATATGAGTCTGCCAAGTAAGAGTCGAATCGATGTGTAAACCAAGATCCTTGACGCTTGGACTAAAAGGAATAACAGAGCCGTTATAGATAACGGGTGGAAGGGTTCCAAGGTCCACTTTGCTTAAGTATCTAGGACTACCCAATAAAATGGCCTGACTCTTAGCGGGATTCACGGTTAGTCCAAAGTTATTACACCAATCTTTAAAGGCATTAACATCTCGATTTTCAACTTCGATGGTAGTTGACAGGTATTCTAGTTCTGCCTATCCATAGAGTTGTAGGTCATCAGCATACAGATGATATGCACTGCGAAGTATTCTAGTAACAAGATTTATGAAAATTGAGAAGAGAAGGGGAGAGAGAAACCGCCTTGGGGGACGCCAGAGTCAAGATATTGCCAATTGGAGGACGACTTATCTGTACGTACAGACTGCTGACGCCCCTTTAGATAGGAATAAATCCAATTTAGTGCTTCAGCCGAGATTGAAAGACATGAGAGTACTGCCAGTAGGATGTCATGATTGACATTATTAAATGCGTTCGAGAAATCTACCAACACTACGACTGTAATCTTAGAGTTCTCGAAGCCTGTTCTAATATCACCTGTCACTTTTAGCAGTGCTGAGGTTGTACTATGTCCAGGTCTGAAACCGGATTGAAGTAGAGAAAGTAAATCGTTTTGGTAGACAAATCTGGACAACTGCCTATGGAAGCAGGCTTCAAGAACCTTCGATAGTTAGGGAGTGATGGATATAGGGCGGAAATGTTTAGGATGACAGGGGTTGGTAATTTTCGTAAGCGGAAGTACAAAAGCTTTGCGCTACAAGGATGGGAATTCAGATGATTTGAAGGAAAAATTAATAATATGGGTGATAACAATCAAAACTTGGACTTGAATGGAAGTAATCATACGACGACTAATGTCATCACATCCCGTAGCTTTAGAAACAATAGACTTGATTGTCTTGTCGATTTCGTCCGAAGCAACAGGAGAAAATTGAAGTGGCACTAATTGGGACGAGGTAAGCAGTTTAAGTACCTGATGGATTGTAATTTAGTATGACCATCTAGATTCTTGTGCTATCGTGGTAGAATAATGTATATTAATATCGTCAGAACTAATAGTACTAGGCAATTCAAGATCATGTGACTTGCCTACACCAATGGTTTGAAGGAACTTCCAAATATTGGAAGGGGATGAAGAAGCTACAATTTCAAGAATATGGTGGCGTTTGGCATTACGTATCACCTAGTTGCAACAATTCCTAGCAATGTTAAATTCTTCCCAATTAGTCACGCATCGGTCTCTTTTAAATTTAATAAAGGTACGGTCCCTGCGCCTCATCGCCACCCGAATTTCTTCAGACAGCCAGGGTGCTGGTTGGTGTTATCATTTGATTTTTTTTTCATCTAAAAATATACTTAATTTTTTTAGCTTTATTCTCAATTCCACTTATCTTTTTTTGACGTCTTATAAATCGATGAAAGCTGCACGCATGACAAATTATCACGTTCCGCCTGACTCACGTTCCGTCTGAGCCGAGCGTGTAAGCGAGAGCGCGGAACAAGCGATATAGAGGCCCGATCGGTCTAAGCGTTCGACTTGTGATGACTTTATCATCTCCTCATGATCATCTCCATCAATATCAAAATTATCGTCCGTAAACCGACTTAACAGACAACCATTTTTTATTTGTTATGGTACTCACTGAAAATCAGCGTTGAAATTTCGCAACAATATGCTGAGTGAGCACTAATTTGGTAAAATAGAAACTAGTTTTGTTGTAATGTTGTAATATTTTTGTTTGTTGTGTTTACTTTTTACAAAAAAATATTTCTATTCTATTCTAAAATATATTTCTAGAATGAGTAAGAACTGAGATCATTGTAAGAGAAGAAATGTCAATATTTATTTTCTGCAATGACAATAATTTGTTATTTTCTTGCAATAGAATGCTAATTAAACTTACGAGGGATCCAGTTCCAGTTGCCAATGCTCGGTCTAGTATAATGTTCCGGTTCGTAATGTCTCCACTTTTTACCATTCACATTGGTATTAATATTAATATTTCCAGTTACTTCTCCATTTTCATTTACAATTTTGTATTGACCTTCAACAAAGAATAATCGTGCCTCAGATTAATAACTATAAATAGCATAGATACCCGGCAGGATAAGATAACATAATATGTCGTTCCTAATTACTCTCCTTACGACATGCTAATGGGGACTAAAGTGATGTCTTATAATTATCACCTTAGCCTTGATCGAAGGGTAATGATTTTGGCAGTCCATGTACCACCGTAGCACCTAACCTACTGGTCAAATTTTAAAAAATTAGGAGTCACTAAATTCGTTATAATAGCCCAAGTTACATAGGCGTATAATTAACGTAGTCAGGTTTAAGTTTACAAAAAAAATACCTAGCATTATTTGTACGGTCTCAAGTAAAAAAAAAATGTTATGATTTTTTATTATACACCTTAAAATAGGCTACCAATATTTCAATTAATTTATCTAAGGATATAAAATAACTATACAAATAAATAAAATTTAAGTGTCTGTTTGTAATTTTAATTCAACGGCTTTTCACTTAGTGCATATGAAAGTATATACAGTACTTACAATAAAAAAAAACAATATTTAAAATTTTTGTCTGTTCGTCTGTCTGTCTGTCTGTTTGTTTTGGATAATCTTTGAAAGGGCAGAACCGATTTTCACGAGAGTTTCATAGATAGATAGAGAGACAGATAGCTGAAGTTATAAGGTATTACATAGGCTAGGCTTTATTTAAGGGTTCTGTTTAAAAAGTAGGGTTCCGTTTCCGTTAGTTCTACGCATACGAAGCTCCGGCACCAGCTAGTATATTATACAATAATATCTTCGTTGACTTTGTTGACATTGTGTGTTTTTTAATAAAATAAAAAGAAACGAAAAAAGTAACTGGGATTCCTAAATTTAATAAAGAAGATTGAACGGAATACCAAAGATTAAATAATCAAAAAGAAATGTAACTAAACTTACCGGGTGTCTGCCAAAATTTGTAATCAAGTTGGTCCCAGTTCTTAGCATTAGCATCGTTAAGTAATTCCCCTTTTTCATTTCCTGTTACACTTACAACCTTATATCCATTACGTGATCCACCCATCAAAATAGCTAAAAGAAGGAAGAATGTAAGTCAGTGATTTCAATATCGAAACGCGTTGTTTACACAGCTTCTGCCCGCGGCTCCGCCCGCGTAAATACAGTATCCCACGTGAATACGTTTCTTTTTCCTGATAAAAAGTAGCCTATGCGTTAATCCAGAGCTTAAACTACTACCGTACTAAATTTCATCATAATCCGTTCAATAGTTTTTGCGTGAAAGAGTAACAAACATCCATCGATCCATCCATCCGGAACGTCTATCTATCCATCCTTACAAACTATCACATTTATTATAGTAGTAGGAGCTGAGAACTCAACTCGCACGTGGAAGGAGGTGTGCTTCCTACCGCCTGGCGCAGATATGCGGCTTGCTCAATGGCACAGGGGCGACATTCTCCACAAATGACAGCTCGAGCACCGGCGAATGACAGCCACGTTGACGTAAGCTCAGGCTTAAACTTAAACGTCGCGACAGACAATCAATCATAAATATTATGAAGTTATATCGTCAATTATGTCAAAGCACGAAACGAAACAGGGTAGACTCTGCCCGTAAATATATACACATAATATATATTTTAAACGATAAGTAAGAGAGTAAGATACGATAAATTTTTTAAACGATATGTTTCTATTAATTTAAAAATTTCATTTCCTATTATAGGGGTTTATAGAGGGTTGAATATTAAAAAACCCTGAAATACGTACTCAGTTCATACGAAATATCATGCAAATATCATGCCCAAATAATAAAAAGTTTCATACAAACTTTTATACCCCATTTTACCGCTTAGGGGGTTGAATTTTGAAAAATAATACCTTAATACCTACGTCATACGGGAAATACGTGTACAAAATTTCAAATTTCCAGCTTTAAAGGTTTGGGTCTGTACGTTGATATATTAGCCAATCAGCTTTGTCTTTTATATATATAGATAGATAATAGATAGATTATCAAGTGATTATGACCTATCAAAACTACAACAATTTCATTATAGGTATTTATGATAAATCTGTCTGAAGCGACGTTTAACATTATTTCGGTGTCAACATGGCTGACATTCATCGGAGCTCGAGGTGTCATTTATAAGGGTTTCGCCTCTATGACTATGCCACGTAGAATAATATTATGACGTGTCTGTTAGTCCAAAGAAGATGAAACGATATTTTGAAGATATTATTTTGTTGTCAAATAGTTACTTATAACTTTACCGGATTGCTCCGACAAGAATTTATTATTTTATTGTAATAGAATGATAATAAAACTTACGATCACATAAATTAAATAATATTATATCTAGCAATATCCCCCGCAAAAATACCCACAACCTGCAAGCAAGCATGTTGAGTGCACGCATAAGCATGCTTAAAACATACGTACACTCAGATACAAGATCTTGCAAACACCATCACCACACAAGCAACAATGTCAGCAAGATCGTTCAATGCCCCATAACACCATGCAGTTTCGCTTCTAACCCGGAGCATCCTCAGGAAGTGGAAATGCGAACAAAATTCGGTAAAGTTCCGTTCTATAAACTATTTAAAACTTACGAGGTGTCCAGGTGTTCCATTTTCCAGTGTTCGGTCTAGTATTATATTCGGGTTCATAATTGTTCCACATACGGCCATTCACATCAATATCTATATTTCCTGCTACATCTCCATTTTCATTTACAATTTCATATTGATCTAAAACAATTTGCATTGTTGGTTGGTGAGACCAATTAAAAAGTCTAAGGGGCAACTTCTCTAACGTATTGGAACGATATTTAACGCTATGCTTCGGTTTAAGATCTGCCTATCCCCATTTTAACATTGAAAGAGAGAGAGAGAGAAAACCCAAGCTTAGCAATAAGCGCGTTTAAAGAAATTTGGTAAAAACGGGGCTTAAGCCCACTTTTGCAGATCTGGGTTAAAGTTAAACCTGGGTTAAATATCATGTTATCTCTCTCGTTCTTCGTATTTATGAAAGGGAAGACATGACAATTTAGCCTCGGGTTTACCTCTCTTGCCTGACAGTTAGGTCCTTAACAAACTTGAAAACATGATTGTTTTAGTTATCCAATGCGAGCATTGAACGAGGGCCTCCGGAGCTCTAAACTACTAGGCCACAGAGACGCGACGTCTTAATCGACGCGTCAGAAGTAAAACACAGGTTTCATTTCTATGGCTTGTGGACTGCACACACCTCAACCCAGTGAACCGATTGCGCTATGCCACGCGAATACAGTGTGTGCTTGTCCGCAAAATATGGAATCATTCAAAATTTACTAAAAAGAAGACAGAATTCTCTATTCATGTTTTAATTTATTTCTCATTACTTATTAAGTTAGTGATTAAGTTTTTGTTTATTTGTAATTATAAAATATTATAAATTCATATCAACATAATTAATCTTCCTGAAATTATGTTAGTATTTATGAAATATGCTAGCTGTATTACACCTATAATTAAGGCAGCATTAAGGTATAAATAACATGAACGTGCAATTTTAGCTTTTAACAATGTTTGTGCCTTGTTGGGGTAACTATTAAATGAATAAATTAAATAACATTTTTGAAGTTTTGAATTATAAATATATGTACAATATATTATATAAAAAAAATATAAATTTAAAACCCACCAGAGTGCTCCCAAGCTTCAGGATCAGAATTGCTTCCCTTTTGATCATTCACATTATTAATGACATCTTCATTTTCATTCCCTGTTACAATTACAATTTTGAATACGTTTACTTTGTTACTACAAGCACCATTCAAAATACGTAAAAGACATAAGGGTATAAAATGTAAAGGGTATAAAAAGGGTATAATATTTATCGGACAAACGCACACGTCATAATACATTCATTCTGCGTGGCATAGCGCAATCGTTTCAGTGATTTGAGATATGTGCAGTCCACAAGCGATAGATATAAAACCTTAGTTTTTACTTCTATTGCATTTGCACACACCTCAACGTACACGCAGAAAACAGTAATTACGACGTGTGACTTTGTCCACCAAAATGTATGGTATTTTTTAAATTTGATAAAAAGATGAAAAGGTATCTCATGATTTTTATTTTTGATCGTAAAAATAATAATAATATCTATGGCCGGCCACGCCACGTCAATCTGGTCTCGTTGTAGACCTTGTGTCACTGGTACTAGACAATTGAGTAATTTATTGTATTACACACATATATAATACACTCCCATGACCCAGGCACATAGAAAATTTTTTTGTTCCATTGGCAGGATTCGAACCCGCCGACCGTATTTTTTTGTGTGAAAAATACAGGTTAAAATAAAAACTTACCGGATTGCTCCCAAAGTTCAGGATCATGATTGTTATTTATATTAACTCCATTTTCATTTCCTGTTACATATTTCAATTTGAATAGATTTACTTTATTCCTACTAGCTACACAGAAAGAACATAAATTTGAAAATAGTGTAGTACTAGTAGTACTGCTAAGCCTACAGAACCGATGACGTGGACGTATGAGCATACAAACCCATGTTTGTATTTTTAAAATTCAATGAAGATTATGAAACAGTATTCCAAATATTATATTTTTATTGTAAAAAAATGTAACTAAACGTACCCAATTGCTCCGTAAGTTCAGGATCAGAATCGACCTCGTTCTTATAATTTACATTGTAAATTATATCTCCATTTTCTTCCCCTGTAGCATTTGCAATTTTGAATTCATTTACATTGTTGCTACTAGCTGCACCATTCAAAGTACCTAAAAGAAATAAGAATATAAAATGTTCCTATAGCATATGGACTGCACACAGCACAACCCACTGAATCGAATGCGCTATGCCTCACAGAGTACAATATTGTGGCGTGTGTGTTTGTCCTCCAAATATGATTTATTTCAAAATTCTCTAAAGAAGACGAAATGTTCTTCCAAATATCGTATTTTATAGAAAAAATGCAAATAATCTTACCTGATTGCTCCCAATGTTGAGGATCAGAATTGCTCTCCTTCTTATCATTAACATTTTTATTTCCTTTTGCATGATCAATTTTGAATCTTTTTACTTCGTTACTACTAGCTACAACATTAAAATATCTCAAAGAATGAATAATATAAATAATTTTCTTAGTGTAGACCACACGCAATAGAAGTAAAAACTAAGGTTTCTTTCTATCGCGTGTGGACTGCACCAGTTGAGCTATCTCAACCCACTGAACTGATTGCGCTATGCCACACAGACTGCATGTATTATGACGTGTGTGTTTGTCAGTTAAATATTATACATTTTTTAAAGTGGAATTCACTAAAGAAGATGAGAGGTTGTTCCAAAGATTCTTTTACTTTATTTGTTTGTAAAAGAAAAATAGCTAAAGTTACCGGTCTGTCCCAAATTCTGAAGTTTATTTGTATGCTTTTTATTCATACCTCCAGACAAATTTACTGATACATCTTGATTTTCATATTGAATATTAATTAATTTTTTTTTACCATTAGCTGGATTATTAAAAAAATCTAAAAGACAGAATGTCGTAATCATTATGACCAGAAAAAAGGACTACCATAGTATAAACTATAAAAAATAGGTCCTAAAATTATTACTTTAATCGTAAGAAAAATATCGTAACAATCGGTCGCACCTTGTTATTATTTTTATTTCATTATGATCATGATAACATAGTTATTATCAACTACAATAATAATAATAATAATAATAATAATAATAATAATAATAATAATAATAATAACAATAATAATAATAATAATAATAATAATAATAATAATAATAATAATAATAATAATACCTTTTAAACCTGTAACAAAATTAAGAACAGGTGACATATGTCTTCTAAAAGGACGTGCACTATTTGCTATATCATTGTCCAATATCATCATTCTGTCATATTTTTTTTTAGATTTTGTTTCAACGTTTTGGTCTGGTTTCTGGAATTTACCTATGAAATCATGTTTCTTATTGAAAACTGCACAACTTTTTAAACCATTTTTGTCACGATCGATTAATTCTTCTATAGCTCGTATGTCGATAGTATCTTTCAGGTTATGCAACTTTGTATCTTCATTTTCCAATACTTTCAGTGTGATATGTGTAAATTCTTCATGACCAGTAACAAAAACCAGATTCAGCATTATTAAAACGTAGTGTTGTAAGATCATCATGTTTTCGAAGAATTTTCATTGCAAATGACTTCTATTTGCCTCATGGCGTAAAGCACTCTCAAATTTACCTTCACTAATTAGAATTCTTGAAGTCTTGTACGAATAATCAATTTTTCACACATACAATTAGAAGAAGCATTTCTTATAAATTATTTTTTTATTTGCCTGCACAGATGAAATTACCCACGCTACAACCAAAAATTGAATAAGAACTACATAATATGTACCTTCTGCTTAAATCAACTAATATGTAAAATGTAGCAAAATGTATTTTTGTTAAACAGGCTTTTATAGGAAAGGGGAAAATATAATATACTAGAAATAAGCACAAGCTAGATATACCGGTGATAACACGCAGCAACAAATATAGCAACGACGCAAAATGTGGAGACAGGATACTTTTGCTACGCAAACAAAGATTCGGGAAATATTTAGATTGTAAAATAATAATACACGTGAAACCATCAAATATGTAAAAAGTTCATATTGTGTGTGAAAATCACGTTAATAGCTTTAAGAGTTTTAATTAGCAAAACTTAATTAACCGAATAATATACGGAATATAATCCATTAAATAGCCTTATATAATGCTGTTGTAAGGCAAGAAGAAGCCATTAGTTGAAAGTTTGTTAGAAGCATGAAGTTACTGCATTGCGTTTGATAATGCTAAATGCCCTTTTTGTTTTTGGTAACGTAGACTTGAAGCAGAGTTTACTGAAAAATTTGGAAAATGAATATATGGAAAACATTAAAGATATTATTGATAACAGATTAATGACAGAAACTTTCAATATTTACAAAAATGGTTTAAAAAGTAGTGGAGGTTCCAATAAGAAGAACGAAATCAAATTGGTTGTAGATGGTATTGTATCACTAATAAATGCATTGAAAAGGAACGTTAAAGTGGAGAAATCAGACAAAATCGTCGAAACAAAAGATAAGAAGATAGATGTTGGAAAGATGGTATTGGACGATGATCTAGTATTGATCTATGATGTAGAAAGTGGACGTCTTTTAGGAAGAAGTAGAATTTCAGGAATTGAAAATTTTCTTACTGATTTAAGAGGTTAGGTAATTAATCATCTAAAATTAAATATCCATCGTGTAATTTGTAGGTTGTATCAATTTTTACTTAGGCTTATTTTTTACTAAGGCTACGTTCCCACAAGCACTTTTATGTGGTCGCCATAAATGAAATAACAATACTGTGAACAGAACTGTGCGCTATTTCAATAGAGCTCAGGATCGTGTACAGTTGTCAAATCTAACATTTGACACTTGAGACTTCGATTAGCAGCTTTATTGTTCTATTTACAGTGCAGTTTTTTTTTTTGTCGCGACCACAAAATAACGCTCGTGGGAACGTGGGCTTAAGGCTAGAGCCTGTATACAGATCTATTTTATTAAGAGCCCTACTTATGGTCCAGCGTGCAAATTCAGCAGCCTGTCAATAATGTCAAATTGAAGCGAACTAGTAGGCAAAATTAAAACTGATTGTCACTGTTGACAGCCAATTGACACTATCGACAGGCTGCTGGATTTTCAGGATGAACCGTGAGTACGGCCTTATAGTGTGACTAGTGACGTAAAATTATTTAAATCGGACCAAAAATTACGAAGATCCAGTAATTTTTGTGCATTAGTACTGTGGGAATATGGTGACAAGCCCCAAAGGGAGATCTCCGACCGAGCGAGGTGCTATGCTCGGTCAGGCCGAAGCCCACTTGTATGTTTTTTTTTTTCGAAAGGGTCTATGCTAAGGGTCGGGTTAAGACCGCTGTAGCCAAATCGGACTATAACTAGCCTGGTGGCTAGTTTATTTGGTAAGAGTCGATGGAAGAATTTGACCCTCCCTAACATCACCCGGGTGATGTTCAGACCGGATATCGGGCCAGCTACGGATTGTTAGCTATTACTATGACAGGGGAGACGCGGGTCTCTCCTGCTAAGGGGTCCGACCCCTTCCTCACTCGCTGATGATTGAGGTTGCTCGCGCGCGGTAGCAGAAACTAGCGGCGTGCGAGTTATCGCGATAGAGCTCTCGTTTTGGTTGGTATCGGTACTGAGAAGTTTAAAGGTGAAATTATAGCTAATATTGGACACTTAGAGTATCATAGTAGCCCGGATATGTCGTTCGGTAAACTGTTTAAATTAATAAAACATAAATTTGATACTATTTTCACCCCTAAGACAGTGAGAACAAACAGTAAAAGTAAATTCAGCGAATGGGCAACAGCAGGTATTTTAAAAAGTAGATTAAAATTGTATGAACTTTATAATGAAAAAATAATGAATCAAAGTGAAGAATTTAAAAATTATGTAAGGTTATATTCAAAAACATTTAAGCAAGTTTGCTCTGCAGCAAAATCTCTTCACATTAGAAATAAAATTAAGAATTCGAAAAATAAGATTAAAACAACTTGGCAAATCATTGGAAATGAAACTGGAAGAGTCACCAGCCGCAACACATATTTTAAATTGAATATAGATAGTAAAATAATTAAATCCGACAGTGAAGTTGCAACTGCTTTTGAGAAATTCTTTGCTGACATTCCAGTTTCAACCACCAAAAATTTGTATGCCTCTCCTGCTGATGCTGAATTACTTCTTAAAGATAATGTAAAAGAGTGTGAAATCGAATTTAGATTTAAAGAAATAGGACCGCAAGATATTATTAAAAATTTTAATTTATTAAATATTAAGAATACTACAGATTTATGAGGTCTATCAATGAAAGTTATTAAATCTATAATCGATATTATCGCACCTTACTTAGCAACTATTTTTAATGATTGTATAAAAAGTGGCGTATTTCCTGATCTAATGAAACATAGTAAAGTTTTACCTTTGTTTAAGTCTGGTAGTAAGTCGGATCCATCTAACTTCCGACCTATATCTATTTTGCCAACATTAAGTAAAATATATGAAAAAATAATACTTACTCAGTTACTAGCTCACTTTAATATTAATAACATTTTACATAATAAACAATTTGGTTTTTCGAAGGGTCGCTCTACAACAGATGCTGGCGTTGATCTAATTAGTTATATTTTGATGCTTGGGAGAGGTCGCAGGATGCTCTAGGAGTTTTTTTCGATCTATCTAAGGCATTTGATTGCGTGCAACACACAACATTGATCAGGAAACTATGCCACTATGGAGTAAGGGGACCAGCACTCGTTCTCTTAAAATCTTATTTATCAAATAGGACTCAGAGGGTTGAGATAAATGGAAAAAGATCCACAGGTACCAAAATTGAGATGGGGGTCCCACAAGGATCCATTTTAGGACCCTTTCTTTTTCTGGTCTATATAAATGACCTACCATACCTTATTAATGGAAAAAACGGGATAGTCTTATTTGCCGATGACACGTCACTTACTTTTAATATTAATCGCCAAACCTCAGGCTATGACGAAGTAAATAATGCTCTCTCAAAAATAGAACACTGGTTTAGTGTTAATAATCTTTTGTTAAATAGCAAAAAAACTAAATGTATAAAGTTCACTTTGCCAAATGTAAGGCAAACTGAAACCAATGTTCTATTGAATGGAAAAGGTATGGAACTAGTAGATACAGCTGTCTTTCTAGGTATAACTTTAGACGCAAAACTACAGTGGGGCCCTCATATTGTTGGGTTGGCCGACAGACTCAGTTCAGCAGCATTTGCAATGAGTAAAATAAGACAATTTTCAGACGAAAACACAGCAAGACTTGTATATTTTAGTTACTTCCACAGTATAATGTCCTATGGCATTCTACTGTGGGGAAATGCTGCCGATATAAATACTATATTTGTGCTGCAGAAGCGAGCTGTTCGGGCAATCTACAAGCTGGCCCCCAACACTTCATTAAGAGAGAAGTTTAAAGAAACTGGAATCTTAACTGTAGCTTCTCAGTATGTTCTATCAAATGTATTATATGTTAAAAAAAATTTAAACCTATTCAAAAAGAAAAGTGACAACCACAATAGAAATACCCGAAATAAGTATAAGCTTGATGTACCTGTGACTAGACTTAGTAAAGTAAAGAACTCGTTTAAAGGCCAGTGTATACGCCTATACAATAAGATCCCAGAAAGCGTTCAAAATTTTTCAATCAATAAATTTAAAAAAGTAGTTAAAGAACGTTTGTGTGCTAAAGCCTATTATAAAGTTAATGATTTTTTGAATGATAGCACACCATGGGAATGAGGTGACCCCCTGCAAGGCTACTTCTAAATTACATATATCATTGTACTCTCGTTATGTAGTATTAGTCATAACATTGTTATATATGCCTTTTTTATATTTTAAAAGAACAATTTTCCATCTTTTTGATAAAAGATGGCCCCGCGCGAGTTTCTTACGCCGGTTCTTCTCGCCGGGCTAGTTTCCGAACCGGTGGTAGGCATCATGTAGATCGACGTTCAGAAAGTGTATGAAAATACCTATTTTGAATAAAAAATTTTGACTTTGACTTTGACTTTTGAGAGGGCCGTCCCTCTCCCCTTCCGCGTACGGTCGGGATGACTCGCGCGCGTAAGTCCTAATGTCGATGAGGTTCGCGGTATTGGTAGAGCTCTCTATATCAATATCGCGATCGCGGACACTATTTGGAAGTGTACCTACTCTACTAGGATGCGAACTCGAACTCGGGTTGGGTCCGGTTCCGTGTTAGGGTCGGTCTGTACGTCTGTACGTGTGTACGTGGGACCTTGGGGTAGACGCCGGCGTCGACCCCGGTGCGATATTAGCCTCGCGGGTGCGTGTGTTTTGTGTTTACGTAACTGTACACAGTACGTTACGTATTTTGTGATCGGGTCAACGGGATCGGCTAAGATATGCTTAGGCCGTTTATACGGGTGGCGGAAAGTCTGTGCGTCATGATCATAGTCCAGGGCCTTTTGGATAAGGGGGTTTGGGTGATTTTTGCCTTTATCAAAGAATCTCTCTACGAGTTCCTTGATATAGGCTTTGATAGTGACGAGCTCGCAGTCCCTATGCAAGTCGATGTTACGCATGTACCAGGGGGCGCCTGTTGCAATGCGTAGTAACCGGTTTTGGACTCTTTGCAAACGGTCCAGTTGAGACTCGCTTATCTGTGTGAAAGAGACGCACGCATAAGTGAGTATCGTTCTAATGCAAGTTTTATACAATGTAAGCTGGGACATTCTGCTTCGCGAATTAATTAGCGGATATAATTTGAAAAGTACGAATTTCGCTTTACGTAAAGAATTACTGATATGACTCGAAAACGTCATCGACTTGTTTAGTACTACGCCTAAATATTTGACCTGAGTAACCTCAGGGATTATGTTGCCGTGCAGGTTAATAGGGCTCATTAGTCTACGGGGGCAGTTACGCCTCACTGCCCTTTTACTGTTGAATTGGATGGCGTGTCTTTTGTCGGGATTAACTTCTATTCTCCATTTGGAGAACCAATTACCGAGAGCGGTAACTGACTCCTGGAGGGCTTTAGACGCGGTACAGGCTCGTGTGTGGGAATAATAAAGGGCTATGTCGTCCGCGAACATAGCTAATTGCACCTTAGCGTGTTTAGGGATGTCACTAGTATACAGGTTATATAGGGAGGGCGAGAGGATCGAGCCCTGCGGTACTCCCGCTTCCATATATCTTGGCGACGACAGTGCGCCTTCTACGTGGAAATGAAATTTACGATTTTTTAAAAGTTACTAATTAGTAAAACAAGATAATCGGGTATTTCCATTTGATAGAGTTTGTACATATAACAGTCCGTTATGCCAAATTTTATCAAAAGCTTTTGCAATGCCAAAGAATACGGCGCATGTCGTCTTCCTGTCGTTTTTGCTAGATATTATGTATTCCGTTAAGCGGTGTACTTGAGCGGGACAGCTGTGCATTTCGCGGAAGACAAACTGCTCGTCTGGAAGGAGTTTTTTATCTGTTATGACGTCATTGAGGCGCCTTTTAGTAACTCTTTCGTAGACTTTACCGAGGGAGCTAATGAGACTTATTGGACGGTGGCTACAAGGCACCCTCCGGGATCCCCGGTTTGTGGATACCTGTGACAATAGCTACTTTCCAAATGTCTGGAAATGAACATCCTACTAAGAGGGCGTTAAAGATCAGGTGGCCTCGAGAGTCGGCTGTCGACTTCGCTATTTACTAAGCTAAGGTGCACGGGATCAATCGGGAGAGTACTCAGCCGGCACTGTTGTTCGAAATTATCAGCTAGGCACTCGGCCTTGTCTATGTCTTCGAATGCAGGAGGACGGTTAGGTCTGTCTAACGGAGGCATATCGCTTTCCGTGTTGTTTTTGAGGGCCTACGCGAGTGGCCAGTACGCCACGTGAGACGGTTCTAAATCACTGAGAAGTCGATCCCAACTCTCGGCTTTGTGCTGTTTAATTTTAAATTTAACTTCCCTCTCGTAGTGACGGAGGGCTTTCCTCCACTCTCCAACGGCCCTTGGGGGTCGTTGGCACCTCCCTAGATGAGTTCTCTATGGTGGCTACCAGGTGATCGGTCAAGTGGGAGGCGGCCTATATGGCTGTCTCTTTACTATCTATAAAATCGAGGATTTTATCTAGGTGACTAGATTGGAGGACTTTGATGTTCTCCGCTAATGATTTATAATCTACTATCTTCCTAGTACTAGAATTATTGGGGTTGAGACTACCAAGTGTAATCGTAACCGGTCTGTGGTCCGAATTAAGCTCGTGGAGAGTCTCAATATAGATATTGAGAGAAACATTTTTAACTAAGGCTATGTCTATCGTACTAGGATCGCGTATGACACCGTTGATGTTTTCATTGGTGTCATAGCGAGTGGGGTCAGTGGGAGCTAATAGTGCAAAATTTAAAGTGTCGGTTAAACTACAAAGGATGGTGCCGTTTCTATTGTTATATACATTGCCCCACTCGGTGTGTTTTCAATTTAAGTCGCCGGCAATGATGACAGCGTTGCCTAAATAGAATAGCGCCTGTAGGTCGCTGGAATGTAGTTCTTTGTTGCACGCTAAGTACGCGCTTACTATAACAATGGGTCCGTGACTGGACATACTAATGTGGCAAACAGATGTCTCTAAAGTTAACAATGGCGGTGGGTCTAGGGGAATACAATGTAATGATTTTTTATAGTAGATAAGAGTACCTCCGAGTCGGGATCGAGTTCTATCGTTTCTGACTATTTTGTAGTTAACATTTTAGGGCTCCTCGTACTAGTTTTTTTTTTTTTTTAATTAAATAAGGAGGCAAACGAGCGAACGGGTTACCTGATGGTAAGCAACTACCGTCGCCCATGGACACTCGCAACATCAGAACAGCTGCAGGTGCGTTGCCAGCCTTTTAAGAGGGAATACGCTCTCTTCTTCAAGGTTTGCAGGTCGTATAGGTCCGGAAATACTGCTGGTGACAGTTCGTTCCAGAGTTTTACAGTGCGCGGCAGAAAGTTACGCGAAAAGCGCACGGTGGAAGACTGCCACTCATCAAGGTGATGAGGACGGTATGTTTTTCGCGTGGGACGATGGCGAAAAGTTGCAGGTGGTATGATTCCGAACAATTCCTCAGAGCACTCCCCGTGATTCAACCGATAGAGGATGCAGAGTGAAGCTACATCTCGGCGTAATTCCAAGGGGACCAAGCTGTTTGAAACACTATGGCAGTCAACAATTCGAGCGGCCCTTCGTTGGATACGATCCAGAGGGAGCAGTTGGAAATACCAACGCGCCTCTGCCCAGAGATGAGAACAATATTCCATATGAGGCCGAACCTGCGCCTTGTAGAGTTGTAGGCGTTGGTCCGGACTGAAGTACTGTCTTTCTCTGTTAAGAACACCAAGCTTCTTCGAGGCTAACTTGGCCTTACCCTCTAGATGATATCGGAACTGGACTTCGCTCGATATGTTGACGCCTACTTGGCGTCAACATATGCATATCCCCTCAATGCTAGGGGAGATGGTTAAAGATGTGCCCTCGAAACGAGGATATACGACCATTGGTGACTTTTTAGTGGTGAACGCGCAGACTTGTGTCTTGGCGGGGTTGAATTGGACTAAGTTACGTCTACCCCATTCAGAGACTTTCTCCAATGAATTCTCTATTTTAGACACAAATTCGTTTCGACTCTCAATGACATTTAGCCGAGAAATATTGAGGGAGCCGTTATATATCATATATTATCTGTGATAATCGTTGTCATCACATCTGTATAGTCTATGGTCATCATGCAGTAAATTGTATATTTGTAGGCGTAAAAGCTATCTAGTGGCCCAATAGATAGATTTATTTTTCATTGGAGTATAAATTTATTTTCTATTTATATAGTTCAACAGTTTAATACTAGTTTTATGAAAAAAAATGTTACTTGGGGTTTCGTACCCCTCTTCCTCTCTAGGTTCCTCTATACTATTTATATTTATACCAAGAAAAATAATTATTATGGTTGTTTTCGTAACGTGAAAGCGACATCTATCATTTATCTGGTAGCATATTGCGATTTTAAACAAACTAGTTATTTATTTTAGTATGTAATTGACATCACAACTAATAGATGTTGCTTTTCCGCAAACCGCCACTAGGGCAATTTATTGAAAAATAGTTTAGGTTATATTTAATCAATTATCTTTTATCTCCCGAGTTTGATGTATAATATTATTGCTTTTTTTGTTGCTATGTTCATATAGTACAACTTAAAATAAATTATTTTTGTGGCCACGTATTTTGATTACTAGGCAAAACATTTATGGCTACTTGCCGGTCTCCTTTCGTTACTCTATGTTATGAGCCCCATTATGAATTTATATACCTCCACATTGATGCATGAAGCTCAATCAAACCGTCGCAAAAACATTGTGACACAGTATCAACACCTCTATAAGAACATTGACATACATATCAACACACACTATGGACGCTTTTATAGACGGACAGTCAGACAGAAGTCCTTGAGTACTACGGAACTTTGAAAATGCAAATAGTTTGTGTGAATAAAAAATTTAATTATTCGTACATGACTTCAAGATGTCTGAAGTGAAAGTAAATTAGCCGAATTATCCGTTAATGTATTGCGTTTTGATGATGCTAAATATCCTTTTTGTTTTTGGCTGCGTATACTCAAAACAGACTTTACTGTAAAATTTTCGAAAATGAAGATAATTTGAAAAACATACAAGATGAAGAAGAAGAGTAGTAGCAGAAACTTTCCATATTTACAAAAATTCTGGAGGTTCCATTAAGAAGTACGAAAAGGTCGTAGACGGTATTTTAGGAGTCGAATATTTTGTTTTTGATTTAAGAGGTAAGGTTATTAATTATTTCAAATCCGTCAAGCGATTTAAGTTTTTGGCAGGAACAATACTACTGGTTTGGGCTTGTATACAAAACAATATATGGATGTGTAACATAACTTTCATTATTATCACACTAGCTTTTTCCCACGGCTCCGCCCGCGTAAATATAGTATCGGGATAAAGCCTAAATTACTACCATACTAAATTTCATCGAAATCCGTTCAGTAGTTTTTGCGCGAAAAAGTAACAAACATCCTTCCCTCCATTAATGATCCCAATAATTATTAATGGTAAATAATCCATGTATTGAACTTGAAAGGAAAACTATAATGGCTTGGATAAAAGCAGTTAAAGAGGCCTAACTTGTAAAATGCACTTACTTGGAAAATTTAGTTCAAAAATAATGAAATAATAAGTTGACTACTGTACTCTATTCTATGCGTGGCTCGACACGCACTTGGCCGGTTTTTCTTTCAGGTTAATTTGATGGTATGGTAATCAACTTTAACAATAATGTAAATACTATGTCGAACGGTCCATATACAGCCCCGTACGGGCAATTCGGAGCGCTGCATGGGCAATACGGAGCACCGCGCGGGCAATATGGAGTGCCGCAGGAGTCATATGCAGCACTGCCTGTAAGATAGCTGTGAAAATATCAAACCCACTATCACCACTAACAGCTCCTTTAACAGCAAATTCTATAGTTTTATATTTGAAGAAAATGTTTGGTTTATTTACCACTTCAGTCTACTTTTTAACCGTCTTGCAAACAATATATATATATATATATATATATATATATATATTGTGTATATACTTTCGAGTAACTAATTAAAGATTTTTACATTACATGTAAATTACCATATTTTGTTTGCAAGACGGTTAAAAAGTAGACTGAAGTGGTAAATTGCCCACGGCTTCACCTGCGTAAATACAGTATCCCACGGGAACACTGTACTTTTTCAGAATAAAAAGTATCCTGTTTTAATGCAGAGCTTAAACTACTACTACAACTTACCAAGTTTCATCGAAATCCGTTTAGTAGTTGATGCGTGAAACAGTAACAAACATCCATCTATCCTTACAATCTTTCACATTTATTATTTATAGTTGTAATATTATGTTTACGCCTCTCTTTCTCTCAGTTTCAGTTTCGGTTTCTCCTTACTAACTTATTGAGGCTAAAATTGAACTATAATAGAAATTCTATCAACCAATTCGATATTCTTTTTTTGAAGGCTTATAATCATAAGCCATCAATGTTGAATTACACCTCAAATATTACATTACACTCTACATATTTTACTGGGCGACTTTTTTATTCCGTTTGATTAAAACAGGGCCTTTAGTCAAGATGCATTCGATGATTTCGGCAGCGAAGTTCGATATCAATAATGTATGGGATTTGACATAAGTCATCGCTAAGTGATATGTTGGTTGCGATGCCTTATGTTAAATCCCATACATTTTGTTTTTGAACTTCGCCGTCGAAATTATCGAATGCATCTTGACTAAAGGCCTTGGTAATAATAGGAACTATATACCTTTAGTTTTTTCTGTTACTTTTTTTTAGTTTGTTAAAAATTTGTTGCACATGGTCACACTTATAACTTTAAATAATTATTTATTGATTTATACATTTTAAAAGTATTTCAGAAAAAATAAATGAAAATACCAGTTGGCCCCTACGACGTAGAGAGTTATTGATCGTACAACAGCACGCGGCGTCCCATGACTCACGTCGCTCGCGCAAATAGTGCGACATATACTATATATATATATAAAACTCTTCGTACACCTTAGGTTGCCCTCTGTGACTTTGCTTCTTTCCAAAACTTATGAACATTATGAATGAATGCCATGCCATGATTTTCATAATATGTTTAGAGGAATAGAACATAACATAAGGCATAATTAATTATATCCAAGGGATTCTGATTCCTAAGAAGACAAAACAATTAAAAAAATATATACTCTGCTGATCCAATTTATTCTAAACGTAAACAAATAGAACACATAATGCATCCAATAATACTGTTCTTGCTATTTTACTATTTTATTAACAACGTCATCTTCTACTCTTCTAAACTATCTTTTAAATAAAAACAATCGTGAAAGCTGCCACCTGAGGCAAGTTGGAGATCACAAATCATATGTGGAGGTTGCGTTATGAAGGAGCAACTTAGCACACAATGTACCTTGCGAAAATGAACAAAAACTGGTCCCATATCAGTAGTTATTGGTCCCGCACTAGCAGTTGTTGGTCGCGTAGTAGTTGTTGTTGGTCGCGTAGTAGTTGTTGGTGGTCCCGTAGTAGTTGTTGTTGGTCGCGTAGTAGTTGTTGTTGGTAGCATAGCATTTATTAATGTATATAATCTGCATCGTTTTCGACTTTTTGTTTCATGGTTGGACCTCCACAATTTTTAAAAACATATTTGGCTTCACATAATATTTCTTCTATAGTACGTTTGGCAATAATATAATTCATGTTTTCTGAATTATCTTCATTACATAACTTTTTAAGTGTACTTTGTGTACATTTTTTATGGCCAGTAACAAAGATCAGATTTATCATATTTAAAAAGCGCTGTAGTAACATTTCACCAAAAGTTTCTCATTGCTCAATAACTTCTATTTGCCTTTTAACAGCGTTATAAGGCATAAACTAGACAATAATTTACTTTTACTAATTAAAATTTTTGAAGTCTTGTACGTATAATTAAATTTTCACACACAATTAGAAAAGAGAATTGAAAAGTGAATTTAATTCCTTACTTTTTTATTCTTTGCTGAGATATTAGCAAAAACGCTAAAGGCAAAAATTAAAAGAGATCTTTCTTTACCCTTAGTTTTACAAAATTATTCTGCTAGATTGACGATAAACAGGGTTTTTTTGGAAATCTGGTAAGGAATGAGGTAGTGGCAAGTTTGGTAAAATGTAGCAAATAATAAATTTGGTTACTCTATGGTTACTCTAATGGCCCTAAATGAATTTATTTACCTGCGTAATTGATGCAAGCAGTTCAATCAAATCTTCGCAAAAATATTGTGACACAGTGTCAACACACACTGTAAGTACTGGACACTTTTACAGATGGAGAGACGGACAGACAGACAGTCCTTGAGTACTACGGAACATTAAAAATGCAAATAGTTCGAGTAAATTAAAAAATAATTATTCGTACATGTTTTCAAGATGTTTAATAAGCAAAAGTAAATTAATCGAATATTATTCTTTATCCGTTAAAAAGCCTTATAATGTAATACTATTTCAAGGCTAGCAGAAGTCATTACTTAAGAACTGTCAGAAACATGAAGATGTTACTGCATTGCGTTTTCATAATGCTAAATATCCTTTTTATTGTTGGCCATGTAGACTTAAAACGGAGTTTTCTTAAAAATTTGGGAAATGAAGATAGTTTGAAAAACATAAAAGATGTTAACGAGAGAAGATTTGTAGCAGAAATTTTTAAAATTTACAAAAATCGTTTAAAAAATGGTGGAGGTTCCAATAAAAAGAACGAAGTCAAATAGGTAGTAGATGGTATTGTATCTTTAATTAATGCGTTGAAAAGAAACGTTAAAGTGAATATAGCAGACAAAGGCGTTGAAACAAAAGATATAAAAAAAGACGTTGAAAAGATGATATCTAACAATGATGTAGTATTGATCTATGATGTAGAAAGTGGGCGTCTTTTAGGAAGAAGTAGAATTTCAGGAGTTGAAAATTTTCTTACTAATTTAACTGGTAAGGTTATTGATGATCTAAAATCCGTCAAGTCATTTAAGTTTTGGCCGTAGCAATTTTTATGCATACTACTGGCTAGGGCTTGTATACAAAACAATGGTACGAATGTGTCACGTAATTTCAATTATTATCACATAGATTTTATCTATAGCACCCATGTCCGTCTTCGGCTTATTTTTCAAACGTTTAGTGAGAGAAAAATGAAATTTTGCATTAAGCTGTGTATTTACCACGTCGACAAAGTGCTAAAATAAAATCACGATAAATATATTTTTTGGGGTACACGCAATGTGGAAATGATTTTTTTCTCGCGTCTACCCCATAGTGTGGGGTATTATTAGATTAAAATATCCCTATCCGAGATATTCAACCTTAAAGACCATTTTTCTGTTAAAAAAAAGCACGTCCTCCTCCCTAAAAGCTGACTGGCTCGAAAAATATGAAATATTAATAATGGTCGTCCGTATGATGGAACTTTAAAGGAAAACTACATAGGTCATCTGAGCTTCTAAACTTTAAAAATTGATTAGTGAGGAATAGTTTCAATCTAATTTGAGTAAATTATCAAAAAACATTGGTGAAGTTCAAAAATATTGAATTTTATCTGTGCGCTAATTAAAGGCCCTCCCTCTAAAAGCTAAACGGCTGGCTTGAAAAATCTAAAAAATTTCATGATTTAAATCATTTATTTGTTCGTTCAGGAGTTATAGAGGCCTAACTTGTAAAATGCGCTTATTTAGAAAACTTCGTACAAAATTAACGAAATAATAAGTTGACTACTTGCGTAGTACACTACGCAAGTCCACCACACGCACTTGGCCTATTTTTCTATCAGGTTATTTCAATGGTCATATCAACATTAACAAAAATATAAACACTATGCCGAACGGGCCATATAAAGCCCCGTACGGGCAATACAGAGCACCGTACGAGCAATACGGAGCGCCGTACGGGCAATACGGAGCGCCATACGGACAACGCGGAGCGCCGCATGGGCAATACGAAGCGCCGCCTGGCGCGGGTGGTTCGAAAAGTTCTCGGCCGCATGAGAAAGATGGCTGTAACAAATGTCAAACCCACTATCACCATCAATAGCTTCTATTTTAAAATTCTACAGTTCTAATATAAAAATCTTAATTTTTAATAAATGTTTTGTTATTTTTACGTCAGTCTACTTTTTAACCGACTTCCAAATAAAAGACGGCGGTTACATTCAGTTATTTTTTGCCGTAAATTAAAAAAATATGACATTTAATGGAAAAACTTTAATTGTACGAAATGAAAAGTATCTGCAAATTCCGCCTAAGGGACAAAAGTTTTTCTATGTTCTTGGGTCTTGGATGCGTATTGAATATATGTATAGTATAATAAAATCCTTAAGTATGTGTATAGTATAAAAGTATTAAATATATTTCCGTTGTCTTTTACCTTGATGGGATACAAGCTCTTCGGATACTTAGTACAGGACTAGTTTTACGTGGTGTGAAAGCGTCGATAGTTAATATTTTTATTCAAATTCTCGAAATAGTTCCCCTTTTAAATTATTTTCACCCTTTAATTGCTATTTTTGATTAAGAAATTGTAGACGCGTGAGTCGGTTTTTATCAATTAATTTCATATTATAAGAAAGGTAAATATAACAAGAAACGATTAAATTTCTCTAAACTATAGTAATATACCTAGTCGATATTATTTTTTTTGAAGGCGATTATGACTCCAACATAAAAATTTGAAATCCTTGAATTATACCTCAAATATAACATTACAGTCTACATTTTTACTGAGTGTTTTTTTATTTCCGTTTTATAAAAATCATGGTATAATAAGTACTACATGAAATAGAGTCGGAAATACGTTGATTTGTTAAAAAACAAAAATTTTCTTTTCAACCAAATTGTGGGATGAGTGGATGCCCCAAAGGGCGACCGAGCGAGGTGCTATGCTCGGTCAGGCCGAAGCCCACTTGTATGAATTTCAGATGTCGAATATATAGTGCCGATCATAGAAAACTTCGATAGCGCGATTCGGGATTGTGGCGCTAATTGGTCCGCCACATAACTCCCCCCCGAAGCCCGGGGGTCGATCTTGAGTCTTCTGCTTGAGTCGCCAGTGCCAGAGAGTCCCAGTGAGTCGGAACTGTGCTGCTGCTGCACGGGCTCCAGTGAGTCGGAGTGCTGCCGTGCGGGGCCGATGCTACGTGCTGACCAGGAGAGATGTGCTCTGCTTGCTGACCGGTCGTTGTAGTAAGAGTGCCCGTTGAAGCCGATGAGGGCTCGACCAGGCCGCGGTGCGTTGAGGCTGGTGGTCGAGGTACCCGATGAGGCTGAAGCTGGCTGGCGTGGTGCGGAGGGATGGGGGGTTATGTGATGATGTCCAGGAGGAGGCGTGTTATGTCGAGGGTCACCAATGAGGGAATATGGTGGCAAGCCCCAAAGGGAGATCTCCGACCGAGCGAGGTGCTATGCTCGGTCAGGCCGAAACCCACTTGTATGAATTTCAGATGTCGTATATATAGTGCCGATCATAGAAAACTTCGATATCGCGATTCGGGATTCTGGCGCTAATTGGTTCGCCACATCACTCCCCCCCGAAGACCGGAGGTCGATCTTGAGTCTTCTGCTTGAGTCGCCAGTGCCAGAGAGTCCCAGTGAGTCGGATCTGTGCTGCTGCTGCACGGGCTCCAGCGAGTCGGAGTGCTGCCGTGCGGGGCCGATGCTACGTGCTGACCAGGAGAGATGTGCTCTGCTTGCTGACCGGTCGTTGTAGTAAGAGTGCCCGTTGAAGCCGATAAGGGCTCGACCAGGCCGCGGTGCGTTGAGGCTGGTGGTCGAGGTACCCGATGAGGCTGAAGCTGGCTGGCGTGGTGCGGAGGGGTGGGGTGATGATGTCCAGGAGGAGGCGTGTTTTGTTGGGGGTAACCAATGTGGGAATATGGTGGCAAGCCCCAAAGGGAGATCTCCGACCGAGCGAGGTGCTATGCTCGGTCAGGCTGAAACCCACTTGTATGAATTTCAGATGTCGTATATATAGTGCCGATCATAGAAAACTTCGATAGCGCGATTTGGGATTGTGGCGCTAATTGGTCCGCCACATCACTCCCCCCCGAAGACCGGAGGTCGATCTTGAGTCTTCTGCTTGAGTCGCCAGTGCCAGAGAGTCCCAGTGAGTCGGATCTGTGCTGCTGCTGCACGGGCTCCAGTGAGTCGGAGTGCTGCCGTGCGGGGCCGATGCTACGTGCTGACCAGGAGAGATGTGCTCTGCTTGCTGACCGGTCGTTGTAGTAAGAGTGCCCGTTGAAGCCGATGAGGGCTCGACCAGGCCACGGTGCGTTGAGGCTGGTGGTCGAGGTACCCGATGAGGCTGAAGCTGGCTGGCGTGGTGCGGAGGGGTGGGGGGTGGGGTGATGATGTCCAGGAGGAGGCGTGTTCTGTCGTGGGTCACCAATGTGGGAATATGGTGGCAAGCCCCAAAGGGAGATCTCCGACCGAGCGAGGTGCTATGCTCGGTCAGGCCGAAACCCACTTGTATGAATTTCAGATGTCGTATATATAGTGCCGATCATATTAAACTTCGATAGCGCGATTCAGAATTGTGGCGCTAATTGGCCCGCCACAAAATTATTGCAACATCATAATTAAAACAACAAAATATTAGATGACATTGGCCATACACATTAAGTAACCAACGCGACGTACACCTCAAGTTGCCCTCTGTGAGTTTTGTTTTCTGATTTTTTTCTGATTTGTTGTTTGTTACCAAAACTTATGAACATCATGAATGAATAATGCCATTATGTCATGATTTTCATAAAATGCTTAGAGGAATAAAACAACTTGGCATAATTATTTATATCCAAGGGATTCTGATTCAAAAGAAGACAAAACAATTCAAAAAATATAATTCATATAATACTCTGCTGATCCAATTTATTCTAAACATAAATAAACAGAAGTATAGAACACATAATATACTATTCTTATTATTCCATTCCCGTCACATTTATTTACAACGTCATCTTCTACACTTCTAAACTATCTTCAAAATAGAAACAATCGTGAAAGCTGCCACCTGAGGCAGGTTGGAGATCACAAATCATCTGTGGAGTCTGCGTTTTGAAGGAGCAACTTACCACACAATGTACTTTGCGTAAATGAACAAGTACTGGTCCCATATCAGATGCCATTGGTCCCGCACTAGCAGTTGTTGGTCGCGTAGTAGTTGTTGTTGGTCGCGCAGTAGTTGTTGTTGGTCGCGTAGTAATTGTTGTTGGTCGCGAAGTAGTTGTTGTTTGTCGCTCAGCAGTATTTGTGTAATAGATTTTCCATGCATGGTTATACGTTGGGTAAGGGTAATATACATTATTGTTAACATTTATATTACCTTTGAAGCGGCCTAAAAGAAATAAGAATGTAAGAGACTGTGTGGAGGTCACACGTAGCTGAAGTGAAACCTTCAACTAACATTTTCATTTTACTATAATACAGCTTTTGCCCGCGGCTCCATTCGCGCAAATATAGTATCCTACAGGAGCACTGTACTTTATCGAGATAGAACGTAGCCTATTTGTTAATCCAGAGTTTAAACTCTACCATACCAACTTTTACGTAATCCGTGTAGTAGTTTTTGCACGACAAAGTAACAAAAATGTATCCATTAATCAAATCGTGGACAACATTAGTACTAAAAACGAAATATTTATAGGTGCGTTCAGTTTACATGTAAGATTTTTGGAGTTTACTCCTTAAGAATCGATTTTCATATAAGGCCCCCGGTATGAAAAAAATATGAGGAGAAAATATGAGGAGTAAAATCTACTGAACGAATGACCTCGTTACGTTTTTCGTGCGCAACCTATTCTGCGCACCTTTCACTTTTTTTCACATGGCGCGAATTTTTGAACTCAAATCGATAGCTAGTCGCTTTGCATTGCACACAAAATTTTACTTTTTAGAGTAAACTCCAGTTGTGCGTCGGAGCTGACACACATTTTTTTTTCATAGTTATGACAGAATAGCGTGTGTCGGGACAGCTAACCAATAATAATCAATAGAAATAGTAGCATTACCCTTTATATGATTAAGAAAATTCCTTATATTTGAATACGAGTACATTTTTTCAACAGAACGTTCAATTTCTGTATCGAAGATCATGTTTCCATCGTATTTATTCTTGTCTACTGTTTCAATATTTGGGTGCACTTCCTTGACTTTAACGTTTCTTTTAAAGGCATTTATTAATGATTCTTTACCATCTGCGTCATTTTCAACTTCGTATTTTGTGTTTGAACCTCTGCAGTTTTTAAAACCATTTTTGGCTTGACATAAATTTTCTTCTACAGCTCGTTTGGGTATTATATCTTTGATTTTTTCTAAATTACCTTCAGTACTTAAAGTTTTCAGTATACTTCGAGTAAGCTCATGGCCAGTAACAAAAAGCAGATTTAGCATTATTAAAATGCGCTGTAATAACATCACTAATAATTTCTCAATGCTCAATCATTTCTTTGGCTCATAACAGCGTTACAAGGTTTAAACTACACAATAAATTTACTTTAAGTAATTAAAATTATTGATGTCATGTACGAATAATTAAATTTTCACCCACACAATTAGAAATTAGAATCGGAAGGGGAAATTGATTTCTCACAATTCTTATTTTCTTTACCTAGATATTCACAAAGCAAGAATTAAAATAATATTTACCCTCAGTTTTAAGTAGGATTTACGAATATTAGTGGTAAGGAATAAAACAGAGACAAGTTTAATCAACTGAAAAGAAAAAAAACAAAAAAATAATAATATCAACACACATGTATAACAATGCATAATGTTAACACACATCTGTTCAATAAAGGAATCTGGATACTTTTGTTACTAAAAACAACATCGGGGGCAATGTAGTTTATAAAATACTTATAACGAACTACAAAATAAAACTAACCAAGAGCATGTCACGGCATGTCCAAGGAGAGTTCTGTACCTACGCGCGATAGGTTTTCTTTAGATTTCTTCAAAAGTTATTGCCGGATTTCACTTAAAATTTCTTTCCTTATCACTTTTTAGGATAACCTGTCAGCATGGAAACTTACAAGTTCCTATCTCTTATAGTATGGAAATGCCAGGGTAACTTATAAGCCACTTTGAAGGCTGATTACTTTTTATTCCGAATATAAAATATCTATTTGACGATATATTTCATCGCACCTTCACATGCAGGTATTGCGTACGTCGGTATACCTACCATTATTATAATATACCTTCATTATTATACCAGTCCTAAAAATAATATTATAATTTATTAAATTCATGATACCAAAACCGATATTTATATACAATCTATAACTATACCAACATTCATCATTCATCACTTTACCAACATATTTACAGAAGCTAGAAGGGCGAATAGACAGACAGAAAGACGAACGGAGCGAAACTATAGTCCTTGAGTACTATAGAACTATGTAAGTAATATGGAACCCTAAAAATGCGTGTCTATATAAATTTAAATATTCGTACATGACTTCTTCTTCTTCTTCAGTGAAGCTTCCGCCATATGACTTCAAGAGGTTTAATAAGCATAAGTAAATTAATTGAATAATATTCGATATCCGTTATAAAGGTTTATTGTAACTCTGTTATAAGGCAATTAGACGTCGTTAGTTGAGAACTGTCAGAAATATGAAGATGTTTTGCGTTTTGATAATGCTAAATATCCTTTTAATTTTGGCCCACGGAGACTTAAAACAGAGTTTACTAAAGAGTTTGGGAAATGAAGATAGTTCGAAAAACATAGTAGATGTTATCGAGAATAGAGTTGTAGCAGAAACTGAAAATTTACAAATATCGTTTTAAAAATGACGGAGGTTCCAATAAAAAGAACGAAGTAGAAAAGTCATAGATGGTATGTATATCTAATTAATACGTTGAAAAGATACGTTAAAGTGAAGATAGCAGACAAAGGCGTTGAAACAAAAGATATGAAAAAAAATGTTGGAAATGTGACATCCAACAATGGTGTAGTATTGATCTATGATGTAGATAGTGGGCGTCTTTTAGGAAGAATTAGAATATCAGGAGTCGAAAATATTCTTACTGTTTTAAGAGTTAAGGTTATTGATGATCTAAAATCCGTCAACCCATTTAAATTTTTGGCCGTAGCAACTATTATGTTTACTGGTCTACAAAACTATATACAAAACAATGGTGATGAAACTTTAATTATAACATTTATTACAAGGGGTTACTAAAAATTTTAAAATAACTTAACAACAACCAATTACCTTAAATTTTATGGAAATATCGCTATATCAAATATCATCTACTCCCATATAATATCATCCCATATCAATACTTTAAGCCATTTAAGTTGTTGGCAGTACAATTATTACGTATACTAATATTTTAACCGTGGTAATATTTGAAGATGTGAGACTGATCGATGTATGTAACATATTTTACATTTTTGATGTTTTACATTGAATGAAGATATCGTGTGCGTATAAGCTATAAAGCATAATATTCGACCTTAAAACTTTGGATAGTTAGCTTAGTTTAAGAAATAGAATGTGATGATGGAGTTATGTATGAAGACGAAAAGATAATCATATATACTTAGTCTGGACATAAATACTGTTACAATTAAAATAAACAAAATATTACATTTGAATTTGGAATCTGTCATTTTTATATGATTGTTTATTGAAATTTCTCATTTTGGCGTCAATACATTGTACAATATTTTGCGATATTAAAATGGAGTGGGGTGATAAAGTGAACCGAATCGCTGTGATTGCATTGCACAAAGTAGGTATGGAGCCAAATGCAATTGTTAAAACTCTCCAAACGCTTGGCATTAGTAAAATGTTTATGTACCGGGCTATTAATAGGTACAATGAGACCTCCTCTGTTTGTGACAGAAAAAGATCTGGCCGTCCACGTAGTGTTCGTACGAAAAAGGTGGTTAAAGCAGTAAGGGACAAAATTTGAAGAAATCCTGTCCGAAAGCAAAAGATTTTATCTCGGGTAATGAAGATAGCACCTAGAACCATGTCGCGTATTTTAAAAGATGACTTAGGACTTGCAGATTGCTTGCTGTCTATAAGAGACGTACCTACTGGTCATTTCTTAACTGAGAATAAAAAAAAAGTATAGGGTGGTAAAATCGAAACAACTACTGAAGCGTTACGCAAAGGGGTCACAGAAAAAATTTGTTTACGGATGAGACATTTTTAAAATTGAGCAACATTTTAACAAAAAAAAAGACCGTATTTATGATCAAATCTCTAAGGAAGCTTCTCAATTAGTCGACAGAGTGCAACGTGGGCACTATCCGACTTCAGTGATGGTTTGGTTGGGTATTAGCTATGAAGGAGTGACTGAGCCATACTTTTGTGAAAAAGGTAACAAAACATCGGCACAAGTGTATCAAGATACCATTCTTGAGAAGGTTTTGAAGCCCCTCAGCAACACCATGTTCAATAACCAAGAATGGTTCTTCCAGCAAGACTCGGCGCCTTGTCATAAAGCTCGTTCTACGCAGTCTTGGTTGGAAACGAACGTTTCGTTCTTCATCAGAACTGAAGACTGGCCGTCGTCTTGTCCCGATCTTAATCCGCTGGATTATGATTTATGGTCAGTTCTATAGAGTACGGCTTGCTCTAAACGCCATGATAATTTTGAGTCCCTAAAACAATCCGTACGATTGGCAGTGAAGAATTTTCCAATGGAAAGAGTGCGTACTTCTATTGATAACTGGCCTCAACGTTTAAACGTGTATTTCAGCCAATGGAGACCACTTCGAATAAGCTTTTTATATTTTTAAATTGTTTTATATTTATGTATTAAACTAACACTTTGTTAAAGTAATAAATGTTATTTGCAATAGAATTTATTTTCTTTGTTTCAGTATTTATGGCAAGACTAGGTATACATATGAATTATTTCATACTTTTTATTGTTTTTAAGAATGTTATTGCTTTTACTTTGGAAGTCGGTTTCTATATAATTATATATATTTATATATATTTTTATTTAATATTATTAAATAGTACGTGGGAAACCGAGCTTTGTCCGGAGTTTTAGTAGCACAATACAATATTTAAAAATATAAGAGAAAGGCAATAAAAAGAATCATAAATATATTTAACCTACCGGTTTTCGAACCCGAGACCCACACATGCTACCATCCAGCTGCAGCTACATTTTATCGCGGCGAAATGTACAGTTCCCGCGGGATTTCCTTTTGCGCGCAAAGTCGCAAGTCGCGAGCAACGTCTACTATGGTATAATCATGTGCTTTCAACGTAGATTTTAAGCACTTATGCACAAAACACCTCCATGAAGTTAGTTGGAGCAAGAGGTCCCACACTTACGATTTCTAAAATGAAATCTACTCAAAATGCCTAAAGTTGAATCGGCCGGTGCCGTGTCTCAGATTAGTTCATAGTTAGTGATCATATTTATTTTAAAAAAAATCCCTTTTCTCTTGGTCATTCATTGCATGAACTGCTGGACCAATTTTCATAAACCTTTTTGTGGTAATGTGTTGACAGAAAATGTTGCGGGGAAATTAAAAATGTGTAAGTAAACTTAACAAAACATACACACGAATTGATAACCTCGTCCTGTGTTAACGAAGTCGGTTGAAAACCTCATTCAAATAGGTTAAGCCGTCGACATCATTCGCGCAAAAACAAATATCGCTGGAACCGTACATTTTCCGCAATAAAAAGTAGCCTATGTGTTAATCCAGAGTCTAAACTACTAAAATACCAGATTTTATTAAAATCCGTTTAGTAGATTCTGAGATTAGCGCGTACAAATGTACAGACAAACAGAAAAACAGACAAAAATTCGAAAAATGATTGTTTTGGGTTCCATGTCGTTCATAAAGCCCCCCGTTAACAATTGTAATAGTTTTTCTTATATATCTTCCATGACAGACAACGACTAGTTACAAATTTATTATAATTATGTATAATCATAAACACGTAATAACATTACCTAATATGTTTTCGAGAAAATTTCCTATATGACTTCTTCCTATAGGACGTCTACTATCTTAAACTTTTTAGGACTCCAATCTGTTCTCTAACTTATTATTAGAATGAATACCAGGTTTCATTGTAATGGGACTACTGCTCGGATCTAAGCTGTACCTACTAAAATACTTCTTTCTGCCTTTGAAATACGGAACCCTTCGTGAGCGAGTCCGACTCGCACTTGGCCGGTTTTATTCTAACCCTGTGATTTGTGGCAGGCCTCAGGTGGTGTGCATGGACAGTTACTACTACGAGTCAATCTGCGGAGCCATGCGCATGTGCTGGGAACCCGAAATTAAACAATATTATAGTAAGTACATACAATGGATTGAATATTCTAAGTCGTTTAAAAAAACGAGTATGCGTTAGGCCACACGTCAGAAGTAAAACTCCTCTTTATATGCACTGGCTACGATAGGAAGGGAGAATGAAAATGTGCGCGCGCTCTGCTCTCTCTTGCTCCTACAGTGTGATACAGACAATAGAACTGTGTCTTACAACGAAACGTAACTGGTTGTGAGGGAAAGAGCAAAAGAAAATGTGCGCTCGCACTGCTCTCTCTTGTCCCTACAGTAATGTACGAAACGTAACTGTCTCTCTTTTCATCTTCACTAACGTATACCTCCCACTCAGTTCCGCGAGAACCGTACAATTTTGTCGCGATAAAAAGTAGCCTATATCCTACCTCGTAGTCTAATCTATATCTATGCAAAATTTCATCCAAATCACTCCAGTAGTTTCGGAGTATATTCGTTGCAAACAAACAAACGAATATTTCCTCTTTATAATATAAATATTGATATACCTTATATTATTTTTCTAGTGTATTTTAGGGCAATAATAAAGCTGACCTAACTTAGGTTTTCTTTTTCAGACAAAAATACCTTTGCAATTCGTGACTCGGTATGCACATAATACATGGACGATTTGTGGATTTTTTACATCCTAAGTTTTATTAAAATATACGAACAATGTGTATTGCGTTTGATTTAAACTTTTTTTACTCATACTAATAATATTATTATATTATAAACGTGAAGCAAAAAATTTAAGTACAGTTTTACGAGAATAGGCTAGCTGACTGTTTTTTTTATTGCATCAGTAACTGCTCACAAGAGACAGTATATCAAAAGTAAATATTTTCAAAGGTACAGATTACATTTAAAGGTACAGGTTCGATATATTGTTTACAAAATTTTGCAAGTCTCGTGAAAACGCTCCATACTAAAGTACTATATACACTCCAGTACTATATATACTCCATGTAGTCGTCACGCCTAGGTAAAAGTGTATGAAGTATACAGCCGCAGGAACATATTTGTAAATATCTCCGTGTAAATATCATATTATTACCAATTTCATATTTTCTTAAAAGTTGGTTCATCGAAAACCATTGACGCCAATTTTCTTTATCGTAGTTCAATCCTTGATCATTCAGTATCATATTATTATCATTAATTTCTTTTATCTTATCTATCCCCTGAGCATTTTGGTTTTCTTTCTTGTCTACATTAATGTTATTCTCCAATGCATGTATGAGTAATATTTATTATTTTTTATGTCATCTTCAAATTATTTTTTCTTATTAAGGTATGCAGCATTTTCAGCATTATCTAATGCAAGTTGCAACTTTTTTTCTGCAACTCTCTTGTCATTTATATCTCGCATGTTTTCTAAATTATTTTATTGTTCAACCAACTCTATAAGTGTAATCCGTTTTAAGCTAGCATCACCGTTCAAAACCATACCAACATTAACCAATATTAAAATGCAATCAATGATCTTTTTTTTTTTCAATTCAATTCATTTATTTTGCATATGCTTGTTATATATTATAGATCTAACATTGAGTTAAGTTGCAGCACATACAGGCAACTTGTGGCATGCGAAACTTACATAACAACATATTTTTTACACTCTTATATTGACTGTGATTTTAATTTGCTTTTAACTAACTCATAACATTCCATGAAATAGAATCAGATATCAATAATTGATCTTTGCTAATTTGCAAAAAAAATTATTAAAACCTTGTTCAAGTCTTAGCCGAATAATTAAATTTCACGTTTTTGCCTTTTTATGTTTTCATTCAAAAATGTTGTCTTTGTAGTATTGTAGTGTTGCGACTAATTTGTCAGTGGATACATAGACTATAGAATGACAAATTTTTGAGTAATCGTTGAACAAAAAAACCAAATGTTGATCTATAAGCACTTTTTTTTAAAGTCGGTGTGTTATTAAATTAATAATAAAATAAAATAGCATTATTTCAGTTGTAATAAAATAGTATTCAGCCAAATGTACATATTTCCGTTATAGTCCAAATTATCAATACCAAATTGCCTGAAAAAAAGACGAATGTAAACTTTTTAAATTTTTTATGTGATTTGAATGGATTGGAGCAAAGAACCGGAGTTCTAAAAATAAAAATAAAGAAACACTCACCGGATTCCTTGATTTCAGGGATTATTTTTGCGCTATTTCTTCATACTGTTGTATTTTCCTCTTGAGATCGATTGTCATTTTGAATTTTATATTCATTTATTTTTTTACTATTGGCTTTACCATAACCTAAAAAATGGATATTCTAAAATTCACTAAAGAAACGGCGTTTCAAAGATAAAATAATACAAATTAACTGAACTTACCGGATTTTCCTATATTTTCATGTTTATTCTTACGATTTTTCTTTATATATCGAGATTTATTTGACCCTGCAGATTGATTGTCACTTATCATTTTATGTTTATTTACTTCGTTTCTATAAGCTGCACCATTCCAATGTCCTAAAAGAAAAAAGAACGTTAAAAAAGTTTTGTTCTGTCCACGCGCGACTAGAGTAAAACCTTCTTTTAATACTCTTAATTTTCATATGATACAAAAATCATTCTCATTGATATCGAGATGTCGCCCACAGGAAGCTACATCGCTCCACATAAAGTACAGTAATTATATCGCGTATTGATCAGCTAAATGGGTTTTAAACAAATCAAGGATTAAAGGACTAAAAAAATAAAAAGTCAAATTTTTTGTTTTAAATCTGCATTTATGGATATATATATATATATATATATATATATATATATATATATATATATATATATATATATATATATATATATATATATATATATATATATATAAAATATATATATATAAAAATAAAGAAAATAATACAACCACATTTGTATTATTTTCTTTCGCACAAAAAATGGCATAAAAAATAAATATTCTCCTTTGTATAAAAATGTGACCACAGAAAAGATTTCTCTTCGGTTGACATTATTATCAAGTACACTGATACTAATTGACAGAGCGTTTATATTACTTTACCAAAATTCACCAAAGAGGATTAAACCGTTCCAAAGATTGTATTATTTAATTGTGAGTAACAGGAAGTTTACTGAACTTACCGGATTGTCCCTGATTTTTAGGTCTATGCTTGCGCTTTTTCTTAATACTTCCAGTTGCATTACCCCCTACAGATAGTACGTCTATAAAAACTTTTATTTCATTGTCTAGGTTACTACTAGTTGCAGGACTTTTCCAATAACCTAATAGAAAGAAGAATGTTAAATATTTTTGTATAGTGATAAAACAGGGTTCCAAAAATTGTAAGTTTACTAAGCTTACCGGATTGTTCTTCCTTTACTAAAATTCACCAAAGAGGATGAAACGGTTCCAAATATTGTATTATTTATGTGTGAATAACAGGAAGTTTACTGAACTTACCGGATTGCCCCTGATTTTTGGGTCTATACTTGCGTTTTTTCTTAATACCTCCAGTTGCATTACCCCCTACAGATAGATTGTCTATTAGAATTTTTAATTCATTTTCTTGGTTACTACTAATTGCAGGACTTTTCCAATAACCTTAAAGAAAGAAGAATGTTAAATATTTTTGTGCAGTGATGACGCATGGTTCCAAATATTGTAAGTTTACTAAGCTTACCGGATTGTTCTTCCTTTACTAAAATTCACTAAAGAGGATGAAACGGTTCCAAATATTGTATTTTTGTGTTATTTAAGTGTGAGTAACAGGAAGTTTACTGAACTTACCGGATTGCCCCTGATTTTTGGGTCTATACTTGCGCTTTTTCTTAATACCTCCAGTTGCATTACCCCCTACAGATAGATTGTCTATTAGAATTTTTAATTCATTTTCTAGGTTACTACTAGTTGCAGGACTTTTCCAATAACCTAAAAGAAAGAAGAATGTTAAATATTTTTGTGCAGTGATGACGCATGGTTCCAAATATTGTAAGTTTACTAAGCTTACCGGATTGTTCTTCCTTTACTAAAATTCACTAAAGAGGATGAAACGGTTCCAAATATTGTATTTTTGTGTTATTTAAGTGTGAGTAACAGGAAGTTTACTGAACTTACCGGATTGCCCCTGATTTTTGGGTCTATACTTGCGCTTTTTCTTAATACCTCCAGTTGCATTACCCCCTAAAGATCTATTGTCTTTTAGAGATTTCAATTCATTGTCTAGGTTACTACTAGTTGCAGGACTTTTCCAATAACCTAAAAGAAGGAAAACTTACCGGATTGTTCCTACTTTACCAATATTCACCAAAGAGGATTTAACAATTCCAAAGGTTACCGGATTGTTCTTCCTTTACTAAAATTCACTAAAGAGGATGAAACGGTTCCAAATATTGTATTTTTGTGTTATTTAATTGTGAGTAAAAGTAAGTTTACTGAACATACCGGATTGCCCCTGATTTTTGAGTCTATGCTTGCGCTTTTTGATCCTACTTGTTTGTCCTTCTACAGATCGATTTTCTTTTTGAATTTTATATTCATTTACTTTGCTACTGGTTGTGCCACTACAACAATCTCAAAGAAACAATAGACATTAAAATTTCTTGTACAGTTCACTCGCGACAGAAGCGACGCGCGACGTTACTAATATAACTATAATTAAATTCTTTGACAAAATTAAAAATAATTCTATTATTTTTGTATTTTTACGTAAAAGTATCCTCTCGGGCGCCCCCTAATGTTTATGTATATAGGTGTATATAGGTATATATAGGTCGTCAGGCGCCCCCCTTTAAATCTGACGTATGACCTAAGCCGGTCAGCGGTAAAATGCAGATTTCGACGAAAATTCGTATGAGTGCACTAGCTTATATTAGTATATTCAAAATCTACATAAAATTTGCTTTAATAAATATTTAATATATTCTAAAAAAATTAACAAGTGTAATTATTTCGAACGTCTAATCGCACAAGTTTGTAACATCACACCTTTGTTGTCGAAAAAAGCATTTAAAAAACTATTTAAGACGCTAGACACATTATAAATAGATTACGAGTACTTATATTAAAAACGAGTTATTTTGTAATTATAAATTAGACACAATATCCTCTGCTTAAGAAAATTGCAAAAAAAAATAATTTTGTGGTCTCCTATACTATATCCTATTATCTCCTATACTACCTTACCTAATATAGAGTTTCTTTTTAAAAAAAATATGTATATTAAGTGGCCCGATCATTTATAATCTTAGAATACAAAAAAAACGGTCAAAATACTCATTCACTCGGCACTCTTACATAACAGGCTGATAAAAGTTTAACAGTTTGATGTTTTTACATATGAGCTGTTTTGTCAAAAACTACACTTGGCAAGGCTTTTCTAGAGTTATTAAAAATTGTTTGAAAAATTGACAAAATTTCATAGTTATGTAAAAACTTACGAACAAAAAATCTTTGGAGTCGTCTTCGTCAAATTTTTTAAAATGTTTTTGTGAGACATAAAATTAACTTAATTGACTATTTTACATATAAATATTAGTCGTCTTTCGTCAATTTTTTAAAATGTTGTTATTAGGCATAAAAATTAACTTAATTGGGTATTTTACATAAAAATATTAGTACGTAAGATTATAGATTTGAAATAAAAAGTATATATTTTATTTATTTATAGTTATATCTATCAGACAGTTTTTATTTATTTATTTATTTACACTTAATGCACAAAAACAGGTACATAGGCGGACTTAATGCCATATGGCATTCTGTACCAGTCAACCTTTAGGCGTACAAAAGCAAAATTGTGCAGGTGCTAATAAAGGAAAAAAAAAGTCAATAATCAGCTTTAAATAAAATAATAAGATGTAGCTGAAACACATACATTAAGTAGTATAATATAAATACACAAAATATATGTATATAACTAACAAATATAAATAATATGCCATATAATATTAAAAATATTGCCTATAATAATACTGCATATAATAATATCATACTATATAATATATAAATAATAATAATTTCTAAACTAGGATTCTGCCAATTGTGTCGCATAAAACTCACGAACTTTGCAATTAAACGTGTCTCTGGTTTTAGACATCCTGATTTCTAGAGGAAGAGCATTCCAGAGAAGAATAGCCTGTATGTTGAAAGACGAGTGAACGATACCGGATCTATGGGAATGGCAAAAAAGAAATGCGTTGTTAGAGGATCGGAGGATCTTGTCGTGACTGCTGCAAAGATACTGGAATGATGCAGTTAGATATTTAAGAGTATTTGGATGATGTAACAGAGATTACAGCATACACAAGGCCCGTACAGAGCGGCGCTGTCGTATTGGTAACCAGTGCAGTTTACAGCGATAGGCGAAAACATGATCAAATTTTCGCAGATTAACAATAAATCTTAAACAAGAATTGAGAAGGCGATCAAGTTTATTAAGTTTGTCGGCATTGAGATCGAAATAGCACACATCACCATAGTCTATGATGGGAAAAATAAGTGACTGGACGAGCATTGTCTTGACTGGAAGAGGAATGAAAATTTTAATACAATAGTGGGACTGCAAGATGCCAGTGGCTTTACAAGAAACATTTGTAATATGAGTCTGCCAACTAAGAGTCCTTGACGCTTGGACTAAAAGGAATAACAGAGCCGTTATAGATAACGGGTGGAAGGGTTCCAAGGTCCACTTTGCTTAAGTATCTAGGACTACCCAATAAAATGGCCTGACTCTTAGCGGGATTCACGGTTAGTCCAAAGTTATTACACCAATCTTTAAAGGCATTAACATCTCGATTTTCAACTTCGATGGTAGTTGTCAGGTATTCTAGTTCTGCCTATCCATAGAGTTGTAGGTCATCAGCATACAGATGATACGCACTGCGAAGTATTCTAGTAACAAGATTTATGAAAATTGAGAAGAGAAGGGGAGAGAGAAACCGCCTTGGGGGACGCCAGAGTCAAGATATTGCCAATTGGAGGACGACTTATCTGTACGTACAGACTGCTGACGCCCCTTTAGATAGGAAGAAATCCAATTTAGTGCTTCAGCCGAGATTGAACGACATGAGAGTACTGCCAGTAGGATGTCATGATTGACATTATTAAATGCGTTCGAGAAATCTACCAACACTATGACTGTAATCTTAGAGTTCTCGAAGCCTGTTCTAATATCACCTGTCACTTTTAGCAGTGCTGAGGTTGTACTATGTCCAGGTCTGAAACCGGATTGAAGTAGAGAAAGTAAATCGTTTTGGTAGACAAATCTGGACAACTGCCTATGGACGCAGGCTTCAAGAACCTTCGATAGGTAGGGAATGATGGATATAGGGCGGAAATGTTTAGGATGACAGGGGTTGGTAATTTTCAGAAGCGGAAGTACAAAAGCGTTGCGCCACAAGGATGGGAATTCAGATGATTTGAAGGAAAAATTAATAATATGGGTGATAACAATCAAAACTTGGACTTGAATGGAAGTAATCATACGACGACTAATGTCATCACATCCCGTAGCTTTAGAAACAATAGACTTGATTGTCTTGTCGATTTCGTCCGAAACAACAGGAGAAAATTGAAGTGGCACTAATTGGGACGAGGTAAGCAGTTTAAGTACCTGATGGATTGTAATTTAGTATGACCATCTAGATTCTTGTGCTATCGTGGTAGAATAATGTAGATTAATATCGTCAGAACTAATAGTACTAGGCAATTCAAGATCATGTGACTTGCCTACACCAATGGTTTGAAGGAACTTCCAAATATTGGAAGGGGATGAAGAAGCTACAATTTCAAGAATATGGTGGCGTTTGGCATTACGTATCACCTAGTTGCAACAATTCCTAGCAATGTTAAATTCTTCCCAATTAGTCACGCATCGGTCTCTTTTAAATTTAATAAAGGTACGGTCCCTGCGCCTCATCGCCACCCGAATTTCTTCAGACAGCCAGGGTGCTGGTTGGTGTTATCATTTGATTTTCTTTATCGATGCGTGAGTATAACCTATTTATGGTCACATTAAAAATGTTGATTTTATCATTAACAGAGTAATGCACTAAGTAATGGTTCCCAATTATTGTTGCTGCGTCGTTTCTTAACCGATCCATATTAATCTTATTGAAACATCGCTTATATATCATTCTAGGACAAGGTTTAGGGGGTTTTAAGATATAGGAAATGAATATGAGGTCGTGATGAGAAAAGCCAGGAGCAGGGAGTTGACGCTGGGATTGGACCAGAGAGGGATTAGAGGTAAGTATTAAATCAAGCCAGGTATCATCGTTGATGTTATGGTGTGAAGCAGAAATCGATAAAAGATGAAGACAAGCTGATTCAATTACTATGTGGGAGAGTTTTAGTGATCGAGAGGAAGACGGGTCTAAAAGATCTGTATTGAAGTCACCCATTATGACGTGGTGTGCATACTCCGAATCCAACGCCTACAAAACAGACTCTAGCTCAGAAAAGTAATCGACAGAAGGAGGGCAGTAGATTACTCCAAGGGCTGATTTAGTACCTTTGATACAGATCTCAAGAAAAAGGTATTCTGCAGCAGCAGAACCATCGGAGGAGGAGGAGGAGGAGGAGGCTATTATTTTATAGAGAAAATCGCTACGGAGATAGATGGCTACTCCACCACCACGCCGATCGATCCGATTATTGCGGATAAGAACTTAGCCGGGCAAAGCATAAGATGTGGAGAGAAGATGAGATTTGAACCAACTCTCAGATATCAGGATGGCATGTACGTTTTTACCAGTGAACGCTTCGATCAAATCACTAAAGTGACTTGGAACACTTTGCGCATTAATGTGACAATAATTATAACATGATTATTTAGGAAACTAAAGTTATGAGATAATGTTTCACCTAACGTATAAGAATTAGTGTCATCAGTGGATGAAATACTTGAATTATTGGCAGAATAAAATGACTCGGTATCCGACATAGATACCTACAATTCAATTAAATAATATAAATAAGATAATAAAATACAATATATATATATATATATATATATATATATATATATATATATATATATATATATATATATATATTTATTCTTTATGTACACAAATTTTACAATGTAACTAAGACAACACAGTGATGAAAGTACATAGGTGTGCTTATCTCTATAATTGATAGAGATCAATTATAGAGATAAGCATATATATATATAGGTATCTATGTCGGATACCGAGTCATTTTATTCTGCCATTGTATTAGGTAGACCTACGACAGGACATCATAAAAGATATAAACGGACACAGATAGTACACAAGAGAATAAAGGAAACAACGAAGAACAATACATCGAGTAGTTATATAAGTAATAATAATAATTAATGATAATACATAAAAACTTATATTTTACATTAAAAATACATAAAAATATAAATACATACCTAAACATACATACATAAACCTACATATACTAATAATTATATATTAATATTCATAGATATGACATAATATAGTGTCTTCATCCTTGTTTTGAACGTGCCCACTGTTGGGCTCTGCTGCACGTCTTCAGGCAGAGCATTCCACAGCTGGGCTGCTCTAACGGTGTAAGAGTTACCGTAAAAAATGGTGTTATACCACGGAATATCTAGCACCTTCCTTGGATTGCATGTGCGGGTAGGCCTTTCACTCGGAGCCGTATAAGTAAAACGGTCATATATTATATTTATATTAAATAATACTCCTACGTTATGCAGGATTTACTTTAAATAAAGCGTAAAAAAATATGCAATATAACAGTAAAAGTTAACAAAGCAATGTTAAGAATAACATGATAAAAAATTACATTTACATATTACAAAAAAAATTCGATATCACACAAGAAAGAACAGTCTTAAAATTATCAGTAGTTATCCGAACACACACTGTTGTAAAGTGTCAAAGCGAAATTTGACATGATAAGTGACAACTTGACATTTATCAATTTTCATTCAAATTATGCAATTTTACCAAAACAAATTAGGTTTTATTAATAATTATTCATTACCGACAAAAAGTACCCTTTAACAACATAAAACAAAAGAAAATAAACTAAGGATAATGCACAACTACAGAGGACAACGGAACAGTGCATGTGAGATAACAACAAGTAGACACAGTGAAAATGAAAAAAAAAACTAGAGACAGAATAAACGAGGAGCAATTTACATACAATAGTGGCTAATCATTAGTTGTAAAGGGTTTTCCTAGGGTATTTCGATATGAGGGGCTGCAGCTCTTCTATGCACAGCATCTTATGACGCTTCCCATAAGAAGTCTTGATGACAACTATACCTTCTACTACTACTATGTCCAGCATACTCTTAAACCAAAATGCAGCCTCGTCTTGCCAAACACTGCCTGCAGCGCCTTTGTTAAGAACTCCCTAACTGAAGTGAAAGTGCCTTTCAGCTTTGTTTTGGCTCTCCAAACTGCAGAGTTATTGTCAAAGGAAGCAAACTTGACAAGTATGGGCCGTGTTTTATTAGGCTCATTACTAACTAGGCGATGACAAGCCTTGAATGAATTAGCTGAAATGTCCTGTAGGCCCAGTTTACTGTGGATGATATTAAGTAAAATGGTTGTACAATTTTCGCCATCATGTTCAGGAACTCCAGAGAAAATAAGGGTCTTCCTGCGTGACCTGCATCAACAGCCCTAGAGCATTCAGATATCTCCTTGCGGAGAAAACTGAGCATAGAGTAGGTTAACTCCCGAAATGTACGAAACTCTTCTGCCACCTTAGAGACAGTGTCCTTGGCTGAACCACTCTGTAGCTGGGCCTGAAGCTCATCCATCTTCTTCTTCAACACAAGTTCCTCGAGACTTAGTTGTGCCTTTGTAATTTCAGTTAATTGTGACACTATAAATTGAAGAAGAAGAAAAAAAATAGATTTATTTGAATGCAAGATGAATCAGCTGGCAGGTGGTGTCTTGAATAAGTAATAGTGCTTCACATGGGGTTCCACAAACGTTTGTTGATCGCAAAACCGTATGTATTTAACTCAATAATACTATAATATTTCCAATATTTTTTGCTGAGCTATTTAAATAATATAATTAGTTCCCAGGAGCATTAGTATACTTTTTTGCACCTACCCGAAAATGTAGGTAATGTAAATGTAATGTAAAAAAATGTAAATTTAAAATGTAGGTGTACCCGAAATAGTTTTTATGTTTTAGTATGTTTTTATACGAAAATAAAAAAGTGGGTTATATGTAGAAAATAAAACCGACTTTTAGGCGACTCCACAGTTCTATGTTCATTAGTAATTTAAATTTTCGCCGCCATTTTGTTTTAAAAATGCCTGTCATCCCGGCACCGTACAACGGTAAATAGCAAACATCGTGTTATTATTTTTTATTTAATGATTTATTTATGTGTTATAAATAAATAACCAGTTATTTTATTATAGTAAAACAATCGTTAATAATATTTGCTAATAATAGAAGTTAAATATATTACCAGAAATATTCATAGCTTATTAAAATACAAACTGTTTTTGTAACGGTATTTGAGTTGGTATATGAACGCAACTAAATTATTATAAAATACAAGTTCATAATAGCAAAACTTTGACGAAAATTGATATTACCTTTATTTTAGATAAAATTAGCTACTTACCAAAAACATTCTTAACAAAATTGCACTTCACAACACACTGTAATCCAGTCGCGAAGTATACTAAACAATGAAAGCAATTTGACACCTTAAGTTGTTTTCAATTGGCTATAGCTTTTGGTATTTGTTAGGATTATTAATGTATGTATATTAGATTTGTCATCCTTTTCATTAGATTCAATATTATATACATTAAAAAGAGATAAACATATATTTTTTGCACGTAATTTAATTGTTTTTTGGTACTATTACTCAACTGCCTATTAATAAAAATCAACTGCCTGACTATTAATCAACCGTACGGGGGTAAAGCATATAACCGTACAACGGTGATAGGAATACTAATACGATATTTATTTCATTTGTAGGAATAATGGTAGTAGCCCCAACTGGTGATCTCCGACCAAGCGAAATGAGCTTCGACCTCGGTCAGGGATAGTGGTTACTATAGCGGTTTTCAGATGTTATATACTTAGTCTGGCCATAAATACTGTTACAATTAAAAATAAATAAAATATTACATTTGAATTAGGAATCTGTCAATTTTATCTATATGATTGTTCATTGAAATTTCTCATTTTAGCGCGAATACATTGTACAATATTTTGCGATATTAAAATGGATGGGGGTGATAAAGACAACCGAATCGCTGTGATTGCATTACACAAGTAGGTATGGAGCCAAATGCAATTTTTAAAACTCTCTATACGCTTGGTATTAGTAAAATGTCTGTGTATCCGGCTATTAATAGGTACAATGAGACCTCCTCTGTCTCTGCCTCTGAAAAAAATCTGGCCGTCCACGTAGTGTTCGTACGAAAAAGGTGGTCAATGCAGTAAGTGAAAGAATTCGAAGAAATCCTGTCCGAAAGCCAAAGATTTTATCTCGGGAGATGAAGAAAGCACCTAGAACCATGTCGCGTATTTTGAAAGATGACTTAGGACTTGCAGCATATAAGAGACGTACTGGTTATTTCTTAACTGATAATTTAAAAAAGAATAGGGTCGTAAAATCGAAACAACTACTGAAGCGCTACGCAAAGGGGTCACAGAAAAATTTTGTTTACGGAAGCGATTTTTTTTACAATTGAGCAACATTTTAACAAACAAAATGACCGTATTTATGCTTAAAGCTCTAAGGAAGCTTCCTAATTAGTTGACAGTGCAACGTGGGCACTATCCGAATTCAGTGATGGTTTGGTGGGGTATTAGCTATGAAGGAGTGACGAAACCATACTTTTGTGAAAAAGGTATCAAAACATCCGCTCAAGTGTATCAAGATACCATTCTTGAGAAGGTTGTGAAGCCCCTTAACAACACCATGTTCAATAACCAAGAATAGTCCTTCCAGCAAGACTCGGCGCCGGGTCATATAGCTCAGTCTACGCAGTCCTGGTTGGAAACGAATGTTTCGGACGTTTCAATAGAGCTGAAGACTGGCTGTCGTCTAGTCCCGATCTTAATCCGTTAGATTTTGATTTATGATCAGTTTTAGAGAGTACGGCTTGCTCTAAAGGCCATGATAATTTGGACTATCCCAAGATATATCCTTAAAACTGGATTTGATTCTGGACAGAAAAAAAATTGGATCCCTAAAACAATCTGTACGATTGGCAGTGAAGAATTTTCCCATGGAAAGAGTGCGTGCTTCTATTGATAACTGGCCTCAACGTTTAAAGGACTGTATTGCAGCCAATGGAGACCACTTCGAAAAAGCTTTTTATATTTTTAATTGTTTTATATTTATGTATTAAACTAGCACACTGTAAAAGTAATAAATGTTATTTGCAATAGACAAGTTTTTTTTTTTGTTTCAGTATTTATGGCAAGCATAGATATATAGCGCCGATTTTAAAAAACTTCGATGGCGTGATTCAGGATTGTAGCACTAATTGGTCCGCCATATCGCGTCTTACGCTTGTGTCGCCAGGTGTCATTGGAGAGTCGCAGTGAGTCGGAACTGGGCCGATGCTTGGTGCTGACCAGGAGAGATGCTTCGTGCTCTGCTTGCTAACCGATCGTTATAGCTATGTGTGCTGACCAGGAGAGGTGCTTCGTGCTCTGCTTGCTGACCGATCGTTATAGCTACGTGTGCTGACCAGGAGAGGTGCTTCGTGCTCTGCTTGCTGACGGATCGTTATAGCTACATATGCCACCAGGAGAGGTGCTTCGTGCTCTGCTTGCTAACCGATCGTCATAGCTACGTGTGCTGACCAGGAGAGGTGCTTCGTGCTCTGCTTGCTAACCGATCGTTATAGCTACGTGTGCTGACCAGGAGAGGTGCTTCGTGCTCTGCTTGCTAACCGATCGTTATAGTTACGTGTGCTGACCAGGAGAGATGCTCGTTGACCGGTCCATGTCCGTTGAAGCCGATGAGGCTGGTGGTAGAGGTACCCAATGAGGCTGAAGCTGGCTAGCGTGGTGCGAAATGGTGGGCGGTCAGGATAGTCAGGCCGAAGCCCACAGTAGTGGTTTTCAGATGTTGTATATATAGCGCCGATCTTAGAAAACTTCGATAGCCCGATTCAGGATTGTGGCGCATTAGTGCCAATATTTGATTAGTTTAATTCAGTATTTAATAAGTTTAATTACTCCGCCACAAATTCTAATCAAACATCTAAAAATATACTTAATCTTTTTAGCTTTATTCTCAATTCCACTTTTCTTTTTTTGACGTCTTATAAATCGATGAAAGCTGCACGCATGACAAATTATCACGTTCCGCCTGACTCACGTTCCGTCTGAGTCGAGCGTGCAAGCGAGAGCGCGGAACAAGCGATAGAGAGGCCCGATCGGTCTAAGCGATCGACTTGTGATGACGTTATCATCTCCTCATGATCATCTCCATCAATATAAAAATTATCGTCCGTAAACCGACTTAACAGACAATCATTTTTTATTTGTTATGGTACTCACTGAAAATCAGCGTTGAAATTTCGCAACAATATGCTGAGTGAGCACCAATTTGGTAAAATAGAAACTAGTTTTGTTGTAATGTTGTAATATTTTTGTTTGTTGTGTTTACTTTTTACAAAAAAAATATTTCTATTCTATTCTAAAATATATTTCTAGAGTGAGTAAGAACTGAGATCATTGTAAGAGAAGAAATGTCAATATTTATTTTCTGCAATGACAATAATTTGTTATTTTCTTGCAATAGAATGTTAATTAAACTTACGAGGGATCCAGTTCCAGTTTCCAATGCTCGGTCTAGTATAATGTTCCGGTTCGTAATGTCTCCACTTTTACCATTCACATTGGTATTAATATTAATATTTCCAGTTACTTCTCCATTTTCATTTACAATTTTGTATTGACCTTCAACAAAGAATAATATAATAGCCTTAGCCTTGATCGAAGGGTAATGATTTTGGCAGTCCATGTATGTATGTACCAGCGTAGCACCTAACCTACTGGTAAAATTTTAAGAAATTAGGAGTCACTAAATTCGTTATAATAGCCCAAGTTACATAGGCGTATAATTAACGTGGTCAGGCTTAAGTTTACAAAAAAAATAGCTAACACTATTTGTACGGTGTCAAGTAAAAAAATATTTAATGATTTTTTATTATACACCTTAAAATAGGCTACCATTCTTTCAATTAATTTATCTAAGGATATAAAATAACTATACAAATAAATAAAATTTAAGTGTCTGTTTGTAATTTTAATTCAACGGCTTTTCACTTAGTGCATATGAAAATATATACAGTACTTACAATAAAAAAAACAATGTTTAAATTTTTGTCTGTCCGTCTGTCTGTCTGTCTGTTTGTTTCGGCTAATCTTTGAAAGGGCAGAACCGATTTTCACGAGAGTTTCACAGACTGATAGCTGAAGTTATAAGGTATTATATACATACAGGCTTTATTTAAGGGTACCGTTTAAAAAGTAGGGTTCCGTTTCCGTTAGTTCTACGCATACGAAGCTCCGGCACCAGCTAGTATATTATACAATAATATATATAATATATATAATAATAATAATATTATATCTAGCAATATCCCCCGCAAAAATACCCACAACCTGCAAGCAAGCATGTTAAGTACACGCATAAGCATGCTTAAAGCATGCGTACACTCAGATACAAGATCTTGCAAACACCATCACCACACAAGCAACAATGTCAGCAAGATCGTGCAATGCCCCATAACACCATGCAGTTTCGCTTCTAACCCGGAGCATCCTCAGGAAGTGGAAATGCGAACAAAGTTCGTTGAAGTTCCGTTCTATAAACTATTTAAAACTTACGAGGTGTCCAGGTGTTCCATTTTCCAGTGTTCGGTCTAGTATTATATTCGGGTTCATAATTGTTCCACATACGACCATTCACATTAATATCTATATTTCCTGCTACATCTCCATTTTCATTTACAATTTCAAATTGATCTAAAACAATTTACATTGTTGGTTGGTGAGACCAATTAAAAAGTCTAAGGGTCAACTTCACTAACGTATTGGAACGTCATTTAACGCTATGCTTCTCTGCCTATCTGCCTATCCCCATTTTAACATTGAATGAGAGAGAGAGAGAAAACACAAGCTTAGCAATAAGCGCGTTTAAAGAAATTTGGTGAAAACGGGGCTTAAGCCCACTTTTGCAGATCTGGGTTTAAGGTAAACCTGGGTTATATATCATGTTATCTCTCTCGTTCTTCGTATTTATGAAAGGGAAGACATGACAATTTAGCCTCGGGCTTACCTCCCTTGCCTGACAGTTAGGTCCTTAACAAACTTGAAAACATGATTGTTTTAGTTATCCAATGCGAGCATTGAACGAGAGAGTTCTAAATTACTAGACCACAGAGACGCGACGTCTTAATCGATGCGTCAGAAGTAAAACACAGGTTTCATTTCTATGGCTTGTGGACTGCACACACCTCAACCCAGTGAACCGATTGCGCTATGCCACGCAGAATACAGTGTGTGCTTGTCTGCAAAATATTTATTAATTCAAAATTTACTTAAAAGATTAAAGAATTCTCCATTTATGTTTTCATTTATTTCTCATTACTTATTAAGTTAGTGATTAAGTTTTTGTTTATTTGTAATTATAAAATATTATAAATTCATATCAACATAATTAATCTTCCTGAAATTATGTTAGTATTTATGAAATATGCTAGCTGTATTACACCTATAATTAAGGCAGCATTTAGGTATAAATAACATGAAGGTGCAATTTTAGCTTATAACAATGTTTGTGCCTTGTTGGGTTATCTATTAAATGAATAATATATCGATATAAAAATATCTATTATAATATAAATATCTATTAAAATATAAATTTAAAACCCACCAGAGTGCTCCCAAGCTTCAGGATCAGATCAGAATTGCTCCCCTTTTGATCATTCACATTATTAATGACATCTTCATTTTTATTCCCTGTTACATTTACAATTTTGAATACGTTTACTTTGTTACTACAAGCACCATTCAAAATACGTAAAAGACATAAGGGTATAAAATGTCTTTGTGTAGCCCACACAGGAGTAAAACGAAGATTAAAATCTTATAGAATCTTTGGAACACCCTTTCATGTTCCTTAGTGAATTCATCTTTGCGAAAATTTATAATATTTATCGGACAAACGCACACGTCATAATACATTCATTCTGCGTAGCATAGCGCAATCGGTTCAGTGAATCGAGATATGTGCAGCCCACACGCGATAGATATAAAACCTTAGTTTTTACTTCTATTGCATTTGCACACACCTCAACGTACACGCAGAAAACAGTAATTACGACGTGTGACTTTGTCCACCAAAATGTATGGTATTTTTTAAATTTGATAAAAAGATGAAAAGGTATCTCATGATTTGTATTTTTTATCGTAAAAATAACAATAATAATATCTATGGCCGGCCACACCACGTCAATCTGGTCTCGTTGTAGAACTTGTGTCACTGGTACTAGACAATTGAGTAATTTATTGTATTATACACATATATAATACACTCCCATGACCCAGGCACATAGAAAATTTTTTTGTTCCATTGGCAGGATTCGAGCCCACCGACCGTATTTTTTTGTGTGAAAAATACAGGTTAAAATAAAAACTTACCGGATTGCTCCCAAAGTTCAGGATCATGATTGTTATTTATATTAACTCCATTTTCATTTCCTGTTACATATTTAAATTTGAATAGATTAACTTTATTCCTACTAGCTACACAGGAAGAATATAAATTTGAAAATAGTGTAGTACTAGTAGTACAGCTAAGCCTACAGAACCGATGACGTGGACGTATGAGCATACAAACCCATGTTTGTATTTTTAAAATTCAATGAAGATAATGAAACAGTATTCCAAATATTATATTTTTATTGTAAAAAAATGTAACTAAACGTACCCAATTGCTCCGTAAGTTCAGGATCAGAATCGACCTCGTTCTTATCATTTACATTGTAAATTACTAAGGCGGGTCAATAAGTCCGTAACTTTTTGAATTTCTAACCTCCTTACTGAAAAAGCAACACTACTCCTGTCAACAGGCATCTGTCAGTTGACTCCTATCAAAATTTGAACTTCCTGCGTCAGTTAGTTTGTGTTTTACAGCTATCTTTATCAGACTATCCAGTAACTTAAGGAAACAATGGAATAAAAGGAATAAAAAACCATTACCGAGACCAAGGCTAAGCTTGATAAATACTATGGGGACTCTGCACCATCGATTTCAATGGTAAAAAAGTGGTTTACTGAATTTCATTGTGGCCGTACAAGCACTGAAGATGCCGAACGTCCTGGACGCCCAGTTGAGGTCTCTACACCCGAAATAATCGAAAAAATTCACGATATGGTGTTGGCCGACCGAAGATTGAATGTGCATGTGTGTGCATGGCAAAAATCCATGAATTGGGCTATAAATTGCTCCCACATCCACCCTATTCTCAAGATTTGGCTCCGAGTGACTACTTCTTGTTCCCAAACCTGAAAAAATGGCTCGGTGGAAAAAGATTTGACTCCAATGATGAAGTCATCTCGCAAACAAAGGCCTATTTTGAGGACCTCGACAAATCATATTTTTTGGAAGGGATAAAAAAATTGGAGAAGCGTTGTACAAAGTGTATAGAGCTCAAGGGGGACTACGTTAAAAAATAAAATGATTTATTTATCAAAAAATCTGTGTTTTATTCCAAAAGTCACGGACTTATTGACCCGCCCTCGTATATCTCCATTTTCTTCCCCTGTAGCATTTGTAATTTTGAATTCATTTACATTGTTGCTACTAGCTGCACCATTCAAAATACCTAAAAGAAATAAGAATATAAAATGTTCCTATAGCATATGGACTGCACACAGCACAACCCACTGAATCGAATGCGCTATGCCTCACAGAGTACAATATTGTGGCGTGTGTGTTTGTCCACCAAATATGGTTTATTTCAAAATTCTCTAAAGAAGACGAAAAGGTCTTCCAAATATCGTATTTTATAGAAAAATGCAACTAAACTTACCTGATTGCTCCCAATGTTGAGGATCAGAATTGCTCTACTTTTTATCATTAACATTTTTATTTCCTTTTGCATGAACAATTTTGAATCTTTTTACTTCGTTACTACTAGCTACAACATTAAAATATCTCAAAGAATGAATAATATAAATAATTTTCTTAGTGTAGACCACACGCAATAGAAGTAAAAACTAAGGTTTCTTTCTATCGCGTGTGGACTGCACCTATGTGCCGTTGAGTTGAGCTATCTCAACCCACTGAACTGATTGCGCTATGCCACACAGACTGCATGTATTATGATGTGTGTGTTTGTCTGTTAAATATTATGCATTTTTTAAAGTGGAATTCAATAAAGAAGATGAGAGGGTGTTCCAAAGATTCTTTTGCTTTATTTTTTTGTAAAAGAAAAATAGCTAAGCTTACCGGTCTGTCCCAAATTCTGAAGTTTATTTGTATGCTTTTTCTTCATACCTCCAGACAAATTTACTGATACATCTTGATTTTCATATTGAATATTAATTTTTTTTTTTTGTTACCATTAGCTGGATTATTAAAAAAATCTAAAAGAAAGAATGTCGTAATCATTATGACCAGAAAAAAAGGACTACCATAGTATAAACTATAAACAATAAGTCCTAAAATTATTACTTTAATCGTAAGAAAAATATCGTAACAATTTGTCGCACCTTGTTATTATTTTTATTTCATTATGATCATGATAACATAGTTATTATCAACAACAATAATAATAATAATAATAATAATAATAATAATAATAATAATAATATCTTTTAAACCTGTAATAAAATTAAGAACAGGTGACATATGTCTTCTAAAAGGACGTGCACTATTTGCTATATCATTGTCCAATATCATCATTCTGTCATATTTTTTTTTAGATTTTGTTTCAATGTTTTGGTCTGGTTTCTGGAATTTACCTATGAAATCATGTTTCTTATTGAAAACTGCACAACTTTTTAAACCATTTTTGTCACGATCGATTAATTCTTCTATAGCTCGTATGTCGATAGTATCTTTCAGGTTATGCAACTTTGTATCTTCATTTTCCAATACTTTCAGAGTGATATGTGTAAATTCTTCATGACCAGTAACAAAAACCAGATTCAGCATTATTAAAACGTAGTGTTGTAAGATCATCATGTTTTCGAAGAATTTTCATTGCAAATGACTTCTATTTGCCTCATGGCGTAAAGCACTCTCAAATTTACCTTCACTAATTAGAATTCTTGAAGTCTTGTACGAATAATCAATTTTTCTCACATACAATTAGAAGAAGCATTTCTTATAATTATTTTATATTATAATTAATTTGCCTGCACAGATGCAATTACCCACGCTATAACCAAAAATTGAATAAGAACTACATAATATGTACCTTCTGCTTAAATCAACTAATATGTAAAAAATGTAGCAAAATGTATTTTTGTTAAACAGGCATTTATAGGAAAGGGGAAAATATAATATACTAGAAATAAGCACAAGCTAGATATACCGTCGATAACACCTAATAAAGTAATAAAAAAGTCAACTTTCCCTGTATCGGTCTGCACAGTGACGCCAGAAGGTCGATTATGCTAATTGACTCTAACAAAAATACAGTTACAATCCTATCCCGATATGTTAAAACTGAAATATGGTATACTCACAAACGTCAAACCCGGTTTGATTGATCCAAACTCCAAAAATCAGCTCTTTATAATATCAAAACGATTCATTCACAATTCAATAAAAGTAAAATTAAAGTATATGTTAATTACGAGAATTGGGTTTCTGGGCTCAATCATGACCATTTACCAACGTCGGGCAACAATTATAGCAGCAACAAATATAGCAACGACGCAAAATGTGGAGACAGGATACTTTTGGTACGCAAACAAAGATTCGGGAAATATTTAGATTATAAAATAATAAAACACGTGAAACCATCAAAAATGTAAAAAGTTCATAGTGTGTGAAAATGACGTTAATAGCTTTAAGAGTTTTAATTAGCAAAACTTAATTAACCGAATAATATTCGGAATATAATCCGTTAAATAGCCTTATATAATGCTGTTGTAAGGCAAGAAGAAGCCATTAGTTGAAAGTTTGTTAGAAGCATGAAGTTACTACATTGCGTTTTGATAATGCTAAATGCCCTTTTTGTTTTTGGTAACGTAGACTTGAAGCAGAGTTTACTGAAAAATTTGGAAAATGAATATATGGGAAAAATTAAAGATATTATCGATAACAGATTAATGGCAGAAACTTTCAATATTTACAAAAATGGTTTAAAAAGTAGTGGAGGTTCCAATAAGAAGAACGAAATCAAATTGGTTGTAGATGGTATTGTGTCACTAATAAATGGGTTGAAAAGGAACGTTAAAGTCGAGAAATCAGAAAAAACCGTCGAAACAAAAGATAAGAAGAAAGATGTTGGAAAGATGGTATTGGACGATGATCTAGTATTGATCTATGATCTAGAAAGTGGACGTCTTTTAGGAAGAAGTAGAATTTCAGGAATTGAAAATTTTCTTACTGATTTAAAAGGTAAGGTAATAAATCATCTAAAATCAAATATCCATCGTGTAATTTGTAGGTTGTATCAATTTTTATACTAAGGCTACGTTCCCACAAGCATTTTTATGTGGTCGCCATAAATGAAATAACAATACTGGGAACAGAACTGTGCGCTATTTCAATAGAGCTCAGGATCGTGTACAGTTGTCAAATCTGACATTTGACACTTGACACTTCGATTAGCAGCTTTATTGTAATAGTGCAGTTCTATTTACAGTGCAGTTTTTTTTTTGTCGCGATCACAAAATAACGCTCGTGGGAACGTGGGCTTAAGGCTAGAGCCTGTATACAGATCTATGTTATTAAGAGCCCTACTTATGGTCCAGCGTGCAAATTCAGCAGCCTGTCAATAATGTCAAATTGAAGCGAAGTAGTTGGCAAAATTAAAAATGATTGTCACTGTTGACAGCCAATTGACACTATTGACAGGCTGCTGGATTTTCAGGATGGACCGTGAGTACGGCCTTATAGTGTGACTAGTGACGTACTTACAATGTGGATCAGTCATGTTTTTTTGTGGAGTGTGCAGACTTATTGCGCCAAAAAAACCAATAAATACTGTGAAAAAAATATTTAAATCGGACCAAAAATGACGAAGATCCAGTAATTTTTGTACATTAGTACTGTGAGAATATGATGGCAAGCCCCAAAGGGAGATCTCCGACCGAGCGAGGTGCTATGCTCGGTCAGGCCGAAGCCCACTTGTATGATTTTTTTTTTCGAAAGGGTCTATGCTAAGGGTCGGGTTAAGACCGCTGTAGCCAAATTGGACTATAACTAGCCTGATGGCTATTTTAATTGGTAAGAGTCGATGGAAGGGTGTGACCCTCCCTAACATCACCCGGGTGATATTCAGACCGGATATCGGGGACAGCTACGGATTGTGAGCTATTATTATGACAGGGGAGACGCGGGTCTCTCCTGCTAAGGGGTCCGATCCCTTCCTCACTCGTTGATGAGTGAGGTTGCTCGCGCGCAGTAGCAGAAACTAGCGGCGTGCGAGTTATCGCGATAGAGCTCTCGTTTTAGTTGGTATCGGTACTGAGAGGGCCGTCCCTCTCCCCTTCCGCGTACGGTCGGGATGACACCGTTGATGTTTTCATTGGTGTCATAGCGAGTGGGGTCAGTGGGAGCTAATAGTGCAAAATTTAAAGTGTCGGTTAAACTACAAAGGATGGTGCCGTTTCTATTGTTTTATACATTGCCCCACTCGGTGTGCTTGCAATTTAAATCGCCGGCAATGATGATAGCGTTGCCTAAATTGAATAGCGCCTGTAGGTCGCTGTAATGTAGTGACCGGACATACTAATGTGGCAAACAGATGTCTCTAAAGTTAACAATGGCGGTGGCTCTAGGGGAATACAATGTAATGATTTTTTATAGTAGATAAGAGTACCTCCGAGTCGGGATCGGGTTCTATCGTTTCTGACTATTTTGTAGTTTTACTATTTTAGGGCTCATACTAGGTTTTTTTTTTATTAAATAAGGGGGCAAACAAGCAAACGGGTCACTTGATGGTAAGCAACTACCGTCGCCCATGGACACTCGCAACATCAGAAGAGCTGCAGGTGCGTTGCCGGCCTTTTAAGAGGGAATACGCTCTCTTCTTGAAGGTTTGCAGGTCGTATAGGTCCGGAAATACTGCTGGTGACAGTTCGTTCCAGAGTTTTACAGTGCGCGGCAGAAAGTTACGCGAAAAGCGCACGGTGGAAGACTGCCACTCATCAAGGTGATGAGGATGGTATGTTTTTCGCGTGGGACGATGGCGAAAAGTTGCAGGTGGTATGATTCCGAACAATTCCTCAGAGCACTCCCCGTGATACAACCGATAGAGGATGCAGAGTGAAGCTACATCTCGGCGTAATTCCAAGGGGTCCAAGCTGTTTGAAACACTATGGCAGTCAACAATTTGAGCGGCCCTACGTTGGATACGATCCAGAGGGAGCAGTTGGTATTTTGGCGCTCCTGCCCAGAGATGAAAACAATATTCCATATGAGGCCGAACCTGCGCCTTGTAGAGTTGTAGGCGTTGGTCCGGACTGAAGTACTGTCTCGCTCTGTTAAGAACACCAAGCTTCTTCGAGGCTAACTTGGCCTTACCCTCTAGATGATATCGGAACTGGACTTCGCTCGATATGTTGACGCCAAGTATCTCAATGCTAGGGGAGATGGTTAAAGATGTGCCCTCGAAACGAGGATATACGACCATTGGTGACTTTTTAGTGGTGAACGCGCAGACTTGTGTCTTGGCGGGGTTGAATTGGACTAAGTTACGTTTACCCCATTCAGAGACTTTCTCCAATGAATTCTCTATTTTAGACACAAGTTCGTTTCGACTCTCAATGACATTTAGCCGAGAAATATTGGGGGAGCCGGTATATACAGCATCACCTGTACTATCATCCGCATAGCAATGAATGCCGTTGGTCTGTAACATGTCATTGATATGCAGTATGAATAGGGTAGGCGATAGCACATAGCCCTGAGGGACACCAGCATCAACAGACTGAGTTTCCGAGCATTCGCCGTCAACAACGACCTTTATGCTTCTATCTGCTAAGAAACTAGTGACCCACTTACATAATTTCTCGGGCAGCCCGTATGATGGAAGCTTTGATAGCAGCGCTTTATGCCAAACCCGATCAAAGGCCTTCGCAATGTCCAATCTAACAGCCATTGCCTCTCCCTTCGACTCAATTGCCTGAGACCAACGATGAGTTAGGTACGCCAAGAGATCACCAGCCGAGCGACCCTTACGGAACCCGTATTGTTTGCCGCTTAGTAATCCCTGGCCGTCCTAGTACCGAAGAAGCTGGCTATTGATAATGGATTCCATTATCTTCGAGAAGAGAGAGGTTATAGCGATTGGTCTGTAGTTGGAAGGATTTGAGCGATCACCTTTTTTGGAGATCGGGTGCACCAAGGCTGTCTTCCAAGAAGCCGGGACGATGCCAGAAGAGTAGGAGAACCGAAAAAGATGCGTCAAGACCGGAGCCAACTCTGGAGCACACTTTTTTAACACAATAGGACGGATTCCGTCAGGCCCACTCGACTTTAGGATATCAAGGGAACAAAGGGCATTTCGTACTGAGCGCTGATGAAACCGAATATCCGACATGATGCTCGTGCATCGCGGTTTGGTCGGCGGTTTCTGCCCCCCATCATCCAGAGTCGAGTTTGACGCAAAGAGCTTGCCCAGAAGATTGGCTTTGTCTTTTGTGTCCTGGGCCAACGATCCATTTCCTACGTGTAAGGATGGTAGGGTTGGCTTGCAGAAATTTCCTTCAATAGCTTTGGCCAGAGAATGCACGGGTTCCCGAGGGGAGGCGCTCGAGTCTCTTACCAATTTTATTGACGTGCTGATTCTTTGCCCGAGTGATTTCTTTCTTGAGGGACCTAGAGGTAAGGTTACTTAAGGTTACTCCTTTTTATATGTGTTGGTATTTAAATCCCGAGCAGACACTGCATTGGCCCAGGATTGGTAAGCCTCCTGCTTCCGGCGAGAAGCTTTTTGGGGGATGGATTTTGGAGGGACGAAATTTGCCGCCAGTTGGTACTACAGAGGACGGAATGAAAAGTTCCATCCCTTGCATCACCACATCGGCAACAGAGTTAGCAGTGTTGTCGGGATCATCCGGCGAGAAGCACACGTTCCCCCAAGGATAGGATGCAAAAAACGACCGCATCCCATCCCAGTCTGCTGACTTGTAGTGCCACACACGACGGTATTTAACAGCACGCTGTCGTAACACCGTCGTAAGTGGCACAGAACTCCTAACAAGGCAATGATCCGATGAACCAAGTAGTGCGATTACGGATATTTGGTAGCCGTCAGGATTTGAAGTCAGCAGAAGGTCCAACAAAGAAGGATTCTGACCATCCACATCTGGGATTCGTGTAGGCGTAGTAACCAGTTGTGTCAAGTCGTTCGCAAAGGCAAAATTGCAGACAGATCTCCCCGCATGATCAGTTTTACTGGAATTGAGCCAGTCGGCGTGATGGGCATTAAATTCGCCAAATATTATGATCTCTGCAGATGGGATCTGCCGCTGCACAAAATCTGAAGCAGCTTGCAGGTGATCCAAGAGTCGGTCCGTCTCGGGGTCACCACTATGGGACCTATATAGGCACGCATAGACGCGAGGGTGGTCGTCGCAATTTATGCGGAGTCATAACGTTGACAGGTCCCTGTCCTCAAGATTGCTGAGGTGGCGAGAGCTGATATCATCTCTGATATACACACACACTCCAGCATTGGGCAGAAAGAAGTGCTCGAGAGAATACCCTGGGTGGGAAAGGTATGATGTGTCACTCGGAGATGATATCTGCGTCTCGGTTAAAAAGAGCAAAGCCGGCTTTGCTGTCTCAAGGTGGTAATGGACGGCATTAAGGTTGTAGTGTAATCCCCTGATATTACAAAAGTCCATGTTTAATATCGAGGGGGGTGCCTTTGTGTGTTTGCTCTTGCCCCGAGCAGATTGGAGCGCAGTTTTACCCTCCCCAGAATACGAGGGGCAGCCTGGATGTCCACGTTCAGTTCCAGGGGTTCCTGAGCATGGACGTCCAGAGAGGGATTCTCCAACGCAGTTGGTACCTTCCTGGGGTAACAAATTGCTTTTCAACTGCGGCATTTCTAGGGGGGGTAGGGGATTGGACCTCCGGTAAACTCACTCACTCGGCGAAACACAGCGCAAGCGCTGTTTCACTCCGGTTTTCTGTGAGTCCGTGGTATTTCTCCGGACGAGCCGGCCCATTCGTGCCGAAGCATGGCTCTCCCACGGTCAATAGACCCGATGTTACTTAAGAACTGCTGGACGAAAGAGAGGTCTTCAGTGAAGCTGGGAGTCGGGGGGGGGGGGGGGCGTGGCCTTAGGCGCTTTAAGCGCGGAGGGCATGGTCTTACTGGGGAGAGCGGGGAAAGCCGCTAACTCTGAGCTACGATTCTGCGCGGGCTTGAACCATGCAGATTGGGAGGGTAGGGGGGCAGGGACGAATCTCTGTTTGGGGGGGGGGGGGCACCTTTCGTCTGTGGTGCAACGCGTTTTTTAACTTTGGGTGCTTTTTTGCATCCTCTGTAATTGGCGGGGTGTCCTTGGGACTTGCAGAGAACACAGCTGGGGGGTTCGGACTCCTCAGCTGGGCTCTTACGGGGACAGTCAGAGGTGCCGTGGTCACCGAGGCACTTAACACAACGCGGCCTAGCTTGGCAATTCCGTGCCGAGTGCCCGTAAAGTTGGCATCGGTGGCACTGGCCAGGGATGCCCCTTTTACGGGGGGGCTCGACGTGGATGCCCGTAATGTGGCAGATGGCTCGGATATTGAAGATATCCTTGCCCTCTGGCGTAAGAGGGAGGGTTACGAGTACCATATTGTACTCGTGTTTTTTAATAGGATGGTACATACGATGTACCTCTAAGGCGGGATAACCCTGGGACTGGATGTTCATGAGTACCTCTTTTGTGGAGAAGCACTTATCGACTCCGGTAATGACGACGCGCAGAAGGCGCTCGTCTTCAAGGGCATAAGTATGGTAACCTATGTTCTTTGTGCGTAGGAACGCGGTGAGGAGGCGGTGGTCCTCCGAAGTCTTAACCTGCACTTTTATGCTGATGGGGGTCGTATGTGCAGAAGAGTAACGAAGCTTATGCTCGTTAGTCACTGCGGAGATTAAATTCCATTTGGCCTTCTCCTGTATGATTACTGGAGGAGGCATTTTAGGAGTGCGGACGGCCTGAGGGGCCTGGGATTCCGGAAGGGCCTGAGAGGTTCGGGGGACCTGGGAGGCCGGAGGGGCCTGGATGGCCAGAGGGGCCTGGGAGGCCAGAGGGGCCGGGAGGGCCGATGGGGTAACAGGGGCCGCAGAGCCATGAGCCTGCACGGTTTTCCTATTTTTAGGGACCGATTTGGTCGGGGAAGATAAGACTGGAGAGGAGGTGCCTTCTGGGCGCTTCCTCTTCTTCGTCTTCTTGTATTTAACTGTAGTGAACTCGTCTTGTTCACTACGGTCGGATTCTTGCTCTGAGCAAGACATCTCTGAAGGAGATGATAGGGGTTCATTATCGGCCAGAATTAACGGGACGTCGCTATCGGGCGACGCCGGTGAGTCTGCTCACTTGTATGAATTTCAGATGTCGTATATATAGTGCCGATCATAGAAAACTTCGATAGCGCGATTCAGGATTGTGGCACTAATTGTTCCACCACAGTACCAAAAACGTGCCCGAGAATGAAGCTAGTCGCTGTGACGTCATATGTCGTCGTCTCCTCTTCTCTAAACACAACTAAAATATTAAGCGTAAACAAAAACAATACACACGAGTTGTCAAGAATCGGAGAATGAATACTTATGCAATACCTATGAAGTATGAGTACAATCAAACCGTTGTCGCACGGATCCCGACTAATTACGTCATCGTAACCAATTAAGCTGAAGCGCGCGTTTCAAACTAGCCGTTCAGAAGGACTTACATATATCCACCATTTCCTGATGGATTTTAATAACATAAAAAATAAAATGCTCCGTAAGTTAATACACATACGATGTACTTAGTAAAAATTAGATTTGCTACTAAGTGATTGATCTTCATTACCACAAGATCTGATCTGATCAAGAACTGACACACAACAATTATTCGCGATTATGTGATGCGCCCTCACATGCAGTTTTATGTACAAGCCCTTAATTCGACGCAAATTTACTAAGGGGCTGTAGTTCCCACCATTTTTAACGCTCTCGATTATTGAACCCATAAACTAGAAATAATTTTTTACAATATTTTGGACTTTTAAGGTTTTTTATTTGCCAATTATTTTTGAGTTGTCCACCTTTTTCAACGCTTAGATAGGGTTTAGAGCCTTCATTTTTTTCTAGTTTTTATGTACATCATGAGCTGTTTAATTATTTTTGCTAACATAAAAAAATATAGTGGATGATCGCTTTATCAACTGAATCCATAAGCGCCATACACACCGTCCAGCCTGCAAATCCAGCACCGGTACTAACGGATGTCATTAGTGTCAATTATTTATAATTTTTGCCCACAAGTCCGCTCCAAGAACGCGATATTGGATTTTCAGGCTAGACAGTGAGTATTTGCGTTAAAGCTGAAATATTTGTGAGTAGGAAAATCTTTAAAGGAACCATGTATTAATATAATAATTAATTACATGTCTAGCCACGGCCCGCTTGCGCTGGTTGCGGGGTGTACGCTCAGCATTGATAATTTATAGCATTAAAACGACTTCCAAATTAAAAGTGCACAAAAAGGTATGAAATAAAACTTATTTTCTAAATAATTCCCCTTTTAAATTCGGCTAAAGTTTTAACTATTTATCTACTCAATCTTCATGAATTCGGTAACAGCCAAGTTCAACGTGAGCTCTATAAAATAATGTTTTATCAGAATATTTTTGGGCTGGTACCAACTTCAAAATAATGAATATTGTGTAGAGAAATAGTTAAAATTTAAACGAATTTAAAAGGATAATTAGTCAGAAAATAAGATATAATATTTAGTTTGGAAGTAGGTTTAATTAGATAGGTTACAAGCAAATTAAAAGTTTAAATTGAAGGTTTTACTTATGTCACATGTGAATAGGGGGGTTACAGTGAGGCTTTACACTCTTCTTTTTTTCAGGTAGGTTCGAGGGTACTATCAACCTTACCAATATTGTAAATTTAAATTCCACCCTGCCATACGGCGCGCCGTACGGGCAATATGGATACCCGTACGGTCAATACGGAGCGCCGCACGGACCTTCCGGAGCCCCGCACGGTCAATACGGAGCGCCGCACGGATCTTACGGAGCCCCGTACGGTCAATACGGAGCGCCGCACGGACCTTCCGGAGCCCCGCACGGTCAATACGGAGCGCCGCGCGGGCAATACGGAGCGCCAAACAACGCGGGCGATTCGGAAAATTATCGGCCGCATAAGAAAGATAGCCGCGACTCTTATAAGTGTAACTCTTATAAATGTCATGAAAGATACTAAATATGAGAATATAAAAACCACCACTTTCCATAAATAGCTTCTTCAACAAAAAACCTAACCAAACTTCATTACCATCGCATATTGTCATGGTCATGGTGTTTTGCATTTTCAAACTACGTGTAGTAATTTTAATGTATTGTAAAAAAATGTTCAATGGCAAGATAAGAATATCTGTCAATGGTTTTTCAAAGTTTGAATGTATTCTAAATTTTAACAAACGTTGTTTTATTACAGTTTTATCATACAGTGTACTTTTAAACAACTTTCAAACAAAAGAGGGTGGCTTATACAAAAAATACGGCTGCGGATATTTTATTATTCAACGATTACTCCGCCGTTTGTGGTTCAATTTTCAAAATTAATTTATTGTTGTGAATGGCTGAGTCAGACATCGATACTATGATGGTATAGGATAGGCATGATCATAGCAGATGGAATCTTGAGGAGTGTAGGAAATTATCCAAAATATTAAAAAAAGTAATTTGGGCATATTATGCCACCTATATGTATAATTTTACAAGGCTGGAACGAAAAGCACGGAACGGAACTCCTCGGTTTTTAAACATTGTTTGAGAATTTCGGAATTGTTTAGAAAACTTCAAACTTAGCCACTTAGCTACTTACTATCCTCATCATATGATTTAAAAATTATGAAAATTGAGTAGCTAGATAATTATTTTAATTAAAGTTTAATCGAAAATGGTTATTTCATTAAATGATAGGATTTTGTGCGTTTATGGCGTTATTAAAATAATTAATTCAGTAATCAGCACTCCTCAAAAGCTGACAATTTTACGAAAAATACTTGTCCGCCATTTTATATCTGTGAATGTGTGAATGCAGTTTAGAATATTTTAACTGCAGTCAGTATCAGAATGTTGTGTTTGTCACAATCGGGAAAAGGTTTTATGTAAGAGAAAAAAAAAATGTCATTAGCGTTTCTATAATGCCAGGCAAAACTACAGTTTTTTGGCCATAATGCATTCAGCTCCTTACGAATGAGATATTGACAAGTTTGGTCAACTGTAGAAAATAATAAAGGACACTGACGAATCCTGCCCGATTTTCCATCAAGATCGGCCAAGTTTAGAACATGACAATGAGGTTTTATAGTATATAAAAAGTTATTATATAAAAAATATAATATATTTTTAGGACTTGGGAATAAAAAGTTATGAATATCCCAATATCAGAAAATTCGTGTGCAAATTACGAACTTATCTGTGATAATCATTGTCATCACATCTGTATAGTCTATGGTCATCATGCAGTAAATTGTATATTTGAGGCGTAAAAGCTATCTAGTGGCCCAATAGATAGATTTATTTTTTATTGGAATATAAATTTATTTTCTATTTATATAGTTCAGTAACAGTTTAGTACTAGTTTTATGAAAAAAAATGTTACTTGGGGTGTGAAATAGGTCCCTCTATACTATTTATATTTATACCAAGGAAAATAATTATTATGGTTGTTTTCGTAACGTGAAAGCGACATCTATCATTTATCTGGTAGCATATTGTAATTTCAAACAAACTAGTTATTTATTTTAGTATGTAATTGACATCACAACTAATAGATGTTGCTTTTCCGCAAACCGCCACTAGGGCAATTTATTGAAAAATAGTTTAGGTAATATTTAATCAATTATATTTTATCTCCCGAATTTGATGTATAATATTATTGCTTTTTTTTGTTGCTATGTTCATATAGTACAACTTAAAATAAATACTTTTTGTGGCCACGTATTTTGATTACCAGGCAAAAAATTTATGGCATCTTGACGGTCTCCTTTCGTTAATCTATGTTATGAGCCACATTATGAATTTATTTACCTCCACATTGATGCATGCAGCTTAATCAAACCGTCACAAAAACATTGTGACACAGTATCAACACCTCTATAAGAACATGGACATACACATCAACACACACTATGGACACTTTTATAGACGGACAGATAGACAGAATCCTTGAGTACTACGGAACTTTAAAAATACAAATAGTTTGTGTGAATAAAAATTTAATTATTCGTAGGTACATGACTTCAAGATGTCTGAAGTGAAAGTAAATTAACCGAATTATCCGTTAATGTATTGCGTTTTAATGATGCTAAATATCCTTTTTGTTTTTGGCTACGTAGACTCAAAACAGACTTTACTGTACAATTTTCGAAAATGAAGATAATTTGAAAAACATACAAGATGAAGAAGAAGAGTAGTAGCAGAAACTTTCCATATTTACAAAAATTCTGGAGGTTCCATTAAGAAGAACGAAAAGGTCGTAGATGGTATTGAACCACTAATAAATGCGTTGAAAATAAATAATAAATAAATAAATAAAGCGTTTATTTTCAAGATATTTTACAAACATTAAGAATTTTTTCTGTCCTGTATGGGGAAAGTTAGGGGATTAAAGTTATAACAAACTTAAACAGTAGTTCTTATTACTATTAAAACTAACTAACTAAAAGGAACTCCAAAGCGAAGAAAGAAGACTAAAGATAAAAAAAATAATTGGTAAGATGAGATCCAACAATGATGTATTGTTGATCTATGATATAGAAAGATATAGAAAATAATCTTTTGGGATTAAGTAGAATTTCAGGAGTCGGAAATTTTGTTCCTGATTTAAGAGGTAAGGTTATTAATTATTTCAAATCCGTCAAGCGATTTAAGTTTTTGGCAGGAACAATATTAATGGTTTGGGCTTGTATACAAAACAATATATGGATGTGTAACATAACTTTCATTATTATCACACTAGCTTTTTCCCACGGCTCCACCCGCGTAAATATAGTATCGGGATAAAGCCTAAATTACTACCATACTAAATTTCATTGAAATCCGTTCAGTAGTTTTTGCGCAAAAAAGTAACAAACATCCATCCCTCCATTAATGATCCCAATAATTATTGATGGTAATCCATGTATTGAACTTGAAAGGAAAACTATAATGGCTTGGATAAAAGCACTTAAAGAGGCCTAACTTGTAAAATACACTTACTTAGAAAATTTAGTTCAAAAATAATGAAATAATAAATTGACTACTGTACTCTATTCTATAAATGGCACGACACGCACTTGGCCGGTTTTTCTTTCAGGTTAATTCAATGGTATGGTAATCAACTTTAACAATAATGTAAATACTATGTCGAACGGGCCATATACAGCCCCGTACGGGCAATTCGGAGCGCTGCATGGGCAATACCGAGCACCGCGCGGGCAATATGGAGCGCCGCAGGAGTCATACACAGCACTGCCCGTAAGATAGCTGTGAAAATGTCAAACCCACTATCACCACTAACAGCTCCTTTAGCAGCAAATTCTATAGTTTTAATATATAATCTTATATTTTAAGAATATGTTTGGTTTATTTACCACTTCAGTCTACTTTTTAACCGTCTTGCAAACAAAAGACGGTGGCAACATTCAGTGACTTTTTGCATGTAATGTAAAAATCTTTTATTAGTTACACGAAAGTATATACACAAAATATATATATAAAAGAAAATAATAGCTTTTGGTAAAGAAATTGTAGGCAATTGTGTAAATCAAATAAATGTATTTGGGCCATCAACCTAATTATATATTACGAGCTGTTGCCCACGGTTGTCACGAGTCACGAGCTTGTTGTTCACCTGCGTAAATACAGTATCCCACGGGAACACTGTACTTTTTCAGGATAAAAAGTATCCTGTTTTAATCCAGAGCTTAAACTACTACTACAACATACCAAGTTTCATCGAAATCCGTTTAGTAGTTGATGCGTGAAACAGTAACAAACATCCATCCATCCTCACAATCTTTCACATTTATTATTTATAGTTGTAATATTATGTTTATGCCTCTCTTTCTCTCAGTTTCAGTTTAGGTTTCTCCTAAACTTATTGAGGCTAAAATTTAACTATAATAGAAATTTTATCAACCAATTTGATATTATTATTTTTAAGGCTTATAATCATAAGCCATCAAAAAAATTAAAATGTTGAATTACACCTCAAATATTTTACTGGGTGACTTTTTTATTCCGTTTGATTAAAAATAGGGCCTTTAGTCAAGATGCATTCGATGATTTCGGCGGCGAAGTTCGATATCAAAAATGTATGGGATTTGACATAAGTCATTGCTAAGTGATATGTAGGTTGCGATGCCTTATGTCAAATCCCATACAATTTGTTTTTGAACTTCGCCGTCGAAATTATCGAATGCATCTTGACTAAAGGCCTTGGTTGTAATAGGAACTATATACCTTTAGTTTTTTCTGTTTCTTTTTTTTTAAGTTTGTTAAAATTTTGTTGCACAATATCACACACTTATAACTTTTAATAATTATTTATTGATTTATACATTTAAAAAGTTTTTCAGAAAAAATAAATGAAAATACCAGTTGGCCCCTACGACGTAGCGAGTTATTGATCGTACAACAGCGCGCGGCGTCCCATGACTCATATATATATATATATATATATATATATATATATATATATATATATATATATATATATATATATATATATATATATATATATATATATATATATAGTATATGTCGCACTATATGAACATTATGAATGAATGCCATGCCATAATTTTCGTGAAATGTTTAGAGGAATAGAACATAACATAAGGCATAATTAATCTATATAAATTAAGGCATAAAAAATCCAAGGGATTCTGATTCAAAAGAAGACAAAACAATTAAAAAAATTAATATACTCTGCTGATCCAATTTATTCTAAACGTAAATAAATAGAACACATAATGCATCCAATAATACTGTTCTTGTCTGATCACAAATCATCTGTGGAGGTTGCGTTATGAAGGAGCAACTTAGCATGTACCTTGCGAAAATGAACAAAAAGTTGTTGATCGCGTAGTAGTTGTTGTTGGTAGCATAGTAGTTGTTGGTAGCGTAGAAGTGATTGTTATTCGCGCACCAGTACTGAAATGATCAATAACCTTACCTTTTAAATTTTTAATAAAGTTCTTGACTTTTGAATACATTCTTTCTACAGGACGTTCACTTTCTCTATCAGAGATTAATACTACATCATCATCGTCTAATATCATGTTTCCATCGTTTTCTGTTTTATCAGTTGTTTCAACTTTTTGGTACGTTTTCTTGACTTTAATGTTTCCTTTCAATGCATTTATTAATGATACTATATAATCTGCATCGTTTTATACTTTTTGTTTCATGGTTGGACCTCCACAATTTTTAAAACCATATTTGGCTTCACATAAAATTTCATCTATAGTACGTTTGGCAATAATATAATTCATGTTTTCCGAATTATCTTCATTACATAACTTTTTAAGTGTACTTTGTGTACATTTTTTATGGCCAGTAACAAAAAGCAGATTTATCATAATTAAAAAGCGCTGTAGTAACATTTTACCAAAAGTTTCTCATTGCTCAATAACTTCTATTTGCCTTTTAACAGCGTTATATGGCGTAAACTGGACAATAATTTACTTTTACTAATTAAAATTTTTGAAGACTTGTACGTATAATTAAATTTTCACACACAATTAGAAAAGAGAATTGAAAAGTGAATTTATTTCCTTACTTTTTTATTCTTTGCCGAGATATTAGCAATAACGCTAAAGACAAAAATTAAAAGAGATCTTTCTTTATCCTTAGTTTTACAAAGTTATTCTAGACTGGATTAGCAATAAACAGGGTTTTTTTGGAAATCTGGTAAGGAATGAGGTAGTGGCAAGTTTGGTAAACTGTAGCAAGTAATAAATTTGGTTACTCTATGGTTGCTCTAATGGCCCTAAATGAATTTATTTAAATGCGTAATTGATGCATGCAACTCAATCAAAACTTCGCAAAAATATTGTGACACTGTGTCAACACACACTGAAGAACTGGACACTTTTACAGATGGAGATACGGACAGACAGTCAGTCCTTGAGTACTATGGAACATTAAAAATGCAAATAGTTCGAGTAAATTAAAAAAATAATTATTCGTACATGTTTTCAAGATGTTTAATAAGCAAAAGTAAATTAACCGAATATAATTCATTATCCGTTAAAAACCTTATAATATAATACTATTTCAAGGCTAGCAGAAGTCATTACTTAAGAACTGTCAGAAACATGAAGATGTTACTGCATTGCGTTTTCATAATGCTAAATATCGTTTTTATTGTTGGCCATGTAGACTTAAAACAGAGTTTACTTAAAAATTTGGGAAATGATGATAGTTTGAAAAACATAAAAGATGTTAACGAGAAAAGATTTGTAGCAGAAATTTTCAAAATGTACAAAAATCGTTTAAAAAATGGTGGAGGTTCCATTAAAAAGAACGAAGTCAAACAGGTAGTAGATGGTATTGTATCTCTTATTAATGCGTTGAAAAGAAACGTTAAAGTGAATATAGCAGAAAAAGGCGTTGAAAAAAAAGATATGAAAAAAGACGTTGAAAATATGATATCTAACAATGATGTAGTATTGATCTATGATGTAGAAAGTGGGCGTCTTTTAGGAAGAAGTAGAATTTCAGGAGTTGAAAATTTTCTTACTAATTTAACGGGTAAGGTTATTGATGATCTAAAATCCGTCAAGTCATTTAAGTTTTTGGCCGTAGCAATTTTTATGCATACTACTGGCTAGGGCTTGTATACAAAACAATGGTACGAATGTGTCACGTAATTTCAATTATCATCACATAGATTATCTATATCACACATGTCCGTCCGTCCGTCTTCGGCTTATTTTTCAAACGTTTAGTGAGAGTAAAATGAAATTTTGCATTAAGCAGTGTATTTACCAGGTCGACAAAGTGCTAAAATAAAATCACGATAAATATATTTTTTGGGGATTATTTTTCCACACGCAATGTGGAAATATTTTTTTTCTCGCGTCTACCCCATAGTGTGGGGTATTATTAGATTAAGATACCCCTTTTCGAGATATTCAACCTTAAAGCCCATTTTTTTGTAAAAAAAGCGCGTCTCCCTCCCTAAAAGCTGACTGGCTCGAAAAATATGAAATATTAATAATGGTAGTCCGTATGATGGAACTTTAAAGGAAAACTATATGGGTCATTTGATCTTCTAAGCTTTAAAAATTGATTAGTGAGGAATAGTTTAAATCTAATCTGAGTAAATTATCAAAAAATATTGGTCAAGTTCAAAAATATTGAATTTTATCTGTGCGCTAATTAAAGGTCCTCCCTCTAAAAGCTATACGACTGGCTTGAAAATTCTAAAAAATTTGCTGATTTAAATCATTTATTTGTTAGTTCAGGAGTTATAGAGGCCTTAACTTGTAAAATGCGCTTATTTGGAAAACTTCGTACAAAATTAACGAAATAATAAGTTGACTACTTGCGTAGTACACTACGCAAGTACACTACACGCACTTGGCCGGTTTTTCTTTCAGGTTATTTCAATAGTCATATCAACATTGACCATAATATAAACATTATGCCGAACGGGCCATATAAAGCCCCGTACGGGAAATACGGAGCACCGTACGAGCAATACGGAGCGCCGTACGGGCAATACGGTGCGCCATACGGACAACACGGAGCGCCGCATGGGCAATACGAAGCGCCGCCTGGCGCGGGTGGTTCGAAAAGTTCTCGGCCGCATGAGAAAGATGCCTGTAACAAATGTCAAACCCACTACCACCATCAATAGCTTCTATTTTAAAATTCTACAGTTCTAATATAAAAATCTTAATTTATAATAAATGTTTTGTTATTTTTACGTCAGTCTACTTTTTAACCGACTTCCAAATAAAAGACGGCGGTTACATTCAGTTATTTTTTGCCGTAAATTAAAAAAATATGACATTTAAAGGAAAAGTCTTTAATTATACGAAATTAAAAGTATATGCAAATTCCGCCTAAGGGACAAAAGTTTTTCTATGTTCTTGGGTCTTGGATGTGTATTGAATATATGTAGAGTATAATAAAATCCTTAAGTATGTGTATAGTATAAAAGTATTAAATAATGGAAATACCGTTGTCTTTTACCTTGATGGGAAACAAGCGCTTCGGATACTTAGTACAGGACCAGTTTTACGTGGTGTGAAAGCGTCCATAATTATTATTTTTATTCAAATTCTCGAAATAGTTCCCCTTTTAAATTATTTTCACCTTTTAATTGCGATTTTTGATTAAGAAATTGTAGACGTGTGAGTCGGTTTTTATTAATTAATTTCATTTTATAAGAAAGGTAAATAAAACAAGAAACGATTAAATTTCTGACATAATTTATATTTATACTCGTTTTTAATTATCTATTATGTTCATGCCTGTCATTCCCTCAGTTTCGGTCTCGGTTTTTTCCTAAACTTATTGAGGCTAAAATTAAACTATAGTAATGTACCTAGTCGATATTATTTTTTTTGAAGGCGATTATGACGCCAACATAAAAATTTGAAATCCTTGAATTACACCTAAAATATTACATTACAGTGTACATTTTTACTGAGTGTATTTTATTTCCGTTTTATAAAAAACATGGTATAATAATTACTACATGAAATAGAGTCGGAAATACTCTGATTTGTTGAAAAACAAAAATTTTCTTTGTAAACAAATTGTGGGATGAGTGGATGCCCCAAAGGGAGATCTCCGACCGAGCGAGGTGCTATGCTCGGTCAGGCCGAAGCCCACTTGTATGAATTTCAGATGTCATATATATAGTGCCGATCATAGAAAACTTCGATAGCGCGATTCGGGATTGTGGCGCTAATTGGTCCGCCACATCCTTCCCCAAAGACCGGAGGTCGATCTTGAGTCTTCTGCTTGAGTCGTCAGTGCCAGAGAGTCCCAGTGAGTCGGAACTGTGCTGCTGCTGCACGGGCTCCAGTGAGTCGGAGTGCTGCCGTGCGGGGCCGATGCTACGTGCTGACCAGGAGAGATGTGCTCTGCTTGCTGACCGGTCGTTGTAGTGAGAGTGCCCGTTGAAGCCGATGAGGGTTCGACCAGGCCGCGGTGCGTTGAGGCTGGTGGTCGAGGTACCCGATGAGGCTGAAGCTGGCTGGCGTGGTGCGGAGGGGTGGGGAGTGGGGTGATGATGTCCAGGAGGAGGCGTGTTCTGTCGAGGGTTACCAATGAGGGAATATGGTGGCAAGCCCCAAAGGGAGATCTCCGACAGAGCGAGGTGCTATGCTCGGTCAGGCCGAAACCCACTTGTATGAATTTCAGATGTCGTATATATAGTGCCGATCATAGTAAACTTCGATAGCGCGATTCAGGATTGTGGCGCTAATTGACCCGCCATAAAATTATTGCAACATAACAATTTCTTAGCCAAAAACAACAAAATATTAGATGACATTGGCCATACACATTAAGTAACCAACGCGACGTACACCTCAGGTTGCCCTCTGTGAGTTTTGTTTTCTGATTTTTTTTCTGCTTCTTGTTAAAATTTGTTGCCAACATTACTTACACTTATAATTTAAGATCATGATTTACTAATTTATACATATAAATAAGTTGTTCAGAAAAAATCTCCTGCGACCGCGACGTGTGTCGAGTGATTGAGCGTACAACAGCGCGCGGCGTCCCGTGACTCACGTCGCCCGCGCTGGTAGTGTGACCTTAATTTATGATATTTTAAAGATTTTCCAACTTTCAAATACTTAATATTTCACTCAAATGCCTTTGTGTATAATATGAGTAGATTCTATTTTCGATAGCTATTCGTTTTAGCAATTGTCGGGAATACTCTGATTTGTTTAAAAACAAGAATTTCACTTCTAACTAAATTATTGCAACATCACAATTTTTTAGCCAAAAACAACAAAATATTAGGTGTATTCGCATAGTTGGATATAAATAATTATGCCAAGTTGTTTTATTCCTCTAAGCATTTTATGAAAATCATGGCATAATGGCGTTATTCATTCATGATGTTCATAAGTTTTGGAAACAAGCAAACTCACAGAGGGCAACCTGAGGTGTACGTCGCGTTGGTTACTTCATATGTCTGGCCAATGTCATCTAATATTTTTTTGTTTCGGCTAAGAAATTGTGATGTTGCAATAATTTTGAGGCGGGCCAACTAGCGCCACAATCTTGAATCGCGCTATCGAAGTTTTCTATGATCGGCACTATATATACGACATCTGAAATTCATACAAGTGGGCTTCGGCCTGACCGAGCATAGCACCTCGCTCGGTCGGAGATCTCCCTTTGGGGCTTGCCACCATATTCCCACATTGGTGACCCCCAACAAAACACGCCTCCTCCTGGACATCATCACCCCACCCCTCCGCACCATGCCAGCCAGCTTCAGACTCATCAGGTACCTCGACCACCAGCCTCAACGCACCGCGGCGTGGTCGAGCCCTCATCGGCTTCAACGGGCACTCTTACTACAACGACCGGTCAGCAAGCAGAGCACATCTCTCCTGGTCAGCACGTAGCATCGGCCCCGCACGGCAGCACTCCGACTCACTGGAGCCCGTGCAGCATCAGCACAGTTCCGACTCACTGGGACTCTCTGGCACTGGCGACTCAAGCAGAAGACTCAAGATCGACCTCCGGTCTTCGGGGGGGAGTGATGTGGTGGACCAATTAGCACCACAATCCCGAATCGCGCTATCGAAGTTTTCTATGATCGATATTTCTATTTTATATTATCTTTGATCTGACATCTGAAATTCATACAAATGGGCTTCGGCCTGACCGAGCAAAGCACCTCGCTCGGTCGGAGATCTCCCTTTGGGGCATCCACTCATCCCACAATTTGGTTAAAAAGAAAATTTTTGTTTTTCAACCAATCAGAGTATTTTCGACTCTATTTCATGTAGTACTTATTATACCATATTTTTTATAAAACGGAAATAAAAAACACTCAGTAAAAATGTAGACTGTAATGTTATTTATATTTTAGGTGTAATTCAAGGATTTCAAATTTTTATGTTGGCGTCATAATCGCCTTCAAAAAAAAAATATCGACTAGGTACATTACTATAGTTTAATTTTAGCCTCAATAAGTTTAGGAAAAAACCGAAACCGAAACTGAGGGAATGACAGGCATGAACATAATAGATAATTAAAAACGAGTATAAATATAAATCAGATCAGATGTCAGAAATTTAATCGTTTCTTGTTTTATTTACCTTTCTTATAATAAGAAATTAATTATAAAAACCGACTCACACGTCTACAATTTCTTAATCAAAAATCGCAATTAAAAGGTGAAAATAATTTAAAAGGGGAACTATTTCGAGGATTTGAATAAAAATAATAATTATGGACGCTTTCACACCACGTAAAACTGGTCCTGTACTAAGTATCCGAAGCGCTTGTTTCCCATCAAGGTAAAAGACAACGGTATTTCCATTATTTAATACTTTTATACTATACACATACTTAAGGATTTTATTATACTCTACATATATTCAATACACATCCAAGACCCAAGAACATAGAAAAACTTTTGTTCTTAGGCGGAATTTGCATATACTTTTAATTTCGTATAATTAAAGACTTTTCCTTTAAATGTCATATTTTTTTAATTTACGGCAAAAAATAATTGAATGTAACCGCCGTCTTTTATTTGGAAGTCGGTTAAAAAGTAGACTGACTTAAAAATAACAAAACATTTATTAAAAATTAAGATTTTATATTAGAATTGTAGAATTTTAAAAATATAAGCTATTGATGGTGATAGTGGGTTTGACATTTGTTACAGCCATCTTTCTCATGCGGCCGAGAACTTCTCGAACCACCCGCGCCAGGCGGCGCTTCGTATTGCCCATGCGGCGCTCCGTGTTGTCCGTACGGCGCTCCGTATTGCCCGTACGGGGCTTTATATGGCCCGTTCGGCATAGTGTTTATAGTATTGGTAATGTTGATTTGACCATTGAAATAACCTGAAAGAGAAACAGTCCAAGTGCGTGTTCAGCCTCGCATAGAGAAGGGTCGCGTAGTCAACTTTTATTTCGTTAATTTTGCACAAAGTTTTCCAAATAAGTGCATTTTACAAGTTAGGCTTCTATAACTCCTGAACGAACAAATAAATGATTTAAATCATGAATTTTTTTAGATTTTTCAAGCCAGGCGTTTAGCTTTTAGAGGGAGGGCCTTTAATTAGAGCACAGATAAAATTCAATATTTTTAAACTTTACCAATGTTTTTTGATAATTTACTCAAATTTGATTTAAACTATTCTTCACTAATCAATTTTTAAAGCTTAGAAGATCAAATGACCCATATAGTTTTCCTTAAAAGTTCCATCATACGGACTACCATTATTAATATTTCATAATTTTCGAGCCAGTCAGCTTTTTGGGAGGGGGACGCGATTTTTTAACAAAAAAATGGGCTTTAAGGTTGAATATCTCGGAAAGGAGTATCTTAATCTAATAATACCCCACACTATGGGGTAGACGCGAGAAAAAAATCATTTTCACATTGCGTGTACCCCAAAATATATATTTATCGTGATTTTATTTTAGCACTTTGTCGACGTGGTAAATACACAGCTTAATGCAAAATTTCATTTTTCTCTCACTAAACGTTTGAAAAATAAGCCGAAGACGGACGGACGGACATGGGTGCTATAGATAATCTATGTGATAATAATTGAAATTACGTGACACATTCGTACCATTGTTTTGTATACAAGCCCTAGCCAGTAGTATGCATAAAAATTGCTACGGCCAAAAACTTAAATGACTTGACGGATTTTAAATCATCAATAACCTTACCCGTTAAATTAGTAAGAAAATTTTCAACTCCTGAAATTCTACTTCTTCCTAAAAGACGCCCACTTTCTACATCATAGATCAATACTACATCATTGTTAGATATCATCTTTTCAACGTCTTTTTTCATATCTTTTTTTTCAACGCCTTTGTCTGCTATATTCACTTTAACGTTTCTTTTCAACGCATTAATTAGAGATACAATACCATCTACTACCTGTTTGACTTCGTTCTTTTTAATAGAACCTCCACCATTTTTTACACGATTTTTGTACATTTTGAAAATTTCTGCTACAAATCTTCTCTCGTTAACATCTTTTATGTTTTTCAAACTATCTTCATTTCCCAAATTTTTAAGTAAACTCTGTTTTAAGTCTACATGGCCAACAATAAAAACGATATTTAGCATTATGAAAACGCAATGCAGTAACATCTTCATGTTTCTGACAGTTCTTAAGTAATGACTTCTGCTAGCCTTGAAATAGTATTATATTATAAGGTTTTCAACGGATAATGAATTATATTCGGTTAATTTACTTTTGCTTATTAAACATCTTGAAAACATGTACGAATAATTATTTTTTTTATTTACTCGAACTATTTGCATTTTTAATGTTCCATAGTACTCAAGGACTGACTGTCTGTCCGTATCTCCATCTGTAAAAGTGTCCAGTTCTTACAGTGTGTGTTGACACAGTGTCACAATATTTTTGCGAAGTTTTGATTGAGTTGCATGCATCAATTACGCATTTAAATGAATTCATTTAGGGCCGTTAGAGTAACCAAATTTATTACTTGCTACAGTTTACCAAACTTGCCACTACCTCATTCCTTACCAGATTTCCCTGGATAAAAAAACCCTGTTTATTGCTAATCTAGTCTAGAATAACTTTGTAAAACTAAGGGTAAAGAAAGATCTCTTTTAATTTTTGTCTTTAGCGTTATTGCTAATATCTCGGCAAAGAATAGAAAAGTAAGGAAATAAATTCACTTTTCAATTCTCTTTTCTAATTGTGTGTGAAAATTTAATTATACGTACAAGACTTCAAAAATTTTAATTAGTAAAAGTAAATTATTGTCTAGTTTACGCCTTATAACGCTGTTAAAAGGCAAATAGAAGTTATTGAGCAATGAGAAACTTTTGGTAAAATGTTACTACAGCGCTTTTTAACTATGATAAATCTGCTTTTTGTTACTGGCCATAAAAAATGTACACAAAGTACACTTAAAAAGTTATGTAATGAAGATAATTCGGAAAACATGAATTATATTATTGCCAAACGTACTATAGATGAAATTTTATGTGAAGCCAAATATGGTTTTAAAAATTGTGGAGGTCCAACCATGAAACAAAAAGTATAAAACGATGCAGATTATATAGTATAATTAATAAATGCATTGAAAGGAAACATTAAAGTCAAGAAAACGTACCAAAAAGTTGAAACAACTGATAAAACAGAATACGATGGAAACATGATATTAGACGATAATGATGAAGTATTAATCTCTGATAGAGAAAGTGAACGTCCGACTACGTATGAGTAAAATCATGGCATGGCATTCATTAATAATGTTCATAAGTTTTGGAAAGAAGCAATATTATGATACATATATATATATATATATATATATATATATATATATATATATATATATATATGTATCATAATAGAAGATAAAAAAGAGATAGAAATGCAGGTGGCTAAATTATTGGAAGAAAATTTGATGAGGAATCGTATACTCCTTTTGCAGCACCTGTTACTCTGGCATATAAAAAAGAAGACGGACGGAAATCCAGATTATGCATTGATTTCCGAGATTTAAATAAAATTGTAATACCACAGTCAGAGCCGTTTCCCTTAATAGAAGACTTAGTGGTGAAAACTCGAAATTGTAAATACTTTACAACACTTGATGTTAATTCGGCATTTCGGTCAATCCCGCTCAAAATTGAAGACAGACATAAAACAGCCTTTGTAACTCCAGATGGAGATTTTCAGTGGACCTGCCTACCCTTTGGATTAAAAACTTCACCAGCAATTTTTCAAAGAGTATTAAGCAATAAGGAAGCACAAACTATCGAACTTTACTGTAAATTATATTGATGACATTTTGATTTTTTATAAGACGTTTCAAGAACATATTACACATTTATTATTACTACTGGAAGCAATATCAAAAGAAGGATTCAGATTAAAATTTTCAAAATGTAACTTTGCACAAGATTTAGTAAAGTACCTTGGTCATATAATTAAGAACAACACGATTGCTCCTTTGAAAAAAAATTTAATTGCAATAAAAGATTTTCCTGTACCAAAGACGCAAAAGAACGTATGTCAATTTTTAAGAAAAATCAATTTTTATGGTAAATACATACCAAATATATCAATTATTTAAGACCCTTTAGATAATTTATAGAGAAAAGGGCAACAATTTGTTTGGTCAAAAAAGTGTGAAGAATCTTTTCAGTTGATTAGAAACTTAATGTGCCAGAAGCCTATATTAACTATTTTTGATCCTGATTTACCAATACATATTTATACTGACGCCAGCATACTGGGTATTGGCGCTGTCATGAAACTTCCACAGCTTAATGGAGAGGAAAAGCCGTGTGCATATTTTTCAAGAAAACTGAATGATACTCAGAAAAAGAAAAAAGCTATTTACTTAGAATGTTTAGCTATAAAGGAGGCTGTTAAGTATTGGCAACATTGGTTATTAGGGAAAAAGTTTACAGTTTTTACAGATCATAAGCCTTTAGAAAAAATGAATATTAAATCTCGACCAGATGAAGAACTAGGAGATCTTACATATTATTTATCTCAATACAATTTTGAAGTTATTTATTCGCCGGGTAAATATAACTTGGAAGCTGATAGTCTTAGTAGAAATCCAGTATTGGAACCAGATTGTAATCATGATCATAATTTAAAAATTGATAATTTTGTTAAAATAGAAAATATTCAATGTGATCAGCAAAGAAATGAATACATAAGACAAAATAAAAATAAATTAAAATTTGAAAATTTAATATACTATAAAGAGTCAAAGAAAAAAGAAAAAATCATACTAAGAAGGAAGAATTTAGTAAAAAGCTAATAAAAGATATTCATTACCTCTACTGTCACATAGGAGCAGAACAGATAAGGAATAAAATAAGCTCATTTTATACTGCAAATAACTTGATGAGAATAACTTGATGAGAAATATAAAGAATATGTGTGATACATGTGAAGTGTGCATAAGAAATAAGTCCAGAGGTAAATATAATTATGGGTTATTATCTCAGTTGGGACCAGCTTCATGTCCTTCTGAAATAATTTCAATGGTCACTATTGGAGGATTTGGTGGATCTCGATCTACAAAAAAATATTTACACATATTAGTGGATCACTTTACAAGATATGCTTACATTTTGACCTCGAAAACACAGAAGTCAAATGATTTTATAAAGTTATTGCAGAAAGTGACACAGGAACATAAGATTGGCATTATTTTATCTGATCAATATCCAGGTATAAATTCAAAAGAATTTAAATCATTTTTAGATACAGAAAATATAACTATAGTTTTACTGCCGTGAATGCGCCGTTTTCAAATGGTTTAAATGAGAGATTAAACTAAATAAAATAAGATGTAAGATAAATGTAAATAACAATAACTTAGCCTGGACAACTATTGCTCCTGAATGTATCAAAAGATATAATGAGACAGAACATACTGTTACAAAGTTTACACCTCAATATCTTCTGGAAGGCAAAAATTACACCCTTCTACCAGCTGAATTAAAAGAAAATTCTACAGTTGAAGATTTAAAAAGGGACAGAAAATTGGCATTTGAAAATTCTATGAAGTCACATTTATACAATACGCAAAAATTTGATAAAAAGAGGAGAGATCTAGATTTGAAAGTTAGTGATTTCGTATATATTTAAAATGGAAATAAACTTAATAGAAGAAAGGTAGATAAATTAAAGATTGGGCCTTTTGAGGTTTTGGAAAAGATATCTGACTCTATATACAGAGTAGACACTGGTCACAAGAAGTATGAATCAAATTTCTATCACATTACGAAGATGGTTCCAGCTCCTACAGCTGCAGCGGTCGGAGTCTGATCTGGAGGGGGAGATGTAACCTTATTGTTTTTTAGACTTGACAATGAATGTGAACTGTCAAGGGAATGAGACTTATATTTAATTTCTTATGAATTATTTGTATAAAATATTACTTAAATTGTGAAATATTAGCATTAAATGTTGTTTTTTTAGTTGTAAAGCAACACAGTAACTTTTGTTTGTATATATATATATATATATATATATATATTGTGTATATACTTTCGTGTAACTAATAAAAGATTTTTACATTACATGCAAAAAGTCACTGAATGTTGCCACCGTCTTTTGTTTGCAAGACGGTTAAAAAGTAGACTGAAGGGGAAAATAAAAAAACATTTTCTTAAAATATAAGATTATATATTAAAACTATAGAATTTCCTGCTAAAGGAGCTGTTAGTGGTGATAGTGGGTTTGACATTTATACAGCTATCTTACGGGCAGTACTGTGTATGACTCCTGCGGCGCTCCTTATTGCCCGCGCGGTGCTCCGTATTGCCCATGCAGCGCTCCGAATTGCCCGTACGGGGCTGTATATGGCTCGTTCGACATAGTATTTACATTATTTTTAAAGTTGATTACCATACCATTGAATTAACCTGAAAGAAAAACCGGCCAAGTGCGTATCGTGCCATTTATAGAATAGAGTACAGTAGTCAACTTATTATTTCATTATTTTTGAACTAAATTTTCCAAGTAAGTGTATTTTACAAGTTAGGCCTCTTTAAGTGCTTTTATCCAAGCCATTATAGTTTTCCTTTCAAGTTCAATACATGGATTACCATCAATAATTATTGGGATCATTAATGGAGGGATGGATGTTTGTTACTTTTTCGCGCAAAAACTACTGAACGGATTTCGATGAAATTTAGTATGGTAGTAATTTAGGCTCTGGATTAAAATATAAGCTACTTTTTATCCCGATACTATATTTACGCGGGTGGAGCCGTGGGAAAAAGCTAGTGTGATAATAATTAAAGTTAGTTACACATCCGTATTATTGTTTTGTATACAAGCCCAAACCATTAATATTGTTCCTGCTAAAAACTTAAATGGCTTGACGGATTTGAAATAATTAATAACCTTACCTCTTAAATCAGGAACAAAATTTTCGACTCCTGGAATTCTACTTCATCCCAAAAGATTATATTTTCTATATATTTCTATATCATAGATCAACAATACATCATTGTTGGATCTCATCTTACCAATATCTTTTTTTTTATCTTTTGTCTTCATTCTTCGCTTTGGAGTTCTTTTTAGTTCGTTCTTCTTAATGGAACCTCCAGAATTTTTGTAAATATGGAAAGTTTCTGCTACTACTCTTCTTCTTCGTCTTGTACGTTTTTCATACAGTTTTGAGTCTACGTAGCCAAAAACAAAAAGGATATTTAGCATCATCAAAACGCAATACATTAACGGATAATTCGATTAATTTACTTTCACTTCAGACATCTTGAAGTCATGTACGAATAATTAAATTTTTATTCACAAAAACTATTTGCATTTTTAAAGTTCCGTAGTACTCAAGGACTTCTGTCTGTCTGCCCGTCTATAAAAGAGTCCATAGTGTGTGTTGATGTGTATGTCCATGTTCTTATAGAGGTGTTCATACTGTGTCACAATGTTTTTGCGACGGTTTGATTGAGCTGCATGCATCAATGTGGAGGTAAATAAATTCATAATGGGTCTCATAACATAGAGTAACGAAAGGAGACCGGCAAGTGGCCATAAATTTTTTGCCTAGTATTCAAAATACGTGGCCACAAAAAGTATTTATTTTAAATTGTACTATATGAACATATGAACAAAAAAAAATATTATACATCAAACTCGGGAGATAAAAGATAATTGATTAAATATAACCTAAACTATTTTTCAATAAATTGCCCTAGTGGTGGTTTGCGGAAAAGCAACATCTATTAGTTGTGATGTCAATTACATACTAAAATAAATAACTAGTTTGTTTGAAATCGCAATATGCTACCATATAAATGATAGATTTCGCTTTCACGTTACGAAAACAACCATAATAATTATTTTTCTTGGTATAAATATAAATAGTATAGAGGGACCTAGAGAGGAAGAGGGGTACAAAACCCCAAGTAACATTTTTTTTTTCATAAAACTAATACTAAACTGTTGAACTATATAAATAGAAAATAAATTTATACTCCAATAAAAATAAATCTATCTATTGGGCCACTAGGTAGCTTTTTCGCCTCAAATATACAATTTACTGCATGATGACCATAGACTATACAGATGTGATGACAACGATTATCACAGATAAGTACGTAATTTGCACACGAATTTACTCATATTGGGATATTCATAACTTTTTATTCCCAAGTCCGAAAAATATAATATTTTTTATGTAATAACTTTTTATGTACTATAAATCCTCATTGTCATGTTCTAAACTTGGCCGATCTTGATGGAAAATCGGGCAGGATTCGCCAGTGTCCTTTATTATTTTCTACAGTTGACCAAACTTGTCAATATCTCATTCGTAAGGAGCTGAATTCATTATGGCCAAAAAACTGTAGTTTTGCCTGGCATTAAAAAAACGCCAATGACATTTTTTTTTCTCTTACATAAAAACCTTTTCCCGATTGTGACCTACACAACATTCTGATACTGACTGCAGTTAAAATATTCTAAACTACATTCACACATTCACAGATATAAGATGGCGGACAAGTATTTTTGTGAAATTGTCAGCTTTTGAGGAGTGCTGATTACTGAATTAATTATTTTAATAACGCCATAAACGCACAAAACCTGAAAAAAAATTTCTCATTTAATGAAATAACCATTTTCGATTAAACTTTAATTAAAATAATTATCTAGCCACTCAATTTTCATAATTTTTAAATCATATGATGATGATAGTAAGTAGCTAAGTGGCTATGTTTGAATTTTTCTAAACAATTCAGAAATTCTCAAACAATGCTTAAAAACCGAGGAGTTCCGTTCCGTGCTTTTCGTTCCAGCCTTGTAAAATTATACATATAGGTGGCATAATATGCCCCTATCACTTTTTTTTAATATTTTGGATAATTTCCTACACTCCTCAAGATTCCATCTGTTATGATCGTGCCTACCCTATACCATCACAGTACCGATGTCTGACTCAGCCATTCACAACAATAATTTCATTTTGAAAATTGAACCACAAACGGCGGAGTAATGGTTGAATAATAAAATATCCGCAGCCGTATTTTTTGTATAAGCCACTCTCTTTTGTTTGAAAGTTGTTTAAAAAGTACACTGTATGATAAAACTGTAATAAAACAACGTTTGTTAAAATTTAGGATACATTTAAACTTTGAAAAACCATTAACAGATATTCTTATCTTGCCATTGAACTTTTTTTTTACAATACATTAAAATTACTGCACGTAGTTTGAAAATGCAAAACACCAGAATTATGCTGACAATGTGCGTCGCGGCTATCTTTCTTATGCGGCCGATAATTATCCGAATCGCCCGCGCTGTTTGGCGCTCCGTATTGCCCGCGCGGCGCTCCGTATTGACCGTGCGGGGCTCCGGAAGGTCCGTGCGGCGCTCCGTATTGACCGTACGGGGCTCCGTAAGATCCGTGCGGCGCTCCGTATTGACCGTACGGGGCTCCGGAAGATCCGTGCGGCGCTCCGTATTGACCGTACGGGACTCCGGAAGATCCGTGCGGCGCTCCGTATTGAACGTACGGGGCTCCGGAAGATCCGTGCGGCGCTCCGTATTGACCGTACGGGGCTCCGGAAGATCCGTGCGGCGCTCCGTATTGACCGTACGGGGCTCCGTATTGACCGTACGGGGCTCCGGAAGATACGTGCGGCGCTCCGTATTGACCGTACGGGGCTCCGGAAGATCTGTGCGGTGCCCCGTATTGACCGTACGGGGCTCCGGAAGATCTGTGCGGCGCTCTGTATTGACCATACGGGGCTCCGTAAGATCCGTGCGGCGCTCCGTATTGACCGTACGGGGCTCCGTAAGATCCGTGCGGCGCTCCGTATTGACCGTACGGGGCTCCGGAAGATCCGTGCGGCGCTCCGTATTGACCGTTCGGGTATCCATATTACCCGTACGGCGCGCCGTATGGCAGGGTGGAATTTGTATTTACAATATTGGTAAGGTTGATAGTACCCTCGAACCTACCTGAAAAAAAAAAGAGTGTAAAGCCTCACTGTAACCCCCTATTCACATGTGACATAAGTAAAACCTTCAATTTAAACTTTTAATTTGCTTGTAACCTATCTAATTAAACCTACTTCCAAAGTCCTTTTAAATTCGGTTAAATTTTAACTATTTCTCTACACAATCTTCATTATTTTGAAGTTGGTACCAGCTCAAAAATATTCTGATAATACATTATTTTATAGAGCTCACGTTGAACTTGGCTGTTACCGACTTCATGAAGATTGAGTAGAGAAATAGTTAAAATTTTAGCCGAATGTAAAAGGTAAATTATTAATAAATTAAGATTTATTTCATATTTTTTTGTGTATTTTTACTTTGGAAGTCGGTTTAATTTTTTGTTTAAAAATGATGATTTTTTCCCTTTTTAGTCATATTTGTTATATTATTATCAACACATTTTCAGAACGTTTAAAATAAACGATCGAATGTATTTCCATTAGGTATTGTATATAAGATGAGGATGATGTTGATTACTGTAAGTTACATAATGACATATGCTTGCAGTTCTTTAAACAATGGCGAAATTTCCAAATGTGTATCATTACTGAGGAGTTCTGGTCAGTGCTATTGGACCCTTGGCACAAAATTTAATGGTAGCATATGCTTAATTTACTTTACATAAGTCAAATCCCTTTAGATGTCCCTACAAATTTTGAGGAGTTGCCTCGATTACTCACGGATGCCATCATCAGGTCTCCACTTTAGTGACTAAGACACCAAATTCCAATTATACCCTTTACAAAAACAAACAAACAAGACGCCACAAACGGCAAAGCAAGTAATGTTCGAAGATATCCGTGTCGGTGTAAAACACCATGAGATGTACTAATTATAATACGAAATCCCCTCATATGCCTCAATGCCATCATACCACTTACAGTAATCATCATCAACATCATCACCACCACCTTCACACGAAACACCAACATATTATTATGATGACGTATGTACTAACTCATCAGAGTTTTGTGCACCGATATCAATGTCTTTGAAATTTTGCTATTGCTAAAATTATATTCGTGATCATCATCATCACTATAGTATATATACTTAATGCTTACTGCTAAACGTCGTTGATGTTTCGTGCCGCTTGTGCCGCGTTGCTGCCACGGCGGTACTCATATTCCATAATTACCCAAATGTTTCGTAAAACGTATCCATGATGACGAAAAAGATTGAAATGCGATGAAAATGTAACACTAATCAATAAACAAATGACTACTTTTGGAAAAAGAATTTCATGTTTTTAAAATAAAATTAATTTTAAATTGGAAATCTTAGCCAAACAAAAATTATTTTGATTTGAAATGGCCAGTACTGCAGAACGGCAATTTCATAGGTTGTAGACCTATTATTAGCTTGTTTATAATTTTTGATTTTGGGGTAGCTAATCTCCTTTCTAATTGTACGTATTAAAATTTAATTATTGGTACAATACAACAAGAGTTTTTAATTAGTAACAGTAAATTAATGGATATTTCACGGCTTATAACGCTATTTTAAGGTAAATAAAAGTTATTGCGTAGTTAAAAATTGTTGGGAACATGATGAAGGTACTGCAGTGTGTTTCAATAATTCTTAGTCTCCTTTTTGTTACTGGCGATGAAGACTTAACACAAAGTAAACTGAAACAATGGAAAAATGAAGAAAGTTTGAAAGACATCACCGATATAATCGACAAAAGAGCTGTAGATGAATCGTTTTATCGCGACAAAAATGATTTGAAAAATAGTGAAGGTTCCAAAAAAATAAATAATCTCAAAAATGACGTACTTGGATTAATACTACTATTTGTTAACAACAAAGTCAAGAGAATAGACAAAAAACTTGAAATGAAAAGTATAAAAACAGATGATGTAAAGAAAATACTGTACGATGATGCTATATTGATTGATGATAAAGTTAGTGGACGTCCTATAAGAAGGAGTCCTATGGGATTTTTTCTCAAAGCTATACTAGGTAATTTTATTGATTATTACGTGATTAAGAGGCGACGACCTCTATGGCTTAGTGGTTAGCGCGTTGGCGTTCAAGCCGGAGGTCACGGGTTCATCCGAATACGCATCCTCCGGCTTCCCTGCCAGAGAACATAAATGTTTTCTGTTTCCTGAGTCATGGATGTATATTAAATATGTGTATTGTATGATAAAAATCATAAATTAAATATGCTTATTATAAAAGTATTAAATATATTTCCGTTGTCTGGTACACGTAACACAAGTTCTTCGAGAACTTATAACGGGACCAGATTGACGTGGTGTGAAAGCGTCCATAGATTATTATTCAAAGTGTTTTTTCAGTCACAGTCCAAACGTTCAGGAGTAAATATACTCTTGAATATAAACAACTTTTGCTATGGGCTCAACTTTCCTACTTGAAAAAAAAAATCAGCTGTTTCCTACAAAAGGGCTACGGCATAGATAGCATTTTGTCGGTAATAGCTGATTTTTTTTCAAGTAGGAAAGTTGATACCGTAGTAAAAGTTGCTTATAATCAAGGGTATATTCACTCCTGAAAGTTTGGACACTGAATGAAACACCATCTAATCTTCATACAAGAAAAAATTACACAAACAATCGCGAAAGTGGGGACTCAACATGTCTCGTCTATAATATATCAGTCTATGATAAATAAGCTAACCAAGAGAATGTCAGGACATGTCTAAGGAGAGTTCAAATGTCAAACACATAATTGTTTTTTTTTTAATTACTTCAAGAGTTACTGTCAAATGATAAATTAGTTAGTATTAATCACCGAACATAGCCTATTTTCTTATTTATTTTAATGTGATTTAACCTATGTGATTTTTAATGTTATAATAGTAACAAAATTCGATAACAAATGAATATGCAAACAAATATGGCGGCGCCGGGCATAATATGCCGTTCACAGTTCAACCAATCTGCATATTTGCTTGTAGGTTATGGGTATTTTTTCACGGGATATTGCTAGATATAATATTAATTAAATTGTAGAGTTGAATTCCGTTTTACAATTTAATTTATTATAATATAACGAAAAATTATGCGTAAAATTGTAAGCAGAATGTTTATTTCACAATCTGTCGACATTTTATAATCTTATTATTAATATTACAATCTAACGGTATTTACAACCTTACGGTGACATATACATATATAGATGTTGCAAATGTTTTAAGTGCACAGAGTAGGAAGTATATTATATATTTACGTACAGGGAAACAGCTTTCATAGAACAATCCAAATTTGATCTCTTCACACAATGGTAGACACACCGTATGCTAGTAGTGCAATCAAATCGATAGCTAACTATGTAGCTGATTATATGTTCCTCTTCAATTTGTGATATACAAGTAGCTCCATCTGGGTAGAAAAGCAAATCAAAAAATAGAAAATGAAAAATGAACTTAATGTTTTTTCTGTTACATGATTTTTCATATGATATGTTTTCCTTTTTTTTAAGGTATATTCCGTGGCCGTGGATTAAAATAACCAGAAAAAAATAGTATAACTCATCATGTATCATCATTTCTTCATTCATCCCTCAATATAATATAATAACTATAAAAAAAATAAAAAAGCGTTTTATTACTTAAACCAGTAATTCCCAAAGTGGTCCAGGTAGACCCCCAGGGATCCACGGGAGACTCGACGGGGGTCTACGTTGGACGTGACAAAAAATGGGGTCTACAATCGTAAGCAGGGGTGCATGAAAATTAATTTGGTTTCGATAGTGAAGAACTAAAATGTTGGCTTGTTACTTTAAATAATATGACACCTAAATTAAACCTTTTCAATAAGACAATTTATAAATAAATTGAGAAAAAAATGGATAGTTCCGAACTGGGAGTCGAACCCAGATCATGTCAATATCGTACCGAGTGCTCTACCAGTTGAGCTATCCGGCCCTATGCCACTTTCCTTTTTTAATTTCATTTATAACTTATTGAGCCACACCGTCCATCATACGGTAATACAACAACACAAACAATATGATACCTAAATAAAACCTTCTCAATAAGACAATTGTTTCCTATCAATATAGGCAAATAATATTTTAAGAAGCTCAGCGACTGTTACTTGTAAAAACTTGCATATTCCATATTCAGTACAACGCGTCGAGACTTGTTGCCGCGCCGGCCGCCGCCGTCCCGTCCGCAATGCGTGTTCAAACGTGCAAATTAATATGTACTTGCAATCTTGTATGAACGTGTTTAATTCTTCAACAATATAAATACGAATGTCAAGGATAAATGTTACTCATTTGTTTTCGAAATTTTATAAAGAAAAATGAATCGATATTAGTGATTACCAGTGTCGGAAAAGTAAGTACCTACCTGCCTATTTGTATACCTACCTACCTGCCTTTATACTATAATATCGCGTGCTTAATGTCATGAGTGATTGTTTTAAATAAAAATCGATTTCATTTACAAACGTTATTTCGGTGGCAACAGATGGAGCTCCTGCCATGGTCGGGCGATATCGTGGGTTTATAGGCCATCTTAAAATAATTATACCAGAGGTAACTGCAATTCACACTGTCCACCGACAACATCTAGTAGCGAAAAATTTTAGTGATAGATTGCACCAATCGCTTCCTAATTTCACCTTTTCCTGAAGATTTCACCTTTTTTGAAGTAACCCAGCCATGCTTTATTCCTTTAATTTTTATTTCTAGTTTTAGATGCTAGGCGCCGTCCACATATTATAACGTCACACATAATTTCGACTTACTGAACCCTTCCCCCACCTATGTCACGCCTTTTTAGAATCCCTATAACATATATCTACTATCATGTTTGGTATACCCTTCCCCCCTCATCTTTGCGCTGTGACGTAATATGTGCATAATCCCTCATGTAATATTAAGTAGTAGTGTATTTGGAATAAGGTACGATTGGATTGGCATCGTCATCTTCTTGTACAAAAATCCCTTGTAGTAAATCTAGATTACAGAAAAAAATCAGAGATTGAAAAGAAAATAAAATGATGTAGTGTTGTCTGCACCGACTTTAGCCCAATTTACTTTCATAATTTGAAATAGACGAAATAACATATTTTTTCAAAATTCTGTTCGAAGAATTACTGTAAAAGCTATCTCTCTCTCTATCTTATCGTATTTCGTGTACCAATCATCATAAAGAGGGATTGAGCTGATATCACGACACTTTATACGTAGAACCGCTTTGAACCAGATCGATCGAGTTATATAACCAACTTAAACCGGATTCGCAGTGTTTGAAACCGTATTTATGCATGAGAAAATGGCGCTTACTCAATTTTAAGGACATAATTTTTCATAAAACGGCTCTTTCAACTAATCTTTAAATGCACTCTCGGACACCGTCCGATGAACAGCTCCGCTCGCTCCGATCGTTCCGTCGTTTCATTCATTCATTTATTTATTTATTTATTTGCTATAAAAGTGGTGAACACAGTAGGTGGTAATGATCATTTTCTTAAGAACTAACACTTTTAGCTATGTATAAAATAGCATGCAAATATAGATTTAAATTGTCATCATAAAAAACATATTTTACGCTAACAATATTCAAATCAATTTTATACAATATAAGTCATTAATAAAAGTAATAATTAAACATGTCATAGGAATATCTAATAATTATAATCATACAAAATATATTTTACGCTAACAATATTCAAATCAATTTTATACATAGGCCATTCACAATAATAATTAATCATGTCATGAAGATAATGAGAAATAGATATATTTATGTCAAGAAATTAGATGAAGTAGAAAATGTCAATTAATTTTAAAACTATTATTATAAAATAAAATAATTTATGTCAACTGTTTAGAAATTCCTTTACATCATAATAATATTTGTTTATTAGTATTTTTTTTAGTTCTCTAATAGAGTGTTTTTTAGACAAGTGTTTTATGTGATCTGGTATTTTATTGTAAATCTTTACACACATTGTATATGCATTACTTAAAAAAAGAGTTGTTTTTGGTTTCTTATTTATGATTAATCTATTTGAATTTCTGAAATATTTAGTTGGGTTCGTGTCAATCAATTGTGTAAAAATGTGCGTGTTGTGTATAACGAATTTAAATATTTCTAAAATGTACATGCTAGGCAGAGTCAGGATGTTAAATTTTTTAAAGAAAGGCTTACATGACTCATACGGTGGAATCCTAGCTATAGCACGAATACATTTTTTTTGCACAATGAATGCTTTGTCTATGTGCGTAGAGTTTCCCCAGACAACTAGACCATATCGTAGGACTGAGGACACGTAGCCATGATAGGCTGTAATTGAGGTTTGGATATTAACTGTCCACGCTAACCTGCGCAAGGCAAAAACAAATTTGTTCAGTTTTGAACAAACTTTATCTATGTGTGCATGCCAGTTACAGTGTTTGTCAATTTGTACGCCTAAAAACAAGTTTTCCTCAGCTTCTTCTATTTTTTCATTATCATGTGTTAATTGTAAGTCAATGGGTTTTTTATTGTAAGTTGTAAATTGCATATACCTAGTTTTATTAACATTAATTTTAAGGTTATTAGATGTCAGCCATTCAATTAAATATCTAAGTGTCAAGTTTATGTCATTTTCGATTTTATTCACGTCCAATTTATTTAAATATGTAAATATTATAGATATGTCATCTGCAAATAATGTAAATTTATAATTATTCATGATTATTGGATTATTAATTTCAATGGGAATGTCATTAATGTAAAACAAGAATAGCTGAGGACCTAATACAGAGCCTTGTGGAACTCCATATTCATTAAGTAAGACTGCAGATTTAGTATTTACTAATTCATTATCTCTGTTAATGTTTTCTATTATTGTGTATTGGGTTCTATTTTCAAGGAAGGTCTTAATCCAATTTATCGCTGGTCCCCTTATTCCCATTTTGCTTAATTTCTTTAGTAGTAATTTATGTGAAACGAAATCAAAAGCTTTAGTCATGTCAATGAAAACAGTTATACAGTGGTTCTTTTCATCAATGCAGTTTATAATTTGGTTGGTAACGTTGAAACATGCTTGTTGAGTTGATTTGTTCTTTTGAAAGCCAAATTGTTCATGTTTCAAAATATTAAATGTATTAATGAATGAAGTTAGTCTTTCATGCATTGCTTTTTCAAATATTTTTGATAGTATTGGAACTATATTCAGTAGTCAGTATAGTCAGATATATTTAGGCAATCGTTTTGGAGTGACTCGCATGACTTAGATTTAAATAATTTTTTTGGTCTCATGGTAACATAACTGAAGCTGGGACTGTCCATTTCTGTTCAATGTTTACTTGTAATTATAATTTAAATTTTAATCTTCTTCTTCTTTTTTTTATTCTGTAGTGTGGTAGCCTTGTTTTAACCAGTTGTCAACTTGGATGTAGTCTATGATACAATGTGTCTATGGTTACTTGTCAATTTTGAAGTTTTCACTTGTCAAAGAGGATGTCACTTGTCAGTTGATATCACTTGTTGTTTTGTTAGATTACCGTAAAAGATTTGATGTAAATATTATCTATAATCCAAATATAATCCAATAGCCAATCTGAATTTTGAATTTTGAATTTTTGGAAAAAAAAAACGGTTTATTGAAGTGATACGAACAAAGGAAATGTATTATTTCTGTCCATCCAATACTGTGATGTGAATCTTTTCAGGTTTCTTTGTATGTTTTCCTTATTCAGGTTTGATCTTCTATTATTAGAGTTTTAGTGAGATTTGAATGTTTAAGATGTTAATAAAGGGAGCAGTTGCAGTGGTATTCAATATGTACTCACAGTTTTGTTCCCGATGGGAGTTTTTTGTTCCAAACACTTGTATGGTATTTTAAGGTTATATTGTACTTCTTGTTGCACTTTATATCCCAATTAAGTAATTATTTTAATTTTAATTTTAATTTAAATTAGAGTCGATGTTTACAGTGTTTTTGACAGTTGACAGTTTTTTCAACAGACAGACAGTTTCCGCATTATTGCGCTCTCGCGTGTGTGTGTACCACTGAAGAAAGAAGTCCGAAGAAAGAAGACTCAAGAGTCAAGCCTCAAGAGTCAAGACAGCAAGAAAGAAGAGTACAAGGCGCCACCCAACCGCCTTTGCCGCCCGACCCGTGCCGTACCGTGTCTCGCGCCGCGCCGCGACCGCCGCCTACCGGACGATTCGTGCGACCGCTCGCATCGTCCGTCTCGCTCTTTTGTGCGAGCCTTCTGCTCGCACACCCGCCGCGTGTTTATCGCCGCGTTAGGACGAGCGTGCGACCGGTCGCATCGTCTGTCTCGTTTTTAGCGCGAGCCTTCTGCTCGCGCTCCGCCGCGTCTCGTTCGCGAACACTAGCGCCCTAGTGTCTAGTGCAACGTTAGTGAGTGAGTTCCAGCCGCCCGAGGAACAATTGTAAGTACCGTGACACGTTTAGGCACACTACACGAGGAGTTTTTCCTCCATACACACCTCCCCTCCCGGTCGCCGGGAGGGGCTGTATCCCCAATAATAATTTAAGAGAGCAGAATCCCACTCCCGGGATAAACTTCCCGATCATGACTGACGCCATGATCAGAAAGTTCCTGGAGTTTTTAAAATTAGAGGTCCCCGACGTAGCGTCCAAGTGGGAACGCTTCGTGCGCATGCACGAAGCTGACTCACCGGCGTCGCCCGATAGCGACGTCCCTTTAATTCCGGCCGACAACCAATCCCCATCATCTCCTTCAGAGATGTCTTGCTCAGAGCAAGAAGACGACCGTAGCGAAGGGGAGTTCACTACGGTCCAACATAAAAAGACGAAGAAGAGGAAGCGTCCAGAGGGCACCTCCTCTCCAGTCTTAAGCTCCCCGACCAAGTCGGTCACAAAGAATAGGAAAACCGTGCAGGCTCATGGCTCCGCGGCCCCTACTACCTCATCGGCCCCTCTGGCCTCCAAGGCCCCTCTGGCTTCCCAGGCCCCTCTGGCCTCCCAGGTCCCCCGAACCTCGCAAGCCCCTCCGGCCCCCCAGGCCCTTCCGGCACCCCAGGCCCCTCAGGCCTCCCAGGCCCCTCAGGCCTCTCAGGCCCCTCAGGCCGTCCGTTCTAAAATGCCTCCTCCTGTAATCATACAGGAGAAGGCAAAATGGAACCTCATCTCAGCGGCGATTAACGAGCAAAAGCTGCGTTACTCGTCTGCACACACGACCCCAATCGGCATCAAGGTACAGGTTAAGACCTCGGAGGACCACCGCCTCCTCACCGCGTTCCTACGTAATAAAGGCATAGGATATCATACTTATGCCCTTGAAGACGAGCGCCTTCTGCGCGTCGTCATTACCGGAGTCGACAAGTGCCTCTCTACACAAGAGGTACTTGTGGACATCAAGTCCCAGGGCTATCCCGCACTAGAGGTACATCGTATGTACCACCCTATCAAAAAACACGAGTACAATATGGTACTCGTAACCCTCCCCCTTACACCAGAGAGCAAGGATATCTTCAATATCCGAGCCATCTGTCACATTACGGGCATCCGTGTGGAGCCCCCCCGTAAAAGGGGCATCCCTGGCCAGTGCCACCGATGCCAACTCTACGGGCACTCGGCACGGAATTGCCAAGCCAGGCCGCGTTGCGTCAAGTGCCTCGGAGACCACGGCACCTCTGACTGCCCCCGCAAGAGCCCAGCTGAGGAGTCCGAACCCCCTAGCTGTGTTCTCTGCAAGTCCCAAGGACACCCCGCCAACTACAGAGGGTGCAAAAAAGCACCCAAAGTTAAAAAACGCGTTGCACCACAGACGAAAGGTGCCCCCCCCAAACAGAGATTCGTCCCTGCCCCCCTACCCTCCCAATCTGCATGGTTCAAGCCCGCGCAGAACAGTAGGTTGGAGCCAGCGGCTTTCCCCGCTCTCCCCAGCAAGGCCATGCCCTCCGCGCCCAAAGCGCCTAAGGCCACGCCCCCTCCGACTCCCAGCTTCACTGCAGACCTCTCTTTCGTCCAGCAGTTCCTATGCAACGTCGGGCCTATTGACCCGATGGAGCTTTCTATATTAGCGACAAAGCTAAAAGGTTCGGCCACAGACCGCATCCAAGCTTTGTCAGACCATCAGGTCTTGATCCGTCAGATCAAGGCTCTCTCCACAAACGGTATCTAATGGAGCCTTCGGGAAGGACAAAGCCGCACTCGTTACGCGTAGTGTCGTTCAATACGAACGGCATTAGGAATAACATAAGCGAAATTCGCGATTTTGTAAGCAGCCAAAATGTCGATATTCTTCTAGTGCAGGAGACGTTTTTAAAACCTAGTATTAGGAGCCCAAAAATAGCTAACTAAAAAAAATCAGAAATGATAGAACTCGATCCCGACTCGGAGGCACTCTTATCTACTATAAAAAATCATTACATTGTATTCCCTTAGAGCCACCGCCATTGTTAAGTTTAGAAACATCTGTTTGTCATATTAGCATGTCCGGTCACGGACCCATTGTTATAGTTAGCGCGTACCTGGCATGTAACAATGAACTACATTCCAGCGACCTGCAGGCGCTATTCAATTTAGGCAACGCTGTCGTCATTGCCGGCGACTTAAATTGTAAACACACTGAGTGGGGCAATATAAATAACAATAAGAACGGCTCAATCCTTTGTAGCTTAACCGACACATTAAATTTTGCTCTTTTAGCTCCCACGGACCCCACTCGCTATGACACCAATGAAAACATCAACGGCGTCATACGCAATCCTAGTACTATAGACATAGCTCTAGTTAAAAATGTGTCCCTAAATATCTATATCGAGACTCTCCACGAGCTTAACTCGGACCACAGACCGGTTATGATTACACTTGGCAGTCTTAACCCCAATAATTGCAGTACTAGGAAGATAGTAGATTATAAATCACTAGCGGAGAACATCAAAGTCCTCCAATCTAGTCACTTAGATAAAATCCCCGATATTATAGATAGTAAAGAGACAGCCATAGAGGCCGCCTCCCACTTGACCGATCACCTGGTAGCGACCATAGAGAGATCATCTAGGGAGGTGCCAACGACCCCCAAGGGCCGTTGGCCCCTCCCTGAGGACATAAGGGAGTCCATCAGACTCCGAAATGCGGCTAAGCGCACATATGACCGCTACCCGTCGGAAGAGTGGAGGAAAGCCCTCCGTCACTACGAGAGGGAAGTTAAGTTTAAGATCAAACAACACAAAGCCGAGAGTTGGGATCGACTTCTTAGTGACCTAGAACCGTCTCACGTGGCATACTGGCCACTCGCGAGGGCCCTAGAAAACAACACGGAGTGTCGTTTTTGAGGGCCCTCGATATACCTCCGTTAGACAGACCAAACCGTCCTCCTGCATTCGAAGACATAGACAAGGCCGAGTGCCTAGCTGATAACTTCGAACAACAGTGCCGGCCGAGTACTCTCCCGATTGATTCCGTGCACCTTAGCTTAGTGAATAGCGAGGTCGACAGCCGACTCTCGAGGCCACCTGATGTAGATAGGGTGAGGATGGTGGACTCGGAGGAGGTCAGTGACATTATTAAGTGTATGAAAGCCAAAAAGGCCCCAGGCCTCGACGGTATTTCAAACAAAACACTTAAAATGCTACCGTCCGAGCTTATTCAACTCCTAGTGAACATCAGCTTTAACGCCCTCTTAGTAGGATGTTCATTCCCAGACATTTGGAAAGTAGCTATTGTCATAGGTATCCACAAACCGGGGAAACCCCGGAAGGTGCCTGGTAGTTACCGTCCAATAAGTCTCATTAGCTCCCTCGGTAAAGTCTACGAAAGAGTTATCAAAAGGCGCCTCAATGACGTCATATCCGACAAAAAACTCCTTCCAGACGAGCAGTTCGCCTTCCGCGAAATGCACAGTTGTCCCGCTCAAGTACACCGCTTAACGGAGTACATAATATCTAGCAAAAACGACAGGAAGACGACATGCGCCGTATTCTTTGACATTGCAAAAGCTTTTGATAAAATTTGGCATAACGGACTGTTATACAAACTCTATCAAATGGAAATACCTGATTATCTTGTTCTACTGATTAGTAACTTTTTAAAAAACCGTAAATTTCATTTCCGCGTTGAAGGCGCACTGTCGTCGCCAAGATATATGGAGGCGGGAGTGCCGCAGGGCTCGGTCCTCTCGCCCTCCCTATATAACCTGTATACTAGTGACATCCCCAAACACGCTAAGGTGCAATTAGCTATGTTCGCGGACGACACAGCCCTTTATTATTCCCACATACGAGCCTGTACCGCGTCAAAAGCCCTCCAGGAGTCAGTTACCGCTCTCGGTAACTGGTTCTCCAAATGGAGAATAGAAGTCAATCCCGACAAAAGTCACGCCATCCAATTTGATATTAAAAGTGCAATGAGGCGTACTTGCCCCCGTAAACTTATGAGCCCTATAAGCCTGCACGGCAACAAAATCCCACAGGTCACTCAGGTGAAATATTTAGGCGTAGTACTAAACAAGTCGATGTCGTTTTCGAGTCACATTAGTAACACGTTACGAAAAGCGAAATTTGTACTCTACAAATTATATCCGCTACTTAATTCGCGAAGCAAAATCTCCCTAAGACATAAGCTTACATTGTATAAAGTTTGCATTAGAACGATACTCACTTATGCGTGCGTCTCTTTCGCACAGATAAGCGAGTCTCAACTGGACCGTTTGCAAAGAGTCCAAAACCGGTTTCTACGCATGGCAACAGGCGCCCCCTGGTACATGCGTAACATCGACTTGCATAGGGACTGCGAAATCGTCACTATTAAAGCCTATATCAAGGAACTCGTAGAGAGATTCTTTGATAAAGGCAAAAACCACCCCAACCCCCTTATCAAAAAGGCACTGGACTATGAACACGACGCACAGACCTTCCGACACCCGTACAAACGGCCTAAGCATATCTTAGCCGATCCCGTAGACCCGATCACAAAATACGTAACGTACTGTGTACAGTTACGTAAACACAAATCACACGCACCCGCGCGACTATCGCGGGGTCGACGCCGGCGCCAACCCCGAGGTCCCACATCCGACACGACAACACGTACAGACGTACAGACCGACCCTAACACGGGACCGGACCCGAACCCGAGTTCGAGTTCGCATCCCAGTAGACTAGGTTCACTCCTAAATAGTGCCCGCGACCGCGATATTGTTATAGAGAGCTCTATCAATACCGCGAACCTCATCGATATTAGGACTTACGCGCGCGAGTCATCCCGACCGTACGCGGAAGGGGCGAGGGACGGCCCTCTCAGTACCGATAGCGACAAAAACGAGAGCTCCTCTATCGCGACAACTCGCACGCCGCTAGCTTATGCTACCGCGCGCGAGCAACCTCACTCATCAGCGAGTGAGGAAGGGGTCGGACCCCTTAGCAGGTGAGACCCGCGTCTCCCCTGTCATAATAATAGCTCACAACTCGTAGCTGTCCCCAAAATCCGGTCTGAACATCACCCGGGTGATGTTAGGGAGGGTCAAACCCTCCCATCGACTCTAACCAAATAAACTAGCCACCAGGCTAGTTATAGTCCGACTTAGCTACAGCGGTCTTAACCCGACCCTTAGCATAGACCCGTTCGAAAAAAAAAAAAAAAAAACAATAACTATTTCTTACAAACGTCACATTTGGTTTCGCTGTCAGCGATCTCGCTGTCACAGACGAAGATTCCTCTATCTAAGTTAGTATATTGAAACGCAAAAAACCGGCAAATGATACCAAAGGCGGTATGCGATTACCGTCGCCCATTGATACTTGATAGTGTGACACCCGTAACACCGGAGGAGTTCGTATTACGAATAAGTATCCCACTCAAAGATTTTAAAACTAAATAAAATAGGTACTGACGTACATTTGACAGAAAAAATTTCATACAAGAAAAAATTACGCCATCTTGTGTTCAGAATATTTAGTCTATTAAAAGGGCCGATTAAACGTGGTTGTAATGCGAAAAGCAAAATATGTAAAATGTCAAGATGTCAAAATATTTTAAACCTAAATGGCCCCAAACCCCAAAATCAGGCCAATTTAGGCGTAGATACTTTTTGTCTCGACATGCTCGTCTATAATTTATATGTCGAAGACGAGAGATAAACATGCCTCAAATATCACACTATATTCAAGTAGTGGCTCTCAAGTAAAGGCAAGTAACAACATTACTTCACCTTTATTCTCAATAACAATAAAACTAAGCACTTCACACTATTTTAATCACTTTTCACTGTTACGACTGCAATTATTTTACACTACTTACAATACTTTGCACTTATTTTCATTAGCAATCAACTTCTGAAGAAGAACTTCCTATAGCTCCCGAGCCGAACCTCTCGCCACGACGCGACACCTGTAGTTTAGTCTCCTGTGATCGTTCCTTGAAGGGGAAAACGTAATACCCCGTAACGTAATAACCCCCACCAAACCGAACGTGCAAGCTCGTCAGACCGGACTCTATCAACACCAATCAAGATGGCGCTAGTGTTCCCGCCAATTATACATGCGTACTATTGACTTGTCAGTCAATTCAGCAGCTAAAATATTAACCTCTTCGACATATACGTCTAAGGTACCACTGAGAGTAAAGGAAGAGGGAGTGCTCTGGTGTATATAATTGTGGAGAAACTTCGGCACTATAAAATAACTGCTACGTGGAGCTGGTCTGATGCATTTCAAAGTTACAAAAAAAAGTTGGAATATTTTTTACATTATAAGTGTAAACTTAAACGCCAATATGTTCTTGCTAACTACATAATATTATTTCATACAACTGTCGGAATGCATGCAATGGATTCCCGAGACTTGCGATATTCTGTATTGCAAATAGTTGTACCTTTGAAAATATTGATTTTTTTTAATATTATATATTGTTTCTTGTGAGAAGTTACTCGTATTTGAGAGTCCTATTCATTTATGCAATAAAAGAATTCGGCCAATTATAGGCTAGTGGACCAAATTATTTTAACTTTACGCTTACGTACTTTGCTCGATACACGACTTTAGCTGTTTACTTTCAACAGTTCCAACTGCTCTAAGCGCTTACGCAAAATAAAGCTGTATTTGTAAGATTGATTTTCGATAACGTCAAACATTTTGATTTCTAACTTCGTCATTGTAATTAGCGATGGAATCTTGGCTAAAGTGCCTGATTTTAAAATCGTTGTATATACGCCTGACGCGCTGTACTCAAATGGGGACACTGCTTCAATGGTCCATAACTTTGTAATATTTAACTCTGTTGAGTAAAAGTAAAAGGAGATCGGCAAGCCGCCATACATTTACTGCCTGATAATTAAAATACGTGGCCACAAAAATATTTATTGTAAGTTGTACTTTATGAACCTTCCTATGTTCATAAAGTACAACTTACAATAAATATTTTACAAAATAAAGGCAATAATATTATAACAAAAAACAAACAACACAAACAACAAAACAGGGGGACTAAAGGTAGTTGATTAAATATAACCTAACCTATTGTTAAATAAATAGTGGTGGTTTGGGGAAAAGCGACATCAATTATTTGTGATCAATTACGCAATGAAATTAATAACTAGTTTGTTTAGGAACGCAATTTCACTTTCACGTTACAATAACCAAAATCAAAATGGGTAATTATTATTTTTAATTAATTAAGCTGTTGAACTATAGAAAAAGTAAATAACTTTATACTCCAATAAGAAAAATCTATCTATTGGAGCTACAACACTAGATAGAGCTTTTACGCCTCAAATTGACAGTTAACATCATGATAACCATAGACTATACAGATATGATGACAACGGTTACCACAGATGAGTACGTAATTTGCACATGAATTCTCTGATATTCAGAGATTCATAAATGTTTATTCCCAAGTCCTAAAAATATAGTAAGTATATTACTTTGTATAATAATCATATTTAATAATTTTATTTAATAAAATATTATAAAGTACTGTAAAAACAGTAGGTACTTTACTCGTAACTTTTACGTAAACTTGGCCACTCTTGATAGAAAATCGGGCAGGATTCGCCAGTGTCCTTTGTAGTAATTACATAGTAAATACATTTAATGTTGAAATATTTTCAGACGTTGAAGGTGAATGGTAAAGATTTTTCTGCAGAAAAGTAAATTAAGTTTTCGTAAAATTATGCCTTGGATTTTTTTTTTAATAATTATGTCATGAATTAGTGTGAAGAATAAAATAAATGAATAAAAACTATAAAAAAACTTTATTTTTTCGTATCATTTGCTGTCATTGTATTGGTGTCCCCGCATGAGGCCAATTGGCATATCAAGGGTCTGATAATTATATATTTAGCTATTGTTTTCTACAGTAAACAATGTCAAGTATTTTACTTTTATTACTTTTATTAGTCTAAACAGCTATCATGGGCACCTGAAAGCTATGGATGTTGCTGTGGACGTGATGTGACGGAAGATATCTCGGAAAATTAGGTACAGTTTTCTAACTCAAGTGTCTTTTCTGCTGAGAAAGAGGAGAACGACAACCATTTTCAGGTTTTTTTTAATGGCCTATTTCTGGGCCTACTTGTTCCCCCAACAGCGAGGTCAGGACAATAATTATCCTGACCTCGCTGTTTTGTATTCTACAGCGGAGTTTTATTTAGGCCTAAATGATTATCCAATTTATACAAGCTTAATAATAATTGTATTTATTTCATCTCTCCCTTTCTAATTTTTTCTCCACCGCACATTCGAGCTGGAATTAATATACCCGAGCCGACTGTCCTTCACGAACGAAATAATTTTACGTAGCAGAGTGTCTGATAAAAGATATAAACATGCATCAAAGCTGACATAATTTTTTAAGGGTTCGATCTCACAAGTCATCTTCATACTTTTCATTTTTACACTGCATTTTTCCACACAATAATTGCTTTCATCACGAAAATCCAATTTTATTTGTTCCTCTCCTGTTCCTTTTGTGTTTTGGTGATGGATTGTGTATATATTTTTGATATAAGTTAGATTACCATAGAAGGTACCTATAAGAAAGAAGATTGTAACCTTAGAGGAGATAAACTTTATGACGTGAAAACTTCTTATAAAACGATGAACGCCGGCTGTACGAAAAATTGTCACGTTCTGCCTGATCATCACGTTCCGACTGAGTCGAGCGTGCAAGCGAGAGCGCGGAACAAGCGATAAAGAGGCACGATCGGCCTTTAGCTTCACAGACATGAATTCTATAGCTTCGTGGAAAACTTTTGTATATTGTATAAGTATTAAAACTGTAGCCATTGTATTTTATCAAATCCGAAACACAACTAAAGAAAGGACTTCAATAATTATACCTTATTTTGTTCTATGAAATGGACCAGAAAACGAGCAATCCATAAATATTTTAGCACTTATAAGATTCTTTTTTATTAGTTGCCTGTTATTATTAATATTTTAATATAATTAATATTTTAATATAATTAATCATACAACAAAATCAAGGAGGATTTCCATGTAAATGTTACAATTTTGAGAATTTTCGGGAGGTTTTAATATAAGCTTAGAAAAAAATATGAGGTATACAGAGTACACGTGGCAGAAGTGAAAAAATATAAAAATGTTACATCTAACGCCATCTGTAGAGAGAGTATTGAGTGTAGTATGTATTGAGATGTACTTTTGAAAGTTGTTAAGGAATAAATATGAGAATGAGTAACTTCCGATAGATGGCCGTTATATTAATGATATTATATCCAAAATAATTTGTCACTAGCTCTGATTCTCTCTCAATACATTAATAATATCATAAGGTGTATAAATATCCATATTTACACCCGGTTTCTGAAAGGCTAATCAAATAGTTGATGAACTAACACGCTGTTGAGTTAACAGGCTTGTTAAATCAATTTGCGTTTCTGAAACGCTGATTAGTGAAAAATTTACTAATCATTGATCATCATGGCATGATACATTTATGCCTTAAATAGCTTTCCAGAAACTGAAAACAGCGTTTGACATGTGGTTTGACTATGGGTTTGACATAAGTTCTGTTAACTAACATGTTGGTCAAATTAAACGACTGATCAAGCTTTTTGCAACTCAATTTACACCTGACAAGAGATTTAACCGCTGATTAGATAATTTTGGCTTTGATAAGCCTTTCAGAAACCGGGGGTAAGTCTTTGTATGCAATCAGTACTCGGTACGTTTCGTTTAGACTGTCATAAGTTGTTGTGGACAGCTAGTGGAAGGAAGTGGAAGAGAGCCTAGAGGTACTTGCATCATAGCCGCGACCATAGATAGATAAATGATACGTTTTCCCAATTTTTTGGTTGGCGTTGCAGACCAATCATTAATTTATGGCCGCGACATAATCAATTACAATCAAAAGAAATAGTCTTACCCCTTAAATCAGTAAGAAAATTTTCGACATTTGAATGCATTCTTCCTATACGGCCACTATATTTATCATAGATCAACGCTGTGTCATTATCAACTAATATCTTTCCGTCATAATTTTTCTTTTCTTTTATTTTTACATTTTGATCCACTTTCTTGTCTTTATTGTTTCTTTTCAACGCATTTAATAATGGTACTATGTCATTTGTGTAATTTTTTACTTCGCTTGTCATGTTGGAAATTCTATTATTTTTCAAATTCATTTCATTATTGTGACGATTTAACGTTTCTTTTACAACTTTTACGTTTTCGAAATAATCATCGTTCTTCAACTTTTTCAGTAAACTCTGCATTAAGTCTTCATGGCCAGTTACGAAAAGTAAATTTAGCATCATTATAACGCAATGCAGTAACTTCACCATATTTCCAAATACTTCACATTCATAATGACTTCTATTTGCCTCATAACAGCGTAATATAGCGTGAAATATTCGCTCGTTTACTTTTACTAATTAAATCTCTTAAAGTCATGTACGAATAATTAAAATTTTACACTGTGCCTGCGTGTAAATTTAACTGTTAATTGCTACAACAATTTGCATATTTTATGGTTTGGTTAACAATATTATAAACTAGTATATTGCCAGCCAATATTTGCGTACCCTGTCTCTTTCTTGTGGCATATGTTGACATTACAAAAATAGTATATACATTCTACATTGGGGAAATGTGAAAAAAGACATTGGGCGTTTATGACCCGCTGTTTAAATAAGTGTCGACCACAAACCCAAATACTATTAGATTGTACGATTTTCATTCACATTTCATTTCCTGTAGTTATTTTATTTCAGAATCATGGAGAAGTGGAGATAATTAATATAATGTTGTTAATAATATTTTATATGTATATTCGTTGTAATGAGTAAAAAAATTACGAGAATTTACCCCACCTCGTATAAGTGATTATAAGACAGATAAAAACAAAAAGAAAGGAATTATGAGAACATGTACTTAGTGGACATCAATGTTTTTCTAGATTTACGTAGTACTAACTATTTAGTAATCTGTGTTCTAGGTTTAACTCTAGATTGTTAATACATAATATCATAATATTACTAAAAAAATGTATCGAAATGTTTTTGTAGCGGATGAAAACATTCGATTCATTTTTCTAGACGACAATACAAATAAAAATATGAGCTATCGTTCATATTTTTCTGACCACTGTAACGAATTAACACCGACTTATACTTTTCGACTAGACTATAATGTTCCTCGACCAAAAGGCGTCTTGGATACCCAATTATAGACATTTATATACAATTATAGTCTTGGATACACAATTATGTCAGTACAAAATTATTTCAAAATATATTTAGATGTTAGAAATAATATTTGTGTTTATTTTGTTAAGTATATATTTTATTTTGTTTTATCAAAGTTGTTTAATATAGAAGTGTAATTATTCTATTTGGAATACTCCGACCGCCAACAAACTGCTCCACAGTTTGGCGATTTATGTAATGACTGTAAAAGTTGTTATTTTTAGTGATAATAAATAAAAAAAAACAAAAAAAACGCAAAAACCCGGGACCTGCACCGTCGTGTCTTCTACATTCTACTTCATAACAGTCATATATTTAAGATGAAGTTTCTCCGAACGCCTGAGGCCGCCATTTTATTAGCGACATTAAGGCTAAGTAACTAACTTAGCCATTAACTTAGATTTATAACTCGCCATGGCCAGAATTGACCAGATAATCTGCCTAAATACTTTTTGATGATCTCGTGTATAGAGAAACTAGTGTTCCACATGAGTGATTTCGTCTCCACTAGCCGCTAGATTCTTAGTTACCTATGACTTTGTCCACAAGGAAGAAAAATAGGTACTGAGCCTTTAGCCAAGTTGCCATCACTCATTACGACGGCGAAGTTCGCAATAAAAAATAAATGGGATTTGACATATGTAAGTCATCGCTAAGTGACATGTCGCTTGCGATGCCTTATGTCAAATCCCATACATTTTGTTTTGGAACTTCGCCGACGAAATTATCGAATGCATCTTGACTTGTACAGAGCCTAGCAACACTATTAAAATTTCAATTCTTTCAAAACTATAGAAGTTAGAAATTTTAAATAAATAGCTTTTTTTAGAAAAAATTATCAGCTTTCTTCTAATTTAGATTAAAGAACCTCAGAAGAGAAATCATAGCACTCTCCTTTGAAAACTATTTTCAATATAAATTCCTAAGATTACAACGTCTTTTAGAAATGTTGATTTTCCTTAAGACTTAGAAAAGTTCTTAAGTTATTTTAATTTAGACAAGGTGTTCTTATTGTTTTACAACCTTTTCCCGCTGTTTCACTCTTGTTCTAATAAGAACTTTGGTGATTTAGGTGATGATGATGATGTATTGTTGTTCTTTCCAATTATCGTAATTAACTTACACTTTCATTTTACTTTTATTGAATTGTAAACGTCTTGATATCATAAGCATATTTTTGGAGTTAGGACCGATATAAATGGGTTTGACGTTTACAAAAATTAATGGCCGATCGGGTAAACAACAATTAATCGACGAGTTTGTAATTTCGTGTCGAAACGACGAAAACTCCCGCGCGAAGTTTGAATAACCGAGAATTGGCGAGGTGGAAAAATCTCTTTCCATTCGCTAATTGGTTTTGAATTGCTCGCCGGCTTTTGTCGCGTGGGACTTTGTGCTTGGTCCTTCAAGCTAAATTTCCTTCATGTGGATATATTATCATGCGGTGATATATTATTGTGGTTTATGTATACATCATATTTTGGTGTTATGTAGTTACGAGATTTGATTCCTTACAATTATTTTATGTGGATGTACGAACTAGATGGCTATATCGCTCTCGGCGTAGGGATTACAGAAATCCGCTCGCAACAGCAAAAGGGTTTTATGCAATGATTTCGAAACTGAGGATGGGCTATGTTGTAAAGTTCAGTGTTCAGTGATATATATTTTGTTATAGTTTACTTATTTTATTTGGATAGTATTCCCAAAAATTTCATTAAATGTAAATCTTGCTAGTAGTCTCGACGCAGACGAACAAAGAAGATAAAAAAAAAACTTTTAAGTTGCCGCAACTAACTACGAGTCGGCGGTATTTTTACAATCTGCAACCTGTAACATTTGTATGAATAGTGTTTAGTTAAAACCCATAATAATAGGTTGCTTGTGGCCCCCTTCTACACTGATCCATGTGTCAGTGTCAAAAGTAGTACCTTTTTTGTACGTATGTTACCTTTTTATGCATGATATGTAGTTATTGTTTACCATTGTATGTATAAAAAAATATTAAATATTAATTAGTTCTTATAATATTATGTATGTATTATTATTATTTTAGTTTTATTTACGTATTTTATTTTAATGTATACTCTATATTTATAATTTTTACATATACTTTAAGCACAGTAGGTACCCTTCTCCAGCAATTTAATCCTTTCTTTCAAAGGTTGTCTGGAAGAAATTGCTGTTTAGTAATAAGGCCGCCTTTATGTACTTTCGTCTTGTTCTGTGTATAGTTTATATTGTATATGTGTGTGTGTAACTGTTGATCGTGCACAATAAAGTATATTTTCATTTTCATTTCATTTCATCCAAAGTTTGTTGGGTCCCCCATTATATAGATATCAGAGACTTGTTGGCGTATGAACAATACTTAAATCTGTCGCGCTTCAGCATGTCCATGTTATTGTTTTTTTTTATAACTTTAAAACCATGTGGACGCTTCAACCATAGTTAAACGTAGAAATACAATAGGACCATGCCTTTTATTATTTAATCTACAAATTCAAATAGGTCCACAAATAGAATTCTGTGCTTCCCAACTAATGCAGTGAACATGGCTACATATTATGTTAAAATATCAAAAGTTCAATTGAATAATTTATTTAATGTTCAATAGTTCACAAAAAAAATATTATAACAATTCAACAAAAATGCCCCAAAGACTTCCAACAGTTTATCCGTAGAAGAAGTCGCGTCGCGCGTCGTTAGCTAATTACCTACGTTATTTACAGATATTAATTTCAAAAGGTATTTTTTAGATGCCGCCTATATTATTTACATTTGTCCCGATACAACTCTTGCAAGTCTTCCGGCAACTCTTCTACAAACATAGGTATTAAGTTACTCAGCATTCTCCATCCATAATAATTATTACAGTCTGGCTTGGCAAATTTGTTTTGTTTTACAATTAGTTTATCTCAAATTGCCTAGATTTTGTTTTATTTTAATTAATAAAGTAGGATCATTTACTTCATTTAACACAGCGAATTTTAATAAATTAAATATGTTCATTACATTACAATACACAAAAAAGCCTTCTTCATTTGTTTTATATTTATTTTTAACAGATTTATATACAATATTTTTAACATGCGTAACATTAAAGAATTTATATTACGGAAAAGACTTTTAAATGATCTTCCATAACTACTAGATAGATCAGCCCATAATCAACAACAGAACGAGCCAAAGATAAATAGATTACTCTTAAGGTTTTGTAAGGTAATTTATGTTTGAGGATATACATTTTGCTAAGTACCTTAATTTTTAGCATACCTGGTCTATGTGTGGCTTCCAATTCAGTCTGTTGTCAATTATGAGACCGAGGTATGTATGTTGATATCACTTTTTCCAGTGAGGGACATTGACAATAATTTATTATTAACTGCATTTGTATGAAAACAATCGTGGGTGTGAGCTATGATGGAAGGAGTAGTCAAGGGTATATTGTGCGAAGAATGAATATGTATGAATTTAGTCTTTTGTGAATTGATCACCAGCCCAACATCACGAGCATATTTACAAGTAAGATTATAATTTTCCTGCATAATATTTTGAACTTCGATTTATGGTTTGTAAGCCGTTAATAAACACGTATCGTCAGCAAATTGAACAACTCCTCAACAGTGGGAGCTGGTATAATATTCCTAATCAAACTCCATACTCCAATTCAGTCATTTTAAGCAAAATAAATTTTATTTTTCTAGACATTGGAAAAAAAATTTAAAAAAATTCCAAAGTTAAGTAAGTTGTCAAAAGTAAAATTTATTAAGAAGTTAAGTAACTAAGTAAATGCAAAAGTTTAAAAAGAAATGAAGTTTTTCCAAAACAAGTCAATTAATTTATCAGAAGTTAATTCAATTTTAAAAGTTAAATTACCAAGTAAATTCAAGAAAAATATTCACAACCCTAACGGTGAGTATATCTGTGTTGAGAAAATACAAAAATAATCAGATGTATTCTCTAAAAATTACGCAAAAAAAATATAATTTGTAATCAGTACATTATAAGATAACTAACTACAAAACAACAAGTTCTACAAACTATAAAGTACAGACCATATAGAACAAGATGAAAAACAGTATAAAGTTTATTAACAATTTTAAACTTTACACTACAAACAATAAGGTTACTAGTTACTACACTAAGTATTTCCAACCCTCATAGTAAGTTAAGATCAAAATAAAGTTAAGTTAAAGTTAAAAGCAAAATAATTTAGAATACGAATTTAAAGTTATATGTAAATATCTATGCCGAACAAGTAAAAAATTCAATTAAAATTTAAGTAAAACAAAGTTAAGCCAAAAAAATCACATAAACATCATCTTCAATAATGAATAGTGTGTGTGTGTATAAAATAAATAAAATTTATATTCAAATAAATAATTTACAATATAAAAATAATTACTAATATCCTGCTAAAAAAGACCTGACAGGACAAAAAAGAAAAAAAATATAGTTATATATTTAATAAGAAAGAAATTATTTAATAGTTTTATAAATTTAATATGATGTCCACTGAGAAAAAAAAACACAGATACTAAAGACGGCACAAGACAAACACCAAACACTGGACACACAGACTCAGGAAGAGACACCAGATGCCAAACCAGATAAAACCACGTTTATGGGTGCCAATTATTACGGGTAATTTAAATGAAAGAGGAATTACCAACGTGACAAATATATTTTAAAAAAGCGGACGTGGGCAGAAGGCCAAAAGATCTGGTTTAGCCTCTTGGTGTCTGTGGGAATCGGAGGGGCTTTAACCACACGGGCAACTTAGCTGGGTCCAGGAGAGTAGTCAGCACGTGGCGCGAGCGAGTAAGGCTCCAACTTCCGGTAGCGTCTCTCTGTTCACCGCGACGTAGATCATCCAAGGGGCGGTGTAGACTGATTCCAAAACCAGTCAGTTCAGTCCGGAATAACTAGCGGCACTCAGAAATCCGGATGTGTGAGAACCAGCCATAAGTCCATGAAAAACGGTGCCTTGAACTCTGAATATAGGTCGCTGGAAAATCCATAAAATGTGTGGAGCTGGAGTCCCATAGCCGGCGTGATCTTAGCCCCAAACGATCTAAATCACGGGCTGTGTGACTATCACAAAATAAAAAAGGGTAAGCAAAATAAAAGTTAGAACAAATAAAGTATAGATACAAACATCCTAATATTATATCATTGCAAAAACGGAAAGAATGAGCACGTGGTTTGGCCAATCAAATTTTACAACAATTTTACAATGTGATAAAATACATGAAAAAATAATGTGTTTTAATACAAGCGTGATTTACCGAAAAAAGCTTCAGCAACACAGATATAAAAAACTCACCGTAAAAACGGGATTAAGAATATAACGGCTACATCTTGAGTCTATAGAAAATTTTATTCTAAAAGAGAACCGTCATATTTTATATTATATTAATAATCAAGATATTATGTAATATAATAATGCAATTCTACTGTATTTTAATCATTATTCAAAATTATTATTTTTTTTAAAGATTTAAGACGGAAGTAAAATCGATATAGGAACCAAATATTAAAGCAAGGCTAACGCCGTTTTAGTAAGGACGAGCGCCGATAGATGGCGCTAAAGCCTCTGAATGACTAAAATAATTAAGTATACAAATCATAGATGACGCGAGTACCGCCGAAATAATTGATTTTAGGGAGAGGAAATGTAACTACGTTACAATTGAAAATTATAAATAAAGAAGTTGTTCGCAAAAAATGATCGCAATGTAAAGGTATATTTCACATTCACTCTTATGGACCGAGAAACTCGTTATATTTGTTGCATAATGTCAACAGTAGTTATAAGAAATATAATTGTCAATGTCATATTGACAGATGTCACAGGTAAAGCCTATTTAGTTAGGTTTATTTCAGATAGCCAAAAGGCTATACTCAGTGTAGACTGTAGTAGACGTATTTGTGTTAGGCATCTCTCATATGTAACACGTCACTGTGTTAAGCACCAATAAAGGAGAATATAACAATTATTGCTGTGTTATTATTATCACCACTCGAGCGTAAGAAGGACATGTAAAACCAAGAGGTCGTAGCCCTCTACAATATTGAGGTGCGTTATATTAAGGTCGCACTGAATTATTATAAATATTACCTTGTATATTATTTTCTGTGGCATTATATCATCCATAATTGGATGAGCAGCATCAATTGTAATATTATCATAAACCATAGTCACATTACGATAGTATTTTTAGCGACACCTTATGGGTAATCTAGTTTGTGATTTTCAACACCACCACAGAAAGAATCTAAAAGAAGATAATAAGATTTCTAATATACTAGCTGACCCGACAAACGTTGTTCTTTCTTATCTATGAACTGGAAACTACAATTGCACCTACAACTTCATCTACTCCTTTAACCTACACCTATACCTTCTCCAATATTTATCACGTTTAAGCCTTCCCTGACATTCCACAATTATTTTAAGGCCAAAATAAGCCAAATACGTTCTCGAGTTTTAGCGAGACATTGGAATTGCAATCCATTTTTATAAATATTTTTTTTGTAATTCAGGGATATATATTTTCCATACATGGGGATGAAAAATGTTTTTTCACTCTACCCATCGTGTCGGTTATCGAAGAATAGTTCTTTTGAACCGAAGAAAAAATCGGAGGAGGTTCTCAAGTTAACGTGTATATGTATTTTTTTATGTATAACTACGCAAACTTTTTACAGTTTTCATTTTTTTGTTGTTGTAGTAGGTTAACTTTCAAGTTGGTCCCATTGTCACCGAATGGTAGACCTGGTGGTGGATGCCATGGGGAATCGAGGGAAATCCTCGAAATTTATATGGACACCTATGGTGATTTCACCTTTTTTGAAGTAACCCAGCCATGCTTTATTCCTTTAATTTTTATTTCTAGTTTTAGATGCTAGGCGCCGTCCACATATTATAACGTCACACATAATTTCGACTTACTGAACCCTTCCCCCACCTATGTCACGCCTTTTTAGAATCCCTATAACATATATCTACTATCACGTTTGGTATACCCTGCCCCCCTCATCTTTGCGCTGTGACGTAATATGTGTATAATCCCTTATGTAATATTAAGTAGTAGTGTATTTGGAATAAGGTACGATTGGATTGGCATCGTCATCTTCTTGTTCAAAAGTCCCTTGTAATAAATCAGTAGTAAGTAGTAACCTTGTAGTAGATTATAGAAAAAATCAGAGATTGAAAAGAAAATAAAATGATGTAGTGTTGTCTGCACCGACTTTAGCCCAATTTACTTTCATAACTTTGAAATAGACAAAATAACATATTTTTCAAAATTCTGTTCGAAGGACTACTGTAAAAGCTATCTCTCTCTTTATCTAATCGTATTTCGTGTAACAATCATCATAAAGAGGGATCGAGCTGATATCACGACACTTTATACGTAGAACCGCTTTGAACCAGATCGATCGAGTTATATAACCAACTTAAACCGGATTTGTAGTGTTTGAAACCGTATTTATGCATGAGAAAATGGCGCTTACTCAATTTTAAGGACATAATTTTTCATAAAACGGCTCTTTCAACTAATCTTTAAATGCGAAATGTTTGCCTTTTTGTAGAACGACGATGAAACTATAAGAAATAGTTATCTACCAATAAGTATTTCTTACAAACGTCACATTTGGTTTCGCTGTCAGCGATCTCGCTGTCACAGACGAAGATTCCTCTATCTAAGCTAGTTTTTTGAAACGCAAAAAACCGGCAAATTATACCAAAAGCGGTACGCGATTACCGTCACCCATTGATAGTTGATAGAATGATACCCGTAACACCGGAGGAGTTCGTATGTACGAGTAAGTATCCCACTCAAAGATTTTAAAACTAATAGGTACTGACGTACATTTGACAGAAAAATTTCATACAAGAAAAAGTTACGCCCATCTTGTGTTCAGAATATTTTGTCTATTAAAAGGGCCGATTAAACGTGGTTGTACTGCGGAAAGCAAAATATGTTAAAATGTCAAGATGTCAAAATATGGTAAACCTAAATGGCCCCAAACCCCAAAATCAGGCCAATTTAGGCGTAGATACTTTTTGTCTCGACATGCTCGTCTATAATTTATATGTCGAAGACAAGAGATAAACGTGCCTCAAATATCACACTATATTGAAGTAGTGGCTCTCAAGTAAAGGCAAGTAACAACATTACTTCACCTTTATTCTCAATAACAATAAAACTAAGCACTTCACACTATTTTAATCACTTTTCACTGTTACGACTGCAATTATTTTACACTACTTACAATACTTTGCACTTATTTTCATTAGCAATCAACTTCTTAAGAAGAACTTCCTATAGCTCCCGAGCCGAACCTCTCGCCACGACGCGACACCTGTAGCTTAGTCTCCTGTGATCGTTCCTTGAAGGGAAAACGTAATACCCCGTAACGTAATAACCCCCACCAAACCGAACGTGCAAGCTCGTCAGACCGGACTCTATCAACACCAATCAAGATGGCGCTAGTGTTCCCGCCAATTATACATGCGTACTATTGACTTGTCAGTCAATTCAGCAGCTAAAATATTAACCTCTTCGACATATACGTCTAAGGTACCACTGAGAGTAAAGGAAGAGGGAGTGCTCTGGTGTATATAATTGTGGAGAAACTTCGGCACTATAAAATAACTGCTACGTGGAGCTGGTCTGATGCATTTCAAAGTTACAAAAAAAAGTTGGAATATTTTTTACATTATAAGTGTAAACTTAAACGCCAATATGTTCTTGCTACCTACATAATATTATTTCATACAACTGTCGGAATGCATGCAATGGATTGACTTCCATTTGATCCCGAGACTTGCGATATTCTGTATTGCAAATAGTTGTACCTTTGAAAATATTGATTTTTTATATCATATATTGTTTCTTGTGAGAAGTTACTCGTATTTGAGAGTCCTGTTCATTTATGCAATAAAATAATTCGGTCAATTATAGGCTAGTGGACCAAATTATTTTAACTTTATCGTAAACGTTGCTCGATACATGACTTTAGCTGTTTACTTTCAACAGTTCCAACTGCGCTAAGCGCTTACGCAAAATAAAGCTGTATTAGTAAGATTGATTTTCGATAATTTCAAACATTTTCACATATTTAATAATTTTATTTAATAAAATATTATAAAGTACTGTAAAAACAGTAGGTACTTTACTCGTAACTTTTACGTAAACTTGGCCACTCTTGATAGAAAATCGGGCAGGATTCGCCAGTGTCCTTTGTACGAGTAGTAATAGTAGTCCTTTGTTTGTCCTTTAGTAGTAATTACATAGTAAATACATTTAATGTTGAAATATTTTCAGACGTTGAAGGTGAATGGTAAAGATTTTTCTGCAGAAAAATAAATCAAGTTTTCGTAAAATTATGTCTTGGATATTATTTTTATTTTTTGAATAATTATGTCATGAATTAGTGTGAACAATAAAATAAATTAATAAAAACTATGAAAAAACTTTATTTTTCCGTATCATTTGCTGTCATTGTATTGGTGGCCGCATGAGGCCAATTGGCATATCAAGGGTCTGATAATTATATATTTAGCTATTGTTTTCTACAGTAAACAATGTCAAGTATTTTACTTTTATTAGTCAATTATGGATTTTTTGCTTTGGATGTTGCTGTGGATGTGATGTGACGGAAGATATCTCGGAAAATTAGGTACAGTTTTCTAACTCAAGTGTCTTTTCTGCTGAGAAAGAGGAGAACGACAACCATTTTCAGGTTTTTTTTTTTTAATGGGCCATTTCAGGTCCTACTTGTTCCCCCAACAGCGAGGTCAGGACAATTGTTACCTTCATCATTCCACTTTCAGGTTACTTCTTCACCATTTTCAGGTTACTAACCACCCAAAAGGTATAATTGGAAGAGACGAAGTTATAAGTGAAGTAGAACTGATGCTTTTAGATGCGAATAAAAGGGCGAGAATGCAATGCGAAACTATTAGTTGGAATTAGTGACTGTGCGATTTATTGTCTTCCTGAAAATAATGTTTAGGCTAGACCTGTATCGAGTAACTTGATGTCTGCAACCTCATAATGTTCTTAAATATATAACAGATTCTGGCGCCATTTCAGGACAGTGAATTTTTTTATAGATAAAATATACATATATTTTTTTAATACACATATTTGTACGTAAAAATTAAGAAAGTTCCAATAATATTCTATACAGCGGAGTTTTATTTAGGCCTCAATGATTATCCAATTTATACAAGCTTAATAATAATTGTATTTAATTTCATTTCTCCCTTTCTAATTTTTTCTCCACCGCACATTCGAGCTGGAATTAATATACCCGAGCCGATTGTCCTTCAGGAACGAAATACTTTCCTTAGATATGTAGGTAGGTAGCAGAGTGTCTGATATAACATATAAACATGCATCCAAGCTGCCATAAATTCTTAAGGGATCGATCTCACAAGTCATCTTCTTACTTTTCATTTTTACACTGCATTTTTCCACACGATCTGCTTTCATCACGAAAATCCAATTTTATTTGTTCCTCTCCTGTTCTTTTTGTGTTTCGGTGATAGATTGTGTATATATTTTTGATATAAGTTAGATTTCCATAGAAGGTACCTACAAGAAAGAAGATTGTAACCTTAGAGGAGATAAACTTTATGACGTGAAAACGTCTTATAAAACGATGAACGCCGGCTGTACGAAAAATTGTCACGTTCCGCCTGAGCCGACCGTGCAAGCGAGAGCACGGAACAGGCGATAGAGAGGCACGATCGGCCTAAGCTTCACAGACATGAATTCTATAGCTTCGTGGAAAACTTTTGTATATTGTTTATGTACTAAAACTGTAGCTATTGTATTTTATTAAATCCGAAACACAACTAAAGAAAGGACTTCAATAATTATACCTTATTTTGTTCTATGAAATGGACCAGAAAGCGAGCAATTTCATTAATGTTTTTGCACTTATAAGATTCTTTTTTATTATTTGCCTGTTATTATTAATATTTTAACATTGAATTTACAGTATTATTAATCATACAACAAAATCAAGGAGGATTTCCATGTAAATGTTACAATTTCGAGAATTTTCGGGAGGTTTTAATATAAGCTTAGAAAAAAATATGAGGTATACAGAGTACACGTGGCAGAAGTGGAAAAATATATAAATGTTACATCTAACGCCATCTGTAGAGAGTGTATTGAGTGTAGTATGTATTGAGATGTACTTTTGAAAGTTGTTAAGTAATAAATATGAGAATGAGTAGCTTTCGATAGATGGCCGTTATATTAATTATATTATATCCAAAATAATTTGTCAATAACTCTGATTCTCTCTCAATACTTTATTAATACCATAAGGTGTATAAATATCAATATTTACACCAGGTTTCTAAAAGGCTAATCAAATAGTTGATTAACTAATACGTTTTTGAGTTAACAGACTCGTTAAATCAATTTCCGTTTCTGAAACGCCGATTAGTGAAAAATGTACTAATCATTGTTCATCTTGACATTACACATTTACGCCTTAAATAGCTTACCAGAAACAGAAAACAGCGTTTGACCACGTGGTTTGACCATGGGTTTGACATTCGCTTTGTTAACTAACACGTTGTAAAATCAAACGACTGATCAAGCTTTTTGCAACTCAATTTACACTTGACAAGAAATTGACCGATGATTAGTTAATTTTGGCGTTAATGAGCCTTTTAGAAGCCGGAGGTTAGCATCAGGTTTCTGAAAGGCTAATCAAAATATAGTTGATGAACTAACACATTGTTGAGTTAAGAGGCTTGTTAAATCAATTTGCGTTTCTGAAACGCTGATTAGTAAAAAATTTACAAATCATTGATCATCATGACATGACACATTTATGCCTTAAATAGCTTTCCAGAAACTGAAAACAGCGTTTGACATGTGGTTTGACTATGGGTTTGACATTCGTTCTTTTAACTAACATGTTGGTCAAATCAAACGACTGATCAAGCTTTTTGCAACTTAATTTACACCTGACAAGAGATTTAACCGCTAATTAGATAATTTTGGCTTTGATTAGCCTTTCATAAACCGGGGTAAGTCTTTGTATGCAATCAGTACTCGGTACGTTTCGTTTGGACTGTCATAAGTTGTTGTGGACAGCTAGTGGAAGGAAGTGGAAGAGAGCCTAGAGGTACTCGCATCATGGCCGCGATCATAGATAGATAAATGATTGGATTCCAAATTGGTTGGCGTTGCAGACCAATCATTTATTTATGGCCGCGACATAATCAATTACAATCAAAAGAAATAGTCTTACCCCTTAAATCAGTAAGAAAATTTTCGACATTTGAATGCATTCTTCCTATAGGACGGCCACTATCTTTATCATAGATCAATGCTGTATCATTATCAACTAACATCTTTCCGTCATAATTTTTCTTTTCTTTTATTTTTACATTTTGATCCACTTTTTTTTCTTTATTGGTTCTTTTCAACGCATTTAATAATGGTACTATGTCATTTGTGTAATTTTTTACTTCGTTTGTCATGTTGGAAATTCGATTATTTTTTAAACCATTATTGTGACGATTTAACGTTTCTTTTACAACTGTTTTATCGATTATATCTCTTAAGTTTTCGAAAAAATCATCGTTCTTCAACTTTTTCAGTAAACTCTGCGTTAAGTCTTCATGGCCAGTTACGAAAAGTAAATTTAGCATCATTATAACGCAATGCAGTAACTTCACCATGTTTCCAAAAACTTCACATTCATAATGACTTCTATTTGCCTCATAACAGCGTTATATGGCGTGAAATATTCGCTCGTTTACTTTTACTAATTAAATCTCTTAAAGTCATGTACGAATAATTAAAATTTTACGCTGTGCCTGTGTGTAAATTTAACTGTTAATTACTACAACAATTTGCATATTTTATGGTTTGGTTAACAATATTATAAACTAGTATATTGCCAGCGAATATTTGCGTACCCTGTCTCTTCCTTGTCGCATATGTTGACATTACAAAAATAGTATATACATTCTACATTGGTTAAATGTGAAAAAAGACATTGAGCGTTAATGATTCGCTGTTTAAAAAAGTGTCGACCACAAATCAAAATACTATTAGATTGTACGATTTTCATTCACATTTCATTTCCAGTAGTTATTTTATTTCAGACATGGATCTGAGAAGTGGAGATAATTAATATAATGTTGTTAATAATATTTTATATATGTATTCGTTGTAATGAGTAAAAATATACTAGAATTTACCCCACCTCGTATAAATGATTATAAGACAGATAAAAACAAAAAGAAAGGAATTATGAGAACATGAACAACAAACAAAATTGACTAACCCTGAGTTTTTAAGAGCGAAAGAGAGTAATAAGATAACTAGATTATTCAAGCCATTAGATATTTCTATACAGAACCTAATTTCTGAGTGGCAGGAACGGTGGGACAACACTATCAAAGGGCGTCACCTATATAATTTCTTCCCATCGGTACGCGATCGACTCTCGAAGCAATGGATAGAAATAGATCACTACGTCTCACAATTTTTGACAGGACACGGAAACTTTAAAGTGAAACTTTTTGGATTTACATTAGTCTCGTCTCCGCTATGCGAGTGTTCGACCGAAGGTAGCCCTTATGAACAAACTGCTCATCACATACTCTGGGAGTGTGATCTCTGGTATGACCAAAGAATCGAAATGTTGAACAGCGTCCGTTGTGTTTCTAGGGTTGTGTACTATGAAGATCTCGTGGGCTGCGCGAAGAACTTCCGAGCTTTCAAACGTTTTTGTCATAAGTACTATTCGAAACAATGCAACACTTTTTTGTCATTATAAATGCATTGTAATTAATTGTCATATTATTAATTAAATCATTTAATTATATTCTGTCTTAATCATAAAAAAAAAAAAAAAAAACATGATTGTTGTTCTTTCCAATTATCGTAATTAACTTACACTTTCATTTTACTTTTATTGAATTGTAAATGAATCGTCTTGATATCATAAGCATATTTTTGGAGTTAGGACTGATATAAATGGGTTTGACGTTTACAAAGATTAAGGGCCGATCGGGTTAACAACATTTAATCGACGAGTTTGTAATTTTGTGTCGAAACGACAGAAATTCCCGCGCGAAGTTTGAAAAACCGAGAATTGGCGAGGTGGAAAAATCTCTTTCCATTTGCTAATTGGTTTTAAATTGCTCGCCGGCTTTTGTCGCGTGGGACTTTCTGCTTGGTCCTTCAAGCTGAATTTCCTTCATGTGGATATATTATCATGCGGTGATATATTATTGTGGTTTATGTATACATCATATTTTGGTGTTATGTAGTTACGAGATTTGATTCCTTACAATTATTTTATGTGGATGTACGAACTAGATGGCTATATCGCTCTCGGCGTAGGGATTACAGAAATCCGCTCGCAACAGCAAAAGGGTTTTATGCAATGATTTGGAAACTGAGGATGGGCTATGTTGTAAACTTGACATAAAAAGCCCTGAAACTGCATTCAGTGATATATATTTTGTTATAGTTTACTTGTTTTATTTGGATAGTATTCCCAAACATTTCATTAAGTGTAAATCTTGATAGTAGTCTCGGCGCAGCGAACAAAGAAGACAAAAAGAAACACTTTTAAGTTGCCGCAACTAACTACGAGTCGGCGGTATTTTTACAATCTGTAACCTGTAACATTTGTACGAGTAGTGTTTAGTTAAAACCCATAATTTGCTTGGTTGCTTGTGGCCCGTCTACACTGATCCATGTGTCTGTGTCGACAGTAGTCACGTGTGTTACCTTTTCATCCATGATATTATGTAGTTATTGTTTATATTTATTGTCTAACATCGTATATATAATATTTAAAATATTAATTAGTTCTTATAATATTATGTATGTATGTATTATTATTTAATTTTTATTTACGTTTCTTATTTGAATATTATATAATGTGATATGCAAAACTTTGCCACGAAGCTATATACAATCATGGAGCAGTGAACCCATAACGCGACATAGCCAAAGAATATATTATACTAGCTGTTGCCCGCGGCTCCGCCCGCGTTAATACAGTTTACTTTTTTACAACAACACAACATTGTACTTTTTCGGTAGGTATAAAAATATCCTATGTTTTAATCACAGCTTAAACTGCTACCATACCAAATTCATCGATCCGTTCAGTAGTTTTTGCGTGAAAGAGTAAGAAACATCCATCCATCCATACATACATACATCCATCCACACAGACTTTCAAATTTATAATGGTAGTAGGATTACTAACGTAACGAACCGTCCGCGTCAGTCCACCGATATACACGAGTGACAGCTCGCGGCTGTGTGTGCGTGGCTGGGCAAATGCGGAAGCGGGCGGGGCGGGAGTTTTTCCCAGCCCGGACTGCAGTTGACAGGGCTGGCAGTTACGTGATTTGAAGTAATAGACTGTATTATTTCTCAAGAAATATTTTCTGACGCGACGTTTGAAGTAATTGTTCTAGAAAATTCATTGCTACTCACTAGGGATGTAGTCATGCAATTATTTGATTATATCGATATTTCTAATGGAATATTAAGACTTACGAGCATCAAATGAGCTGACAGATCTCTTGATAGTAAACGCCGCAGGGCATCGGCGGTCTTTTAAACCTCCTGCTTGGGTTGGATTAAGTTTGTGAGTTTGTACGGGGGTTAGGCTGGGACTATATGCTCCGGAAGGCCGTAAAAAAACGCAGAGCAATGAAAATAGAACTCTGCGCTAATACGATGGAGCTGAAAATCGAATACACAAGTGTCGAGTCAAATGTCAATGTCGTATATGACAGCTCAACACTTGACACTTCCATTTTCAGCTATATTGTATTATCGCAGAGTTCTATTTTCAGTGCTCTGAATTTTCACCGTCGTTCCGGATTCCGTAGCATATAGTCCCAGCCTTACCTCGAACCTATACCAAATTTCATCAAATTCCGTTTAATAGTTATTCCGTGAAAGAGTAACAAACACACATACATACAAACTTCTCCGTTTATTTAGATATAAATCTTTCTTTAATTACAGAAATGTATTTTCTTTAACTCACGGCATACCTTTAATCCAATTTAAATTAATGCAAGTATTAATTAAAAAGAAAGAGAACATTTATTAATTATTAATACAAAATAGTTAATTTTTAAGTTTTTCGGAGCTTTCCTGTTCTTTTATTGGTTTGCATCACTATAGAGGGTCGTATTTTGTTAGAAAACTGGACTGGACTAGTATAACAGAACTTACATACGCCCACACCTATGGAGGACGACTACACATAACTGATGTCGGATCAATATTATATAAATATTATATGTCGGATTGCCTTTCATATTTATTACACTTTTGTTGCGTGTTCCTCCTGTTTGTTTTATTTAAATATATGGCGTCGGCTTACAACCATTTGCCAGTGTCAAATAAAAAAGGCGGGAAATAGAATTTTCGTTTCACTTTTCAACACCGTATTCTTAAATCGTCAAGTCTAAAGTCTAGTCAAAGTCCAAATAGATAGTCAGTGCAGTCAATGAGTCAAGTCAGTCGATTCAGTAAAGTGGTAGAAGCTTTACTGAAAGTTTCTAGGGAGTTTTGGAGGGAACACAAAATAGCGCGTTTTTAAAAGTTGTGTACCACTTGTCCACACTTGTGCACGTCAACGAATATTTAATGGTTAATATTCTACCCATATTACACATTAAGAACCGAAATACCACAAACTTATAAAAAAATTACAAAATCCACAACGTCGCCCATTGAACTCCCCGGCAAAACTCCTCTTCCTCCTTTCTTTTAGGTAACACCAGTAGTGATTCTAATACAAACGAAGTAAATGAATATGAAAGTGTAAATAAAGTGAAAAGACCGCATTTTGGACTCTGGGACTGGCCGTGGAAGGGTAAAATTTAGTTATTTCTTTGTTAAATCCAATGTTTGGTAATTCCATATTATTTAGTGGACAAACACTCGAGTGAGAATATATATATTCTGCGTAGCAAAAAGTGCAAGCACCTTAATGAGCCTCAAAGAAAATTGGAATTAAATAAGGTTTGCGTTGTATTTCGCCGAGTAAGTAAGGTTACCAGAGACCCAAGGTGACGTTGGAGATTTGAAGTATCGGCACGTTGAACTCCGCTGGTGTTGCAGGTGGTGGTGGTGGTGGTCCATAGGCGGCAGGGATCGTTAACCATCAGGCGATCCGTCTCCTCAGTACAAGGGGTGAATTACTTATCATGTTTGACGTCTGTCATACAGGCTTTTTATAATGAAAATAAAACTGAAGTTAAAATTAAACATATTAATAGGAGCAAGGATATACAAAAACCATGGTGGCAAAGCGGTAAGTTTAGTCATCCCTCTTTTTTACAACAAACTAATACCATCTTTAGCGCCACGTTTCATCTTCTTTATTGAACTTTGGAATATAAATATAATATAACTACCCACACCGATATAAATAAAAAAAAATATCGGTTGTCTGTAAAGTCGGTTTACTGACGATAGTTGAACGTGACAACGTCAACAACAACAACAACAATAATAATAATAATAATAAAATGCGAGGTAACGCTGGTACTTGGTAACGGTAACAGGTAACGGTACTTGTTAACAGTACTTGGTAACGCATGAGTCATGTTTTTTCGTGCGTGCAGCCGGCTCCATTGAATTATAAGACGTTATCACGTCAAAAAAAGTAACAAGGGCTTCGAGTGTGGCATAACTCAACATATAACGAATAGAAAAGTATGGAAATACATTTAGCAAGACATGCATCGATCATCTGTTCATTCGAAACGTAAACAACGCAGATAACAATATAAGTAAAATGTAATATAATATATTATATAAAATAAATATAAAATATAATAAAATAAAATATATAATAAAATATAGCAAATATACAGCGCAGTGGAGCACACCGCGCTGGCCGTTCACTACATTATCGCTGGTGCCTTACCGATCGCAGTTACGCCATCCGCCGATCTGGTAAAGGGTGATGAGGATGAAGATGCCGTTTTGATGCATTGGACAAACAAAGGAATCGCTCAAGGCGATCCTATATCTCCTTAACTTTTTAATATTCTGACTTTGACTGAGGTTTGTCGACAGGTAAATCAGGTTTATTTAGGTCAATACGCAGAAGACTCCCTTGTTCGCTAATTACAACAAAATTGAGGTTAGTATTTCTAATATGCAGGTAGCGTTGGATAGTCTGGTGGGCATTAGTATAACAACTTGGCCAGATATGGTTTCTTGCTGAGTTGTTTGCTATTAGGTACACAGGCATTATCTTATGCTTTGAATCTTGATTATATTATTACTTTGAATCTAGCAGCAAATGTGTGTCTATAGCTTATATAATAAAAGAAATCTGTCAGGCCTACAGAGGAGGTAGAAATTTAGTTCTTCGATGGATTCCATCTCACATGTTACACGGGAACGAAGAAGCCGACAAATTAGCAAAGATTTCGATAGTAGAAGATGAAGAAGCTACACTTTTGCCAAGCTACTCAGAAATATTGAGTAAATATAGGACTAAAAGTTTTATGTCATTTAAAGAATACTTTAATGAGCGGTCAAAGTATAAGGGAAGAGGAAGCCTCTTCGAATCCCATGGTTTCCAAATTGATCAGGCAACAAATAGTAATTGCATGTAGACTGCGATCCAGGCACCTTGCCATTGCAGATCTCCTCGCTGGTGTAGGTGTCGACCTACAACGGCATGTCGTTGCAGAGCTGCACAGTGCTGTCCTCGTCCATGGCGTTGATGACGTGTTGTATGAACGCCAGCAGCTCGTTGGCTACGAGCGGCATGATGACGTGCAATGGCTGTGAGACGTGCGACTCGCGGAATATTAATTGTTAATTAATATTTGCTACGTCATGTGTCGTAAAGCGGAGCACGACCGTTCGCTAGCCCGCTCAATGCACGACTATCTGCAGGTAAAAAATAAAGATCGTATATCTGCAGCCGGGTGAAGTGAATTCTCATCCATTTTAACTCATTTCAACGAATATTCATATAAAATATGATTATTATCTCCACTTCTCCATGGATCTGAAATTATTTGTAGAAAATGAAATTTGAATGAAAATTGTACAATCTTATAGTATTTTGGTTTGTGTACGACACTTTTGAATCAGCGGGTCATAAACGCCCAACGTCACCTTTTTTTTTATTATATTATATCGAGTTTTTAGGTTTCACTTAATATGTCGAGTAGGGATGAAAGTTTTATAAGTTTTCTTTCTTTTAGAATCCATCAAGAGTGATGTCAGAGGATCAAAACCTATTCTTTAAACAATGTCGAAATTTACAAACGCGTATCATTAAAGACTAAGGAGTCCTCTTCAGTTTTTTTGGATTAAGGGTATTACTTGGTACAGAATCTTATTTTTTGGTAGCATATGCTTGGGTTACTTCAGAAAAAGTCAAAATCACTATATGTGTCCATATAAATTTCGAATAGTTCCCTCGATTCCTCATAGATACCATCATCTGGTCACCACTTTAGTGTCGAGACAAACTTCGGATTATACCCAATACATTAGAGAAAGAATTTTCAAAAACGGTCCATAAACGGCAGAGTAATGTTCAAAGATATCCGAGTCGGTGTAAAATAATATGAGAATTACCTATTATATCATCATTATGTGATGATGTATGGTAGAATTATGGTGGTGATGATGATGATTACTTTAATTGACATAGTGGCTTATGCTAGCAGTTCTTTAAACAGCGCCGAAATCCCCAAACATGTATCTATAAGGAGTCAGGAGTTCCGTTCAGTACTTTTGGATCCAGGGTATAGGTACAAGATCTTACTTTTCGGTAGCATATGCTTGGCTTCAGAAAAAGTTGAAATCACCACATTTTGTGTCCATATACATTTTGAGGAGTTTCCTCGATTCCTCATGTATCCCATCATCAGGTCACCACTTTTGTGAAAACAAGACCAACTTCGGATTATACCTTTTACATCAGAAAACGAATTTTGAAAATCGGTCAACATACGGCGGAGTTATCGTTGAACATACAAAAAAATATTTAAAAAAATATACAGCCGAACGTATAACCGCCTTCATTTTTTGGAAGTCGGTGAAAAAGGCAAAGCTGATTGATTGATGTATCAAAGCACAAGCCAAACCCTCAAGGCTATAAATTGGAAGTTTTGCACACGCATTTCTCATATGACGTAGTGCATAGGCGTAGGTTATATTTTGAAAAATCCTTCCTTACTAAAATAGGGGATGAAAGTTTAAAACCTAATTTCACGCGGGCGATTGATGCTAGTTATATTATATTTTATTAATTTATTTACCTTTTAACATTGTCCTTTCTTTTAGAAACCTTCAAACAACCTATTAGATTTCGTAATAGAGACGGTAACCACAGGTCCTGCAGAAGCCAACGGACCAATTTATTATATTGGCGACCAATCGTCAAAGACTAAGCAAAATTAATATAAAGCTGATATAACGACGAACTGTTTCAATGCAAATGTACCAGGTCATGTAACTGGATATATAGTCATAATAAAAAAAGGAAGAAAATCCGAGGAAAGTAAATAATTATATGAAATAAGGAGTGTTTTAATCTGGTTCTCGATTCGTGTAAGGGTACAAACTGACAAGATAGGAATAAGGTCACAAAAAAAAACTTTTTACCCGACTACGGTGAGCCACAAGGAAGGGAAATGATTTTGGCAGTCTATGAATGTATGTATGTATGTATGTATGTTTGTTTGTTCCACCGTAGTCCATAAACTACTGATCTGATTTTAATGAATGAGGTGTAAATTGAATAGATTCCGTAACAATTTCCCAGGCAACATAGACATAATTTCCGTAGTCGGGTTATAGTTTATAACTTTTGATTATTTACTCATTATTTTAATGCTACTTATTCGTTGTTTCTATTCCTCCCCTATCGATGGTCCCTATTTTCCCCTGATTAGGGGATGTTGTGTTAGCGCGTTCACTCTCCCAAGCTTAATGGGCTAAATATCTTAAGCCGGGATAACTTGGCGATGGTAAGGTTTACAAAAAAAATAAAATATCCGTAAATTCGGTTTACGCACGATAATTTTACGTGTTAACGTCATCTCGAGCCGAACGCTTAGTGACCGGTTTCAATAACTTATCTACCAATAACTATTTGTTAAAAACTTCACATTTGGTATCGCATAAAACCGACAAAGGTGACGGTGACGTTTTTAACAAATAGTTATTAGTAGATAGGTTATTGAAACCGGCCGTAAGCCCAGCCGATCGTTCCACTCTATCGCTTGTTCCGCGCGCGGCTACAGAAACACATCATCTGTGAAAATTTGAACTGTCTAGCTATTACAGTTAAGGAGATACAGCCCGGTAACTGATAGACGGACGCTCAGACGGGCAGACGGATAGACAGGCCTTGGGTAAGGAACCCAACAAAATAAGCTTACAACTGTTTTGTAACAAAATATAATAATATTATGTTGTTTTACTGCACCGACTGCCTAGAAGGGTATATTATAATTATAGGCATACCATCTCGCTCGGTCGGAGATCTCCCTTAGGAGCTTCCAGATGTACCACACTGGTGTTCCCTGACGTGATCACACCTCCTTCTGAACATCATCACTCTCCACCCCTCCGCACCACGCCATCCAGTGGGCTTCGGCCTGACCGGGCATACCACCTCGCTCGGTCGGAGATCTCCTATTGGGACTTCCACTATTCCCACAGTCAAATATTCTATTGGATGATAAATTACACTTTGTAACCGACTTCCAAAAAACACGGTTATAAATTCGTGTGTGGATATTTTTAAATCCAAATATTTGCTCTAGTGATAGCGCGTTTTTTTTTAGCTTCAAAGGAAAATATATAATAAAACATCGACTTTTCTGTCATCTCTACCTGAGCCATGGCATAGTATTAGTGAAGAAGATTGGCCCTAAGTCGCGCCGTTTCCTGTCAATTCGGCACAATCGATGCATCGCATTCAAAGTTTTGGTTTTGGTTTAGTATTTTTATCAGAAACCAAAAAAATTTGCATGGGATTATTTATAAAAGCTGACTTTTAAAGACGCACACTGTAGTTAGGTACTTATGTCGATTTCAAAGAATTAAAGTCGTTCACTTATCTTGCCAAAAAGATATCAGTAAAAAAGTACAATTTTACGAGAATTGTGTAACCGGAGGAGTATGCAATTTGTCCGGAAAATTAAGTTCTATGTAAAGAAAGTTGTGCAGCTGATCTTTTTTAAAATGATTCTTAGATATATAAAAAAAAAAAAAAACAACAACACACCACCGTGCGCTTGACAGATACAATATAGTTACGTTTGTCAATCTGTCACAGCATTTACATTTTTTTTTCTATCTAAGAGGCAAAAGACCCCCTACTAGTAAAAATATTTATACAGTGTATAAGCTATACAATGTACTTGTCTGATACGTCGGAGAAGTCGCTTGACAGACAAGGAAGTTATGAAGTTGTAAATAGTAAGGGGGTTAAAATTATATGAATCAGTATGGCCTAATTTCGACAACAGGGCGACATCCAGATTCATTAAATACGTCTCCGCCAATAACAGACACAATAGATTCTAAATAATTTTTTAGATAAATCAATCAGACTGGTATACAATGGGGGAACTTTTATTTCAGTTCATACAAAGAGCCGTACAAACCGTTGTTTAGAGTAGGGCGTCCATGGCTTAAGTTTATTGGAGACAGGGACCTTTAGCCAATCTGCCATCGCTAAATACGACGACGAAGTTCGAAAACAAAAGTTTATGTGATACAATACCGCCATGTTTGGCGACGATTATATCTGAAATTTTTCACAAATATTGCGGCCTTATATTTCATAGACGTCACTGGTACGACTTTTGAATGGAGCGATTTCATTATATAACTCTCCACACCGATTTCGGTGACGGTGGCCGGTTTAGCTAAGGGCCGACTTTTTACATGCCCATCCGACAATTTTGATACGCGTTTTTCAATCTGTTCAATAATTTCAAAACTAAAGATAGGCTATGACGTACATTTGACAGAACAAATCTTCATACAAGAAAAAGTTACGCCATCTTCGTTTTCACCATAACTCAAATGTCAGCCATCTTGATTTCACCATACCTCAGGCCCCTCTTTTGGGGTAGTTTGGGGCCATTTTAGTGGGGATCGGGGATAGTTTTTGCCTCGTCTATAATATAATATATTATACGTCTATGCATTCAATAGACAAAATTAATATTTTGTTTCGTATCTAAGAGGCAAAAGAACCCAAATAAAGCTCAAAATCGACCACTAGGCGACCACCGGTCCGTTAATTGCTCATAAATTATTATTTATAAACCAATTCATTGTAATATTTTAATAACATTATATCCTACTACTATTATAAATTTGAAAGTTTGTGAGGATGGATAGATGGTGGGATCGATGGAAAGTTGTTTGTTACTCCTACACGCAAAGACTCCTGAACGGATTTCGATGAAATTCGGTATGGTAGTAGTTTAAGCTCTGGATAACCACATAAGCTAGTTTTTATCTCGAAAAAGTAGTGTTGTCGTGAGATACTCTTAAATTTCACGGGCGGAGCCACTAGCAATATGTAGTTTTACATATTTTTCATTATAAATTATACATTATATTCATGCAGTTCCTATAAAATACAACATTATGGTCACCCCACTCACGTTCCTTTGTAGACAGTTTTATCTTTAATCTCAAAGTAAATTCAGAGTCGGCGAATTCCCGTGTAGTTTGGGAAAATTTTCACAAATTATAGGGTCCGTTTGCCATATGTACACACATTGTACAGGTCCGGGCAAAAGTGGCGCATTATCTTAAAGTCGAGTGTTGCATAGCAAACGAATATGCACATAATGTAAAGAATATACAAAAGCTAGTCCTCCTACCATTATAAGTGTGCAAGTTTGTGATGATGAATAGATGTTTGTGACTCTTTCACGCAAAAAATATCTAGATTTATCCATACCATCCATCTATCATGGATTTATAATAATAAGTAGGGGTAGTAATAAATAGTATAACGGGTTTGACGTTGGTTTGACGCTTATGAGAATACCATTTTACAGTTTTAACTGAGGTTTTAAAATATCGGTACTGGATCGTAAATATAGGTGTTATTGCCGGATTTAATTAGTAAAATCGAACTTCCGATAGCAATCTTAAAAATACTGGCGTCACGTTTTAGTGTGAGATGAGTGATGACTCATAAGCTGACTTTGATAGATACACAAACAGATGAAAGTATTTTGTATCTCCCTCTGTTTTTCAATCAGCTAGATCGTGTTTCCTCATGGTTTCCACCGATTCGGCTAACGCGGAGCACATAATTGTGACATTAAGTTCTCTTTCACCGGCGCGAGTCAATTAAACTGACTACATCCAGTTCCAGGGGATTTTGGGGGAGCAGGTCATGAGCGGGAGCGGTGTTTCAAAAAGGATATAGAATTATAGATGCTGAAAATAATAACTTCACCGAGAGCACAGATTAGAAAATGTATTATTAGTTGATAAGTCTTTTTTTTTTTTAAATTAAGGCTGCACCTTCCCACGCAGGGTATATAAACGTCGTTATGTTATATAATGTTTTCTTCTTGAATGTATCGACCACGAAACAATTTCAATGGTAAACAAAATCTAGATTACTGGACTTTATTGTTATTTTCTTTTCAGCTTTTGCACAGTCAGGTGTCTTTTTTCATTTTTATATTGATTTACTTTATGGATGTATCGAACACTAAACCATTGCAATAGTAGGTATAGTTATTCAATAATATTCGATAACAAAATCTCGGTTACTGGACTCTCTTGTTTTTTCTTTTCAGTTTTTACGCCGAGAGCTTTTTTTATCACTTACACCACACACTACGCCAAGTGATTGGATATGAAAATTTAATGCCCCGTTGTGGTACACCCAATCACTTAGCAATTGTTTGTCGTGCGACCTGACCTGAAGATGTGTCTATTTATTCACCGCATTATCATCATCACCACAATCATCACCGACCTCGTCATAGTACAACCACTTAGCAATTATTTGTCGTGCGACATGACCTGAAGATGTGTCTTTTTGTTCATCACATCATCATCACCACAATCATCACCGACCTCGTCATAGTACAACCACTTAGCAATTATTTGTCGCGCGACATGACCTGAAGATGTGTCTTTTTGTTCACCACATCATCATCACCACAATCATCACCGACCCCGTCGTAGTACAACCACTTAGCAATTGTTTGTCGTGCGACCTGACCTGAAGATGTGTCTATTTGTTCACCGCATCATCATCATCACAATCATCACTATCCCCGTCATAGTACAATCACTTAGAAATTGTTTGTCGTGCGACTTGACCATAAGATGTGTCTATTTGTTCACCGAACTCTAGCCTCATGGCTAGAGATAACGCTTGTGTTTCGAGTGAATTTGGTTACCAAGAGGGGATTGAGGGAGAGAGAGATTTTAAGGACCAGAATCGCAAGTGAGTAGCACCAGAGGAGATACGTATGTATGTATATCTGTGCCAAATTTCATAAAAATCTGTTCAGTAGTTTTTGGAGCCTCTTCAATGCAAACAAACAAACCTTTCCTCTTTATTATATTAGTATTGATAACAAGTGTCACTATAATAATAAAATAACCCTCTTTTCAATGTAATACATCTATATATCACACCACGTCAATCTGGGCCCATGGTAAGTTCTCGAAGAACTTGTGTTACGGGTGCCAAACAAAGATATCATAGATACCCGGCTATTTTCTACGTTCTTTTTTCTCCTGCTTATGGGAAAGAAAGCGATGAATAATAGCAAGTCACATGCTAAATTGTTCTAGATGTTCATTGTTTTGCGTTGAAGCTTTCCATACACAAATTACTTTTGGATTGCTATCAATTTAATATGTCACTTATTAACATTGCTATACAGTCGTTATTCGTACGTCGTATGAAAATTACAACCAAAGTACAAAAACCCGTTGACTTTGATTCCTTTCATTCGACTTCCAAGGTTATTGATAAACATTTACTTTTGTAGTCTTTTCGCATTTCGCATTAAATTCTATCTAAGAATAGCAAAAAGGCAATAATTATATTATGTCAAATGAATCCGGCGGTCCCGGGAAAATTCAAAGCACTGAAAATAGAAATGTGTGCTAATTAATACAATAGAATTGAAAATCGAAGTGTCGGGTTTCGAGTTGTCATATGTAGGACATTGACATTTGACTCGACACTTGTGTGTTCGATTTTCAGCTCTATTTTCAAATCTGAGTTCTATTTTTAGTGCTCTAATTTTTTCCCGGTTTTACGCATTTCGGGCAAATAGTCCCCAGCCTTACGCGGGTGCTCGCCGGGTATGTTGCCGAACCGGTGGTAGGCATCACTCAGGGGCAATTCTGTAAGTGTTATTATTAACTTATATGGAAATAAAACTTCTTGAATATTGTTTTTTTTTTTTTACTTAGACGCGAATTGGATATAGCGGCACTTGTTACAGTCTCGTGATCTTCCAAGACTTGTTTTTTTAGCACATCTTTTCTAGACGTATATGTTATAGACGAGGCATGTTGAGGTGAAAACTGTTCCCAAAAATGTTAAATGGCCACTTTTGGAGATTTGGGGGCCATTTGATATATGGTGAAATCAAGATGGCTGACATTTGAAGAATGGTGAAAACCATGATAGCGTAAAATCTTGTATGAAGATTTGTTTTGTCAAATGTACCTACGCCTATCTTTACTTTTGAAATCTTTGACATCTTTAGAATTGTGAACATATTTCATCATGAGCTTCATCTTTCAACGACCTCGACTTATTGACAACTAGCTGTCCAGACTCACGTTGGTCTGTCTTAATTAAATAGCTAATATTTTAATAAATAACTAGACAGGTAAGTTTACCTTTCAGTTATACGCACGCAATCTATACTAATATTATAAAGCGGTAAAGATTGTGTCTTTGTTTGAGGTTGTGAGGTTGTAGGGGGTAATCTCTGGATCTACTGAACCGATTTTGATTTTGAAAATTCTTTTACCAATAGAAGGCTACGCTATTTGTGAGTGGCATAGGCCATATATTAACCGACGAAGAATGAAAATACTTTTTTAGTGTTAGTAGTTTTTTGGTAGCCGGATTTGCAAAGTAAGTCGGAGAAAAAACGGTCGAACGGAAACGTTTCTTACGAACGCTGCCTTACCTATGGTAGATATATGATTAAGTCCTAGAGAAAAGTTGTAGAGCTTGATAACGCCTACAAAAAAGTCAGCGATAGCATATGTCTTTTATTATTTATTATTGACGTGATAACGTCTTATAATTTGATGGAGCCGGCTGCACGCATGAAAAAACATGACTCATGCGTTACCTGTTACCAGCGTTACCTCGCTAAATATGACGCAATGCCGTTACCTCAGCTAGCCGCGCCTTAGGTATGTGAGCGGTGGGACGGAGAGGCGGGGCGCTTGAATTTATTACTCAGTTCGGCGCCGGACTTCGCGGCGGCAACACGCCTACCTACCCAGTTGTTAGGATAGATTACTCAGGACCAGTTGCCTCCCTATTGGAGCAGCTGTTAGTTTAAGATAGATTAGGAATAGGACCAACTACATCATTTTTGGTGTAGTTGATAGGTTAAGTACTTAAGTAATTACAAAAAGTTAGACTCGAGACTCTTATTGGAGTACGGATAGTTTTAGGTAAATAGCTGCGGATAAGATAAAGATCCTGAATAAAATAAATAGCAGTAAGAATAGACGAAAACGCGTTTCTGATATTAAATAACATCATCATCATCATCATCAGGCGAAACAAGAAACCTAGGACAAAAATACTGCTACAAAACATATAGTGGAGCATTATACAAAATATACTCGAATTACCTAGACCCAACATTTAGACATATAAAACAATTTTATTATTTACATTTTATAATTATATTTAATATTTTATTATACAATTTTATAACTGACGCGTTCCCCCGAATAATTCATAATTTTAAATAATAATTTTACATTTTAACCACTGTATAATATAATTATTTTAAATATACACACATTCAAACAATCTTACAAACTACATTCTATATACTTACATTTGCATTACACATTCATACTAAATAAAATGGCCACAGTGCATACCCCGCTTAATAAAAACACCAAAAACCCACACCGTCTGTCCATGGAGGGACCGATGACTGGTAGTAGCGGTGGGGGAGGTAGTAGCCGCCGAGAAAGTCCGGTGGTAGATGATCGGGTCCAGTGCACTGTCGACCCTCTCGACGCCCTCCTGGCCGAGACATCCAAAATTATACAAAATAGTGTTTATTTGCTAAACCAGACCAGAAACATGAGGGGAGATTTAAGGTCCGGTTTAGCAAAAAACCTCACCAGAATTTCGGATCATATAGGGAAAGCCTCATTGAGTAGGAAAAGGACGGAAATGGATAGCGTTAGAGAAACTAGGGAAACTAGGGAAGTGGAAGTGCAGTACGATGAGGATTGTGAATCGAACCAAAAATATATGAGAGAACACGAGACTAAAGAAATGCTTCTCGAAATATATGGAAGATTGAAACATTTGATAGTCGAAAAGGAAGAAAGTATAAAAGAGTATGTAAGGGAAGTGAACGAAAAAACAATAGAAACAATAACAAAAGAAATAAGACTAAACCACGAAGAAGTGGTAAATGAAAATCATGAAAATAGGAAAAATTTAGATAGGGCAATTGAAGAGTGGGGGGCCAGGGCTCCGGCAGGACTGCAACCGCGACTGCAAAAGCGACATACGCGAGTGTGGTCGGTGGCGGTGGAGATACCCAAACCACGCCACCGGAACCGAAGCACATGACCCTCCACTCCTTAGTCGTAACAGACAAGGAAAATCATATGTCGGGGACGGAAATTATAACAGGAATAGGAGAGATAATAGAGGCTAGAAAGGAGGGGATAAAAGTAGATAGGATTCGTAAAGGAAAAGAGAGAAAGGTTATTTTAGGATTTAGGGATAAAAAAGAAAGAGACAGAATTAAAAATAAAATAGAGAATAGTGAAAGAAACTTTGAGGTGGAAATAGTTAAAAACAAGGACCCACAGGTAGTGTTGTATGGGGTGCTCAAGCCGACCACTGACGGGGAAATCCTCGAGGCGATTAGAGCCCAGAATGAGCACCTCATGCAACCGCTCCCTGATGGGGCAGAAAATAGAATAGCAATAAAATACAGGAAGAAGGGAAAAGATGAGCAAACAGAGCACGTAGTACTGAGTGTGTCCCCGGGGCTGTGGCAGCGCTTTACTAAAGAGGGCTATATTTACATAAATATGCAGCGCGTTCGTGTCGCCGACCAGTCCCCGCTAATACAGTGTTCACGCTGTCTAGCGTACGGGCATGGAAGGCGACAGTGCGATAGTAACACTGAGGAGAAGTGCTGCCACTGCTCCGGAGCACATCACCAGTCCAAATGCGAAAAACTAAAAGACGGAAGCAAAGCGTGCTGTGTGAATTGCTCAATAGAGAAACTGGAAAGGGTAGACCACAACGCGTTCAGTGCGGAGTGTCCGGTACGGCGGAAGTGGGACGCTATAGCACGGGTAGCCGTAGCATACGATAGCCAGGAGGAATAGTAGTAATAGTACCAGTACGGCCAGAATTGCCGAAATAAAATTAGTTGGCATTTGTCAAAAATTGTTTTTGGCGAATCCAATAATGGTGTAAGCAGAAAGTTGGCTATAAAAACCTTAGCATATATATGGTTATAATGCATAACACAGCATATATAGCTTAAGTAATAACAATTGTGTAAACTGGTACTATTGCGGCTATAAACTACCTTGGATTTCCACGGTGTGCATAGCGTACCACAAATGCAAGAAATTATTGTGAAGATAATCTCTCGGCAAACCGCCTGGCCGGGCACTTCGCACTGGGCGCGGAAAGACCGAAATACAGAGAAGTAAAGAAGTAGAGATAGAACAGATGGAAGGCTTTAGATAAGTAAGGAAAGCGAATGTAAAGTAGAAAAGTAGAAACTAAAGAAAATTGATGTAAAAAATCTGGAACTTAAACAAACTATAAATAAAGTAAAAGTAGAAGAAAAATTTAATAGTAGATGATAATTGTAATAGTGGAATGTGTGGGTTAAAATACATAAATCCATAGATAGAGAATATAAGAAACTACAGATAAGTAAAAAATATAGAAATAAAGAAATAAGTAGAAGTAGTAAATAAGTATAAGGTAAAATTGCAAAATATGATAGAAATAAGAAATTGAATGAAACATAATATAAACCAAAACACAAATGTAAAGGTAATGAAATGAAAGATAAATGTAAAAAAGTGGTAAATGTAAAACGTGGGCATGAAAATATAGTTGTAGATGTAAGCAAGAAATGTGACAAAGAGAAAGAAATGTGATATAAAGTAGTAAAAATTGTAAATGAATAAATAGTGTAAAATGAAATATAGTTAGAATAGAAAAAACTGGAAATGTAAAAGAAGCGAGAAGTAAGGAATTGTACAAATAATAAATATTGAAAGTGTAATTGTAAATGAATAAATAGTGTAAACTGAAATATAGTTAGAATAAAATAAAAAAAAAAAAAAAAAAAAAAAAACACGCCTACCTAAGGCGCGGCCAATTAGTTCCGCGCGCACTATAAACATGACGTTGTCACGTTCAACTATACTATATATAACAATAGTAAACCGACTTTACAGACAACCAATTTTTAAGGCATATATATGTCGAAGCTGTTACTATTTTAACTGCTGAATTGATTAGTCAATAGTACGGAAGTATAATTGGTGGGAACACTAGCGCCATCTTGGTTGGATTGGTGTAGATAGAGTCCGGTCTGACGAGCTTGCGCGTTCGGTTTGGTGGGGCACTGATCACGTTTTCCTTCCAAGGAACGATCACGGAACACTGAACTGAACTGAACACGGAACTACCAGCCGTCGTGGCGAGAGGTTCGGCTCGGGAGCTATCGGTGTTCTTGTTAAAAGTGATAGTGAAAATAAGTGCAAAGTGTTGAAATAAGTGCAAAGTCGTTATTATTTTAAAAGACAGTGAAAAGTGATTAAATAGTGTGAAGTGTTTAGTTTAATTACTATTAAGAATAAAGATGAACTAATATTGTTTCTTGCCTTTTCATTTTGAAACCAACACTACCCACGTCATGCCCACATTTAAGTTTGAGAGCCAGTAGTTTAATATAGTATCTACGATATTGAGGCATGTTTATTTCCCTGTCTTCGTCATTCATATAAAAGGCAAAGCTGATTGACTGACAACACCTTAAGGCTAGAAATTTGAAATTTTGTACACGTATTTCTCTAAGGAAGAATTTCTACTAAGGGGGATTTTTCAAAGTTTAACCCCCAAGGGGGTAGAAAAGTGATTAAAGTTTGTATGAAACTTTTTATTCCTTGGATATATTTGCATGATATTTCGTATTAATCGAGTACGGAAAAAAATATGAATTACGTATTAGGTCCTTACATATGAAATTGGCGTTTAGTTAAGGAATCAATGAACTACCTATGAGATAGAAAAAGTGCATATAGCAATGGTATACACTTTATTTAAATAAATATATTATGTTTAAAAAAATCGACTTCATGTTCCTCCTTTACAAAACGTCAATTTCATATGTAATGACATAATATATTTCCGTTTTAGTAGGTATTAATAATAGTACCTGTAACACAAGCTCTTTTAGGACCACGGGCCATACTAGCGTGGATGGAAGGTTCGATAGTTTTTTTTTTTTTTAATTGATGATGAAATATTTAATTTATTTCACTGATTCGCTTATGAATTCTAACTCACAAACCTTACTACATTAAGTAATTCTACTCTAATAAATCTACCTATATAGTACTTACAAATCTTAATTATAAAATTTTCCTTATCGCATTCAGCTTATTCGTGAAAAGGCGCGAAAAATGAAATTCAAATTAAGTATGGCGGGTAAGCGAGTTAAAAATTTCACAATTTCATAATAATTGGGCTTTATATTTTTTTTTATTCTAATTATGCAGTTGGCAGCACTGCTTGGCGGGAAATTCTACGTGAAATATGCCGCGGTGAAATCACGTTCTAATTTCAAAGGATCTCTAGTATGGCGATGTTCATGAAATTCAAATTTCGTACATTCGCTTTTTAAATCCCGTATTACATACCAGTGTCGGACTTACCTCATGCGTCTTGCCATTTTCCAATTGGATCGACTCTTGTATTTTACAATTAGCCTTAAAAGTTTGCATCGTCATTCGTCACTCAATTCGTATTAAGATAGCAATGAGTCGTCATCAGTGCAAATGTCAAAATTTACTAATGTCGCATGACGGAATGGCCCACTCTAATGGGTGAATGTGAACACGGCTTAGGCGTCATTAGTTAATTTTGACATTTGTACTGATGACCCGCTGCATTCTTAACGCGAATATAGTGTCGTTCTATACACTATATATTATTAAAATTAAGCATTATTTTTTTTTTTTTGTTTCATCTTTCTAATACAACCCATTTAGAAGGTAAGCCGAGGACGGACAGACGGACGGGCATAACGAAACTATGGTTCTGAAACATGAACTACGAAATCCTATTAAAAAACACTGCAGGCTACTTCGTTCAATCACAATTTTCGTCTAATTACTTCGCAACAACAAAAAAAAACAAGAGATAATTTGAAGGTGCGAAAATTTGAACCAAAATGTTTAGGTATCGTTAATTATTAGAATCGCCAAAATATATATTTAATCATTCAAAAATGTATTACTTTCAGTATTGCATAATTAATATCCCCGCACAGATTTCACAGATCCAATATTATTCAGGTTTTATTTATGACTAGATGTTGCTCGCGACATCGTGCGAGCACAAGGAAATATCGGGGAACCGTACATTATGTCGCGATAAAAGGTAACCTATGTCCTTCTCCGCACTCTACTTTATTACTGTGCCAAGTTGTATCAAAATCAGCCCCGAGATTTCGGGTCATGCAAACAAACAAACAAATCTTTCCACTTTGTAATATTAGTAATTAGTATTATATAGATATAAGTACTTACTAGATGTGATACTTCGATGTCGCCAACGGAAGTACACTTTAAAACCTTCAATGAAAAGGCGGATGTACTGATACTCCGTTCAAAAGGCCGGTTCGTACTTGGGGCTCCACTTGTGTTGCGGGTGTCCATGGGCGACCGTCGCTTTCTATCAGGTGATCAATCTGCTCGTATCTAATCCTTATTTAATTACACAACACATTTTTCCATGTTTACATGTCGCCTATGTGTTAATCCAGGCTACAAATATGTGTGCCAAATCAAACGACAATCCGTTTAGCCGTTGTAGCATACAATAAACACTCGGTACACACATGCAAGCTTTGTGGTATGGTAAGGTGTGGTATTGTTACAGCACTATTTTTAGAACTTTTATTACTTTTTAACGCGGAGTCAGGAGTGATACTGAGGGTCTGTTGCACAATTTACTGATAAGTGTCAGATAGCTTATTTGCATATATTGTCGCTGTCGCTCGATATAAAGTTAGCAGCGACAAAACATCCGAGTAAGCGATCCGGCGAAATTGTAAAACAAGCTCTAAGACTAATGTTAAATGTGTGATATTTTCTAAGGGCACCGACATGTTGCCTAAAACTCGAAGCTAAATCCGCCCCTGCTGGCTCGCAGCCACAATGTCAAACTAATCGTGTACCTGAATTCGACGTTTGAATTTTGTTTTTATTGCTTTTTAAAAATCGAACATGCCTTATGACGTTTTTTCCTTTTCATACTTCGATGTTAGCGTTAGGTAAAACAAGGCTTTGAGCCTGAGGTTTTTGATCGAACGCTAATGTGTACATTTTAAATTCATATAAATGTGTATTAAGTCATAGACGTATATATTATAGACGAGGCATGTTCAGGTGCAAAGTGTCTCCTGTTAAATGACCGCACTTTTGAGATTTGTGGGGCCATTTTGACATTTGAAGTATGGTGAAAACAAGATGGCTGACATTTGAAGTATGGTGAAAATCAAGATGGCGCGCGTGACTTTTTACTGTATGATGATAATCTTAAGTTTTGAAATCTTTGTATTATGTATGTAAACCGACGGTAGATGTTATGTTTACATTACTTTGTTAATGTACCCCGACGCCAAAAGGAGTTTTAAAAGTAAGACGTGTCTGTAAAATATTTGTGTCTGTCTGGGGCATCGTAGCTCCTTTTTTAGCGTTCCGTGCCCAAAAGGCGAAACGCGATCCTGTTATCAAGACGCAGCTGTTCGTCCGTCTGTCTGTTCGTCTGTATCTGTGCCGGGCTGTATCTCATGAACCGTGATAGTTAGACAGTTAAATTTTTACTGATGATGTAATTCCGTTGATAAAAAATAACAACCAATATCAAAAAACAGAATAAAATATTTTATATTGTAAGGGGGCTCCCATTACGATATATTTATTAGGCAAACGAGCAGCTGCATCACCTGATGGAAAGAGATTACCGTCGTCCAAGTCGCAAGATCGCTGCCGGCCTTTGAAACGAATTAACAGAAATTGATGCCGTCTTAAATTACTTATAGCTTATCATCATCATCATCAGCTCGCTTACGTGGCACGTGTGGGATGTATTTCGGATGTTGTATATATACCGCCAATCTTAGAAAACTTCGATGGCGCGATTCAGGATAGTGGCGCTAATTGGTCCGCCACAGTATACACATGAAAGCCTGTAAATATATATATATATATATCACCGTAAAATTGTAAAATCCGTTAGATTGTAATATTAGTTATATTGTAAACCATTACATTGTAATTTAGGTATCTAGTTCTAGCGAGATTGTAGAAATATGTCGAAAGATTATTTGCGATTGATTATAACGTAACAAAAAATAATGCGTTAAATTGAATGCTCGCAATTGCGCAATTTACAATATATCTAATAATTATTATATAAATTTAACGCTTTTTACAATTTTACGGTGATATATACAAAACGTTCGGAGAACCGTTCGGAGTTATTTTACCTGGGAGCTTCTATGACAGTGATCCTTATGTCGTTGGCATAAACGTCCTGTCAGAGGTAAAATAACTCGGAACCAATGATTTCAAAACCAAGGATGGCCTGTGCATTTGACAGACAAAATACTTCGTACAAGAAAAAGTTACGCCATCTTGATTTCAGTAAATTTAGCCAATTAGATGTGGACTGATACAGCGGAAGCTAATGACGAAATGTCAAGATGACAAATGGTAAACTCAACTGCCCCAGAAATGGGGCAGTTTAAGTGTAGACACTTGTTGCCTCGACGTGACTCGTCTATAATATAATGGGACAGTGCTCTTAGCAGACTACGCGTATTCAGTTCAGGTTTCAGTTTTCTTAGTTCATACGGTTCTTTTCAAACGTCAGAAGTTTTCCTAGAATTACTACTAATATAATGCCCTATAGAGCAATATATTGAAAAATATTTCATAAAGTTTGATGTATGAACCTAAAGTATTTGTAAAATCCAGATTTGATTTCTAGAAATCCGTTTAGAATTTCATACTTATGAATGAGAAGTGAAAAATTTGTATTACCCTTACATTTGAAATGTAAAATGTTTGGTTAAAGAATCGCTTTGAATACATTACAAGCTTTCACTTCGTTTCGTCAAAAATGCTTCGTTTTTAAATAATATTTCTTTGACAAACGAGCAGGGAGACTGCCTGATGAGAAACGTTTATACCCATGGGCCAGTATTGCCGTTTTTTAGCCTGGGACTATTTAATATAGTCTGGAATCCGGAAGGCCGGAGATAATTCAAAGCATTGAAAACAGAACTCTGGACTAATACAATAGATTTGAAAATGGAACACATTAGTGTCGATTAGTCTGATTTGACATTGGCATTTGACTTGACACTCGTGTGCGATTTTCAGCTCTATTGTTAAGTCCCAGCCTTAGGATTTATTAATAAATAACGAAAATAAAAAAGAAAGAAGTTACACATAGTAAACACCTTTGTGGCTCAGTGGTTGAGCGCGTTGGTGCTCCAGCCGGAGATCGCGGGGTCGAATCCCGCCGAAGGAACAAAAAATTTGTTTTGTTATTCTCTATGTTCCTGGATTCATGAATGTGTATAACATAATAAAAATCTTAAATATAATATGTAGCCTGTATAATATGAAAAGTATTAAATATATTTCCATTGTCTGGTACGTAAAACAAGTTCTTCGAGAATTTACCACGGCACCAGATTGACGTGGTCTGAAACCGTCCATATATGTATTGTTATTTTCCTGATTGCTACAGAAGCGGGCTATACGGTATATTTAAAAGATGTCATGTTTTGAACCTCTGAGAGGAAAGTTTTAAGAAATAGGTATTCTGACCGTCGCCTCTCAATACATTTTGGACAATGTGTCGTTACATGTCAGACAGAATCTAATAAAATTAAAAAAGAAAAGCGACAATCATTGTAGGGATATTAGAAATAAGAACAACTTGGAAATAGCGGTGATCAGACTTAGCAAAGTAAGTAAATCTTTTAAAGGTCAATATAAGTATACTCCTTGACAATAGAATCCCAGAAAACGTTCAAAATATTTCCATTAATAAATTTTAAAAAGCTGTTACAGAAGTGTGCTAAAGCTTATAATTAGGTCAATGATTTCATTAACGATTTCACACCTTAAGTTACTACATTGTAAAATATTTTTTTTTTGAAAACAACAATTTTCCCATCATTTTGGTAAAAGGTGGCCCCGTACGAGTTTATTACGCCGGTTCTTCTCGCCGGGCTGGTTCCCGAACCGGCGGTAGGCATCGTGTAGGACAATTCTGTAAGTGTGATTTAATAATCTACATGGAAATAAAACTTTTAAGTTTGAGTCCAACCAAACTTGAAAACAACATTTTTGCTGTTCCAACGCGGGAATCGAACCCACGATATCCGAATCGAGAGCCTAAACCAATGGATCACGGAGGCTGTTATGAAGAAGATTAATAAACATAAAAAAAGAAGTCATACACAATAGATATTTTTTTTTGTCATATCCATGTATTTGGGTATGATAAAACAGCAAAATGTATTCCAGTGGATTTTGCTGTGGTTAGTCAAATAATATAGTACAGTTAAAGTTATATAACATATATATACATATATATATATATATATATATATATATATATATATATATATATATATATATATATATATACATTCTGTTCATAAGAGTTTGGCCGGGATGTCAATGTGCGACGTTATGGTTTTTGTATTTCTTACGAAAATAGTGTTAATTCGGTTCTTAATGTGTAATATTGGTAGAATATTCACCATTAGATATTCGTTGACGTGCACAAGTGTGGGCAAGTGGTACAACTTCAAAAAGCGTGCTATTTTGTGTTCCCTCCAAAACTCCCTAGGAACTTTTAGTAAAGCTGTTGCATAATATAGTAATAATCAAAAGTAGAAGTATCAATGTCTTATTAACAGATGTCACAAGCACAGCCTATCTAGTTAGTTTATTTTAGTTAGCCAAAAGGCTATATATAGTTTAGACGTATCTGTGTTAAGCACCTCTCTCAATAATCCTTTATTGAGAGAGATGCTTAAATATCACAATTGTTTCTGTATTAATATTATCACCACTCAAGCGTAAGAAGGATCTGTAAGAACCAAGATGTCTCAGCCCACAACAAGCTTTTACCACTTTACTGAATCGACTGACTTGACTCATTGACTGCACTGACTATTTATTCGGACTTTGACTAGACTTAGGACTTGACGATTTAGAAACGAGAATTCTAATTAGAAAACTTTAACGAGAATTCTATTACCCGCCTTTTTAACTTGCCACTGGCAATTGGTTTTAGCCAAACGACATATAAATAAATAAAAAACTGTTCATAAAACGTATAATTGTTGCAATGACTTGGCCGACTTTTCCCAATTCTACTCACATATAGTACGCAACAAACCTGACGGCAATTAACTTTACATATTTTAATGGTGCAAAGGTATTCTTTTTTGTTATTACTAACATTATTATACCGCATTTTGAGTTTTGCGGTGTCTGTGGGACTACGAAATCAACAGAGTATTAATAGTAATAATTTACATTGCTTTTCTTTCCATAAACTCGATTTCAACATTTGTCAATCTGACTTGAAGCTGGTCCTCCTTGTATCTTCTCAAAGAAGCGTCTTTTCCCTCGAATATTGTCTTCACGGTAAAATTACGTAACAACTGGGCAATCCCAGCTTTGGCTTGCAAAATCGCGTATCGCATGCCTATACATATCCTGTTGCCTTTACCGAAAGGCATATTTGCCTTTTCGTTAATACTAGCTTTGTTTTCACGAGAAAACCTTTCTGGGTTAAATACTTCTGGATCTGGATAATATTCTTCGTCGTGATGTATCGAAAATATTGGTAAAAATACAGTCGTTCCCTTATCAATTTTAATATTACCAACAGGCAAGATAGAATCAGTCACACACTCTCTCATAAGATACCCAATGGGTGGATAGAATCTACTTGATTCACTAAATACCATATCAAGGTACTCCATATTTGAAATGGCATCGTAGCTCATCCTACCTTTATTCTTTTCAAAAGTATCATCGATTTCGTCTTGCAACCGCTTAAGCACGTCTGGATTTTGGCCTAAAAGAATCAAAGTATTGAAAATAGCAGTAGCAGTCGGTTCCACTCCAGCAGCAAAGAAAAAGAAAGCTTGAGCAGCCAGTAACTCATCAGTTGGCTCAATTTCTAAGTCATCTTCTTTTAACACCCCACTTCCTTTAATCGATAGACACAAATCAGCAAAGTCATGACTTTTAATGTTCTCATTTTGCCTCGACCTCAATAGTTTCTTGATGGCCCCCACGAAAAATTCTTCGAATTCACTGAAAATTTTTATTTTGAATATTCTCATTAGTATTGGCATGGTTACACTCACAATGAATTTAAAATGGAACATAAACGATGGCTGAGATACTTTCTGTGCCATTTTTAAAAATGGCGAGTCAAAAATTGATTCAGTGGTCGTTCCAAACACGACTGCAGACTTTGCAGCAGTACAAAATGTTGATAACGTATTAAATGTGTTACCCTTTCGATTATTTTTAATATACGGTACAATGTCTCGCGAACTTTTATCGATGATATCAAACATTGATTTTAGTTTACTTGGAGTAAATAGGTGGTTCATTTTCTGCCTTATTATCTTCCATTTTTTCCCGTTCATTATAAATAAATTGTTGGCAAGCACATCTTCCTCGATCACTTCAATTCCTTTATGGTTGAAAGCGTTGAAGTCCGTAACCATAACATGCTGAATGTTGCTCACGTCTCTAAGGAATATTGTCGGTTTTAGCACTGATCCTAAGCCAACTGCAGGCTCGTTGGGGTATTGCTTATAAATCTCATGAAAATGTTCGAAGTACGCTCGATTTTTCGTCACGCAATCCCAAGCCACGCCCAAAACTTTGTTTCTTTTGTAAAATACAACGCCTCTCTTCTTCCAATACAGTTCGTTGTATACACCTTTTAAGTACACAATCACAGTAAAAAGCAGTATGACGATGACTTGAGTAATCATTGCTGCACTTCTTTGGACCCACGCAGCCAGCCCGCGAGCAAAATTAAGATTAAATTAAATATGCCCTTCGAACGCCTTCCGCTTAGGGTCACTAGCCAGTAACCAGATAGGTCAGTATTGCGTCAGTATAAAAATTTTGTACACTCAACGCTATAATCCTACTACTTAACTAAATTACAGTTCTCCCCCGGGATTCTCTATTTACGCTGGCAGAGCCGCGGGCAAAAATTTCGTCTCCCTAGTCCATAGAAATGGTTGTTTACCGCTCATGGATGTTGACAACCCGCAATATCAGAGAAGATGCAAGTGCGTTGCTGGTCTTTTAAATCTCCAGCTCCGTAACTTAATCGGCAAGACGCAACGCAAGCATCATTTACAACGCAAGTCTTCTAAGATGACGTGAGAGGCCGACTTATACGTACCGTAACATAGCTCTCCACAGTTACACGGAATCGAGCAAAAAGAGGAACACATTTTTTATGGGTTTGATTATACAATCAGTACTTGTCAACTTAAATTGTATGTAAGCTCAAGTCACTGGACCTTGACACCAAAAAACAAATTTTTAAACTGCAAGGTATAAATTATTCATTTTTAGGATTCCGTAGTTTATGTCTCGGAACCCTTATGGTTTCTTCATGTCCGTTCATCTCCGGCTTACCGTCCAAACGGTTAGTGCTAGATAGATGAAACTTTGCATGGATATGTGTATTTACCACGCTGACAAAGTGCTAAAAAAATAATGAAAAATATATTTTTTTTGGGTACCTCCCCTACACATAAAGTGGGGATGATTTTTTTCACGCGTCTACCCCATAGTGTGTGGTATCATTAGATAGGTATTTTAAAAGCATTGAAAGATTTCTAAGATTTTTTATTAATATATTATATGCGAGATATTCAACCGTAAATAACCCTCTAAAAAATCTGAAAAACATCATGTAATGAACTTTAAAGGAAAACCATAACGGCTTATATAACTTTGTTAGTTTAGGAGTTATAGATGCTTAACTTGTAAAATGCGCTCACATGGAAAACTTCGTACAAAAATAACGAAATAATGACTAAGCATTTAAAATTTTGGTATAGTGGTACGGAACCCTACGTGCGCGGGTCCGACTCGCACTTGGTGGTTTTTTTTTTTTTTTTTCAAATTTAAATCCCACCAATATTAATTGGTACTAAATTATTAGCACTATTAAAAATTCAATACGCTTAACATCTTACGAACGTTCACAATATCTATGGACGCTTCAACACCACGTCAATCTGGTCCTGTACTCAGTATCCGAAGAACTTGTATCACAGGTACCAGACAACGGAAATATGTTTAATGATGTTATACTCAAACGCCCGAAATTAATAACGCACCCTATCTCAAATATTAGATTTTCAAACAAAAATTGACATAAGTTGACGTTAAGTACTAGGATCGATGAATTGTATTGAAATCTTGATCTCAGATAGCTAAAATGATATTAAGATTGATTATTAATTTCGGGCGTAATTAGGTACACATATTATTTAGGACTTTTAATAAACTATACATATATTTAATAAACATCCAAGACCCAGGAACACAGATAAACTTTTTGTCCCTTCAGCGGGATTCGAACCGACTACCGGCTTATGCGTCGACGCGCTGACCACTGAGCCACAGAGGGCATCAATGCAAGTATGCAAATCAATTAAATCATATTGCCAGGTCAGAATCAGCCAATGTAACAGAACACTAAGTGGCAGGACATATAAAAACCAATTTGCAATGTGTCCGCTCCATTGCCTTTAGGGCTCCATTGGCCGTAGGGCTCCATTGGCCGTAGGGCTCCATTGCACTTTAGCGATCCCTAAATTGTCACTAACAAGTAACACCGCCCCATGGGCTTACCCTAATTAGGATTAAGATTATGGGGCAATTGAAAAGTTTTTCTTTTGTTTACATATCTGAGGAAAGGAATAAAAGAAAATCCAAAATGTCTATTTTACTATGATAAAAATAGCCTATGTCCTTCTCCGTGGTGCACTTTACATCTCTGGCAAATCGGCCCATCAGTTCCGGAGCCTATTTAATGCAAACAAACTAACAAATATACAGACAAATATTTTCTCTGTATAAGATTATCATTTTGTATGTACCTAATAGAAGAATTATCTTTTATTCCCATTGTACTAAACCTCTTGTAAGCCTTTTGTCACAAACCCATATTAAGTACTTTTTTATTAAGCTTATATTGCACCACAAAATGGCGTACCGTAGGTGCTGCATATCCACGACCAAATATCAAAACAAGATGGCGATTTAATTACGATGGCGGGAAAACGGGCTGCCGGCGACAATATCCGGGGCCGGAAGTCCAATCAACAGTCTGTGGACCGCTTCCGGTCCGCTGGAACTGATAGGGCAGTTACCCCGCGTTTACCCTACGTCTAATTAGTTTCGCCTTCGAAATTCCGAACGCAAAAATTTGACATTTGGGTTGTGACAGATTGTTTTTTTTTTATTGCAATAAATGGTAGCAGAACATAAAAACTTGTTGTTTAGAACATTTTAAATGTTATCGAATGACGTAAAAGACTAAAATGTCATTTACTAATAAATAAAATACGCAATAAAAACATATTAAAGGGCTAAAATAGAAATATTTATAACCCCCAGACATAGACTAATCATTGGTCTCGACAGGCGCCCTACCAGACCACGCTGACATGCTTGTCAAATAATGCACTAAATCATGGAGAATAGAGGTAAGGAGTACCATCCCCATACATAAAAAGTGTCCGTAAAATAGCGTTAAATAAGGGGCGCTACAGACGCAAGGGTGTAAAGCGGCGAAATTTAAACGGATGATTATTAAATCTTGGGATCTTCTTCGGTTTTATATATAAAAATATTTTCGACTATAAGTACGAGTAATTAGAATATTCATGATTTACTGAATTGACTACTAAAAACTAGTCATAGTCATCAAAAATTCTAACTTCATTTCACACACCCTTGCCTCTCTAGCGCCATTATGGCCAGTTTTGGAACTATTATTTAATTACTTTTGTCGGACACTTTTTAGCTTTTCTGCCTTAGAGAGATGGTACTCCTTACCTCTATTCTCCATGCACTAAATACTCAGCCGAGGTCAGCTTACCCAAGCCAGTCATATTGATTTATGTCGGGTGTACATCGCGAATATTTAATTATTACCCGACTGATTACCGAACTGCGTGAAGTTTTTCGCGCGCATCTTGTGTGTAAATTCCATTATGCCCACGTATCTTCCAAACGGCTGGACGGATTTCGACAATTAATGTATTGTTAGATTTGTTTCAAGAACCCAAGTGTCCTAAGATAGCTAGTTTAAAAAAAATTCATTTTTTTAACCATACATATCTCGTAGGGTATCAAAATAAAGGAAATTGAAATGAGATTTTGATAATATACATAATATGTCATGTATTTAAATTTAATGGGGAATAATTACAACCGTTTTAATTAAATAATTCGAATAAATTTGTAGTCAATGCATTCAAATAGTCAATTTTTGCTTCAAATCGGCCAAGTGTGTGTTAGATAAGCTAAAAAAACTTTAATAAAATAAATAATTTAAAAAATCCTCCTTTTTTTTTTTATTAAATAAGGGGGCAAACGAGCAAAACGGGTCACTTGAAGGTAAGCAACTACCGTCGCCCATGGACACTCGCAACATCAGAAGAGCTGCAGGTGCGTTGCCGGCCTAAAGTGCTCCTCCAGGCAGCACCCGTAGAACACGCCCCAGCAGCCACATCAAAGACGGGCTCGCCTTGTCCTTGAGCACAACAAGGCCCCCCTTCTTTAAGGGCTCCTTGCGACTGGAGCCATTTCGTATTCTGTTGAAGCAGAGACATGATGTATTCATTAGAAAATCTAGTCCAGAAATGCTGCTTCAATAGCTCGATGCGGCGAAATATTGGCAAAGATGACAACCCTGCTGCAGGTTATTTGAGTACCGGGAATCGCAACCAAAGATCGTCTTATAAGTAAATATGCAGGTGATAACGGGCAAACATCAGAAGGATCATTAGACAAGGGAGTAAGTGGACGTGAGTTAAGGATACCCTCAATTTGCACCAATAGAGTGTTCATCTCCTCATAGTCTCTCATAGGTCTTTCACAGACTTTACTGCATATTCCCACAAGCCGCCGAAGTGCGGTGTGTACGCTGGAATGAAAGAAAAATTTGTACCGTCTATTTGACCGTCTATGTCTGCAGGTGAAACCTGATTAAGTATTTCTGACAGCTCATTGAATGTGCCAACAAAAGTAGTGCCATCAGAAAAAAATGCCTTAGGTTTACCACTAAGCGCGGTAAAACGTTTTAAAGCTGCGAGGAAAGCCTCCTTCGTTAGGTCGGAAACTAACTCGAGATGCACGGCCTTAATTGATAGACACACAAACACACAAATATATGATTTGATATGCTTGCATACACGGCCCTTGCGATCGGCTAGCAAAACTGGTCCAGCGTAATCCACTCCGGATTCAAAAAAGGGAAATGTCAGCTCAGTACGCTCGGCCGGCAAGTTACCCATAATATGCTGTGTAGTCTTAGCCTTTAGGCGACAACACTTGACACACCTGTGTACTGTCCGTTTAGCCAAGTTGATACCACCCAGTGGCCAATAATTATGACGTGCTATTGCCAACAGCGATTGTCGACCTGCATGCATATGCTTAAGATGCAATGATTGAAATATTAATTGGCAGATGCTTGCCACTTACTAAAATTGGATGTTTTATATTATAATCATATTGCTTTCGCTTTTTCCCGAAAGCGAAAGCAATCTGGTTTTGTGAAGCGAAAGCAATCTGGTTTTGTGAGGTAGTTGTTTGTTACAAAACAATAAGTGTCGCTACTCAGAAAAAGATTAATTTTGTGAAAATTTTAATAATAAAATAATTGTAAGCTCTACTAATCTCAGTGTTACTTAATTTGCCACTTAGTTTGTAGATGAATTGCGACAATTGCAAACAAACCTAAGAATTAGGGCAGTTACATGTTGCAACTTCGACAACACTGAGTAATTATTAGTAGACAAATTTTGGTCATTGGTTAAATGTAAATAATAATAGGTTTTTATCTATGAAATTGCCGTTCTGCAGTACTGGCCATTTCAAATCAAAATAATTTTTGTTTGGCTAAGAATTCTAATTTCAAATTCATTTTATTTTAAAAACATGGAATTCTTTTTCCAAAAGTAGTCATTTGTTTATTGATTAATGTCACATTTTCATCGCATTTCAATCTTTTTCGTCATCATGGATACGTTAAAAAATCGAGTAATTATAGAATATGAGTACCATCGTGGCAGCAACGCGGCACAAGCGGCACGCAACATCAACGACGTTTACGGAGCTAACACTAAAAACCAACGCACCACCTGTTATTGGTTTGCTCGCTTCTGTTCTGGAAATTTCGACCTGAAAAATGAACCTGGCGGTCGTCCGAAGACTTTGGTCGACAATGACGAATTAAAGGCGATTGTGGAAGCTGATGATACACAATCTACGGCTGAATTAGCAGCAGCTTTCGACGTTAGCGTCAAAACATTATTGGTCTATTTGCGTCAAATTGGCAAGGTTGCTCCAAAAAGCTTGACAAATGGGTGCCCCACGAACTCAATGATCGCCAGCGCGAAGTACGCGTCGAGACGTGTTTGAGTGTCGAGTGACCTTGCACTGCTCAAAAGACACACAAATGAAGGAATTATGAACCGCATTGTTACCTGCAATGAAAAATGGATTCTGTTTGATAACCGCAAGCGCTCAGCAAGTTGGTTGGATCCTGGTTCAGCACCTAAACAATGCCCTAAACGAAAACTTACCCCTCGAAAAGTGATGGTCACTGTTTAGTGGTGTAGCGCCGGTGTGATTCACCACAGCTTCTTACCAAACGGGGTGAGCATTACTGCAGATGTGTACTGTGAAGAACTGAACACAATGATGGAGAAGCTGGCACATCTCCAACCAGCATTGGTCAATCGCTCGTCTCCGCTGCTCCTGCACGACAACGCGCGACCTCATACTGCACAGCAGACGGTCTCCAAGTTGCAAGAACTGGGGTTGGAAGCTCTCCATCATCCGCCCTACTCACCAGACCTTGCGCCTACAGACTACTATTTTTTCCAGAATTTGGATAACTTCTTGGCGGGAAAAAAATTCAATACCCGAGAGGCAGTACAAAATGCCTTTGAAGAATTTGTTGCCTACCGTCCAGCTGATTTCTTTATGAAGGGCATCAATAAACTACCACCGCGTTGGCAAAGATGCATTGATTGCATGGATGATTACTTCGATTAATACAAATAAAAAATACATTTAAAAAATTCGTTTAATTTTTTTCATACAAAACGGCAACTTCATAGGTAAAGACCTACTAGCAATAAGGTTTAGAGTCGCGCTATGTGGTTTTCGGTCATGTGACCAAGGTACTCCTTCATAAAGTCTACTTACAGCTTTTTTATAGCAGGATCTCGTTCTAATTTTCTTTCTAAAGAAAAAAAATCTATTTTTAGCTAGTTGATAAGAATGACCCACGATGGTCGGTGATTTCTTAAAGGGTAAAGTAACTCCAAAGCGTCCGTCAGGCTTACGTACTGTTGACTTTACGAAGAGTTCCTCGCACGATTGCTCTTCTGGGGAAAGATTATACTTATACGGTATAGAATCTAACTCCCAAAATCTAGAAAGATCAAAATCTAAAGTTTGATTTAACATGCACACAGGCGTTTGAATGTTATTATTACGTTCGTTAGTTATAGCACCGGAAACAAGCCATCCTAATTTCGTCTCGAAAAGACACGGTTTGTTTCTACATGTACGCGATTCGTGCCGATTACACTCCAAAATATGTCTGCAACTACTAGTATATATATTGTGTTAGGTATGTGGAATGATGGATCAGCTAAGTGAATTCCTGTAGGCAAGTCTAAGGCTTGTAAGTTAATGTGTACACTAGCCCCCATACTAATTTAAAAAAGATTTACACAACGGATAACTGAAACAACGTTGCTGTCTTTGTCTGATACGTTGGAAATGTCACATGATAGAAAAACTACTTACGCCCTTATTAGTCATTCGTGACGTAATATTAGGCAAGATGATACAATCAATGCTTGTCGTAGAACCACCAATAGAAGACTCCAATGTAAGAGAGCATGTGCACGAACTCTGTAGTGATTAATTATTGATACCCTTGATGATATGTGTATATGTGTAATAAGATAAGATGTATTAACTTTTAGCTTACCACATAGGTCCTGGGTAATAAAATTAGACGTACTCCCACTGTCGAGTAGTATCCTCGCAGTGTGAGACTGTCCATTGATGTCCTTGACATTGACCAAGGCTGTATGCAGTAGTACAGTTGTTTGACAAATTAGTTTTTTATATTGGTTCGCAGTTAAGGCTACGCTTTGGGAAAAACCAGACTCAATATTATTAAGATGCAATAAAGTGTTGTGCCTTTTATTGCAATATTTACAATGTGCTAATTTACATTTACTCCCTGAGTGGATGAAACGTAAACAATTGTTGCAGACTTTAAATTCCCTTGCCCTTTTGATTCTATCCTCAATTGACAATGTTCTAAATGAGTCACAAGTGTGTAAGAAGTGATTATTTTTGCACATAGGACAGAAGTTGGATTTATGTTTATCTGTTGATACTAAAAAGTTTTTGTTCTTGTTTATATTTAAGTAAGAATAAGTATTAGGATTAGAGTTAATATAAATTTTATTTATACAATCAGGCTTAGGTGAGTATAAAGTTACTAATAAGTCCGCTTTATTGGATAGGAAATTAATAAAAAAATATTGGGGACTTGTTTGCAATATTGCGTTGGGACTCCCATTCCCTTAGAGTAGTTGAGTCCAGCTTGGATGAAAGCAAAAATATAATAATAGTGTCCCCGTGTTATACAGGTTGACCTAAGCTGGCTAATGCCCTAAGATTTTTGTTGACACTATCCACTAAATTACGCAAAGATCCACTAGACTCTTTTTGTGTAGTTGACAACGTAAAGAGAGAATTTAAATGGTGGTTTTCTAGAAGATGCTTATTGTCGTAACGCTCACACAGAGTTTGCCATGCATCGTCATAATTACTGGCGCAAAAGTCAAGACCGTCTATAGTCTGAGCCGCACTACCCTTTAATGAGGCGCTGGAACTGATTTATTGGATCAATACTATTATTGTTATTTATTAAAGAATTAAAAGTGTTTCCTATAACCGAGCCAGTGTTGATAGTCGCCGCTAAAATGTGGTAGATCTATTTAAGGTTATTCAACGACCTTACGTTTGTGTTTGTACAAAGATGCATCCGAGCATGTTCCCGTTGCCGAGCCCGCTGAAGGAAGCTCACCCCTGGCTGTCAACAGCAAGGCTTTGCCTGCAGACATCAGCAAATAATACTGGGCCTCCGTGGACTCCGGATCGTGAAGCAGCTCCTCGGGAATGTCAGCTTCGTTCTCGAAATCGCTCTGAAACATTTCGAATTCCTCATAAGATTTTTGTAATTTTTCCAAACGCATTTGAAACTCAATTTGGGGTTCACTAAATGGTGCACTAGTTTTAAAAAAGATAGTAAGCTCGAAAAAACGTGTTTTATTTGTTTATCAGCCATTTTGTTTTATTTACTTTAGTATTTATATTATATGTGTAGGAAAGATAGCCGTTGCGTAATGCATACAAGCGTGCTGATGATGATTAAAATGTAACGCAAAAATGTACCTTATGTTGTGCGCAAAGAAAAAACCGAAATAAATTAGGTTAAATAGGCAGGCTTGCTACCAAACATAATGACAATTTTTTCACTTGGGCTTTCAGCTCAATCTTGTTTCGGTATTTTTAGTGCGTTACTTATGTATGTTTTGTTTTGCAGTGGAGTTTTTTTTTTAATTTTATTTTATTTTATTTATAATCGGAAAAAAGCCAAGTTGCACAGTGCAACTATGTAAAGATAATTGGACCAAAAATAGAAAGGACACTGGGATCACATATCATCAGTAAGTATCGTATAACTTCGATATTTCAACATAAAGTTACATAAACTCAAAACGCCATTCAGTGTTGCCGCGTATGCAAGAATCGAGTTCCCCGTGGTTGATATTTTTATACAAAATAACTATTCCCTAGGAACATAATATACAGGTCGAAAAATATTTTTAAAAATATGAAATTGTTAAAGTTAGACATATTATGTCTAATACAGTCATTTGTATTATTTTTCTTAACAAGAAGCCCATAAGAATAATATATTGATATATTAAGTTTTAATTAATTGTTAATCCTACTATTCTACTACTATAATTATTATAAATGTCAAAGTTAAAAGTACCGTGTTCCGGTGGGATACTGTATTTAAAAAGCTAGTTTTTATATATTTTCTTAGCTACATTTATAACCAATAACTATGTAATAACCAACAACTAATAGACTACAGCATAATTATCCCATTAAATCGGGCAAAAGTTAAGTAGCTAGCTACATCACAATTTTTCACGCACACTAGAATTTGTCACATGTAAGTCAATTGCCAATTTACACACTACAATAATTAATGAGTTGCCACATTGTCGAAGCTGTAATTGTTGTTAGGTAGTGCTCTATCTTGTCGAGCACCCAGCGAGAGAGATCATTGATCTATCTATGCCCCAGAGTAAGTACAGACTAATATGATAAAACTGTAGACCAAAAGCTAGAAATAAAACCTCTAGGATAAGAAATCTATAAAAATCCGTCTGAAACTAAAATTGACTCTTTAAAACTTGAATCTATTCAAGTCTACTTAGGCTCCGCGCAAACTAGCTACACGCAATCGCGCCGGGAATCGCGGGTTCGAATCCCGCCGAAGGAACAAAAAGTTTTTCTGTGTTCCTGTAATCATGGGTGTGTATTAAATATGTGTATAATATAATAAAATTCTTAAATATGTGTTTAAAATAAAAATAGGTTGGGAAAACCTGGTCTAGAACTTTAAAAAAATGGTTGACCTGAGCGGGAAGCTAGTTATGGATAATTATCAGGTCCTGTCGCACTCAGACATAAAAGCGTCCTCGCCGATTGCAGCTCTAATGATATTTCCTACGAGATAAGCCGGGGACAGCGTTATGTGACGGTGACCAAAAATTTAATTTAATTTTAATTTAAACAATTATGTTTCCGATATTTAGAACTACCTTTGATGGTATAACGTACCTCTGATGGTAATAAATCATTAAAATTTCCTACCATAAGGTACTAGGGCGATCGGTTTGTTCTTTTCTAGATTAATAAGTAAAAAAATATTACAATTTCATACCATCAGGCGATCCGTTTGCTCGTTTCCATATCTATTCCATAATTAAATCTATTACCGCCGCTCATGGACATCCGCAACACCCGATCCTCATTGGGCCACCTGTACCTTCCTCACCCAGCAAAATACAACGCAAGTGCGTCCGTATTCTCCGTGCGTATTTCTCATCAGTTTTCTGTGATGCCGTCCAATTTTCCGGTCTATTCGTGCCGAAGCATCAACTCGATCGTAAAATAACTTACCACGTCTTCTTAATTTATTTTAAGTTATCAGTAAAATCGTTTTCACACATTTTGTTCATGTGAATTCATAAATTAAAAAATTTATTCTGAATTTTTACATTTTCTATATTTTCCATTCATATGTAGCTAATAACCTAGCCTGACAACAAATTTGAAATTTTTAAGTCTGCTAGAATTTTTTATGAAATTCAAAACATTAGCTTGCGTTGCTTACAACTCTTCCGCGAAAAATTCAGACTGCTGGCCTTATTGAAAACGAAAATATGAGGGCATGAAAAAGCAGCGAAATGCTTCGGGAAAAGGTAGTACATTTCAGTGACGTCTCCGTGGTCGAGTGGCTCTTGACCTGGAGGTCGTGGGTTCGATTCCCACACTGGAACAAAAAAAAATTATTTCCAAGTTTGGTTAGGACAATTCAGTCTGATCACCTGATTGTCTGACAAGAAAGATGATCCATGCGTCGGATGGGCATATAAAAAGTCGGACCTGCGTCTGATCTCCCGCCAGTTGTGTCGGTCATCCGTCCCACTGGGTTACGAGAGTGAAGGATGAGAGAGTGCCCCTGTGTATTTTGCACAATCTTGGGCACTATAAAATAACTCCTCCGTAGCCTGGTTTCATTCAAAAATGAGTTTTGACGACCTCTGTGGCTCAGTGGTTCAGCGCGTTGGTGGTCAAGCCGTTTTTCTGTGTTCCTGTGTCATGGATGTGTATTAAATATGTGTATAATATAATAAAAATCTTAAATATATGTATAGTATAAAAGTATTAAATATCCTTCCCGTTTTCTGGTACCTGTAACACAAGTTCTTCGGATACTTAGCACGGGGCCAGATTGACGTGGTGTGAAGCGTCCATTATTATTATTATTAACGTAGTTTGAGTGCAGTTTTCGTATAAAACTAAAAATACTTAGCTAAAAATGTATGTTGTAAATCTTGGCCCCCTATCGCATGAAGCCGCCCCCGTAACAGGCACTGAGGAGTAAATGAATAGACCTCCACTCCCGGACAATTGTACTTTATTTATTTCCTTGATATTTTTATCCGCATTAGACGTTTGTGGGTAGTTTCGAGATTTTTCTAGATTTGTGTAGATTTTTCTATATACATTTATTTAGCTGCGAATATTTGTAACATCTTGCCATACCTGAGTTTTATAGGCTCAATCTGACATCTGACAAAATGACCTTTTACCATACTGACGGCCGAATACCGAAACGATAGTTAAATTAAGTGACGCCTAAGTGACATGCTGTCCTTGTCATTTCGGCTGGCGGAGACAGCGACAGCCTGTGAAGAGGGGGGCTCTTAATTTTGATAGCGTTTTAGTATTCGGCCCCAAGGCCTATACCTTATACCAAACATCATAATATTTATATGATCTACTGCCTATGTAAAGACGTTTCAGGAAAAAAAAAACCAAATAAAATTATATTGCGCTCTCTAATCGTAATTTCACTCTAATAATCTCCCGGTTATTAATAAAATCGTAACTCTTGTAATTAAACTCACCGAAACAGCTGATTTGAACGCGAAAGCAAAGACTTTGCCTAAATAACGTGAATACAATCAGCTTTGTAAGGTCAACGACCAACACATCGCTGTATGTGGTATACCTGATTTATTTTCGAAAACTTATTTATTTTTCTGCCTAAACTTTTATACGTAAGCAGTATATCAAATGCCCAAAATATCGATTGTAATTATTTTTAGGTGACGATTAATTGTAATGTATAGTTACTTATAAACATTGTTAAAAACAGCCTCCGTGGTCTAGTGGTTAGAGCTTGGCTCTCGACTCGGAGGTCGTGGGTTCGATTCCCGCATTGGAACAAAAAAATGTTGTTTCCAAGTTTGGTTAGGACAATTCAGGCTGATCACCTGATTGTCTGACAAGAAAGATGATCCATGCGTCGGATGGGCATGTAAAAAGTCGGACCTGCGCCTAATCTCTTGCCACTCGTGTCGGTTATCCGTCCCACTGGGTTACGAGAGTAAAGGAGGAGGGAGTGCTCTTGTGTACTGCGCACACACTTGGGCACTATAACATAACTCCTGCGTAGCTGGCCTGGTTTCAATGAAACAGGCCACCGTCACCGAAATCGGTGTGGGGAGCTATTATTACTATTATATTATAAACATTGTGAAATAGATTCAAATCACGTCTAACTACGTTTTCACATAATTACGTACCCAGTAGTGGATTTACACTAGGGGCAGTCAGGGCTAGTGCCCAGGGCGGCAAATTTTGTGGGGCGGCAGGAAAGTCAAAAAAAAAATATTTTTAGAATTATTTTTTTACAATTATCAAAATTGCACATTATAATAATTAATTAATTCTATTAATTAATCATTTTTTATTTCTTGTTTGAAACGAGTTAAAAACTAGTTACGTTTTACAATGACTGCAAATAGTCTCAAAAGATTGGCTATTCTATGCATAGAATATGTACGTGTACGTCTACTTTAACGTTTATATTGTGAAGGTTCAATCGACCAATTTACAAAGTCGGGTGTGTTTGCCTGACAAAAAAATGTAATACAATCATAAGTCATCGATAGTGCAAAATTCATGATTCTTACAAAGATATATGATTGGCTCCGCTGGGCGCTCGATCAATGATTTGTCTATGGATTCTTGGAACAAAAACAAATATTTTTTTATATTATTGAAGTATATAATATATAATAAAATTTATGCAATGAGCAAGCTATAGTTATTCTTTTAAAAAAATACGATATAAAAACTATGATTTTAAGTAAAATTTCTGTGATAGGGCGGCATTTTCTTCAGTGTCCAGGGCGGCACTAATTTTAAATCCGGCCCTGCACGTATCATTAGCACTATCGAATCAATGATTTCCGAACGTACACACAATCTACCGTCAGCCATGACAGCTGTCAGATGACGTCACAACATGGCGGACTAGTTATTCTACAAAATTATACTAAGGGCTGATTTTTCATACAAAATCTGTCAAAGTCGCATATTTATTCCTCAGGTAAAAATTATCTGACGAATGAAAAATCAGCCCTAAGTTGTATAGTAATAGTCTATTTGCGTTAAGAAGTCAGTGAATCGTGCCAAATGTCAAAATAGCTTACTTTATTTGGAAAATTTTGACGTTTGGACGCGTGATTCACTAACCTCTTAACACGTATAGAATATAGTACGAATATCGCGCGGTATTTTTTCCTTCGTCTGTCATTATCATAGAAAAAGGACTATTCCCGAAGGACATTATGAAGAAGCACTCTTTGTATTATTTGTGCCAAATAAAGGTGTTTATTCATAGACGTACATATATGTAAAAGACGAGGTATTTTGAGGTGAAAGCTGTCCCCACTTAAATGGCCCCACTTTTGGGCCCATTTCGACAGTCGAGATATGGTGCAATCAAGATGGCCGAAATTCGAAGTATGGTGAAAACCAAGATGGCGTAAATATTTCTTGTATGAAGATTTGTTCTGTACCAATCTTTAGTTAATGAAATCTTAGCGTTTATTTATTTATTTTTACATTGCCAAATGAATAGAGATTTTTTTGAGAGTCCGCACATTTCAAAACAAACTCATACACTTGCAAACTCGAACCAAAATTCCCAGTAAAACCGTGTAAACTCGTCCACTGCAGTAAATCATTTCGAGCATTCTGTTGATTTATACACCAAGTGCTGTTTTTAGAGCACCTAGTGTATTTTCTACGTATAATTTGAGTGTTTAATATATCATTTTGACGGCGTACGTAGGGTTTTTGAGGACTACACCGAGGACCGAGCTGACGGAGTGCCAGATGGTAAGCGATTGCCGTCGCAGAATTAGAAGAACGTTTCACACAACAAACACAATAGGTATCATCTGTGAGATGTTAGATACAGGCGGACGTGACAGACGGACTGACAGCCACACAGACAGCGAAATCTCAGTAATAGGGTCCCGTTTACGTAAAAGGGTACGCTTTGGGTACGGAGCCCTAAAAACCGTAAATACAATAACCCAACAACGCATATTATAAAGCCCGCGTTTTCCGGGCCGTTATTACGAATATATTAACACCTCATTATTTAAAATTGAATCAGTGTTGTTCAGTCTCAAACTTTTTCGTCTGTGTGTTGCATGTCGCGTGGCGGTCGGCCGCGGAGTAGGGATAAAGTGAAAGGCGCTCGTCAGAGCAGCCGAGGCCAATATGGCGGCGCCTATAGTTCACATCAGCTGACCGTGTAGAGTATAAACTAGTACTCATTTGTGCCAGTGCTCCACGCTATATTTTGTTATTAAGTTTCACTTTTACCGTGGTTTCATAAAACCACACTATCCTTTTCTTGATTGGTTTACAACCAAAAAATACTTCACTTTAGTAAGGCCCTCATAAACATCTAATGCAAATAGGTTCGCTTTACCTATAGCGTGATCTAGCGGCAAATCAGCGCCATCTAGTATGCCATATGAGAACCAAAGTTCCTTAAGAAAATTAACTTAAAATCTAACGCACAAACAGTCTGTATATAGATAAAGACCGCATTTAACTCGTTATGTAGTTCACGCGAAGACACAAGAAGCGCATTTTATTGTTATTAAGTTTCACTTTTACCGTGGTTTCATAAAACCACGCAATCCTTTTTTTGTCACTCGCCGTGAAGAAGTTGACTGAAATTAATAGCTGAATATAGCATCGAAACAACGCCCCTAGTGGCAAACAATGGTAACTAATAGGGAACATGCATTTGTTTTAAATATTTTCCGAAAGTCAACATAAATATGAAATATTGAAATCAATTGCTAAATTACAAGTTACAGGACTAATAAAACTAATAAATTTTGCTACGATTTTAAAAACGAAAATTACTGTTTTAAGTCCAAAAAGGTAGTCAAATCAACATCAGATGCAAATTACTCCCACCTCGGGGAATTCTTTTTCTTGATGTAACATCTTAACATACAAACTGTTTAATTAAACCAAATCCAATTTACCTTAACGAGCCGTCTCATTAGGGGGCGCTTTAGGCCCCCAATGGGGGTTATGGGTTAGGGGTCCTGTTTTTCCTTGTTGAGGAATTAATCCCGATAATACCTTTTGGAGTGTCATCTCCGCTTTTTATCTTTCATTTTTATCCGGTTATCCAAGAGACATGTAGAGTACATACGTTTATTTAACAACACTGGTTGAAATGAAGATGATATAATGCTAGATATTGCCCGCGACTCCGTGCGCGCAAAAGGTATATTTTGTCGCAATAAAAAGTAGCCTATGTCCGTCCCCATGGTCTCTACTTTATATTGATATAGATTATATATATAACATCAATTCAATAATTCAATCAGCTGTGTGAGGTCAATGACCTCCGTAGCGCCGGAAAGAACGTATTGTAATTTTACTTCGTATATGTTTTTTGAAATTTTTGAATTATTTTTCTGCCTAAACGTCTTTACATAAGCAATAGATCATACGCCAAAAACATCCGTAGTTGATTTTACAAAACCTTATATATTTCAGCTTCTTACTGCATAGTGATAAATTACTAAAGATAATCTAATCCTGCTGGTTCAGCTGCAGTTCATTTACAATTCAGTCTCGATATGTTAAATCTGCAAAATCTTAATAAACGTCAAACCAACGTCAAGCCCGGTTTGATTGGTCCAAACTCCAAACTCTAAAAATCAGCTTATGATATCAGGACAATTCATTTGTAATTCAATAAGAGTATAGGTTAATTACGGAAATTGGGGTTCAGAGTATGGCATGGTGAATAATCGCCTCCTTTTTTGGAAGTCGGTTGAAAAGAATCCGACTCAATGTTTCACCTGTACAAGGCTGGAACTATATGATCCAGAATCCGGAAGGCCGTAGAGAATTCTGAGCATTGAAAATAGAACACAATAGAGTTGAAAATCGAACACGAGTGTCGAGTCAAATGTCAATGTCATGTATGACAGCTCGACACTCGAAACTTCCATTTTCAACTATATTGTATTAGCGTAGAGTTCTATTTTCAGTGCTCTGAATTTTCACCGGCGTTCCGTATTCGGGAGCATATAGACCCAGCCTTAATGAACAAGAGGTCATGCTGTTGGTCGAAATTCGCCCATAATAAATAATAACATAACTTTTAAGTTCCAACTTAACTAGGGTACGCTTGCCTTACAAAACAAAATTGCATCTTGCAAACGCACGGTAGTGTGTGTTAATATTCTGAGGTAGTGTGTGTTGTTGATATTTTTTTGTTAATATTCTATTTATTTTATTATTTATAAAATATATTAGCTTTCGGTACACCTGTGAAGGACCACATTAACTGTGCCAAATATCACACTCCTCCGTTCGCGCAACTCTCGTTAAACTGTAGGTACCGAAAGTTTTTGTTAAACATAATATAATGATGCTATTTCATACTAGCTGTTGCCAGCGGCTCCGCCCGCGTAAATACAGTACCTACCCACGGGAACACTGTACTGTTTCTGGATAAAAAGTAGCCTATGTGTTAGTCCAGCTCAAGCTACTACCATACGAAATTTCATCAAAATCAGTTCAGTGATGGAATGAATGGATGTTTGTTACTCTTTCACTCAAAACTACTGAACGAATTTCGACGAAATTTGGTATGGTGGTAGTTTAGGTTCTGGATTAAAACATGGGCTACTTTTTATCCCGAAAAAGTACAGTATTCCTGTCGGATACTGTAATTACGCGGGTGGATCCGCGGACAACAGCTTGTCCAATTATATATATATACAAGATTAGCTCGTTTAAAGTATAAGATACACCAAATAATCTGCCGGGGAGTTATTACTGGCCAATGACGTAACGTCAGCGCTGTTTACCTGATGAACTTATTAAGGAAGCCAATCGGAACAGGGGAGCAGAGTCGCGCTTGTAAAAACTTTTTTCGTCAGCGTCAGTTCGCACTAAGACGCGACGCGACACGCACTTTTTATTAGTACAGCAATTCAAAATTAAACTTTATTTACTACTCAAAAATACTCAACGTTTCATTGCAAGATTTCGAATATCGAGCTGCTGATCTGACGAAACGTGTACCTTTTTCCTGAGTCCTGACTCTTTATTTAATGGAAATGATTTTACCTTATTTCTATGGAATAAGTCCGTTAAATGGATAAATATATACACTTGTAAGTTACAAGAGAAGTTACTACAACTCCTCTGGTGTTGTGCACTTGCGTGCCTGGGCCTCTAGTGCATTGCATGCATTCAATAATTTCAACGGCGTTGTTTGAAAACAAAATGTATGGGATTCGACATAAGGCATCGCAAGCGACGTGTCACTTTACGATGATTTATGTCAAATCCCATACATTTTTGATTTCGAAGTTCGTCGTTGAAATTATCGAATGAATCTTGAATAAAGGCCCTAGTCCTTATAGGATAAGATTTAGGTGCACAGCGAAGTAGTTCTTAAGCGAATTAGGCGAAACACGATATAGCCAAAGAAGTATAGCTATTTGAAAATCACGTTTAGGTAAAATGCGAATTAGTCGTTCTGTGAATTAGGTATACCAATTAACGTGGTAAATGGTAAAGGACATAGGCTACCTTTTAATAGCTACAAAATATACGGCTCCCATGCGATATAAGTGTTAATGTGCGAATAAAGTTGTATTTATTATCAACAACTAAAATCATAAATGACATTAATAAAAATATGTTATATAAAGATATAAATAAAATATATTTTTAAAAAATCGACTCCATGTCCCTCGTAAGGCGTATGCGTACGCATGGGAAAATTCAGCTTTAGGCTGTAGTATCCTTTGACCTCGTGACCTGTGAGGTCTGAGGTAATTCGATCTGCGAGGCTTTTCACAATTCCGTTCGACTCGGGTTTGAAAACTTGACGCGCGCTCATCGGCCAACGCTGAGCGCGCCAAGCGTTTATTGGCTATCGATTCGAAGTGATCGAATCCGACTTATCCGAGTCGAATTACGTACTTTCAATTTACTGAGCTGGGGTTAAGTTTTTATGTTATGCTGACTTACTGGTTTGGAAACTATCTAGACTTGGGAGGACGAAGTGATTGTGTTGCAGTGGCGAAGGGTCTAAAGAACTCCATGCTTATCGGCTTCCCTTTCAGATTACCTCATGAATACCTCCAGCCCATAATGGTTCATATATATATATTTTTTTTCGAAAGGGTCTACGCTAACGGTCGGGTTAAGACCGCTGTAGCTACATCGGACTATAAGTAGCCTGGTGGCTAGTTGATTAGGTGAGAGACGAAGGGAGAGTTTGACCCTCCATAACATCACCCGAGTGATGTTCAGACCGGATATTGGGGACAGCTACGGGTTGTAAGCTATTATCATGACGGGAGAGACGCGGGTCTCTCCTGCTAAGGGGTCCGACCCCTTCCTCACTCTCTGAGGAGTGAGGTTGCTCGCGCGTGGTAGCACAATCTAACGGCGTTCGAGTTATCGCGGCAGAGGAGCTCTCGTTTTTATCGATATCGGTACTGAGAGGGCCGTCCCTCTCCCCTTCCGCGTACGATCGGGATGACTCACGCGCGTAAGTCCTAATGTCGATAAGGTTCGCGGTATTGGTAGAGCTCTCTATATCAATATCGCGGTCGCGGTCACTATTTTGTAGTGTACCTAGGCTACTAGGATACGAACTCGAACTCGGGTTCGGTTTCGGTCCCGTGTTAGGGTCGGTCTGTACGTCTGTACGTGTTGTCGTGTCGGATGTGGGACCTCGGGGTAGGCGCCGGCGTCGACCCCGGTGCGATACTAACTTCGCGGGTGTGTGTGATTTGTGTTTACGTAACTGTATACAGTACGTTACGTATTTTGTGATCGGGTCAATGGGGTCGCCTAAGATGTGCTTAGGCCGCTTGTACGGGTGTCGGAAAGTCTGTGCGTCGTGGTTGTAGTCCAGGGCCTTTTGGGTAAGAGGATTTGGATGTTTTTTGCCTTTATCAAAGAATCTGCTACGAGTTCTTTGATATAGACTTTTATAGTGACAAGTTCGCAGTCTCTATGCGAGTCGATAAGTCGATGTTACGCATGTAATAGGGGGCTCCTGTTGCCATGCGTAGAAACCGGTTATGGACTCTTTGCAATCGGTCCATTTGAGACTCGCTTATTTGTGCGAAAGACGCATAAGTGAGTATCGCTCTTATACATACTTTATATAATGTAAGCTAATGTCTTAGGGACATTTTGCTTCGCGAATAAAGTAGCGGATATAATTTGAAGAGTACAAATTTCGCTTTACGTAACGTGTTAGTGATGTGACTGGAAAACGTCATCGACTTGTTTAGTACTACGCCTAAATATTTGACTTGAGTGACCTCTGGGATTATATTGCCGTGCAGGCTTATAGGGCTCATCGTTTTCGCTTTTACTTCGATTTTCCATTTGGAGAACCATTTACCGAGAGCGGTAACTGACTGATGGAAGGCTTTAGACGCGGTACAGGGACGGATGTGGGAATAATATAGGGCTGTGTTATCCGCGAACATGGCTAATTGCACCTTAGCGTGTTTGGGGATGTCGCTAGTGTACAGGTTATATAGGGAGGGCGAGAGGATCGAGCCCTGCGGTACTCCCGCCTCCATATATCTTGGCGACGACAGTGCGCCTTCTACGCGGAAATTTTAGATTTTTAAGAAAGTTACTGATTAATAAAACAAGATTATCGGGTATGCCCATTTGTTAAAGTTTGTATAACAATCCGTTATGCCAAATTTTGTCAAAAGCTTTTACAATGTCAAAGAATACGGCGCATGTCGTCTTCCTGTCGTTTTTGCTAGTTATTATGTACTCCGTTAAGCGGTGTACTTGAGCGGGACAGCTGTGCATTTTGTGGAAGGCGAACTGCTCGTCTGGAAGGAGTTTTTTATCGGTTATGACGGCATTGAGGCGCCTTTTTATTACTCTTTCATAGACTTTTCCAAGGGAGCTAATGAGACTAATTGGTCGGTAGCTACCAGGTGCCTTCCGGGGTTTCCCCGGTTTGTGTACTATGACAATAGCCTATACCTATGACAATAGCTACTTTCCAAGTGTCTGGAAATGAACATCCTACTAAGATGACGCTTAAGATGTTCACTAGGAGTTGAATTAGCTCGGACGGTAACATTTTAAGTGTTTTGTTTGAAATACCGTCTTGGCCTAGGGCCTTTTTGGCATACACTTTATAATGTTATTGACCTCCTCCGAGTCCACCATCCTCAACCTATCGTCATTAGGTGGCCTCGAGAGTCGGCTGTTGACCTCGCTATTCACTAAGCCAAGGTGCTCGGGATCAATCGGGAGAGTACTTGGCCGGCACTGTTTTTCGAAATTATCAACTAGGCATCGGCCTTGTCTATGTCTTCGAGTGCAAGAGGACGATTTGGTCTGTCTAACGGAGGTATGTAGCTCTCAGTGTTATTTTTGAGGGCCTTCACGAGTGGCCAATATGCCACGTGTGACGGTTCTAACTCACTGAGAAGTCGATCCCAACTCTCGGCTTTTTGATCTTGCTGTTTGATCTTAAATTTATCTTCCCTTTCGTAGTGACGGAGGGATTTCCTCCACTATTCCGACGGGTAGCGATCATACGTGCGTTTGGCCGCATTCCGGAGTCTGGTGGACTCCTTTATGACCTCTGGGAGGGGCCAACGGCCCTTGTGAGTCGTTGGCACCTCCCCAGATGAATTTTCTATGGTCGTTACCAGATGATCGGTCAAGTGGGAAGCGGCCTCTATGGCTGTCTCTTTACTATCTATAATATCAGGTATTTTCTCAATGTGAGTCGATTGGAGGACTTTGATGTTCTCCGCTAGTAATTTATAGTCTACGATCTTTCTAGTACTAGAATTGTTAGGGTTAAGTCTCAATATAGATATTGAGAGAAACATTTTTGACTAAAGTTATGTCTATAATACTAGGATCACGTATGACACCGTTGATGTTTTCATTAGTGTCATAGCGAGTGGGGTCAGTGGGAGCTAATAGTGCAAAGTTAAAAGTATCGATTAAACTACAGAGAATGTTGCCGTTTCTATTGTTACGTACGTTGCCCCACTCAGTGTGTTTGCAATTTAGGTCACCGACAATGATGACGGTGTTACCTAAGTTAAGTAGCGATTGTAAATCGCTAGAACGTAATTCTTTGTTGCACGCTAAGTACGCGCTTACTATTACTATTGGTCCGTGACCTGAGATGCTAATGTTGCAAAAAGATGTCTCTAAAGTTAATAATGGTGGTGGCTCTAAGGGAATACAATTTAAGGATTTTTTATAGTAGATAAGAGTACCTCCGAGTCGGGACCGAGTTCTATCGTTTCTAACTATTTTGTATTTTGCTATTTTTTTGCTCCTCATACTAGGTTTTAAGAACGTCTCCTGTACTAGAAGAATGTCGACATTTTTGGTGCTTACAAAATCGCGAATTTCATTTATGTTATTTCTAATGCCGTTCGTGTTGAACGACACTACGCGTAACGAGTGCGGCTTTGTCCTTCCCGAAGGCTCCATTAATTACAGTCGGGGGAGAGCGCCTTGATCCTACTGATCAAGACTTGATGGGCTGACAAAGCTTCGATGCGGTCTGTGACCGACCCTTTCCCCGATGACCCGACCCGGAGGGCATGGCCTTAGTAGGGAGAGCGGGGAAAACCGCTAGATTTGAAATGGGATTCTGAGACATTCTTTCACCTTTTGTTTGTGGTGTAATACTCTTTTTTACTTTGGGTGCTTTTGTGCACCCTCTGTAATTGGCGGGGTGACCTTGGGTCTTACAGAGGACACAGCTGGGGGGTTCAATTTCCTCAGCTGGGCTCTTACGGGGACAGTCAGAGGTGTCGTGGCCTCCCAGACACTTGACGCAACGCGGCCTAGCTTGGCAATTCCGTGCCGAGTGCCCGTAAAGTTGGCATCAGTGGCACTGGCCAGGGATACCCCTTTTCCGGGGGGCTCGACGCGGATGCCCGTGATGTGACAGTTGGCTCGGATATTGAAGATATCTTTGCCTTCTGGTGAAAGTGGAAGGGTTACGAGTACTATATTATACTCGTATTTCTTAATGGAATGGTATATGCGATATACCTCCGTGGCGGAATAACCTTGGGCTTGGATGTCCGTAAGTACCTCTTTTGTGAAGAGGCACTTATCGACACCGGTTATGACGACGCGCAGCACGCGCTCGTCTTCGAGGGCATAGGTATGGTAACCTAAGTTTTTGATGCGTAGGAACGCGGTGAGGAGGCGGTGATCCTCCGAAGTTTTGACTTGGACTTTGATTCCAATCGGGGTTGTATGTGCAGAAGAGTAACGAAGCTTTGCTCGTTAATCGGTGCGCTAATGAAGTTCCATTTTTCCTTCTCCTATATGATTACAGGAGGAGGCATTTTTGGAGTAGGGACGGTCTGCGAGGCCTGAGGGGCCTGGGAGGCCGGAAGGGCCTGGGAGGTCTGAGGGAACTGGGAGGCCAGAGGTGCCTGGGAGGCCAGGGGGGCCTGGGAGCAGAGGGGTCGGTGGGGTTACGGGAGCCGCGGAGCTATGAGCCTGCACGGTTTTCCTATTTTTTGTGGCCGATTTAGTCGGGGAGGATAAGACTGCAGAGGAGGTGCCCTCTGGGTGTTTCCTCTTCTTCGTCTTCTTGTTTTTGACGGTAGTGAACTCGTCAAGTTCGGATTCGGATTCTTGCTCCGAGCAAGACATCTCTGAAGAAAATGATTGGGCTTAGGCTTCGGTTAGCTAAACAGGAGCAGAAGGCTCGCGCTAAAAAACGAGACGGATGATGCGACCGGTCGCACGTTCGTCCTAGCGCGACGGTTACTACGCAGCGGGGGTGCGAGCAGAGGGCTCGCACTAAAGAGCGAGACGGACGATGCGAGCGGCCGCACGAATCGTCCGGTAGGCGGCGGTCGCGACGCGGCGCGAGACACGGTACGGCACGGGTCGGGCGGCAAGGGGGGTGGTCTTCTCTCTTCGGTCTTCTTTCTTCACTGATTTTGCTGAGAGCGAGAGAGCTTTTCACTGTAGAGCGAGAACGAGAGATCAGAGCGAGACAGAGCGCTTGCTATGCAAGCGCTCTGTCTCGCTCTGTCTGAAAAAGTGCTCTTTTTTCGGAGCGAACGGAGCTGTTCATCGGACGGTGTCCGAGAGCAGAATACTGGTATATGGAAAACAATAATATCTTATACAAGTCAAGTCGGACAAGCGAAAGCGCAATGTAGACCTACTCAAGCGACATCTATGCGCTGCATGTTGCAACGTTGACACGAATATTTGAATCACAGATCTCTTTAAAACCTGATATATTTGGAGTTATTGTGGGAGATCATGTGAACCATATCTCGTTAGAAATAAAGCTGAAATTCAAACTTGTTTTTAATAGCCGGCTGGCCAACTAAAGAACAATTTCAACAAATTATTCATATGATTTGTCCCATGACAGTTCGAACATTAACCCGCTATTTTGTAGCAATTCTATTCACCAATGAGGAGCCGTTACTAGATAATATAATGTGTATCATGAGACGAATGAATTTTTAAAAATATCTCGGCGGTACCTCAGCCGCGCGTCCTTGGATGTAAAATCATGTTATTACGTTAATAATCATTATTGTTCAACTAATATTTTTGAAATTATATTGAGCAGTGAGAAGTGATAAATATAATTCGTCTTAAAGTGTAAACTAACACGTTTTTATGAACTTATATGAGAATATTGAATGTGAGACTACTTAGTACTTGTGTTGTGTTTATTGTTGGTGATAAATCGTTTGAATAAATTGACTTTTACGGTAAGCGGAAAGTTGGATACGTACCTACTATCAATTATAATTTGTAGTTATATTAATAGACGATCATAATATTATATATTATCATTTAATAGGCGGCCGTGGAAGTATTTTAATATTATGAATATCTCAAAATAGTTAATTAATACACAGAAAGATGTTTTATTATTAAGTACCTATTTTGTATTTTGAAATATACCTAATTGTAGGTATAAGAATACCGTATATATAACTATAGGAATAGGAACCGTAGGTATAACTATAAGAACAGTTCCCGAGTATTTACGATTTCTCTCGACCACGACACAACTCTACACGCTCGTCCTGACCTTGACCTTCATACATAATATGGTGCTAAATTTCCTTTCAAAAAAACTTGCACAACTCATGTCTAGCGATTGGGGCTTCCCTCTGAAGTAAAACCAGGCCCTTCGCCACTGTTGTCTTGTACATACATTTTGGAATCAATTTAATTTTTCGGAAATATTGTGATTCTAGCGATAATGATTACGCAAAATTCATGAAAAAATAAGAACCCCGATTACGTAAAAAATTAAAAGAAAAAAGAAAAATGCAAAAAATAAAATTAAATACAACTTATTCATATTTTATAGAACTCACGTTCAAGTTTTCTGGTACCGACTTCAAAATTATGAAGATTGAGTAGAGAAATGGTGAAAATTTTAGCCGAATTTAAAATAGGGTTATTTAGAAAATAAGTTTTATTTTAAGAAAGTTATAAATACAAATAAGCCTCCGCTATTCTCACTCTCTCGGCAATACAAACTCAAGCGTTCTTTTACGCCAGTTTTCTGAGAGGCCGTGGTATTTCCCCAAATAATCATAACCGAACTGTGAACCTACTAAATAATCACCAGTGACAATATTGATTAGATACAATATTATTAAATAATTATTATTATCTATTGTAATAGTCGACGGAAAAATGTAGCAGTTGTATCAGTAGCATTAAATAAATATAATATAGTGATGATGATGATCACGAATATAATTCTAGCAATAGCAAAATTTCAAAGACATTTATAGCGGTGCACAAAACTCTGATGAGTAGTGAGTACCTATGTCATAATAATATTATGTTGGTGTTTCTTGTGAAGATGGTGGTGACGATGATGATGATTACTGTATCTGGTATGATTGCAAATGTTCGAAGTTTCTTAAACAACGCCGGAATCCCCAAACATGTGCCTACAAGGACTCAGGAGTTGTTGTTCTCTGTTCTCTATTCTGTACTTTTTGTATACCCTTGGTACAAAAGCTTACTTTTTGGTAGCATAAGCTTGCGAGTTTCTTACGCCGGTTCTTCTGAGCACTGTAGGGTTGAACCGGTGGTAGCTTTTTCTGTTGACTTTCTGAAAAAAGCTTGTTATGTTTCATTTGGAAATAAAATAAAATCATTTCGATAAAATCGATCAAACGGTACCACCTTGGGATTATACCCTTTGCATTAAAAAACTAATTTTGAAAATCGTTCCATAGACAGTGGAATTATCGTTGAATACACAATATATATATATATATATATATATATATATATATATATATATATATATATATATATATATGTTTGATACAAGAACAATATTCGATTTATTTAAGACATTCAATAATTTCTTGTTTATTTTTTCTTTTCATTTTTTTCGCAGTAGCCTTTCTTTATTTATTGATTTTTTTTTACTTTTATTTAATGATTTTGAGAAACGATATTAGAAAACTAAAATGATGTTTGAATACCTATTCAACCTTACCCCACTTGACCGATTTTCGTCTTTTTTCTCTCTTACATTATGGCGTCCAATGCCGTGGACACAGTAATAATTTTATAGTGCTCAAGTATGTGCGCAGTACACAAGAGCACTCTCTCTTCCTTTACTCTCGTAACCCAGTGGGACGGATAGCCGGCACGACTGGCGGGAGATCAGGCGCAGGTCCGACTTTTTACATGCCCATCCGACGGATCATCTCTCTTGTTAGACAATCAGGTGATCAGTCTGCATTGTCCTAACCAAACTTGGAAACAACATTTTTTTTTGTTCCAATGCGGGAATCGAACCCACGACCTCCGACTATCGCCGACGCGCTAACCACTGAGCTACAGAGGCCGTCAAACACCTTTACCCTCCTTGGCGTCGCGCAGTTGGGTAATGATGCAAGTTTGTCATCTATGAATTCGGTATGCTGTTTCTCAACAGCACCACGCCGTCACCATTAGCGCGGGTAAACGCCAGGTGTCACACACCCATATCGAGCTTACGCCAGGGCTGCCTCTAATACATTTTCATTTGCTTGCATCATTTTTAGGATTCCGTAATACTCAAGGAACCCTTATAGTTTCGCTCTGTCCGTCCGTCTGTCTGTCTGTCTGTACGCGCCTCTAGCTTCTGTAATTATGAAAATAAATGGATGAAATTCGGTATAGTTAAAGACTGTGTATGAGATCTTGGTTTGGGCATCATAAAATAAGAATAATTTTACATTTTAGGGGTGGCTCTCCATACATGTGAAGTGGGGATGAAAAATTATGTTTTCATTCTACCCTATTGTGTGGGGTATCGTTGAAAAGGTATTTTAAAATAAAGGCAAGGTTTCTTTACAAATTTTTTTTACAAAGTCATAAATTTTCGAGTATCAGGCTGATACTCGAAAATTTATGTGGTTTATTAAATTAAATTAAATTTCGTTTATTTCAGGCTCCATAGGCCCATATTATAAATACCTTACAGACTAACATACATATAACTATATATAATAAACTAACACTTAACACGTATTGTCTGCGACGTGGGGCGGGAAGTGTTCGGGAGTCATCCTCTAAATCTTCTGGAGACGACTCCAATCGGCCAGAACTCCGCCTTCTCGAAGGTCGGTAAATGATGGGTTGGAACTCTTACCACAAAGGAACTAAAATTTACTTTATGACGAGATTCCAAACGCTCGACCCTCAAGGCGAAGTTGGTTCTGCTCCTGATGTAGTCCACGACCTCTCGGCCGTCGTAGACCAATGCAGCCTGGACACGTACAGCGGTGTCGCGGGAGTATCACACCGCAATCATCCAATCCGCCAATCATCTCGTACAGCAAATGCTTGCTAATCTCCTCGCTGGTAAATTTTTGTTGCTGCATGTGTATGACCGTTCGCTAGCTCGACACATTACACACGATTATAAGTTCCCCCCTCCCTCCGGGCATTCCTGAACTATGAGACTTAGAAACTTATAATTTTCCATGCTGATTATGCTAAATACTTTTTAGGAAAATTATTTTGAACGAAATCGGATGAGTCTGGGTGTACCGACCGGGTCAGTGTATGGCCCGGTCGGGTACATTATGCATATGGATGGTGTGTCAAATGTGATCAGGAAGTGTAAGGTATTTATGTATGCGGACGATATGTGTGTGGTATACGCCTCAAAAGGTATATCACAGGTACGGGAGTATGTGCAGGACGATTTTGAGAATATTACGAAGTGGGCACATGATAATGGAGTTATTATAAACCTAAAAAATGCAGTGTATGCATCTGCACTCGCCACACAATCATAAAGCAAAAAATATCAATGTAATTGATATTAAAATAGCTCGCCACACATACTAATGTCTACATATGAACCAACCTAACTGTAGCTGTTTTACGCTCTGCTATGTAGATAACTTTAAATATCTTGTTCTTAAAATTGACATAAACTTTAACCGGGCTTTACACATAATAGAGGTTTGCAATAGATTGAGATCAGTTCTAGGTAAGCTTTATCAGCTAAAGAGGATAGTAAATGTGGATACATTGGTATATTACGCACTAGCAAACTCGCTGATAAACTATGGGCTAATTGTTTATGGACGAACATTTGTAACATATTTACATAGTATCAAAAATTTACAAATACGACTATTGAAATATTTAGTAAGTAGAAAAGTAAAGTACGAATGTAATACAGAGTATGAGAAATTATTTAAAGTGTGCAATATTTTGGAGATGACACTCGTTTGGCGAGATACAACTTGAATTGTATTTGTTTCTTTTTATGAATAAACGAATAAAAAAAAAAGAAGTAACTTTTGAAGTAATTTGAAAAAAACCTATTGCGCGTTGACAGTTACGGAACCCTCCTTAGACATGTCCCGACATGCTCTTTCATCAAACAGTAGCCCAATTTTTGTAATTATTTTCTAACAGCTTTTGGCTCCCACGGGAATAATGTTTTTCGGGATAAAAGGTAGCCTATGTGTAAATCCAGAGCTTAAACTACTGGTACTACCATACCAAATTTCATTAACAATCGTTCAGTAATATGCGTGAGCATATTACTGAACGATTGTTAATGAAATTTGAGTACTAAGTTACAAATTCTACAGTATGCACCTTTTGCTGGGACACGAAAAGCCCAGGCTATAAACTGACGTGACGACGCAGACGAGTCCGGACTTTTGGACCTTATTGCCATAGTAATAAGATCGATATGCGATATTCCGACCGCGACCGTACGCTTAGCCGCATGTCACCGACGCGCGACGTCCGTTAGTTTTTAAGCTATTGCATAGCTTTTGTCGCGGGCTTTGAGCGCGGCGACCGAATCAAGAAATTCCGTAACCAAAAGTAAACCTAACACCCCCCCCACTCCAACCGGCACAGCGGTGCGGCGTTGAAAGCCGTGCATCGTCTAACGTCGTTTCAGTTCGGCAGACTTCGCTGTTTGTGCGCGTGCGACTAGACGTATGCGTGTAGACTAGCTGCTAACTGCTTATAACTGATTCTATCTCTTTTAGACACAATGCTAGGTGAGACAGCGTGCTTTTTGGTCGCGTCCACGAGTGAGTTCGAGCCCGCGACTAGTTAAACCTTAACGTGTATATGGTACGACTGTACGAAGCTCGCACGGATCGAGACGAGCTGCTCCGAAATCGGACGAATACGTAAGCGGCTGTTTGTGAGAAAGTATAAACAATGATATGCAATAGCTTTACCGCGGCAGTCCCCGAGTGCCACATGTATTTTTTTTATGCATTACTAGATGCGACTTCGGTGCGCGCAAAAGTTTTTCTTGCGGAAACCGTACATTTTTTCGCTATAAAAAGTAGCCTATGTCCTTCCCCGTAGTCTACTCTATATCTCTGCCAAATTTCTGCCGAAGCCTATTCGTTGAAAACAAACAAACAGACAAACTTTACCTCTTTACAATATTAGTATAGATATAATGTTGTATTTGTTCCTTGTGCCAACCCTAGCATAACCAATACGTAACAGCTCCAGTGAAATATCCAGATGTAGACGGCTGACAGGCGCGTCTTCACCGCTCAGCCACCATCATCATCGCCTACCGATTGGGGAGACGACTACATGTAAGATGTTTAATTTATATGTTCGGAAATGTTGAGGTATTAATACTAATTGATAAATATTTGATGTGTAGTTTAGTAATTAGATACATCTAAAATGTACAAAATTAATTTTTTTTTTTGCTAAATTAGTAAACAAAACCTACATCATTAGTTTACTTACATCATATACAAAAACATTCATTACGGTAAGTATGAACTTAAACGCACAAATATCGGAGATACAAATATGCTCCTGCGGCCTTATATTATTAGATTGTATTACAATTTTACTTTATCGTGACGTCACAACGCCTTTTGTTTTTACGTTTTTACGAGACTTGCGTAACTATGTCAACAAATCGCTGTAGGTACTAGCGGCGCGGGGTTCCTACAACTCCATTACCACCGGCTTCACTTACCACTTACCTTTTGAAGACCCTCATCCAAATCCCTACTTACTACACAGGGCTAGGGCTACCCTATGAAGGAGAACCAGGCTTCGCCACTGGTAGGTAACCATGAAAATATTGATTTTTGTTTCCTCTAAGAACATACTAGTATTTAAGAGCACCGTCTATTCATTTATGCAATAACATAATAATTCAGTCGTCTAGCTTATTCTAGAGAAGTCTCCAGTTACCCAAGGCCGTTAACCTCATCTATTTTCGATTCGTATCCAAATAAATCTAAATATAAGTGAAGAAACTAAAGTTATAAATACCACATTATAATACCGCGCAGTGAAGAAATACATTGACAAATTAATTCGGACGTTTGAATCAACATATTAAAGAAAGACAAACAGAAAAGCAGCTATATAGTTAGATTTCGATTTGATTACACTATACTACAAGCATACATTGTGTCCTCGATTGTGTGGAAAAGTTGTGGGCCGTTGAAGGGAACGTCGAAATTTTCAAGATCGATTTGGCTCGTTCTATGAAAGCTGTTTCTCTGTACGTCCTACCTATATTGTCGCACCTGCTTTATAAGGTTCGGCACAGTCAATGTCAAATCGCAGCCGTCTGCATCTAACTTGGGGTATAATTCTAGATACTTCTCTAGGCCTTAAGCTGACGCTTAAATGCCATTAGTGGGCGCGACCACGGCTCTAGCTTGACCATTTCTGGATTTCTATCTGAATTATTTTCTTTCAGCCTTTCTAGAATCTAGACCCCTTTTTTATTCCGTAGTCAGGTTGTAGTTTTTTTAACTTATTGACGTGATAACGTCTTATAAATCGATGAAGCCGGCTGCACGCACGAAAAAACATGACTCATGCGTTACCTTTTACCCCTTATCGTTACCAAGTACCAGCATTACCTCGCATTGCCGGTACCTTATTATTATTATTATTATTATTATTGTTGTTGTTGTTGTTGTTGACGTTGTCACGTTCAACTATCGTCAGTAAACCGACTTTACAGGCAACCGATGTTTTTGGAGTTTACTCCTTAAGAATCGATTTTCATATAAGGCCCCCGGTATGAAAAAAATATGAGATGTAAAAGCTACTGAACGAATGACCTCGTTACGTTTTCGTGCGCAGCCTATTCTGCGCACCTGTCACTTTTTTTCACATGACGCGAATTTTTGAACTCGAATCGATCGCTAAAGTTTTTGTTCCTTCTGAGGGACGTGTTTTACTTTTTAGAGTAAACTCTAGTCGTGCGTCGGAGCTGACACACACTTTTTTTTTGTACAGAGCGTTTTTAATGCTCTCCAACGACCTCACTTTTGTGATTACTGTATTTAGTCAACGCTTGATCGTAGATATGCCATTGCAAAGACAATATTACCCGGCTTATTGTGAACTTTCGAAAAGCCTATAAAAAAACTATGCATGCTCCCCATTTGTATGGCATCGAAACAGCGCCCCTAGCGGCAAACAATGGTAACTAATTCGATGCCATACAAATTGTAGTTAACCTAATATGTATAAAATATTTGTTACCAAACACGTGATGATTATCTCGGTTAAATTTTTTTAACATGTTACAATTTGAGGTTCGATACCTATTGCCACCTCATTTATTAAAATCGTCCCAGTAGTTTAGAAGCTACGAGGGAACATCATCAACAAAATCATTACGCTTCCTTTTGGCTTCGCCATAGTCGGGTAAAATGATGCACGATGACGTCACAGCAGTTGAAAAATTATGAAGATAAATACAAAATTCATTTTATTTATTTAAATACTGCGTTTATGTTTATCATTGTTTTAACAAAAAATTGCCACAAATAACAATACTTATTAAGAATTTGAACAGCGATTGTCATTTTTAAGTCATAGCAAATAAAAGCGTCATTTTTTAGTCCTCTTTAGTCCGGTAACTTTTTAATTTAGCAACTGATTACTGCACTTTTTGCATTGCTAAATTTTACGTTGCCTTTCGGAAAATATAACAATTTTGCTTATTCTTAACAAATTCATATTCCTTATTATTAGGCATACTGTAGCAAGGTCTTTACCTATGAAATTGCCGTTCTGCAGTACTGGCCAATTCAAATCAAAATAATTTTTGCTTGGCTAAGAATTCTAATTTCAAATCGATTTTATTTTAAAAACTCGGAATACTTTTTCAAAAAGTAGTCATTTGTTTATTGATTAGTGTTACATTTTCATCGCATTTCAATCTTTTTCGTCATCATGGATACGTTAAAAATTCGAGTAATTATGGAATATGAGTACCGTCGTGGCAGCAACGCGGCACAAGCGGCACGCAACATCAACGACGTTTACGGAGCTAACACTACAAACCAACGCACCACCAGTTATTGGTTTGCTCGCTTCCATTCTGAAAATTTCGACCTGAAAAATGAACCTCGCGGTTGTCCGAACACTTTAGATACACAATCTACGGCTGAATTAGCAGCAGCTTTCGACGTTAGCGTCAAAACAATATTGGTCCATTTGCGTCAAATTGGCAAGGTAAAAATGCTTGACAAATGGGTGCCCCACGAACTCCATGATCGCCAGCACGAAGTACGCGTCGAGACGTGCCTTGCACTGCTCAACAGACACAAAAAATGAAGGAATTTTGAACCGCATTGTTACCTGCGATGAAAAATGGATTCTGTTTGATAACCACAAGCGCTCAGCAAGCTCGTTGGATCCTGGTTCAGCACCTAAACAATGCCCTAAACGAGGTGGTCTAGCGCCGGTGTGATTCATCACAGCTTCTTACCAAACGGGGTGAGCATTACTGCAGATGTGTACTGTGAAGAACTGAACACAATGATGGAGAAACTGGCACATCTCCAACCAGCCTTGGTCAATCGCTCGTCTCCACTGCTCCTGCACGACAAAGCGCGACCTCATACTGCACAGCAGACGGTCTCCAAGTTGCAAGAATTGGGGTTGGAAGCTCTCCGTCGTCCGCCCTACTTACCAGACCTTGCGCCTACAGACTACTACTTTTTCCAGAATTTGGACAACTTCTTGGCGGGAAAAAAATTCAATACCCGAGAGGCAGTACTAAATGCCTTTAAAAGAATTTGTTGCCTCCCGTCCAGCTGATTTCTTTAAGAAGGGCATCGATAAACTGACACTGCGTTGGCAAAGATGCATTGATTGCATGAGTGATTACTTCGATTAATACAAATAAAAAATACATTAAAAAAATTCGTTTAAATTTTTTCATACAAAACGGCAATTTCATAGGTAAAGACCTAAGTGACACCTAGACCTACAGTGTACATAATACACCTACATCAGCAACATAAGTAGTATATAACCCCACGCCAACATATACAGTATGTATCAATATACACTACGCCAACATATACAGTATGTATCAATATACACATGCCAACATATACGTGTACCTTAATAGTGTACCACAGGTACTGATATGCGACGCTGACTGATCGCGTGTCACGGCACAGAGTGGTGTGGCATAGAGACAACGACATATTATATTCTCTTTTATCAAAGACTGACAAAATAATACTTGATTTGAAGAAGTTTTAATACGGCGGATACATTTGACGCAAAACCATAGGAAAAAATTAACTACAAAATATTATATTTTTTATCAAAGCCTAACAAAATAATACTTGATTTAAAGAAGTTTTAATTAGGTTTATAAAATATACAGTGGATACATGTGACGCAACACTACAGGATAAAATTTACAACAAAATATTATATTCTCTTTTATCAAAGCCTGACAAAATAGTACTTGATTTAAAGAAGTTTTAATAAGGTTTATAAATACAGCGGATACATTTCAAACAAAATTACAGGAAAAAATTAACAACAAAATATTATATTCTCTTTTATCAAAGACTGACAAAATAATACTTGATTTATTGAAGTTTTAATTAGGCTTGTAAAATTTCGGGTATCAATTCACGCCATTCAAAATCCAAAATTATGTGGTTCGTGTCGTGACGTGATCTTAAAATATAACTCTCAACGTGGTTAAAGGAGTTGCACTGCAAGAAATTTAATTAAAGTACATAAAAATAATCATAAAAAAATGTTTTAACAGCCAAAGATGAAAGTTGCATCTAAAATTAAATAAATCATAAAATTACGTCATAATTTTATGATTTATTTAATGTTTTTCTTCAGGACCAAATAATTAGGATGTAAATGATCATCAGGGCCACTCCGAGTGTTCTTATAATTTGTTTCATTTTCAATTTCAGATACTATAAAATGGCTATATGTAAGATGAATTATCATAAATAGGATCATATTAGCTATTTATAAATTTTGACAGTTTTCAATATGCGTAAAATGACACTCATGAGAAGAACTGCTTAGTTGTCAAATAGGAGAATTGTAAGAAGTTAATGTAAGAGCATCTTTTCAATACATAGTATGTTTCACTTAATGTGGTGGTGACCTGCAGGTGGATCATATTATTGACGTGACATCGTCTTAGAAATTGATGAATGCCGGATGCACGCACAAATAATTGTCACGTTCCGCCTGATCGTCACGTTCCGTCTGAGCCGAGCGTGCAAGCGAGAGCGCGGAACAAACGATAGAGAGGCACGATCGGCCTAAGTGTTCGACTTGTGATGACGTCATCACAAGTCGATCACTCAGTTCGTCACGTTCCGTCTGAGCCGAGCGTGCAAGCGAGAGCGCGGAACAAACGATAGAGAGGCACGATCGGCCTGAGTGTTCGACTTGTGATGACGTCATCACGTAAAATTATCGTCCATAAACCGACTTAACAGACAACCATTTTTATGTTACACCCGCAAAACTTGCCCTGAAAAATCAGACAAAGAGCAGTTATTATCCTACAGCCTCTGCACACATTAGCCTGTGGTCAATTTGAAACGTGTAACCGTTTCCATAGTTTGTCAACACGCCAGCCTGCGACGGCGCGAATTATCAGTGTATACAGAACGATGGTAAAACAGTTTATACAGAATGTTCCTAAAATGTGTTAAGGTTTTTTATTTATGGCTCTTTTGGAACACTGTGGTTTTTTTTCCTTTTGAAATGTCAATTTTCACATTGTGATACTATACCGTTTGTACAGAATGTTCCTAAAATATATTAAGTTGTTTTTTGTTTGTGGCGTTTTTTTGGAACACAGAATACACAGTTACACACACACAAAAACACACAAAATAGTACACATAGCGCCATCGCTAGCTACCGCGATAGCGATGGCGTTAGATGTACTATTTTGTGTGTTTTACTCAGATGGCTGTGTATTGAGACTTTGGAAAGTTAAGTTTTTACGTAAGAACTATAAGTAGCTCTCGACAGTTGGCGTTATATCCAAAATCGTGTCGTGATGTGACCTTGAAATTTCACTCTCAACGCCCCTAAAATTGTTCCACTTTAATAAATGCGTAAAGTTTTTATGTATATTTGAATGTCTTTCACGCCCAAAAGGATCGAGAAATGATTTTAATTAAATTTGGTACAGTAGTAGATTAGGCATTGGATTAACACGCTACATTTTATGACGAAAAATGTACGGTTCCTGCACCATAAATTTAATTTGGTTACATGATACGTGTTTGACGTCTCCTTGGTCCAGTGGTTTGGAGCTTGACTCCCGACTCCGGAGGACGTGTGTTCGATCCCCGCGATTAAGTTTTCAATGTTCCTTGGTCATGGATGTGTATTAAATATGTGTATAATATAATAAAAGCTCTCGACTCGGAGGTCGTGGGTTCGATTTCCGCATCGGAACAACAAAAAATGTTGTTTCCAAGTCTGGTTAGGACAATGCAGGCTGATCACCTGATTGTCAGACAAGAGAGATGATCCATGCGCCTGATCTCTCGCCAGTCGTGTCGGTCATCCGTCCTGGTTTACGAGAGTCAAGGAAGAGATGGCGCTCTTGTGTATTGCGCACACACTTGGGCACTATGCCCAATGCCCCCATAGAACTTGGTGTTATTTATTATATTTATTAATAATATATCTATAATAATATGTATCTATGTTTGCGCTCGCCCGTACGTAGTTAATGACCTAATACACTTAACGTCAGGAGCAAGCCGGCTCGTTAGCGCCGTGAGCCGTCATTAGGATATTGATTGATAAGAACTCCGGTGACAACACTTTTATTAATATTGTAAGCAATGATTTTAAAAAAAGAACAGAAGTAACGTCATACTTGAAAAACTTACGCCATCTTGATTTCAGAAGATTTTGTCAAATGAACTGATTAAACTGCGACGGGAAAATGTCAAGACGACAAATGTCAAACCACGACTGCCCCAAACAACCACAAAAGTAGGCAGTTAAGTGTGGACACTTTTTGCCTCGACATGTCTCGTCTATATGTGGCGAATCAATTAGCGCCACGATCCTGCATCGCGCTATCGAAGTTTCCACAGCTCGTCACTATAATATATATAACATCCGAACGACTAGCCAACCGGCAGTAATAGCCCAATGAAGACCGAGCATAGCACATTGGTGACCCTCGACAGAACACGACTCCTTCTGGACATCATCATCGTCACTCCCCGCCCCATCGCACCACGCCAGCCAGCACTCAGCCTCATCGGGTACCTCGACCACTAGCCTCAACGCACCGCGGCCTGGTCGAACACTCATCGGCTTCATCGGGCACTCTCATTACCACGACCGGCCAGCAAGCAGAGCACATCTCTCCTGGTCAGCACGTAGCATCGGCCCCGCACGGCAGCTCTACGACTCACCGGAGCCCATGCAGCAGCAGCACAGTTCCGACTCACTGGGACTCTCTGCCACTGATTCTTACCTCATATTCTTATTAATACTACAGGGGCGACACTCTCTACAGATGACAGCTCGAGCACCGCCGAATGTCAGCCATGTTGACGTAAGTCTAAGGTTGACACCGAAATCATATTAAACGTCGGGTCAGACAAATCTAGCATAAATAATAATAAATTACACTGTCAATTATGTCTTGCACGAAACGACCAGCGGCCAGCTCCGTAAACGAAAGTCCTGGCTGGACAAAACTCCCGCCCCGCCCGCCTCCGCATTCGCCCAGCCACGCACACAGCCGCGTGCTGTCACTCGTGTAAATCGGTGGAATGACGATTCTCTACGCTAGTAATATAATATATAATTTGCTAATACACTGCATTGCAAAACAATAACTTAATTGTTATTAATCTTTACTTCCTTTTGTATTAAAGTAGGGGGCAAACGAGCAGATGAAAAGTGATTCCCGTCAATCCTTTGCCATCAAGCAATCTGTATGCTCGTTGTCGGTCCTATTAATTTTCTTCATGTATCTTTTTTATTTATTATTCCATAAATAAAACACATCATGGTCACATCATAAGCTAGCTAAACAAGTACGGGGGCATCTTGACGAAGCGAAAGAAAAAAAAACTACCAGTGACTTTTAGTTTCCAGCAAGTTTCCGCAAATAATGCGAAACTTTGCCGTATTAACGTTTTTTTACGGACTTTTTCGTACATGGCAAAGGGAAAACTCGTATTTCGTAGAAGATTTAACTTTTGATTATGCTACGGTTTTTTGTTTGGAACTTTGATATGGCAACATAAAATTTAAGTAATGCGCACTCGATAGCAAAAATATGGTTCAGTCAATGTTATTTATAGCAATAATATAATCCGTTCGAATCCAATTTATAATAATAGCTCCCCACACCGATGTCGGTCACGGTGGCCGGTTTCATTGAAACAAGGCCAGCTACGCAGGAGTTATTTGTAATGCCCGAGAGTGTGCGCAATACACAAGAGCACTTCCTCTTCCTTTTACTCTCTAAACCTAGTAGGACGCATGACCGCCACGACTGGCGAGAGATCAGGCCCAGGTCCGACTTGTCGAGACGATTGGTCGAGAGCATGGCTACTCTGGAACTAAGCCACTGGACCACGGAGGCGTTGAGACTAATCTATACATCTTCAATACTAATAAATAAAATTGAAGTGTCGGTTTGTAGTTTTCATTTAATGCATCAATTATCTACGGCACTTACAATAAAAAGTCCACTTTCAAAAACGTTGCTTGTCCGTCTGTCTGTCTATCTGTCTAGTGTATGTTTGTCTGTTTGTTCCGGATAATCTCTGAAACGGCTAGACCGATTTTCTCGGGACTTTCAGTGGTAATTAGGTTTAACTTAGGCTGCTTTTATGTTAGGCTTCCGTTTCCGTTAGTTAGTTCAAACGTAGTTGTGGGCTCCAGCTATAGAAACACAGTGACACATAAGTTTAGTCTGTGGCGGAACAATAAGCGCCACGATCCCGAATCGCGCTATCGAAGTTTTCAAAGATCGGCACTATATATACGACATCTGAAATTCATACAAGTGGGCTTCGCCCTGACCGAGCATAGCACCTCGCTCGGTCGGAGATCTCCCTTTGGGGCTTCCACTCTTCCCACAAGTCTAATTTTGTCTTTTTGTTTACGCATAGATTTAAATGGCTCTGGACAGAGTATACAGCCTGGATCAGCACATGCTTTCTATCCCGAAGGAACGTGCGGCTCATGCGGGATAGAAAGTTCATGCGAACGAAGTCGCGGATTATCCTACTGATATCCCACTTAATATTATAAATGTGAAAGTTCGTGAGGATGGATGTACGGGTGGATGGATGGATCGATGTTTGTTACTCTTTCACGCAAAAATTACTCAACGGATTTCGATGAAATTTGGTATGGTAGTAGTTTGAGCTCTGGATTTTCATAGGATACTTTTTATCCAGAAAAAGTACGGTGTTCCCGTGGGATGCTATATTTACGCGCGCGAAACCGCGCGCAACAGCTAATATTATATAGTTTATTTACACCACGAACAAATAGCGTTAAATTGTTCTATTTTGGAAATTAAAAAACTTTTACGGTCGCCATTTTGTATAATCGCAAGCAATTTATTTCAAAACTTTTGATGCTCTACGATAAGATGGCGCTAATGACAGAAGTTTGGGCCCTAGGGCTACCAAAGGGTAACCCTTATGCTCTCGAGTTATTCAGAATCTGAAATTCAATCTTTAAAATTAAATATCACAAAGAGAAACGATGTTTGTCAAAAATTCTTTCACCATTCGAAAGTTGTATTTCTCATTTATTTTTCGTGAACATAAACGAATGAATGAATGAATATTCCTTATTGCGTTCACACACCAATGATTTCAAAACTAAGGATGGGCTATGACGTACATTTGACAGAACAAATCTTCACACAAGATCAGGTAAGTTACGCCATCTTGATTTCATCAAACCTCAAATGTCAAAATGGCCCCAAACAACCCCGAATGCGGGGCCATTTAAGTGGGGACATTTTTTGACACTGTACAATAAAGAAACTTGAATTACGAATGACAGCTAACCGGTAGGAACACAAAGGGATTTTTTGCTATGTGGCAATTTCTTCCAAGCAACCCACAAGCAGGAATCGATATCCTATCAACACAGGCAAAACGGGAAATGTGCTAAATCAATTATTTACATACACAGGACACCCTACAAATATGATAGCGTCTTATTAAATAAAGTTAAAAATTATCGTAGGATAGGTTTATAAATTTGAATATTTGATTAAATAATTTGTTTCAACAAATAATTATTGTAATTAAAGTAAAATGTGTAATTTATTTAAATCAATTTTATAAATACTTAATCATAATTATTTAGCTAGATTAGTTTATTCGATTGTAATATAAGTCGATCAAAATACTACGCGCCCCTACCTCACTACCTATCTACCATACCCTGCCCTATCCCTTCCAGTAACTTGTTTTGATCGCCTTATAAAAACTATGCCTGCCTGCAGTTTGATTCATTCGTGTTCGAACTCTAGTGGAATAAACATCTATTGTAAAGTGTTCCGTCGTATTTATTCATGGATCGTCACCACGCTCTAACATCAGAAGAAGCGGATGGACACGCCCCTAACCCGGATCCAGGCAACAGCTCTCCAATTTTACCACATGATGGTGTCCAAATACCATCATACTCCTCGAGTAATATCCGCAACGTCAACAATGAAGAATCTAACGAGCTTTCACTTCTGCGACTTCAAGTTCAATTATTACAACAACTTCTTGGCCAAAATAGGACAATGCCGTCATTCACCGCAAGCCAGAAATTGAGCGAAATCTACTTACCTGATTTCGACCCCGATAATTGTCAGCTGACAGTAGAGGAATGGTGCGAGCAAGTTGATTCCTTGATCAATCTTAGAGGATTTTCAACTACAACTGCAATGATGAAAGGATTGTCATGCCTTCGAGGGCGAGCGAAGCTTTGGGCTGATGCTAACGCTCACAAATACGCTACGTGGGCTGAAATAAAGAACGAATTACATACCCAGTTTATGGCGGAATCTCGATATATCCATTTCGTCAGTAAATTTCGTGAATATACATCTAATGACGCAAAAAATTATGCCGAGTACGTGAGCGAAGCTTGGCGTCTCTTTTCAAGAATTTCCCCACATGCTTCAGAAGATTTAATGGTTGAAGCCGTCATATCAGGAATCCGTCCGAAATTTATTCAATCAGAACTGCTGCGATCAGCTCCAAAGTCACAAGCCGAACTGATTGCTAATCTACGCAACTATAGAAAACGGCCTGCCGAGTTTTCATCAATTAATGAACCTTATGCGAAACATCCAAGAACCGACTTTACGTGTATGAAGTGTGGAAAACCAGGTCATCGAGCACGAGACTGCAAATCAATCTTTTGTGAGTTCTGCAAGCGAGCGGGTCATCTAACGAAGGACTGTCGCTCCAAACCAGCAGGCCCGAAGGTGGGAAGTAAAGGAGAATCCCAAGCTAACCTGGTTCAGCGCAACACACCTGGCAGTACGGAGATCAACATTGGTAATGTAACTCTTTCTTGTTTAATTGACACTGGTGCTGAATGTTCTCTTATTTCACAAAAGGCAGCTGGATCTGTCCCTGGTAAACGTACTACTGAAGTGCTTAAGTTGCGTAGTATCACAAATCAACCATTGTTATCTAACGAGGTTATTTATACTGTAGCTAGTTTAAACGGAGTATCATTTGACGTCAGCTTGCACGTTGTAGAAAAATTACCGTATTCTGTGATCCTCGGTATAGACACCTTAAAAACACCCGGTCTTAAAATTACTATGACGTCAAAAGGAATAGCCGTTGACAGAGAACTAAACATATGTTATTTTTCCTCTCATAATTCTTTTGATTCTATTGACCCTGACCTAACTGACAATTACCGGACTAAACTCAATGAGATAATTGTTAAGCACAAAGATAGTTTTGGCATGAATACCTCTATTCGCAAAATAACAACTGGAATTTTGTCAATCCGATTGAAAGACCCCAATCGCATAGTTCAAAGATGACCTTATAGATTAGCTCCCGTCGAACGAAAAAAGGTCAAAGAAATTATTGAAGACCTAAAAAATAAAGGTATCGTTAGAGATAGCTGTTCTCCATATTCTAGCCCCATTCTTCTAGTAAAAAAGAAAAATGGTACAGATCGTCTTTGTGTTGATTATAGAGAGTTGAACATGAACACTGTAAGAGACAATTACCCCCTTCCTTTGATCCAAGATCAAATTGATAAGTTAGGAAAAGCTAAATATTTTACAAGCCTAGATATGGAATCCGGCTTTCACCAAATTCCCATTGAAGAACAATCAATAGAAAAAACAGCTTTCGTGACACCCGATGGTCAAATTTGAATATTTAACAATGCCTTTTGGATTATGCAATGCCCCTTCCGTGTACCAGCGAGCTATCAATAAAGCTCTTGGAGACTATAAAGACTCAATCGCTCTTGTTTATATGGATGATGTCCTTATCCCTTCAGAAACTGTAGAAGAAGGCCTGAATTATTTAGAGTTAGTTCTCGAACGATTGTCTGCCGCAGGTTTCTCATTAAACATTTCCAAATGCAAATTCTTGAAAAACTCCGTTGAATATTTAGGAAACATTATTTCTAATGGTGAGGTTATGCCTAGCCCTAATAAAATTAACGTTCTTGTTAACTCTCAACCTCCAACATGCGTTAAACAGTTGCGACAATTTAATGGACTCGCTAGTTATTTTCGTCGTTTCATCCCCAATTTCTCTCAGAAAATGGCACCCCTCTATCAATTAACAAAAAAAGATAGCACCTGGAATTGGACCAAAGCACACGAAAATATAAGACAAGAGATAATAACCTACTTAACATCAGACCCAATACTGTCCATATTTAATGACGAATTACCTATTGAAGTTCACACTGATGCCAGTTCCCTCGGTTTCGGAGCAATGCTAATTCAAATTGAAAATTCCCGCCGCAAAGTTATTTCTTATTACAGTGTGCGTACAACCGAACCAGAATCCAAATATCACTCTTACGAACTAGAAACTCTCGCAGTTGTAAAAGCTTTAAAACATTTTAGGAATTTTCTGTTTGGTAGACAATTCACGGTGGTCACTGACTGTAACGCCCTTAAGGCAAGTCGAACAAAAAAGGAACTGACACCACGAGTGCATAGATGGTGGTCCTTCTTACAAAGTTTTGAATTCGACATTAAATACAGAAAAGGTGAAGAAATGTCACATGTAGATTTTTTGAGTAGAAATCCTCTTGTTAATATGCTTTCTAAAGATTCATCTTGGATTGTCGTAGAACAGAAAAGAGACTTTGATTTAAATAAAATAAGAGAGTCAATAATTAACAAAGAAGACCATGACAAAAAATACTCAATGAAAAATGATATCTTATACATAAAAATTCAAAATGATAAAGGAAACTCATGCAATAGAATAATTATACCAAACGCTCTAGTACGTAATCTTATAAATGAATACCACCACACCCTTTTACACGCTGGTTGGGAACGAACTTTACATAAAATCAGAGAACACTTTTGGTTCAAGAATATGTCTAAAAGAGTCCGACAATTTTGCGATAATTGTTTAAACTGTAAAGTCGGTAAAGAAGCATCAGGTAAAAAGCAAATAAATCTTCACCCGATCGACAAAATTAAAGCTCTTTTCACACAATTCACGTTGATTTGATTGGAAATTTAACAGGAGGCACGCAAAAAGCTTACGCATTTGTTGCGATCGATGCTTATACTAAATTTGTTATCATCCACCCACTTAAAGATAAGACCTCAAGTCTCATTCTTAAATCTATCCAAGAGGTGATCAATCTCTTTGGTACCCCCAAACGCATTATTTCAGATAGGGAACCAGCTATAATGGGTAAGGAAATTCAGGAACTTTTTACATCTGGGGGCATTGAACATCATGCCATCGCCAAAGGGGTACCACGAGCAAATGGTCAAGTTGAACGATTAATGCACACTATTAAAGATCACCTTAGTGCCACAGCTCAATCTCAAAAAAGGTTTTGGGTTACAAAGTTAGGCGAGCTTCAACTCTCGATTAATTGCACAAAATCTAAGGCAACTGGACATTCCCCTTTAGAATTATTAATAGGTAAAATTTGCGCTCCACCTTCTATCGCACTATTTACACAATTTCTTGAAACAAATACTAACCGTGATGAAATCCGCAAAGAAGCTGAAATCAGAATGACCGAACAGTCCCACAAAAATAGAAATCGTTTTAACAAAAAATGTGCGACAGTTATTTCATTCAAATTAAATGACTATATTCTGTGCAAAGATACCCAATGGTCAAAAAATAAACTAGGTCCCAAATATTTAGGGCCCTACCAAATTATTAAATTACTAGAAAATGATCGGTATGAAGTGAAAAATTTAAGAAATAATAATGTAACTGTTGTATCACACGAACATGTCAGACCAGTTCCAACCCCTAATTTAGATAACCGTGATAGCGTTACCGAATCAGACGATGAAAATTAATAGCCACTTGTCTGTACGGATCACGATTGTGGTTTAGTCTGACAACTGGGCAGTATAATGAGTGCCACTTGTCTGTACGGATCACGATTGTGATTAAGTCTGACAACTGGGCAGTAAAATGAGTGCCACTTGTCTGAACGGATCACGTCAATAAGTGATTTAGTCTGACAACTGGGCCAAATAATATTAAATTTGTCACTTGCCTGTACGGATCACGTGAGTGATTTAGTCTGGCAACTGGACAAAATGATTGTATATTTTGTGAGCCACTTATCCGTACGGATCACTTGGGTGATTTGTAATTAAAGTAAAATGTGTAATTTATTTAAATCAATTTTATAAATACTTAATCATAATTATTTAGCTAGATTAGTTTATTCGATTGTAATATAAGTCGATCAAAATACTACGCGCCCCTACCTCACTACCTATCTACCATACCCTGCCCTATCCCTTCCAGTAACTTGTTTTGATCGCCTTATAAAAACTATGCCTGCCTGCAGTTTGATTCATTCGTGTTCGAACTCTAGTGGAATAAACATCTATTGTAAAGTGTTCCGTCGTATTTATTCATGGATCGTCACCACGCTCTAACAAATATAACTAATTACATTGAAAGTTTAAATACAACCAGGGTTACATATCGTGTTATCTCTCTCGTTATTTGTATTAAAGAAAAAGAAGGCACGATACTTTAACCCAGGGTTAACGTTAACTCCGATCTGATCCGCAAGTGGGCCGTAAAATCAATTTATTTTTATGTTTAACTGTTAGTTCAGGCTTTCGTTATATTTGGTCGCAAATTCAACTGAAAAATAGCCAATTTATGTCAAATTAGCAGCCCGCGGCTCCGCCCACGTATATATATACCTAGTATCCCTCGGGAACACTGTACTTTTTCGAGATAAAAGGTAGCCTATGTTTTAATCCAGAGCCCAGAATAAACTACTCCCATACCAAATTTCATCGAAATCCGTTCAGTAGTTTTGCGTGGAGGAGTAACAAACATCCATCGATCCTCACAAAATTTCAAATATAAATGTAAAATATTGAGATAGTAAGGAATTGTAAACGCGCCTTAACAAACTCAAATTATATTATTTTTCTCTTATAACCCGAAAAGTTTAACCTGTTAATATAATACATAACTGACCATTTACATCAACTATAAAAAAATCGGTTGTCTGTAAAGTCGGTTTACTGACGACAGTTGAACGTGACAACGTCATGTTTATAGTGCGCGCGGAACTAATTGGCCGCGCCTTAGGTAGGCGTGTTGCCGCCGCGAAGTCCGACGCCGAACTGAGTAATAACATCAAGCGCCCCCGCCTCTCCGTCCCACCGCTCACATACCTAAGGCGCGGCTAGCTGAGGTAACGGCAATGCGTCATATTTAGCGAGGTAACGCTTGGTAACAGTAACAGGTAACGCATGAGTCATGTTATTTCGTGCGTGCAGCCGGCTCCATCACATTATAAGACGTTATCACGTCAAAAAACGTAATTGACTCGCAAATGTTCAAAATTGTGTTACCGTCCGCTTGAACAAAGTTTCTTTTATTACTGGATGATGACCGGTGTATGAAAGCCATCGGATATCCGAAACAAAAATAAAATAAAAACATCTTTATCGAACACATCAGGGACACAACGCGGCCAAAAAGGATAACAAATAACACAGAAATTTAAAACACTTACACCCAGTTTCCGAAAAGCTAATCAAATAATTGATGAACTAACACGTTGTTGAGTTAACAGGCTGGTTAAATCAATTTCCGTTTCTGAAACGCCGATTAGTGAAAAATTAAATAATCATTGTTCATCTTGACATGACACATTTACGCCTTAAATAGCTTACCAGAAACCGAAAACCCATGGTCAAACCACATGTCAAACGCTGTTTTCAGTTTCTGGAAAGCTATTTAAGGCGTAAATGTGTCAACTCAACAACGTGTTAGTTCATCAACTATTTGATTAGCCCTTCAGAAACCGGGTGCCGGTCTCTGAAAGGTTAGCAGACTTGTTAAATCAATTTGCGTTTCTGAAAAGCTGATTACTGGCAGATATTGAATCGGGTTTATTAAAAGCTTCGGATAATTTCGGATAATGCTTATTAAATTTGCTAGCCAAGCCGACTCACCAGCTTTTTGGGCCAAATGCTTACCTTAACTTGTAAATTGGAAGTAAAGTAAAGAAACATTTCATTCGTCTTTACTAACAAACCTAATATCCGTAACCGAAATTATCAGAAAGTAACGGGTAATCCGAAATAATTTTATTCCTATATCCATATCCAGATGCGACATGTCAGCACCGAGCTTCCCCTAAAATGCCCCTAAAACACAAAATACAAACATAAATATTTCAGCTATATTAATTGTAATTTTGTACAGGTAGCTCGCCACAAATAAAGTATATTTTATACAGTCTATAACTGTACAAAATTTTGTCCATTTAAAATATTAACGATCACCGAAGGATCACAGACGGACGGACGGATCGAGGAACAGAACGAAACTATAAGAGTACCTTGTAGTTTCAACGGAACTCTAAAAAAAGGGCTACTCCCTTTTTTTCGTCATTTGGCAAACCTTTTGCGTGGGTAAATTACCAATATTTATGTAGTAAATACCATTTTTTTTTTATTTAAATTAAATAAAAATGTTAAACGTTTTAGTTGATCAAAAATATTGGGTTTTATGTTAGGTAAGGAATAAAATAGGCGATAAATAATTATCTTTAAAGCTCCATTTCAATGAAAAGCGTAAAGCTTTACCCCAACCCCTTGGGGGGTGAATGCAATTTGTGACCGCCGCTAAGAGGGGTGAGTCGTGCATTATACTCAATTACACCCTCACCACGTCCAGGGCATATAGACCACGTCAATCTGGTTCCATCGCTAAACTGCAATTTTTATAAAAAAATCTATAACCCGACTACGTAAATTATATAGCCTATGTTGCCCGAGCTATTATTACAAATATATTGACACCTTTATTAAAATCGATTTATTAAAATCGGACACGTAGTTTAGCCACTTCGGTGGAACAAAGATACACACATAAATATAGGGCTACTAGTACGAATCGATTGACACCTCTCTTATTAAAATCGGACCAGTACTTTACATACATACATAATACAAGGACTGTCAAAATCATTCCCCTTCCTTTTGGTTCCGCTGTAGTCGGGTATTTTACCCGACTTTTTGGCTTTTTAGCCGACACTAGCCAAATATCTCTTTTCGAAGGTCGTTGTGCGTTATTTTTGTCCTAGTACCTACTGTAAAATATATATGTACATATATGAAGGAAAAAATGTCTGTAGGTTCCGATCTACCCGACCGCGACCGCGACCCCGACCGCGACCGCAACCGCGACCAATAAACCAGCGAGTCGCGTCCTTTGTTTAGTGCTCCATATAAATCCTACTAATATTATAAATGTGAAAGTGTTTGTGAGGATGGATGGATGTTTGTTACTCTTACATGCAAAAACTACTGAACGGATTTTGATGAAATTTGGTATGGCTCTGGATTAAAACATGGGCTACTTTTTATCCCGAAAAAGTAGTGTTCCCGTGGGATACTGTATTTACGCGGGTGGAGCAGCGGGCAACGGCTGGTTTATACTAATAATAGCTCCCCCCCACAACGATCTCGGTGACGGTGGCCGGTTTCATTGAAACCAGGCCAGCAACGCAGGAGTTATTGCTGGTGTCCAAATATGTGCGCAGTACACAAAGGCACTCTCACTTCCTTTACTTCCGTAGCCCAGTGGGACGGATGACCGACACGACTTGCGAGAGATCAGGCGCAGGTCCGACTTTTTACATGCCCATCCGACGCATGGATCATCTCTCTTGTCAGACAATCAGGCGATCAGCCTGCATTGTCCTAACCAAACTTGGAAACAACATTTTTTGTTGTTCCAACGCGGTAATCGAACCCACGCTTACCCGTCAAGAGCCAAGCTCTAAGCCACAGGACCACAGAGGCTAGAAGCAAACTAATTCATACTAAGCAGTGGGTCGCGCGACTCGGTCTCGGTCGCGGGTCGCGATCTAGCGTTGCGGTCCCATAGATCGGAAGGGTACCTTACAGTATCGAAGACTGGTTCTTCTTCATATGGAAGCCCTAGCCTGTATAATAGGTAGGGATTTGGATGAGAGTCTTCAAAAGGTAAGTGGTAAGTAAAGCCGATAGGAATGGAGTTATAGAAACCACACGCCACCTTAAGGCTGGGTCTATATACTCCGGAATCCGGAACGCCGGTGAAAATTCAGAACACTGAAAATAGAACTCTGCGCTAATACAATAGAGTTGAAAATGGGAGTTTCGAGTGTCGAGGTGTCATAACGACATTGACGTTTCACTCGACATTAATGTGTTCGATTTTCAACTGTATCGAATTATCGCAGAGTTCTATTTTCAATGCCCTGAATTTTCACCGGTGCTCCGGATTCAGGAGCATATAGCCCCAGCCTTAGATGTGTTTTCTTTCCTACCCGTACTGACATTAGCGTAATTTACCTGAACCATAAATCTGCGGTGTATTAGTTGCGGGGACAATCAAATGCTTGTTAGTATACCCCGCAGGGCCTGCCCGGAGTGTGGAGAGAAACTTTTCTTATACCGAGTGATTTTTATTCCATTTTTAGAGAAACTGGTTTGCGTGTTTTGTATCAAAAGTACAATTTCCTATAATAGCGGACTTGGCAGACGTTGTCCTTTACACGCATTTTAAATAAGTACAAAAAATTCTACCTTTTTTCCCGACTACGACGAAGCCCCAAAACAAAGGGTGATGATTTTGGCAGTCCATGTTTGTATGTATGTATGTATGTAAATATGATTGTTCCACCGTTGCGCCTATACTACTGATCCGATTGTAATTAATGAGGTGTCAATAGATTCGTAATAATAGCCCGGGAGACATGAGCTATAATTTACGTAGTCGGATTATAGTTTTTTTTTTAAATAAAGTTGTTTAAATAAGCTGTAATAAAACATGATCCAGACCAAATTGTAAATCTAAACCATTTTCGAATCCATTTGAACACACACAAAAAATATCATGAAAATCGGTCTATCCGTATAGAAGAAGTTCAATTACAAAATTCAATTGCCTGACTTTTTCCCAAAGCCCTAGCCTGTACCATATGGATGAGGGTCTTCAAAAGGTAAGTGGCAAGTGAAGCCGATAGGAAAGGAGTTAATGAAACCCAACGCCACTGAATAGTATATTATAGATATGTTTTTTCGAATTTTAAATTATTTTTCAGCCTAAGCGTCATGACATGAACTGTAGGTCGTATGCCCAAAATAAAATATAATATTATTACGATATTCTAAACAATATTATATACAACTTTTGATAAGACTGCAGTGGGTCCCGGCCCAGCATCCGACTGACCAGAGATCTCTCTTTGGGGCTTCCACCATTCCCACGAACCTAACAATACAATAAATAACTACAATTATTATATAAACTATAACCCGACTACGTAAAATATATAGCCTATGTTACCCGGGCTATTATTACGAATCTATTGACGCCGCATTTATTAAAATCGGACTAATAGTTTAGTTTAGGCGCTACGGTGGAACAAACATACATACATAGACTGCCAAAATCGTGACCCTTCCTTTTGGCTTCGCCGTAGTCGGGTAAAAATACGTGAAAATTCCCATTCCACACAAACCCACCCGCATTAGTGATATCTCGAGACACTTCGGAGGAAAAAAATTAAATTTCTTTTTTACCCCGATGTTCCATGTGAAATATGACGGCGTGCTGGGGCGGTTATCAGCCTTAGTCGCTACTGACTTCGTTTTGTAATCATCAGTCTTCAACTTTGAAAACCATGCTCAGGCACGAATGGTTAGAGTGAAGAAGAGAATGGTGATATTTATTAGTACCACGAAGAAAGGCTAGCGTTACTTTAGTTAAGAGAACGCACTTGTAACTGCTTCGGTGTTGCGAATGTCTATGGGCGGAGATAATCACAAAGCTGTTAAAAATAATCACACATCCTAGTATCCTAGTCCTACTACTATTATAAATGTGAAAGTTTGTGAGGATGGATGGATGAATATTTGTTAATTTTTAACGCAAAAACTACTGAATGGATTTTGATTAAATTTGGTGTGTTAGCTTAGTTTCAGCTCTGGATTAAACTATAGGATACTTTTTATCCCGGAAAAGTACAGTATTCCCGTGGGATACTGTGTTTACGCGGGCGGAGCCGCGGTCAACAGCCAGTACTATTATAAATGTAAAAGTTTGTGAGGATGGATTTATGGATGGATGGACAATCTTTTCTTCAAACAATATTTCTTTCACATCTCCAGGCTGTATCTCATGACACCGCGATAGTTAGTCAGACAATGTATTTCTGTTGCCGCTATAACATCAAATTAAAAAAAAAAATATTAAGGCTACAGAACAATATTAATACATACAGGAAATAAAATATTTACAAACTATAAAAGTAGGTAAGTACTAAAATAAAATAATAACTACTCCAAAACTTAAAATGCTACAAAACAAAGAAATCTCCCAGGTCGTTCCCACCAGGTAGAGTACCTAGAAGGCTCAAAGAGTTTCCTCGCTGGATTGCGATACTTATTCTCTGGGCCAGGTAGGTGCCGGCTCTGGGGTCTCGGGTGGCCTCAATGAGTTTTTTGGAGATTTCTCTGAAAAGTTTGTGCGCACCCAGACCCCATGTACCTAGAGTTTCAACCGCAAACGGTTCAAATATGAGATCCCCACTAAGGTTCTCATATTTGCGCCGCTTGAGGTTTTCCGCCTGATTGGCGGCCGCACCTGCAGAACTCGAGGTGCCCTGGACATGGGACGGAGCAAGTGTATCGACGCAAGTAGCGTCCCATACAAGAGCCCGTCCCACTCTCCAAGGAACCAGGGTCATACCGTCTGGTCTCTTGCCATCGTCGCGCGCCAAACCAGAGGGTTCCAGCACAGCTGGCACTCCGGCGGTGACAAGAGCCAGACGGATGAGATCGTTCAGGCGGTGATGTCGGGAGATGCGGCCGGCGCTTCGTTGACAGGACAGTCCGTGGTGTCCGGGGCTGTCCACGTTTGCGCCACAAGCACAGCGATGGGGGACGACGTGGGGGGTGCCAAGACGCAGGGAAGTGGCTAACCGGAAAGTTGTTCGATCCAGCAATGTGCCCGTATTGGGTGACGGTAATGCTTGTAGCCAAAGGCCCGACTCCCACTTCTCCGCAGCTAACAGGCGAGCCTACTCCACAACATACATACATACGTGAATTCGTGCGCGAGCCCGGCTCGCACTTGGCCGGATTATTGCGTATCTAAGTGGTAAAAGGGCGACCCCAGGGCGACTATCCTACTGATAAGACAATCAGTAGCTGATTATTATAATAGCGCTTATAAACTACTTACACTGTATACCACCAGAACTGCTCGCATAAAGTTACACGTCTAAAATTCACCCCGCTAAGACTTAGGGGGGCCACGAAGAGCGTGTGTTAACTGTGCGTATAACGCTCAGTACCCGGGTAACCGAGCTTTGCTCGGAGCTCTAGTCGATTTACTGACGATAGTTGAACGTGACAACGTCATGTTTATAGTGCGCGCGGAACTAATTGGCCGCGCCTTAAGTGGGCGTGTTGCCGCCGCGAAGTCCGGCGCCGAACTGAGTAATAACACTCTGAGTAAATCTCTCCGTCCCACCGCTCACATACCTAAACCTAAGGCGCGGCTAGCTGAGGTAACGGCAATGCGTCATATTAAGCGAGGTAACGCTGGTAACTGGTAACGCATGAGTCATGTTTTTTCGTGCGTGCAGCCGGCTCCATCAAATTATAAGACATTATCACGTCAAAAACTTAAAAAAAAACCACATAAATATTTTACCGGGGTTCGAACCCACCATGTTCCGAATTTTCGAACAACGCATAAATTATCCAAACCGCCAATTTATGAAAAAACATATTATATAAATTATGGGGTTGTACTATAATTCTAAAAATTGGAGTTCTTTGAAACCTTTTTTCTCAGTCATGGTCGTATTGAAAAATCCCAAAAATATGTTAATCTGCTTATTATATTTAGCCGAGAAGTATCTTTTTAAAAATTGAATTTTTTATTTAAACATTGATTTAAAAATATGCTGAGTCCACCGTTTTTTTTTTTAACTTAAAACCTTTTTTCTCATCTTCCTGACTTATCACACGAGTGTGAAAATTATTATATATTTCATTATTTTAAGTAAGACTCAGGGGAAGGTCGTTTTAGTTTTTGCAAATTTTGTCTCAAATATTTATAGCTACTTTTAATCCGATTTCAATACTCTCCAGTCGGCGCGATACGTCCTTGTCGCCTACAAAATCAGTATGGGACTTGACGCTCAAGGTCACTGGCGCTATACAGCCTTATGATTCCGCAATTTCGCAGAGACAAAACCTAGTTAGATCGATTTTTCTTACCCAAAACTCCCCGCATACGAAATGTCATGTAAATACTTGTAGTCGTTTCCGAGATTACGATTATATATGTGTGGGGTATGAATGCTTGTGTCTTATTTTGTGTGCCTCCGTGTAGCATATTTCATTTCGTAGGTATGCGGTGCAATGGCGTGGGGTTCCTATAACTCCATTCCTATCGGCTTCACTTACCACTTACCTTTCGAAGAAGAGAAGCCTTCGCCACTGATGTGGTATACACTATACTGTTTAGTCTCCTTTGTGCCTTTTGATTACGCAGCGCCGCGCCGTACGTGACTACACTGTGTTCAGATCGAATTGGCTCTCTCGGAGTCTCTTGGCTGACTCGGAGGTCGTAGGTTTGATACCCGCGTTGGAGCAACAGAAAATATTGTTTTGATGTTTTGGTTAGGACAATGCAGCCTGATCACCTGATCGTCTGACAAGAGAGATGCGTCCGATGGGCAAGTAAAAATTCGGTCCTGCGCCAGATCTCTCGTCGGTCGTGTCGGTTATTCGTTCAACCAGGTTGCGAGAGTAAAGAAAGAGAGTGTGCTCTTGTGTACTGCCCACACACTTGGGCACCATAAAATAACTCCTGCGTAGCTGGCTTGGTTTCAATGAAACCGGCCACCGTCACCGAAATCGGTGTGGGAGCTCCCACCCCGATTTCGGTGACGGTGAGATGGTGGGACGGTGAGGTGACGGAGATATTATCAGATCCAATTAAGTAATCTTTTTTTTTTGGCAAAAAGTATTCAATTCGACAATATTACCGTGTTATTGTATTTCTTTCTTGCACGATAAATAAGTTACATTATAAATAGTATTGTAGCGTATATTATCTTGATTTTTGTGTCTATTATTATTATGACAATATTGAAATAATATTGAATTGTATCTAAACAGATTATGCAGTGCCGGTGCGACGTCTATTCATGCGTTGTGTCGCACAACGCGCTGTTTCGTGGCCCACAGATTTTAGGTTAACTTCACTTTACGCAAAATTATCATACGTTCCCGTATATTAAATCGAGTGTGAATTCTGACTTCAAACATGTATATGACGTGGGTATGGCAAGTGGTAATAAACAAGCAGACGAATAATCTGATAGTGACGACTGACACTATACGATTTTCGATTATTAGCAATACTAGCCTTTGCCCGCGGCTCTGCCCGCGTTATCCGTTCCATAACTCAATTTACCGGAATTCACTACCAGAAAAGAAGACCAAAATCCGTTCAGTAGTTTTAGTACTCAAAAGTATAGTGTTCCTGTGTGCTACTGTATTTACGCGGGTGGAGTCGCGGGCAAAATCTAGTACACATATAACGAAAAAATTCATAGTAATAATAATTTTTCACTGTCAAAACTTTACCTCGTTTTTTATTTTGAACCTTATTTCCGGGGAGCAAATTGTATATTACAATGAGTCTCCATTATCCCTTTCTAATATAGTTGTTTCCATATGCCTATTCCCCTCGTAATGGGACATCTGAGTTATCAGGATTGATGGCTTGTTGTTAGTGATTCTACCAAGATTCTACTGTCAAACAGAAATATTATAGACTAGCTTATTCAGTATCCCACGGCAACACTGTACTTTTTCGGGATAAAATGTAGCCTATGTTTTAATCCAGAGCCTAATCTGCTATTCAGTAGTATTTGTGTGAAAGAGTAACAAACATCCATCCATCCACCCTTACAAACTTTCATATCTATAACTAGCTTTTGCCCGCTGCTTCGCCCGCATAAAGACAGTATCCCTTGGGAACACTGTACTTTTTGAGATAAAATGTAGCCTGTTTTCGTCCAGAGCTCAAGCTACTACCATACTAAATTTCATCAAAATAAGTTCAATAGTTTGTGCGTGTAAGAGTAGCAAACCATATTCATCCATACATACATCCATCCATCCATCCTCACAAACGTTCACATTTATAACAGCAGTAAGTTTCATAATAGTAGTCAGATATTGTGTTTTGACTACACTACACACTGTGGGTTGCAATCTGGATACTTCGAAGTTCAAAATATTTAAAAAATCCGGATTTTCCGGCGTTAAATAAAATCCGGATTTTTAAATGAAAATGCGATTTTTTCGAATTTTTTGAATCTTGGTTACTATTATTAAAAATTAGATATTTTAAATATATCCTAGACGTATAATATTTGAATAATTCGTCATTATTTGTTGTACTGCTGAAATTATTGACACATTTTTCCATGTTATACCGGTTGTTTGGTAGAACGTAGTCAATTCTTTAAATGGAGATGCGAGGGATGAAGATCTGCTATAATATGTATGGCCGATATTGGACTGTTTCTAAGACATTCACCATTTTATATTTAATCAGTAGTAGTAGGTGACCCACTTTATAAAAACACTGAATATGGTTTCAATTGCTCAAGTTCAAGTACAATAAGCAAATCTAAACACAATTTCAACCTGTATTTTTTTATATATTATTACGAAACATACTATTGCACTTTTAAGTTTCTACAATCATAGAATGCCAAATTGATGTGACAACTTAAAAAGGAATATAGTGTTTTAAGTAGATTTTATTATCTTCTAAATAATGATTATCTAAGTTTTAATTCCTGAACCTTATCTATAATATCTGAATAAACACTTAAAAAACTTTGAGAAGTAGTTGATAATTATTTGATTGGAGTCAATAATTACTGACTGGCTGGTTAGAGAGAGTTTTGCCAAAAAATAACAAAAACCTCTAGTAATAACAAAATACTTTATAAATGAAATTAATTCGATTAAACTAACCTAACCTGGTCAGTAGAAAAACCGAATGCAAATCAACGCTCCTGTTTTTGCGTAGAAGTAATTATTTTTTAGATATAATAGAGATAAGATGTAGGTATCAAAAATAGCACTAACGGTTTGTGTAACCCAGTGTTAATTTTCTTAGTTATGTAGTTTTCATCCTATGGTCGCGGAATCTTCAAAGTGCAATGACGAGTATGATGTGACCGTTAATTTGTAAGTAAAATGTTACAATAAATATCTTAAAACAGTTATCGAGTTTTAATTGTGCTTAGATTTGTTATTTTACTTCTGCTAACTAACGAGGGAATTAAAAGCACCATTTAGGTGTTCTATTATAACCCAAACAGGTGGTGTTTTTACTTTTGATAACTCAAAAGTTGTCCAATTTCGACCATACATATGGGGCTTCAAATGAATTGTTTTCACTCCCCGGATCTCAATTTGAAGGATTTTCAGTTTCCTATGTTTTACTAAGCTGTACTAATTTGTCTACGTTAGTTACAGATAGAAATGTTACTTTACATAAACGGTGGTAGTAGTGGAGATATTTAAAAAAAGCTTGGAAAGATCCGCTTTTCCGCTTTTTATATTTCTTTACTGCTGGAATACTTAGTATCTAACAAGATCTTACCGTAGCGAAAAAAGACTTCACGATTTTATGTTTTTCAAGATCACTATTCTTAAAGAACAGTAAGTAGTACCTTAGTAATACTTTAGTTCCAGTACCTTGTTTCCAATAATGTTGATTTTAAGATTTTAAATGGGTATAATAATAATAACTGAGTACATAATTAATTATTTTTTAAGCACTTGGTTAGATTTTATTATGCTATCAGCTACGTTTATTAAATGAATATTTCTAATAGACACCAGTGTGCACCTTGTTCAAAATAAAAAAGTAACTATAATACTGAACATTGAAGGAATTTAAGAAGTAATTCAAAATATTTATAAAAGTAAAAAATTAATATAATTCTATAATTTTGAAAACATCAGATTGTGTTTTTATTTATTCAGATGGTAATTTTAAATACTTACAACTTTAAATTAAATTATAAAAAAGTAATTGTTTTTTTTATCAATTAGTGTTGTAGGTTTTGCTAAAACATCAAAGTTTTATAAAATATGCAATATATATAAAATATTATATAAAACTTCAAAAAAAATCCGCATTATCCGGATTTGTCAAAAAACTAATTTTGCTATTCCTAGTTTTAAATGTGTAGACCTTTCAATCTTATTTGTAGTTTCTCCTACACGACAACAGATTGAACACGACAGGCGCTGTTAGGCGGCTACAACGCGCTAGCGGTAGCTACATTTTAATCCTTCTGTCATACTGGTCTAGATTTCGGACTAGCTTATGATGAACACACAAATTAATAATAATAATAAATTTTTGCAATGATCTCCACCTGAAATGAACCTCCTGAAAAATTTATATATCTCTAAGTCTACGCGCAGCTACGCCCGCGCTAGTAATTATACCACAGGAACACTGTTTTTTTTTTCGGGATAAAAAGTAGCCTATGTTTTAATCCAGAGCTTAATCTACTACTATACCAAATTTCATCAAAATCCGTTCTGCAGTTTTTGCATGAAAAACTAACAAACATCCATCCATCAATCCGTCCATCCGACGCATCTGGAAGTAGATGTTGCGATGACGGCAATCGCTTACCATCAGGAGATAATTTTCGCTCTAATTCCATACTCATACGCTCGGTGTATAATTCATATGCTTGGTTAGCCACGTCTCTTACTTGAGGTTCTATGAAACTGACGCCTCCGTGGTCCAGAGGTCTCTCGACTCCGGAGGTCGTGGGTTCGACATCCTGCGTTTAAGCAATGAAAAATGTTTTATTTTTTTTTTTTTGTTAGGAAGACCAACAGCTATCAGTTAAATAAACAATATAAAACTTTCTTATACTAAACTGAATAGGTTAACAGAAGTTAAGCATAGTGTACAAATAATACACGCTACTTTGACACAGATTATAAATTATAAGGAAAGAAACGGTCACAAGTGTGCAATCAACTATCAAGTGGTTAGCTTATATACAGCAATAGTACATTTAGGTTATCAGTTATAAAACTTATTTAGAGCCTTTTAAAATTTGAAGTACCCAGATAAAGTACAAAGATAAAGTCATCACTACGTTACTGAAGCAAATATTGGTAAAGTAATCGCTTAGCTGTCGCTGTGCTAGTTGTGAATAAATCTAACTACCACAGATTTACAGATTTTATTGTAATTGTTACCTGCGCGCAACTCAAACGTGTACTTCGGATAGTTTGTTCCGACTACTGGTAGAAAAATAAAGAGGGGATCTAAAGATTCTTATGGGTGTGTTTAGGTTGAGTTTTTACAAAAGTTCAGGCGAATCAATTTTATTGGAAGCTATCTTAAGTAGGAAAACTAAGTCAGTTGTGTAATTTTGTTGTTTACAAGTCTGGTTAGGACAATGCAAGCTGATAACATGTTCCGTGCGACGGATGGGCATGTAAATAGTCGGTCCTGCGCCTGATCTCTCGCCAGTCGTGTCGGTCATCCGTCCCGCTTAGCTACGAGAGTAGTGGAAAAGTGAGTGTTCTTGTGTACTGCGCACACACTTGGCCAATACAAAAATACCTCCTGCATGCAGGAGGAGCCTTCTGACTTGTTACAACGAAACCAGCCACCGCCACCGAAATCGGTGCTATTATTATATCAAATACAAGCTGTTTCCCGCGGCACCGCCCGCGTAGAGTATCCCGCGGTATATCATATAGTATAAATATATCATCGAGTATACCATACCGAATAGCATCAAAATCCGTTCAGTAGTTTTTGCGTGAAAGAGTAACCAACATACATCTACCCATCCATCCTCAAAAACTTTCACATTTATAATATTAGTAGGACTAGATGTTGCCCGCGACTTCGTGCATGCAAAAGAAAATTTCACGGAAACCGTACATTTTTTCGCGACAAAAAGTAGCCTTTGTCCTTCCCCGTGGTCAATTCTATATCCGAGCCAAATTTCATCAAAATCGGTCCGTTAGTTTCCGAGATTATTCAGTGCAAACATACAATCAAATAAACTTTTCCCCTTTATAATATTAGTATAGATAATCTGATATTTCATGAAACAATCATTTAACTTCGCATCATTTCACATTGATATTAAAGATTCAGCTTTCTTATTGTTTTGTTTTCAAGCAATAAGAAAGCTGAGTTTATTTGAGCGAAGTTTATACTTGGCGAACTTGAACAGAACGAAAATAATTATGTTTGAATTGAAATGGTATAGGGAGGAAATAGGCAAACAAACGTGCTGATTTACACCCGTATCGAACACCCACATCACTAGCAGAGTTACAAGTGCGTTATTGAATCGGCTAAGACGACATCGCTGAGTCCGTACGTACATGGATATGAAACGAGTCGCGTCAGCGTCTTGTCGGAGCAAAAAACAATTTTAATCTACATAATGTCGAATAGGCTTTCATATATTGCGATAAAGGTCACATTATATTTTAGTAGATCAAGTATATCTGTAAAAACACAGTCGCATAGCTTATGTAAAGTAAAAAAAGTAAGTGCAGTACTCACACTTTTACAAGTGTAGCAAGCCCCCATACACTTGGTTGTATTGCTACGTGTATAAACAATGTCAGTGTTACGACTATATTTACACAGCAACAAGTGTCGTTACCACTGCTATAAGTGTAGCAAGCCCTGCTACATGTGGTGACAATGCTACGTGTATAAACAATGTCAGCGCTATGACTATACTTACACTTTTACAAGTGTAACAAGTGCGTACAATAAATACCTAGTCTTGCCATAAATACTGAAACAAAGAAAAAAAAAATCTATTGCAAATAACATTTATTACTTTTGGTGTGTTGGCGTATGGTGTGTTAGTTTAATACATAAATATTAAACAATTTAAAATATAAAAAGCTTATTCGAATTGGTCTCCATTGGCTGCAATACAGCCTTTAAACGTTGAGGCCAGTCATCAATAGAAGCACGCACTCTTTCCATGGCAAAATTCTTCACTGCCAATCGTAAGGATTGTTTTAGGGACTCCAAAATTTAATGGCGTTTAGAGACTCTCTAAAACTGACCATAAATTATAATCCAGTGGATTATAATTTATGCCGTACTCTCTAAAACTGATTATAATTCATAATCCAGCGGATTAAGATCGAGACTAGCCAACGGCCAGTCTTCAGCTCTGATGAAGTCCGAAACGTTTGTTTCCAACCAAGACTGCGTAGACCGAGCTTTATGACCCGGCGCCGAGTCTTGCTGGAAGTACCATTCTTTGTTATTGAACATGGTGTTGTTAAGGGGCTTCAAAACCTTCTCAAGAATGGTATCTTGAGCCGGCTCTTGTGCCGATGTTTTGATCATACCTTTTTCACAAAAGTATGTCTTAGTCACTTCTTCATAGCTTACCCGACCAAACCATCACTGAAGTCGGATAATTTGAACTCTGTCGACTAATTGGGAAGCTTTCTTAGAGCTTTCAGCATAAATACGGTCATTTTGTTTGTTAAAATGTTGCTCAATTGTAAAAAATTTCTCATCCGTAAACAAAATTTTTCTGTGACCTTCCTTTGCGTAATGCTTCAGTAGTTGTTTCGATTTTACCACCCTATTCTTTTTTAAATTTTCAATTAAGAAATGACCAGTACATCTCTTATAGGCTGGAAGACCTAAGTCATCGTTTAAAAAGGTTTTATTCATCGTGTTAGTAACCCTTTTAGAGACGTGAAAACTCTAAAAATTCTTTATTTCTCTTTTTTTTCGCTCTATTCTGGATTTTTGTAGTACTATTTGGAGTCCATGCTTTCAAATACATATTAATCGCATTGAAAATGTTCAGAGAAAGTTCCTTAAATCACTTAATTACCGCATAAATGATGAACCGTATGAAGATGCCCTGCGTAGGCATAACTTATCAACTCTTCACAATAGACGTAGCATGTTTGATATCATTCAATTATTTAAAATTTTAAACTCGCTGACAGATTCGCCTACATTATTATCTAAGATATAATTTAAAGCTTACGCCCGACTTCCTGTGCGCCCCTCACGAAATAATCCAGTTTTTGTTCTTCCAACACTTTGTAAAACTTACACTCGTAATTATTCATTCTTATACCGTTCCACTAACAATTACAACAGAGACTTCACCGATATAGATATATTTAATAACTCTCTCAATAGCCTAAAATCAGAATTAAAACGTAGATTCAATATTGTTTAAGATCTTATAACACACTTATTGTTCATTCTTTGTTATTATTATTATATTTTTTTTTGTTTGTTTGTAACTCTTTTGTCTTTACTCATGGCACAAAGATTAATGTTAATTAATTATACCTAAGCTACGCGTCTTCCAAAATAAGAGTTAAAATCTCTTATTGTTTCTGTACTTTATTGTCGTGACTGTAGGTTTATTGTAAGAAATTAATATTTACTGTACCTTCTGTAACTGTATATGACTGTTTGTTGCCAGAATAAAATAAATAAAATAAATAAATAAAAAAATTAAAATACGCGTCGTGATTCTAGGTGCTATCTTCATCTCCCGAGATAAAATATTTTGCTTTCGGACAGGATTTCTTCCGTGGACGTAGACGGCCAGATCTTTTTCTGTCACAAACAGAGGAGGCTCATTGTACCTATTAATAGCCCGGTACACAAACATTTTACTAATACCAAGCGTATGGAGAGTTTTAAAAATTGCATTTGGCTCCATACCTACTTTGTGTAATGCAATCACAGCGATTCGGTTCTCTTTATCACCCCAATCTATTTTAATATCGCAAAATATTGTACAATGTATTGGCGCCAAAATGAGAAATTCAATGAACAATCATATAAAAATGACAGATTCTAAATTCAAATGTATATTATAATATTTTGTTTATTTTTAATTGTAACAGTATTTATGGCCAGACTAAGTAATATGAACTTTAGATCGACAATAACACGTCATTTCTCATTTGTCTGTCGCAGTGACGTCATAGAGTAGAAAATATATTTACTTAGTACAGAGAAATATATTTCACAGAACGATCCAGATCGATCCAAATTTGAAAACTTTGCCGTCCCCTTCAACGGCCCACAATTTTTCCACACAATCGTAGACACGCCGTATGCTTGCAGTAGTGGAATCAAATCGAAAGCTAACTTTTTTTAACCGTGGGAGAGCCATGCTTCGGCACGAATGGGCCGGCTCGACCTGAGAAATACCATGGGCTCACAGAAAACCGGCGTGAAACAGCGCTTGCGCTGTGTTTCGCCGAGTGAGTGAGTTTACCGGAGGCCCAATCCCCTACCCCCCTAGAAATGCCGCAGTTGAAAAGCAATTTGTTACCCCAGGAGGGTACCAACTGCGTTGGAGAATCCCTCTCTGGACGTCCATGCTCAGGAACCCCTGGAACTGAACGTGGACGTCCGGGCTGCCCCTCGTATTCTGGGGAGGGCAAAACTGCGCTCCAATATGCTCGGGGCAAGAGCAAACGCACAAAGGCAGCCCCCTCGATATTAAACATGGACTTTTGTAATATCAGGGGATTACACTCCAACCTTAATGCCGTCCATTACCACCTTGAGACGGCAAAGCCGACTTTGCTCTTTTTAACCGAGACGCAGATATCATCTCCGAGTGACACATCATATCTTTCCCACCCAGGGTATTCTCTCGAGCACTCCTGTCTGCCCAAAGCTGGAGTGTGTGTGTATGTCAGAGATGATATCAGCTCTCGCCGCCTCAGCAATCTTGAGGACAGGGACCTGTCAACGTTATGGCTCCGCATAGATTGCGACGATCACCCTCGCGTCTATGCGTGCCTATATAGGTCTCATAGTGGTGACCCCGAGACGGACCGACTCTTGGAACACCTGCAAGCTGCTTCAGATTTTGTGCAGCGGCAGATCCCATCCGCAGAGATCATAATACTTGGCGACTTTAATGCCCACCACGCCGACTGGCTCAATTCCAGTAAAACTGATCATGCGGGGAGATCTGTCTGCAACTTTGCCCTTGCGAACGACTTGACACAACTGGTCACTACGCCTACGCGGATCCCAGATGTGGATGGTCAGAATCCTTCCTTGTTGGACCTTCTGCTGACTTCAAATCCTGACGGCTACCAAATATCCGTAATCGCACCACTTGGTACATCGGATCACTGCCTTGCTAGGAGTTCTTTGCCACTTACGACGGTGTTACGACAGCGTGCTGTTAAATACCGTCGTGTGTGGCACTACAAGTCGGCAGACTGGGATGGGATGCGGTCGTTTTTTGCATCTGTTGCCGATGTGGTGATGCAAGGGATGGAACTTTTCATTCCGTCCTCTGTAGTGCCAACTGACGGCAGATTTCGTCCCTGGTTTGGTTCATCCCCCAAAAAAGTTTCTCGCCGGAAGCAGGAGGCTTACCAATCCTGGGCCAATGCAGTGTCTGCTCGGGATTTAAATACCAGCACATATAAAAAGGAGTACAACCTTGCCTCTAGTATAGTAGTTGCCTTCTGCAAGCCAACCCTACCACACACGTAGGAAATGGATCGTCGGCCCAGGACGCAAAGGACAAAGCCGATCTTCTGGGCAAGCTCTTTGCGTCAAACTCGACCCTGGATGACGGGAAGCAGAAACCGCCGACCATACCGCTCCGTTCCCTTGATATCCAAAAGTCGAGTGGGCCTGACGGAATCCCTCCTATTGTGTTGAAAAAGTGTGCTCCAGAGTTGGCTCCGGTCTTGATGCGTCTTTTTCGGTTCTCCTACTCTTCTGGCATTGTCCCGGTTTCTTGGAAGAAATCCTTGGTGCACCCGATCCCCATAAAAGGTGATCGCTCAAATCCTTCCAAGTACAGACCAATCGCTATAACCTCTCTCTTCTCGAAGATAATGGAATCCATTATCAATAGCCAGCTTCTTCGATACTTTGACGGCCAGGGATTACTAAGCGACAAACAATACGGGTTCCGTAAGGGTCGCTCGGCTGGTGATCTCTTGGCGTACCTAACTCATCGTTGGGCTCAGGCAATTGAGTCGAAGGGAGAGGCATTGGCTGTTAGTTTGGATATTGCAAAGACCTTTGATCGGGTTTGGCATAAAGCGCTGCTATCAAAGCTTCCATCATACGGGCTGCCCGAGAAATTATGTAAGTGGGTCACTAGTTTCTTAACAGATAGAAGCATAAAGGTCGTAGTTGACGGCGAATGCTCGGAAACTCAGTCTGTTGATGCTGGTGTCCCTCAGGGCTGTGTGCTATCACCTACCCTATTCATACTGCATATCAATGACATGTTACAGACCAACAGCATTCATTGCTATGCGGATGATAGTACAGGTGATGCTGTATATACCGGCTCCCCAATATTTCTCGGCTAAATGTCATTGAGAGTCGAAACGAACTTGTGTCTAAAATAGAGAATTCATTGGAGAAAGTCTCTGAATGGGGTAAACGTAACTTAGTCCAATTCAACCCCGCCAAGACACAAGTCTGCGCGTTCACCACTAAAAAGTCACCAATGGTCGTATATCCTCGTTTCGAGGGCACATCTTTAACCATCTCCCCTAGCATTGAGATACTTGGCGTCAACATATCAAGCGAAGTCCAGTTCCGATATCATCTAGAGGGTAAGGCCAAGTTAGCCTCGAAGAAGCTTGGTGTTCTTAACAGAGCGAGACAGTACTTCAGTCCGGACCAACGCCTACAACTCTACAAGGCGCAGGTTCGGCCTCATATGGAATATTGTTCTCATCTCTGGGCAGGGGCGCCAAAATACCAACTGCTCCTTCTGGATCGTATCCAACGAAGGGCCGCTCCAGTTGTGCTGACTGCCATAGTGTTTCAAACAGCTTGGACCCCTTGGAATTACGCCGAGATGTAGCTTCACTCTGCATCCTCTATCGGTTGTATCACGGGGAGTGCTCTGAGGAATTGTTCGGAATCATACCACCTGCAACTTTTCGCCATCGTCCCACGCGAAAAACATACCATCCTCATCACCTTGATGAGTGGCAGTCTTCCACCGTGCGCTTTTCGCGTAACTTTCTGCCGCGCACTGTAAAACTCTGGAACGAACTGTCACCAGCAGTATTTCCGGACCTATACGACCTGCAAACCTTCAAGAAGAGAGCGTATTCCCTCTTAAAAGGCCGGCAACGCACCTGCAGCTCTTCTGATGTTGCGAGTGTCCATGGGCGACGGTAGTTGCTTACCATCAGGTGACCTGTTTGCTCGTTTGCCCCCTTATTTAATAAAAAAAAAATAATAACTATGTAGCTGACTATCTGTTCGCCTTTTTTTAAAAATCGTTGGCGTTATAACGTGCGTTCTGTTTAATTCGTTTTGACTGTGTGTTTATATAAATCATGTTTTCACAAAGTTTTTGCTCCACGAAGCCCCCAAAGAATACAATAGATTTGACTGTTGAACAAAATCAGGGTTTATCTAAACTTCTGTACTAATATTATAAAGAGGAAAAGTTTGTTTGTTTGCATTGAATAATCTCTGAAACTACTGGACCAATTTTAATGAAATTTGACACAGATATAGAGTAGACCACGGGGAAGGACATATCTACTTTTTATCCCGGAAAAATGTGCGCGCAAAAATTAACTTTTGCGCGCACAAAGTCTCGGGCAAACTTCCAGTAATTAATAAAGCCGCCAAAATGCTAAAATGTTGTCATGATAACACCTACTTGTTTTGAATAAAAGAAAACAAGTACAGAGTGAATGGGAAGACCCATGTTGCTTGTCTTAAATTGAGTGAAATGAGAAATAATTTTAAACAATTTTAAACCCACTCTATATTATACTTTAAACGAGATAATCTTGTATATATAAAATCAATATTTCGGAAACGGCTGCAAGTATTTAAATAAAAATGAGTACGCAGGTAGTTTTAGGGGGAGAAAAATCGATCTAGCTAGGTTTGATGCCTGCGAAACCGCGCATTTTGAAGTTATATATGTTTTTTCTTTCGTCGTGCAACAATATATCAATAATTTCGACTCTCATAATGTCAGTCCGATTGGCAGTTTGGTAACATTTTGCGTTGTTCAGGAATTCGGTATGTAGTGGGTTCGAACCCCGGTAAAATATTTTTGATATTCATTTTTTTTTCTATCCACTTGAGCTTGGTTACTCAAGTACTAAGTAAATATGTCGTGTGCATTTCTCTAATCGTACGTGTATTAACGCCATAATAGAACTAACAAGATCAATTTTTATTCAGTACCATCTGTCCCGACACATGTTGTTCTGCCTTAACTATGAACTGGAATAAATAAATAACTACAATCTACATCTACCACTCCAATGTTTCTCACCGTTTAAACCTTCCCTGAACTTCCACAGTTATTTCAATATCAAAATCAGCCAAATCGGTCCAGCCGTTCTCGAGTTTTAACGAGACATTGGAATTGCAATCCATTTTTATATTTTATATTTAAGAGAAGATGTCGTGTGCATTTCTCTAAACTTTGACTATGTCCAGAAAGCGCGTAATCATACGCACGAAATGCCGACGCGCGCGTCTAGATACTAGGTCCCAATACATTGCGTTCAAAAGCTACGCGCGTATCGTACTAGATTGCATGACATCTTGTCTAGAAGCTATACGCAAAACGCACGTAGATTTACGCGCGTAATTCGCTTTTCCGGACAAGGTCTTACGTGTATCTACGCGATAATAGCACTAACAAGATCAATTTTTGTTCAGTATTCGAGCAACGACATGGCATTATGGGCTGAATTAGAACTATAATAAATCCGTTGCAATTTAGTGTTCGTACTGACTGCTGAATCGAATAAAATTTACCTGCTAGGGATGGACTCATTGATCTGGAATCGAAATCGATATTTTTATATCCTCTCTGTTCACATGCAATTTAATCCAAACGTAAGCAAAAATCAAATCAGGCAATTCTTCTAGAGATCACTGTGTATACGTTTCTACAGTAAAATGGTAAAACTTGTAAATAGATAACAATAATGTGTATGGACGCTTCACACGACGTCCATCTGGCCCCGTGCTAAGGATCAAAAGAACTTAATGTGTTACGGGGACCAGACAGCGGGAAGTTAAGGATTTTTACTAGATATAATATACCTACATGACCCAGGAACACAGAAAAACTTTTAGTTCCTTCGGCGGGATTCAAACACGTGGTCGCCGGCTTGAGCACCAACGCTTTAAAAAAACAAGTAGTTATAAGACATTCGTGTGCCAAAGGTTAAAGATTTCATTGAGGACAGCACATCCTGGGAATAAGGTGAGCCTATGAGGCAATTTCCATGATGAAATTAACTTAGGTAACTTTACAAAAACGCAAACTATTTTACACCGGTTGTCTGTGAGTCCGCGTAGGAAATGACTCAACTTTGTAAATTTAACATACTTATACAATAATATGATATACATTAACCAAACCGTAAATCTGCGATCAGCGAATTGAAACTACGATATATGGATAAACTAATTAACATTTTGTTTGATTATGACGTACTAATTACTGTTCAACACATCGGGTCGAAATTAATTAAGTAGCACAAATAATTATTTGGAAATGGTTTTATCTACGCAAACACAAAGTTTTGGTATAATTAATGTTGTAATTATTAATTTGGTATTTCTAACATTTAGCTTAGATGCCGCAATTCGCGAGTATTGAAAGTGTTCGACACTTTCTCAAATCCTCGATGCGTTTAACAAACGCATTCTAATATTTAAGAGCCTTATTACAAATCTGCACTCTGCGAGATTAGGTATTTGAAGCGTTCCCGACATTTTGCATTTTGTAGTAATTTTGCAGTTGTATTTGTCGTTTTTATTGAAATAGGTTAATATGTTCATGATTTAAAAGTATAAAATCTTTATTGCTCATGAAGTAACAATTGCTCTGGTATAAATTTTGCTTAGTAATATTAACGTAGATAGGAGTAATTCACAGTTAACTTGAAGCGATTTTCGAAGTTTTTTTTTTGCTTAGAATAAGATTTTTTTCTATATTAAATCAAAGATATTTCAAAATTCTAAGGCCGCTAAAAACTATACGACTATATAGGAGATAACATTCTCATTTTATTATTTCATTTGCTTAGAACAGTAGTTCAATCCAGGAGCTCAAAAAAGTGCCTTCGTGCATCTTATTAAAATCTTTCTCTGCAAATGGTCTGCAATCATTTCCCTGCAAATCTGGGTTTAATTAAAAAGTTAAGCAAAATTTACAAAAAGCGAGGCCGCTACGAACTAGGCCAATAGCTATTCTGCACTATTCAATATGTCAAAATTGTTATTGTATGTTTGTTTCTGAGATCGAGAACAGCATAATTGGCCATTTTACGCAACAATCACAGTTGAGATGCAATATACCTCTTAACACACATTCATGTTTATCAGTAGCGACGTGTGCATATAACACGAACGATTCAAACCGGCTTCACGTTTAAGTAAGAGTACCTTGGTAATCGAGCTTTGCTCAGAGTTCTGATAAATTTAAAAAATAACAAGATTCACAAAAAACATTATCTGACAGGAACCCACCACATCCCGAATTTTCGAACAAATCAAAAATTATACATAAGCATACCAAACTACCTATCGGACTGACATAATTGATAAATGATTGCACAACAAAATAAAATACATATATAGCTTAAAAAGGCGCAGTTTCGCAGGGATAAGTCCTAGCTAGATCGATTTTTCTCTCCCAAAACTCCCTGCAAGTATATAACTTGCAGCCGTATAAATATAATCTTTCTTGTCTATTACGACCTTTCTTTCCATACATAATATTAAGATATACGACCACAGCATATTTAAAAGAAAGTGTTTAATTTTTAGTACATAAAATATTTCATCGATATCGATAAAATAGTTTAGACATCACCAAAGTCACAAAAAGACGGTGATTTGTATCAGAAAATGTTTTTCCAGAGTCTTCGTGAACGAGCTATTACTGCCACGCTTCCTGCGGCTATTGGGACTAAAGTGGGCCTAAATTGGGGCAAAATGAGACAGGAAAGGGGCAAAAATGAGGCTAGAATGGAGCAAAAATTAATCTTGAATGGGATTACTACGCTTTAAATGCTTAAATGGTCAAATCTAATACAAAAGCTTGCTAATGTGACAAATCCTTCTACTGTTATGAATGTGAAAGTTGGATTGTGAGGATGGATGGATGGATCGATGTTTGTTACTCTATCACGCAAAAACTATGGAACATATTTTTATAAAATTTTGTATGGCAGTAGTTTAGGCTCTGAGTTAAAACATAGGCTATATTTTATCTCGAAAAATAAGTGTATAATTACTAACTTCGCTCGCGTAAATACAGGATTACACGGAAACACTATGCTATTTTAGGATTTTATATCCCATGTGTTAATCCAAAGCCTTACCTAAATTATATACATATATGTAATATAAGTCATTAGTATTCAGTATGTATTACTAGCTGATTCCCGCGGCTCCGCCCGCGTAAATAAAGTATCGAGTATCCCGCGGGAATACTGTACTTTTCCGGGAGAAAAATAATCCTGTGCTTTAATCCAGAGCCTAAACTACTACCATACCAAGAGAAGGTTTAAACGGTGAGAAATATTGAAAAAAATACGGAGAGAAAATACTGTACATGTAGGTGTAGGTGTACATGTAGGTGTACATGTAGGTGTAGGTGTACGTGTAGGTGTACATGTAGGTGTAGGTGTACATGTAGGTGTAGGTGTACATTAGGTGTAGGTGTACATGTAGGTGTAGGTGTACATGTAGGTGTACATGAAGGTGTAGGTGTACATGTAGGTGTAGGTGTACATGTAGGTGTACATGTAGGTGTAAGTGTACATGTAGGTGTAGGTGTACGTGTAGGTGTACATGTAGGTGTAGGTGTACATGTAGGTGTAGGTGTACATTAGGTGTAGGTGTACATTAGGTGTAGGTGTACATGTAGGTGTAGGTGTACATGTAGGTGTACATGAAGGTGTAGGTGTACATGTAGGTGTAGGTGTACATGTAGGTGTACATGTAGGTGTACGTGTAGATGTAGGTGTAGGTGTACATGTAGGCGTAGGTGTACATATAGGTGTAGGTTGTAGGTGTAGATATTGTTGTAGGTTGTAGGTGTATGTATAGTTATTTATTTATTCCAGTTCATAGTTGAGACAGAACAACGTGTGTCGGGACAACTAGTATTTTATAGAACTCACGTTCAAATTTGCTGGTACCGACTTCAAAATTGGAAAAATTGAGTAGAGAAATAGTTAAAATTTTAGCCGAATTCAAAAGGGGAATTATTTAGAAAATAAGTTTTATTTCATACTTTTTTGTGCATTTTTCTTTTGGAAGTCGGTTTTAATTTCTTGTTTAAGAATAGTTAAATTTTAGTTAAAATATTATCTATATTATTATGAACACATCGATATCGGTGCACAAAACTGATGAGTAGTGAGTGCCTATGTCATCATAATAATATTATGTTGGTGTTTCTTGTGAAGATGGTGGTGATGATGATGCTGATTACTGTAAGTGGTATAGTATACATATGCTTGCAGTTCTTTAAACAGCGCCGAAATCCCCAAACATGTATCTATAAGGAGTCAGGAGTACTGTTCAATACTTTTGGATCCAGGGTATACCTTGGTACAAAAGCTTACTTTTTGGTAGCATATGCTTGTAATACTTCAGAAAAACTATAACTGTCCATATAAATTTCGAGAAATTCCCACGATTCCCCCCCTTTTTCCTCGATATCGGTGGATCCCACCATCAGGTCACCACTTTGGTGAAAACGGGACCAACTTGGGATTACACCCTTTACATCAAACAAATAATTTTGAAAATCGGTCCACAGACGGCGGAATTATCGTTGAACATACAAAAAAAAATATATACACAGCTGAATGCATAACCGAAGTCGGTTAAAAAAAACTATAAGTATATATTTGCCTCTGAAACGTAAATTTATTAAATTAGGTTTCTTAATTTTCTTACAACATTGTTTCTAGTCAACGTATTCAGATAAAACCGATGCAAAAATTAAAAATTGTAAAAAAGAATTTTAATCCCTTTACTAGTAAAATTAGTAATGCGGGTGCAGTTACACTTGCAGACCATAAAATAAAAATAGAAATATATTTTAATAATCCTATAAATATTATAAATGTAAAAGTTTGTGAGGATGGATGGGAGGATGTATACAGTATCAATGGATAGATGTTTGTTACTGTTTCACGCATATACTGAACGGATTTTGATAAAATTTGGTATGGTAGTAGTTTAGGCTCTGGATTAACATAAGATACATTTTATCCCGGAAAAGTACAGTATTCCCGCGGGATACTCGATACTTTATTTACGCGGGTGGAGCCGCGAGAAACAGCTAGTAATACATACTCAATACTTATGACTTATATTACTATATATACAATTTAACATCTTAACAATAATTGCAAGTAGCTTGGGAGTTCTTGACATGTTACTTTACAAAAACCAATATCCTCCAGATAATTATTTCGATCATTAGAATGATTAACACGATCATTTAAACTATTTATCTTATGATAAATATTATCACGATCATTATCACCATCATGATAATGATCAACATCATCACATAACAATATTTATGTCATCATTTATATTATTACCACGATCATCAAGGGCTGTTAATATTTCGATTGTGATAATAATATTCATTACTGTAATTATTTATAGGTGTTAAATCTTTGGGACGCAATTCATATCCAGCAAAGTTTCCTATAAATGTTTGATCACCAGTCGCACTGGGTCCGAGTATGCTATCAAAAACTAAGAATCCTTCGTAGCCGTTGTTCAGTTTTATCTTTCCAACTAGTACATCATTTCCTTCATCTTCTGCTTGAACTTCATTTGCTGCATAAATTTCAGGTTACTTAAGGAGAAGGATAAAATGGTGGACTTGATTGTTTGATGGTACCTTATTATTATCACCTTCAAGTTCACCTATATTTAAATCTACATCGTATTTCAAATTTACCTTCTCTGTCGTTGGATCAACGAGAAAACTATTTATATTCCCCACAGGTTCGTTTCTAGCCGGTACGTCACCGTTGTCGATATCTACGCCATGTATAAAATCATCTGAATCATAAGGCATATCCTTCGTTGGATCACTAGCAAAACTATTTTTATGTTTCACACTGTCTTTATTTTTTACTAATATTTCATCATCTCCCCAGCCAAAAACAATATCGTGACTCAAGAAAAAAATTACATTCAGAATTATCAAAACCTGATTGATCACCTGATTTTATACACGTTATAATCTGTGAAAACATATGTTAATTTAATTTCACGGCTACATTAGTAAAGCCACAGTTCAAAATTAATTTTAAATCACTTACCTTGTATGTCATTGTGTATTTTAATTACGTTTCATTTTTTAATTACATTTCATTACATTCTTAGAGTATTATATTGTATCGTTATATATTTATGTTTTTATTTTAACAAGGATAGATGTAAGTAATGTATTTGTGATTGCAGCTGCACATAATAAGATTAGTATTCATTTTAACCCGACTACGGTGAAGCCAAAATGAAGGGTCATCATATTAAAATTCTATGTATGTACTATGTTTATTCCACCGTAGCGCCTAAATTACTGATCCGATTTCAATGAATTACTAATGAAGTGCCAATAGATTCGTACTAATATCCCGAAGAACATAGGCTATATAAATTTGCTTAGTCGGGTTATAGTTTTTATAAAAATTGTAGTTATTGATATAGTTAAGTTATAACTCCCCTGGGCGACTGTAATCGCTTACAATCAGGATATACCTTAGCTCGTTTGTCCCCTTCCGTAGCAAAGAGTATCCAGTGCATGTGTGTGACGAGGGCCCCAATTCTCGTTACTCTAATATCGGTTCGGTTAACACGCTGTCTCATTCGCATATGCGTCAAATCATGCGCGCGCGAGCGGGACATACTGACATACGAACCGAGAAGGCCCCGAAGCATGACTATCCCACGAGAATGCAATATTTTGACCAAGTGCCAACCTTTATTCAGCAGTACGTATCCACTGTCACCGTATAATTTCTATGCTCGTGTTAATTATTACGATAAGGTGACTATTTACCCATTTCAGAGTTCCGTATACTGGATGATGTCTTAAGAGTACTATGACACATTAATTTGTTACAATGAGGGTTTTTAAAATCGTGACATCTGACAGCTTTTTCACACGACAAGGACCGTCGTGCTACCGAGCGCCGCCTGGTGACAGAAAAAGGATCGACAGTTCTTATTGACCGTTTTTGATACCACTTACGCCACCAGACGACGCTTTTGTGTGTTGGGTCTGCCCCCTAGCGGCAGAAAAAATATCAAAAACGCTCATTGAATCTTTTTGCGTCGCCCGCATTCCACCGACCTAATTTCATGTTGTTTTTTAAATTTTTCAATTTTCAAATATCAGAACATTGACACAAATGCTTACGTTAAATGTACGTTAATCTTTTTTAGTAATTTCTAAACTAATATTGTAAAAAGGTAAAGTTTGTTTGTTTGCATTGAATAGACTCCGAAACTTCTGGACCGATTTTGATGAAATTTGGTACAGATATAGATTAGTCCACGTGGAAGGACATAGGCGATTTTTATCACGGTACGGTACGGTACGGTTCCCGCTGGATTTCCTTTTGCCATCTATCATAAATAAATACTAATTTTATACAATATATATTACGTATACTCTGTATACGTCTAATGCAATCCAAGCGTACACAAAAAGATGGAATTGGAGCAAATTCATGTGTCATTGTATTTGTTAATCACACGGTTAATATCATATAACTCCCCACTCCCCACCGATTTCGGTGACGGTGGCCGGGTTTCGTTGAAACCAGGCCAGATACGCAGGAGTCATTTTTTATAGTGCCCGAGTGTGTGCGCAATACACAAGTACATTCTTCCTTTCATCTCGTAACCCAGTGGGACGATATTTTTTGTTGTTCCAATGCGGGTTCGAAGCTCGCCGGGTTCCGAAGCAGTTCTAATTGTAATCCGTTTTTTTTCTTTTTTTAACATTCAGAAAACAAAACCCTGTTTTTTATTCTGAATATACATATTTTTTTAGTTTATTTTATTAGTCCCTGTCTTTATTTTTAAATAAGTTATGTACCGCTACGTAGCAGTGCTACGAAGTCGTAGCATCGCTACGGCGGGTGCGAATACGACGTAGCACTGAAAGAAGTGGCGGCCGAAGCGTTAAATCTCGATTGAATAAAGTGAGAGGGATCGAGGCAAATGCAGTTTACATACAATGTGCATAGCACTCGACTTGAGTGCTTCGCCGGTTTTTAACGACAAAGAAATCACGTTTGCTGTATGGGTGCCCCCCTTACATTTTTATTTTATTCTGTTTTTAGTATTTGTTGTTACAGCGGCCACATAAATACACCATATGGAAAATTTAAACTGTCTATAATATTAGTAGGTATCACGGTTAAGAAGATACAGCCTGGTGACAGACGGACAACGAAGTATCAGTAATGGAGTCCCGTTTTTACCCCATGGGTACGGGACCCTCATAAATAGAATTTTAAACTTAAACTATATTTAAAGCCGTATAGATACTCACGCGTTCACATTTGACGACCTGCGGCTCAGTAGTTCAGCGCGGTGGTGCTCAAGCAGAAAGACGCCGCTTCGAATCCCGCCGAAGGACCAAAAAGTTTTTCTGTGTTCCTGGTCCACGACGGTGTATTAAATATGTGTATAATACAATAAAAGTATTAAATATACTTCCCGTGTCCGGCCCCTGGAACACAAGCTCTTCGGGAACTCTCGGGGCCAGATTGACGTGGGTGTCAAACGTCCATAGATATTATTAATGTCTTGTTTCGTCTAACAAACAGAAATTCTAAGATTCGCGCAGTGAGTTTTATACCAAAAACAAAAGAGACCGCTTTCTCAACTTTGCCAGGAGGGGAATTACAGCATTGGATTAAAGTTGATGTCAAAATGGCAGCCATAAATTTCCGGTTCCGTCCCGTTTGCCGCCAAATGAATGGCTTAATATCTATTTGTTGATTAGAATAAAAACTATATTCAGATCCAAATCAACCTAATCTACTAGCTTTTACCCGCGGGAGCACTGTACTTTTTCGGGATAAAAAGTAGCCTATGTGTGAATCCAAAACTTAAGCTACTGCTATACCAAAATTCATCAAAATCCGTTCATTCGTTTTGACGTGAAAGAGTAACAAACATCCATCCATCCTAACAAACTTTCACATTTTTAATAGTAGTAGGATTCGCGTTAAGAAGACAGTGAATCGCGCGTGCTTGGTCAATTTTAACATCAATTATGACACATGTGCGCGATATTCACTGCCTTCTTTTCGCATCCTACTATTATTATAAATGTAAATGCTTGAGAGGATGGATATATGTTACTCTTTCACGAAAAAACTACTGAACGGATTGAAATTTGCTATGGCAGTAGTTTAAGTTCCGGATTAAAACATGGACTACTTTTCATCCCGGAAATGTAGTATTCCCGTGGGACACTATTTGCGCCGTACGCGGGCGGAGCCGCGGGCAAGAGCTAGTGACATACATTAATATGAATATCGATTATTATGACCTCCAGGAGGAGACTCTTGCAAAAATTACATGTTATATATACAGAGTGTCCCAAAAAGAATGGATAATCCTGGAGCGTCTAAAAGTACGGCTAAAAGGCGCTCAAATAAAAATACATAAAAAAATATTCGAAACGGTGCCAAAAATATGAAGTTTAAAAAAAAAATCGTTTTTATTGACCTTACTGAATTTTCATGTACACTTACACTGCTGCAAATTAATGAAGTTTGTTGCATTTTTGGTGTTATCTTATGTTACATATATCAACAGTAAGATGTAACTGTCAATGTCATTATTGACATTGACAGATGTCATGAAGTAAAGCCTATCGAGTTAGTTTATTTTAGTTGGCCAAAAGGCTATACATAGTGTAGACGTATATATTGTGTTAAGCATATCTCATTACATATTGTAATACGTATTTGTGGTATGCACCAATAAAGGAGAGTATAAGAATTGCTGCTGTATTATTATCATCACCCCACGAGCGCAAGAAGGACTTACAATAAAGAGGTCATAGTCCGATACATGGCGTCAGAAGAAAAAATTGAAAAGAAAACGAAAATTATGAACGCAAAAGAGGGTACATCGAAAACTCCGGAAGCTTCGAGACAATCTGAGTGTGGGAACTTAACGATGGCAGGCAACGGAGTACAGAAGCTTGAGATCTCTACAGAAATTATCAACAATAATGCTGAAAATTTCAAGAAATGGACGCAGTCATTCGAGATATTTCTACTGGCGTCGGGCATGGAGAAAACGGAAGACAAAAGAAATATTGCAATCATGCTGCATTCCATGGGAGAAAAGGGTTTAAACATATACGATTCCTTCAATTTGGACCTAAGCACTGCTACTTTCCAAGAAGTAAAGGCAAAATTCGTCGAGTATTTTGAACCCAAAAAGAATGTGACGGTGGCACGGCACAAATTCTTTACGTTGAAACAGCGTGTGAACGAATCCTTGGAAAATTTTCAAATGGAATTAGAAAACGCAAGTCATGCCTGTGAGTTTGGTTCGCTACGTGATTCCCTTGTAAAGGACATTCTCATTGCTAACATGGCCACAAACTTCTCGCAATTTCGTCAAAAGCTCTTACAAGAGCAAGATCTATCCCTAGAAAGAACCAAAATCCTCTGTAGAACACTGACGATGGCGCAGAAAAGTGAAGAATCAATCAATGCAGCAGATGGAAGAGAAGCCACAATATACAAGCTACACAAAAGTCGTCGGGCCAGTTCCCCCTCATACCAGAAAAGAAAAAATGCAAGATCTCCATCATGCCAAGGTCACCCAAGGTCAGCTTCACCTGGATCAAGAACAACGTCGTGTGTAAATTGCAACACATCGCATGGTCGCCGCAACTGTCCAGCTTGGAAACACAGATGCAGGTCATGTTTTAAATATGGACATTTTACTCATTTATGTTTCAAGAAAAATAGTGTCAGGACTGTTGTTACTGGGGTAGGTAGCATAAATCTCGATAATGAATCAAGCCCCAAAAGTGCTGAGGCTGAGGCTGAGAGATTTACAATAGGGCATTGTTCAACATTAAAAACATAAAGTCACAGAATGCTAGTACAAATTTGATAAGCACAACAGACAAGACGTCCTGGCATTATTCTCTTAAGATAAACACCAAAAATGTAGATTGCCTGATCGATACTGGCGCAGTCATAAATGTGATGTCTTATCAAGTATTTAAAGAATTGAATCTTAAATTTGACGAGCAGAGTAAAGAAATGTGTAAAAAATATAATATATTTGCCTACAGTGGGCAAATTACGCTAATACAAATTTCGCTTTACGTAATGTATTACTAATGTGACTCGAAAAGGACATCGACTTGTTTAGTACTACGCCTAAATATTTGACCTGAGTGACCTTTGGGATTATGTTGCCGTGCAGGCTTACAGGGCTCATTATTTTACGGGGGCAAGTGCACCTCATTGCACTTTTCCTATCAAATTGGATGGCGTGGCTTTTGTCGGGATTAACTTCTATTCTCCATTTGGAGACGTGTTTAGGGATGTCACTAGTATACAGGTTATATGTATAGGGAGGGCGAGAGGACCGAGCCCTGCGGTACTCCCGCCTCCATATATTTTGGCGACGACAGTGCGCATTCTACACGGAAATGAAATTTTCGATTTTTAAAAAAGTTACTGATTATTAAAACAAGATAATCGGGTATTCCCATTTGATAGAGTTTGTATAACAGTCCGTTATGCCAAATTTTATCAAAAGCTTTTGCAATGTCAAATAATACGGCGCATGTCGTCTTCCTGTCGTTTTTGCTAGTTATTATGTACTCCGTTAAGCGGTTTACTTGTGCGGGACAGCTGTGCATTTCGCAGAAGGCAAACTGCTCGTCTGGAAGAGGTTTTTTGTCGGTTATGACGTCATTGAGGCGCCTTTTAATAACTCTTTCGTAGACTTTACCAAGGGAGCTAATGAGAATTATTGGACGGTAGCTACCAGGCACCTTCCGGGGTTTCCCCGGTTTGTGGATACCTATGACAATAGCTACTTTCCAAATGTCTGGAAATGAACATCCTACTTAGAGGGCGTTAAAGATGTTCACTAGGAGTTGAATTAGCTCGGACGGTCACATTTTAAGTGTTTTGTTTGAAATAGCGTCGAGGCCTGGGGCCTTTTTGGCATTCATACACTTAATAATGTCATTGACCTCCTCCGAGGCCACCATCCTCACCCTATCTACATCAGGTGGCCTCGAGAGTCGGCTGTTGACCTCGCTATTTACTAAGCTAAGGAGCACGGGATCAATCGGGAGAGTACTTGGCCGGCACTGTTGTTCGAAATTATCAGCTAGGCACTCGGCCTTGTCTATATCTTCGAATACAGGAAGATAGTTAGGTTTGTCTAACGGAGGCATATCGCTCTTTTTTTTTGAGGGCCTTCGCGAGTGGCCAGTACGCCACGTGAGACGGCTCTAAATCACTGAGAAGTCGATCCTAACTCTCGGCTTTGTGCTGTTTAATCTTAAACTTAACTTCCCTCTCGTAGTGACGGAGGGCTTTCCTCCACTCTTCCGACGGGTAGCGATCATATGTGCGCTTAGACGCATCTAGAGTCTGATGGACTCAGGAAGGGGCCAACGGTCCTTGGGGGTCGTTTGCACCTCCTTAGATGAGTTCTCTATGGTCGCTACGGGGCGGCCTCTATGGCTGTCTCTTTACTAGATAGTAAAGAGACAGCCATATAGCAAGATAGTATAGATACTATCGGGGATTTTATCTAGGTGACTAGATTGGAGGACTTTGATGTTCTCCGCTAATAATTTATAGTCTACTATCTTCCTAGTACTAGAATTGTTGGGGTTAAGACTGCCAATTGTAATCGTAACCGGTCTGTGGTCCGAGTTAAGCTCGTCAAGAGTCTCAATATAGATATTGAGAGAAACATTTTTAACTAAAGCTATGTCTATTGTACTAGGATCGCGTATGACACCGTTGATGTTTTCATTGGTGTCATAGCGAGTGGGGTCAGTGGGAGCTAATAGTGCAAAATTTAAAGTATCGGTTAAACTACAAAGAATGATGTTTCTATTGTTATGTACGTTGCCCCACTCAGTGTATTTCCAATTTAGGTCGCCGGCAATGATGACGGCGTTGCCTAAGTTAAATAGCGATTAGAATGTAGGTAGGTCGCTAGAATGTAGTTATTTGTTGTACGCTAAGTACGCGCTTACTAATACAATTATTGGTCCGGGACATATTACTCTACTCCGTGACGTACCGGACATACTAATGTGGCAAACAGATGTCTCTAAATTTAACAATGGCGGTGGCTCTAGGGGAATACAATGTAATGATTTTTTATACTAGATAAGAGTACCTCCGAGTCGGGATCGAGTTCTATCGTTTCTGACTATTTTGTAGTTAGCTATTTTAGGGCTCCTCATACAAGGTTTTAAAAACGTCTCCTGCACTAGAAGAATATCGACATTTTGGCTGCTTTCAAAATCGCGAATTTCGCTTATGTTATTCCTAATGCCGTTCGTATTGAACGACACTACGCGTAACGAGTGCGGGTTTGTCCTTCCCGAAGGCTCCATTAATTACCGTTGGTGGAGAGCGCCTTGATCTGACGGATCAAGACCTGATGGTCTGACAAAGCTTGGATGCGGTCTGTGGCCGATCCTTTTAGCTTTGTCGCTAAAATAGAAAGCTCCATCGGGTCAATAGGCCCGATGTTGCTTAAGAACTGCTGGACGAAGGTCTGCAATGAAGCTGGGAGTCGGGAGGGGCGTGACCTTAGGCGCTTTAGACGCGGAGGGCATGGCCTTATTGGGGAGAGCGGGGAGAACCGCTAACTCCGAACTACGATTTTGCGTGGGCTTGAACCACGCAGATTGGGAGGGGCACCTTTCGTATGTGGTGCAATGCGCTTTTTTACTTTGGGTGCTTTTTTGCTCTGTAATTGGCGGGGTGTCCTTGGGATTTACAGAGAACACAGCTGGGGGGTTCGGCCTCCTCAGCTGGGCTCTTACGGGGACAGTCAGAGGTGCCGTGGTCACCGAGGCACTTTACACAACGCGGCCTAGCTTGGCAATTCCGTGCCGAGTGCCCGTAAAGTTGGCATCGGTGGCACTGGCCAGGGATGCCCCTTTTACGGGGGGCTCGACGCGGATGCCCGTATTGTGGCAGATGGCTCGGATATTGAAGATATCCTTGCCCTCTGGCGTAAGAGGGAGGGTTACGAGCACCATATTGCACTCGTGTTTTTTAATAGGATGGTACCTATGATGTACCTCAATGACGGAATAACCCTGGGACTGGATGTCCATGATACCTCTATGTGGAGAGGCACTTATCGACACCGGTAATGACGACGCGCTAAAGGCCTTTTTTTTTTCTTTTTTCGAACGGGTCTATGCTAAGGGTCGGGTTAAGACCGCTGTAGCTAAGTCGGACTATAACTAGCCTAGTGGCTAGTTTAATTTGGACTAAATGTCTTTTTTTTTTTTTTTTTTCGAACGGGTCTATGCTAAGGGTCGGGGGGTTAAGACCGCTGTAGCTAAGTCGGACTATAACTAGCCTGGTGGCTAGTTTATTAGGTTAGAGTCGATGGGAGGGTTTGACCCTCCCTAACATCACCCTAAATGTCTTTTTTTTTTTTTTTTTTTTTTCGAAAGGGTCTATGCTAAGGGTCGGGTTAAGACCGCTGTAGCTAAATCGGACTATAACTAGCCTGGTGGCTAGTTTATTTGGTTAAACATCACCCTAAATGTCTTCGTCTTCGAGGGCATAAGTAGGATTACTATGTAGCTACCGCTAGCGCGATGTAGCCGCCTAACAGTGACATCTGTTAGCGTGTAGGAGAAACCACAAAACTTGTACTTTAAACGAGCTTTTCTTGTTTAATCCTACTAATTATAAATGTAAAAGTTTGTGAGGATAGATGGATGAATGTTTGTTGGTCTTTCACGCAAAAACTACTGAACGGATTTCGATGAAATTTGGTATGGTAGTATTTTAGGTTCCGGATTAAAACATAGGCTACTTTTTATACAAATATGTAAAAAGTGTTCCTTTGGGATAGTGTATTTACGCGGGCGGAGCCGCGGGCAACAGCTAGTATAATATATGTCACCGTGTAATATAACTAGCGAGATTATAACATGTCGATGCCCCACGACGCCATATTTGTTAGCTTAACCATATGTTATCACACATTAAGGCGTTATAAATCTATGTTTGTTATCGAATGACGTTACTATTATAACATCAAAATCACATAGGTATATGCCGTAATCACGGTTCAACCAATCCGCTCACGTGTTGCGTTGCGTTCCGTTTTACAACTTAAGAGGCATATTACATTTCGACTGTGATTTTTGCGTAAAATGGCCAATTATGGCGTTCTTGATCTCAGAAACAAAGATACATTAACAATTTTTACATATTGAATAGTGCAGAATAGCTATTGGCCTAGTTCGTAGCGGCTTCGCTTTTTGTAAATTTTGCTTAACTTTTTAATTAAACCCAAAATTGCAGAGAAAGATTTTAATAAGATGCGCGAAGGCACTTTTTTGTGCTCCTGGATTGAACTACTGTTCTAAGCAAATGAAATAATAAAATGAGAATGTTATCTCCTATATAGTCGTATAGTTCGTAGCGGCCTTAGAATTTTGAAATATCTTTGATTTAATATACAAAAAAAAATACCGGTTGTCTGAAAAGTCGGTTTACTGACGATAGTTGAACGTGACAACAACAAAACAACAACAACAATAATAATGATGTAAAGGCATTGCGAGGTTACGCTGGTACTTGGTAACGGTACTTGGTAACGATAACGGGTAACAGGTATCGCATGAGTCATGTTTTTTCGTGCGTGCAGCCGGCTCTATCGATTTATAAGACGTTATCACGTCAAAAATATTATTCTAAGCCAAAAAAACCTCGAAAAGTTAACTGTGAATTACTCCTATCTATGTTAATATTATTAAGCAAAATTTATACCAGAAAAATTGTTACTTCATGAGGAATAAAGATTTTATAATTTTAAATCATGAATTCACTAACCTATTTTAATAAAAACGATAAACACAACTGCAAAATTACTACAAAATGCAAAATATCGGGAACGCTTCAAGTACCTAATATCGCAGAGTGCAGATTTGTAATAGGGCTCTTAACGTGTGTCAGTTCGTTGTAACGAATATTATAATGTATTATAATATAACGAAAAATAATCCGTAAAATTGTTTAACATTTTATAATCTCGCTATTTATATTACAATCTAACGGTACTTATTTACAATTATACGATTACATAATATATAATCGGAATCCCTCAACGGCTACAACCATAAAATTTAGTATACAGCTGTCTTATCCCTTAGAATCTGCCCATTATTAAACAAAATTTTGTTTTTTTTTCTTTCGTCGTGCAACAATGCAATAATTTCGACTCTATTATGTCAGTCCGATTGGCAGCTTGGTATGCGTGTGCATAACTTTTGCGTTATTCGGAAATTTGGAATGTGGTGTGGGTTCGAAATAATCGAATCCCGGTCAGATAAATATTTTTGTGATTCTTTTTATTTTTTTTAATTTACTAGAACTCCGAGCGAAGCACTGTTAACGAGATACTAATATTGAAAGGCTTTCTGGTCTCCACGCTCAATACACATCTAACTACAATTATGAATGTGAAAGTTTGTGACGATGGATGGTTGGATGGATGCTTGCGACTCTTTTACGAAAAAACTACTGAAAGGATTGTAATTTGGTATGGTAGTAGTTAAGACTGGATTAAAATATACGTAAGACTACTCTTTTTAAAAAAGTACAGTGTCTAAGACGCGTGTAGTTCGCGAATGAGTCGCTCAATTGGACTAGTTCAATTGCGTCATGTCGTTCATTCATTCATTCAGTTTCAATGGAGACATATCGAAGAGTATTTCCATTTCAAGAAAACCCATCTGTATTTGACACTGTGTTCCATTGTGTCGATTAATTTCGTAAATGGAACTCTTACAGTGCAACACTGTGTTGCACTGACTTTTTTTTCCAAATGGAAAACGCTCCTTTTTTTCCAAATGGTCGATGGTTGTGAACTGAATCACAACCATCGACCATGGACAAAACGACATACTTCATAATTAAACATTTTGTTAAATGAACGAGAAAAACCAACAAAAACTATTTTGAGGAAAGAATAAATGAGATATGACTTGAGCTGTTGCCCATTGAAAATAGTGCCCAGTGAACTAGTAACTGAACTAAAAGGCTGATATAGTTCGCCGTGATCAAAAGATATGTTACCTTTTTAGGCTGGGACTATATGCACCGGAATGCGGAAGGCCGTAGAAAATTCTGAGCATTAAAAACAGACCTCTGCGCCAGTACAATAGAGTTGAAAATCGAACACATGAGTGTCGATTTTCATCGGCGTTCCGGATCCCGGAGTATAATATCGTCCCAGTCTCAGTGACATATTTTGCGCACCTCTAGTACAGTGTTCCCATGTGATACTTTATTTACGCGGGCGGAACCGCGGACAAAAGTTACTAAAACATTAATAATTAACGAAGAAATCTGAATAAAAATGAAACAATGATCTTTGCAAAAAATATTTGTTAAATATAATACAGTACGTTTATGGTTCAGCATCATAATGAATAAGTAGGATTATAATGTAGCTACCGCTAGCGCGATGTAGCCGTCTAATAATGACATCTGTTGGCGTGTTGATGAAACTACAAATAATATTGAAAGGGTATTGTGGCCATCCATCCTGGGTATTGTGATCTACACACTCAAAACACATCTTACTACTTACTCCTCTTTCACACAAAAACTACTGAAAGGATTTAGATGAAATTTGGTATGGTAGTTAGGCTCTGGATTAAAACGTAGGCTACTTTTCATCCCGAAAAAGTACAGTGTCCTCGTGGGATACTTTATTTACGCGAGCGAAGCCGTGGCCCAAAGCTAGTAAGCTATAATTATATCATAAAAAGATCTCTTTTTATTCTTTATTTCTTTGTCAAAACCGAAAAAATATAACCGTTTTTAATTCCTTTTCTTTGAGCATATTTTACATAATTTGGACTGGAGAGTATGGCTTCGCTCATCGAGGGAGAGCCACGCTTCGGAACGAATAGGTCAGCCCGACCGGATAACATGGCCTCGTGGTAAACCGGCGTGATAAAACAGACTAGTTAAAAAATATATACACATTACACACACCCTGTATTATTACACCATTCTATGGTGTTGCTAATAAGGATCAAATACTGGAAAGTAATACAAGGTGGTTTAAAACCAACTACGGATATTTTGGCTATATGATCCACTGCTTATGTCAAAACGTTTTGTCGTTAAAAAAATAAAAAGTGTGTGTGTGTGTCAGCTCCGACGCACGACTGGAGTTTACTCCAAAAAGTGAAAAATACTCTGTAGTGTGTACATTGCGTAGTTTGATTACATATTTTATATTTAACTGTACTATATACTTTCCTTTTTTTTAATTTTGATTTGTATACTTTTTGAAGGTTGTCAATTTTTATTATATTTTCTGACATTGAACGGACAACTTAAAAGTGTGACACCTTCGGCTAACATCGTGTGACATCGTGTGACATCGTACCGTGTGACCGTCAGACTTCGGTAATTCGATTTGACTCCCGTAGATTTTCATACCCCGGACCTTATATATGAAAATTGTTTCTTAAGGAGTAAGCCCCAAAATTTCGAAAATGATATAGGTAGGTTCTGAATAAAATTACATCCCGCTCTCTATGGCGCTGTTAACGTCATTGACCTCAATCAGCTGCATTGATGTTTTTAGGGCAAAGTCTTTGCTTTCTAATCACTTGTTTCTGTGAGGTTAATGGCCTCAACGCCTTAGAAAACGTATAAATTATTATAATTTAAATGTAGTTTTTAGTAAGTATAATTTTTAAATTATTTTTCTGCATTTATAAACGTAGTCTTATACTTTAATCGAGACGATTATATATATTATTTAAACCGGGTGCTTTTCCAGTCAGTGTTCAAACTTTCAGGAGTGAATATAGGCCACTTTTACCTTGGGATCAACATTCCTACTTAAAAAACAAAAAAATTTTTGTAGGAAACAACTGATTTTTAATTCAAGTAGGAAAGTTGATCCCATAGTAAAAGGTCCTTATATTCAAGAGTATATTCACTCCTGAAAGTTTGTATTATTTATTTATATTATTATTTTAAATTATTTTATCGTTCCACAGAAACTCCGAGCGAAGCTCGGTCTCCCAGGTACTAATTACATAAGCAGTAAATCACATGCCCCATAAAACCATAGTCGATTTTTAACAAACTTATACATAATAATATATCACCGCAAACTTAAGGACAACGCGTTTACATAATAGAGTACATCGTTTGACTCTGACGACCTCAGTGATTAGCGCTTAAGCCGAAGGTCGCTGGTTCGAATCCCGCCGAAGGGACAAAAATTTTTCTATGTTCCTGGTCTTGGATGTGTTTTAAATGTTATAATATATATCTATACTAATATTATAAAGAGGAAAAGTTTGTTTGTTTGTTTGCATTGAATAGCCTCCAAAACTACTTAATTAAATAATTAAGTAGACTACGAGGAAGGAGATACGACTACTTTTTATCGCGGAAAAATGTAAGGTTTCCGCGAGATTAACTTTTGAGCGGAGTTTTGCCGGGGAGTTCAATGGGTGACGTTGTGGATTTTGTATTTTGACGTGAAACGTCTTTAAAATCGCGCCGAAACATACGGGTACCAGGTTTAAAAACTGGACCGTAACGAAAAGGTCTATATCATCGTACCTTAATAATTAAAAAACTATTAGTCTTAGAAACAAAAATGTGGTGTAAATATTTCACTTATATAGTCAGCTCGCTTTTATGACATTGAGTTCGTGTCGGGGTCAAGCGGGGCGGCGGGGGAGGGATACTGCGATAACTGTGCGAAACCGGCGCTCACGCTTGTTTCTATTCAGTGTAACTCGTGACTCCGACTTTATAGCGTGGTGATTCTTTCGTGTGTTTGTTGTTTCTATTACGTACCTGTTCTTTTTTATTAAAATACTTAAAACAGCGTCCATCTTGTTTTCATTTCAATCTTTTACTTTAAAAGCGATTCGCTAACATAGACGTTTCACGTTAAAACCAACGGCCGTGTGCCCCGACACAGCCCCACCCGCTTTTTTTCATAAATTTGTGTTATTTCGGTTCTTAATGTCTTATATTGGTATAATATTAACCATTAAATATTCGTTAACGTGCACGCGTGTGAGCAAGTGGTACAACTTCTAAAAACGTGCTATTTTGTGTTTCCCGCCAAAACTTCCTAGGAACTTTCAGTAAAGCGTCTACAACTTTACTGAATCGACTGACATGACTCATTGACTGTGCTGACTATTTGTTTGGACTTTGACTAGACTTTGGACTTGACGATATATGAATGGAGTGTTGAGGGTTGAACTGAGGGTTCTACGAGTATTTCCCGCCTTTTTTACTTGGCGCTGGCAAGTGGTTTTGGGATAGGCCGACGCCATGTATTAAAAAAAAAAAACTTTTGAGCGCATGAAGTCGCGAACAAGATGTATAATATAATAAAAATCTTAAATTTGTATATCTATATTACATGCCCGCAGCTTCGCCCTCGCATGACATCAGGTTTATAATCTTTCATCCCATATTTTACCCACCCAAGGACTGAATTTTAGAAAACGCTGAAATACGTAACTCATCATTTTTTCCGTACTCGATTCATACGAAATATCGTGCAAGGAATAAAAAGTTCCATACAAACTTTTATCCCCTATTTTACCCCCTTGGGATTTAATTTTGAAAAATCCTTCCTTAGTGGATGCTTATTATCTATGTGTTTGAATTATAATTTAATATTGTGCGTTCATTTCGCATTGGCTATTGAGTTCAGACACCCGCGAAATATAAAAATAACTCAATGATATGTCCCTAACACGTGTGCTGTAGGGTGACCACGCTGTAGGAATAATCAGCTGATTTGCCTGATAAGAATAATTGTAGGTCGTCTTCAACATAGCATTTTATAATAGCACAAGAAAAAAGCTGTTACTAACCAAGAGCTACCGTTGATAATGGTTTTTCCTACCACTATTACCAACACCTAGGTAGCATTAATTAAAATTTTTTATTTCTGTTTTAATCGATGGTATATTATCTGTTCTACATAGACGTATATATATAGACGAGGCATGTCACCACTTAAATGGTCCCACTTTTGGTGTTGTTTTGGGCCATTTTGACATATTTTGAGGTATGATGAAATCAAGATATTTTATTATTTATTTAAGATTGTATAAAAATGACGTACTTAACTTTCTCTTGTATGAAGATTTGTTCTGTCAAATGTATGTCATACCCCAGCCTTGGTTTTGAATTCTTTGCTGTTTTATCCTATTGTATTCTTATTCGAATAACGAATATGTAAGCTTTTTGGATTTTTTGGATATCATTGAAAATAACAAATACATGAACGTTTAAAGTTGTCAATTAGACAGAGAGATCCGATGTATAATGTGACGTCACATTACACGACTCGCATAGAAAGTCCAGTATGGAAAAAATGCAGGCATACTGTCCTGAATAATCCACCGATATTGTCACTTTCAAGTTAAACGATGTGTGTATGACGCATGCATTCAAAATGTCCATACAAAAACTATACTCCGCATAAAAAACCCCTTTAAAATGGTGTCCGCTATTGAAAACGTTTTGACTACACACAATTCGATTGTTACAGATATTTTATTGCATGAAAAACAATATCACCCTACTATTATGATAAATGTGAAAGTTTGTGGATGGATGGATGGATGGACGGATGTTTCTTTTCTCTTTCACAGAAACGCTTGGTATGGTAGTAATTTAAGCTCTGGACTAACACATGGGCTATTTTTGATCCCGAAACAGACGGGCTTCCCGTGGGACACTTAATTTGAGCAGGCGAATGTGAGTATAACTTCCATTATTTATATATAATGACCTCTAGGAGGTCATTTCAAAAATTTTTTGTTTTTATTTCTACTGATGCGGTTCATTCATATCGTAATAAATAAGAAGGATTATAATGTAGCTACCGCTAGCGCGATGTAGCCGCCCTACAGCGACATCTGTTAGCGTGTAGGAGAAACTACAAGTAATATTGAAAGTAGGATGGGCGGTTCTGGTCTACTCACTCAAATCACATCTTTCTACTGTTTACTATTATAAACTTAATACTATTATAAATGTGAAAGTTTGTGAGGATGGATGGATGTTTGTTACTCTTTCACGCAAAAACTACTGAATGGATTTTGATGAAATTTGTTAATTATAGTAGTAGTTTAAGCTCTGGATCAACACATAGGCTATTTATTATCCCGCAAAACTGCGGGCAAAAGCTAGACCATAACACTCGATTAAGTTAATCCTTCGTAGGAAGTTGAAATTCTCTTAGACTATCATAGGTAAGTTCAAAAACCAAATGTTGTACCGTCGGCAAAACTCGTTTCTCTGTGCTGTCAGCGAAACAGTATGGCATGTTCTTTGTACGGTCGGCAGAGGGCACAAACAATGTCCTAACTCGATGAAGGATCACGCCGCTCTTTGAAACTTTTACAAGTAGCGTCAGCAGAAAAATGCTAACACAGATTTCATTTTCCATGAAATACTCTCTGTTCAGGTCCAATAGAATATTTTTTTGCAAAAAAAAAAACGACATAAGTACCCAATAATGCTGCCAATACATAAATACATTAAATTTAAATAATATATTACTAATAATATAATACATTAAATTAAATTAAATAATACATTAAATACATTAATTTTGGCGAATCGAATATTTTTGTTTTTAAGCATAATATTATAAAGCTGTTCAAAATAAATCACGGATATTTTGGACATGTGATTTTTTGCTTATGACAAGCTATGTTAAGACGTCGAGGCTAAAAAAAATTAAAAATTTGGAAAAAAAAAATTAAAAAAAATACTTTACTCTATCATGAATCATCTCTCTTGTCAGACAATCGGGTGATCAGCCTGCATTGTTCTAACCAAACTTGGAAACAACATTTTTCGTTATTAATCCTACTACTATTACAAATGTGAAAGTTTGGGAGGATATCCATCCGCGAAAGAGTAACAAACTTTCATCCATCCATCCGGATGGATGAAAGTTTGTTACTCTTTCGCGCAAAAACTACTGAACGGATTTTGATGAAATTTGGTATGGTTAACGGTAATAGTTTAAGCTCTGGTATAACACACGCTACTTTTCATCCCAAAAAAGTACAGTATTCCCGTGGGAAAAAGCTACTGTATACAGTACCAATAGTTTTTGCTGTCAATTTTCACTCGACCGTTTTTTGCCGACGCTCCCGCTGCCGTGCCTCACAAATATTTGTTCGTTAGCCGCCACATGCTGCCCGTACACAGCCCACTATAGCCGGGCCCTCGCGCGAATCTCAATTTTCGCATGTCCGGTACACTCGGAAGTGAGTGACTCCACACACACAGTTCAAACCAATAAACGGCTTAAAATTAACATTCGCTAATCTCTTTACACTTTAAAGGACTAAATTTTGTACGAGTATGAAAAGAATAAGAATAATTTTATTTGCGCAGCTTTGCATCTGCATTAGTACAAAAACGTTCAGTACAGGCGCATACTTAGATCAGAATTTATACAGAATCGATAATTTTGTGTAACATTTGCGCCTGCACTAGGCTTAAGCCTGTCCTGCAGACCAAGATTCAGTTTGAATTTCACATCCTTCAAATACAAAATTATCAGTATACCTAAAACATTTAAAAAGCTAAAAGTAAGTAATTAATATATACAATGTGTGTCGTCTCGAGATATTAAACAGCAGATAATACGCTTAATTTTATTGACAAAACACTCCCCTTTTTTGGGGAGTCGCAAACCGCACCCCCCCTAAGATACAAGCAATAGAATATTTTATGTTTTAGTTACTACCTTACGTTGAATAAACCTAAATCAATAATTTTATTTATGACCTACACACATCAAAAGGGTTTCTTTTTATTCTCAGTACCTGAGTAACCGAGCTTTGCTCGGAGCTCTAGTAGATAAAAAAAAGAATCACAAAAATATTTTACCGGGGTTCGAACCCACCACATTCCGAATTTCCGAACAAAGCCAAAATTATACATAAGCCAACCAATCTGCCAATCGGACTGACATAATATTAGAGTCGGAATTTTTGATTATATTATTGCATAACGAAAGAAAAAACATATTATGTAGCTTAAAAATGCGTAGTTTCCCCATACTTGTATCCGTTTTCGAGATTACGATTATATATACACAAGATTGTCTCGTTTAAAGCATAAGAAGAAGAGAACGGTTGCAAATGTTTCCATGAAATTTACTATGCACGGATTTTTGGGGGAGAAAAATCGATCTAGCTACATCCTATTCATGGGAAACTGCGTAATTTGAAATTATTTATTATACAAGGTTCAGTAAAATCAACTACGGATATTTTGTGTATATGATCTACTGCTCATATAAAGACATTTAGGCAAAAAAATATTGTAGCAGTGGCGTAGCGTGGGTGTCCGCCGCCCGGGGCGGATGACAATTTTGCCGCCCCCTTATTTAGGTTTTTCAATTTAATGCGTACATTACATTACCTACATACATTAATTCTATAGAACTTTTCGGCAAGAACAGACGTCGTTATTTCGCATTATACAGTTTAGATTTTAAATAAAAAACTATCTAAGCACCAAGATTACAGCTTCAGAGCGTAACATAAATTACGTTACGGGTCAATCTGAAATGGTCAATAACCGACGAGCCATCAACATATTAACTTTCCTTGTAATGTTTGTAAGAATCACGAGCTTCCTTACACACGTCAAAAATACTGTAAATGTGCGCTACTTTCATGCAAAATACTGGGAATCCCCAAAATTCTGTTATTCGCTACAAAATATCGTCACAGAATGAGAAAGTGATGAAAAATTCCGTTTCCTTTTCAATCGGGTCCGGATTCGTAGAATTGTCAGTAGCTATACATAATTACCTGCCGTTATTTTCATCTTTTATGTATTACTTATTTCTAATATTATATAAAATACAGTAGGTACTGAAACAAAACAATCAATAATGTGCACCCAAATGACGCTAACAAAACAATTCCGTCCGACGCACGACACGTAGTTAGTAGTTTAAAAATTAAAATGTCACATCTTCTATGTTTTTGCCAGCGGCTTGTACGGATAAAAACCTCATTTAGATGAAGAACAAATGAAAAACTGACATAAATATTGGTTTTTCATTATTTCATGGAAGATAAAGTTTATATTTGCGCAAATTACTCCCGCCGCCCGTGTCGACTCGAGCGCTACGATGCGCTCGCGCGATTGATTGGGCGAACTAAAACATTCTGCCCCCAGTATATGGCACGTAGCGCGAAAACTGAAAACTAGCGTTGTTTTGTATTATAAAAGATATTATATTATGTTATTATTAGCTAACACAGGCTGTTACTGTTACCTCACCGCAAAACTCGTACACCGAAACCACTGGTATATAGGAAAGAACATTTTGCCGCCCCCTTAAAAGTGCCGCCCGAGGCGGATCGCCCGGTCGCTCGGTCGGATCGGTCCATCCGTTTCAGAGATTAGCCGGGTCAAACAGACGGACAGACGACAATTTTAAAAACTGTTATTTTTATTGCAAGTTCCGTATATACTTTCATATGCATTTAGTGAAAAGCTGTTAATTTTAAATTACAAACAGACACTTCAATTTTATTTATTTGTGTATATTTGTATATAGTAATACATTACTAACATAACTTAAATTTATATCCCGCCAAACTATAAAGTTTATTGGCGGGTACTGTCTATCCGTCTGTCTGTCTGTCCGTCTGTCTATCTGTCTGTCTGTTTGTTGCAGCTTATCTCTGAAACAACTGCACCGATTTTCATGGGACTTTCGCTGGCAGATAGCTGAGGATATAAGGTAACTCAGGCTACTTTTATCTTAGGGTTCCGTTTTTAGAAAAATACAATTCCGTTTTCGTTATTTCTTCGATACCGTAGCTTCGGACGCCAGCGGGCTGAGCATGGCGATCCGAAGAAATAATTCTAAAGAAGAAAAATTCTATCCAAAACAGTTCGTTGCAAAATAGTTCTTAATAAAGGTCGTCAGTAGAAGTCATTATTTCTAAATAGCCATATTTTTAAAATGGCTGCCGGGAAATCTTCTGTCAAAAATGATCAAATTTTCCAGTAAATGACTGAACGTAAAGAAACTATTTGTCTTGGACCGCCATGATGTGGAGTAGTTGACATTATTGTAAGACTATTTGACATTGAAATAAGAAAACGTTTCTACTTTAGCTGTCAAAAGAGGCCATTTTGTGAGCTCATGCTCCGGAAAAAACGAAATGTTGTTTCTCATAACGACGATGCATCGACCTTGCTGGCATACAATAAACTACTTTGCTCCAGATTGTATTAATGTTTCTTCAATCTGCCATTTTGTCTATTCTTCGGTGTTCCTAGGGTGCGCATGCTAGGCCTGCTGCTACGTACCTAATATGATATGTCGGGACATTTTTATACTCTCCATTGTCAATAAACAAGCATGCATTCCGTATTTCCCACATAATCCTCCCTTTGTAAGGTTGTGTTTGTGCGGCCTTTGTGTCCACATTCGTTTGCACGATCAGCATCACCTTGTACATATTTAGGGCTTGTACACAAAACCGCGATGCGAAATCGCAACGCAGAAACCTGCGTCGCCGATAGTTGTGATCCCAAGCCTCATATGCCTGATTTACCTGTATTTTCTTGCTAATATCCGAAGTAGGTACCCAACTCTTGTTACGATCCATATCGCTACTTAGTTTATGTAATATCTTTAATATAGTTAAAAGTCTTCGAAAATCGCACCGCAGCGTAAGAGATTGCTGCGTTACGATTTCGCATCGCGGTTTTCTGTACAAGCCCTTAGGCCGGGGCTCCGGTAGGCCGGAGAAAATTCAGAGCATTGAAATATAAATCTCTGGACTAATACGATACAACTAGGCTTGCCAGATGGCCGGGAAGTCCGGGACTGTCCCGGAATTTCGCGTCTTGTCCCGTGGCCAGTAATTAGACCTTGTTGTCCCGGATTCCGAAAATCTACTACTAGTTTTGTAACAAAATAAACCACCAACGAATGACACGGCTGTGTTGATTATTTATTTAGACAGAATTACAAGAGGAAGATATTGTTGATTTTTTTCAGTTTATTACGATTTAATTTATAATGTTAGTTTTCTTTCTTTCGAGTTTAAATTTATTGATAAGCTTCAATCAATCTAACATCAATTTTATTCATATCTAACGTGTTGATTTACCACCAGAGTTTTAGGTCTAAGCTGCATTCTAATAACTAGTGTTAATCACGTGATACCTATTTAATAAAAGTATCTATTGAAAAATAAATGGCATTTTCCTTTTCAAATACAAATATAAATCGTTCGAAAATAAAATAAAAAAAAAACAAGATACTTTTTACTATGGCCACGACCCGACACCGTTGGCCTAGAATTGTCCCCGATTTGGTAAGTTTCTATCTGGCAACCATCACGAAAAAGTACAGTGTTTCCGTGGGATACTGTCTTTAATGAGCCGCGGGCAAAAGATAGTTTGTCATATACCTAAAAGGGTGTTATTTTACCCTAAGGATGTATTTTTACCAACGTCAATCGACAATATTACGTTAATAATTACATTGTGCATTTTACAGAAAAATTACTTTCCACAAAAATCCATTTAATAGCTCCCAACGCCGATTTTTGAGGCGGTGGCAGTTTATGTTGAAAGCAGTACGGCTACGCAGGAGTTATTTTATAGTGCCCAAGTTTGTGTGCAAGAGCACTGTCCCTTCATTCTCTCGTAACCAATGGGACGAATTACCGACACGACTGGCGCGAGATCATAACCTTAATTATTCTCGTAATTAACTTACACTTTCATTTTACTTTTACGAACTGATTGACGGAGCTTGGACCAATCAAAATGCGTTTGACGTTGGTTTATTAGAATACCATTTTGCTGACCATTTTGCTGTTTTAACAAATTATCGGGACTGGATCGAAACTGCATTATTCCAGGATTTAATTAGCAGAATCGACCCTCTGATTTTTACCAAGGCAATTTGTATAATGTTAGCACAACTGTGAAAACTGCACCACAAGATGTCGCTAATGCTTTAGTAAATTCTAATTACTTATGTCTAGTAGGTAATTACTAATTCTAGTAAAAAGTAAGTAAAATATTAACCTAAAATCCACTCCCAGAGGAAATTTTACCGTGTCTCGCATATTGAGATGAAAATTATAAAATTATTTTCTATGAGTACGAAAATTGTGTTTTTTAGATTATTAAAATCCCCTAAACGTATAAAGGCCTGATGAGCTAAACGCGAAAACTTAAGGAAATTCAGCGCAAGCGTGAACAAATAAATCGTGGAGTTGTCTTAATTTCATTTTATTACAATCCATATAAAATTTAAACATTTATATTATAATAAGGAATCTGTACCTAGTACAGTCGCTGACAGATACGGCGTAGGTACCACTTTTCGACCTTATTACTCGACAATAACTTCAACCGGATCTGTTAGCGACTGTAGGTACATTTATTATTATACATAATATTAATTATAGTATTTATATCGGTTTAGAGTTAGTGAGTTTATCAAATGTAAATTACCTAATTAATTCAATTAGTATTTCCTAGTGGTACATTTATATTAGGTGAATTTACAAATTTATAATTTAAATAGGCAAAAAATCTATTTGTTGCCAAATAATTTAGCCATACGTGATACGACTCCACCCCACCCCTGTTATAGTTATTATTTGAGTACTACTCATATGTAGCACTATTAAACATTCCATACATTTTACTTTTATGACGCCAGTCCAAAATTAAAATTAACAAAAACATATAGAACGACTTCACCCCACTCATTGTTCTACTCATTATTCGAGTATTACGCGACGCTACGTTAGGATGATAATAATTTGTGTCCTTTGATATTTCCCAGAAATTGGAGCATCACGCCCTACGACCTTGTTCACACCGTCACGTAACATCCTACGACTATAGCCCCCTTACTAATAAAAATATTTACACAACGGATAAGCTATACAATGTTTTGTCCTTATCAGACAGCTATCAAGCGACTTTTCCAAAATATCAGACAAGGACAAAACATTGTATAACTAGTCCATTGTGTACATGTTTCTATTAGTAAGGGGGTAAACATGAAAGTTTATGAGGATGGATGGGTGTTTGTTTGTTGAACGGATTTTGATGAAATTTTGTATGGTTTAGTCGCATATAATGTGTAACATTTTATGGAAATATTTCAAAAAAACACAATGCTTATTACGATTTTCTAATATGATAAAAAATAAACTATAACTTTTCCACTAAGCAGTGACTGGAATCAACGTCAAAATTTAAAAAAGCTAAATACCTACTGAAATATTTTATTCGAATCTGACGGCCAACACACTTTCGTCCCATTTCACGAAATTACTGCCACAAATTGCAGGAAAGCGAGAGGAAAGATGTTACACCAAAAACCTAAGCCCCGTTCCCCACCTGGTGACCAAGTGTAGCTATAGTATTTTGAAGATTTATGTACCTATAATGTATACCATGTAATATGTTATGTACCGATGCATTTCTGGATTTCTATGTGAATTGTTTTCTTGTTTCGGCCTTTTTAGACCCCTTTTATTACGTAGTCGGGTTATAGTTTTTTACGTTACGTAACGCGGTGTTTGAACCCCTTCCTCCCTCGTAACGCATTGTAACATTTTACAAGAGCCCCCTCCCCCCACATTGCGTTACGTAATACTTGTACGCGCCGATAGTGAAATGAATGAATAAATATTATTTGCTCGTTTCGGTGTGAAAGCGGCCTATCTCAACAGATTAATTAGCGTGAGACATAACCTGCAATCCTATTGATTCAACCCCACGCGTGCCCCCCGCGAGATCATACGAACTAACTTGAGCTTATCAAAATATATGGATTTGGAGCTTACAACAATCATGATCATCAACACCCTTAAGCCTCGTATCCACTGGGCAACATTTGGCGCGCGACTAGTTGCACAACATATTGAAAGTTGGTGGCGGAACTTGGTTTAACAATATTGTCCGTCTACGCATCTATCTCATATCAACACTATCAGGATCACGCTGTGTGACGGGACTTCTACCCACACGTTTTTCATGAATTTTCCAGGGATCTATACACCGGGTTCAAGGCACCGATTACAAGGACTTATAGCTATTTTCCCACATCTGGAGTTCTGAGTGCCGCTGGATATTCCGGACTGTACAACTTGGTTTTGAAATCAGTCTGCACCGCCCCTCTTGGACGATCTATCGACGACGATCGGACGCAGCTGTGACAGAGAGACGCTACCAGAAGTTGCAGCCCCAGTTCGCCCTCACCACGTGCTCCTGGACTCAGCTAAGTTCCCACGTGGTTTAAAGCCCCTTTCGATACCCACAGACACCAAAGAGGCTAAACCAGATCCTTCGGCCTTCTACCCACGCCCCCATATTTTTCTTAATATATATTGTCACGGTAAATTTCTTTCATTTAATTTAACCCGTGACAATGTATTAGCGCAGAGTTCTATTTTCAGTGCTCTAAATTTTCCCGGGCCCCTCGGATTCCGGATATAGTTCCGGCCTTAGGTACATAATATCCAAAAGTAGAATGCATATTCAAAGTTTCTAAGCCTGCACGGTCCGGTCAAAACACTCTAAGCTTAATATAACTTGCAAGTCAAAGCTTAGAACTTAAAATAATATACAAAATACGTGTGCATTTAATATGTACATAATATTTGCATTTCCTCTCATATGCAAAGAGACTTTACAGAGTGAAGAAAATGACAGATGCGTCTTTTTAACCCCCGACGAAAAAAGAGGGTCTGTTATAAGTTTACGTGTCTGTCTGTACGTGGCATCGTAGCTCCCAAACGGATGAACCGCTTGGATCTGGTTTTTTTGGTTTGCAAGCTGACACGATCGAAAGAATTCTTAGCTATAATTCACCATCATCAGCTCGCTCACTGCTTGACAATTAATTAAAATTTTTGATTTCGTTTTACTTAGTTTTATGAAATAGTCAATCAATCAGACCTGCTGAAATCTATAGCATACAATTTAATAAATATTACATCTAGCGTATCCCGCGTATCCCCAATATCCCGCGTAAAAAATACCCACAACCTGCAAGCAAATGTTTGTTGCTCTTTCACGCAATAAATACTGAACTAATTTTGACGAAATTTTGTATGGTAGAAAGTTTCTACTCCGGATTAACATGCCCGCGTGTTTACCTTAACTAACTTTTTATCGCAGCAAAATGTAGTGTCCCGCGGGATTTCTTCTTGCACGTACGAAGTCGTTGGCAATATCTAGTATAAACATAATATAAAGCTAATATGTTTTACCTAACCAGCGTACGGATTGTGAATTTACCTCACGTATTTCCAAATGAACTATACATTAACGAAAAATCAACTTTATCACTTAAACAATAAGGTTTAATTCACCATATAATAATGTATTATATTACGGACTCTATGCCCTACGTAATAAGGCATATTGTTTACCAAACACACCTGACTTCACACTAGTTACGGCTTTTCGTTGAGCAAACACTCGTTTTATTTTTTCGCACCAAATGTTGCCTTTTTGTTTTGCTATGCAATGGATTTTTAATGTAACAAACAAATGGAATTTCAATGGATTATTTAATTTAAACAACGGAATGATTAAATACTAGCTTTTCCGCCTTTTTCGCCCGCGTAAATACACGATTGGGTATCCCACGGGAATATGTACTTTTATGTGAATATTGTATGTGAGATTACTTAGTACTTGTGTTGTGTTTATTGTTGGTGATAAATCGTTTGAATAAATTGACTTTTACGGTAAGCGGAAAGTTGGATACGTACCTACTATCAATTATAGTTTGTAGTTATATTAATAGACGATCATAATATTATATATTATCATTTAATAGGCGGTAGTACCGTGGAAGTATTTTAATATTAGGTCTTTACCTATGAAATTGCCGTTTTGTATGAAAAAATTTAAACGATTTTTTTTCATTTATTTTTTATTTGTATTAATCGAACTAATGTAGTGAATCGAATCGAAGTAATGAAGTAATGATGCAATCAATGCATCTTTGCCAACGCAGTGGCAGTTTATTGATGCCCTTCTTAAAGAAATCAGCTGGATGGGAGGCAACAAATTCTTCAAAGGCATTTTGTACTGCCTCTCGGGTATTGAATTTTGTTCCCGCCAAGAAGTTATCCAAATTCTGGAAAAAGTAGTAGTCTGTAGGCGCAAGGTCTGGTGAGTAGGGCGGATGACGGAGAGCGCGCGTTGACGCGTTGTCGTGCAGGAGCAGCGGAGACGAGCGATTGACCAATGCTGGTTGGAGATGTGCCAGCTTCTCCATCATTGTGTTCAGTTCTTCACTGTACACATCTGCAGTAATGCTCACCCCGTTTGGTAAGAAGCTGTGTTGAATCACACCGGCGCTAGACCACCAAACAGTGACCATCACTTTTCTAGGGGTCATTTTTCGTTTAGGGCATTGTTTAGGTGCTGAACCAGGATCCAACCAACTTGATGAGCGCTTGCGGTTATCAAACAGAATCCATTTTTCATCGCAGGTAACAATGCGGTTCAAAAGTCCTTAATTTGTGTGTCTGTTGAGCAGTGCAAGGCACGTCTCGACGAGTACTTCGCGCTGGCGATCATTGAGTTCGTGGAGCACCCATTTATCAAGCTTTTTTACCTTGACAATTTGACGCAAATGGACCAATATTGTTTTGACGCTAACATCGAAAGCTGCTGCTAATTCAGCCGTAGATTGTGTATCATCAGCTTCCACAATCGCCTTTAATTCGCCATTGTGTCGACCAAAGTCTTCTGACGACCGCGAGGTTCATTTTTCAGGTCGAAATTTCCAGAACGGAAGCGAGCAAACCAATAACAGGTGGTGTGTTGGTTTGTAGTGTTAGCTCCGTAAACGTCGTTGATTTTGCGTGCCGCTTGTGCCGCGTTGCTGCCACGACGGTACTAATATTCCATGATTACTCGAATTTTTAACGTATCCATAATGAAAGATTTAAATGCGATGAAAATGTAACACCAATCAATAAACAAATGCCTACTTTTGGAAAAAGAATTCCATGTTTTTAAAATAAAATTAATTTGAAATTAGAATTCTTAGCCAAACAAAAAATATTTTGATTTGAAATGGCCAGTACTGCAGAACGGCAATTTCATAGGTAAAGATCTATTATCATGATTATCTTACAATAGTTTATTAATACACAGAAAAACGTTTTATTATTAAGTACCTATTTAGTATTTTGAAATATATACCTAATTGTAGGTATAAGAATACCGTATATATAACTATAGGAATAGGAACCGTAGGTATAACTACAAGAACAGTTACCGAGTATTTACGATTTCTCTCGACCACGACACAACTCTACACGCTTGTCCTGACCTTGACCTTCATACATAATATGGTGCTAAATTTCCTTTCAAAAAAACTTGCACAGCTCACGCCTAGCGACTAGGGCTTCCCTCTGAAGTAAAACCGCCCTTCGCCACTGTTAGCTGTTGTCCGCGGCTACACCCGCGTAAATACAGTATCCCACGGGAACACTGTACTTTTTCGGGATAAAAAGTAGCCTATAATATAATACGGAGACTAAACTACTATCACACCAAATTTCATCGAAATCCGTTCTGTAGTTTTTAACGTGAAAGAGTAACAAACCTTCCATCCATAGATCCTCACAAACTTTCAGATTTATAAATAAATGGTAATTATGTATACTTAGTAGGAGATTACAGCCCATAGGGCGTATAACAAAGTTCCAAATACAAAATTCAGTAAGGCTACGTTCCCACGATCGTTTTTTTGGGACTAAATAGAACTGTGTGCTAATACAATAGAGCTGAAAATCGTGTAAAGTTGTCGAATCTTGACATTTCAATTTTCATCTCTATGGTATTTTAGCAGAGTTGTATACGGTGCAGTTTTTTCTGTCGCGACCACAAAAACAACTCTCGTGGTTACGCGTAGCGACTCATTTGACGCGATAATCGCTCTTTGTCGCAATTGTGCCGCTTTTGTTGCAAATTAGCAGCAGACTGTAGAGCATAGACTGAAGTTCGGAATTCTCAACAATGGAGCGCGCGCAGAATGCGAAACGTCTACTGTTTTAATCAGGATTACAAGTTCTGCCAAATTAAATTTGGTAACGCCGCCTTACATAAAATGCGGTTAGCCGAGTAAACGGTGTAGGGATGAGACGGAGAGCTATCGATGGGAGTTATCGATATCGATAATTGGAAGCAAATGTTATTCCAAAATCTGGTGTGTCAATTATGTGCTTATTTTCATCTTATACTCTAAAGGAGACAATTTTGTATATACACACTGGCGGACACAAACTGCATCATAGTGCAAGAACACATTCAATCAAATTTTATAACGAAATATGCGAACTTTTTACATTTATTGGTATTGGAAAATAAAGGCTGGTTTATAAATACAAAAACAAAATCAATTTTAAATATGGTACTGTCACAAAAGAAGGAAAATATACTATAGAAGAAATCTTGTTTTTTTAAATTTACTAAAGTTTAACTCGTTGTTACGTTAATATTGTGATAGATGGTTATTTTTTTTTGTTTTTTTGCATGTTGAATTATCGTTACTAATTGTTTAATTATTAGTCTGTTTTCATTTTAAACACGTTTTTCTGTCACGAATATGGACGTATCGTCCGAAAAAGCCGCACAAATTGTTGCTCTAGTGCAGCAATGGCTAGACCAACGAACAATTGCTGCAGATTTAAATGTAAACCAGTCTATTGTTTCCCGAGTTTACAGAAGGTTTCTGGAGACAGGTTCATTCAAAAGAAGACGTGGAACCGGCAGAGCTCGGGTGACGTCTCGCGACGACAGGTTTATTGTGACAACTTCTTTGCGAAATCGGTTTTTAACGACTATAAGCATTAAAATGAGCTCCACCAGGTATGTGATGTAGCAGTTAGTGCACGAACTATAAGAGGCTAAAAGACCGTGATATCACACCTTTCAGACCCGCAAATGGACCAAAATTGTTTGCAGTTCACAGGCAAGCTCGACTAAGATTTGCTCGTGAACACTTAAATTGGACTGACTGACTGAGGGCTTCCGTATTATTCACTGATGAGGGTAGGACCTGTTTGTACGGTGCTGATAGTCGCAGACTAGTCTACCGTAGAGAGCGAAATGCTCAAAATTGCATTGAAGAGAGGGTTCCATTTAGAGGCGGGTCTTGTATGTTTTGGGGCGGCTAATCATTGGATGCTCGAAATGAACTTGTGTTTTTTAACGCAGACACACATGGCCATGGTAACCGTGGTTTAACATCGCATCGCTGTACAACGGAGATATTGGATCCTCAAGTGGTACCTTATAGCAGATTTATAGGCGAAAACTTCATTCTGATGCAGTATAATACTCATCCGCACGCAGCGAGACAAGTTGAGCAATACTTTACTCAGGTTGGGATTCGTTCCATGGATTAGCCAGCAAAGCAAACGTAGCCCGGACCTCAATCTGATAGAACACGTGATCGGAACGGACGGAATCTGATAGTTCACTAATTATACTTCATTGAAAGTTATCTTGCACTATGATGCAGTTTATGTGTCCGCCAGTGTATAATCGGTTTCTCGAAAAATGCAAGTATTACCATGGAATTTAGTATGCAGGGAGTTACGGGGAGAAAAATCGATCTAGCTAGGTCTCATTCCTGGGAAACTGCGCCTTTTAAAGCTATTTGCAGCTATTTTTTCTTACGTCGTGCAAATATATATATCATTTCGACTCTACTTATATTATGTCAGTCCGATTGGCAGTATGGTATGCTTATGTGTATAATTTTTGCTTCGTTCAAAAATTCGAAATCGGTTCGAAGGTTCTAATCCCGATCCGATAAATATTTTTGTGATTCTTTTTATTTCTTTAAATTTATCAGAACTCCAAGCAGCGCTCGGTTGCCCAGGTACTTTAAATTAAGCGGGTTTAGAGGTAGGCAGAAAACATTACCAACCTTTGTAATGTTCTAATATTTTACAAAACTTCGTCGTAAGAAAAACTTAAAATGTTCTGAGTAGACCAGCGTCTACTCAGAACATTTTAAGCAAGTAACAAGAAAGTTCTGAATACAAAATGTTTAATAGAATCAGGCGTTGCTTTGGGGAAATCCAAAGCTCACACATTTGCTTCCAGGTTGTGACTTGTGGGTATTTTTTCGCGGGATATTGCTAGCGCGGGATATATCGGATATATTAATTAAATTGCATGAACAAAATGTTTTTTAACTTGATTGAATAATTTTCTAATCGAAGACAACTAATAATTTAAATCTATGGTTGTCTTTGAGGATATATACCTAAAGGTTGACAACAAAATAATTTTAAGTATCGCGTCAGACAAATCTATCATAAATATTGTCAAATAATATTGTCAATTATGTCAAAGCACGAAACGACTAGCGGTCAGCCCCGTGAACGAAAGTCCTGGCTTGAAAAAACTCACGCGCCGCCCGCCTCCGCAATACATAGCCGCGAGCTGTCATTCGTGTAAGTCTATTGAATGACAGTTCTTTACGTTAGTAATATATATTAATCATTTCTACTGTCTACTGGTATTTCAAAAGTACCTACTCAATTCCTCCGCAGAATCCAAAACTCAAATGAATAGGTTGATAAAGATTAACAGAGACTTATTTCGAACATTCCAAACTAAACTATCGATATCGATATGTAAATTGTCCCACCACTACCGCCTGCTAAAGACCGCTTAAATCTGGAAGCGTCGGTTTGGAATTTGACTTGTAAAGCCGCGTCCACAATGACCGGAACGTTCAAATTAAAATGCCGACAAAAAATATTGATTGTCCGCACTATAAGGGTCGACAACACTAGTGCGATTTGTTAGGCAAACTCTTTGGCTCTTGAAGATTTGTAACATGTGGCAACACTGGCTATATCCTACTAAAGGTGACAATCAATCAAATAATATACTTCCCAAATAGTACTAACACAATATGCGCTATATAAAAGAAAGGAAACGTAAACAAACAGACAATAAGATGCTATAATACGATCACTTTAAATGGCACTTATTTACTGTGCAAAAAAGAAATACAATGACAGATTATTTTGGTAGAATAGGCTTGTTTCCACTAAGAATAAATCGGATGGCTTAGAGTTTCTAATGATTAACCATGATAATTAGTGAACAAAAAACAACTTTTTTATTAAAATAATAAAAGATTATTAATATTTTTGGAAAATAAAAACGACATAATGAGGCGTTTTATCACGTGACATTAAACACCAATCAGAGAAGCGTGACGTCACACCTCGCGAAACACTTGTAAGTTGTAGCTGTGATTTTCGGAAATCAAAATTATCGAGAGTTGGCAGTACTCTTAAATATATGACAGCAAAAGATTTATCCAAGGGTAGCCCTCTTTTACAACCAAATTCATCGGTTTTGCTAAAGTTTTTAGAAATAAACACAGAAATAAATTGTGGAAGCAGTTGATAAAGTAAGAGCATCTTGCCTCCTTGCCATTTCTAACCACTTTCTTCGTATTTGTTTATTGTTAGGTACATATATGAATAATTTGTTTGTTGTTTTTATCGTTGTTCTTTTACGTTGAGGCACTACACAATATTTATAATACGAGGAATTCATTATTTAATAAAAAACACAATTGACTGTCATAAACAAACACGGCTGTTTCGCGAGGTGTGACGTCATTCAAGACGCCATGACGGTCTTGGCCTTTTTCGCGGTCGATTTCAAGTTAATTTCTAAAAACTCCAAAATACTAATGTAAAAGACCTATTTTTCTTAAAATAATATATTTTTGGGGTAAAATAGATGCTAAGCTATAGTTTTAAACAAATTTCCAAATTTTGTCAACTAGCCTATTTAATATTTTTATAGTTTCACTCTGTCCGTCCGCCTGTCTGCCTGTCCGCACTTCTAACATAACTAATTATGTATATAAATGGATGAAATTTTGAATAGTTATAGATTGTGTATAGATCTCGATTTTAGCATCATAAAATATATTTATTTCTTATTTTAGTGGTGGTACTCCATACATGTGAAGTGGGGATGAAAATTATTTTTCCATTCATGTCCCCACACGATATACCGACGAGTAGGTCTTTTTTAAATAAAGGCTAGGTTTCATATACGACATTTTACAAAGTCATCCATTTTCGAGTGATCGGCCTCCACTTTGTAGGTTTATAAGTGGTGTGTGTGAGATCTAATCGTATTCATTATAAAGGACTATTCTATGAACTATTTTCTGTTCAATTTCCTATTGCATGAGAGTCCTAGTCCGCTACGTAGTTAGTGTGTGTTAGGTATGATCATCATCAATATTATCACTGTCTAATATGAAATGTTTGTTTGTGTTTAACGCAAAAACTGCTGAACCGATTTGAATAAGAACTTGTCACACAGATCGTTTGTAGCTTGAGATTCGATTCAGCTAATTAAATCCTGTGATAGTCTTGTCATCTTGTCAAACCAACGTCAAACGCGTTTTGATCGGTCCAAACGCCTAAAATTAGTTATCAATATGAATACGATTAATTTATAAACGTAAAATGAAAGTGTTAGTTAATTACGAGAATTCGGGTTCTGGTTAAATTTAATTTAATTTAACATAAAGACTGATCTTTATCCCGAGAAAATATACGGTTCCCGCAGGACAAATATCAAGTGTTACGAAATCCAAAACATTCGCAGTTGCAATAATGCGATAGGAGAAGGGCAAAGGTCAACAAACCCTTGACCTATCTCCACCCATAAGCCGGGATAAACGTAATCCCTTATATCAGGCTGGCCCGTGACGACTTACAAGGGAATTGGGGTGAAGTCGTATGGCAAGATAGGCTATATTCTGTTCAAATCGAATTTCATAGACGTATAAATTATATAAGGTTTGGACGGATATTTTGGGCATGTGATCAACTGCTTATGTAAAGACATTTATGCAGATATACAATACCTATACTAAATAAAATTACATTGCGCTCCCTAAGGCGATGAGGTCATTAACCTCACAGAAACGGCTGAATTTAAAGCGAAAGCAAAGTCATTGCCTAAATAAAATCAATTCAATCAGCTGTGTGCAGTCAATGAACTTCGTAGGACCGTAAAGAACGTAATGTAATTTTTTGGGATTTTTTAAATTATTTTTCTGCCTAAATGTCATAACTTAAGCAGTAGATCATATGCCTAAACATCCGTAATTGATTTTGTCAAACCTTATAGACGAGGCATGTAGTGGCAAAAACTTTCCCCACTTAAATGACCCCACTTTTGGGGTTATTTGGGGCCATTTTGACATTTGAGGTATGAAGATTTGTTCTGTCAAATGTATGTCATGCTAAGTTTTGAAATAATATAATATAATATAAATTGAATATATTATATTATATTATAGCTATAGCCTAGCTTAGCCTAAAGCTAAATATATAAACTTATCAATCTCTTTGCGACAGAGGAAGAATTGTAGCATTATGAGGTATTATTAGCTGAGTGAGGGTATGTTACAGGTTTCATATTAAACTAACCTAACCGAGAGCATGTCAGGACATGTCTAAGTAGGGTTCCGTAACTATCAACCCGCAAGAGGTTTTCTTTGAATGACTGCAAAAGTTAATGTCCGATTTCGGTCAAAATATTTTTCCTAAAGAGTTTTTAGGATTACCTATCAGCGTGGAAACTTACAAGTTTCTATCTCCTATAGTTGGGACCAACTTAAAAACCATTTTGGACGCGATTACCCGAAAATGGTGGAAAAAAAAACATGTAGGTATGAAACCTCGCCTTTATTTTAAAATAGCTACTCAATAAAACCCCACACAATGGGGTAGAATGAAGAAATATTTTTCATCCCCACTTCACATGTATGGAGATTGGAAGAGAGATATCTCTATTTTTATTTTATGATGCCAACACCGATGTATACACACAATATACGACTGTACCATAATTATTACAGACGCTAGAAGGGCGGACAGTCAGACAGACAGATAGACGGTCACAGCGAAACTATAAGGGTTCCTTGAGTATTACGGAACCCTAAAAATGCACGGCTGATGATAATGGTGGTTAAATAATTACAAACCGCTGAGCAGTAACTGCTAATAGTATTAAAATCCACGTCGCATTTCCCTCTCTCAAAACATTTAATTCCATATGTATGATATTCTTTTAGTGATGCGCTTGAAGTTCATCGATATAGAATATGTCGATAAGTCGATTATATTACATAAGATAAGATTACCGTCTATAAATTACTAGCTTTTTATCAGCTCCGCCCGCGTAAGTATAGTATCGGGTAGCCCACGGGAATACTGTACTTTTTTGGGATAAATAGTAGCCTATGTTTTAATCCAGAGCCTAAAACTACTACCGTACCAAATTTCATCGAAAAACGTTCAGTAGTTTTTGCGACATCCATCCATCTATCCATCCTCACAAATTTTCACATTTATAATAGTAGTAGGATTTTAAGGCGGGGAAGTAAAAACTAAAAATCTATTTCAGGCGAGATTTCAGTCTCCGAAATAAAGATAAAATGTTTGTTATGTAAATAATGTGGGCATGTTTCACAATTGTCCTACAATCTTCTGATTAATTTCGTTGCGGGGTCCAAGACAGATTTAGCATGTCCCCCGGGCACCCCTGAGATCATATCAAAGGGTTTTTTGCGGTTGGTTACCACTGTCGATCCTGGCTACACAGGAGTTGCAGTGGTGGGTAAGTGTGGTGGGCCAATTGCCCGTAAAACAAATGTTTCACAATCGCCTAATAAGTGACGAATAGCTTATCCGGCAGTTTTGTCGCTGCTTACTTTATACCGAGCGACAGAGACAAAACTACTGGATATTCGTCACTTATTAGACGATTGTGAAACATTCCCACAATAATTTACTTCACAAACATTTTAACTTTATTTCGGAAACTGCGAAATGTCGGCTGAAATAGCTTTTTAGTTTTTATTCAAACCGTGATAGCATAATAATTATGATTATCTACAATAACAAGCTTGTTTTACTACGGACCCTTTCCTGTCTTAAAATCCTAAGACTATCACAAATGTGAAAAAACTACTAAACGGATTTCGATGAAATTTGGTATGGTAGTAGTTTAGACTCTAGATTAAAACATAAGCTACTTCTTACTCCGAAAAAGTACAGTGTTCCCTTGGGATACTGTATTTACGCGGTCAACAGCTAGTAATTATTATAATCTACAATAACAAAACACTATAATATAGTATGTTTACTGTTGTAAAAAGTATGTTTTCACAGTTTAAGTATAAACTTACAAATAAAAATATTTATACAGTGCATTTAGCTTGTTAGTAAGGGGGTTAGAAGTTTACCTTTTAGTCTGCTTTTCGATGAGCGATGACCACAGACTATGAATTTGACGCATATAAAAGTTAATTACGAAGGAATATATATATATATATATATATATATATATATATATATATATATATATATATATATATATATATATATATATATATATATATATATATATATTATATATATATATAGTTTTAGTTAGGCTAAAACAACCTAACAAAGTTTTAGTAATATAAGAATTATTATAAGAAGGCGTTTCCTACGACTTTTAATTATAACCGAACATTAGAACTTATTGGATTTTATCAAGTTAATGCCCATAAACCGCATTTGTTTGGATTATAATTGAAACAAATCAGTATGTTCCAATAGAAACCAAAAATATATATTTTTTTGCTTCTATTAGAAAAGATTCGCTCTGTAGATGTCTAATGATGAATCCTACTATTATTATGAATGTGAATTAAGTTTGTGAGGATGGTTGGATGGATGTACATGACTATTTCACGCAAAAACTCCGGAATGAAATTTGGTATGGTAGTAGTTTGAGGATTAACACATAACACTTTTTTTTCCAGAAAAAGTACAGCGTTCCAGTTCGAGTGGGGTACTGTATTTACGTGTATGTACATCGAATATTATCGATAATTTCGATTTCAGACTGTCGACACGTCCCTTCCCTACCTCCACTCCTGTAGGTGAGTGCATACATTTAACGGGTTACAGTGCAGCTTATTTCAAAGACTCACACATTTAATGTACGGCTCTTTTCAATTTTTTGCACTTTTGTGTGCATTTCAATCTTGCATTTTTAAATATTTTCCCCTTATTCAACGGAATTGAAAAGATTAGATTCCATTGTAGGCGTTCTATTATTCTTTTCTATCTTATCCTTCTGTCTGTTTCTACCTTTTGTTATCTACCAATATGTATTAGGTACAGTAGGTACCTAATACATATTGCTACGGTTAATCGGGAAAAAGTAAACGCATATTTTTTACATTCATTAGGAAAGGTTTAAGTGCATAGGTACTTAATTTTATGTTACCTGTACCTTTTGCCCGCCGCCTCGCCCGCGGTAAATTGGTCCGATAAGTCATGTCCTATATATATTATAGACGAGGTATGTCGCGGAAAAAAAATCCGATCTTAAACTGACCCACTTTAGGTTAAGTGAGGCAGTCAAGGTTTGACATTTGTCATCTTGACATTTTGACATTTGCTTTCCGCAGTTAAATCAGTCCGTATATATTTGACAAAATCTTCTGAAATCAAGATGGCGTAACTTTTACGTGTATGTAGATTATATATTTGTCATATCATTGATTATTATCGCAGACAATTGCACACACAGATTTCTCTTCAAGTTGCTTTACTATATGTTCATTGTTCAGATCCCATTTAATCTTTGTGTAAACAAAAATATATTATGAGTGCACTCATAAGTGTGTGCACAAAACAAATATTCATACAAGAAAAATCTATTGCCACCTTTATTACTAAAGCCTTAAGAGCCCTATTACAAATCTGCACTCTGCGAGATAAGGTATTTGAAGCGTTCCCGACATTTTGCATATTGTAGTAATTTTGCAGTTGTATTTATCGTTTTTATTGAAATAGGTTAATAAATGAATGCTTTAAAATAATTATAAAATCTTTATTCCTCATGAAGTAACAATTGTTCTGGTATAAATTTTGCTTACTAATATTAACGTAGATAGGAGTAATTCACAGTTAACATAAAGCGATTTTCGAAGTTTTTTTTTTACTATATTAAATCAAAGATATTTCAAAATTCTAAGGCCGCTACGAACTATACGACTATATAGGAGATAGCATTCTTATTTTATTATTTCATTTGCTTAGAACAGTAGTTCAATCCAGGAACTCAAAAAAGTGCCTTCGCGCATTTTATGAAAATATTTCTCTGCAAATGGTCTGCAATCATTTCTCTGCAAATCTGAGTTTAATTAAAAAGTCAAGCAAAATTTACAAAAAGCGAGGCCGCTACGAACTAGGCCAATAGCTATTCTGCACTATTCAATATGTCAAAATTGTTAATGTATCTAATGAAGTAAATGCAGTTTTTTTCTTGGCTCCGCTTTTAAAGCACTCACATTCATTGATCCGTAACTTTGTCATAGTTAATCTAACGTATTGATTAATATTCGCAACGTTAATATAAATAGAAATAATCCCGGCGCGTCTCCTGCGCGTGTTTTTCTTCGAAACATTACACAAAACATCGAAACATTGGGGCGTGGCTATACACATTTGTGTAGGAATACACAATGTTTTTGTCTTCCGAGACGGACGGAAAACATTCCCCGCGAATTTGCTGGGGAGTTCAATGGGTGACATTGTGGAATTCGTATCTCCTCATAAATTTGTGTTATTTCGGTTCTTTATGTGTAATATTGGTAGAATATTAACCATTAAATATTCGTTAACGTACACAAGTGTAGGCAAGTGGTGCCACTTCTAAAAACATGCTATTTTGTGTTTCCCGCCAAAACTCCCTAGGAACTTTCAGTAAAGCTTCTACTACTTTACTGAATCGACTGACATGACTCATGGACTGTACTGACTATATATTTGGACTTTGACTAGACTTTAGACTTGACGATTTAGGAGTACGGTGTTGAAAATTGAAACGAAAGTTCTATTTCCCGCCTTTTTAACTTGACACTGGCAAATGGTTATAAGCCGATGCCATATTAAAAAAAAATCCCCACGCGTGTACAGAGAGGGGAAGGAATGTTTCATTTGTTATCAACTGTTACACCACTCACATGACCATTACACATAGAAATACGGAAGAAATTATTTATCAATCCCAAATCGGTCTTCTATTCGTAACTCCTGATAAATACTAAAATTACAGGTCAGTAAATATGGCCTAACTCGAAATTTGGGGTGTAAAAAGGCCACTTTAGATGTTTTATATTATGTTTCATATATTTTTTCCATACAAAAAAAGTGAAATGTTAAGAGGCTACATGATTAATCCGATTTCATCATATAGAAAACATTAATTTTGACAGTTTTCAATAGAAATGCGTAAAATGGCGCACATATTATGAGTTGAAAAAAATATATGAAACACCTTAAGTGGACCTTAGACCCCCTGTGTTTTCTCCTAGATTCTGCATCTGCAATCGCTAAAACTGCGAGTGCTTACGTCTTCGTCATCGAAACTCATGATATTGTCTACACAAAATGTTTTGTTTCAATCAAAAACATTTTTTATGGCTGGAGACAGCTTGTGTTCGTTTCATTTGTTTTCAACAAATGTTTTTGTTTCATGTTTTCTGTGTAATGTTTCGAAAAAGCATGAGCAGGAGACGCGCCTTAAGCCAACCCGCAAACCTCAGAGAGAGACCAAGAGAGAGACAAAGAGACCTCACGCTACACAAGCGCCCCAGCGGCGAATCCATACGCGATATTAGATCCATACGATCATTGCAGTTGACTTTACGGCGAGTAGTGATACAAATTCAGTGAACAGAATATATTAGGTCATTTCATTACATATGAAATTGGCGTTTTGTAAAGGAGGAACATAAAGTCGATTTTTTTTTAAACATAATATATTTATTTAATCAAAGTATTATACCATTGCTATCTATGCACTTTTGCCATCTCATAGGTAGTTCATTGATTCCTTTACTATAAAAACCATTCGGACAGAAATCAATAAAATCTTTGAAGGCGCTTTGGACTGCCCCATAGGAGTTAAATATTTTCCCGTGCAAGAAGTTATCCAAATTTCGAAAAAAAATGGTAATCTGTTGGAGCATGGTCCGGGGAGTACGGTGGATGTCTTAGATATTCCAATTGAAGCTCCTCTAATTTGGTAGCCGTATGTTGTCCAGTGTGTGGTCTAGCGTCGTCCTGAAGCAGCAGTGGCCTAGAGCGAATGACCAACCTCGGTTGTTTAGCAGCCAGCTTTTTCATCATAATTTGCAGTTGCTGGCAATAAACAGCTGCCGTAATTTTTTTGGCCAGATTTAAGGAAGCTGTAGTGAACGACACCGGCACAGTCCACCAAGCGCTCACAAGTAACTTTTTTTTAGTCAATTTTCGCTTGGAGCAGGCTTTGGCTGGTTCATCAGGGTTCAGCCATTGCGATGAGCGTTTCCGATTATCGTACAGGATCCACTTTTCATCGCAGGTAATGATTCTATTTAAAATCCATTTATTATTGTGCCGGTTGAGTAATGTAACGCAGCAGTGGACGCGCGTTTGTCGGTTTGCTGCACTCACGTCATGAGGTACCCACCTTTCAAGCTTTTTCACCTTTCCAATTTGCTTCAAGTAGATAAAAACAGTTTTATCACTAACACCGCAGCCTGCAGCTAACTCGGACGTGGTTTGCGATGAATCCGCTTCCACAATAGCCTTTAATTCTTCATTATCAACTTTGGTATCCGGCCGTCCACGGGGCTTGTTCTGCAGGTCGAAATTTCCAGAACGAAAACGTTGGAACCAAAAACGCACTGTGTTTTCTTTTGCGACACCGCCACCATACACATCATTAATCCTTCGAGCCGTTTCTGAAGCACTGGTTCCATGGTGGAACTCGTAAAATAATACGATATTTCAAGTTTTCCATTTTGTAAACAGAGTGACGCAAAGAAAAACCAAAAGAGAAAAAAACAGATGAATTACGGTTTTCGAAACACAAATGTATGAGTAAATAGCGGTATACATTTGAAATTGGAATTCACAACCAATGAAGATATATTTGAGATCAAAGTGGCCAGTAAGACAAAACGCCAATTTCATATGTAAGGACCTAATACTTCTAATTTCCACCTGCGGGCTTAGCATCCGAAGAAATGATTTTAAAGGAGAAATATTCTATCCAAAACAGTTCGTTGCAAAATAGTTCTTAATACATTTCTAAATAGCCATATTTTTAAAATGGCTGCCGGGAAATCTTCTATCAAAAACGAACAATTATTCAAGTAAATGACTTGACGAAAAGAAATTATTTGTCTTGGACCGCCATGATGTGGAGTAGTTGACATTACTGTAAGACTATTTGACATTAAACTAAGAAAACGTTTCTACTTTAGCTGTCAAAAGAGGCCATTTTGTGAGCTCATGCCCGGGAAGAAAAATGTTGTTTCTCATAACGACGACGCATCGACCTTGCTGCCTTACAATAAGAACTATTTATCTCCGAATGGTATTACTGTTTCTTCAATCTGTAATTTTGTCGATGTTGCATAATATAACAGTATTATAAATTTGAAGTATCAATCTCATAATGACAGACGTCACAAGCACAGCCTATTTAGTTGGTTTATTTTAGGTAGCCAAAAGGCTATATATCGTGTGGACGCATCTGTGTTTGGCAATTCTCATATGTAATACGTATATGTGTTAAGTATCTCTCATAAGCACCAATAAAGGAGAATGTAACAATTGTTGCTGTATTATTATTATCACCACTCGAGCGTAAGAAGGATGTAAGAACGAAGACGTCGTAGTTCTCTACAGTCGATTCTACGGTGTTTCTAGGATGCGCATGCTAGGCCTGCTGGTGTTGTTCCACAGACTCGTCTACCATAAAATATTCCAGAAAAAGCCCGTATTTTACGTAAATTGCCAGTATGAGATAAGATAAGAGAAAAGGTAATAAGATAAGCTCAAATATTTGTCGTCGTATTACCGAGTTTAAACCTGTTAGCTCGATCTTATACAAACATATTATGAATAAAGCTGCTTATAAAATAAGGATTCTTCTTTCAGTCCCCGACGTAAACAGAGGTATCTCGTACGTTTCGTGTGTATGTGTTACATCGTAGCTCCTAAACTCTAAGGGTCAATTCACATCGAAACGAAACGATACGCGACATGGCGCTGTATTTTTATGTTGAAATGAAGACGCACGTTTCATTGGAAGAGTTCGAATGTCAAGTTGCACCGCGCATGTGCGGTGTATGACTGATGTCATATGAAACGTGTATCTGTGTATTGCAGTGAATAAAGATCAACTTTGAGCAGCTATATTAAAAATGCAGCGCCGCGTTTCGTCGCGGTGTGAATTGACCCTTCCAACACGTATCACAACCACAGTGTAAAAGTATTATATAATATGCTTACGTACAGAGGAACAGCTTTCATAGAACGATCCAATTTAATCAGGGTCGTCACAGAAGATGGGGGTAAATTAAACTAAGTCTAGCGTCAGTAGGTATACTATTATTAAGAAAGTGTAATTGGTACACACCGCACCCCGGCATCGAACCTGCACGATCACGCGTGTGACTGAATGATCTTATAATAAAGCGAGACATCTCCTAGAAAATTAAACATTAACTTATCTATTATTATCCTTAGAATAGGTAAAAGCAATATATATTTTTATTTATTCTAGTATTGTTCATACACACAGTACAATACATATAAATTTTTGTTTGATATTATTTCTATTTAATATTCTAATATTATAAAGTTTTAACATATCGTCATGACAACCAACAATACAATTGTGATATTGACTATCACAATTTTCAATCTTACATGACACAAAATCTCAAACGTGAAATTTGAAAATTTAAACGTCCCTTTGACGGCGCACAATCTTGACGGATTTTTGACACTATTGCCGTGTACGCGATAGGAGAATTGTGCACACGTCGTGTGCTTGTAGTAGTGGGACCTAATCAACAGTTCGCTATGTAGATGTTTATCAGGTCCTATGTCTTTAATCTGTGCGTATAATTCATAGTATTTTGTATAGAAATCAATTATTATACCATACATTTCTCTGTGTAATTTGTCTAAAGGCCGTAAAGTTAAATTTAACGATAAGAATTATTATGTAGGAGTTAAAATGCAATTTTTACAACGGTCAACATAGCTGCGTTTTGGAGGCGCGCCAAAACAGCCGTGGAGCTTGGAAGCCATAGACACGCCCATGACGTTCGCGTTGATTGCAAATAATAAATATGTAATTCATTTTGAATTTTTTTGGAATCTTTAATTGTAAAAGGTTAAAGGATACATAAAAATATATTAAAACAATATTTTGATTTTTTTATAACTATATCCAAGACCTAAGACGACCTATTTATACACATATTTATGATACTGGCTCAAGCAGGAACGTTTTACGTCTATCTTATAAACTTATATTTTATATACGAGGCGTGTCGCCGCAAAAGCGTCCACACTTAAACTGTCCTACTTTTGGGGTTGTTTGGGGCAGTCGACGTCAACATTTGTCATCTTGACATTTGCTTTCCGCAGTTCGGTAAGTGCGAACTTTAATTGACAACACCTCCTGAATTCAAGTTGGCGTAAGTATTTCTTATATAATAATATGAAGATATTTCTGTCAAATGTGTGTCATAGTCCATCCTTAGTTTTGAAATCATTATCTATAATATCTTTTTATTTTGCAATCTCATTTGTATATGGGTACTTCTCACCAAATTTCGAAATTTGAGATACTATTGAAATTTCTTTTTTTTTACAAACTTAGATATTTCTTTTGCAGATATCAAAAAAGTCGCTTTAAGAGATCTATTTAGGAGTATTGGTCTTCCATATTTCTGTATATAATCACTAAAAAATGAGGTTTTAAATCCAAAAGTTTAAGCCTCTCTTCATACACCTAACCATTAAGCCTTCTTCAAAAGTAGTAGTTATGACTATCTGAGACAACAGTAGATCCCTCATCTCCTAAATTCATTGTATCATTTTCCTTTAACATTACAGTATGATATTGAATGCGCGATGTCGACGCTAAAGACAGTTGGTGATTATCCTTCACTATATCCAATTCCATTGACTTTTGAGGAGATTTGTTGCGCCTTTTAGTAAATCGATTATTTTCGTGTTGTTGAAAATATCCCAAATGATAGTGGGTACACTCTTCTTCGCAATCTACGCATGAAAGTCTTCTGCACTGTAAGGTGTTGTTAAAAAATACGAACTGGCGTATTTTTTGTATTCTCCGGAAAGTAGGAATAGTCCTGGACCGTTTTATGAGATCATCCATCAATGAAATATCTGCTGTGGTAACTTCAAACAATAAAATAGAAGGACACCTGGATTGAAGGATAGCTTTCAATGAATTTAGGTCTCCGATATCATGGCCTTCTACCACGACTTTATCAGCTGACCGTTTCAGGGTTCCACCGACATCATCAGGCGCTCCCTTACCATGCCCGGGTTCAGAAGAATGCCAAGAAAAGTGATCGATTTCTGGATTGAGATCTTTTAGTTGGTGACACACCATTTCGAACACGAATTTATTTTTATATTGATTAACAGGCCCATCACTCACCATAATATGTTATCGGGAAATAGGTAAATGTTGTGTTTTATCTACTTGAATATGGGTTTTAAGTGAGCCCAAACAGCCATTGTGTCATAGGTATCTATTTTCGCTAGAAAGAGAGCAAAAGGATACAGGTTTGATTGCATTATCTTTATTTTATTTTACTTATGTTATCTGCTTCCTTCCTCCACCAAAGTGGACAGCTTGTATTTCCTCACTATACTTGCAGCAATAATTTTCACTGTAATCTACATGAATTAGAATGGCGTTTATTGTTAAATTTTTCTTTATTTTTTGAATCGCTTGATATTGATGTGCTATAGTACCAATATGTGAAAAAAAGTGGTAGTGCTGCTTCTAGATTTTGAACAAGCTGTTTCAATTTAACCCTTTACTCTTTCTTCACGGGTTCACGAACTTTCTTTTTTTCCCGTCCTTTTCAAATGAACTGACTTCATAAATCCATCGTCGATAAGTCAACAACTGATTAGGAATTGGTAAGTAGTATTCCAAACAGCGTTCCTTGCAGATTGAACATTCCCTGAATAGACATTTTGTGGAATGCACATTGCAGGTTATTGTCGCTAAAGCTGAAGTCACGCTACAAAATTTCAATACTTTGACTTCATGCAATTTAGATATGATCAGTTGAATATTTGCATGCTATATGCATTGACAAGTATTTTGCTCATTCACGTTTTGCCAAGTAACCCAAAAGGGTCTGAATCAGAAAATGGTTGAGAAGCTTATCTTATAATTGACTGTATGTAAAAACTTTTGATGTAAATTATAAAGTGTATAATATAAAACACGATTTTGTTGAGTTCTAACATCTTTGGATTTAAGAAAGTAAATTTTTCCCCGGGCACATTCTTGAGTTTTCATTTTTCTCCAAAAATTTAATTACATCGTCATTTACTTTCAGTATTTTCTTGCTTATTTTTCGAGGTTTTTGTCTTTTGAAAGTGTTATGTTTAAAAAAAGGCTTCGAAACATGAAGTAACTTATATTTCTGCAGTGATTTCAATTACAAAATTTCGTAATACTTTTTCTTTTTTCATATTCCTTTCCAAGATCTTCGTAACTACTCTGTAGATCTCTTGTTAACGCTTCTCCGAAAAGTAATTTCTTTTTCACACTCTCAGGAACGTTTACACTCTTTAAGAGCACATTTACTTTAGTTGCAGGTGATTCTGGGACATTTCTTTTTTTTAGTCTCAAATACCTCTTTTTGTATTCTTCGCTTAACTTCACTGCATTCTTAATTCTTTTTTCCAAATTTCACAATCTTTTCATACAAAATAGCTCGTCGCCTTCGCATCTGTCGTCTATTTCGAGCAGCTCTAATTTGCTGCACTGATACTGGACTTGGTGGGGGTGTATGAACAAGTATTCTTTGTAAATTTTGGTGTGCTATAGCTTTTTTATTCCTATACACTTTACTTTTTTCTTTTCATTGTTTTCGCTTTTGTCTAAGTTCTCTAGCATTCGTATGAATTGACGAAACTGATTTTACCGGACCCTTTTTTTTTTCTCTAAATATTTTATTATTTCTTTTTCCTGCAGTTTTTTCAAAGATTCACTATCATTTCTTCTCGCCTTTTTCTATCATACTCTTTCTTTTTTTTCTGCATCATTCAACTTCTTTGCTCATGCCATTTTTCTTCCACATACATTCTGTTTCAAATTAAATACCATGAAATACAAGTCGCACGAAATAAACTGAAAAATCTAAAACAACAGTAGAATACTATAATAATATTAGGTCTTTACCTATGAAATTGCCGTTTTGTATGAAAAAAATTTAATGATTTTTTTTCATGTATTTTTTATTTGTATTAATCGAAGTAATCACCCATGCAATCAATGCATCTTTGCCAACGCAGTGGCAGTTTATTGATGCCCTTCTTAAAGAAATCAGCTGGACGGGAGGCAACAAATTCTTCAAAGGCATTTTGTACTGCCTCTCGGGTATTTAATTTTGTTCCCGCCAAGAAGTTATCCAAATTCTGGAAAAAGTAGTAGTCTGTAGGCGCAAGGTCTGGTGAGTAGGGCGGATGACGGAGAGCTTCCAACCCCAGTTCTTGCAACTTGGAGACATCTGCCGTGCAGATGAGGTCGCGCGTTGTCGTGCAGGAGCAGCGGAGACGAGCGTATGACCAATGCTGGTTGGAGATGTGCCAGCTTCTCCATCATTGTGTTCAGTTCTTCACAGTACACATTTGCAGTAATGCTCACTCCGTTTGGTAAGAAGCTTTGATGAATCACACCGGCGCTAGACCACCAAACAGTGACCATCATTTTTCTAGGGGTAAGTTTTCGTTTAGGGCATTGTTTAGGTGCCGAGGATCCAACCAACTTGCTGAGCGCTTGCGGTTATCAAACAGAATCCATTTTTCATTGCAGGTAACAATGCGGTTCAAAATTCCTTCATTTGTGTGTCTGTTAAGCAGTGCAAGGCACGTCTCGACGCGTACTTCGCACTGGAGATCATTGAGTTCGTGGGGCACCCATTTTTCAAGCTTTTTTACCTTGCCAATTTGACGCAAATGGACCAATATTGTTTTGACGCTAACGTCGAAAGCTGCTGCTAATTCAGCCGTAGATTGTGTATCATCAGCTTCCACAATCGCCTTTAATTCGTCATTGTCGACTAAAGTCTACGGACGACCGCGAGGTTTATTTTTCAGGTCAAAATTTCCAGAACGGAAGCGAGAAAACCAATAACAGGTGGTGCGTTGGTTTGTAGTGTTAGCTCCGTAAACGTCGTTGATGATCCGTGCCGCTTGTACCGCGTTGCTGCCACCACGGTACACATATTCCATAATTACTCGAATTTTTAACGTATCCATGATGACGAAAAAGATTGAAATGCGATGAAAATGTAACACTAATCAATAAACAAATGACTAGTTTTGGAAAAATAATTCCATGTTTTTAAAAATAAAATTAATTTGAAATTAGAATTCTTTCGCAAACAAAAAATATTTTGATTTGAAATGGCTAGTACTGCAGAACGGCAGTTTCATGTGTAAAGACCTATTATATAAATCATTGCCTCATATATTCGTCATTCCCTCACTCCTATATGCAGTGAGTGAATGACCGTTAATGACGAATTTAAACTAAAGCTACAAACAAAATGTAATTCTAGTTTTAAGTTATGACTTATGTTTCTTCTAATTTGTGTATTATAAAATTACAAAATAAGAAGTAAACGAAATAAATCGTTGCCAGGTCTAAATCTACCCAACTCCCCATGGAGGCTTGCCAATGGAGGACAATGGTACTCTGGCATATATCAATATCCAGCGCCATATAAATTGCCAGATATCATCATTTGATGACAGCATACCTCTCACGCTAGCGTAGCGAGTGGCGACCCGTTACATCGCTAGCATAACTGATGGTCCACTAGCGAGCAGACCACCTGATAGCAGCAATATCCAGCTCCATAAAATAAAATGCTGGGTATCATCATTCGATGACAGCACACCTCTTATACTGGCGTGGCGAGTGGCGACCCGTTACATCGCCACCATAACTGATGGTCTACTAGTCCACTAGCGAGCAGACCATCTGATAGCTGCAATATCCAGCTTTATGCTACAAATTGATTGTCAGTTAACATCTTTTGATGACAGGACACCTCGTCCAGCATTGTAACATGTTACTTTTGATGAATGGACACCTCGTCCAGCATTGTGACATGTAACTTTTGATGACTGGATACCTCGTCCAGCATTGTGATTTGTTACTTTTAATGACTGGACACCTCGTCCAGCATTGTGATAACTGGACACCTCGTCCAGCATGGTGCAGACCGACTATGGTCCCCCCTTCCCCGCCCAAAAGGGCCGCACAAACGGGACCTAATAAACCGCCCCAGACATCTAGTTTTGACGCCGACATAGCGTTCGCCGCCAAATTCCTAAGCGACATCGATTCGGTGGAGCTTAACATCTTTGTCGCCAAGCTGCGAGGCTCCTTCAAGGAGCGCCTCTCGGCACTGGCAGGTCACACGGCCTTGATCAACAAGATCAAGGAGTTCTCTTACGCCGGTTATTAATGGCGTCGCCGGGGAGAACAAAACCGCACTCGATTTGTGTCGTGTCGTTCAATACGAACGGCATATTTAATAACATTGACGAAATCCGTGATTTCGTCAAGAGCCATAACGTAGACGTACTACTAGTGCAGGAGACGTTCCTTAAACCTAGCATGAGGAGCCCTAAAATAGCTAATTACAAATTAATTAGAAATGATAGTACTCGATCCAGCTAAGGAGGCACTCTTATATATAATAAGAGTTCCCTCCACTGTGTCCCTCTAGAACCACCACCCTTAGAGACATTAGAAATTTCAATTTGTCATGTCAGTATGACAGGCCACGAGCCAATCATTATCATCAGCGCTTACCAAACGGGTAGCAAACTTTAAATTTCTAGCGACATACAAAAGCTAATTAATTTAGGCAACGCTGTCTTAATCGCCGGCGACCTAAACTGTAAACACACCGACTGGGGTAACATTTCAAATAATAAAAACGGTACTATTTTAAACTCACTCTCCGACACTCTCGATTTTGGCATAATGGCCCCTCTGGACCCCACTCGCTATGACACCAGCGAACGTAGCAGTGGCCTTATCCAAAACCCCAGCGATTTAGACATAGCGCTTGTCAAAAATATTTCTCTCGATATTTCTATCAAGACTATTCACGAGCTTAACTCAGACCACCGTCCGGTTAAAATTACTCTCGCTAATTCTAACCGAATTAACTATAGTAAGAAAAAGATTATCGACTACAAACAGTTGGCCGATAATATCCAAAATCTTCAATCGATTCATCTCGATAAAATTCCTGATAATATAGTGAGTAGCGAAGCAGCAATAGAGGCTGCTTCCAACCTAACAGACCACCTGGTAGCGACCATAGAAAAGTCATCCAGTGAGATGCCTGTGGCTCACGAGAGACACAGGCCCCTCCCGGAGGACATAAAGGAGTCGTTCAGACTCCGAAACGCGGCTAAACGCACCTATGATCGCTACCCGTCGGAAGAGTACCGTAAGACCCTTCGTCACCTCGAAAGAGAGGTTAAGTTCAAAATAAAAGAATTTAAAGCCGAAAAGTGGGATCGATTTCTAAGCAAGCTAGAACCGTCACACATGGCCTACTGGCCTCTTGCGAAAGCCCTCAAAAGAGACACGGAGAACGACATGCCTCCGTTGGTTAGACCAAATTGCCCTCCTGCACTGGAGGATGGAGACAAGGCCGAATGTTTAGCCGACACAATCGAACAACAGTGTCGGCCGAGCTCCCGCCGATAGACCCCCTGCACCTTAGGGTAGTAAATAGCGAGGTCAAAAACCGACTTTCGAGACCACCTGAAGAGAGCATGAGGCCGGTGGAATCGGAGGAGGTCAAAGATATCATAAAGTGTTTAAATGCCAAAAAGACACCTGGCCTAGATGGTATTTCAAATAAAACACTTAAAATGTTACCGACCGCATTAATTCAACTTCTCGTGAACATCTTTAACGCCCTCTTAGTAGGATGTTCATTCCCAGACATTTGAAAAGTAGCCATTATCATAGGTATTCACAAACCGGGCAAACCCCGGATGCAGCCTACTAGCTACCGACCAATCAGTCTCATTAGCTCCCTTGGTAAGATATACGAGCGTATTCTACTGAGGCGTCTAAAGGACGTCATAACAGAGAAAAAGCTCCTACCAGACGAGCAGTTCGCCTTCCGCGAACAGCACAGCTGCCCCGCTCAAGTACACCGCATAACGGAGTACATACTTGAAAGCAAGAACGACAGGAAAACGACAGGCGCCGTTTTCTTCGATATCGCAAAAGCATTCGATAAAATCTGGCACCAAGGTCTGTTGTACAAACTGTACCAGCTTGGCGTACCGGATTATCTAGTTCTGACAATCAGTAACTATCTCAAAGACCGAAAATTTCGCTTCCGAGTCGAAGGCGCACTATCCTCCTTCAGAGATATTGAGGCGGGAGTCCCGCAAGGCTCGGTACTCTCGCCCTCCCTCTACAACCTGTACACTTACGATATCCCCAAACACACTAGGGTGCAATTGGCATTATTCGCAGATGACACAGCCCTGTACTATGCTCATCGCAATGCAGAAATTGTAACAAATAATCAGTCACCGCTCTCGGCGACTGGTTCTCAAAATGGAAAATCGAAATAAATCCCGAAAAAAGTAAAACTATCCAATTTAAAAGACTCAAATTTACCAAAAAACAACAAAAAATTGGTCCCATCAGCACACGGAAACTGAATCCCGGAGGTTAATAAAGTAAAATACTTAGGCGTATTACTAAACAAGTCGATGACATTTACTGATCACGTAACTTCAGCAATAAGAAAAGCTAAATTCGTACTTTTCAAATTATATCCGTTATTAAACGCGCGGAGTAAAATGTCCCTAAGACATAAACTCACTTTATATAAAACTTGTATTAGAACAATACTCACTTTTGCGTGTGTCTCTTTCGCACACATAAGTGATAATCAAATGGAACGCCTACAAAGGGTTCAAAATCGCTTTTTGCGCTTAGCACGCCACGTTACGTACGCAACATCGACTTGCATAGAGACTTCGACCTTATTACTATAAAAGCCTATATCAAGGAACTCGCCGATAGATTCTTTGAGTATGGCAAAAAACATAAAAATTCCCTTATACGTAGAGCATTGGACTACGAACACGACGCACAGACGTTCAGACATCTCCTAAAGTGGCCTAAGCACATCTTAGCCGACCCAGTAGACTCCATCACAAAATACGTAATACAGTTACGTAAACACAAAAAACATGCACCCGCGTGGATAGTAAAGCACCGGGGTAGACGCCGGCGCCTACCCCGAAGTCTTACACCAGACACGAACACACGTACTGACATACGGACCGACTCAAACACGGGACCACCGGACTCGAACCCGGGTCCGAGTTCGACTCCTACCAGTATAGCCACACATAATCAAGACCGCGACCGCGATATTGTTATAGCGAGCTCTATCAATACTGCGGCATGCTTCGATATCACTCGCGCGCGAGTCTGCCGACCGCACGCGGAAGGGGGGAGGGACGACCCTCCCAGATCTATAAAAATGAGCTACTCTATCAGTACAAAAACTCATACGCCGTTAATCTGTGTTACCGTGCGCGAGCAACCACACTCGTCTGAGAGTGAGGAAGGGGTCGGACCCCTCAGCGAGAGGGACCACGGTCTCTCCAGTCCTAAAAATGGCTTACCCGTAGTTATTCCCCAAAACCCGTACGTACATCACCCGCAGGGGGGTGATGTAAGTGGGGGTCAAACTCCCTCATCGTATACCCACCAAAACGACTGCTAAATGGCAGTCACCAGACCGATTAAGCTAAGACGGCCAAAAGCCATTAGTGTAGACCCATTCGAAAAGAAAAAAAAAACCAGCATGGTGACACGTTGCTTTTGATGACAGGACACCTCGTCCAGCATGATGGCACGTTGCTTTTGATGACAGGACACCTCGTCCAGCATTGTGACATGTAACTTTTGATGACTGGACACCTCGTCCAGCATTGTGATTTGTTACTTTTAATGACTGGACACCTCGTCCAGCATTGAGACATGTTACATTTAATGACTGGACACATCGTCCAGCATGGTGACACATTGCTTTTGATGACAGGACACCTCGTCCAGCATTGTGACATGTTACTTTTGATAACTGGACACCTCGTCCAGCATGGTGACACGTTGCTTTTGATGACAGGACACCTCGATCAGCATGATGGCACGTTGCTTTTGATAACAGGACACCTCGTCCAGCATTGTGACATGTGACTTTTGATGACAGGACACCTCGTCCAGCATGATGGCACGTTGCTTTTGTAGACAGGACACCTCGTCCAGCATTGTGACATGTAACTTTTGATGACTGGACACCTCGTCCAGCATTGTGATTTGTTACTTTTAATGACTGGACACCTCGTCCAGCATTGAGACATGTTACATTTAATGACTGGACACATCGTCCAGCATGGTGACACATTTCTTTTGATGACAGGACACCTCGTCCAGCATTGTGACATGTTACTTTTGATAACTGGACACCTCGTCCAGCATGGTGACACGTTGCTTTTGATGACAGGACACCTCGTCCAGCATGATGGCACGTTGCTTTTGATAACAGGACACCTCGTCCAGCATTGTGACATGTGACTTTTGATGACTGGACACCTCATCCAGCATTGTGACATGTTACTTTTGATGACTGGACACCTCGTCTAGCATGGTGATACGTTACTTTTGGTGACAGGACACCTCGTCTAGCGTGGTGGCGCGTTACATAACCACGCTCGCCACGTTAACAGACGCTGTGATCCATAGCAATAGATGTTTAACGCCAAAATAATAAAAGCAGTATCAATCAATCAATCAATCAATCAAATGTTTAATAAGCCAGAATATGGTACAAATGACATTACAAGTAAGCTTTGCTCGGAGTTCTGATAAATCTATATCTATCTATCTATATATATAAAAAGCAGAGCCGATTGACTGATGGCACAGGCCATAAAGGCCATTAAGGCTAAAAATTTGAAATTTTGCACACGTATTTGTCATATGACGTAGGCATCTACTAAGTAAGATTTTTTTTAAATTCAACCCCCAAGGGGGTAAAATAGGGGAGGAAAGTTTAAAACCTAATTACACGCGGGCGAAGCCGCAGGCAACTAATGCTGGTGAAAAAATAAAATAAACTATCACAAAAATATTTATCTGACCGAAATTCGAACTCATCACATTCCGAATTTACTAACGTAACGAAAAATTATAAGTGCACACGCACACCAAACTGCCAATCGGACTGACCTAATAGAGTCGAAACTATTGATATATTGTTGCACGACGAAAGAAAAAATATATTATGTACCTAAAAACTGCGCAGTTTATCAGGGATAAGACCTAGCTAAATCGATTTTTCCCCCCCAAAACTCCCTGAATACTAAATTCCATGGTCATACTTGCAGCCGTTTTCGGAAAGTCGATTATATGTATACAAGATTTTCACGTTTCAAGTATATGATTATGTCCATGTCGCCCTGGAGGTACGTACGAGCGGGTATGCATGTGTGCATTGTACTCGTAACACACTAATTCCACAGATTAATAAACAGTTACTACGTAACCAATACTACAGTATGATTTACATTTTATCAGTAAGTATAGAAGGGTTGTCTGGTGTTGCATAATGACAACAGTAGTTTTAGAAAATGTTAATGTCAATGTCATATTGACAGATGTCACGAGTAAAGCCTATTTACTTAGTAATATTTCGTAGAACTAAAAGGCTTTTCTCAGTGTAGACTGTAGACGTAATTGTGTTAGACATATCTCATATGTAATACGTATCTGTGTTAAGCACCAATAAAGGAGAATATAAGAATTGTTGCTGTATTATTATCATCACCACTCAAGTGCAAGAAGGACATACAAATCAAGAGGTCGCAGCCCGCTACATCTGGCAGGGATCAGTACCAAATCCCAATCAATAAATGATTCATTACATAAAATAAGGACAGCGCACACAAGAGAAAATTTGTATTTCAAACAATCAAATCATGATATCAATCGATGTTCATATCAGCCACGCCTTTCGCGACGGCTTATTGTTTTTTTTTTTAATCCCGACTCAAAAAGAGGGGTGTCCTGTGCGTATGTCTGTGGAATCGTAACTTCTAAACGAATATTTTCATAGTCTTATGAGCAATTTCAAGTTGAACTAAAGTCTATGCATCAGGCACTTTTAGAAAAGGATTTCAATTGAAAAATGGTCTCAAAAATATTTTTCAACTCTATTTTTTAAAACGGCTTATAAAAAACATTAGTCTATCGTCCACTGAATTTTTTGCATTTTTACGCATAACAATATTGGCAACGGCCACTATTATTTTAATATATATTTTAAAGCCAATATGATATGGCTTATATTTTATTCAAATGGTTTTATGTACGTGTTGTTTATTCTTCTAAAACTAACAGCATACTAAAAATCTTTTGTAACCTAAAATATATTTTACAGTGTTATATTTTTCGTGACACAATTTATTTTAAATAACTACAAAGTAATAGACTCCGCGGGTGCGAGGAAAATAAAACCGGCCAAGTGCGAGTCGGACTCGCTCACGAAGGGTGCCGTACCATTATCTATAAAAACGGCCAAAAAAAACTCACATTTGTTGTAATGGGAGCCCCCTTAAATATTTATTTTATTCTGTTTTTAGTATTTGCTGTTATAGCGGCAACAGAAATACATCATCTGTGAAAAGTTCAACTGTCTAACTGTCACGATTCATGAGATACAGACGGACAGACAGACGGACGGACATCGGAGTCTTAGTAGGGTTACGTTTTACCCTTTGGGTACGGAACCCTAACAATGAGCCGTTGCGCTTGTCAGATGTGAAACTTCGAAATTACATAGTCTTAGCCTTCGAAGAAGGAAGGAAGGAACCATAGACCTATATACAATAGACATGGAGGCAAAAATGTATAGACTTAAACTGCCCCACTTTGGGGGTTGTTTGGAGCAGTTGAAGTTTGACATTTCTTCATCGCTCGCTTTCCGCATTTATTTAACTAAATCTTCTGAAACCAAGACAGCGTAACTTTTATTTGTATGAAGTTTTTTTTTTGTCAAATGTACCCGCGTCGTATAATCACAACAGACATGGCTATGTACAGCGACATGGTGACGTGTTACTACGCCACCTGCAACGCCAATAGATTAATAACAAATCTTCATCATCACCAAAACAATCATTAAAACGAGCGGGGCGAGCGTGAAAAATCTGTTACTGACCTCACTCGTGATTGATCTATTTCGTGACGACGATCCTATTGTAGGTTTCCGACATTTTCGCAACTCTACGGAAGTTTAATATTTAATAATTTGTATTATGAGATAATCTTGGGATAGTGTACCTCGTGGCTCAATTCTTAAACCTTAACACCTGTCACGGGTTCGAATACAGTAAAATAATTTTCGTTACAATTTAATAACAATAATGATAAATACTTATGACAATTAAAGACATTGCACGATTGCAAATAATACAAATAGTCCTATTTACTATTATAAATGTGAAAGTTTGCGAGGATGGATGGATGGATGTTTGTTACTCTTTCACGCAAAAAGTACTGAACGGTTTTTGATGAAAATTGGTATGGTAGTAACTTAAGCTCTGACACACAGGCTACTTTCTATCCCAAAAAAGTACAGTGTTCGATGTGGGACAATTACATTATAAAAACACAATAACATAGCGAAAAAAAAATTGACACAAAATAAAACAACAAAAATAATATTTATTTTGCTCGTACTAATGTAAAATTATCATAAGTTTCACACGAATATTACGAATGCGATAGTTTGTATGTTTGTATTCGTGTACCTGAATTACCTACTCGTTTGTATGCAGATTTGACCCTCCTTCACTCAATGTTGGTCTGATTTTAATGTATAGGTGTTATGATGTTCATACAATTTCCATGCGATAATGTTACGAATACGCCGTTGTGAATTGTTCGTGCTTAGCTCACTGTATTAATATACTAGCTTTTGCCCGCGGCTCCGCCCGCGTATCCCACGGGGACACTGTACTTTTTCAAGGTAAAAAGTAGCCCATGTGTTAAATCAGAGTCCTAACTACTATATGTACCAGATTTCATCATCATTTCAAATCCATTCAGCATTTACATAGTTTCTGGAACACCACGACCACCTGGTCCCATGGTAATGGAGTAACTCAAGTTTTAACTTACCTACAAAGGGAATCTTTTTTCCCACACTTTTTCATACAACACAAGTTAGCGTATATTGTCTGGGAGTTCCCATACAAATAATGACTTAATTGTGTAGTGATAGATATAGGATAAGATACATGTAGATTCAGTTTGTAAATAAATACAACCACGCATAGAGATACGCGTCAATTTATCATAGAAATGTGAACCATACTATTGTGTACATTTTAATGGACATTTTTGCGTATCTATGTACTGCATGCCTACTTAAAAAAATAATAATAATAATTGTATTAAGATTGTAACCATTTTCAGTGTTTTCAACCCCCGACGAAAACCCCCTGATTTCATTATGAGTTTGACGTGTCTGTTGGTGGAATCGTAGCTCTCAAACGGATGAACCGATTTTGATCTTGGTTTTTTTTTGTTTGCAAGCTGATATGATCGAAAGTGTTCTTGGCTATAATTCATCATCATCAGCTCGCTCACTGCTTGACATTTCGGGAGTTACTTAACTTTTTTTATTTTGTTTTTATAACATTATGACCCAAAAGTGGGTGTCAGGTCACCCACTCAACCAACCGGTCTGATATTAAAATGATTTATTTTCACCCCCCGGATTTCTATTTAACGCATTTACTACATACTAACAAACACCTGTAAGAAGATGTTTATCTTGTCTTGTATTTATGTAAATAATTAAAACCTAAGATTTTATTTTTATAAGAATCAATAAATCCTTATTACAAGTTCAATTTTTATAAAGAAAACTATAACATATGTTACATAATGTGTTATATCTAGCATATTATGTTACCCGGGCCAGTAGTTTAGGTGCTACAGTGGAACAACATACATACATATATACATAGACAGCTCAAATCGTTACCCTTATTTCAAGTGTTCGCCGCAATCGGGTAAAATAGGTAATAATCGTATGACAAATATTATATTTAATTTTGAAAATATAAAACATAAATGCCAAAAAATATTATTATATTCAGCCTATTATTTAAAACTATTTTTATAGTTTATTTAGATTATAACCAACTAATACCTGAAAACTTCACTAGGTCAACACAAATTGAATTAAATTGAAAAGGTAAAAATATTGTTGCAAAACCGCAAGAAAAATATAATAAAAGACGCGGCATCAAAGCGCCTTGTCATTTCTGATCTATTCTTCGTAACAACTGCTGTTTTCCAATACGCCGTCTTTTTTTCAACTATTGTATCCATGGCACAATAAGGATTCCTTTGCCGATATTTTAATTGAAAAAAAAAATTAGAGCGTAGCAATTCAAAAAGAATCCACATTCTATTTTTAAACTTTTATTTTCGCGTGGGTAATTTTGTGTTGTATGTGTTGTAATTATTATTAATTAAGTGTGTGAATTATTAATAATTGAACAACGGTAAGTTCATTATTTATTTTACAACTAAGTTAAACTATATATTATGTTCATTGAAAACATTCAAATTATATTTTAAACCGCAGGCTAAGAAATTACTATTATGTAGGTACCTATGTTTTTAAGAAATCACATTTTTTTAACAATCTAGGTCACGAGATTTTTTACAAACACTTAAGAAATTAAAAGGCAGTTTTAAAAGGCGTTTCAGTAAAATTTACTTACTTAAAAAAAGGTAAGTAAGTAAATTTTACTTACTTTTTTAGTAAATTTAATATACTACCTCTAAAGTCTAATTGTATAAAATATACAAAACTTAATAGCCAATCTCAACATAATATTGTACATTTCATTATTATTTTATTATTAATAATAACTACATATTAATTATGTAATGTTGTCGCAATTCGCAAGTACAATAAATTAGATAAGAAGCTTTATTTCGTTTCGTTCTCCTTAATTTTCAACTGCTATCCTTATTACGACGTTACGTAGGACGGGGGTTGAAAATGTAAGTGAGGGTTTAACATGGAATTAACCGTTGAGTGAATAGTTATTTATCTATTGCTGGAGGTCACTCTGTGGTCGAAATTCGACCATAATTCTTATTAAACTTTTTCTTCTCTCGCGTCTACCCCAATATTTCCTCTCACGTCGAAGTACGTGTCCGTTTGTATATGTAACAGTTTCCCACGAAACAATATGACAACACAGCATGCAATGTGTTTTTCGATGGGATTATGGGTTACGCGATTTAATTATTGGCTTAGCGTCAGTACACACCGAGGCGAGACGCGTCGCGTACTTTTTAAGATGGCGATTCAAAATTGATCTTTATGTAGTATGTACTACACAAAAAATACACGTTTCATTGCAAGAGCTCGAATCGCGAGCGGCGTCGTCGAAATTAAAGTGCATCTTTTTACCCGACTACGGCGAAGCCAAAAAGAAGGGTAATGATTTTGGCAGTCTATGTACATGTTCCACCCTGGCATCTAAACTGCTGGTCCGATTTTAATAAATGAGGTGTCAATATATTTATAATTACAGCCCGGGCAACGGGTTGTTAGGTTATAGTTTTTTTTTATAAAAAATGTAGTCATTGTGTAGTGAATAAAGGTCAATTTATCTCGCTGTCATAATAAGTGTGCGCCGCCTCGCATCCCGCGGCAAAGTGCATTTGCCCTGAAGCTCAATTCTCGTATTTAAAGTGGACTTTCATTTTACTTCGATCGTATTATAAGTGAAGCGACTTGTTACCGTAAACTGATGTTATAAAGTTTCGACCAATCAGAACGGGTTTCACGCTCGTTTAACGTTTACGAGAATACCAGTTTGGCAGTTTTAGCGTAACAGGACTTGATTGTAATTGTATTATTGCAGGTTTTATTGGAGTTTACTCCATAAGAATCGATTTTCATATAAGGCCCCCGGTATGAAAAAAATATAAGGTGTAAATTTACTGAACGAATTACCTCGTTACGTTTTCGTGCGCAACCTATTCTGCGCACCTGTCACTTTTTTTCACATGGCGCGAATTTTTGAACTCAAATCGATCGCTAAAGTTTTTGTTCCTTCTGAGGGACGTGTTTTACTTTTTAGAGTAAACTCCAGTCGTGCGTCGGAGCTGACACACACTTTTTTAGCAGAATTTACCCTCTGATAAAAAGTAGCCTTCCTCCCCCGTGGTCTAGTATAAGTATATATTTTCATACGGGTTGTCTAGTGACTGAGAGCTCCGTGGCCTAGTGGGTAGACCGTTTGATTCGCACTCGAGAGAGTGCAGGTTCGATTCCCAGGTTGTGGCGTGTACCAATGAGACTTTTTCAGATCTCAAGTACATAATACGGACGCTCTAACGGTGAGGAAACCCGCACATGGTTGGACCCAGACGTATTGACCAGTCACTCGTCTGGCCTAGGCTGTGCTTGGGCAACCGTACGACATTTAAAAAGCGACTGTCCCAGGCACTACAGTATTTCAAGAGTGGTTACTTCGCTCGGAGAGTACTGTATAAATCAACCAATAACGGATGAAAAGGCCCAAGTTTTTTGTATAGTGACAACTACTTGGCCAATTTTATTGATAGGCATAGATATAGAGTAGACCACGGGGAAGGACATAAGCTACTTTTTATCGCGGCATAATGCACGGTTTCCACAGGATTTCCTTTTGCGCGTACGAACATCTAGTCAATTATAAACTGTTAAGTATGAAAGCGGCCAAATTGGTACGCTTCTAATAAAACAAGTGGTCAATTTCACACTGTCGTTTATTGCCTGAAAACAGACTGCATATCCGGGGTGCGCGGGCGCGGGGAAGCGGGCACGCTTCCCGCGAATATTACAAGTAAGTGTCGTAACGACACACAGCGCGCCAAATATGCATTTAAAGCATGACCGGAAAAATAAAAAATCTCGCCATGTTGCGGGAAATCACGGCACTAAAACGAAGTTTCAAATGTTTGAGATTCAACCAATCACATCCCAGCCATTCTTAGTGTTGCTGCAATTAAAAAATGAAGCGCCTCCAGTGCAGGTTTTTTATTTTTCTGGTCCGGCTTTACATATTATTATTATGTACATCATCAATACCTAACATAAATCAAGTAAAAAAACTGTAGAAATGAACTGTGATTTCCCTGCGAGTTTGCGCGCTTTTCTCTTTCAGCCTAAAACTTTAGACCCTTTTTCTTTAGGGGGTGAAAGTTTGTGAGGATGGATAGATTTTACAAGTTATTAGTGGTATGTCGTTTCTAGAACTCCATTCCTACCGGCTTCTACTTACCTTTTGAAGATGCTCATCCAAATCCCTACCTATTACACAGGCTAGGTGTTCCCTATGAAGGAGAACCAGCCTCCGCGACTGCAGGTTATGATCAATAATTATTGAAATTCCTAAATTATTAACTGTATGTCTACATTTGTTGCTTAAATTTATAACTGTTATGTAACTTCCCACACCCAACACCTTGCAAGTTTAGTATATTTTTCGCGCCATTGTGATGACAGATTGTTGGAACCTAGCAATTATATTATTTTTAAGACCTTATGTATACCACATTCTTGCAATAAAGAATGAATGGATGGATGTTAGTGACTCTTTCACACAAAAACTGCTAAACGGATTTTGATGAAAAGTGGCATGGTAGTAGTTTAGGCTCTGGGAAAGAGTACATAGTTCCCGTGGGATACTGTGTTTGCGCAGACAGAGACGCGGGTAGAAGCTAGTATTTACCATGCGAATCTTTTCAGCACAATGCTGTTCCTTCTCCTTCTGACGCTCTCGTTCGGAGTGAGAGGGCAGACGCCTTCGAGTCTCCTGGGACCGCGGCATTTCAACTACCATCCGCTGCAAGTGAGACAATATCTGGAGGAAACCATCGCTGCGCCTACCAGGTGAGTAGAGCACATGCCCATCACTGCTAACTGGTTTCTGTATACCACAGAGTGGAAAATATATATACTTACGTACAGAGGAACAGCTTTCATAGAACTTGAAGCGTACGCTGTGTCCACGATTGTGTGGAAAAATTGTGGGCCGTTGAAGGGGACGTCAAAGTTTTCAAATTTGAATCGTTTTGGATAGTTCTATGAAAGCTGTTTCTCTGTACGTAGGTATATATTATATTTTCTAGTCTGTGCACGAAGTATCCTCCCAATTAAAACTCCAATCGTTTTTGTAGATGTATTTCTGTCTAAACGTCTGATTCTCCGGCACAAGGTATTCCAGTTATTTAATTAACAACTGCATACTATACTACACTGGACCATAAATTCAGTATTTACCTGAAGTCTGAACATTTCGGATTGTTTAATTTGCACATCTGTGCAATATGTAACATTATACAGGCACCTAAGGAATAGTGATGCGACTCGAATTGGATTCTGTGACTCGAATCGCTCGATTAATTCTACTAACTCGCTCGAGACATACTCGAGTTTTCGAGTCACTCGAGTTGCAAGTTTGCATTGATACCTATGTTAAAATAGTGTCGCTGTCATGGATGGGGTAAATGTAGAAGTTTCAGGTGAAAAGTAAAAATTGGGAGGAAAATACTAAGAAAAGCAATTTAAGTTTCACATAGTTAGCGTTGCTACATACAATTTAATTATTCTTAAGTAGGAGATTATATCTAGGAGTTATCTTAAAATTAAAAAGTACGTGTGAAAATTTATTATAAAGTATATATTTTTACTCTGTGCTATTACTGTATTGCAGGTATATTTGGTAAAGAAGTTTTTTCCCACGCGGGCGAAGCTGCGGGCAAAAGCTAGTAAATAAATAAAAAACAAGTGAAGATTATTGTATTCCTCCGTTGTGTTGTTGTTCCATTGGGGAAACGCTTTCCATCGGGTCATCCATCATGGACTGAGATCCCAGCCCCGCCAGACTCCCCTTATATTCTTACTGATTAACGCCCAAAATTAATAACGTATCTAAAAGCTAAGATTGACTTCAATCTTAGACTCTCAAACAAAATTGACGTAAATTGACGTGAATTTAATCCTAGGATCGTTGAAATGTATAGAAATCTTGATCTCAGATAGCTAAAATGAGATTAAGTTGTATTTTTATGTTCGTAAAAATTAATCATTCAATCAATCATCCACGTAGATATAAAAATCATTAAACTTCTAAAATTTATATCTCTGTTCACATTAATTGTTTATAGAAAAACGAATTCAATAAGTTTTGTTCCTTACGTTATTATGAATACAAAATATAACATTGATACTTATCAGAATCTAAGTGAAGTGAGTACAATTTTTTCGCAACTTTAGCGCCTTGTACCTAAAAATTGGCCCAAGGTACAATCTGGCGGGTATACAAACGTCAATTGCACGCAACTGATACTACAATAGGACATACATTTTATCATTAAGAATATAAGGGGAGTCTGGCGGGGCTGGGATCTCAGTCCATCAAGACGACGACGGCCAACCACAGAAACGCACCGAGTGTGCGGAGACAATACACAATACGGTCCCACGGCTACATCCTATGAGAAAACTATTGATGAATATTAACTAAGTTTCACTAACATTGGTTTGTAAGACCTTTCTTGTACACTGCAAAATATAACCAACTAGCTTTTGCCCGCCGCCTGCGTAAATACAGTATTCCACGGGAACATTGTGTTAATCCAGAGCCCAAACTACTACCATACCAAATTTCATCTAAATCCGTTCAGTAGTTTTGGGCGTGAAAGGGTCCCAAACATCCATCCATACATCCATCTATCCTCACAAACTTTCATATTTATAAAAGTAGTAGGATGGTTTTGTAGTGGACCAATTAGCGCCACAATCCTGAATCACACTATCGAAGTGTTCACAGTTCGGCGCTATTTAAACAACATCTGAATACTACTTTAGAGTACAGTGGACTTCGGACTGACCGAGCATCTCCCTTTGGGGTATCCCACCATTCCCACATTGGCACAGGGGCACAGGGGCGACACTCTCTTCAAATTACTGCTCGAGCACCGGTGAATATCAGCCATGTTGACGTAAGCTTAAGGCTTAAGCTTGACACCGAAATAATTTTAAAATATTCTTAATTATGTCAAAGCACGAAACGACCAGAGGCCAACCCCGAGAAACGAAAGTCCTGCCTTGAAAAATGTCATGTCCGGCTCGCCACGCGCACCCCCCGCATACGTCTAGCCACGAAACATAGCCGCGAGCTTATTCCTGTAAGATTATTGAATGACGGTTCTTGACGTTAGTAATATACTATTATATTCTTTTACATTGGTGACCCCGACGTGATTAAACTGTTTATAACCCCGTAAGGTGACCCCGACGCGACGTCATAAACCTCTATATGTATAACCTGTATGTAAATGTTTGTAACTCCGTAACGTCGACCCCGTGTAAAACAATTTATCTTAATTTATTTAAATAAATCAGCTTTAATTACTTAGATGTCTCTGTTTTACTCCCACACACGTCTAAAGCTAAGAACTCACGGAGCGATTTTCAGTCGCGCCCGCCGCGATCGTGGAACTGCGATTTTATTTCGAAACTCACTCGACCGGTTATTTGCGCAATGAGGGTCTTTAATTTCCTGACATCTGACAGCTTTTTGACACGACAAGGACCGTCGCCAAGAATCGAAAATTCTTATTGCCCGTTGATCCCACTTACGCCACCAGATGACGCTTTGTGTGCGTTGGGTCTGCCCCCTAGCGGCAGAAAAAATATCAAACACCCTCATTACACATTACACTTACGTGGCGGGCGAAATTCGCAAGACGAGCAAATCTAAACATAAAGATTTCGGCGCCAACCTATCGCAGAGCGCGCGGGCGCATATCGCGGCCCGCGCGATTCCACTAGTCGCGATTCCGCCGATGCAGCGACACCCGCGAACTATAGCGACGTAAATATTAGTATTTAATTTTTTACATATGTAACATGAATTGAATGTAGTGAATTCTACAGAAGCTGCGGGCCCGCAATCCCGGCGGGCGCGACTGAAAATCGCTCCGTGAGTTCTTAGCCTTAGCCACACTTACATAGCCGCGAGCTGTCGTTCGTGTAAGTCTATTGAATGACTTTTTGATCAAGGCGCGTATGCGAATGTCACAGCTTGCCCTGTCGCTGACATTGAAACCTAACCTAACAAAAATTATACCTAAACTAATATAGACCAATGATTTCAAATCTTCATACAAGAAAAAGTTACGCCATCTTGAATTCACCATATGTCAAATGTCAAAATGGCACAAACAACCCCAAAAGTGGGGGCCTTTAAATGGGTTTTGCCTCGACATGCCTCGTCTATGATACAGACACTCTACATATTTACTTGCTCTTCTTTCCAGGAAAGGTCCAGTAGTGTTCCCTCTTTCACCATCACCGCCACCACAGAATCTCGTTGTCACGTCCAGACCTCTGCTGGCCAATAACAGTCTCGCCGCTTCTTCAGCAGTCAGCAGTGTGTACAGACCACATATATACAGGCCCTTCGTGCCTGTGCCTTATGGAGACAAGAGTTATGATTTTGAGGTGAGTCTACTATAATATTCTAGGGCCTGACAGAAGTTCCGTACCCAAAGGGTAAAACGGGACCCTATTACTAAGACTCCGCTGTCCGTCCGTCTGTCACCAGGCTGTATGTCATGAACCGTGATAGTTAGACAGTTGAAATTCACAGATGACGTATTTCTGTTACCGCTGTGACATCAAAAACTAAAAAGTAAAAAACAGAATAAAATAATTATTATCTAACTCCCATACAACAAACTTGAAGTTTTAGCCGTTTTGTACGGAACCCTTCGTGCGGGAGTCCGACTCTCACTTGGCCGGTTTTTTAAAAGGCCGGGCAACGTTCTTGTAGCTCCTCTGGTATTGCTGGTATCCATTAGGTACCTTTGTTAACTCGGAGAAAAACAATGCAACATTAGCCCACATACAAAAAAATGATAGGGTTTTTTCCTGTTTTTATTTATTACATAAATGAATAGTGCTATGAAAAATAAGTCTTACTAAAAATCAATATTTTCTAAGATATTGCGGATTGTTTGAAGCACTTTTGTGAGTCTCGTGAAAACGCCCCATACAAAAGTGGTACTAGTAAGTGACGTCACACGCTAGTAATGTTGCTACGAAATGTATGGCCACATCCACAAAATTTCTGATATCTCCGAAGTTTGTGCGTTTATGTTGATACATAAAATAGTAAACCTTTTTGTATTTAATGTAAGTAAACTAATTATGTGGGTCTTATACACTAATGTTGTAAAAAAAACAATTAAACTTTTTTTGTGACTTCAAAAAATGCTTATATTTACGAAATTTCTATAAAGTTGTAATAGGTACCTAAATATTTCATAATTTATATAAAAAAACTAAATTTTCATGTAGGAAAATACCCAATTCCAAATCTACGTGGTGCAGCCTGTCCCACCGTGCCGAAGCATCGCTCTATCACTGTAAACAGGTTATTTGTGTATTCGTAACTTTCGCATAACTTCTGATACTGATGATGACCAGCTAAAACTTATCGAAGCCTGAACTAAACCTCACCTGGTCAACACAGCGTAAGTTTAGCTCGTAAGTCGTAACACGTGCTAGGAAAATATCGCGGATACATGACAACCCTGATAATAGGGCTACCACAAAATTTTACAATTATCATAATAGATTTGTATCAAGTGATACCATGACCTAGTGAATATATTATAATCCCGTGTGTATACTCTACGTAAAGAAAAGATTAACCTCGTCCAAATAAATTTGTCGTTATAAATCCCATCAAAAACATTTTCATGTTAAAATAATGCCAAGACGATACCGTATGACTTGCACTGTCAAAAAGTTATCAGACCTCATGTAAAACCAAACTTCTGACTCATAACTATGTGGTAAAAATATGTGGCCTAGCCATTTCGATGCATTCACTGGGTAAGGTGAAAAATTTATTGACTGTTTTTCTGTCATACTATTCTTGTAGGAACGAAACGGCCAAGCCACATATCTCTACTAAGGTGTAGAGTTTGTGAAGTTACGCTTGTGGAGTTAGGACGTGTAGAGTCAGAAGCTTTTACATGAGATCTGATAACTATTTGACAGTGCGAGTCATAAATAGCTGATAGCTAAATTCGTAGCATTATAGAGTACTATTGTCGTATTGTTTATAAAAGGATTGTATTAGATCTAAACAAAGTATCAAAGGTGTTTTTATCAACTAATAATTTGTTTTTATTTATTTATTTATAATTATTTTTCTGTCCAAACGCCATTACATAAACAATAAATTATGATTCCAAAATTTCCGTATAATTGTGTGTGGCGGACCAATTAGCGCTACAATCCTGAATCGCGCGCTATCGAAGTTATAATAGTTCGGCGCTATATATACAACAGCTGAAATACTTACAAGCGTACTTCGGTCTAACCGAGTATAACGCCTCGCGCTGTCGGAGATCTGCCTTTGAGGCTGCCACTATTCCCACAGTGTGTAATGAACACATAAATGAATAAAAAATATTGGTAGGTAACTAATAGAAGCGGGTTTATAACAGGGCAATCGCAATATCTGTTATCACTGTTAGCGTTATACTCAAATACCTGTACCAGCTTATTAACAGTTACATGAGTACAGCTGGTTATCTCATGAATGGTCGTTTACAAGGTCATGAACCATTTACCTAAATAAGCCCGCTGAGTAGCTGAGTAAACGACTAATAGACGGTTTATACAACTAATGATGCAAATCAATTTCAGTCAAATCAATTTCAATCAATAAGTGAATTAATTAATTTTTGCTATATTAATTAATTCACGTTTTTAACGTATCCAAACTTTTAAGAATAATAACCTTAAGCATACACAATCATACTTCGTGATCACTTATACTACTAACACACACTGATACTTATCAAAACCACTTTCAAATATAACACATTACGCAATTATCATTACAAATTAAAAATAATAACAGTAAAAATTATAAATCGTACAAAAATAAATAGATCCCGCCTGCTACCAAACATAATGTTAATTATTTCACTTAGGCTTTGCTTAATGCTTTAGCTCAATTTTGTTACCGTCTTTTTAGTGCGTTGCATAGGTAGGTATATTTTTTTTCAGTCGGGTTGTTGTTTTTAATATATTTTTTTATTTAAGATTTTTTAGTTTATCTAACACGCACTTGGTCGATTTAAAGCTAAAATACGACTATTTTAATGCATTGACTACAAATTTATTCGAATTATTTAATTAAAATGGTTGTAATTATTTATTAAATTAATAAAAATATATATTAAATTTAAATACATGATATAATATGTATATTATCGAAATCTCATTTTGATTTCCTTTATTTTGCTCTATTTTCCTACTCGAAAGGTTTGGTTAATTAAAAATTTTGAACAACTTACAATATGGCGCCAAAAACCGCTATTTTATATTTTTTTTCTTTGAAATAGCTATAGGATACATGGGTTTTTGAGACAAATCTAACGATACCTTAATTGTCAAAATCCATCCAGCCGTTTAGAAGATACGTGGGCATACATACAAGATACACGCGAGAAACATAACCCAGTCGGGTAACCCAGTGAAAGTGCAAACTATTTTAATTTATTTCAATGATAATGCTAAGACTAGTTGTTAATCTAAAAAATAACCAATTCATGTGTGTATATGTCAACTTTTCTCACTAAAAGAATCAAATTGCTCCATTTGCAGCTTTTTGGAATGAAAAAGTGAATAGAACAAAAACGGCTTTATTATGAAAATTTTATAATACTACGAAAAGAAAAAGTTTTGTTTTGTTTTTAATAAGGTTTATTACCTCCTCTTGCCCTAATAACTGATTCAGGTCGGTTTCGCATCGACTTCATCAGTGTTTTTAAAAGATCTTGCGGAGTATTGTCCCATTCTTGTGACAATGCAACTCTGAGCTCCGCAACCGTTGTTGGGACCGGATTTCTTGTAAATACAGCTCTTTTTAGGTTGTCCCACATGTGTTCTATCGGATTGAGGTCCGGGCTACGTGCTGGCCAATCCATGGAACGAATCTCAACCTGAGTAAAGTATTGCTCAACTTGTCTCGCTGCGTGCGGACGAGCATTATCCTGCGTCAGAATTAAGTTTTCGCCTATAAATCCGCTAAAAGGTAATATCTCCGTCATATAGCGATGTGATGTTAAGCCACGGTTACCACGGCCATGTGTGTCTGCATCAATAAACACAAGTTCAGTTCGAGCATCCATCGATATGCCGTCCCAAACCATACAAGACTCGCCTCCAAATGGAACCATCTCCTCAATGCAATTTTGAGCATATCGCTCTCCTTGTAGAACGGTAGACTAGTCTGTGACCATCACCACCGTACAAACAAGTCCTACACTCATCAGTGAATAATACGGAAGCCCATTGCTCTTCAGTCCAATTTAAGTGTTCACGAGCAAATCTTTTTACAGTTTCCCTGTGAGCTGCAGACAATTTTGGTCCATTTGCGGGTCTGAAAGGTGATATCACGGTCTTTTAGCCTTCTTCTTATGTTTCGTGCACTAACTGCTACGTCACGTACCTGGTGGAGCTCATTTTTAATGCTTATAGGCGTTAAAAACTGATTTCGCAAGGAAGTTGTCACAATAAACCTGTCGTCACGAGACGTTTTCACCCGAGTTCTGCCGGTTTCACGTCTTCTTTTGAATGAACCTGTCTCCATAAACCTTCTGTAAACTCGGGAAACCGTAGACAGGTTTACATTTAAATCTGCAGCAATTATGCGTTGGTTGCCTTGCTGCACTAGAGCAACAATTGGTGTGGTTTTTTCGGACGATACGTCCATATTCGTGAGAAAAAAACGTGTTTGAAATGAAAACAGACTAGCAAATAAACAATTAGTAACGATAATTCAACATGTAACAAAACGAAAAAAAATAATTATTAATCACAACATTAACGTAACAACGAGTTAATCTTTAATAAATTGACAAGATTTCTTCTATAGAATATTTTCTTTCTTTTGTGACAGTACCACATTTAAATTTGATTTATTTTTTTGTGTTTATAAACCAGCCTTTATTTTCCAATACCAATAAATGTAAAAAGTTCGCATATTTCGTAATAAAATTTGATTGAATGTGTTCTTGCACTATAATGCAGTTTATGTGTCCGCCAGTGTAAATTAAAAATTGTTTATTTTACACAAGCCGTGTAACGTACCTTTGAAAACATGTGTACGTGTATCCGAACGTATCTGTGTATTATCTGTGGTCCGAACAAGATAGCTATCATTTGTAAAATAACCCGACCGTATGAAATGGTTAATAGTGTATATGGGATTTCTTCTTGACTGACTACAACCTTAATTTTTTACGAAAAAATACTCTAATTCTCATTCCAGCTCCATGGCTGTTCCGTACCGACTTCAAAATAATGAAGATTGTGTAGAGAAATAGTTAAAATTTTAGCTAAATTTAAAGAGAATTCAAATAAATCTTATTTAGAAAATAAGATTTTATTTCATACTTTTTTGTGCATTTTTACTTTGAAAGTCGGTTAAATTTTTTGTTTAAAAATATTAAACTAATCATTGGTCACATATTATTATTTTTAAACATAGATAATGATTTATCTGTGCTTAAAAATAATAATTTGTTTATTATTTTTAAGCACAGTTTTTTTGAATGCTCTCTTTTGAAAATTTGAAAATTTCTCTTTCTCTCTCTCTCTCTCTCTTTTGAAAATTTGTTTTTTTGAATGCTCTCCAACGATCTCGCTTTTGTGATGTCTGTATTTCGTCAACGGGTGATCGTGGACATGCCATTGCAAATATAATATTTCCTAGCTTATTATGTACTTTTGGAAAACTATGCATATTGCACATTGAACTTTATATGTTAGAAACTATTTTGAACAAGTAAAGGAGAATATTAACGTTATGCCCTAAAACGAGGTCAAAAATAAAGCACGGGATTGAGAAGTAAGGCCGTAGATCACTACACCTACAAGAGCCTATCAAAGATATAAAAATATTTAGCAAAAACTATTCGTTGTCAACCCTCGCACTAAGCAAGTTAGGGTCATGAGAATTTAAAATTATTTGCCACTATCGTGTTTTGTATTCAGCGGCGCGCGTGCCTCTATGAGAAAACAAGGGAAGCTTCAAGTCATGATATTAAGATACAACCAAACATAATGCATGTTTTTAAACATGTTTTCAAGCAATTTTAGATAGGCATGGTAAATATCTTATGCTTTAAATCTATATAATCGCTTTCTCGCAATAGGCTGCAAATATTACCATCAAATTTAATATGTAGGGTGTTTTGGGGGAGAAAAAACGATCTAGCTATGTCTTGTCCCTGGAAAATTGAGTATGTTTAAGCTACATATAATAATATGTATGTATTTTCTTTCGTCGTGCAACAATATATCAATAATTTCGACTTTATTATGTCAGTCCGATTGACAGTTTGGTATGCTGTATTTTGCTTTGTTCGAAAATTCGGAATGTGGCGGGTTCGAATCCCGAACAGATAAATATATTTGTGACTCTTTCATCCGAAGCTCGGTTATCCAGGCACTTAGTTTATTCGCATGTTTTGTCACTGTCCCTCGATATAAAGTAAGCAGCGACAAATCTTCCTACCGACCCTATTGTATTGTTAATTTCCAGTTTTTCCATGTAAATAAAAAGAAACCAGTCCACTTTTCACTACAAAATGCATCGGCAGCCCGCGCCTGATAAGTGTAATCAATCATCGGGAAATAATGGCCGACTGAATTATCGATGTGGCCACGAAGTGTGGCGGTAGCGATGGAATATATTATCACAGTACCTGGGTAACCGAGCTTTGCTCGGAGTTCTGATAAATTTAAGAAATCAAAAGAACCACAACAATATTTATCTGACCGGGATTCGAAGCCGCCACATTCCGAATTTTCGAACAAAGCAAAATTATACATAAGCATACCAAACTGTCAATCGGACCGACATAGTAGAGTCGGACTTATTGACATATTCTCGCACGACGAAAGAAAAAACGTATATAGCTTTAAAATGCGCCGTTTCCAAGGGATACGACCGAGCTAGATCGATTTTTCTCTCCCAAAACTTCCTGCATACTAAATTGTATGGCAATAATTGCAGCCGTTTTCGCCAAACCGATTAAAAGTATACTTACTGATAAAATGTAAATCATACTGTAGTATTGGTTACGTAGTAACTGTTTATTAATCTGTGGAATTAGTGTGTTTGTGCGGTGGGCTAACTTTTAGGTACAAGCCGCTAAAGTTGCGGTAAATTGTACTCACACAACTTACGTTCTGATAGGAAAAATTCTTTTTAAAATAATATTTAATAATTATTTAATATTATTAATAATTAAATTATTAATAATATTTAATTTTTCTCGAAAATTAGTATGAACAGAGATAAATATTATATATAAATAGGTTAGAAGTTTATTAATATGAAAATCTGGGGCAATTCCACAAGGTGTTAGATATATCAGCACTTTAACATTACTTTACGATTTCGCGCAAATTAAAAATATATTTTTATTTTTTATGATTTAAAATCGCTCGTTTCGTGGCCCCAAGTCAAGGTCGTGTTCAGACAAAGCGGAGACTGTAATTTGCCTAAAAATAAAACTTTATATTACAAAGGCGTCGTACTAGAAAGCTCACACCTAAAACGCGTAGATTACGCGCAGAAATCGCGCGGTTTCCGCTGTCTCTGAACGGGGCCAAGCGTCAGCTCATAACGAGATGCGACGCGGCGTTTTGCGCTGTGTCTGAACATCCCTAAGGTCGTTTTCAGCCACAGCACAAACCGCGCGGTTGAGAGCCGTGCGGATCAACCGCGCGCAGCTTGTTACAAATACAAAGTCGTCGTGACTCGTAATAGAACGTTCGCACTGAACTGCATGGATTACGCGCAGAAATCGCGCGGTTTCCGCTGTGTTTAAGCCGGGCCAAGCGTCAGCTCATAACGAGATGCGACGCGGCGTTTTGCGCTGTGTCTGAACATCCCTAAGGTCGTTTTCAGCCACAGCACAAACCGCGCGGTTGAGAGCCGTGCGGATCAACCGCGCGCAGCTTGTTACAAATACAAAGTCGTCGTGACTCGTAATAGAACGTTCGCACTGAACTGCATGGATTACGCGCAGAAATCGCGCGGTTTCCGCTGTGTTTAAGCCGGGCCAAGCGTCAGCTCATAACGAGATGCGACGCGGCGTTTTGCGCTGTGTCTGAACATCCCTAAGGTCGTTTTCAGCCACAGCACAAACCGCGCGGTTAAGAGCCGTGCGGATCAACCGCGCGCAGCTTGTTACAAATACAAAGTCGTCGTGACTCGTAATAGAACGTTCGCACTGAACTGCATGGATTACGCGCAGAAATCGCGCGGTTTCCGCTGTGTTTAAGCCGGGCCAAGCGTCAGCTCATAACGAGATGCGACGCGGCGTTTTGCGCTGTCTGAACATCCCTAAGGTCGTTTTCAGCCACAGCACAAACCGCGCGGTTGAGAGCCGTGCGGATCAACCGCGCGCAGCTTGTTACAAATACAAAGTCGTCGTGACTCGTAATAGAACGTTCGCACTGAACTGCATGGATTACGCGCAGAAATCGCGCGGTTTCCGCTGTGTTTAAGCCGGGCCAAGCGTCAGCTCATAACGAGATGCGACGCGGCGTTTTGCGCTGTGTCTGAACATCCCTAAGGTCGTTTTCAGCCACAGCACAAACCGCGCGGTTGAGAGCCGTGCGGATCAACCGCGCGCAGCTTGTTACAAATACAAAGTCGTCGTGACTCGTAATAGAACGTTCGCACTGAACTGCATGGATTACGCGCAGAAATCGCGCGGTTTCCGCTGTGTTTAAGCCGGGCCAAGCGTCAGCTCATAACGAGATGCGACGCGGCGTTTTGCGCTGTGTCTGAACATCCCTAAGGTCGTTTTCAGCCACAGCACAAACCGCGCGGTTAAGAGCCGTGCGGATCAACCGCGCGCAGCTTGTTACAAATACAAAGTCGTCGTGACTCGTAATAGAACGTTCGCACTGAACTGCATGGATTACGCGCAGAAATCGCGCGGTTTCCGCTGTGTTTAAGCCGGGCCAAGCGTCAGCTCATAACGAGATGCGACGCGGCGTTTTGCGCTGTGTCTGAACATCCCTAAGGTCGTTTTCAGCCACAGCACAAACCGCGCGGTTGAGAGCCGTGCGGATCAACCGCGCGCAGCTTGTTACAAATACAAAGTCGTCGTGACTCGTAATAGAACGTTCGCATTGAACTGCATGGATTACGCGCAGAAATCGCGCGGTTTCCGCTGTGTTTAAGCCGGGCCAAGCGTCAGCTCATAACGAGATGCGACGCGGCATTTTGCGCTGTGTCTGAACATCCCTAAGGTCGTTTTCAGCCACAGCACAAACCGCGCGGTTGAGAACCGTGCGGATCAACCGCGCGCAGCTTATTACAACTACAAAGTCGTCGTGACTCGTAATAGAACGCTCGCACTGAACTGAATGGATTACGCGCAGAAATCGCGCGGTTTCCGCTGTCTCTGAACTGGGCCAAGCGTCAGCTCATACCGAGATGCGACGCGGCGCTGTATTTTTAAGATAGCTATTCAAAATTGAACGGTATTCACTACACGTTTTATTCCAAGAATTCCGAATTCGATCAGCGCTTTAAGTGAATAATGTTTAATTTTGAATCGCCATCTTAAAAATGCCGCGCCACGTCGCAACTGGGTGTGAGCTGACCCTAACTATATAAAAATCGCTACTATAATATCAAAGATGCCCTACATATTCATTGTCATTGCAACGGGGAATAAGGCTTCGCTTACTCGTGCATAAGGGCACGTTTACACAGACGTTATATTATAACAAAATTGATACAATATGAATAATTCCCTACATGTTGTGTCATTGCAACGGGAATAAAGTATTGTGTTATAACCAAGTCGCAAATATTATAAGTATTAAAAAACTATCTTTGCCATTGTGATGAGAAGTAAGGCTTTTTTCACTTGTGGATAAGGGCACGAATACACAATATTATATTCTAATAACAAGATTATACTTCTTTGCAGCAACCGACCCTACCACCGATCTACAAGGCTCTATCGGATCACGCGAACGACAATCTGATGAAGGTCACGAGAAAAACCGATGCGAACATACATAGGGTACGTATCCTTTGTCAAACAACGAACGTGATGTGCGATCCCCCTAAGTAGGTACTATTATAAATGTCAAAGTTTGTGAGGATGGATGGTTGGATGTTTGTTACTCTTTCACGCAGAAACTACTGAACGGATTTCGATGGAATTCATGGTAGTAGTTTAAGCTCCGGATTAAAATATAGCATACTTTCTAACCCGAAAAAGTACAGTGTTCCCATGGGATACCTACTATATTTACGCGGGCGGAACCGCCCGTTAAATACGTTAAGGTATTACTAGCTTTTGCCCGCATGGGAATACCGCCAGGCGTCCCGGGAAATACGGGACGTCTGGCAAGTCCCCAATGGTCAGGGGAAACATACTGAGTCAGGTAATAACACTGGCCGACACTCATTATGGATCCTAGGATGTCAGACCTGCAGGCCTAGCATGCGCACCCTAGATACACCCAAGAAAAAAAATGAAAGAAGAAAATTCGGAGATAAATAGATCTTATTGTAAGACAGCAAGGTCGGTGCATCGTCATTATGAGAGACAACATCTCTTTTCTTCCCGAGCATGAGCTCCCAAAATGGCCTCTTTTGACAGCTTAAGTAGAAACGTTTTCTTATTTCAATGTCAAATAGTCTTACAATAATGTCAACTACTCCACATCATGGCGGTCCAAGACAAATAGTTTCTTTACGTCCAGTCATTTACTTGAATAATTGTTCGTTTTTGACAGAAGATTTCTCGGCAACCATTTTAAAAATATGGTTATTTAGAAATGTTGACTTCTATTGACGACCTTGTTACCGAGGATTAAGAACTATTTTGGAACGAACTATTTGGATAGAATATTTCTTCTTTAAATTTATTTCTTCGAATCGCCATGCTCAGCCCGCTGATTATAAGTATGTCCTCCACGATGATATCAAAAATGCTATTAGTTTTTTTTCTATCAGCTCTAGTTACTGAGGTATAATGGCTATTTTATAAAAATTTTACTTATTTCAGGATTGAATAACAAAAAATTGTATTTTATTAGCATTTTTTTAGTTTTTGGACGAAACTGTCTTGGATGATTCCCCAGCAATAAAATAAGCCATCATTTTTAAAGCTTATACCTACTATATAACTCATCTGCATCGAGCTCCGTGGCCTTGTGGGTAAACCGATTGATTCGCACTCGAGAGAGTGCAGGTTCGATTCCCAGGTTGTGGCGTATACCAATGAGACTTTTTCAGATCCCGCACATGGTTGGCCCAGTCATTCCTCTGGACTAGCCTGACTGTGGCATGAGAATGCCGTATATGCTTGGGCAACCATACGACATTTAAAAAGCCAACTGTCCCAGGCACTACAGTATTTCAAGAGTGGTTACTTTGCTCGGAGAATACTGTATAAATCATCCAATAACGGATGAAAACGCCTAAGTTAGGCATAGACCTTTATATTATAGACGAGTATGTCGAGGCAAAAAGTGTCACAGTTAAACTGCCCCACTTTTGGGGTTATTTGGGGTAGCTGAGGTTTTACATTTGTCATCTTGACATTTTGACATTTGCTTTCCGCAGTTTATTCAGTGCGCATTTAATTGACAGGTAATAGGTAATCATCAGCCTTGGAACATCCGCGAAATTTTGTTCTACACTGCCTACTGAAAAACTGGTGTTGGGACATTTTCTGAATGAGAAATTTTCCTCACACCAGTTTTCGGGCTCAAGGCACACTGGGTGTTTCCAGTTACTATATTTTTTTTAGTTTATAATTAGTACCTTTACCTACCACGTTGGTCATACAAACTTAAAAATCGACGTCATTTCGTTTTTACCAATCATCGGCTGGGACCACAAAATATACTTTCGTGCCCCGTTTTCGCCATCGCCGCAAATGTTCGCTGCACCTTTTTCAAACACTATTGAGCACATATACTTCACCCTGACTCAGAATTTCAACGCCGCAGCAAAATACAAGCTAGTTAGCGGAGTCTGCAACGGTTTTTAGCAGATTTATCAATTCCCTTACATCACAAACATTGCAAAACATAGTAGTTAACACAATGTTACAAAAATAAGCCCTATCGCAGCTATTGAAAAATGACTGTTTACACAAAAAACCGATCAAACACTCAAATTGAGGGTAGTAAATAAAGTATAGTTGATTGGAGGAAAAGACATACAGCGTTATCGACCACAAACACAAACAGAGCTGCACCGAAAATAAAGTTTATTATTGTCGGACTGTGTAATAACTATAAATAGTAATGTCATAAAATTTCCCTTCCAGCCAAAGAAAGAAGATTATCAGTACAACGATTTATCCAGCGAAGATGAGCAGGTAAGAGTGTAATCAAACGTAGTATCAAACTGCCAATCGGACTGACACAACGGAGTTGAGATTATTGATATATTGTTGCACAACGAAAGAAAACACATATCTAACTTAAAAATGCGCAGTTCCGCAGAGATAAGACCTATCTAGATTGATTTTCGCCTCCATAACTCTCTGCATACTAAATTGGTAATTGCAGGTAGCAGCCGTTTTCGAGAAACCGATTATATCTCGATTTAAAGTATAGGATAAAGTAATTTGGGTAAAAGTTCAAAGAATCTGAAATAACATAAGATGTATTTTAACTAAACATAGAACTAGAACAATACAAACGAAAAAAGCAACATCTATTTAACACATATTTTTAATTTACAGAACCAAAAGTACGCCTTCTCTTACACCGTGAAAGACCACAAAACGGGTGATGACTTCTCTCACAGCCAGCACAGCAGTGGTTCAGCTACTAACGGAGAGTACAGGGTTAGATTACCAGATGGTAGAACACAAATAGTCTCCTATATAGCTGATGAAAACGGTTATAAAGCTGATGTGAGATATGATAATGATGATAGCAATAATGGTTTTAATGCTAATAATAATAATGCAATTAAATATAATTCAATTGATAATTACAATACTAATAATGTAGTTGTAAGTAATAATGCATTTAAGTATAATGCAATTGGCAATAACGTTGGGAATAATGCAATAAAATATAATTACAATGCAAATAATAATAATGTCAATAATAATGCATACAAACATAGACTTGATAATAATGTATACACTCACGCAATCGACAAATATTCACAAAGTAATGATTATGATTACAAAAGAGAAGAAATACCAATCAAAGAAGAAATCAATGAATATGATGATTATTCTGCAGAATTTAATGACAAAAGCTATAACACACCTAATAAATTCGAAATATACAATACAGAAACAAAATTTGTCCCCACAGTTAGACCATCTTATGACGAAATCAAAGATTTATTCACTAAAATACAAGTTACAACACCAGTATATGATTTCCAAGTTACTCCAACACCTGATTATAGTAAATTTAATAATGAAAAAGTAGATGTAATAGGTAACAGATACACAGACGTAAGAAGTACGTTAGCTAATTATCAAAATCCAACCACACCTTACTTTATACCTGATCCTGTGACTTTAAAGCCGATTTTATCGCAAAATTATATTAATAGGATAAATAAATATTTAACTTTCATTTAAATTGTTATAATATTAAAGCCTGACCAAAGAAAGAAAAAACCAGCACTGGGGGCGCTTAATTTTTTATTTGCAGCAACACTACAAATGGCTGAGATGTGATTGGTTTAAGCTGGGACTATATGATCCGGAATCCGGCGGGCCCGGGAAAATTTAGAGCACTGAAAATAGAATATTGCGCTAGTACAATAGACTTGAAAACCGAAGTGTCGAGTGTCGAGCTGTCATTTATGACATTGACATTTGACTCGACACTGGTGTATTTGATTTTCAGCTCTATCGCATTAGCGCAGAGTTCTATTCTCAGTGCTCTGAATTTTCCCCGGCCTTACGGATTCCGGATCATGTAGTCCCAGCCTAAAGCCTGACCAGAAAAATAAAAGACCAGGGAGCCTAAAAAGGCCACTTTAGGTGTTTCATATTATGTTTCCTATATTCTTTTCCATGCAAAAATCGTGAAATGGTAAAATTGCTACATGATTCATCTGATTTCATCATATTAGAAAACAGCAATTTTAACAGTTTTCAATAGAAATGCGCGTAATATGAGTTGAAAAAAATATATGAAACATAATATGAAAATCCTAAAGCGGCCTTTTTAGATCCCCTGCACTGGGAGCGCTTCATTTTTTATTTGCAGCAACACGACGAATGGCTGGTATGTGATTGGTTAAATCTCAAAGATTTGTCAATTCATTGTTGTGCCGTGATTTCCCGCAAATTAGGAATTTTTCTGGTTATGCTTTAAAATCGAAAGAGCAAATAGGAACACAAAAATATTGACTAGAAACAATTTGATGTTTTATCGTGACATATAATAAGTACTTCTAATTCCTAAAACTTCACAATCTCTTTTTGGGACAAAATACTCACCGATCTCCTTGCTTTTGAGTAATTTTAATTAAGAGAGAGATGCCGAAGCATAGCGAAGCAGCCAGAAGTAAAAAAGAAAATTATAAATGGAATCCGTACTCAGAGCAAGAAGCCGTACGTTTCGTTCTCTCGTGCAAGTCTCCAAGCGAGAATGAAAAGGGAAAGGCGAGAACGAAAAGGGGAAGGCGAGAAACAGTCCCACATTTTTCTCGGAGCTTCTCTGTGAGAATCTGGACATCTACTATTATAGAATTAGTAGTCATGATGAAACAAAACGCTACATTTATTACAACGGGGGATACCCACAGTGGGTTCCGCGTAACCTAGGGGTTGCACAGAGTAGTCATCAGGGTACCGCCAAAATTATTTATTAACTGTTAACGGTTACAAATATTATTATGAAATAGCGTAAAAAAAAGTAAATTGTTTTTACGCTCGTATAAATTTCAGTGTTGATTTTTTATCATATTTTGATATGGGGTTCCATAAAATAAAAGGTATTTGGTTGCTTCCGTTACCTTTAAAGTTTAAGAATGTAACGCAGGTTACAAAAAATTACCTTTTCTGCGCTTCGCTTGCTTCGCTTTAACCCTAACAAGCCAATTATATTAACCTTTTGAATAAATAAAATTATGAAAACATTTCATTCATTCATTTTAAAGTACACATTGGCTTTTACAAATACAATTATGTGAATTTATTTTATTGTACACCAGATATTGACGGTAATTTTAAATGTGTGTTTAATTTTATCTAATGTTGCAGTTACTTTAGTAAGCCGCAATACTTTGAATCGAAAATATTAACAAAAAATATTTATTTACATATTATTTAACTTTTGAAGTGAATCTTGTGACGTCACGGTACGCGTCACGACACGATTTTGTATATAACGTCATTTTAATAACAACTTAACTTTCAAAACAACGGCAATACACAGATGACGCTGGTGTACAAATTTAAATTTTTCTACTTTTTAAGTAAAATACCCTCATAAAACACCAAAAATGCTCTCATCATGCCTAAAGGCACAATGACTGTATTTTTGGATTTTAAATGATGAATGCAAGTTTTACTTCTGCTGTGTGTACTCAGTCTGTATACGTCATGTTTTTTTTATTTTGGCCGAGAAAGCCCCGACGGACACCAGGCAGATGTGACACGTTAATATTTCAATAGAAGATCTTAAAAAATGTTTAATCGTTTTTTTTAAATTATGTCATTGTTGTAATTGTGTGGATGTTAAGTGTAATTTGACGACGTCATTGCATGAATGTAAAAACTGCAACAATTTATTCATTAATTAAGTTAGCTAATTTCAGTCACTTTTCTATTTTTGTAACACTTTCATTACTCTATTGTTGTTAATTATTATTTTTACTTTATTCTAAGATTGTATAAATTTAATTTATTACAGTAGTAGTTATAATGTTGAAAATATTATGTGTTTCTTTTTCTCCTCTATCACACAATTCAAAATTTATCGTTATTATACAGGTGCTCGGTTACCAAAAACAGATATTATCAAGGAGCGTAATCACTAATCAGTGTTCGATTCAATTCAGATATTCAGAGCGCGTGACCTTGAAGCCGACGCGTTGTACGGCAGTGTGATGGTGTCCATGCGAAGTGCGAGTTAGGAAATATTAATCATGTTATTTTGCTGTAAATCACGGACATTTTTAGTTATGCGTACTGCCATTACTTATTTAATATTGTGGCCTAATATTGGGATAAATATTTCATTCGGATAACCAAGCACCCTGTTGTATTACAGTCCGTTCCGACCCTTATGTCGACTACATAAGGATCACTGTCATAGTAACTCCAAGGTTTTTTAGAACTCTGAACAGACTGTACCTCCACAGACCACACAAAAGGCGCGTAATGTCAAAATATTGACATAACACTTTATTTCTTCATTTAATTTATGCCAACATTCGCTTTTTGAAAATTGAAAATCTTATGGATCGTGAATAGGCGACATGCCTGAAAAAAAATTCGTGTTTTCGATGTTAGACAACATATAATACACAATCTATAACGAAGATACAAATAATTCAAATTTACAATATAGCGGTAAAATAAATTTACAATATAGCTATTTATAATTTATAATATATATCGGCCTGACTATATGCTACCGCTATACATTTGTCATAAAAAAATGTATGGTGGTAGCACCTTTTGACTTAACAAATCGATTTGCGAGAAAGAGACAGATATTATTTTTAATTTGCATATCAATTTTAATCACGTCAACTTAAATAACTATTTATTTTACATTCATGTACTTATCTCTATTCAACAATTTTAAAATTAATTTTTAAGAATGTGATATTTGACACTAGGCGTCACCTATTTGCAAAAAACGTATGTTGATGACTCATTTAGAAGAAGAAGACGATCTAACAACGTGACAGCTCACAAAAATGTCGCTACAAAAGCACTGTGTTTCAAAGTTCCGTTCGATAGCAGTGAGAAGTTAAGTCTCGCGTTAGTGAGACGTCCATTGAGTGGCCCGGATAAGGCGCCCGTTGCGGTCTATAGCCTGTCAATTACTGCCACTAGGGCTGCGAGAAGGTCGATGATATTTTATCGATAGTGGGGTCTTATTTTAGTAGTATTTTATTTCCTATTTTAGTCAGACAATTGACCTGCATTATTAATAACAAATAAACATTAATACCTGCATAATTTCAAGAAGGCGTAGTAGACTACAGCTTAATCATAGCTATTACTTATATTAAGGAAAGAACCCTAGTTATGACAATGTAGGCACGAGGGCGGGTCAATAAGTCCGTGACTTTTGGAATAAAACACAGATTTTTTGATAAATAAATCATTTTATTTTTCAACGTAGTCCCCCTTGAGCTCTATACACTTTGTCCAACGCTTCTCCAATTTTTTTATCCCTTCCAAAAAATGTGATTTGTCGAGGTCCTCAAAATAGGCCTTTGTTTGCGAGATGACTTCATCATTGGAGTGAAATCTTTTTCCACCGAGCCATTTTTTCAGGTTTGGGAACAAGAAGTAGTCACTCGGAGCCAAATCTTGAGAATAGGGTAGATGTGGGAGCAATTCATAGCCCAATTCATGGATTTTTGCCATGGCAACTGCACATGTGTGCACCCTTGCATTGTCTTAGTTTAAAAGAACTTTTTTCTTGGCCAAATGAGGTCGGTTTTTTTTCAAATCCTCATTGAAACGGTCCAATAAGTTGGCATAATATTCCCCATTAATTGTTCTTCCCTTTTGAAGATAGTCAATGTGGATTATCCCACGTGCATCCCAAAAAACAGTCGCCATAACTTTATTGCCTGACAAACCCACCTTGGCCTTCTTTGGCGCCGATTCACCCTTAGAAACACACTGTTTTGACTGTTGTTTGGTCTCTGGTGTATTGTGATGGATCCATGTTTCGTCCACAGTTAAAAAACTCCTCCATATTGTGATTAAACAACGCCAAACCTTCCTGTGAAGTTGTTACACGATTGCGTTTGTGGTCGACTGTGAGCAAACGCGGCACCCATCTTGCGGAAAGCTTTCTCATGCCCAAGTGATCATTCAAAATTGAAACCACTGAGCCATGCGAGATGCCTATGGCTTCCACAATCTCTTGCACTTTCAATCTTCGGTCGGCCAACACCATATCGTGAATTTTTTCGATTGTTTCGGGTGTAGAGACCTCAACTGGGCGTCCAGGACGTTCGGCATCTTCAGTGCTTGTACGGCCACAACGAAATTCAGTAAACCACTTTTTTACCATTGAAATCGATGGTGCAGAGTCCCCATAGTATTTATCAAGCTTAGCCTTGGTCTCGGTAATGGTTTTTTTTCGCAAAAAATAATGCTTAATAAGCACACGAAATTCACTTTTTTCCATTGTTTCCTTAAGTTACTGGATAGTCTGATAAAGATAGCTGTAAAACACAAACTAACTGACGCAGCAAGTTCAAATTTTGATAGGAGTCAACTGACAGATGCCTGTTGACAGGAGTAGTGTTGCTTTTTCAGTAAGGAGGTTAGAAATTCAAAAAGTCACGGACTTATTGACCCGCCTTAGTAGTAAGTGTTTGATTTTAATGTTGTTTCAAAGATGGGAGAACATCAGTTATAGGTATATTCGTAGTCGACGACGATCACATACATTAACACATTTGTTAACATAAACCTGTCTCATCCGTTTAATCAGTTATCACATAATATTATGAATTGAAATTACAACGTCCAAACTTAAGTCCATCATAGTTTCTAACACCAAACGAAGGTAACACAAAAATGCGTAGATTTTTGAAAAATAATTCTCGCTTTTAACAACTTTATTAATAATATCTCTACAATTATATACCACTTAATTTGTTAACTTCTGTGGCTCGGTGGTTAGCACGCTGACGCTCAAGCCGGAGGTCGCGGGTTCGAGGGTCCCCCACCGAAGGAACAATAAAGTTTTCTATATTCCTGGCTTCTGGGTTTGATAATTAATATGACGTGTATAACACAATACAAGTGTTATATATATGTATTGTATTAATGTATTAAATATTATACTTCCCGATATCTGGTCCCAGTAACACAAGTTCTTCGGGTACTTAGCACGGGCCCAGATTGAGGTTGTGTAAAGCGTCCATAGATATTATTATTATACAACAGATTTTTCTCACCTTTTAGTAAAACCTTTTATAGTAAAAGTAAAAACCATCGTTTTTTGAAAGTGCAGCAAAATAAATTTCGATAAAAACCACCTCATCCCTACGAGTGCACGTGTTCAGCTGAGTTCGCTGGCGACGCGCCAAAGAAGACCCGGAACTAAGACGCACGATACATACATATTATATTTATCGACTCTTTTCATCGTGGGACTGTGCTTAATTGCCCACCACTAGTCTTGTATAGCGAATTGATTAAATATTTTTAGAATGATTTCACCTATTATTTTTTCAGAAGCGAATCTGAGAGACGCTTTTATAATGACGTTACATTTTTTTGGAGCGAAACTTATGATGACGTTAGGATTTTTTTGAAGCGAAGCTTTTAATGTGACGTTAGGATAATATTTTAAGCGTAGTTTTTACAATGACGTTAGGATTATTTATTAAGCGAAGCTTTTATAATCGCCCAGGGTAATGCTAAAAAAAGACATTAAATTAAAGTTTCATAACTTACGTACCTACTATGAAATAAAATTGTTCTCATTATCCATAAAGGTTTAGAGACCTGCAAAGTCCTCATTAAAATAAACAAATAAGGAAAATCTTTATGCCTGATGATGATAATTATTCCATCCTTAGCGTAAAATTCACCCTTCCAAAGTACAATATTAAAAACAGAGAAACCCTCATTATAATACACAATAAAACAGAAGTTAATTCTTGTAACGAGCGCGCAACAAGAAGATACGGTAACGGCGGCCATTTTGAGAACAACGCAAATGGAAAATGGCGGCGCGGTAAATTGAAAGTTAGTTGTTTACAGGGTGAATATGAAAAATATAAGAATGAGGTTTGTTACGGGACATTTGGACGTCTAAAAGCCCCAAAAAATGTTTCTTGAGAATGTTACGTTTTACCTTTCATAGATATATTAGATACGCAGTTATATTTAACGAAATATTATATGTAATAGGTAGGTATAATACTAGATGTTGCCCGCGATTTCGTGCGCGCTAAAGGGTATCCCGTGGGAATCGTGCATTTTGGCTCAATAAAAAGTAGCCCGTGGTCTAGTCTATATTTATGCCCGTCAAAATCGTCCCAGTAGTTTCGCAGCCTAGTCAATCCAAACAAACATACAAAGAGATATTTCCCCTTTATAATAATAGTAGTTATTAGGAGTATAGATTTCCCTGAACATTTAGCCCCGTTCCATGTTCGTGCTGTAATGTCGAAGTCAGAAAATTTAAGCTTCCATTTTCAAAATAGACCACGCTATTTTTTTTATTGTAGCACGGGCAAAGCATATTAACTTCATGCATGCTGGCTATCTATGCATTTATTTTTTAAATCATAGCGGCAATTTTAATTATCATAAAATATAATCGACATTGAAGCAAAAGTATGAAAGCCCCAGACGGCAGTTTGCATAATTGCCGGGTATAATGCCGAGTTAGCCCTGAGACTTCGCGCTTTTGTTTGGAAGCAGTAGTTTACTGACATTCAGCCTGGCTATCAGATGCCAATGCCCAATGCTAACTTAGAATACGATATGCCTTTGGGCTTTGAGGCAACTTTATGTGATTAATTGTATGTTCTGTTCAGATCAAATGACATCGAAACGTGGACAAAATGATAAATTACGTGTTATTAATGTGGCACTATATTTCTTTGTTATTGCACTGTAAATGTATGATATTTAAATTGGAAGCACTATAGAGCGCTATTGTTTCTTTGTTTACGTTAAGATTAAATTGGATCTGAACGAAGTAGGGTTTTTTTTTAGGGTTGAACGATTTAATATAACCTGACCCAAAATTACACAAACGTTATTTCACGCTGGGTTTTTGTGAGGCCGTGTTGTTCAAAACAGAACGGACGTTTTGAGCATGATACAAAAGTTCTGACCAACGAAGGATTGACCTATTAGCCAATTATTACACTATGGTATTCAAAAACAATTGTTGTGTCATTTGTGCCAAAGTATTGTTATGACAAAATATGCCTAACGAGTTATCCCCACATTCAATAAGGACAAAAAACATTAGTCTAAAATCTAAATTATATTCATTATACCTAATGATATAGTATGCCGAGAAACAAGTATGCCAAAGTATTTATGTGGCAAAAAAATATGCCGAATGAGTTTGAGATAAAATTAATATTAGTTGAAGTAAATAGCAGAAAATAGTATAGTGTGTACACCTACGTTTTACGGTTGCTTGTTAGATTAAAGTTTAAACCTTTTAAACCTATAATTTCCAAACATCACCTAACACATAACAAACGTAAGACATTTATAAACTTAATAGATGACGCTGAAGTAACATAAATTAGTTTCGTTTTTGCTAATCTTATAAGTATTTTTATTACAGGAATTCTTACTGTTCTTCTACCAATTACTTATTATTTATATGATCAAAAAAATATATTTAAAAAGAATAGATGTGGGCTTTTCAATTTTCATGCAAATGTCAGTTCCCAATTTAAAAAATAACTGGTAGTGACATTTAAAATATGACAGTTGACATTTATGAATCAAAACAAAAAGAAGACGAATACAAAACTTATTCATGTATATTTATCCAAACATTTAAATTCAAATTATACAATTTATTGATAAGGATTTTATTATAATAGAATGGAAAATCTACAGAAGAATCCTGTGAAGATATACGTGCAAGACATATACCGCGCAAATAGAACAGAGCAAAACAAATACATTTTCGAAATGTTCGGGTTACGATTCAAAAATATTATGATACACGGTGTGGTTACTACATTCAATAGTTCCAGAAAAGACGCGGCACACTTCGAAATAAGCGACCCCACTGGTTCCGTCCAAGTGTATTATGATAGTAATTGTAACAATCAGAATGTATCATCGAAGACTATGCGAGATTTAGTGGGTAGTTTTGCGTCAATATCTACATTACACGACGACAACGTCCTGACAATGTCATTTCTACTCAATTCTATAGAGCAAAAATTTAAATATCCATTAGATTTTGAAGAAGGTTCGTACGTAAGCGTGATTGGCGATATCTTCACCGACCAGACTGGGGTGCGGAGTATCTCAGCGTACACTTGTAAGAACACATCAATAGAACGTGATATACTATGGATGGAAGAACTGCATTATCTGTATAAGAAATACTATTTAAATCCAGTTTCAGGATGAAAAAAATACCATTTTTATCAATAGGGTTTCTGAATTGAAGATGGATTTCTGAAGATCATTTTAGTAAAAAGTATGAAGTGCTGAGTGACTGAATATTATAAATATTTATAAGCCCTATATGCTATTGATTTTGATTTTCTAAGTCCTGTCCCAGCACTCACTTTGCTGCACTGTAACCTTTAGTTTGAATTGCTAAGTTACCTTAACTCTCTGTTGTGGGATAATCAAACAGTATCACTGATCAAGAACTCTGAAACAAACTTTGAATGCATCCAACTATGTATGTTTGTAAACTCAGCTTAGGAATATCTAATTCCAAAGCATATAGTCCCAGACTATATGCTTTGGAATCCGGAAGGCCATAGAAAATTCTGATCATTGACAGTTCTATACTCTGCACTAATAGAGTTAAAAATTGAACACATGAGTGTAGAGTCAAATGTCAACGTCATATTATATGACAGCTCGACACTCGAAACTTCCATTTTGAACTCTATTGTATTAGCGCAGTTCTATTTTCAATGCTCAGAATTTTCTACGGCCTTCCGGATTCCGGAGCATATAGTTCCAGCACTCCTAGCCTAACTTGATAAGATGTATATGACTTGTAATCTATAACAATGTCTGGTCATTCCAAAATATTGAAAAAAAAAAGATTTGTTTGGTTATTTCTTAGAAAACTAGCTTTTGCCCGCAGTTTCACTCGGGTAAATAGTATCCCACGGGATCATTGTAACTCCGACAAACGGGGCAAAAAGTAGCTTATGTTTAATCCAGAGCCTACCATACCAAATTACATGAAAATCTGTTCAGTATTTTTTCGTGAAAGAGTAACAAACATCCATCCATCCTGTGAGGATTTCACATTTATGTATAATTATAATAGTAAGTGTTACTATACATTTACATATTTTTATAATACACGTTTATTATTCAATCGCTGTATTACTAACACTCGAGTTCGGGGTCTAAGTACGCCACACCACGGGGCTCATATTTTAGAGGTAAATTTAAAATTACATTATTGTGATCATTGTGAATTGTGATGTGCTTCTATGGGACGCGGAACACTCGACCAAGCACACGCAATACTTCGAAAGTTTATAATATTATTCGACATAGACAATGAACATACAACAGTTTAAATATTAAAAAATTTACTGTAACAGCATTATTACGTAAAGTTAATACGCAAGGAACGCGCGCAAAAGTCGTGATAAAATTCATCTCACAACATTAAATTTTGAAACTACCCACGCTACAGTATGTAGATATCATTTTTTTTATTATTTAAATATATGGCATCGGCTTAAAATCATTTGCCAGTGTCAAGTTAAAAAGGCGGGAAATAGAATTTTCGTTTCCATTTTCAGCACCGTATTCCTAACTCGTGAAGTTTAAAGTCTAGTCAAAGTCCAAATAAATAGTCAGTGCAGTGAATGAGTCAAGTCAGTCGATTCAGTAAAGTGGTAGAAACTTTACTGAAAGTTCCTAGGGAGTTTTGGAGGAACACAAAATAGCACATTTTTTGAAGTTATACCACTTTCCCACACTTGTGAACGTTAACGAATATTAAATTGTTAATATTCTACCAATATTACACAATAAGAACCGGAATAACACACATTAATGAAGAAAATACAAAATCCACAACGTCACCCATTGGATTTCCCGGCAAAACTCCGATGTCACTCAATGGCGGCAACTGGCAAGTCCTCCTTCTTACAATTTAAAGGCAAACGATAAAAAAAGTAGTATGAAATATAATTATAATAAATAATATCTCATCAGGCCATAGAATTGATATAAATTTGATAGTTTAAAAGAGGTCTAAAAAGTATTGATGCCATTTTTTTAATAAAATATAATACGTATTTGGAATAAAGAATGGGTACCGCCTTACACGAAAGAAGGTATTATCATTTATCATACATAACAATACATGTTAATCTGAGCCGCCTAGCTACCCTAGTCAAATATAATTTTAGAAAAAATACGCACACAAGGAAAAAGAATAAATTACTAAGAAATTACGTTGGTTTAATGCTCTATGGAAATTACTGATTAAACGAATTTTAATCATAATTATTTTTATTTATTTAATTATTAATTTAATTTAAGGTCACACAGAAGTGGTTCTCGAATTCTAGGAATGTATCCGACTGAAGGACTTTGTATCCATGGTCATGAATAAATTAAAAAAAAAACTCGAATTCTAGCCTGCTGCTTTCACATAAAGTGTGATTTTGTTGTTTTCGTATTTCCTTTCTACAAATATTACACATTAAGAATCGAAATTTGTATTAGGTATTTCGATTATATATTGTGCAATATTGGTAGAATATTAACCATTATATTCGTCAATATCCACAAATGTGGGCCACTTGTTTAATGCATATGCATTTTATTTTTGTGTGTCCTCCAAAACTCCTTGTGAAGTTTCAGCAAAGCTACCGACTACCACTAATTTACTTAATCGACTGACTTGACTCATCGTCTGCGCTGGTGATTTATTTGGACTTTGACTAGACTTTGAACTTGATGATTTAGAAAAACAGCGTTGAAAACTTATACGAAAATTCAATTTTCCCGCCTTTCTATTCTAGCTTGACAATAGCAGTTGCTTTATGACTTAAATGCTTCACTCATTTATAAAAAAATATTGTTGCCAAAAACAAAAAAGAAGAAGAAGAACTTCGGTCAGGTATTTATCACTTCCTTAAAAAGTATAATCTTCCTTAAAAATACTATAATCTTCTATGTATTGCTTCGTAAAACCGCAAATTTGTTCTCTTTGCCGATATTTAATACAACCTAGTTTATATAATACCAGGCAACGCGTAAACAGGTTTTGTAAAGTAATATCTAGTTATAACTTTGAAACTTGCAGAAAAATGGCTAGCGGTGGTATTTCTCCCCAAGAAGTTGAAGCATTATGCCAGAAACCAGCCCCAGCTACCAAGGTATAGGCAAGAGACACTGGGTATGCTCTAGGTTACATTGGACTGAGATCCCAGGCCCGCCAGACTACCCTTATATTCTTACTGATAAAATGTATAAATCATATTATTATTCGTGTGTAAAATGAACATATGCATACCGGCTAGTTTGTGCGGTGGGCCAATTCTCCGGTACGGGTACATTATTAAGTTTCATTCCCTATGTTATTCTGAAACCAAAAAATAAGATTGATACTTTATCAGAATGGAAGTAAAGTGAGTACAATTTTCGTCAAATTTAGCGCCTTATACCTTAGAATTGGCCCACCATGCAAACTAACGGGTATGCATGTGTTCATTGTACACACTAATGCTATATACATTTCATCAGTAAGAATATAAGGGTACTCTAGCAGGCCTGGGATCTCAGTCCATAGGTTAAATTATGTATAAAACCTACTTCAGCACGAATTATCATAGGTATAATAACATTATAACTTTGTTATCTTGACCTGCTTGTTATCACCAGAATTAAGTTGGTCTTATAGATAAATAATAATAATTCACTGCCATTTTGCTTGTTGTTAGGTTATAAGTCAATGTTTGATATTGTGCGATAGTTCTTGTATGTAACGAAATAAATATGGAAGTTCAATAGATTTAAAAAAAATAAATTAAATTTTATTTTTTTTACTACTGACCTGAGTTATAATTATTATGGTTAATAGTAGGTAAATGAGAACAAAATATAAAGTACATAAAAATTAATTAAAATAGATTAATGTGTAAATTAAAATTCATGATTGAATTGTTACAGTTATAATGATAAATGATTAGCTATGAATTTACCTGAACCCTCTTCAAATGAATTTTTAACATACTAACGGCCACACTCAGAGACATATTTTAATCCAGAGTTTGGCAGACCAATTAGTGCCACAATCCTGAATTGCGCTATTGAAGTTTCTGTAGTTTGGCGCTACATACACAACAGCTGAAATTACTACAAGTGGGCTTCGGCCTCCCCGAGCATACTGGCGGTGGCCGAAGGGAGGGAGGAGCTTAGTCCTTTATAAAGTGTATGGACTTTATAAAGGACTAAGCAGCTACTTATGTAATCATGAAATGTCTCCCGAGTGTGGCCGTAAGTTTATAATACTAAGGCCACTGGCTCGAATTTCGCGGCGAGCGGTGCGGTGGCGCGCGCAGTCGTTCGGCGAGCAGATGCGGCGTGAAGTTGAAGGCAGAGATCTAGTTAATCTAGATATTTTTGATACAAATTTCCTTATTCCTATTGTAACATAATAAATTTATTATTACAGGACTTTGTGTTCCAACAAACAATGTACCGAATCAAGGACCCCAAAAAGTCCTTGCCCTTCTACACGGGAGTATTGGGCATGACACTGCTTAAGCAATTGCATTTTCCGGAGATGAAGTTCTCCCTCTTCTTCATGGGTTATGAGAACCCCGAGGATATACCCAAGGACGAATCCGCAAGGACCAAATGGGCTATGTCTAGGAAGGCCACGCTGGAATTGACATAGTATGTTCTTAATTCTTTTACTAGTATTTTTCCGCTAAAGAGCTCAGTGGCCTGGTGGGTAGACCATTTGATTTGCACTCGAGAGAGTGGAGGTTTGATTCCCAGGTTGTGGCGTGTACCAATGAGACTTTTTCAGATCTCAAGTACATTATACGGACGCTCTAACGGTGAAGGAAAACATCATGAGGAAACCCGCACATGGTTGTCCCCAGACGTATTCACCAGTCATTCTTCTGGACTAGGCTGACTGTGTCGTGAGAATGCCGTATGTACTTGGGCAACCATACGACTTTTAAAAACGACTGTCCCAGGCACTACAGTATTTAAAGAGTGGTAACTTCGCTCGGAGAATACTGTATAAATCATCTAATAACGGATGAAAAGGCCTAAGTTTATTTTCCCGCTGCTTCGCCTGTGTAAATATAGTATCATACGGGAATACTGTACTTTTTCGGGATACAGAGTATATTCAAGAGCCTAAACTCCCATACCAAATTTCATCAAAATCCGTTCAGTAGTTTTTGTGCGAAAGAGTAACAAACATTCATCCATCCTCAGTAGGATACCAGTTAATATATTAAGGTAGCAATAATAACGAGTGAAGTGTTTTGTATATTTACTATTACCAATGGACCCCCAGTGGTCGATATTATGCATTATTATAAAAAAAATTATATGCAGTTCACTCCTCCTTATGAACTCTTGAGTGTGCGAAATTTCATATTCGTAGATTTGCATAATTTTCGTAAAAACATTTTGTTCACTTCATATTTCATATTAAGTTATTAAACAAAATCAGTACAGTAAGCATAGTAGCAGTTATCTGTTCAGATCCTAACGAATGTGTCATTATATTTTTTTATAGTAAATAAGTGACATAAATTGGCAACATCACTGTGTAGGCATAGAATATAATATATTACTAACATAGTGTGGGTGTATTTTTGTTAACAAAAGATTAAACTTGATCTGAACAGATTATAGCGTGTATTTTAATTATAATAACAGTGTTCTGCAAAAAAAAAAACTCCTTTATGTTTTCATACGTGATAACATTGAAGTAGGTGTTTGAAGCACCGGAATTTAACAATCAAATATATACAGCACATACGTTTTTAAAATAAAGCTCATTTCATTTTATCAGTTGCATCAATTTCTATACAAATTTATTTTCTCTCATAATATAAAATACGCAGACTACACCTAAAATCCTAAACATAAATATATGATATGAACTTTGTGCACAACTTCCAAAAATGTTTCGAAAGAAAGAACCATTGAAATAAACATTTTAAACAATTGAAAGAAAAGTTTTCATATATATATATATATATATATATATGATAAAAAATATTGGTCTACAGCAACAGAATCAAAGCATTAAAATCTTCATATTTAAAACCTAAATTTTTTATGTCCACGTCTTGTCCCGTGGTAAGTTCTCGAAGAACTTGTGTTACGGGTACCAGACAATGGAAATATATTTAATACTTTTGATACTTATTTTTAATACTTTTGATTTTGATATTATACTTATATTTAAGATTTTTATTATATTATATACACATATATTTAATACACATCCATGACCCAGGAGCATAGAAAACTTTTTGTTCCGCGCCGGGATTCGAACCCGCGACCTCCGGCTTGAGCGGTAATGCGCTAACGACTGAGCCACAGAGGTCGTCTTATTAATTTTATTACAAATAATCGAAAACACATCATAATATCTTTTTTGTTTCTGAACCTGAAATTTTATCTGACGTCACAAAACTTACCGTTTTCAGCAACTGGGGCACGGAAAGTGACGACTCCACCTACCACACCGGCAACTCCGATCCCCGAGGGTTCGGCCACATCGGCATATTGGTTCCGGATGTGGATGACGCTTGTGCCAGGTAGGTTATAATTAAGAATAATACTAATAATATTGTATTTATCTTGTGACCACTACATGGATCTGCGCCAGTTAAACTTAGCTTATATAGAGTTTTTGCTATTGACCGGTACCTAGATTATAATTATAAGATAAATTTCAAACTTCAGTTCGCACAATAGTCGTAAAAATGTACTCGTAAGGATTTTGCTTCTCATTAAGCTGGAACTATATGATCCGGAATCCATAAAGCCGGGGAAAATTCAGAGCACTGAAAATATAACTCCGCATTAATACAATACTGCTGAAAATCGAACACACAAGTGTCGATTCAAATGTCAATGTCATATATGACAGCTCGACACTCGACACCTTGATTTTCAAGTCTATTAAAAAGGAGTTCTATTTTCAGTGCTCTGAATTTTCCCGGGGCCTGACGTATTCCGGCTCATAATATAGTATCAGCCTTATAATATGGTGATAGGTCAAAAATATTAATCAACCAAAACTCCCAAAGGCCGATTCTACTAATTAAATCTGTTTAAAAATGCAGTCTCGCTTCAGCCCCTGTATAACCACAGAGCAAATACAGAGACGGGGTGTTGGAATTAGATTTCAGTACGAAACAAAGCGTGATATTTTGCGAGGTGCGGCGATGTCAGACTCCCCCCACTTGTGTTATTAATCTAGGTCAATAGCAAAAACTCTAGATAAGCTAAGTTCAACTGGCGCAGATCTATATAGTGGCTAGTTTTTATTTAATACTGTTTAGAAACACATAAAATTCTATCACATTCCATAGACAAAACTTACATAGTTTTTATTGCGTATCCAAGAGGTAAATTAACCGTAAAAAGTTTTGTAACATGAGAAATTAAAATTTGAATTACTAGCTGACCCGTGTCCACTTCGTTGGGCGATAAACATTTTGATTTGTGATGAAATTATGATTGTGATTCGGTTAATACCGAGTGCTGTGGTTTTATTTCCTGACTGCCAAAAGGAGGGTTATATTTTAACTGCTCAGTTATGTGTGTATTTGCATGCCAATTTGGCTATATTGACGGGTTTCAAATGAGTTAATGGAATCATTAAAATTGTATAAATTATGTTTATTTTAATTGTTCTCTGTATGCTATTTTAGATGTAATGTTCTTATTTGGTACCAAAATATAATGTCTTTCAGGAGTTCCAACCCGAGATAAGGCAACATATGTGTATGTATAACTTAATGGAATTTCCTTGCTGATAAAGCAATTTATAAATATAAATTTAATAAAAATTTATAAATATAAAATATATCTACTTTTTAGACTTATATATAAAAGTTAGACATATGCTGTCGCTGCCTTTTTTGTAGGCGTTATCACAAGCTCCACAACATTTCTCTCGGACATAATCATATATCTCCCATCGGTAAGGCAACATTCGTAAGAAACGTTTTAGTTCGACCGTTTTTTCTCCGACTTACTTTGCAAATCCGGCTACTACGAAAGTCTTTTAATTTTTCGGGTCAATATATGGCCTATGTCACTCACAAATATAGTAGCCTTCTATTGGTAAAAGAATTTTCAAAATTGGTTCAGTAGATCCAGAGATTATCCCCTACAACCTCACAAACTCACAAACGTTACCTCTTTATATTATTAGTATAGACTAATAATATAAAGAGTTTTGTCCGCGGCTCCGCCCGCGTAAATATAGTATCCCACGGGAGTAGTGTTATTTTTCGCTATAAAAAGTAGCCTATGTTTGAATCCAGAACCTACACTACTACTATACAAAATTTCATCGGTATCCGTTCAGTAGTTTTTGCGTGAAAGAGTAACAAACATCCACCCATCCTCACAAACTTTCACATTTTCACTATCATAAGTATGGATGGTCGTATTTTGACCACAGGGTAAACTCCAGTTTTTTTATTGCAGGTTTGAAGAACAAGGTGTGAAGTTTGTCAAAAAACCCCAGGAGGGTAAAATGAAAGGTCTAGCTTTCATTCAAGACCCAGATGGTTATTGGATTGAAATCTTCACGACAAACGTTGTATCATAATAATTATTTTCTCGTAATCTTGAAATCAGTCCTCAAATCGAAAGTGTATGCCTAAAACATGTGAATAATGTAAATTGTATATAATAAATGTTGATGTTAAAAATATATTTTTTTACTATTGAATTATTCTTCCAATGCACATACAGAATTTTGCAAGTGTGATGCAAAAAATTTGTATGCGTGTTTGTCATACACAAATGATGAAGAAGACGCATTGACATGACATTTTGCCAACAGTTCAGGACTACTTTTTATCACAGCAAAATGTACGGTTCCTGCTGGATATACGATATTCCGTCTTTACGGGCAACGTCTAGTCTAACTGGCATTACGCACATATGTTTAAAAGGTGGCCATAGCTGGGCATTAACTCATTAATCCGTTAATCGTTAATTAACGAAGTTAACATTTTGATTAACGGATTAACTTTTAAGTTAACTTTTAAAAATGTTAACGGAGACGTTAACTTCCGTTAATATTGAGAAGTCCGTTAATCGTTAATCCAATACCTAATAGTTACCGCACGGCACCGACAACTGCCTGGCGGCGCGTGGCAGCGAGTGAAACAAAAACAAAACTAGATATATTTTGCCGGCGCGTGCGAGTGAGAAAGAAAACTGCGAGATTTGTTTCATTTGATCATTTCATTACTTAGCGCCGGTGCTTAGAGTGACGAGTGTTTTGTTTGTTTGTTTGTTGTTATTATAAATTACTGTCAGTGATCATTTGCTTGTTGATAATTGATGAATGAATTAGAACCTAAACCAACAGGTTTTATAAGTTCACTAACGCAACGATATAAAGATGCACTTTTACACATATTAACGGATTAACGATTAACGTTAACTTGCGTTAATTCTTCCGAAATGTAACGCTTTAACGTTTAACGAAGCTAACTTTTTTTGTAGCGGATTAACGATTAACGAAGTTAACTATTTGATTAACGGTGCCCGGCTATGAAGGTGGCCTATTGTTTTTTAATCTAAGATAATAAAGAATATTTAATTTTCTAGCACGTGCCTTGCTGTAATATACGAGCGACCATGACCTAGTCACCAAGTCCTGGGGACTAGTGACCCCATGAGTCGCACACGTGATAGCAGGTTCGAAGCCGCGGTGTGGTGCTCACCAATCAGACTTTCTCAATAACCGTATACTGACGATAGTCTTAGTTTAATTTACGCCCCATCTTTACGGCAGGACCGTACATTTTGCCGCAATAAAAAGTAGCCTATGTCCTTCCCCGTGGTCTACTCTATATCCAGGGCCGGATTTAAAATTAGTGCCGCCCTGGACACTGAAGAAAATGCCGCCCTATCACAGAAATTTTACTTAAAATTATAGTTTTTATATCTTTTTTTTTTTAAATAGAATAACTAATTGCTTGCTCATTGCATAAATTTTATTATTTATTATATACTTCAATAAAATAAAAAAATATTTGTTTTTGTTCCAAGAATCCATAGACAAATCATTGATCGAGCGCCCAGCGAAGCCAATCATATATCTTTGTAAGAATCATGAATTTTGCACTAACGATGACTCATGATTGTATTACATTTGTTTGTCAGGCAAAAACACACCTGACTTTGTAAATTGGTCGATTAAATCTTCACAATCTAAACGTTACAGTACACGTACACGTACATATTCTATGCATAGAATAGCGAATCTTTTGAGACTATTTGCAGTCACTGTAAAACATAAGTAGTTTTTAACTCGTTTCAAACAAGAAAAATTATTTGATGATGAATTAATAGAATTAATTACTATAATGTGCAATTTTGATAATTGTAAAAAAATAATTCTAAAAATATTTTTTTTATTTTCCAAATTTTGCCGCCCCACAAAATTTGCCGCCCTGGGCACTAGCCCTGACTGCCCCTAGTGTGAATCCACCACTGTCTATTTCTGTGCCAAATTTCATCAAAATCGGTCCAGTAGTTTCGGAGCCTATTCGATGGAAACAAACAAACAAACCTTTCTTCTTTATTATAGAATTCTTTAGTATAGAATATTAACTCTGAGTTAGCGCGTTATGATTAATAGTTGTACGTAATTTAATAGAAAATCATGTAAAAACGTCAATGCATAAAATTGCTCATACCCATATTACGAGGATATTATTGCATTTATTAAATATGACATGTTCTATATATTAATTTCTTGTGTTTACTCGACAATACTTAACTGTAACATGTTACAGATTGTATATAAATAGGTTAGATGACTAAGCGTCTGCTGTAGGTAAAATGGAGTCGCAGTTAGCTGCCACTTTCATATCCGCCATCTTGAATTTGGTAAGGTTTTTTTAAATATATTTTTTTTGATTTTATTATTATAATTCATATTTAAAAAAAACTTTTTATTTTTAAACATTAAGCTTATACATTGACGCGAAATTGCAAACAAATAATAATTGTAATACAATGTTGTGGTGTGGTTCATAAAGCTTATGTTTTTTAAATACCTATGTAATTTTTTTATTTCTTAGGTTACCGCCCAAGCGCCTTATGGATACTATCAACCCATTTTATATAGACAAAATCTATTTGCGGATAATGGTCATAGAGTAAAACTGGGTGAGGTAGATCAATTCAATTCAAAATTTTGGAAGCAACATAATTTTGGTCACAGTTCGAAAAACATAAAATACATACCACAGATACAAAGAGCATCAGGAATAAACTACCACAGAGTAGAAAATGGTATTAACCATTTTCGTCAAACATATGGGGGTCAAAACAACGATGTTGAGTTAGGAGTCGCTCTCGGCTCAAATAATCCTAGACTTAGCCCTGCATCTGTTGAGAGTAATCCTGCCTTAAGATTAAGGGTACTGGATCATTTAAATCCAACATTTTGGAATGGTCAACGTTTCAGCTATGGTTCGAAATATTTTGAGTTTAACCCAAAACTAAAGATTAAGCAAGCGTCAGAAATAAATAACCGAAGAGAAGAAAATGGCATCAACAAATATGAAACTATTGTACATCCGACCAACGGATATGACAAAAACGTTCGGATTATTTACGACCAGAAAAGTAGTCAGGGCTCGGGTGATGTTGAATCGAAATATTATGAGTATCAACCACAGATAAACATGGATACAAAAATCCCGCCTACAGCGGTAGTAAACCCCAACAAACCAGGTCAATCGCTATTACGTGGAAAGCAAAAGAATGATTCTACGAATATTGGGTTTGGAAAAAATTGGTCATCATTACCATGGAATAATAACGAAGAAAACAACAGTGTCAAACATATTTCAAGGACTTCATCCCACATACGAAACAATAAGCACACTCATACCATCATACCTGATGACGAAGGTATGATAAGACCAAGAAATGTAATCTCACCGAATGCACTACACAAACAACATGTTCAATTGCAACATTCAAATCTTAGACAGTTTCAAACACCAGGGGAAGATACGGATTTTGAGAGAATTGGACATAACAACGAGACTCCTAAATATTTACAAAATTACAGAATCGAAAAAATTACTGATGAAAAACTGAAAGAAAGTTTGCTGCCCGTAGGAGATCCTAAACCACCAGCTGATATTGAAGATTCAAACACAGAAATATCTGAGGACAGACTTAGAGCTATATTAGATATCTTTAAGAACCAAGAGAAAATAAAATTACAACAAGACAAGAACTTTGAACAAAATTTAATAGACAAAAATGAAGATATTGTAACTAAGTTTTTTATCAAACATTTTACGCCAGAAGATATGAAACATTTAATCTCTTACGCTCAAACTGGAGTAAAAAATGAAAAAGTGCTTATGGCATTAATAAACTATAAAATGATTACTCACGCATTAATTGACTTTATACATTACTCTTACCCTTTAACTGGTTATATCCAAAATGTAAAGATAACATCTGAAAATAAGCAACCAGAGTCAAATGTTTTAACATCAACTATGGAAGAAGTTTTTGTTGGAGATGAATCTAAAAAACTCTCGCCCTTGCCTGACAAAGTAGAAAGAAGTCTAAACAAAGTAAAAGATGTAACAAAACCTTCTTTATACGGAGTAAGTACTAACTCAATGTTAGATTTAAAAAACACTTCTTACAGATGAATGAGAACCTACTAATTCTTGGCTTTAATGTGAACAAAGCAAGCAACAGCTAGCAATCGATTAAAATGTATGTTGAATCTCATAAAAATTACTTTAGACATGTATTATATAACATTATAATATTATACCCAACATATCATTGGAAAAAGCTGCTTTCTTAACTACTCGATACTTATCTTTTAATATCTGTTTTAGGACTCTGACGACGGAAATATAATCAACAATTTCGATTTTCAAGTAATTCATAATCGCAGAACACTTGACGTTCAAAAACCAGACAGATATGAAAATGTTGAACGAACTTTTGGGGATCAGAAAGCAGACTATAATGAAAATATTGAAGGAGTTTCTGAGGTTCGGATAGCAGGAAATAATGAAAATATTGAAGGAGTTTCTGAAGTTCAGAAAGAAGGCAATAATGAAGATATTGAACGAAATTCTGCGGATCAGAAAGTAGACTATAATGAAAATATTGAAGAAGTTCCTGAGGTCCGGAGAGCAGGAGATAATGAAAATACTGAAGGAGTTTCTTCCGACTATCAAATCAATGTCAACGAAAGGAATGTTGAACATAATCATATAAAAAACGATACTACAGTGAATACGCCCGGTGACGAAGTTTTAGCCTCGAATGAAGACTCAACATCTCATAAGATAGAATGGAGAAAACACAACAAGATAAAAGACGACAACAAAACACAGATGGAACTATTTATGCAAAACTTACAGATACATAAAAAAATTGAAGATGCATTTTGTGAGAAGTTAAACACGGAACAAGCTATTAATGTTATGGAAAGTATACTAATGAGTTTTATTGAAGACTTGTCGTATAGATTTGACAACGAGGTTATTCTTAAAACTGCTGAACACTCGGTAAATAGAAATTTAAATGCAGAAAGAAACAGTCACGATTGTTATTACTATTAGGTGAATCGCAGTTTCGGTATGTAAATAAATTATGACATTACTTATTTGTTTATTTGAAAGTCCTCACCATAGCAATCAGTCGTTACGAACTTTGAATAGTCTTTATTCAATTCCAAATTCAAATTTAACGAAGATTTATAATTTTCTAAATAAGTCAATTCCAAATTAATGAAATCTAAAACAAAATTACAGTGAAAACTTTTTATATCGACATCATTTATAATGCCGAACCGGATATTACGAAGTCAGTCATAGTACAAATATGACGATTTAATACCGGTTTTAACGACTATCGGCAATTACGACCATAATAACGTATATATAACAATAACGTTGTAAACTATTTTCCCTGCACTTAAATTTTTAGTTTCGATTACTTATTTAGTATTTTAATATCAAATGTTGACTCGAATCTTTTATCTTTTTGTTTATTGAGAAAGCAATAACTATTCACGCTTACTGCAACTGTAACTAAACGATACACGAATCTAATTTGAAATATAATATTAATTACGTTATGAATACGATGTTTGTTAATTTTACACATTAAAATAAACATGCTCATTCCAAACTATAATTATAGGAGCAAATTGATTTAATCGTTAGTTTTTTAACGAAAACCGCCGACCATGGTTGTGTTTTATATATTTGGTATACTTTTAGCCAGTGCAACCGGTTTTGACGCATTGGTAAGTAATCTTGGTCTTGAATTAAATTGTAGTAATTTAAAGTGGAGTCATATTAATAGGTAACATTTGACAATTCACCAAAATTCAACAACGTAACCTTGTAACGGCGGGCATAAAATAATATAATTTTTCGTTTTGTTAGAACTGCACAATTGCTTAACTTTTTAAAGTGAAACTTTTATTACATCGTCTCAAACTTTTTCGTCTGTGTGTTGCATGTCGCGTGACGATCGGCCGCGGAGTAGGGATAAAGTGAAAGGCGCTCGTCAGAGCAGCCGAGGCCAATATGGCGGCGCCTATAGTTCGCATCAGCTGACCGTGTAGTGTATAGACTAGTACTCATTTGTGCCAGTGCTCCACGCTATTTTTTTATTAAGTTTCACTTTTACCGTGGTTTCATAAAACCACACAATCCTTTTTTCCAATTACGATTACATATTTATTGTAATAATGACCGATACGAGTAATTTTACGATTTGCTTTCACTAATAAACCATTCTAAACATAATAAACAATTTCTGATCTAAAGAACTGAACATCGTTACAATGTTGCGTCAGTTAACCCTTTTTCTTTTTAAACACTAGGGATGTTACTCTAAAAATCGAAAGCTGATAAGTAGAATCGAATGCAATGATTACTTGTGAAGAAATATCACCATTGTTTTGTTAAATTATGTACTTGTCTTATTTTGTTCCTTAAATTTACGAAAGAAAAAATAATAATGGGACAGGGATTCACCTGATGATTTTTAAGATTCATATATGTTTCAAGTCCGTATCGATTCATTCACTTTAATCGATGTTTTTAAGCAGGTCACCTCAATATGAAGATAAAACTGACAGACGTCAAGTGTTTCCTATTAAAATGCCTCCACTTCACAGACTAACATACATATTAAATACTAACTACAATTTTTATTAAAAAAAAACTATAACCCGACGCGTAAAATAAATAGCCTATGTTACCCGGGCAATTATTGCTAATCTTTTGACACCTCATTCATTAAATGGTTCAGTAGTTTAGACGTGACTGCCAAAATTACTTTTCCTTTAGGATTGGACGTCGGTAAAAAGCTACTTGGTAGGTTAATAGAGAATTAATACATGTAAATGGGCTGGAAAGGAACGTCTTATATAAAATTATATCTAATTATAGATAAAAAAAATTAATCATATTGACACCATAGTAACCAAATCTCTTAGAATGTCAAGTTTTATTTGGAGAAACTGTAGTCTTTAGAACGACATCACCTTTTAAACTACTGTACTATACACTAAACTTGTCCGAACTGTGTCAGAGTGTTGTTCTCCCATAATCATTGGAGTCCACACTACCGATGCCACGTCAATAGAATAGAAGCGGTTCAACGAAAGTTCTTCTTCTTTTGTTCTTCTTGACAGCTCATCAAAATAAGATAAATGTTTTTACTACGCATTACAACAGATTAGAACACTTTAATATCAAAAGTCTTAAGCATCGTACGTGGATCACTGATCAGGGGCCTTTAGTCAAGATGCATTCGATAATTTCGACGGCGAGCTTCGAAATCCGAAATGCATGTGATTTGACATGTGTCATCGTTACGTGACATGGCGCTTGCGATGCCTTATGTCAAATCCCATACATTTTGTTTTCGATTTTTTTTTATTTATTTAAATGGCGTCGGCTTAAAACCATTTGCCAGTGTCAAGATGAAAAGGCGGGAAATAGAATTTTCGTTTCAATTTTCAATACCGTATTCCTAAATCGTCAAGTCTAATAAAGTCAAATCAAAGTCCAAACTCGTGTTTCTTTTTAAAATTTTATATAACTTGTCCGACTGTCCGGAATTTTTGCAAGCAAGAATAATGTTTTCTGTCCCGAAGCCTAACTCTAGGGAGCGGGATGTATTTTTTGTTTACGGTTCCAGAACTAATTTAAGCCATCACAGAATACCAAGAATATGTCGAGAACATAACAAGCTATATATAGAGTTCGGTGTAGACTTTGCCGCTTACAAGCTTGCTCCGTTGAAGCGCGCGCTAGCGGAGATACCCAATCCACTGCAAAGCGATATTGTCACCATCGTGAGCACGCAACCATTTCGCTATTTAAAAATGCATGCTGAGTCTGCCTTCAATTGGGACTGCTTCTCAGTTTGTCAATGTAGTATTATATGTCATATGCCGGTATTAGATGTATAATAATAAAAATAATATCTATGGACGCTTCACACCACATCAGCCTGGCCCCGTGCTAAGTATCCGAAGAACTTGTGTTACGGGGACCAGACAACGGGAAGTATATTTAATACTTTTATACTATACTTACATAATATATTTAAGATTTTTTTTATATTATACACATATTTAATACACATCCATGACCCACGAACATAGAAAAACTATTTTGTTCCTTCGGCGGGATTCGAACCCGCGACCTCCGGCTTGAGCACCGACGCCCTGAAACACTGAGCCACAGAGTCGTCAGGTATATCTGCTGGTAGACGTAATAAATAAATAAATCAAAAGCGCTTAAAAATATGAATACCTAATTATCATATAGTTTCCTCACTTGGACGTTCAAATACTGACAAAACACCATATTACGACGCGCAGCGTGACTAATGTAAAATGCGCTTTTCCTCACTTCAACAACCTATACGGAACCCAATCCCTTGAATATTTGGTACCTACACTATTATATACGCCCCTTAGAGCTAAAACAAAACATCAATGATAAAAATATAAAAAGTAAAACTAAAAACATAATTTTACAATTCGTTAAATAAATAGATACTTAATTAATAAAGAAAAATTCTAAAACCTCCTAACAATTTTCCCCTGTGTCTGTACTCGTGCGATGCCAGTTTTGAACAAGTTGTTTGTTCCCTAATGCTCGAGCTGCGCGGGCGCACTCACTGTGCAGTGCGCCGCTCGAACATTAGACGCCTCATGCCTACCACGAGTGCAACTGACACTGTGAACAACATTTGTTGTATGTATATACATTGTGTTTTTTCAGTCAGTCTCCAAACTTTCAGGGGTGAATAGGTATACTTTTGAATATAAGCTACTTTTACTATTGGAACAACGTTCCTAATTGAAAAAAAAAACAGCTGTTCCATACAAAAGGGCTTCGGCATAGATAGCGGATATTTTTTTTCATGTAGTAAAGTTGATCCCATAGTAAAAGTTGCTTATATTCAAGAGTATATTCACTCCTGAAAGTTTGGACACGTGACTGAAAAAACACCTGTATAATAATATATATATATATAAACTACCGACAAATTCACCTCAGAAACCGGGCATGAGAAGTGTAACAGCCGCACTCAGAGACATTTAATGCCTACGGCCTTACGGCCTTACATAAGTTACATGGTACAGGCTTCGACATAAAGTCCATATTTGTTTCTGTCAAAATCTCTACTAAGTGACCTTTACAAACTAAAGAAATATTTGGTTCCATTTTCGTGTAAATAAAGTCACATGTATTTATAATATTAGCATGATAAGAAGCTCGTTAGCCAGTTAAAGCGTAAAAAAAGAATTTTCCAACCATAATTAATATTCTGTTGTAAACGGTTAATGCGAGAAATTAGTTTCTCACTTTACTGTAAATTTTAATGCTATTTATCCGTGGCCATTATTTTATCAAGTTTTAATTTGTACAATCGAAACACCACGGGTGCGTGGTTTTAAATCATCTTCCTTGGATCGCTGCCACTCACTCGACGAAACACAACTCAAGTGCTTTCCCAAACCGGTTTACTGTGTGGCCGTTATATTTCTCCAGTCAGGCTAGCCTATTCATGCCGAAAAATTAAAACCAGGAAATATTAGAAGTGGAAAAAACTGTGACTTATTCAATGATTTTAGATATTCGGATAAGAGTACCGCATTTAATCATATTGGTTCTTGTGTGTTCTTCTTGCGTTTTTAATAATTATATATTGTTTTGGATATATGATTTATTTATTCTTTTTATAATAAAACTAAAAATCGATTATAATTTACAGGGACTATCACCAGGAGTAGTAGAATCAAATCTTCAATATGTCAACAGTCAGCCGTTGCCGGCAGAGGTGAAGGAAAATAAGTATTAAGCGTTATAAGTGATATATCGAAATAAATTTAGTAAAATAAAATCTTCTTCACAGGAACAGGCACCAAATAGATCACACGATCGAGAATGTCCACAGAACGAATTGTTGGTTAAAATTCTGAACATTCTGGCTAACCCTCACTCTTTGAATAGCATTGATGGAAATACAAAAACGTATGTATTAAGTCTTCTAGAAAATGTTTTACAAAACTTTTACTACCGCGAAAGTGTTTCGAACGATATTTATAATCTAAGAAATAATCCAGCAAATAATGCTGCACTAAGAGAATTGGCAGATGCAGACGATAAAAAAATTAAAATAACACTACATTACGAATTGCCTGCATCGAATGACTGCCAGAAATCATTAGAGTATTTGCATAAAATAATTAATGCTTTGAATGAAACAAGAACGGCAGAAATATTAAATTTTGAAATGAGAACTGAGACCCCAGAACACTATAGAGGACCAAACCAAAAGGAAGACCAAAAGGAAGAAAGTTTGAAAGTTCTATTTGATAATCCAAAAACTAATTTTATGGGTTTACTCCAAAATTACAGACCCGAAGACTCGGCCCCGGTGCATAATGAAAAAAATGATATATCACTACCAGAAAAAAAATACGCCCCATCACAATATCCTACTATTCATTTGTTACCGATCAATTATGACTACAATGGAGCACCAGAATATCTACCAAACAACGAGGCACAAATTAACAAACAATCAGTTGTACCAAAGCCTAACAACATTTTGGAACCACTCGAAACAAAGGTTCTATGGAAGAACTCAAACGCGAACCCTTTGAACGTTTTGGATCCGTCTCTGCACGGTAATCCTAACGATGCACCATCAAAAGATTTATTAAAGGCCCTACTATCGATTTCACAACAACAACCACAAATTCAATCTGGAATAGAGAAAGTAAATGTGTTGAAAGACGCCGACTTAACAAAGCCTGAGATAGTTCAGGAACTTAATGTGATTCCAAGTACAAACGGACAGTTTGTAAACCCTTTCAGTTACCAAAATCATAATTACGACCAAGCAGTAGTGCCTCCGATACCAGCAGGAAGATTAGAAACCCATTTCGAATCTAATTCACAATATGCTAATGGAGATCAATCAAAAGTAATTCCATACCCGAATTCAGCCCAATTACAGTACCAACCTGGCGTTGATTACGTAAACGTGAGGCAAATAGGGGATCATGATAACATTGTAGAAATTACTTATGTGTTGCAACAACCAAAACAAGTTCATTACGAACCAGTATATTTGATTAAATACCGTCTACCATTCAATGTATTTGAGGAAGCTGTACAAAAACTAGTACTAACGAAACCACATCTAAAACAGGACACGAATCAACTTTATCATGAATTACTTGCTTCTTTGAGGCTAAATAACCGATTCACGCAAGTTACAGAACTGAGGAGCGATGAAATTACCCACGGGAATAACAATCAAATAGAAAAAGTCAATGACGAATTAAGATCTAAAGTAAAAGAAATAGAGGATGAATTGGAAATTATCAAGGAACTTAATTCTAATGTGTCATCGTCTGATCTTCTGACAATTAATAATGGTACAGTTGAAAATGAGTTGAAAAGATTGAAACGACATCCAGTAACAAAGGCCTAAAACTAAAATATCTAATATATAATTAACATCAATGAAAGTTGATCCAAACAGCGTGCTATCTGAAAGAATCATAATCGACATCAGCAAATTGTTTTTGGACATTTTTTTTCAAACACTACGACGAATAATTACTTGAATAAAGATCGAATTGTATTGCTAAGTTGTCTTAATTATCTTATTTAATTTACTTTAATACCATTGACTTACCTAGGTTTTATGTGCATTTGTATCATATGTCGTCAAATCCGATTTCTTTTATACTTTCATCAAAAATTACATGAAAAAAAAAACAGTTGACTTTCCTTACCTATCTATACAGGATGTCCCGTAAATCGACGTCAAGCCGTAAACCCGTGATAGACAAGTTACAATAGTTATCAGAAAAATTTAAAAAAATCCAAGTAATGTGTCTCAAAAAATACAAAACTTTTTAAAAAAATCTAAAAATCGACATCTTGTGGTGGTTTTTTAGTTCCCGGCACTACAAATTTATACTTATTTGTAATTTTTTTTGTATGTAATCCTGAATAATGCTTTAGTAAACTGGTGCCTAAAATTTAAATCGAACGACTCCGACTTGAAAGGAAATGAGGCTTTTTGCCCAAAACAATGATTCGAATTTAATAGTTTGCTCGACTTTAACTGACTGTACTGGAAAAAAAATGTACTACGCTTGTTTGGCAGGTAATTTGAAAAATTGGCGCAGCTAATAAAGATTTCAAAATGGTATGACACTTGCTAGATTATTTCTTAAATTTTGGACAATATTGATTTCTGTAAAGGAAGTCAGTTTTCGACAATTTTTTCTTACTTACTTAAAAGGATTCAAGTGTACCCAGGACTTTCTTCTAAGTGATATTCTGATTTGGATGAGACGGAGAGAAACATTCAACGAGTGTAAGAGAGACAAAATCCAAGAAGTAAAAGAATATCAAGGGCCACGGGGGCCATAGTGTCTCATTACTTTTAAGTTTAGGAAAGGTGTTTTTTAGGAAGCTTTTAATTGAAAGAAATTTTTGGAGTCTAAAATATTTTATTACATTATAACAAATGTTCAAACTGCCTCCCACCAGCACAAATGCAAGCTCGACATCTTTTTAAAAAAGACCGCTTTATCAGACGGGCAAATCTGCCGTTATTAACTAATTCAGCTGCTTGCGTTAATTGTCGTCGTAGTTCAACTACATTTTCAATTGGCTTTGTATACACTTTTTCTTTCACAGCTCCCTAGTAAAAAAAATCTAGCGGATTTAAATCAGGTGAACGGGCTAGCCACGAAATGGTACCAGACCGCCCTATCCACCTTTCTGGATATTCATTATCTAAATAATCTCGCACTGAACGGGCATAGTGCGCCGGGCAGCCGTCTTGCTGGAACCACATGTCTCTGTAAATGTGCAGAGGTAAGTCTTCCAATAAATTTGGTAAATGATTTCTTAAAAAGTCCAAATAAATGTCGCCATTCAAGGTCTCTGGCAGTTCCGATGGTTCAAGGTCCGATGATTCTCCCGTTTAGAATCCCGGTCCATATGTTTATTTTGAATCGATACTGGGATCTATCCTCTCTCATCAAATGTGGATTTTCTACATGCCACTCGTGTAAGTTGTGTAGATTCATGTACCCATCTTTTTTAAAAGTGGACTCATCGGACCATAAAATTTTGACTATGAATCGTGGATCTTCCCGGTGTCTTTGTAACATCGTTTCACAAAACGTAACTCTTGGGAGATAGTCCCGGGGTAGTAAAGTTTGTACTCACGTGACGTGGTATGGTGGAGCTCATGACTTTTCATGATTCGATGGGCTACACTTTTGGGCTCTCCTGTGCTTTCTTCGATTTGTCGTACTGAAGTACTTGGATCTTCTGCGACTGCTTGTAGTACGATGTCATCGTAAGGCAAGCGACTTCTTCCTTCACTGTGTACTTGGCTTGGGAATCGTCCCTCTGAGAGTGAACGGTGCACATTCACAAAAACTCGATGATCGGGATGACGAGCAGCGTTTGGGTAGCTTTGTTGGTAAAGCCTAGCTGCAGCACTAGCATTGCATCGGCATTCACCATAAATGAGATGCATGTTGGCATATTCCTGTGCGGTGTACACCGACATGGTGGTACTACACAATCACACGATCAACGATAGTCCAGGAGAAAGCAAAGGTCGTTGAAAGAGAAACTAAATAGTCCAAATCCAAATCACAAGCAATCGAGTCCAATAAACAAAGCAAAAAGTGGTATGTACGAAATCAAGACGAACGAACACGGTGTGCGCAGTAAACGAAGTAGAGTAATGTACTGATCTATTGTATTTTGTGTGCTGTACGTCAGGAACATGGACAATAGCGACATTGTCTCGCTCACACTAGTAGCATTGTATCTACCCGTCTCACGTACTTGTGGCGTCACTATCTGTCTCGCTCACACTAGTAGCATTGTGTCTACCCGTCTCGCGTACTTGTGGCGTCAATATCTATCTCTCTTACACTCATTGAATGTTTCTCTCCGTCTCATCCAAATCAGAATATCACTTAGAAAAAAGTCCTGGGTACACTTGAATCATTTTAAGTAAGTAAGAAAAAATTGTCGAAAACTGACTTCCTTTACAAAAATCAATATTGTCAAAAATTTAAGTAACAATCTAGCAAGTGTCATACCATTTTGGAATCCTTATTAACTGCGCCAACTTTTCAAATTACCTGCCAAACAAGCGTAGTACATTTTTTTTCCAGTACAGTCGGTTAAAGTCGAGCAAATTATTTAATTCGAATCATTGTTTTGGGAAAAAAGCCTCATTTCCTTTCAAGTAGGAGTCGTTTGATTTAAATCTTAGGCACCAGTTTACTAAAGCATTATTCAGGATTACATACAAAAAAAAATTACAAAAAAAGTAGAAATTTGTAGTGCCGGGAACTAAAAAACCACCACAAGATGTCGATTTTTCGATTTTTTTTTTGAAGCATTGTATTTTTTGAGACTTTGAACTTAGATTTTTTTTTAAATTTTTCTGATAACTATTGTAACTTGGCCTATCACGGGTTTATGGCTTGACCTCGATTTACGGAACACCCTGTATAATAACTTTTCTACTGAAGATCATCATTTCATGGATGACTATAATTAAGCACAGCCTTTGTCTATAGGCAATTAAAGCACTTACTTTTGTCTTATTACTTAGATAAATTCTATATGGATGATTTTATTCAGGTGCCATTGAAAAATCAGGAACTTTTTTACCTCTTTTAATTTCTTAGCCTCTTATATTTTATTTTATAAAATTTTGTTTCAATTGTCCAACATTTTAAGTAATTTGCTATCACCGTTTGTGTACGCAATCTATTGTAGATTCTAGCTCTAACTAATACTTTCTTGCTATTTCCATTACATATAAAAGTTCCTTGCATACTTATCTTGTAAATATATGGCTAACAATTATTATTTGCAAAATCTTCGTCATATTTTTTTAAATATTGCACTTCATTCGTACTGTCTTCAAAATAAATAACATCTTTTATATTATACACAAGCAATTGGAAGCATAAGATCCAAGAAGCCTCTGAATAAAAATGGACCACTTCAGGGATTTCTTCCGTAAAGACGTTCTCAAATAAATATCGAGTCCCTTTTCCCTCAGAAGGACTAACTGCCTTTTTTCTCAAAGGACTCCACAAATATTAAGTATCTTGTGCAAAAGGTAAAGTCCTTTCTGCCATTTCTTCTATACGGTCACCGATTTATGTTGAGAAGCTTATGGCATAAAAAGGTGCATTTATTTTCCATTTCTTCTATATGTTCACCCAATTACGTATGCTCGTGAAAGAAAATAACCAACCACTTCTGCAATTTTCTTCCGTTAAGTACACCCCAAATCAAGATGGAAGAAAGACCACTATCAATTCTCAAGTGAATATCCCATCGCATCTCACTCACAAGATAAGAGACCACTTCTTAAATGCTTTTCCCTGACTTCTTTCCCAAATCCTGCTCTTTTCAGATGCCTTCTAACAGTCGGAGCGGGGATATTTAGTTTTTCTCCAATGGCCTTAGGGGAAATTGTTGGGTCTGCATTGAATTCCGCCATTATCGCTTGGTGCTTTTCCGTTATATGTTTCTTTGGACCACCTTTCCGATTTTCAACAGTACCGGTCGAATTGTACCGATCTATCCAAGTTCTCGTTGATTTTCGCTGAAAATCATCAATTTTATAATGTAAGTAAAACATAATTTGTCAAAAAGTCCCATTTACATTGGACATCATGGAAGTTTTCCAATTACAGCACTAAAGCACATTATGCGGCGTAATGCTTAACGTTGAATATTTCGACTACAGCAAGGCTTCGTGCAATCGACACCAACTCAAAAGTGTTTTTTCTTTAAGTTGGCACTAATCGAAATTTTATTTATATACTATAGGTAACAATATTGATTATTGTTAAAAAAAATAAGTAAATCTTTCGTTTCATCGTCGTTCAGACTGTGTTAAAAAAAATAATATAAGTATGGATGAAGGTACAAACATTCGACTATTTTTTTTTTTATATTCCACATTTTTTTCAACACTGAACTGTTTCACGTTCAAATTGAGCATCAGCACAATTCAGCATTTTGCGTCACTGAGTCGCATTGTGCTCTGTAATTGGAAAAGTACTATGTTTACAGCAGCCTCTGTGGTCTAGGGGTTTATAGCTTGGCTCTCGACTCGGTGATCGGGGGTTCAATTCCCGCATTGGAAGAACAAAAAAATGTTGTTTCCAAGTTTAGTTAGTACAATGCAGGCTGATCACCTGATTGTCTGACAAGAGAGATGATCCAAGGGTCGAAAGGGCATGTTAAAAAGTCGGACCGGCGCCTGATCTCTCGCCAGTCGTGTCGGTCATCCGTCCCACTGGATTACGAGAGTAAAGGAGGAGAGAGTGATCTTGTGTACTGCACACACACACTTGGGCACTATAAAATTACTCCTGCGCAGCTGGCCTGGTTTCAATGAAACCGGCCACCGTCCCCAAAATTGATGTGGGGGAGTTATTATTTTTATCTTAACAATGTTTTGATGTATGATTGCTTCTATATTGGGCGAAAAACAAAATATGATAATATAATAATCGGTGCTGCGGCTACACATTTAATATCCGCGTCTAAAATTCAATCAACAAATCTATCAATTGGGAATTATGGAATCAATAAACGGACCTCAATGGTCAGATAAGTTGAACAAACTTAAGATAATGTCACTTTTTCCTTCAGAAACCAGGTTGCCGAACCAATAGCGTTAATGATTTCACTGAAAATACTTACAGATATATTCAGATGCCTCGATATATCGGCCATTGTATAACCCTTCTCATACATCTCGACGATTTGGTGTTTAGTTTGTGAATCCAAACGGTATTCCTCTCTCTCTGAGACAACACAAAATAAGCAATAAGTCAATTTGTTAAACATTTGATAGTTATTTACCAAACACGACAGACACGCGTTTCATTGCTAGAGTTGGAATATGGGTATGGCGCAGCGTATGACTGATGTCATATGAAACGTGTACATTTCGGTGTTGTTATAAAGTTGTGAATAAAGTTCAATTTTGAATAGCTATCATAAAAATGAAGCGCCGCGTAACGTCGCGGTGTGAACTGACCCTTAGATTGACTATACTCTGTTTAGAAGCCCAATTCTCTTAACTTTTATTTTTCGATATAATCCCGTTTCGGTCCACGCGCTGTCTCATTCCCGTGCGCGTAAAAAGCCCCGCGCGCGCGAGCGGGACAACCAATGAAAATCCAAACGAGATTTAACCGATAATATTTACGAGAATTGCCCTCCAGTTTAATAGTGAAATTATTGCACTTTCTTTAATATATTCATATTTATGGACGCTTCACACCACGTCAATCTGGCTCCATGGTAAGTATCCGAAGAACTAGTTTCACGGGGACCAGATAACGAGAAGTATATTTTAACACTTTTACATATATTTTAGATTTTTATTATATTTTACACATATTTATTACAAATCCATGACCCGGGAACTTTTTTTTCCCTCGGCGGGATTCGAACCCGCGACCTCCGCAGCTCGAGCGCCGACGCGCTCACCACCGAGCCACAGAGGTCATCAAAGGTCGTCGTCAAGGGTTTAATATAATATTTTTGTAAACAAAAAGACAACAGTTGGCTACCAATTTAAACGTCACCTAATACCGTGCAATGATGAAAAGCACATTATTTTGGTCGAATCTAATACACTCACACTTTGTACACACTTACTAACATACTAGTACTACTTTACTACTACTATACTACTTTGTATACACTTAAAAGACGAATTTGTTTGTATGATTTTTTTCATAAGCCTCCGACATTGCTGGGCCGATTTTGATGAAACTTGGCACAGATATAGAATAGACTACTTTTTATCGCGGGAAAAAAGTACGGTTGCGCGGGGGTCCCTTTTGCGTGAAAATTCGCTTTTTTCGCTCGCTCGCTCGCTCAAATTTCGCATACTTTATAGCCTGGATTTAGTGTACAGACATTTTGTTCGAACAAATAAAGCACTAGTTCAGATCGAATTTCATCTGAACGTAAACAGAGACACTGCTAGATCTATAATGCTACCAACTTAAATGTCACATATTTGCCATCCAATAAAGAAATACAATATCACATTATTCGGTCGAATTGAATATTTTCGTTGACGTTTAGATTAAACTGAATCAGAGGGCCTAGCAGGAACATTTGACAGCGGCGTAAACGTAACGTTATCGTATGAAAATTGTATGGGCGCTGTCATGGTTTTGACAGATTTTCATACAATAGGAACGATGACTACATCTTAAATATTTAGTTTCATTAATATACTCAGATATATTGAGACATTACTACTTGGTAAATGTAAAAAATATATATATTTTATGTGTAGTTTAGTAATTAGATACATCTGAAAAGTACGAAAATCATTTTTTTTGATAATATTATTAAACAAAACCTACATCATTAGTTTACTTACATCATATACAAAAACATTCAATAAGGTAAGTATGAACTTAAACGCACAAATATCGGAGATATTTACAAATATGTTCCTGCACACACTTCATACACTTTAACCTAGGCGTGACGTCACAGCTAGGTACGACTTTAGTATGGAGCGTTTTCACGAGACTTGCGAAATTTTGTTTCGACGACCTCTGTGGCTCAGTGGTTCAGCGCGTTGGTGGTCAAGCCTGGGATCGCGGGTTCTAATCCCGCCGAAGGAACAAAATAGTTTTTCTGTGTTCCTGGATGGATGGATGTGTATTAAATATGTGTATAATATAATAAAAATCTTAAATATATGTATAGCATTAAAGTATTAAATATACTTCCTGTTGTCACCAGACAACAGGAAGTATATTTAATACTTTAAGGTACCAACCTGTAACACAAGTTCTTCAGATACTTAGCTAGATACTTACTAGCATGAGGCCAGATTGACGTGGCGTGAAGCGTCCATAGACATTATTATTATTATTAAATCGATGTACCTTTGAAAACATTGACCTTTCATATACTGGTTCTGCTGAGAACTTACTCATATATAAGAGTACTAGTAATTCATTTATGCAATATTTTTTTTGTCATCATGCCTATTCACCGCAGACAAATGTTCCTGCTAGACCCACTGAATATAGTAAAATATTACGCAAACAGCCGCTAATAGTCGTAGCTAAAAAAAAACTTACTTCGACCTTCTGGCGTTCCATTTTCCGCTTTATCAGACTCATTAAATAGATTAAACGTTATGATATCGTGGTCGTCCATCTGATCTTCGGATGCGCGGAACGCGGCAAAAAATTCCTGGTCCTTTTCATCTTCAACACATGTATACAAGTCGTGCAATGCGATCTTCCCATTTCTATCTATCACCGTTCGTAAACGGTGGCTCATATCAGAGAATAGTTTAAAGCAGTAGTCCGACCCGCGAAATGAGTCCCAGGAGAAGGAAATCAGCTCTTTAAAATCGTCCACGCTGGACAATTTCCGAAAACCCCAGTTGAACACTATGCAATTCCATAGCATCTCCATTAAATGGAGGTTCACACTCTCGATCGGCCAATCTATTAAAGTCACGTCTGATCTCCTGCTCACCCATTCTTCGACGACTTGAGCCGAGTTCCCCTTCCTTATGTCTGTCACGAAATAAATATGCTCATTCGGATATGCTATCCGGACGGTTGGGATCATGACATTATCAAGGAGATCCCAATATTCGGTGCTCGTTAAAGGGCCGTTTAGCTCCACCAGCTCCCCCGGTCCCATTGAGGACATCCAACCCCAATACCACAAGGCAAATGGGTCACCCTCGCGAAGAACGACTTTTGACTCATTATACCCTTGTCGCGTCTCTCTAGTTTTTCTCCAGACAACCTTTCGAGAATCCTCGTCCAATTTAAAACACAACTCATCTACGAATATCACAACCGAATCCGTCCATGGAAAATCTACGTACGTTTGGGCGAATTTCATTCTTTCTATCTGCTGGAATCTATTTTTCCTCTTGATCCTGCCAAAGCCTTCCATCTTCAGATGCCTGTATACGGTTGAAACGGATATATCGAACTTTCTAGCAATGATTTCGAGGGGAGATGACGGGGAGGAAGTATGTGCTGCTATGATGCCCTTATGTATATCGGAGTCCACATACAAATTACTCGGACCACCTCCCTTATTTTTCACGTTACCAGCCGAGGCGTATCTTCGAATCCATACATAGGCTGTTCGTCGCTGAAAATTTAAAGCATTTCATCTATTAAAATATTTAACATATTAATGATTAAAATTGTAAAAAAATGTTAATTTTTAAATGAAAAATGTACGAATTCACACAAACGAATTGTATGAAAACGAGTGCATTTATTTACTTTGTAACACTTACATATAATGTACACAAATATTATATTATATAATAATACTGGAAACAGAAACTTTATAGTAAGACGCGACGCGGCGATGCTCGAAGATGCTGGAATAATGTGTAGCGCTGCGTCACGCGACGCCGCGCTCAATTTCTATTTTGTATCGCTATGAAAAAGTTCAAACCGTGTCGCGTCGCGTCTCGGTGTGAAGTGAACTAAGTACTGACTGTATTCATAAATCCTTTCTACAGTAAAATACAAATCAATTCTATTTTTTCCTCTATAGTGTAACATATTAGTAAAACTTACCGATATTTTGAGGCGTTTACAAATGTCAGTGACGCTGCAGCCTTGCGTATACATTGATATGATTCGTTCCCTTGTTAATGCATCCAACTGATATTCTGAAAAGAAGAACCATCATCATTAAATGCTATCTTACTTCTTATTAACATTACAAGGGCCTTTTGGACAATCTACTGATAGTCTATATAGATATAGATAGTATAGATTTGCATGTTTTGTTTCTGTCGCTCGACATAAAGTAAACAGCGACAAAACCTCCGACACTTATTTAAAAATTGTGAAAATGGCTCAAATTACTGTCTAAATTTAAGAGAATTTGTCGACGAGTCGGCTCTAAATAAAGGCTTTCATATGTGACTTTCTTATAAATTCAAAATTTATAAGTTGGTCTCCGGCATTTCTAAACTTTACCTATCTTATAAGAGATAGAAGCTTGTTAGTTTCCATAGATAATACTAAAAACTGTTGAGGAAAATTATTATTTAAAGTAAAAACTTATACTTATAACTTTATTAAAACTTATTGCGCGTCGATAGTTACGGAATCCCCCTTAAACATGTCCTGACATGCTCTTGGTTAGGTGGCAATATACTTTTTAATTTAAAATACTTAACAAACTTCGAATAAAATTTTAAGAGTAAAATATTACATAAAAATATTACTTCTGCCACTGCCATCTGTAGACGTATTTTGCGCATCATCACTTTGCCCATCATCTTCTGATCCCTTCATCATTTTTTCTTTTCTCCCCTTCATTTCACTCTCTGATTGTATGTCCGGTTCAATTTCTAAAAATTCCTGTGTCGAATCCGAATCCTCTGAATGTGGTTCTACTTTTATTGCAATAATATCTTCTATTCTTTTTTCACTGTCCTCTTCATCACTAGGTGTGTATTTTTCATCTGTTACCCTATTAACTGTCAATGGTACTAAACAAAAATTCCTTTTTATCGGCATCTGAGAAATTTAATTTTTTTTTTAATTATTAATTTGTTTATTGTAAAAAAAGGAGTAGGGCGAGTGCGAGTCGCCCACTTAGGGTTCCAAACAAAATAAGAACATTATAAATAGTTCAGGAATGAAGTCTGGTGAAGATGGAAGTTTGTATGAAGAAGCTATTTATTTTGGCATTTTTCAATTTAAATGAGAAATTATGCTTCGTAAAATATAAATAAAATGTGTTTTTGTAAATTTTGGAATGCACACATCAAGCCCAGATGGACAGACAGACAGATGGACAACTATGAATTCCGTAATCCATAATAACTACAAGGAAGCCTCATAGTTTCAATCTGTCTGTCCGTCCATGCATCTGTCCTCCCTCGATAACTTTAGTAATCATGAATATAAATAGACAACATTTTGTAGTTACAGATTGAATATAGATTAGGGTAAGTTGCTTTGATTATAATTTTATTAATTTCCAATGAAACAGCAGCAGTGGCGTGGGATCCCAATAACTCCATTCCTATCGGCTGCACTTACCACTTACCTTTTGATGACCCTCATCCAAATCCCTACCTATTATACAAGCTAGGGCTTCCCACAAAGGAGAACCAGCCTTCGCCACTGCAAAGCAGTATAAATGTTGATCTATTACGTACCTCACGCTGAGCTTGCTCCGACATAAGATAGTTCTGTGCATTAACCGCTGAGGTGGCAAATTGAAAACATTGTTCTAACCGCTTATGGCATATATAACACAAACAATACGAGTGGAAGTCAAACTGAAAGATAAAAAAAAATAGGATGTTTTTATTACACTGTTCATAATTGGGTATTTTCCTACATATATATATTTTTTTTTAAATAAATTAAGTAATAATTAGGTATTACAACTTGATAAAAGTAAAAAGAATTAGGATTTTATGTGTAGTTTTAACATTAGTGTATAAGACCTACATAATTAGTTTACTTACATTAAATACAAAAAGATTTACTATGGTATGTATCAACATAAATGTGCAAACTTCGGAGATATCAGAAATTTTGTGGATGCGGCCATATGTTTCGTAGCAACATTACTAGCGTGTGACATCACCTACTTGTACGACTTTTGTATGGGGCGTTTTCACAAGAGTCACAAAAGTGCTTCAAACAATCTGCGATATCTTTGAAAATTTTGATTTTTAGTATTCCTTTTGTAAACTGTCTTATTTTTCAGAGCACTATTCATTAATGTAATAAAAAAAAATACAGTATTCAGATCAAATATCTAATTGTAAGTAAAAATACTAAATTTATCAATTTTTTTCCTTATGAAATGCAGCAGCAGCAGACGGATCACTCTATGGCAAGCGAGTCCTAGTCCTTACAAACCCCCTTGTGACTCTGGTAACCACACTCACTCAGCAGAACACAACTCAAGAGTTATCTGACAAAGTCGGCTGATTCATGCTGAAGCATAGCTCTCCCACATTCAATGATGTGTCATGTTGTATGTGTATTATTTTAGTGTTACCATTACGAAATTTAAAAAGTCCTGACTGATCAAAAAACGTCTGGACATTTTAGTCACAAAATGCAAACATTAGATACCCACTTAGTAAAAGAGATAATTTCCTTTAGTGGAAAAAGTTAGAGAAAGCCACATACGCTGGTATGGTAATATCCAAAGGGGCGACGATGACTATATTGTAAAGAAAATCCTCAATATGCCAGGCCTCAATATACTCAATAGGACTAGGAGACGAGGACTGCTTGGTGGTACATCATCAAGAGAGAGTTGGAACAGGAAAACCTCACTAATCAGACAACCCAAAACAGAAAATTCTGGCACAAATGTACAGGGAGACCCGACCCCAGATAAACTGGGAACATGTAACCATGTAACGAAACAACGAAACTATATTTTTCGTGCTACGTGTATAAAGTCGAGACATTTATTGTGTATACAAATGCGTGACACATTTATGATGTTAGATTGATGCGGCGCGAGTATAATTAGTATGCTTGTCATGTTTGTCACGAAGCTCTTAAAACTTATGTGACGATGAGACTAAACAAACATTCGACTGTATATACATAATACATGTGTTCTTTAGCTCGTTTTCTTTAGTTATTCTGCTATATTATTTAATCTAGAGTAAAGTTATTAAAGGGCTTAGAAAAAACTATACGAAATGCCTTTAATTAAAAAATTAAAGGTATTGTTCAAATTAAAACTTACATTAAGACCGGTGATGTGTTTGTAAAACGTGTGTAAATAGGTATTCACAATATTGACACTTCTTCTATTATTAGCTAAGCACACACTACAAATGGGTGTCTCCATTTTTATTCACAATACTGTTTTACATTTTGGAATCATAAAATATTCAGAACATAAATGTGTGTTCCGCTGAACCGCTTTACACGACTGCGCGACACGGCGAAAACGTCACTACTTTCGTCAACATATTAGCTCATTTCTAGCTCACAATAACTTAATTTCTGATGTATATCGAATTAAAACTTATAATACTACAATACACGTCTCAAGATCATAGCATTTTGAGTAAATGTTACGTGAAAATCTAAAATCGTAAGAGTCGTGGTTCACAAGTCGAACGTAACAATACAAACATTACGTCACCGTCCATCAACACAAATAACAAGATGTGTCAAGATGACAGCTTGCAGAGCAATATGTCAACGACTTTTTCTTTTTTATTATATGGCATCGGGTTATTACCATTTGTCAGTGTCAGGTTAAAAAGGCGGAATTGAAACTTTCGTTTCAATTTTCAACACCGTATTCCTAAATCGTCAAGTCTAAAGTCTTGTCAAAGTACAAATAAATAATCAGTCCAGTCCATGAGTCATGTCAGTCGATTCAGTAAAGTGGTAGAAGCTTTACTGAAAGTTCCTAGGGAGTTTTGGAGGGATCACAAAATAGCACGTTTTTTGAAGTTGCAACTTGCCCACATTTATGCACGTTAACAAATATGTAATTAATATTCTACGAATATTACATATTAAGAACCGAAATAACACAAATTTATGAAGGAAATACATCCTAAATCCACAACGTCACCAATTGAATTCCCCGGTAAAACTCCTTGTCAACTTGATAGTTGACATTAAATTTTTTATCTTTTAATTTTGACATTAACTTTTTACTGTGCATCGACGTTGAAAAACACGTCCAAAAAAGGTACAGTTTTATAAGGTTATTAAGGTTATTCCAGAAAGGTGGAAAGGAATTAAAGTCTTAATGGGTATAATAATATATTTATTAAATCTCGGATATTTTTTAGAATCCAATCTATGTATTTGGTGACATTAGTATAAAATACGTACTCCGCTGTTTCCTGAGATGTCACTCCATACTGTACGTATCCATAACGGTTAACGTTATTATTCTTGAAAAGCAAAGGACCCCCTATATCAGCGTTATACAAGTCTTCTTTGCGAACACAATATTCATATTCGAATTTATATTTGGTATTGGATAAACGAGATCTAAAAAAATAATCATGAGGTCACATAACGTGCTTAAAACATCCTACCCGCTAGGACCTACGTTAGTAATATAATAAATTCTTTGACCCCAGTCCTCTTTGGTTCAGTTCATACCGCAAACGTGACGCGGCGCTGCCTTTTTAAGATAACTATTAAAAATTGAACATTATTCTCTGCACAAAAAGATACACGTTTCATATGACATCAGTCATACACTGCGCTGTTAATGCTCTAGCCTCTAAGTAAACTGTTCATACAGCAGCGCGGTGTAACATGACATTTGAACTTTTACAATGAAACGTGTATCTTATTATGTAACGAATAAAGTTCAAATTTAAATAGTTATCTTAAAAAATGAATTGTGTCGTTTCGGTGGAGCCTTTGGGCGATACCGTCGCGTTCTTCACTTGACGAAAGAATGCAATGGGCATTGGCTATTTCGCCAGAGTGATATCAAGGTGAATCCTTGATATCACTCTGGGCGTAGACTCGACAACTCATATTTCATAATACAAAAGTCAGTCCCGACATTATTAATAATTGTCAAGTCTAATTAATAAAGTGTTTCAAGGAGGAGCAATGAGGTACATACATACATGGCTTTCATTCAAGGTATTAAAACTTTATCCCCCTTACTAATAAAAATATTTACACACAAATATTTTTATTAGTAACAGAAAAGCTATACAATTAATTAATATTTTGTACCTGTTGGAAGGTTGGAAGAATCGCTTGACAGACAAGGACAAAACATTGTATGGCTTTGTGTAAATATTTTTATTAGTAAGGGGGTACAAAAACAAACCTATCGCATTTACTATAACATTCTTCAACAGGTGTAAGCCAGATATTGTATTTTCGCATAGCAGTACTGTTCGTTTTATTAAGTCCCCAAACAACAATTCTTCCTCTGTCTTTGTCTATGGATATATTTTGTAATTCCGTCAGTACTGGCAGGCATATTGGTCCGACATTGTCTGAAAAGTATTTCGATTAGCCATTAGGTCTCTTTAATTATTAAAACACATCTATGAATTAGGTATTTACAAGATTCTAGCCTATCTTAGTGGTCTATGGACCAGTTGGTTTTTTGTCTCTAATGTTCGCCATAATGTACCGATAATACCTGACAGGTTTGCCTGTACAGATAAACCGGAGCATGTGTGTTGCTCAACTGTGCAATTTTCTATACAGTATCAGCCCAAGCTTACCTGATATGTATAAGGCTGGTACTATATGATCCGAAATCCGGACAGCCGGAGAAAATTCAAAGCACTGAAAACAGAACTCTACGCTAATACAATAGAGCTGAAAATCGAACACACAAGTGTCGAGTCAAATCTCAATGTCATTTATAACAGCTCGACACTTCGATTTTCAACTCTATTGTATTAGGGACAGAGTCCTATTTTCAGTGCTCTGAATTTACAAGGGCCCGCCGGATTCTGGATCATATATCCCAGCCTAACAGTGCAGGCACACCTGTCAGGTAAATCTTCTCAGACCTTACCAAAGTTTAAATCAATCTTTTTCTTCAGCCGCAGCAACGCTATATCATTTCTTATGGAGTCATTAGCTAATGTAAAATTTTCATGTACAATATCTTCTTCAACTTCAATATCCTAAAATAAAACACCTCAGGTTAAAGTTAGTGTTGTTTGCAAAACGATTCTAATATTGTTTCTACTTTTCAAATATAAATGTACAGTTAAACAACACAAGGTTATGTTGATATAGTATAGTCGCGAAAATTCAATGTTGAGCACACTGGCATACAGTTTATATATATTTTTTTTTAATTTTTTTTTTATTCATGACCATGGATACAAAGTTCTTCAGTCGGATACATTTTGAGATACAGTTTATAGACTTGGGTATTTGGCTATATGTAAAAATTTAGTTTTTTTTTTAACATTTAAAGAATTAGGTGTTGCAACTTAATAAAAATAAACTACCCATTACAAAAGTCGGCAGGTGACGTCACGTGCCCGTGAATTGCTACGAAATGTATGACTATGGTCTTGATCCATATGGAATGCACAAAATTTCTGATATATCCAAAGTTTACGAGTGTATGTTCATACTCGTCATGGTAAATATTTTTGTGTTTGATGTAAGCAATCTAATTATATAGGTTTATGCTGGGACTATATTGTTCGGAATCCGTAAGGTCAAAGTATTGAGGGTAGAGGAAAGGAGAACTATCTCTGTATGTAAAAAGTGTCCGTTGACACACAGTAGCAACAGGGTGAATTTCAAAGTAAGCGCCATAAGTAATTACACTAGAATAGAAAAATAAACAAGGACAGAAGAAATTCCTTTCCGTTGTAGCGAGTTTTTTCAGTTTTTAAATTCCTTATTGACAAATTCAATAATCAAGAAACATACATTCATGGAATACATTCCATACCCTTTGCCGCTGCTAGCGCCGCTCATGGAGGATTTTTCATCTGCTATTTACTGGGTACAGCTGGACACTTTTCCAAGTTGCCACCATACAGAGATAGTTCTCCTTTCCTCTACCCTCCATAACCACAAGGTCGAGTCAAATATCAATGTCATATATGATAGCTCGACAATCGACACTTCCATTTACAACTCTCTTTGACTGAATGAATGAATGAATGAAAAACTCTTTATTGCACCAAAAACAAATAGGACATACAGAACATAGAAAAACTAAACTTATAAAAGCACAAAAGGCGGTCTTATCGCTACAAGCGATTTCTGCCAGACAACCTTTATAATCATGACACATGTTTACATGTAATATACTGGTAGGTGGCTTTATAGACACGGTGGCTTTGTAGACAAGATTTCATAATACTTTTATATTATATATACTATTTAGGTACACTACTTTATAATATTCGTTAATACATACACAAATACTTACATATCGTACTATAGAATAAATAAATAAATACTATTATTAAAAGTAGAAATAATGCATACAAATTATGGACTTATAGTAAAGATCACCATGTTAATTGTGTCAAAAAATGTTCCTTAACTCCATTTTTAAATACGTGCAAAGATTGAGCGCGTCTTAATGAAATTGGTAATCTGTTCCACAGACTGACTGCACGAGCTGTGAATGAAGAGTCAAAAAATTTTGTATTTCTCGTAGGGGGTTTTAATGATATATTAGAATTTCGAAAACATTTTACACTATCGTCCAAAAGTTTAAACCTCTCTTTTAAGTAAGGTGGAGACTTGGGGTCATACACTATACCATACAGGTGGGACAGTATATGAGCATTCCGCCGAAGTCTGATTGGCAGCCACTTGAGTTTGGTACGAAATTCGGATATGTGATCATATTTTCGTAAACCGAAAATAAATCTAATACAAAGGTTTTGAAGACGCTCAAGTTTATTAAGCTGCTCTTCTGAAATATTTGTGAAACATGTGTCAGCGTAATCCCCCTTTTTTTTTAATGCTCTGAATTTTCACTGGCGTTCCGGATTCCGGATATAGTCCCAGCCTAAGGCTGGAAAGTGGGACAATATGATCCGGAATCTGGCGGGCCTGGTACAATTCAGAGCACTGAAAATAGATCTCTGCGCTAATACAATAGAGTTGAAAATGGAAGTTTCGACTGTCGATCTGTCATTGATGTCATTGACTGTCATTGACATTTGTCTCGACACTCATGTGTTCGATTTTCAACTCTATTGTACTAGCGCAGAGTTCTATTTTCAATGCTCAGAATTTTCTACGGCCTTCCGGATTCCGGTGCAAATAATCCCAGACATAAAGTAAAAAAATATTAATTTTTTTTACTATTAACGAGTTATAAGAACCTCATTATTTCTGAATGAATTAAAAAACTACATTTTTACATGTAGGCAAATAGGCCAAACACCGTATTTCAGGAGGATCAGCAGTCCACCAGAGGCACCAGGCTAGCCAACTTTACCTGAGTGTTATTCAAACAGTCGAGCCCCACGAAATCGTCGCCTATGCAGTCCAACTGTGTAGACAAGTCGTACTCGCCTACTCGCACATAGGCTATATTTTGTACACACTGCGCTGACGTAAGAATGTACTGGGCACTTATTATTGTACCGGTGCATTCAAACTTAATAGTGTTTCCTAAAATAATAAATCATCAGTTCACACCACAGAGTACATTGTTACATTCTGACCGTCGCTTCTCAATACGTTTTCGTCAATGTGTTGTACGAAAAAAAAATATGTGTAAATAAATTGAATAAAACTAAAAATTAATAATTATTAATAATTAATTAATTATTATTAATTATTAACTAATTTTATTTATGTAAATTCATGTCGGAAAAATTTAAGTATGTTCATAACGAAAAGCAATAATCACTGTAGGATAGAAATAAACATAAACTAGATATACTGGTGATCAGACTAAGTAAAGTTAATAAATCTTTTAAAGGTCATTGTATAGGTATACGCCTATACAATATAATTCCAGAAAACGTTTAAAATCTGTCTATTAATAAATTTAAAAAAGTAGATGAAGAACGTTTGTGTGCCAAAGCTTATTAAAGGGTCAATTAATCGTAAACATTATTATTATTTCAGGTAACCTAATTGACCTATTGTAAGTACATATAACTTTCGTGTCATTCGTGTGTAGTGTGTATTTTTTTTTTGAGACATTGAATTTTGTCAAAATATAGATTTTTTTTATTCAGGGGGAAGTATTGTGCCATCTGCACATTTATTTATATTAGTCTTTGAACCCCAATGACGTGTTTAACCTAGATTTATAAAATATAAATATGTAACCAATTGCAATGTGAATCAGTCTCAATAGACCATTATTCTGAAGTGTACATTTGTTTCCTCCACCTCCATCTCGTCTTAACGACAGCAGCAACAATTTTATTGACGATCGCACACCATTGGAATAGGATGGCCACCTGCAAGGCTCCTTCTATGTACTATTGTACTCTTGGTAGTTTTAGTCATAACATTGATAAATACCATTTTTATTCTAAAAGAACAATTTTCCATCTTTTTGGTAAAATATGGCCCGCGCGAGTTTCTTACGCCGGTTCTTCTCGCCGGGCTAGTTCCCGAACCGGTGGTAGGCATCATGTAGACCGACGTTCAGAAAGTGTATAATAATACCAACTTTGAATAAAAAACTTGAGAGGTGTCAAGGGACACCCGGATGGAACGAAGTTCCTTACGATTAATTAGTGAAGGAATTGTAATAAAATTTTATTTTTTTAAGTTATAATAATATTTTTTTATTATTAACAAATATAATGTAATATAAACTTAATCAGTAGGCTCAATTTTAGTAATAATTGGCTTGTGTTAAAAAATTGAAAGGAATTTAAAATTTATTCCACGCCGCACGGCTTACAACTATAGCAAAAAGAGTCTTTACAACTTTTGGTCTTAATTTTTTCCGTCTAACCCCTGTCGCAACGCGCGATAAGGAACTTCGTTCCAAAAATTTTGACTTGACTCGACTGAAAGTTCACACCGAGACGCGAGGCAGAGCGCCGAGCGAGCATTTTTAGGGCCCCATATTCGGTCCGGTTTTCCTTCAGTTCAGCCTGAACGGATGCAAAGTCTGTGTGCAATTTCGAGATCGCATTAGTCGGCCGGATTCAAGACAAGTCAAGCGATTCGTTCACTAAAAACACTACATTTGAATACATTGAAAATATGATAATTTTACCGTTAAATAAATAAAATATACCTAGTAGGAAATATTACGTAAGTATATAGAAATTGCGCGTGCTCCTATGTGCTATTATGATAAGGTGTCATTATAGCACATAGAAGCAGGCCATTTTGCATATTATGATTACTGTCTGGCTATTTTCTACAAAATCACTACTAACAACTAAATTCCTACTAAAGAGGATGGCGACTCAAAGTTAAACATTATTTGCTAGTTATGAAGATACATGGTTCATTGGCCAATCCATTAGTTCGACTTTCGAGCTGCATCGCGCTGCGGCCCATCGTGAAATCATAGATGATAAGTACTACTACTGAAAAAAGAAACGTGTACTTCGGCACTGAGTAACGGGTGCGCCATCGAGTAACAAAACGTTACACACGAATACATTTCGTTACTCGCATTTTTCATAGTACGGGTAAAAAACGGAAAATTTAAATAATGCATTGCTTGGTAGTTCGTATGTAATGTCTAAGTATGTTTTCTACAAATTACGAATGTTGCGACAGCGCGGCATCATACTTGACGCGTACGGAATACGACTTGATTCGTTGCCCTAACATAACATCTTTACTAGCTCGGTTGCGGGGTCGGCAAGTGGCAACCTGCGGCTCGCGAGCCACATGCGGCTCTTTGAATGTGGAGCTGCAACTCTTTAGTACTATAACTATACGCAAATATTGTTTATTTTATAAAAAAAAAGTTTGAAAATCGTTCTGAATAGATGAACGAAGATAAGGCACCATTTCTATCTCACAGCCACTTCGGCTGGCTGGTTGCGAGGAAAATCGCTATTCCCCGCAGCCAGAGGCGGCGTAAGGCGCGAACTCCGCCTGCAGCAGCGTGCCTCAATTACGCATAACTCAGAATTCAGATGTAATAAATATAAACAACATAATATTATTTACTATATTATTTTGTAACGACGCTACGTTCTGTTTTAGGCTGTTGATTTTATTGTATTTTCCCATGTAGACTGTATATACATACAGTCTTTCGGAGTTAAAAGTTTAAAATAGACAGAAAAAATCCTCGCTCGCTCCGCTCGCACACATTGTAATTAAAAATAGGATGTTTCTATGTAGGTTTGAATGCGCTTCCAACCCAAGACAATTTAGTGTCTTCACCAGTTCTTATGAACAAATAGATTAGTTTTTTATAAAATAAAACTTTATTTATGCTAGAATTTATATTGTATTTATTGTTGGCAAGAAAAAAAATATTGTGGCTCTATAAAAACTTAGAAATTTTGAAAATTGTAATTTTTGACTCTTCCGACTCAAAAGGTTGCCGACCCCTGTACTAGCTCCATGATAACATAGCATGTCATGAGGTATCAGAAGTAACGAGTAACGCAACGATACTATAGTAACGAGTACTAATTTTTAAAGTTACGAATACATACGGGTACAATTTTTTTCGTTACTTTTACACCTCTAGTATTTTTAACCCCCCACGAGAACAGAGGGAGGGGTGTTATAGGTTTGACGTGTCTGTCTGTGTGTGTTTGTGTCTGTCCGTCCGTCCTTTCTCCCAAAAGGAATTGATTGTGATCTAGTTTTTTTGTTATGTTAAAGAGTGCTCTTAGCTATAATTCATCATCATCAACTCGCTCACTGCTTAACAATTAGAGGGTTACAAAAAAAATTATTTTGTTTTCGTTCGTTATGTAGTGAATAAAGTTCAATTTTGTTTAATTCAATCAGCATCCTAAAAATGCCGCGTCGAGTCGCGTCTCGGTGTAAACTGACCCTAATTAAATAGTAAGTAGTATAGAATAATTTAAAGGTTCTAAGTCCTAGTACATTAATCCACTAAGTACACCAGGCATGGCTAACTAGACTTCATGCGACTTCAGGTTTAAGTCATCACTTACCTACGTCATGGGCAATTACCGCCATCCATGGAAACTCGTCAAGTGATGGTATATCAGTTATAATATAGTCCTCGTTACTAACACCGCAGTCAAGTGGCAGAAGACCTACGTTTCTATGTTCTAGGTCACATGTAACTCCTGTGGAAGATAAACATAATTAATTAATTATTATTAGCAGCCCCCGAGCCCGGAATGCTTGCGAACGTAAGCGAGCTGAGGAGCAAAGTGAAGCCGGGACTATATTGCCCGGAATCCGTAAAGCCGGGGAAAATTCAGAGCATTGAAAATAGAACTCGGCGCTAATTTATTATAGTTGGAAATCAAATTTGACATTTGACTCGACACATGTGTGTCCAAATTTCAGCTTTAATGTTTAGCGCTGCAGAGTTCTATTTTCAGTCATTTTTTCAGTGCTTTGAATTTTCACGGGCCCACCGGATTCCGGATCATATAGTCTCAGTCTTTTAGTCCTGGTTAGTTCTTTTAGTTAGTTAGTTAGTTCCTAGGATAGCGTTGCCGTGGCACGATTTCCTTCCGTATATAAATAGGTATTTGCATGAATAACACAGCTGTTTTGATGTTTAGTTAAGTATTCAAAGTAGAAATTACTTGAGTTACTTTTTAAAAACTTACCAACAATACACAAAAACAAAACTTGTATAAAAAATAACATTTTGATTTATTTTGCCAGACCAGCCAGACTAAACTTTTGATATTTAAAACTTAACGTCCTTTTTCCTCATAATGTTTTCAATTTTTTTACCTACATCTTGGGTTAATCTAAAAACCAGTTGTGCAGGTAAAGGAAATAAATTAGTCATAATATTATTTTATAACAAAACAATATTCATGTTATAAAAGCGCCATCTTTTGGCCTTATACACAACTATTATAAATAAGTGGTGCTGTAGGTTTTGAAAACAAACTACAAACATTGTTTTCTCATATCTGACTTCTGATCCTCTCCGAAGGAGGTCGTTAGTGATTCATAGAAGCATTTTTATATTTTTTATGTAATTAATTTAATTACATAATACATTGCTATACAAGTTTTTAATTAATTTAATTATACTTACAGGCTACATACATACAGGCTGAATACAGACTACATACAGGCTGAACCAGGAACCTGTGTTGAGATGAGGTCTGCTCCATGGAGCAGATGCAGCAGCAGAGCAGAGGTCTGAGGTTGGTTTGATGATCTAACGGTCTGAGTCGCCGCTACCGGTCCTTTATCCTCATAACGAAACATAACGTAACGTAAATAGCCTACACCAGTAATTGCCAAAGTGATCTAGGTGGATCCCCAGGGGTTCATGGAGACTCGACGGGGGTCTACGTTGGACGTGACAAAAAATGGGGGTCTACAATCGTAAGTAGGGGTGCATGAAAATTAATTTGGTTGCGATAGTGAAGAACTAAAATGTTGGCTTGTTATTTTAAATAATATGATACCTAAATTAAACCTTCTCAATAAGACAATTTATAAATAAATTGAGAAAAAAATGGATAATTCCGAACTGGGAGTCGAACCCAGACCATGTCGGTATCGCGCCGAGTGCTCTACCAGTTGAGCTATCCGGCCCTATGCCACTTTCCTTTTTTAATTTCATTTAAATAACATAATGAGCCACACCGTCCATCATACGGTAATACAAGAACACAAACAATATGATACCTAAATTAAACTTTCTCAATAAGACAATTAACTCCTATCAATATAGGGTCTATATATTATAGGCAGATCATATTTTAAGAAGCTGTTACTTGTAAAAAGTAAAAACTTGCATATTCCATATTCAGTACAACGCGTCGAGACTTGTTGCCGCGCCGCCGCCGCGCGCCGTCCCGTCCGCAATGCGTGTTCAAACGTGCAAATTAATACGACTTGTGGTGTATGTACTTGCAATCTTGTATGAACGTGTTTAATTCTTCACCAATATAAATACGAATGTCAAGGATAAACGTTACTCATTTGTTTGAGTTTCCGAAATTTCATAAAGAAAAGTGAATCGATATTAGTGTTTACCAGTGTCGGAAAAGTAAGTAGGTACCTACCTGTCTATTTGTATACCTACCTACCTGCCTATATAATATAATATCGCGTGTCTAATGCTAAAAGGGCGCATTTTTCAACATTTTGCATTAAAACTTGAATTTTTTATTTATTATTTACAGGTAGGTAATTGATACGAAACATGACCGAATCTAAGAAGTGTCGTCAGTGCAGTGTTGAATATTTAAAATTTGGTTTTCTTCCATCACAGGCAGATAAACGATTGGCCACATGCCTTTTATGTAACAAAGTTTTGAGCAATGACTCGTACGAAACCATCAAAGCTGGAAGACCACCTAAGAAGGTGTCATCCTGATAAAATAGGTAAAGATTTAAAATATTTTGAAACATTAAAGGAAAAATGTGAAAAGAGACCCACCGTGCACAGTATGTTCACTTCAACGTCTGAGAGCAACGATGATGGCTTGCGGGCATCTTACAATATCCCATTACTTGTAGCAAAAAACTGGAACACCGCACACCATTGGAGGACAGTTAATTTTACGTGAATTTTACCTTCTGTTGAAGAGGTTTTAAAAACTGTTCTTCACAAATCTTCATTTGACATACTTACTCAAAAGAATTCCTTTGAGTAACAACACTGTACAAAGACGTATTGATGAAATGAGCTACTATTCGCGAAAACTTTGAAGACGGACACTAAAGGTGAATTTAATGACCCGAGTGATTTTTAAAAAATAAATCGATTCCATTTATTTATAAATGTTATTATTTTTTCGTTATTTCGGTGGCAACAGACGGAGCTCCTGCCATGGTCGGGCGATATCGTGGGTTTATAGGCCATCTATCCATCCATTCATCCTCACAAACTTTCACATTCATATTATGATAGTAGGGTATCATCATAATATTCTATAATATAGTATAGTAGTTTATTATAGTATAATATAGGATACTAAATGTTTCCCGCCGCAATAAAAAGTAGCCTATGTCCTTTCCCGTGTATTCTATTATACCTGTGTCAAATTTAATCACAATTGGTCCGGTTGCCTATTCAATGCAAATAAACAAAGAAACAAACAAATCTTTCCTTTTTATTATATTAGTATGGTATACGGAAAGTCAGCGGAAATTTCCCCGAGATAAAAAGAGTAGGTATACTTTATCTCTGTGATGAATTTCATCAAAATCGGTCAAATAGTTTCGGAGCCAATTCAATGCAAACAAACCAACAAATCTTTCTCCTGTATTCATATTACTATATAAAATTAATACGCCAAGCATTTTATCAAATTTATACACCTTTTTCCGAAAAATTAATAGTACGAATTCATCTCAATACTGAGTTTAACGTGGATTAGCATAAAGTAATTGGGTCATGTGTTAAAATAATGAAAGCTATTATTATTATGAGAGAAAAAATATCTTCCGCGGTTAATTATTTTTTGTAATAAAATGTAAAAATTAACAATTTCAAAATCTGCTTCTTCTTATACTTATAGGTATTTATAATATTTATATTTTTTGTTGACAGCCAAAGATAAGTAAGTCACTATTTGAAAAAATGTTTTTCGTTAGAAATTACGAATTTTTTTTTCGCTTGTTAGTCGTAAATCGTAATGATATAAGTCAATATAAGTTTAAAATAAGATTTGCTTTTTCTATAACTAAATAATGAAGGTAATTATTTTAAACGACTTTTCCAAATGCAGAATGTAACTATATAGAATTATTGATTAATTATTTCCATTGCTGTAAGGCAGGGGTCGGCAACCTTTTGAGTCGGAAGAGTAAAAAAACTACAATTTACAATGTTTCTAAGTTTTTCAAGAGCCACAATTTTTTTTCCCAACATTAAATAAAGTTTTTTGATAAAAAAAAACTAATATATTTATTTATAATAACTGATGAAGAGGCCAAACTGTCTTGCGTCGGAAGCGCATTAAAACCTACAAAGAGTCATTGAAATATCCGATTGTGGCCCACGTCGCCCACGCCTACCGCCGCCTCTGTATGCGGGGAAAGCGATTTCAAGTGGCTGTCGTTCATCGATTCATAACTATTTTTAATTGATTTTTTTTTGATAAAATATTTTTTTTTGCGTATAGTATTAAAGAGCTGCAGCTCCACATTCAAAGAGCCACTGGTTGCCGACCGTGTCCTAAGGTATAAATCTAACCTTACCATAAAAAATTTATACGAATACAATAATATTAATTTAAGCTTTTAGTGGTCCACTAAGTAAACAATAAATAAAATAAAAAACACGTTTTTTAGAAACTTTTTAAGTTGTATAATTGTACAAAGTAACCTTATCTTAAGTAACTCCCTTATCGAGACACTTGGTACAATTCCCTGTATTTTGTTCTAGTAAATTAGTATTTTTTAAATAATATAATATTATGTTATATTCTGTTGGCTGTCGTAGATTCGTACAGCCCGATAAATTCCACATTATTAGTATTCCTGTGACATTTTTTTTTTTAAATATGACATATATGAAGGAAGTTATGGTTAAAAAACAAAAGGGGGGATCAAGTGTCCCCCAGTCTCTCCGACATATTTTTTGTACTTATATCTATCGTAAAAACAACTTTTATTATCAGTATACTGATTTAACTTGATAATATTGTACATTGTACTATCTCATAGACCACGTTTACCCAAAGACCGGTTTCGAAGCCCGATTAGCCGACAAACCGACAAGGGATGCATGAAGTTTTTGTTGTACTCGACAATTTATTGTTAAATACTCAAAAAAAATCGTTAAAAAAAATCGTTAAAAAAAATCGTTAAAAAAAATAATCTTAAATAAATATTCCGGAGAGTTATGAATCTTAAGCAGGATATGACAAATGATTCGCAAAATATATCTGTATGATGAGATGTGATATATATTATGATTTTAAATTAATTTTTAGACTCCTATAATGTACCTTTTGGTGAAAATTTATCTAAGTAAGTATACGTAAAACTAAATAAAACGATTATTTTCTGCAAAAAAATAAGAACAATATGAAAATTTCTAAACTAAGTCAATAATAATAAATGTATTAAATACACAAACCATTTAAAATAATCTACTTAATTTATTTTTGTATTTTTTTTTATGATTTACAGTTTACAAGGTATCCTTTTAGTAGGTAGTTTTTTTCTATTTTTGTGAAAGGATTTTTTTAATATCCAAACAATGGTGATTCTAGCATAGTTTTTTCTTTATTATTCTATATTCTGTCTACATCATAAACATAAAAAGTTCTACATATTTTATCATTCTAAAACTGTTTAATAGTTTTGTTTTTGCTGTTTTACTTGTGTTTTACTATAATAAGCTTATCAACTGGGCAAAGTCTACTTAGAATTACAATGCCGATATAAAAAGAAAACATTATTTGATATTAAATTTTAGAACTATTAAAATACAAATTTATTTTTCGAACGATTACCTATACGCCGGTCTGGGGGGAAAACAATCCGTATTAATATACTTAATGTGCCTACATATAACACAAAAAGTTGATAATACATTTCTAGAATCTAGTCAATAACTTATTTAAAACTCGCTACAAAAAAATAGAATACCATAATAACTTAGAAGGTCACGTTATGTAAACCATCGCTAGAATGAAAACGTATTGACGTTTGACTCAATATTGTGACTGCCAGTGTCGATAAGAACACCGTACCTAGTTTCTCGAATTTCATTCTTTTGCTACTCTGTCTAGCCAAAAAATATATTAGAGAATTAAAGAAGTGACTTCAGCACAAAAATATTTTATAGCATCCAATAGGCCACGACATTTTAGCTCATTGACTATGTGATCATAGCCATCAGCTGCTGTCTCGTAATTTTCAAATGCGAAAGGCAAAATATTTTTTACGCACAAAATTTACGAAAATATTGTAGAAAATTGTAATAAATAAACCCGTGATCGATCCTGCATCTGATTTTGTAGAAAAAAATATTTAATTTTATAATATAATTATAATAAATTTTTTGTTACATTAATTAGATATTAGAGTACCCCAAGGAGCATGTTAGTGTTACGCTCGCGCTCTGTTAGTCATAACATTGTTAATTAGGGGTTATTTTTAGGGTACCGTATTATTGTTATTGTTTTGTCAGTGTGATAATCCCTAATTTAAAATCTTATTAATATTTCTGCTTTAAAACGTTAATTGAATTTACGATAAGTTTGTTGAACATGAATTTCTTACCATATCATTAAACATGATAATATGTAGAGCAACAGTTTGTTTACAATATATTAATGATACTACTCTTTATTTATGGCAGCAATATCATCTATTTAAATATAATTGAAGGAACAAATTGTAACCGCATGTATCGTAAGATATCTTAAAAATGACATAAAATACGGTATCAGCTAGATTACAGACGTGATTGTCGTAGGTTCTATCGAATCTACTTTTATATTTTTATGTTGTGACTTGTGCTATATTTATTAAAATATAGCCACAAAATAAAAAAATATAGCCACAAAGTAACAATTGGTACTTTGTGGCTATATTTTTTTTCGATTGTAACAATATAAATTTATTGTAACAATCGAAAAAAGAGTTTAATAGTAAACTAAACTAATTTAATTTTAATTTGTTTAATAACGGATGTTTGCGTCCATTTTTCGATGCGTAAATCCAACGTAGCGTCGCGCCGAGTCAGTAAATAGGATAGTTGCATCTTATTTATTTATCAGCAAGGAGGATATCAGTACGAAACACCTACCTATATTATGATTCCTCACGACAAGCGGCCATGTTGTACCGCACTCGCCTCGCTAGACCCGCCACTCGCCAGTTTTGCGCTGGCATTCGCAAGAGAAGCGTGTACTGTGACCAACGTAAACTGTACGCACTTGTCAAATTTGGAATTTTTTTATTTTTTTATTCTTAGTCCCAAAATGGTTAGGAATAAGGACGGCGATGGGATCGAGAGCAACAAAATAATTTTGGAAATTCAAAAGCGGCCCTGTTTGTATGACACTAATGACGTGTTTTACGGCGATCGGGCCGAGAAGATGAGGAGCTGGGAGGAGGTGTACGAGTGTGTGGTGCCAGGATGGGCAGCCCTGGGCCTGGCTGAGAAGCTGGTTGCCGGTAAGTTGCGGTTGACGCGCGTGCGGCGCTCGACCGGATTGCAAGTGTCGCGTACTCTTGCGTGTTCTTTGTCCATTCGGATGCTTTCGAAACGTTCGAAATAACTTTTGCGTTGACTCGCCTGTTTTTATCGCCACTATTTTTTATTATTATGTAACATAGAAATATTTCGATTAAAAATATTTTTTGTTTTTCAATAATGTCACGTATGACGTATCATATTGAAAACAATATCTACTGGCTCAGGGCGTCATCTTGCAGTACAAACGTAATACGACCTATGTATCAATTTTGTTTACTCTTATTATTCGAGTTCCATTAATTTTATTTAAGAATGCGCACTTCGAATTTTTTATTTACTCTTGTTTCCTTTTAGGCTAAATAGAATTATTTGTTTATTTCGAAAATGATAAATGTTTCACGAGGCGAATAGGAAAACTGTCACGTTTTAAAACATGTTTAGCTCGGTCCGGCCATCTACCTGCAGGGAAGCTTTAATATTTTTATTACGAGTGAAGGCGTAGTTAATATGTTCATCAAAATATTATTTAAAGCCAAAAGAGCCCGTAACGGTTGATAACAATTTAAATAGAATATATTCAAGGCCAGTGAGTTATCTTGTTAATTTGAGAATACTTGTTTGAAATATTTACGGAATAATATTTTTTAAAGTATAAATTTATATTAATTGAAACATTATTGTTAGAAAATGATTGCGTTGGAATGTTCGTATGGAAAAGGTATTCGTTTCAACACAGTTGCATCAATAAATAAGCGTAAAAGAGTAGATTGGCGACTAATTAAATAAAGAATAAATAATGCGTCGTTTCTCAATGTTCGAAAAAAAAGTCACAAGATTGAAATGTTCTAAATTCAAAATTTAATTTTATAATCATATAAAATATGCAAAAACAATTATACGAAAAACCGCTACGTATCAATACAAAATTTTACATGGATGATATTATGCTTTAGAAATTAGAATATAAAGGAATAATTATACAGGATCGTTTAATATTATTGTCATCGATTTATAAATTATCTTAAAAGAATTCAGTGCGGTGCGGCATTCGTGACTCAGTCGAGGGGCCGTGGTTAGTTCACTTGTACAGTGTACTTGCAATACCATCGCTCGTTTTACAGTAACGTGTGAAAAAAAACACACGCAAAGACAGCAATGGATATCAAAATGATATAATTAAAAAACTTGTTCCATATAATTCAATAACAATTATTTATTATGTATATGAAAGCAGTTTTCGAGTTTATATGGGCGCGGTTTTATTATGACACAGTTTATCAAAACCTAATCACTGCCAACTACACGCTAAACACGTTTCACAAAATGGCCGCAGGCCGCAGCACATTGTTCTATTAATTAATACTATTAATAATAATATTATTATTATTACATAATTAAAAATAATATAATTAAAAAAAAAACTACTTTAAACGTTTTACTTATTAAGTACATTTTAGTTTTAAAATAATACTTAAACTTTTTTTTATTATTTTAATTTCATAAATAAATATTAATACATAAAATTAGTATTTAATCGGGAATAACAAAACACTTTTTGTTTGTTTCCGATATTCTAAATTGCCAGCTGCTTTCAAAAATCTCAAGTTTCTTGCGTAATATCACAGGTAATATTATGAGTAAGGCAATGTTGTTGCGTTCTTTGTTTTTCTGCAGTTGTCAGAAGTTGTATTTTTGTTTCATCTAAGTATTTATTTATGGTCATTAATAATTACACTTAACGCGGATGATTATTAAAATATTTGACTTGGGTCATTTTGTTATTGGGAGGTATGCTACAAAATACAACTCAATTTATTGAAGCAAATATGGGAATTTAATTTATTTTATAACACCACTTTTTAACGACTTTACCAAAAACTGGGTAATATTTTTTTTTCTATATTAATCTTAACTGCTAACATTTAAACCAGACTTCGAAGGTTGATTGGTATCTAGAGAAGATATTTTCTAGAACCAATATGTTATCCATAGGAATCACCTACTACTATACATAAAATATTAAGCTAGCTAATGACAAAAAAATACCTGTAACCTTTTTTAATCTATCACTTGTTTGTTCAACACTTGTTATAAGTAAAAATTATAGACGCGTATTTTTTTCCGTAATAGGAAATCCTTTTTTGAGGATTGTAATAATCGTGTATAGGAGTCTGATAATACCTTTTTAAACATAAAAACAATCTTCATATTATAAACGACTATTCTAGGAGGCGTGGCCCTCTTGCCTCCTAATCAATAACGTATATATTTTTAATGATGGTTTTTTTCTATAGTCATGATTATTCATACAAGTTCTCACTAACGTGCTTGAGAACGAAAAAATCTATACACTTCAAGGCCAAAGCAATCGCGGGGCCAAAATGTATTTGTAGTTTGAAACTACGATTTATTGTAAATCGTTAATATATTTCTCCTCAGCCTGTAACTATTGTTCTTCTTTTTTTAAATAATTTGAGATATTTGTCAAATGAATATTTATTTTCTATTAATTGATATTATATTACTTACATCATTTCAAAACCTGTAAACCATATCCAAACATATAAGAGCTTACTTTACAGGCCTTACGACGCAATATTACATATGTACGCTAATACGCAATTTAATAAATTAATAAAAAATATTTTCTAACACCTTGGTAAGTTATGTAGTATCAGGGAATCTAATTTATAAGCAGGTAGAGTCTTCTCTTAATATATAAATATAGAGAACACTTCCCCGAGATATGAGCGCCGCGCCGGCGCGCCGCTGCCGCCGCCGCCGCGAAAAGTAATCGGCGCGCCGAGTAAGCGAAAGAGATAGTCATAGTGAGTAATTTCAGTCAATGACTATGAACATGCATGTTACCCAAGTCATATAAACCCATATAAGTCTTACTTCTTTCATGCTTTAAACGAGGAGAAGGTGGTTAACTTCCAGATTAGGGACACCTATCTCATGGAAAGGGTTCTGCATGAAAGACAGGCCTACCAGAAAGGAAGATCTACTGAAACGACGCATTCGAGAACACCCCAACGTGCTCTATTACGGATAGCCTGGTTTCAAGAAATATAGATCGAACTACTATAGAGTGGATCAAAGCCACGCTTAACAACAGAGTAGCGCCATCAACTAACATGGGCTTCACGTTCAGGAGCAGGCTGACCCAAGGATGCCCATAGGGAAGGTACTTTCACCGCTGGAGCGGTCCCTGGTAGTGAATGGGCTGCTAAAAGAACTGAATGATAGAAGGTTCTACGCTCAACGATACGCTGGTACCTAGCGATACTAGTAGTACAAATGCGCATTAGTGGTCGTTGGGCTAATGCAATCAGCACTGAGTGTCGTCGAAAATTGATGCAAAAGGGTCAAGCTTGAAGCTAACAGTCAACGCTAATAAGACAGCCTTGATACCTAACACTAAAAAGCGAAAGTTGGAGGGACTAAAACCCCCTAACACTCTTCGGGAAAACGTGTGCAAGTGAGGTCAAATATTTAGGAATGATCCTATTTAAGGGACTAACTTGGAATAAGCACATCGAGCACATCGTGAAAAAGGCTAGATATGCTCTGGGGACTACTGGAGACTACTGGAGACTGGTCAGCTGTAAATGAAGCCTTGGATGAAGGCAATGCTATGGTTATATACACAGTTATAGTGAGGCCGATGGCCCTATGAAAATGTGGACGTTTATAAAACGAAAAAAATACAGTGAGTACGCTCTCTGGAATCAAAGCACAGTTTCTGCTGGAACAATTTGGAATAAATAAAATAAATTTTATACCTATGAACTACACGTTTTTTTTACTACCAAGTACAAACTTCAAAAAAACCTTTGGAGGTTCCCGCCGCCGACGACGTCGCCGCCGCCGACTCCAAAAAGTCGGCGGGCCGCCACCGACCTCCAGAGACCTACCGCCCATCGGCGCTCATATCTAACTCTACCTAATGACAGCTTACATGATACAGTCACAATGCAATTGTCAATGTCATATCAGTAAAATTATGAAAACGCTCAACCTGCTTATGAATAAGATTTTCTAATAGTAGTAATGTACTATAAATATTTCAAATATTATAAAAAAGTTTTTTTTCCACCCTAAAAATTAATAATTTGAAGGGTGCTTCTTAAAAAAAAAAGCTAACCATATTATTTAATTTTTAATGTATTATATAAATTAAAAAGCATGGCTCGCTTTTTCCACTAATCTAAGCTTCATGACATCATACGGTAGCTAGGTAGCAGACAATTTTACCGCAGCGTCATCAACGTAAAGCCCCAAAACTTGTTCAGCAGAAAATCCCGCTTTACAATGTTTGATACAGTATTAAATATCACTTTATTTCATTACTTATATCACTATCATATCACTTTGTTTTACTTTAAAATATCATTTATGACGAGTGACGACGATGAATTTTAATTGTGTGCGATTTTGAAACCATTACACCGTTTCCACATAATGTAATGAGAAAGACAGGTTTAATGTGTTTCATATTGACACATATAGATACCTGTCTTTTTCATTGTCGGTCCGATGTGGGATATCAGATAGGAGAACGAGTAAACGCTCCTACAAAAATACAATATATGTAATAATTAAGAAAATGATCGATTTTTTCACTTACGTCAGTTTGTGCACGGAGCTTGTCAGTCGAATTATGTCGCAGTATATATATTTTAAACTACGCTATTGCTGAATTTTGTGTAGTATACTGTATACATGTAGTAAATAAATTTAGACGTGCAGTCGCCAGTCATAAGCTTTCACTTCACATCTAAAAGATATATTTTTCGAGAGTGGTTAGCAATATTTAGACTTGAAAGTCCAATATCACTAAATAGTTACTTCGCCTGCATGCTTTTATTGCAAATTCCACGTGATATTTTCAATCACTTTCCATCGGCTGATCCAGGTTCGTTTGGATTTTAAAATAGTTTTCGGTCATCGACCGGCCTTGACTGACTGGCGACATCCGTTGGCAATAGTCGACCATTAGAACTTTTACAAACGGATTGTAAGTGATTCCACGCCTGGGGTACACAGGATTAATTTTGAAGAGAATCATAAATATTTACATCGAAAAATTCGTTCAAATTTAAACTGGATGAAACGAAGCAGCTACGGTAAAATAAGATAACGATATACCATAATAGGACAAAACTGACGAGCGAATAGGATTTTATTTAAAGTTTTCACCTCTAGCACGCATTACGTCTTATAGTCCAAGAGCTAGTAGGAAATTTAGAGCAGGTGTTTGAGGCAAGCTGAAACCTTGTCCTCTCCTATTGTACCCCAACACGAGACTGCAGGACTGGCTGGTCAGAAGCGGGGGGCTAAGTCAATATACAAATTATTGAAAAGTGATTTTTTTAATCCCCAAAAAAAATGTTTGAAGCAATTTGAAACTTTGATATAGTGTTAGTTTAATGTTTGTGGGGTTGGGGAAATAAAAAGCCAGGTCATTTAGTCGGAACTCTAACCTTTAGCCAGACCAGTGTAAAAGTAAATTCCAAAAAGGTTAACAAAATAAAAACACGATATAAACTTAAACATTAAAGGGATACACTAGGGCATAATACTTTGTCAAAACCGGCAGAATTAATTAAGTTTATTATGACGTAAAAACGAAAGTGTCCTGTCTCTTCACGAAAACAATGTTTTCCTTTTTTTTTTATTATATCCGTGAGAGGCGAGCGTTTTGCCAGACGGGCCTGGAGCCTTGAAGAGCTATGTGTGATGCGGGTGAGAATATGTTAACATTTATTTTACAACATTATGTATTCAGTAATACATTTTATACAAGTCTAAAACGTTAAAGGAAGGATGTGTCATAATAATTTTTGTGTAAAAATTTATTGAAAAATCGAATAAGTACCTATAGACATTAAGCATGACCTATTAAGTTTTTACATTGCGCTATATTACCATTTATTTGTTTCGTCATGCTATATAAATTACTATCACTAAAAAAATACGAATTTCAGAATAATCAAAAAATATATAATATAATACTCGGTTACGTCGTTTTGATCATTGGAGGAGTTCCATAACAAACACTGTGAGTTGCGACTGTGAAACAAGATTTTTATTGACATTACTAATAATTAATTTACTGATTAAATGTCAGTTTTTTTTTAAATTATATATGCCATCGGCTTATAACCATTTGCCAGTGTCAAGTTAAAAAGGCGGGAAATAGAACTTTCGTTTCAATTTTCAACACCGTAGGTATTCCTAAATCGTCAAGTTTAAAGTCTAGTCAAAGTCCAAATAAATAGTCAGTGCAGTCCATAAGTCATGTCAGTCGATTCAGTAAAATGGTAGAAGCTTTACTGAAAGTTTGAAGGGAGTTTTGGCGGGAAGCACAAAATAGCACGTTTTTAGAAGTTGTACCACTTTGCCACACTTGTGCACGTTAACGAATATTAATTAATGGTTAATATTCTACCAATATTACACATTAAGAACCGAAATAACACAAATTAATTAAAGAAATGCAAAATCCACAACATCACCCATTGAATTTCCCGGCAAAACTCCAAATGTCAAAGTTTATATTGCGAACTACACAGTGGGCCGGTCTACACTACGCGTCGCCACGTAATTACAGTGTTACGCACACACATGTAACGAAAGTACGCCTTACGTTGTGCGGCGAGCTGACGCGATGTGTGGCTTGTGTTATGTACCTCTGTAGCGCGTAGCTACACGCCCACTACATACATACAAAAAACTGGCCTCAGTTTTTGTTTCACAAAGCTCTGTCTTTACTTTTGACGTCTTATAAATGGATGAACGCTGGCTGCACACACGAAAAATTATCACGTTCCGCCTGAGCCGAGCCAAGCGAGAGCGCGTAAGAGGCCCCATATACGATCCGGTTTTCCTTCAGTTCGGCGTGAACGGATGCAAAATCGTATCGTCTGTGCAATTTTGAGATTGCATCAGTCGGCCGGATGGACTGAAGCGATTCGTTCGCGAACGAACTGATGCGATTTTTCCGTGCGTGTGCTCGAATCCGTTCAGGCCGAAATGACGTCAGTTAAGTCGGATGCGATTTATTTCCGTGTATGTGCTCGAATCCGTTCAGGCCGAGCTGACGTCAGTTCTAACTGAAACGATCGGCCTCTCGTCTATGGGAGCCTCAAGCGAAAGGCACGATCGGCCTAAGCGTTCGGCTTGTGATGACGATAACACGTAAAATTATCGTCCGTAAACCGACTCAACAGACAACTATTTTTATTTAATCTGAGGTTGTACCTACAGGGCTTTACTTACATAATAAAGGGCAATTTAATTTCCATGTAACAAAAAGGTACGAAGATGTTCATGAAAGAGCTTTATTTACATGAGTGTTTCAATATGGATCACCCGTTATTATAAAATTGTAATTGGGTACTCGATAAAATGTCAGCAACCTTTACTATGAGTCAACTGTCTTTAGCAAGGTGATGTTTTTTGTTTCGTTGTGACTTGTAATGCCTTTATGAACGCGAGTTAGTACACCGCGCCAGTAGCAGATGGCGATATATTGTAGTACAAAGGTGTTACGATAGATGGCGGTTTCTACCCGACTACGGCGAAGCCAAAAGTAAGGGGATAATAATTTTGGCAGTCATGCATACATAGACTGCCAAAATCGTTTGTAAGTTTGTTCCACCGTAGCGCCTAAACTACTGTTCCGATTTAAATAAACGAGATGTCAATAGATTCGTAATAATGGCCCGGGCAACATAGGCTATATAATTTATGTAGTTGGGTTATAGTTTATTAAAAATTGTAATCATTATTTATGCTTAATAATATTCCCGACTTGGTGATCTTTTGGGCCTTCTTTCATAAATTATTACGACGTTGGACCCTTGACGATCTTTTGGCTCAGTGGTTGTTAGCGTGTCGGCGCTAATGCCGGAGGTCGCGGGTTTGAATCCCACCGAACTCCGAAGGGACAAAAAAAGTAATGACATGTACAGAGTACACGTAGCAGAAGTGAAACATCATTCATTATTTAATATCCGAAAATACTTTCTTCGTGCCTGAAGAACAATAATTTAAAACAAAATGTTTGACTTCAAAAATTATAAAAGAAAAATAAATAAAAATATTTCGTCTGACCGAGATTCGAACCCGAGCCCAATTGGTCAAAAATCTGACATTAGAATTTTTTTTTTCTCCCATACGTCGATATCACTTCAAAAAGTTTCTCCATGTTCCTGGTATGATATGCATTAAATACATATACCTATATACGTATAACTTAACTTATAAATATAGATACTTATTTAATTCTAGCTATGTTGTTATATTATTAGCATTAAACTAGGTATCCAGGCTGGGTAAAGGCCTCCTTCAAGGATGCCCACTTTTATTTTCCCAAGTTTGAGCCGGAGACTTTTTTGATCTCATCGTCCCATCGGGTCTTCCTCTCTTTCTGTTTCCTTGAGGTCCTGTCGATATAGTTGTGTTGTAGGTCCAAGTTTTGTCTCTTACCCTCGCTATTAGGCCGGCTCACCTCAATTTTGACTTTCCTACGTATCTCAAAGCATCAGAATCTTATTCCTCTTATTTTTGTGTGACGGATCTTATCTAGTTTTTCCACTTTAAGCATACTTCTCTCCAATCCCCGCTGGTTGATCAAAATTTTGGTTTTGGCTTTTGATGTAAATTTCCTTGTTTTTCAACCATACGTCAAACATGGTAGAAGGCTAGAATTCATTAATCTAGTTTTCAGATCTATGGGCATGTTACTTTTGAAATTTTATTTCAAACTCCAGTAACTGTTCCATGCTTTTTGTATTATTCTTTCAATCTCTAATTCATTGTTTTCTTTTCCAAAGCTGATTGTTTTTTGTATATTTGTACTTACAGTACAAAAGTATTTAATATTTATATTTCCGTTGTCTGGTGACCTGTGATACAAGTTCTACGGATACTTAGTACAGGAGCAGATTGACGTGGTGTGGATGCGTCCATAGATATAATTATTATTTTTTAATGACGACTTTATGGCACTCATTCACTCATAAGTTTCTTCTCTTACTAATAACCGGGTGGGTATGTTTGGTAGTTGCTTTCATGAACAATTCAAACCCTGCTGAAAGTTCCAGATAAAAAACGGCGATTGATGGGAATTGATCAGAAGTTATTGTAAACTATTGTGTATTTGAAACAGGGATTCCAAATACTTTATAGAAATTATGTCAATTTTTATCTGGTTTTGTCTGGGCATTTTTCGATCCCAGATAGTTCTATCAGGATCCCTAATGGAAGTTAACATTTTATATCGGAGTTTTTCCACAGGGAACCAATCCTTTGAAAATTTCGACGTCCCCTTCAACGGCCTTTTTCGGCCAACGATTTTACAACACAATCGTGGACACGCCGTGTGCTTGTGGTGCAATCAAATCGAAAGCCAACTACGAAGCTGTTTATTTGTTCCTCTTTCTATAATCTGTGCCGATTTATTTAGTGCCGATGTCGCACGCCCTAAAATAATTGATTACTTATCAGCAACGTGTGTTCTTATCACTGAACAGTAGGCTGTTCAACGGACTTTACGATGACATAGGAGCCCGTTAGGGGTAATGGGTGCAATAGTAATTGTTCACCTGCCATTATCAGTGGGGTACGCAACACGCAGAGTAAACTACAAATGCACACCATGCATGACAATAGAAAAAAATAATAATTAACTCATAGTTATTCAATATATTCGACTCGAAATTAAAAAAAAAATACTGTGAAGCCTAAAAGTCTTTTTTTGACTGAAAAAGGTACAGTTTGTCAAATATAACCTAAAATTCCGAAAAAAATTTGGACCTTTAATTTTATAGTGTTGGGGATCTACAGCCAGGGATGCCGAATGTCCCGTATTTACCGGAACGTCCCGTATTATAAGTATTATTTAAAACGTCCCGCCGGGATAAGCGCTGTCCCGTAATCGAGCGATCTCGGATTAAAAACTAAAAAGTATCCCATATAGATAAATATGAGCTCAGGCATCCTAAAACTAATCAAAAATACAAAAACTCGCTCGGTCCCCAGAAAAATATTAAAAATTTGTTCTTTTTTTGTCCCGGGTAAAAAACATAAATCCCGTATTTTTTGGGTTATGAAAGCATTTGTCCCTTAAAGGCTGAAAAAAAATCTGGCAACCCTAGTCTACACCCAACACTATCCCCCTTACTATCTTTGCACAACAACGTTGCTATCTTTGTCTGTTAAGTGACATTTCCAACGCATCAGACAAAGACAGCAACGTTGTTTAATTAAGTTATCCGTTGTGTAAATAGTTTTATTAGTAAGGGGGTATAAAATTAAACATCCAACATTTTATTACTTACTTTATACTAGGTAGGTACTTACCTCAGTTTAGCATACTCATGAATTCCTTGTCCCCAGGCAAAGAGGTTCAGAAGCGATGGCGTTCTATCCGAGACTCTTACACCAAGGCGTACCGCCAGGGGAAATGTCAACCACCAGAACACCCTGGATCCAACAGACGGTCGCTGTACCACAGGCAGATGGCATTCCTCCTGCGCGCTCTGCAAAACAAGTGAGTGAACGCGACGCGACGAGAGAGAGCTATGTCGACTGTCATCTCGCGCTATAGGTATCCCGAAGACGATCGCAGTACCACAGTCAGATGGCCATCCTATTGCGCGCACTGCAATACATGTGAGTGGATGCGACGCGAGAAAGCTATGTCAAGTGACTTCTCTCGCGAAAGGTTTGTCGAGAGAGTGCTTCTCTCGTGCCTCGATGTACAATTTTGACAAAGTCATCATTGTTTTGCGCGCACGAAGTCGTGGGGAACATAATATATAATATAGTCTAATAAAACTTACTATATGCTGCCCGCGACTTTGTGCGCACAAAAGGATATCCCGCAGTAACAGTTCATTTTGGCGCGATATAAAATAGCCTTACCCGTGGTCAACTATATATCTGTGCCAAATTTCATCAAAATCGGACCAGTAGTTTCGGAGCCTGTTCAATGCAAACAAACAAACCTACAAACATATAAATCTTAACTCTTTATATTAGCATAGAAAATCATTAGAGATATAACGGACGATGTCCCTTTAATTAAGCTATTTAAATCCCTGAAAGACCTGTAGCTTGCCTTCTTAACAATGCCCAGAAACTAAAATAAGACACCTGTAGGGGACTGTATTATTCCACAGGGATTCAACCGCCGGCTCAGATTAGACTCGAAGATAGCAAGGTTACACCGATTTGGGCAGAGCCGGGGCGATAATAAAACACTGTATTGAGGAGAACATTTTTTCACTTTTTCGCTTTGCTTACCTGGCTCATGGCAATGCCGTATAGAGAGCCCCGATGGTACGCCTCTTTCGGGCCGATTTTCCCTTTCGCTTTTGCCTCTCTATACGACTATTTTCCATGTTTTTCCCTATTTTTCATGAGCCAGATGAAGCAAAACGCATATGTGAAATTCTTTATTATTCAGACCATATTTATCAATCCTTATATATTACATATCTTATTTCCTAAAAAAGTTATTTACAGTTTAAGTGTCCGTTACATGAAATGATGTACCATTTTTACCACTATTTGTTTAATAATTTATTTACCATATGTTACACGAACCTAGACTTTACATTATACGTTATATACTATCCTTATTTACCTAAAAAAGAAGCTACGTTAAAATTAGCCATCGTTTAATATATACGAGCGAAATAACACGCACTCGATAAAACACCATTTTGCACTATTTCTCACACTGATACCATATAAATCTATACATATAGTCACTCGATATTCACTGTTATGATTTTATGTACAGTTTAAATCACCTGTTTATTGTTCACATTTAAATTCACTTAAGTTTCACTTTACGAGGCCGCTGTCCTTAACAACACCTTTATCTTGTGCTTTCCTTTAAAGACACAGGTCTTTATACAAATGAAAGATACACTAATCAAGCCTTTTTTAATTATGCCCTAGAAGTAAAAGAATACACTCATACATTTAGTACGTCTTGTTTTTCTAAATAGAGTAAATTATGTTTTACAGGAAGCCAAGATACTCCCAAGACAAATATGACTCCCTATCTGAAGTCTCCAACTCACCACAGCATCCCCCTACAGAAGACACACGAATCCAGGACACAGATAAGCCCCTAGACTTGAAAACCAAGCCAGAAAAGGTCTACCACGATAAGGAATGCCAGGTGTCATTCGACGAGAAGACCTGCGTGCTCCCAGAAGACCATTTCAGAGACGACAAGATGTTTATGAATTCCTTATTACCAATGTTTAAGAAAATGAGCGACGACACTAGACTTTTATGTAGGATAGAAGTGCTGAAAATCATCAGATATGCTCTTCAAGGTCACAAGTGTTTTGAAGACTTGAAGGTGGCGGAAGACAGGTTTTTTAAGGACAGCATGAGCGGTATACTAGCCAAGGAAGAGAAGGAAAAGATGACTACGAGATCAGAGAATGGAAGGCCGATTAGGAAACGAAAGGTAAGTCAATTATTTACCTCCTTAATTATAAAAATATTTACACCGGATACGCTGCAATAAGGTGGATGGCAGCGGATAGATGATGGCCGCACAAGATCGGGCTGGTTGGCGCTCATTGGGGGAGGCCTACGTTCAGCAGTGGACGGCAATAGGCTGATGATGATGATGATGCTTGCCATGTTGGATTAGCTAGTACGTGGTGTAAATATTTTTATCAATCAGAAGACAGACACGAGCGTATTTATATACAAGACAGAAAAAAGAAAGAAAGAAAGTCGTGTTAGTTACACTATTTATAACTCAAGAACGGCTGAACCGATTTGGCTGAAAATTGGTGGGGAGAACTTAGAACCAGGAGACGGACATAGGACACTTAAGTGCCCCGCCGAATCTGTCTGTCTGTATGTTCACGACAATCTCAAAAACTACTGAAAGGATTTTCATGCTGTTTACATTCACCGACAGAGTGGTTCCTTAGGAAGGTTTAGGTCGATAATAATTTGTTAAGGTTATGTGGAAAGTGGAATGATTTATGACGTTAATTGTTGAAGGTGTCGTAAAAATCAAGCCGTCTGCGAACTTTTATCGAAAACGCTGTCTAACCTAACCCGTTAGAGATAAATAACTAAACAGTGTATGGTGGAATTTTTTCTCTCATAAAGGTCTACAAAAAAGTACACGATGGCATAGATATGTCTATCTTTTAAGGATAGGTTACTATACCCATTCTAAGTTTAAAAAAATGATCAGAAATAATGTGGTATTTTCAGAAGCTATTTTGACGGATGCAATTTAATATTCTTATTCAGGAGATTATATCTAGGAGATAGATCTTAAAATTAAAAAGTACGTGTGAAATTTTTTTATAAAGTATATATTTTTACTCTGTGCTATTACTATATTGCAGGTATATTTGCTAAAGAAGTTTTTACCCACGCAGCGAAGCTGCGGGCAAAAGCTAGTAATATATAAAAGGCAAAGCTGATTGACTGATGTATCAACGCACAGGCCAAACCCTTAAGGCTAGAAATTTTAAATTTTGAACACGTATCTCTCATATGACGTAGGCATCCACTAAGGAAGGATTTTTCAAAATTCAACCCCCAAGATAAATAAAAGTTCGTATGAAACTTTTTATTCCTTGGACACATTTGCATAATATTGCATTGTGAATTTAGTACGGAATATATAGCGAGTTACGCATTTTAGCGTTTTCTAAAATTCAATACCTAGGTAAAATAGGGGATGAAAGTTAATGAAAGGGGACGATGCCGCGGGCAATTAATGCTAGTGGTAAGATTAAAACTAATTTTAATTACGATAGGAATTAAAACGACTTGTGATATAAGTTGACACTTTCCACGACCGTTGTGTTTCTCCCTTTAATAGAAGAGTTATAGGTGCGTTGCCTACCTCTCTGATAAATATGACGTCACTTGTATTGTGTAAATAAAGAATTCCTTTCGAAATGTACACCGATATGAGATATGTACTTGACCTATGTTCTAGAAAGTCAACAAACTGTCGTTTTTATCCGATTACGGCGAAGCCAAAGGACGACTAATGATTTTGGCAGTGTATGTTTGTTCCATCGTAGCGCCTAAACTAATGTGGTCAATAGATTCGTAATAATGACCCGGGTAACATATGCCTACCGTGTAACGTGTATATTCTTGCTTGCTTGCTATAGCGAATAAAGGTAAATTAATAATAGCTATCTTAAAAAATGCAGCGCCACGTCGCGTGTCGGTGTGAAGTGACGTTAAAGCCGCGAGTACTGCAAATCCAGCACCTGTTTTTGGCCGTCACTGATTGACGTATTCACGCAATGACGGCCCTCGTGGGCCGTGGCCCTGAGCGCCTCCTGGCGTTTGGCGCTGGACTTGCACGCAGGCTTTGTACTTCCCGCGGCGATTGGTGAATTGTCTAAGAGGAAGAATTTTGTAAACACAATCTATAAATATGTGAATGTTGTTTACAGACCAGATCGCCGTCCCCCAGCCCAATTCCAGTAAAAAGGAGAGGCCCTGGGCGCCCTAGAAAGGTATGTTCTACTTTAACAATTTCATTATTTTTTCTGTTCACTTACTAAGAACAACCAGGACCGTACAGTTGTTTTATTTATTTTAGGGTTCCGTTACCCAAGGGTACCCTATTACCGAGGCTTCGCTGTCTGTCTGCTTGGCCGTCTGTCTATTACCAGGCTGTATCTCCTTATTCGTGATAGCTGGATAGTTGAAAACACAGATGATGTACTGCTGTTGCCGCCATAACAACAAATACTAAAATTAGAATACAATAAATATCTAAGGAGGGCTCGCATACAACAAACGTTATTTTTTCGCCGTTTTGTACGGAGCCTTTCTGACGCGAGTCCGACTAGCACTTGGCCGGTTTTATTTGTATTCAAAGGTAACACTAGCTGTTGCCAGCGGCTCAGCCCGGGTCAGTACCGTATCCCACGGGAACACTACACTTTTCCGGGAATCGAGACTAAAAGTACCCTAGGTTATTAATCCAGAGCTTAAACTACCATACCAAATTTAGTAGTTTTGGCGTGAAAGAGTAACAAACATCCATCCATCCATTCATCCTCGCAAACATTCACATTCTTAATAGTAGTAGGATTAACAGATAATGTCATTAGTCTGAACTTTCAGATCCGCCCACCAGAATCCGACGAGGAGCGATACAAGAAGCTACCCAAGTTGGCTCCCAAACTGGTGCCGAAAATTGAGCCAGAGAACGAATATGACTACGCGACGACGATTAACCAACTGCCTATGCCTATGTTTATGAAGGTTCGTTTTTTTAAGAAAACTGCTTTAGGCGCGTAGGGCATTTTTTGATATGGACATTTCTCACGAGCTTTTTTTTTTGTGGTCGCGACTCGCGACTGAAAAAAACTACACTGTAAATAGAACTGTGTGTTACTACAATAGAGCTGAGAATCGTGTAGAGCTGTCAAATGTGACATCTGACACTCGAAACATCGATTTCAGTTCTATTGTATTAGCACAGAGTTCTATTTACAGTGCAGTTTTTTCTGTCGCGTCAACAAAAACACTCGAGGGTACGAGGGCTTAAAGACACTGGTGTGGTATATTCGTGGTATATTGGCAAACACGTCCATGAACTGCAGTGCAGTTGTTTTTCTGTGAGGCCGTGTAAATTTTCAATTACTAAAACACCAGGAGAGTGATATAGTAATGTTTTGTTTCCAGATGCTCAACTTAGAAAGATCTAGCACGAGTCAGGTTCAAATAAAGACAGAACCCTTGGACGAGGTACAGTGAAGTTTTTAGAAGGTGGACCATGGGAAACTGTTTGATTAAATTCTGTCAAATGTGACAGAAGGTCTTGTGGCAATAATTAAAATTATTTTGTGATATGATTCCGATTTAATAACAGTGGAATTGAAAATACAGAGATTAATAAAAATACATAAGTTTATGAAGTGTTTTGTAAGACATTGAAATTAATTGTGGGGAACAAGTGACTGCAAATTAAGTTATGGATATTGTAAGTGTGTATCACGAAGACACAATAATATATATTTTGAAATTTAAATAAGTAATATAATTTCTGCATTATGATTGTGGAACCGAATGTTTTTTTAATATCAATTTGAAGTATGTTTCTGTTGTTGTCAATTTTAATTTAAACAAAGTATGCATGTGATATTATTATAAGAAACCTACATTTTTTTTTTTTGGGATTTTATGACCCGGTGTTTACAACCTTTAGGTCAAATAAGAAACCTATAAAAAAGCTATGTGTTTATATGTAGTATGTGTACAAGTTTAATAGTGGTCTTGAAGTAATTCTTATTTGAACTTTATTATTACCTACATACATACTGTATACATAATATAAGATACATTGCAATGTTTTCTTTTCTGTTTTATATTAAGTGACATTTTTATAGAAGCGAACATTCTATAATAATATTTTTTATATCATTATAAAGTTTAATTAATTACTTTAAAACTTACATAAGTACTTACACAGTATCTGTACCCATTTTCAGTGTGTTTTTTTTTAACTTATCAATTGTGTCTATTTTAAAATTGAATATGCTTCGAAGGTATTTTACCTTTTCATCAAATTCATATACTTAACATTTAGAATTTTTCATTTTATAGTAGACATTTCTTTTATAAAAAACATGTGCCTTTAATGATATATAATTCTAAATAAACAAAAGTAAATGAATAAAGCTTTAAGTGTGTACCTATTTTATTTTTAATTCTGTTTTGTCAGTTATTTTATTTTTGTAAGCAAGTAAGTACTTAACTTTTACTTCTTCCATGTATATTATTTTATTATATATATTCATTCTTCTTCCAAGACGACGGAGATACAGCCTGGTGATGGATAGACGGACCGTCAAACAGGGAAGTCTCAGTAATAGGGTCCCATTTTTACCCTTTGATTACGGAAACCTAATATTATAAAGTATATGAGGAATGTTTTCACAAAGATGTTGAGTCGCAAATATACCGGATATCAGGGCGCGACCAGAATTTTATGTACACACAATAACTGCCATGTCAAATGTGCCACGTATGCAAACAAATGAGTCACCTAATGACCTAATGACTCATTAAATAATAACCAAAGATGTCAAAACTTGTATTATCAGATATCGCAAGTTTAAATGGATAAATCTAATGATTTATTGATCAACAAATCAACATTCTACACTAATTTATTAAAGAGATTTGTTTGTTTGAATGTCTGTTTGCATTGAATTGGCTCCAAAATGACTACCATCATACATCCTGCCATGGGGAAGGACATAATAATAAAATATGTATGGACACTTCCACATCACGTCGATCTGGTCCCGTGGTGAGTTCTCGTAGAACATGTGATATGGGTACCTACCTGACAATATTTAATACTACAGCTTGGCAAAAAAGAGTAAGTCGCGGCGACAGCAGGAACTAAACACATTTTCGATTGTATCACCTTTTATTCATATTAGATTGGAATGGAATTTATTATATTTATTTGTTATATTATAATATATTGAAATTAAATATGTCATTCCAATCTAAGATAAAAAAAATATTAGTCGAAAATGCTTTTAGTTCCAGCGACATGTCAACGCGTGCGACATTATTATACACTATACATAATTATGATAAAAGATCTTTATTTTAATAAACACATAACTATTTAATACACATCCATGACCCAGGAAAATTGGAAACTTATTTGTTTCTTTGGCTAGATGCGAACCCGCGCCCTCCAGATTGAGCACCGACGTGCTCAGCCACAAAATCGCCGTCAAATACCCACATAAGCAGCTTATGATAAACTACTTTTTGTCGCGGCAAAATGTACGGACTACAGGTTCCCGCGAGATTTCTTTTTGCGCGCACGATATCGCGGATGATATCTAGCAACAAACTCTTATCTCATATCTGTAACAAACCAACGTTTGCTATCTGATACTTAAAGTTTGTTATCTTTATCTTAAATCTATAACTGTACCAAATTTCATCCATTTATATTCATAATTACAGAAGCTAGAAGCGCGGACGGACAGACAGACGGACGTATAGAGCGAAACTATAAGGGTTCCTTATGTATTACGGAACCCTAAAAACAGTACTGTAAGTAGTCCAAATCCAACACACGGGAGTTGAGTTTTCAAATTGCTGCCGTGTTTTCGATTTTCAACTCTATTGTATTCATATGCGCTAATAGCGCAGAGTTCTATTTTTAGTGCTGTTTTAATAACGCGGACGGAAAAAACCGCTCGTGGGAACGAGGGCTTATAACGTAGGAAAGGCATTGTATAAAATAAAATGAAAGCTAATTTATTTTGTAAAAACTATTGTACAAACTTTTTATTTTCTAAAAACAATAAAATTATTCCGAAAGTACATCTCCCGCTGGTTTTGACATTGACAGCTCACCGAATTTTACTTTTAACCCTTCGCGTTGAGGAGTGCAACACATGGCACCTACATACACATCTCCGCGCACATCAAAAGGCGCTAAACGTAGCAAATACCACTTAATCTTATCCATTGAATATTTTATGCAGACCACGTCACCAACTTTGCTTAATTTTATCCAGAATTTTCTAGGGTCACCAGTGTATAGACCTGAAAAAAGGGCATTTTAATTTGAGCTTCACGAAACATAACTTATACAAACATTTAAATTCATAGGCTACTTTTCCAAGACCTAAAGTACGTTTTACAAAACAACAACGAGAAATAACAACATATTTTAAAAGAATAAGACCGTCAAACGAGACCAAGGATCGCCTGATAATAATAAGCGAATAAAGTCGCCCAAAACGCAGAAGAATTACAAGTGCGTAGTGAGTATTATTTTTAAAATATTCACTGGCTTTGTAAAAAACAACGCGAGAGTTATATTTTGGCGCTGATTTTCTACGGGTCTAAAATGGCCACATTAGGAGAATTGTAGCTACTCTAAAATATGAACTATTGAAGGTCGTGGTATCTCTCAGCTCAAGTCAGCCTATTCGTGCTGAAGCGTAATTCTTCCATGATATAAAATGCCGTAGTAAGCTGTACCTGTTGCCCAGTCAGATATTTCGTTTGTAACTACACTGGAAATCATCGGATGTCCATCGTTATACTCAATTCCAGCTTTGATCCAGTGCTTGTCATCTGAATAAATCATAACCCCAGCTTGATCGTAAAGTGTCTCATATTTTGCTTCAACACTAACCTGAAAATAACAAATTTATCATTTAATATATCTATTTCTTCAGTTACGTTCTGCAGTAAAATTTTAATTATTTAATATTATACCTAAGTGGGGTATTTATTAATATTATACTATATACTTTATGAGGTTAGATAAAGTAATGTATCAACAATTTAACGTTTGATATTAAAACAGATAAGCTAACTCACATTGTTCGCTCATTTTATTCTTTTATGCAAGACTTAAGTACCTATCTACATAGATAGGTACTTAAATCTTACATAAAATAATAATTACAATATATTTAGCTACACATTTACTGTATCGCACTAATGTTACCTGCAAAGTGAAGTCTTCTTTGACTTCTATTCTAAAAAAATGACCGTTTTTACCGATAAGCTTCTTAAACGGATCTTGCCAGAAATCGGTTTTTAAATCAGTTTTTACTGTTAAAACATTGTTACTAATTTGCCACTCTTCAGGTTCATTTATCCAACTAAAATCGTTTATTTTTAAAGCTTCAAAATTCATTGCTGTGTTCTACACACTCCACTGCAACTATTACAAGCAAACGACAGTAAACAAGTGTTAAACGTAGGTACTTACTTATCATACCTAGGTACTTGTATATCGTTCGCGTGCAGTTGTACTGTACTTGGTCTAAAAATAAATCATGATAAGCCCTTATTCACATGAGCGTTTTTTGTCGTCGCAACAAAAATCATAGCATTGCAAATAGAACTGTGCGTTAAATAAAAGCTAAAATCGTGTAGTTTTCAAATCTGACATTTGACACTTCAATTTTTAGCTCTAGTGGACAATAGTTCTATTTACAGTGCTGTTTTTTCTGTCGCGACCACTAAAGAACTCTCGTGGGAGCGTAGCCTTACAATGCCCAAGAGCCACGGGTATCTTCTACATATTAAAAATTATTAGGTAAAAATAATTATACAATTTTAAAACCTGCAGCTGTCATTAAATTAATTAGTTATCAATAGGTAGGCAGTATTATTAATTATTTATCTTTCGAAATGCAAATAAAAAGAATCGTTATAATACGTCTAAAACAAAAAAAAATAGTTTATTCACAGTTGGCAGCTCCACATTTTTCATTTGTCATTTTATATTTGACATTTTTGCACTTTTTAAAATGGCGTTCTTTCCTGCGGTGTCGAGACGATGCGGTAAGGATGCCGTCCGCCCGTTATTGAAAATAAGGAAATTTAATAAATATTTTGAAATTATTAAATTGAAAAGTTAATTAAAGTGAAGTGGCGATAGTTGTTTATTGTGTAATTCATAAATTCCACTATGGGAAAGCCTGGTAAGCAATATTTTTAGATCCTTTATATCGTGTTTACCGCGTGGTCTTTCTGCTTCAAATTTTATTCAAGTTTGCCGATTTAAAGTAGAAATTCATTCGTATTGAGTATATTTCCCTATATCCGTCATAAAATCCCAATGTGCTTCCAATTTTATCGTATTTTCAGTGAAATTCAAAATAACCTACATAACCTCAACTTGAAATGAGTTTTGTGTTCATGTAGAAATTACTTCTACAACGAATTATTCATTTAATGTTGATATCTCTGATTAATTCCCATGGAATAAATATCCAAAATGTTTTATTTGTTTCCACATGGACAATGCCTTCGCGGGACCCACGCGGCATACTTACCCAAAACAAAAAAGATCCAACTTTTAACGTGGTTTTATTCTTAATTCGCCACGTGTGATATTTTCAAACTCTATAGTCTATATTTTAATCGATTTTTTTCAGATTTCAGTAGCCCACGTGGTGGAGGCAGAGGAGGTTTCCGTGGAGGCCGCGGTGGTGGCGGGGGTCGCGGGGGCTTCGGTGGCGGTAGAGGCGGAGGCGGCGGGAAATTTGAAAAGCGAGGCGGCGGCGGGGGCCGCGGATTCGGTGGACGCGGGGCCGGAGGTAAATATTTAATAACCATTTCAACTAGTTTATTTTGGACCAGCTCAGCTTGACTGTGAGAGCTTGTGTATAAATGGTACTAAACATAGTATTTGCTATAAAAGGTTAATGTCCAAGTTCGCCCAGTGTAGGCCAAGGCAAATTTCAAATAGGTACAACTCAGGTGCTAATGTCCACACATTGGACAAGATGGTAGAATGCCAATGCAAGCAACCAATGTAGATGAGTTATTTGTTGATCTGCCCACACATTGGTTGAGCGCAGACTAGTTGCCCTTTGATTTATGCCCAAAAACCAACACCAATCTGAAGTGAGGCAAGTGATTACGAGGGGCGGTGAGAGAAGACATGTTGCACCAAATGAGCTCTACACAATATGTTGGCGCTGGGTTTAACGCTTCCAATAAGGCGAACAACACCGAATGATGAGAATGCAAGACAAATCGGCTGTCTACACTTTGGCTATAGCTTGGATTACATTTAATGTCGACTTTGGAAATGAATACAAACCTTAATCATTGATAGTTTAGGATTTACATGATGATAGAATGGTCCCTCTAATCTCGACCTATTCGTGAAGACTATGATACCACATACCCACTTCTGAGCCATCATCATCATACCACTAACCACATCAGTCAGAGAATGTCTCTAATATGCTCTTCATCATCAGGTAGAGGCCGTGGTCGTGGAGGCGGTGGTGGCGGCGGCGGCTTCAAAGGTGGAAAACAAGTTATAATTGAACCACACAGGTAATTATAGTTTTTTAAAACAAATGAGCTGATAAAACATGATGGTAAGCAATTACTGCTCATAGAATAGCTTATAATAGCTCATAGCTTCCCTCACACGAGGGAACTTGAATAGTGGCTTGTCTGCTAAATAGTTCTTATGATATAAGACAAAACAAGCACACATAACACCTGTAATAGTTATTACTGGTGCCCTATCATAGAGACAAGAATTTTTTATGTTAAAGTATATTATTTTAAACCAAACATGTTACATTTTGAGGTTATACTTCATTCAAATGATGTTACAATATAACTTTCGTTCTTCTGAATGCGAACGCTTGAAGCCAACATATTTTACTGACTTTACACTACACAAAAAAAAAAAGATAAATGTTTCCCTTCTCAAATATTTACAAGAGTTCCTCTTTATAGACACCCTGGAGTCTTTATTGCTAGAGGCAAAGAGGATGCGCTGGTTACAAAGAACTTTGTACCTGGGTCAGAGGTGTACGGAGAGAAAAGGATATCTGTGGAGGTATGTACATATTAAGTAATCTTTTTTTTTTTTTGGAACCGAAACATGTGTCCAGCGTTACAATGATGACCAGTGGTCCCTCTAAACTAGACCTATTCGTGAAGACTAGATCCACTTACCCACTTCTGATATTTAAAGCAACAAATTATTTACAAAAATTTCTACTGCCAGATCGTAAAACTAAAACATCTTTTCAGAATGAAGGCGAAAAGGTTGAATACAGAGTGTGGAATCCATTCCGATCGAAGTTGGCTGCGGCCATCATGGGTGGCGTGGACGCTATACACATGCCTCCAGGCTCCAGGGTATTATATCTGGGTGCAGCCAGTGGAACTACAGTTAGCCATGTGTCAGATATCGTTGGACCTGTAAGTTAATTTTTGGCTACAATAGATAGTTATTTCTAGATCATTATTTCTCAACCTAATGTCGTTCTGAAAATACATGAATTTTAGATTGTTATTAGCATTTTGTTGTCTTGGAGTACATACTTAAATATTAAAATCCAATGCATAAATAAATTAAGTATATTTTTATGATTTCATTGTAGAGGTTACAGGATTTTATAATCTTTTGTAGTTATTTTCTGGACATGATGGTTAAATAAAAAATAATGTTCTAGAAAGTGATTCAGTAAATTAAAATGTTTCTTTTTTTAAATGATGAATACCATGCACAGACCTATTTGTGAAGACTATAATTATCACTACCCACTATACTGATAAAATGCTACCAAATACCAAATATTTTAATGTATTTCGTATGTGATTTTAATACAATTTAATGGCTTTAGGAGGGGCTAGTGTACGCAGTAGAATTCTCACACAGATCGGGCAGAGACCTAATAAACGTTGCTAAGAAGAGAACAAATATCATTCCTATTATTGAAGATGCCAGACATCCATTGAAATACAGGTAAATAATTCATATGCAATGTAATATAATAATAGTCGTCATAAAATATAATAAGTGTATAAAGCTAGGGACATGTTGAATTTTTCCATTCCATGCCACGTACTTACCGTGGATAAAAATGTCATCACAAAAAAATAGTTTTTTAATTTCTACTGATGAAAACACCTCGAAGTAACTTCCGGCAAGGATGTGACGACACATACACACTAAACACATGTAGTAGTGAAACGGATCGTTTCTGTAAATATGATATGTTCATGACATTAAGTTATTTATGTCAAACAGAATGTAACACCGCTATTTTACTACAACGGACTATAGCACAGATTACAAATAGTACTAGTATGACGTCGCAGCACCGATAATCTATCAACCAACATGGCGAATAGTGTTTCCGGCAGTTTTTAAAGTGAATTATTAAAATAATTTTTTGTAGGCTTTTAGGTTCCAAAATAATGTAATACATATCTTTTTTTGTGTATCATAATACAATTATGAAGCATTTAGGATATAAATAAAAACAAAGTCAAGTAGCCTATTATATACAATAATTAATCTAAAAAGTATATGAATATCAGTCCAGGGGGCCTATTAGGAATATTTGAGGTGTGGAGAGAAATTTGTATGGGTGCTGTCATGATTTTTACAGATTTTCATACAATTCTCATTCAATGTTACGTTTACGCTGCTGACAAATATTCCTGCTAGGATGGCCCATTGTTATTTTTAGCTCCATTAAAATTTGATTCAACAGATAGCAATATTGATATTATTCTTAAGAGTACAACACTACAACTTAAAAACTTCAAATATGGTGTGTTACTTTTACGCTTTAGTTTCTGATAATACTATAGTGACCATATCTCTGATAATACTATATTTGTTATCTCTAAAATGATGAATGTCCTATGAACTAAATTTTTCATGTTGATAAAATTTGAACTCTCTCTCTGAGCGACCCCAAATATATTTCCTTATAATCGAAGTTTTTGCAGAACTAAAGTTGATGTATCTTTTCAGAATGCTTGTTGGTATGGTGGACACTATATTCGCTGATGTAGCACAGCCTGATCAAGCTAGAATAGTTAGTTTAAATGCACAACACTTTTTGAAGAATGGTGGCCATTTTGTTATATCTATTAAGGTAAGTAAACATATTCAAATATAGATTCTGTTGTTTTTAAAGTATGTATTTATTGTTGGTGTTGATTTCAATGCAAAAGCAAAGTAAAGTATGTTTTCTGACCATTGCTGTACAATATAAAAAAAAAAGTAATGACAAATAGTTCTTTCACGTAAGGCTACGTTACCAAAAGCGTTTTTTAGTGGTCGTGACAGGCAAAACGACACTGTAAATAGAACTGTGCGTTAAACAATAGAGCTGAAAATCGTGTAGAGCTGTCAAATCTGACATTTGTCACTTGATACTTCGATTTTCAGCTCTATTGTATTGGCGCAGAGTTTTGTTCACAGTCTGGGCTAACGTAAATAAAATTAGTGAACATTCTTCATTTTGAAATCAGTGCTCTTGAATAAATAGTACCCGTGATGACAAAAAACGACTAAATCACACATGTTGATACCGAACTCTCTCTCTGAGGTTTTATCACTTAAAACAACAGTCTATCAAAATTTTCTGTGATATTACATTAATTGTAATCTCTTTTCAGGCATCATGTATAGACTCTACCGCACAACCCGAAGCAGTCTTCTCTGCAGAGGTGAAGAAATTGCAAGCAGACAAACTTAAACCTCAAGAGCAGTTGACGTTAGAGCCCTATGAAAGAGATCACGCAGTGGTTGTAGGTGTCTTCAGGCCGCCACCTAAGAATAAATAGAATTTAGAGTTTAATATAGTCTATAAGATAGTTATAGTTATATTTGATCACGGGTAACTAAAGAATACTGAAATGCTACTTAAATGCACTTAATCACCTGCTGTTCTTTTCATTCGAAGCACTAGCTTGATGTAGGGAATAGACTTAGTAAAGCGAAGAATTCGTTTAAAGGCCTATGATCCCAGAAAATGTTAATAAGTATCTTTAAATTAATAAAAATAGTCAATGTTTTCACCGGTAAAAAGGTTAGCAATAATTATCTATAATATGGCAATTGCAAGTCTAAAGTAAAGTGTTTTTTTACCAGCAAATTGTGCATACAACTGCGTGAACAAGTGGCGACCGTGACAGGACACGAACCTGCAATCTTTGCATCATTGTTTATTTCCAACAAATTGTGCATATAACGGCGTGAACAATAACCTAATCTAATACGTATTTCTGCTGAACAGACATTGGCAGCATTTCATTTTAAGTAATGTTTCAGTATTCAGCCGTAAGTGTTATATTGCGAAAAGCCCGCGCGCGTGAAGTCGGTTCCTTTTTTTTTTTTTTAAATTGACTTTATATAATGGTGCCTAAATATGTTGTGTCCAGAATAAGGAATGTATTTTTGTAAATATTTTATACTAGGGCTTTGGAAATTGTTAAGAATTTATCAAATTTTCTCCATTTCCATGTAATGTAATTTTTTAAGTATACCAAACTATCGTATGTTTGGCTGGTAGTCAGTCGTACACTGACTTCTGTATTACTGTCGTATAGACGATCCCTGTTTGTGTTAGAATGTCTCCAAGCTCCCTAGACTCGAGAAATTGTTTTCCCCCTCTTATATAAATATAGGGACAATTTTCAAAGCTTATTAATGTCTGACAGTTGTTGGTTGAGCATACAAGATGTATGTTGTGTAAGAATGAATAAATATTATGTTTTAAGTACAATGGTATGCTTTTATTTGGATCATAATTTTATGAGAGCCTTCATAATGTGCGTTTATGTTGTGGGGCGTTCTAATCATGAAGAAAATATGGGTATGGGGGGTGTATTTCAAAAGACCTATTGAAAAAATTACATTATTTCTTGTTCGAGTTTCGTTTCCGAAACAAGTGATTCATAGAAAAAGACCGGTCAAGTCGGAGTCGAACTCGCCAAAAAATATCATGTCCCCTTAAATATTAATTCTGTTTTTAGTATATTTTGTCGTCATAGCTACGACCTGTCCAGCCACGGGTAAGGAGATACAGCCTGGTAACAGATACTGCGATTGCCCTTTGTGTACTCTAAAAATGCCAAAGTAACTAACACTGCAAGGTAATAAAAGAGTGACTATAAAATATAAATCTGTACTAATTACAAAGTGGGAAGATTTGTTTGTTGTTAACTTGTATGGACTCCGAAACTACCTACTGGACTAATTTTGACGAAATTTGGCACATATAGATTAGACCATTAGTAGAACAAGGAATAGGCAGCTTTATATTGCGGCGAAATGTACGCCTCCTGTGGGATTTCCTTAGCGAATTGAATATTGTAAATTTTGTTGACCTGCGCTTCCCCGCGAAAATCATCTCGTCAATAAGATTACATCATACTTGGGTCAGTCACACGACGCGGCATACTTTTGAGATAGCGATTCAAAATCGAACTTTATTTACCTACAATACATAAAGATACACGTTCCATTGCGAGAGTTCTAATAGCGAGCTTACAGACTGCGACACCGCTCTTCTCTCTGTGTAATGAATAGAGTTTAACTTTAATCCTTATCTTAGGACGCACGTGAATCGTCACGTCTAGCTTCTTTTACAAAACAAACATCCAACCATCAAAACATATAAATACACTTAATTATTTATTAAATTTAATTTTATAAACATAACTTATAACATAATTTATTTCTAATAAAACAACATGTTATACGAATTGTATATTATCAGTCGTCTGACATCTCACTGTGCTCGCTATCGTCATCATCACTGCCCATGACGTCTTGGACTGTGTCGTCATGTCCGTCGATGTCATCGACCCCGTCATGATCATCACCCCACGACTGTTCGCTTTCCGACTGATACCTCTCCACTTCCATTTCTTCGTCTGACGACGAATCTGTAATGAAAAAGTAAGCTGTAATATTATATTAAACTTGAAAGAGTTTACTGTAAATATATTTATTTACAAATTACAACTTTTTGAGCAATGAATCCAAATGCTTATGAATATCGGTATCATTTCGTTGGGATTGTTATGCTGTCCCCAAATTGGAGTTCGACAGCATGCTAATCTAACCGAAATGTTAATAATATCATAAACGCGTATGTTATTATGGATGTTTTTGTTACCCTTTCACGCAAAAACTACTGGACGGTATTTATTGAAATTGGCATGGTAGTAGTTTAGATGAACAATAGGCTACTTATTATCACAGCAAAGTGTACGGTTCCCGCGGAGATTTCTTTTCGCTCGTGCGAAGTCGCAACATATATCGTGTTGTCTACGTGAATTGGGTTTCAAAAGCCGTTTAATAAATACACCTAATTTATAAACATCAGCTATACCATGCGCCTCGCAGATAAACGTTACGGAATAAAACCAACCAAATGAGCAGATGGATCGTTCAATGGAAGTGATTATGGCATACCAGAGGAATTGCAAATGCGTTGTCAAATCTTCGCTCACTCGGCGGAACACAACGCAAGCTTTATTCAAGCCAGTTTTCGGTTCGACCGAGGTCTCTCTCCGGTTGATATAAACACGTATGTTATAGTAATAATATCTATAGACGCTTTCACACCACGACAATCTGGTTCCGTGGTAAGTTCTCGAAGAACCTGTGTTACGGGTACCAGACAACGGAAAATGTATTTAACACATTTTTTTATACTATACTAATATTTATGATTCGCACATCCATTACCCAGGAACACAGAAAACTTTTCTTTTTGTTCCTTCGGCGGGAATAGAACCCGCGCCTCTGGTTTGAGAGCCAATGCGCCAACCACTGAGCCACAGAAGTTTGCGGTGTACTCACCGTTATACTGTAACACGGGCTGGTGTTCCACGTCTGTCTCGGTGTTCGTTTTCTGGGATAGAGTCAGCTCGACTCGGCCTTTTAGGTTCAGCAGTTGGCAGAGATGTGATCTCCTATGAAACATAAATCAGTGATTATTGTAAAGCAATGAAAAAATACTCACTTTAACGTAACGATTTAATGGCACAAGCCGAACTGTGCGAAGTGCAAGTTTTTATCACTACACGCCGTGAAGAAGTCAGTTCTACAGTTTGTATGGCATCGAAACAGCGCCCCTAGTGGCAAACAATGGTAACTAATGCGAAATAACTACGTCACGGCGATTAGCGACAAAAACTCGCACTCAGCAGTTATCACTTTTTTATTCTGCATATATTATCCCAACTCAAAGACATCTCATTCTGTAACAAGATTACATGCACATTGAGCAACGATTTATTTACCTGTGTGTGAGTATAGTGAGCAGTTTGGCAAGCGGTTCGCCGGCGCGGGCGCCGCTCGCCAACAGCAGCGCGGCGTGAGCGCGGGCCAGCGCGCGCGCCCACGTGCACACAGCAGCACATCTGTGTATAAATAATGACAAATGTTCAAGGAGATATTTAGACGTGAATTAAAATAACCTAAATACGATCGGTTATAATCTCAATCGGTCCGTGCTGTGTCGTTATAACATATTGTCACTGTATGTCAAATTATTCAAATAATAATAATTAGTCCTACTACTATTATAAACGTGAAAGTTTGTGAGGACAGTGTAGCATAGCTACATTTTAACGCATTAATATAACTTATAACGACGCTCCTAGCGTCATCTATTGACTGTTATTCCTAACTTTAATAACTAAATTATGTTAGACGACGCCATCTATTGGCAAAGGTTTTGTAACTAGAGCTTCATCTCCAATATTTCTTTATTGTGGCGGTTGGATTATGCATTACCGCTAGTTGTCAGTTAAAAAAAAAACATTGTCAGTAGGAGTATATAAGGGCTGTCGCGAGATGACAGGGCCTTTTTTTCCTCCTGCTAGAAGACGAAGTAGAATTTTTATTGTTGAAGTTTTTCCAGTTTCTTTTAACTCTTAATCCCGTGTATCACGGTGAGTAATTTAGTGTATCTGTGTTGTGAATATTTAGAAAATCATGCTTGTATTAAAACGCATTATTCTTTCATGTAAACTATCATCTTGGTAAATTAGTTGTCAATTATTTGATTGGCCATACCACGTGCTCAATTGTAGTTTCGTCTTTCCAATCTAGCACTATTAAAATGTTACGATGTTTGTATCATATTGGTTGCCCTTAATATCTTCTTATCTTTTTTATTTTGCCTACCTTTGTAATGGTCACACAGCCCGTGATTTTTGATCGTTTGGGGTTGAAATCGCGCTGGCTGTAGGACCGGACTCCTACCGACACATTACCGTGATTATTCCAGGAACTTGGTTTGGGGCACGAAACACCGCCAACTACAGCATTCGAGGCACCAATTAAAAGGACTAGCTGGAGTTCAGAGTGCTGATGATCATTGGACGGGGATTTATTTTTTTATTGAGAGGATCTATCTACGACGTACGGACGCAGCTGTGACGGAGAAGCTTCCAGGAGTGGTAGCCCTAGCTCGCATCCGCCACGTGCTAGACAGCTGGATCCTCAGCTAAGTTCCCACGTGGTTTAAACCCCTTACCCTACCTTGACACCAAGAGGCTAGTCCAGACCATACGGCCTTCTGCCCACGACCCCTATTTTTTTCCTTTTTTTAATATATTTATTGTCACGGAGAATCTTATTTTATTTTTAACAACACCCGTAACAACAGATGGATGTCTGTTACTGTTTCACGCAAAAAATGGGCCGTCCACATATTACGTCACGCAAAATTACGACTTTTGAACCCCTCCTTTGTCCTTATGTCATGCCTTTTTAGTATATCTGTACTTAACATGTACTGTCACGTTTAGTATGACCCCGCCCCCTTGCGCTGTGTACTCCTATATTTTATATTATGTACTAGCTTTCGCCCGCGTAATTACATTATAACTCCTCCTCTCCTCCAAAACATACACACACAAACATATAAAATTCCAAAGTAATCAGTTGTTTGGGTCCATCCACGTATCGTCGATTAAATAGAAATGTGTAATTTTTCAAAATTTTCGGAAAGTAAGACTTGCTAGGGGTGGCCTGACAATAGCTATATTTTTGTATGGATATAAAAGACTATTATGTAATTACATTCCAATATGAATAAAATACAGTTTATGTAAAGTTGGGGTTGTGAAAAAATAATCGATTATGGAAAAAATCGATTATTTAAAAGTAAAAATCGATTTTAATACGTGATTTTATTTTTAGGAATAATCGATTTTTTTATAATCATTCAAACGATTTATTACTGATTCTTCATCTGTAACCCCTCGACTTATGTTTGGTTTTGGCCCGGAGCCCGGAACGCGAACTGCCAAAGAATCCATCTCCATAATATTACATTAACGCCATCTGTGCATCTATGATGGTATTCCTTCTGTTCTTTTGAAACAGATTCATTTAATCAAACATTCACTAGATGAGTCAATGAACTGTACTATTTTACCGACATTGTTATATCATTTATTGTTCGTTGGTGAAACTTCATTTTTCAAAGGACAATTTCGAAAAAGTTTTTAGTGATATTAAGTCTCGTTTTTTAACAATGTCTACGACTAAAAGGACGATAAGTAGTTGGCTTCAAAATTTTCATGTTGACAATAAATCTGGCAATGCTAAATGTAAATATTGCCCTAAAATTTAAAAAAACGTGCAGTAATACTACCAATTTAAAACAGCACATGGAGAGGAAACACTCTAGTATCATAAGTAGTATTGAAAATAAAGAGGTAAGTACCTACAATTTGGATTTAATTACAATTATTAATTACAAAGAAACTGGACCACTTTTTATACAAATACTTACCTGTCACTGGTTCGTTTTTTTAATGAATAATTTTAATCAGATCACTATTTGCTATATTATAGTATAAAATTCATTTATCTATCCATTTTGCACGGACTTAAAAGAGAAATGTTTCGTTAGTTTGTCAGTTAGTGATTTATTTTAGAATTGCAAACGATTGAAATACGTGGAAATATTTTTTCTATTAAGTACTTTAATAGTTTGCGCTTCTAGTTTTTAGATTCCAGTTCTGTGTCAATGCAGCAATATACTCGTACTATATTTACTGAACTGTTACTTTTGTTGCTATGAACTAACTAAATGATAAACCAGGGCCATTCAGGACAATATTTAAAATCCCCGGGCATTAAGATAAATGACAGCTTAATGACAAGTCTAAGTTTCATTTTGACAGTTCTAGATTAGGGTTGGGTGTTTCCAAATCGGAGAATTAACTTACCGATTCAGATAACAAATCAATTTACTATCTAAACAGTGGTTAATCAAGTCAAAATTTGGTTTTATTTTGATTGGCTTTTATGATACGAAATATTTTTTTAGTTTAGTGGCCATATGCTAAAGGATAATTTCATTCAATTTTAATTTTGTTGTAGGATCATACTGTCAAGTTGGGAAACAATTCGCCGGAAGAATCAATAGCAGACTTGTTTGCTAAGCCATCGACATCTTTACATCCTGAAGACTCTATGATTATGATACCGGCTACTTCCGCATCTCAAATTCAAGATTCTGTAGGGTCTTCAACTCCTAAACGACAAAAAATGGGCATAGAAGCATCATTCTCAAAAATATTAGAATTCGGATCAGAGGGTTCAAAAAACAAACAGATTACAGACGCTATGGCAGTATTAATATACCGCGATAATCTTCCTTTCAGCGTGGCCGAAGGAGAAGGGTTTGGAAAATTGATTAAATTACTTGCACCATTATATAAAATCCCATGTCGCAAAACGATAACCGGTATTATTGATGGAAAATACGAGGAGTAAAAAGCTATTATAATCAAAAAGTTACAATCCGTTTCCAATATATGTTTAACGATTGACGATTGACAGAAGGATTTACAAATGAAGAGCTATCTGGGAGTAACTATTCATTATGTACAAAATTTTAAGATTGTTTCTTTCAATATTGCTTGTGAGCCGCTTTCGGACAGTCATACTGCCGAATATTTATCAACCACCATTAAAAATATATGTGAAAAATGGGAAATACCCGATGAAAAAATTGTGGCCGTCACCACCGACAATGGTGCAAATATAGTAAAAGCCATTGAATTAGCATTTGGCAGAGTAAAGCATGTTCGTTGCATAGCTCACACATTAAACCTTGTTGTGCAAAATTCAGTCACCGTAAATGAAATAAAAATATACATTGATAAAGTTCGCAGAATTGTACAATGGTTCCATCAGAGCGGAGTTGGTGCAGACCAATTGAGAAATTCTCAAAAGGCTGAAAATGTACCGGAAGGAAAAATTAAACACCTGGTAGGAGATGTTTCAACGTGGTGGAATTCACAATTGCATATAATTATAAGGTTTATAGCTATGAGTGGGACGGTGGGCGGCATTTTGCTGAATCACCCTAATGCTCCTCCTATGATTCAAGCTACTGAAATTGCTGCACTGAAAGAGGTCGTAAAAATTCTCAAACCGTTTGAAAAAATAAGCGAGGAGATGTGTAGTGAAAAATATGTCAGCGCAAGTAAAGCTATTCCCATTATAATGTGCCTGAAACAGTTTTTGGAAAAAACAAATCCATCACATGATTTGGCAATTCAATTAAAACATTCAATAATACATGAATTTAATAAAAGATTTGAGCACATCCAGAAAGTTTATTTATTTAATGCTGCAGCATTTCTAGATCCTCGCTTTAAAAAATTACACCTCGATGACGGAGCATCTTTGGCAATAACTGTAAACTACATTAAACGATCGATTGAAGTAAACCGAGAACCTGAGCATTGCCCACTGTGAATAACTTCGGCCGCTGATAATGTACATAATGATGACATTTGGGAAACCCATAACAAGCTGTTGTTGGAGACAATGAGAACCAGTCAAAGTCACAGTCCGCCATCGGAATTAAGCTTGTACATAGCTGCACCTCTAATAGGATTAAAAGACGCGTTAGAATCTTGGAGAAGCTACCAGGGAGCTTATCCCCAACTCACACAGTTGGCGTTTAAGCACCTATTGGTACCGGCTTCTTCGGCTCCAGCAGAGTGGTTGTTCTCGAAAGCTGGCGCCATATTAACAAAGGCCAGGAGCCGAATATTATCCAAACGCTTACCGAAGCTGTTATTCCTAAACTCGTTGCCTACGGATTTCTAGTTTTTGAATAAATTAATTAATTTTTTATTTATTTGAATAATTTGTTGACTTATGTGAAAAACATTTTAATTTGAACCTTTTATAATTTGATTGTACTAAAACTTTAATTTGTGTTGATTATATAAGAACTTACTATTTCTGTTGTTTATTTTTAATGAATAAAACTATTTATATAATATTTATGGCGACTATTTTGAAATTAATTGGCAAATTAGGAAAAAAACGATTAATATAACAAAATCGATTATTTTCTGGAGAAACATTGATTATTTATTAATCAATTTTTCGTGCTAAGAAAAAAACCGATTTATTAAAAATCGATTTTTTATGTACAATGTCACATCCCTACATAAAGTGTCTTTTTATCCGTACAAAATGAATCCATGCAAGTCTTACTTTCCGAAAATTTTGAAAAATTACACTTATATTCAATCGACACACGTCACAGTGTGTGTATGTTTTGGAGTCGAAGCTCTGGATTAAGGCTTGTGTGTGTCCCCTTGGGATGCTGTATTTACGCGGGCCGCGGGAGACGCGGCCGAAAGCTAGTATATAATATAGGAGTATCGTGATTGTTATATAATATGAATGAAATTAAGAACACTCGAAACTCACTGGCTCGTTTTCCTAGTGGCCATGTCGGCCAGCTGCTCCAACAGCTGCGGCACGTGGTCGGCGGGCAGCGCGGACACCGTGCGGGCGGCCACCACCGGATCGTCGTTCTGCAGCACCGTTAGTATTAAACTGGAAAACACAAACAAAAAAATTTATTGACCACGCAAAAAAAATATGTGGCTACTAATTTGTTTTCAATAACTACAGTAACTTAATAGCTCCCCACACTGACTTCGGTGACGGTGTGGACGGTTCTATTGAAACCAGGCCAGCCACGCAGGAGTTATTGTGTAGTGCCTAAGTGTGTGCGTAGTAGGTACACAAGAGCACTCTCTCCTCCTTTACTCTCGAAACCCAGTGGGACGGATGACCGACACGACTGGCGAGAGAACAGGCGCAGGTCAGACTATTCACACGCCCAACCGACGCATGGATCATCTTTCTTGTCGGACAGTCAAGTGATCAGCCTGCATTGTCCTAACCAAACTTGGAAACAACCTTCCAACGCGGGAATCGAACCCACGACCACACCACGAGTCGAGGGCCAGGCTCTTAACCACTGGACCCCGGAGGTTGTTACTTAATATCAGTTATAATGTTAATTAATATCAGTTAATATCAGTTGGTATTAAACCAAATTAATAAGTTGTATTAAAAATTATTATTATTATTCACATGAAATTACTCTTAAATTGGTCCTATAGAGTAAAAGAAATATACTAAACGATATCTCTTTTACATTCCAAGGTAAGTATTTATTAAGTATCAGTTTTTTTTATTATTTCCCAATAGCTAATCAGCACACTTAGCGTGACCACCATAAAAAATGCGTTTTGTCTGCACATGAATAGACATACTGACAGATAATGTGGACAAAATGACAGCTTTCCTTTTTACAAATCTGTCACTATGTCTATTCTTCTCGTAGAAAGAAATCATTTCTACAGTGGTTATTTTTTATTGGAATGTTGTGTGTGTGTAGCGTTCAAGTAACCAAAAAAGAGACAAAGTTCAACATTGGCGAAGCGTGAGATCAGCGGAAAGATAAGCCGCGTTAGCTATCTATTGTAATATAGAACAACGATACATTATTTATATTGCGCCATCTATCGGGTGGTATAGATCTAAAACAGGTTAATTGGGGCGCATTGAGCGCAAATGTTTATTTTGTTTTAGTATTGTATTTAAAAAATCCGACGTATATTATAGATTACTTATCTATTCATAAGGGAAGCCGTATGATGTCGAGTTATTTTTTATCATAACTTACTTCTTATCTTTGGAATGTAGCCCCTGCACCAGTAGCTTGGTCAGATTCTGACTGACGGCCGACTTGCTTCTGCTCTTGAGGTCTATTGACAGGTTGGCTAGCCGAGACTCCATAGATACTTCCACCTGTAATTAATTAATTATTATCATCCTGCTACTCTTATAAATGTAAAAGTTTGTGAGGATGGATGGATGTTTGTTACACTTTCACGCAAAAACTACTGAACGGATTTTGATGAAATTTGGCATGGTTGTAGTTTAAGCTCTGGATTAACACATGTGCTTTATCTTTTTATCCCGAAAAACCCCCATGGGTACGTATTTATGGGAAAATGTTAGTCATTTCATATATTAACTTTAATTATACATTTTATATTAATACTTCACGTATTTTACTTTTAGTACAGTTTTACGAGCGGAAGGACCGCTGACGTCACCCGTCTCGCCGCGCTATCGCGGAAGCTTAAAAAGTGCTCAAATCTTCTTATGGTCATAACTTCCGTAATACTGCGTAGATTTACGTGAAATAAACACTTATATAACGTACATAATCTAAACTTTACCGTCAATAAGGTTTTGGTGCAATATTGATTATTTCGATCATACTGAAACTGAAAATCTAATACACTAAAATAAAATACGCAATTACACGCGCGCACACACGCACACGCACATAATTTCTTAAAATATGCTATGTTAGAATTAAATTCAATGTTTTGTTACATTGTATTGCAATTCTTGTTAACATTTCATATTGCTAAAGTGAGGGTTGGAGGACTGGTGTCTTGAAATACAAGCAGGAAACTGCTTAGTTTAAGACTCCAGTCTCCCCACAAAGTCTGTACACTATATTGTAAATATTAAAATTGTATATCAATTATTGTGGAGAGAAAATAAACTGTTATTATTATACTAATAATATTATTATTATAATACTAACGTTGCCACCTGGCGTCGGTCGCTTCCTGTTCACTCCGCCCATGGGCTCCACATACGTCACAGTGTTGTTCGTCTTCTCTTTCAGTTTAACTTCTGTGTCGTTCAGTTTCTTCTTGGCTTTCCCCTCCCCGCGGATGAGCACTTGGGTTTTAGTTTTCAGGTCGGGCACCTAAAATTGATATTACATTAGAAACATTTTTTTTACATAAAGGACACTGGGCATCTTCTATGGAACAATTTGCTACGGTGACCAAAGACGAAATCAGGCTAGACGCGAGCGTCATTACACCTGGATTACGACACAGGTCATACGATATATACATCTACGGGTAGTGGGGTAAGCGTCTCTTTTGTTAGCTTTTATTTTTATAGCATTTAGGCTTTACTTTCGTGTCGGTCATTCACATAATACGTAAAGCACTTGCGTGCTTCGGCATGAACAGGTTGGCTCTACCACATAGATACAATGATCTCACAGAAAGTCGACATGAAAAACTTAGGTACGTCGTTTTGCCAAGAGTATTTGTACAATAAAAATAAGTTTTTATTTAAAGTTAATTTTTTTTTTCATCCTACCCCATCGTGTGGGGTATTTGAATTGGTCTTAAAGGCAAGGCAAGGTTTCACACATGACTTTCTTCAAGCAACCTCCAAAATGGTTTACAAGTTGGTCCAGGGGTGGGGGCCTGGCATTTCTAAGCTCATTTCTAAACTATAGGAGATATAAACTTGTAAGTTTCCATGCTCATAGATCATGCTAAACTCTTTAGGAAAAATATTTTGAGCGAAATCGGACAGTAACTTTGAAGTAAATGAAAGAAAACCTATTGCGCGTTGAAAGTTACAGAACGCACTCCTTAGACATGTCCTGACATGCTCTTGGTTAGTTTATTTTTTAAACGGCAAGCCCAAGATTCAAAAGCATTTGTAAATTTCCAACGATATGGATATCCGCAACTTTAATTGCTTAATATTACCCAATCCACCTACTCCTTGGTTCTCTCAATACTTACAACTTTCTCAAAAAGTACACTCGGTCCACTAGTGTACCCGATCACCAGGTCCCCAGCCGATGGCAGCCTGCAGCAGCTCAGTTGGAGTGGCGTAGCGTCTGGTGTCGTGACGTGGATGGTGACGGACGGCTTGAGGGGTTTGGTGGTGGCACTGAAAAAGTAGTGGAGGGATTAAGCGCCCGTTTACAAGTTTTACACAAATTGCCTGTTTTTCCAGTACATTTTGCGATCAAATGAAACAAAATCCTACAAAACTAACAATATAAGAAGTATTGTATTCAGTGTGTTTTAGTATACCTACGCTTAAAATTGCTCAACTCACTCCCCACGACTGTGTGCTGAGTGCAAGTTTTTGTCATTACTTGTCGTCAAGAAGTTAACAACAATTTGTATGGCATCGAAACAACGCCCCTAGTGGCAAACTGTAGTTAACTTCCTCAGTTTTTCGCTATTTTTGGTTGGATATTAACACTAGTGCTCGATATTAGTACTGATAGTTGTATAGATAATGGTACGGAACCCCTCGTGCGCGAGTCCGACTCGCACCAATGTTTAAAGTTACTTCTTCGCGCGACAATGTTTTTAGAAGCTTATTTTATATTTTGATGGCCACTGCTGCTCACTGGTTAGAACGTCGTCGCTCAAGCCGGTTCGGTCGCGGGTTCGAACCCCGCCGAGGGAACAAAAAAAATTCTATCTTCCTGGGTATAAAAGTATTATAAATATACTTCCCGTTGTCTGGTCCCAGTAACATAATTCATCGGCTATCTAGCACGGGGCCAGATTGACGTGGTGTGAAGCGTCCATAGATATTATTATATTATATATTTTCTTCCTTATATCAAGCATCCTTTAACATAACTATTAACCAAAACTTACCCATTAATAGCATGTCCATAATAATGTATCACTCCACTCCTCGTACACGCAGCTAATCTCAATCTAGTGGTATTATCCTCCGTCTGTAACTCCGCATCAATGATCCTAGGCGCGTCTTCCAGCACGAAGTTGTATGTCGGAGTGGGAACGGTCGGAGCGCTGATGGATTTCTTCCTCTGTCTTTTACTCGGTGTTTCCTCTTCGCCGTTCTGTTGGGGTAGGGAGTCTTCTGTGATTGCGACATCCCAGAATGATAGTAGCCTTTCATTTCTAGAAATAATAAAAATATTGTTTGCAATTTTGGAAATATTTTAACTCAAGATTCATAACTTTGAAAAATTTCATTTAGTTTTAAATAATTGCTATTTTACTATTTATTTATAAACAATAGCTCCCTTACTCATAAAAGTATTGAGACAATGGATAAGTTATTCAATATTCCTGTCTTTGTCTGTCAAGTGACATATCAGACAAAGACAGCAACATTGAATAGCTAATCAGTTTTATTAATATTTTTATTAGTAAGTGGGCTAGTCCAGCATACTTACTAATAAAAATATTAACAACTTCACATTACATTGTGCTTGAATAAAAAGGCTAGATTGATTGTTTTTTTTATTATTATAAAAAAAAACAATCAATCTAGCCTATAATGTAAAAGCAACATTTGACTTGATCTTGAAATATAAAATCATTTATCAAGAACCCTGAAAATTAAACACACAAACACATATATATAATATATTACTATTACAGATATATGTGTGTATAATTTTCACTGTGCTTATAACGTTTCTCTAATCATGTTTATATGTATTGTAATTTAATTCTAAAAAAATAGGTCAACAATGACTGTTTTTTTTTTTTTGCATAAAAGAATAGTACTCTTAAATATGTGTAACTTCTCAGAAGAAACAGTATATATTAAGTAATTAATATCAATATTTTTAAAGGTACACAGTGATTTGTAAATAGAGAATTTAGCATGTCTTGTGAAAATGCCCCAAACAAAAGTCTGAAAGAAATATATAGGTTGCCTGAACATAATATTTGCTAATACCTCCAAAATTATTCTTTTTAAATTTATAATTACTTTAATGAATGCCTTTGTAAGTAAACTAATGTAGGATTTTTACACTGATTATGTAATAAAATATTACAACTTTTTTGTAATCATGTAATACGAGGGCGGCACTGAAAATTTCGGGAATCAAGGAAGTGACACAACATTACTATTTAAAAATGTATTTATTGCTTTTCGAAGTATTCTCCGCGAAATTTGACACATTTTTCCATACGATGAAACCAATCATTGAAGCAACCATTCCATTCGGAAGTTGCGGTCTCCAAAATGGCCGTTTTGTAGGCATCCACAGCTTCTTCAGGTGATGAAAATCTCTGACCACGCAATTTATTCTTTATTTTAGGGAAAGTATAGAAATCATTAGGGCTTAGGTCGGGGCTGTACGGCGGATGGTCTAATAATTCTATGATTTCTTGCTCTAAAAACTCTTTTGTTCTGTGCGCGGTGTGAGAACTCGCATTGTCGTGATGGAGGATGATGCGGCGGTTGCAGTTCTCTTTACGGAGTTCAGAAACGACCTGTGGCAAACAAAAGTTAGCATACCATTCTGAATTAACCGTTCTTTGTCCCTCAAGAGGAATAGTCGCAACATGGCCGGTTTTGGAGACAAACGTGGCCACCATTTTTTTTGCAACACTCCGTGAACGAACAATTTTTGTTGGCTTTAACTCATTTTCGAACACCCAAACTCGTGACTGGTTTTTTGTTTCGGGTTCGTACGCGTATATCCAGGATTCGTCACCTGATACGATGTTGTATACAGCATTTGAGGATCCTGCGGAATCTTTCGAGAGTTCTGACGCACTAAGTAACGCGAGCCGCTTTTTGCTCTTCACAGAGCAAATGCGGTATCCATCGGGAAAACAACTTTTTTACACCTAATTGTTCATGCAAGATTATTTGTATTTGACTCTTGCCAATGTCTAAACCTGAATTTCGCGGTATGTCACATGTCGATCTTCCTCAATTCAGCAAACCAGCGATAAATTGTGGTTTTGGATGGGGCTTCATCACCAAATGCAGAAATCATCCGGTCAACACACTGTTTTTGAGTTAAACCACTTCGAAAGTCATAATAAATCATCGCTCTAGAATTTTCTCGAGTCAATTCCATTTTCTCAACAACTAAACAAGTTTGACAAGACCTTGTGACAAGACAGAGAATCTTTTTTTAAATAAATTAACAGTATTAGATTTTTAAAACCAAGGAGTTTTAAATTAAAAAGATTTTAATATGAAAGGAACATTGGAAATATTCCATTCCCGATACTTTTAGTGCAGCCCTCGTAATACCTCAATATTTCAGAATAAAAAAATTAAACAAAATATTTTACATAAAGCCAACTATCCTATCGTCAATGCCTTGATTTATCTCAACACAAATAAATACTTACTGTGACCCCTCTATTAACCAGCAGAATTTGTTGATAGTGGCTAACGTCAGCAGGGCATTTGGTGAAGCGTTATGACCAAAACATTTGACCACTGTTGCATCTGAATCATCCAGTCTCCACAGCCTTATTTGTGAGGATGCTGTTATTACAAATTTTGATGTTGTGTTCTGAAAAATATAAATACTTATGTAAGTTAAGAAATTAACACTTATATTGGACATACAAATAAAAATAGTAATTTCTTTGTCAATCATTTTGACAGGAAAGTCAGTAGCAAAATGTTTACATGTAATATTACTGATTGTTATCTACTACAGTGAAAACCAATTATAACAACACTGAAGGGACCAATGAATTGTGGTCGTAATAGCAGATAGTCATTTAAGCCAATGATAAAATGTTCATAATTTAACATGACAGACTTTGTTGTCACTGTGAAATGTGTTAATACAGTGAAAACTGATTATAACAACATTGAAGGAACCGATAAACAATTGTCGTACTAACCGATATTCGTTATAACCAATAGTAAAATGGTCATGTTGTGACATAAAAGTCATCAACAATTCGTCTTAATACCCGATTCATCGTTATAAATGATGTTGTTATAGAAGGTTTTCTCTGTATTTTCTTGTTTTCTTCTAGTCTATAAAATTGAGTGATTTATTACTAAAGTAAACATAGTGTTCTATGAGCTCAAGTCCCAATTACACACACACTGGATAGTAAATATCTATGGACACTTCACACATCAATCTGGCCCCATGCTAAGTATCCGAAGAACTTGTTTTACAGGTACCAGAAAACGTGAAGTATATTTAATACTTTTATACTATACATATATTTAAGATTTTTATTATATTATACACATATTTAATACACAAAAACTTTTTGTTCCTTCGGCGGGATTCGAACCTTCCGACCCCCGGCTTGAGCACCAACACTGAGCCACAGAGGTCGACACTATAGTGTTGTTTGTCTAAACATCATGCCTTCTCTTTCATTAACACAAAGATAGAGACATAACGTGATATTTAATCAACGATCAACTATAACATGATGCTATAATTTTCATTTAATAATAATATTTTTTATTTTGACAACATATACACAAATACTAAACAAGTTGCACGTGAAGCTGCAGATAAAATATTAGTGATATGTACATATTTAACCAATTTTTATGAGTTAAGAAATGTAATAAAATCTGCGTCTTTGTGGAATGATATGCAATACGGGAGATGACTACGTGTATAATATTTAGTTTCATTAATATACTCAGTAATATTGAGGCATTACTCCTTGGTAAATGTTAAAAAAATATAATATTTGATGTGTAGTTTATTACAAAATTATTATTAGTAAACAAAACCTACATCATTAGATTACTTACATGATATTCAAAATCATTTATTATGGTAAGTATGAATTTAAACACACAAATATCGGAGATATATGTTCATGCGCCTTTTTTTTGTCTGTCCATCTGTTTGTTCTGGCTAATATCATAAACGGCTGGACCGATTTGTACGAGACTTTCACTGGCAGATAGCTGAATGTATAAGCTCTAACATAGGCTACTTTATCTAAGGGTTCCTTTTAAGAAATAGGGTCCCGTTTCTGTTAGTTCTATGCAAGCACCAACTAGTTGATTTATATATATATTTATATATTTATACAGGTGTAGTTGATATTAGGACTAACGGCCACACTCAGAGATATTTAATGCTTACATAAGGAGATACTTTGATAAAGATAAAAGTTTTGACATAAAGTCCATGCAGTTTCTGTGAAAATCTCTTCTAAGTGACTCCAGTAAGCATTAAATGTCTCTTGAGTGCACCCATAAATGTCACAAAAAAAAAGTATTATTTATTCATCCAGAATAGATGGCAATTTCCTTTCAATTTTTCTGATGAAAGTATGTTTACATAAAAGTATTTTTATTTTATTACACACTTTATTTTTTCATTACACAATAATAGAATAATAAAACAAGGTAACTTACAAGATTATGTGGCACAATTTTGATGTTACTGACACTGTCTCCTTGTTTCTTACTGTTAATATTTACATTATGTAGGTGCTTCACGTGTGCCGTCGTCAAGTCCCATTCAACAACATAACTACTTGTACAACTGAATAGACCAAATTTTCTATGCCAGTCCAAAGACTGAACTTTCTTTTGTACATTAGAATTCTTCTGGCCAGTTAACACTGATTCAACTTTAGCTTGTGCGATTGAATAGACGAGTATGATTCCGTTAGTTGTCCCCAGAGCTATACATTGTGACTCTTGATCACTTGTAGATCTTCGTCTAACTTTTCGTGGGCTCTGAAAAGAGGTTATGTTGTCATGTGTATATAACTTAAAAAGTCATAATTTGAACAAATATTGAGTAATTTACTGTACTGGTAGATAAAGAGCAGTTAGATATCTTTCCCGTGGATATAAAAAAAGCTTAATTATGCAAAAAATACAGAAACCACGTGTAGTACTTACGTTTGAAGTGTTTACGTTTATCCACTGTAAACAGCATGGCGGAGATGTTAAATGGTTATCTGGCGTATACTCCTGTTTTAGCACATTTGTCTCTGTATCCCATATCCTTAATCTACCATCTTGACTTATTGCAGAATAATATTTTCCATCATTCGAAAAGGCGGCCTCTGCCATCTTTCAGAAATGTCAACTGATTTTGACAGATTTCATAGGCATAAAACGTAAAACAAAAGCTTTTCGTTTCACGCACAGCGTCTTTATTTTTTTTGCAGTATATTACAAACAAAAATTCGCTGTAAAATAAAAACTTAAAACGTTGACGATAGCAAACAGTTTTTTATATAAAAAACATTGAAATTTTATAAACTAAAGGTTTTTTAAATACGAAATTAATAGTGATTTAACTCGCTGGCCTTGTACGCGCCATATTTATGACTTATTAATAAATGAAATATGTATTAAAATTTAAATATAAAGATTTAGTCTACAAAGCGTCACACATTTTAATGGGCTGTTTGCTTTTTTAGTTTTGTAAATACATAATAATTAGAGATGGCGATACCTTTGAATATGTAGGAAATATAGATGTTTGTTTCTAAGCTTACTTTTCCACGACCGGGGTTTTCCGTCGACGTTAGTAAAAACAGCACAGTAAATAAAACCTGTGCTAAAACAATATAGATGAAATCGAACACACGAGCGTCGAGTTGTCAAATTGCTACCGTGTGGTTGATTTTTAACTTTATTGTAGTATATGGGCAGAGTTCTATTTTTTTTCCTTGTATATTAAATATAAATTTTTAGGTATTAATAACATTTTGAACACCCACCATTTAGCGAATGCGATGGAAGTGGAAACTGCTGAAAAACAACTTATTATGGGAAAATGTCTACTATTTCTGGCAACACTTTAAATTTACGTTCCTTTTCATCCGTTCCGTTCCGTGTTCTGTGATCCGTCACCAATAACCATCACCAACATTCCATTTTCGTAATTTTCATTATTGTTATGTCGTGTATCTCGTTTGTATGTCGCGTCGAACGGTCCTTGAGATATCTCGAACGAATGTAGATTGTAGTGATTGTAGTTTTTTTATTACTTAGTGCTCTCGTTCCACTTTTTATTAATCCTATTAATTTTCTTATTTCTTTACCTCTATGCTTGTGCTGTGTTTACGAAAGTGAAACAAAGGCTGTGTCCTTAGTGAATTTGTGCTATGATGTCAGTGTTTATAAATCCTTGAACAATGAGTGTGAGTGTTGAAGAAGTTACGAGTCCTCTGTCTGATGGTCAGAGGAGTTTGGACGAAACCCCGACGTCAGAAGATATAAATAAAAGCGATGAGGCGAGTCCAACCGATCAAGCCGAACCATCTACTCCTAAGCCACATCCTATGGCGTTCACCATTGATTTCGGTACCACTAAGCCCATTGATAACCGAAGACTCGAGGAGCTAGCCAAGAAGTCCCAGGCTAGGCATCAAAGAGTGCAATCTATGTCTGTTAGTCAGCCTAGATCAAGCCCTGTCACTAGACCGCCTATGAGCGCCAAATTACCTCGAAAAGCCCAAGGGTACAACTCTGAAGGATACTTCTCCTCGGACCAGGAAGACAGCTGCCTGTCCGGGTCTGTGAAACTCCGTAACAGCCTCCCAAACTCAGTCACAAGTCCTAGTACAAATAGAAATCTTAAATCACCTATAAACGACATATTTCTGGCCAAAAGAACGTCCAAAAGTCCTATAGTAGACAGTATAATGTCCAGGAGTGATAATTTTAGTGCAAGACAGGCTTTAAACTTACCCCTCAAATGTACTGGTTCCTATAAGAAAGACGTCCATCGTTCACCAAGTTATAGTAATTTAAACCATAGACAAATGTCGGATATTATTGATAAAAGTCCCGAGGGTGTTATGTTGACTGATATTTCTAGTCCGGAATTAGATATTTTGACACCCGACAATGGCTTATCTACCCCAGAGCCAAAGAGTCCCATCAGAAAAATGAGAGCAATGTCAGAAACACCAGATCTGTTGTACAAAAAATGTAACCCAATATCTGAACCACTGTACATTGATGATGATATTGATGCAGAGTCCAATCATTCGTCAACTGGTACCTACACTATAGAAGGTGATAATTATACCGAAGAACAGAAAGCGAGGATGAGCATAGATAGAACATTTGGAGCTGATTTAACCGATACCACTATCGATGAAAGCATACCTGATAGTAATATTATAGAAAACCATACTGAAGTCATCTTTACATATCCAACGCAATGGGCAATCACAAAAGAACCAAGAAGAGACACTTGCTTGAGAAATCCGATTGCAATAAAAAAATTAGACATACCAAACAAAGTGTCAAAAGAGAAAAATGTATTAGAAATATCATGTTGCTATGAATCACCGACTGAGAATGATTTAGCAACACAAACATCCAAACAAATTAAATCAACGCGTAGCTATTTAGAGAAAATAAAGAATAGAGTGCGAACTATAACCGAAAAGACATTTGCTAAGTCACCTCCTAAGCATGGAGAGCATTTTGATCTAGGTACATTCACATCAGTAACCACATCTGGTGTTCTAAGTTCCAAATATACTTCAAAAACTGAATACATGCCTAGAAGACGGTGTAGTTTGACTAAATCCGAAATAGACCAAACTGACTACATACACAGACTATCGAGGGAGTCTTCTGTACCTGTATCTTTACCGAGTAAAAAACTAAACGAGGCTAAATTTGAGAGTACAGCTTTGAAAAATGTTCAAAAGAATCTAAGAGAAAATATAAATACAGAACTAAGTCCAGAACAAATTGGAAAATTATCGTACATGAGTCTAAACAGGTGTAAAGGAGACAAAACATGGATACAAGATTGGGCTGACAGTGTTAAAAATTATAATAATAATACATTAGGAAAGGAGTCGGATTTGAATTCTACTTTTAATGTTGAAGAGCGTCCACCTATTAGTCCGAGACTCATACCGTCAAAACGTAAGTTATTATTTTTTTTAATCCTGTACTTGATTTTATGTACACCAATTATATTATTATTATGAATAATTAAGCAGACAGTTATTAACACCTGATTAAATACTACATATTTTTAATTTAAACATTCTTTGTATTGAAATAATATATATATTGTTACAATTCCTCTTTTCAGTAATATTTAATTATTTATACAATTTCATTGAAATCAAATTCGAAAATTTATTAGTAATTATTTGGCATAAATGAGTCAGATTGTAGAATACCACTGGCAAATAACTCTCCGTGTGTCTATACATATACAGAGATTCAATTTCTATATTCCCTATATTTTTTTCATTAAATACTACTACTACTATTATAAATGTGCAAGTTTGTGAGGATGGATGGATGGATGTTTGTTACTCTTTCACGCAAAAACTACTTAAGGATTGTGATGAAATTTGGTATGGTAGTACTTTAGGCTCTGGATTAAAAGTTCAAACATATACATAGGCTACATTTTATCACGAAAAAGTAAAGTCCACTGTATTTACGAGGGTGGAGCCGCAGGCATAAGCTAGTTTACTTAAATGAGTACATAATATTTTCAAGTGACAACTTTTTATTATACAAATAATATACCTAACTTGTAACTAGTAGATGGGCAAAGTTTTGAATATGCCCGGCGGGCAGATTGGGAAAGAACTCGTCATTTTGGGCATTTACTTTTTTATTTTTATTACAATTATATATGGCTCTATGTAAAATAAGTATTAATTACATAATACACTAATTATTCACTAATAATAATTAGTGTATGCGCGCACTGGCTACGGAGATGATTTTGTCCCCGTGCGCGCACTGCTTTATGTAACTAATACTTATTTTTACATAGACCCATATGTTATAATAGAAGCAGAGGCATGTCGAGGTTAAAAATGTCCACACTTAAACTGACCCACTTCTATTCTTTTGAGTATGGCGGCCTCAGTGAGTTGCCAATTTGGGGCCATCTGTCATCTTGACATTTGCTTTCCGCTGTCATATTCAGTCCGCTTAAATTTTTTGACAAAATCTTCTGAAATCAAGATGGCCATAGTGTAACTTTTTCTTGTATGAAGATGTTTTCTGCCAAATGTTTTAATAATAATAATATACAATATCCTTTTCACGCTGTACTTTTTGTTATTATGAGATCAATAATACAAAATCATAATTTCAAAACAAAAATAGGTAAATTGAAATAGGTACTAATAGGTATACCTCATAAAACAAAAAAAAAAACGTTTAAATAATCTGGAATTTATTAAAAAATAATTTGAAGCAAAAAAATTAATTAAATCAATAGTTTAGGCCAGCATAGGAAACAAAATATCAAATTATTCAGTTTACTTTCTAACAAAACATTTATGCCCAGAGACGCCCAAACATTAAACATAAATGCCCACGGCCTGGAATTTATCGGGCACTTATGTGCATTCTACCCAATCTGCCCAAAATGCCCGGGCGTTTACCTATCACTAATTGTAACACATAATAAAATAAAGGAAATAAAAGCCATTTCTGTCTGCTCCACTAAGATAAGTAAATGTGAGATTTGAAAGTATAATAAACTTTTAACATTATGTAAGTTTATAATGTTGCTTTTTAATTAAAAATAATTGTGACATAATAACTCTCAAAGATTGTGAAATCACAGAATATTTTTCTTGGGTACAGAAGGTCGATTCTGCTAATTATTTACGTCACAAATTATCTCCCTACATTACTTAGGAAAATGTATGGTGGTAGCAGTTGTTAATGTCACAGGCCCAATATATTGCTCTCTTTCTTATTGCAAAGGACTCAAAAAACTGTTTGGCCAGTGACCCCACCCACCAACAGATTTCAAACCCATCTCAGTTAATAGGTCTTGCCACACTGATAATTATTTAGTATGGCAACATTTACCTCAGGGTAGACAGACGGAAATTAGAATTTTATACTTTGTAAAGATTCTATATATAGTGATATATATTATTAGTAAAAATATGGTAAAAAAACGAAAAAGAAGACTAGTTAGACACAGTATAAAATTATGTCGCTCAGTTCCCTGTTCGCTTAGATCTTTTAAACTAAGCAACAGATTTGAATGTAGTTATCAGTAATGGATAGAGTGATTCAAGAGGAAGCTTTATATGTATAATACATCGCACCCGTGCGAAGCTGGAGTAGGTCGCTAATAATAAACAAAAAAAATCACAGCTTCTGTTAAAAACCCACTCTTGAGGTGGACATCGCTATACTAAATAATTATCCGCGTGGCAAGAGCTATTAACTGAGATAGTCTGATAGGTTTTAAGTCTGTTGGTGGGTGGGGACGATTTTTTGAATGGTCCTTTAAATTGTATAATCGTTATTTTTTTAAGTTTTGGGTTTTAGATTGTTTATTATCATGTTGTTTAACATTGAATAGACGAAAAACACTTTTTTTAGGCGACATGCTTATTGGGTCAAAATGTGACTTTTAAATATAAAAAAGTAGAAAAAAAGGAACTTACAACATAAAAAAATTTGAGGATTCAACTAATGTCATTCAATATTTTATTCATAAAATTAGTGGTAAAAAAAGGAAGTACTAATAATTGTCTATATTTAGTTTATTAGAAAACAATAAGTGCAATTGACTTTAAATATTAGATAACATAATCTATAAGATATGTTATCTAGGTAGTTAAGAAATAATGCAAGATATTAAATGTCTAAATTTATAATTCATGGCCAAGTTTTATTCATGCTTCGTTAGTGTGTAAATAAATAAAAACAAAATTCTCAAAGAGAGAACACTTAGAAAATCGCTCGTGAGTTTTTAGCCTTAGAAGACAAAATTTTGTCCCCTAGGCCCTAATGCATAATCGTAATGAATTAACTTAGTAACGTAAATCAAAATTTTTAGGGGAAATCAACTCTTAAGGTAATTTTGATATATATGTGTCAGAAAAAATTATTTACGAATGTTGTGTTTAAAAAATTTAAATATATATAATAGTATAATACCTACATAATGCTTTAAAAATATGTGAATAACGAATTTGTTGTATTGTTATTTTGTTACCGTTAAAATGTACGACCTCGAAATAAAGGGAATTGTTACTTTGTGAGTCACTCTCAGCTGTAAGTTATGATACTATGTAGATGTTTTGGTTCACCCGATTAAATAAAGCTATAATAAATTATAGGCTATTAGAAAGGAGTTGGCGCCTACAACATGTATACATATTACGTTGTGTGCTGTCTATGAATAATCATGACGTGCCACGTCGCGTAATGCTTATATTCATAGACAGCGCACAAGATAACATGTGTGCATGTTGTAGGCGCCAACTCTCCTTAACACATTCATTACCACTACGATTTTCACGATGTTGACTGGAATGCCGCATACATTTTACGTTGGACTCGCTAGGCGAGTCGCCGGCGCTGCAACACGAATTGAATCGACTCGCCACGCGAGTTCAGTGGCATTGCGTTAGGGTAAAAACAATAATATGTTATTTTTGTGGCCGTGATAGTGTACGTTACGTGTTTAACGCAATTAAAAATTGTTTAACTGGTCTACGGTGTAATTTAACATACAAAAATGGCAAGAAACACTATAAATAATAGAAAAGGTAAGTTTGTTTCGTAATATATGCAGTGGCTGTCAATATTTTTATTTTAATTGCGTTCAAATTTTTTTAACAAATCGAACAATGGAACTAAAAAATAATGTCCATTACAAAATGAACCGTCAAAAGGGTTTAATTTTTTTGGAGAGCTTTCCACAAATCCAGTAAATAAAGTAGGTACCTAGACCGTTTGTGCAATCGTGTAGTTATTTAAATTTAGAAATACATATATGTTCCTCCTCTAAGGATGCCTTTCTTAATTAAACTTAGATATAACATGATTCTTTTTATTGATTACTAAAAAACATACGCTAAATAAAAGTACGTACATATATTGGCATTCGCATTCGCAAGAAACAGAATTTGCTAAAGAGACGTATCATCCTGCCCGTCTTTTGTTTTGCCGGCTATTTTTTAACAATGCAAAGGTATCCTCTTTCAATTACAACTCTTAATTTAATAGACCGAGAGTTGAGTTTGTGTTTTTTGTACGTTTCTTTCAAAAAAACCGCAAGAACACACTCAAACACTTACGGCGGTTTTCAATATCCTATCTATCTTAATATTTTCTTATCTATCTTGAAATTTTGACACATTTTCTTACAAAATCTGTCAAAATTTTAAGATAGATAAGAAAATTTTAAGATAGATAGGATATTGAAAACCGCCGTTAGAAGTCTAAACAGAAAATTAAAAAATATATATATTTATATATATACAACCGAACGTATAACCGCCTCCTTTTTTTGAAGTCGGTTAAAAATAAAAGTATGTCTACCATATAAATTTTTCATTAATAAAAGTTTGAGAATCTATGACAGTGAACTCGCCTAGCGAGTTCAAGGCATTGCAGAATAATTTATTTTCTTTCGATTATAAACTGGGTCTGCACACCCGGCCCGCCACGTAATTCTTTAGAATAGTGTATGTTTAGTCTTCAATATTATTTTAAGCAAAAAATTGCAATGCGTTTTGGAAAAAAAAAGGAAAAACACTGAACTCGCCGGGCGAGTCTACGGCGTTGGAATAAAATTTACATGGACTCTCCGGGCGAGTCGGTGGCACTGAATGTGTTAAAGATAAAATGCATCAATCTACATGCGCGATGGACTACATCGAAACAACGCCCCTAGCGGTAAAATGTGGTAACTAATACGATGCCATACATATTACATATTGTAGTTAACCTCTTCACGGCGACAAAAACTCGAACTCAGCACACAGATTTAATATTGGCTTCTGCCATGTTCGTGTATAATCTTACATACAGACAGCGCGCAAAATATAATATTTTTATAAAATATTTTTTTTAAATAACCTCCCGTATTGTCAAGCAGTGAGCGAGCTGATGACGATGAATTATAGTTAAGAACTTAGAACACTCTCGATAGTGTCAGCTTCAGACAATAAAAACGAGATCAAAATCGGTTCGTGCGTTTGGGAGCTACGATGCCACGGACTGCGGGCAGACACTCAGACAGACAGACAACTTGTAACACCCCTCTTTTTGCGTCGGGGTTTAAAAAATAAACTGCGAAATTTTATATTCAATAATTAATCATATGGCGGAATTCTCAAACGCGTCTTAAAGTTATGTGGCTCTCAAAAAATATATAAAAAACTTTGGACGTTTATATTTTTGGAAATAACCCTAAAAAATCCTCTCCCCTAGTCACTACAGGATTTTTTCCCTAATTTTACGGAGAACCCTTAGGTTGGCAACCAAATCAGTGGTCTGCTCCGGACCAATTCCGTACGTGTGTTATAGCTTTAAGGCTGGGACTTGGGACTGGGGAAGGCCCCAGAAAATTCTGAGCATTGAAAATAGAAATTTGCACTAGAACAATAGAGTTGAAAATCGAACACACGAGTGACGAGTCAAACTTCAATGTCATATATGACTGCTCGACACTCGAAACTTCCATTTTCAACTCTATTGTATTAGCACAGAGTTTTTTTTTCGGTGCTCTGAATTTTCACCGGCGTTCCGAATTTCGGTGCATATAGCCAGCCTAAGGATCACACTAGCAGTAAATATAATAGTAAATAAACTATAATATGGTTCATAATCATAATTAGATCGTCGCGCGTCGCCGCGTTGACCACTGATAAGGCATGCTGTTGTCACTGCTAGGGGTAGATTACACATGTCTGGAGGTGTAAAAGTAACGAAAAAAGCGTACCCGTATGTATTCGTCACTAGTATCGGTACGTTACTCGTTACTTCTGAAACCTCTTAACATGCTATGTTATGTTAGGGCAACGAATCAAGTCGTATTGTGTACGCGTATAGTATGATGTCGCGGTGTCGCAACATTCGGAATTTGTAGAAAACATACTAATATACATTACGCACCAAGCTGTGTAAGGTGCATTTTTTTCACTTTTCCGTTTATTACCCGCACTATGAAAATACGAGTAACGAAATGTATTCGTGTGTACCGTTTCGTCACTCGGTACTAGATGGCGCACCCGTTACTCAGTACCGAATACATCCGGTCTGCTGCTGCAGCTCTACACACGTCTATAAGCATATTGTAAACACGTGTAGAAGATGCTTAGTAAATGTGCAATTAATAATTTCAGTTCGCCATTTTTAGGGGTTGGTTGGTTACGACCAAAGGTTTAAAAACGGGTTCTTATAACTGATACTTCGCTGTCCGTCTCGTCTGTCACCAGGCATCTCGTGAACTGTGGCAGCTAGACAGTTGAAAATTTTCACGGATGATGTAGTTCTGTTGCCGCTACAACAAAATATACTAAAGACAGAATAAAATTAACTTTACTTATTCGCTGTTTTTTAACAGCATATTATAAATAAAGTTTTTTAACCTCTAATAGACAAAAACCGGCTAAGTGCGAGTCGGACTCGCGCACGAAGGCTTACGTACCCTTTATCTATACAATTATTACTAATATCTAGCGCTAGTATTATTATATTTATAATAGTATCTAAATATTTGGTCCATTGGTCATATCAAAATTAATTTATCTACAGGGAGTTGGGTTTAACAAATGGATTCTGTGTTGAAATTTCATTGCGTTCGATTACACTTTACTTAATATTTATAATTTATTAACTTTTTTATGTAGTTACGAATAATAATTATTACTTTATTTTCAGCTCGCAGCCCCGTGTGCGGCACTCCCACCAAGATACCAAGTCCGGTCGGCACTCTACTGTACCGGAGGACACCTGTGAGTATATTCTGTCAGCCCTGGTATAGCCTGACCCAGTGGGCGAAGGCTGGTTCTCCTTTATAGGGAAGCCCTAGCCTGTATAATTATAGATATGCATTTGGACGACGGTCTTGAAGTGGTAAGGTGGTAAGTGAATCCAATAGGAATGGAGTTATAGGAACCTCACGCCACTGGCCTGACCAGCACGTTTAGCATAAAAAAACTTTGGCCTTTTCATCTGTTACTGGATGATTTATACAGTACTAGCTTTTGCCCGCGGCTTTGCCCGCGTAGTATTGTGTTCTTGGAGAAAAAACTACTTCGGCGAATAACTCTCTATTTACAGCAATATACCTACTTCTGATACAATATTGAAAATGTTTATAGGTTTACCCAATGCAAATGGTTAAAAATGGGACCCTATCACCTCGACGCGACATGCGCGACCGCTTGATATACATTATATTATTAGGTATATCTATCGCGCTTGAGTATAAAAAGACTATTTAAAAAAACCGCATCAAAATCCGTTGCGTAGATCTAAGCATACAATATAGGTACATAGGGACAGACAGATAAAGCGAATTGTTTTATACTACGTAGTGAATAATAATTTAATTTGCCATTCAAATATAATTTGACATTCCGACAAAACTGGCCAACTACCTCTATGGATATTCCATAAGAACTGCAGTACAGAATATTCGTTGAGCGAGCACCGAGTCGCGACTCGCGAGTGCCGCCGAGACATGTCCCTGCATTTTAAATCTGTAATATCTTCGAAAATATTCATTTAAATTACATGCTATAAAGGGCCATATTGATCTATATTAAATGCACAATGTTTTTAAGGTACTAAATTGGATAAGGATTAATGTATTGCTTAAAATTGCTTCGTAAATAAGCTATTAAATTTAAATCAAAGTAAATTATAAAAAAATGGTTATTGTGGGTTGTCCCTAAGAGATAGATATATGCTATTGCGGACTTTTTTGTAGGCTTTTTTATGATGAACAAAACTGTACGAGGGCTGCACTAAAAGTATCGGGAATGGAATATTTCCACTGTTCCTGTCATATTAAAATCTTTTTAATTTAAAACTCCTTGGTTTTAAAAATCGAATACCGTTTATTTATTTAAAAAAAGATTCTCGGTCTTGTCACAAGGTCTTGTCAAACTTGTTTAGTCGTTGAGAAAATGGAATTGACTCGAGAAAATTCTAGAGCGATGATTTATTAGGACTTTCGAAGTGGTTTAACACGAAAACAGTGTGTTGACCGGATGATTTCTGCATTTGGTGATGAAGCCCCATTCAAAACTATAATTTATCGCTGGTTTGCTGAATTTCAACGGGGACGTGTCAAGCTCAGTGATGATCCCCGTCAAGGTCGTCCAAAAACTGCAGTCACCCAAGAAAACGTTGATGCTGTGCGTAAGCTGATTGAGGAAGATCGACATGTGACATACCGCGAAATTCAGGCAACTTTAGACATTGGCATGAGTCAAATACAAATAATCTTGCATGAACAATTAGGTGTCAAAAAGTTGTATTCCCGATGGATACCGCATTTGCTCTGTGAAGAGCAAAAAGCGGCTCGCGTTACTTGGTGCGTCAGAACTCTCGAAAGATTGCACGCAGGATCCTCAAATGCTGTATACAACATCGTATCAGGTGACGAATCCTGGATATACGCGTACGAACCCGAAACAAAAAACCAGTCACGAGTTTGGGTGTTCGAAAATGAGTTAAAGCCAACAAAAATTGTTCGTTCACGTAGTGTTGCAAAAAAAATGGTGGCCACGTTTGTCTCCAAAACCGGCCATGTTGCGACTATTCCTCTTGAGGGACAAAGAACGGTTAATGCAGAATGGTATGCTAACATTTGTTTGCCACAGGTCGTTTCTGAACTCCGTAAAGAGAACTGCAACCGCCACATCATCCTCCATCACGACAATGCGAGCTCTCACACCGCGCACAGAACAAAAGAGTTTTTAGAGCAAGAAATCATAGAATTATTAGACCATCCGCCGTACAGCCCCGACCTAAGCCCTAATGATTTCTATACTTTCCCTAAAATAAAAAAATAAATTGCGTGGTCAGAGATTTTCATCACCTGAAGAAGCTGTGGACGCCTACAAAACAGCCATTTTGGAGACCCCAACTTCCGAATGGAATGGTTGCTTCAATGATTGGTTCTATCGTATGGAAAAATGTGTCAAATTTCGCGGAGAATACTTCGCAACAAAAGCAATAAATACATTTTTAAATAGTAATGTTGTGTCACTTCCTTGATTCCCGAAATTTTCAGTGCCGCCCTCGTAGTACATTATTTTGATCTATCTCGTAGGGCTCAGCCGCCGTTTGCAATGTAAGCGGAAAAAATGTAATTATTTACGACATCACATTAGAAACCTCAAAAATAACAGAATTTCTCCACTATTTAATGAATGTTATTATACATATAAACCTTCCTCTTCAATCACTCTATCTATTAAAAAAAACCGCATCAAAATCCGTTGCGTAGTTTTAAAGATTAAAGCATACATAGGGATATAGGGACAGAAAGCGACTTTGTTTTATACTATGTAGTGATTCTCCGGGCGAAATGACCACACTTGAAATAAATTAGCGCCTGGTACAGGCGGTTTTAAATGGCGTACGGTTGCCCAAGCACATACGGCATTCTCACGACACAGTCAGCCTAGTCCAGAGGAATGACTGGTCAATACGTCTGGGGCCAACCATGTGAGGTTTACACACGATGTTTTCCTTCACCGTTCTCTCTCTCTCTCTCAGAGATTCATCTCATTGGTACACGCCACAACCTGGGTATCGAACCTGCCCTCTCTCGAGTGCGAATCAAACGGTCTACCTACTAGGCCACGGATCATACATACACATACACACATACACGTTTAGCATAACCACGGTAGAAACGGTAGAAAAGAAAACGACTGACTGACTAGGGAGAGCTGTCATTTTGTCCATAATATCTCTCAGTTTGTCTATTCTTGTGTCTAGAGTAGACAAAACGCATTTATTTGTTGGTCATGCTCATTGTAAGCGTGCTAGAATAAAACGCCAGCCAGTGTTACCAACTCTCAAAAATATTTCTCCCCAAACTTAAGTAAAAACGCCCCAAAAAATTGCTACAATTACTAGAAAATATCCTTAATTTTTTTTTTCAAATGAGAATACTTTGGTTTGACATTGACATCCCTCAATAATTAGTAAAAATAATTGATCTAATTTCTTATGGTTTACAAGATTATCACCCAGTTTCTGAAAGGTCAAATAGTTGATGAACGAACACGTTGTTGAGTTAACAGGCTTGTTAAATCAATTTCTGTTTCTGAAAAGCTGATCAGTGAAAAATTTACTAATCATTGATCAAATTGACATGACACATACAAGCAGCTGATACAAGCCTTAAAAAGCTTTTCTGAAACCGAAAACAGCGCTTGACATGTTGTTTGACCATTCGTTTGATATTAGTTTTGTTAACTAACACGTTGATCAAATCAAACGACTGATCAAGCTTTTTGCAACTCAATTTACACTTGACAAGAGATTTGACCGCTGATTAGTTGATTTTGGCGTAGATTAGCCTTCAGAAACCGGGGGTAATTATAAATATTACAAATAATTTCAAATTCTTGAGATTTAAATAATACCGCCAAATTTAGAATTTTATCATTAATCATCCAAAAAGACATACCGTCGCGTCACGCGTGGAAATACCACATAAAAATCTGCTTTGTAAAGGAGTACCCTACGTGTTATCAACAAAATATTGACACAAAATCTATTAAGTAATATGTTTTATGTTAATGTGTATCATGTACAAACATTTGCCATACTCTTGACTTTGTATAGTCGCAACTCACCGCGGTGTACCGCTTTTGAACCTTATTGCTATAGGGATAACGTCGAAATGTCCTTTATCGGCAACTTAGAGTGTTGTGACATTACCTAAACACTGACAACTCTTATCGCATAGATAGTGCATTGTATCAACAAGAATAGAGATGTCTAACGGCCGAAAACTGAAACTACTGTTAAATTAAGTGACGCTCAAGTCACATGCTGTCCTTGTCATTTCGGCTGGCAGAGACAGCGACAGCCTGTGAATAGGAGGGCTCTTAACTTTGATTAGCGTTTCAGTATATTATGATCGAGAATCCGGCGGCCCTGGAAAAATACAGACCATTGAAAATACAACTTTGCGCGAATACAATAGAGTTGAAAATCAAATACACGAGATTCAAATGAATTGTCAATGTCAAATCTGACAACTCGACACTCATGTTTTCGATTTTCAACACCATTGTAGACCAGAGTGCGATTCTCAGTGCTCTCAATTCTCCCTGGCCATACGGATTCCGGACAATGTAGTCCGAGCCTTAAAGTTACATGTTGTCCTTGTCATTCTGCCAAGCATAGCCTGTCATTTAGGAGGCCCTTTAACTTTAAGAAGACGTTTGACTATCTGGCCTTTTAGCTATTTTAACCTTCTAGGTTCTACCAAACGGTTCAAATATGTTCTCTATGTATATTCCATTTGAAAACTTTAAACACACAAGAAGGACTTGTTGAGAGAATGTGACAAGGAAGCTAGACATATCTCTCTCACGCAATCGAAGGTATATTTGTCTCTTTCTAGTAGATGTAGAGTGTTCGTAGATTTCCACTAGTTTGCGACTTTGTGTGGGCGATAACTTTCCTAATCCTATTTTCAAAGGCGAGAACTGGCGGTGATATTTCTATTATAATCTGTCTAAATCTGTGAAATATTATCCGAGTCAGTACAGCTATGCCACTGGGTAACAAATAGGCGTAGTTCGCGCACGAGTTGAATGCAGAGCAAGAAATGCGATAGCTTACAAAATCAGGGACACTGTGCAAGACAGGCGTGCGAGGCGTGGTGCGCGGGCGGCGGGGACTTTTCGCCTCAGGTCCCGACTGCATTCAACTCGCGCGCGGAGAGTAAGGCTGGAACTATACGCTCCGGAATCCGGAACGCCGAAGAAAATTCAGAGCGTTGAAAATAGAACTCTGCGCTAATTAATACATTAGAGTTGAAAATGGAAGTGTCGAGCTGTCATATTATGTCGTTGACATTTGATTCGACACTTGTGTGTTCGATTTTCAAGTCTTTTGTATTAGCGCAGAGTTTTATTTTCAGTGCTCTGAATTTTCCCGGCCCCACTGGATTCCGGATCATAAAGTCCCAGCCTGCCTAACTTTTAAATTGTTTTAAATAATTTCAGTTTACTTGCAAGTTAAAGATTAGCACCATCTATGTTTGGCCACGTGAACTCAATTCAAAACTAAGGGCTACCCTCAAAATGTCAAAAAGCTTTTTTTAAGAACAGTAGGTGGATACTGATCAGCCTATTCTTATTTTTAAACAATTTGTAACTTAGTCATTTAGTACATGGTAAACACCTATTATATTCTATCTCTAATAATTATTCTTTTTAATTATATTATTTCTAATTCTACTTTATTTTAAAGAGAAAGAGAGCACTATTATGTACTAACTATACGGACTAAGGACCTGTTCCACAATCTACTGGTAAGTGTTAGATAGCACATTTGCATGTTTTGTCCCTGTCGCTCGATATAAAGCAAGCAGGAAGAAACCTTTGAATTAGCTATCCGACACTTATAGGGCCAGTTTCACAATAATCAAATAAGTGTCAAATAGCTTATTCTCGGGAAGTTTTGTCGCTGCTTAATTTATGTCGAGCGACAGAGACACAACTTGCGAATAAGCTATCTGACTCTTATCAGGCCCCGAGTATTGAAATTTGTAGGCACTTATTGTGTAATTGTGTATGTGGATTGTGTTTTTCATGTTACTTTTAGAAATATATTATCTTAATTATTATTACCTCCGCTGTTTTAACTCAAACTTGATTGAGTAAGGTGCCGTTCAGGCGTAGGCCACGCTTCGGCACCATTAGATCGGTTCCACTGGTGAGAAACCACGACACTCGTAGAAACCCCGTGTGCTAATAAAACAAAATAACGTTTGCATAACATCGTCGAGTGAGGTGTCAAAGGGCAGCGCTTATCGCTCACCATCAGGCGATCTGTCTGCCCGTTTGCCGCTTGCAATAGGGATGTTGCCTGGTATCGAATATCACATTAACTTAAAAAATTACAAATTAAATTTTAAAATTGTTGAATAGAGAGAGATAGATACCTGCCCTGCATAAATCTGAAATAATTATATTATTGTTAAGGTTGCCGCGATAAAAAATTGTACCTAAGCAAATGAAAAATATTGCCCATCTCTTTCTCGCAAAACGGTTTGTTACGTCACAAAGTGTTGTCGCCATAACATTACTTGAGAAGAATAAATGGCGGTAGCGGTTTATAATACGACGTAAAGGCCCGATATATCGCTCTCTTTCTTACTGCAACTTTAAATTGATTGTATTTTCGGTTTATTTTTTAAGAATTTGAAAAATGGGCTTTGGATTCTTTATAGTCATGTTGTGTGACATTAAATAGACGAAAAATATTTTCTAGGCAACATGTCTATTTTGTAACTTTCAGTAGGATTGTAAATTACACTAAGACATATCGTTACGCAAGCGGCATTCAGACTGGAACGCCTTTTACATCTGCGATTGTACATCTGTAGGCCTAGCAGGAACATTTGACAACAGCGTAAATGTAACGTTATCGAACGAGAAGGGTACGAAAATCTGTCAAAATCACGACAGCGGGCGCCCGTGTAAATTTCATTCGATTACGTTACGTTTACGGCGCTGTCAAATGTTCCTGCTAGGCCGCGTGCTGCATCATCAGCACACGCTCCTCTGGTGTTGCACATGTCAATGGGGGATGGCGGTGATCGCTTGCCAAAAGCCAACAGACGATCCATCTGCTATACTCTGTTCAGGAGGTCGATTCTGCTAATTAAATCCTGAAATAATACAATCGAGGACCGACACTAGGCATGTTGAGTAACAAAAATATTCTTCGTCCATTCAACGTTAGACCACATGTTAATAAACAATCTAAAACCCATTTTTGTTAATCTTTAATAACGAAGACACAAACAATTTAAATTCACAATAAGAAAGAGAGCGATATATCGGCCTGTGACGTCACGATATTGCTACCGCCATACAATTGTCAATAAACAATGTATGGTGGAAGCAGATTGTGACGTCACAAATCGTTTTGCAAGACAGAGATGGACAATTTTGGATTGTTTGGGAACTTTTTACTTTGGAAGTTGGTTTAATTTTTTGTTTAAAAATGATTTTAAATGTAATTCGTATACAGATTGTACTGATTGAATGTCTGTGTTTGTTTTGAAGACACCTGTATAGAAAATAATACTAAATATACTGTATATTTCCTTAAAAGTTGTCTAAAGTGACTGCTGATGCCATTTTTTTTAGTCTGTATCAGAAAAAATTAACTAGAAAAATCTCTAGAAAGCTAAAACAGTTAGTCAACGCAAGTCAAGAAGTTATCTCTGCTTTCGCCAAAGAAATTGAAAATAATTATTTAGTAATTTGCAATTGCTGTTTGAAAAAGTCAATGAAAGTTGAGATAATTCTTTGATTCGATCTCGTTTTGGTAGTTGGTTAAAATTTAAACACGCCCAACTTCGAAGAGACTGAAAGTCCGAAAAAGAGGAGTCCGTTCAGATCAAAACCGTAACCGCATTGACCTTATAATTAATTATAGAGCTTTATTAGCACACAAACGTTCTGTAACGAGTTTTGCCGGGGAGTTCAATGGGTGATGTTGTGGAATTTGTATTTCCTCCGTGAATTTGTTTATTTCGGTTCTTAATGTGTAATATGGGTAGAATATTAACCATTAAATATTCGTTGACGTGCACAAGTGTGGGCAAGTGGTACACAACTTCTAAAAACGTGCTATTTTGTGTGTTCCCGCCAAAACTCCCTAGGAACTTTCAGTAAAGCTTCTACCACTTTACTGAATCGACTGACATGACTCATTGACTGCACTTACTATTTATTTGGACTTTGACTAGACTTTAGACTGGACGATTTAGGAATACGGTGTTGAAAATTGAAACGAAAGTTCTATTTCCCGCCTTTTTAACTTGACACTGGCAAATGGTTATAAGCTGATGCCATAATATATTAAAAAAAAAAAGTTCAATAACAACTTTTTTAAATTTATTAATGGAGAGATTTTGAACGTTTTCTGGGATTCTATTGTATAGGCGGTATGCCTTTAAAAAATTAAATACCTTTAAAAGATTTACTTACTTTGTTAAGTCTGATCACCTGTATTTCTAACTTGTTCTCAATTGTAGTATTCCTACAATGATTGTCGTTTTTCTTTTTGAAATTATTTAGATTCTCTCTGACATACGACACATTGTCCAAAATGTTTTTAGAGGCGACGGTCCGAATACCTATTACATCGCTATGATCTACATCTACTTCGCTTTCTAACTTATTAACTTTTGTAACCATTTTCATAACATCAGCTAGATTTTTTTACTACCGAATTGATTATTTTCTTTAAGTATGGTTGGAGATCGGATATTAGGAACGAAGGGTTATTGTCTCTTAGTTTGCTATCATTAAAAGGTACTGAACCTTATCTATCGTCATTTACCTTGGCGATTAGAAATATTTATTTATTTTTATTTATTCACCGTGCAATAAAGTAATACAATGGCACATTAATTTGGTTGGTTTTTATTTGTTTACGTTTAAATTAAATCGGATCTGAAACGAATCAACAAATTTTTAGTAGTTTTGAATCTGTGGGTGTGTGATTTCGTGAACTTTTTTAAAAAATAATTCATCGTTTCGAAAAATCATTTCATAATTTTAATGGGTTCTTAATGGGACTACTGTATTTTTATCAAAGTACTGATCCCTCTGCATTTTATAATCATCTAAATTCAAAAAGTCTTCTCCTTCTTCTGTAAAATGGCCTCCCTTGAGGAATAGCCATTGCCAGTGTAGATTGGCGGCACTTCGTACGTGACAGGAGACGTCACACGTATTTTTTTAATGTCTACTCATTAGGCAACGGTTTCACTACACAGTTGACAGTGCCCTACTTGCTTTTGATTAAACGTTTTCGTTTAAGGTCAAGTGCTTTGCGGTGGCTTTACTTTTCGTTTTGAATGAAACAGAGCGAGTTAAAGCGAGATTACGACGATTGAATTATTCCTCAAGTGGGTTAAAAATAAACGAGAAAATATGAAAATATATTTTCTACGATCTATGTTTTTTTATTGAAGGGAGAAAGAGGAGAATTTTATCTAGGCTGAATGGGCATTAGACACTTGACAATAGTAAATGGTCTACATATACATATAGTTTCCGAGGATCAGAAACTAGGCATATGACGTAGACCAATCAAAATCATCAAGAATCAAAAGCGCCATTGAATAGATAAACTGCTGACAAAAAACCTAAAAAAAAAAAACAAGGAAAAAGTGGACTAGTAAGTAAAATAATAATCGGTTATTGTTTCTTGAGTGTTGTAGAATCAGTAAATCTTACAATAATACTGATTTGATTCAGTCCCAACATGTTAAAACATCAGAATGCATGAAAATGGTATTCTCATAAACGTAAAACACGTTGTGATTGGTCCAAACTCCAAAAATCAGTTTACTATATCAAGACGATTCATTTATATTTCATTGAAAGTAAATTTAAAGTCAAAGGTACATACGAGATTTGGGGTTCTGGGCAGCGGCCATATTATTGTCTGTTGTCAAAGTAACAAACCGTTGAATTTTCAAACGCTGTTTAAAGTCGCTGCTCTGCAGGATGAGTAGTAATGCATTTTACTTGAGAGCCTCTTAATTTAAGTGGCATTTGAGTGTCCGGCCCGTAACGTGATAAAAGTTAATGCAGTAATTACAACTTCGAGGTGTCCAATTTGATGACTAACAACAAGATCACTGGTCGTTTACAGTTAGTCATAAAAAAAGAATCAAGTTTAAATTCCGAACGTGACTCACCTGTCAAACTTTCGCGGCAAAAAATGGCGATGCATACCGTCACGATTTTATCTTATAATTAAGTCTAAATTAAGCGGTTTGCATTTGTAACAATAGTTTCTGTGATTGCTGTTTTGTGATGTGAAGTAGTTTTATTGTAATCTTGATGGATTCTTTACTATTAAATATTTTTTATTACTTTTATTTAAATTAATATATTGTTTTATTCCTTAGCCTAGTAGGTACTGTGAAAGTTAACGTTTGTGTAATTGTTTGTTAATTTTTACAACTCTAATTGTTATTTTATTTGGAAAACAAACAAGTAATACAGATAAATTTACAAATCAAATTACATATCAGCTAATGGTTCAGTCTTTGTACACTCCACTAAAGAGTTCACGGATTACAAGTACACAATGTAATATAATATTATAACAAAACTGTTATACATTTGCTAATTAAATGTTTTGTTGTGTCATTGAAGCATCTGTAATTTGTTTCTTGAATTCATTTTTTCCTACAGCGAATATCTCTATGTTGGTAACGTCATTATACAATATTTTAACTAGTCTATGCAGGGGCACTCGTAATAATAATCGAAGATATGAAAATCTGTAATTGTAAATTCGTTCTGAGAAAATATTTATCTTTATTCATGTCAATGAATACAAACAGCATCTAAAAAATACATCGTCATCATCATACAGGTCTTCCGGAAGACGTTCCATTTTGGAATAAGACGTACCTTTGTTACAAAATGTTTTATTTTTAAGTAATGTTTGTTTATCTATTTATTGTGTGTACATAAATTGTAAAATAAATAATAAATTATATTTAATGGAAAGTTTATGTTTCTAAGCCAAGAAGTCTTGGCTGGCGCGTCTTGTTTTATAAGCTGTTGCCTGTTAATGAAGTTCTATCATAAACGGTTCGAACCCCGGTAAAATATTATTGTTTTTTTTTGATTGACTGACGTATCAACGCACAGACCAAACCCTCAAGGCTAGAAATTTAAAATTTTTGCACACGTATTTCTCATATATGACGTAGGCATCCACTAAGGAAAAAGTTTTCATACTTGAAGTTTGCATAATATAAGTTACATGATAGCGACTAATCGTATTTTTTTACATAAATTATTACGTTTATTTCCCTTAAAAGGATAATAAAAGTCTTCATGTAATAAATTAATTCGAATCTGAAAAGGATATCATATTATAACTTTTGTGTATGCATTATGTTGCACAATATGAAAATCATTGGTCCCATAACTCAAACCTACCGCAGGTTTGAGCCCCCGAATTTTAAAGCAATGACCGAGCTGATGATGTTCACCGCTAGATTTGAAACCAAAAAATCTAGATCAAATCGATTCATCCGTTTGGGAGCTCCGATGCTACGGAGTACGGACAGACACACAGACCGAACTTTTATCACCCCTCTGTTTTCTTCGGAGGTTCAAAACAACTGAAGTCCAAACGCATTGAAAAATTAAATATAAGCTCTAGAAAAATCAGTTACGGATATTTCGGACACATGATTTTTACTGCTCATGTGAAAACGTTTCTAGGCAGAAAAATGTTTGTCCTACTCGAAAAGAATATTATCTCCTTATATGGGCAAGATTGCGTTTAGCGGAGAGTCGCTCAAACACGAGATGATTTTTTAACTTTGAGTATGACAAATATTTTTGTACCTAACTAAAGGTGTTTACGCAAGCAGTGAATCATGTGCCCGAAGTATCCGATAAATGAGCAAGTATTGATTTTCAGAGACGTTAATGTCTTTTTCAGGTCATCTACAGGAGATTATCTTGAAATATACCTAACCTATTTTTTTATATTGTCCAATAGATGCAAAATATTTTGATCCCACGTTACTACCGAAATCCAGGGGGCCTAGCAGGAACACTTGACAGCGGCGTAAACGTAACGTTATGGAATGAGAATTGTATGAAAATCTGACAAAATCATGACAGCGCCTGTACTAATTTCTTTTGATTAAACGTTACGTTGACGTCGCTGTCAAATGTTCCTGCTAGGTTGGCTTCCTGGTCTGTTCAGGTACCATTTAATCCAAACGTAAAAAAAACATAATAATACTTACTCTTTAATGTTTACAAACATAAATGCCACATATTCACTGTATAATGAAGAAATACAATGACAAAATTAATTTAGTCGAATTAAAATTTAAATAATTTTTACAATTTAAATAAAATTACCCATTTCTCTCAACTCAACTCCATCTTCTCTAAATCGTATTGAGTCATTTTATATTTATGTAAACGTATACCTATGCTCATTAATGATCCAAGTAGGGCAAAACCTTGACGGAGTATTGCGCAACAGATTAGAAACAGATACGATGATTTTATAAGGCTTCCGATTCCATTTCCCACTTCCTAATATCTTTTACCAAAATGGTTTTTTTAATGTAACTTTTTATTACCTACTTGCCTTTTATTTTAGCGTCAGTTGTTTTATATCGGTTTTATTTAAAAAATAAACTAGCTCATTATAATATTATGATATAATAAACATTTCAAGGGTTCTTAATATTTCCACTTCCTTGTCTGGAGGTAAAATATCTATTCCGTTTAATCTGCATTTTATTTTTACGTCTTACGAAGCGTTTTAGAGTAATATTTAATTTTACAGTCTTTGCTTTAACTGGTTTGAGCATCGAAGAACGACGGATTGAATATTGAAAGATTGTAAATATTAATTCGGTCGTTATATCTTAAACTTCTGTTGGGGGCTGCGACGTCTCGGTTCATACAGATCCTTCTTACGCTCTGAGTGGTGATAATAATAATACAGCAACAATTGTGATATTCTCCTTTATTGGTGCTCATGAGAGTACAGAGGTACATCTGTCAATATGACATTGATAGTTCTACTTCATAATACCGCTATATTATGCAACAACTTATTTTTAGGAGTTTTGCCGGGGAGTTCAATGGTGAAATTTGTATAACTTCATAAATTTGTGTTATTTCGGTTCTTAATGTGTAATATTGGTAGAATATTATTAACCATTAAATATTCGTTGACGTGCACAAGTGTGGGCAAGTGGTACAACTTCTAAAAACGTGCTATTTTGTGTTTCCCGTCAAAACTCCCTAGGCACTGACTATTTATTTGGACTTTGACTAGACGATTTAGGAATACGGTGTTGAAAATTGAAACGAAAGTTCTATTTCCCGCCTTTTTAACTTGACACTGGCAAATGGTTATAAGCCGATGCCATATATAAAAAAATACTTCTTTTTACCCGACTACTGCGAAAAAAGGATTAAACTATTTTGGCAGTCTATGTATGTTCCAAACTTCCACCTGTTTGAAAGAATTTGAATTCGAAATAGCGCCTAAACCAACAGGTTCGATTTTAGTAAATGAGGTGTCAATAAATTCGTAATAATAGGGGTAATATATGCTATACAATTAATGTAGCCAGGTAACAGTTTTTTTTTTTTAATTGTAGTTACTGTCTTGACTAATTAACTCATTATTACAATTATTATCAGGGCTACCAAAGAAACTCATAGGCTTCTTTTAAACATGGACTAGCTTTTGTACGCGATTTTTTCGGAAAGTCAACAAAAAAATCACCGGTTCAAACCTAAGGCTATATGATCCGGAATCCAGAGGGCCGTGTAAAATTCAGAGCATTGAAAATGGAACTCTGTACTAATACAATAGAGTTGAAAATCGGAATGTCGAGTGTCAAGTCAAATGTCAATGTCATATATGATAGCTCGACATTCGAAACTTCCATTTTCAACTCTATTGTATTAGCACAGAGATCCGATTTTCAGTGCTATGAATTTTCACCCGCGTTCCGGATTCCGGAGCCGGGACCCATATTATAGTCCAAGCCTAAGAAACTCGCAAAAAAGTTATAATAGAGATCTTGTCAAATGTCAAGTGATTGATCACACAAGTAAAATCCACTTTGTAAATAATATTAGGTAATTATACCCTTGTTGTTTCACCGGACCTGCAATAGTAAGGGCCTTATCATACTAGCGGTTTGGGAGCGGTCGCGGAGCAGAGCGGGCGCGCGGCGAATGCGTTGCGAACACGCCGCGGCTGCGCAGCGAATGCGTCGCGGACGCGTGGCAGATTCGCAACGTTTTCATCGCGTATTTGTAGCGGGTTAACGACGCTCAACACAGTCAGTAACAAAATGGATGGAAACTCTGCTATTAGCTTTATTCCTTCGAAGACGCCGGAGAAGAAATCGAAAACATCGACGGATTTGGGAGGATCCATTATCAATTAATCGAATGCAAGAGAGCGACTACCTACTATGTTTTGTTTTGCAAATTTGAAATCTCTTCCCATGCCTTTTTTTAATTACGATCACTAAATTCTCTGCTTTTTTGATCCCATATTACGTAACGACTTTGAATTTCACTAATAAATAACTCTGTATCAATATCAGAATTTTCCAATGTTGTCATGATTAATTCATATGTCCTCTCGCTTTCGTGTCTCGTTGCGGACTGACGTTTAAACGAGACTGTACAAAATGGCGTCCACGTTGCTATTCGCAGCGGTTACGTTGCGCGTCCGCGACGAATTCGCTGCATGTCCGCTCCGCTCCGCAGCCGCTTTCGAACCGCTAGTATGATAAGGCCCTTAGAGCAAAGTCTTCATAAAACCACTCTGACACTGGCAACTCACTGAGGCCGCCATACTCAAAAGAAGAAGAAGAAGTAGAAGTAAAGTCCAAAATCATCATTAGTCAAAAGTTTTTTAGCGAATGAGTAACGATTTTTTTTCACAAGTTGAAGGTCACAATTTTCGATACGATTAGATCATTCAGCCGTTTGTGATGATTGTGTAATGTTTATCTAATATGATGATATGCATGCGCTCATTTGGTGTCGTCTTCCATAAGAAAAGGATGTGTCACCTCTAACAACAACAGAGGATAAAAAAACCGGTCAAGTGCGAGTTGGACTCGCTCACGGAAGGTTCTGTACCATTATTCATGCAACTATTTGTACTAATATCGAGCACTACTAAAATCAATTATTCTGTTTATTCGCCTAAATATTTATTTTACTTTTAAACAGAAAATACAACTCAATATTCTGTAAATATTTCAAGTACCTACCTGTTGCCGTTATAAGGCTGGGACTATATGATCCGGAATCCGCAAGGTCGGAGAAAATTCAGAGCGCTCAAAAATACTCTGCGCTAGTGACGAAATCATCCCCACTTCACATGTATGTATGACTTGGAGAGCCACCCGTAAAATATAAAATATATTATTCGGTACATACTCGCCGATACGAGCTGGTCCATTAGTGTGGTGCCAGTATTATAGGAAATGTATTATTGATCTTTACGAGTTAACTTGTAAATAATTCAACTATGTAATCGTTAAAATTCATATCGTCCGTGTGAACGTGATCTTTTTGTTGCCTATCACTTAGGTCTTTCTGTATTCTAAGGACTAAAGATAAAGAGCTATCTGAAATCTAAGTACTGTTCTGAATTCTGATGGTGAGATTATTGCTGTGTCTAATGAGAATCATGAATTAGGCTTGGACTTGACTATATTATGATCCGGAATCCGGCGAGCCTGGGAATATTCAGTGCACTGAAAATAGAACTTATGCTCTAAAACAATAGAGCTGAAAATCGAACACACGAGTGTCGTGTCAAATGTCAATGTCAAATCTGACAACTCGACAGTCGACACTAATGTGTTTAATTTTCAACAAAATAACTTGTTATGTTACTTGACAATTAATTCATTAGTGCATAATAAATAAAGTGTGAAATAAACGTTTTTTTACTCATTCAAGCAATAACAACTGAATTTTTGACAAATTGACGTTGAAGGTCTTATAGACTTGCCAAGTTCACAGGTTCAACTTTTGCTTGCTAGACTCTATTTTTTATACCGGTAAAATACACGTTACCCGTAAAATAGATTGCGCGATTACGCGAAATCATGGGCAAGTTGCAATAAACTATACAACAAATACGTGTTCAAATAGTTCTTCTATTTTTATTTTTAGTTTATGGTCTATACTCTTTGTCTATGGCTTACGGCGTGGCTGTTGCATATTCAGCGGTGAATATTGATGTGAGGAGCGGAGTACGAAATTCATTATTCAAACACTCACCGTGTTGAAATTAGTTTTTGAATGTTGTTGATGTCTACAAAGTACAAGCATATTGCCAAGCTAGTGTCGCTGTATATTATCTCATACAACGCGTTCACACAAAAAGAGGGATGAAATCTACATAATATGGTCAGAAGGCTTTATTTCTCTCGACTCTTGTCGACCATAATGATTTTATACGAAATGACGGGCCATCAATATAATTATAAAATAATCGCCATCAAAATTCTAATGGCTATTCGGCGAGGTCGCTAGGCAATTTTGCCTACACGAATGACAATTTATCAGGTGAACGGTGCACGGCGAAAATCGACCCATGTAGGTAATAGGCGTGTAGCGTAAAAAAAAAATTTCGTCTATTCGATGTTATACAACATGTTTATAAACAATCTAGAACCAATTTTCGTATATCTTAAACAATAACGAAGATACAAACAATTTAAATTTACAACATGTAAGAGAGCGATATATCGGTCTGTGACGTAACGAGTTGCACCCGCCATGCATTTGTCATTACAAATTGTATGGCGGTAGCAACTTGTGACGTGACAAATCGTTTTGCGATAAAGAGATGGGCAATATTTTTTATTTGCTTATAATCTTTAATCGCGTCAATCTAAATACCTATTTCTTTTAGATTTATGTATCTTCAATCAACAATTTTAAAATTTAATTTATACAAATGTGATATCCCACACTAGGCAACATAGGGATGTTGCCTAGTGTTATTATTCCCGTATTGGGAGGATTGCGGAAATCGGCAAAATGCCTAAATAATTCTGAAAATAGTGTTTTTTGACAATAATTATTGATGTGTCTTTCCTCTTGCTTTCTTGTAATCTGTGGGAGAGATTTCGTGAAATGGGACGGAAGTGTGTAATAGGAAATCGCGAAAGCGTTCGCTATTTGAATTGACGAATGAGCGCGCGGTGGTAGAGTTGGCCGTCAGATTCGAATAAAATATTTCAGTATTTAGGTTTTTTAAATTTTTACCTTGATTTCTATCAACTGCTTAATGGAAAAGTTTCAGCATTTTTTATTTATAATACGAGGGCGGGTCAATAAGTCCGTGACTTTTGGAATAAAACACAGATTTTTTGATAAATAAATCATTTTATTTTTCAACGTAGTCCCCCTTGAGCTCTATACACTTTGTCCAACGCTTCTCCAATTTTTTTTATCCCTTCCAAAAAATATGATTTGTCGAGGTCCTCAAAATAGGCCTTTGTTTGCGAGATGACTTCATCATTGGAGTCAAATCTTTTTCCACCGAGCCATTTTTTCAGGTTTGGGAACAAGAAGTAGTCACTCGGAGCCAAATCTTGAGAATAGGGTGGATGTGGGAGCAATTCATAGCCACATTCATGGATTTTTGCCATGGCAACTGCACATGTGTGCACCCTTGCATTGTCTTGGTGAAAAAGAACTTTTTTCTTAGCCAAATGAGGTCAGTTTGTTTTCAAATCCTCATTGAAGCGGTCCAATAAGTTGGCATAATATTCCCCATTAATTGTTCTTCCCTTTTGAAGATAGTCAATGTGGATTATCCCACGTGCATCCCAAAAAACAGTCGCCATAACTTTATTGGCTGAAAAACCCACCTTGGCCTTCTTTGGCGCCGATTCACCCTTAGAAACACACTGTTTTGACTGTTGTTTGGTCTCTGGTGTGTTGTGATGGATCCATGTTTCGTCCACGGTTAAAAGACTCCTCCATATATTGATTAAACAACGCCAAACCTTCCTGTGAAGTTGTTACACGATTGCGTTTGTGGTCGACTGTGAGCAAACGCGGCACCCATCTTGCGGAAAGCTTTCTCATGCCCAAGTGATCATTTAAAATTAAAACCACTGAGCCATGCGAGATGCCTATGGCTTCCACAATCTCTTGCACTTTCAATCTTCGGTCGGCCAACACCATATCGTGAATTTTTTCGATTGTTTCGGGTGTAGAGACCTCAACTGGGCGTCCAGGACGTTCGGCATCTTCAGTGCTTGTACGGCCACAACGAAATTCAGTAAACTACTTTTTTACCATTGAAATCGATGGTGCAGAGTCCCCATAGTATTTATCAAGCTTAGCCTTGGTCTCGGTAATGGTTTTTTTCGCAAAAAATAATGCTTAATAAGCACACGAAATTCACTTTTTTCCATTGTTTCCTTAAGTTACTGGATAGTCTGATAAAGATAGCTGTAAAACACAAACTAACTGACGCAGCAAGTTCAAATTTTGATAGGAGTCAACTAACAGATGCCTGTTGACAGGAGTAGTGTTGCTTTTTCAGTAAGGAGGTTAGAAATTCAAAAAGTCACGGACTTATTGACCCGCCTTAGTAATACAGCTAGTATTAAGCTAGCTATACAAGCTAGTTAGCTTGTTTGTAGTTGCGTAGCCCGCGGCTCCTCCCGCGTAAATATCCCCTTGGGAGCACTGTACTTTTTCGGGATAAAAAGTAGCCTATGTTTTAATCCAGAGCCTAAACTACCACCATTCCAAATTTCATCGAAATCCGTTCTGTAGTTTCTGCGTGAAAGAGTAATAAACATCCATCCATCCTCACAAACTTTCACATTTATAATTTTTTATTTTATTATAATATATATTTTATTATTATATATAACACTAAGCATTGTGGTTTTTTTTAAATATTTTCATATAATATTACACGTACTGTAAGGCTCGCTCGTTTTTTTTTTTTTATAAAAGATGTGAAAGATATTAATTTATGACATACTTAAAAGTTAACATATCACACATCTATTTTTATTAACACAAATTAATCTAAGTATACGAAAATATAACAAATGGCGGCAAATTTATAATATGGTATGAAAAACATTTTAGCTTTACATTCCACATTTTAGTGCATAATTGATATTATGTTCTTGATAATGTTATAAATTCTAGTTAATTTATGTATTACCTACGTCCTACAACTACTGGTCTATATTTAGACATTCTAATTCCAAATTTTCAAACAATGGAGATTGAGTCATATACTCTATGAGTAGAGAGCGTTGCCCCGGCTCCCGCACGGATGACTTCCGGTGCTCTATTATTGTTTATGATAAATTCCTTTTTTAAATATGAGTTGTTACTTTTTTTTATTTACGAGCGTGTTTAACAAGACATAAATTAGTGGTGATTAAAGTTATGTTTTGATTTATTATCTGTGATCGAAACGTACAACGCCAACTTGAAAATTTCCCGCGGTTGTATTTTTTTTTCTGCTTGATATAAATATAGCCTATTGCATAACATAAAGTCCAGTTTGGCACTCTACCAGGTAGTATTGATTGGATTATTTGGGATCTTGAGCTAGATTTCTAGCGTCATTGTAATTTTTTTTCAACATTATAACCCAACAATTTTTTTCACAATTTTTATTGAAAATGTTATGATCTCAGGCACAGAAAATATTTCATTTATGGTGTAGCCCTATTCGCGCAAGCGCTTTTTTTCCCGTCCCGTCTTTAACGCCAACCACATTTTTATCGTCCTCGATTTGATTGTTCCGACGGACGGTTTTTAAACACTATTGTCTCGTCAATGGCTCAAGCTTACTTGAGCCATTGAATTGACTTTAGCAGAAACCATTTTCAGGTCTTAACGTAAAAATGGTTTCTGCTAAATTATCGGTAATTGCGTTTTGTGTCGCCGAATGACGAAGAAGGCAACAAAAGCCATTGTAGGTACATCCTCTGTGTGAACAGAAATATTTAAAAGTGTAATTGGTTACACTGTATGAAGATACTATTAATATTATAATATTTTTGCTGTATGGGGTATAATCCCAATTTGGTCCTTTTGATACCAAGGTGGTTACCTGATAATGGAATCCATGAGGAATCGAAGGAACTCCTCGAAATTTATACGGACACATAGATTTCGACGAGTTCATATGCTACCAAAAAATAAAATTTTGCACCGAGGTATACCCTGGATCAAAAAGTACTGAACAGAACTCCTGACTCCTTATAGATACATGTTTGGGGATTTCGGCGTTGTTTAAAGAGCTGCAAGTATAAGCCACTATGTCAATTACAGTATTCATCATCATCACATTACGACGGTAACAGGTACTTTTCATAGTCTTTCATCACATCGATACATATCCTTGAATATTACTCTGCCGTTTATTGACCCATTTGGAAAATTCTTTTGTTGTTGTAAAGAGTATAATTCGAAATTGGTCCTTTAGTCACCAAAGTGGAGACCTGATGATGGTATCCATGAGGAATCGAAGAAACTCAAAATTTATAGGGATTTGACTTTTGTGATGTAAATCACTTATATGCTACCAAAAAGTAAAATTTTGTGCCAAGGGTTTAGACCCTGTACCCAATACCCCGGGATCCAAAAGCACTGAACAGAACCCCACAATCTTTAAAGATACACGTTTGAAAATTTCGGCGTTGATTTTAAACTGCAAGCATATGCCATTATGTAACTTACAGTCATCATCATCATCAGCTTATATACAATACCTAATGGAAGATTGGCGCGTATTCAATTATACATTCGAACGCTTTTTTTTAAACTTTCTTAAAATGTGTTATTAAAAATATAATAAATATGATTAAAAGGGAAAAAATATTATACCGACTTCCAAAGTCAAAATACACAAAAAAGTATAAAATAAACCGTAATTTCTAAATAATTCTCCTTTTGAATTCGGCTAGAATTTTAACAATTTCTCTACTCAATCTTCATAATTTTTAAGTCGGCACCAGCCAACTTAAAATTGAGTTGTATAAAATATTGTTTTATCAGGATATTGTTTGGGTTGGTTAATAATAGTATAATTAAATCTATTGTATTAGTCCAGAGTTCTATTTTTAATGCTCTGAATGTTCTCCGGTCTTCCGGATTCCGGACAATATGGTCCCAGCCTAAAATCTTTGCCCCATTAGTTTATAAAAAAAAATACTTAAACCTTATTTGCAATGTTGCCAACAATTTTGGATGTCATCCAATACTTTATTTATAGATTGCTAAATATCTACTTTTAGAAATTATTTAATGTACAATTATAAATGACTTCTATTGCGTCCCTGGATTTGGTTATATATCAAATACAGAAATAGATTTACATTTTTTTAGAGACGGGGCGGAGGCCGGAGACCCCTTCAGGATTTCCAAACACACTACCCTAATGTTTCCCCTTAACCACAGATAAAAGAAGGAACAGATAAACAGCTACATAGTTAGCTTTCGATTTGACTAGCTTTTTCCCGCGGCTCCGCCCTCGTAAATATAGCATTGTGATTCCCACGTGAGTACTGTACTTTTTCGGGTTTTTTTTTTAATGTATTTATTCAAGGATTTTACATAATTGTTTTCATATTCTAAAAACCGCCAAACTGCATATCAGTTTGTTGGCGATATTTGTAACACATATAAATAACACAGATAAAAAGTAGCCTATGTATTAATCCAGAACTTAATCTACTACCATACCAAATTTTATCGAAATCTGAAGTTTATCGTTCTGAAGTTTTTGCGTGAAAGAGCAACAAACATCCATCCATCCATCCTCACAAACTTTCTCATTCATAATGGTTTGCACTACTACAAGCATACGGCGTGTCCACGATTGTGTGGAAAAATTGTGGGCAGTTGGAGGGGACGTCAACATTTTAAAATTTGGATCGTCCTATGAAAGCTGTTTCTCTGTGCGTAAGTAAATATTTTCAACTCTGTGCCTTAACCGAGTATGATATTTGATAATTTTATATTTTGACAAAAAACTGTGAGATTCTCACACGTTCATACTTCATTATATGTTAATTATTTTAACGATTATTAAATCAACATTCATTTATCAAAGTATGTCATTAAAATAAAAAAAAAAAACTGACATTGCACTGCAAATTTATAGGTTACCTCAAGAAGAACAACTGATTCTAAAGAAACAAGACGTACCTACATTTAAATAATATTATTATGTCACCTACTCATTGAATTACATTATCCTTCCATATAAATTCTTGTACTCTGTTCAGCAGTTCTAAAATGGCCAATTTCAATAGAGGAATATGTTTTACATCATCACAAGTACTCAGAGGAGTTCTGTTCAGTACTATTGTATCCGGGGTATACCTCGGTGCAAAATCTTACTTTTTGGTACCATAATATTATGCTTGGGTTACTTCAGAAAAAGTCAAAATCACTATATGTGTCCATGTAAATTTCGAGGAGTTCCCTCCGCATTCCTCATGGATCCCATCATCAGGTCGGAAAAATATACACGTAATGATTCGATTTAAAATCCCTTCATTATTGTGCCGGTTGAGTAATGTAACGCAGCAGTCGACGCGTTTCCTGTCAAGCATTTTCACCTTCCCAATTTGCTTCAAGTGGATTAAAACAGTATCACTAACACCGCAGCCTGCAGCTAACTCGGACGTGGTTTGCGATGGATCCGCTTCCTCGATAGCCTTCAATTCTTCATTATCAACTTTGGTCTCATGCCGTTCACGTGGCTTGTTCTGCAGGTCGAAATTTCCAGAACGAAAACGTTGGAATCAAAAACGCACTGTGTTTTCTTTTGCGATACTGCCGCCATACACATCATTAATCCTTCGAGCCGTTTCTGCAGCACTGGTGCCACGGTGGAACTCGTCGAAAATAATACGATATTTCAAGTTTTCCATTTTGTAAACAGAGTGACGCAAAGAAAAAACCAAAACAGGAAAAAACAAATGAATTACGGTTTTTGAAACAAATGAATGAGTAAATAGTGGTATAAATTTGAAATTGGAATTCCTAACCAAAGAAGATATTATATTTGAGATCAAAGTGGCCAGTACGACAAAACGCCAATTTCATATCATATACAGCCGAACGTACAACTGCCTCCTATTTTGGAAGTCGATAAAAATAATTTAATACTACCAGCTGACGCGGCAAACGTTGTTTCGCCATTGTACATATATTTATAATGCCTTATGCCACATCATATAAAAATAAAAATAAATGTCGAAAATATATTTAAAAAAAATTTAGGAGTGGGTCACCCTTATCATTTAGGGGTTGAAAAAAAATAGATTACGACCGATTCTCAGACCTACCGAATATGCAAAAAAAATTCATAAGAATCGGTCAAGCCGTATCGGAGGAGTGTGTCCCCGAACACTATGACACGAGACTAATTTTATATATTAGATATTGCTACCAATTTAAATGTCACTCATTTACTGTAATAAAGTATAAATAAAGTATATACAAAGTAACACAAGAATTTAGTCGAATTTAATATTTTTGTTTACAAAATGATCAAAATAAATCTGAATTGTCTTAATAGAGTATATATGTATATTGATTAATATTTTCTACGGAAGCAACGCGCGCCTGCATCGTTAAATATTATGATTTATTAGTCTTCTGTTAAATGAAGGGTTCTCAAGTATTAATGTGGTAGAGTTAAAACTAAATATATCATCTTTTGACCATGCATATGTAAGGAGAGCTATTTTTGACTTTTGAGGATTTTAATTTTTAAACTATGGAACTACGAATGTTTTTAAAGACTGGAACAAGCTGTTTATTACATAGAGGTATATGCGAATAATAATGCTAACGCCATGACCTGGCATGGCTGTTAAAAAAAAAACAACTGGGCAGCGGGCGCCATAATTCCAAATTTGAAATCATATATTTTTTTAATAAAACCGACTCAAAGTGCAAAATAAGTCTGCCCCACCTGTAATCCACACATAACAAAGATTTAGGCCGAGCCGTATTTAACGTCTATTGCAGCTGTTTTCGTAAACTGTCAAGGGCGCACCTGTAAAAAGCCGGCGACCTCATTTCGGATACGCGAAATAAGATGCGTCACGTAAGTGTTGCCAATTTTTAGGGTAATTTGTTGTAAGTTGTAATATGTCAGCTTTACCAAGAAATCTATACAATTAAATAAAAGAACTTGCGAGGTGTCAAGGGACACCCGGATGGAACGAAGTTCCTTTCGATTAATTAGTGAAGGAATTGTAATTAAATTTTATTTTTTTTAAGTTATAATATTTTTTTATTATTATTAACAAATATAATGTAATATAAACTTAATAAGTAGGCTCAATTTTAGTAATAATTGAGAGAGAGAGAGAGAGAGACGCGCACGGCTTACAACTATAGCAAAAAGTGTCGTTACAACTTTTAGTCGTAATTTTTTCCGTCTAGCCCCCTTTCGCAACGCGCGATAAGGAACTTCGTTCCAATTAAAGTGTCTGTTTGTAATTAACACATATACACAAAATACGGTACCTACATGATAACATAAATTTGTAAATTTTTATCTGTCTGTCTGTTTGTTCCGGCTAATCTCTGAAACGACTGGAGCTATTTTCACGGGACTTTCACCGGCAGATAGGTAATGTTATAAGGAGTACCCAACTTAAGTTTCTTTTATCTTACCGTTCCGTTAAAGAAAATGGGGTTCCGTTTCCGTTAGTTCTACACAAACGAAGATGCGGGCTGGTACAGGTATTTCAAAATAAACTAACATTTAATTTTTAATATGGCGACAAGATGTGAGAATTTAACCTGCAATTTACAAGATGTTGGTGGTTCGTGAAATAAATGATTTAAATAATGTATGGATCGACGGTCTATCGGTCTTAATACAGTCACAGATTAATAAATGGCCACTACGTGATACAGTTGAGGTGTTCTAATAATAAAATAATACATTACACAGGTACCAGACTTGCGGTATAAATAGGGTTGCCAGGTCACCAAACCTAATAGCCGGACAAACCAACTAGTTTAGTCGGACATTGGGTAAAAATGCCGGACACCCTATTGAATATTTTGTCTCAGTGTTAAGTACTATAATAAAATAGTTTCTAAAAATAAGCTTTCTGATTTTTACCATAAATATTCTTAAATTCTAATGAAATATGAATAAAATCGAAGGCCAAGTCAGTCTGAGTACTTTATTATTAATCAGTCCAAGTTTGTTTTAATCTTTTCATTTCAATTTCAAATAACAATTTCATTGTTATAAAGTCATCAATCAAAATAAAATTCTAGATAAACATCATTATTTTTAAATTCTAAAAAGCCTTATTAAATCCGGATAAGCCGGACACCGTTTATTTTGGCCGGACACGCAATCAAAAAGCCTAACTATGTCCGGCTTTATTGGGACGCCTGGCAACCCTAGGTATAAAAAAATTATAATGGAGTGAAAAAAAGGTGACGCATCTGTTCCAAATTTAAATGCAATAGAAAGGAAAATTTACAATGTGCCAGTACTAAAATAAGTTTGCATATCGTCCTGAACAAATAATATTTAATCTGTATGTCTGGTTATAAAAAGAAGCAATGTCATTGGTAATTAATTACAAATTGACAATAATTGACCAATTAATTATTTTTAAGTAGTTGATTAATAAGGCATTCGTTAAAATTGGCAATTATTAACCATTAATGATTTCTCATTTTGTTCATGTTTTCTTATTATGTATAATATATTCGAAATTAAAAGACAACTTTGGAGCCCGTTTTGGTCCATTGCCATGCCATTTGGTGGCCCCAATAAATTACGTAACGCGATATAAAGGATTTTTACCCCATCTTGTCACAGTTAGTCACATTTTTGCTTGCTCGATGTGACGTTTGTAACGTCTTTAAAGATAATGTTTTTCCATAATAATAGGTACATGATGTATATCAAAATAATTTATAAAAAGAAGTAATTTTTAGGGTTCCGTTATACTCAAGGAACCCTTATAGTTTCGATTTGTATCTCCGTCTGTCTGATATACTGTTATTAACTGTATTATATATAGATCTTAGTTTTGGCATCATAAAATATTTTATATTTTAGGGGTGGCTCTCCACCAAGTCCATACAAATTACAAGTTATTTTTTCATTCCACCCCATCGTGTGGGGGGTATCGTCGAGTAGATATTTTTAAATAGAGGCTTAGGTGTCATGCATTACTGTTTTGAAAAGTTAACTATTTTTGAGTAATCGGCCTCCAACGTGGCTTATAAGCTGCCTGCCCCTCCCCTGGCATTTCAAAACTATAGGAGATAGAAACTCGATAGTTTCCATGCGGATGTATCATGCTAAAAACTATTGAGGAAAATTATTTTGAGCGAAATCGAACAGTAACATTTAAAGTACTTAATTCAAAGAAAACCTATTTGCACGTTTATAGTTACGGAACCCTCCATAGACATGTCATTAAAGTGTAGATGTCTTTTTGTTTTCAAAACAGCGGATAACCTAGGTATTAAATCACCTTTTATATATTCAGATTAGTATGGTTATTTAATAAGCTTATAACAGTTTAGCTTTTATGGTCATAACTGTTTCGCGTTACGTTTCGCGTTGACCTTCTGCGCCTCGTATGTCGCCCACGGTGTTTAATTACAACAGGTGAGGGAGTGCCCGTTTCTAAATAGGGTTGTCAAACACAACAAAAGTTTTTTTTTTTTTGAAATTGTGAAATAACCTAGACTTCACAGTGCGGCTACGGGTGAAGGTAGCCGCCACCGCTACGCGCGACTGCAACCGGCGAATCAGCGAATGAGGTTCTCCGGGCACGCCCTTAGGTCGCGCGACGCGTTCGCGCGTCATGATCGCGGTTGCTAGGATCCGTGCGGCCAACAAAATAATACGATCCTGACGTCTGTCTGCTGGTCATATCACTATTCCCATAGGGAAATCAGAAAATGTTTGTCGAAGTGCTATGGTGTCGTTTTCATTATTTTATATCAAGAGTAAGGAAAAACTTAAAAGTAATTAATATTTTTACACAATATGTTAAAACATGGATACATGTTTTACGCCAGTTTTCCCCCGGGGTTAGGTAGAGAGCAGCGAACTGGAGACCTTGTTATGAAATTATCAAAACAATTTTCAATTTCACACTATTACTAAACGATTGCGAACCCTAATAAACTCTAAAGCAATAATATACTTTATTGCCTATTCATTGTGTACACAATCGGTTGACAAGTCAGTTGTGTTGCCAACTCTACAAATGGAATTCGCTATTATCATACGGAAACGTTTTTCGGTCAAGGGGACTAATATGGTATAAGGATCTATATGAATATACATACAAGCGTAGTATATTTTATTCTAGAAAACTAGTAGAAGTGAAACCTTCATAAATATTCCATGTATCTCATTCTCTCGTACGTTATAGGTATCCGGTGTTTGTCTCTTTTACCGTCGCTTTGTCGTTTCATAGCATTTCAAAACACAATGATGGCTATCCTTAAGAAATCGGCAACGCAACTGTAATTCCTCAGGTCTCGTATATAATTTACACTTTCAATGAATTATCAATGTACCGTCTTGATATCAAAAACTGATTTCTGGAGTTTGGACCAATCAAAACGGGTTTGACGTTGGTTTTTGACGTTTATAAGAATTCCATATTGCATTTTTAACATATCGGGACTGAATTGTAACTGTATTATTTCCGGATTTAATTTACTGAATCGACCTTCTGAACACAGTATAACACATTTAGTCTGTAGATCTGTGACGTAATTGGTTAGAAGCGCATTCATCAGACCGTGGTGGCTTTCTTTTTTATTTCACCGTTACTTTTTCCAAAATTATAGATACTTAAATTATAATGCAGCAAGTAACAAGCAGTGACATATATACATAAGTTTCATACGAATGTATACACGTGTGTCATTGGTGATTGATGTAATCTTGGAATGAAGCAGTACACAGGCCCTTTAGCCAAGATGCGATCGCTAATTACGATGACGAAGTTAGAAAAAAAGTATGGTATTGACCAGTGGCGATGGCTGGTTTTCCTTCGTAGGGGAAGCCCTAACCTGTATAATAGGTAGGGGTTTGGATGAAGGTATTCAAAAGGTAAGTTGGTAAGTGAAGTCGATGGGAATGGCGTATCGCGCGCTATGTTACTTAGCGAGCGTTATGTCAATCCCGTATATTTTCAATTTCGAAAATCGTCATTGTAATAATTAACGATGGAATGTGGCTAAGCCCCCTGAGGTTCAGTAATTGCTATTTGTTTACATACCAATGACTTTGTAGTGTTGTGTTAACATGTCAGCGGAATTAAGTTCGTATACATACTGCTGCTCCTGAATATTAACTGTCGATCTCGGAAGTTAAAGTTGGGGCCCGTTCAATCGCAGGCTGTCGCTGTCTCCGCCAGCCGAAATGACAATCGCAGCATGTACTTGAGTGCCACTTAATGAAGCAGCGTTTAATAATTCTCACGGCCGAATACTGAAACGCTAAAGAGCCCTCCTATTCACAGGCTGTCGCTGTCTCCTAACCTAACCTATCCTAACCTAGCCGAAATGACAAGCGCAGCATGTACATGAGTGCCACTTAATTTGAGCAGCGTTTAATAATTCTCACGGCCGAATACTGGAACGCTAAAGAGCCCTCCTATTCACAGGCTGTCGCTGTCTCCTAACCTAACCTATCCTAACCTAGCCGAAATGACAAGGCCAGTATGTGACTTGAGTGCCACTTAATTGAAGCAGCGTTTAATAATTCTCATGGCCGAGTACTGAAACGCTAAAGAGCCCTCCTATTCACAGGCTGTCGCTGTCTCCTAACCTAACCTATCCTAACCTAGCCGAAATGACAAGGCCAGCATGTGACTTGAGTGCCACTTAATTTAACTATCGTTCCAGTATTCGGTTGTTAGACTTTGCAGTAGGTCAGTACAAAAAATAAGGTGTGATAGTTTGTGAGGATGGGTGGATGTTTGTTACTCTTTCACGCAATAACTACTGAACGGATTGTAATAAAACTTGGCATTGCAGTAGTTTAGGCTCTGGATTAACATATAGGCTACTGTTATAATATATGCGAAAAAGTATATTGCTCCCGTGGGATACTGTGTTTACGTGAGCGGAGCTACTGACAAAAGCTAGAATTGCCTAAACTTGGGCCTGTTTCACAATCCTCTAACAAGTGTCAGATAGATTATTGACCTGCATGTTTTCCGAAATTCAAATTCATGCACTTCCGAATCAACCATTCGACACGAACTGGCGATTGTGTGTGATAGGCTCCTAATTTATTATTAAAATAGGTTGATGAGTAAAATCTTCGTGCCCTACAATCTAGACGACCTACATTTCTAATTTAGTTACAAGTTATTCTCTAGATGTCACAGACATGAAGTGGTTACACCACGTGAACACTAGAATGGGGTCACTTTTCACCGCGACGATACGCGGCGCTGTACTTTCAAGATAGCTATTCGAACTTTATTCAACACACACGGAAAGATACACGTTTCATATGACATCAGTCGTACACGGCACCAATGCGCATGCGCGGTGGAATTTGACATTCGAACTCTTACAATGAAACGTGCATCGTCGTGTGTGTGTGTGTGTGTAATGAAAATAGTTCAATTTTAAATAGCAATCGTCGCGTCTTGTCTCGTTTTGTTTCGGTGTGAATTGACCCTTAGGCCTGCGTTGGACAGATACAATATAGTTACACGTTGACGTATGTCAATCTGTCACATTTTCATTTTTTTTTTTCAATTAATCAATTCAATTCATAAGATGTGGTAGTGATGGTGGTTACAATAATTATAAATAGTTCTTACACATCCTACCTAACAATGGTGTGTGAATGTCAAGTTTAACGTTTTATAATTACATTTAAACATTAATTTTTCATCACATAATTGAAACTAAAACATTAAATTATTATTAATTATGTCAACATATAAGCAAGATACTATTTTAATTATGTTGTTACACTGTCAAAATTACATTTTTGATGTCAAACTTTTTATTTAAATTTTTTTCTAAGACACAAAAGAACCCTTATAAAGTTTCAAAATAGTAATAAAAACTTGAGAGGTGTCAAGGGACACCCGGATGGAACGAAGTTCCTTTCGATTAATTAGCGAAGGAATTGTAATAAAATTTTATTTTTTTAAGTTATATTAATATTTTTTTTATTATTTACAAATATAATGTAATATAAACTTAATCAGTAGGCTCAATTTAAGTAATAATTGAGAGAGAGAGAGAGAGAGACAGACAGACAGAAACACGCTCACGCCGCACGGCTTACAACTATAGCAAAAAGTGTCGTTAATGTTGTCTTAATTTTTTCCGTCTAGCTAGCCCCCTTTCGCAACGTGCGATAAGGAACTGCGTTACAAAAATATTTGAATTACATATTAAGGGCTAATTTCGACCACAGCGCGACATCTTGTTAATATTGATATGTAGCTTCTTCATGAGTCACTCTGACTCACATCACTGACCCTGACTGCAAGTCATCCACAAACCCGACCATTTATGTATGAACTTGTATGGAAGGTGGGCGATTAAGGACGATTCCTTTCCGGCTCACTATTCACATACAATCACACAAGTTTAATGTGGAAGTGTACATTTTGGAGGATCTAAAAAAACTAATCCGCGTCGTATAGGTATGTATGGTAGGCTAATGAAGGCAGGCAATCTGGAAACTAGAATTTCATCGTTTTTTTTTTTATCAAGTTTTGAGTCGTTTATGCGTCCGTCCGGAATCCGTAAGGCCGGGGAAATAAAACTTTGGTCTAATACAATAGACCTGAAATTAAGTAGAACACGAGTGTCAAGCCAAATTTCAATGTAAAATCTGACTACTCGACACTCATGTGTTCGATCCAACTTTAATGTATTAGACTGTATTTTCAATGCTCTGAACTTTCTCCGGCCTCCCGGATTCCGGACAATATAGTTCCAGCCTAACAAATATCCTTTTATCCACATTGTTTTCGTCCTTCGCTTATAAACAGAACCTCAATTCTCGTATTTATCTTTCTTTTATTCTGACTTTCAATTTATCTTAAATGTATTATAAATCAATCGTCTTGATATCATAAACTGATTTTTGGAGATTCGATCAATCATAACGCTTTGGACGTTGGTTTGACGTTTATGAGAACACCATTTTGCTGTTTTTTTTACATGTCGAGACTCCATCGAAACTGTATTGTAAGATTTACATATCAGAATCGATGTACAGGCAAATATTTTTAAAACTAAAGAGGGGCTATGAGTCTATGACGTACATTTGAAGATCTTGTCAAGACCTCGACATGTTCGTCTATAATATAAAGGTCTATGCCTAACTTAGGCCTTTTCATCCGTTATTGGATGATTTTAAATATTTTCATCCGTTATTGGATGATTTTAAATACAGTATTCTCCGAGCGAAGTAACCACTCTTGAAATACTGTAGTGCCTGGGACAGTTGGTTTTTAAATGTCGTATGGATGCCCAAGCACATACGGCATTCTCACAACACAGTCAGCCTAGTCCAGAGGAATGATTGGTCAATACGTTCGGGGCCAACAGTGTGCGGGTTTCCTCACGATGTTTTCCTTCACCGTTAGAGCGTCCGTATAATGTACTTGAGATCTGAAAAAAGTCTCATTGGTACACGCCCCAACCTGGGAATCGAACCTGGACTCTCTCGAGTGCTAATCGAACGGTCCACCCACTAGGCAACGGAGCTCTCGTCGTCTATGCCTACAGACATGCAAACAAGACAACATTATTATTCTAAAAAAATATAATCGCGGTTCTGTTTCAAATGCATTTTTATGTTATGTAATGACCTGTCTAAGGTCATTATTACTCATCAATACCCATTGTTTTAACGAAGTACACTGCAGTATAAGGGGGTATCAGGATAGTCCACAGGGCTAACAATGACAGGAAGTGACGTCACGGGTGACGCGCGGGTGCGTGACCACAGCGCACGTTGTGGGGTGTAGCGGGGAAGAATCGCTGACTCTTGGGCAATAGGTGCACGAATTAAACGACCAGACAATCACATAATATTATGACGACCCAGGAATTGGACTAGCACGATTTCGTTGAACAAAATAACATTGTTTTATTTTTATTTTATAACAATAGTATTTATGGACGCTTCACCCCGTGCTAAGTATCCGAAGAACTTGCGTTACGGGGGTACCAGACAACTGGAAGTATATTTAATATTTTATACTATATATACATTCAAGATTTTTATTATATTATTACTAGCTGTTGCCCGCGACTCCGCCCGCGTAAATACAGTATCCCACGGGAATACTGCACTTTTTCGGGATAAAAAGTAACCTATGTTTCAATCCAAAGCGTAAACTACTACCATATCAAATTTAATCGAAATCCGTTCAGTAGTTTCTGCGTGAAAGAGTAATAAACATCCATCCCCCTCACAAACTTTCACATTTTTATTATTAGTAGGATACGCATTACGCATACATAATACACATCCATGACCCAGGAACACAGAAAACTTTTCTGATACCCTCGGCGGGATTCGAACCCGCGACCTCCGGATTGAGCGCCAACCACTGAGCCACAGAGGTCGTCAACTATAAATATTTAGTTCAATTTTAATGCATAAATCATCGTCACAAAAATTTCATTACTTTTTAACCTCTACCGCCTTCCTTGTTGAAGGTTGTCACATTATATTCCTTGATGGTTACATCACACATTTTTAAATTTGAGATGTAGAGAACAGCTAAATAGTTTTCTTAGTTTGATTCATGTGGTTTGACCGTGGGTTTGACATTAGTTTTGTTAACGTTGATCAAATCAAACGACTTATCCAGCTTTTTGCAACTCAATTTACACTTGACAAGAGATTTGACCGCCGATTAGTTAATTCTGGCGTTGATTACCACTTCAGAAACCGGGGGTGAATAAAGATTTGTAATTTATGTTGTCTATGGAATGTCCGATTTTTTTTTTATTACTTATATATTTTTTTTACGCAAAAAGAGTTGCAGTTTAAAATTATTGCAATATGAATTCGTGGTGATAATGTATTTATATCTCCTAGCCTATTTACGTTCTGTAGGTCTCTAGGTCCAGTATTTACGTTGTCCATTTAATTCGCTGTGACCCCTTGACACCGAAGCCAGGACCTCCTTTGTATGCTTGCCATAACTCATATTAATCATAACAGCTGTGAAAGTTGATAGGTACCTTACATATTCATATTATATCTATAATAGTCTAAACTTATATATTGAGGAAAGATTTGTGTGTTTGTTTACACCGAATAGTTATGAACTATTGAATTAATCGAAAAAAAAATTGTGAATAACAGTGGCGTGGGGTTCCTAATAACACCATTCCTATCGGCTTCACTTACCACTTACCTTTTGAAGACCCTCATCCAAATCTCTACACCTATTATACAGGCTAGGGCTACCCTATGAAGGAGAACCAGCCTTCGCCACTGGTGAATTGAAAAAAAAATAATTAATTCGTGTGAAAAATCTTATGGTATTCTAATGAGGGTTTTTGATATTTTTTCTGTCGTTAGGGGGGGGGGGGGGCAGACCCAACTCACACAAAGCGTCATCTGGTGGCGTAAGTGGTATCAAAAACGGTCAATAAGAATTTTCCATTCCTTTTTATGTCACCGGGCGACGCGGCCCGGCAAAAAGCTGTCGGATGTCACGAATATAAAAACCCTCCTAAAATAGCTTCTCTATTTATACGATTTATAGGAGTAATCGATGTTTCAATTAGAAATCATTGAAGAGTGAAAAGCCAATAGAGCCAAATGCCAATTACTCTTAATTACATTGTTAATTACATTGTTAAATCTGTCATAAATTAGGTTTTGATTAAGCAAACGTCAATCTTCTCAGTACATATTAATAACTACATTGTATTACGCTATCTGCTTTATATTGACTTATCGCTACTTCTGCTATATACTAAATTAAATAAAAACAGCAACCACCGAAATGTCAGGCGGTGAGCGACCTCATGATCATGAATTATGGCTAAGAACACTCAACAAAAACTAGATTAAAATCTGTTCGCCCGCTCGGGCGCTACCGTAGTCCGTGAGTAAGCCACGATGCCACGGACAGACACACACAGACATACAGTCACGTCAAAGTTGTAACTGTCGACCTTTGAGGTGGAGGAGTTCTGGCCGACGGGTATGGTCTACCGGAGGTTCCGGGGGAGACTCCGGAACGAAGCGCGCGTCACGTCGCGTCGCCGACAACACGTGCTAAAGTGTAGTTTTTATGTATGTAATATGTATGTTAGTGTGAGTCTGTGAGTCCTGCTACTACTATTATAAATGTGAAAGCTTGTGAGGATGGATGGATGTTTGTTACACTTTTACGTAAAAACTACTGAACAACGGAATGAGATGAAATTTGGTATCGTAGTAGTTTTAGGTTTTGGATTATAACATAGGCTACGTTTCATCCCAAAAAGGACATGGACGTGGGATAATGTATTTACGTGGGCAAAAGCTAGTTTATAATATGGACCTAAGTAAGCCGCCGAAATAAACGGTATCTTATTTAAAATAACACTGAGGGGTGTTTCTCGTCGCCGTAGCCGGGTACAAAATTACGCGCTCCGTTCGGTAGTTTGAGCTGGCGGTAATATAGTTATTAATTAACGGTTTTATTTAATTTTGGCCATTTCCCGCTACGGCCATTAACTGTGTCGTAACTTTTGTCACGCTATTACTTTCACATGCGAATTGTATTGAAAATTATAATTGGTATCTGTTTTTATATTCCGTTATTACATATATATCTACGTTCTAAACCGCTAAGGATCGGTAATCGGTTTCCCAAACTTTTTTGAGGCGCCAATTCAAACGAGTTGATAATCGACGAGTCGAGTGTCGAGCCGTCATATGTGACATTGACATTTGACTCGGCACTTGTGTGTTCGATCGTCAGCTCTATTGTATTAGCGCAGAGTTCTATTTGCAATGGTCTGAATTTCCCCCGGCCTACCGGATTCCGGACAATATTGTCCCAGTCTAATAATACACATTATTTTAATGAAATACGAATTTAATTTATTTTTTGTTGCAGGATCTCATTCCTCCACAAGACACGGAGTCTTACCTGGTCAAAACGCAGAATGCCATCACCAATCTCCAGGCGAAGCTTCACTCCAACAAGAGTATACCATCGCAGCTCACAACCAGTCTACTCAGTGAGAAGACCATGGTCTCCCGTCTACCGGTCTCTCAGCTGAGTCGATCTAATTCCCTCAACTACCGCCTCAGAAGAAAAGACACATCCGGAGATAGCAGTCCACTTAGAAGTCCAGGGCATTATGTTATAACTGGGTCTTCAAAGGTTCCGGGAAGCACTCGTATACTCCTCAACACTGCATCCAGGTCTTTAGAAACGGATACTAGGGATAGGAATATGAATAGTCCAAATTCTGATAGGGGTCTCTTAAGTAATAGTTCAGATGATAAAACTCTGTCCAATCGCCATGGTGTGACTTCACATAGGAAAACACACGTAAGACACAAGTCCTTCGAAGGCGGGAATCCTTCAGCAATGATTGCGAACGATGTCCACAACGCTAACCAGGTTAGTCTCAAAACGGTTCTCAAAAACAACGCTTTAGAAGCCAAGGCGTATATCGACCAAACCCGTTGCCACGATACTAAGAAAACTCATCAAAGAGTATACAGCGATAGCAGAAACAAACCGTGCACTGCTTTCGGGACTTCAATACGACGATCGAGTTCTTTCAGCACAGTCAACAGGAGTAACAACATAGAACGGATAACTTCTAGAAGATCAAGCGGTCAGTCAGAAGATAAAGACTATTCAGATGAGTCCGACAACGGATCTTGCGACAAATCCCAAGATGTGCGCTTCAAGAGACAGTTGCGGAATCGAGTGGAATTTGAGGCGAAGTCCATAGCACCAGCGAACTCGCCCCGATGTCCAAACACTCCGGAGATGCAGAGGAAATTCGGTCCAGGTCTGATAAGGAATTCTGTGCGAGTGACCAGTAAGGAGCGTGGTTTGAATAGAACGTCGGAGCCACCGCCGAGCAGAGAAGAGAGGAAAGGTCATCAGAGTAGGAAGATTTCGGAGCCAACCCGACAGGCGGTTCTGAATAGGCTGACTAAATCTAGGAGTTCCACTAGAGAAGTTCAACCTAAGAAACAGGAGAAACAAGGTAAGTTTTTTTTAATATGGCGGTATAGTAATAAACCATTGTCAGTGTTAAATTTAAAAAGGTGGGGAAAAGAATTTTAATTTTTGTTTTCAACGCCGTTTTTAAATTCAAAGTCTATTCAAAGTCCAAATAAATCGTCATTCATTATGAGTTATGTCAGTCGATTCAGTAAAGCGGTAGAAGCTTTACTAAAACTTCCTAGGGAGTTTTTGAGAGAACACAAAATAGAATGCTTTTTGAGTTGTTCCACTTGCCCACGCTTCTGCACGTTAACAAATATTTAATAGTTAATATTCTACCAATATTACACATTAAGACCCGAAATAACATAAATTTAGGGAAGAAATAAAAAAAAAAACGCTACACATTCACATCCCCGCCAAAACTCTCAAGGTAAGTGTTTTGGGAAATTCGATTCCGTTCTTCTTCTTCTACTTTTAAAAAATGAAACCGGAGTGAATTGCCAATGTCAGAGAGACAGTTCAATAATACCGTTTCAGGTCCATTATTAATTTAATGTTATTAAGTTTACCTACTGCAAGTTGGTAATTATGTAGTAACGTCGCTTTCCTAAGAATTTTAAAATAAAACAATCTATCTAGGTTTTTTTATTGTAGGCTAATTAAATATATTTATGTCCTCTTGTCTAAAAAAACAATGGCGGATGTCAAACCAAATGATTTGAATTGTAAAAGCGTGAAGCGGTAACAAAATTGATTATAAGCTGTAATAACAATAAAACAATAACCCTTACATCCGTGATATAACAATGAATTAGTAGCCTTGGATACAGTAACAGTGATGACTTGAAATTAGCAAATCCGTATTTAAAAATTGCGTCTTAAACTTATTGTAGACTAGCTGTCTCGACACACGTGGCTCTGTCTTAACTGTGAGCTGGAATAAATAAATAACAACACCTACGACATCTACACCTTTTCCAATATTTCCCACCGTTTAAACCTTCCCTGAGCCTCCACAATTTTTTCAAGACCAAAATTTGCCAAATCGGTTCAATCGTTCGCGAGTTCTATCGAGACATCGGTATTGCAAACCATTTTTATTAAAATATCGTCTCAAATCAATAACTATTATTTGTATTCAATGGTTTGAGGCAATCAAATACTTTATTCAACCACACAAAAAGATACACACGTTTTATAAGACATCATTCATACACTGCGCATGCGCTGTGCAGCGCGGTGCAACCTGACATTCGAACTGTTACAATGAAACGTGTATCTTCTTTTGTAAGGAATAAAGTTTAATTTTGAATAGCTATCTTAAAAATGCAGCTCCATGTCGCGTATCGTGTCGTTTCGGTGAGAATTGACCCTAAAACCAGTCAACTTCCAGGTCAGAAGAAACCAAGCCAGCACAGATCCTCATCAGCTCTCGCGACGAAGGAGATAGAGTTCTCCAACTGGAAGAAACGCGCCTCGTACGATCCCATGAAGGCGGCGATGGAGGGGAAAAAGAGACAGACGGCTAAACGACAGGAGTGTAATAAGGATGATCTGAGTTCTCCCAGGTACGTTCACATAATAATAGGTAATAATAAAAATAATTTTTGTTTGGCTAAGAATTCTAATTTCAAATTAATTTTATTTTAAAAACATGGAATTCTTTTTTCAAAAGTAGTCATTTGTTTATTGATTAGTGTTACATTTTCATCGCACTTCAATATTTTTCGTCATCATGGATACGTTAAAAATTCGACTAATTATGGAATATGAGTACCGTCGTGGCAGCAACGCGGCACAAGCGGCACGCAACATCAACGACGTTTACGGAGCTAACACTACAAACCAACGCACCACCTGTTATTGGTTTGCTCGCTTCCGTTCTGGAAATTTCGACCAGAAAAATGAACCTCGCGGTCGTCCGAAGACTTTGGTCGACGAATTAAAGGCGATTGTGGAAGCTGATACACAATATACGGCTGAATTAGCAGCAGCTTTCGACGTCAGCGTCAAAATAATATTGGTCCATTTGCGTCAAATTGGCAAGGTAAAAAAGCTTGACAAATGGGTGCCCCACGAACTCAATGATCGCCAGCGCGAAGTACGCGTCGAGACGTGCCTTGCACTGCTCAACAGGCACACAAATGAAGGAATTTTAAACCGCATTGTTACCTGCGATGAAAAATGGATTCTGTTTGATAACCGCAAGCGCTCAGTAAGTTGGTTGGATTCTGGTTCAGCACCTAAACAATGCCCTAAATGAAAACTTACCTATAGAAAAGTGATGGCCACTGTTTGGTGGTCTAGCGCCGGTGTGATTTATCACAGCTTCTTACCAAACGGGGTGAGTATTACTGCAGATGTGTACTGTGAAGAACTGAACACAATGATGGAGAAGCTGGCACATCTCCAACCAGCATTGGTCAATCGCTCGTCTCCGTTGCTCCTGCACGACAACACGCGACCTCATACTGCACATCAGACGGTCTCCAAGTTGCAAGAACTGGGGTTGGAAACTCTCCGTCATCCGCCCTACTCACCAGACCTTGCGCCTACAGACTACTACTTTTTCCAGAATTTGATAACTTCTTGGCGGGAAAAAAATTCAATACCCGAGAGGCAGTACAAAATGCCTTTGAAGAATTTGTTGCCTCCCGTCCAGCTGATTTCTTTAAGAAGGGCATCAATAAACTGCCACTGCGTTGGCAAAGATGCATTGATTGCATGGGTGATTACTTCGATGAATACAAATAAAAAATACATGAAAAAAATTCGTTTAAATTTTTTCATACAAAACGGCAATTTCATAGGTAAAGACCTTATATAAGCACACTCTGTTAAGCGGCTATTCACAAGTCCCGTTGGACTCGGGATTCGATTACTTTACCGCGGCCGCCTTGACGGTGGCCGGATATATTGAAACCAGCCCAGCTACGCAGGTTATTTTATAGTGCCCAAATGTGTCCTCAGTGCACAAGAGCACTCTATCTTTCTTTACTATCGTAACCCAGTGGGACGGATGACCGACACGACTGGCGAGATATCAGGCGCAGGTCCGACTTTTTTACATGGCCATTCGACCCATGGATCATCTTTCTTGTCAGACAATAAGGTGAGATCAGCCTGAATTGTCCTAACCAAACTTGAAAACGACATTTTTTGTTGTTCCAACGTGGGAATCGAACCCACGACCTCCGAGTCGAGAGCCAAGCTCTAAACCACTGGACCACGGAGGCTGTCATGACATAAGCAGTAGATCATATGTACAAAATATCCGTAGTTCATTTCGAGCAATCTTTATTTTTCATACATCATCATTTCACTGTAGGGAGTATAGATATACTTTTAAGTAAACATATTTTTATAATAACACAATATTTGGAAGAAGAAAAATTAAATTTAATAAAAAATCTTTTTTCCTTTCAGCCACTCCTCTCCAGTGCACCGGTCTCAGTCCTTCCATACCACCAACATAGCGGACTTGACCCTGGATTACTCGTCAGATGAAGATGAAGTGGCGCCCACGTTGCCAGTGGACCCCATGATAACGTCCACCCACTCAGATATACTGGACATGAGGAAGAGACGAGGGGTGAGCAGGGATGTGGTGCTGGCCAGGGAATATTTGACTTGCTTCCAGGTTTGTATATTATAATCTAAAGAATATCCGCCGTGGTGTACGCAGGTGCTACTGTGCGAGCGGGACAGCAATATGCGCATGCAATGCAGATTGAATTTCTTTCACTGACACATCGCTACTTGTCTCTTTCACTCGCGCGCGAATATATTGCTATCGCGCTCCTATAGCATTGGGCACGCGTGTAAACGCGATAGTAATATATTCGTGCGCGAGTGAAAGAGATAAGTAGCGATGAGTCAATGTACGAAATTCTACGTGCTCCGCGACCGCACTTTAACTGAAAATATATTTCACCTTAGGATCTAGTACACACGTGTAAGCAGGTTCATAATTAGTTCCCATTATGTTATTTTTATGATATTAGTCATTGATCAACGGCATGCAGTCACAAATCACAATACAATTGGTATTGTGATTTGTGACTTCATGCCGTTCCTACAAAACAAATAAATTATGAGAATACTCTACCTGCTTGTGAATTAGATTTCCTGATACATATTTCATTTGTCTAATACGACGCGAATATTTTTCTTAAAATTTGAATATTTACATAACTATATTTTCACATACAAGATATCTTGTTTTGATTATTTCTTCGAAAGTAATCGCTTATTAATTTATGCCATAATATTATTTCAGGTGAACGAATCGGAGAAGCCCAAACGTCGCGAACGCAAATACATCGACGACATAACCCCAACCAAAGAGAACATAGACTTCCTGTCGAAAGAGGGAATAGACAAGCGCAAATTTGACACTGACAGCTCCATAGACAAACGGAAATTTGACGCTGACAGCACCATAGACAAGCGGAAAACTTTCACGCTTGATAGTGACAATTCGACCACCAATTGTAGTAGTCCAAGGAATTCGTCTATATTCAGCCATGAAAAGTCATTGACTACATGTACAAGTGATACTGAGGGCGAGAGCGGGACAGAAAGTGCGCCGGTTGTTATGAGAGGGAAAAGGAACGCGAATGTTCAGGCTAAGCAGAGGTAGGTACTTGGTGTTTATTTATTTAGAAAATATACATATAATTATTTACATACATTTTAAGTCCTAAAAACCTAACCACGGGCTTGTCAGGACATGTCTAAGAAGGGTTCTGTAACTATCAACGCGCTTTGCTTCCTTTTAATTACTTCAAAAGTTATTGTCCGATATCGCTCAAAATAATTTTCCTAAAGAGTTTTTAGCATGATCTATTAGTACGGGAACTTACAAGTTTCTGTCTTCTATAGTTTAGAAATGCTAGGGGGGGCCTAGCATTTCTAAACTATAGGCATCGTAGGGCAACTTATAAACCATTTTGGAGGCCGATCACTCGAAAACGGTTGACTTTGTAAAAAAAAGTCATGTAAGAAAACTTCAGACTGTTGAAGTCAGACTTAATTTTTTAATTTTGTTACAATAAAGGGTGTTTAAGAAAGATTTCAAAACTCAAGATAGGCTATGACGTACATTTGACAGAACAAATCTTCATACATTAAAAAGTTACGCTATCTTGGTCTTCACCATACTTCAAATGTCAGCATGCTTGTTTTCATCATACTTCAAATGTCAAAATGGCCCCAAAAATCTCAAAATTGGAGAATTAATTCCAGGTACAGTGGCGACTACTCCATGTCATCTTCCACGACCTCGGTCACCCAGAAGAAGATCCAGCCCCGGTACCTCGACATCTCAAAATACATGGAAAGCTCACCAAAGAACTTTCTAAGGAGGGACCCGAGTAAGACCTACGTTGGGGTGCTGAATACTGGCGAGAGGAGTGCTGTCAGCAAGGGCAGCGCGCAGCAGTATGAGATGGGTGAGAGTCTGTTGACAAACAAACACATAAATAATTTCTCTTTGTTATAAACCCGACGACCGACCCGCCCCGTGCGAAGCCGCGTGAATGGAGTACTCGCACGGGAACACTGTACTTTTTCGGGATAAAAAGTAGCCTATGTGTTAATCCAGAGCTTAAACTACTAAGTACTACCATACCAAATATCATCAAAATTAGTAGTTTTTGCGTAAAATTGCAACAAACATCCATCCATCCATCCATACATCCATCCTCACAAACATTTATTTATGGTGTATTAACTATAAATATAAAGTAAAATTAATAATACTATACTAATTACTTCCAACTATAATATAACCTGTATTATTAAAAGTTAAGGTAGTTTTGGCTGTGTATTAATAAAACATAGGCTACTTTCTATCCCGAAAAAGTACAGTGTTCCCGTCGGAAACCCTACGCGGGCGGAGCCGCAGGAAAAGTCTAGTGGTTTATTATTTATATTATTAGTTGTTTGTAAATCAAATTAGAGAATGTTCACATAAGTAATTTAAATAGGTAATTAAAAATAATTGACCTCTAGAAATATATTTAACTAAATCAATCTGCATGCATGCCGTAAAGCGGAGTATACTAGGCGTCAAAACATTGTAACATCTAATTGTATTAACTACATTCTATGCAAATAAAGCTATATATATAATTTAATATCGCAGAACAAAAGAAACAGGAACTAGAGAAGTGGAAACGACGCGCCTCGTACGACCCGCGAAAAGCGGCCGCGCTCGGCAAGACCAAAGCACCCAAGACGGCGAGGTGAGTTGTCTATGGTTGTTTGTCTATGGTAGTTGTTTGACGTCATACCCTGGCTATAAACGCCTTACTTACCATTCAGCCTGCAAATCTAACATCGGTACTAATAGCCGTCAATAGTGTCTATCATATAAAACTTTTTCCCGCTTCAAGACCGCGATATTGGATTTGCACGCTGGACCGTGAGTAAGGCCCTTTACGCAAGTTGAACCTGAAAAATCGAAGCAAATTAAAAAAAATCTTAAGTGTGGCAACCTTGATGTGATACTCGATAATTAATTAATCCGAACTTTTTAAAAAAGTATGAAAAAAAGTTTTATACTCCTTTATGCAAAAACCATACTCAAATTGACTTTGAAGATCCCACAGAGTTGCCATATCAAAAGTTTCAAATAATTCCAAGTTCAACTTTCGTTAGCCAGCTCTAAGCCTCGGACTACATTATCCGGAATCTCTTCGACCGGAAAAAAAACTATAGCGCTGAAAATAGAACTCTGTGCTAATACACTAGAGCTGATAATCAAACACACGTGACAGTCGTGAGCGTCGGGTTATGAAATTGCTGCTGTGTGATCGATTTTCCACTCTATTGTATTAGCCCAGAGTTCTATTTCAGCACTGTTTTTTTACGGCTGGTGATTTCCGGATAATATTGGAATCCAAGTCTTAAAGAACATCGAGCAATTGTCTATGATGATGTTGTCTATGGTAGTTTGTGACTGTGAAGATATGGTAGTTTGCTGTGGCGACGACATTTTACGAATTTTTTTTTACTTTAAAATTTGGTTATATAAAGATTATTTACGGGTTTTTTACCTGACTACGCCAAAGCCAAAGGGAAGGGTAACGATGTTGCAGGCTAAGTATTGTATGTATGTTTGTTACACCACAGCGCCTGAGCTGGCGGATCTGATCCGATTTTAATAAATTTTGTGTCAGGAGTTTCCTATTTATGTTACAGGTAACATATTCATAGTCTATGTAATTTACGCAGTCGGGTTATATTAGTGATGTCCCACTATTGACCGTAAAGATATCTATGTTTTTTTTTTTAATTCATATTTTATTTCAAATCTATCCGCTCAAAATGCCCTGAAGACCAATCGTTAATGTCTGATGCATAAAATATGACTGACGAAGAATAAAAAACGGTCACCATTTTATTTATGTTTAACAATAAATTTTAAATTTAAAATAAAAAAATAAAACATTTTTTATATCAATAAGCTTATAATAATTATGTAATAATAAGTATTATATTATGTAGAATTAGGCAATTAACTTGTAAAATTGGTATTCTAGAGCGTGACAGATGTCGAAATGCATGAATTTGTGGCTTTTGACAAGTGAGCTGCCATCTTGTTTGGTAAGGTTTGTCGTGAAAGCGACATCTATGATCAGATTTTGGAAACTTGCTTATAGCTTACAATATGCTTATACTTTAGGGCTGAGTGTTTTAGCTAGGGGGTTAATTATAGTTTTTATCTATTTTATAGACTTTTATTGGATAAATGGGCGTTTTGGTATTGCAAGAAAGTTTAAGAGGATTTTTACCTGTATATTTTTATAGAGAGTTATGCAAAACAGACTTGAAAAAATAAGTATTTTAACTTGACAGCTTATTGTCAAACTGGTCATCTGTCAATGTCATTTTATATTTTTCAGGTCTGATGTTCCAGGTTATGATTCATATATTTATTACATAATATCTATATATTTATTATTTATTTAAATCAAAGATGGCTGAAAGATGGCTGAAATTTTTTGTCACTAGATAACCAAAACGCTTTCTGTCACTTTTAGGTGTGTTTGAAACGCTTACACTGTTAAAAACCTATATTTATGCTTTTTGTTAAAATAGCGGTAAAAGATTTTTGCTAAATTGTAATATAAAATATGCTACAATCCGTTTTATATAGTTAAAACAAGAGAATATAATATGTTTTCATATTAAAAGTGCACTGCTAAGTTTACAGTTTTGAATTTACTTACATTCTATTATTGCCAGTTTATGACAACACTGTTACGAAATTTCATGTTTTATCTTTGACTTTTAGCCTACGTTCCCACGAGCGGTTTTTTTGTCGAAGTTAGTAAAAACAGAACTGTAATCTATCTTATTTATATTTAGCACAGATTTCTATACTCTGCGTATATGTTGTATTTTCAATTCAAGTGTACTACCGCAGAGTTCTATTTTGAGCGCCTTTTTACTGACGCCGATGGAAAAACCGCTTGTAAAAAGGCAGGCTTAGATTAATATATCGATAATCATGAAATTTATGTAAGGTTAAATATTTAATACGTATTTTTCAGTAACGTGCTTCGGTCACAGTCTTTTCACGGGCCAATGTTGACGCCGACTCTGCGTCATCATTCGCCTCCGACGCAAATCACCGAGACTTACGACGCTTCCAGCGACAACGACTTTTAACACGACTGTCGCGCGACACGACTCAATGTGATAAATGTGTATAAATATAATCGGAACCAAATACGCGTAATGGATATTTCATAGATGTAAGATGATACGCTTAAAAAAACTGTCTGTCAAATCTGACATCTGTCAAAGTCAAGCTTTGCCGCCAATAGCGATGTTTTCCAATCTGTTGTAGTTTTTCTGTGCTTTGGGACGATGCAATTTTTTCGTCGCACAATCTAAATTGTTGCTGGAAATTATTAAATGTTGTTAGTTATTATTTGAACCGTTTTTTTATGCACCATATAATGAAGTATTTGCCTAAATTTTTAAGTATTTTATAAAATATGCGATCGACCTTTTATATTTACATTACGATAGTAACGTAGTTGCTCATTTCATTCATCGAATATTTATAATAATATTATGTATTTATTAAGTTTTTTTTAAATTACTTGTAGTGCAATATGGTAACATCACATATTTTTTAGTTAGTTATGTTTTTTATATCGAACATAATATGTAGTTTAGTATTTTATACAAAATAGGGCTAATTTTTTTTTGTCTACGGTCAATATGTTGCCGGTTTTTGGCTTAAATGACACCACTTTCGTTACAATTTTTGATGGAATTCCTTATTAGAAATAATTTTATATTGTTTGAATGTACTACGATCTAACTTGCTATTTAATTGAAGAAAGTCACAAATAAATCATTTTTTTTCTCATTATGATATTATTGATGACATCAGTATGCAGGATTTTCCGATTTCGCAATTCAAACTATTTTACTGTCAAAGCCTAGAGGCGCGCTATGAAATACTCATTTCGAAATTATTGTCTATGATTAGCGAATAGGCTTTATTACCTGTTGTTCTGTTGTAGTGATAAAAATTCAGTATTTTTTGTACAAATTATTTAATTCGTATCTAAAACCTGTGTACGTCCATTTTTCATATCAGGCTATGTTTATAAATAAGAACAAGTGTACAGTTTTGCATAAAAACATTAATTTCATTGCGTAAGTTTGACAGTTACAAAATATTTTTTGTTTATTGCAATGAAAATAATGTTTTTTTTTTTGCAAAAGCTTTTTCTCAGAGTTGAGGCAAGCGGTTTGTATATTGGTACGCGTGATCTCAATAAGAAAATGTTGTTTTGCATAGCAAAAGAAAAAAAATACAAAAAATATTTTATAGGCTTCAAAATTATTTCTATGCCGCTTCTCTCCTCTGTATTTCATAGATCTGATACTGAGTATGATAGAATTTGATTAGAACTTTAGAGCGAGAGGTACTTATGTACGTTTTATCTCTTTCTAAGGGTTTCAACGATATAGTGTGTAAACAGTTAATAACCGTAGTATATTTTAAATTTAGAATTTATTATTAGTGTATAATACGTATAAATAATAATTATTAAATATTATTTGTATAACTATTTTACTCGTTTATAACATTCTATAATACAATTTTTGCAGAAATTTATCAATATCAAATATACAATGCCAAAAGTTTTTTTTAAGAAAAAATAATTGATATTTAGAGTTTTGCCAAAATGGATACTTTTTCTATCACGCTCAGTGTAGGCTATTATTCAAAATTATGTTGTGTGTACAGGAATTTTACATACAAAAATCGAGGTATGTGATGACAAAATAATTATGTTTCTAATGTCAGAACACAAATATGTTCAACACACATTTAATATGATCTTAAATCAATAATTGCTTTCTTACTTTTTAACCGACTTCCAAAAATTTGAAAACTTTTGGCTGTATGTATTTTTTATATTTTTTTTTGTATGTTCAACGATAACTCCGCCGTCTGTTGACCGATTTTCAAAATTATTTTTTTGATGTAAAGGGTCTTCGAAGTAGGTCCCTTTTTCACAAAAGTGGTCACCTGATGATGGGATCCATGAGGAATCGAGGGAACTCCTCAAAATTTATATGGACACATATAGTGATTTCGACTTTTTCTGAAGTAACCCAATATGCTACTAAAAAGTAAAATTTTGCACCAAGGACCCTATATTATACCCTGGATCCAAAAGTACCGAACAGAATTCCTGACTTCTTATAGACACATGTTTGGGGATTTCGGCATTGCTTAAAGAACTGCAAGCATAAGCCACTGTGTCAATTAAAGTAATCATCACCATCACCACCATAAATCATGAGATAATGATGATATAATAGGTACTTCTCATAATATTTTACACCGACACGGATATCTTTGAACATTACTCTGCCGTTTATGGACCGATTTTCAAAATCCTTTTTTTGATGTATTGGGTATAATCCGAAATTGGTCTCGTTGTCACCAAATCGGTGACCTGATGATGGCATCCATGAGAAATCGAGGGAACTCCTCGAAATTTATATGGACATATATAGTGATTTTGAGTTTTTTAGAAGTAACCCAAGCATATGCTACCAAAAAGTAAGATTCTGCACCATGGTATTATACCCTGGATCCAAAAGCACTGTCTTTAAAGATACCCGTTTGGAAATTTCGACGTTGTTTAAAGAACTGCCAGCATATGCCATTATGTAACTTACAGTCATCATTATCATCATCTTATATACCTAATTTAAGGTTGGCGCGTATTTTGTGCATTTTTACTTTGGAAGTCGATTTAATTTTTCTAATTTGCTACTCCGACTCTGGGTTGCAACCCAAGTGGATGTATTTTAATAGAAGCGGTAATATAGGCAAAAATAAATTTTGATTGACACTGTTGTCAAGGCTGGACCGTGGGAATGACCTTTTAATGTTCTCTGATTAGAATTTACCAGTTGCACCCAATTTTTTAAAAATCACATTTAAGGTTAGTGGGGGAAAGTTATAATAAGTTTTTTTTTCATATTTGTCCACAGACAATAGCCCCAGCTGACACTATATTTTTTTAAGAAATAAAAAGTCCTGTACACACCCGCCCCTGTTTCGTTATGCCAGCCAGCCATTTTTGTTGTTTAAGCTCGAGATTGTAGAGTTTATATTTGATGTTTAGCATTTCATAATAATTGTATACTTAACTGAAATAAACACTGAAATGTGCTTGATTTTTTTTTTCTATTTCTCCAACGCATATATAATACGATATAGCCTGTCCAGGAAAAAGCCTGCACCGAAGTTGCTCAGTTTCTTCCAGCGCAGGCAACACTACGAAAACCTGGAATGTGATTGGTTGGTGTCGTGCGTTGAGCGCTATAGAACGGTCGCGTTCCGCATAACGGATACGTTATTTTATACGTTGTGTGATAACACAACATGGAATGTGATTGGTTGGTGTCGTGCGTTTAGCGCTATAGAACGGTCGCGTTCCGCATAACGAATAGGTTATTTTATACGTTGTGTGATAACACAACCTGGAATGTGATTGGTTGGTGTCGTGCGTTTAGCGCTATAGAACGGTCGCGTTCCGCATAACGAATAGGTTATTTTATACGTTGTGTGATAGTACAACCTGGAATGTGATTGGTTGGTGTCGTGCGTTTAGCGCTATAGAACGGTCGCGTTCCGCATAACGAATAGGTTATTTTATACGTTGTGTGATAACACAACCTGGAATGTGATTGGTTGGTGTCGTGCGTTTAGCGCTATAGAACGGTCGCGTTCCGCATAACGAATAGGTTATTTTATACGTTGTGTGATAGTACAACCTGGAATGTGATTGGTTGGTGTCGTGCGTTTAGCGCTATAGAACGGTCGCGTTCCGCATAACGAATAGGTTATTTTATACGTTGTGTGATAACACAACCTGGAATGTGATTGGTTGGTGTCGTGCGCTTAGCGCTATAGAACGGTCGCGTTCCGCATAACGAATAGGTTATTTTATACGTTGTGTGATAACAAAACCTGGAATGTGATTCGTTGGTGTCGTGCGTTGAGCGCTATAGAACGGTCGTGTTCCGCGTAACGAATAGGTTATTTTATACGTTGTGTGATAACACAACCTGGAATGTGATTGGTTGGTGTCGTGCGTTGAGCGCTATAGAACGGTCGCGTTCCGCATAACGAATACGTTATTTTATACGTTGTGTGATAACACACGAAGCAAAATTTAAATGTTTGCGAGTCGCGTACTCCATGTCGAGTCGAGTACACCATGGCGATGGTGGCCAACGAGTTGCTGGCGTTCAGACGTCGAGACAATAAGCGACTCAGCAGAAAACTTTTGCGACTGTCGCCGGTCGCCCCGCACCTCCCCGCGGGCGAAGACAAAGGGGGAGAAATGAGCCAAAAGGCTGTGGAGATCCGCAAGGCTGAGCTTTCTCGACATGGCAAGGACGAGAGCAGGAGGTGCGATGAGGAGGGCTTCATACTGGTACCGCACCTTACGTACCCGAACTGCGCCTGCGGTGTGAGGTACCCGCGACGCCGTTGTACGTATCCCGCTTGCAGTGGTCCATGGAGGTCAAGGACGTTGTGGACTACATCCGCAAGAAGACGTCCATCGCCTTGAGGGTGGAGCGTCTGGAGTATCGCCCCAAGGCTAACTTCAGTTTCTTGGTGGTGAGAGTGCCGACGCATCTTTTGTCGACCTTCGAGGTGGAGGAGTTCTGGCGGACGGGTGTGATCTACCGGAGGTTCCGGGGGAGACTCCGGAACGAAGCGCGCATCACGTCGCCGACAACACGTGATAAAGTGTAGTTTAAGTATATAATAATAATAATATGTATGTTAGTCTGTAAGTTATTTATAACATGGGCCTATGCCGCCCGAAAGTAACGTTATTTAATTTAATTTAAATCTCGTAAATTTAAAATTAAAGACAATTCAATTTAGTTCTGCGATATGGCGAAGTTTTTGATTGTCCTGGTCATTCCATAAAAATAAACACCCCCCGTAACCATTAGAAAATAATGTTGCTAAATAAATAATGAACATATTTTTTATAAAGTAAAATATCTTGTATTTCGGAAACAAATTGGAAACGCTGCATCCTTCTGAAAAAGGAATAAAAATTTTCTCTATCCCTATCGGTATAAACCGCCAATGGGGGTGTGTCGTCGATGTTCGTAGTACTGGATATTTCCACGAGAGTAGAGAGAGGTAATTTGCTTTATGATTTTTTTTTACTTAATCCATTCGCTGACACGCATCCACGACGCCGTGGAGTAAAAGTCGTAACAATGATTGAGCACTTCAAGAAAGTAAATAAAACACCAATTACATTAATTAGGATTTTATTTGTGGTTACGAATAAAGTTGCATTTATTTTTTTACACCGTTCACCGTTACCTTAATTATATTACCAAATATTTATAATTCTCTAACACTGCGTTTATACAAAATATTGATGCGTTTTTACGAAAATAAAAAAAACATCTTTTCCATAAATTTCGTTGTTTTATCATTAATAACATTAAGCTTTAAAGTGAAGTGCAAGATTATAGGTTTAGTTATTGGTGTTTGACCAACATTGAAGATTTCTTTGAATATTGGAATATTTTTTTATCTGTTACGAATTGGGCGTCATACAAAACAGAAATGTATAAAAAACATAAAATTGCAGAACACATTTTTAAAATAACAAACCTATGAAAAGTTAGTTATTATAGGTCTAATTTTTGTTGGGAACACGCGTACTTAACTTGACATCCTTTAAGGACGTTTGTGCACTACACTGAATTTTACCATCCGGCATCCGATTTTCTATTACAACGCAACATAGGGGTGCAAAGTAGGACTGCCGGACGGTGAAATTCCGAGTAGTGCACAAACGCCGTGAGGATGTCAAATTCAGGTCGAAGGCCAGGTTACAGGTGTCCATACAAAACACGCATGTCCCACATACGTCCCGAGGAGTCGGATCGATCGGACATATTCGTGAAATTTCACCGAATTTGACATCCATAAGAATGCCCAGCATATTAAATTATGTAAGTGTAGTTCCCAGGCTAATCAAACTCTTCACCTGCAAATAATTTGCTAGCTCGCCCGCACAGAAGAAAGTGTGAGAGCGACAACGACATTATTTACTTGAGGCGGGGACAACACCGCGATTATGTCAAAGAAATGCATTTGTCTATGTGCACTTTATGAATAACATTTTAAAGTCACTCCATAAAAAAAGGAACTTTATAATTTTAAACGTCATTCTATAATTATTTCACAACCACGATTCTCAAAACAAAATGAATAGTAAATTAATATAAATTGAGCAACGCAGAGAGTGACAGTCAAACGTTATTCGGAATTTTAAAAAAATTTCCGCCCATTTTTTTTTAAACGAGCCAATTAATGTCCTTAGACATAGTGTACACGTCAAGAAAAAAAAATTATATGTAGATAGGAACACATCACGTAAAATAATTTTAGGTAAATGTAACTCTGAAAATCATGTCTTTACAGTAAAAGCATATATAATAATTTACTAATATATAAGTACATAACAATATGTACCAACACTTTGTCTTAAATTCCCCTTGTTTAAAACTACTATTTAAAATAACACCATTTCAAATATGAATGCTAAGTATATCATATGAAACTATAAAATCATTTACATTTATGTCGTTAACGACTATTGACATTTCTACAAAACGTAGATTAAAAGTAGCCTTACTCCACATTTTGCATATTAGTTTATCAAAATCGGTAATATTTCTGAAAAAATCTGGCAACACACAAAACTCGATGGTCTTTGGCGACAAATTTTTTAATTATTGACACTTTAAAATTGACTGTCTTTTTGCTCTTTTTAGGGTTCCGTAATACATAACCAAGAACCCTTATAGTTTCGCTCTGTCCGTCCGTCTGTCTGTCTGTCTGTCCGCGCTTCTGGCTTCTGTAATTATGAATATAAATTGATGAAATTTGGTACAGTTATAGATTGTGTGTAGATTTTTTGATGTGATATTTTAGGGGAGGCTCTCCATACACGTGAAGTGGGGATTAAAAATATTATTTCATTCTACCCCATCGTGTGGGGTATCGTTGAATAGGTATTTTTAAAAAAAGGTTTGATACATAACTTTATTACAAAGTCAACCATTTACGAGTAATCGGCCTCCAAAGTTTATTTTATAAGTTTACATACCCCCCCCCCCCCCCCCAGCATTTCTTTACTATAGGACATAGAAACTTGTAAGTTCCCATGCTGATAGGTCGTGATAAAAACTCTTTAGAAAAATTTTTTGAGCGAAATGGGACAATAACTTTTGGATTAATTCAAAGAAAACCTATTGCGCGTTGATAGTTACGGAACCCTCCTTAGACATGTCGTGACATGCTCTTGGTTACGTTATTTGTAGATTTGTTCAGAAATATTACCACGATTACAGCGTTTTCACATTACGCGATAACGATATCGCCCCGATATGTAGTGTAAGGACAAAGAAAGAAGAAATTTAATATTATGTTTCATCAGAGTGTTTCATATTGAAACATATGTCTTTGTCATTACACGACAATAATCAGCGCTATTCGATATTCGAATATGAATATCGCGAAATATAAAAACTCTCTTATAATGTATTTATTTACAGACAAACAAAAATATCACAACATATAATAACATATACTCAGATTTTGGTTACCTCCACAGGTACCCAGCGATTTCAAATGTTCCATACCCTGTCTAAATGCCTCACACAAAAATAAATGCAGTTTGGAGGCACAAAAAAACTTTTTGAATGAAAGAAAAAATCCTCAACATCACTGATATATTTTAAAAATAAGATGACATATTTGTCTATGGTATCCGATAATTTAGAATGTAGATCGATGGTCATTTTAGACATAGAAAATGGGCCGATTCTTTGAGCAACATACCCTTATGAAATGAATATTCTGTAAAAAAAGAAGAACTAAACAAGCGACCCGTATTTATCTAACGAACCTACATATTACGGATGTGAAAAAGAGACGGACACTAGCGGCACGTTAACGCACGCACGGCCACGACAAACGGACGTTTGATTCGTCTTTTTCTTGAGTTATCAATTTCATGACGGCTATGCTCAGTCCACTTTCTATATCTTTGATTATAACCTCGAATTTTATTTGTAATTATTAGATGTCATTTTTTTTAAAGTCTCTGTTTTTATTACTCTGTACATTTTTAATGTTTTTAGTTTTTATTTCATCTTATTTTTTGAATACATCAAACCATTCTGTTTTTCTTATTAACTATCTTACAATTTAGTTAAAGCATTCACTTATGTGATAAACACACATATAATTTCGTCACATAATAAACTATATTCAATTCTGTCAACCTGATGTGAAATAACATAACATACAAACATAATACTGTTAGCGTACAGGGCGGAGTTACACCAATCTACTATATTATATTATTTACAATTTAAGCACTATATTACTTAGCCTGACATACAATCAAACAAACAAAATACTTTAGATCTATATAGTTACATACCTACTCCGTATGTGCGTAATCATTTCATCATGATATTTATATTTAAAATAAACAATTCTCTAATATCAACATCAATATAAACTTGTACTTATAATCAGTTTATTGTTCTAATTTGGCAAAATATAAAGCTAGTTGAGCAACGAACTATATACTAAGCGGGAAGCGGTATAAACGAATAAAAATATACTATTTTTAAAAATGTACCAACAATAAATATATCTGTACAGATAAAAATATCAAAACAATCATAGACAAAGAGTTCACATATATATATATATATATATATATATATATATATATATATATATATATATATATATCTTTTAATACGTATATTTACAGACTATAATAACCTACAGCGTTCACGGCGGCACGGACGCACCACAACCAAGTCTATGAACAACGACATTAACAACTTATTTCGGAATCACCGACACCACTACCCTGCTTTTTGAACTTTCCGTTTCCCACCGTTATTTCTTCGTATCTATGGTTCCGTTTTCCGTTTCGTCCAGTTCCGTTTCCGTTTCGTCCAGTTCCGTTTCCGTTTCGTCCGTTTGACTGACCACCGGAACTCGAAGACGTATTATCACTGTCAGCGTACGGTACATCAGTAAGAGGTCCATTTAACAAACTAGCAGCAGAATTCGACTGTTTTAACTTGTTTTTCTCTTCTTTCACCTCCTCTTTCGGTAAATCGTGGATCACCGCTTTTTTGGGGTCGATCTGTATCGTTTTGGACTCCGACAGCTTGTTCGGTGTTACCACATTAATGTAAGGAGGGAGAATTTTCGCGTTCATAGTTGTCAAATTGACACTTCCGCTGTTTTTCTTCAGCTCGTTCAAATTTTCCTCCAATTGAGCAGCGTCTAAGCAGAACGGTTTTGCTTTCAGAGTTCTTGCTTCTTTGTTCCATGCGTTTATCCGCGGTGGATCCGGCGAGGCTACGGGTGGGGGTTTTCGCTCCGGAGCCAGAGTGGTTTTGTTGGTTTTGTCTATGACCATCGGTTCTGGCTGCGACAACGCATTCTCGGGCGGTTTAGGTGACGTTGGAGTTATGCTTATTAGTTTTTCGACCTGTAATGTAGCAAAAGATAGATATTATAGACATTTGGCAACATGGGCGTAGCGAGATACGGGGGGGGGGGGGGGGGGGGGGGCAGCTGCCCCACCTCCCCCTAGAAAAACCTAGGAAGAAGAATAAAACATGAAAGGAGTACTAAATTGAGCCGCCAAAAAAAGCCGTAAGCAGCTCTCTGTTTCACAAAACATCAATGGCAAAAAATGGGTTTTTGCGAGGAGTGAAAGAGAAAGGAAATCCATGGCTTTTCGTTTTTTTTCTCAGGTTGTCTCGGCGTTGGAGATACGTTGGAGTCCATTTTTACAACGTTGTAATTACGACTTTTTGGCACTCATAATTAGTGTTAGCATGTGGGATAAGGAACGATATGTTTCTTCTTTAACTGATGTTTCCCGTGTCCCGATGAACAATATAGATATTCTAAGTTTTCCTTTGCCTAAAGCCAAAGAACAGAATAAACAGGGTAAACTAACTAGTAAGTGTTCCTAAACATTTTTGCAATAACCTGTGAAATACAAGGGCGATGTCTTTCTCTGTCTACCCCTTGGGCCTGAGATAACCTCAACTACTAAAGTGAAAAAATCAAGAGTTTAGTGTTATCACTATTATCACACGCCGGTTTTCTTTTAGGCGGTGGTATCACATCAATACATCAATTATTCTTAATCATTCCAGCCAAAGCAATCGAGAAGAGGGCAGACCTTTCACGATAAAGTAGACAAGAATATATGAATATTCGTTACGAATTAAATAAGAAATGGAGAAGATACTTACCACCGGTCCAGCAGAATTCTTCCGTTTGATCTCCGTCGTGGGGGTTTTGGGTTTCTCTATGAACGAAGTCTCGCGGATTACCGGCCTGTCGTCCAAGCTGGATGCAATGTCGTCGTCCATGGAGGGACCTTCTACTGAGCAGATGAGTCTGGAAGTAGATTGGGAATATTCGCTTCTGAAAATATGTCTAAGTCTGGGACTATATGATCCGGAATCCGGCAGGCCTGGGAAAATTCAGAGCATTGAAAATTGAACTCTGCGCTAATACAATAGAGCTGAAAATCGAACACACAAGTGTCGAGTCATATGTCAATGTCACATATGATAGCTCGATACTCGACATTTCTATTTTCAACTGTATTGTATATCACTATCTCTACATAGTATAAAACAAAGTCCCTTTTTTGTCTGTCCCTATGTATGCTTAGATCTTTTAAACTACGCAACGGTTTTTAATGCGGGTTTTTTAAATACATAGAGTGATTCAAGAGGAAGGTTTATATGTATTATATATAACATTCATAATATAGTAGAGAAACACCAATTATTTTAGAGGTTTCTAATGTCGTAAATAAACACATTTTTTTGCGCTTACATTGCAAACGCTGGCTGAACACTACGAGATAGATCAAAATAATGTACTGTATACAGTATTGTACACCTTGAAAAGTTCTACAAAAAAGTCTGTGATGGTATATGTCTATCTCTTAGGGATAACCCACAATGACCATTTTTTACCCTTTACTTTTTAAGAGAAATAATGGCTTATTTACGAAACGATTTTAAGCAATACAACATTAATCCTTATGCAATTAAGTACCATAAATACATTGTGCATTTAATATAGATTAATATGGCTCTTTACAGCATGTAACTTAACTGAATATTTTCGAAGATGTTACAAATTTAAAATGCAGGGATATAGCGGTTCACTTACTTAAACTAGCTGCCCGTGCCCAGTTCATACTTATTATTATGTATGGTATTTTCATAAGCTACTTAGACGGATACAGTATGATCCTTATAAAAAAAAATACGTTACTCACTTTAAGCATTTTATACACATTATAGTAGCCCTTTAAACCATATATATAGTTTAAATTAATATTTTATATTTAAAAGATATCGTAAAATTTATATATTCAAGCGCGAAAAATATATATCAAGCGGTCTCGCACGTCGCGTCGAGGTGATGGGGTTTTTGCCCATTGGGTGAGAAACCTTAAAAATATTTTCAATATTGTATGGTATATTACAGTGAGTAGAGTTATTTGCTGATGAAGTTTTTTTTCCAAGAACACATTCCACGCGGGCGAAGCCGCGGTCAAAAGCTAGTGTGATATAATATTATTTAAGATACTCACTTGTCGGTGGACTTAGACGGCAGAAACTTGGTGCCTGTCCTCGTCACCGCGGAGACAGTGGAACAATCCGCGTCGAGGCTGCCCCGTGACGCCGTTGGAATGTTGCCATAGTCTTGTGATGCTGTTGGGTGAAAATAAGGTCCATTTTGTAGTTAATAGTTATTATTGAAATTGTGAATAGAAATTAATTGGGAATCGTAGTAGTATCGACAAGTATTTATTTTTGTAAAATAACAAGCGAGTTGTCTATGATTTGATTGCGTTTAAAATCTGTTATCACGAGAATCGTACATATTTTTTCCAGATTAATAAAATAATATACAACCATCATTTAGAAAAGAAATCATTTAACATCTGTTTTGTTATTGATAAGAACCAAAGTACAATATTATATTATGCACTAACAAAATCCATGTAGGTTTAAGAACGTTTAATTTAATCTATCATTTGTTTTGCGTTTTAAATCGTCATGATTCTAAATAATTCAGATTATTGTTTTATAATTTGAGAGTAGGAAGTTTTCAGCATAGACCTATACATTAGATGACGTATGTCGATGGAAAAAGTGTCCACACTTAAGCTGCCGCTGCAGTTTAGGTTAAACATTTGTCATCTTGATATTTTGACATTCGCTTTCCAAAGTTTTCATGAAATTCAGATCGAAGCCAGGTTTCCGTACAAAACACGCATGTCCTCACACATGTGCTCAATCATTCAGATCCTGATCGGTATGACACTTTCATACAATTTCGAACTTTCACTGAAATTTAAAGGATGTTAAATGACGTAGTACTTGTTTTGACATCCTTTAAAATGTCAAATTTAGTACGTGTGTTCCATAAATAAGCTTAGTTTTGAAATCATTGGTTTTCGGTACAAAAATAAATTTATATATACCTTTCAGTAGAAGTGGATATTGTGAATCCTCCGTTTCTTCTCTGTCCGGCGCCGCCGTTTGCGATTTGCTATGAGGTACCGGCGGATCCGTCGGGCTAAACATTACATGACACGTTATGTATTACAGTACAAGCATTTCAATTTATATATTACCGATGAACATTACACATTACTATATATTGTTTATTACATTACCAAAACAACCCACTGGCCATTATGCGACCTAATTTCAAGCACAGCAGGCAAATAATATGTCGTTCACTCTGAAGTAAACTTTGAAAATGTCCAGGTTTTCTTAAAAAGCAAAGTTTGTTACCCGTAAAATATTTTTTGTTGGATATTTTATGCTATACATACGATATGGCTTGTAAAAAAAATGTCGATTATTCTTTAGCGAACAACTGGTTATTAAACATGTAGTAGGTACAATTAATTTTTATGCCTATTGCTAAGAATAATAACGTCGTTGCCAATCTAAAGCTTATTGCTTCATAATTCAGCGCTAAAACTTATTTCATAATATTTCTAATTGAGTTGCATTAATATTCAAATTAATAAAACGGTAATTTGTATGAAGTACGTTGTGGTTATCCAAAATATGAACGAGTGTTGCCAGATGTACTAAAAATCTATGAATTATTTTTGGTAGTTTTTAAATTCATATACCTAATAATAAATCATATTGAATTACATATTGTGTTTTTAATAAAAAAATCTCTATTAAATGGGATCACAGGGGTCTAGCATGCCTGCTCGTCTAAAGAGCATTCGCTTTGTTAATTTTGAATTAAATATTGTCCAAATTTTCTCTGCTAATTTATTCAAAAATTTAGAAAAATAATAACATAAACAAATTTTTAGACAAAAATAAAGTAAATATCATAACACATCACAATATACTTGAAAAGATATGTGATATAGTTGCAAATAGCAAAATGAGTATATTTACAAAATGATGAATGATAAAAGAGAATATTTCGACAACATAATAGCATGATTATTTTTAGTAAGTTTTTTAATATAGCAATTTTTTCTTAAAAATAATCAAGCTCAAGGAAACATCCAATTATTACGGGACATAGAACATTAAAATTACAAATATTTTAAGGAAACAATGTCTACTGGCAATCAGAACCAAGATATTTTACTACCAACTAAATATATTACTTAAATTTCCTCAGTCATTTTTAAGAGAAAATTTTTATTTATCTAGTTTGATGCTCTGTTACGCGATTGTTCATTTTAAGCATACAAGTACGTTGAAGACCTAGTTTCTGAAATCTTTTGCTGAAAGAGAATATACAAGTAGGTCTATTCAATTTTTACAAACGTTGTTCGAGGCAACAAAGAAAACAGCATTTCTTTGTTCATATAAATAAACATTTACAAAACTTCTAAAATGGCACATTTTTGTTATCATTAAAAAAAGTTAATTAATAAAAAATATTTGATTTTGTATTATGTATAAAAAATCCGGTTTTTGTTGTTGTAATTATAAATAATCACAAGACAATTGATGAAATATTTGGTTTAACTTCCAGTCAGTATTTATTTATAGATATTTCAAATTAATTATACAACTTTTTTGCTCTATGATTGACTGAATCATGTTGCCAGTATTAAAACTTGGCATACCAGTATTAAAACATAAACTACAATTATTACTATTTTTTTTTATTTTTATTACCTTAGGTGTTTGCCTTTTTTAAGGTTATGATTGCCAGCACTATTTACCTATCATCCGTCGCCGGGTCCTGCGCTGACTTGGGCACGAGGTAGTCTCCCGCCGACGAGCGCTGCCAACACAGCGACGTAAGGGAGACCGACATTACAACACGCCACACACTTGATACGCCCATGGTCTTTTTTATATATTTTTTTTAAATAACATTTACACTTTTACAGTTATTTACCGATCATTTGAAGCAACATTTAAATAGCTAATTTTCCGTATTTTTGGAATTCATTTATTCTTCAAAGACCTATACTTTAACTTTTTGCAGATTGGTATCCTGACAGTATTTTTTATTACCATTTGGAAGCTGGACACAAGTACTTTGCCCTGTTATTGACAGTTTTGTATTGCTAGTACTAAAACTTGTTAAATTTTAGTAGTTTTTAGACAACAGTGGTTTTCATTAAAAATCTTACTGAAATTCATTAGAATTGGGAAAAAAAGACCATGGTAATCTTTTCTAAAAATGTTAAAATCTCCCTGCATATCTTTTTAAGTCTAAGCGTGCATAACATTGGACTTTATCAAACAAATTTAAAACTTATTTACGATTTCCTTTATTATTTAAAGTCCAATGTCAGAGGATAGGTAAAAATAACAGGTAAAGATTTTCGCTATAGCTACTAGGCAAGTTAACACCCAATTTAAGTGTTTAAATAAAAAAAGAGATTCTTGGAACCATAAAGTTTTTTGATGTGATGAATTTTTTATTTTAGTAAAACACCATGCAAATGTATATGACAGACGTCCCAAGGAATCTCTTTCTATCTACAGGGGTACTAATACTCTACGCGATTTTCATTCAGGGTAAGGTAAATTAGATAAAAAGGAAACTGTCATGCGTCACTCGAAAGCACGATTTGTTTTCTAACATAGATTATTTGGAATAAAAATAATTTCAATTACTTGCTTCTAGTAGCCAGAGCGAAATCATTTGAAAAAGAAAACAATAAAAAATGAGTACAGTGTTTATGAGTACGTCGATTTAATGATAATATTTTATCTGTGCGACTTCAATGAAATTATTGTATCTGTAAGATATGTTGATACAAAAATGTAAAATTTAATATTTAATTGATTTATCAGTTAATTATCTGCCTTAAATTGTACAAATGTCATTATTTAAAAAAAAAAATCGTAGCATAGCAAGAGAATGTTATCTTTTTTGAAACAAAAAATGATTGTGCGGTCATTACGTCAATCTAAACGATGCCACACAATCTCTATCTCTTATAATGCTCAATCCATATTATTCTATATCAATGACATTTGTTTTTTTTTATTGGCGTGTTGCAAGATTATACATCGCAAGGCTTTACCTGAGCTTCGCCGGAGTCATTCGGAGTCTCGTTCTTTGAGCCGCCAATAAAGGACCTTATTATAGGTAGTGGCGCTTCTAGTATTTGTGGATCCTGTGAAAATAAGTTTTTTTTACTTCTACTTTTTAATTTGTTAATAACGCTAAACTACCAACACCTCAATGTGTCGTGTCGTGATTAAATAATGTCTATATTATAATATAACTATGCACTGTCAGGGGATCTAATTCATAAGCAGGTAAAGTGTTCTCATAATTTATTTGTATTTTAATGACAGCATGTAGTCAAAATATAATTCAATTTGACAAGTTAGTTTATAACGAACAAATTATCACAACGGTGATCCTGCTTATGAATTAGATGCCTTAGTTTATAACGAACAAATTATCACAACGGTGATCCTGCTTATGAATTAGATGCCCCGATAGTGCATAACGTGTATGTCGATATATTTGTGCACCAACCTGTAGGAAGCCCTGCAGGCGGTCGTACACCATGGAGAAATCGGGCCGCTCGTCCGGCGACGGGTTCCAGCAGTCGCACATGAGACGGTAGATCTCGTTGGGGCACCCTGTATAATGCACATAAGTAAATTAAATAGCTACCCACACCGATTCCGGTGGCGGGGGCTGGTTTTATTAAAACCTGTCTGTAGGAGTTATTTTATAGTGCCCAAGTGTGCGCAGTACACAAGAGCACTCTCTCTTCTTTTACTCTCGTAACTCAATTTTTTTTTAAATACATAAATCTAAAAGAAGTAGTTATAAAATTATAAGCAAATAAAATTATTGCCATCTCTTTCGACTTGTTACGTCACAAATTGTTATCTTCATACATTAATGATGAAAAATGTACGGAGGTAGTGGTTATTAAAAATGCATTTTAGTTATTTTTTAAGATTTACAAAAAGTTTGTTCAAAATTCACTTAGCATTAATGTTGTTGTTGAGCAAAAGTTTTCTGGGAAATAATGTACTTATCATTGTTTCAGCCTGTATACGTCCACTGCGAAACATAGGCTCCTCCATATATTTCAAGTGCGAAAATTATAATTTTCGCGAACAGTAATCATCATCACAGTGGTGCTGCTCTAGCCTCCAACCACCGGACACCCCTTCTACCATCACGCCGAGCGAGAATACTTCCCAGAGCAGCACACCACAGCACCTGGTAGGGAAGTTGTCCAGCACAGCAGTGGGACAGTACTCACTAGTGAAGGGCTTATCCAGCCTCCCGCCACCGGAAACCAGCTCCATCACCTCGCGGTTGGTGCACCCTGTGTAAGGCATCATGCCGAGCGAGAACACTTCCCAGAGCAGCACGCCATACGACCTGGAATTAACGTTCAGATTAAATTGGATTGGATTTGTGACGGAACAATCAGAACACAGACCTGAATTGCGCTATCGAAGCTTCTGAAGTTCGGAGCTATACAGTGTGTGACATCTAAGATGTGTTAACACCTGATAATAGGCTTAATTTTATCAACAAATAACCCCCCGTTTGGGGGTCGCAAACCGGGTGAGGTTGGCCTGAGATACGAGCAGTTGAATATTTTATGTTTTGATTACTACCTTACGTTGAATGAACCTAAATAAATATTTTATTTAAGACCTACCCATTCCTTCAACTGACAATCAGCTATTGAATGTATAGGAATTGGGCCTGACAGAGCATACCATCAGCTCGGTCGAAGATCTCCATGTCACCATAGATTTTTTATTAGCATAGTCAGAAGTGGTTAAGATGGTTTAGGGGACTGCGGCCAGTAAAATATTAAAAGTATATTCTATTTAGCTCACTATTCATACATACATCCGAGAACCTCAGAACTATTTTAATTCAGAATAACCGTTTCATGATAACTCTTCGCGCTATGACCAAAATCACGGATTCATTAGGCCATCAGAGTAGATATAATATCACTTGTGTCCTAGATCCTAACAGAAAAGTTGACTAAAATCAACTCACCAAACATCAGTTTTGCACGTAAACACCCCGTCTATATACGCCTCTGGGGGCATCCACTTGATAGGCAGCATTGCTTTACCCCCCTTCTTGTAGTAATCCGACCTGTGAAACAATATTACATAATGTTAGCAACACCACGAAAAGCTGGGATGTGATTGGTTTAATCTCGAAGATTTGACATTGACGACATTTTAATTTAGTTTCGTAAATTTCCCGCAGCGTTGCGAGGTGATTTTTATATTCCAGGACAGGCTATACACAAACATAAAGAAAACAAATATGTGTGTAATTTGTTCGTTTGCTCCTTAGAAGTTTTATAATGTGCAAGACATTGAGTGAACGATCAAATTATTTGACAAATTTTATAAGTTTGTCAAATATTTTTATAACATGTGGCAAGATTTGAACGGTTTGTCCTACAATGAACAAAGAAAACGAAAAGTTTGTCAAATAAAATTTATCTAATAATTTGGTAGTTTACCGGACGGTAAATTAAATGGCACAAACCACTCTGGTCTATGAAGATTAAAAGCAAAATATAAACCGACCAAGTACGGATCCGACTGGCGCACGAAGGGTTCCATACCATTCTATACTTGTTGTATGGCCCCCATACAACAAGTATAGTTGTAGTATGGAACTTAAATATTTATTTTATTCTGTTTTTAGCATTTGTTGTTATAGCGGCAACAGAAATACATCATCTGTGGACATGTCAACTGTCCAGCTATCACGGTTCGGTATACGGCTTGATGACAGACAGTCGGACAGACAATCAGACGGATGGACAGCGGAGTCTTAGTAATATTGTACGAGTGGGAGCTCCAAAAATAAGTCCAACCTGTAGATGTCTCGCGCCATTCCGAAGTCGGCTATCTTCGCAACCCTGCCCGGACCTCGGCTCGTCAGCAGACAGTTGCGTGCTGCTATGTCCCTAAGGAAGTAAAATGAAATTTTCTGTAGAGGTAGTACGAAGTAGATGTGAATGGAGTTTTGCCGGGGAGTTCAATGGGTGACGTTGTGGATTTTGTAGTTCGTCATAAATGTGTGTAATTTATATATATTATATTATCATATTTGTTTAGTAATTGGTAGAATATTAACCATTAAATATTCGTTGACGTGCACAAGTGTGGGCAAGTGGTACAACTTCTAAAAACGTGCTATTTTGTGTGTTCGCGCCAAAACTCCCTAGGAACTTTCAGTAAAGCTTCTACCACTTTACTGAATCGACTGACATGACTCATTGACTGCACTGACTATTTATTTGGACTTGGAATGTAGATGTGAAGGTAGAAAGTTCCTATATAAAGATTTAATGTCACTGAAAGTTTACTGAGTAATTCGATTGTATTCAGGCTGATTGGTCTTGTTTATAATTTGAACCTTATAATCATATTTCAATGCTTTTTAATTAGACAGGTTAAAATGTCATTAATTGTCGTTACTTTGGGCGTCCAACATTTGTATCACATCGGTGACAAGTGATAACTTGATATGTCAAGCAGTAAGCGAGCTAATGATGATGAATTATAGACTCTTTAAAGAACACTCACGATCATGTCAGCTTTCAAACAAAAAAAAACTAGATCAAAATCGGTTTATCCATTTGGGCGCTACGATCTCTATTTGGATACGGACGCACTCTATTTTGCATGCGCATACTAATGCAAATGCTGGAATACAGTGATAATTAGTCGTACGTGCACGCTAGCACATAACGATTTATGAACTTTAGCCTGGCCTGGGCCTGTGTCAGTGTGTCTTGTGTCATGCAGTCAAGATGCATTCGATAATTTCGCCGGCGAACTTTGCATTCAAAAATGTATGGGATTTGACATAAGTCATCGTTAAGTGACATGTCGTTTGCGATGCCTTATGTCAAATCCCATACATTTTGTTTTATAACTTCGCCGTCGAAATTATGGAATGCATCTTGACTAAAGGCCAAATCACAATCTAGTGATAAGTCGTAAGTGTCAGATAGCTGATTGGCAAGTTTTGTCTCTGTCGCTCAGTATAAAGTAAGCAGCGATAAAACTTCCGGATAAGCTATTCGACACTTACCAGGCGATTGCGAAGGCCTTTTAGTCAAAGTAACACACCTGTGTATAAACCTCTTCGACTCCAAATATCTGCACCCTTTGGCTATATCCATGGAACACAGTATGAGATCCTTGATCGTCAGAGCACTCGCTCTTTCTGGTTTTGGCCGGCTCTCGCGCAGAAAATTCTTGAGATCACCACCAGCTAGGAGCTCCAGAACTATGAACCTGTTAGGAAATTTAAAACAAACATAATTGTTAGTCCTAAAGGTACGGAGTCGCAAAGCGTACTGTTTTATACTGCACATTATATATAAGAGTAGAGTTAAGATGTAGGAAGATAAGTATTTTTACTTAATAATATGACACTCAAAAGCACAGCTTGACAAAAAAGAGTTTATCCCGGTGATAGCAGAAACTAAAAACATTTTCGACTATTTCATCTTTTATCCTTAATAGATTGAGATGACATATTTAATTTAAATTTAAACTATTTAAATAAATAAATAAAATCTATATCATTCCAATCTATCAAAGACTAATCTTTTTGCCAAGCTGTGCGAAGCAACAATAAATAATAATTTAATTTTAAAAAATATTCAAATTAGTATTAACAATTTAAAAAATAATTTTAAATTTTAAATTTTATAAATTGGCAACATTGTAGTTTTGTTTCTCGAGCAAATGACTAGTATCCAGCTCTACTACACAATATTTTTGAATTTATTTTACTATGAACATACTTACCTACATTAATTTAAATTACAAAATTTAAATTAAAATATTAAAAACAAGTTTAATGAAAACCTGTGTTAACAGTTTAACTTTAAGTGTATGTTGTCTTAAAAATAAAAGTGTTTCATAGTTCGCCAAAGCCATTTTTATGTGGTAGCGACTAGCGATAATGTGAATGATTTTGTGATTGAGCTTCGGGTTATGAATTGAGATTAGTTATTATAAAGGGTTATACTCACGGGCCAGCATGCAAATACAGCACCGGTCATTAAGGCCGTCTAAGTCAATATTTGACACTAATGACGGCCATTAGTGCCGGTGCTGGATTTCCTGGCTGGACCGTTGGACAGGTGTCATTCATATAATTAAACATTCTAAAGCCCTAAAGTAAAATTATCGTCATAAGCTGATCCAGTTTAGGAAGTATAAAATGTCATACAGTCCAGCCTGCAAATCCAGCGATACGGCCTTGAAGCGTAGCAATAGGCAAACATTCAAACTATTAACACTATTGTCAGGATGCTGGATTTGCAGGATGTAGCGTGAGTACCCTTAAGCGACCCTTAAGTAAAAAATTTTTGTTCAAATTGTTATTCTATGTCGTAGATAATGTATGATAATAATTAGTATTGAGTTTTAATCCTAGATAGAGTTTGATCTTGAAGATTAACTTCGGGCGTTCCATAAAATATTATTATATCTAAATTAAATTTAAGATATTTAAACTATATGAATAAATATTCAAAATAAAAACAAAATAGTCCTTTTTTTAACGTCAATCAATACTTGCACATTGCTAAATTATTGTCCTTCCTATTTCAACGGATTTCATCGCTAAGCGTAGCCACTTACCAAACAATAATAAGTGTAGAGACGTACTTCAGACGGTAGAATTCTATCCGCCGATATGTAAGAGACTTACAATATGAACTACACTCTAGAAACGTTTGTTTGAACGAGTACCGGGATACCAAGAGAGTGGGTGGGGGCCTGTGGCTCAAGAAATATAGGATTTCAAAAGACCGGCAACCCAATTTTAATCCGGGCGACCATGAGCGGCGGGAATTTCTTGATCTCCTCGCCTGCAGGGTATTTTTCAATTAACAATAAATCTGATTTTCTAAATACGGCTAAAATTTTAACTATTCCTCTACACGATCTTTATCATTCAAGTCGGTACCAACCCAAACAATATCCTAATAAATAATTATTTTAAAGAGCCTCACGTTTAAGTTGGCTGGTACCGATTTTTTTGTGTATTTTTACTTTGGAAATCGGTTTAATTTATTGTTTAAAAATATATATTTTTTCCCCGTTTTAGTCATGTTATATTACTTTCAACACATTTAAAATAAACAATCAAATGTATAATAGAATATGCGCCAAGCTTCCATTAGGTATTGTATATAAGATGATGATGATTACTATTGTAAGTTCCATAATGGCATAATATGCTTTCAGTACTTTAAACAATGCCGAAATATCCAAACGTGTATCTATAAAGACTGAGGAGTTCTGTTCATTGCTTTTGGATCCAGGGTACACCCTTGGTACAAAATTTCACTTTTCGGTAGCATAGGTATACATTTTTAACAATTGTTAAATAAATATATTTTATTTTAAATAAATTGGTAAATAAACACAAGTTAATTTACTTCACAAAAGTCAAATCCCTATAAATGTGCCTATAAGTTTTGAGGAGTTCCTCGATTCCTCATGGATATAGTTATCATCAGGTATTTTTGAAATTGGTCCTTTAGTCACCACTTTGGGGACCAAATTGGGGAAAGAATTATGCAAACAGGTCCCGGACCTACCCACAAAAGGCAAAGTAATGTTCGAAGATATCCGTGTCGATGTAAAACACTATGAGAAGTAGGTACCTATTATATCATCATAATGTGATGATGCATGGTGTGATGATGGTGGTGATAATGATGGTTACTGTAATAGACATATTGGCATATGCTTGCAATTCTTTAAATAATTTATTTATGAATTCTATTTTCAGTGCTCTAAATTTTCCCCGGTTTCATGGTCAAGGTACTCCATAAAACTATCGGCCGTTAGCCAGCGTAGAAGACGCAGGGACAGATGATATTATGGAGTATAGCGTCGTATGTTAGCGAAAGCGCGACTTACACATTATACCTCGGATGTCGTTCGAAGCAGACTCCGATGATATGCACGATATTCGGATGGTTGAATTTCGCCATGATAGCTGCCTCCATCAGGAAGTCCGACTCGGATTGCCCCGTGGACAGTTCAGGCAAGGTCTTTACGGCCACCGGCATCTCTTCACCCGGCCGGTGCTCGTAGAGACCCTGGTAGACCTCCCCGAACGCGCCCTGACCCAAGGCCCTGCTCGGACAGTAAGAGAAAACGGCGATGAGGCAGACTTTTCAAAAAACTTGTTTATAATACTACGTATTTAAATATTTATTTGAACACCATGTTTTTGAACGAGTTCAATGATGGTTTTAATAATATAGAACTTTGCGCTAGTATAATAGAGTTGAGAATCTAAGTGTCGAGTGTCGAGCTGTCGTATTAGACGACACTCGACACTCGTATATAACATTGACATTTGACTCGGACACTTGTGTGTTCGATTTTCAGCTCTATTGTACTAGCACAGAGTTCTATTTTCAGTGCTCCGAATTTTCTCCCCGACCTTACCGATTCCCGGGCGATACAGTCCCGGCCTTAAACTACCAACAGATCGCAACTTACTTCACAAGCCTCAGTTTATCTCTCGCCACCCGTGGCAACCCTCGCACATCGAAGCCCTGGGGCAGGAAGGCCTCGCTGCCATAGTGGGGGTTGAACGCCATGCCGAGGGGGTTGTCACCCCCTGGTGCGTTCCGAAGTCGGTGGAGTTGGAGCACGTCCTCCTGTTGGAGCAAACGCTTCTGATGCTGTTCAGCTTCTTTCTTCTTCTGGTATCTGTTGTCTGTAGAAAGAAGAAGAGATGGTAACTCTCAAACTCAAAGGCAGAATGTATTTTTCTATAGGAGCTTATCAAGTTAAATATTTGTACCGGAAGCACGTGGTAGGTAGCAGGTGTAGACCTACTGGAGAAATACCATAGTCTCACTGCAAACCGGCGTAAAACAATGCTTGTTTTGTGTTTCGCTTTGGGGGTTGAGGGTTTTAAAGACTCGAACGCACTGCAACGCACACTTCTTCTCGGGTGTTGCCGTTGTCCACGGGCGCTGATATTTGCTTAAGGACCTTCTATACCATACGTCACACAAATTTTCTTTATCTTTTCAACCCCTCCCCCCAACCTCACCACAGGTGGTCACCTTCTCAAAACCCCCTCCCCCTTGTTGTAACGTAATTTTTCCTTATTTTTAATCAAATCTGCCATGTTACTTTACAAAGCCTTTAACCCTTGCCAGACAATGTCACATTCGGGTGACCCCCCACCCTTTAAGGCTGGGACTAAAACATAATCCGAAATACGGCGGGTCCGAGAAGATCCTGAGCACTGAAAATAGAACTCTGTGCTGATACAATACAGTAGAAAATCTAAGTGTCGAGTGTCGAGCTGTCATATTCATATTGATATTTGACTCGACACTATAGTGTTCGATTTACTCTATTGTACTAGCGCAGAGTTCCATTTTCAACGCTCCGAATTTTCTTCGGCCTTCCGGATTCCGGATCTTATAGTCCCACCTTAACGAGTCACGTTTCCCGGCCTATCCCGTATTATAAAGTTTCATACTTACACAGAAACAGACAGAAGCACAGTACGATGAACACTATGAACATGAGAAGCGCCGACATCATGGTTACTATCAGCCGCAGCGGCGGCCATGTCTCCTCCACTGTGAAGAGAAACATCTGTCAGGTGGGAGAAGAGTGTCAATGGAAATGGACTCAAATGGGGTAAGAGGATATATGGGTATAGAGTGTGTTTGTCTTATCCTTAGCTGTGAGAAAAATTAAGTACGTTCCTCTTACCCTAACTGACTAGCCAGATGGGGTAAGATGATCTATGAGGAAAGAAATAAGAATGTTACCTCTAGGAGACAAAACCAGGAGACAAGTAATAAGTACTTTCCTCTTACCCCATCTCACTAGTCACATGGGGTAAGATGGTCAATGGGGAATGTTGAATCTACATAGCTGCTTGTCCTGCGAGCTGGATCTACATAGCCGTTGGTCCTGCGAGCTGGATCTACCTAACTGTTGGTCCTGTAAGCCGGATCTACATAGCTGTTGGTCCTGCGAGCCGGACACTCACGTATGCACTTGGTGGGGTCGTTCACGTCGGTCGTCCACGCGGCGGGACAGTAGCACCTCACGTCACTGCGATACTCGTTCATGGCGACACAGCGGTAGGAGCAACCGCATTTCTGTAAACAACGAGAAATCAGTAAATTCAAATGTATATGACCCAGCTATCTGGTTAATTGGACCCTTCATTGAAAGCCAGCATCCAATTTAATGCCTGGACCTTTTGTCAAGATGCATTCGATAATTTCGACAGCGAAGTTCGTAATCAAAAATGTATGGGACGTGACATAAGTCATCGCTAAGTGATATTTCGCTTGCGATGCCTTATGTCGAATCCCATATATTTTGTTTTCGAAATTCGCCGTCGAAATTATCGAATGCATCTTGACTAAAGGCCCTGGACCGGAGAATCTATTGAACTATTTAACCAGATGGCTGTGTTATATCAAAGTTTAGGTCGACCTGATCCTGTAGGTTAAACTAACATAGGATAAGTTAGGTTAGCCTAACCATACATAACTACAGTGTGCCCAACAAAAGAAAAAGTGTAAAACACTGGTAGCATTATTTTGATGAAATTTGGTATATATTATCAAATTTAGGCTAGTGTTCATAATGGCGACACAATGGTCCCTCCGTGGTCCAGTGGTTTAGTGCTCGGCTCTCGACTCCGGAGGACATGGGTCCGATCCCCATGCTAGAACAACACATGTTGTGTTCAAGTCCAGTCTTGTTACAATGAATCAGGCCACCGTCACCGAATCCAGTGTGGGGAGCTGTTACAACTATTGCGACATGACAGTCATCAACTCACGTGTATCGCCGGGATGATGAGCACCTCCCCGGGGCCGTTCCTGGCCGCGATGCCGACGTCCGCGAACTCCCGGACGCCGCGCGTCACGTCGACGTACGACCAGCCCCCGCTGCCATGGTAGCCTTCGCCCTCGTTCGTGTTGCCGCCTGCATAGTGGTTGGTGATGATGACTTAGACGTATATATTATAGACGAGGTATGTCGAGACAAAAACTGTCCACACTTAAGTGTCCCCACTGCTCTTTTGTTTTTTTTGGGCCATTTTGACATTTGAGATATTATGGTAAAATCAAGATGGCATCACTATTTGAAAGAAGTCCGCTAGACGCGGCGCTCAGATCGTGCGCAAAATGTGGCCAGCACTCTTTATGGGTATCAGAATACCTTGATTCTGCTGTTCTGCTTCACAAAACTTGTACCTTGATTCAATTCTCAATGAATTTTCGAATCATATCTCGGGCAGCACTTTTTACAACATCAGGCATTGTAAATAACAATTTAACAATTTTTTTTGCACTTATTACCGCGGGACTTCTTTTGTGAAAAGCACTCTATGAAGATTAATTGTTCTGTCAAATGTACGTCATAGCCCATCCTTAGTTTTGAAATCATTGGATGATGATGATAAAGGATTAGCGACCCGCCCCGGCTTCGCACGGGTGCAATGTCCTAACTACTATTATAAATATGAAAGTTTGTGATGGTGGATGGATGGATGTATGGATGTATAGAAGGATGTTTGTTACTCTTTGAAGTGTAAACTACAGAACGGATTTTAATGAAATAATGAAAACTAATTGGTTCGGGCGTAGTTTATTTAGGATCTGGATAAAAACATTGGCTACTTTTTATCCCGAAAAATTACAGTGTTCCCGTGGGGTACTGTATTTACTGAGCCGCGGATTTATGGGAGATACTAGCCTGCCCCGGCTACGCGCGGGTGCGATACATATAAACCTTCCTCTTGAATCACTCCACTACTGAGAACTGCATTAAAATCCGTTGAGTACAAAGATCCGTATCAGTATCCGTTTAAAAGATGTTGGCCAAAGGAGACCCGACCGGCCCATTCGTGTTGAAGCATGGCTCTCCCACGTTAAAGCTACAAAGCTGTTCTCAGCGTTGACCAAGATGAGTAATTGACCTTACGAATTCGATTTCAAAACGTTAGATTTTTGACGTAAAAAGATTTTGAAATAGACTGTGTGACAGTGTGAGGTCTTTTAATGTTTCAACAGTGTGAGGTCAATGACCTCAGCGCTTAGACCTGGACTATCTGTCTCTCTCACTCACCGAGCCAGCCTCCCCCCGCGCCGCCCCGCACGCAGCCGCCCCCGCCGCCCCCGAACCCGCCGTGCGCGCCGCCCCAGCACGCCCGCCCGCCCTTGCCGCCCGCACGCAGCGCGCTGCCGCGGACTTCCTCAAACCCGGGCGTTATGGGACCGGCGCGGGCGTTCCAGCCGCCGCCGGCTCCTAGAATAAGGGTATAAGGTCAGTCTTCAAGAGGTCCAACATGGTGACACAGCGGGTGACGTGCTCGGTGTGGCCGAAGCCCACTTTAAGCATTTGACGACCTCTGTGGCTCAGTGGTTGGCACGTTGGCGCTCAAGTCGGAGGTCGCGGGTTTGAATCCCGCCAAACACAAAAACTTATCTGTGTTCCTGGGTCATAGAGGTATATTAAATATGTGTACTTATAATATAATAAAAATCTTAAATATATGTAAGTATAGCATAAAAGTATTAAATATACTTCCGTTGTCTGATGGCACCCGTAAAACAAGTTCTTCGAGAACTTCCAACGATACCAGATTGACGTGGTGTAAAAGCATCCATAGACATTATTATTATTAAGCATTTCAGTGGTTCTCTTCATTCGCAGACTCACTTTGTCATTGTCTTCAATAATTATTATCATGATAAGTCTAGGTACAAATTCTTCTAATTTAATTAGCATCCTGCAATAATGCAGTTACAATCCAGTCCCGATATCTTAAAACTGCTAAATGGTATTCTCTTAAACGTCAAACCAACGTCAAACCCGTTTTGATTGGTGCTAACTCCAAAAATCAGTTTATGATATCAAGACGATTTATTTATAATTCAATAAAATTTGTACGAAATTGTAAGACAGTTACGAGAATTTGGATTCTGACAGACAAATATAAATGCATCGTACTCAGGCTGGGACTATATATGATCTGGAATCCGGCGGGCCCGGGAAAATTCAGAGCACTGAAAATAGAACTCTGGGCAAATACATTAGAGTTGAAATTCGAAGTGTCAGGTGTCGAGCTGTCATATATGACATTGACATTTAACTCGACACTCATGTGTTCGATTATCAACGCTACTGTTTTCTTATTTTAGTGCTCTGAATTTTCACCGGCGCGCGACGTTCCGGATACCGGAGCATATGGTCTGAATTATTATTGCTATCTAAATCGTCTACTGTATCCGCTCACCAGAAGTCCGTCCGATCTCGCCATACATGTACCCACTCTCGGGCGTAGCGTTGGTCCGTCCTCTGCCATGCTGTGACCCATCATCTCGGAATATTCCAACAGAGAGACCACCGCCACCCCCGCCGACGAGTAACGGCATGGGGTTGCCGTCTTTGTCCACCTGGAATGGTATGGGGTTCAATTTTTGAGCTCGCTAAGATCAAGAAGAAGAAGAAGGTCGATTAGATGGAGGAGTTTAAATGGAATGGATTAAACATTTTGAGCTGGTTAAAGACTAAAGCGACGGTAGATTGGATGAAGAGGTTTATATAGGATGGGTTAAACATTTTGAGCTGGTTAGACTAAAGCGACGGTAGATTGGATGAAGAGGTTTATATAGGATGGGTTAATCATTTTTAAGCTGGCTAAAGTGTCGGTAGAATGGATGGAGGAGTTGAAGTGGGGTGGGTTAAAACATTTGAGCTGGCTATTATAGTGACACCAATTATAAAAGAATAGAGAGAAAAAGCTTTTAAATAAATTAGTGCGATTAGCATTATAATTTTTTTTTTTTTTTAATTGATTGATGTTTTTTTGATTGTGAGATATTAAGGCATCGTTTGAGTAAATGCAAAAGGTAAAATCTATCTGAAAGCTTCACTAGAAGCACATAAAGGTCACTCACTAGAACTCAGTGACAACTTAATTATTTTACGTGGGAGATCCATGCTTCGTCATAAATGGGCCGGCTTGACCGGATAAATATCATGGCCTCACAGAGCACAATCGTGAAATAACCCTTGCGTTGTGTTTCACCAAGTAAGTGAAGTTAGCGCGCTGAGGCCCAAGGGGTGTTGGGGATTTTAAGGACCAGAGGAGTTACAAGTGTAACTACTCTGGTGTTGTAACGTTCCATGTCTCCATGGTGTCCATGGGCGGCGGTAATCGCTTGGCGATCTGTCTGCTCATTTCCTTTCCATTTCATAAAATAATAGTTCCATAAATGGATTATAAATATATATTCAACTCTTGCTATTTCTATCGCACTTACCAGGAACACGTAAGTGCCTCCCCCTCCACCACCTCCGCCGTCTTTCACATGGGTGTTCCGGATCTCGTGGGTCTTGCTCGTGTAAACTTGGATCGTGGTGTTGTGGCGATGCGCGCACTCCTGACTCTCTTGGTCTGATAGGGTCTGGAATGAGAAGAATATTGAAGGAAACGCGGAAAGAAGACGACGACCTCTGTGAGGCTCGGAGGTTAACGCGTCGGCGCTTAAGCCGGTGGTCGTGGGTTCAAATCCCGCGGTGTTCCTGGGTATTAAATATTATAATAAAAATCTTAAAAGGTATAGTATAAAAGTATTAAATATATTTCCGTTGTCTAGTATCCTCAGGAAATAGACCTGCGAACACAACAGGTGTAGGGTCTTGCACGATCTTGCTGACATTGTTGCTTGTGTGGTGGTGGTGTTTGCACGATCTTGTTTCTGAGCGTACGCATAAGCAGTGTGGGAGGAGGGAGGTGCTTTACGCATGCTAATGCGTGCACTCACACATTTGCTTGTAGGTTGTGGGTATTTTTTCGCGGAATATTGCTAGGTATAATATTAATTAAATTATACAAATACGCAAAAGTTTATATGCATGGATGCGTGGATGTATGGATGTTTGTTACTCTACGCGCATGCAAAAACTACTGAACGGTTTTCGCTGGTATTCCAGTAGTTTACACCCAGAATTAACACATAGGCTACTTTTTATCGCAGCAAAATGTATGGTTCTGGAGGGATTTCTTATATTCTCACCGGCGCACGGTGCCATGACCTACTATTTAAAAAAACATTCCACCCTGAAAAATAAATCTGTGGTGACAGCCCTATTTTTAACACAGCTAATACATTTTGATCACTTCTTTAATTCGAAGCAGCGCTTACCTTTTTACAAGCATTGAGGCCCTGTTGACCCAGCAACATATACAACTTCTCCCCTCTGTGCAACTCGAAGAGACCCCGAGCCTGCGCACCGTGGGACACTCCAGCCCACATGGAGCCTAGACCTCCGGAGGCGCCGGTGGCTATTATACTGGTAACAATGACATAATATATGTTACAAGAGAACATGCACAAACTGATTAGCGCTTCCAGGACCCATCAACTGCCCCATGGATGATAGCACACTATTACATCGATGGCACATGACTATGGCACAGTAGATAGACTACTATGGCACAGGAGGGGATGGGACTAGAAAGAGAAGAAAGAGCAAATGGAGGGAACATAGACGAAACTAAGCAAGTAGAACCAGTATGCACTATCGGAAGACACCAAAGTCTGTGTTGTCCGCCCCAGAAAAGGGAGAAGGACTTAGGGACAAATAGAATAGAAAGAGAGTAAATAACTTGTAGGGAATCAAGAATTGCGCACCTGAAGGGCAGGATCCAGGACAGTAGGGGGCGCATTCCCGTGTTTCGGCCCGTATAACCCCGATCGGTTGATATGGCCATGGGTTGGTGGAGGGATTTGCCCCATAGAAGATAGAAATGGATAATAGTCCCCATAAATAATAAGCAACAGTAACACAGCTACAATTGTTAAAAGGTCCTTTTAATAGCGCCTTGGCTTTCGGTATTTTCACATATTTGAAAAAACGTAAAGCAAACGCAAAAAAAAAGAAAAGACACGAGGAATTTTACTATGGAACGGCGATCAAAGATAAAAATTAGGGTAGATGTCAGCGTGATTGCATCTGGATTACAACGGCATGGGTCGCATTTCTGCCAGGAGGTGGGGTTATTACTGTGATATTTCAACTCATCGCGACTTATATTCGTATAAATTTATTGGCAATCTCTACTTCTCTATGGATGTGAATTAATATAATTACGGGAAATTAAATGTGAATGAAAATTGTACAATCTAATAGTATTTTCTAAACAGATGGTAAAAAACTCCCAATGTCTTTTAACACGATGTTTTCTAAATATTTAGTTATGCTAAAACTCTGGTGAAGCAGACCTTTTATTTCAAAATATGACGCACATAAAAAAAAAACAAAGGTGAACAAAATATTTCTCATTGTTTATTTAGGCCGGGACTATATTGTTCGGAATCCTTAAGGCCGGGGAAATTGCAGAGCACTGAAAATAGGACTCAGCGCTATTACAATAGAGCAGAAAATCAAACAGACGATTGTCAAGCCAAATGTCAATGTCAAATCTGACAACTTGACACTCATGTGTTCGATTTTCAACTCTATTGTATTAAGGGAGAGCTCTATTTTCAGACTCTGAATTTTTTCCAGGCCCGTTGGATGCCGGATCATATAGTCCCAGCCCAACTGTTAATGGACATCCCGTCCATATAAAACCTAATATCATTATGAGAGAAAGCGACAGAAATACTTACGTATACAACCCCTCGCTTGGCACTTCCCATATCTGTATGCCTTGGTACGGCGGGCTCTGTATGACAGAGACGGACATAGGCGTATTATAGTACACGCTGTCGCACATCGTTTGATTCGGACCAATCCTACCGGCTGCGCCACATGGCGTGAAGCGGTATACTGGAAATAATGATTAAAATAAAATATTAACTTAAGATCTCTTTGGCAGTAAGTTAAACAATAATTATATATAATGATGACACAATTTTAGGTTTCCGTACCCAAAGAGTTCAATGGGAGCTTATTACTAAGATTCCGATATACCTGCGTCTATCTGTCCGTCTGACACCAGGCTGTATGTCTGACATTATGCATAGTCAGAAACCGTGACAGTTAGACAGTTGAAATTTTCACAGATGTCGTATTTCTGTTACCGCTATAACAACAAATGCTAAAAAAACAAATATAAAATATATTTAAGGGCATACAACAAACGTGAATTTTAACTGTTTTTTACGGAACCCTTCGTGCGCGAGTCCGACTCGCACGGGGCCGATTTTTTAATAATTATCGACCACTCATTTCCGTCGCCTTAACTATGGATAGATTTTTTAATCAAGCCAGCAGGGCTATTACGAACTTTAACTTTCGTTGGTCATGGTCATCATTTTGACATTACAAATGGCTTAAAGGTCTTGTTACCAGGCCATTAAATCTTCAAAAAAAAAAAAATGACATTACAACTTTGTAAAAACACATTTTCAAAAGTTAAAATGTAAAAAAGATTGCGCAAGCCTACGGGCATGTCCAACTAAATAGTCGAAGTTTTTGCCGGGGAATTCAATGGGTGACGTTGTGGTTTTTGTATTTCCTCATAAATTTGTGTTATTTCTGTTCTTAATGTGTAATATTGGTAGAATATTAACCATTAAATATTCGTTAACATCCACAAGTGTGGGCAAGTGGTACAACTTCTAAAAACGCGCTATTTTGAGTTTCCCTCCAAAACTCCCTAGGTACTTTCAGTAAAGCTTCTACCAATTTACTGAATCGACTGACATGACTCATGGACTGCATTGACTATTTATTTGGACTTTGACTACACTTTAGACTTGACGATTTAGGAATACGGTGTTGAAAATTGAAACGAAAGTTCTGTTTCCCGCCTTTTTAACTTGACACTGGCATATGGTTATAAGCCGATGCCATATATTTAAAAAAAACGAAATAGTCCGCCATTCTGTCATGGCATGTTCAGGGCATATAATATATGCCTAGTAATTATCTTGTAATATGAAGTCTACATAGTATAACCACCTCCTTTTTTCGATATTCATATATTATATGAATATCGAAAAAAGGAGGTGGTTATACTATGTAGACTTCATATTACAAGATAATTACTAGTATAATTCATAGTACTAGGTAAAAATAATCTGTGCTTCATAGAAAGGCACCTACTCTGTGAGCCACTTCGATCGCAAATATTCTTGTCTCTTGGTTTATTCGTTCTTTTCAGTCGTAAATAAATATTGTGGCCTGTGAGTTTACAAAGCAATTCAATCATGGAATCTCATAGGTCCAAATATCGAAAAGAATCCAATAATATCAAAACTTACTTCTTTACTATAAAAATCTACATTGATTAAACTTATTTATAAACGCGAAAATGTTTAACATATTTAAGCTTATATTTAAGGTTATGTTATTATTGTTTGGCATGGTTTATAATTTGAAAGTAAAGTGACAATATTGCGTTTCGATATTACATATGATGGCCATTTTCGATAATTATATAAATTGTTTTAAATATGAAATTAAAATATGGGCGGTGTTTTAAAGTACACAATTTTTTTGAAATACTCTTTTTAAGTCCTTATTAGTTTTATAATTAATTTATAGCATAACATTTAAACAGATTACATGGTGTTAATAGACACAACAAAACGCAAATTTCAATACAACAATAGTTCACTCTTCATGACCAATATAGCTTCATAGGTAAGTACATAGTTACGTAATACCCCGACATCAATGATCAATTGGCTGGGAGAATTTATACAAGCATTTACATCAATTCCAACGATGTTAGGTAATAGCCCTGCAGTTCACTGAAAAATTACATGAAATTCGTAACAGAAATAAATATCTGTCCAAATCTCATTCTCAAATATTTACAACTCTTAATTAAACAAAAATAGGGACTGGGACAAAAGTCTATTCTGAACATAATATAGCTCCGATATATAAAGACATGATACAATTCCAGTGTGACGTCACAGCTCATACTTTTAAGTCTTTATTTGTCTCAGTCCCTGTCACATCCTTTAACCTTACCGGTGGTATCAGCAAAGTCTTCATGCGGCGTGGTTTTCTCCTCGAATATGGGATCGTAGTAGTTATAGTCCCCAAGCTCTGCCGGATCTATGTTCAGGCCGAAGCATTCGGGAGCCATGGAGAAGTCGTCGATGGCGGAGTCGGAGTATATGCGCATGCCCATACGAGTCTTGAACAGGAAGTAGTATCTGGAAGGATGAGGTTAGGTTAGATGATTGGTGATGCCGTTGCAAGACTTGGACGCATCCGTGGCACAGGGGCGACATTCTCAACAAATGACAGCTCGAGCACCGGTCAATGTCAGCCATGTAGACGTAAGCCTCAGGTTGACAGCGAAATAAATTTAAACGTCGCGTCAGAAAAATCTATCATAAATATTATGAAATCATATTGTCAATTATGTCAAAGCACGAAACAGTAAGCGGCCAGCCCCGTGAACAAAAGTCCTGGCTTGAAAACACTCACGTCCCGCTCGCCGCGCGCGCCCCCCGCATTATCTAGCCACGCGCACATAAATGCGAGCTGTCATTCGTGTACGTCTATTTAATGACGGTTTTTAAGTTATTAGTAATATACGAGTATATTCTTTGCCCGTGGTCCAGTGGTTTAGAGCTTGGCTCTCGACTCCGGTGGTCGTGGTTCGATCCCCACGTTGGTGCAACAAAAAATGGTGTTGTCTGGTGTGTAATGTGCAATTCTGGTTAGGATTGTCCTATAAGCTTGGATTGGCTGATCACCTGATTGTCTGACAATAAAGATGATCCATGCGTCGGATGGGAATGTAAAAATCCTGCGCCTGATCTCTGTTCAGTCGTGTCGGTCACGTTCACTGGGTTACGAGAGCAAAGGACGAGTGCTCTTGTATATTGCACACATACTTGGGCACTATAAAATTTATCCCGTATACCTGGTTTCCTGGTTTCAATGAAACCGGCCACCGTCACCGAAATCGATGTGGGAGGCACTCTGTTAAAATTAAAGGTATCAAGGAATATTAAAGTTATGTTAAAAACCTTTGTAAATATCGCCATTTCATTTTCATTAAAAGGTTTTGTAGTAACTAATCACCACTTTTAATAATTTGAAAAAATAAAACTTATATAAATGTGCAACAGCAGCCTTAAGGTGTTGAGGAAGATTTTTAAATAAGTTTTAAAGTCTAAAGTAATTCAGACACTGACTTTCTGAAGATTGTTAACGATGTGGCGACACCATCGATTTTGAGGGTCGTATAAAAATATTTTGAGTAATAGTATCTTCAATAACTGATTTGTTAGCACCTGCATGCGTAGTATTACCACAATAGAAATGGTTTTTTTCTACGGAAGAATAGATAAAATGACAGATGACAACGGAAATCTGTCATTTTGTCTCTACTCCCTACAATCTATCAGTATTTCTATTCTTGCGTAGACAAAACGCGTTCCTACTGTAGTCATGCAAAGCGTGCTGAATAATTATTTCTTAGAGGTCTTAATATACTTACCATAATAATATATCTAGTGCCTGGTACCTGATACCTGGTACCTAGTGGTAGGTTAGATTAGGGTAAGCCAGGCCTGACTTATCTTGGCAGGCGGCGGTCTCTTTCTGCGAATCTGTCATTTCGCAGAAAGCGGCCGCGGAGCGGGACATAGAGATTGATCTATCCTCTATTCCGCTCTGCCGGCGTAGGGCAGGAGTGCAGAGGCATCGCTTTGCGTACCTTCAACCTCCAGTCTAACGTGGCTCCGCGAGAGGATGGGACCTCCCCGGCATAGCTAGTCCCGGCGCCGAGGGGACTCAAACTGAAATGTTCCAGTTTGCCGGAGTGGCCCCTAATTTTGGTGGAAGTCCGGTCCCTTTAAGAGGGAGTCGCGGGGGTCGTCCTGGGTTAGACAGTCCGGGACACTCCCCTTCTTAGCGGCTGAAGGCAATCCGCTGGTGGTTTTAGCGGGTAAAGTATCGGTGACAGATCAAAATGTCGCCGTTAGTCTCACATACAAAACACAGGCATAAAGCCTTTCCCCTGCGAAATAATAATAAAAAGAAAAGAAAAAAACAAGGCCTAAGTTATCTAAGAATAGTTCCTAAATATTATCTGGTACTTGAGACAACTTACCTTCCAGTGATATTGGGCAGGAATATCGCGGCCCTGTACCAGTTCTCGCCCTTGTCCTTGGTGGAGAACCACAGGGAGGTGGTGATGTTCCCCCGTGGAGTTAGCTCCACCACGTCCAGGCTGAGCGAGCCGTAGTTTCGACCGTTTTGCTGGTAGTAGAAGCGGACCTGATGGAAAAATGGATAAGGAGGAATGAATAGCATAAGCGAATGAACGATCTGCATCAAAAATGCCCACATTAAGTGAATCATACTATGAAACATCAACTTTTGAAGAAGTTACGGACTGATTACTGCGGAAAGCAAGGCTGGGACTATATGACGGCCCCGGGAAAATTCAGAGCACAGAAAATATTAGGTACCTATGAAATTGCCGTTTTGTATGAAAAAAATTAAACGAATTTTTTTCATGTATTTTTTATTTGTATTAATATTTCATGGATGATTTTTTTTTTTATTTTATTTTATTAGGTTTGTCAACAATTGATTACACGTAATACATTTAAAAAATACAATTAAAATCACAATGAAACGTATATCAATTTCTTAAAGACAAACACAACCTGCATAATTAATTAAAACACATTACAAAGAATTAATATTAAAATAATCAAAAATCATGCATTACAATTTGCAAAAAAAAAAAAAACATATATTACTAAAATTGACACAAACCTTCTTTAAAATTCAACAAATAATAATTAAAATACCAAAAAAAAAGAACAATAAAATCATTGATAAAATAAATAAAAAAAATGAAACCTAATTGTAATTACAAAATAATTAATAGTGACAAAGAAAGAAATCTAATTGCAATTACAAAATAATTAATATAGAGAGAATGACAATGATTTTTGAGAACGATTTCAAATTTTAGTAAGACTTAAGTTGATCTCTCAAATGGTGGCAAAAAGACGTCGGAGAATCGAAGTGCAAGTCCAAGACATTACAGCATTCGTTAATTAATCTTGACATTCGAGTCAGAGGAGAGTTCATGCCAAGATTTGTTCTCTTTGGCTGGCAGTAAAGAGGTGTTATAGGAGCCCGCGGGAGACGAACTGGAACGCGATACTCTATACATTGCAGTAATTGGGAGCACGATATTTTATGTCTTAATACTTTATATAAGAAAGTTGCATCTATTATTTTTGCCCGAAGAATTAGCGGATCAAATCCAGAGCGAGTAAATTGTGAAAAGTATTTTAATCTACTGCTATACGAATCAAGCTCCTTATTTTTGCCAAGAGAAAAAGCTAAGTGCCAAAGAAACCTCTTTTGGACTCGCTCTAACCGGAGTGTATGTGTAGCATAGTGAGGCCGCCAAATTTGTATTCCGTATTCAAGAACACTCCGTACTAAGGAATAATAAAGCAAAATTTTTACTTTAGGATTATGAAAATCCTTACATGTCCTTATCACAAAGCCCACTAACTTTGACGCTTTTGCAATTACATATTCCATATGTAAGATAAATGTCAACTTTCTATCAAAATTTATGCCCAGGTCCTTGATTTTGTCAACATTCTCTATTATTTGGTTTTCTACATGGTAATTAAATTCAATTATTTTATATTTTCTAGTATAGTTAACGGAACAACATTTTTGTATATTTAGGAACATTAAATTATTGTTACACCAATTGTTAAGTCTGTTAAGGTCATTTTGTAAAAGAATACAATCATTTGAGCACGTAACTATTTTACAAAATTTTAGGTCGTCAGCGTACATATAGACTTCTGATGAGTGAAAACATTCTACTATATCATTAATAAAAAAATTAAACAAGGTGGGTCCTAGATGAGATCCTTGGGGAACGCCAGTAGTTGCATAATTATAGCAGGATTGATATCCATTAACTACGACAAAAAACGGACGGTTTTTTAAGTACGATCTTACAAAATTTAGAAGTGAGTCTGTAATTCCATATGCAGATAACTTGCTAAGCAATTTATGATGAGATATTTTATCGAACGCTTTTGAAAAGTCTGTGTATATAACATCACACTGTTTACCAGAGTCCACGGCATTATTTATAAATTCAGTAAATGTAACCAAGTTTGTAATTACTGACCTACCAGAAACGAAACCGTGTTGACTACTAGAGATGTATAACTGCAAATGACTTTGAAAATGGGAACACAACAATGCCTCAAAGACTTTAGCAAACACGGATAAAATAGAAATAGGGCGGTAATTAGAAATAACATCATTGTCGCCAGATTTATGTATGGGCACTATTTTTGCTTTCTTCCATTCATAAGGAAAAACACCTGTTGTAAGATGATGATTGTAAGAGATGATTACGAAGTAGTGCATCTTTGCCAACGCAGTGGCAGTTTATTGATGCCCTTCTTAAAGAAATCAGCTGGACGGGAGGCAACAAATTCTTCAAAGGCATTTTGTACTGCCTCTCGGGTATTGGATTTTTTTCCCGCCAAGGAGTTATCCAAATTCTGGAAAAAGTAGTAGTCTGTAGGCGCAAGGTCTGGTGAGTAGGGCGGATGACGGAGAGCTTCCAACCCCAGTTCTTGCAACTTGGAGACCGTCTGCTGTGCAATATGAGGTCGCGCGTTGTCGTGCAGGAGCAGCGGAGACGAGCGTCTGACCAATGCTGGTTGGGGATGTGCCAGTTTCTCCATCATTGTGTTCAGTTCTTCACAGTACACATCTGCAGTAATGCTCACCCCGTATGGTAAGAAGCTGTGATGAATCACACCGGCGCTAGACCACCAAACAGTGACCATCACTTTTCTAGGGGTAAATTTTCGTTTAGGGCATTGTTTAGATGCTGAACCAGGATCTAACCAACTTGCTGAGCGCTTGCGGTTATCAAACAGAATCCATTTTTCATCGCAGGTAACAATGCGGTTCAAAATTCCTTCAATTGTGTGTCTGTTGAGCAGTGCAAGGCACGTCTCGACGCGTACTTCGCGCTGGCGATCATTCAGTTCGTGGGGCACCCATTTGTCAAGCTTTTTTACCTTTCCAATTTGACGCAAATGGACCAATATTGTTTTGACTCTAACGTCGAAAGCTGCTGCTAATTCAGCCGTAGATTTTGTATCATCTTTGATTTTGTATTCATCTTCTACAATCGCCTTTAATTCGTCATTGTCGACCAAACTCTTCGGACGACCGCGAGGTTCATTTTTCAGGTCGAAATTTCCAGATCGGAAGCGAGCAAACCAATAACAGGTGGTGCGTTGGTTTGTAGTGTTAACTGTTAGCTCCGTAAACGTCGTTGATGTTGCGTGCCGCTTGTGCCGCGTTGCTGCCACGAAGGTACTCATATTCCATAATTACTCGAATTTTTAACGTATCCATGATGACGAAAAAGATTGAAATGCGATGAAAATGTAACACTAATCAATAAACAAATGACTACTTTTGGAAAAAGAATTCCATGTTTTTAAAATAAAATTAATTTGAAATTAGAATTCTTAGCCAAACAAAAATTATTTTGAAATGCCATTTCATGGCCAGTACTGCAGAACGGCAATTTCATAGGTATAATAGGGGTTCCTATTAAAAGTAAAAGTCTGCGAAGTAGAGCTGAAAATCGAAGTGTCGAGTGTCGAGCTATCATATATGACATTGACATATTTTGACTTGACACTTGTGTGTCACTTCCCCGGCCGTCTGGGTTCCGGATCATATAGTCCCAGCCTTACTTTCCACTGTATAATCAGTCCGCATCTATTTGACAAAATTGTATCAAGATTTTTCTGTCAAATGTACCTACGTCACAGCCCATCCTTGGTTATAAAATCATCGATTTACTGACAAAATAACTTACCATGCAACAATTGTAATACTTCGAGTTGATGTCCCCGTGGACCTTCGGCGGTGGATTGAAGATGCTCGTCCTCATGACGGCAGTCGACGCGAAATCCGCTCGCTCCTGGTTGGGTCCAGTCACGTTCATATTCACGAAGAAGTAGTATCCCATGCAGGTCAGGGAATGATTCATGTGGGCGGGTGTCAGTGGGGGTACCATCGGGTTCTCCGTGGTGTACACGCGCGGTGGACCGCACGTGTGGTCGAAGTTCGGACCGGTCTTGTCGGTGGGCGTTGGACCACTGTGCCGGGACCATTTCAGGATGGGCCTGCAAGGAAATTGTCGAGTTACTTCACCTGTTGTTAAACGAACGAGAGTGTTCTTAGCTATAATTCATCACATCATCAGCTCACATTTAACAATTCGGGGATTACTTGAAATTTCAAATTTTTTGGTAATTCAAGTGTGTGATGCTTAACATTTTCTGACAACTCTCATTACGCATGGACACCCTCGTACTGCCGTGCGTTACGACGGCTTTGAAGGTCACGCGCCCGCCGCACTGTATTGGCCTCGCGGTCGATTGTAATTATTTTATAGGATAATCGGGTCAAAATTTAAGGTCCCGTCCATATACTTTTAAAACCAGAATCGAATACTGATTACTTATTTTATATTTATGTCTATTTAATATAAATAGATATATTTATGTCAATACTTACTGTGGAACATTCTCGAACCCGCAGCTGTCCTGTTCAAAGTTGCAGTACGATCCGTATGGCATTTTATCTGGAAAATAAATTATATGTTAGTACAAATTAACCTGTTTCAAAATCTACTTGCATGTTTCGCCTCTGTCGCTCGATAGAAAGTAAAATATCAAACAAATAAGTATCAAGATTTTTGTTGAGACATCGCTCTTTTATATCGGGAAGATCTCGGTTATCAATCGACAAAATCTGATGGCAGGATCACGACAATACTCGATCGGAGTGCTACCATAGCCTAGCAGAAAATCGGCGTTAAACAACAATTACTAATACCACAATGTTGATGCTCGTCCGTGCTGTCATCGCAGTCCTTCACCAAATCGCAGATCTGCTGCAGCTTGATGCACGACTCCTTCTGTAAGTCGGTTAAATTATTGAGTTATTTATAATTTCATCCTACTATTATTACAAATGTGAAAATTTGTGAGGATGGCCAGCCATCCTCACAAATTCAATCCAAACAAACATCCATCTATCCATTCATACATCCAGATGTATGAATGGATAGATGGATGTTTGTTACTCTTTCACGCAAAAACTACTGAACGGATTTCAATGAGATTTGGTATGGTAGTAGTTTAAGCTCTGGATAAAAACATAGGCTACTTTTTTGACCTGAAAAAGACAGTGTTCCCGTGGGATGCTGTATTTACGCGGGCGGAGCCGCGGACAAAATCTAGTAGGATAATAAATGCTAAACAGTAGCCATAGCCAATACTGCCTATCGTCCAATCGACCTTGACGCTACTGTATATAAATGTCAAAGTTTGCGAGGATGGATGGATGGATTGATGGATGTTGGGTTTGTTAATCTTTCACGCAAAAACTACTGAACGGGTATTGATAAAATTTGCTATGGTACTAGTTTAAGCGCTGGAATAACACAATATAGACTATTTCTTATTACGAAACAGTACAGTGTTCCCGTGGGATACTTTACTAACGCGGGCGGAGCCGGGGGAAAAAGCTAGTGTAACTGTTTAACTGATTCAATCGGTAGCATCAAGTCGATTGGATTTGGAAACATTGGCTGTAGTGTTCGACTGAACATTGGACAAAGATTTTTGATAGATGTTATACCACCCCAATATATAAACCTATGCCTTTTAAAGCCGGTAAAATAGAACTCACCTTTATAATCCTACACTTCAACTGGCCGTTTTGACACTCGCCATTGAAAACCGGCGGTTCGGGCAGGCATTCGACCATACGGATGTTGTCTATGGCTATGTGCGGCAGCGTCTGGGAGATGTTGACGTAGCTCGGTCGGGTGATCTCCACGATGATCCGCACTTCCTGCTGCACCTTGCCTATCATGAAGCGCATGGGTAGCCATCTGTAAGGAACGACTTGTTAGAAGGGCGAAATTAACAGGCGGGTACGACGAGGGTAAACGTCTTTATGATGATATAGGGCTTGTACACAAAACCACAATAGAAGTCATTTTTGCGATGCGACGTCGCGTTTATGTATACATGTCCATAAGTTATTAAATGTTATTCTTAACACTTATGTACACTAACAGTCAAAGTTTTTAAGATGGATAGACATAAAGAAGTTATTTGTAGATTTATAAATTCTACAGGCTATTTTAATATACAGAGTTTCCTTCAAGTGATCAGCTAAAAGTGATGATAAGGTTTTTACTTTTAATTATTCAGTGGAGTGGTGACAAGCGCTTTTTGCGGCGAATTTACTGACGTAAATTGAAATGTCATACAGGGTTCATTACCCCTGAGTTTTATGATCTAAATTCTAACCTATCCTCGCGCTGTAATAACTGCCGTGACTTCCACTCACCGTTCCACATTATTTCCCCGGACACCTCTTGTAGTATCAACTGAACGCCGGCGACGGTGGCCTCGGGGATCAGTAGGATGCTCGCATTGTGTGTATAACCTATCCTAACCTATCCTCTCGCTTCAACTGGATCAGTATTCGTGACTCTTGTTTATAAGCTATATAAGAGCTAAACTTGACATGTTTATGTGAAATGTTTGATTCACACTAAGAATTTCACACACACATAATTCGAGAAAGTGCAGGTCCGATTCCCAGGTTGTGGCGCGTACCAATGAGACTTTTTCAGATCTCAAGTACATTATGCGGACGCTCTTACGGTGAAGGAAAATATCGTAAGGAAATCCGCACATGGTTGTTTCCAGACGTATTGACCAGTCATTCTCCTGGACTAGGCTGACTGTGTTGCGGGAATGTCGTAGGTATGTGCTTGCAACCATACGACATTTAAAGCCCACTGTCCCAGACACTACAGTTTTCAAGAGTGGTTAGATACTTACGCTTGGAGAATACTGTGTAAATCATCCAATAACGGATGAAAAGGCCTAAGTTTATTATGTGAAATTGTTTTGAGTTATGTGGGAGTCAAAAGTACGAGGGCGGGTCAATAAGTCCGTGACTTTTGGAATAAAACACAGATTTTTTGATAAATAAATCATTTTATTTTTTAACGTAGTCCCCCTTGAGCTCTATACACTTTGTCCAACGCTTCTCCATTTTTTTTATCCCTTCCAAAAAATATGATTTGTCGAGGTCCTCAAAATAGGCCTTTGTTTGCTAGATGACTTCATCATTGGAGTCAAATCTTTTTCCACCGTGCCATTTTTTCAGGTTTGGGAACAAGAAGTAGTCACTCGGAGCCAAATCTTGAGAATAGGGTGGATGTGGGAGCAATTCATAGCCCAATTCATGGATTTTTGCCATGGCAACTGCACATGTGTGCACCCTTGCATTGTCTTAGTGAAAAAGAACTTTTTTCTTGGCCAAATGAGGTCGGTTTTTTTTCAAATCCTCATTGAAGCGGTCCAATAAGTTGGCATAATATTCCCCATTAATTGTTCTTCCCTTTTGAAGATAGTCAATGTGGATTATCCCACGTGCATCCCAAAAAACAGTCGCCATAACTTTATTGGCTGACAAACCCACCTTGGCCTTCTTTAGCGCCGATTCACGATTAGAAACACACTGTTTTGACTGTTGTTTGGTCTCTGGTATATTGTGATGGATCCATGTTTCGTCTACGGTTAAAAAACTCCTCCATATTGTGATTAAACAACGCCAAACCTTCCTGTGAATTTGTTAAACGATTGCGTTTGTGGTCGACTGTGAGCAAACGCGGCACCCATCTTGCGGAAAGCTTTCTCATGCCCAAGTGATCATTCGAAATTGAAACCATTGAGCCATGCGAGATACCTATGGCTTCCACAATCTCTTGCACTTTCAATCTTCGGTCGGCCAACACCATATCGTGAATTTTTTCGATTGTTTCGGGTGTAGAGACCTCAACTGGGCGTCCACGACGTTCGGCATCTTCAGTGCTTGTAAGGCCACAACGAAATTCAGTAAACCACTTTTTTACCATTGAAATCGATGGTGCAGAGTCCCCATAGTATTTATCAAGCTTAGCCTTGGTCTCGGTAATGGTTTTTTTTCGCAAAAAATAATGCTTAATAAGCACACGAAATTCACTTTTTTCCATTGTTTCCTTAAGTTACTGGATAGTCTGATAAAGATAGCTGTAAAACACAAACTAACTGACGCAGCAAGTTCAAATTTTGATAGGAGTCAACTGACAGATGCCTGTTGACAGGAGTAGTGTTGCTTTTTCAGTAAGGAGGTTAGAAATTCAAAAAGTCACGGACTTATTGACCCGCCTTAGTATCTCCAAATGGTTCGTTTAATATTAGGTCTTTACCTATGAAATTGCCGTTTAGTATGAAAAAATTTAAACGAATTTTTTTCATGTATTTTTTATTTGTATTATTCGAAGTAATCACCCATGCAATCAATGCATCTTTTCCAACGCAGTGGCAGTTTATTGATGCCCTTCTTAAAGAAATCAGCTGGACGGGAGGCGACAAATTCTTCAAAGGCATTTTGTACTGCCTCTCGGATATTGAATTTTTTTCCCGCCAAGAAGTTATCCAAATTCTGGAAAAAGTTCTGTTAAAATTCTGGTGAGTAGGGCGGATGACGGAGAGCTTCCAACCCCAGTTCTTGCAACTTGGAGACCGTCTACTGTGCAGTATGAGGTCGCGCGTTGTCGTGCAGGAGCAGCGGAGACAAGCGATTGACCAATGCTGGTTGGAGATGTGCCAGCTTCTCCATCATTGTGTTCAGTTCTTCACAGTACACATCTGCAGTAATGCTCACCCCGTTTGGTAAGAAGCTTTGATGAATCACACCGGGGCTAGACCACCAAACAGTGACCATGACTTTTCTAGAGGTAAGTTTTCGTTTAGGATATTGTTTAGGTGCTGAACCAGGACCCAACCAACTTGCTGAGTGCTTGCGGTTACCAAACAGAATCCATTTGTCATCGCAGGTAACAATGCGGTTCAAAATTCCTTCATTTGTGTGTCTGTTGAGCAGTGCAAGTCACGTCTCGACGCGTACTTCGCGCTGGCGATCATTGAGTTCGTGGGGCACCCATTTGTCAAGCTTTTTAACCTTGCAAATTTGACGCAAATGGACCAATATTGTTTTGACGCTAACGTCGAAAGCTGCTGCTAATTCAGCCGTAGATCATTAGCTTCCACAATCGCCTTTAATTCGTCATTGTCGACCAAACTCTTCGGACGACCGCGAGGTTCATTTTTCAGGTCGAAATTTCCAGATCGGAAGCGAGCAAACCAATAACAGGTGGTGCGTTGGTTTGTAGTGTTAACTGTTAGCTCCGTAAACTTCGTTGATGTTGCGTGCCGCTTGTGCCGCGTTGCTGCCACGACGGTACTCATATTCCATAATTACTCGAATTTTTAACGTATCCATGATGACGAAAAAGATTGAAATGCGATGAAAATGTAACACTAATCAATAAACAAATGACTACTTTTGGAAAAAGAATTCCATGTTTTTAAAATAAAATTAATTTGAAATTAGAATTCTTAGCCAAACAAAAATTATTTTGAAATGCCATTTCATGGCCAGTACTGCAGAACGGCAATTTCATAGGTTATTACACACGGTGCTGCTCGCCAGTTCTGTTAGTTTGAACTTGGCTTGAAACGCAGTGCGTGTCTAGATTTTCGCGCTGCATAACCTATCCTAACTTATCCACTCACCGTTCCACATTATTTCCGGAAACCTCTTGCAGGATCCACTGGACTCCGGAGACAGTAGACTCGGAGACTAGCCGGATACTCGCGTTCTGCATCTTACTCTGGTGCAGACGAGCTTCGAACTGACAAATAAACAGATATAGTGAAACCTCGAGTAGTAATTCTTGTGACTAAGGGCTGATTTCACAAACGCGTCTTAAAGTTAGCCCCCTAAGCGTCACTTGAGTCTGTTCACACAAAGACGCGACGCGGCGCGCACTTTTAAGATAGCGAGCACCATAAATCACAGGTTGTATCTGTTAATCAGAATTATAAGAAGAGCATGTGACTTTTTCCAGTGTCACGCCTTCTTGGTCCAGTGGTTTAGAGCTTGACTCTCTACCACAGAGGTCGTGGGCTCGACCCCCGCGTTGGAACAACAAAAAATGGCACTTTCATGTTTGATATAGATAATGCAGGCTGATCAGGCGCAGGACCAATTTTTACATGGCCATCCGACGCATGGATCATCCTTCTTGTCAGAAAATCAGGTGATCAGCCTGCATTGTCCTAACCCAGTCTGCTATTTGTTGCCTAATGATAGGCAACAAAAACAACATTTTTGTTGCCTACCATTAGGTGATGTGACCGCTCGTTACCCACCTTACAGAACTCCCACAGTCCCCGGAAGGGCGGCGACTTCACCACCATGTTCTCCATCGTGGGGTCCACGGGCAGATACAGGAAGTGCCCTGCGAAATGAAAATAAATATTAAATAGGTGATCAAGAAACATTAAAGGGTAGAATTTAAAAAAAAAAACAAAAGCGTGTGATAATACCACCAATTTAAGTAGCACAATTGCAGTGCAAAAGAAATATTATATTTTCCACCATAATTCGTATAATTTTTAACTTTTATCTTTTGCCTCTAAAACTTTAAAGTAAAGTTAGAGGGGAACCTCTAAAAGCTAAGCGACTTTACAGATCCCTATTTTAACATACTTAATAAAGTGCCGAAAAAGTATGAAATAAAACTTATTTTCCAAATAATTCTCCTTATAAATTTGGGTAAAATTTTAACTATTTATCTACTCAATCTTCAAAATTTTTAAAGTCGGTACCAGCCCAACAACATCCTGATAAAACAATATTTAAACTATTATTATTTTTAAACAAAAAATTAAACCGACTTCCAAAGTAAAAATGCACAAAAAAGTATGAAATAAAACTTATTTTCTAAATAATTCCACTTTTAAATTGGGCAAAAATTTTAACAATTTCTCTACTCTATCTTCATAATTTTGATGTCGGTACCAGCCAACTTGAACGTGAGTTCTATTTTAACTATATTGTTTCATCAGTACTTTTTTGTGCATTTTTACTTTGGAAGTCGGTTTAATTTTTTGTTTGAAAATAATAATAATTTTTCCCTTTTTCGTGATACTTGTTAAATTATTATTATTACAGTTTAAGAACGTTTAAAATAAACGTTCGAATGTATAATTGAATACGCGCCAAGCTTCCATTAGGTATTGTATATAAGCTGATGATGATGATGACTGTAAGTTACATAATGGCATATGCTTGCAGTTCTTAACACAATGTCGAAATTACCAAACGCGTATCTTTAAAGAATCGTCGTGCTTTTGGATCCAGGGTATACCTTGGTGCAGAATCTTACTTTTTGGAAGCATATGCTTGGGTTACTTAAGAAAAAGTCAAAATCACTATATTTGTCTATATGAATTTCGAGGAGTTTCCTCGATTCCTCATGGATGCCATCACCAGCTTTGGAGACAACGACGCCAATTTCGGATTATACCCAATACATCAAATACCGGTTGTCTGTAAAGTCGGTTTACTGACGATAGTTGAACTTGACAACGTCAACAACAACAACAACAACAACAACAATAATAATAATAATAATAATAAAATGCGAGGTAACGCTGGTACTTGGTAACGGTAACAGGTAACGGTACTTGGTAACAGTACTTGGTAACGCATGAGTCATGTTTTTTCGTGCGTGCAGCCGGCTCCATCGAATTATAAGACGTTATCACGTCAAAAAAGAATTTAGAAAATCGGTCCATAAACGGCAGAGTAATGTTCAAAGATATCCGTGTCGGTGTAAAATATTATGATAAGTACCTATTATATCATCATTATGTCATGATTTATGGTGGTGATGGTGATGATTACTTTAATTGACACAGTGGCTTAAGCTTGCAGTTCTTTAAGCAACGCGGAAATCCCCAAACATGTATCTATAAGGAGTCAGGAGTTTTGTTCAGTACTTTTGGATCCAGTGTATACCTTGGTGCGGAATCTTACTTTTTGGTGGTAACATTGCTTGAGTTACTTCAGAAAAAGTCGAAATCACTATATGTGTCCATATAAATTTTGAGGAAATGGATCATGGATCCCATCATCAGGTCACCACTTTTGTGAAAACGGGACCAACTTCGGAACTTTTATCAAAAAAAGAATTTTGAAAATGGGTCATGGGTACAGACGGCGGAGTTATCGTTGAACATACAAAAAAACAATATATATATATATATATATATATATATATATATATATATATATATATATATATATATATATATATATATATACAGCCGAACGTATAACCGCCTCCTTTTTTTGGAAGTCGGTTAAAAAACCATTTCCACTTTACGTGCAGGGGATGTACCCTAAAAATAACATGATACCAAAGTATCACACTGCCGTACAACGCGCCGGGTTTGAAAGTCACGCGCACGCCGCGCAGCATGGGCCGCGCGGTTATGAATAGAATTAAAGTATTTTATAGGATAATCTGGTCAAAATTTAAGGCCACTTGTATATATTTTTGGAACGAGAATCGTATTCTACTCGCGCTCCTTGAATGTCTATTTTCGATTTTTCGTTTGGGCAAACTTAATGTTATCTTCTTATTTCAGAAGACTTGCAGACAGTGCGTTTGAGACCTATAAGAACTCGTAAACGCGCTTAACCCTTAATTCGACCCTAAATAGTATATTACACTAATGCATATTATACTTACACTAAATTTAAAAATTCTAATTCTTAAAATAATTAACTTTTAAAACTAGAATCCAGTTAAGGACGTAACAATTTCTCGCTTATAACTGACTGATGCTAGTGTAAGTACGACGTCCAGAATCGGAAAATAGCAGACCTATTTTCGTAGACAAAACGAAGAATAAGAATTCACTTCACATTGTGACTGTCTGGAGAAAAGGAAATAAAGGATAAACGGTATATTATTATAAATTTAAAGTTGCGGAATCCGTGGATGAATGGTTGCCAACAGGTTAGTAGAGTGCGGTCGCGGAGCACATAGATTTTCGTATATTGACTAGTCCGAATGTTTTTTTTAGTAAAGGAATCAATGAACTACCTATAAGATGGCAAAAGTGCATAGATAGCAATGGTAAGTATATACTTAAAAAAAAATCGACTTTATGTTCCTCCTTTACAAAACGCCAATTTCATATGTAATACTAAAAAGAGAATAAAATACAACAAACGTGATTATGCCGTTTCGTTGGGGACCCTACGTGCGCGAGCCCGACTCGCACTTGGCAGGATTTTTTCAAGGTTTTGAATGTCCAATCATATATATAAAAAATAAAATACGTTTATTGCAGTCCATAGAGTTAGTACGTACATTTAAACCCTACACCTATGTTAGTAACAGTATATTCTATCTTTATATTATTATTATTTGGCGTATCTGCGCCACGGTACCGGGGTAAAGTTAACTGTTTCAAGAGTAAGCATTCTGAACACAAGGCAAATCTGGCAACATATTCATCTCTATTTATATATTGGCCACAATTTGACCGGATGTCACAAATGATACTCATTGTGCGCGTGAGAAACGTCACAATGCCAATGAAAATTTGACGCGAATCATAAACTGTAGTCCATTCAGGGGGGCTAGCAGGAACATCTGACAGCAGCGTAAACGTAACGTTGTCCAATGAGAATTGTATAAAAGTCTGTCAAACTCATAACAGCGCCCATACAAGTTTCATTCGTAACGTTAACGTAACGATATCGTTACGTACTATACTAATAAGTACTAATATTATTACTATAATACTAATAAGTAGTAGAATTACTTTCATTCAAATCAAAGTGGGGCATGTGTTTTCTTCTCGCATTTACCCCATAGAATGGGGTATCATTGGATGGGTATTTTAAAAACATTGAGAGTTTTCGTAGACGATTTTTAATTTAGACTATCCGTTTGCGAGATATTCAACTTCAAAGCGCATTTTTTATTAAAATGGCCGTCCCGCCGCCCTTAAAAGCTAAACGGCTGGCTCTGAAAATCTAAAAAGTTCATGATGGTAGTCCACGTGATGAACTATGAAGGAAAACTATAACGGCTTATATACCTTTGTTAGTTCAGGAGTTATAGAGGCAAGGGCGTACCCAGGATTTCAGCTAGGGGGGGGGCAGCACATACCTGTTTTTTTTTACTCATACCATTTTACCGGAAAATTTACGTTTATTTTATCTTCTGGGGGGGGGGGCAGCTGCCCAGCAGCATGTATAGAATGCCTTACTAGTAAAATGCGCTAACTTGGGAAACTTCGTACAAACATAACGAAATAATAAGTAAACTTCAAACTTGTAAAATATTGCTATAATGGTACGGAACCCTACGCCCGCGAGTACAAATCGCACTTGGCCGGTTTCGTTCTAGATCAAGCGTAACGACTTAATACTAGTTCTGAGAATCCAGAGTTCCCGTGACCCTTGACATTGTGACAGCCCACGTTCGAGCCCTTAACATGACCAGGAGCGTCAAGCTTGGGTCCGCTTTACTGGGGAACTCGCAAGATCAATATAGGAAAGTTGACGGAACCCTAAAAATACTTAACCCCACTTCAGTGGGGTTAAGTATTTTTAGGGTTCCGTAGTAACTACAAGGAACCCTTATAGTTTCGATCTGCCTGTCTGACCTCCATTGCTAACTTCAGTAATCAATACACACAAATAAATAAAATTGAAGTGTATGTTTGTTTAAAACAAATTTACATCGACCCCCTTACTAATAAAAAGATTAACACAACGGATAACATGAACAACGTTGCTGTCTTTGTCTGTCAAATGACTTTCTCAACGCATCAGACAAAAAATAAAATTATTATTTAACAAATTATATTAGTATAGTTACAATAATTTATTTTTGATATCATAAAATTTCTAACTTCAGTATCGAACTCCATGTGCAAAATAATCATCAGTGATAATTATTTTCCGGTTGTTGGTCAATAACTTGATACCGATGCAATTGTCACTTCCGTTTCATTCAAAGTGAGTAGATAGTAACTGGATCTACTTATATTTGTGTTGCTTACGGCCGAATACTGGAAATACATTTGAATTAAGTGACGCTCAAGTCACATGCTGTCCTTGTCATTTCGGGTAGCAGAGACAGCGACAGCCCATGAATAGGAGGGCTCTTCAATTTTGATTATCGCTCCAGTATTCGGCCGTTAGAATATTAGATTGATTTATACACGTCGAGATGTTACCCACGACTTCGTGCGCGCAAAAGTTAATCTTGCAGAAACCGTATATTTTTCCTCGATAAAAAGTATCCTGTGTCCTTCCCCGTAGTCAACTCTATATTTGTGCCAAATTTCATCGAAATCGGTCCAGTAGTTTCGGAGCCTATTCAACGCAAACAAACAAACTTTTCCTCTTTACAATATTAGTATAGATATACTATCTATACTTACAGGTAAATAGTTAGGTTAGGTAATGTTAAAATTGAATTTCAAATTAACAGCTTTCACTTAATGCAATATGCATATGGAAGTATATTCGGTACTTACAATAGAATATGATCAATTTTTAAAATGTTTGTCTGTCCGTCTGTCCGTTTGTTTGTTCCGGCTAATCTCTGAAACGGCTGGACCGATTTTCACGGGACTTTCACTGGCAGATAGCTGATGTTATAAGCTCCAACATAGGCTAATTTTATTTTAAGATTCCGTTCCCGTTCATTCTATACAAACGAAGTTACGGGCATCAGTGAGTATTTTATAAAATTTGCTTTCCAAAAAACATTTATGAAATTATTTGATACTCTTGGTAATTTTCATTTACTTGATTTAACTTCCGTTTATATATATATATTTTTTTATTATTTATATATGGCATCGGCTTATAACCATTTGCCAGTGTCAAGTTAAAAAGGCGGGAAATAGAACTTTCGTTTCAATATTCAACACGTCAAGTCTAAAGTCTAGTCAAAGTCCAAATAAATATTCAGTGCAGTCAATGGGTCATGTCAGTCGATTCAGTAAAGTGATAGAAGCTTTACTGAAAGTTCCTAGGGAGTTTTGGCGGGAACACACAAAATAGCACGTTTTAGAACTTGCCCACACTTGTGCACGATAACGAATATTTAATGGCTAATATTCTACCGATATTACACATTAAGAACCGAAATAACACAAATTTATGAAAAAATACGAATTCCACAAGGTCACCCATTGAACTCCCCGGCAAAACTCCGAAAAACATTTTCGACTGTATTATCTTCTATCCTATCCATATCTATGGATGTATAAGACAATGGAGGATGTCTCTTGCAGATATAAGATAAGTTTAAATATACAAAATCCAACCAATAACATAAAAAATGTATAAAATTATAATAAATCTTTTATGATTGATCTGGTGCATCAAAATTTACAAGGAATGGTTGATAAAGAACTTGATACGGAGTTATTTTTGAATGAATTTAATGTTGACATTATTTGTACTTATATCTGAACATTGGTTCAGACAACATGAACTCATTATCAATTTTAACGATCACCAGTTAGCTAGTTCGTTAATGTAGAGTAAATGCCATTAGAGGTGGCTCTTTAATATTAATTAGAAAAAATTTAAAATTCAAGGAACGTAAAGATGTCGTGAGCCTCTCAACTGAATGAATTATTTATTGAAGTAGCTTGGATAGAGTAGAGTTAAGTTATTATTGTAAGCGTATACAAGCCTCCATCAGGGTTATACGATTCCTTTGAACAAACTATGGAACATTGACGATTTGACGACCTCTGTGGCTTAGTGGTTCAGCGCGTTGGTACCCAAGCCGGGGGTCGCGGGTTCGAATCCTGCCAAAGAAACAAAAAGTTTTTCTGTGTTCCTGGGTCATGGATGTGTATTAAATATGTGTATAATATCATAAAAATCTTAAATATATATATAGTATAAAAGTATTAAATTTACATACTTCCCGTTTTCTGGTACCTGTAACACAAGTTCTTCGAATACTAAGGCAGGTCAATAAGTCCGTGACTTTTTGAATTTCTAACCTCCTTACTGAAAAAGCAACACTACTCCTGTCAACAGGCATCTGTCAGTTGACTCCTATCAAAATTTGAACTTGCTGCGTCGGTTAGTTTGTGTTTTACAGCTATCTTTATCAGACTATCCAGTAACTTAAGGAAACAATGGAAAAAAGTGAATTTCGTGTGCTTATTAAGCATTATTTTTTGCGAAAAAAAACCATTACCGAGACCAAGCCTAAGCTTGATAAATACTATGAGGACTCTGCACCATCGATTTCAATGGTAAAAAAGTGGTTTACTGAATTTCGTTGTGGCCGTACAAGCACTGAAGATGCCGAACGTCCTGGACGCCCAGTTGAGGTCTCTACACCCGAAACAATCGAAAAAATTCACGATATGGTGTTGGCCGACCGAAGATTGAAAGTGCAAGAGATTGTGGAAGCCATAGGCATCTCGCATGGCTCAGTGGTTTCAATTTTGAATGATCACTTGGGCATGAGAAAGCTTTCCGCAAGTCGACCACAAACGCAATCGTGTAACAACTTCACAGGAAGGTTTGGCGTTGTTTAATCACAATATGGAGGAGTTTTTGCGCCGTTTTGTAACCGTGGACGAAACATGGATCCATCACAACACACCAGAGACCAAACAACAGTCAAAACAGTGGGTTTCTAAGGGTGAATCGGCGCCAAAGAAGGCCAAGGTGGGTTTGTCAGCCAATAAAGTTATGGCGACTGTTTTTTGGGATGCACGTGGGATAATCCACATTGACTATCTTCAAAAGGGAAGAACAATTAATGAGGAATATTATGCCAACTTATTGGACCGCTTCAATGAGGATTTGAAAAAAAACCGACCTCATTTGGCCAAGAAAAAAGTTCTTTTTCACCAAGACAATGCAAGGGTGCACACATGTGCAGTTGCCATGGCAAAAATCCATGAATTGGGCTATGAATTGCTCCCACATCCACCCTATTCTCCAGATTTGGCTCCGAGTGACTACTTCTTGTTCCCAAACCTGAAAAAATGGCTCGGTGGAAAAAGATTTGACTCCAATGATGAAGTCATCTCGCAAAACAAAGGCCTATTTTGAGGACCTCAACAAATCATATTTTTTGGAAGGGATAAAAAAATTGGAGAAGCGTTGGACAAAGTGTATAGAGCTCAAGGGGGACTACGTTGAAAAATAAAATGATTTATTTATCAAAAAATCTGTGTTTTATTCCAAAAGTCACGGACTTATTGACCCGCCCTCGTACTTAGCACGGGGCCAGATTGACGTGGTGTGAAGAGTCCATAGATAAAAAAAAATAAAAATGGAACAAGTATTGTCAAAAATATGTGCATCTAACAAAAAGGTTTATGTGGCGATTTTAATATTAATTTAAACGAGATAAGCGTATACCTTATACGGGACAATCTTGTATATATAATCGGTTTCTCGAAATCTGCTACAAGTATCACCGTGAAATTTAGTATGCAGGGAGTTTTGGGTGAGAAAAATAATTCTATCTTGGTCTTATCTCTGTTAAACTGAGCTTTTTTTAAGCTATATAGTCAGTCCGATTGTCAGTTTGGTTTGATTTTTATGCTTTGTTCGGAAATTCGGAATGTGGTGGGTTCGAATCTCGGACAGATGAATATTTTTGTGATTCTTTTTATCTTTTCAAATTTATTCAAACTCCGAGCGAAGCTCGGTTACCCAGGTACTATTTATCTATACTAATATTATACAGAGGTAAAGTTTGTGAGGTTGTAGGGGGTAATCTCTGGATCTACTGAACCGATTTTGAAAATTCTTTTACCAATAGAAGGCTACGTATTTGTGAGTTGTGAGTGTGAGAGTTTGTGAGCGTATGTCAACGCTATATATTGAACCGAAAAAAAGACTTTTTCGTGGTAGCCGGATTTGCAAAGTAAGTCGGAGAAAAAACGGTCGAACGGAAACGTTTCTTACGAACGCTGCCTTACCTATGGTAGATATGTGATTGAGTCCCAAAGAAAAGTTGTAGAGCTTGAAAATACTAAACAAAAACCTCAAAACCTCGGTATTAAGGGTTAGTTTTTAAACTGCACTTATATCAAATACATTAGCTTAGATAAGATTAGATTAAAACCATAATCTATCAATTCTATTTCGAGCGGTTCGCTATTTATTATTAAAATCCAGTTTCAGGCGGGCGAAGCCGTGGGCAAAAGCTAGTTTATTGTATTATGATATATTTAAATTAAATATGTCATTTCAATCTAATAAGGATAAAAGCTGATAGGTCGAAAATGTTTTCAGTTCCTCCTGTCACCGCGTCATACTCTTTTTTGCCAAGCTGTAAATTGTGAAACCTAAAGGACAGTTTATGCATTCTTCAATAAACTTAAAACTAATTATTGTACCGTGCCTGTGGAGCCAGCTTTAACTAGAATATACGACCGAAGAGTAAACATGGCCTTACCGAAAACCGTGGTGAAATATCGCGTTTCATTCCTTCGAGCGAGGGCAACGAGACTCTTTAGGAGGAGAGTATAAAAAACAGGATTAAAAATTCTAAGTAATCCCCGAACTGTCAAGCAGTGAGCGAGCTGACGATGATGAATTATAGCTAACAACACTTACGATCACGTCAGCTTTCAAATAAAAAAAACCGCATCTAAATCGGAGCTTTCGGTTAGTAGCTACGATGCCACGGACCGACACACAGACAGAGAGACAGACTGATAGACACATCAAACTTATAACACCCCTCTTTTTGCGTCGGGGTTTAAAAACCGCAAACACTTGTAGCCATTCAGAACCTCAATTCTCGTATTTACTATCGTAGAGTTTCATTTTACTATCATAGTAAGTGAAGCGACTTGTTATCATGAACTGATTTTGTGAAGGTTGGACCAATCAGAACCCGCTTGACGCTGGTTTAACATTTACGAGAAGACTAATTTGACAGTTTTAGCGTATCGGGACTTTTTGTAATTGTATTATTGCAGGTTTTATATATTAAGCAGAATTGACCCTCAAATATTGTTGATGTTTATGAGCGGCGACAGTCACAGACAGTCAGTATAGCCATCAGGCGATCCATATGTTCCTTTGCCGTTATTAATCCCAAGCAAAATACGTCTCCGATAGGAACAGACTAGGTGGAAGCAGGTATTCCTGGTGAACTTTTGCCAAATAAATGCCACGCAATATTTAGGGAAGATAAGTATTTTTCGTTCCTATGTTAACGTGCTATGTAAAGTTAGTCATCGAAATGGAAAAGAAATATTTAAAGCATTAAAAAGCGCGTCGGCGCTCAAGCCGGAGGGCGAGGGTTTGAATCCCGCCGTAGGACCAACAAGTTTTCTGTGTTCCTAGGTCATAGATGTGTATTAAATATGTGTAGGTATAATATAATAAAAATCTTAAATATATGTAGGTATAGTAGCATTAAATATATTTCCATTGTCTGGTACCCGTAACACAAGTTCTTCGAGAACTTAACACGGCACCAGATATAGATATTATGTTATCTTAAGCCCTACCGTTTCTTTTATCATCCGCATCTACTGGTGGTCCGGAGAACTTCATTCCAATAGTTTCGTTCATCCTCGCCACATCAGACGCAGTCATAATCTTGAACCCTAGTCCATGATCTGATAAAGTGGTGTTCCACTGCCACATACAGCTGTCAGTGGTATTGTGCGCCTCAAAATCACAGAAAACCCCCGTTACATGGGGAACATCCGTGTTTTCATGGGCCTCGTAGTTCGGACCGTCAGGTCTTAACTCCTTCATTTTAGTCGTCAAAGAACTGGTCTCATTCTCATTGCCAATCGTCTTCTGATTCGTTGCTATTGCAACGTCATTATTATTGATATTGTCATTCATCATATCGTCATTCTGCGTTTTGGGTCTGCGGAAATCCGTTAAGAATTTGTTGAAGTCGGTCTTGCGTCGCCTGTTCTTTTTGTCCTCTGTTCTGTTCAGCATTCTGTTGAGTTTGTCGAAAGATCCACGCACCGGGTCCGGCATCGCCGATCTGGATCTTTGGTCCATTTTCGCCGCCACGGCCTTCTCCGTTTTATTTTTTGTTTCGACCTCATTGTGGTCTGCGCTCACTATCGCGACCACACACAGAAGTAGGAGGAGGTTTCCCAGCGCCATTAGTGTCTCAAAATTCCTCGTGGCCCCTCGGACCGTTCGAATGTATTAACGAATATTGCATTTTCCACTTATTGTCGATATGCTTCATAAGTTCACCGCCCTAACAGTCCTTAAGGAGTGTCGCGCTTTTTTATATCACATAGTAAATTATTGAACTTGTGGTACACGTAAACCTCGGTGAACAGCATCAGCGTATCCGTACACATCTTAACAAACACTTATCTTGTAACGTTACTAAAAACCACTGATCCCGAATCTGTCCTCCATATTAATATTAAAAATCACTAGTGTAATGGAGGACCGATTGTCGGCGAGCCAGATTTGTATTTAAAATATTGTACACCACAGAATTTCACCGCGAAACTACACTGCATACGCTGAAGGTGCGTTTTGGGTTTTCTAATAACTAAAATTACGTTTTAACTCGCCACCAAACGGAGGTGTAAATTGACGTCCGACTCCCGTAAGCGCAGCGCCGCGGCGGGAATTCGTGGAACTAAGCCCGTGGACCGAAATAATCATTACTTTCCGTGAGATGTGATCTGGAGAAGCGTCTGAAGGGATGCTGCGCAGGTGATCCCTCTCGCGCTATTCCCGGGCTTTTCGCGCAGGATGTACCCCACAGACACCGGATATCAGATTGGCCCTCCCGATGCATTCGCTAACGTCAAATTGTTCTCATTGGCCACGGGTACACCTTGGAGTTAGCTCATTGGCCGTTGTAAAAATTGCCGCGAAAATTTCCCAATGGCACTCCATCCCGGATATTGTACGGAGGAAATTTCCTTAGAGATTTATTTCTGCGATCTGTAGACGGACCCGTGCTGAGGGTGATCTGCGGAAATTAGATAAACGATTGAGATCGGCTCGCTTTAATGTAATTTCCAATGCAGAATCACGGTATTTTCCGCCTGAAGGAAAATATAAAAGTGGACCAGTTTCCTGTGCTCAGTTTTTCGCGAGAACAAGTAACAACATTTAAAATATTTATTTATATTAAGAGGGGGGACAATTATATTATAACCTTAAATAACAACGTTACAAAAAAACGTATCGATTTATAACGATTGTGTAAACGATCAACAGTTTCAGAAATCAGAGAAAAATGAAAACGAAAGAATATAGAAATGTTCTATTTTCAAACTAAATTGGAATTTGGGACGCGCGTTCCTATCTACGTACTAGCCATTACGTAAACAAAAGATATTTTTCAGCGAAAAATATGAATTAATTATAACTGAGGTAAAAATAACTATGCATGGGCGAAACCAATGTACGATTAGAATTTGTGAAATCCGCCCGTATAAAAAGCGATAAGACAAACAAAACAATTAATTGATACAGTTTTTGACATTTCATTATTGACAACACAATCGCAGAAACCGAACGTAGTGCACCACTCCTCGAATATTTTTATTTTAGAATTTATTTTTAAATTTCTAGAAAAGTGATCGTGTAAATGAACTAAAAACAATATGTGTGTAAAAATCCGGTCTAATTAGAATTTCAAATAATGAACAAAAAAGTTTTTTTTTCATAAGCTTAGTTCCTAACATAACCATAAAGTTTTTATATTTTAAGGCCATAGGTATTTTTGTACTGTTTTTTTTTATCAGTCCTTTGTTGTATTAAATGTGTTATTATTATAAATATTACACAATTTTGAGAAGTTATTCTAAAAATATCTATAAATTAAGACCTTTTATGTACTTAGGTAATTTTAATCCTTAGCATGTTTTTGTATTTGTTGCCTTTTCACAAAATGTTGTACAAATTTTTTAGTTTGGACAGTATTCAGTAGGTAGCATCTCAAATTGTCTGCAACTATGAATTACATTTTTTTCCACTAGCTAGAACATAATTTATTTAAATTAATAATTAACCTAAGCATAATAATTAAAAAATATTGTGAACTTTTATCTTTTAATTTGAGGATAAACTAAATAGTATTTTATAGTAATTAGTCAAAATTGTGTAACATCCTGTTATTGTACAAAACAATATGATGATTACCATCAACGATAACCAATAATTTTGCATATTATCTTATCGATGTTTTATCACAGACAATCAAAATGACATAAATAAGAGTACAGCAATAAAATGTCAATAATGTTTTGAATGTTATGGGGATTTCCGATTAATCACATCGCTTTCTAATATCATTACTTCAAACAATAGTTAACTGAGAAGTAACTAGTAATATGAGGATTAGTGTTCTGTGTTGTTCACCCAGATCTGAGGTAATCGTAATAATATATTTCTAATGTGATGTAATAGCAACATGGAAATAAATATTTTTCTGGCCAAGTTAAATGTACTATAGGATGCCTGGTGGTTGAAATTCAACGATAATTCATATTCAATTTACAAGTTTCAACTTTTTTAGGGGTTCTTATACCTCTTAGATACGTAGAGAAATGTAAATTTTGTATAGGTATGTGTTAAACCTACTGTTATTATACAAACGCATGGAAGTGTATAACTTTATTATTATTAATTTTATGTATTTCTATGCATTGTTTATTATTATATTATTATAATTTATTATTACATTACATTGTTTATAATTTATTATTATTATTATTTAATTGTTTATTATAAAATATTAGCTTTCTGCATACCTACCTCTACATAAACTTTAACTGTGCTAAATTTCATACTCCTCCGTTCGCACAATTCTCGTAAAAATGTACTCAAAGTTTTTGCTTCATATATTATTAATAATAAGATGATTTACATGGTGTTAAAAGATTTTTGTATTTATTTAATGTGGGCAAAGGCTGGTAAAGTGAGTAATGTGAAGAGCACATAATTTTGTAACGGGTAAAAGTAAATATTAATTTTGATTGGTTTTTACCTCCTAAGGCCCACTTGCGCTGATCTGTTTTTAAGTTAACACTGGGTTAAAATATCATGCCTTTTCACAAGTATGAAGAACTAAAGAGACAAGATGATATTTAACCCAGGGTAGAATGGACATACTCGTTGCTTATCACTCTGGCAAGAGTTTTAACATGTTTTGGAGGGGTACCAAACAGCAAAAACATTTAAAGTCAGTTTACCTGTCAGTATAGATGGAAGGGAATCCAAAATCCAAAAGAAGTTTTTGTTTTCTTTTTATTTTTCTTATTCCATAAGGTGCAAAGACATAACACGACTGTGGCACAGTTTTCTTATTTGTGTCCTGTGTATGTAATTGTTGTTTTTTTATGTGGTGAAGACACTCATTGGCCCTTGTAGAATACCAGTGCAGCAGGCTTGCTTGCTGCGTATAGATGAGCTAGGGTCAATTTTTGCCATCACTCAACATATATAGTATATATAATAATGTGCCTAATTTTAGTTTATTCCTTTGTATTCCATCTTATTGTGTGTTGTGTGATGAAAAAACAAACATATTCTATTCTATGCCTTCACACCTACAGTTGTAGACCAAAAACTAAACCTAGTAGGTTTAGTACACCTACACTTGCTACCTACATCTACAACCTACACCTGAAGATTGAAGATTATTATAGTACTAGTATCGCTATTAAACGATGGGGGTTGATGTTAGAAAATTGAGATTTATATGTATTTTAAATGCTAAATCACAAAATAATAAAAACAAATATATATATATATATATATTCTGGGCCTTATCATGTAGGCGTATGAAAAATAGCTTACTACATATCCTCACACCTACCGAATACACCTGCAAAATTTCATAGAAATCGATCAAGCCATTTCGGGGAGTTATGTAACAAACACTAGGTGACACGATAATTTTATATTTGGGTTGTAGTTTCCACCATTGCCAATATTACTGTCCATTATCTCGTAAAATATTCATTTTCAAAAATTGGTTTCATTGAAGAAAATATTTATAAATAATGGGAACTATTATTCCTTAAAGGATCAACATCAACTTAACCTATAACCCCTCATAAGATTATCTTCCATACACAACATATTTTAATACTTAAATTTTTTTTGGTATCTCCGCTTAAATTCTAACAATTATAACATTACAACATTATCTCACAGATAAACATGCCATAATGTCTGGTGGCAAGGGCAAGAGATCCAAACGCCACGAGGGCTGGGAGGAGGCGGGTGGGGAGTTCTACCAGGAGCTGTATCCGGGGGGCGAGCAGGAGCTGTTCGAGAATCTTCAGCGGGCGGACACCACTAAACTGGCTACGTTGCTGCCGTCGAAACAGGCGAGGAACAGTAAGTTTCTTTTCTTGTTTTGGGCATGGTTTTCAACACTAAAAAATTGTTTGTGTGTGTTTGGAGTGTAACTTAAGATATTAAGTCCCAATTTTACCAATGCCAGCACCCTAAGGCTGGGACTATATGATCCGGAATCCGGTAGGCCGGGGAAAATTCAGAGCACTGAATATAGAACTCTGCGCTGATACAATAGAGCTGAAAATCGAACATACAAATGTCGAGTCAAATGTCAATGTCATACATGACAGCTCGACACTCGACACTTCGATTTTCAAGTCTTTTGTACTAGTGCAGAGTTCTATTTTCAGTGCCCTGAATTTTTGCGGGCCCGCCGAATTCCGGATCATATAGACCAAGTCTTGGCATAACCATCATAGAAATGGTTTCTTATTACGGAAGAATAGACAAATTGACAGGTTGATAAAATAAAGCTGCCATTTTTTCCATATTGTCTGTCAGTAAAATATCTATTCTCGTGTAGACAATACTTATTTCTATGGTGATCATGCTACATGATGTTAATCGTTTGTCTTAACATTATGCCTTCTCAAATCAATGATCAATCGCATTACTAAAATATATAAAAAAAAAACTTTATTTTTTTTATTTAGACTAGTTCTGGATTTGATTTTTACTGTGCAACATTATTTTCTGCAACATTATTTTCAACGCTTTCTTGCAAGATGTGAGAGTATTTTTTGCGAAACCAGTGAGCAGTGGACACTGGATGGTAAAGTTGGTTAAAGTATTGTTATGGTCTCATATGGTCAATCTCTAAACCATTGGACCGCGGTGGAGGTCTGTATTTCTGTGTGCTATGGATGATGGACCACGGAGGCCCCAAACATTAGTAACAAAATGTCGAAACCATGATATTCTAAGCATTTGAGTAACATACATATTCTAATTTTCAGCAACCACAGTGAAACGAGTGAGGTCGCAGAATGAGAGGCGGCAGTCCACATTTGCAAGGACCACGCAGAGTAGAGACATACACCTGTCCATGCTGCCTGATTTGTCTGGTGTGTTGATATTTTATAAATTATTTTTTCTTTAAAAAGAAATGGCACTTAACATTTAAAAGACCACTTACGTTAGAAAGTTACAAATGTTTACAGTTTTACTTTGGTTCAATTAATTAGTGAATGAAAATCAATTACCCATAAAGAAATATCCCATAATATGTAAAAGAAAATTATAACAGTCATAGACTTGGAATGTTACCCTTTCTTACGGTTTTTTTGTACTAAAACAATGAATTACTAAATTAATTACAATGAAAACTAAAAGCATTTTGCAAATAAATAGGTTTTTCTGCAGGTAATTTTAATATCGTTAAATTTAATTATAATATAGTAGAGTTTCTTACGCCGGTTCTTCTCGCCGGGCTAGTTCCCGAACCGGTGGTAGGCATCATGTAGACCGACGTTCAGAAAGTGTAAAAAAATACCTATTTTGAATAAAAAAAAATTGACTGACTATAAATACAATAATGTAACACTTTTACGAAACCCGTCTAATGCATGGATATTATAAAAGATGTAAAGATCTTCATTTTTGGCATTCGTAGAAAATCTATCAAACGAGGAGCGAACATGGGAGGAGATAATGCAAATCAAGGCCATGCCTGTGCCGATGCATCAGAAGCTGGAGCTCAAAGCCAGATTACAGGTGAGATCCGACGCGAAGGACTACGGCGGCCATATTGATAAAAAATTTAAGATGGCTGCCATGGTTCTGCAAGTGTAAAAGGGTGAATCTCCAAAAAACTTGACTTCCGACGAGGTTTTTTTGAGCACTACACGAAATTTTATCGTCTGCCAGCCAAATTTTTAAGGCACGGATTACTAGAATAAGGGCATTAAAAGAAATTATTAACGGATTGCCAGACGATAAAATTCCGTGTAGTGCTCAAAAAACCTGACGTCATTATCCTCAACGGAAGTAAACTTTTTTGGAGTCACCATAAAATGTAATTTTATATTATGTGACAGTACGATTTACTATCTCAGCCTATGAACCACATTTTTCCATCTCCTTTATTTGCCTGTTAATAAGGACAGAGTTAAACATATTTGGCTGCCATTTAATTTGCTGAGATTATAAATAACGTTATTAGTTACTAGTCCTGAGATACTTGTAATTAATTTAACAACTTTAATATTATTTTCTAGAACGCAACAAAACTACGCCTACAAGGGTTCGAGCAATTACAATGGAAACAGAGAAAAATTTGGCACCGATTCAGGATACGATTTGGCGAAATTATGGGGAAATTGGAATTATGGCAATCCGCATTACGGGAGATTGAAGGGAAATTCGGAACGGGGGTTGTAGCTTATTTCCTATTCCTAAGATGGATGCTACTGCTCAATTTCGCCATATCAATATTCGTTGTTTTATTCCTGATTCTCCCCAATGTGTTGCTAGTCGAAAAAATCGAAGAGTGCACTGATTTTCTAGAAAATTCCACGATTTGCTGCTCTCAGACATATTTGGAACGGAATTTGACGGATAACAATATCGCTTTAGATTTCATTCAGGGAACTGGTTGGATGGAGAAAACGATACTATTCTATGGTGTATATAGCAATCAAATATATGAGTATCGTTTGAAAGGACTTTTCAGTGAGGAGATGTATTACAATATGCCTATGGCGTATATTTTGGTGCCAATTTCTTGGGCACTTTTCTCTTTGATTGCCATAGTGAAGTCCTCGGCTAGGGGGTTCAAAGAAAAGCTGGTCGAAAGTGAGGGACAATTCTACAAATATTGCAACTTGGTGTTTGGTGGATGGGATTTCTGTATTCATAATGATAAATCAGCTAAAATCAAACATAAGGCATTGTATAATGAAGTAAAAGGATGCCTCGAAGAAGAGAAATTTAAGGAAGAAAAACAGCAGAGATCTAGAGAAGGGGTGATATTTTTACAGTTCAGAAGGATTTTTATCAATCTACTAGTTTTAATGATTCTAGTCGCATCCGGAATACTAATATACGTAACGTACAATTATTCTATGAATCAACTTAGTAATGAATTTAGCGTGAATCGAACGGAGGTATTCTTTGACAAGAAAAGAATAGACGACAAATATTCTTTTACACAACTGCAAAATACACTTTTGGAATTTCTTCCGTTTTTAAGCATTGTTGGCTTGAATTTGGTGATTCCTGAAATCTTTGGATATATGATCAGATTTGAGAACTATACACCAGCGAATGCTATAATAATCTCTCTCCTACGGACAGTATTGCTCCGACTTTCGTCCTTAGCAGTCCTTTTGAGCCAGATGTACATCCAAATCACTTCTCCAAATCGGATAATATGTCCCTCTGATGAGGAATCGAATAGACTTGAATGCTGGGAGACGTATGTTGGACAACAGCTGTACAAGTTGATTTTAACCGATTTTGCCACTCAATTTGTCATGACTTTCTTCATTAACCTCCCTAGATCATTTATTGCGAGACACGGAAGATCCCGATGCTTAAAAATAATCGGGTCTCAAGAATTCTATCTGCCCAAACACGTTTTGGACATCGTTTACATCCAAAGTATAATCTGGATGGGTTCCTTCTTCTGCCCATTTCTGCCCATCATTGGGACTATTTTCTGCTTTCTGGTCTTCTATATCAAGAAATTCGCTTGTCTAGTCAACTGCACACCATCGCCTATAGTGCATAAGGCGTCAAAATCCAAGTCTCTATTCATGTCAGTACTGCTTCTTGGATTTGTAATATCTATCGTCCCAGTGGCTTACTCCATTGCAGAAATAGTTCCATCTTGGAGCTGTGGACCTTTTAGAGGGTATAACACAGTTTGGGACTACGTTATAGAAACTTTTGATGGTTTCCCCGTATTCGTGCGAGGGTTTATATTCATCATTGGCACATCCACTTTCTCAGTACCCACGTTTGCGATATTACTCTTCTTCTTGTATTATTATTGGGCGGTCGCATCGGCCAATCGGCATATGGTTGAAGTTTTGAAGAACCAATTGGTTTTAGAGGGACATGACAAGCAGTTTTTGCTGAATCGCCTCAGTGCATTTATAAGACAGCACCAAAAGAGATGCGAAAGAAGGAATCGAGCTAGTTTTGCCGATGACGATTCTTCTATACAACAGAGTTCTAGATAATTAGTCTCAACATTCCTTATCTTTACTTTGTAGCAAAATTTTTTTTACATTTTTTTAGTCTTATTTCTCGCTCTCAGGCGTATGTATTTATGTATATATAAGTAGCACTAAATAGATCTCAATATAATCTAGAAGCTTAAGGTTTAGACGAATAATAGAATACCTAAAGCATATAACCATCCGTAAAATATCCATGTACCCTACAAAAACAGTTTAAGCATTTATTTCTTTGTATTTGTGGGCTACCAAAGAACACTTAAAACTTAAAATTTTTAAAGTTGGTCCTCTCTTTTAATTTTTAACCGAGTTTTTAAAAGGAGGAGGTAATAATAAAATACATTTTTTTCCATTTAAAAATATTCCGTTGCCGCACTATCAGATGACAGTTAGTCTAATATTATCAAAACTATCATAATGTAGATTGTAGAAAATGAGGATATATCTGATGAAATTCTGTCTGTAGAATGACCATATTGTAGTTTTTTCGCGGACATAATATTATTTCTTCCATCCTTAATGTGCCAACACTGAAACTTGGTCATATTTAGTTTTTAAGTTAGTTGATTTTTTCTAGTAAAATCCTGTGAAAAGTTGTGTAAATTTTGAAATATATGACGAAAACAAAAAAATATTCGCAAAATAATGATCATTTAAAGTTCTATGACAGACGCTCAATAAATACGCGAAATTAATATATTTATTTGACAATGTTCCTATTTTTTATTTTATATTTGAAATTTTATATATTTGGTATAGAAATAATTCAATTACTAATGTTATTTAGGGCTGATTTTTCAATCGTCAGATAACTTTTACCTGAGTAATAAATATGTGACTTTTCAGATTTTTCATACAAAGTCAAACACATAATAAGTAAAAGTTAACTGACGATTGAAAAGTCAGCCCTTGATAGTTTTTACTGTTGTGAGTTTAAAAAAAATTAAATATATCAACTAATTCTATTAAAATATGAAATTTTGTAAATAAAAATGAAAACCAGTATCGATTATTTAGGTTTAAAAAAATGGTAAAAAAAGCTCTAGCAGCAATGATTTTTTTTACAGAAATAGGAAAATATACCCTGATTTAAAACTGTATTAATATATTAAAGGCTGAAATCTCAATTGCCTTAACTCAAATCACAATACAGATTGTGTCTAGACCTTGTCGTTTTGCCAAGAAGAGACAGCGAAAACCTGTGATATAGGCTGGGATTATGTTGTCCGGAATCCGGTAGACAGCGAAAATTTCTGAGTATTGAAAATAGAACTCTGCGCTTATACAATAGAGCAGAAAATCTAACACACGAATGTCGAGTCAAATGTCAATGTCATATCTCAACAGTTCCATTTTCAACTATAACGTTGAAATCAGAGTACTATTTTCAGTGCTCTGAATTTTCCCCAGCCGATTCCGATTCCGGATTCCGGATTATATAGGGAGCCCCATTTTTAAGAAGCATTTGAGAATTCAGTCGTAAAAAGATCCATGATTATTGCATTTATGATTTAAACTATTTCCAATTATTCTCTAGTTAAATGTAAAAATATACTATATTTTAGCTGCCATAGATTTTTATACGATGTAACGTGAAAAGTCCACATAGTAAAGTTAGTAGAATTTAGCTAATAGTGACAACACTTTTCGTTTTTCTCCGGACAAAAAATTTATCTATGACAATACTTTAGAAAAGAGTTTGTATTAAAACTAAAAATGAACAAAAATATCAAAATTATCACAGGTGTTAGAGCGTTTTCACATTACGCGATAACGATATTCGATATCGCGATATATATATTGAAACTTATATAATTACATGGTAATATATCAGCGCGATGTCGGTTATCGGATTGGATAAAGTGAAAACGCTCTTTCGCCGACGACATGAGAGCATCTTGAAGTCCGATATCGACTATCGTATTGCGTAATGTGAAAACGCACTTAGTATTAAGTTTTTTTTTGTGAATTTTATTCGATAACTTCACAGATTATAATAGTTAATGCCACTGCCAGCCATATACAATGTGAAAATAAATGTAACTAGCAGAGAACTGTGTTTATTTGTTTAACATAATATCCGTAAAAAAATTGTGTGTCAGCTCAGACGCACGACTGGAGGGAAGAATATGTTATCAACGTAAAGAATCGTCACCCACCGATTTACACGAATGACAGCTCGCGGCTGTGTGCGTGGCTGGGCGAATGCGGAGGCGGGCGGGGCGGGAGTTTTTTCCAGCCAGGACTTTAGTTCACGGGGCTGGCCGCTGGTCGTTTCGTGCAAGACATAATTGACAGTATAATTTCATATTTATGATAGATTTGTCTGACGCGACGTTTAAAATTATTTCGCTGTCAACCTTAGGCTTGCGTCAACATGGCTGACATTCGCCGGTGCTCGAGCTGTCATTTGTAGAGAGCGTCAACCCTGTGACTGGAATTTACTCCAAAAAGTAAAAGTAGGGACATTTTTGTATGGATCCCGTCCCCACTACGGTAGCACTACAAGACATATATCAAATGAAGGGGCTTGAAAAGTGTGTCATTATATTATATGACAAAAAATCTCTAAACCATGGGAGTAAAATAATATCCTGTATTAATGCACCATTTCATAGTGTTACTAGTAAGGAACAATATCTGGGGAGTAATGGTATCCTCGGTCTCGACGTTTCAAGAAATGTAGGAGTATGCAACAGTTTTCTGATCTCACCTAATTCAAGGGAGGCCCGAATTTTATTATAAATTTAGAATTAGTTGCTAATAGTGTTTAAGTGTATAATACCTGATTATATTTGTTTTGTAAGTCCCATAGGGATGGCATAGTCGGTCACCGACAAAACTCCTAAATTATAAAGAATTAAAAAAATAATTTAAAAAAAATGTATCAATTTTTCGAAGAAATGTATGTGAAAATAATAAAATGCTAAAATTAAGCTCTATTCTCAAGTTTTTGCTCACAATTTAACTTCTCCGAGATTGTTTTTCACTAGCGATACTATCGAATGTGCAATAACACAATGTTTTTTTTTCAAAACCTATGCGTTCGAATCCTGGCTAGGAAAATTGAGTTATCAAAAATCTAATAATGCAGTTTAAGTTTTCATCAAGTCGGACTCGACATTCCGTTGTGCTACATTGCTATTCCTAATTTTTTTTAGACTTCTCTTACAACGTTCAGATGAATAATTGACCAAGTACTATTTATTTTTTATTCGACTTCCAAAAAAGGAGGCGATTATGCACTCGGCTGTATTTTTTTATTTTTTTGTACGTTCAACAATAATTCCGCCGTCTGTGAAACGATTTAATTTTTTTTTTTATGTAAAGGGTTATAATACCAAGTTGGTCCCGTTTTCACCAAAGTGGTGACCTGATGATGGGATCCATGAGGAATCGAGGGAACTCCTCGAAATTTATATGGACACATATGGTGATTTTGACTTTTTCTGAAGTAGCACAAGCATATGCTACCTAAAAGTAAGATTATGCACCAAGGTATAGCCTGGATCCAAAAGTACTGAACAGAACTCCTGAGTACTTATAGATACATACATGTTTGAGGATTCCAACGTTGTTTAAATAACTGCAAGCATATGCCATCATACCACTTACAGTTATCATCATCATCATCACCACCATCTTCACACGAAACACCAAGATATTATTATGATGGCATAGGTCTACTACTCCTCATAGTTTTGTGCTCCGATATCAATGTCTTTGAAATTTTGCTATTACCAAATTATATTCGTCATCATCATCATCATCACTTTACTATATTCAATTTATATGTGCGAAGATGGAGCGGATCGCTAATTTTTAACGCTGAAGTGAGCTGCAAAATGTAGTAGAATACATTTTGCAGCTCACTTCAGCGTTAAAAAAATACGAGAGAGAAAGAAAAATAAGATTTTCATAACATATTTAATTAATAAACTTAGAAAGTACACAAAGTACAAAAATAAACTAATTCTTTATTCTAATATACTTGGCCCTTTAGCCGATGCCATCGCTAATTACGATGACGAAGTTAGAAATCAAAAATTTTATGGCAATGACGTAGCGCGCGCTGTCACTTTCAGCTAGTGCCAGCAACTTCGCTTGCGTAAAACTACCCAAAGTGAACCCAGAGATAAAAGTAACCTAAGTTACTACTTATAATATCAGCTATCTGCCAGTAAAAGTCCGGTCAAAATAGCCCGAACAAACTAACAGACGGACAAAAAAAAAATATTTTTAGGCCTAGTACCTTATTCTCTGTCATATGCATTAGTGCAAAGCAATGAAATTTGCAATCACAAACAAACACTTGAATGTTATTTATTTGTATAATATATTTCGAAGATCGTCATTGTATTTAACGATGGTATATATTGGCTAAGCCCTCTGGTCTTGTGTCTTACATAATATTGAGCTAAACTAATATGGTAAACTTTAATTATCAAATGTTTCAGAATGCCAAGTGTGAGTTTTTCTTTTCGCATTCGATCGTGAGCGCGTTTGGCGTTTACTAGGAATTTGTATGTGATTTGTACAGCGCCACCTAGTTGTGAACGCGACAACTAGGTCAAATCAGATACAAATTCCTAGTAAACGCCAAACGCGCTTACGATCGAATGCGAAAAGAAAAACTCACATTTAGCACTCTGAAAACTTTTCTCTTGACTTTGTGAAAGAAATAATTGTAAAGAAAAAATATGCTATTCTACATTTTTTAAAAATATATTTTAAAATGTTCGTATCGATTCGTTAGTCAACTAGTATTTTTATTTCCTGGAAATAATATCTCTTTATGCAAAGAATTTTTTTTTTAAATTGAAACGACAAAGGTTTGCGCCCAAACGACAACCGCCATTATCGTGACGTCATAAGAACAGAAACAAACAGATGTCACATGTGCGCGTGTAGTGCATCAACTTTATATTTAACTTTCGTTGTTGTTTATTCGATTTGATTACGTTCTTATGACGTCACTTACAAGAAAAATATGGCGGCTGGCGTTTTAGGTCTCGTGACAAATAGTAAAAATACAGTTTTATTTTCGAAATTATAAATAAATCGCATATTTATATAACAAAATAGTGTTGTATTAGTATTTCTTATGATAGAAACTATAAAAGTAACAAATTTTTATCATTTGATTTTGATAGATGAAACTAGCCTATTGTATGTGACATAAAATTACATATTAATTCAACTCAATATTATCTGTCACTAAATCTTAATTGTTATCAATTATTATAATAATTATTGTAATATAATCAAAATAGTATGTGCTCTAATCGCACCAAAGCCCGGATGCCGAGGTGAATTTGTCAGTTGTTTATCCATTCATTAGCGCTATTGATCCGATGACGGGCTTCCGAGCAGAAAAGTGACAATATATAAACTAAGTTTAACTTAACTGACCAATGAGGTTCGTTTATAGATTCCCTAACCCGTAATTGACATTAGTACTTATAGATGGCGCTGAAACAGATAGGAATTCAAAAACATTACAGAAAAGGAATATATTTTTTTTAGTTAAAATGGTTTAAAGTTTTAATTTCCTTTTCACTCCCAAAGTAACCAATGCTTTTCATAAAACAAATACATTGGCAAATTATGGCAAAACAAAATAACCTTATTCTCGAAATGACCCATCGTTACCTAGCGACCATTAGATGATACTTTTGAAGTTCGGAAACATTAACCCAGTTAAACTTAGTTTATCTAGAGTTTATGTAAAAACTACAGAAACTAGGCATAAATTGAACAATTTTGTCGTCTACTTACAATGTTTGCAAGTAAGATATTCTAAACCTAACAATTAGTCGATTTCGGTAAGTAAATCTTTTTATATTAAACCTTAAAGTATTTACCACAAATTTTTATAAAATACTAAATCACAAACAAGGACCAAACCCAAAATAAATATAATATTAATAAATATTTTTTTTGATTTAAATAAAAAAAACTGTTTTTTATTAAAAGTAATACGTATAATTTCTGTTTAACGTTAAATAAGTTTAAAACGAATATAACTAAAAAGCTTCGATATTTAATGGCAGTTAGTATAGTAATGTCTAAAAAAAATATTAAAAAATTATTTTGCAAGACTGTCCTGTCCCATCAGTGAATATGGTGATAATACATTTTAATAATACACTAATATTAAAATGTTAAGGCATCGAGTTAACATCTTAAATACCCTGTTTTTTTTATTATTCAAAAACAACAAAGAATTTTAATATTAAGTTACTTAATGCTAGGCTTTTATCATATTCCTAGTAGTCTAGCGCTATCGAGTCTTTCTGTGTATATAGTGTCTATTTTGTTATATAACAGTCTAAATTATAATATAAAGGAGGAAAAAGAACTTATCTAGATTTATTTTATATTTTTTAAAATTGTATACCACCATCTTGGTTCTTAATTTTCAATCATCGAACATATTTTTACCATTAAAAGTACAAATTAAAAAAAATACAAATATTCTAACCTCAAACTTTTCATATTCAATCTTTTTCTGTCTACACACCGAATGACGTTTTCCTGTTTAGAATCAAAAATTCTAACCTCCGATTTTTTGTCCTTGTCTATCAATAGTAAGCAGGACAGACAGCAACTAATTGACTCAAACTATCTTCTATCCTTTTCAATCTACGATAAATAGACAGAGATAGCACACTGATTGACGCTTTCCTGTTTATAATCTAAAATCCGACCTCAGATTTTTTGTCCTTGTCTATAAATAGTAAGCAGACAGACAGCAACTAATTGACTCCAATTTTACGATAAATAGACAGAGATAGCACATTGGACACTTTCCTATTCCCTATAATCCAAAATTCTAACCTCAAAATTTTTGTCCTTGTCTGTCAATAGTAAATAGACAGACTGCAACTAATTGACACTTGCCTGTGTATAATCACCCTTGGCGTACGTTTTTCCAGGCTCATAGTGAAACACAGTACTGCGATCCGGGCTTGTCTTATAACGATGCATGTCTGCAAAAAGAAAAATAGTAAATTGCACATCGGACGTCTCTGTCTTATTGACAACTTTTATAATTCTCTTTTTTATTTTCAATGATATCTAAAACTGATTAGAGACTTAGTTAAATTAAAAAAAAACACATGCTCCCTAAGGCCTATAGAAAAACACAATAGTTCACTATGATGTTACCCATTTCAACGACACTTATTTAACGTGCAGTAAAAAAAATTGACACATTAATTTAGTCGATATTTTTAAAGAATATTAAATTTTGCCAGGGAATTCAATGTGTGACGTTGTTGTTTTTGTATTTCTTTCATAAATTTATGTTATTTCAGTTTTTAATGTACAATATTGGTAAAATATTAACCATTAAAGATCTGTTAACGTGCACAAGTGTGGGCAAGTGGTACTACTTCAAAAAGCGTGTTATTTTGTGTTCCCTTCAGTCCCTAAGAATTTTCAGTAAAGCTTCTACCACTTTTCTTAGACTTGACTCATTGACTTTACTGACTATTTATTTGACTATACTTTAGACAACGAATTAGAAATACGGTGTTGAAAACTATTACCCGCCTTTTTAACTTGACACTGGCAAATGGTTTTTATCCGACGTCATTAAAAAAAATTAGATCCGAACAGGAACGGAGTATATTCACACAACAAATTTCCTTTACACAACAAACTCAATCTCCGCTCATATCCCTCCACGTCTAGCTGTCTCCGCTCCGAGTCCGAGGCGGAGGCCGGCTACGCGCGAGCGGAGTACCAGACGGTAGGTGTTATGTCCGATGATGTGGACGTCTATCCGCACTATATCGGAGAGCACCCCACGTTGGGAGCCACGCGACTGTCAATGCTGCTGTGCGAGATATACTCACATCTAAGACTGAGCTTGCGCTTATGCCTGGCCACCTCTAGCCGTCTCCGCACTGGCGCAAGCCGGCTGCTCGTGGACGGAGCGCCAGGCAGTAGGTGTTATATCGGATGAGGTGCACATTTGTCTTCGCACTATAACGGAGAGCGCCCCACGTTGGGCGCCACGCGACTGTCAATAGAGCGGGACAGGTATACTCACATCTAAGACTGAGCCTGCGCTTATGCCCGACCGCCTCTAACTGTCTCCGCACTGTGTCCGAGGCGGAGGCCGGCCGCGCGGGGGCGGAGCGCCAGGCGGTAGGTGTTATGTCAGATGAGGTGCTCTTGGTCGTGGGATCTAAAAAACGTAGGTATTTTAAAATTATTGTGCAACAGACTTACCAGAGACCGAAGCGCTATTTAGACCACACCTAAAAATGATTAATAATGAAAATTGGTCAAGCTGTTTCGGAGAATTGTTACAAACATCGCGACACGAGACATCACTACATATGATAAAACAAAGTCTGTTGCAACCTACAAACAACATAGCAAACTACATATCATAAGACAAATTTCCTTTCGGTTAAGTCACCAATAGATACACCGATTCTTGAGGGAGGTTTAAGTATATAATTTGTTAAAATCTTGTATACATCTTGGCGTGGGCAAAGCCGCGGGATAAACTAGTATCCTATAAAGCTAAGTTACGTGTAAGATTATAACAAACATACCTCGCTCTGCAAGTACTTGAGGTTTGCGCGTATCAGACTCTGGTTTTTGCCGGTAAGACGGGTCCCAGGTTCGATTCCTGTCGCCCACAGAGAGACTTGTGTCTTTTATACTGCCGCTTATGGATGACTTACTTGACTTGGATATCTGAAATTTGTATGCATTTTTTCCAGCCAAATGTTTTTCCTTATGTTCACAGATTGGACTTGATTGAATATACAGAGGAATTAAACGATTTTTTTTAATGATCTGACTTCAATAAACATTTCTGTTCAAGGCCATTTATATAACTTCAACTAAAACAATGTTGCAACATGCAGGCAACTACTAGTGAAGAGTTTTGCCGGGGAAGTCAATGGGTGTCGTTATGGATTTTGCATTTCTTTCATAAATTTGTGTTATTTCGGTTCTTAATGTGAAATATTGGTAGAATATTAACCATTACAACCAACTTCTAAAAACATGCTATTTTGAGTTTCCCTCCAAAACTCCCTACGAACTTTCAGTAAAGCTTCTACCACTATACTGATTCAGTATAGTGGTAGAAGCTTTACTGAAAGTTCGTAGGGAGTTGGGAGGGACTGACTTGGCTCATTGACTGCACTGACTATCTATTTGGACTTTGACTAGACTTTAGACTTGACAATATAGGAATACGGTGTTGAAAATTGAAACGAAAGTTCTATATCCCGCCTTTTTAACTTGACACTGGCAAATGGTTATAAGCCAATGCCATATATAAATAAATAAAATTAAAAAAAAAGTACTAGTGAAATATTAAACTAAAAACCGGCTAATTGCGAGTGGGACTCGCGCTAATAGGGTTCCATACCGTTACACCAATATTTTACATGCTTACTTATAATTTCGTTATTTTTGTACGAATTTTCCAAGTAACCACATTTCACAAGTGAGGCTTCTATAATTCCTGAACTAACAAAGCTTTATGAGTTCTTTTAGATTTTCGAGCCAGCCATTTAGCTTTTAGAGGACGCCCTATTTAAAAAAAAATGTCTTAGCAACCTTTCCATGTTTTTAAAGACCTATCTAATAATAACCACACTATGGTGTAGACTCGAGAAAAAAAAATCATCTCTACTTAATATGCAGGGAAGGTACCCCAAAAAATGTATTTTTTTGTGTTTTTAATTTAGTCGGTCGCTTTGTCGGCGTGGTAAATTCACATATCCATGCAAACCTTTTCTCTATAACACTAACCGTTCGGATGGTAATCTGAAGACGGACGGAAGGACATGACGAAGCCATAAAGGTTCCAAGACATGAAGTACGTAATACTACAAAGCACTTACATTATTCCTATTAAACGTTGGACTAGACTGCGGTCGATATTTGAAGTCCAGATGGTTTACACCTTTGCGCACAATAGGTGATAGCTTCCTAAGCTCATTCCTTGGCTCCAACTCAATCTTCACCGTCTCCGTTGTACCGTTACTCGCTCTTCCAAATAGCGGTGATAGCTTTGGCTTAATCACTTCATCAGAACTCTCCATTGTTATTGTACTATTATTACTGGTAGGTTTAGTTATTGGTTTAACAATAATCACTTTATTGTCATATTTCTCAAAATTGGGGTTCTCGAAGCCAGTTTGGGTTGATATATCATTCTCAATTTCTAATGGAGGAGTTTTCTTTTCCGGTGGTCTCATTAGTCGCTTTCGTCTCTCCAATTCAGTGTATATATCAGTTTGTACTCTCAAGTTTATGTCACCATATCTTTGTATTATATAATTCAGTAGCCATTCATAACCTTTGCGGAGTCCGGGGTCAATTTTTGGCTTCTTTGACTTGGTGTCTATAGATGCACTGTAGGATTCAACTAATGTGGGACATCTGTATCTGAAAACAAAGATTTTGGTTCAAACCATATAAATCTGACCCGTGCTAAGACAGGAAGTATTTATTTATATACTTTTACTCTATACATATTTCTGTATAATATAATAAGATTTTTTATAATTATATTATACAGGAACAAAGAATTTTTTTTTTTAATCCGTCAACGGGATTCGAACCAGCAACGTCCGGCTTGAGCGCCAACCACTGAGCCACAAAATATAATAAATATATATTAACTACAACATAAAGATTTGGCCAAAAGACTGGTCGACAAAACCAATGACCCTAAGGCTGGCGCTTACCTCGGCCAAAGAATAAGTTTGGCCATAAAGCAAGGCAATGCTGCCAGCCTATTAGGTTATCTACCTGCAGTCTCCGATCTAGATTCAGTTTTTCATTTAGACATTTTTTTTTTATTTAGACAATCACTTATATATAGATTAGATAATAATTTAGTTATGTTAACTAGTTTTTAATTCTTTTTATATTATTATTGTAATGTGAACCTTATGTTTTTACCAATAAATTATCCCCAATATAACATGAAAATCAAAATCGTTACCTGTTCACCATAGGCTCAATGTTAAGTTTTTCCACAACATCCAAATCATCTAAAGCTCCATTCTTGTCTTGTTTGTTAGCTAACACGAGAATTGGCTTTCCTGAAAATAGTATTCATTATGATCAGCAGTCAGTACAATCAGAGCCGTGCACTACATGGGCCAATAGCTGGATAAATGTTTATATGCCACTGAGATTATTGATAGGCAACAAATGTACTATCAACAAGTACTATCGACCAGGCATAAGATGAAAACCACATAACGGCACTATTGAAATGTGCGCACCCACACATATGCATATGTAAATTTGTAGTTCAACCACACCTGCAGTTGCTGCGGTAGTGTTTAAATATTCTATAATACTCCAATACTTCCTTTGTTTTTAAATATTTTGAGACGTCCTAGTGGATATGATTATACAATATTTAGAAACTGGTCGAGCAGTTTGAAGAGTGAATGTGTATCTTTTTACATGATGAATAAAGTTCAATTTTGAATGGCTACCTTAAATATGAAGAGTTGTGTATTGTCACAGTGTGAATTGATACTTAGATCTTATAAGCGGCCAATGGATTTAAATGTAGTTTTCAACAATAGATAGAAAGATTCAAGAGGAAGTTTTATATTATTTATAATACATTGCACCCGTGCTAAGCTAGGACAGGTCGCTAGTTATTTTACAGTAGTCTAACAACTACCACCGAACCTTATTGCCATAGTATTAAGGTCGAAATGTGGTACACCGGGTTTGTGTGCGACCGTACATGTATGTACTTGATACCACTGCGACATGAGTACCCTCATATCTCGTTATCGCCTTCACACGCCAATGCCGACTCAAGATGTGTTGATAAGTGTAACTTTCTATTACAATGAATAATTACGTACTTACCTGATATTTTATCGTGCGATAATACCTCCTCTAACACAGCTTTACATTCTTCTAAGCGCGAAAAATCACTTGAGTCGATGACGAAAATCACACCATGCACCTCGCTATAATATTGCGGCCAGATCTGGCGAAAATGCGGCCCGCCGCCTAAATCGTATATCGTTACAGGTGTATCTTTATGTACAAGGTTTACTGCCTTAAACCCAACAGTGGGCAAAACTTTGTCATCATTTTCTCCGGCCAAATTATTAACAGTTTTCGTCTTGCCTGCATTATCCAAACCGATCAATATTAAAACAATATGACGACGTATACGCCGTTTTCTAATCCGACCAAGACACATACCCATCACTTATAATAAAATTCACAACGAAAGAGCACTTAAATTAACAAAAAATTACTCAAATAAACATTGCGAATTCGTATTCGTACGAAGCCGCCATTTGTGATGTAAACTTTTTTTGTTGACACAGCGGTAACCAATGGCAATAACATTCGATGTGGCCAGCAATCAGCCACCGTAATGTTTTTTTGGAACATGGAGATATAGTTCGTAGTGGACTGAGAGCCAAACTCCCCTTACACCTTAGCCTTACACTCTTACTGATCCTACTAATAAAATGATAATTATATAGGTAATATATTATGATGGATGGATGGATGTTTGTTACTCTTTCACGAAAAAAGTACTAAACGGATTTCGATGAAATTTGGTTTGGTAGTAATTTTGAATCTGAATTAAAACATAGGCTACTTTTTATCCCGAAGAAGTATAGAATACTGTATTTACGCGGGCAGAGCCGAGGGCAACAGCTAGTATTTATATTTTAAATATAAATATTATAAATATGAAAGTTTGTGAGGATTGCTGGACGGATTGATGTTTGTTACTCTCACGCAAAAACTACTTAACGGATTTCGATGAAATTTGGTATGTTATTAGTTTAGGCTCTGGATTAAAACATCGGCTACTTTTCATCCCGTAAAAGTACAGTATTCCCGTGGAATACTGTAGTTACGCGGGCGGTGCCGCGGGCAACAGCTAGTAAAACATATATTACCATGCTGTAGTATTAGTGAATACATTAATCGTATGCATAATCAACTAAGTAGTCTCAAGTTTGTAAGGTGGGCCAATTTTTAGGTACAGGATGGTGCAGAGCGCCAAAGATACGAAAAAAAATGTACTAACTTCTCTAACAGCCTTTGAACTGGTTCTTACGAATAATTGTAGGAAACGTTGTATACAATATGAAAGCACTACTTATATATAGCTATTATTTGATAATACTTAAATATTACGAATTACGACACGACGGTCGCTTGGACTACAAAAATTACTATGCATGATAATTGTTACGTCATTCTGTGAAACACTGTAAGGTCACAGCTGTTCATATAAAACTATTGGAATCCTTCACTGAAGCCAATGTTATGTAAATATTTTAAAACACCTACCTATATATGTATAACTTTTAGCCGGTTTTAACATTACCAGCGCCCTGGGCGATTTTTACGCCCGCCCGCGTATACAATGAATGATGATTTTCGTACTGCAAAGACGTGACGAAAGTGGATACTTAATTGTAATAGTTATTAGTATAGTGTTTTTTGTAATTGGAAGTTGTTTGAGTCTCACTCGGTGCGCGAAGAATAGAAAAGTACGCCCGCGGCGCCCCCTTTTTAAACGCCGCTACTGACATTATCCAGGGGACACTGGACTTTTTTGGGACTGAAAGTAGTACCTATATGTTAATCCAGAGCTTAAACTACAACCATACCAAATTTAATTAAAATCCGTTCAGTACTTTTTGCATGAAAGGGTTAATTTCAACTCAAAAAACAAAACAAACATTAATATCAACTCCTTACATTAAACTGAACAACATCAATGTGAAACGTAAACAGTCACTTTGTTACCTAGGACTTATTTTAGAAAATAAATTTACATTCCTGGAACATATAATACAGACCGGTGAGAAACCTAAAAGGAATTTCTATTGTTTCACAAAAATATCATCTATTTCCTTTGCCTTTCATTTAAAACATTAAAAATAATTTATAATGCGATGTAGTTACCTACCTCGGCAGCATATGCTATGGCGCACCGGCTTGGGCAGATAGGGCTACAATAGGAGCGGCCCGTCGTAAACTTTTGCAAAGCCAACGCCTCGCCTTAATATTTTTATGTAAGGCATACCGTACCGTAAGTACTGAAGCACTCCCAGTCTTAGCCGGAGTCCTACCAGTAGATTTAGAGATACAGCGTCGTGCAGCACTATATTTTTAAAATAAAAAAATTACTAACCCTGAGTTTTTAAGCGCGAAAGAGAGTAATAAGATAACTAGATTATTCGAGCCATTAGATATTTCTATACAGAACCTAATTTCTGAGTGGCAGGAACGGAGGGACAACACTATCAAAGGGCGTCACCTATATAATTTCTTCCTTTCGGTACGCGATCGACTCTCTAAGCAATGAATAGAAATAGATCACTACGTCGCACAATTTTTGACAGGTCACGAAAACTTTAAAGCGAAACTTTTTGGATTTACATTAGTCTCGTCTCCGCTATGCGAGTGTTCGACCGAAGGAAGCGCTTATGAACAAACTGCTCATCACATACTCAGGGAGTGTGATCTCTGGTATGACGAAAGAATCGAAATGTTGAACAGCGTCCATTGTGTTTCTAGGGTAGTGTACTCGTACTATGAAGATCTCGTGGGCTGCGCGAAGAACTTCCGGGCTTGAACAATGCAACACTATTTTGACATTATAAATGCATTGTAATTAATTCTCATATTATGAATTAAAACATTTAATTACATTCTGTCTTGTAGTCATAAAAAAAACATGTTATTCCCGTGGTGCTTCCCCTTTAATTCTGACTTTTGCCATCACAATTTTTGCTGTCTCCCGCTTTGCTTGGGGAGGGAAACTGGAATTCTTCCTACTCCTCCTACAATCTTCTGATTATTTCGTTGCGGGTTCCAAGACAGATTTAGCAGGTCTCCCGGGCACCCCTGAGATCATATCAAAGGATTTTTGCGGTTGGTTACCACTGTCGATCCTGGCTACACAGGAGTTGCAGTGGTGGGTAAGTGTGGTGGGCCAATTGCCCGATTAAAAAAATGAAAGGGTAACAAACATGCATCTATCCATCCAGCCTCACAGACTTTCACATTCATTCATAGTACACTAGCTGTTGCCCGCGGCACCGCCCGCGTAACTACAGTACCCACGGAAATACTGCAGCCACTTTTACGGGATAAAAAGTAGCCTATGTTTTAATCCAGAGCCTTAACTCTACCAAACCAAATTTCATCGAAATCCGTTCACTAGTTTTTGCGTGAAAGAGTAACAAACATTCATCCATCCATCCATCCTCACAAAGTTTCACATTTATAATATTAGTAGGATAAGTACGATTTTGAGACACTTTTTGCTTGATATCCAAAATATTAATAATACAGTGAAAACCTTTTACAACTTAAGTATAACGACAAACAGCGTGTTGCGATGAAGTGTTGAGTTCCGTCATGTTAAAATATGAAGTATGGTAAATACTTCATATTTTAACATGAACATCGGTTTCAATGACTCTTCAATGTCATTTCAATCGACTTTCACTATAACTACTCGGACAAAATAAAAAGTAATTCCTCATAATTATATGATAGTCGAATAATAAAACTTTCTCCTCTCAATAATTTAATTATGGCATTTTAGGGATAGGTTTCTAAATAGGCTATTCTACATTTTTTCAAATATATTTTAAAATGTTCGCATCGATTCGATAGTCAACTAGTATTTTTATTTCCTGGAAATAATATCTCTTTATGCAAAGAAAAAATGATTAAAATTTAAACGATAAATGCTTGCGCCAAAACGACAGCCGCCATTATCGTGACGTCATAAGAACAGAAACAAACAGATGTCACATGTGCGCGTGTAGTGCATCAACTTTAGATTTAACTTTCGCTGTTGTTTATTCGATTTGATTATGTTCTTATGACGTCACTTACATGAAAAATATGGCCGCTGACGTTTTAGGTCACGTGACATACAGATAATAAAACTACAGTTTTATTTTGGAAATTATAAATAAATCGTATATTTATATAACAAAAAAGTGTTGTATTCGTATTTCTTATGATAGAAACTATATAAATAACAAATTTATATCATTTAATTTGGATATATGAAACTAGCCTATTCTTTGTAAGCTGTAGAATTTAGAAATATGTTCCTCAAATGCCACAGAAAGTATTACGAGGAAAAATGTTTTGAAATAAGACCCTGCAAACAAACAGATTGCCTATTAGGTAAGCGATTATTATCATAGATACCAGTGTCTTCTATCATCTATGAATAGATTGTTACCGATAAAATAAAATATACAATCGGAAACATACAGCTTGGCAAAAAAGAATATGACGCGGTGACGGCAGGCACTAAAAATATTTTCGATTGTATTTTATCCCTAATTAATAAATTTCATTCCAATATATGGAATGAAATTTATTATATTTTATTATATTTAAATTAAATATGCAATTCCAATCTATTATTGATAAAATATGATAAAGTCGAAAATGTTTTTAGTTCCTGCTGTCACCACGTCGCACTGTTTGCCAATTAGAAAATAAAACAAGAAATAAAAAATACATAGTGGACATTTTATTCAATAAATACAGGTACGATTTTCTCATAAATATTTACAAAGCTTTATTATAAATAATACGCGCAAAATGTGCGGCCACATTTGCCATCTCTAAAGATTATACAAATAGATTTGACACCTCAGTCTATCCATAGACTCTCTCATTCAAACATGCAAAAAACACTTTTGTGAATATGTTATTAAAGCTCTTTTGAGTTTGCATATAATAAACAAGCAATTTTACACAATCAGCAAATAGGAAAAGCTATGTACCTTTCTCATTCCTTTTCCTTCTTCCTTTCTCTTTCATACAAGTTAAAGCTATTGTCTTTCTTATGTGACATATCTATTTGTATTACATCTGTTGCCTGTTATACATAATATTAAAAGTGGATTGGTAATCATCAAATAAATAAGGAAAAGTGTAAAAGAGACAATCAGAAGGCCAATTCTCTATTTTCGATATAATCTCGATTCGATCAACGCACTGACTCGTTCGCATAGACGTCAAATTGACGCGCTCGAGCAGGACAGCCTGAAAATCCACACGAGATTAAACCGATTATAACTATAAGAGTTGCCCCCCAGGTGTTGTTTCCCCTATCAATTACAAATTCTGTCACGGCAGATTTTATTGGCAAAGGCTTTCAAAAAAAAATACTGTTGTATAAATTACAAGAGCGTAGCGACGCGTTACAACGTTAAGTAAGATGCCAGCGATCTGAATTGCCGCATTATTCGAATCACATGTAAAAGGCGTTGCGCACTGTCTCCTTCTAATATTTTTTTTCTCTTTCTAACTAAAACCGCTCAATCCACCTCTTCAATTGTGATATTTATTTAAACCTAACGAGAACCGTATCGCCTGATTTAATTGAGAAAAACGCGAGATCCTTCATAACATTATCCAGTGTAATTTCAGCCCCGTCCATCTGTTCGTCTATGAGATGTAGGGATAGTTCCCCAGTGTTGCCCTTAGCGAATAGTCTCTGCACCAGTGTGACCAGTTTCTGAACTGCCATAGTAGCTGGGAATTTTTTCTTGATGGTTTTGCCGTGCTCGTCTTTGAGTACTATTTCTAAGAGTTGCGAGGTGAGTGTTGTTGATTTCGGCTGTTTAACTAGTAAGCTGTCGTCTGGTATGCCATATTCTGTAACAAACAAAAATCTTACTAATAATTTACCAGTATACCAGAGGCGTGTATACAACTCGACTTCATCTCGGCGGTGGCTTCAGTTCGGTCGGTGGTTCAACTCGGTGGTAGGCATCGCGTAGGAACAATAGGCTAGATGACTCATATTTAATTTCAAACATTGAAGAAGTATTTCCTTTAGTACTTGGCTTAGGAAAACGTATTGTAGCGATATCATAAATTAAAAACTTAAGATTGATAAATAAAGTTGATTGAAAAATATATATTTTTGTTTTTTAATTCCTACTGATGAAAACACCTCGAAGTAACCTCCGGCAAGGATGTGACGTCACAAACACACTAAACACACATGTAGTAGTGAAACGGAACGTGTTTCTGTAAATAAATAGTTCATGACATCTTATAAAGTTATATATGTCTCAACTCACAACGTCAAACGGAACGTAACACCGCCATTTTACTACTACGGACTATAGCACAGATTACAAACAGTACTAGTATGACGTCACAGCACAGATACTCTATCAACCAACATGGCGAATAGAAATTTAAGGCGATTTTAAAAGTCTATTTTTTAAATTATATTTTTGTAGGTTTCAAAATAACGTTATATTAATTTTTTTGTGTGTAATGAAACAGTTCGAGGTCAAAAAGCATATTTCGTGAGTTTTATTTAGTCATCTATATGAAAATAAAACTTTTTTGATTTTGATTTAATTTATGATATAATTTACGCCCGATGCGCCCAAAAAATAAGAGCAATAGAAATAAAGTATCGTTGTTCTGTATTACAAGTACAGTATATTATATATTCTATATTATATATTATATATTATATTAAATATAAAAATAAAAATGACTTTTATTTAGTAAATATTGTGCGAGACAAATATTGCGTAACAGCCTCCGTGGTCTAGTGGTTAGAGCTTGGCTCTCGACTCAGAGGTCGGGGGTTCGATTCCCGCATTGGAACAACAAAAAATGTTGTTTCCAAGTTGGGTTAGGACAATGCAGGCTGATCACCTGATTGTCTGACAAGAAAATTGATCTATTCTAACTCTATAGTTGAAAATCGAAATGTCGAGTGTCGAGCTGTCGTATACGACATTGACATTTGACTCGACAATTGTGTGTTCGATTTTCAGCTCTACTGTATGTATTAGCGTGGAGTTCTATTTTCAATGCTCTGAATTTTCTCCGGCCATCCGGATTTCGGACAATATACTCCCAGGCTAATGCACACCTTGGCGAAATTGATAAATAATTGTAAAAAAAACTAACTGTCAATGAGCTCCTCGAATCTGGAATGTTCTATATCGAAAGCCATTTTCTTCTCCGCGTCGTTTTGCGCCAGTTTCCACTCGGCGCCGTAGCGCTTCATGTAGTCGTACTCCGCGCCGCGCCGCAGCTCCCGCGTTATCGTGGACCCGTTCAATTCCTAGAAAAAAAATGAATGTCCAATAAGTCCATTGACATACCAGCTCAGCACAACTGCGTGGAGACTCCGCAGACGTATATATTATAGACGAGGCGTGTCCAGGCAAAAACTGTCCCCACTGAAATGGCCCCTCTTTAGGGGTTGCTTGGGGCCATTTTGACATTTGAGATATAGTAAAATCAAGATGGCGTAACTTTTTCTTGTGTGAACATTTGTTCTGTCAAATGTACGTCATAGCCTATATTTAGTTTTGAAATCTATGGAAGACTCGACATAAGTCGAGATAGCTCTCTCTCTTTGTCGCGCGAAGGTGCTGCAAGATTATATTCACATTGATGTACTTACTAAATATAAAATCTGATTTATAATAACTAGCCGGTATAGTGACAGCCAATTTCTATATTATATATATTTACTACCTGGCAAAGTGGGAGGGAACAAAAAGATTTCCGAGTTCCTGGATCACGGATGAGTATAATATAGTAAAAATCTCAAATATATATTGTATAGTTTATAAGTATTAAAAATATTTCCAGTTGTCTCGTCCCCATAACACAAGTTCTATGGATACTTAGCACGGGTCGATGTGGTGTGAAGCGTCCATAGTTATATAACATTACCGTCAGTGAGCCAATTTTAGCGATGACCATCTGTGAGCCCGTATCATAGTCCTCCGTTGCCTGTATTGGATTCTTCAGGAAATATAACTTCTTGAGTGATTTGAGTTTGTTTAGTTCAGATAGTGATCGCCACTGAAATAGTATAAAATAAATTTATAAAATCCTGCTGCCATTATAAAAGTGAAAGTTTGTGAGGATGTATGGATGGATGGATGGACGAGTGTTTGTTACTCTTTCACGCGAAAACTACTGAATGGATTTTGATAGTATTTGGTATGGTGTTAGTTTAAGCTCTGGATTAAAACAAAAACTCCCTTTTATCCCCAAAAAAGTACAATGTTTCCGTGGGATACTGCATTTATTCGGGCGGAGCCGTGGGCAAAAGCTAGTATTAAATAAGTTTATTTGTTACACTTTTCACAGAAATTACGAAAGTGCATGACTTTAGCATGAATATTTATTATTTTATTTATTTTTTTTATTCGGGAAACCAAAAGCTTAGAAATAATCTAGTGTAGAAAACAGTACAGTTAAAATAATCTTCAATCTTAAGTTACTAGCATATTCCCGATGCCATGGTCTTACAGAATATAAGTGTTAAGAAGCTCATGTTTAGTTTAGTCGAGCTAGCTGGTATTGTAAAAAAAAACTGGAAGCTCGACAAACTCGACGACTTCGAAACGAAAAAAAAGCGATAATAAGCTAGTTTCATCTATCAAAATCAAATGATATAAATTTGTTATTTATATAGTTTCTATCATAAGAAATACGAATACAACACTATTATGTTATATAAATATGGGATTTATTTATAATTTCGAAAATAAAACTGTAGTTTTATAATCTGTGTGTCACGTGACCTAAACGCCAGCCGCCATATTTGTCATGTAAGTGACGTCATAAGAACATAATCAAATCGAATAAACAACAGCGAAAGTTAAATATAAAGTTGATGCACTACACACGCACATGTGACATTTGTTTGTTCTGTTCTTATGACGTCACGATAATGGTGGCTGTCGTTTTGGCGCAAACGTTTATCGTTTAAATTTTTAATTTTTTCTTTGCATAAAGAGATATTGTTTCCAGGAAATAAAAATACTAGTTGACTAACGAATCGATACGAAAATTTCAAAAATATTTGAAAAAAATGTAGAATAGCCTAATCCCTTTGTAACTCCTTTGGTATCACAAGATGTAAGTATGAGCGGCGCGCGGTATTAATTAATTACAAATGATAAAGTATTCGGTGGACGACGATAGTTTGGTAGTATTTGAAATTTGTTTGAAAAACTCATAGTAAAATTTTTTTTACTATGAGTTTTAACGTACCGTTTCGCCGTGATAAGTTCGATTGAAAATTTACTTTTTCTAAATCTAACAGAAATTAAAATAAATGGGTTGACATTCTTGTTACTTTTTATTGTTTTTTTTTTTAATTATTTTTATTTAAATTTATAATAATAAATATGACGTAACCATTTTTTTTATTACGATTTTTTTGTCTACACGGTATGCACGTGGCGTGAAACGGAAAATTTCCATCTGTCCAAACTATCATCGTCCACCGAATACACCATAAAGTGCACCGCGACCGCACTTTAGTAAGCTCCATCCATCCATCTGCTCGTTTTTCTGCCACAAAAATTATATGGCATTTCATAACAATACTTACATCATTAATCTTATTCCTGTTCAAAAACAACACCTCCAAATGTTCCAACACATTGACTTTGGATCCGGGTTCATTGTTGAATCTTATCTCACCGATAGCACAGTCGTTCAAACTCAGCACTTTCACATTCAACCAACCCAGGTTTAGCACTTCGTACCAGGATTCAATTGGGTTTCCGTCCAAACGTAGCATAGTGAGGTTCCGTAATGTATTCTCTGGAGGTATTATCCTCTTGATTCGGTTATATGCTGCGATCAACTCGGTGATATTCGGCCAGAGGTGCGACAGAGCGAGAATATCTGACCATTCATAGTCACAGACAGAGAGATTCATCTTCTCCAAATGATTGAAGTGTATAGACAGTTGTTTCAAAGTGTCTTCCGGCATATCTATGGCCATACGGTTCTTACTGTAGTATAAAAAAATATTATTTGTTTACTTGTATAAAAGATATGTGTTCCGTGCAACATCTTTATATATAAGCGCTTCTGGCGCGCCTGATCAAACTATTTAATTATAACTATTTAATATTTAACATCCTAACATCTCAGCTTACAATAATCTAAACCGCCATTAAAATCCACCAATTAAGCCAGAGTTCTGTCTTTGAAAACCGATGTGAAAAAACCGTTTATACTGTGTTTAGCCAAGCAATGTTTCTGAGGTACAAGAAACTGAATAGCATGCAGTGCCGCGACGAGTCGCGTATCGTCGCGGTGTGGGTTAACTTTCACTTACCTCAGATCAATTTCTCTCAGGTGCGGCAGCTGCGCCGACAGCTGTATCACCTCACGCCAGTTGGAGAAGAGATTGCAGCTGACGTCGAGGCTCTGGATATTTGGACAGAGCGACGCCACTTCCCCAGCTCGGGAGATGTTGAGATCGTGCACGCAGACCTCTTGGAGACGATCGAACTTCCTGGAAGAGGATGGTATGTAGTGGGTAAAATATTAAGCAATACAAACTGGAACTGCCATCAATAGAAAAAAATACAAATGACATTGGTGAACACAACAAACTTATATTGGGATAAAACAACTTTATTTTTTTATAAAAATTATAACCCGACTACGTAAATCATATATAGCCTATGTTACCTGGTCTATTATTACGAATACATTGACACCTCATTCATTAAAATCTGATCAGTAGATTAGGAGCTACGGTGGAACAAACATACATACATATATAGACTGCCAAAATCATTACTCTTTCTTTTGGCTTCGCCGTAGTCGAGTAAAAAAAAACATAAATCAATCATCAAAACAAACAAAAAAATGATAATGTATATTATTTAATAATGTGTGTTTGTTGCTTCATTATAATGTATTACAGCATCAATAACAAAGCAGACAAAGAGATTTAAATAAGCTTCACTTGATTCAATTCAATTCACACCGAAACGATATGTGACATGGCACTGCATTTTTTAAGATATAAGCTATTAAAAATTGAACTTTATTCATTACACAATAAGATACACGTTTCATTGTAAGAGTTCAATTGTCAGGTTGCACAGCGCTGCAGTGTATGACTGATGTCATGATTATGAAACATCTATCTTTTTGTGTAGTGATTACTATGTAGTGATATCTTAAAAATGCAGCTACGCGGCGATTATCGTCTTGCTCTCGTGGGATTACTGTATTTACGCGGGCGGATCCGCCGGCAAAAACTAGTTCATAGTTGTATAATAATAATTGGCTGCCTCTGGGGACAATGGCTCAGAACGGATACAATGATGACCTCTATGGGTCAGTGGTTGAGCGCGTCAGTGCAAGAGCCGGGTTCGAATCCCGCAAACGGAATTAAAAAAAATTCTATGTTCCTGGGTCATGGGTGTGTGTGTATAGAACATATTCTATAGTAATATAATAAAGAGGAAAGGTTTGTTTGTTTGCATTGAATAGGCGTCGAAACCACTGGACCGATTTTAATGAAATTTGGCACAGACTTAGAATAGACCACACTTTTTATTGTGGCAAAGGTAATGTATCTCTCGAGATTTCCAAGAGGAAAAGAACCGTGCCGTTTGGAGAACGAAGTCGCAGGCAACATCTAGTAATATAATAAAAGTCTTAAATGTGAGTATAGTATAAAATTTTTCAATATATTTCCGTTGTCTGGTACTCGTACTTCTAAAACTTTGCACGGGACCAGTTTGATGTATATAAATGATGTAAAGAAAACTATAAAGACTGCCTTCTATAACATCCCATCCACTTGGCTGTACAGCGTAGTGCTTACTGTTCCTGAGTAATTTAGACGTCTAAAACGATGCCAAATACTAGACCTGGAACTGCCAATATAAAATATGCGAACAGACTACTTCCTAAAGAGGTATTCTACGGGGATACTAACTCTACCCGACACAATACATTCAACAAATCCGCTCATAGTTTGTGGACTGATAGTACAGATTAAAAAGATACCAAAAAAAATATTATAATTGATCAACTTACTGTTTCTGATGTATCTTCTCAAATCCCACCATCTCGATGAACGGAGCGCCCATCTCCCTCTTCCACTCATTAATCACAGTCCTGCGGTGAGCAGCTACAGTCTCATCCTATAAAAATATTTTTTTTAAATATAGCTGGATACATGAATGTATACATGGATACATGTGTGAACTCAGAACATTCGCCCAAGGCTAAACATTGAAGTTTTTTCACTAAACAAATGTATTACGATCATTGTCCTATTTCTATATAAACCATAGAAGGGCAAGTCATTTTATGTGTATTTGATTACTTTATAAATGGCCAGGGTAGCAATGGTGTCGGGTTCCTATAAGTCCATTCTGTTTGGCTTTACTTACCACTTGCCTTTTGAAGACCCTCATCCAAATCCATACCTATTATACAGGCTAGGGCTTCCCTATGAAGGAGAACCAGCCTTCTGCAGGGTAGTGAATATTTAGGCCTTCAAAGAACAATTTTACAAAATTTAAATAGAATTAGACATTAAACCGCCATTGGACTTATAAAGAGCAATTGGATATTTTAATTAATTGCAAAATAAAACAAATTATGAAATGAAAAAGCTATTTTAAACTGAACACCACACACCACTTGCCTTTTATCTTAGAGTCACTCTAATAGTAATCAGAATACAATGTTTGTTTGTTAGTAAATTCATGATAAAATGTGTAGGAGGTATGACTCAAGCCTTAGCTCTTTGTAGTTTGTAAAATAAAAAAATTAAAAATATTTTGAATGTGGAATTCACTACTTGCCTCCCGATCACCGTAGTACCTCCGTATAGCCTCTGCGCAGGTTTTAAATGGAGTAATCTTGTTGGGACGAATTAAAGAACCAGCCCCTGGTTTCGTGGTTTTGAAGTACTGGATATCTTCAACGCAACCATCGTGTTTTCCGCGCTCAGCGTTGTCCCACTCTACACCGTACCAAACGCCTTTGTAGCCCTGCACATCACCGATATATTTCACAGTACCGAAGTCTTCATTGCATTTTATTCTGCTACCAACAAATACTTGTGTGTCTGAATCATCGCCTCCATTGTGGGTATCCATGGCACCGTTGCAAAATTTTGGTATCACATTCACAGGCATTGCGCCCACCATTCTTTTTACGTTTACGAAACAGCAATTGTTTATAAAAAGAAAAACAGACTGAAATGTTTTTCGGGAATTTGGCCTGTCAAGTATGTCAAATAATGGTAAATTATGGAGGAATCTATGGAGTAAAATGTTGCCATAATCCGAAAAAATTACCTACAATCATTCGCGAGCGTCATTTCGCACAACTCACAAGTGACAAGAAGAAAGTGAGGGATTAGTGATTACAGTTACAGAGATCTAGTCTATGTAGACAAAGATTGTAGACGTTTGAGAGTAAGGAAATAGGTGGTAATTAGGTAGCCTCTCGGGAGTGCGGAGGACCCTAAATCTATACTAATTTGTTTTTGAAAATTATTTCCAAAGATTTCAAAACTAAGGACGTACATTTAACCCGTGAGAAGACGCGCTCAAAAAGTTACACGAGTAGACGCACGTGTAGAAAAATGCTCACGTCCTTCAAATTACTTTTTCGTGTGATAAAAAAAGGAATTATATTACAACTTTTGCCATTATAATAAATGAAAATACTTATTTTAATGAAATAGATTGTAGTATTACAATTAAATAACAAAAATAAAAACTTATAAACAAACTAACAATCTAGACAAGTTTGCGGGAGCGAGAAAAGACTTTTTAAAAAAAGATGAAATTTTATTATTAAGTTACATTTAATACTTAATTAAAACTTAACTATAATTAACGGGCAGAGCTTTTACAAGAAAGCTAGGGTCTGTCCGGAGACTACCTAGCAGAAGCTCATGCTATGATCGACTGACTTCCTATCCCGTCTCAAGACGGTGGTCAAGCCAGATTACAATGTGATGCTTCCATGAATTAAATCTTAAATAAACAAAACCTTAACTAGAACTATTGTTGGTAAGCAGTTAATCTGTCATCACTGTATTATATAATGATGACAGGGTTCTGAGGGGTTGATATAACTATGTAATGCTTCCATGAATTAAATCTTAAATAAACAAAACCTTAACTAGAACTATTGTTGATAAGCAGTTAATCTGTCATCGCTGCATTATATAATAATGACAGGGTGCTGAGGGGTTGATATAACTATCTTATAAACTTTGGCCTCAATTTTTGGCTAATCTTTAGAAAATTGGAATGTTTTATTCTTCATATATGATATACGGCACATAAACATCACATGCTCGGTGTAGAGTAGTTTACTGCACAAAGTGCATGCTTTTTTGGAACGCCTATTTTTCCTCCTGGGACATAATTCACAAAAACCCTTTGCCCTAAGTGACTATTTTCTTTATCATTTCGTCATCTAAAAACAAATAAATGCACTACAAAAGAGTTTTAGCACTTTTAGCTCTTTGTTTGACTCCTGGTAAATGTTTGACGATATTACAACTACTGGTGCGTACATTACGCACTATCATTATATTTTCCAATATGGATGGAAAATGACAGTTTACATGAACTAAGAGGTAGGACTCTTAGTTCGTGTAAACTGTCATTTTCTATTGCATCGGAAGAATGTTCAGTGTCGGTTTCGTGTGGGCTGTAAATGACTGAACAGTGGCGTATCATCAGGATCTATTGACCCCTTCTTCAGGATCGGGCTCTTCTAGCCAAGCACAAATTTTAGAGGTTTGTCGATCATCCATTTTAGACTTTGTATGCTGAAAATAGCAAACAAAATATTAAAACAATAAATCCAATACATTTGTTAATATTTATATACGAAAAATGAGACTAAGTATAAAAATATTTTTCATTTACTATAAAAATTACTTAAACGAGTAGGCGCGCAATGATCAAAATGCCGCGCTTCACGATGCACTGCGCACGAACACCTCACTACGCGGATGCAGCTCTCTATATATTTTATACTGTATTATCTATGGACGCAGCGGCACTGAGCGGCGTACGAGTCGCGTAACCCCTTACGGACGGGGTGAATAGTAAGGAAGGTACTGTGAAGCATAGAGTGCCTGAGCTTATAGTAATCAAAATAAACTGCAACAAATTTTTTAGTGAGAAAAATGCTCATAGCGCGCCTTCTCACGGGTTAATAATAAAAAAGGTCCATAATTTTTAAAACAAATTGACTGTTTTACATTAGAGATAAGTTATTATATGATAGGTGACATTATTACACTCATGAGTTTTTAAATAATCCAATGAGGGTTCTTGATATTTTTTCTGCTATTAGGGGGCAGACCCAATCCACACAAAGCGTCATATGGTGGCGTAAGTGGTATCAAAAAGGGGAAATAAGAATTTTCGATTCTTTTTCTGTCACCAGGCGGCGCTTGGTAGTCCGACGATCCTTGTCGTGTCAAAAAGCTGTCAGATATCATGAATTTAAAAACCCTCAATTACAACACACGCTACTTGACCTTATTTTTATGTATGTCCTAAACGATTCATAATTGTTTCATTACACAAAAAAAAAAATATGATATTATTTTAAAACCTAAAAACCTACATTTTTTTTAAATACACTTTAAAAAAAAAGCCAAAAACACTATTCGCCATGTTGGTTGATAGATTATCTGTGCTGTGACGTCATTGTAGTACTATTTGTAATCTGTCCGTAGTAGTAAAATGGCGGTGGTACGTTCCGTTTGACGTTTTGATATAAATCATGGAGAATAGAGGTAAGGAGTACCATCTCCATACATGAAAAGTGTCCGTAAAATAGCGTTAAATAGGGGGCGCTACAGACGCAGACGGGAGTAAAGCGGCAAAATTTAAACGTATTATTAAATCTTACCATCTTCTTCGGTTTTATATATAAAAATATTTTCGAATATACGAGATAATTAGAATTTTCATGATTTACTGAATTAATTACTTTTAATCTACTAAAGTCGTTAAAAATCTTAAATAACTAAACTCAACTCACTTTAATTCATCTCTTATTGCTAACTTCATATCACACACCCTTGCCACTCTAGCGCCATTATGGCCAGTTTTTTAAATATTATTTAATTACTTTTGTCGGACACTTTTTAGCTTTTCTGCCTTAGAGAGATTGTCCTCCTTACCTCTATTCTCCATGACATAAATAACTTTGATGTCATGAACTATTTATTTACAGAAACGTTCCGTTTCACTGCTACATATGTGCTTAGTGTGTTTGTGTCGTCACATCCTTGCCGGAAGATGCTTCGAGGTTGCTGTTTAATTTATGATATCGCCAGAATACGTTTTCCTAAGCCAAGTAATAAAGGAAATACTCCTTCAATGTATGAAATTAAATGAGTCAAGTAGCTTATTAGAACACCAATTATTGACATTTTAGAACTTTTCTTCTCTAATACTTCTACATAGAAAAGTCAAGAAAATTTGATTTGTACAAATAGGCATTCGGCCTAAATTTTTTTTCGTCTTTTCGACGTTAGACAACATGCTAATAAACAATCTAGAACACATTTTCGTATATCTTAAAAAATAACGAAGATACAAACAGCTTAAATTTACAATATGAAAGCAGCGATATATCGACCTGTGACGTCACGAGTTGCACACGCCATACATCTGTTACTACAAAATGTATGGCGGTGCAACTTGTGACGTAAAGTGATGGGCAATCCATTTTATTTGCTCATAATTTTTAATCGCGTCGATCTATATACCTATTTCTTTTAGATTTATGTATCATTATTCAACAATTTTAAAATTTAATTTATAAAAATGTGATTTTCCACACTAGGCAACATCCCTATTGTATTTATATTATTTTACTGATAATACTACCCATAATAACAGTAAACAAGAACAAGAAAAAATATTGGCAATATTTTTTACAAGCAACCATAGATAGTTTCATTTACTGACAAATAGATGGCGCTGTACAACTCAAAATGCAAAGGAGTGTGCAGTATCTTGAAAGGTGATTGGTCTCTGTTGAGGATACGGTATAATTCGACCAAGTTTGGTTGTCATCTAAATAAGGGCGAAAATATAAATTTATTTCCGGATATTTACCGAATTGCACACGTTGTGTTGAAAAACGCTTCGGCCTAGTTTTATTTAAGCGAGCGAAATATCGTGTGTAAAAGTTTTGTACTGGTGGTATAGTTTAAAATATTTTTTAGTACAATATGATTTCAGTGCATTGTGAGGGTGTGTGACCCTGCGAATCGGTAATCAGTTATTCTTTTAATTCACTGGTAGTCGCAGCGCAGTGCCCGCGTCCATATTCGGTGGAAATGAGCAAAGGACCCGATATTCAGTATTAATATTACTTTTTGCGAAAATGGATCCGTTTGTGATAAAAGTTTACTATTGAATTGAAAGAGAATTATTGGTTTGTGTTTGTGAAATGTAGCTGTTATGTGAACAATTGTTGCGTGTCGTGCAATAGTGCATACGGATTGATTGCGATAAAAATCGAGCTTCAAAATGAGGTACGTATGGTCGATAAAATGCACCTTTTGTAAAATAAACTGCCTTCTCCCGTAAGTTCTATTTATAACCAGGAATATGTATAGTATGCGTTGCATCTGTTGTTTGAGATGACCAATATAACAATGTAAACAGTCGCAGAACATTGATTTTATTTGCATAAATATATAGTTTTATGAATGGTGAAAGCGATAAAAAATACTAATTTATACGAGAAACAAACCGATTCATTCAAAATGGATTGCAAGTCGGGGAAAAATGATTGGCTGAGGTCTCTTATTGATTTTTTGGATGTCTATCTTTGGTCCTACCCCACACGTAGTTTACGACTTTAAAAAGTTATTTTTATTTTTTTACCTGTAGTATATGCTCATAATTTCGAAATTCGAACATATTGATGCGTAATATTTCGAGGAAACTAATTTCGATTTTCCCGAAGGTGTTATGAGTAATACCCGCGCCCCTTAATTTAAATGGAATCGTTTTAATAATAGGTATGTGACTTCATATTAAATTAATGGTTAAGCATACTGCATAACCCACATAATTAGTTTATTATTAATTTCCTGAAATTATTAATTTTGTATTTTGACGGTGACCTAGGTAAACAATGGTCAACATTAATCCAGACAATATCTATCTGCATCGAAACCAAAAAATATTACCTTTTATACCTACATTTGGTAAAAATTAATGTCTAAGCTGTCCTCAGTTAACAATAATATTATATGGTTTTCAAACAACCACGATGGCTCATGATGCTAATTAATGCCAGTTGCAATTTTCTCTCTATTATACTGACTACACAGCTAGTTATAATTTTAAAAAATCAAATGTTTAATGAAATGAAATGGAATTCCTGGTAATGAAATAGGTGTTCAAAGTTTGTTTGTAAAAATTATGAAAGTACAACAAGTGAAGCCACTGGCATATGGTAACATACAGTTCATAATGCTTTATTTAACAAAAACATCACAATCAGCAGGAATATCTCATTTTATTACAGTAATGATAATATTTATTTATTTATTTGTTCATTATACTTTATACACACAATATGGTACAGAGACGGGCTTAATGCCTTGTGGCATTTTCTACCAGCCAACCTATGGGTGATGCAGAGACAGTGTGAGCTAGATGCATAGTATTAAAAAGAAACATAGATTTAGACATTTTGAGTATATATAAAATATATAATAATAATAAATACTACCATATAAATACTAATAATATTTGATGACCTCTATGGCTCAGTGGTTCAGCGCGTTGGTGCTCAAGCCCGGGGTCGCAGGTTCAAATCCCGCCGGAGGAACAAAAAGTTTTTCTGTGTTCCTGGGTCACGGAGGTGTATTAAATATGTGTATAATATAATAAAAATCTTAAATATATGTATAGTATAAAAGTATTAAATATACTTCCCGTTTTCTGGTACCTGTAACACAAGTTCTTCGGATACTTAGCACGGGGCCAGATTGAGCGTGGTGTGAAGCGTCCATAGATATTATTATTATTATTTGAGTGATCAACTTTCTCGTTACAGATGAGGCATGTTGAGGTCCACGCTTAATTTGACCTACTTTTTGGGTTGTTTCGGGCAGTTTGGGTTTGATATTTGTCATATTGACATTTGCTTTCCGCAGAATTATCAATCTGCATATTATAATTTACAACATTTCTGAAATTAGATGGCATATCTTATTCTTGCATGAAGATTTTTTCTGATATATCCTTAGTTTTGAAATCATTGCCTGTAAAATGTCGTAAAGGTTAAATTGAATGAATTTTGATGTAGCTAGATCTTACGCTTACCATAGTATTAAACAGGGAAGGGGATTTTGATTTGGGATGGGTAAAAGAAGAAGAAGAAGAAACAGTAAAGCTTTATGATATTAGTATGTAGATATACCTCTAATTTAAACATTTGATGACTGCAAATTACTTCAATTAATGTGTATGAATGTGTATGATTGAATGAAGGTCCAACAATTAGTATGCCAAGCACTGTTCTATTTTAAATTTTTGCCGCCTTTTCTGTGTCATGATATTTAAACTATTTTCTTATCATGTACAGATTGTTTAAGAGCAATAATAATTTTTGTTTTTGTTTTTTGTTTTTTGGAGTTTTGCCGGGGAATTCAATGGGTGACGTTGTGTATTTTGCATTTCTTTCATAAATTTTTGTTATTTCAGCTCTTAATGTATAATATTTGTAGAATATTAACCATTAAATATTAGTTAGCGTGCGCAAGTGTGGGCAAGTGGTACAACTTCTAAAAACATGCTATTTTGAGTTTCCCTCCAAAACTCCCTAGGAACTTTCAGTAAAGCTTCTACCACTTTACTGAATCGACTGACATGACTCATGGACTGCACTGACTATTTATTTGGACTTTGACTAGACGATTTAGGAATACGGTGTTGAAAATTGAAACGAATGTTCTATTTCCCGCCTTTTTAACTTCACACTGGCAAATGGTTATAAGCCAATGCCATATATAAATAATAATAAAAAAAAACAATAATAATTGGTTATTATTATTTCATGAAGTGTTTTAAAACATTCTTCTTCTTGGATTTTACGAACATTATTAAAACTAAAATTCGGTACACACATAGCCCAAAGTAAATAATAATAACTATAGTCTGTTCTAACTCAAAGATGTTCTGATTTAGTGGAACAGATATGTGGATTTTTTTTTGCACAGTTGATGGCAAACATATGATGGCAAACAGCCACATCTATCGGTAAATAATTATTAAATGATAGATTTAATAAAATCCATAAATAACTATGTAATGTATAATATATTTAATTATGTTCATTTGCAAAGTTGTTGCAATCTTTAATAAAAAGTAACAACAGATGTATAATATTATATAAATAAATAAAAAAGGTACTTACTGTTGTTCAGATTCATTTCCATCCTTCCTACTGACTATTATAAATCTGAAAATTTGTGAGGATGGATGGATGGATGTTTGTTGCTCTATCACGCAAAAACTACTGAACGGATTTCGATGAAATTTGGTATAGTCGTAGTTTAGGCTTTGGATTCAAACATAGGCTACTTTTTATCATGAAAAAGTTCAGTATTCCCGTGGGATACCCGAAACCATATTTACGCGGGCGGATCCGCGGGACAAAGCTAGTTGGATATAAACAATTTATTTATCATGATTTGTTCATTAAAACAAACATAATGATGATGATAATGATGTCTAGTGAGACATATTACAGTTAGAACATTTCACACTGGGCGTTGTATGTCATTACTCATTAGTATATTAAAAACCTCTATGTAAACAATTTAATTACCTTAGGCACACTTGTATTAGGTGTGTCTTAATGTACATAATAGCATGGGCTAGATAATTGTATGAAATACTATTTGTATGTAGAGTCAGGGAAAAATAAATTGTTAGCAGTTTGATGTGATAATTTCACACTTCATCTTCAGTTGCTTAACAATATGTCATATACACACGCCGGCATATTTAGCGGAACATAAAATAAAGGTTTGATATCAGTATCATATAAGGTTGCTGGCTGGTTTATACGTCATTTAATTTAAAAATAAATATTTTCAAATTAAGAAAACAACTGAACATCACATTTTATGCAATTGTTTTAATTTTATTCAAATACACCTTATCTGGAGCGAACTTCGAGTATTTCTTCCTTCTGAGTTTGATTTAAAATTTCATTGAAATACTGTTTTTTGTTAGTTTTTTTTTTAATCGCGTATCTTTTTGGAGTTGAGGACTGAATTATGCCTGACTTAGCCCCAACGGAGATTGCCAGGACACTCGAAATGCGAAGAAATGGTCAAACCTACAGAGTGATATCCAGACATCTTCGTCGACCAGTTTCAACGATCCATCGCAGTATCCAACGGTTTAGGGAGACCGGTGCTTATGTGAGACGAGCAGGACAAGGCAGAAAAAGACGCACTTCGAGTAGGGATGATCGTTTCATTCGGCTTCCTGTACGTAGGAACCCCCGTTTGACGGCCGTCCAAGCCCGACATGAGTTAGAAGCAGTGCGGGGTGTATCCGTAAGTGAGCGTACGGTACGAAGAAGGTTCGAAGAAGCTGGTTTGGGTTCATTTGTTTGGTTTGGGGCCAAGGCTCCAAGGCTCGAGGTAAAACATCGTAGAAACAGGTTAACTTTTGCTCAGGAACATCGACTTTGGAACGCGGACTAATGGAGTAAGGTATTGTTTAGCGATGAGTGCAGAATTCTCTTAAATCAAATTGACGGCAGGCAAAGAATATACAGACACAAGGAGAACGATACATTCAGACAAATTTTGAAACTACAGTTGCATACGGTGGTGGATCAATAATGGTTTGGGCGGTTATTTGTTTGGGAGCTCGCACTGACTTGGTAGAGATTGACAGAGGGAGTCTGACTGCGGACCGCTATATCAGAGAAGTTTTAGAAGAAAATGTCGTACCGTTTGCCCCATATATCGGTGAAGATTTTGTTTTTATGCAGGATAATGCTCGGCCGCATACCGCTCGGGTAACTCAAGCTTATCTTAATGATATGAATATCACTGTTATGGAGTGGCCGGCGAGATCACCGGATATGAACCCAATAGAGCACGGGGGACTTGCTGAAAAGAAAAGTTAAGTCCAGAATTCCAGCTCCTGCCAACGTGGGTGAACTGCGAATCGCCGTAGTTGAGGAATGGCGGAGAGTATCCCAGGAGACCATCGATAACATCATTCTCAGTATGCCTAGACGGGTAGAAACTTTAATAAGAGCACGTGGAGGAAATACGCGATATTAATCACCATTTTTCTAATTTAATTAATTGTTATTTTAATATTAATTTTCACTTTTCCCGGTTACATGAAAAGTTCAAAAATGTACCATTTTTCACAAATAGCCTTTACTCGCAAAATCTGTTTTTAATGTGATCTCATTTTAAGTAAAACAAATGAAACTTTAAATAACAAAAGAAGTGTAGTAAATAGATTTTAAAATAAAACCATATTTTTTTAATTATGGACCTGTTTTTGTGTTCCGCTAAATATGCCGGTGTGTTTAGTTACATGACTTATTTCAAGAGGGCATCTATTTGATAACACTTGATTTTATTTACTACTAGCTGTTTCGCGCGACTTCCGCGTGGATCACCGATGCAACCCCGTGGGGTATGTTTTTCGAAATACCATTATTTTAACGGATTTTTACGTCATAATAACTGCGTGACAAAATTCAACATAATCTGACATATTTCACAAACTTTAGACCCCCATTTCACTTCTTTAGGGGACGAATTAAAAAAGATACGTACTCAATAATTTCTATTCATTTCCTCGGCATTTAAATTTCATGGAAATCGGGACAGTTTTTTTTTATACAAATTTTCAACCCTTATTTTACACCCTCAGAGGGTGAATTCTAATGAACCCTGATAAACATATATAGGTATTTACGAGCATGAATCTCTATCTCAAATCTTTAAATCTGCACCGATCGAATCGATCGATCAGCGAAATCGGTGCAGATTTAAAGATTTTTATTCTGACACTTTCAAACCGTATTTCACCCCTTTAAGAGTGGAATTTTTCAAAATCCCGTCTTACTGCGCGTCTACATTGTAAATTAAAACGACTGTCCAGATTTCGTTACATTTCTTCTACTATTAGTGGCAGAAAACAAGTTAAAGTGTTATATTACACAACTAGCATTGTCCGCGGCTTCGCCCGCGTGAAATTGGGTCTTAAACGCGTGCGATCGCTGCTAATCATAAAGTGCTATAGGGCGAAGCGCGGCCTTCGACGCACTATTTTAATAGGCAAGCGCCATCGGCCCCCCGGCCGGCGCATTTTAAATCTAATGTCTTCGAAAATATTCACTTACATTACATGCTGCAAAGGGCCATATTGATGTATAATAAATACACGATGTATTTAAGGTACATAATTGGATAAGGATTAATGCTGTATTGCTTAAAATCGCTTCGTACATAAGCCTCTATCTCGTATCTATCTCGTAGGGCTAGCGTTTGCAATGGTAGCACAAAAAATGTGTTGCGTAATTTTAAAGATCTAAGCAAACCAGGGACGTGGGGTTCCTATAACTCTATTCCTATCGGCTTCACTTACCACTTACCTTTTTGAAGGCTTTTAAACAAATACCTACCTATTATACAGACTAGGGCTTGTCTATGAAGGAGAACCAGACACTGAAGCACATAGGGACAGACAGACTGAAAGCGACTTTGTTTTATACTATGTAGTGATAGTGTTAAATAAAAACTATATAGCATGTTTTAAATAAGATATAAATTTGAAAATATGCCCTCACACAAATGGATAAGGTTAATTTGTTGTACTGCAAAAAGTACTTACGATGTTTTGTGTTCAAAGTGAAATATGAAATTTGACGAATCATGAATGAAAATAAGTACGCGTAAGAACGCATAGTCGTGGCACGCGAACCACGCCAAACTCGCATTATATACATGTTTCTGGATCGACTTCCGTGACTATATACAGATTTGTATTTTATATAAAAAAGTAATGTCAATTATACATAATGAAATGTAAGATTAATCATGAAATACTAAGATGATTCATATTAAGTCATAACTCCTAAAGTCGTAACATTCTTTACCTCTGAGTATAAGGGTGGGACTATATGCTCCGGAATCCGGAACGCCGGTTACAATTCAGAGCAGTAAAATTAGAACTCTGGACTAATACAAGAGAGTTGAAAATCGAACACACGAGTGTTGAGTCAAATGTCAATGTGATACATATGACAGCTCGACACTCGATACTTTGTTTATATATTTTTACCCGATTGCGCGACGCAAATGTGGGTGAAGTGTTTATCAGTCTATGTATGTATGTCGTTGAAAATCGACGAACTATGTCAAGTGGGGTATCGTTGAATAGGTATTTAAAAAACATTTTTAGGGTTCTCATATTATTTTTCAATCAGAATTACCGTTTAGCATCTATAACAATTTCAAGTTGGTTAGTCCGATTCTCACATAAAGGCTGGCAAAGAACTGATATTGCTACGGGTCTGTTGACACTTGAGTGCAATTTGGTCTTGAGGTAAAACAAAGAAGACAAACACTAATAGACAAACAAATAATAAAATAAAATTAATTAATAAAAAAATTGAAAAACCCGACTGCGTAAAAACTGAAAAGAAAAAAAAACAAGTGCGATTTTAACAGTCTAGGACTAGGGACCCATAAAAATTCGTCTTCCTAATGATAATAATGGGTCGCGACTTAATTTAGTTAAAATAGCACTTGTTTTTTTTCTTTTCAGTCTGGTTTTTCGATTTTTTAATGAATTAATTTTTAAATGTGAACATGATATTGGTCAACCTTGAGGGTTTTTAAATGTCAATAAGTGGGTTTTTAACTCTGATTATAAACTTTATGTTAAAGTTTATTAATGGTAAATACTGTTTGACGCAACTATGCGTCCTGATTTAGCCTGTATGATATACATATAAGTATAATATGTAATAAGCAATCGCGGAAATCATCGCCACCAACAGCTATCTTGTCTTTACCCTTTGCTCAATACGAGGATAAAGCAGCAGTGTACCACTGCGGAAAAGCTGACTCAAACCAGTAGGTTCAGTTAAATATAACTTAAGATTACTCAGTGTTTACACAAGTTCTGAATCAGTTTATATCGAGAACAAGTCTCTGGCCAGAGTGAGAGTGAGGTATTTATTCTCCCCATCTCTCCCCAACTCTCCACGAGTTGGGCAGAGATAGGGAGATAATCCAAACTCAAGCTATGAGGTTTCAAAAAAATCGACGAGACGCTTCGAGAACAGGTGGTCTCGCGCTTCGCTTGGCTCGTCTTGGCGGCGTCACTGCCGCGACCGTGCCTCCAGAGCCTTTAGCCGAGATGCATTCGATAATTACGACGGCGAAGTTAGAAAACAACAATGTATGGGATTGGGATGACATAGTCATCGCTAAATGACATGTCGCTCGCGATGCCGAAATTATCGAATGCATCTTGACTAAAGGTCCTGATCCAATTTGACATAATATGTACTATTATGACAAAAATAGTAACATAGTGCGGAATAGGCTTTAGCGATTGATGATGATAATTATTAACACCGCGTCATTATGCCTTGCCTTCCAATGGGCCTTCGGGTTTATCTTCAATGTCAAGATGTCCACCGCGTTAGCCTTCTGCGGGTATGTGAATGTAATAATAATAGCTCCCCACACCGATTTCGGTGACGGTAGCCGGTTTTGAAACCAGGTCAGCTAAATGTGTGTGCGCAGTACACGAGAGCACTCTCTCTTCCTTTACTCTCGACACCCAGTGAGGGGGATAACCGACACGTCTGGCGAGGATAGTTAATGTGGTAATTTCTAAATCACCACTACAAGTCTCGGGTCTCTTCTCAACGTGAGGAGTAACCTCATGTTGACGAGAAACAAGGGCTGTAGCCCACCACGTTAGCCTCCTGCGGGTATGTTAATGTGCGGTAATGTTGTCACTGTCACAATAATCCGGACGGATGGAGATCATTATAGGCCAGGGGCCCTGGCGTTGTGGCGCGAGAGATGAGAGGCGGCGGGTAGTTACTACAGAGCGGGAGATGTTAGAACTAGATGTAAATATAGTAATGTTATGGTAATTGTCCGTTAATGTCACAATAATCCGGACGGATGGCGTCAATAGCCGATCAGGGGGTACAAATAAAAAAGTAATACATTTTCAACTTGTGTGGAGTAATACATAAAAACGTTTTCGTACGCGCAAAAGGAAATCCCACGGAAATCATGCATATTTCCGGGATAAAAAGTAGCCCATGCCTTCGACGTGGTCTACTCTATATCTGTGCCCAATTTCGTCAAAATGGGTCTTGTAGTTTCGGAGACTATTCGATGCAAACAAACATACAAACAAATCTTTCGTCATTTTAATATCCTACTAGGTACTATTATATAAATGTGAAAGTTTGTGAGGATGGATGGATGTTTGTTACTTTTTTTACGCAAAAACTACTGAACGGATTTCGATGAAATTCGGCATGGCAGTAGTTAAGGCTCTGCATTAAAACGGACTACTTTTTATCCCGACAAAGTACAGTGCTCCCGTGGGATAGTGTATTTACGCGGGCGGAGCCGCGGGAAAAAGCTAGTTAATAATAATAATAATAAGTATAGATTATACTCGCAACAAATGGTGTTCGTGATTGCTATAATCTGGATTTCCCAAACGATAACAAGCGCTTGTATCTTGGACCACACGTGAAGCGCGTACGGTGCCGCGGTGGCACAAAAAGTCAGCTTAATTAACCTAACTTTAATTAGGACCGGAAGTTCGTGCTGCGATGGTTCTGGTGATGAAAGCAAATGCCGTTTACTGGGCCGCTGCTGCTTAGGCGGGTCCGGCGGCCCAGCAACAAGCGGAGGAGGAGGCGCCTTGGGGTTTTGGTGCGGTATCTCCGGACGCGTTGATCACGCACCCGGGAGAGTCCCACATACCCCGACCGATGTCTCCAATCCGCCGGGGATCCACAAAGGATTTCCCCAAGTAAAAAAAGAAAAGAAAAAAAGGACCGGAAGTTTGTTGATTGTACAATTGCTAATTAATGCAGTCACTTGACCGTCTGGCCCTGCTGCTACACCCGAATGGCTTGCGAGTGCGTTGCTAGTTGACTTTTTGAACCCCTCCCCCTAAGTCACGCTTGTTAAAGATTCCTTTAACATGAAATGTCACGTTTGATATGACCCCCTTCTCCCCCTTGCGCTGTGATGTAATATGTGGATGACCCCGTGAATACTATAAATGGGAAAGATTTGTTTCTTTGCATTGAATAAGCTCTGGAAGTACATTACCGATTTTGATGAAATTTTACATAAATATACAATAGACCACGAGGATATAAATAGGCTATAATTTTATCGCGAAAAAATGTACAGTTCCACAGGATTTTTTATTGCGCGGTACGATTTCCCGGGAATCATCTAGTAAATTTATGAGCTATTGAGATTCCTGGAATTAACTGTATGTCTATTTAATTTAATTTGAAATTTTTGGCTTAGCTAGATTAATTATAAGTTTACTCACCTGCATGTTCTCTGCATGCATGTCACTCTGGACTAGTACAATAGAGTTGAAAACCGTACACACGATTGTTGAGTCAAATGTCAATGTCAAATGTGACAGTTGTCAAAATGTGTGTCCGATTTTCAGCTTTATTGTATTGTTCCAGAGTTATATTTTCAATGCTCTGACTTTTCTCCGGTCGGAGAGATTCCGGCAATATAGTCCCCTGTCTTAGCCTTATTCTGTTATTGTACGACAGTGTTGTAGGCACGACAAACCTTCATGTGACCTAGTGTTTCACATTTCCATTCACATTGTGTCAGCTAATATCGTGTCATCAGGTGACCTTCAAGATTCTTTGTCAACTCGGTTTTCTGCTAACACGTAATTTTCCTACTTTGGAGTGGTATTTCAAAGACTAAGCGTCAATTCACAACAAAGCCGTGTACATAGCTTTCTTGTGTAGTGAATAAAGTTCAATTTTAAATCGCTATCTTATACCTAAATGCAGCGGCGCGCCGCGTCTCCTATAGTATATTATATACAAAAAAAATCCGTTATCTATAGTCGTTAGAAATAAATAAAATTGAAGTGTCTGCTTGTAATATTAAAATAACAGCTTTTCACTAAATGCGTAAGAGCTTACAATTAAAAAAAACTAATTTTTTTCTCTGTCCGTTTGTCTGTCTGATGTTTCCGGGTAATCTCTGAACCGGCTCGACAAATTTTCACAGGACTTTCACTGGCAGATCATTAGCTATCGGCCAGTGAAAATTAGTCGATTAAGGAGTAACTTTAGGCTACTTTTATCTTATGGGCCGTTAAAAAAATAGGATAGTTCCGTTTCCATTAATAATTCCACGCAAACGAAGTTGCCCACCAGCTAGTAAAATATACATTTGAAACCAAAAAACAACCAACAAAAAAATTACATAATGTTTATAATATAAATTAATATAGGCAAATTTCGACCACAGGGCGACGCGACTTCTAGTTACGTGCTAGCGCCATCTATGACCGGCGCACTGAACTAAACACCACATGGCGTTTGAAACCCAACGCTAATTTAATGTGGTGGAAAATCGGAGAAGCCCCACCAACAGCTGGTGGCAAAAAGTGGTGCCAGCTGGTAGAATGGTGATTTTGGGATATCTAGATTTATATCTGGTTATACTCCTAACTACTTAAGGCCGGGACTATATTGTTCGGAATCCGTAAGTCCGGGGAAAATTCAGAACACTGAAAATTGAATTATGCGCTAATACAATAAAGCTGAAAATCGAACACACAAGTGTCGAGTCAAATGCCAATGTTTTTAAAGTCGATTAAAAAGGGACCCCTCAGGTTATGACAGCAGCTGTTGCAACTGTTCCTGGTCTTCCGTGGTCCCCTATGCCCATAGTAAGATAACTACATAAACAGAAGGACATAAATAGGACAGTAGGTAAAACATCTCAAATCAGGTCATGGCGAAGAAATAAGTCGCCATGGTAATGTACAGTCACCGATGTACCTGGCGTATTACTTTTGGGCCTTATTGCTACAATAATAATTAATAATATAATCAAAATATGGTGTTGGGTCTGTCGGTGACCCTACAAGTTACAACAGATATTTCGTTAAAATTATTTCAATGTTTTACATGTGACGCGTGCGTTCCGCGATGGCTCATTGTTTTCGTGTTATCGCCAAGTTTATCTATCTGTGGCGATCGTGGAAACTATCAACAGCTCGGCCTGCAATTTTTTTAAATCTGCACGACGTACTCGTCTTATTAAGCCTTGAACCTTTTAATAACGTCCTATTCTTACCTTGAACGCTGGATACAGGCAGAAAATGAACTCAATATTCTGTCTAGCCGCTGCTATATTTAATTTGAGGGTAGTGACGAAAAGCCCGGGATAATTTATTAAAAGATGGCGAAGAAGTTTTCGGTGGATTTGAAAATGGAATTAAAAATTTGATTAGGTAGGTATGTAGGTAGCTGGTTTTACGTGAGTGAAAATTTTACTGCATTGTCTCAATTTTTAGGGTTCTGTAGTAACTGCAAGGAACCTTTATAGTTTTATTTATATAGTTTTTTACTTTATAGTATTATCTCTGTCCATCTGTCCGGGCGGACATACCGTACATACATATAATTACCGGAGTTAGCAAGCGAGCCCTCCCTTGCCAACTCCGGTAATTATACATATTATAAGTAGATGAAATTTGGTATAGTTTTTTTTCTGCATTCGGATTTACTTACCTATATACTTTAATTTAACATAAACATAATAAAATTACGTTATTTTCCTGTATTACATAAATGAATAGCGCTCTGCTAGTAGGTGACGTCACACGCTAGTAAGGTCCTACGAAATGTATGACCATATATGCACAAAATTTCTGATATCTCGTAATTTTGCGCGTTGATGTTGATACACACCATAGTAAATCTTTTTGTATTTGATGTAAGTGTAAACTAATTATGTAGGTCTTATACACTTAATGTTGAAAAAAAACTATTCAACTTTTTTGTGGCTTTGAAATGCATATAATTACATACAAAATCCTAATTCTTTTTACTTCTACCAAGTTGTAAATACCTAATTGTTACTTAATTTATTTTAAAAAATGCACTTTAGGGGTGGCACACACGTATGAAGACGTGTGAAGTGAGGATGACACTTTTTTTTTTTCATTTAATCAAAACCCTCCCCGGTTTTGGTAAATACTCGGCAGGGAAATTATTTTGAGCGAAATCGGACAACGACTTTTGAAATAATTTAAAGAAAAAAAAAAAGACCTGTTGTGCATCGTTAATATCGGAACTTTCTTGGTTTGGTTATTTAATGTACAATATAGGTACATAATATTACTATTATTCTAATGACACTTTTTATTTTTGCAGGTAAATCCATTTCCTAACGACGATGGACTATGTGGTAAGTTGCAACTCGCAAGTAAATATTATGCGGGGCGTCCATCCGCATAATATTAACTTGTCACCTATGTGTGATAGATACAAAGAATTTGTATCCCTGGACCCTGAGACGGCATAGTATATAATATAGACGAGGCATGTCGGGGCAAAAACTGTGCACACTTAAAAGGGCCCCACTTTAGGGTGGTTTGGTAGGCCATTTTGACATTTGAGATATTATGATGAAATCAAGATGGCGTAACTTTTTTCTTGTATGAAGATTTTTTCTGTCAAATGTACGTCATAGCCTATCTTTAGTTTTGTAATCTTTGTCTGCGACTATGCGGCCATTATTCAAGCAAAAAGTTTTAAAAACACCCCCTACTTTGTTGATGGTACAAATCAGCGGCGCGGGCTACAACTCCATTCCCACCGGCTTCACTTACCACTTGCCTTTTGAAGACCCTCATCCAAAATCCCTACCTATTGTATAGACTAGGGCGTCCCTATGAAGGAGAACCAGCCTTAGCCACTGGTACAAACTATGTTCTCAAATATATCCCTTTTTTTATCACGAAATTATTGATCTGTGTACATATCACCTGTATCCCGATTCTCGTAGTTGACTTACGAATACTGGAACGATAGTTAAATTAAGTGAAACTCGAGTCACACGCTGTCCTTGTCATTTCGGCTAGGAGAGACAGCGACAGGCTGTGAATGCGGGGCCCCTCTTAATTTTGATTAGCGTTTCATACTTCAGTATTCGACCGTTACAATTTCAATATACTTTTATTGAATTATAAATAAATCGTTGTCAATAGTAACACTGATTTTTTGGACTCCCCACTCGGAAGTCAGAAGTTCTGACTTGGTACTACTAACGTACGTGACTATGTGGTACTACTAACTACCTAGCCTTTTATTTGCCTCCTCCTCCGCTATGCTACCGGGCCGCCGGACCCGCCTGAGGCGATAACTGCAGCGGCCCAGTAAGCGGCATTTGCTAGAGCAGCAAATCCTCCGCAGCAGACTGTCGACGACAGCTGCTAGCCATCCGGGAGAGCGGCCCGAGGCAACGGGCGCCCTTCGATCGGGAGGGACTCGTGCAATGGGCGACGGGTTCCCCAACCCGTCGCCCGAGTCCTATTTACGGCGGGCTCGTGATTTATTTAATATTATTATATTATTATTACTGGCACTCATGATTGGCGCGCCTGCGCCCTCCGCGCCTCCTGCGAACGGGGTCTGCTTATACATCAGCTTCTCTTTCCCGTTCGGCGGCCTCCTTCTGCGTGATTACGTGCTCGCAGAAGGTAGCCATCGCAGTCCACGCGTCGCTCGACCGGACTATGGCTGTTACTATAGCCGGGAGCGTGAGGTCTTATCCAATAGTGGCGCAGAGCTCCGCTCGCAGTTCTACCCAGGCTGGGCAGTCCGTGAGCGTGTGCTGCGCAGTGTCGTCTCCTCGATTGCAGTGGTGGCACTGGGGCGTTGGTTCCCTCCTAGCCAGATGGTGCAGGTAATGGCCGAAGCATCCGTGCCCGGTCAACATCTGCACCATCCGGTATGTGAGAGTGCCAACTAACTAACTACCTACCTAACCTAACCTACTTAGTCTAGTGTAGTACTAGACTAACTACAGGCTACACTGGGCCTTTAGTCAAGATGCATTCGATAATTTCGGCGGCGAAGTTCGAAATCAAAAATGTATGGGATTTGACATAAGTCATCGCTAAGTGACATGTAAACTAATGGCCCTGGTGGTCAGTAACTATAGTCTATTCGCTACAGTGACAGTGAAATGTAAAAAAAGGGAAAATTTGCACTGGTTTTGAATGTAGATTATTCTACTATTACATACGTTAGGTATACGTTAATTTTTTTTTCACAGTTTTACAGTTTTTCGCAACTTTAGTGCCTTGTACTTAAAAGTTGGCCCACGGCACATACAAGCGTGTATGCATACATTCATTGTACACACTAACACTACAACATGATATTTACATATCATGTTGTAGTGTTAGTGTCATAGATATACATTTCATCAGCAAGAACATAAGGGTAGTCTGACTCTGGCGGGCCTGGGATCTCAGTCCACCAGGGGACATTAAGAAAGCCGTTGTACCTGTACGACGTAGGTTTATTATTTCACTACGTTTTACACGTGCAGATTATGAATATTTTCAAACTGCTCGACATCAATTTCCCCGACTGTACAACAATAAAGACTCGAGCTTCCTACTTTGTCTTCGTGTAGTACACCGACGACCTGTGCTAATTCTTACTAAACAGTTCCGGAGATTATCCGCCTACATACACACACATTCTACTGTACGTAGTAGAGTGGGAGTAGAATGTGGACTGGCTACTGAGTACTGGGGTAAGTATATTAGAATTAAAAAGCCTCCGTGGTCCAGTGGTTTTAGAGCTTGGCCCTCGACTCGGAGGTCGTGGGTCCGATTAGCGCGTTTCATCTTGGAAACAACAAAAAATGTTGTTTCCAAGATTGGTTTGGACAATGCAGGCTGATCAAGTCTCTTCTCAGACAATCAGGTGGATTGTCTGGTCTGACAAGAGAGATGATCCATGCGTCGGAACTCGGAAGGGTATGCAAAAAGTCGGTCCTGCGCCTGATCTCTCGCCAGTCGTGTCGGTCATCCGTCCCACTGGGTTTCGCGACTAATGGAAGAGAGTGTGCTCTTATGTACTGCGCACACACCAGCGTACTATAAAATACTCCTGCGTAGCTGGCCTGGTTTCAATGAAACCGGCCACCATCACCGAAACCGGTGTGGGGAGCTATGCCATATATTAAAATTGTTAGTTTAACGAGAAATAAATTGACAGTGTTTTTAACATCCGCGATCGCGGCACAGGGGCGACACTCTACAAATGACAGCTCGAGCTTCGGCGAATGCCAGTCATGTTAAAGAAAAAATATTAAACGTCGCGCCAGACAAATCTATTATAAATATTTTTAATTATATTGTCAATTATGTGAAAGCACGAGATGCGGCCAGCCCCGTGAACTCTTCTTGGACGTCCCCGTGAACGTCTTGGCTGAAAAAAAATAGTCACGCACACATAGCTGCGAGCTGTCAATCGTGTAAGTGTAATGACGGTTCTTTACGTAAGTAATATTAGTTACGTAAAGAACCGTCATTACACTTACAAAGCATATACATATATATTGTTATATATTCTTTGTCGAAGGGTTGATAAATATAAACAGAATAAAAAATTTAGTAACTCTCAAATTATCAAGCAGTGAGCGAGCTGATGATGATGACTTATAGCTAAGAACACTCGATCATATTGTCAGCTTTGAAACAAAAAAAAACTAGATCAAAATCGGTTCATCCGCTACAGTGTCACGGACATACACACACACACACACACACACACACACAGACATACTCGTCTAACTTACAACACCCGCCACCCGCTCTATTTTCGTCGGGGGTTAAAAAATAGTACACATGCTATTGTAAAAAAACCGGACAAGAGCGAGTCGGACTTGCCCATCGAGGGTTACGCACAAAGTAAAACAAACATCACAACAAACATCATAAATATGTAGTTCAGAAAAAAGTCAAGCCCCTGTCAAGTGTCAATATTAAACTTGTTAAAGTAAATCTGTACTACGTCTGCTGGAGCAAACAGACCTTGTCTTTACAGATTATGTCAATAAAAACAACCGGTCATAGATTATGTTGCGTACAGAGTACAGACGCGACATTCTGTTTATTAAAAGGAAGTTTTATTTTTTAAATTATTTTAGGTTAGGTTAGTTTATTTTTTTTTGTCTAATTTTGTACCAGCTTGAATTAATGAAAAATTTAAAAAAAATGGAAAATTTAATGTTAATAAAATTTAAAAATGAATTTTACATGACATTAATTATATTAATAAACCTTTAATAGAGGTACATTTATGTAACTTTTTCATAATTTAAGGCTACTTTTGTACTTATAAATATGTACTGCAGGATAATGAAAGAAAAGATAAAAAATAAAACAGGTAAGCACTTAGGCTGGGACTATATTGTCCGGAATCCGTAAGGCCGGGAAAAAACAGAGGACTGATTATTTTGAAACAAAAAATTAAAACCGACTTCGAAAGTCAAAATGCACAAAAAAGTATGAAATAAAACTTATTTTCTAAATAATTCCCCTTTTAAATTCGGATAAAATTTTAATTATTCTACTCAATCTTCTTAATTTTGAAGTTGGTACCAGATCAAACAATATCCTATAATATTTTATAGAAGTCACGTTCAAATTTGCTGGTATCGACTTCAAATATTAGGAAGATTGAGTACAGTTGTTATCTATATTATTATAAACACATTGATATCGGTGCACAAAACTCTGATGAGTAGTGACTATGTCATCATAATAATATTATGTTGGTGTTTCTTGTGAAGATGGCGGTGGTGATGATTATTACTGTAAGTGGTATGATGGCATGTGCTTGCAGTTCTTTGAATAATGCCGCAGTATCCAAACATATTGTATCTATAAAGACGTACTTTTAGATCCAGGGTTGACCTTGGTACAAAAGCTTACTTTTTGGTAGCATATGCTTGGAATACTTCAGAAAAGTCGAAATAGTTTCCCATACGACAAAGTAATGACTAATGTTCAAAGATATCTGTGTCGGTGTACTATGTGTAAATACTATGAGAAGTATATTATTTTATACAGTATTTTATCATATTGTGATGATGTATGGTGTGATGATGGTGGTAATGATGATGATTAGCGTAAATAGCCGAAACATGTATCTATAAGGAGTCAGGAGTTCTGTTCAGTGCATTTGGATCCATGGTATATCTTGATGCAAAATCCTACTTTTTAGTAGCATATTATAGTAGTCGAGTCGTAGTAGTAGAGATAGTAGTCCAAGCGACTACTTCAGGAAAAATCGAAATCACCATAATAATGTGCCTATATAAATTTCGATGAGTACCCTCGATTCCTCATGAATCCCATTATCAGGTTACCACTTTGGTGAAAACAGGACCAACTTGGGATATATATTGGGATATACCCTTTACATCAAAAAAACAAATTTGAAAATCGGTCCTCAGACGGTGGAATTATCGTTGAACATACAAAAAAATATATACAGCCGAATGCATAACTGACTTCTTTTTTTGGAAGTCGGTTAAAATAGAACTCTGCGCTAATACAATAAATCTGAAAATCGAGCACACAAGTGTCTAGTGAAATTTCAATGTGGAATCTTACAACTCGAGCGCAGAGCTCTATTTTCAGTGCTCTGAATTTTCCCCTTCATTACGGATTCCGGATAACGACTTCTATTTACAATTCAGTTTTATTCTATCAAGGTACGAGGGATTAGTGTACGGTAAAGTATATAACAAATCCGCGGGTAAAAGCCAGCTATTAAGCTTAGCAAAACAAATTTTGCACTTCATAACGTATTAAAACCCATCCGCAATGCAGCGAAGGCTCCTGTCATCGGTCGTAGTTCTATTAGGGCCATGCAAATAAGTTGTAATCGCGTTGCATTGAGGACGGTGGTTGGAGGTTGGGAGAATTATATAATAAGTAATCCTACTACTATTATAAATGTTAAAGTTTGTGAGGATGGATGGATGGTTGAATGTTTGTTACTATTTCACGCAAAAACCACTGAACCGACTTTGATGAAATTTGGTATGGCAGTAGTTTAGGCTCTGAATTAAAACATAATCTACTTTTTATACTGAAAAAGTTAAGTGTTCTTATGGGATACTGTATTACCGCGGGAAAAACGCTGGCTTACTACGATATAAACTAGTAGCTGTTGCTTGAAAGAGTAACAAACATCTATACATCCATTCATACTCACAAACTTTCACATTTATAATATTAGTAGGATGATGGAGAGTAGAGTATTTTGCGTCCATTCAATTATAGTTTCATACACAATACATTAAGCTCGGTAGAGAATATGAAAATTATGACAGTGCCTATATTCTATAAAAATATGCTATTATAGCAAAGAATATCTACTTGCCAATTGTTCCTGCTTGGATCCCTAATCATGATTGATTGTTACACCTGGCTTGCTTCCTTCTTTAACAGCACGAATAATTATATTGTATATATTATATACTAGCTGTTGCCCGCGGCTCTGCCCGCGTAAATACAGGATTTCACGGGAACATTGTACTTTTTCGGTATAAAATGTAGGTTATGTTTTAATCCAGAGCCTAAACTACTACCATATCAAATTTCATCGTAATCCGTTTAGTAGTTTTTGCGTGCAAGAGTAACAAATATCCGTCCATCCATCCTCACAAATGTATAATTGTAGTAGGATTTACTGGCTAATATCACAAACAAGAATTTGCTGTTTCTGATTATCATGAAATATAGTCTCATAAATGGCGAAGTGATTTACTTCTCTGAATCATCTCGTTCACTCGTCAACATAGCTTCCGTGATCCGTCGCTGACTCATAACCCAATTAATACGTGACTGATTTTAATCGTGGTCTCCGAACGTGATTCTCGTGACTTAAGAACTTTTGTGATTCAGAGAAATGCTTATTCCTTTACAGGCTGTTATTTGTGTAAAGAAACAGTTGGGTTCATCTTTTCCTATCACAATAAAAGAAAGCTATATTTTTTTTTTGTATAACAACGTTATAACTTATTTCAACATTTTTATATTCAATATTTTTAACTAGCTGGTGCCTAACTTCGTTTGCGTAGAACTAACGGAAACGGAAGCTTTTTTTAACGGAACCCGAAGATGAAAGTAGTCTAAGTTACACCTTATTATATCCTCAGCCAGTGAAAGTTCCGGACAAAATCAGTCCAGTCGTTTCAGAGATTAGCCGGAACAAACAAGACAGACAGACAGATGGACAGCCAAAAATTTAAAAAAATATATATTGGAGGTAACGTATATACTTTCATATTATGCGTTTAGTGAAAAGTTGTTAATTTAAAATTACAAACGGACACTTCTGACTGAACTAAACAGTCTATGTAATAATAGCTAAACCAACTTCCTGTCTCTCAGAGACAGCAGACTCGTAAGCATTTAACCTCACTATCTAATCTCTACACATTAACTAATCAGTGACAGTGGTACATAAACAAATCTCGCCGTCTCTTTCTATTCGTAAACAAATCGTTCCGTCTCGCTCGCTTCCGCTGCGTGATTACAATTTCCCCCGCAGTGGACAGAGGATCTCGCGCGCGCGCACTCGTATAGACGATTGATCTATAGATCTTGTAGATCCGTTGTGTTCAGTGGTAGTGATAAGGTGTAGCGTTGTGTTTGTATCGTGTTATTGTTTAAAGGATGTTATAATTATTATGAATTGCGTTAGGAAAATGTCAATCGATTGTGGTATATACGTAATGTTAATAAAAACTTTAAATACTTGTTTCTGCACCACCAGAGGGGTTTTAACAAATGCGGAATGACATATCACGGCCTCACAAAAAACCGACGTGAAATAACGCGCACCGGTAACACCGGTAAACTCAGTTATTGCGGGGTGTCCACGGGTGGTGCGGATCGCCTACCATCAGGCGATCCGTCCGCGCGTTTTCCGGTCTTGTTTCATACAATTACTTCGGCGTTCACTCATGATAATATATTATAATATGTATTATTATAACGGTTCGCCATGGGAAAGGACATAACATCAGGCGATACGATTGCTCGTTTGTTCTAGCACGGGATTGTAACTTCTCTGGTATTGCCTAGACAATAGACTCCGGTGTATATGGGCGGCGATCGCCTAGCATCAAGTGATCAATCCGCTCGTTTTCCGGTCCTGTTTCACACAGCTCTAGTTACTGTTATCCGTCTACAATTACATCGGCGTTTCGCTCAGTCAGGATATAACGGTTCGCCATGGGAAAGTGGCTGAGATGCATAAAAATCGGTTCAATTATTTATAATAGATATGCGTACTCTGTTTAGAATTCAGTTACATCTAAACAAAATTTGACATAATTTTCACGCTACGCAGGAGTTATTTTATAGTGCCTAAGTGTGTGCGCAATACACAAGAGCACTCTCTCTTCCTTTACGCTCGTAAGTCGCACGGGACGGATGACCGACACGACTGCCAAGAGATCAGGCGCAGGACCGACTTTTTTACATACCCATCCGACGCACGGATCGTCATTATTGTCAGACAATCAGGTGATCAGCCAATACAAGCCTATAAGACAATCCTAACCAGACTTGTTATGTGCAAGACACACCAGACAACACCAGACAACACCATTTTTGTAGCACCAACGTGGGGATCGAACCACGACCACCGGAGTCGAGAGCCAAGCTCTAAGCCACTGGACTATGGAGGCGTTAAATTAATGTGCCATTGGCCATTCTATTTCATTATGGACTGATATCCCAGGCCTGCCAGACTATCTTTATATTTTTACTGATAAAATGTATATCATATTGTAGAACTAGCTTTTTCCCGCGGCTCCGCCCGCGCAAGTTTATCAGGATGGATGGATTGATGTTTGTTACTCTTTCACACAAAAACTACTGAACGGTTTTTGATGAAATTATATATGGTAGTAGTTTATAGTAGTTAAGGCTTTGTATTAAAACATAGGCTACTTTTTATCCCGAAAAAGTACAGTATTACCGTGGGATCCCCGATACTATATTTACGCGGGCGGAGCCGCGGGTAAAAGCTAGTAATATTATATATCAAAATATTAGTGAGCCAATTGTACGATTTGTTTAGCTTATCACTATGTATGTAACATGTATGTCGCGTTATCATATCTACTTGCCTACTTCACTGCCCACAGTAACCAAATTATCAAAGCCCTGTTGTAATAGCACAGAGTTCTATTTTCAGTGCTCTGAATATGCCCCCGGCCTTACGGATTCCGGACAATATAGTTCGCAGCCTTAGCGTCAGGTCATACCAAGATGATACACGTCGCGGTTCTGCAATTTTATAGATAGATATTCAAAATTAAACTTTATTCAATACATAAGAAGAACACACGTGTAATTGCAAGAGTTCTTATGTCAAACTGCACCGCTGTGCATAGCGCGGCGCGTGCGCCGCTCCTGCAATGAAAAGTGTATCTCCTTGTGTACTGATAAAAAAATTCATCCCCACTTCAAATGTACGGAAAAATCCGCCCCTAAAATATTAAAATTATTAGTATTTGATGATGCCGAAAACGAAATCTATACATAATCAATAACTGTATCAAATTTAATGAATTCAAATTCGTTATTACAGAAGCTAGAAAGGCGGGCAGACGGGCAGTCAGACAGACGGACGGAGAGAGCGAAACTATTATTTATAATCTTGGGTTGACGTCAGTTTTCTCGTAATCAGTTAATTGGAACTGTCGTTAAAGCGTAATTAACTGGATTTTAGTATTATGGGGGCGTCCATAAATTACGTGAGGTTAGCCTTAGACAACATGTTAATAAATAATCTAAAACCCATTTTCGTTTATCTTGAAAATAACGAACATATAAACAATTTAAATTTACAATAACAAAGAGAGCGATAAATCGGCCTGTGACGTCACGAGTTGCTCACGCCATACATTTGCTATTAAAAATCCTCAAAAACGTCTCGCGCAATTTACGGACGTCATTTTACCATGTAGACTTTAGGCACTAACTACGCGTTAGGTGATGATACTCTGAGTTAAATGCGTATAATCTGTGTCCATTTACATTCCACATACGTTTATTTTCTAGGTTATAACACCGGTCCGGAATCCGGCGGGTGCGGTAAAATTCCGAGCACTGTAAATAGAACTCTGCGCTAATACAATAGTTTAAAATCGAAGTGTCGAACTGTCATATATGACATTGACATTTGACTCGACACTTGTGTGTTCGAATTTTCGGCTCTATTGTATTAGCGCAAAGTTCTATTTTCAGTGCTCTGAATTATCCCGGGCCCGCCGGATTCCGGATCATATAGTCCCAGCCTCACCATCAGGCTACTCGTCTCGCGACCGTAATCGCTCACCATCAGGCGATCGGCCGACTCGTTTGTCGGTCTCGTAAAAAGTCACTTAGTCAAAATTGGACAACCTTCGTCATGTTTGTAAACTCGTATCATTGACATACATACACGGTCATTGGACATATATGTTGGAAATATTAGTATGTTGACCGCGTCATACAATTACATAGCGCTATTATAGGCCGGGGGTTGGTGACGAAAATGTGCGATTGGTTTGTTTTTTATTAATAAATCATCCTTCTACTATTGTAAATGTGAAAGTTTGTGTGGATGGATGGATGGATGTTTGTTACTCTTTCACGCAAAAACTACTGAACGGATATTGATGAAATTTGGTATGGTATAGTAGTAGTTTAAGCTCTGGATTAACATTTAACACAGAGGCTACATTTTATAGCGAAAAAGTACAGCGATCCCGTGGGATACTGTTTTTACGTGGGCGGAGCCGCGGGCAAAAGCTAGTAATACAAAATAATACGTGTAGCGAAAACTTTGTACTCCATTTTACAAAAAAATATGTTAAAGGAGGAGAGTGAAATTTTTCGAATTTGGCACAGTTTAAGCGTATATGGAATAGGAGAGAGATGAATTAATATTTTATTTTAAATAATGCTTCAATAAATATATTAAATTCATAAAAATAACGTTATCCTACTTCAGTTTAATTACTCACACTATTATGCGTTTGATACAATTTTGTCACACGTCTTTTCAATATGTCTTTATCAATATGTCTTTCACATTCAATAGACAACATTTGTTTTTTTTTATTATTTCGTATCTAAGAGGCAAAAGATCAATAAAACCTTATAAAGTTGCAACTTAAAAATTAAATGAATTATGCTCGAATTTCGTTCACTAACGACCACGCACTGGTTAAACGAGATAATCTTGTATGTAATTATATATAATCGTAATCTCGAAACTGGCTGCGAGTATTTACATGAAAATATTTAGTATGCAGATAGTTTTGGGGGAGAAAAATCGATCTAGCTAGGTTTTATCGCTGTGAAATTGCGCATTTTTACGTTATATGTTTTCAGTTTGGTTAATTTTTGTGTTGTTTGGAAATTCGAAATATGGTGTATTCGAACCCCGGTAAAATATTTTGGTGATCCTTTTTTTTATCCATTAGAGCTCCGAGCAAAGCTCGGTTACCAAGGTACTAATATTTATTGTGTAACACCCTCCGTGCTATCTACAATTGCAACAAATAAATTGAATATAATAAGGCGTGACTTATCGGCGATTTTTTTTTACAAATTGAATAATTTCAATTATTTATTATTGCATCAATCTAGTGCCAATATAACAATAATTATTATTAATACGAGTAATTTTAGTCAGGTTAAAGTTTCCTTTTTTAGACGTGCCTAATCTACCAATAACAAAACTACAGAAACGTAACACTCACACATTTACCGCTTTCATTTTGGTTCAATTTACGCACACAAACAAATAGCAATGACAACGAAACACTCACGCTACGTCAGTGTGCGCTTGCTTTGCGATTCGTCGCGCCGCGCGGTTTTTTAGCCCCACCCGCCGCGGTTACTTTTTCGTGGAACCATTTTTTTGGCTCAGTTACACTTCTGTAGTATAGTTATTATTCGTAGTGCCTAATATTATTATGTAAGTAGAGTAAAGAGTAGTAAAATATGATGGATGGATTGATGTTTGTTACTCTTTCACGCAAAAGCGACTAAAACTGATTTTGCTGAAATTTGGTATGGTAGTAGTTTAATCTGTGCCACCCCCCGGACTATGGAGTCAATTTGTGTCAATCGGTGATACGCACTCGGAATAATTAATTGCAAAAACATTTGACTAGCGTCTCAATCAGACAGATGATGATGTAATGTGATCACCCAGTTCACCCGTCATCATCAGTGACGCACTTGCAACTCCTCTGGAGTTGCGGGTGTCCAGGGCCATCAGGCGATCCGGTCGCTCGTATACGGGCGTTTTAAAAAGATGATATTGATCGCGATAAATTCAGTGCATTGAAAATAAAACTGCACTAATACGATAAGAGTTTAGAATCGTAACACTAGTGTCGAGTTGTCAGATTTGACATTGACATTTGACTTGACACTCGTGTGTTCGATTTTCAGCTCTATTGTATTAGGGCAGAGCTCTAATTTTACTGCTCTAATTTTCCCCGGGCGGCCTTATGAATTAAGTAGTATTTTAGACTCTGGATTATACGCTACTTTATCCCGAAATACCTGCAGTGTTCCCGTGGGATACTGTATTTACGCGGGTGGAGCCGCGGGCATCAGTTAGTATTTTCATAGTTATGATTATGCTATAGATAGCTTCTTCCCGTGGGTCTACCCGTGTAAATATAGTATCGGGTATCCCACGGGAATACTGCAAGTATTTCACGATAAAAAGTAGTCTATGTTTTAATCCAGAGCCTAAACTAACTACCATATCAAATTTCATCGAAACCCGTTCAGTAGTTTTTGCGTAAAAGAGTAACAAACATCCATATATACATCGATCCATCCTCACAAACTTTCACATTTATAATAACTACCAGCAGGATTTATATATATCTTGTTACACCAATACAAGCTACATAAGGAACATTGAATGCGGTAAACATAGATGATATCGCATAAGATACCCAATAGGCGTGTTGCCGAAAAAATTTTGATTTAGACAACATGTTAATAAACAATCTGGACCCCATTTTCGTATATCTCAAAAAATAACAAAGATACAAACAATTTAAATTTGCAATATGAAAGAGAGCGATATATCGGCCTGTGACGTCACAAGTTGCACCCGTCATACATCTGTCATTACAAAATGTATGACGGTTGCAACTTGTGACGTAACAAATCGTTTTGCGAGAAGGAGATGGGCAATATTTTTTATTTGTATAAATACCATCTAAATACCTTTTTCTTTTAGATTTATGTATCCTTATTCAATAGTTTCAAAATTTAATTTATAAAAATGTGATATTCCACACTAGGCGACATCCCTATAACGGTTCGAGTGCAACTGTACGGTTGCGGTCAACCGTGCCCTTGCCGTCGGCGGTCGACTCGTATAACGGTAAGGCGAAGGTTGCCATTTGGGGATTGCAATCTCGCAGCATTTTATTTCCCGCGGGATTGATTAGCGGGATTGTTGAATCCCGCGTGTCGAGATGTGGGATCCAGCAGAAATGAAATTGACGCGGGATCACGCTGGACTGCTGGTGGTTTCTTTTTTGCGGGATTGCAAACCCTAGTCGTCGTGTTCACACTCGTACTCGGAGACGTAATATGTGGATGACCCCTGGTCAAAAATATTAACGGTACATTGTACCAAAATGTTGACAAAATAAACACACCGGCATATTTAGCGGAACACAAAAAAAGGTCCATAATTAAAAAAATATGGTTTTATTTTAAAATCTACTTACTACACTTCTTTTGTTATTTAAAGTTTCATTTGTTTTACTTAAAATGAGATCACATTAAGAACAGATTTTGCGAGTAAAGGCTATTTGTGAAAAATGGTAAATTTTTTAACTTTTCATGTAACCGGGAAAAGTGAAAATAAATATTAAAATAACAATTAATAAAATTAGAAAAATTGTGATTAATATCGCGTATTTCCTCCACGTGCTCTTATTAAAGTTTCTTCCCGTCTAGGCATACTGAGAATGATGTTATCGATGGTCTCCTGGGATAGTCTCCGCCATTCCTCAACTACGGCGATTCGCAGTTCACCCACGTTGGCAGGAGCTGGAATTCTGGACTTAACTTTTCTTTTCAGCAAGTCCCAAACGTGTTCTATTGGGTTCATATCCGGTGATCTCGCCGGCCACTCCATAACAGTGATATTCATATCATTAAGATAAGCTTGAGTTACCCGAGCGGTATGCGGCTGAGCATTATCCTGCATAAAAACAAAATCGTCACCGATATATGGGGCAAACGGTAACACATTTTCTTCTAAAACTTCTCTGGTATAGCGGTCTGCAGTCAGACTCCCTCTGTCAATCAGTACCAAGTCAGTGCGAGCTCCCAAACAAATGCCCGCCCAAACCATTATTGATCCACCACCGTATGCAACTGTAGTTTCAAAATTTGTCTGAATGTATCGTTCTCCTTTGCGTCTGTATATTCTTTGCCTGCCGTCAATTTGATTTAAGAGAATTCTACACTCATCGCTAAACAATACCTTACTCCATTGGTCCGCGTTCCAAAGTCGATGTTCCTGAGCAAAAGTTAACCTGTTTCTACGATGATTTACCTAGAGCCTTGGAGCCTTGGCGGGCACAAATGAACCCAAACCAGCTTCTTCGAACCTTCTTCGTACCGTATGCTCACTTACGGTTACACCCAGCACTGATTCTATCTCATGTCGGGCTTGGACGGCCGTCAGACGGAACCCCCGTTTGACGGCCGTCCAAGCCCGACATGAGTCTACCCTACGTACACGAAGCCGAATGAAACGATCATCCCTACTCGAAGTGCGACTTTTTCTGCCTTGTCCTGCTCTTCTCACATAAGTACCGGTCTCCCTGAACCGTTGGATATTGCGATTTATCGTTGAAACTGGTCGACGAAGATCTCTGGATATCACTCTGTAGGTTTGACCATTTCTTCGCATTTCGAGGGCCCTGACAATCTCCGTTGGGGCTAAGTCAGGCATAATTCAGTCCTCAACTCCAAAAAGATACGCGATTAAAAAAAAACTAACAAAAAACAGTATTTCAATGAAATTTTAAATCAAACTCAGAAGGAAGAAATACTCGAAGTTCGCTCCAGATAAGGTGTATTTGAATAAAATTTAAACAATTGCATAAAATGTGATGTTCAGTTGTTTTCTTAATTTGAAAATATTTCTTTTTAAATTAAATGACGTATAAACCAGCCAGCAACCTTATATGATACTGATATCAAACCTTTATTTTATGTTCCGCTAAATATGCCGGTGTGTGTATTACAATTTTCGGGCGTAACTTGGTCACCTAGTTACAGGAAAGTGTTATTAAATTAAAATGTATCATCGTTAAGTTCAAATAGCTGTCAAATTTCCATTAAAGATGACGCTAAAAGACATTCTACCGCTCCCACGCGCCTCAAAGTTGGCCAAATAAAGATTCAGATATGGCAATCGCCAAAAACTTTTAACCCGAGTAGGTAAAACAAATACTGTTAATAAACATTTACAACATAATTATACCTATATTATGTAGAAACAAAAATCGGCGCCATTAACAACAAACTTAACTTTCGCAAAATTGTAGACATTGCCAGATTCGATTTTGACGCTGAAATATATACTTTATTACGTTCAGCTTTATGTGGTTTGTGCACTAACTTCAAAAAGGACTGCATCTGTTTGGGTGAAAAACAGATAGTATCATATAATATCACTTTCACACCACGCCAATCTGGTCCGGTGGTAAGTTCTCGAATAACTTGTGTTACGGGGACCAGACAACGGAAATAATATATTTAATACTTTTATACTATTATCTATTACACATATTACAATACACGTATTTAATACACATCCACGACCTAGGTACACAGAAATTTGTTCCCTGGCAGTATTCGAACTCGCCACCACCGGCTTTAGCGCCAACGTGCTAACCACTGGGCCACAGAGATCGTCTAATACCTATCTTGACTCTATATCTTGATGTAATAATGGCTTTGAATTCTATTTACTACACAAGTAAAGACTTTTCTGTTCTTAGGATGGTAGGCACCATCTAGATGACATAAAACCTTTTTTCCCCAGTTCAAAGGACCCTCCGCCATCTTGTCGCGATTGGTCACGGCGCGCGGAATGTCACGTGCGTCCAGATTCCGGCGTGACGGATAGGGCAGACTTTTTACCGACATTCTTGTCTATGGGCTTAGTATTGGAACGAGATTTTTCCATAGACGCATATTATTATAGAGTCGAGGCAAAAACTGCCCCCACTTAAATGGCCCCGCTTTCGGGGTTTTGGGGCCATTTTGACATTTGAGGTATGGTGAAATCGAGATGGCGTAACTTTTGCTTGAATGAAGATTTGTTCTGTAAAATGTAAATGTACGTCATACGTCATAAGTCATAACTCATTGGCATAGCCCATTCTGTAGTGTAGAAATCATTGGATTTTTGTGTGTGTAGTGTACAGATTTGTTATTTGAAGCATAGGGTCAACTCACACGGAGACGCGATGCTGCACGCACCTTCCAATAGAGCTACTAACAAAATGTAACTTTACTAGCTTTTGTCCGCCCGCGTAAATACACCAGCCCAGGGAACTCTATACTTTTTCGGGATAAAAAGTATAGCCTATGTGTTAATACTTAATTGACACGCAACCAAAAAAATGAGCCCATGGGAACGTAGTCCGTGGGGTGGGTCCTGTGTAAAAAGTATCTCTGGCCAGACTGTAGTGTATATTACAATAATAAAAAATAATAAAAATGCTTTATTTTTCACATAGCAAAATAAAGGTACAAACATTACAAAATCAATAGCGTGTGAACTGGAGCCTATGCTAGGGTACCCTGTATTTCAGGACTCCAGGTTAGTAAATAATATAAATAATTAATAAATAAGTATAGTATTATGTATGTCAGTCTGTCTGTAAAGTATTTATAATATGGGCCTATGCGGCCTGAAATAATAATAATGTATTATATACACGCCTTAAACTTATAAACGGTATTTAGGTAATTTAATTTGATTTTTACGCCTCGTCCGCGTAAGCGTTGGCTGGGGCTATACGCACCGGAGTCCGGAAGGCCGTAGAAAATCCTGAGCATTGAAAATAGAACTTTGCGCCAATACAGTAGAGTTGAATATCGAAGTGTCAGGTGTCGAGCTGTCATATATGACATTGAAATTCGACTCGACACTCGTGTGTTCGATTTTCAACCTTAGTGTATTAGCGCAGAGTTCCATTTTCAGTGCGCCAGCCATATCGCGCGTTGTGACATTTCCTGCTGACTGTATTGCCACTGATGATAATATACATTGTGGGTTAGATGACTGATTTCTTTTATTGCATAAATAAATAGTACTCCTAAATATGAGTAACTTCTCAGAAGAAACAGTATATCAAAAGTCAATATTTTCAAAGGTACAGCGATTTGTTTACAAAATTCCGTAGGTCTCGAAAACGCTCCATACTAAAGTCGTACCTAGCTGTGACGTCACGCCTAGGTTGAAGTGTATGAAGTGTAAGGCCGCAGGAACATATTTGTAAATATCTCCGATATTTGTGCGTTTAAGTTCATACTTACCGTAATGAATGTCTTTGTATATGATGTAAGTGAACTAATGATGTAGGTTTTGTTTACTAATTTAGCAAAAACAATAACCTTCTTATCTACTTTTTAGATGTCTCTAAAATTACTAAGGTACACATAAAATATTATTATTATTTTTTTACATTTATCAAGCTGTAATACCTCAATATTTCTGGATACATCAATCAATTCAACTCAATATTTTACATGTAGTCATCGTCCCCATTGTCGATACAATGAAAACCGATTATAAAGGCACTCGAAGGGAGACCAATAAATGGAAGTCGCAATAGTAGATAGTCGTTGAAACCGATGTTCAAATGTTAATATTTTTAAATAAACAAATAAATGAATCGTTTATTATTCATCTCCACAACTTACAAGTTTTAAAGTAGGTACTTAAAAACTAATTGTTTACACATGTTATAGTTGTAACTTGTGGGAGATCTGGAGTCTAAACTAGACCAAGCCTGTAATATAGATATAGTAATATAGAATATTTTATCATTAGATGTTGCCCGCGACAAAAGGAAATCTCGAAGGAACCGTACATTTTGCCGCAGTAGAAAGTAGCATGTGTCCTTCGCCGTGGTCTATTCTATATCTGTGCCAAATTTCATCCAAATCGGTCCATTAGTTACTAGTTGCAGTTCTTGCAAACTACGAGCGCGCGTAGCCTTTATTTGTGGTTGTAATAATTGTAAATATTCTGTAAATATACATTTTCGTTACGTGTGCGTACCTGACGGAGCGGTCAGTAGCGAGCGAATTTGTACAGATATGGTCACTCACACAAGTAAGGGCGCCGCGCGCTCGTAGTTTGCAAGATCTGTACCTACGTACATAACAAACCTTTCCTCTTTATTTGTATAGATAGAAAATGACGGACCTTCGTCACTTCGGCGTAATGTCCAGTTGCTCCATGGATATAAGTGATATATTACAGTTGGAAAAGGTTTTCTTGAGTGCTACTAGTTATGGATTGTCAACGGGATATGGAGTGGAACATAGAATTTACCTCTAAACATAATATTATTATGATACTAGGTTTAAAGATGAAGGGAATGGCGAAAAATCGCACATATCTCTTGAAAAATGACCAACACATCAAAGGTCGAACGTTTTTATTCTACGCGGTCGCGGGTCGCGGTCTCGCGTCAAATAGATCGGAAGTCTACCGCTAAGCAGTTACAAAGTATTTTCAAATTTCATATAATTTATCGCAAGAATGTGGTATACATGAATGAGGTCTTACAAAATTACTGTTATATATATTTAAAAGATCCTGCATTCTGCCATGCAGAATGGCGTGGTGCAATGCAGGTGAGTAAACTTATAATCAATCTATCTAAGCCAAAAATATTAAATTAAATCAAATAGACGTATACAGTTATTTTCAGGAATCTCAATAACTCGTAACAAATTAAAAAATACATAATTAAAAAAAAAATAAAAAATAATTAGAAAAAAAATTTGAAATGTCAGCAATATGCAGTTCAATAAAAAAAACAGAGAATAGAACTTGACAAGTGTCAACTGGGGAGTTTTGTAGGGGAGTTCAATGGGTGACGTTGTGGATTTTGTATATCTTCATAAATTTGTGTTATTTCGGTTCTTAGTGTGTAATATTGGTAGAATATTAACCATTAAATATTCGTTAACGTGCACAAGTGTGGGCAAGCGGTACAACTTCTAAAAACCTGCTATTTTGAGTTTCCCTCCAAAACTCCCTAGGAACTTTCAGTAAAGCTTCTACCACTTTACTGAATCGACTGACTTGAGTCATTGACTGCACTGACTATCTATTTGGACTTTGACTAGACTTTAGACTTGACGATATAGGAATACGGTGTTGAAAACTGAAACGAAAGCTCTATATCCCGCCTTTTTAACTTGACACTGGCAAATGGTTATATGCCGATGCCATATATAAATTTAAAAAAAAGGTGTCAACTGTCATTTATATATTACGTATTTACGCGGGCGGAGCCACGGGCAACGGCTAGTTATAAATACTTTAAATCGTTTTTTTCTGATTACTATGTCGTATTGTATGAAGGAGGAAGTACACACTGCACAATATGAGTCAATATGTTATGTTTTTATCGCCGTTCGCTAGTCGCTAGATTAACCGGACTTCCAATAAATAATATTCGCTGAAACAGTGTGACTGTGTTGCTTGAGCTAGCGGGAGCGGAAGCGATTATGGTATTGCGTTATTTTATATAAAAAAATTTCAGTGACGTGGCGAAGTAGCGCGATAACCGATGTACGAAGTGATTCGATATTTTTAGGTATTCCTGTACGCAAATGGGTATCCTAACCAAGAGCATGTCGGGACATGTCTAACGAGGGTTCCGTAACTATAAACGCGTAATATGTTTTTTTTTTGTTTTCAAATTACTTCAAAAGTTACTGTCCGTTTTCTTTAAAAATAATTTTTCTAAAGAGTTTTTAGCATGATCTATCAGCATGGAACTTTACAAGTTTTGATCGCCAATAGTTTAGAAATGCCGGGGGGGGGGACACCAACTTACAAATCAATTTGGAGGCCGATAACTCGAAAATGGTCGACTTTGTAAATAAGTCATGTATAAAACCTTGCCTTTATTTTAAAATACCTATTCAGCGATACCACACACGATGGGGTAGAATAAAAAAATATTTTTCATCCCCACTTCACATTATTATTATTTTATGATGCCAAAACCGAGATCTATACACGTTCTATAACTATACCAAATTTCATCCATTTACATTCATAATTACAGAAGCTAGAAGCGCGGACAGACAGACGGACGGACAGAGCGAAACGGGTTCCTTATGTATTACGGAACCCTATTTCATGAATCGTGATAGCTAGACCAACCAAGATCGGGATGGTTGGCGCTCATTGAGGGACGGCCTACGTCCAACAGTGGACGGCGATACGTTGATGACGATGACAAGGAATCACGCCGGTCGCCCTTGAAAAACAATCGGCTACCAGAAATCTTCATCAGGTAGTTTACTAGGAACGTCCTACTTTTAAACAAAGTAACTATTCATAATTTCAAACAATGAAAGCCCAACTTTAAACTTAAACAATACAGAAAATACTTATGATTTATGAAGACTATTATATTTATATAATATATGAAGATTATATTTACACTTCTTTGAACAACGCTTTCGGCATTAAAAATATGAAAGTATACAGTTAGTTAAACTTAAAAACCGGCCAAGTGCGAGTCGGACTCCTTTTTTAACCCTTTAAAACAGAGGTCTAAAATTTTAATCGTTTAAATAGTAAAATGTATTTTTTAATGCTACACCATATAATAATAAAAAAAATTGTCGAATAAATTAAAAAAATGTTTAGGAGTGGGGTGTCACCCGTATCAATTAGGGGTTAACAAAATAGATTACGACCGATTCTCATACCTACCGAATATGTAAAAAAAAATCCATAAGAATCGGTCAAGCCGTTTGGGAGGAGTCGGTCACGGTCGGACGGTCGAACAGTCGAACACTTTGACACGAGAATTTTATATATTAATCTTTTTTTAATATATTTTGTTCATACAAACCTTCTCCTGACACTAACCAACACACAAAAGAAAGATTTACCCAACTTGGGGCAGTCGTTTGGAAGTTATGCGCGTACAAACATTTCGATAATTCATTTGTATTTATATATAGATATAATATAATATTATGACATTTTCCTGCCAATATGCGATAGGCTTTAGTCACCTACAATGTTTGTTCACTAACCCGATGCGGTGTGCTGGATACCTCTATAGTCTCTAATGTGTGTCGTGCGAAGATGAGGGAATATCAGACTTTTTGTCGACCAGTGTGCTGAGCAGTGGTGACTGGCGTGGGATTCCTATAACTCCATTCCTATTGCTTTCACTTACTAATTAATTACCATTTGAAGACCCTCATCCAAATATAGGCTAAGGCGTCCCTACGATGGAGAACCAGCCCTCACCGCTGGTGCTGAGTACGAGTTTTGTCACTGCTTGTCATGAAGAAGCTACAATTTGTATGGCGTCGAAGCAACGCCCCTAGTGACAAACAATCGTAACTAATTCGATGCCATACAAGCTGTAGTTAACTTCTTCACGGCGAGTACCTAGTGACAATACCCGCATTCAGCCGTAGACGAGGCATGTTGAGGCAAAAAGTTTCTCCAGTTAAATGGCCCCACTTTTGATATTTTGGGGCCATTTCGACATTTGATGTATGGTGAAAACAAGATGGCTGACATTTGAAGTATGGTGAAAACCAAGATGGCGTAACTTTTTATTGTTTGAAGTTTTGTTCTGTCAAATGTACGTCATAGCCTATATTGAGTTTTGAAATCTTTGCGTTCAGCACGCTGCACGCGCTGACTAAACTGTCTTTATAGCTAGCGAAGTTACAATAGGCGCGACGCGAGATGAATCGCTAAAGTAACCGCATGACTAAGTAGATTTTGTTTCTTTTGGTTCTGGTTTTTGCGAGACAGGAGTATTGCTACCGTCTAGCCGGCTCATTCGTGCCGAAGCATAACGCCTCTAAATTTGTTTATGAAACTGCCACTTCTGTATGATACAAAAAGTAGCGCAAATCGACAAATTCGTCTCAAATGTCATACAGGTTGGTCATACCTCGCAACGATTACAAATATAGAAATCCTACCTCCGATTTTGGTAAGTGAAAGTATGATAATAGGTCATGTCAGGACCAGATTAACCCTATCGAGGCCCATAGGCAATTCTCGGGGCCCCTTTCCTCAACTATTTAAAATACATTTTTCTAATACTAAGGTAGAGTCGAACGAAGTGGAACAAAAAAAAAGCATCTCGTCGTTATTATTTTCAAGATCCATCAACAGCTATTGTTTGTTCTATGTATAAAGTATTTCATTAGCGGACGCCATGCTTCGAAAAGAAGGAATAAAAATGAGGTAGTATAAATACATATTCGCGTAAACATAAGAGATCAATAAGTATAGATATCCTCAAAAAAAAAAAGTTAGATCAACGGTTTTTTTCTTGGCGCGTGGCCCGCATCGACTAGGGGCCCACGGGGGCAGGCAGTTTGCCTAAACCGCCTTTTGGATAATCCGGCCCTGGTTCGTCTAGACAAGAATAAAATTGAATACAATTATTGTATCTGAATGTTAATTGTTTAATGTGTATTTATAATAATAGTTTGCAATGGGTTTGAGTTACAAAGATCGGAAACTGATGGATCTTTGTTGTGGTCTTGTGGATGTCGCTCGCGTGACGCCACAGTAGATGCGAAACATCGAAATTATTTCATTGACATAATGTTGTAGGGCCTGTGCACTGATTCCATATTCGCCTGATTACATAACGACCGAATTTTCAAGCGCTACTAAGGCTGGTACTATATAATCCTGAATCCGGCGCGGCGGTCCCGAGAAAATTCAGAGCGCTGCAAATTGAATGTTGCGTTATTACAATAGAGTTGAAAATCGAAACTTGTCTAGTGTCGAGCTGTCTCATATATGACACTGACATTTGCGGCGACACTTGTGTGTTCGATTTTCAGTTCTATGGTATTAGCGCAGACTCAATTTTTAGTGCGCTGAATTTTCCGCCGCTTAACGGATTCCGGAAAATATAGTCACAACTCCCAGCCCAGAGGCCTCCACAGACGAGAGGCCGATCGTTTCAGTTAGAACTGACGTCAGTTCGGCCTGAACGGATTCGAGCACGTACTCGGAGAAAATCGCATCCGACCGAACTGACGTCAGTTCGGCCCTTAGATTAATAACGCCTAGATAGTCTTCAAACAAACGCATCGTACAAAGTGAAGCAAGCAACAGATGTAAGCGTAAACATTACATACCGACACGCACACAAACAAAACTTTGAAGTTGTGGAGTGTGTACTCTTAAAATTGGAATTATTATATTTGTTTTTCTTAATATCGTGAGATTTTATTTTAAACCATCTAAACACAATTTGTGAACGTTATTTATATTAAACATATATTTCATACTTACATATGAAATGTTATGTCCGAAGCTTTTTTAATTATTTTCCGATGCATTGTGACACCCAATAACGACACAAACCGTCATAATGTTTTTAATAGTCGGAGTTGTATGCACTAGCGCTTGACCTTGACAACTCACGGGTCGTTCGAACAAACTGAGCCCATATGGCTCAGTATGATTTGCTTCACTTTTCATGCGCGTACCCGGTTTCTAGGCGTTTTAATCTAAAGTTCGGCCTGAACGGATTCGAGCACATACACGGAAAATTGCCGCGAGATTCGGTCGTGTTTTTAGGGTTTCGTAATACTTAAGGAACCCTTATAATTTCACTCTGCCCGTCCGTCTGTCTGTCTGTCCGCCGCTCTCCTAGCTTATATATAACTTAATGACAATAACTTTTGAAATAATTGAAATAAAACCTATTTGGCGTTGATAGTTACGGAAACATCCTTAGACATGTGACATGCTCTTGGTTAGTTTAGGCTATTATTTTGTTTATTAATTGTATTTTGCTGTAACTGTAGTCATGCTATCGACGAAACCGAATTATTGTGTCATACATTTTTCCAGTAATATGTTATAGAAATCATTTCTCTTTGTTTTATAGTATTAGTCTTTAGATTTTATCAACCATAGTGGCTCTAAAGTTTTAAATACTTCAATGAACTCTAATAAATAATCTTTAGACCACTTGCCATTTTTAGGGTTCCGTACCCAAAGGGTAAAAACGGGATCCTATTACTGAGACTGCTGTTAGTCCGTCTGCCGCCAGGATGTATCATAGACCTTCCTATACCGTGTTCGGTCCAATTTTATTACTGTTCAGTCCATCCGTTCAGGTCAGAATTAATGTTGCCAACTTAGATGTTTTACAAAGTTGCACTACTAAGTTTAGTATTTTATTCCGTCTTTAGTAGGAATTTATTTGTTAGTAGTGGTTTTGTAGAAAAGAGCTAGACAGTTCATAATATGCAAAATGGCCTGCTACTATGTGCTATTTATTATATGACACCTTATCATAATAGCACATAGTAGCACGCGTCCGTAAGTCGCTTAAAACTACCGATTTAATATATATATACGCAATATTTCCTACTGTATTTTCTTAATTTAACGGTAAAATGTAATATTTTCAATTTAATATTAAAACTGAATATGCAGTAGTTTTTTGTAAACACAAAATCCCTTAAAAAAAACTTTTAGGTATTCCTAAGTTTAGTAGCTTTTTTATAGTTATCGGTACTCTTTTAGTAGGTAGTTTTTAGTTGAAAACGACGCGAGTTTAGTAGTTTCGCAAAAACACAGTAGGCAACACTGGAACGAATCGCTTCAGTCCATACGGCCGGGTGATGCTATCTCAAAATTGCACACGATACGATTTTGCATCCGTTCAGGCCGAACTGAAGGAAAACCGGACCGTGTATGGGGCCCTTTAAAGATAATCTTAATGATTTGAAGATTGTCTTTGCAGAATGATAACATGTCACTTGAGAGTTTCTTAATTTAAGTTGCTCTTAGGTTTTACGCCGTATAATTATTAATACTACGCTTACTTGCCAATTTTTTTCCCCCTTGTTTTTAGCGATTTTAAAATTGCTCATATTATTACTATTGAATTTAAGATGAAGTTTAAGAGTTGATAAGAATTATTGATATAGAAAACATATGATAATGTTTAAACTTCAAGTATTATACCACAATCGATCAAAAACTATTTTTATCTTCACCACAAACCCAGTGACATGTTGATAAACGATACACTTGCGGCCATGAAATGTGACGCACGATTAAGAAATAAAACATATTATTTTGACTTATTAAAATTTGCCTTGATTACGCAAAGGCAGGTAGAAAATCCTTCAGAGTATTACGCCTGCAATAACAATATTTTGTGAGCAACTTAATAATTTTATTTTAACAAGTATGAGTCAAACGAGTGTTAAATAATTGTTTATTTCTTAGGGTTTATATTAAAAACGCTGGGACTATATACTCCGGAATCCGGAACGCCGGTGAAAATTCAGAGAACTTAAGATAGAAGCGCTAACACAATAGAGTCGAAAATGGAAGTTTCGAGTGTCGAGCTGTCATATATGACATTGACATAGGACTCGACACTCATGTGATCAATTTTCAACTCTATCGTATTAGAGCGTGAGCTCCGTGGCCTAGTGGGTAGACCGTTTGATTCGCACTCGCGAGAGTGCAGGTTCGATTCCCAGGTTGTGGCGTGTACCAATGAGACTTATTCAGATCTCAAGTACATTATACAGACGCTTCAACGGCGATGGAAAACATCGTGAGGAAACCCGCACATGGTTGGCCTCAAGACGTATTGATCAGTCTCCTCCTCTGGACTAGGCTGACTGTTGTGAGAATGCCGTATGTGCTTGGGCAACCATACGACATTAAAAAAAAAACAGAATGTCCCAGGCACTACAGTATTTCAAGAGTACTTCGCTCGGAGAATACTGTATAAATAATCCAATAACGGATGAAAAGTTTGTATTACCGCATCCATTTTCAGCGCTTATAATTGTCACCGGCAATCCGGATTCCGGAGCTTATAGTCCCAGCCTAAATACTTCAAAAACATTACGGTCCAATAGCTATTAGTCAGTTACATACTCAGCTTCTAGTTATCTGTGATAATTAACTAATTACAGTACTTATTTCCATAGTTAAAAAAGCTCATTGTACGACATAATGATATGCAAGTAGGTGTTTAACTGTATAATTAAGAATTACATAAAAGTTTAAGTAATTATTAGTTTGTGGAAAGTTTACAATTATGCATTACTTACTGTACCTACTTAATCTCACAACGAGCTTAGGGGTTTAAAGTAACTACTTTTTTTAATTTTTAAGGGGGGTAAGTTAAGTAATATTTAAAGGGATTTAATAATTTATTATTGATTTATTAACCACAAGGAATGAAATGAGGATGTCTTTTGACATGATTTAAGTTTTAACACCAGTTTTCCTTATCTATAAAGCGAAAATGTTTCCTGCTACACTTTAGCGTAATCAATACCTAGTAATTACGGATGAAATTTCGAACAATACAAAATACAACAATCTAGTTATTTTAAACTAGCTGTTGCCCGCGGCTCCGCCCGCGCTCACATATAGTATCCCACGGGAATACTTTACACTTTCGGGATAAAAAGTATCCTATGTTTTAATCCAGAGCGTAAACTACTACCATACCAAGTTTCATCGAAATCCGTTCGGTAGTTTTTGCGTGAAAGAGTAGCGAAAGTCCGTCCATCCATCCATATAGCCTTTTCCACTCGCAAATAACGTAGCCTTCTATTGGTAAAAGGATTTTTAAAATCGGTTTAGCAGATTCAGAGATAACCCCCTACAACCTCACAAGCTTTACCTTTTTATAATATTAGTATTGTAGATTTTTAATATTTTTATTTAAAACCTACTAATATATTATACAGTATACTTATTAATTACGTTTATTAGAATTAATTATATAGGTTATTATTTAATTGCTGCAGTTTACATGCCCGCAAGTGTAATATCGAGGTTACTTTACCACAGATAGTGTCAGTCGTTGTACCGCGCGCGTAGAGCGCTCACGTGCTGTGGCCTGTGACTAAAACGATGTGAATTTTGTTTTCTGTTGTGAAAGTGAATAACATTAAACAAACTTTATGTATTTTATGAGCTGTTGGGGAAGTTTTAGCAACGCTCTTGTGACCACGGCGTTGCGAATATATTGTTTGCTCGTTTGTCATTATTGAAATAAAAAGTTTTATACAGTACGTATAAGGGCACCCAAAATTCTTACCTCCAAAATGCGTAGATCCAAACTGAATATCAACCCGGACTTGGGTGATTTAGAAGAGATGCTGGCCCACGTCCAGACACAGATAGAACATGAGATCGACCTGGAGAAGGAGTCGAAAATGCCTTCCATCATCAACGTGAAAGAATCCCCAAGGATGCCCAAGAGACTGCAGAAAAGTGAGAGCTTTGAGTACAGAGGCGATATAGAGTATAGAAGGAACGGACAGAGTAGTGACAGTCTGGATAGAAGGAATGGATTGAGAGGCTCTCAGAATGGACAGGATGTCAATGATACTCTGGATAGGAGGAGTGGGATGAGAAACTCCCAGAACGGCCAGCCGGACAATGATTACAGAAGTTATAATGCCTCTCAGAATGGAAGACAAGATCGCGGGCAGGATAGTGCCTCTCAGAATGGAAGGCAGGCAGATTATGGGCAAAGAGGCCATGAGACTCTGGAATATAGAAGGCAAGGGTCCCAAACGAGCCTGAAATCCGACGACCGTTGTTCCACCATCTCCTTCCAGTCCTTCCGTTCGGAGCCAGCGAGAAATTCCATGGTACACGGAAGGGATGCCCACGGAAGAGATACCGCGCCAGTCAATGGTAGGGGCAAAACGGCGACGCTGCCGCGCGGCTACGGATCGACAAAAGACAAGAATTTGGAAGAATATTGGGCGCAGTAAGTTTCTTTGTTTATTATTATATTAATACGTGAAGCTAAGGGGCCCCATATACGGTCCGGTTTTCCTTCAGTGAACGGATGCAAAATCGTATCGTCTGTGCGCAATTTCGAGATCGCATCAGTCGGCCGTATGGACTGAAGCTATTCGTCCCCGTATTGCCAGTTCCGTTTTTGCGAAACTACTAAACTCGCGTCGATTTCTACTAAAAACTACTAAATTAATAATGAAAACTATCAAAAAAGCTACTCAAATTAGGAATACCTAAAGCCCCCAATGAACCACTCCATTTTAGGTTTTGTTTTATTATTTATTAAATTATATTATTTTATCGTTAAATTAAAATATACTAGAAAATATAACGTATATATAATTAAACGGGTACTTTGAAGCAAATTACGGACGAATGCTATACGATGTATGATTATGATAAGGTGTCAATATTATTTTTTGTGCCTAACCTAGGCCATATTACTGTCTGGCTTTTTCCTACTAAAACACTACTAACAACTAAATTCCTACATTTTACATTCGTAAATACAGTGTCTTACGTGAACAACAAGTACTTTTTTTGGGATGAAAAGTAGCCTATGTGACAATGTAGAGCCTAAGCTACACTACCACAGCAAATTTTAATAAAATCTGTTCAGTAGTTTACGTAAAAGGGTAACAAACATCCATCCATCCATCCATCCATCCTCACAATCTTTCACATTTATAACAGTAGTAGTAGTATAGTTGTTTGATTTTTTAATGATTCAATTCATTATTCAAATTATAACACTTGACGACCTCTGTGGCTCAGTGGACAATCAGGTGATCAACCTGCATTGGCCTAACCAGACCTAACCTCACATAATTTTTTGTTGTCCCGACGCGGAGATCGAACACACGACCTCTTTAGTCGAGAGCCAAGCTCTAACCACTAGACCACGGAGGCTGTTATATATAATAACTCCCCCCCACACCGGTTTCGGTAACGGTGGCCGGTCTCATTGAAACCAGGCCAGTTACGCAGGAGTAATTTTATAGTGCCCACGTGTGTGCGCAGTACACAAGAGCACTCTCCTCTCCTTTACTCTCATAACCCAGTGGGACGGATAACCGACACGACTGGCGAGAGATCAGGCGCAGGTCCGACTTTTTCCATGCCCATCCGACGCATGGATCATCTTTCTTGTCATACAATCAGTGATCAGCCTGCATTGTCCTAACCAAACTTGCGGGAATCGAACCCACGACCTCCGAGTCGAGAGCCAAGCTCTAACCACTAGACCACGGCGACAGCATACATATAACAATATGTATGCTGTTATATATACTAATATTATAAAGTTACCTAACTAGCTATTTATCTGCTCCTCTTTCTTTTGTCTGTGTTGTGGTCGCCTGCTCCTAAGTCTTAAACCTTATTAGGGCTCCAGTTGCCCTACTGTGCGCCTTTCTCTCACCTCAGCGTATTTGTTAAGTCATCTGACAGCCCTGACTTTCACTGCGATAGCTCTACTTGCGTAATGATTAGGGTTGACACTTGCAGCTAACAAAAAATTATACTTGTAAATAACCAAAAACTAATGCAAATCTGATCTTTGAATTGGTTTTTTTTGGTTAGTTTCGGCTTTGTCGAGTGTTTTCTTTTATGATACGTGCATATGCCGAGATAAAATAAGTCACATTAGCTGGTGTTTGTAGTAAAATTGTGTATAGTTTCATTGTTTTAAAATTCCATTCTGTTCAAATCATATTCAATTGAATTAATTTGTCAGTTTTTGTTGCAATTACATTAGTAGCATTATAGTGTTTTTGTTCATAAAAAGCTTAAATTGCATCTGAACAGAGTATAAAGAAACAAGTTTAAATAACAGTTTATTTATTCTTTACCAAAAAAAGGTTGCAGTTGACAACCTTCCTTTGAACGTGGGCCGCGTAAGGTCGCGTCGTGTTAGTAACACTCGCAAACGTGAGCCAAGAGAACTAAGAAGGTTCATCATTATTACTAAGCATTTTATAAGTTAGAAAGAGATAGATGTTATAAAAGTCATTAAGTTCCACAAGGATCTACATTAGGTCCACTTTTCTTTTTACTATTCACAAATGACTTAAGATAAAGATGACATCATAGAAAAATATCTTTCGCTCCATATAACTTTCAAATAAACCTACGTGTTAACCTTTAGGTCTATATAATGTCCCGCCCACTTTTTTATTTGTTTCTTGGTGTGTGTTATGTAACTTCTTACTGTTGTCTACCCACTGCTTCCTTCCTACGTTCCAAGATATGGCAAAGTAACCAGTTTTTAGGTCAATAAATTTATTGCTAATAGATTCTGATAAAATTGCGATTTTAAAATCACATGACTAACATACATAAACTAACATACATAAAAAAGCGAAATTTACGAAATGGGTGCACCGTATTCGTAGGAGCTCCAACCAGAGTCCTTGAGATTTGTTTTAACTTTTAAGTAGGTAATTACTTACATTAACTATTATTATTATTTTTACCCGACTACGGCAATGCCAAAAGTAAGAACAGTGATTTTGGCAGTTTATATTGTATTTATGTATCTATCTATTTATGTTTGTTCCACCGAAGCGCTTATTTTACTGATCTGATTTCAATGAATGAGGTGTCATTCGATTCGTAAAAAATAGGCTATCAAATGATCACGTTTATGAGAGGTGAAATGGAAAAACTATTATTTGACTCGTCCGTTTTAGCCTGTGGTCCATCGTTCTATTTTCAAAACTATTCCAGCATATATCCTTTTTACGCCAAGTACTAACATCCACATTTGTCCACAGCGAGCAGTCGATAAGCAGCGCGCGCGCATCCGTCATGGTGTACGACGACGGCCTCAAGAGATGGGTGCCCTCCGGCACCAGTTCGGGGCTGTCCAAGGTCCACATCTACCACCACACCCAGCACAACACCTTCCGGGTGGTGGGGAGGAAGCTTAACGACCATGAGGTAAGGGTCATATTGCAGGAGCATTTTAAGGTATAGAGAATGTGATGAGTTGCCAGGAGTAATGGCTAGTAATGGATCTAACCTATACACAGCACCTATACATCAGGTGACTAATGACGATAATAAAACCTCACTCACTCGGCGAAACACAACGCAAGCGTTATTTCACGTCGGGTTTCTATTAGGCCGTGGTATTTATAAGGTCGTGCCAAAGCATGGCGCACATATTGCCAAACTGTGGATCAGATTGTTGGCGATATTGGCACTTTCTGTTGTCAGATTACTAACATATTGTTTGTTCATTATAACAAGACATTAATCTTCATCCATAAATTTTTAGGTGGTGATCAACTGTGGCATAGTCCGCGGCCTCAAGTACAACCAGGCGACCGCGACCTTCCACCAGTGGAGGGACGCGAGACACGTCTACGGCCTGAACTTCTCATGTCGAGAAGACGCTGATAGCTTCGCGAGAGCCATGATGCATACACTAGAGGTGAGAAATACAAGATTTATAAAAAAGCTATAGATAAAACCATTTCAAAAATCCGGCGAACTGCGAGTCGGACTCGCGCATGTAAGGTTCCAAAACTGCTAAAAATACACGTTTGTTGAATACATTACTTAAATATTTATCTAGTTCAGTTCTCATAGCAGCAACGTAAGAAATACATCATCTGTGAGAAATTTCAACCGTCTAGCTAATCACCGTTCATGAGATACGAACTAGTTACAGACAGATAGACGGACCGACAGTCTTAGGGTCAATCACACTGAAACGATCGTTTCGTTACGCGACTTAGCGCTGATTTTCACGTTTCTTTGTAAGAGTTCGAATGTCAGGTGCACAGCGCATGTGCAGTGCGTGACTGATGTCATATGAAATGTGTATAATTTTATGTGCTGAATAAAATTAATTTTGAATAGCTTAAAAATCCACCGTCGAGTATCGTCTCGGTGTGAACTGACCCTTAGTAATAGGGTCCCGTTTTTACCCTTTGGGTAAGAAACCCTAAACATTAAGATGAGCATAATTGTAGAATGGTTGGGAGGAGCATAATATTAGAATGGTTTATTTAATAACAATAAATAAAGAATAAACAGAAAAATGAAAATCGGCGGTAAATGTAGGCGGTCTCTTAGAAGATAACTTCAAAGTGGCCTTGTAACAGAATCCAGATATACTAGTAGCTGGATTTAAAATAGAGAAGGACAGAGCGAGAGAGAGAAAGAGCTTCCATAAAGATACATATGACAATTTGATGCGTACTACTTCATTAGCGATGTGTGATGTAAAACGTCACGTTTCAGATACTAGCGAACAAGACTGTGAACAACACGGCGCCGCCGCCCCCGCAGCCGCCGAACCCGCCCGTGCCCTACAACGGTCATAACAACACGCATTACGACGAGGATATGGGTTATAGGTGAGTTTATAAGTACGTCATTCTTGCAATAAATGACTGTGATTATACCACGATATAAATAATGTACAGTAGTGGAACTCAGCCGTGTCCTTGAAATTGTTACCTACGATTGAGCGTGGCCGAGCGAAGCGCCAGGGCCGGTACGTGTACAAAGATGGCGTTGACAGTGCGCAAGCGTCGCGGCACAACTTATTAAAACTCGTTGTTCAATGCAGCGACAAGTCTTGGCGGCGTGGCGTGTGGCGTGACACTACATAGTTCTGCTATTTGGCCAATACTGCGCGGTGATCGCGTGACCTTCAAAGCCGGCGCGTTGTACGGCAGTGCGAGAGTGGCCATGCATATATTCTATACTGTTATTAATAACGTAATATTGTGGCCTAATGTTGTGTAAAATATTTCATTCGGTTTCAGAAATACACCCTGTTTAATATTCAATAACTGCTTTAACCCAGCCTTCTGCTAATTTCCAGAACAATGACCCGCGAGGACGCAGCTATGCTCCAGCAACCTCAGTACCACGCGCCCCACCAGTACCAGCAGCAGCACCTGCCGGTACACCAGCCGGCTCACCAGCCGGCGCATCAGCCGGCGCACCAGCCGGCTCATCAGCCTGCGCATCAGCCTGCGCATCAGCCTGCACACCAGCCGGCGCAGTACCACGCGCCTCACCATCACCACCAGGTACTATAGTATATATCACTATCATAAGAGCAAATTTTCCTTGAAGGCAGAGTAGGTGAGCACATAGGAGATTACATTAAATAATAATTTTAAAACCTTTAAACAATAATAACAAAATGTATGATATCCATATTAAAAAAAATGAAGTAACCCCCGAATTGTCAAGCAGTTAGCAAGCTGATGATGATGAATCATATCTAAGAACACTTGATCATGTCTGCTTTTAAACAAATAAAAAACTAGATCAAAATCGGTTCATCCGTTTGGGAGCTACGATGCCACGGACAGACACACAGACAGGCACGTCCAACTTTTAACACCCCTCTGTTTTCGTCGGGGGTTCAAAAAGAGTGGATAATATAAGGTTTTGCAAAATGAAATAAACAATTTTAGCGATCCTTCTTAAGCCTTTGATTACGTCTAAGACTTTGATTACATACTGAAGGTGACATAAAAATAATAGAATAGATGGGGGTAGAAAGTGTCTTAAGATTTAATATGAATTTTGAGCGACCTCTCTCAAGCCTTTGAATCCGCCTAAGGTCCACATTACATAATATATATTTACACTGCTCAGTAAACTGCACCATTACTATGTAAAAACACACAAACTTTTGAAACCTTATCAATATTACTATGGGTTCCAACGTAAGCCTCGAAAACTTAAGATGGAGTTGGGTGTACCCCAGGTATACATTTTGGGACCACTAATTTTCTTAATTTATACACAAATGTTGATAATGCTAATAGATTTCTTTGTAATACAACCCAGCGAGCAGGGTGTATCCCAAGGATACGTTTTGATGCCACTTCTTTTCTCTACACATATAAATGCTTACGATTTTCACTCACTCGCTCTGTTCACAGCCTGCCCCCGCACCCGCCCCCGCCGCGCCGCCCGCGCCGCCCCCACACGGCGTGCACACGCTGCCACACGCGCCGCACGCGCCCGCATCGCACCCCGGACATCACCGCACCAGCAGGTGAGTTACAATGTAAAAAAAAAACTTCAAGAGTCTGAACCCCAATTATGGTAATTAACATACACATTTATTACTATACATTTATTGAATTATAAATTAATTGTCTTAATATCATAAATTATTTTTTGGAGTTTGGACCAATCAAAACGGCTTTAACGTTGGTTTGACGTTTATGAGAATACCATTTTGCAGTTTTAACATATCAGGACTGGATCGTAACCGAAGAATATGTAAGTTCTTCTACTTCTGTCATTCGTGTAAGTCTATTGAATGATTTATTCTATTCAATCAATAGACTTAAACGAACTCGCGGCTATATATGCGTGGCTAGCCGTATGCAGGGTGCGCGCGTGTCGCGCGGGACGTGAGTTTTTTCAAGCAAGGACTTTCGTTCACGGGGCTGGCTGCTGGTCTTTTCGTTCTTTGACAAAATCGACAATATAATTTGATAATACTTATGATAGATTTGTCTAACGCGACGTTTAAACAATTTCGGTGTCAACCTTAGGCTTACGTCAACATGGCTGACATTCGCCGGTGCTCGAGCTGTCATTTGTAGAGAGTGTCGCCCCTAATTAGCAGAATTTAATTAGCAGAATCGACCTTCTGTTGTTATTATTAAAGCCTAATATCTACATGATGTGTGTACAGCGCGCCGATGCCGCCGAACCTGTCGCTGTCGGCGCCGCCCGCGCCGCCGCCCGTGCCGCCGCATCAGAACTTGCCCGCGCCTAATGTGAGTACGCCGCGGCCTCGTCCACGACCGGCGTGGAATACGAGTACACCAGTTAACACATTTCAGTAGAGCACCGCCAATCCGGGGACCCCCGTTACTCTGGTGCACACTACGGACGCCGGGGAAGGGGTGGGTGCAGGTCACAACGTGTCAATATTCAATCATGTGCACTCTCCATTAAAAAAAAAACGAACCAAATTTCGTATTAATATCAAGTTATAAATATATTTTATAAACTATAATGAGGACGTCTAGATTATTCGGAAAGGGTTTTTTGTTTTTTTCCTATCCGGATTAGCGAGGCTCTACTTTATTATGACGTGTTCATGAGAATAAGAAGTAACATTTCACCTTCGATAAAGTGTAAGTACACCGCCAACTTTACCACCGCTACACAAAACAAAACTTAGTACAGTAATGTTTTACTGTAAAAAAGGATGTGGAAAACGGAATTCACGACGGGATGGGGGAGAAATTTCGCTACAAGTTTTGTTGTATCTGTAAGTATGTAAAATATTCTGCAACACTATATATTATATTATACTAAAACTTTTCCTCTTTATGATATTAGTCATAAAGTTAGATAATCCCTATTAAATTGCTTACGTCAGTAAGTTCCTCGCGTAGCTGATACAATGTTATTTTCGTGTTTCAGGGTCCCATGGCTCCACCTACCCCGCCTGCTGCGCCGCAGCCGCCGCCAATGGTAAGACTAAGGACCCGTTCCGCATGCTACTGACAAGTGTCAAATAGCTTATTCGCATGTTTTGTCTCTATCGCTCGATATAGAGTAAGCAGCGGCAAAACTGCCGGATAAGCTTTCACACTCACACTCGCGACACCAGAGGAGTTACATTTACACTTGTAACTCCTCTGGTGTTGCGCACTTGTGTTCCTATGAAGTGAAAGTATTCCTATCTTCGTGTATCTTTCATAATCAAATCAAATTTTATTTCCTCCCATCATCAGTAAGTAGTACATCATTCTTAGGTTTCTTTCCTTCCAATGAAATCAAAATAATATAAGCTATTATTCTCATTGCAGCAGCAGACGGCGCCGCCCGTCGCGCCGGCGCCCGCGCCCGCGCCTCCGCCTCCTCCACCGCCCCCCGGCGCGACGGCCCCCGCGCCCCCGGCCGCCGCTGCGCCCCCAGCGGCCGCCGCCGCGCCGCCCCCGCCGCCGCCGCCCCCGCAGCCCGCGGCCGACTCGGGCTTCGCCGCGCAGCTGCAGCAGGCGAGGCTGAAGAGGCAGCAGCGGGTGAGTGCTCAGTTCTAGCTAAGTGGTAGCCGCCCTCCGGCGCGACGGCCCCGCAGCCTCGGGCTTTGCCGCGCAGCTGCAGCTGGTGTTACGCCTTATAGTAGTATCAAATCAAATCAAAAAAGTTTTATTTCATATTTAAGTTACAAAGCAACGCTTATGGAATTGCCCCTACGTGCCTACCACCGGTTCGGGAACTACCACCGGTTCGGGAACTAACCCGGCGAGAAGAACCGGCGTAAAAACTCGCGATTCTCCAATCAAAATATATAATTTTTTAAGATTTATATATATATATATATATATATATATATATATATATTTAGGCAGTGTAAAATATACATTAAAATGTTTATTAATAATATATGTTTATTAATAAAAATAAACTTTCTTTCATTCCAGGCGGGCGTCTCCCCCGCGAGCGGCACGGCCAGCGAGGCCGCGTCCCCCCCCGGCGGGGAGCACTCCGGCGGCTCGTCGTCCTCGGGCGGCAGCGGCGGCGCGCGCGGCACGTTGCACTGCATGATGCACGAGATGCAGCGGACGCTGGCCCGCCGCAGAGCGCATCTGGATCGCGCCGAGGTGATTCGCTCATTCTAACCTTTGTATGATGGCTGGCTGGGACTATATGATCCGAAATCCGTAAGACCGGGGAAAATTCAGAGCACTGAAAATAAAACTCTGTGATAATACAATAGAACTGAAAATCGAACACCTGATCGTCGAGTCAAATGTCAATGTCATAAATGACAGCTCGATACTAGACACTTCGATTTTCTGCTCTATTGTATCATCGCAGAGTTCCCGTGTGATACTGTAATTACGCGGGCGGAGCCCCGGGTGAAAGCCAGTTTCTGAAATAATTATGTATTTTCCAGGAGTCATCAGTGGACAACTCAGTCAACAACACACCTATGAAGACCTGGGAGCGGTCAGCCACGCTGCCGCACCGCCTCGCAGCATCATGTAATGGCGCGGCCTCATGTAATGCTCTGTTGCTTTTTATTTCAACTTGCGGCAATACACGGGGGTAATTCGAAACAAGCGGGGTAATTCAAAATAGGACGGCGACGGGTATCGCCGATACCCCATATAAATGGGGTAATTCAAAACAAGTGCGGCAATACACGGCGTATAACACACAGGGGGTAGATTCTTATCCTAAGAGCGGTCAGCTACGCTGCCGCACCGCCTCTCGGCATCATGTACAGGCGCCGCCTCATGTAATGCTCTGTTCATTTGTATTTAAACATACTGCGGCAATACACGGGGGTAATTGGTAACAAACGGGGTTCTTTAAAATAAGACTGCGATATACGGGGTAATTCATATAATGGCGCCGCTTCATGTAATGATCTATTTCTTTGTATTTCAATTTTCAACATACTGCTGCAATACACGGGGGTAATTCGAAACAAACGGGGTAATTTAAAATAGAGCGGCGATATATGGGGTAATTCAAAATAGGTGCGGCAATACACGGGGTATTACATACAGGGGGTAAATGAGACCAGCAGGTCTAAAATGGCCACATTAAGTGAATCGTATTATAAAACACCATAATGTATTGAAATTGAATAGATGATGTTTCATAATAAGATTAACTGAATGTGGCCATTTTAGAACTGCTGGGAGCGGTCAGCCTGTGCTCCTGGGTTATGGATGTGTATTAAATATATGTATTATATACTAAAAATCTTAAATATAAGTATAGTATAAAAAGGTATTATATATATTTCCGTTGTCTGGTACCCTGGTACGTTGCCATACAAATTATTTGACATCTTCACGGCGACCAGTGAGAAAAACTCGCACACGTCACACCGATTTGATGAAACGGCTGGCCTACAATACTATATTTTCCTTAAAGAATAACGTTAGAGTTTTGTACAATAAAAACCAAACAATTATAATATCCTTTTCATGTATGAAATCTTAATTATTTTCTACACTATCCGCCCCTTTGTGCGACCCGAGCGTCCGACACATGTAGGACATATTTTTTTTTTATATAAATATTATGGCGGTACGGCTTAAAACCGTTACCAGTGTCGAGTTAAAAAGGCGGGAAAATAGAATTTTCGTTTAAGATTTCAACGCCGTTTTTCTATTTCGTCAAGTTCAAAGTCCAAGTAAATCGTCAGTGCAGGCAAAGTCAGTCGATTTAGTAAAGTGGTAAATGCTTTACTGAAACTTCCTCCAAATAAGGAGTTTTGGGGAGAACCCAAAATATCACGCTTTTTGCAATTGTACCACTTGCCTACACTTGTGCACGTTAACGAATATTTAATGGTTAATAATGATCTACCAATATTACAATTAAGAACCGAAATAACACAAATTCATGGAAGAATACAAAAACAACAAATTCACATCCCGCCAAAACTCTGTAGGTAATGAATGATAATTATTTTTTTTGTTTTTCAGCCAATTCGGAGTCGCCCTCGCAACAGCAGCCCCAGTCTCCGCGGTCGGTCCGCAAGCGGTTCGGTTCGGCTAGCGAGGAGACCATCCTCAAGGTGAGTGTGGGCGGGGGAAGGTGCTTTACGCATGCTTAAGCGTGCACTCACACATTTGCTTACAGGTTGTGGATATTGCTAGGTTTAATATTAATTAAATTGTATGCAATGGATTTTCGCAATGTAACGCCTGATTCTATTAACTCTTATCTTAATGATTAAATCGCTATTTCAGCAAGTGAATGGCGCAGTAGCGGCGGCGGAGGGCTGCGTGTCGGCCGGCGAATGGGACGCGTTCAAACAGGACGTACTGAGAGAGTTAAGGACGCAGGTCGCCCAGATGAAGCGCGAGATACTGGACGGTGAGTGTGTTTGAACCTTATTTCACATAACTATAAGGTCGAAAGTGGGATGCGTTCAAACAGGACTCGGACTCAGACGGTGAGTGTAGACGGGGTTAACGTGCGTAGGTGACCCTTGACAATCGTAAGTGATATTAGTGGCCGTACAAGCCGCTTCCCATCGGCTGAAAGTACCGTACAAGCCGATTCCCATCGGCTGAAAGTACCGTACAAGCCGATTCCCATCGGCTGAAAGTACCGTACAAGCCGCTTCCCATCGGCTGAAAGTACCGTACAAGCCGATTCCCATCGGCTTCCCTTCAAAATATTACTTATCTACTATACCTTTTATGAGTGATGGCGAGGGTAGATGACCCTTGTCAGTCGTAGCTAAAACATAATAGTTAAGGGTACGTTCCCACGAGCGTTTTTTTCTGGTCGCAGCAGAAAAAAACTGCACTGTAAATAGAATCTGACATTTGACACTGAACACTTCGATTTTCAGCTCGACCACAAAAAAACTCGTGGGTGCCAATTCTAAAGTTACTTCAGATCACCGAAATCACTTTAATCCTTTGCGTTTCGAAGGTTTTCTCAATTCCTTATTGATCCTATCGTCGTATTGACACTTTAGTGACAATGGGATCAAATTTTAAATACATACTTTTAACAAAAAAAAAAAAAAACTAAATCGGTCCACAAACGATGAAGTAATCGTTGAACATACAGAAATCTTTTACTGACCGCGATTATTTATAAACTAGAGTATTGCGATGTTTATGACGAAAGATTTCTCAATCTATCTATATGTATATATAATATATAAATTGCTAAATGACATGTATATTTACTAGCTTTTGCCCGCGGCTCCGCTGGGAAAAAGTGTCCCACGGGAACACTCCAAATAATCCAGAGCCTAAACTACTACCATACCAAATTTCATTTCCGTTCAGTAGTTTTTGCGTCAAAGAGTCGCAAACATCTATCTATCCATCCATCCATCCTTCCATCCTCACAAACTTTCACATTTATATTAAGTAGTAGGAAATAAAAATTGCTAAGGATCTGTTTCACAATTGCCTTTATAAGAAACAAATGGCTTATCCGGAAGTTTTGTCTCTGTCGCTCAGTATAAAGTGAGCAGCGACAAAACTACCGGATAAGCTATTCGTCACTTTTGAGGCGATTGTGAAATATATATTTATCACCACTACTTATATTGTATTGTAACATATTAAAATATAACTTTTTTCCACAGCCATAAAGACGGAGTTCGCCCGCAGGTAAGATCACAGTATGAGTGCTACTAGTCCACGCGAGAACCATTCGAATATACCTGAACGAGGGAAACTTATGTATTGCTAGTACTATTATTTATTGGAGGGCAGTGTTGCCAGACGCTAGATGTTATACAAGAATGCATAAAGTTGTTTCTTTTTTAATTTTATACTTAAATATATATTTATTCGAGTATATGTGTAGGGTAAGCGTCTGGTGGTTATTGAATAGAGACAGACTATACTGGTCTCTTTCGCACTCTATCTGTCAAACGTGACACTGGCTGAAAAAAAAGTTTGTGTCTATTGTTTGTGGCGTTCCGAATTCAATTTTTTGAATCTGCCAGTAAAGAGATGATCGTTATTCGAAAATCACCAGCGATAAGTCAAATATTTGTAATAATCGACTAGCGTTAAAATGTATCTAGTATAACTGTATTTATTTATCGTGACACAGATTATCGAAGTCAATTTGACACTTTTATTACGTCATTTTGACATTTATACTTTTTTTCGCCGTGCCTTCGGGCACCTGACATTGCTTTATTCATAGACAATATTGGCGGATGCCTCGTATTCGAAAAAAAAAACTTGTAATCTGTGTGATATCAATAGAAATTAAGTACCTTATTGTCATATACACAAGGTTTCTTGTCGGGTGCCATTTGATTTCCCTATCCTTTATGGTCTTCCATAATAATAAGTTCAACACGCTACGCGCTTTAGCACAGCATTTAAAAGCATTTAACATAGTACAATTTTTTAACCTGTTGGTAGTCAGGTTTTGGCCATTTTTAATCCCATTATTGGGTAAACATATATTTGTAAAAGACGACAAAAATCAACCATGTTTGCAGAATTTCAAATGTTTTTTAAAGTGAAACTATATGATTCGGGACTATATGAATCCGTAACGCCGGGGAGAGTTTAGAGCACTGAAAATAGAACTCTGCGCTAATACAATAGAGCTGAAAATCGACATACAAGTGTCGAGTCAAATGTCAATGTGTCATAACTCATATAATATGACAGCTCGACACTCGCCACTTCGATTTCCAACTATATATTATTAGCGCAGAATTCTTTTTTCTGTGCTCTGAAATTTCCCGCGACCACCGGATTCTGGATCATGTAGTCCCAGCCTTAAATCAAAAATAATATAAATATAAAAATGTAACTTTGAAAATTATGCAATTTTTTTTACCAAATTTACTTTATGCAAATAGGCCAAACTTAGATTAAGGCATTAAATATCACCCGGCAAGAAGACAATATACAAATATCATAACATTACTATGTTATATTGTATATTACGGACAGAGTTCCAAGTGTGAGTTTTCTTTTCGCATTCGCTACATATTTGTCGCGTTCACAACTAGGTGGCGCTGTACAAATCACATACAAATTCCTAGTAAACGCCAAACGCGCTCACTATCGAATGCGAAAAGAAAAACTCGCACTTAGCACTCTGTATACACGTTTTAGTTGTTAAGTATACAAAGGTTGGATATGCGAGTGTGACCAAGTTAAATAATGGTGCCATACAATTTTTTTTTTTATTTTTCGTTAATATACAAGTCTTTCGTACAAGTTCAAAATTACCGCTATACATTTTTACTGTTTTCACAAAAAATTTGTGAGCGTAGGGACAGATTTTTTTTGTACAAATCTACTCTACTGAAGACAAAATACCATAACTAACGATGCAGGACGTATGACCATAGACGTATATATTATACACGAGGCGTGTCGATAGAAAAAATGTCACCACTTAAATTGTTTGTAATCAAAACATGTATAGCTTAAATGGTGACGTATGTTTTGGGTTTGTTTGGGGCCATTTTGACATTTGAGTTGTGGTGAAATCGAGACGTAACATTTTCTTGTGTGAAGATTTGTTCTGTCAAATGTACGTCATAGCCCATCCTTAGTTTTGAAATCATTGCATAATAAATATGACATATTCTTTTTACATTTGCATGAAAATTTTTCGTGTATATATACATAGTGTTTTTTCATACAGTGTCCAAACTTTCAGGAGTGAATATACTCTTGAATATAAGCAACTTTTACTATGGGATCAACTTTACTACATGAAAAAAATCTGTTGTTTCCTACAAAATGCTATCTGTACCTTTTGTAGGAAACAGCAGATTTTTTTTTTTCAAGAAGGAAAGTTGATCCCACAATAAAAGTTGCTTATATTCAAGAGTATATTCACTCCTGAAAGTTTGGCCACTGACTGGAAAAACACCGTGTATATATATATTATTGCTCCCGTTATATATATTATTGCTCTCGTGTATATATATTATTGCTCTCGTGTATATATATATTATTGCTCGGTCACGCTCATACACAGCCGCCGCACTCGCAACACGGACTGACACATCATTCCAATACGGGCCCGGCCTATATCGTTGGATACAATTTTTTTGAAAAAGTGTTTACATTTTTTACAACCACCCGCTATTTGGGTGTTCGCACATGTCAACGTTTTTGTACTGGTGCTTTTTGTTATATCGGGAGTTTTTAATATGCATTTACATGCCCGTGATAATATGGTCGCTAGATATAAAAAGAATATTGGTCGGAGAATAGTTTTAAAAAAAAAACGCGAGTTTTTCTTACAAGGGTCAAAAGAGAAAGATTTATTTCTTCTATTGGCAACATTCATTTACTTAGCGACCGTACTATAGCATGATATAGAAGCGTCGAGCGCTTCGCGAAAACTAGCAAGCTGCTAGCATTACCTCAAGTGAGTTAGTACTAGCATTGCCTTATGTTAGTAGCGTAAAGCCATGCTAGCAACTAGCATAAGTGTCACGAGCAATTGTGGTGTACAAATTGTATTTGGACTTACTTTTTTAACTACCAGTTCACGTACTAAAATATATTATATAAAATACCTAACGCTTTAGACTATATTGTAAACGACTAAAAACGAATATATATATATATGGCTCAGTTTTCTGGAAAGGTAAGTTCAAATAGTTGAACCGTTGAATAAAGACTGGGATTGTGAGAAATGAAGGCTTACGATATGTAAACTAATCACACGCAGACGTCATTTGTCTCAGTCCCGCTCTTTATTTGAACGAGTCGTATGTTCATCGCCATATAATCCAGTATATTTGTGTGATATTTTATTTTTAATTCATATGTTTAGGGTTCGATCGGTTTATAAGTTCTTCGTACTTTTATACGAATAGTAATTCCAGACACTGTGACATTGGAAAATCACTGAGTAATACGTTTGACAAAAAGACGAAGAAGAGCAGTTTGATCTGTCAACATTAAACCTTTTTTATTGATGTAAAATGATGAATGTTTAAAATAAAGTGCTGTCGCGGAGCACGTCGAATTTGGGTCATTCCCACTTGACTCCTACACTCGCGCACGAATATATTGCTATCGCGTTTACACGGGCACGCGACAGGAGCGCGATAGCAATATATGAGTTCGCGAGTGAAAGAGACGTATGTAATGTACGAAATTCTACGTGCTCCACGACCGCACTTAAACAGTCATTCGTAGTGAATATATTAAAATTGGGTGCTTACATATTACAGAAGTTATAAACCGACCTCTAAACGCATTAGTGATATAATAATGTAAGATAGTATTATCTACAATTAAATCTAACCAAATTTAAGTTGATTTTTTTTATATTTGGTCTCACACATGTCAAAGAATACCTAAATTACGGGCCTAGGCGACCTAGGTTTTATGTATGCTTCATGGCTCTAAGCGTTGATTTTTATAGAATTTTTTCTTGGCTACCTGCACTGCCATGCGCAACTCTAGATGTACTGCCTAAATTTAGTCCAGACTTAAGTACTTAGCGTTCTAGGTGACCTAAACTAAACACTCGTATACAATTTAGTGGATTGAATTTTTTTTATTGGACTAAACTTTGTAACATTGATTTGTAGAACAAAATGTCGATCGAAAGCTAAATTCTCAAGTTAAAACACCCATTAATAGTGTTAAATAAACTCAAAACTCAACTATCGCTATGGAAACATATTATTTAAAAAAGTATTGAAATCTAATATTGGGTGTTTTATATTTTTCTTATACTTTGCACATTCCTTTTCGAATGCTCTTTTGCACTATATTCTGATTAGACCAAAAACTTTCATTATTAATAATATTTATAATATGTATGTATGATTAATTGCTATACATATTGAACTCTTTTATTCAGCTTTTTGTAAAATATTTTCCCCCTAAAATAGTGAGACATAGGATTTTTGACATCTGTCAAAAGTGACGTTATGACTTTTTAATTTTATAACTTTTATATGGTGCACGCCATAAATATTGTTTACTATATTCGCTGAACAGTTGTGAATTATAAGTGCAGTTGATAATTAAGTTCCTAAATATTTTGCGCAAACGATATTTTCTGTATTTTTAATGAGTTGACATTTTTTTTTTCTGTGACATTGTTTTAATTTGCCTATTTTTGTCGTTGCTACGACTGGTCTAGACTTTTTTTTTCTATGCAGCGTTTAACAACGACCTTTTAGGGTTACCATGTGGTATATTTCGAACTTTTTTGTAGTCCAATGTAAATAGTATTGAATTATATTTTTTTTGTGATTGCAACACTCCTTTTATTTTCCATTTCTGTTAACTTTGCTTTTTTTATTATGTCTTTTGAATCACATACCTGATGATCTTATCATAATTATTTATTTTATTTTTTATAAACTACTGCATATGTTATTCTGACTATTGTATAAATATTTAAGAAAATAGACTCATATATACCAAATATACTTATTACTTGTTCTGTATTACAACTATGTACAAATATTATCGAAAGAGTATGAACGCTGTAGTTTCGATTATTTATCTCACTGCCATGTTTCTCGCGGGCTCAAGGTGATGATAGTCTTTTATTTTGTTAAAAACAAGATTTTTTAAGTCGCGTCAAGTTTCACTTCTGTCGTTAGTGAACTGTGGCCCTAGCAGGAACATTTGACAGCGGCATAAACGTAACGATATTGAATGACAATTGTATGAAAATCTGTCGAAATCATGACAGCGCGCATACAATTCTCATTCGATAACGGTACGTTTACGCCGCTGTCAAATATTGCTGCTAGGTCTAGTGGGCTAGTGGGCTCTAGTGTATATAGTTCGGTTAAGTATTGCGCTCGGCGCTATGTGTGGGTGACGTGTGATAAGTTACTCAAACAGCGCTGCGCGCACAGATGAATTGACCTATCTGTATTATCATGGACCGCTATCACAGAGTAGAAAATATATATACTTACGTACAGAGAAACAGCTTTCATAGGACGATCCAAATCGATCCATGTTTGAAAATTTTGACACAATCGTGGACACACCGAGTGCTTGTAGTAGTGCAACCAAATCGATAGCCAACTATGTAGCTGTTTATCTGTTCGTCTTTCTTTAATCTGTGGCTATAGGTTAGCCTGTCAGCGAACACGTTTCGAATGTACTGTTTAAAAAAGTAACTGAGTACCGCACTATAATAATGATCTCCCGGTATTTACTTTTCCTCGATTAGTTGTACATATAGCTTGTCTAGTTTAAAACAAAAAAAAATTATACCTAATACTTACTACGGAACGCAGATTGCCAGAAAAATAAAAAAAACCCCGCCATGATGCGAAAAATTGCGGACATAAATTGCATAATATGTAATTAATGTCAAATCTTCTAGATTTAACCAATCGCACGTCGCAGCGTTTTCTCGGTGTTGCTGCAATAAAAAATTGACCGCCCTCAGTGTAGGTTTTTTTTATTATCTCGAATATAATACCCATATTTTGTGTTTTATTTGTGAGCTATACGTAAGATACTGTGTTCGTGTTATGTTCAACATTTTGAGCCCGCGATTTTAAAACGTGTCGCCCGTAGTAGCACGATAGCTTATCGCGTTATCGGAGTGCTTTTCGTTGTATATGTAAATATATTATATACTGGAGTCAATAAATGAGCAGTAAGTGATATTAAGCGATGTTTTATTATTCAACCCGTACGCAGTTGGTAACGAGTACACCGCACATGGTGACGACGACCTCTGGGGCTCAGTGGTTGAGCGTGTCGGTGCTCAAGCCGCGGGTCGCGGGGGTCGAATCCCGCCGATGGAACAAAAAGTTTTTCCGTGTTCCTGGGTCGTGGATGTTTATTAAATATGTGTAATAAGTAAGTGTGTAATAAGTATCTGAATCCCCTGATATCTGAAGTCCCCGACTCCTGCACTAGTGTTAACTGTATTGCAGAAGCCAGAGTCCTCGCCCGTGCTTGATATAAATATTAAGCCAATATTGACTTTAAACAATTAAAAAATATACAATTATAAATGAAAAAATAAAGAATAATGAAACATGACTGTCACCATTTAACACAGGTAAATCTATGATTAACAGCATTATTTGTGTGCGTGTGTGTGTGCGCGTGCGCACGTGTAAGTGCTTGTGTATGTGTGCCTAACAAATATCGGGTAACAACAATTTTTCTATTTCATCGTATGTCTTTTCTTTAAGCCAAAATGATTTTTTTTTCAAGGTATAATTTGCATAATCTTAGTTTTACTTTTAACACTTTGTTATAAATAGTTGGTGGCAACATATTATATTGTTGACGCGCGAATGGAACTGGAGACCGATCGAGTCTCTTTGATGTAGGTGGTAAGTATGGTACACTTTTTGTATGGTATCTCTTTAGCATTTTGAGAACGAATATTTTTCTCACCGACAAGACATCCGCTTTGGCATGTACATCAGTAGTTGGATGTCTGTAGGGCAATTGTAGAAGAAACATTTGCTCGCTGGGCTCTTTCAACTTTAATTAAAAGGGTTTTGCATACTCCTCCCCATGCGCATATGCGGTATCTAATAAGGCACTCGCATAATGCTTAATAAGTTTGTTTCAGAAGCTTTTCATTTGCAACTTGTCTCAAATTCTTAAAGATATATACCATTTTTCTTATTCTAGCGATCACTGTATGAGAATGGGCACGTAATACATGGTAGTCTATGTATTACATGAAGAAAACATTATTCATGTATTATACGGGAGCCTATATTTTATATAAAGAATACATAATTTATGTAATATATGTTAGCCTATGTATTACATAAAGGAAACATTTATGTAATACATGGTTGTCTATGTAATACATAAAGAAAACATTTTTTATGTAATACATGGTCGCCTATGTATTACATGTAGCAAACATTATTTATGTTATACATATAACAATAAAATAATGTTTTCTTTATGTATTGCTTGTGAGCATATGTATAAAACATATTATGTTTTTAAAGTTTTCTTTAAGTTTTCTTTCTTTTTTTTTGGTTTCTTTCAGAAAATAAATACATATAATAAATACATGATTTTTTCCTTTATGTAATAAAAGAAAACTTAAAGAAAACTTTATTTATATATTACATAGTAGACTTTGTATTAAATAAAGAAAACATTATTTATGTAATAAATGGTAGCCTATGTATAACATAAATATTGTTTGCTTCATGTAATACATTATGTTTTCCTTATGTAATACATAGTAGCCTATGTATTACATTACAAATACATTAATGTAATACATAAGCTACCATGTATTACATAAATAATGTTTTCCTTATGTTATACATGGTAGCTTATGTATTACATAAAGAAAACATTATTATGTAATAAATGGTAGCCTATGTATAACATAAATATTGTTTGCTTCATGTAAAACATAGGCTACAATATATTACATAAATAATGTTTTCCTTATATAAGACATAGGCTATAATTTTTACATAAATAATGTTTTCTTTATATAATACATAGGCTACCTTGTATTGTTACCGGTGAAATTAAAATAAAAGAGAGATTTCCCGTGACAATATATATATATATATATATATATATATATATATATATATTAAAAAAATAGGGGTCGTGGACAGAAGGCCGTACGGTCTGGTCTAGCCTCTTGGTGTCTGAAGGGTATCGTAGGGGCTCTAAACCACGTGGGAACTTAGCTCAGGAATCCAGGTGTCTAGCACGTGGCGAGAGAGCGAGATGGGGCTCCAACTTCTTGAAGCGTCTCCCTGTCACCGCTGCGTCCGTTCGTCGTAGGTCCGATTTTAAATCAAAGTTTCAGTACGGAACATCTAGCGGCACTCTGCACTCCAGACGTGGGAGAATGCTAAGCCCTTTTTAATCGGTACCTTGAATTGGCGGTGCTTGTACCCGAAAACAAGTTCCGTGGAACACGGGATTAAAATATAATTATTATAACGACTACATCTTGAGCATTGAAAATTTTATTCAAAAAAGCAATTCGAAGAAGTGCCATATATATATACCCTTCCTTCCTCGTTTTTAAAAAAACTTTTGACAACTATGAACTAAAGCGTGAAGATAAAAATCCAGAAATCAAGATAAAAAGATATAATATCAATAATCAGTATATTATGTATTATAATATTACAAATTGACTGTATTTTCATTATTAAAAACGAAATTATTATTTTTTTAAGATTTAAGACGAAAGGAAAATCGATCTATGAATCAAATAAAGCAAGGCTAACGCCATTTTAGTAAGGACGTGCGCCGCTAGATGGCGCTAAAGCCTCTGAATGAACAGAGGAGATGTAACTACGTTACAGTATTACATAAATGTTTCCTTTATATTATACATAGGCTACCATGTATTACATAAATTATGTATTCTTTATGTAAAATATAGGTTCCCGTATAATGTTTGCTTCATGTAATACATAGGCTACAATATATTACATAAATAATGTTTTATTTATATAATACATAGGCTACCATGTATTACATAAATGTTTTCTTTATGTTATACATAGGCTACCATGTATTACATAAATTATGTATTCTTTATGTAAAATATAGGCTCCCGTATAATGTTTTCTTCACTTAATACATAGGCCACCATGTATTACATAAATAATGTTTTTTTTATGTAATACATAGGCTACCATGTATAACATAAGGAAAACATTATTTATGTAATACATGGTAGCTTATGTATTACATAAATGATTTTATAATGTAATACATAGGCTACTATGAATTACATAAGGAAAATATTATTTATGAAATACATGGTAGCTTAGCTAGTAGGTAGCTACATAGGCGACCATGTCTTACATAAAAATGTTTTCTTTATGTAATACATATACTACCATGTATAACATAAATGTTTCCTTTATGTAATACATAGGCTACCATGTATTACATAAATTATGTATTCTTTATGTAAAATATAAGCTCCCGTATAAAGTTTGCTTCATGTAATACATAGGCGACCATGTCTTACATAAAAAATGTTTTTTTTTATGTAATACATATACTACCATGAACTACATAAATGTTTCCTTTATGTAATACATAGGCTACCCATGTATTACATTAATTATGTATTCTTTATGTAAAATACATACATATAATAAATACATAATTTTTTCTTTATGTATTAAAAGAAAACTTAAATAAATTTTTATTTATATAATACATAGTAGCCTTTGTATTAAATAAAGAAAAAATTATTTATGTAATAAATGGTATCCTATGTATAACATAAATAATGTTTGCATCGTGTAATACATTGTTTTCCTTATGTAATACATAGTAGCCTATGTATTACATTACAAATACATTAATGTAATACATAAGCTACCATGTATTACATAAAGAAAAATTATTATGTAATATATGGTAGCCCATGTATAACATAAATAATGTTTGCTTTATGTAATACATAGGCGACCATGTCTTACATAAAAAATGTTTTCTTTACGTAATACATATACTACCATGTATTACATAAATGTTTTCTTTATGTAATACATAGCCTACCATGTATTACATAAATAATCTATTCTTTATGTAAAATATAGGCTCCCATAGCCTGGTAGCCTATGTATAACATAAATAATGTTTTCCTTATGTTATACATGGTAGCTTATGTATTACATTAATGTATTTGTAATGTAATACATAGGCTACTATGTATTTCATAAGGAAAACATAATGTATTACACGATGCAAACATTATTTATGTTATACATAGGATATCATTTATTACATAAATGTAATACATAAGCTACCATGTATTACATAAATAATGTTTTCCTTATGTTATACATGGTAGCTTATGTATTACATAAAGAAAACACTATTATGTAATAAATGGTAGCCTATGTATAACATAAATATTGTTTGCTTCATGTAAAACATAGGCTACAATATATTACATAAATAATGTTTTCTTTATATAATACATAGGCTACCATGTATTACATAAATTATGTATTCTTTATGTAAAATATAGGCTCCCGTATAATGTTTTCTTCACGTAATACATAGGCCACCATGTATTACATAAATAATGTTTTCTTTATGTAATACATAGGCTACCCCATATATAACATAAGGAAAACATTATTTATGTAATACATGGTAGCTTATGTATTTCATAAATGATTATATAATGTAATACATAGGCTACTATGAATTACATAAGGAAAATATTATTTATGAAATACATGGTAGGTTAGCTAGTAGGTAGCTACATAGGCGACCATGTCTTACATAAAAAATGTTTTCTTTATGTAATACATATACTACCATGTATAACATAAATGTTTCCTGCATGTAATACATAGGCTACCATGAATTACATAAATTATGTATTCTTTATGTAAAATATAAGCTCCCGTATAATGTTTGCTTCATGTAATACATAAGCGACCATGTACTACATAAATGTTTCCTTTATGTAATACATAGGCTACCCATGTATTACATTAATTATGTATTCTTTATGTAAAATACATACATATAATAAATACATAAATTTTTCTTTATGTATTAAAAGAAAACTTAAATAAATTTTTATTTATATAATACATAGTAGCCTTTGTATTAAATAAAGAAAAAATTATTTATGTAATAAATGGTATCCTATGTATAACATAAATAATGTTTGCATCGTGTAATACATTGTTTTCCTTATGTAATACATAGTAGCCTATGTATTACATTACAAATACATTAATGTAATACATAAGCTACCATGTATTACATAAAGAAAAATTATTATGTAATATATGGTAGCCCATGTATAACATAAATAATGTTTGCTTTATGTAATACATAGGCGACCATGTCTTACATAAAAAATGTTTTCTTTACGTAATACATATACTACCATGTATTACATAAATGTTTTCTTTATGTAATACATAGCCTACCATGTATTACATAAATAATCTATTCTTTATGTAAAATATAGGCTCCCATAGCCTGGTAGCCTATGTATAACATAAATAATGTTTTCCTTATGTTATAGATGGTAGCTTATGTATTACATAAAGAAAACACTATTATGTAAAAAATGGTAGCCTATGTATAACATAAATATTGTTTGCTTCACGTAATACATAGGCCACCATGTATTACATAAATAATGTTTTCTTTATGTAATACATGGTAGCTTATGTATTACATAAATGATTTTATAATGTAATACATAGGCTACTATGAATTACATAAGGAAAACATTATTTATGAAATACATGGTAGCTTAGCTAGTAGGTAGCTACATAGGCGACCATGTCTTACATAAAAAATGTTTTCTTTATGTAATACATAGGCTACCCATGTATTAAATAAATTATGTATTCTTTATGTAAAATACATACATATAATAAATACATAATTTTTTTCTTTATGTATTAAAAGAAAACTTAAATAAATTTTTATTTATATAATATAAATAAAGTATTAAATAAAGCCTTTGTATTAAATAAAGAAAAAAATATTTATGTAATAAATGGTATCCTATGTATAACATAAATAATGTTTGCATCGTGTAATACATTATGTTTTCCTTATGAAATACATAGTAGCCTATGTATTACATTACAAATACATTAATGTAATACATAAGCTACCATGTATTACATAAATAATGTTTTCCTTATGTTATACATGGTAGCTTATGTATTACATAAAGAAAACATTATTATGTAATAAATGGTAGCCCATGTATAACATAAATAATGTTTGCTTCATGTAATACATAGGCGACCATGTCTTACATAAAAAATGTTTTCTTTACGTAATACATATACTACCATGAATTACATAAATTTTTCCTTTATGTAATACATAGGCTACTATGTATTACATAAATAATCTATTTTTTATGTAAAATATAGGCTCCCATAGCCTGGTAGCCTATGTATAACATAAATAATGTTAGCTTCATGTAATACATAATGTTTTCCTTATGTAATACATAGTAGCCTATGTATTACAGTACAAATACATAAATGTAATACATAAGCTACCATGTATTACATAAATAATGTTTTCCTTATGTTATACATGGTAGCTTATGTATTACATAAAGAAAACACTATTATGTAATAAATGGTAGCCTATGTATAACATAAATATTGTTTGCTTCATGTAAAACATAGGCTACAATATATTACATAAATAATGTTTTCTTTATATAATACATAGGCTACCATGTATTACATAAATTATGTATTCTTTATGTAAAATATAGGCTCCCGTATAATGTTTTCTTCACGTAATACATAGGCCACCATGTATTACATAAATAATGTTTTCTTTATGTAATACATAGGCTACCCCATATATAACATAAGGAAAACATTATTTATGTAATACATGGTAGCTTATGTATTTCATAAATGATTATATAATGTAATACATAGGCTACTATGAATTACATAAGGAAAATATTATTTATGAAATACATGGTAGGTTAGCTAGTAGGTAGCTACATAGGCGACCATGTCTTACATAAAAAATGTTTTCTTTATGTAATACATATACTACCATGTATAACATAAATGTTTCCTGCATGTAATACATAGGCTACCATGTATTACATAAATTATGTATTCTTTATGTAAAATATAAGCTCCCGTATAATGTTTGCTTCATGTAATACATAAGCGACCATGTACTACATAAATGTTTCCTTTATGTAATACATAGGCTACCCATGTATTACATAAATTATGTATTCTTTATGTAAAATATAGGCTCCCGTATATTACATAAATAATGTTTTCTTCATGTAAAACATAGGCGACCATGTATTACATAAATAATGATTTCTTCATAAAATAAATACATATAATAAATACATAATTTTTTCTTTATGTAATAAAAGAAAACATTATTTATGTAATAAATGGTAGCCTATGTATAACATAAATAATGTTTGCTTCATGTAATACATAATGTTTACCTTATGTAGTACATAGTAGCCTATGTGTTACATTACAAATACATTAATGTAATACATAAGCTACCATGTTTAACATAAGGAAAACATTATTTATGTAATACATGGTAGCTTATGTATTACATAAAGAATACTTTATTTACGTAATAAATGGTAGCCTATGTATAACATAAATAATGTTTGCTTCATGTAATACATAGTCGACCATGTCTTACATAAAAAATGTTTTCTTTGTGTAATACATATACTACCATGTATTACATAAATATTTCCTTTATGTAATACATAGGCTACCATGTATAACATAAATTTTATATTCTTTATGTAAAATATAGGCTCCAGTATATTACATAAATAATGTTTTCTTCATGTAATACATAGGCGACCATGTATTACATAAATAATGATTTCTTCATAAAATAAATACATAATTTTTCTTTATGTAATAAAAGAAAACTTAAAGAAATTTTTATTTATATAATGCATAGTAGCCTTTGTATTAAATAAAGAAAACATTATTTATGTAATAAATGGTAGCCTATGTATAACATAAATAATGTTTGCTTCGTGTAATACATTATGTTTTCCTTATGTAATACGTAGTAGCCTATATATTACATTACAAATACATTAATATAATACATAAGCTACCATGTATTACATAAATAATGTTTTCCTTATGTTATACATGATAGCTTATGTATTCCATAAATGTTTTTTAATGTAATACATAGGCTCCATGTATTACAGAAGGAAAACATTATTTATGTAATAAATGGTAGCCTATGTATAACATAAATATTGTTTGCATCATGTAAAACATAGGCAACAATATATTACATAAATAATGTTTTCCTTACATAAGATATAGGCTATCATTTTTACATAAATAATTCTTTCCTTATATAATACTTAGGCTATCATTTTTACATAAATAATGTTTTCTTTATATTATACATAGGCTACCATGTTTTACATAAATTATGTATTCTTTACGTAAAACAAACTTCCATTAATAATGTTTTCCTTATGTTATACATAAATAATACACGGTAGCCTGTGTATTGCACGATGAAAACATTATTTATGAAGTACATGAATGCCTATGTTTATTTATGCCATTATTTATGTAATACATGGTCGCCTATGTATTACATGAAGCAAACATTATTTATGTTATACGTAGACTACAATTTATTCCATAAATAATGTTTCCATTATGTAATACAAAGGCTACCATGTATAACATAAATTATGTATTCTTTATATAAAATATAGACTACCGTATATTACATAAATATTGTTTTCTTCGTGTAATACATAGGCGTTCATGTATTTCATAAATAATGTTTTCTTTATGTAATGCATAGACTACCATGTATTACATAAATATTTCCTTTATGTAATACATAGGCTACCATTTATTACATAATGTTGTGTAAAAAATGTTTTCTTTATGTAGCCTATGTATTACACAATGAAAACATTATTTATGTAATATACGGGAACCTATATTTTACATAAAGACTACACAATTTATGTAATAAATGGTACATAAAGAACACATAATTTACGTAAAACATGGTAGCCTATGTATAATATAAAGAAAACATTATTTGTGTAAAAATGATAGCCTATGTATTATATAAGGAAAACATTATTTATGTAATATATGGTCGCCTGTGTATTACATGAAGAAAACATTATTTTTTTATACATGGTAAGCTATGTTTTACATGAAGCAAACAATATTTATGTTATACATAGGCTACCATTTATTACATAAATAATATTTTCTTTATGTATTGCATGTAAACTTATGTATTAGACAAATAATGTTTTCTTTATGTAATATATAGGCCACCATGAACTATATAAATAATTCTTTCTTTAAGTAATACATAGGCTACCATGTATTATTTATGTATAACATAAAGAAAACATTATTTTTGTAATACGTGGTAGCCTATGTATTCCAGCAAAACATTATTTATGTAAAAATGATAGCCTATGTCTTATATAAGGAAAACATTATTTATTTAGTATATTGTAGCCTATGTTTTACATGAAGCAAACAATATTTATGTTATACATAGTCTCCCATTTATTACATAATAATGTTTTCTTTATGTAATACATAAGCTACCATGTATAACATAAGGAAAACATTATTTATGTAGTACATGGTAGCCTATGTATTACATAAAGGAAACATTTATGTCATACATGGTAGTCTATGTATTACATAAAGAAAACATTTTTAATGTAAGGCAAGTTCGCCTATGTATTACATGAAGCAAACATTATTTATGTTATACATAGGCTACCATTTAATACATAAATAATGTTTTCTTTATGTAATACATAAGCTTCCATGTATTACATAAATAATGTTTTCCTTATGTAATACATGGTAGCCTATGTATTACATTAAAAAACATTAATGTAATGCAAAAGCTACCATGTATTACATAAATAATGTTTTCCTTATGTAATACATAAGCTACCATGTATTACATAAATAATGTTTTCTTCATGTAACACATAGGCTACCAAGTATTACATAAATGTTTCATTTATGTTTTACATAGGCTACCATGTATTACATAAATGTTTCCTTTATGTTATACATAGGATACCATGTATTACATAAATTATGTATTCTTTATGTAAAATATAGGCTCCCGTATAACGTTTTCTTTATGTTATACATAGGCTACCATGTATAACATAAGGAAAACATTATTTATGAAATACATGGTAGCTTATGTATTACATAAATGATTTTTTAATGTAATACATAGACTTCTATGAATTATATAAGGAAAACATTTTTTATGAAATACATGGTAGCTTATGTATTACATAAATGTTTTTTTAATGTAATACATAGGCTACTATGAATTACATAAGGAAAACATTATTTATGAAATACATGGTAGCGTATGTAATACGTAAATGTTTTTTTTTATGTAATACATAGGCTACCATGTATTACAGACGGAAACTCAGTCTGTCGTTGCTGGTGTCCCTCAGGGCTGTGTGCTATCGCCTACCCTATTCATACTGCATATCAATGACATGTTACAGACCAACGGCATTCATTGCTATGCGGATGATAGTACAGGTGATGCTGTATATACCGGCTCCCCCAATATTTCTCGGCTAAATGTCATTGAGAGTCGAAACGAACTTGTATTAACTTGTATTACATGAAGAAAACATTATTTATGTTATATACGGGAGCCCTTATTTTACATAAAGAATACATAATTTATGTAATACATGGTAGCCTATGTATTACATAAAGGAAACATTTTTGTAATACATGGTAGTAGATGTATTACATAAAGAAAACATTTTTAATGTAAGACATGGTCGGCTATGTATTACATGAATAAACATTATTTTTGTAATATACGGGAGCCTATATTTTACATAAAGAATACATAATTTATGTAATACATGGTAGCCTATGTATTACATTTAAAAAAAAAACATTTATGCAATACATAAGCTACCATGTATTACATTAATGTATTTGTAATATAATACATAGGCTACTATGTATTACATAAGGAAAACATTACGTATTACATAAGGAAAACATTATGTATTACATGAAGCAAACATTATTTATGTTATACATAGGCTACTATTTATTACATTAATATTTTTTTCTTTATTTAATACAAAGGCTACTTTGTATTATATAAATAAAAATTTCTTTAAGTTTTCTTTTATTACATAAAAAAAAAAATTATGTATCTATTTTATGAAGAAATATTAATCGTGTAATACATGGTCGCCTATGTATAACATGAAGAAAACATTATTTATGTAATATACGGGAGCCTATATTTTACATAAAGAATACATAATTTATGTAATATATGGTAGCCTATGTATTACATAAAGGAAACATTTATGTAATACATGGTAGCCTATGTATTATATAAAGAAAACATTATTTATGTAATATATTGTAGCTTATGTATTACAAGAAGAAAACATTATTTATGTAATACATGGTAGCCTGTGTATTCTATAAAGAAAACATTATTTATGTAATACATGGTAGCTTATGTATTACATTAATGTATTTGTAATGTAATACATAGGCTACTATGTATTACATTAATGTATTTACTGTGTAATGTGGTTACATTAATGTATTTGTAATGTAATATATAGGCTACTATGTACTACATAAGGTAAACATTATGTATTACATGAAGCAAACATTATTTATGTTATACATAGGCTGCCATTTATTACATAAATAATGTTTTCTTTATTAAATGCAAAGGCTAATATGTATTATATAAATAAAAAATTCTTTGTTTTCTTTTATTACATAAAGAAAAAATTATGTATTTATTATATGTATTTATTTTATGAAGAAATCATTATTTATGTAATACATGGTCGCCTTTGTTTTACATGAAGAAAACATTATTTATGTAATATACGGGAGCCTATATTTTACATAAAGAATACATAATATATGTAATACATTTGTAGCCTATGTATTACATAAAGGAAACACTTATGTAGTACATGGTAGTATATGTATTACATAAAGAAAACATTTTTTATGTAAGACATGGTCGCCTATGTATTACATGAAGCAAACATTATACGGGAGCTTATATTTTACATAAAGAATACATAATTTATGTAATACATGGGTAGCCTATGTATAACATAAAGGAAACATTTATGTTATACATGGTAGTATATGTATTATATAAAGAAAACATTTTTTATGTAAGACATGGTCGCCTATGTAGCTACCTACTAGCTAAGCTACCATGTATTTCATAAACAATGTTTTCCTTATGTAATTCATAGTAGCCTATGTATTACATTATAAAATCATTTATGTAATACATAAGCTACCATGTATTACATAAATAATGTTTTCCTTATGTTATACATGGTAGCCTATGTATTACATAAAGAAAACATTATTTATGTAATACATGGTGGCCTATGTATTACGTGAAGAAAACATACGGGAGCCTATATTTTACATAAAGAATACATAATTTATGTAATACATGGTAGCCTATGTATTACATAAAGGAAACATTTATGTTATACATGGTAGTATATGTATTACATAAAGAAAACATTTTTTATGTAATACATGGTAGCCTATGTATAACATAAAGGAAACATTTATGTAATACATGGTAGCCTATGTATTATATAAAGAAAACATTATTTATGTAATATATTGTAGCCTATGTTTTACATGAAGCAAACAATATTTATGTTATACATAGGCTACCATGTATAACATAAGGAAAACATTATTGATGTAATACATGGTAGCTTATGTATTACATTTATGTATTTGTAATGTAATACATAGGCTACTATGTATTACATAAGGAAAACATTATGTATTACATGAAGCTAACATTATTTATGTTATACATAGGCTACCAGGCTATGGGAGCCTATATTTTACATAAAGAATAGATTATTTATGTAATACATGGTAGCCTATGTATTACATGAAACAAACATTTATGTAATACATGGTAGTATATGTATTACGTAAAGAAAACATTTTTTATGTAAGACATGGTCGCCTATGTATTACATAAAAAAACATTTATGTAATACATGGTAGCTTATGTATTACATTAATGTATTTGTAATGTAATACATAGGCTTCTATGTATTACATAAGGAAAACATTACATATTACATAAGGAAAACATTATGTATTACATGAAGCAAACATTATTTGTGTTATACATAGGCTTCAATATTATTACAAAAATATTTTTTTTCTTTATTTAATACAAATGCTAGTATGTATTATATAAATAAAAATTTCTTTAAGTTTTCTTTTAATACGTAAAGAAAAAATTATGTATTTATTTTATGAAGAAATATTATTTGTGTAATACATGGTCGCCTATGTATTACATGAAGAAAACATTATTTATATAATATACGGGAGCCTATATTTTACATAAAGAATACATAATTTATGTAATACATGGTAGCCTATGTATTACATAAAGGAAACATTTATGTAATACATGGTAGTATATGTATTACATACAGAAAACATTTTTATGTTAGACATGGTCGGCTATGTATTACATGAAGCAAACATTATTTATGTTCTACATAGGTTACCATGTATTACATAAATAAAGTTTTCCGTCTGTAATACATGGTAGCCTATGTATTACATTAAAAAAAACATTTACGTATTACATACGCTACCATGTATTTCATAAATAATGTTTTCCTTATGTAATTCATAGTAGCCTATGTATTACATTAAAAAAACATTTATGTAATACATAAGCTACCATGTATTTCATAAATAATGTTTTCCTTATGTTATACATGGTAGCCTATGTATAACATAAAGAAAACGTTATACGGGAGCCTATATTTTACATAAAGAATACATAATTTATGTAATACATGGTATCCTATGTATACATAAATGTTTTTTTTTAATGTAATACATAGGCTACCATGTATTACATAAATTATGTATTCTTTATGTAAAATATAGGCTCCCGTATATTACATAAATAATGTTTTCTTCATGTAATACATAGGCGACCATGTATTACACAAATAATATTTCTTCTTAAAATAAATACATAATTTTTTCTTTATGTAATAAAAGAAAACTTAAAGAAATTTTTATTTATATAATACATAGTAGCCTTTGTATTAAATAAAGAAAAAAAATTTTATGTAATAAATAGTAGCCTATGTTTAACATAAATAATGTTTGCTTCATGTAATACATTATGTTTTCCTTATGTAATACATAGTAGCCTATGTATTACATTACAAATACATTAATGTAATACATAAGCTACCATGTATTACATAAAGAATGTTTTCCTTATGTCATACATGGTAGCTTATGTATTACATAAATGTTTTTTAATGTAATACATAGGCTCCATTTATAACATAAGGAAAACATTATTTATGTAATACATGGTAGCTTATGCATTACATAAATGTTTTTTATGTAATACACAGGCTAACATGTACTACATAAATGTTTCCTGTATGTTATACATAGGCTACCATGCATTACAAAAGTAATGTTTTCTTCATGTAATAAATAGGCTACAATATATTACATAAATAATGTTTTCTTTATATAATACATAGGCTTCCATGTATTACATAAATGTTTCCTTTATGTTATACATAGGCTACCATGTATTACATAAATTATGTATTCTTTATGTAAAATATAGTCTCCCGTATAATGTTTGCTTCATGTTATACATAAGCTACCATGTATTACATAAATTATGTATTATTTATTTAAAATATCCCGTATATTACAAAAATAATGTTTTCTTCATGAAATACATAGGCGACCATGTATTACACAAATAATGATTTCTTCATAAAATAAACACATATTTTTTTCTTTATGTAATAAAAGAAAACTTTAAGAAATTTTTATTTATATAATACATAGTAGCCTTTGTATTAAATAAAGAAAACATTATTTATGTATCAAATAGTAGCCTATGTATTACATTACAAATACATTAATGTAATACATAAGCTACCATGTATTACATAAATAATGTTTTCTTTATGTTATACATGGTAGCTTATGTATTACATAAATGTTTCCTTTGTGTTATACATAGGCTACCATTTATTACAAAAATAATGTTTTCTCCATGTAATACATAGGCTACAATATATAACATAAATAATGTTTCATACATATAGCCTATGCTACTATGTATTACATAAATGTTTCCTTTATGTTATACATAGGCTACCATGTATTACAAAAATAATGTTTTCTTCATGTAATACATAATGTTTTCCTTATGTAATACATAGTAGCCTATGTATTACATTACAAATACATTAATGTTATACATAAGCTACCATGTATTATATAAATAATGTTTTCCTTATGTTATTCATGGTAGCTTATGTATTACATATATTTTTTTTATGTAATACGTAGGCTACCATGTATTACATAAATGTTTCCTTATGTTATACATAGGCTACAATATATTACATAAATAATGTTTCATACATAGGCTACCATGTATTACATAAATAATGTTTTCTTCATGTAATACATAGCCGACCATGTCTTACATAAAAAATGTTTTCTTTATGTAATACATGTACTACCATGTATTACATAAATTATGTATTCTTTATGTAAAATATGGGCTCCCGTATATTACATAAATAATGTTTTCTTCATGTAATACATAGCGACCATGTATTACACAAATAATATTTCGTCATATAATAAATACTTAATTTTTTCTTTATGTAATAAAAGAAAACTTAAATAATTTTTTATTTATATAATACATAGTAGCCTTTGTATTAAATAAAGAAAAAAATATTTATGTAATAAATAGTAGCCTATGTATAACATAAATAATGTTTGCTTCATGTAATACATAATGTTTTCCTTATGTAATACATAGTAGCCTATGTATTACATTACAAATACATTAATGTAATACATAAGCTACCATGTATTACATAAATAATGTTTTCCTTATGTTATACATGGTAGCTTTTGTATTACATAAATGTTTTTTAATGTAATACATGGGCTCGCTGTATAACATAAGGAAAACATTATTTATGTAAGACATGGTCGGCTATGTATTACATGAAGAAAACATTATTTTTGTAATACATGGTAGCCTATGTATTAAATAAAGAAAACATTATTTATGTAATATATTGTAGCCTATGTATTACATAAATAATGTTTTCCTTATGTTATACATAAATACATATAATAAATACATAATCTTTTCCTTTATGTAATAAAAGAAAACTTAAAGAAAACTTTATTTATATATTACATAGTAGCCTACTATATAGCCTACAAGTAATGTTTACGTCACGATCAACTATCGTCAGTAAACCGACTTTACAGACAACAGATTTTATGAACAAGCAGGACTGTATCACGAGCATTTGAAGTTCCACATTGGCATGTACAACGCTGAACACGTCATTAATATATACTAAAAACAGCGTAGGTCCTAAAGAGCTGCTCTGTGGAACTCCATATGCGCAAGGAAGCTTATAGCTGTCTATATCACCCACTCTTACACTCTGAATTCGATTGGACAAGTAGATGGATGACCCCCAGTGGCCACACGTTGCGGGGAAGCGTGTTGTCGACGACCAACACGACGTCTCCTTCGGATATTGTCGCCGTGTCACGCCGCGACTCTCCTCGAGGTACCAGGGTAGGTAGGTACTCGCGTAGCCAGCGTCGCCAGAAGTTGTCGGCGAGCGCTTGGCTGGCGCGCCATATGCGCCTCTCGTCTTCGCTGCATGGACCCGTTGAGGGTAGGCCCATTGATGAACCCAACAGGAAGTGGTTGGGTGTCAGCGCCTCGGGATCTTGAGGATCAACGCTTACGTGTGTCAGTGGGCGAGCGTTGACGCTGAATTCTGCTTCTTGTAGCAGGGTCTGTAGTAGTTCTTCCGTGGTGACCTTTTCGTGTAGCGTGGCGCTCAGTGCGGTTTTGATGGACCGTACGAGCCGCTCCCACGCTCCCCCCTGGTTTGGTGCTCCAGGGGGAATGAAGCGCCATTCCATGTGGTGGCAGAGACCCTCTTCTTGTAGGGCGGGTCCCCACTCCTTGTAGGCGCTGCGGAGCTCGTTGTCTGCTCCTCGGAAGTTGGTGGCGTTGTCCGAGTACATAATCTTCGGCCATCCTCTTCTCGCCGCCATTCTTCTTAGTGCCATGATCGCAGAGTCTGTTGATAGTGATGGCACTAACTCGATGTGTACTGCTCTCGTCGTTAGGCTGTAGCATAGCTACATTTTAACGCATTAATATAACTTATAACGACGCTCCTAGCGTCATCTATTGGCTGTTATTGCTAACTTTAATAACTAAATTATGTTAGAGGACGCCATCTATTGGCAAAGGTTTTGTAACTAGAGCTTCATCTCCAATATCTCTTTATTGTGGCAGTTGGATTATGCATTACCGCTAGTTGTCAGTTAAAAAAAAAACATTGTCAGTAGGAGTGTATAAGGGCTGTCGCGAGATGACAGGGCCTTTTTTTCCTCCTGCTAGAAGACGAAGTAGAATTTTTATTGTTGAAGTTTTTCCAGTTTCTTTTAACTCTTAATCCCGTGCATCACGGAACTTGGTTTGGGGCACGAAACACCGCCAACTACAGCATTCGAGGCACCAATTAAAAGGACTAGCTGGAGTTCAGAGTGCTGATGATCATTGGACGGGGATTTATTTTTTTTATTGAGAGGATCTATCTACGACGTACGGACGCAGCGGTGACGGAGAAGCTTCCAGGAGTGGTAGCCTTAGCTCGCATCCGCCACGTGCTAGACAGCTGGATCCTCAGCTAAGTTCCCACGTGGTTTAAATCCCCTAACCCTACCTTGACACCAAGAGGCTAGTCCAGACCATACGGCCTTCTGCCCACGACCCCTATTTTTTTTCCTTTTTTTTTAATATATTTATTGTCACGGAGAATCTTTTTTTATTTCAATTTCACCCGTAACAATTGGCGCCCATAAACGTGGTTTTGTCTGGTCTGGCATCTGGTGTCTGTTCCTGGGTCTGTGTGTCCAGTATTGGTGTTTGTTTTGTGCCGTATTATACTTAGTGTAGAAACTAGTAACTTTATTGTTGTTGTGTAAAGTTTAAAATTGTTAATAAACTTTATACTATTTATTTTTTCATCTTATTGTATATGGTCTGTACCATATAGTCTGTAGAACTTGTCTTGTAGTTAGATACCTTATATAGAACTGATTACAAATTATATTTTTTTGTGTATTTTTTAGAGAATACATTTGATTATTTTTGTATTTTCTCAACACAGATATACTCACCGTTAGGCTTGTGAATATTTTTCTTGAATTTACTTGGTAATTTAACTTTTAAAATTGAATTTAACTTCTGATAAATTCATTAATTGATTTATTTTGGAAAAACTTAATTTCTTCTTAAACTTTAGAGTTTACTTAGTTACTTAACTTCTTAATAAATTTTACTTCTGACAACTTAACTTCTCATTATGCCGGAGAAAATTAAATTTTTTTCTCTTCAAAAATCAGAATTGGAGTATGAAGTTTTGGTTAGAAATGAAACACCAGCTTCCACCGTTGTGGAGCTAAGAAAGCAAATAGTTAAATTAGCTGAGCTTTACCCGTCTGAAGATATTTTAGACTCTTGTCTTTCTATAAAAGATGATTTGTTGGGGATTGAGGAAACCCTAACAAAAATAAAATTACAATTAGATTCTCACTCCGATGGTAACTCATTGCTTAGAGCTGAGAATAATTTAAACCACATTGAGTATAGGATTAATAGAATTTCTACTAATAATAAAGAACCGTTTGCCGTACAATATAATAGTTGCTTACAAAAATTTCAAAATTATTTGGGTTTATTACATCAACTTAAGGGGTCTAGTAGTTGTTCCGTGATGCCAGCTCCTGCTGTAGCACCACCTATGCCTCCTTTAAATATTACAGTTCAATGTGAAAAAAATAATCTAGCTGGTTTACAAAAATTTAAATTTGATGGCAAGTCTTGTGTCCGCGCGTTTATTTCTAGAGTGAATGAGTACTGTACACAGCATAACGTTAGCGATTCAAAGATTCTCTCTCACGCTTTTGATCTTTTTACTGGTGATGCCTTACATTGGTATAGAAGTATTTATCAAAACGTTAACAGTTGGTCAGAACTTTTAAATCTTTTGTATTGTGACTTTGACAAACCGAGTTTTGATTATCGGTTTATGTCGGAAATCCGTAGTAGAACTCAGGGCGAAAAAGAAACCATTACAATTTATATTGCTATAATGGAAGGAATGTTCAACCGTCTTGTTAAACCTGTCCCAGAGAGTGAGAAGTTGGAAATCTTATTACACAACATTAAACCTTGCTATGCAAACATTTTGGCTTCTTCTCCTACGGTCAACTCTATTGAACAACTAAAGTCTCTTTGTAAGAATTATGAGGATGTACAATCTCGACTAACTTTATATCATGAACCGCCTAGGATAACGTCGGATACCTTAGCACCGGACCTAGCTTATACTTGTAATAGTAATAAAACTGAGAACAAACAAACTATTAATAAAACTTTTAGTAGACCATTTCGGAATAATAATTTTTCTAATAACCCACCTAATAATAATAATAGTTTTGCTTTTAAACATTCACATAATCATGTTAATAGTCTGCATTCGAATATCCCTAAATTTTGTTTACGTTGTAAGGTTAACTCGCACAGCTATTATGAGTGCACAGCCGATAAGTCGAAAATTTTTTGTTTTGGCTGTGGCAATCCTGGCGTGCGCCGGCCCGATTGTACTCGTCATAGATGATAAGTACTCTACTGAAGTAGATAAGCCACTTCCCCTGTTTGACGGTTCAAAAATGAAGGTTTGATGTAGCTCCTAGCGCCACCTGGTTAAGATGCAGTTGCACTACATACCTATATAGGTATAGATTTCAATACAAAATCTACGGGATTTGTATGTCAGAATTTTATGTTTCAAAGACCTTGATTTTCATAAGAACAGTGTTTATTTGTTAAGTTTCCTTAGCAAATACACAATTCTCACAAAAATAAAACCTTTGAAACATAAAAATCCGACAATAAAACAAAACGAAACAAAATTCAACCAAAAAGGTAAAATATTTTATTTTCACATAATATGGTAATCGAAAATTATTATTGTTTAAACACGTTATACTACTTATACTCTGTTTTGATCCAATTTAATTTTAAACGTAAGCGAATACTTATAATGCTACTTATTCAAATGTCACTTATTTTCCGTGCAATAAAGAAATACACACAATGATTTGGTGGAATTTAAACATTTTGCTTACGTTTAGATTAAATTGGGTCTGAACTGAATTTACAACTTTACATTTATTCAATAAATTATATGCAATAAAATAAATTAATCCGTAAATATTTTTGTGTTATCAGTAAATAAAAATGGCATTTTACTGCTGAGAATAAAAAAAAACATAAGTTAAACATGAGAACATCATTACGATCAATAAAGATTTAAGTTTTGTAGTAAATATTTTAATTTTATAAAATTTTTGAATACACTCCAAGTTTTAAACTATCTTTAATTCATAAACATACTAAAACCATGCGACCAATGTCAAATTCCTGTAACATGTGACTAGGAATTTACATAAAGAATTGATAATATATTTAACATTGAATAAATCTTGCCAGATATAATTTCATATAAAATTATCACCAATTATTAATATATACAACGTGTTCCTTTTGATTTCCCATATTTAACTTAGGATATTTAAATATTAGGACTATATTATGAAAACATTCAATGTTGATCATTTAATCTAAATCGAATTATGTATCAATATTTGGAGCACCACATAATATCATCACCATTATACTTAATAATTTAAGATAGGTATGTATTATTATCTTTAAAACTATACATTTTAGAACCCCATGGGAAATGAAGAATCACACAATGTATAAAGAACATTAGTTTGGCAAAAAGAAGACGAATTCCGTTTTATTTCTGTATCTAAAATACAAATCAATACAATAATTTTACGGCCTAACCAGAAAAATAAAAACCTGCTCTCAGCGTGCTTCATTTTTTATTGCAGGAAAACTACGAAAAGCTGGCACGTGATTAGCTAAATCTCAAACTTTCCTTATTTCATATATACATAATAAAATCATGCAACAAATGTCACATTCATGTAAGATACTATACAAAAATATACTGAGGAATGAAAAACTTTATGTTAATATTTTACTACTATAAAACAAGAAATATAATGTGACCAGGTATTTATTTTAGGAGTTAAAGATATATTTACTATTAAATAAATCCTGCCAGATATAATTTAATACAAAATTATCACCAATAATTATTATACAAAGTGTTTCTTTTGATTTCCCATAAGTTTCGAGTATTATTGTTATTTTTAAGCTGACATTTTATACACCTAATATAAAAAATCCTAAATACTTTTATTTTATTAACATATTATTGACAATTGACATTATGATTATTGTTATATTTAAGCTGATATTTTTATGTAATTTAATTTAAAATAACTTTCTTTCCGTAGTGCTATTTTAACTACCACTATAATATTTAAGTATTATCCTGACATCTTGATATCACTTACTATTGTAAAAATTTTAAAAAAATCTTATAACATGTAAGTAAATATAATTCTTAAATAAATTACCAGTTTTATAAATTGTTTAGGTTGTATTTTTTGATGATAATAATTGTTTTTTTTTAATTGAACAATATTGTGCATGTCTGTAATATACATAAACACTGTAAAATTATTATTTATATTAACTTCAAATGTAAAATTAGGACCATATTATGAAAATATTGAATGTTTACAATGATATAATCTGAATCGAAATATGTATAAATATTCGACGCACCGCATCAGCTCACCACCATTATACTTAATAATTTAAATACAATTAAGATAGCTATTATCTTTGCATGCATTTTAGAACCCCATGGGAAATGAAAAATTATGTATTATAAAGAACATGAGTTAGACAAAAGGAGAAGGATCTCCGTCTTGATTCTCTTTCTAAAATACAAATCAATAAAATAAATTTGGGGCCTAACCAGGAATATAAAAAATCCTGAGCGTGTTTCATTTTTTTATTGCATGAACACTACTCTCGAACACGAACGAATCGAAAACACTAATCTCGAAGATCTGTTATTAGTGATTATATTTTTAATTTAATTTAGTGCATATGGCCAAGATTTGTATATTCCCGCTCAAGCTACAAAAACAATACCTTATAGTTTATACATAACATTAAACAATTGTAAACATTACTAAGTAGTAGCTGTAGGCTAAGCTGGTGATGATCTCTCAAACGAGATTAATATGTTATTAAAGTTTTTTTTAATGGGCATCATATATTGCAAAGATAATTTTATATTTTATGTTTAAATACAATATAGTTTGCTGTACAATTTGTATAAACTATCACAGATGCTGAAGATACTATGTATTTTTAACTTTGATATAACGCGCCCGCGCTATCAGATATTACAGTACATTTTATATAAATCTTCAGACATCTTATAGAATACATAATATCAATATTGGTCTAAGATCAGATATATAGAATATCATAATATTATATTATTATTTAAAATATAGAAAATTGTTATTAATAATATCCTCATCTGATAACAGATGCGATCATCATTTGCGATAAGTTTTATATTAAAGATAAAAATCAAATTAACACATTGCAAATAGGCTGCGTATTTAAATTACTTGCAGATAATATTAATATACATTTGCAATGATAAATAGATTTTTATGTATCATATAAAACTTATCGTAAATAAATAACAAATAAGGCTACAATATATTCCTTATAACGTAGCTCGTACCATACAGGGATATATACAGGTTAAGTCAAAGGGATAAAGTTCCCAACATTTTTTTGTATTTTCTACAAATCGAAAGATATTTTCAGAATAGCGGCATTACTAGAATTAAAAATAATAATAAAGCTTATTAGCTAGATAAAAATTATTTAAAAAATAGAGACGATATAAAAAGTTATTAATTTTTATGAAATTTAAAAACTTAAAAGTAAAAAATCTCGAAAAATATTAATATATAAATAGGTTTCATTGTAGACAATATTGGAAATGATGGGAAATCCAACCTTTTAAAGGATCAACATCGACTTAACTTGTAACTCTGTATATTTAGCTTTCTATTGTTGGACCAAGGCCTCCCCCAATGATCTCGTTCCCGCGCCATCTCCAGCCTGATTGCAGTGCATTTTGCACAACGCGATATCTCTTTCTAGGGGCGGCCACGGGTATGGCGTCTTCGTCCATTCTCCCAGCAATGCTTATTTTTGTCCCATATTCGGGATCTAATTCTTACTTTGGCTTTGTTGATGCTTGTTTTAGTACTCAGAATTTCATAGATTGATTGACATATTGAATTCATAATACTGAAAAATAAAAAGCAGTGGTTTAGTGTACGAACTATTAAGTAACTTTATGGTTTTATGATGATATGTTTTAAAAAATTGCATGGTGCTAAAAAGAAAAATGATACCTAAATTTTGACTCTTGTTCAGGGCTTCTCAAACTTATTTTAACTGTTTAAACCCAGCCTAAACTAATATAGATATTACCTATTAAGTAGTTTTAGTAGCCATAGCCATTTAGTATACAGGTGTATGCAGAGCAGTCCCGATAACTTCGTGGGATTATAATAGGGCATGAGATATATCCATTGGTACAAGTAAATAGTCATTTGCTTTTAATTGATTGTTATTTTAAAAATTATTTTTTTAGAATTTTGAAGCAAAAAATTATTTTTTTACATTTCTGTAATGAGAAACGGTAGTACTATCAGAGCATAGCTTCTAAGTCAAGGTTTTAGTTTAGAAATGCTACTGTGACTCTTATCTAACTATCCAGGCTAACGCCTGCAACGTCCCAGGACGTCGCGACGCACAATTTGGGAAGCCCCGTCCTAGGTGATAGTTACTGCACTTGATAAAAATAAAATATGCTGCTTACCTTTTTATTTTATTTTCAATTTTAATGATGACTGTTCAGTCACAACTCACAAGTAAAAAGGGATATTTCTTCTTTAACACTGAAAAATTAAAAATTAAACGTTAGAAAGATTATGTATTTAAAAGATTATTATTTATTTTGATAATAATTTCAAAAAGTAGGGCTCCGATTGTTTTACCCAAACGAATTGCAGGCAACAGCTAATCTTTACTAGGTAACTTTAATAGGCCAATTACAACTAATAAGTACTAATATTAAATTACACTAATTTAAATAGCAATAATAAATGATTAAACAATACCGTTAGGATTAACACAGCAGGTGCAGACTTTCGATTCCACGAAAAAAGGTTGCACCACGATGGATATAATATATGAAGCACCCACAATTATCCGCTCGATGCTGAAAATAATAATTATTAATTATTTTTTACTCTCTGATTATTTATTTATTATTCTCTGATTATCATCAGAAAGTTAAATTACACCAAAGTTAAAAGTCAGATAAGTTTCTTGCGCTGTCAGTCAAGACAGTCAGATAAGTCCAACTGCACAAATTTTGTTAACACAATATGTTACTAAGGCGGCTCAATAAGTCCGTGACTTTTTGAATTTCTAACCTCCTTACTGAAAAAGCAACACTACTCCTATCAACAGGCATTTGTCAGTTGACTCCTATCAAAATTTGAACTTGCTGCGTCAGTTAGTTTGTGTTTTACAGCTATCTTTATCTGACTATCCAGTAACTTAAGGAAACAATGGAAAAAAGTGAATTTCGTGTGCTAATTAAGCATTATTTTTTGCGAAAAAAAACCATTACCGAGACCAAGGCTAAGCTTGATAAATACTATGGGGACTCTGCACCATCGATTTCAATGGTAAAAAAGTGGTTACTGAATTTCGTTGTGGCCGTACAAGCACTGAAGATGCCGAACGTCCTGGACGCCCAGTTGAGGTCTCTACACCCGAAACAATCGAAAAAATTCACGATATGGTGTTGGCCGACCGAAGATTAAAAGTGCAAGAGATTGTGGAAGCCATAGGCATCTCGCATGGCTCAGTGATTTCAATTTTGAATGATCACTTGGGCATGAGAAAGCTTTCCGCAAGATGGGTGCCGCGTTTGCTCACAGTCGACCACAAACGCAATCGTGTAACAACTTCACAGGAAGGTTTGGCGTTGTTTAATCACAATATGGAGGAGTTTTTTAACCGTGGACGAAACATGGATCCATCACAACACACCAGAGACCAAACAACAGTCAAAACAGTGTGTTTCTAAGGGTGAATCGGCGCCAAAGAAGGCCAAGGTGGGTTTGTCAGCCAATAAAGTTATGGCGACTGTTTTTTGGGATGCACGTGGGATAATCCACATTGACTATCTTCAAAAGGGAAGAACAATTAATGGGGAATATTATGCCAACTTATTGGACCGCTTCAATGAGGATTTGAGAAAAAACCGACCTCATTTGGCCAAGAAAAAAGTTCTTTTTCACCAAGACAATGCATGTGCAGTTGCCATGGCAAAAATCCATGAATTGGGCTATGAATTGCTCCCACATCCACACTATTCTCAAGATTTGGCTCCGAGTGACTACTTCTTGTTCCCAAACCTGAAAAAATGGCTCGGTGGAAAAAGATTTGACTCCAATGATGAAGTCATCTCGCAAACAAAGGCCTATTTTGAGGACCTCGACAAATCATATTTTTTGGAAGGGATAAGAAAATTGGAGAAGCGTTGGACAAAGTGTATAGAGCTCAAGGGGGACTACGTTGAAAAATAAAATGATTTATTTATCAAAAAATCTGTTTTATTCCAAAAGTCACGGACTTATTGACCCGCCCTCGTAGAAAGAGTATGTAAATTTTATAATTTCAAAAACTCAATTTTGACAGAATTTTTGCAGTAGAACATTTATATGTTAAAAAGTAATAAATGCATTAAAATGTGATAAAATATTTTTGTATGTTAAACACAATAACACAAAATAGCACAATAATGAAAAAGAATACTTTATAATTACTCTGTAAATTTTTCCTTTTCACTATACGAGGGCTGCACTAAAAGTATCGGGAATGGAATATTTCCACTGTTCCTGTCATATTAAAATCTTTTTAATTTAAAACTCCTTGGTTTTAAAAATCGAATACCGTTTATTTATTTAAAAAAAGATTCTCGGTCTTGTCACAAGGTCTTGTCAAACTTGTTTAGTCGTTGAGAAAATGGAATTGACTCGAGAAAATTCTAGAGCGATGATTTATTATGACTTTCGAAGTGGTTTAACACAAAAACAGTGTGTTGACCGGATGATTTCTGCATTTGGTGATGAAGCCCCATCCAAAACCACAATTTATCGCTGGTTTGCTGAATTTCAATTTCGTGGACGTGTCAAGCTCAGTGATGATCCCCGTCAAGGTCGTCCAAAAACTGCAGTCACCCAAGAAAACGTTGATGCTGTGCGTAAGCTGATTGAGGAAGATCGACATGTGACATACCGCGAAATTCAGGCAACTTTAGACATTGGCATGAGTCAAATATAAATAATCTTGCAAGAACAATTAGGTGTAAAAAAAGTTGTTTTCCCGATGGATTCCCGCATTTGCTCTGTGAAGAGCAAAAAGCGGCTCGCGTAACTTGGTGCGTCAGAACTCTCGAAAGATTCCACGCAGGATCCTCAAATGCTGTATACAACATCGTATCAGGTGACGAATCCTGGATATACGCGTACGAACCCGAAACAAAAAACCAGTCACGAGTTTGGGTGTTCGAAAATGAGTTAAAGCCAACAAAAATTGTTCGTTCACGGAGTGTTGCAAAAAAAACGGTGGCCACTTTTGTCTCCAAAACCGGCCATGTTGCGACTATTCCTCTTGAGGGACAAAGAACGGTTAATGCAGAATGGTATGCTAACATTTGTTTGCCACAGGTCGTTTCTGAACTCCGTAAAGAGAACTGCAACCGCCGCATCATCCTCCATCACGACAATGCGAGTTCTCACACCGCGCACAGAACAAAAGAGTTTTTAGAGCAAGAAATCATAGAATTATTAGACCATCCGCCGTACAGCCCCGACCTAAGCCCTAATGATTTTTATACTTTCCCTAAAATAAAGAATAAATTGCGTGGTCAGAGATTTTCATCACCTGAAGAAGCTGTGGACGCCTACAAAACGGCCATTTTGGAGACCCCAACTTCCGAATGGAATAGTTGCTTCAATGATTGGTTGCATCGTATGGAAAAATGTGTCAAATTTCGCGGAGAATACTTCGAAAAGCAATAAATACATTTTTAAATAGTAATGTTGTGTCACTTCCTTGATTCCCGAAATTTTCAGTGCCGCCCTCGTAGTATTGACGAAACAGCTTTTGAATTTGAAGAATTTTCTGTACCAAGTGTGAATAAATAAATTTAAAGAAGTGTCAGTAAAAATATCGGTATTTATTAGGTATCTAGTGTTAAACAGGTTAAGTTATTAAACACTAAAAAGCAAAAGGATGTGGCTCAGTGATGTTTGTTCGTAAACGCCTGAACAAAAGTTTATAGCAAAATCTAGAAATGTGTTATAGCGTAAGAGGTTAAACGATTTTATTTTTAGGATTGTGACGAAATGAACACTTCCTGAAACTTATTGAATTGACTATGAATAAATAGCACATCTTCATATATAGCGCGGAATATTGTGTATATTTTTTAGGGGCAGTGACCATAGCCAATTTAGCCATCACATTTTTATGACTATACCAAATTTTATCCATTTACATTCATTCTTATAACAATCATAATATAAATACATAAACCCAGTAGTTATGTTAGTATTTTTTTTATAAAATATAGACCGTTTTTAATGTTACCAGCAATCTCACATTTATGACTGTATTTCGTAAACGATTGATCATTGCAAGGACAATATTTCCCAGCTTGTAATGTACTTTTTGAAAAGCCAATAAAAAAATAATTTTTAAACAAAAAATTAAACCGACTTCCAAAGTAAAAATGCACAAAAAAGTATGATATAAAACTTATTTTCTAGTTCCTCTTTTAAGTTTGTCTAAAATTTTAACTATTTCTCTACTCAATCTTCATTATTTGAAGTTGGTACCAGCCAAACAATATTTTATATAGAACTCATGTTCACCTTGTACCTTTTATATCATCATAATGTGATAATGATGATGATTACTCTAATTGACATAGTGGCATATGCTTGCAGTTCTTTAAACAACGCCGAAATCCCTAAACATGTATATATACGAAGTCAGGAGTTCTGTTCAGTAATTTTGGATCCAGGGGATAGATTGGTAGAAAATCTTACTTTTACGTAGTATATGTCTGGACTATTTTTTAAGTCAACATCACAAAAGTTTCCATATAAATTTCGAGGAGTTCCGACGATTCCTCATGGATCCCATCATCAAGTCACCACTTTGGTGTCAAAAAGACCAATTGGGGATTATACCCTTTACAGCAAATCGGTCCACAGGCGATAGAGTTATCGTTTAACATAATATATATTATATATTAAATATGTGTATAATATAATAAAAATCTTAAATATATGTAAAGTATAAAAGTATTTAATATACTTCCCGTTGTCTGATACCTGTAACACAAGTTCTTCGGATACTCCATAGATATTATTATTATTATATATTATGAACAGCCGGATGTACAACCGCCTTCTTTTCTGGAAGTCGGTTAAGTTGAAACCATTAGTGAAAATCGCATTCAAATCGGTTAAGCCGTTGACTAAGTACGCGCAAAAATAAATATCGCGAAAACCGTACATTTTTCCGCAATAAAAGTAGCCTATGTGTTAATCCAGAGTCTAAACTACTATTATACCGAATTACATCAAAATCCGTTCAGTAAATTCTGAGATTGCGCATACAAACATAAAAACAAACAGATAAACAGAGAGACAAAAATTCTAAAAATCATTGTTTTGGGTTCTATGTCGTTCATAAAGCTTTTCTTAATTATTTTCTTCATCTTCATCAGACAGTGATCAGTTACGATTTTATTATATGTATAGATTTGTTGCTATAGCGGCAACAGAAATACATCTGTCTAGCTTTCGCGGTTAAGGAGATACAGCCTGGTGACAGACGGACAGACAGTAAAGTAGCGGTAATAGGGTTCCGTTTTTAACATTTGGGTACGGAACCCTAAAAATTGTTATAAATCAATAAAAGGAATGTTTGTTTTAAAAGCATTCTTTTTTACTTACCGACTGTGATCCATGCGGGAATATGCCTCCGACTGCCGAGGTAAAAGACGAAGATGATGTTGCCTAACTCGTAGCTGCTGGCTATGAGCCCCGACAGGCTGGAGGGAATCTTGAAACACTTCTTGATGGTTGTGATCACCGAGTCAATGTATCCCGAGCTCAACGCTTGTTGTAACATCACAAGGATTGATAGGAAAAATATGGATACCTGGAACAAAATATAATCTCAAATGCACCATCTATATATAAGTATATATTGCGGTATCTCAGTAATCAAAACCTTTAGTCGATACGGAGGTTGTATGGAAATTACAATTAGACTACCTTTTAACTCTTGTTGTATTGGTCCAGAGTTCTATTTCCAAAACCCTAAATTGTACTCGTCTTCCATATTCTGGATCATATAGCCCCAGCCTAAGGGCATACAATACATGGCGAAGCAATTCCTCAGTCCCATCAAAAGATTATACAATACACACTGGTCTAGGTGAATGTAAAATAGAGGTGTTTCTCCAATACAGTCTGAAAAAATTAATTTTTAAAAAAAATCTAATCACAAGAGAATAATTTCATTCTGGATTGTACATATTATGTAGATAGAAATTTAAAGCACATAATATGGACTCTCATAAATATTGTTTCATATCATAACTGTGAACATAGAATATGCTTTTAAAATTCTTCAAATGTTATGGCCTATTTTAGCCTCCTCCTCAAGAGTTTTAAGCATGATATATAAGCATAAAAGTTACAAACGAAAAAAAAGAGGTACTAACCTCTTATGCTAGTGGGATAAAAAATTAATCTTTAATAAAAATCGTCACATATAATAAACCTCGCCTTTAATTTATATCTAAGCCTATTCGACAATACCCCACATAATGGGGTAAATGGCAAAACATCCCCACATTACAAGCCACCACTAAAACAGTCGATTAGGGAAACGATGTACAACCTGATCTTCTGTATATAAATATTAAAAGAGGATAGGAAATAGACTGAACTGTAAAGATAAAATCTATATTGTACTATAATTACCGATTGCAAATGATGAAAAACTTCCAACCTAAGTCTTATCTTTACACCTCATGTCATATTTTATAGTAAACGAGCAATGCTTTTTTACTGTTGTGTTTTTTACTACTTTAATTTGACATAATATACTTAAACAAAATAAAATCTAACCATTTTTCGTCGACTTACTATTTTAAGGTTATGTTCAATACATTTTCAACATTTATTATATTTTCTTACTTTTTGCTGATGGGTGGGTGGGGTCGCTGCAGCCAAAAATGCATCTAAAGCTCATGGTGATTTCTTTTCTCGACTTTATTAATTAAATTAAACAAGAAAAACCAACAAAACAGTAAAGCAAAAATTAGCAGCCATTTTTTGTTTTTTTTATTCTTGTATTTTGGTATGTACATTAAAGATTTGCCACTTGTAATAATATCGTCGCTTAAGTTCTAACACTACGTATATCAAAGATAGTCACTTTGAGGAGAGAAGAAAGCCGAATAATTTGAACGTATACTATTACAGTACAGTGTATTTTGTATACACCTCATAATAGATTTAATTTTAAAAAATCATTAGTTTTTTATAAAAATTGGTAATTCAAACAATTTTTATGACCTACGTTGTGTTTTCCTATTTTAATATCCGTTCGGGCTGACTTACGTCTTTTTTTACGAAAATTGAAAAATAATATTTTCTTTATCCTTTATTTATTTATTAAATAGCACTATTCTTCCTTCCTTTTCTTTTCTCATCAATATTTATCCTTAACAGTAAATACTTTACGTTTAATTACACTTTTTAAAGTATTTAATCAAACTTTTTTATTTACTGAGTTCTATACTAATTAGGGAATCGAAACCAGTTTTACCCGAAACCGAAAAATCCTGTTTTGGAGCTATATGAAGAACCGGTTCTCATAATATTAAGAACCGGTTTTTGGGCTTTTTCGAGTTTTTTTAGTTACGATTAAATTAAGAAAATCCACCTAACCGCACTGTAACTTTGAACGTAGAAGTAGCGAAACTCTACAAAGGTCATAAAAATATGTCCGGTTTTCGATGCCCTAGTTAAGTACTCCACAACACTACGTAACTCCCAGCGTGTGATTGAATAAACACCACGTAAGTCACTTACACTTTTAATACGATTAACTAACAAAAATACATTTGTGTCATTATAAAAAATGTCAAATTTAAAGAGTAAGAATGTCTACAACAGGGATTCCCAAAGTGGTACTAGGGGTCGACATAAACGAAAACTGATTTTGGGGGTCGACGAGGTCTAAAAATCGACCCCTATTAAATTAACACAAGTTCTTATTTAAAATATTCAAGATAGGTAGGTACTGTATTGTTTATGTTGTGTTACGTGTACTAAGAATAATAAATATTTTTGTAGGAAATAGCATTGTTGTAGTAATGTAAAGTCTCAAGTTCGTACAAGATGAAAAACTCGGCAAGTCAGTGTGGACAAGTTTGTGCAAGATAATGAGTTCGAGCGTACATCATTCAGGCGCGTTTTGACTTGCTCTCTATTTGACGCTTACGCAATTTAACACGAACGATCAACAAGTCCAAACGTGTTCCTAATATTTTACTATGTAATGAGCTTGCACTTAGGTTGAAAGTTCATTTGCGTTTTGAAATTCGTTGGAGCTTGAACGATAATAACTCATATAAGTACTCATGTATTTCAAGAGATTACAAAGTTATTACATAGCTAAATTAAGTGAAGTAAAGTGACTGAAAAAGAATTTACAAAATGCTGAGCTCCCTACGCGAGTTAATAGCGTAACCATACAACATCTGCAGTTTATGAAAAATTTACATTGTAAGTACCAAACAGTTTTTATCCAGCACAGCGCATCAGCATTGCCCCACTGTGTGATAGTGATCAGTAGAGCCATCTGTAGATTGTTTGCAACAGTTTGCAGTTGCCTCAGTTGTTTCAATTGTATAAATTTACTAGTTTAATTTGTTTTAGTATTTGATTGTAATTTTTTTTTGCCCTATGGTAAACACAACATATTTTAAATAGGTAGGTATAAAAGTATTTGTAAAAATTACTTACACTTAAGTTGTTAAGTAGGTAGGTACCTAAACTTTGAAGTGTTCAGTTTGCTTTGGTTTTCGTTCTTATGCTGATAGGTACCTACTTACCTAATACAAATTTTCTATACCTAATTACCTACTATAGTTACTTACCTAATATAGGTATCCAAGTTTAGCAATGAGTAAGTCAGCAATACCTAACAAACATCCGTTACCTGGGTGTGATAAAAATAAGATAGTGTGCAAATTTAACAGTTTATTATTGTTTTTTATTTAGGTAGTTTCTAATTTTTTTTATTTGCAGGATTACTGAGAGTTCTATGATGGTGGACACGAAAAATAAATGCAGACAATACAGTTTGGACTACTTGAAGTTCGGATTTATTGCATCTCCATCAAATCAACACTTGCCGATGTGTCTCATATGTGAAAAAGTATTCAGTAACGATGCCATGAAGCCTTCAAAAATGGATGACCACTTATCAAGAGTACATGCTGGCAAAAAAGGTAAGCCCTTGTCATTTTTTCAAGCACTTAAAGAAAAACTAGACAAAAGGCCATCCATAAGATCGATGTTTGCGTCATCATCTATTAAAGACGAAGATGGTTTACGAGCGTCCTATAATATATATTTACTAATAGCGATGTCGGGGAAACCACACACTTGGAGAGCAGCTTATCTTACCAGCCATTGCGGAGGTCCTTAACAATGTGTTGCACAAGCCCGCACATGATATTTTAAAGAGAATACCTTTGAGCAATAACACCGTTCAGAGACGCATAGACGAGATGGGACGCGATGTGAAAAACATTTTATGCAAGTTCTTACAGACCAACAGATTCTCCCTCCAGTTGGACGAGTCTACATTACCCGGCAATGAAGCTGTGTTGTTAGGATATGTTCGATATATCAAAGATGAAAATATGTGCCAAGAACTGCTTTTTGCTACATATTTAGAGACTAATACCAGAGGAGAATCGATTTTTTAGACCGTGGAACATTTTTTTACTGACAAAGCTATTCCATGGAAGAACATTGTTTCTGTTGCGACTGATGGTGCACCGTCTATGGTTGGTCGTCATCGTGGTTTTATAGCTCACTTAAAGCGACAACTGCCTGATGTACTGTGCACTGCGTGATTCACAGGCAGCATTTAGTAGCAAAAAAGATGAGTCCTAGATTGCATAAGTCTTTACAATATGTAATAAATGATATCAACAAGATTCGAAGCAATTCTTTGAACTCTCGGTTATTTGCTCAGCTATGTGAGGAAAACGACGAAGTCTTTACTCGATTACTTCTGCACACTGAAGTTCGCTGGTTATCAAGAGGCTCTTGCTTAGAAAGATTTTCAGCCATTTTTGAATCTGTGTTGGAGTTTTTACAAGAAAAAGATCCGAATTTGAAAGAAAATCTGAACAATTGGAAAACAGATATTTATTACTTGACTGATATCTTTGGAATGTTCAACAAAGTTAATTTGCAGCTGCAGGGTGACGATCTTAACTTGATTAAAACAAAATCAATAATATCGGCCTTCGTGGGTAAACTAATTCTTTATAAACAAAATTTAGTCAGAAAAGAATATTCGCAGTTTCCGCATTTGTTAAAATTACCAGAAATGCTTCAAGTTGATGACATTTTACTATATGTCACTCACTTGGACGCATTACACAAGGAGTTAACGGAGAGGTTTGAGGATCTTTTAAATTTACAAATTCCTCAATGGATAATAAATCCGTACAATTCCACAGCCATAGAAGAAGCCAATGTGATAATGCAAGAAGAGTTGATTACCATCAGCACAGACGAAGAGCTTAAGCAGAAGTTCAACTAAGGCTATCAGAAGTTCTGGTTGCAACGCAACATTGAAACACAGTATCCTTCACTGTGGAACATTGCTGAAAAATACCTTATCGCTTTTCCATTATCATACATAGTTAAAAAAAGCTTCAGTGTGGTAACAAACATTTTGACGAAACAAAGTAACCGTTTGAAAATGAACGAACTTGGAGATTTATGGCTGCAAATCACCAATATTAAACTGGATGTAGCTAGATTGGAAGATTGTCACCAGGTTCATCCATCACACTGAATGTTTTATTTTCTCTTTGTGAATCAATACTTTTTTAAATTTAATTTCCTACCTACTTACTTGATATTTACTGAATTGTATGTCTTTTTATGTTGTTAAATTTTGATGAGAAAATGATGTCAACTTTACTCACGTAACCAAGTGCAAAGTTTTCCAGTTGGTACCTTAGTACCTAGGTATTTTGTATCAATAGGAAAAAACTAAAGATAGGCCCCCTTATTCATAATAGTCTGCTAAGTTAAAGCATTGCTAATTACTCTGTCTTCTTCTATTGACCTAAGTCAGAATGAAAAATAACACTGTAGCAGCTGTTTTAAGTTAGCGGACCATTATGAATAAGGGGGTTGATCTTAAAAGTATGTAATTTGGCCATGGGGGTCTGAGATAATAGTTGATTTTGGAAAAGGGGTCACTTGTCCAAAATAGTTTGGATTTCCCTGGTCTACAAAATAACAAAACAATAAGTTTTTTTTACAGTTTTTCTTATCTTTTTTCTATTAATTGCCAGTAGCAAGTGGCCGTTGGGTCAACAGAATTACGTAAGTCAGTTTAGTTCTTTATAGAACTAAACAGCGGGGCTATTATGAACTTTATCTTTGGTTGGTCATGGTCATCATTTTGACATTACAACTTTTTAAAGACATTATTTCAAAAGTCAAAATGTCAAAAAAGATTGCGCAAGCCTACAGGCATGTCCAACTAAATAGTCCGCCATTTTGTTCTTCAGAGAACGAATGAATCTCCCTTTAGACCAATCAAATCGTGTAACGTAGTGCATTTTGACATAAGCCATGAAATGAGAACTGACAAACGAAACAGGGACCTATTGTGCTCCCAGTTTTGACATTTTTAACCGACTTCCAAAAAAGGGGGCGGTTATCCTATGTAGACTTCATTTTACTAGGTAATTAATAATATGTGCTTCATAGAAAGGTACCTCTGTGAGCCACGTCGGTCGCAAATATTCTTGTCTCTTGATTAATTCGTTCTCTTCAGTCTTAATAAATATTGTGGCCTGTGAGCTTACAAAACAATTCAATCGTGGAATCTCATAGGTCCGAACCGATGTTCGGAAAGAATCAAAACTTACTTACTATAAAAATCTAAATTTATTAAAGTTATTTTTCAATGCGAAAATGTTTAACATATTTTAGGATAAGTTATTGATTGGCATGGTTTATAATTTTGAAGTAAAGTGACAATATTTCGTTTTTATAATACACACGATGGCCTATTTCGAAAATTGTATAAATTGTTTTAAATATGAAATTAATACATCGGCGGTGTTTTAAAGTATACAAATTTCAACAACATAGTTCATAGGTAAGTACATATTTATGTAATACCCCGACATCAATTGGCTGGGAGAATTAATACAAGCATTTACATGAATTCCAACGAAGTTAGGTAATATCCCGTTGATTTACGTACTGTTTCCGAGAGATTTCGACCGATTGGTGATTAATTTGGAGTTGATTTTCATTTGTTTCTGATCGGCTGAAACAGCGCGTCTTCCGATCCCCTGGTGAGTGGCATCAAAAAGTCAAAATCACCAAAAAAATTACTTACGTGGTATTAGAACTTATGCGACGATGTCGGTCAAATTGACCACTGTGCATTGCCATAAAATGTCCAAAATATATTATTATTTCGCACTATTTTTGTTTCTATATTCCAGTATGTATGTGTAGACTGCATTATGTATAGAAACATGGCCTTTCTTTGGTGCAATCTTAGCTTAAGGATATCAAATTCAGTTTGCAGGGACAGAGCTTTATTTATTTTTTTACGTACCCCAACTAAAAGCTTTCCGACATTGTTTATGTTAAAAAAAAAGAAAATAAAAAGAAGAAGGATAAATCGTGCGGTAATTCCCCGTTGCATATGTGTGAGTGTGGAACCTACGTTTACACGAAGTGTCCTACCCCTGGTACTCGTTGTCTTAGTAAATATCGTTCAAAAAACTAGTTTTATCGGATCGTGTTACACCTAACCATACCGACCTTGATGATCGGAAACAATGGGTTAAAACTGTAGGCACATTTTTTAAATATTACACCATTAATACGGTCCGATGTATTAACAACAATTTAGATTCTCGACCTTATGTCAATATACACATAGACGCTTTTAGCATGCGCGGTCTTTTAGACTCGGGTTCTTGCATTTCTTTGTTAGGTAATAATTCTCATTTAAACATTATTGAGCTAGGCTATCCTATCAATAATGATGATAATAATATTTCAATTTTCGCCGCGGGCGGTCAATGCTTAAAGTCTATAGGTTATATAAATTTACCTATTCGTTTTGAAGATCAATTTCATATTTTAAAATTATACGTAGTACCTCAGGTTACTTCTAACCTCATTTTAGGTATTGACTTCTGGCGTATTTTTAAACTTTGTCCTAAATATTTAAATTCTATTAATTCTAGTACGGCTACCGAACAAATCACTTCTCATCAGGTGACCCAGCCGGCCATTAACGGCTATGAAAATTTGAGTTCGTCTGAGCGCTCGGTAGCCGACGACATAATAAAACAATTTCGTTCTATTTCTTTTGAAGAGAAAGGTTTAGGTTTAACTTCCCTTATCACTCATAAAATTGATACAGGCGATGCGTTACCTATCCGTCAACGTTATTATAGGATGTCGCCTGAAAAACAACGTATTTTAGTTGAACAGGTTGACGAAATGTTGGCTATGGACGTCATCGAGCCGTGCCAATCTGCTTGGAGCTCTCCTGTATTAGTGGTGCCTAAGAAAAATACTGGCGAATTTAGATTTTGTTTAGATAGTCGTAAGTTAAACTCTGTCACTAAAAAAGACGCTTATAGTTTACCGTACATTTCGGAAATTTTAGACAGCTTACGCGACGCTCGTTACCTAAGTACTATTGACCTTTCTAACAGCTTCTGGCAGACTGCTATTAATGAGTCTGATCGCGATAAGACTGCTTTTTATGTTCCGGGTCGCGGAATGTTTCGTTTTAAACGCATGGCTTTCGGTTTGACGAATGCACCTGCTACGCAGCAGCGTTTAGTAGATGCTTTATTTGGTAACTTTGGTCATAAAACATTTTGTTATTTAGACGATATAGTTATTATTAGTGAGGATTATAATGAACACGTAGCTACTCTTTTGAGGGTTCTTCAAGTCCTCAAGGAAGCTAATTTGACTGTAAAATTTGAAAAGTGTAAATTTTTTCGGTCTCAACTTAAATATTTAGGTTATGTAATCGACGGCAACGGTCTTCGTACTGATCCTGATAAGGTCGCCGCGATCATAAATTTTCCTACACCTACTTGTAGGAAAAGTGTAAAACGTTTTCTTGGTACTGCCACTTGGTACAGAAGGTTTGTGCCTAATTTTAGTACTCTGGCAGGGCCCTTAAATAAACTAACGTCTACACGTAAGAATGCCCCTCCTTTCGAGTGGACTTCTGAGGCGGACTTGGCGTTCAATAAACTTAAGGAGAGCTTGGTCTCCGCGCCAGTACTGCGCTGTCCCGATTACAATGAACCCTTTGAGGTTCATACGGACGCCAGTAGCTATGGTATTGGGGCCATGCTCACCCAGAAGTTCGAAGGAAAAGAACACCCTGTCGCGTACATGAGTCGCTCCTTAACTAAACAGGAGAAAGTTTATGGGATTACTGAGCGTGAGACGTTAGCAGTTTTAGTAGCTTTAGAACACTGGCGTTGTTATTTAGAGAACGGTAAAAAGTTTACAGTTTATACTGATCACAGTGCTCTTAAATGGTTCTTGTCTTTATCCAACCCCACTGGTAGGCTAGCTCGCTGGTGTGTCAGACTTTCCGAATTTAATTTCGAAATTAAACATAGGAAAGGCTGTGATAACGTTATACCAGACGCTTTGTCTCGAGCGGTTAACATCAACGCAATTTCTACTTGGACAAACTATACCGGCGCTGATACCTGGTATCTTAATATTTTTTACGGTTGCAATAACACGCCATCTTCTTTTCCAAATTTTACGATTAAAGATAATAGATTGTTTAGGCTTTCTAAAAATAAACATAACTTAACTTCTGAATTTTCTTGGAAAGAGGTAGTTCCTAAAGATTTTCGCGAAGAAATTATTCGTGCTAACCATGATGAGCCCACTGCTGGTCACATGGGAATTTTTAAAACTTATCGACGGCTCGCACTTAACTACTTTTGGCCTAATATGTATCGCGATGTCGTCACTTACATTTCTAAGTGTTCTAAATGTCTACAGTATAAGTCTCAAAATCATAAAGTTTTAGGTGAAATGGGTCGCCCTAAAGACTGCTCACGACCATTTCAAGTCATCTCTGTTGACATAATGGGACCGTTACCTACTACTAGAAAACGTAATAATTTTATTTTAGTTGTAACTTGTTGCTTTTCAAAATTTTGCCTTATCTTTCCTATGAAACGTGCTACATCCGATATCATAATTAAAATTTTAGAAGATAGTGTTTTCTTGGTGCATGGTGTACCACAAACTATTATAATGGATAATGGCCCTCAGTTCGTTAGTAACGAAACTAATAGGTTTTTTAAAAAATACAATATACCTAAAGTTTACTTAACACCGCGTTATACCCCTCAGGTAAATACGGTCGAACGCTACAATAGGACTATTATCACTTGTATTTCGACCTACGTGGAAGAGGACCATAGGTCATGGGATGTACATATACCCGAAATACAATTCGCCATCAACAACTCTGTGAATGAGGCAACCGGTTTTACACCATCTTTCTTAGTTTATGGTAGGGAACTAGTGTCTTGCGGTACTCACTACCTAGATACCGACAGTATAAAAGACCTCGTGTTTTCGCCTCGTGACGCCTACGCCGAAAATTTGGGGTGTATGTCATCTTTGTTTGACAGCGTTCAGATGCGTCTTTGGCAAGCTCATGTTAAGAGCACTGCTCAATATAATTTGAGACGAAAGCCTGCTGAATTTAACGTTGGTGATGTAGTTTTTAAAAGAACTTATTTTCTCAGCGACAAGGAGAAACATTTTAGCAAAAAGTTGGCTCCTAAATTTATAAAATGTAAAATTGTAGGTAAACGTTCTCCGTTAGTTTACGTTCTGCAAGACATGCAAGGCAAAGATCTTGGTGCCTGGCATTTGAAAGACCTTAAGCTACCAATTTTATCAAAATAGTTGGTTAACTATTGTAGGAAGGCTAGTAGTTTCGCGCTTTATTCAGACGCTGTTCGTTATCTTGTCGTATAACGTTATAGCTGTGTACATTATTATCTTCGACTTGTGTTGTTTTCCTCTTTATGGAAAACAATACTCGCATGTTAGGGCGTCTCGGATCATATTATTTGGTTCGGGATGCAATAATGTAAGTGGATGTATGTATGGGATGTATGACTATAGTGTGTATCGTAGTATGAAAGGTTGTCGGTTGTTTGCGCGTAGACACAAGACTAGCATTTAACCTCCATCGTCGTAGTTTTTTCTTTTTTCAAATTTATTTTTTAACAAGTTAACTTCTTTTTAGCTGTTTCTGGATTTTTCCTGTGATCAGTCAAAATCCTTCGGTAACAGGGGGGGATATGTAGCATAGCTACATTTTAACGCATTAATATAACTTATAACGACGCTCCTAGCGTCATCTATTGGCTGTTATTGCTAACTTTAATAACTAAATTATGTTAGAGGACGCCATCTATTGGCAAAGGTTTTGTAACTAGAGCTTCATCTCCAATATCTCTTTATTGTGGCAGTTGGATTATGCATTACCGCTAGTTGTCAGTTAAAAAAAAACATTGTCAGTAGGAGTGTATAAGGGCTGTCGCGAGATGACAGGGCCTTTTTTTCCTCCTGCTAGAAGACGAAGTAGAATTTTTATTGTTGAAGTTTTTCCAGTTTCTTTTAACTCTTAATCCCGTGCATCACGGAACTTGGTTTGGGGCACGAAACACCGCCAACTACAGCATTCGAGGCACCAATTAAAAGGACTAGCTGGAGTTCAGAGTGCTGATGATCATTGGACGGGGATTTATTTTTTTTATTGAGAGGATCTATCTACGACGTACGGACGCAGCGGTGACGGAGAAGCTTCCAGGAGTGGTAGCCTTAGCTCGCATCCGCCACGTGCTAGACAGCTGGATCCTCAGCTAAGTTCCCACGTGGTTTAAATCCCCTAACCCTACCTTGACACCAAGAGGCTAGTCCAGACCATACGGCCTTCTGCCCACGACCCCTATTTTTTTTCCTTTTTTTTAATATATTTATTGTCACGGGGATCTCTTATATTATTTTTAACAACACCCGTAACAAGGCACGTGAATAACGCACCCCATCTCTTCTCTCTTCGTCTTCCGATCTTCACCAGCATGGGCCCAAAGTAGTCCACCCCACAATTGGAGAAAGGGCGGTGGTAAGGCTCCAGGCGAGCTCGGGGCAGGTCCCCGACGGTGGGATGGCGTGGCTGGCCCCAGCGCGCGCGACAGAACATACAGTTCCGTTCCGTCGCTCGCACCGTAGGCCTCAGGTGCAGGATCCAGTATCGCTGCCGCAGGTCGTTGGTCACACGCTCCCGATTGGCGTGCCCAGCTCTCCGGTGCTCGCGTGCCACGAGCAGTCTCGTGATGTGGTGTCGCCCGTCCAGAATGACAGGCCGCTTCGCCTCCTCCGGTGCTGTTGCCCCGGTGCGTTGTGCGGCTGCCCCGATGCGTCCTCGTAGTCGTAGGACGCCATTTTCTAGCATCGGGTCTAGCTTCCGGAGACGACTCGTTCTCGGCAGCGGCTGCCCTCGGCGCAGGCGCCCCAGCTCCTCGGCGAAGCTCTCCCCTTGAGAGCGCCGCACGAGCAGGGCCTCAGCGCGCTCGAGGTGTGCCACGGTCATACCCGAGCATCGTTGCCGCAGGCGATCTGTGAACACTAACACATAGGCTATAGTGCGTACGAGTTTGTCATACTTAGAGAACCTGGCCGGGTCGGGCAGCCAATCGAAGTCGCCTTCTTCTTCTCTAATGACTGCCACGGTTTCTTCATTTTCCCGGTTGTCTATGGCCTTTTCTTGGGGCCACGCCTCTAGGCGTAGAAATTCAGGACCACGGAACCATCTGTGGTCTTCATTCAGTGGTTCCTCGTTGAACCTCGTTGCGTCGTCTGCCACATTTTCCTCCGTTGGTAGCCACTTCCATTCTTTCCTGTCGGTGAGTTCATTTATCTCACCGAGTCGATGTGCCACGAACGGTGTGTATCTTCTTGCGTCATTTTTTATCCAGTGGACCACCGTTGTCGAGTCTGACCAGAAGCACGTTCTTTTAAGGTGTAGTCGATGTTCTTTCTTTACATTCTCGGCTAACCTAGCTCCTAATACAGCTGCTTGCAACTCAAGCCTTGGTATGGTTTGAGTGCGTCGTGGTGCCACCTTCGCCTTAGCCGCTACCAGGACCACGTCTATTTTGTCCCTATACATGATCCGCCAGTATGCCGCCGCCGCATAGGCTTGTTCGCTCGCATCGCAGAAGACATGTAGCTCTACTTCGAAGTCCTGATTGTCGAAGTAGCATCTTCTAATCTGCAAGTGCTTCACATCTTGCAGCTGCTCAATCCATTGATTGAACATGTAACCTTCCTCCTCGGGTATGTTTTCGTCCCAAGGAATCTGCAGTCTCCATAAACTCTGCAGAATTATCTTTGCTCTGATCGTATAATACGACAGGAGCCCCAGTGGGTCAAACACTGACATGACCGCACTGAGTGCCTGTCTCTTTGTCGGTGCGCAGCTTCCTGTAGCCACGTCCCGTGGTACTCGGCTCATCCTTGTGTTGAATCCAAGTACATCTTTGTCTGCATTCCAATACAATCCCAGAATCTTATTTTCTGGCTGCTTGCCCCCTAAACTTGAGTTTGCAGATTCTTTTAATTCTGTTAGACGTGAACTTGTAGACGGGTCTCTTTGAATTTCTTCCAAGACTTCATCCACTCGATCGGGATCCTGAGGTACAGCTCCGTGAGGTTGATTTCGCCCGGGGATACGTCCAGCCATCAGGGTATTATGCGTATTAATAAAAACCCTGTGGTCCGGGAAATGCTCCATTACTTCTCCTCGCCTCACCAATGCCTCTCGATAAAGCCTCGCAGCTTCACTACCGTTGCCTTGGGCCACGCCATAATAATAATGCATCTCTGCGTACTGACTTAGAGAATAACTCATGATACTGCACAAGACCAATCCAAATCACTGAGTAACAAGCACAGGTTGTTCGTTAGGTAAACGAAGGTCCAAATCTCAAGCACAAGTAGTTCGTAAGGCAAATCAGGGTCCGAAACACAAGCAAAGGTAATCGTGAGGTAAATCAGAGTCCAGTTAACACAGCGTAAGTAGTTCAAGGCAGAGAAAATAACGTAAACGAGAGCAGTCTTAACACGCGCGATGGCAAGAAATGACTAAATTAATACGACGTCACAGTAGACTAATTTCTCGATGCAAGGGCCAAGGAGTATTGCGCGCTCACTCGCACTTGGAGTTCTAACCGACCTGGGCGGGTTATGGAGCAGGTAAAAACCAGTCTCCTTGTTACCTGGCCTTGAAATTTAGTGGCGTGTCAGCAGACAGAAACCCTTTTCTCAAAGATCACATTTTGAAAGATTAGTGATGAAACCAAAATTAATGTAAAATTAAATTACACATGCTAAAATTATTTTACAGGAACTTCAATGAAATTCAAATTAAAATTACATTTTTAAGTTTAATTTACCATAACAATGATAAAAAGTAGATAAAATAATTTTTAATGCTCTAATCGTGTTTCAATGATTTTTAGCCTATCCGCCTTCGAAGGCCAATTACAACAAAAATAGGCCCATAAAGTATAATTTTTTTTTTTTACGATTTTTATAGTTTAGAAGCATGCGGAGTTTTTAAACTTAGCCAGAAGCTATGGAAACTACTTTTTGTATTTTTAAATTGAAGTTGAAGGTTTGAGTAAATCCTACTAAAAACTAAACTTCTGACTTTCAAGCCTTTTTTGAGTAACTTTAAGTGATTTCAGGAAGCTGAGTTATTTTTTTAAAATTAAAACAGCATTCAAGACAAATCATGTCACAAAAAAGACTGCAAAATACCTACTACGAAAAAAGATATGAATTTTTGAAACCTCGCTGGCAGAAATCATTAAAAATACACAAAAAAAATCATAACTCGAAAACTAAGCAAAATCGCTGAACATACATAGGGTATTTTCGGATACCCCAAGGTGCGAGGAATCTAAAAAAAATTTGTTGACGTCACTAATTGGACCACCCTGTATATTATGTATGTATCGTATTATTTCATGTCTAATATCTATCGCAAAAAATATTATCACTACTTTAAAATGCACTAAGTACCTACCTACTTTTAAACGCGGCCCGCGAACGTATTTGCACGCTAAAGTTTAGCCCTCAACATGTCAAAGGTTGCCCATACCTGGTTTAGAATATATACTCCAGTCGTGCGTCGGAGCTAACACACACATTTTTTGCTTGTAGCTCAAAATAAAACTCATAATGGTACCAACAAACGTCACTTATTTACCGTGCATTTTAGAAATACGAATGAATGAATTTGGTTAAATTTAATATTTTTGTGTCCGTTTATGTACCTACTCCAATATTATACATTAAAGATTTGTTTGTTTGCATGGAATGGTCTCCGAAGTTGCTGGACCGATTTTGAAGAAATTTGACACGATTATATGAATGGAAATTATATAAAAATAGTAGTAATGAGTATTATTTTGATATCAAATAACTTGCTAATGCGTTTTATAATGAAATCAAAAACTTTTTTTTCCTAAAATGGCTGTACTTAAGGGTTCGTTCTTTGTAAGGTCAAAATTTTCCAAAGCTACCCCTAACCTACCCTAAATCTTATAAAACATAGAAATATTAATATAAAACAATTTTCACAGATATAGAGCATAGGGAAGGAAGAAAGGTCGGGCTCTCGCGGGATTTTCTTTTGCGCGGACGATGTCGCGGGCAGCATGTAGTTTAGATCAAAACAGAGCATATATCGGTGGAACTCCTGAAAAAAATTTTCTACTATATTCCTAAAACATGCTCGACTCTTATTCTCATACGCCCCGTAACCATACATTATCTTCACGATGAGAGTGAACAATAAGATACTTAATACTGACTTTGCTTATTTAAATTACATATTTAAATCGTTCATAGCTTTTTTTCTTTAACTGCCTGTATCTCGGATACGGTGCGTCCTACTGATAACATCGGAATGTCATTCGGAATACACCCCCCCTATAAACATAAATTATCTTCATGATGAGAGAAAAGTAGATGGAAATCCAGGATTTTGTCAATTTCCATTATTATGTTACATCAAACTGTGATACTCTGTTCAGACCGAGTTTAATCTAAACTTAAAAAACAAGAGCTTCGTACAAAAAGGCGAAAAAACCACGTTTGTTGCATGGGAACTCCACTTCAATATTTATTTTATTCTGTTTTAGTATTTAATTAATTGTTGTAATAGCGGTAACGAAAATGCATCATCTGTGAAAATTTCAACATTCCAGCTATCACGGTTCATGAGATAGGTCCAGCCTGGTGTCGGACAGACTGACGAACAGCCGTGTCATATAATAGGGTCCCGTTTTTACCCTTTGGGTACGGAACCCTAAACTATTAAATTCGACCTAAATCTGTTAGAGTATTTCTTTATTGCTCTGATAATAAGTGACATTTAAATTGGTAGTATTATAGTGGATTAATAATATCTATGGACGCTTCACACCACGTCAATCTGGCCCCGTGGTAAGTTCTCGAAGAACTTGTGTTAAGGGTACCAGACAAAGGAAATATATTGAATACTTTTATACTATACACATATTTAAGTTTTTTTTTAATTGATACGGTTTCACCCAATAGCATAGAGCATTTGATACAGTCTCACCCAATATCCTTTTGACTAGACTGGAGAATCTTGGCATAAGGGGTACTGTTGTGGATAGAATTGCAATTGATGTAAATAAGACTTTAATCTGTGTGTGTACCTTGTATATAATGTATTAGAATATGTAAATAATTGTAAGACATTGTATTGTATCGAGTTTTTAGGTATAAGGTAACTTTTTACGCATCTAGCAATCTGTGGGGCTTAACAGGTTACCGCGAACGAATACGTGAGTGCAAGAAAGAGACGCACTGCACGAAACGAGATAGCATGAAACCATGACACGGGGTCATGAACTCGCAACCCTGCGGAGCCTCCCAGATTGCGGGTATAAATATAGCGCCGAGATCCGGCATAATTCACTGTAAAATCAGTCGGTCTTCGGTCCACATGACCAGAATACGAAGAAGATCTGGAAGAAACTCTGGAAGAAAACTGGAAGAAAATAGTGCTCTATGTATAGTATCAGGGAGAATAAAAACGAACGTGCGTTTCAATCTGTCGTTTCAATCAAATCCCTGAACTATCGAAGAGGAAGAATATACAGTCCACATAGGACCAGGTGTTGGTTTCGGCCAAGATTAAGTGTGCCAACCAATACATCTGCTGGTCCAGTACATTTGCTGGTCCTTCGCGAGCCGGATAATTGCGCCGCGAAGTACTGATTCCTCGACCGGAACGTGTGTCGGGAATCAAGAAGAATTCGCCGTGGTACGTCGGGAAGATCTCTCCGAGTGAGCCAAGTGGGTTCACGAAGCTTCCGCCGTGTGCAGCCGGTCACCGGGGAAGGCCGTATCATCGGGTCACGTGTCTTCACGTCGAACACGTCGAGTGCACAGCGTCGCTAAGTAAGGACAGTAAAACCGTGAGTTACTGAACATTTTTAAACTCAGTAAAGTGATCAGTGAACATTTGAACTGTAAGTATTAGAGACTTTAGATCTACTAGGAGTAAGTTAGTATTGTATAACGCCTGTGTAAATAGCAATTATTTATTTAAGTGTTTTGCCTTCACAAAAGGAAAGGATATTTTAGAACATTGTGAATAATAATTTGAATTTTAATTTTAATTTAGATTTAATTTTAAACTATTTGTTTGTGTTTATTATTGTAAATATTAGGTTAAGTCTTGACAATGGTAGTAACCAGAAGCCAAGCCGACGCACCAGAGATAGTAGAAAGAAATCATACGGAAATGGAACGTCTACGATTTCATGATCCGTCAGCATCCCCGTCCGTACGCACAAGGGCATACACAACGGAGCCTACGGATGCAGGCACATCGCAGCTGCTTACGGAAGAACGTCAAAGAATACGATCGCCAACAGGATCACAGAGGTCCACGACGAGCGTGGTCACCCGAGTGAGAATGGCAGAACTAAAAGCTGCAGAGAAGCTAGCCGAGATTCAGAAGAAGGAGCTCGAGCTCGAAAAGAAATTGGTGCAGAAGCGACTGGAGGCTGAAGTATCTGCCATACAAGACGAGGCAAGCATCCACGATGAGGAGCACAACAGTCACACAAGGGTGACGGATTGGATGAAGTCTACCGATGCAGAGCCACGGGAGGAAGCTGTTCAAGTGGAGCAGCCCCAACCAATACAGCGAAACCCAACGGATAAGGGAAACTTCGAAAGGCTGGCAGAAGCCATCGAGAAGATGGCGCGGCCAAGGAGTCATCGGGTGGATTTACCTACCTTCGCGGTACAGCAAAGTAAGCAGCGCTTCTCAGTACTGCTACGGATCCGGAAATAATTATGAAAACACTAGAACAGTGCTTCGGACGTCCAGAAGTAATTATCGACAAGGCCATGGAAGACCTTAAAAGATTACAACGGCCTGCGTCATCGGCCAGCGAACTGAACAATTTTGCAATTAAGGTACAAAATATAGTATGTGTATTGCAGAGTGTCGATCGCCGAGGATACCTCTACAACCCAATGTTGACCAGGGAAGTTTTAGAGAAGTTAAGTCCACACCTTAGATCGAGATGGTGTGACTACGCACACGAGCAAGATGGAAGTGTGCAGCCAGAAATCGTTACCCTGTCACGATTTCTCATGAAAGAATCGGACCGAGCTCTCCGATATTCATATACACCACAAACTAGTGCAGCGTCTGCCAAGAAGGAAGTAAGACAAACAGTTGGGGCAGCTGGACCGAAAAGAAAGAGTGTGGTCTACAGCACTACCGAGGCTGCAAGTGCCTGCGCATGCTGTAGCGGCCCACACAAACTGAGCACCTGCCACAAATATAGAGGCATGAATACGAATGCCAGGTGGGAGCTCGTGAAAAAAGAAAAGATGTGCTTCAAATGCATAGACAAGAGGCACCAAAGAAACGCGTGCAAAGCAAAGGGCTGCAACATCAACGGCCGCGACCGACCCCACCATCCATCTCTACATACGGAACGAATGCAGCAGTCACAACAACAACAGCAGGAACCGCAGCAGCAGTGGCAGCAACAATCGCAAGAAGAAGTAGCGATGTCGACAAGGACAGCGTCAGCTGAAAAGGTACTCCTGAAAATGTGCCCTGTGATCGTGTCTGGGCCACGGGGGGAGTACACCACGCATGCATTCCTGGACGAAGGAGCTACCGTCACACTCATCGATGATGAGTTGGCAAAAGCCGTCGGTGCACAGGGAGCTGCAAAACCTCTAAGGTTGCGTGGAGTGAACATGCAGAAGAACGACAACACCAGCAAAGAGGTTCACTTACACATTCGTGGATTGTTCGCAGACAAACCGTTCGCGATCCGAGCACGAACAATAAAAAGCCTGGACCTGCATCAGCAAGCAATCCCGTTGAACGTCTCGTCGTATCAACACTTGAAGGATCTACGAAAAGAAGAGATCTGCTACGAAGCAGCGAAGCCAATGCTACTGGTGGGCAGCGACCACTGGCAGTACATCATCAGTCGCGAAATTAGGACTGGGAAAAAGAACGAGCCGGCAGCGTCCAGGACCCAACTGGGATGGGTTATACATGGGACGATACCGCGCAGATCTATGCCTAGCCAAGGGAAGGCAGAACGAGTGTTCCATGCGAGGACGGACGAAGAGCTCCATGAGCTGGTGGAGGAACACTTTGCCATCGAATCTTTGGGAGTGGCAGCCAAAGCACGGGTAAGTCAAGAGGACCAGCGTGCAATGGACGTCGTGAAGGCTACAATCAGACCCACACAAGGAGGCTACGAGGTGGGCCTACCATGGAAGGAGCATAATATTGAATTTCCAGGACATTGCAGCTACGAAGCAGCATACAGACGCCTCAAGAAGATGGAGGCAAAGATGGACGCTAACCCAGCGTTTGCAGAAGCCTATACGGCACAAGTAATTAATCTTTTTGAAAAGGGTTATGCTGTTCCATGCGACGGTTCAGAAGAGCATAACAAGAGAAGCTGGTTCCTGCCGCACTTTGCCGTGGAGAATCCCAACAAGCCGGGGAAGCTCCGCCTAGTGTTCGACGCCGCAGCAAAGGCAGGGGGCACCTGCCTGAACGACGGGTTACTGGAGGGACCCGACAGGTTGATATCGCTGCTCGGTATACTTTTCAGGTTCCGAGAGAAGCAGGTGGCAGTAACAGCAGATATTCAAGAAATATTTCTCAGAATCAAAATAATAAAGGAGGATCAAGCAGCACAGCAGTTCCTATGGAGAGGAGGCGCACGGGACCGACCGCCTCAAAAATTCAAGATGAAAAGTATGATCTTCGGGGCGGCCAGTTCACCATTCATGGCACATTTTGTAAGGGACTACAACGCGGAAAAGTATGCGGCGGAGTACCCAAGAGCTCTGGAGGCCATCACCAAGGGGCACTACGTGGATGACCTGGTGATGAGCTATGATGATGAGCAAGAAGCTAGAATGGCAGTGGAAGAAATACGCAAGGTACATGCGGCAGCAGGCTTTACGTTTCGAGGATGGAGCTCGAACAAGGAACACACGCTGCGTGACGTGAACGTGAACGTTAAAAATCGGTCCAGCAACTTCGGAGACCATTCCATGCAAACAAACAAATCTTTAATGTATAATATTGGAGTAGGTACATAAACGGACACAAAAATATTAAATTTAACCAAATTCATTCATTCGTATTTCTAAAATGCACGGTAAATAAGTGACGTTTGTTGGTACCATTATGAGTTTTATTTTGAGCTACGAGCAAAAAATGTGTGTGTTAGCTCCGACGCACGACTGGAGTATATATTCTAAACCAGGTATGGGCAACCTTTGACATGTTGAGGGCTAAACTTTAGCGTGCAAATACGTTCGCGGGCCGCGTTTAAAAGTAGGTAGGTACTTAGTGCATTTTAAAGTAGTGATAATATTTTTTGCGATAGATATTAGACATGAAATAATACGATACATACATAATATACAGGGTGGTCCAATTAGTGACGTCAACAAATTTTTTTTAGATTCCTCGCACCTTGGGGTATCCGAAAATACCCTATGTATGTTCAGCGATTTTGCTTAGTTTTCGAGTTATGATTTTTTTTGTGTATTTTTAATGATTTCTGCCAGCGAGGTTTCAAAAATTCATATCTTTTTTCGTAGTAGGTATTTTGCAGTCTTTTTTGTGACATGATTTGTCTTGAATGCTGTTTTAATTTTAAAAAAATAACTCAGCTTCCTGAAATCACTTAAAGTTACTCAAAAAAGGCTTGAAAGTCAGAAGTTTAGTTTTTAGTAGGATTTACTCAAACCTTCAACTTCAATTTAAAAATACAAAAAGTAGTTTCCATAGCTTCTGGCTAAGTTTAAAAACTCCGCATGCTTCTAAACTATAAAAATCGTAAAAAAAAAATTATACTTTATGGGCCTATTTTTGTTGTAATTGGCCTTCGAAGGCGGATAGGCTAAAAATCATTGAAACACGATTAGAGCATTAAAAATTATTTTATCTACTTTTTATCATTGTTATGGTAAATTAAACTTAAAAATGTAATTTTAATTTGAATTTCATTGAAGTTCCTGTAAAATAATTTTAGCATGTGTAATTTAATTTTACATTAATTTTGGTTTCATCACTAATCTTTCAAAATGTGATCTTTGAGAAAAGGGTTTCTGTCTGCTGACACGCCACTAAATTTCAAGGCCAGGTAACAAGGAGACTGGTTTTTACCTGCTCCATAACCCGCCCAGGTCGGTTAGAACTCCAAGTGCGAGTGAGCGCGCAATACTCCTTGGCCCTTGCATCGAGAAATTAGTCTACTGTGACGTCGTATTAATTTAGTCATTTCTTGCCATCGCGCGTGTTAAGACTGCTCTCGTTTACGTTATTTTCTCTGCCTGGAACTACTTACGCTGTGTTAACTGGACTCTGATTTACCTCACGATTACCTTTGCTTGTGTTTCGGACCCTGATTTGCCTTACGAACTACTTGTGCTTGAGATTTGGACCTTCGTTTACCTAACGAACAACCTGTGCTTGTTACTCAGTGATTTGGATTGGTCTTGTGCAGTATCATGAGTTATTCTCTAAGTCAGTACGCAGAGATGCATTATTATTATGGCGTGGCCCAAGGCAACGGTAGTGAAGCTGCGAGGCTTTATCGAGAGGCATTGGTGAGGCGAGGAGAAGTAATGGAGCATTTCCCGGACCACAGGGTTTTTATTAATACGCATAATACCCTGATGGCTGGACGTATCCCCGGGCGAAATCAACCTCACGGAGCTGTACCTCAGGATCCCGATCGAGTGGATGAAGTCTTGGAAGAAATTCAAAGAGACCCGTCTACAAGTTCGAGGAAAATAACTAGGCGAACCGGGATTCCACGGACTGCGGTTTTGAGAATTCTTAAGGAAGGTGAGTGGTATAGTCATAAAACTTTTAATTGTGTTGCAAAAAAAAGGAAGGTTTAATTTAGATTGTTTTTATGTAGGCGTCGTCGTAGTAAGCCTATCTCTGATCTAGATAAAAGTCTCTTTCTCCCAAACCCATTTTGTACAGACCGCGCTGTAACCAATTAACCTGTGTTGGGTAAGTACCCAAGTAAGTTAAGTAACTTAACAATGATTTTTGTTTCCAGAAGGGTACCATGCATACCACATCCAGCGCGTCCAGCAGCTCCAAGAAAGTGATTACCCGAGAAGAGTGGCTTTTTGTCAAACAATGTTGCAACGATCTGAAGAAGACCCTGATTTTTTTAACAAAATACTGTGGACCGACGAGTCCCGATTTGAAAGGACTGGAGTATTCAATATGCATAATTACCATACCTGGGCCATAGAAAACCCACATTTGGCAAGGGCGTCAAATTTTCAAACACGCTTTAGTGTCAACCTTTGGTCTGGGGTCCTAAATGGAGAATTAATTGGCCCCTTTGAATTGCCGGCCAGGTTGGATGGAAACAGTTACTTAAATTTTTTACAAAATAATCTCATTGGATTGTTAGAAAATGTCAATCTCCAGACCCCACAAAGGATGATTTTTCAACAAGATGGCGCGCCCTGTCACTATGCGGCACGAGTAAGAGAGCATTTGAACTCCACATATCCCGAAAGATGGATCGGGCGTGCAGGGCCGATCGAATGGCCTGCGCGTTCGCCAGACCTCAACCCCATCGATTTTTTTATTTGGGGATTTTACAAAGAGCTGGTGTACGCGAAGGAAAGCAACAGCGAACAAGAATTGAGGCAAAGACTTACAGAAGCGGAAACAAAAATAAAGCAAGAATATTCAAGTAGCTTCAGACAATTAAAACATAACTTTTTAAGACGTTGTCGATTATGTATTCAGGTTGGAGGAAGGAGTTTTGAAAATGTACTGTAATAAATAGTTATTTTTTTGTAATTTGTGCTTTTATTTGTTATCAAAAAAACAGGTAATTTCCCAACTAGCATTTTTATTCTTGCTTACATTTTAAATCATAGTGGTGAACTAAAATTGTTAAATTACACGTCATGCTACAGTTATTTTACAGGAACTTCAATGAAATTTAATTTAAAATTACATTTTTAAGTTTAATTTACCATAACAACGATAAAAAATAGATAAAATAATTTTTAATGCTTTAATCTTGTTTCAAAGATTTTTAGCCTATCCGCCTTCGAAGGCCAATTACAACAAAAATAGGCCCATAAAGTATAATTTTTTTTTTACGATTTTTTATAGTTTAGAAGCATGCGGAGTTTTTAAACTTAGCCAGAAGCTATGGAAACTACTTTTTGTATTTTTAAATTGAAGTTGAAGGTTTGAGTAAATCCTACTAAAAACTAAACTTCTGACTTTCAAGCCTTTTTTGAGTAACTTTAAGTGATTTCAGGAAGCTGAGTTATTTTTTTTAAATTAAAACAGCATTCAAGACAAATCATGTCACAAAAAGACTGCAAAATACCTACTACGAAAAAAGATATGAATTTTTGAAACCTCGCTGGCAGAAATCATTAAAAATACACAAAAAAAAATCATAACTCGAAAACTAAGCAAAATCGCTGAACATACATAGGGTATTTTCGGATACCCCAAGGTGCGAGGAATCTAAAAAAAATTTGTTGACGTCACTAATTGGACCACCCTGTATAAATACAATTTATTAAAATAACAAAATGAAATTTAAAAAAAATGGTACATTATAATTAAATCGTTAAATTTGCAATTGTTACAAACTACGAAAGTTAAATACACCGAAATTAATGAGACACTTGAGCTTGAATTTGAGAAACTAATCCATAGATATTTGGATAAATTCCACTGATACAAAGACGTTAAGAATTTTCCAAATTATCGTCATTCAGTCTTGTACGATGTGTTGATTTATTAACTTTCATCAATGAAAAGAACTGTTCGCATTTATAAGTACTACTAAACGCACAAATCAATCTTCTTGCGAATTTTCTAAGCTGCGGAAAATTGTCTTTTTCTAGGTATTTTTTATAGAAATCTCACAACTCTAATTCTCTGCAAATTTGGATTTTAGGAGTGAGTTTTCTTGAATCTCGATCAACTCCATTTGTAAGTGTATTGGAGCATTTTGTACATTACATTTTGTAGGAGTAGCAAATAAACTGAAACAGCCGTCCATGTTTTTGAAGTCGCTAAATCTGTTCCGCTAAAATTGTTCCGACAGTAACTTGAGTTCTTTAGCATATTGAGCATATTATATTTTATATTATACAATTTTATATTAATTTTATATTATGCAATATTTTCATACGCAGAGAGCGTGTTGAAATGGTAACTGTTACCAGACAGCATCTGTGACTCCCACAAGCGTAGTTTGATCTGAAACGCTTTCAAATGGCTGTACAAATCATTTACTAACTGTCCTTGTTTTTGAAGTTTCAAATTTAAATCATTCAAATAGCCTGTAAGATTGACAAGAAATGCTAAGTCACATATCCATTTTGGGTCACTTAGTTCAGATAGTGGTTTATCTTTTATTTTCATAAAGTCTGCTATCTCATTTCTAAGCTCGTAAACCGTTTCAACATTTTTCTTATGCTCAGCCATCTGACTTCACAATAATATGTTACGTCGTTATATTCAGCTGATATTTCATCCAAAAACGCCTTGAACTGACGATGGTTAAGCCCTCGGGATTGAATAAAGTTGATGGTTTTTACTACCACATTCATAACATTCTGGAGTGGAATGGACTTAGAACACAAGTTCTGTTGGTGGATAATGCAATGAAGGACTATCAAATAATCTTTTTGCACATTTAATTCTGTTGCTTTTTCATTCAACATTCCGATAAGACCTTTACGTAAGCCGACCATAGAAGGTGCACCATCAGTGCATACTCCAATTAATTTTGATCATGGCAAGCCAAAACTTGTGAATACCTTTTGAACTTCAATAAAAATATCCTCTCCTGTAGTGGTTCCTTTTAGCGGCTGTAAAGCAAGCTCTTCCTCAGTAACAGTGAACTCCTTATCAACACCTCGAATAAATATAGCAAGTTGAGCTGTGTTAGACAAATCGGTGCTCTCGTCTAATGCTATGGAAAATTATTCAAAACCAGCCCTACGGTCAGTCAATGTTGTTTTTATATCATTAGCCATCATTTCTATACGTCGAACAATAGTTCGTCTTGACAAACTAATTTTTTCAAATTCATTTTTCTCTTCAGGACACAAAATACCGCAAACTTCTAACATACACTCCTTGATAAATTCTCCTTCGGCAAATGGTTTTAATGCCTTTGGCAATTTTGAACTAACTATAAAACTAGCTTTCACGACATTATCAAGTTGTGTTCTTTGTTTATGAAACATTTGTTGCTGTTTTTTCAAATTTGCGCTAAGCTTCTGGATTTTGTCTGTTCTTAATTGTCCTGTCAGTGAGTGCAGCGTAGCATGCTTAGTTGAGTAATGCCTCTTTATATTGAATTCTTATATTACTGAAATGGATTCATTACACAGCAAACAAATAGGCTTACCATTCTGCAAGATAAAAAATAATTCTTCAGTCCATTTTTCTTGAAACTGGCGACCCTCTGTATCTACTTTTCGTTTCTTTCCACCAGACATCATTTTTGTTTACTTTTCGTTCAATAAACTTAATAACAAACTATAGTTAGTAACCACTCAAGATGCTCCCAAAGTCACATAGCAAGTTGACGGCTCGAGCAGTTCGCTAGGATATCGCTTGTCCAAGTTATCACCTCGGTAGCTCAAATATAACTGAACTAACGTTCGGGCCATCCACCCACAAAATGAAGGAATAATCTGGAATAAAGTAGTTTAGAATAATTGAGAAGCAATAAATCTATTGATGTGTCACCCGTGAGGCGGCAAACCTCAAAGAATTTGATCGAGCAAGCCGAGCGGCGGCAATTATCAGAGTGAGGCGGCAAACATCAAAGGATTTGATGTTTGCCGCCTCACTGTCACTCCCGTGAGTATAAGTACCTAATGTAATATTTTTTTAATTTTTGTTTTTTCAAAATGTCTCGCGGACCGCATCATATCTTACAGCGGGCCCGCGGGCCGGATCCGCTCTTGCTCACTAATTTTGTTGTCACAGTCGCAAAAACGAATTATCTCTATCAGGTTTTTATTTATTATACTTGAATAGTTGTATTATCAAATGTATCATGTCATTTTTGTGCTGTAGCCTATTTTATTTTTACAAATGGTACCGAAAATAAGTTTTTTCTTTCAAATCTTTTTTTCTTTGTGTTTGATCGCACATATCATAAATAAATGTACTTGACTGACCAACTTACAAATAATTAGCCTATTCAATTGAGATTGTAAAAAGGTATAACAGATGGTATTTGATCCTTCGGCTTCAAAAAATTTTCATAATTTATAAAAAAAGAGCCCATTTTCTCTCTTTCATCTTAATGACAGGTTTCATTAAAATTTTATTTTAAAATTATTTTATTCATTTATGAATTAAATTTAAAGGAGTTGAAAGAAAAGAAGGTTATCTTTGCACAGTTTATTATTCACTTTTATAACAAGTGTTAAAAATGACCACCCCGAGCTCTAATGCGGCCTGCACCTTCTAATAAACTGTGGGAATAGATAGTGGCAAGCCCCAAAGGGAGATCTCCGACCGAGCGAGGTGCTATGCTCGGTCAGGCCGAAGCCCATTTGTATAAATTTCAGATGTCGTATATAGAGTGCCGATCATAGAAAACTTCGATAGCGCGATTCAGGATTGTGGCGCTAATTGGTCCGCCACATCACTCCCCCCGAAGACCTGAGGTCGAATCTTGAGTCGTCTTGCTTGAGTCGCCAGTGCCAGAGAGTCCCAGTGAGTCGGAACTGTGCTGCTTGCTGCACGGGCTCCAGTGACTCGGAGTGCTGCCGTGCGGGCCGATGCTACGTGCTGACCAGGAGAGATGTGCTCTGCTTGCTGACCGGTCGTTGTAGTGAGAGTGCCCGATGAAGCCGGTGAGAGTTCGACCAGGCCGCGGTGCGTTGAGGCTGGTGGTCGAGGTACCCGAAGAGGCCGAAGCTGACTGGCGTGGTGCGGAGGGATGGGGGGTGATGATGATGATGTCCAGAAGGAGGCGTGTTCTGTCGAGGGTCACCAATGTGGGTAATGTAGGTGTGTGAAGCGAATATGGTCGAAAATAAACAGCCCGTAGTACACACGAAGAAATACAGTTTTATTAACACATATATACACACACCAGGAGTTCAACAAAACATAAGGGACGACAGAAGAGATGTTAAAATAGCGTATAGGTACGCCATACAACCGAAATTATTACACGCGGCGAAGCACTAGCCAGCAAAAATGTGTCGCGGGGCGGCAGCGGTAGCGTAAAGCGTACTGATAAGCCCTAGCGGAGCGCGTGTCGATATACAAGTTATATAGCCATTGCACTCACTCGCATAGCGGGCGTGACGTAGCCGACTGTACCGGTTATCGCTCGAACAATATAACCGATACCGCTGCGCCTGCGCCGTGCGTAGAATTATCTACTAATAAAAACAGTTGTACGTTTTTTGTCTGTTGCATATAAAAATTATTTTTGTTTGTAAATATATTATAGGTCACTACAAAACGATTGTTTTATTCGTTGCGCGTGGCCTACCTCCTTAATTTCTCGAGCAGCGGCAAATATTCTTTCGCGTAAATCTTCCACTGATGTGACTGGTTTTTTGTACACCTTCTCCTTTATACAACCCCAATAAAAAAAATCCAGAGGGTTAAGGTCTGGTGATCTTGGAGGCCAAAGAAAATATCCCAAACGGCCAATCCATCTTGGGGGAATGTCGCGTCTAAATATTCGCGAACGTTACGGGCATAATGTGCAGGACAGCCATCGTGCTGCAGCCACATGTCCTATTCTCCAAGGTCACGTCCTCCAAAAGTCCAGGGAGATTATTTTGTAAAAAATTTAGATATCTCTCGGTGGTTAACGTGTCTGGCAGCTCGAACGGGCCAATGACTTCACCATTAAGGATACCAGACCACAGATTTATTTTAAATTGGTACTGGGATCTATCTTCTCGAACTAAATGTGGGTTAGTCAACTGCCAACTGTGCAAATTATGCATATTAAAATAGCCGTCTTTTTTACAAGAAGATTCGTCACTCCATAGTATTTTGTTAAAAAAAATTGGTGTTTCGATAGCTTTGCTTTGTCCTTATTATAAAATGTATAATGTGATAGTGAAAAAGATATTATAAATATAAAAAAAAAAAAAAATTAAAATATTTTCTGAGACGTATGTTTTTAGGAAAATAGACCTTCATCAAAGTCATTAGGTAATCACTTTTAAATCTAAGGGTTAAATACCATGTGTTATACCTTTTTACAATCTCAATTAAATATTCTAATTATTTGTAAGCTGTTCAGTCAAGTCCCCATACATTTTTTATGATATGTGCGATCAAACACAAAGAAAAAAATATTTGAAAGAAAAAAACTTATTTTCGGTACCATTTGTAAAAATAAAATAGGCAACAGCACAAAAGTGACATGATACATTTGATAATACAACTATTCAAGAATAATAAATAAAAACCTGATAGAGATAATTCATGTTTTTGCGATGTGGCAACAAAATTAGTGAGCAAGTGTAAAATTTTCATAATTTAAAAAAAATGGCCGATAACTAAAAAACCATGATACTTTTACTAAACATGAATTATATTTTTCTGATCCGTTATGATATTCTCCAGCTGCAGGTGAAGGATTATCTATTAATGACGCCACACCCTGTATGTTCTAAACAGTAAAATTAGGTGTGCAATGCAAAGCGACCGACGCATCTTCGGCTAACATCGTGTGACACCGTGCCGTGTGACCGTCAGACATCGTGAATTTGATATTACTCCCATTAGATTTTCATACCCCGGGCTTAAAAAAAATATATGAATATATATATATATATATATATATATATATATATATATATATATATATATATATATATATATATATATATATATATGTATATGAAAATCGTTTCTTAAAGAGTAAACTCCAAAAAATTGAGAATGAATAAAAGACAGAAATAAAAAAGACATTTTAATATAATTAAAAAAAATTACAGAAAAAAACAATTCCAACATTTATATAAAATAATGTATTCTGCGTACATAGTGCGACAATTCGTTTTAAGCTTAAAATTAATATTTGTATTGTTTTACGAATTAGTATCCTATTTCAAAAGATATTTGATGATGATTTTTTTTAAACAGTAGAAGGTGGTTAAAGATATAGTGGTTTGGTTTATTTAATTTTTTTTTTAAATAAATATTAAAACATCCATCCTCTCATAACAGGTATACACAAAACGCATTCGTTTTCAGGATGAGACAAATAAATACTCCTTAGTTTCATAGAAGCTCAAAGCGTGTTTTATTTCAATTTATTGCACAATACAACATCAATTCGTGCTTCGGCACTTAAAACTTAAATCTAACGTAAAAATGACTTAAAAAGTTATTTTAATTGGTATCTCCGTTTGGCGCGAATTAAAAATAAAAAAATAACTTTTTTTTATTCATTTGAAATTCTTATTTTGACGTTTGGCGCCAAATTTTGTCATGTTATATCTTATGTCTATGTATATTCGAGTCCACAGTATATACGTACATATTTCGAGAAAACAGAGAGACAATATAATAAATATATTTAAATACCAATAAAACTTAACAAGAATCGATTTTATAAATAAAATATAAATAAAATTTGCTTAACATAAATAAAAAGAGTATACATTTTTAATGATACTAAATGTACAGTTTTAAACTTATGGACAATCATTGTTAAAATTTTAAATAAATTACATTTTCTTTTTTAAATAACATTATTTTGTGATGTTTGTGTGTAAGTACTTCTTTGTTTCTTTTTTTTTAATTATTTCTTTTTGCACAGTAGCAAATAAGTTTTTCCAACCAGTCCATAAGTTTCAATTTAATTTCATTATAAGTCAAAGATTAAATTAAACATGGTAACTAAAGTATTGTCTAAGGGTCAGCTCACACCGAGACGCGACGCGGCGCTTCATTTTTAAGATTGAACTTTATTCTTACGCTACACAAGACACTTCATGTTTCATTACAAGAGCGGCGAAATTAGAACTCTTTCAATTAAACTAGTATCTTCTAGTGTAGTGAATAAAGTTTAGTTTTGATACTTGATCTTAAAAATGCAGCGCAGCGTCGCGTCCCGTTTTGGTGTGAACTGACGCTAACATAGAGGTAGCGTCATTGTAAAATTTTAAGAAAATGGTAACGTAACGCTTACTAAGGTGGGTTCTAGCGAAACCTAAAAGCTAACGCCAATCTTCGAAGTGGTAGAACATCGAGAAAATATCCCAAAAAATCCGAAACACAGCAGATTTATATATTATATTGTATACACGGAACAGAAGACATGTGGAAGTGCGAAGTGGGCGTGGTACATGAGCCACAACTAAGCGTTCTTATGCGTGATTGTATAGTTCGTTTAAATTATGTTTCTTTTAATCAACATAAACGACAACTTTAGACACTTAAAAAAATCTAAATTCACTAACGACGTAATAATCTTGGAACACACAAAAAATATAAAATATATATTTTTTGGGCGCAATATAATTAAAACCACCTCCTTTTTGACAGTCGGTTGGAAATCTAAGGACAATAGGCGTGTTGCCTCAAATATTTATTTTCGTCTATTTCGACTATTCGTCTATTCGATGTTATACAACATGTTAATAAACAATCTAGAACCTATTTTCGAATATCTTAAAAAATAACGAAGATACATACAATTTAAATTTACAATATGTAAGAGAGCGATTTATCGGCCTGTGACGTCACGAGTTGCAGCCGCCATACATTTGTCATTACAAAATATATGGCGGTAGCAGCTTGTGACGTAACAAATCGTTTTGCGAGAAAGAGATATTAGCAGTATTTTTTATTTGCTTACAATTTTTAATCGCGTCAATCTAAATACCTATTTCTTTTAGATTTATGTATCTTCAATCAACAATTTTAAAATTCATTCCATAAAAATGTGATATTCCACACCAGGCAACATCCCTATTTGATAGAATTTTTTCTTATAGAAAATGAATTATACTTTATAGGATATTTTCTCGATGCGATAGAATTAGAGAGCGCCGTAGCTATAAAATAAAGAAAATTAAGTATACTTGTGTAACGCTAGTGGCGCCCTCTCTTACTTAGTTTAGTTTCTAGATGAAACTTAAAAGTCAATGGTCTCTGCCTTTTTCGCCTCTGACCACATTTGTTGGGCCACTTTTCTATATTTTATGGTCATAATTTTACTTTTCTTCCCGTTGCCAGCTCATAAAAAAATTAAAAAACCCTTTTTTTTAAATAATAGGCTATATTGTCGAAAAAGACTGAGACCGTCTTTGTAAAAAAAATCTAAAGAGTACAAATTGTACTCGATATTTGTAAGTAAATATTTTGTGCAAAGCTTATCACAACATTCTTATGTTCTTATCCGTGTAGGGTGATGAAATGTAAGCCCTGGAATAAGAAAAAAATATTAATGTCTATGAATTTAAAAAAAAATGGTAAAAGTAAGCGGAGACATTGGCTACACCATGCAACACAAAAACACTTTTTTGAAACAAGGAAAACTTGCTAAAGCAATTCTTGATCCTCTAAAGCATGACCGGAAAAATAAAAAATCTCGCCATGTTGCTGGAAATCACGGCACTAAAACGAAATGTCAAATGTTTGAGATTTAACCAATTACATCCCAGCCATTCTTAGTGTTGCTGCAATTACAAAATGAAGCGCCTCCAGTGCAGGTTTTTTATTTTTCTGGTCAGGCTTTAAATTGTTTATTTCTATTTCGTATATGTAAGGTATATTTGTGTTACTACAAACACATCTATGTATGAAATCTTTATTTTTTTACTTATTGGTTTTTGTACAGCTTTTTAAAGCTTCATATAATAAACTTGGTACTTTGGATTTAAGACAAAAAACCTAGCGCACACATGCCACAGCATAGTGCATACAGCACACAAACAACAAGCCACTAATTAAGGCACAGCATGGCAAAAAAAAGTGTGACGCGGTGACACCGGGAACTAAAAACATTTTCGATTCATTTCTATCAGATTGGAAATGAGATATATTATATATAAGTATTAGATTTTAATATATTTAAATTGAATAAATATTTCAAACTAACAAGGATAAACGATGGTACATTCGAAAACGTTTTAAGTTTCTGCTGAGCGTCATACGTCTTTTTTGCTAAGCTAAAAAACGTATGAGATTAAAGAAAAATTCAAGTATTTAAAACTTTACTATGTAGTATACACAGAAAACATACACGCAGCATAATGAATACGTTAGAAAAAATCTAAATGAAACTAATTTTAGTAAATCCAAGCAGAATCTTCTACAAAGAGGGTAGGTTTAAAATGTAAGTGACATTAAAGTCTACCTAACTCCTCCTTCTACTTTTTATGTCAAAGTATCCAATGCCATTTAAAATAACTTGTGGCAAGCGACAAACGACAAACCATGCAAAGCCCAACATTAAAAATGGCGACTACAGACTTTATTATTTTTAAAGGACCTGAGTAGCTTGAATTTTTTTTTGTATTTTTATTTTTTCCTTGCAGTCTTCTCGCTTAGCTCGTTTATTCATTTAAAACAGGGAGCATGGATCTAAAAATCACATTTTTATATTAGCATACAGAACATAAGAAAGGACATAAAAGATATTCTGAATTTTGAAAGCGCATGATTGTAGAAAGCAAACAGTAATTACTTTAGTAAGTACCTAATAATGTAAACTTTTGATATTTCGCACTAGAAATCATAAAAAGCTGTTCTTTTTTAGCCCAATAAAACAACAATGAGCTAAAAATAAGGTAAAATAAAACGACATGGGAAATGTCATTGTCATGAAAGGTTGAAATGACATTTACCTTTAAACTTTTTGACAATTTAAGGAAATGTTTTTTTTTTAAATTAAATATCGAAGTGAAATAAAAATAACAATAGTCTGAAGTTTTGGGTAAAACTTCAGATATTTTGTATGAAATATATTCTTTAGAAAACAAAAGTGGAAACTGGAAGGAATCAAGTGTTGAATATAAATTTAAGCGCTGTGATAGTTATTTTATTTCTTAATGAAATGTTAAATAATAAAAACTACATGTACCTTCCATTTCCAAAGCTATGGGAATGGGACCTTGGCAGCGTTGAAAAATATATAAATATAAGCATTACAGCGAAAAATTAACAGTTTGGCTTTACGAGACTTAAGTTTTTAAAATAAAATATTGGCCTTGATAACTTTTTGGGCAGGCAATGCCAAAGTATTGTAACTTATTACTAATAAAAAGTAAGTTGCTAAACAAAAAGGTAGATATTTTAATTTGAGTCTCGTAACATAAGCATGATAACTACATAATGAGTTTTATAACAAAATTAAGGTATTAAAGGGCCATAGAAGACTCAAAGTTTTTATTAGATACAAAACTGCTTTAAATAAGAAAAATTCTGTTTGAGAAATCGCACATTTTCTTATAATTAAGCTCTTAACTTTGAGCCTTATATACCAAACATGTTTAAATAATACTTACCAATTAATATGAGTATCTGGATAAGATTATAGAAAAGCTAAATTCTAACTCTAAATGCTGAATGAGGATGTCTATTTCTAACGCTACAGGTTACCATTTCAAATCTTGTGAGGCAGGTAATCTTAAGGAGGCAGTTAAAGAAAATATATCACTTAATGGCTGTAGATAAAATACTAGTTTTTATTACCTGCCTATATTTAAATATTGCTTTTTCAGTGCCAAAATAAGGAATTGTATGTACAGCCAATAAAGGGGTTTAAAAAGTGTAGTAAAAATAGTAATAATAATAATCCGCCTACATTACTAAATTGACTAATTTATGTAAATTTTACTAAAAATTTTAATTAACTTGTTAGTTGTACAGGGTAATTATTAGTAAACTTTGTCAGGTCAGAAATAATCATAATAAATTGTACGATCTAACAGGCAGAAATAAAACGAGGAAGTTAATTATGAAATGAGATGTGGATTTCAAATAATTTCACAAGGTTATCAAAAATTGAATTGTAAGAGGTAATAAACATGATATTGACGTTAAAAAATGCAAAAATGAGAATAATTTGGTCTACAGACAAATAAAGACACAAAGAGGTAAAGAAAGAAACTGGTAGAAATAAAAAAAACAGAGATAAATATGAAATGACAAGTAATAGGTAAATGACAAGTAACAATGACATAGAGGTAATTTCGAAATGACATGACAGGTAACAAGTAGGAGCGTTTTCACGTTACGCGATAACGATATCCGATATCGCACCAATATGTCATGTGATGACAAAGACATGTATTTTTTATAAGAAACACATTATATTCTATCTTTATCCTGACATGACACATCGGCGCGATATCAGATATCGTTATCGCGTAATGTGAAAACGCTCACATGCTACACTGATATTGGCTATTCCTTAAGGGAGGCCATTTTAACTAAGAACAATTAGTGTGAACAAGAATGACAAGTAAAGCTGGGATTATATGATCCGGAATCTGACGGTCCCGGAAAAATCAGAGCACTAAAAATAGAACTCTGCGCTGATACAACAGAGTTGAAAATGAAAGTGTCGAGTGTCGAGCTGTCATTTATGTTACATGTTTATAAAAAACTGACATTTGACTCGACACTTGTATGTTCGATTTTCTGCTCTATTGTATCAGCGCAGAGTTCTATTTTCAATGCTCTGTATTTTCCCCGGGCTTCCGGATCATATAGACCCAGCCTAAGTACAAGTAATATGTAAATGACACTCACAGCTCCATGTTGTGCACGGTGGAGTGCGGGCAGGTTACCGTCACTTTGACGTGGCAGTGCTTGTGGCACTTGAGCTGACAGTCGCGGCACTCGTAGCCCTGCTTGCCGAGCCGCCGCGCTATCGTCTTGTTGCATACCTCGCACACGGTGCCACTGGAAAATTATTTAAATAAGGCTGGGACTATATGCTCCGGAATCCGTAAGGCCGGGGAAAATTCAGCGCATAGAAAATAGAACTCTGCGCTAATACAATAGAGCTGAAAATCGAGCACACAAGTGTCGAGTCAAATATCAATGTCATATATCAGCTCGACACTTGACATTGCGATTTTTAACTCTGTTGTATTAGCGCAGAGTTTTATTTTCAGTGCTATGAATTTTCCCGAGTCCGCCGGATTCCGGATGTATACAACATGTTACGGCGCCAACTCTTACCTAATGGCCAATTCAGGCAATGAGGATATAAGGATTTATAAATCGATTTTAATTTCTGTTCTAATATTTAAATTAAATTTTTTATTAAAATATTAATTTTGTTTTGCCTATACAAATAACATAAAGAGGAAAGATGTGCATGTTTGCATTGAAGAGTCTCCGAAACTACTGGACTGATTTTGATAGAATTCTGCACACATATAAAGTAGACCACGGGGATGGACATGGAATTCTTTTTATCACAGCAAAATGTACGGTTCCGACGAGATATTCATTTGACGCGCACGAAGTCGCGGCGACATCTAGTTTCTAAATAGATAAACTTACCCGCTAAGATGCTTAGCGATGAATGTGTGCTCGCTGTATATGTGCAGCTTCACGCCTTTTCTGCGCCACCTCGACCTCTGCGCCACTGTCAGCGGCACTAGGTAATGTTTCTTGATCCCAGCCTCAATCGTCTCTAAGACTAGAGTTGACGCTTCGTGTATAAACGTTCGGGCGGACGCCGTACTAAACCCAGACACTTCGCTAAGAGAAGATCTATTATTTACAATCGAGTATACAAATAAATTAGGTATATGGTGTAGATTTTAAAAAAATATTAATTAAAAATTCAAATAATGTTATTATTAAGAAATGGATTGAAATCATAATTTAATAAGTTTAATAATTATTATATGTTAAAAGTAAATATGATGGTTTTTGACATTATGTGAAAAAAAACGAAAATAATTATAAAAATATGTACAACAACAGTTCACAGGACACAATAATGTAAAAGAAAAAGCCAAAATTAAAACAGGATTCAAGCGTATGTACAGCATGACAGAAATATTTAGTATGAAAAACCAATGTTACCAGATTGCAGAGTGCGTTTATCCCCAGCGTGAGTGTTGCCAGATTGAAAGAGAGAAAAAAATACATTTAGTGCCAACTATAAAGTATAAATAGCAAGACGGCATTATTTGGCGTTATTAAGCTGCATTTAGTGTATTTCGTTAATATATCAAATGTTTTAGGTTATAATGTTGTCTTGCCGTGAAAAAAAATAAGATTTTTATAAGCATAGACGCCATCATAAAACATTTTGTTAATGATTTGATTTGAAAATATGATGTACCTAGGACCTTTCAAAGGTACAGGTAATTTTTCAAGTTGTAATAAAATCATCTATATAAAACATCACATTGAATACAAGATCCAAAAAAAAAATAAAAAAAAATGAAAAAATTGAACTGGCCTTAGAAATGATTATATTAAAGACTTATAGTGTTATAGCACACTCAGAATATTCGTATTATATATTTGAATAAATCAAATAATAGTGAAAACGTCAAGATTTCGATGATTTTTTAAAACCACGTAAAGTAATTTATATTTGTCTAAACATGAATATTGCATCCACAGTTGGACAGGACAGAAATAAAAGATGATGTTTGTTACTAAACAAAGAAAGGGAGTGAGACAGATGAAGTCTTCACACGATACGTCTACTGATCATAATATATTGTTTGTCTCAGTCCCTCTTTTTATTTTAACGACTTCAACTTAGTAGATGATGTTAGCTATAGCCCGTTTACATAAAGAAAGCGATTGGGACAAAAGCCAACTCGACTTATGTGCAGGCTTCATTTGTCACAGTCCCTTTATTTATTTAAGCCAATTGTAATGACTCGTACCTTCTAGATGTCCTCGACTCGTCTCCCGACTGCGCGGGCGACGCGCCGGCGGAGTAGACGTTTCGGTTTGCCAGTGAGAGGGCTTTGTCTGTAAAATGGTTTGTGACACATACACATTGCAATAAAATTCCAGATTTATTTATAATTTGCACAGTTCTTATTACGATGACTTTCTGATGTTTTAGACACAGATGGTGTCAATTTTCCAATATGTGTTTAGTGCATACACCAAGGGACTAATGTTTACAACTACAGTTACATGTAGCATAATTCCCATTAAACGTAGCCAATTCGTGATGTATCTAATGATTTTTTTTTTTTACTTTAATCGAAGTCTAATTTTGTTGTGACACTCACCATGGCTGTTTCTTTCAGCGCTGACGCTGCGCATGTGCTGGTCTACCTCCTGGTCTGAGGACAGTTCCAGAGATTGTCCGCGTGTGCGGGACCGACCGAGCCTGGAGTTAAAATTAAGTAATGATATACCATATCTGCCCACCAGTGGCGAGCACATATTACACATTTCACAAATAGAATAACTATAGTTAGTTTCTGTTGCGTCACAGCGCCATCTACTGTAGCGTTATAGGACTACAAAGGAATAAACCTATGGGAGTTTTGGCGGGAATGTGAAAGTGTGACGTTGTTGTTTTTGTATATTTTCCTTAAAGTTTTAACATTTCGGGCCTTAATGTGTAGAATAGGTAGATAAAATAGGATAACCTCTGACCAAATGCACTTTATTTCCTAATGGCAAAAACAAAAAAATACTTAAAATACGATACTAGGCTGAAAAATAAAAGAAATGGCAAAAAAATTGCCAATATCTGTTGAAACAAGATATTTGCGGTCAAATTTTTTATCTATCTCCTAGCAAAACGAAATTTAGTTTGAACTTTATATGCAAGTTGTGTAATATGACGTCACGTCATATTACACGTCATCGCACTACATTTAAACGTTCATATCTATGACATTTTCAATGATATCCATAAAACTGATTGTACCACACGGTTTATCAAACAAGAAAGATCTATTTAAATTTAAAAATACATTACTTGAGAATAGAGAATTAATATCATCCTACTAATATTATAAATGTGAAAGTTTGTGAGGATGGATGGATGTTTGTTACTCTTTCACGCAAAAACTACTGAACAGATTTTGATGAAATTTGGTATGGTAGTAGCTTAGGCTCTGGATTAAAACATAGGCTACTTTTTATCCCGAAAATGTACAATGTTCCCGCGGGATACTCGATAGTATATTTACGCGGGCGGAGCCGCGGGAAACAGGTAGTATTAAATAATTGTACATATTACTAAATTCTAAATACCGTCTTTTGATAGTTCCGAAGAAGTCTCTTCGTTTCTTCTGTCGCGGCGCCGGCTCCGGTGGCGCCGGCTCCTGGTTGTTGACGTAGTCTCCTTGCTGTTGAGGGAAAATATTTTTATATTCTACATTCATATATAGCGGCTTACTCACGGTCCAGCCCGCAACTCCAGCACCGGGACTAATCGACGTCAAAAGTGTCAGAAGTGTCAATTAGTTATAATCTATGCCTACGAGTCCGCGGCCTTGCAGGCTGGACGGCGAGTAAGGCGCTTTATATACTTTGCGTCCATATTGTTTGCGATTTATTTTATGAGTTCAGTTACAAGAGAAATGGGTATTACATCCAAGTCGTTATGTAGACGTACGTGTTTTTTTGTTATTTTTGTAATATTAATGTACCGCCTTTAAAAAGATATTTAAAGAAATTAGAAGAAAATTAGAGTGACTTAATTTTAGTGTAACACGTATTAAAAAGTGTTTGAAAATTAAATACAATGCTGTTAAGGGTCAGCACACACCGAGACGCGGCGCTGCTCGAAGAACGGTGCAACTCGAAATTCGAACTCTCGCAATTAAACGTCTATCTTCTTCTGTAGTGAACAAAGTAAAATTTTTATCTTAAAAATGCAGCGGTGCGCCGCGTCTCGGTGTGAACTGACGCTAATTGCGTAGATTTCCCAAAAAATCTATATACAGAATGTACACAAAAACCATGCAACTACCTTCTCGCTGTCCCCGTTAACTTTAGCTCCATTTTCTTTTATCCTCACGCTTTTGGCGGGAGACTGATTTGGCGTCTTTGGCATTTGGGTCTTTTCGGTCTTTTGGAACTCTTCATGAGCACCTCGTTCCACTTCGATGAACTTGCCCGAGTCTGTTAGTTCCACCTTTGGAAGGTTTTTGTTAGTGGGGACACACACATTTGAAAGTTGCTATATTTTTAGTGAAGATTTGAAAATATTTTTTTTTCGTCACTTTACTTTTGTTATGCACTAAAATAGTAATATTTGGACTTTGACGTTATTAATTTTAAATTATTTTTATTGTCCTATCAAAAAATAATGTTAGAAAATTGAAAAAAAAATCGATACTAATTTTAAAAAATACAGCACACTTCAAAAATATAATTAAACACAAAAAAAAAACAATATCAAAACTAGATCATGCTGTATACACATGACTCAAGGGCGATTTTTGGTTGTATGCATGAGACTAACATTGAGGACAAGTTATTGAATTATTCAAATAAGTTTAAATCAAACTTACCTTTATCGATTTTGTTGGCTCCTACGTTTTCACACGCATGCAAAAAAAGAAAACACACTCCTGTTAATGTATGTAAGTGTTTCATTGTGTGTAGATTTTTGTGAAAAGTATAATAAGAAGTAAAGATGTAATAAGAATAAAATATAATTTAAATAAAACATAATTGTAATTTATTATATTACGATTGACAAAAATAATAATGGATAATTAGGGCACCACCTCTTATGTAAAGACATTTAAGGAGAAAAATAATTATGAAGTTGAGAAATGAAAAATACAACATGCAATAAAACTAGTATGAATCATCCGTGCAAAGTTTTGAAATCAGCTATGTGAGGTTAATGGCCTCTCTCGGTGTCGTAGAAAGTACGTATTGCTATTTTTTTTTAACACAGCTGTGCTTGTCTTGTGCGGTCGATTCATGAGTAGATTCGTTTTCTTGCAATGTAATTTTTATTTCGTATAATATTTTTTTCTAGTTTTATAATTATTTTTCAACCAAAACTTTCTTTAAATAAGCAGTAAATTATATGCCCCAAGTTTCCGTTATTACTTTTGTGAATAAAAAACGTCACGTATTAAATGAGTACCGAGTAAGTCCCTACTATGCAGACATCTGCATTACCCGGCGGCACTCACCCGCTGCACGGAGTGTATGATCAGTGTGGACTTGTTGGCCGCGCTGGTGGGGCTCAGCTCCAGCTCGCGGAGCGCCGACTCCGTCAGCCGAGTGTCTTGGCCCGCTACACCTGGTGACAAACATCATCATCATCGTCAAAATACATCATCATATCATCAACATCCTAAAACATCTACAACCTACTGGCGACGGCCGATTTTTCTAAAATATAACTGTTTTGCAGTCCAACCAAATAGATAAACTGGGGGCCTAGCAGGAACATTTGCCAGCGGCGTAAACGTAACGTTGTCGAATGAAATTTGTATGGGCACTGTCATTATTTTGACGATACGTTTACGCCGCTGTGAAATGTTCCTGCGAGGCCCACTGATTGCACCAAATATTTGATGACTCCAGTGTCAATGACTGTCACGTGACACTGGCCTCTTCAATTATTGTAACAGTTAGTATGGGAAAATTTAACTTTTGTTTTTAGGGTTCCGTAATACATAAGGAGCCCTTATAGTTTCGCTCTGTCCGTCCGTCTGTCTGTCCGCGCTTCTAGGTTCTGTAATTATGAATATAAATGGATGAAATCTGGTATAATTACGTCTTATTTTTCATTCTACCCCATCGTGTAGGGTATCGCTAAATAGGTATTTTAAAATAAAGAAGATTTCATACATGATTTTTTACAAAGTCAACCATTTTCGAGTAATCCGCCTCCAAAGTGGCTTATAAGTTGCCCCCCCCCCCCCCCCTGGCATTTCTAAACTATTAGAGATAGAAACTTATAAGTTATAATACGTATAATGCTAAAAACTCTTTAGGAAAATTACTTTGAATGGACTATAACTTTTGAAGTAATTCAAAGAAAACCTTGAAAACCTATTGCGCATTGATAGTTACGGCACCCCTTCTTAGACATGTCGTGATATGCTCATGGTTAGGCTATTGAAGATTAGATGATGAGAAAAATTGAAAAGAGAAAAAATCATCCAGGGAAATATTAAAAGACTTTTGTAATTTGGAATTGCCCTCGCAGGCAGGGCCGTTTTAAACCTATTAGAGGCCCTGGGCACATTACAATAATAGGCCCCTTTTTTTTTCTCTTTTACCTGTTTAAGCTTTAAACCCTGAAAGACTGTAAAATTATATCAATAGCCTAAAACTGAACGTGACTACTAAATATTATAATATGTTTTTTAAGCTAAACACCAGTGAGCGGAGCGAGCGCGCAATTTTTTTTTTTCATTTTACAGGTTAAAATCTGTTCAAACTACAAACTAAAATACTGAAAAAATGTGAATTTCGGAAAAATACAATAAAATCAACCGGCTAAAACAGAATATCGGTACTAAATAATATATACTGTTGTATTATATAGTATATACTGTTTCGGCGCTTTTTCATTCTAGTATGTTACGGTGTTTCAATTTGTATAATGTTCTCGAAGCTTCTAGTATGAAAAGTACTAGAACGTTTTCGAACCTGCACTGTCCCATTCTCAACCCGACTCGAAAGTTCTAGATTATTCGATGTTTAAAGATCTAGAAAGATCTACACCGCGAACTTTCTAGTACCCGTTTCGTCGGTATATAAAGCGGCCGCCGCCGACCGCCGTCAATTCAGTTAACAACCAGTGTTCTTCGAGTTAATTTCGAGCGATACCTAAAGTGATTAGTACGATTACTATCTGCGACTCCGGCTACGAATTACGATCACGAAGGCTTACGATTTGGATATTTCGGCGTGTTGGAAGACCAGTAGGCGTATTATGAGGTCTTGTAGCAATATTACTTTAACATTACTTTTAGATTTCGCGCAAATTAAAAATATCTTTTTGTTTATATAAATAGAGATCATGTTTGCTTATATGAAATTCAAAAGTAATGTTAAAGTAACACTGCTATAAGAACTCATAATAGGCCTCCAGATCTGTGTTGGTGTGGAAATTCGTAGTGAATAAACTCCCTCAGGGGAAACTGGAGTTTTACTCCGAATATCGGACAATAATCCCGTAACAATACTTTATTTTAAAAGTGAGCGAGCGAAGCGAGTGAGCAAAATTTTTTTCTTATTTAATAGGTTAAATCTGTTCAAACTTTAAATCCTAAAATACTGAAAATAGGATCATTTCTGTGAGGTGGAGGAGTAATTGAAATTAAACTAAAATTAGTGCAATTTCTGATGTTGTAAAATAGATGACAAATCACATATTATGTTAGGTTTATCATATAATACCTATTTTACACTTTTTCGTTGTACATGAGAGAAATTGTTGGTTCTCAGGATGCCCCCCTGACCACGGGCCCCGTGTGCCCTTATGGTAAAGGCGGTAATGCTCGCAAGATACATATATTTAAAAGACTGGCAAAATGTTTTCTGTTATTGGGGATGGCAATGGGCGGCGTTCTTGCGTACCATCAGGCGATCAGTTTACTCAGTTATACGGTCTTACGGCCGAATACTGAAACACAAATCAATTAATCATAATTAAGAGCCCTCCTATTCTCAGGTTGTCTCTGTCTCTGCCAGCCGAAATGACAAGGACAGCATGTGACTTGAGCGTCACTTAATTTAACGATCGTTCCAGTATTCGTCCTTTATTCCGTTGAAGGGTGAATCTCCAAAAAATTTGACTTCCATTGAGGATAATGACAACAGGTTTTTTTTAAGCTCTACACGGAATTTACACCCGGCGTATTTCAGGGTTGCCCCGTTGGTGTCATCAAATATGATTTAAAGTGAACCCATTGGCAAACATTTCATTGTCGACGCTGGGTTCTTACAGTGTGAATTTTGGACCGCGCCCTTTCGCGTAGTGCTCAAAAAATCTGCCGTCATCATCCACAAATGAAGTGAGCTTCTTTGGTTGATTCACCGTAAAATGTGCCTACCATTCTGCTGGAAGGTGGTCTTGACGGTGGTGGTGTACCCTTGGGGGGTGGCGGTGCGCAGACTCTCCTTGATCTTGAACGGCTTGGAGCCGATGTCCGGGATGTCAGCTCCCTCGATGAACAGGAACTGGAAAGATGAAGACAAATTTGATATACATTACAGTAAATGTGAGTTAAATATAAAAGGCGTACCTGTATTAATCTTCTAGAACACTCTGTATATCCGCCTTCTTCCATCTTTTTAACTACATCACATACTTTGGTGCAGTTTTCACAAACAGATAGAGTGATCCAAGAGAATGGTTTAAGTGTATAAATAATCAATATATATGTTCTAGATTTCTAGAACATTCTATATCCTCGCCATTGTCTTTCTAACTACACAACATATGCGGTGATGCGGTTTCTACTAATAGGCAGGTAGATTCGAGAGGAATCGTATCGTCTAGACCATTCTGTACCTCGACGGTGAGGCTGCCGCTGACGTCGTGGTCCTCCATGGGTCTGGTCTGCAGGCCGATCTGCTGCCGCTGCGACGGCGCCGCGAGTAACTCGTCTATGCCAACTAGGCCGAGACCTAGGAACCTGGAATCGTGGATCATGTTACGGCCGAATACAGGAACGATAGTTAAATTAAGTGACGCTCAAGTCACATGGTGTCCTTGTCATTGCGGCTGGCAGAAACAGAGACAGCCTGCAAATAAGAGGGCTTTTAATTTTGATTAGCGTTTCAGATTACCTTAACTAAAGTATTGTCATACAGTCACATTCTGCCCTCAAAACTATAATTAGGCTTTGTTTTATAATAGGCTAGATGACTGAATTTTATTTATTGTATAAATGAAAAGTAAAGTAAGTAAGTAAAAGTAAAGTTGTAATTTACCTACATCAAACTCGGGGAATAAAAGATTATTATTGATTAAATATAACCCAACCTATTGTTCAATATGTTGCTCTAGTGGCGGGCTGCGGAAAAGCGAAATCTATTATTTGCGGTGTCAATTACGTGATGAAATAATAACTACTTTGTTTGGAAACGCAATAACCTAACAAATAAATGATAGATGTCGCTTTCACGTTATGAAAACCAAAAACAATAATTATTTTTCTTAGTATGTATTATAAATAGAATAGAGGGATCTATTTCACACTCCAAGCAACATTTTTTTCATAAAAATAGGTCCGAAACTGCTGAGTTATAGAAAAATAAAATAACTTTCTACTACAATTAAAATAAATCTATCCACTGGGCCACTTGATGGAGATTTACGCCTCAAATTGACAATTTACAGCATGATAACCATAGATTATACAGATATGATGACAACGATTACCACAGATAAGTACGAATTTTGTACATCAATTCTCTTATATTCGGAGATTCATAACTTTTTATTCCCAAGTCCTAAAATTTTAATATATTTTTTTATATAATAACTTTACAAGTACTATAAAACCTTATATTTAAGAAACTTGGCCGTACTTGATCAGGAAAATCAGGCAGGATTCGCTAGTAATTCGCTTTGTGAGTTTAAGTTCATATATACATATAAAATGATTTAAAAAAAACTGTCATTTTGTCTGTTCTTCCGTAGAAAGTCACTATTTATAGTTTATACGGTTGTTTTGCTAAGGCTGGGACTATATTGTCCGGAATCCAGTAGGCCGGGGAAAATTCAAAGCACTGAAAATAGAACTCTGCGTTAATACAATAGAGCTGAAAATCGGACACACGAGTGTCGAGTCAAATGTCAACAACATACATGACAGCTCGACACTTTACACATCAATTTTCAACTCTATTGTATTAGCGCAGAGTTCTATTTTCAGTGCTCTGAATAATCCCGGGCCCGCCGGAATCCGGATCATATAGTCACAGCCTGAGCGTGCTGGACGGTTTAAAATCCTTTTACTTCCTCCTCCCTTACTTATACGAGGGCGGGTCAATAAGTCCGTGACTTTTGGAATAAAACACAGATTTTTTGATAAATAAATCATTTTATTTTTCAACGTCGTCCCCCTTGAGCTCTATACACTTTGTCCAACGCTTCTCCAATTTTTTTATCCCTTCCAAAAAATATGATTTGTCGAGGTCCTCAAAATAGGCCTTTGTTTGCGAGATGACTTCATCATTGGAGTCAAATCTTTTTCCACCGAGCCATTTTTTCAGGTTTGGGAACAAGAAGTAGTCACTCGGAGCTAAATCTTGAGAATAGGGTGGATGTGGGAGCAATTCATAGCCCAATTCATGGATTTTTGCCATGGCAACTGCACATGTGTGCACCCTTGCATTGTCTTAGTGAAAAAGAACTTTTTTCTTGGCCAAATGAGGTCGGTTTTTTTTCAAATCCTCATTGAAGCGGTCCAGTAAGTTGGCATAATATTCCCCATTAATTGTTCTTCCCTTTTGAAGATAGTCAATGTGGATTATCCCACGTGCATCCCAAAAAACAGTCGCCATAACTTTATTGGCTGACAAACCCACCTTGGCCTTCTTTGGCGCCGATTCACCCTTAGAAACACACTGTTTTGCCTGTTGTTTGGTCTCTGGTATATTGTGATGGATACATGTTTCGTCCACGGTTAAAAAACTCCTCCATATTGTGATTAAACAACGCCAAACCTTCCTGTGAAGTTGTTACACGATTGCGTTTGTGGTCGACTGTGAGCAAACGCGGCACCCATCTTGCGGAAAGCTTTCTCATGCCCAAGTAATCATTCAAAATTGAAACCACTGAGCCATGCGAGGTGCCTATGGCTTCCACAATCTCTTGCACTTTCAATCTTCGGTCGGCCAACACCATATCGTGAATTTTTTCGATTGTTTCGGGTGTAGAGACCTCAACTGGGCGTCCAGGACGTTCGGCATCTTCAGTGCTTGTAAGGCCACAACGAAATTCAGTAAACCACTTTTTTACCATTGAAATCGATGGTGCAGAGTCCCCATAGTATTTATCAAGCTTAGCCTTGGTCTCGGTAATGGTTGTTTTTCGCAAAAAATAATGCTTAATAAGCACACGAAATTCACTTTTTTCCATTGTTTCCTTAAGTTACTGGATAGTCTGATAAAGATAGCTGTAAAACACAAACTAACTGACGCAGCAAGTTCAAATTTTGATAGGAGTCAACTGACAGATGCCTGTTGACAGGAGTAGTGTTGCTTTTTCAGTAAGGAGGTTAGAAATTCAAAAAGTCACGGACTTATTGACCCGCCTTAGTAACAACATTCACACAATGGATAAGCTATGTTGTGTCCTTGTCTGTCTTTTCCAAGTCCGTCAAACGACTTTTACAAGGTATCAATCAGACAGGGACAAAACATTTTAAAGCTTATCCATTGTATAAATATATTTAATTAGTAAGGGGGTTATGACCCATTATATTATTTTTCCTCGGTAACGGCATTTATTTACCTGTGCTGTGAAGTGGCGCCGCCGGGGGACGGCGGGCCGGCGCGATCGTACACCTCGAACAGGAGCTCCGCCGTCTGCGGGGACAGGTCGCTGGAAAACAAACCACCCCCTAAAATGGCAGCACCAACGCTCGTATTCCACCTCACTAAATTCAGACGTCCTAATAATTTTTACAAAAAAAGGATTGTGTGGTTTTATGAAACCACGGTAAAAGTGAAACTTAATAACAAAATAGCGTGGAGCACTGGCACAAATGAGTACTAGTCTATACACTACACGGTCAGCTGATGCGAACTATAGGCGCCGGCATATTGGCCTCGGCTGCTCTGACGAGCGCCTTTCACTTTATCCCTACTCCGCGGCCGACCGTCACGCGACATGCAACACACAGACAAAAACTTTGAGACGATGTAATAAAAGTTTCATTTTAATTTTAACGCCGAATACGTAAATTATATAGGCTATCTTACCCGGGCTATTATTACGAATACATTGACACCGCATTCGTTAAGGTCGGATCAGTAGTTTAGGCAGTACTGTGAACAAACATACATACATACATAGACTGCCAAAATCACAACCCTACCCGACTACGGCGAAGCCAAAAGGAGGGGTAATGATTTGGCAGTCTATGTTCGTTCCACCGTAGCGCCTGAACTAGTGGTCCGATTTCAATAAATGAGGTGTCAATAGATTCGTAATAATAGCCCGGATAACAGACGGATTATAGATTTTTATAAAAATTGTAGATATTGAAAACTCACAACAAGAAGTGCTCCTCCCACAAGGGGCTGGTGGTGTCCCGCTTGAACGCGGTCTGGTTCCGCTGCGGGGGCTCGTCCATCTCCACCACGCAGTACGGCGCCACGCAGCCCGATTTACCTGCAACACACCGTGGTCAGTCGGAAACGTGGCGTGGAATTGTGTTTACACAGTGTGTGAGTTTGGCTGTCTTTCGCGCTGAAACGGCTGAACAGATTTGAAAAGAAAATACAACGAGTTTTTTACCCGCTGTTTTAAAAAGTCGCTACCACAAATATAGATACATAAATACTATTAGATTGTATAATTTTCATTAACATTTTATTTCCCGTAACGGTTTTAATCTAGATGCATGGAGAAGTTGAGTTAATCAATGTATTGTAAATCATATTTTATATGAATATTCGTCGGAATGAGGTAAAATATCACAGAATTGACCAACCCCCCCCCCCCGCAGATATGCGACCGATGCCTCTTACATCTTACCTAATTTTATCTTTGGTTTTCCAATTTTATTAATTAGTTAAATCCTAATTTCCTTTTATGTTTATATAAACATCACGACATTTCCTTTTTCAGTATTTTCCACGAAATTTTTCCAACATTTCTCACCGTTTAAACCATGCATGAACTTCTACAATTATTTCAGGACCAAAATTAGCCAAAACGATCCAGGAGTTCTCCAGATTTAGGCTGGGACTGTGTTGTTCAGAATTCGCTAGGCCGGGGAAAATTCAGAACACTGAAAATAGAATTCTGAGCTAAATACAATAGAGCAATCGAACACACAAGTGTCGAGTCAAATGTCATATATGACAGCTCGACACTTGACATTTCGATTTTTAACTTTATGGTGTTAGCACAGTGTTTTATTTTCAGTGCTCTGAATTTTCCCCGGCCTAGCGGATTCCGGACCATATAGTCCCAGCCTTAGCGATACAAATAAACTGCAATCCATTTTATATTTATGAAGAAGATAAGTGATGATAATAAGATTGTAACAAATGTCTACCTCCCAAGTCCCTGGCAGCCACAATCTTGACAAGCAGCCGTTTGTCGCCGAGCAGCTGGGCACCGGTCAGGTTGGAGTTCGGTGTCGACGTGTACACGCGGTAAGTGCTTACCACCAGGCGCCCTGCTCGTTTACCCACCTCCCAAGTCCCTGGCAGCCACAATCTTGACCAGCAATCGTTTTTCGCTGAGCAGCTGGGTGCCAGTGATGGAGGAGTTTGAGTTTGACGCGTACATGCGGTAAGCGCTTACCACCAGGCGCCCTGCTCGTTTACCAACCTCCGAAGTCCCTGGCAGCCACAATCTTGACCAGCAGCCATTTGTCGCTGAGCAGCTGGGTGCCAGTGATGGAGGAGTTTGGGTTCGACGCGTACAGGCGGTAAGCGCATACCATCAGGCGCCCTGCTCGTTTACCCACCTCCCAAGTCCTTGGCAGCCACAATCTTGACCAGCAGCCGTTTGTCGCTGAGCAGCTGGGTGCCGGCCACGGTGGAGTTCGGTGTCGACGTGTACAAGCGGTCTGGAGTCACCTGTAATGTCAAATTTTAATTAAATTAATCATTTACTAGAAAAGTATCTGGATAACCGAGCTTTGCTTGGAGTTCTGATTAATAAAAAAAAAAAAAGAATCACCAAAATCTGACCGGAATGCGAACCCACAACGTTTTGAATTATTGAAGAAATCTAATATTCTACATAAGCATTATACCAATCTGCAAATCAGATTGACATAATAGAGTCGAAATTATTAATATATTGTTGCACGACCTAGCTAGATCGATTTTTCTCTCCCAAAACTCCCTACATACTACATTTCGTGGTAATACTTGTAGCCCTTTTCGAGAAACCGATTAATTGACAGTAATACAAGATTTTCTCGTTTAAAGTATAAGATGTAAAAACCACGAGCGATATAATATTATATGAACAATAATCATCTACCAACACGGAAATAATCAAACCGAAGCAAGCATACGTGTCATTTGAAAGTAATAAGAATGTAATAAGCAATTTAACTCGGTTAGATTATACAATGTAGCTTCTGACACAAGAGTTGAAAATTGTCAGAAGTTATATCTACCGACATTTTTTATTACAAAGGTCGCGCGACCCGCGGCGTCCTCAATGTTTGTTTACATTTTTATTCAGTTTCATATCTCGGGCTGTAGAGATTAGATAAACAGAAAACTAATTATTTGCACACACACACACACAACAAAAAATTAACTACCAGCATTGTTATTACCAATCTACTAGAATTATAGCATGTTACTAGCATGATATCATGGTATTAGCATTCGACTAGCAATATGCTACTACCATTCTACTAGAATGGTATCATGTTACTAGCATGATATAATAGTAGCATTCTACTAGCAACCTACTAGCATTCTAGCATATTTTAGCATGTTACTAGCATGATATCATGCTACTATCATTCTACTAGCATACTCACCATGGAGTCATAATGCAGCGGCAGCCGGCGCTCCGGCTGGGGCTCGTACCGCCGCAGTCGTGGACAAGTGGGGTAGACTGCCAAGTTGAAGGCCAGCTTGGTGTTGCGGAGAGCGCCGACTACTATGTCGCTGGAAAGGAGAATTTAAAAAATTACAACATAAGCAGCCCCCGAAATGTCATGCAGTGAGCGAGCTGATGATGATGAACTATAGCTAAGAACACTCTCGATCACGTCAGCTTTCAACAAAAAAAAACCGCCTCTCAAATGGACCTTTTTTGTTCCACCGTAGCGCCTCAACTCCTGACCCGATTTTCATGAATGAGGTGGCAATATATTCGTAATAATGGCCCGGGTAACATATGCTATACGATTTACATAGTCGGTTTGTAGATTTTATTCTTTATTTACTTTAGGAGTATATCCTACCTGACAGACTGTTGTAAGTCGGACTCAGCGCTGTTCGGCCTGAGCGGCCCCACGGGGGCCAGGGCCACCTTCACCTCGGGCCAGCCGTCACACTTCAGCTCACCGGTCAGCTTCTCCGTTATACATAGCACGTGGAGGCGGGCTCGGAATCTGAAATATTATCAGGAATATTTATAACTTTTGCACTTCCTTTGTAAATGTTTTGGAGATCAATTATTGATTATGCATCTTTTTTTATTATGGGATTTCATGGTAACTTACAGTTGGGAGCCCATGATGCCAAATGTGTGAGACCTAGTAGATTTTGTAGATTTTCTCTAATACGTTGGAAAGGTCGCAGATTGGAAAAGCCAAAGACAAGGACATGACATTGTATAGCTAATCCATTGTGCAAATATTTTTATTAGTAAAGGGGTAAGTGATAGGGAGAAACTTATTGAAATTAGAAAAAAGAAAATGTCACAAAAAAGTAGATTTTATAGGTAGTTACTAGTTTATAATAGACTTTAGACAAGACGGACTAGACTAGACCGTAGGGCTGAGTCCAATATAAAATATCTGAGAAGCTCAGTGAGGGTTTTTAAATTCGTGACATCTGACAGATTTTTGACACGACAAGGACCGTCGGGCTGCCAAGCGCCGCCCGGTGACAGAAAGAGAATATAAAATTCTTATTGACCGTTTTTGTTACCACTTGCGCCACTAGATGACGCTTTGTGTGCGTTAGGTCTGCCCCCTAGCGGCAGAAAAAATATCAAACACCCTCATTATTGAAGCTCAATGGTGTATATGCACATGTAGTGTATATTATTAATGAGAGACGGACAGGCCCACACCATTTTTTAACCGACTTCCAAAAAAAGCAGGCGGTTATACGATCGGCTGTATTTTTTTTATTTTTTTGTACGTTCAACGATAACTCCGCTGTCTGTTGACCGATGTACAAAATATATTTTTTTTGATGTAGTGGGTATTATACTTCAAAGTTGGTCGCTTTTTCACTAAAAGTGGTGACCTGATGATAGGATCCATGAGGAATCGAGGAAACTCCTCAAAATTTATATGGACACATATAGTGATTTTTACTTTCTCGTAAGTAACCCAAGCATATGCTACCAAAAAGTAAGATTCTTCACCAAGGTATACCCTGGATCCAAAAGCACTGAACAGAACTAGTTCCTCAGTCTTTAAAGATACGCGTTTGGAAATTTCGACATTGTTTAAAGAACTGCAAGCATATGCCATTATGTAACGTACAGTAATCATCATCATTATCTTATATACAATACCTAAAAAAAATACATTCGATCGTTTATTTTAAACGTTCTTAAAAATATGTGTTAATAATAATTTAACAAATATCACAAAAAAAAAATATATTATTATTTTTAAACAAAAACTAAACCGCCTTCCAACCTAAAATGCACAAAAAAGTATGAAATAAAAAATATTTTCTAAATAATTCCCCTTTTAAATTTGGCTCAAATTTTAACTATTTCTCTACTCAATCTTCAAAATTGTGAAGTCGGTACCAGCCAACTTGAACGTGTGTTCTATTTTAAATATTGTTTTATCAGGATTTTGTTCGGGCTGGTACCTACTTACTTACTGGATACTTCAAAATTATGAAGATTGAGTAGAAAAATAGTTAAAATTTAAAAGGGGTATTTATTTAGAAAATAAGTTTTATTTCATTCTTTTTTTGTACATTTTTATAATATTATATGTATTTCGCAGTATCAAAGTGTATTGTCAGCTCATTAGATTGCAACAATATGTATGTATGTCTAAGTATTATGTATGTACGAGGACAGACACTCTGCGAGAGCCAGTCGTCTGCCTACCACCACTTAACCAGGTGTCTCAATAAAGTATGAAGCCGTAATAAGTATTTAATTAGAAGACCCAGTCAATGCAAAGTATAAATACTTATATTTTTTTATTACAAATAGGTTCCAACAAGCTTACTATTCTTTTATAATATAGATTACATTAAAATACAAATATTCTTTTAATAAATTAAAATATAATAAGGATAAAAGTTTTAGTTGCATCTGTCAACGCCACCAACTCTTTTTGCTAAGCTGTAACGTTGAGAGTGAGACGGCTATTTTTCACTCACCTGTTAACATTGACTCTGTAGTGTGAAACTTCCACTTTCTCCCCCCTTTGGCTGAAGGCTTTCAATTGGAATGCTGGAGTAGCCTCGCAGTCGCATGTTATGGTCTGAAAATATAAGCATAGGCCATCATCAGATATAATAATCAGAACGGTTATCAGTAATTTGTAATCAGTATTCGATTCCCGTTCCAAAAATATATACATATAACATGTGGCCTATATTCTATAACATTTGACGATCTCTGTGGCTCAGTGGTTAGCGCGTTGGCGCTCAAGCCGGAGGTCGCGGGTTCGAATCCCGCCAGGGAACAAAAATCTTTCTGTGTTCCTGGGTCATGGATGTGTATTATATAATAAAAATCTTATTATAGTAAGTATAGTATAAAAAGTAATAAATATAATATTTCCGTTGTCTAGACTAACCCGTAACACAAGTTCTTCGAGAACTCACCACGGGACCAGTTTGACGTGGAGTCAAAGCGTCCATAGATATAATCATGTGGCCCTTAATTTTTCAGATTATCCTATAAAATACTTAAATTCTGTTCATAACCGCGCGCCTATCCAGCTGCAGCGCGCCGGCCGTGTGACCTTCAAAGCCGGCGCGTCGCGTTGTACGGCAATACGAGTGTCCATGCGTAGTGCGAGTCGCCAGGAAATGTTAATCATGTTATTTTTCCGCAAATTACAAATTTTCTAGTTATACATACTGTCATGTCATTAGTATGCATAACTATTAGTGTAGCCTAATCATAATCATAATCTTTATTTGCTAGAATATGGTAACAAAATAATGTTGGGTTATATATTTAATTCGTATAAAAATACACCCTGTATAATATTAATGTCTATGGACGCTTGCACACCAATCAAATATTCAGCTTTCCAGTATCCATACGCCATACTGTCTACTGTCTATCGTCCATCGACACATGCCAACCCACGCCATACACAGTCGCCACGATGCCACCCACGATCGAGAGGCCACGATCACTCACCACGTCATCCTTGCTGTCACACTCGCAGAAGACATTGGAGATGGACGGCGGATGACTGTCCAACGCCCGAACCAACTCCACGCCAATACCTTGCTGGAAACAGAATGGATTTTTATTAGTAGTCAGTGTGCTGAGTGCGAGTTTTTACTCGACTACTTATGGCGAAGCGAAAAGGAGGAGTAATCATTTTGGCAGTCTATGTATGTATGTTTGTTCTACTGTAGCACCTAAACTACGGATCCGATTTTAACGAATGCGGTTTCAATGTATTCGTATCAATATCCCCGGTAACATAGGCTAGATAGATAGATAGATAGATTATTCCTATTGTTGGGTTGGCCGACAGACTCAGATCAGCCACATTTGCAGTAAGTAAGATAAGACAATTTTCAGACGAAAACACAGCAAGGCTTGTATATTTTAGTTACTTCCACAGTATAATGTCCTATGGCATTCTACTGTGGGGAAATGCTGCCGATATAAATACTATATTTGTGCTGCAGAAGCGAGCTGTTCGGGCAATCTACAAGCGGGCCCCCAACACGTCATTAAGAGAGAAGTGTAAAGAAACTGGAATCTTAACTATAGCTTCTCAGTATGTTCTATCAAATGTATTATATGTTAAAAAAATTAAACCTTTTCAAAAAGAAATGTGACAATCGCAATAGAAATACCCGAAATAAGCATAAGCTTGATGTACCAATGATTAGACTTAGTAAAGTAAAGAATTCGTTTAAAGGCCAATGTATACGCCTATACAATAAGATCCCAGAAAGCGTTCAAAATTTTTCAATCAATAAATTTAAAAAAGTAGTTAAAGAACGTCTGTGTGCTAAAGCCTATAATAAAGTTAATGAATTTATGAATGATAGCACACCTTGGGAATGAGGTGGCCCCCTGCAAGGCTACTTCTAAATTACATGTATTATTGTACTCTTGTTATGTAGTTTTAGTCATAACATTGTTATATACGCCATTTTTATATTTTTAAAGGAACAATTTTCCATCTTTTAGAAAAAAGATGGCTCCGCGCGAGTTTCTTACGCCGGTTCTTCTCGCCGGGCTAGTTCCCGAACCGGTGGCAGGCATCATGTAGACCGACGTTCAGAAAGTGTATAAAAATACCTATTTTGAATAAAAAAATTGACTTTGAATTTGACTTTGTCTTCATCGCACGAGTCTACAAATTGTAGTTTACTAAGAAGTTAACAACAATAATTTGTATGGCATCGAAACAACGCCCCTAGTGGCAAACAATGGTAACTAACTCGCTCCCATACAAATGGGGAACATGCATAGTTTTTTTAACCGACGTCCAAAAAAAGAAGGCGGTTATACGTTCGGCTGTATATGTATTATGTATATACCTAGTCTTGCCATAAATACTGAAACAAAGAAAAATATTTTTTTCTATTGCAAATAACATTTATTACTTTTACAGTGTGTTAGTTTAATACATAAATATAAAATAATTTAAAATATAAACGCTTATTCGAAGTGGTCTCCGTTGGCTGCAATACAGTTCTTTAAACGTTGAGGCCAGTTATCAATAGATTCACGATCTTTCTATGGGAAAATTCTTCACTGCCAATCGTACGGATTGTTTTAGGGACTGCAAATTATCATGGCGTTTACGAGTGTAAACGAGAGAGTTTCTGATGAAGTACGAAACGTTAGTTTCTAACCAAGACTGCGTAGATCGAGCTTTATGACCCGGCGCCGAGTCTTGCTGGAAGGACTATTCTTGGTTATTGAACATGGTGTTGTTTCACTTTTCGCTTCACTACCCTCTCAAGAATGGTATCTTGATACACTTGTGCCGATGTTTTGATAATTTTTTCACAAAAGTATGGCTCAGTCACTCCTTCATAGCTAAAACCCCACCATCACTGAAGTCGGATAGTGCCCACGTTGCACTCTGTCGACTAATTGGGAAGCTTCCTTAGAGCTTTGAGCATAAATACGGTCATTTTGTTTGTTAAAATGTTACTCAATTGTAAAAATCTTCTCATCCGTAAACAAAATTTTTCTGTGACCTCCCTTTGCGTATCGCTTCAGTGGTTGTTTCGATTTTACCACCCTATTTTTTAAATTATCAGTTAAGAAATGACCAGTACCTACGTCTCATATAGGCTGCAAGTCCTAAGTCATCTTTTAAAATACGCGACATGGTTCTAGGTGCTATCTTCATCTCCCGAGATAAAATCTTTTGCTTTCGGACAGGATTTCTTCGAAATCTTTCCCTCACTGCTTTGACCACCTTTTTCATACGAACACTACGTGGACGGCCAGATCTTTTTCTGTCACAATCAGAGGAGGTCTCATTGTACCTATTAATAACCCGGTAGACAAACATTTTACTAATACCAAGCGTATGGAGAGTTTTAAAAATTGCATTTGCATTTCTCTACCTACTTTGTGTAATGCAATCACAGCGATTCGGTTCTCTTTATCACCCCAATCCATTTTAATATCGCAAAATATTGTACAATGTATTGGCGCCCAAAGAAGAAAACTCAATGAACAATCATATAAAAATGACAGAGTCCAAATTCAAATGTAATATTTTGTTTATTTTTAATTGTAACAGTATTTATGGCCAGACTAAGTATATATTTTTTGTATGTTCAAAAATTACTCCGCCGTCTGTGGACGGATTTTCAATATAATTTTTTGCTGTATAGAGTATGATCCCAATTTGGTCCTTTTGATACTAAGACAGTGACCTGATGATGGGATCTATAAGGAATTCGTCAAAATTTATATCGACACATATAGTGATTTCGACTTTTTCTGAAGTAACCCAAGCATATGCTACCAAAAAGTGAGATTTTGCACCAAGGTATACCCTGGATCCAAAAGTACTGAACAGAACTCCTGACTCCTTATAGTACATGTTTGGGGCCGTTGCCCCAAAAATTGCCGTTCTGCAGTACTGGCCATTTCAAATCAAAATAATTTTTGTTTGGCTAAGAATTCTAATTTCAAATTAATTTTATTTTAAAAACATGGAATTCTTTTTCCAAAAGCAATCATTTGTTTATTAATAGTGTTATATTTCCATCGCATTTCAATCTTTTTCGTCGTCATGGATACGTTAAAAATTCGAGTAATTATGGAATATGAGTACCGTCGTGGCAGCAACGCGGCACAAGCGGCACGGAACATCAACGACGTTTACGGAGCTAACACTACAAACCAACGCACCACCTGTTATTGGTTTGCTCGCTTCCGTTCTGGAAATTTCGACCTGAAAAATTAACCTCGCGGTCGTCCGAAGACTTTGGTCGACAATGACGAATTAAAGGCGATTGTGGAAGCTGATGATACACAATCTACGGATGAATTAGCAGCAGCTTTCAACGTTAGCGTCAAAACAATATTGGTCCATTTACGTCAAATTGGCAAGATAAAAAAGCTTAACAAATGGGTGCCCCACGAACTCAATGATCGCCAGCGCGAAGTACGCGTCGAGACGTGCCTTGCACTGCTCAACAGACACACAAATGAAGGAATTTTGAACCGCATTGTTACCTGCGATGAAAAATGGATTCTGTTTGATAACCGCAAGCGCTCAGCAAGTTGGTTGGATCCTGGTTCAGCACCTAAACAATGCCCTAAACGAAAACTTACCCCTAGAAAAGTGATGATCACTGTTTGGTGGTCTAGCGCCGGTGTGATTCATCACAGCTTCTTACCAAACGGGGTGAGCATTACTGCAGATGTCTACTGTGAAGAACTGAACAGAATGATGGAGAAGCTGGCACATCTCCAACCAGCATTGGTCAATCGCTCGTCTCCGTTGCTCCTGCACGACAACACGCGACCTCATACTGTACAGCAGAAGGTCTCCAAGTTGCAAGAACTGGGGTTGGAAGCTCTCCGTCATCCACCCTACTCACCAGACCTTGTGCCTACAGACTACTACTTTTTCCAGAATTTGGATAACTTCTTGGCGGGAAAAAAATTCAATACCCGAGAGGCAGTACAAAATGCCTTTGAAGAATTTGTTGCCAATTCACCCAGCTGAACTGATTTCTTCCAGCTGATTTCTTTGAGAAGGGCATCAATAAACTGCCACTGCGTTGGCAAAGATGCATTGATTGCATGGGTGATTACTTCAATCAATACAAATAAAAAATACATGATAAAAATTCGTTTAAATTTTTTCATACAAAACGGCAATTTCATAGGTAAAGACCTAATATATTACACCGACACGGATATCTTTGAACATTACTCTGCCGTTTATGGACCGATTTAAAAAAATATTTTTTGATGTATTGGGTATAATCCGAAATTGGTCTCTTTGTCACCAAAGCGGTGACCTGATGATGGATGATGAGGAATCAAGGGAACCCCTCGAAATTTATATGGACATATATAGTGGTTTTGACTTTTTTAAGAAGTAACCCAAGCATATGCTACCAAAAAGTAAGATTTTGCACCAAGGTGTACCCCTGAAACCAAAAGAACTGAACAGAACTCCTCAGTCTTTAAAGATACGACGTTTGGAAATTTCGTCATTGTTTAAAGAACTGCAAGCATATGCCATTACGTATCTTACAGTCATCATCATCATCATCTTATATACCTAATGGAAGCTTGCCGCGTATTCAATTATACATTCGATCGTATTTTTAAACGTTCTTAAAATGTATTAATAATAATTTAACAAGTATCACGAAAAAGGGAAAAATTATTATTATATTTAAACAAAAAATTAAACCGACCTCAAAATTATGAAGATATAGAAGAGAAATATTTTAAATTTCAGATAAATTTAATAGGGGAATCATCTAGAAAATAAGTTTTATTTCATACTTTTTTGTGCATTTTTACTTTGGAAGTCAGTTTAATTTTTTGTTATTTGCTTTTCGAAAAGTAAGTACATAATAAGCCAGGTAATATTGTCTTTGTATTGGCATGTCTACATTGACGAAACACAGTCATCACAAAGTGAGATCGTTGGAGTCCATTTGTTGTATAGTGCGTTTTTAAAAAACGCACTATACAACAAATGATGCACGGGTGACGTCACAGGTGACGTCACAGCAGTTGAAAAGTTTGAAATAAATAATTGATTTTATTAACTCAAATACTGCGTTTATATATCATTGTTATAAAAAAAATGTCACAAATATCAAGGATTTGAACAGTAATTTTCGTTTTTCAATCATAGCAAAAAAAATCGACGTTCTTTTAATCCTATTTAGCGCTGTAACTTTTTAATTTCGAAACTGATTACTGTACTTTTGCCACTAGAGGCGTTGTTTCGATGCCACACAATTAATATTAGTTCCCCCATCTGGATATACTATAGAATAATACATAATATTACATAGATAGGGATAGATATCGAATAATTATTATTAATTATATTGATTAAAGTGCGATCGCGGAGCACGTAGAATTTCATACAATGACTCATCGCTACTTGTCTCTTTCACTCGCGCACGAATATACTATTACTATAGCGCTCCTATCGCGTACCAGTGTAAACGCGATAGCAATATTGTATTCGTGCGCGAGTGAATAAGAGAAGTAGCGATGAGTCATGTACGAAATTCTACGTGCTGCCGCGACCGCACTTTAGAATGCATAATGAAGATTGAAGATTATTAAAATTGTGTAAATGCTGTATGCATTACGATGTACACCTCGACTCGTGTTAAGTATCAAGGACATTTCCGATAGCCGACACAATTTAATAGGTATGTTAAAAGAAATTGATTTTCTTCGGCGTGTAGTAGGTAGTCAAGGCATATTGTAATTTGTAATATTAGTAATTCCCTTAACAATTTGTAATGTTACATGTTACAATATTAGTTGTAACAAAATTGTTTAGGTTATTTTACCAAACAGAATGATACAATGGCCTTTGGGAAGCCAGCAATATGCGGCGTACACTGAAAATAATATAAAATAATATCAGTTTTTATATTTTGGATCAGCTGGTGCGCGTAACTTATTAATGGAAGCGGACCCCTATTTTTATTAAACGGAACCCTAGCATAAAAGTAGCCTAAGTTATATTGTACTAAACAAAATCTATATATATATATTGATATAATATTGATTTTGTTTAGTGCAATATTAAAAACTACAAACAGACACTACAATTTTATTTATTTGTACATAATATAGATATTTCGAGTTTAAGGTTTCTTTTTATAATTTTTTTGTTTTTGTAATTTTTTAAATTAAAATTTAATATGGCAGTACTTTAGGAGTTTAGATCTGACTACTCTGGCATCTGGATTTAATACATTGGCTACTTTTTATCGCAGCAAAATGTGCGGTTACCGCTGGATTGCTGTTTGCGCTTCGTTCGTGGACATCTAGTGGTGTGCATATACAAACTGACTCTATATTATTTCTGGCACACGCACCGTTCTGGCAATTTGCCACAAATGTGCGATCAATACACGTAAACATTAGAAACACCTCGTTGAAGGTGGCGTGGATTCGTAGCCACAACAGATTGCAGTACAACTACAACTATGTTCTCAATGTCTTTCGGAAAAGTTATCTTCGCGTTCCTTACATCGTCCGTCAGCGTCACAGATCACTGCCGTAATATTATAGAAAAAATATTAGTAACCCCAGAATTGTCAAGCAGTGAGCGAGCTGATGATGAATTATAGCTAAGAACACTCTCGATCATGTCAGCTTAAACAAAAAAAGTCCTCCGTTTGGGAGCTACGAGGCCACGGACACACAGAGTAAAAAAAATTAAGGAAGGAAGAAGAGAAAATATAGCACTAAATATTGCCCTCGTTTGCGTACAGATATTATATATTATAGCGAACGGTACCTTTTGCCGGGGTACAGTACCAAAGATCTTAATTCAGGATTAATGAAATCAGCTGAGAGGTGAATCAGCCGACTGTGTGAGGTCAATGGCCTCAGCGGCGAACATTAGTTTCATTATTTACTACATATATTATTTTTTGCAACTTAAAAAAAATATCTGCCTAAACGTCTTTACATAACCAGTAAATCACTACAAATTTTCTAGGTATTAACCTATATATTATAGGTTAATATATTAATATATTAACCTATATATATAACCTATATACCTATATATATATATATTAGCTCCCCACACCGATTTCTGTGACAGTGGCCGGTTTTCTTTGAAACCAGGCCAGCTACGCAGAAGTTAGGTATATTATAGTGTGGGGAGCCCAAGTGTGTACTGCGCACACACTTGGGCTCCCCACGCCGGTTTAGGTGACGGTATTACGCAGAAGATATTTTATAGTGCCCAAGTGTGTGCGTAGTACACAAGAGCACTCTCTCTTCCTTTACTCTCATAAGTCATAACCCAGTGGGACGGATGACCGACACGACTGGCGAGAGATCAGGTGCAGGCCCGACTTTTTACATGCCCATCCGGCATGGATCATCTTGTCAGACAATCAGGTGATCAGCCTGCATTGTCCTAACCAAACTTGGAAACAACATTTTTTGTTGTTCCAACGTGCAAATTGAACCCACGATTCCGAGTCGAGAGCTAAGCTCTGAACCACAGGACCTAGGACCTAGGACCTTATTATTTGTCTATACATGCATACAATATACAAATAAATAAAATTAAAGTGTCAGTTTGTAATTTTAAATTAACAGGTGTTTCACTAAATGAACATGAAAGTATACAATAATATAAGTACAGTATCTACTTACAATCAAATATATATATTTTTAATTTTTGTCTGTCCGACTGTCTGTGTTTCTGTCTGTCTGTCTGTTTGTTCCGGCTAATTTCTGAAATGGCAGGACCGATTTTCACGGGACTTTCACTGGTAGATAGCTGATATTATAAGAAGTAACTTAGGCTACTTTTATCTTAGGGTTTAGTTCTACGCAAACGACGTCGCGCACAACAGCTAGTACATAATATAACATTGATACTATACTAGCTTTTACATAGCCCACGGGAACACGGTACTTTTTCAGGATAGAAGGTAGCCATGTTTTAATCCAGGGGATAAACTACTACCATAGCAAATGTCATCAAAATCCGTTCAGTAATTTGTGCGTGAAAGAGTAACAAACATTCATCCATCCATCCTCACAAACTTTCAGATGTACAATATTAGTAGGATAGTAAAGTATATTTAAATTAAATATATGTCATTCCAATCTAATAAGGATAAAAGATGATACAGTCGACAATGTTTTCAGTTCCTGTTGTCACCGCGTCATACTACGGCGAAGCCAAAAGGAAGGGTAATGATTTTGGCAGTCTATGTGTGTGTGTTTGTTCCACCGTAGCGCCTAAACTACTGGTCCGATTTAAAAAAAAATGAGGTTTCAATAGATTCCAAATAATAGCCCGGGTAACATAGGCTTATATCTTAGGTAAAATACTTATTACTTATCATCTATGGCCTATATAATTCACTTAGTCGGTTTATAGTTAATGTTATAAAAAATGTACCCAGTTATTTGCCAGCTGTACTTTGAAACATTTAACTCTTTATTCGTGTCCAGACAGTATAACAAAAGTGCATATATATAATGTTGCATCTGGGTTGCATGTTGCAATAGTCTGTGTCTGGGCCCGGGGTGAAAGGTAATCTGCAATACCGAGTGCCCGCAGTTGCGATACTTGCGGAAACGCTGTGAGCTGTGACTTAAATATTTTATAGTATGACAAGGTGAGTAAACGCAGATATACCTAGTTTTGTAGGGTTCCGTAACCAAAGGGTGAAAACGTGACCCCCAGAAATACCTGTATAATTAAATTTCATGAAAACACTTGCAGGTGTGCCCGAGATACGTAGCTATGTTTTCCTACGCATCTGCAGAGTAGCTCCCATATATTATTTTTCAATAGAGCTGAAAACAGTGTGGAGTTGTCAAATCTGACATTTGACACTTGGATTTTCAGCTCTATTGCATTAGCGCAGAGTTCTGTTTACAGTGCAATTTTTTCTGTCGCGACCACAAAATAACTCTTGTGGGCTAGAAGGACCAACATCGCGGTTTTGTATGAAAATAATCCGCGCGACCCCCGCATACCTCAATCAAACGTCAATGCGTCATCTTAAAATTACACAGAGACTAGCTTCTGTCCGCAGCTCCGCCCGCGTAAATACAGCATCTCACGGGAACACTGTACGTTTGCAGCCTGTTTGTTAATCCAGAGCTTAAACTTCTACCATGCCTTTCATCAAAATCCGTTCAGTAGTTTTTGCGTGAAAGAGTAACAAAACCATCCATCCATCCTCACAAATTTTCACATTTATAATAGTAACTAGTAAGATTATACTAGCCCTAGAGTCTGGCAAACGAAACTTGAACCTGGGTTATTTGCGAACTTTTAACTTGACAACTCTATACGACCTTCAAAGTCAATTTTCCAAACCAAAATTTGTAAAAAATTTAGTGGTTTCGCTTGAAAGAGTGAAAAACTTTTATTTCTCGTTTTATTTATCATGTTAGTAGGTTTATCAATTAATTTTTTGATTATCATTAATTAATTATCAAGTAACTCATCAGGTTTTTTATTGTTTTCATTGTGATTAGAATGTTGCCAACTTGCCACTCTTAAGGCTCCCACAGACGAGAGGCCGATCGTTTCGGTTAGAACTGAAGTCAGTTTGGCCTGAACGGATTCGAGGACATACACGGAAAAAATCGCATCCGACCCAACTGACGTCATTTCGGCCTGAACGGATTCGGGCACACACACGGAAAAATCGCAAGGGTTCGTTCTGGTTTGCCGCGAGCTACGGTCATGTTTATTAATTGTAAACTCACTACTCTTGTACACGATACACGTACGCACGGCCGCGGCTCTAGCGAGAACTGAAGCGATTTGTCACACATGATCCGTACAGTCCAGAATTAATGTTGCCAATTTAGTTATTTTACAAAGTTTTATTACTAAATTAAGTATTTTATTCCCTCCTTAGTAGGAATTTAGTTATTAGTAGTGTTTTATTAGGAAAGACTCAGAAGACAGTAATCATATGCAAAATGGCCTAGGTTAGGCACAAAAACAAAAAAAAATAAAACTGACACCTTATTATAATAATACATCCGTAGCATTTGTACGTAATTTTCTTAAAACTACCCGTTTAATTACTATATACGTAATATTTCCTAGTATATTTTAATTTAACGATAATTTATAATATAATTCAATAAATAATAAAATTTTAATATAACAAAACCTAAAATGCAGTGGCTTTTTGGGGGCTTTAGAGGTTCCTGAGTAGCTTTTTTGATAGGTTTCAGTATTCTTTTAGTAGTTTTTAGTAGAAATCTACGCGAGTTTAGTAGTTTCGCAAGAACAGAACGGGCAACACTGGAACGAATCGCTTCAGTCCATCCGGCCGACTGATGCGATCTCGAAATTGCACACAGACGATACGATTTTGCATCCGTTCAGGCCGAACTGAAGAAAAACCGGACCGTGTATGGGGCCCCTTAGATTGTTTAAATTTGCCACCATATATCAGGTTCAACTTTCGTTTGCCAGACTCTTATCATTCAACAATAAGCTTTGTCAAAGTATTTTGACAACCATTTAACCTACTTTCTGGGAGACAAATACTTTCAGAAGTTTCTCACGCTTGTTTGCTTTTGTCAAGCTCTTATCAACGATAACAATTCTTATCACATTCATCCAAACTTTGTGTTGAACATTAAAATTTAGCACACATTTTACAAGCAGGCTTAGCATGCGCACCCTAGAAACACCGAAGAATCGACAAAATGACATATTGAAAAATTATCGTAAAGCAGCAAGGTCAACGCATCGTCGTTATGAGAAACATTTCTTTTCTTCCCGAGCATAAGCTCACAAAATGGCCTCTTTTGACAGCTAAAGTAGAAACGATTTTTTTTTATTTCAATGTCAAATAGTCTTACAATAATGTCAAGTACCTACTGCACATCATGGCGGTCCAAGAAAAATAGTTTCTTTACGTTCAGTCATTTACTTGAATATTTGTTCGTTTTTGAGACAAGATTTCCCAGCAGTCATTTTAAAAATATGGCTGTTTAGAAATGTTGACTTCTATTGACGACCTTGTCACCACGGATTAAGAACTATTTTACTATTTGGATAGAATATTCTTCAATAAAATTTATTTCTTCGGATCGCCATGCTAAGCCCGCTGGTCCATATTACGTGATGTGCGTAGATTAAGTCCATTTGTCAATGACATATCACGTAATATGGACCCTCTGTTTTTAAACCGGTAAAATGCACCAATCTCGTGTGATAGACACGCTACCAATTCTATCTACGAGAACTAACACGGACCCACTCTTCAGTGAATTTGAAAAGGGGACCTAATATACACCCCTGCGGAACTCCTAACTAGACATCTCATTAAACCCTGTAACATAATCTTCACGCAACAAATTCATTAAATTTGGTATGATAGTAGTTTAGGCTCTGGATTTAAAACATTAGCTACATTATATTCCGAAAAAGTGCAGTGTTCCCGTGGGATACTGTATTTGCGCGTGCGGAGCTGCGGCCAAAAGCTAAGTAAATAATATTATTTATGCCCGGAACTTCGTTTGCGTAGAACTAACGGCAACGGAACCCGAGGATAAAAGTGGCCTAAGACACTCTTTAAAACATCTGGCTATCTGCCAGTGGAAGTCCCGTAAAAATCGGTTTCAGAGATTAGCCGGAACAAACAGACAGACGGACGAACAAACAAAAATTTAAAAATAAATATATATATATATATTTATTATAATTGTAAGTACAGTATACACTTTCGTGTTCATATAAAGAAAAGCTGTTAATTTAAAATTACAAACAGACATTTCATTTAATTTATTTGTATGTTACATATTAAAGATAGTAAGTACCCAGGTAAGCGAGCTTTGATCGGAGCTCTAGTAGATTTAAAAAAAAAGTGAAAAGAATCACAACAAAATATTTTACCGGGGTTAGAACCCACCACATTCCGATCATTATTAGAGTCGACATTATTGATTGATATATTGTTACACGACGAAAGAAAAAACATAATATAATACTTAAAAATGCGCAGTTTCCCAGAGATAAAACCTAGCTAGACCGATTTTACTCCCCCAAAACTCCCTGCATACTAAATTTCATGTAAACACTTGCAGCTGTTGCCGAGATTACGATGAAATATAAGATTGTCTCGCTAAAAGTATAAGATTGGTAATTATTGTTTGCTACCTACACTTTCACAAATCGTACTAAAATATCATGACATAATATGTTCAAATACAATGTTACACATAACCCACCCAACCGATGAGATAACCTTGCCTTGAAGTGCAGTGCAAAAGTGATGTCATGGCGGGTGTATGACGTCACCGTGACGTCATCATGTCGGAAATAAACAGGGAGCGAACTAAAGTTACTAATTAAAACTATTCACTAGTCCGTTCATATCTTATCTTATCCGTTATTGGATGATCTTAGATACAGTATTCTCCGAGCGAAATGACCACTCTTGAAATACTGTAGTGCCTGGGACAGTTGGTTTTTAAAAAACAGCCTCCGTGGTCTAGTGGTTAGAGCTTGGCTCTCGACTCGGAGGTCGTGGGTTCGATTCCCGCATTGGAACGAAAAAATGTTGTTTCCAAGTTTGGTTAGGACAATTCAGGCTGATCACCTGATTGTCTGACAAGAAAGATGATCCATGCGTCGGATGGGCATGTAAAAAGTCGGACCTGCGCCTAATCTCTCGCCAGTCGTGTCGGTTATCCGTCCCACTGGGTTACGAGAGTATAGGAGGAGAGAGTGCTCTTGTGTACTGCGCACACACTTGGGCACTATAATATAACTCCTGCGTAGCTGGCCTGGTTTCAATGAAACAGGCCACCGTCACCGAAATCGGTGTGGGGAGCTATTAATTACTATATTTAGTGGTTTTTAAATGTCGTGCCAAGAACACACGGCATTCTCACAACACAGTCAGCCTAGTCCAGAGGAATGACTGGTCAATACGTCCGGTGCCAACCATGTGCGGGTTTCCTCACGATGTTTTCCATCGCCGTTGGAGCGTCTGTATAATGTACTTGAGATCTGAAAAAGTCTCATTGTTACACGCCCCAACCTAGGAATAGAACCTGCACTCCCTCGAGTGCGAATCAAACGGTCTACCCACTAGGCCACGGAGCTCTCAGTTCATATATAGAGTATTTGTAATAAACCATCACCATCCACTCTCACTTCTCTCTTACACCCTCTTATATAAGAGTTTACAAGGAAATAATAACTATAAATTATTTTATTTAAAAACTATAACCCGACTACGTAAATTATATAGTTTATGTTACCCGGGATATTACGAGGGCGGGTCAATAAGTCCGTGACTTTTGGAATAAAACACAGATTTTTTGATAAATAAATCATTTTAGTTTTCAACGTAGTCCCACTTGAGCTCTATACACTTTGTCCAACGCTTCTCCAATTTTTTTATCCCTTCCAAAAAATATGATTTGTCGAGGTCCTCAAAATAGGCCTTTGTTTGCGAGATGACTTCATCATTGGAGTCAAATCTTTTTCCACCGAGCCATTTTTTCAGGTTTGGGAACAAGAAGTAGTCACTCGGAGCCAAATCTGGAGAATAGGGTGGATGTGGGAGCAATTCATAGCCCAATTCATGGATTTTTGCCATGGCAACTGCACATGTGTGCACCCTTGCATTGTCTTGGTGAAAAAGAACTTTTTTCTTGGCCAAATGAGGTCGGTTTTTTTTCAAATCCTCATTGAAGCGGTCCAAGTTGGCATAATATTCCCCATTAATTGTTCTTCCCTTTTGAAGATAGTCAATGTGGATTATCCCACGTGCATCCCAAAAAACAGTCGCCATAACTTTATTGGCTGACAAACCCACCTTGGCCTTCTTTGGCGCCGATTCACCCTTAGAAACCCACTGTTTTGACTGTTGTTTGGTCTTTGGTGTGTTGTGATGGATCCATGTTTCGTCCACGGTTACAAAACGGCGCAAAAACTCCTCCATATTGTGATTAAACAACGCCAAACCTTCCTGTGAAGTTGTTACACGATTGCGTTTGTGATCGACTGTGAGCAAACGCGGCACCCATCTTGCGGAAAGCTTTCTCATGCCCAAGTGATCATTCAAAATTGAAACCACTGAGCCATGCGAGATGCCTATGGCTTCCACAATCTCTTTCACTTTCAATCTTCGGTCGGCCAACACCATATCGTGAATTTTTTCGATTGTTTCGGGTGTAGAGACCTCAACTGGGCGTCCAGGACGTTCGGCATCTTTAGTGCTTGTACGGCCACAACGAAATTCAGTAAACCACTTTTTTACCATTGAAATCGATGGTGCAGAGTCCCCATAGTATTTATCAAGCTTAGCCTTGGTCTCGGTAATGGTTTTTTTTCGCAAAAAATAATGCTTAATAAGCACACGAAATTTACTTTTTTCCATTGTTTCCTTAAGTTACTGGATAGTGTGATAAAGATAGATGTAAAACACAAACTAACTGACGCAGCAAGTTCAAATTTTGATAGGAGTCAACTGACAGATGCCTGTTGACAGGAGTAGTGTTGCTTTTTCAGTAAGGAGGTTAGAAATTCAAAAAGTCACGGACTTATTGACCCGCCTTAGTATTACGAATCTATTGACATCTCGCTTATTAAAATCGGATCAGTTTTAAGCGCTACGGTGGGTCAATGGTACTATGTAATGTGCATATGTATGTATGTAGTGCATAGACTGGCAAAATCCTTACCCTTCCTTTTGGCTTAGCCGTAGTCGGGTATAAACATGTAGTGATACTTGGCCAGTACTCAGTACACGTCGAGGGTAAGAAGCTATCCTGCCGTAACTCACAAAATGCAAAATGTTCATCGGAGCCAGAAACTTCTGAGGTGCTCCGGGATCCGGAACGCCGACGAAAATTCAGAGCACTGAAAATAGAACTCTGCTCTTAAACAATAGAGTTGAAAATGTTAGTTTCGTGTGTCGCGCTGTCATATATGAGATATGACCATTGACATTTGACTCGACATTCATGTGTTCGATTTTCAACTCTATTGTATTAGCGCAGGTTTCTATTTTCAATGCTCAGATCATATAGTCCCAGCCTAACTTCTAAACTATCGTACCTACAAATTACATTTTTAGAACTGCAATGCATTTTGAAGTTAACGCAGCGTTGGGAGTGAAATTTCAAGATTACGTGCCGACACAATTTTGGATATAACGCCATATGTCAGAAGCTACGTATACTTCTTATATCAGTTAATACACAGATGGTGCTAGGTGTATGTTGGTTTTAAACGATGAATGAAGTTTTACTTCTGATACGCGTACTCTGTAAACGTCGTGTTTTTTTTTTATTATATTTATATCATGTCGAATACCAAAAAAATACAAGAAGTTTTATTTTTTGTTACGTAGAAATGCTGTAAAGCTACTCAAGCTACTACCATACTAAATTTCATCAAAATTCGTTCAGTAGTTTTCGCGTGAAAGTGTAACAAACAAACTCACATTCACATTTATAATATTAGTAGGGAAGTAGGGATAATAATAACTAATTGCCGGTAGACAAATAAAGCATACTATTTTCGTAACTCGTAAAGACAAGAGTACTATTGCCACTCTAGTATCTAGAATAAATCTTACTAATTTAGTTACGTACCTACATAGATGTATATATTAAAAAGAGGGTTACGTAAGTACATTTCTTTCTAGCTGTTACCAAAATGTCATCTATTACTTTAGCATACATAACTTTGAAAGTTCATGACATTATTTTGGCAAAATGCCTGTATTCCGAACATTAGAACTGAAGGAATGCTTCGGGCCAGTAAAAACGACTATTAAGAGAATATTGCCCTTATAAAAATTAATTATTAAGAGTAATCGAAGTAGTCCGAGGTACGGGGAACATTTTTGGAGTTTACTCCTTGTCGAACCTAGTTATAAGACAGTGACAGGCATTGTCACATAAACAAGATGTGGTGTGACGAGCTGTAGAGCTATGTATTTGAGGTGTATTATATAGATGTTTACATGTCCACTTGGTGTTTTCTTCACTCCTCCTATTTTCATATACAAAGCCCGGGGTATGAAAATCTAATGGAAGTAATATCAAATTCACGATGTCTGACGGTCACACGGCACGGTGTCACACGATGTTAGCCGAAGATGCGTCGGTCGCTTTGCATTGCACACCTAATTTTACTTTTTAGAATAGACTCCAGTCGTGCGTCGGAACTGACACACACACACTTTATTTTTAAATGATTACTATCAACCGAACAACAACTTTGGATAGTGCAGGTGGCAGGGGCGTGCGCTCCTTGTAGGCAGAAATGCAGTGCTTTACTTGTCATTCACAGATATTTTAATAAAACGTTCGTACGTTTTAGATGACTTTAATTAATAGTAAATAAATAAATTAAAAAAATATAATAACTTTAAAACCCCTAATATTTTATAAATAGCAACTCATACGGTAGCTTTGTGCAGGACAAATCATCGCATGTATGTGTAATTTTCATACTTCGCAAACGCACACATCCATGAATATCGACATGATTATATAGCGGTAACTCATGCGGCAGGCGATGGCCTTCGTCTGGCGCGGGCGCCCGTCGCGCGAGCTTGGTACTACAACGAGTTCTATGATTGTCAGTATAATGTTATTTACTAAGAAAACTTACTAGATGATTACGTGGAAATTATAAATGACACTATTTTAAGAGAACGAACATAACCAAACATAACTAAGTATATTATTATCTACGTACGTTAGTAGTATATTATTATCTCTGTGCTATAAAGATAAATTGTTAAATAAGCGCCCATAGCGACACCTGCGCGTTGTGTCGTCGTTTTAACTAGGCCGCCATCTATCGTGAATTGACTATATTTAATTTGAAGAGTCCCGTAGTGCCGATGTCAATTCAATTTTTAAAAAAGAGGGCGTTGTATGAATAAAATATTGTTATAAATTCATATTTTATTCAGTAATCATTGAAAATTTTGAAGAATAAAACTAAATAAATCACAGACGTAAAACAAAACATGTTACATGGCGGTTTAATTGTGCTTTTAATGTGATTTACTTTTCCATGGTTCACAATGCTTACTCGTAGCGACATCTTTACGTACTGAGCATGTACTTCATTTTCCAATGTATGAAACTGACCAGACATGGCTCGGCTATCCGATCGCTTCCGAAAACCGCCGAACTGGCTTGTCGGAAATTATTCGTTGCCTATAATCCGAGTAAAAATAATAAGCCGCGAATCTAATAAATCGACGTATGCACATTATGCATTTTTGTTTAGTAAGGTTTTATTTGTTTAAATAGAAGAAACGTTTTGTGTTTCGCGGGGGCCATATTGTATATTTCATGTGATAATTCATTCATTGTTTACAATTTAATCGCTCCAGTTTATTTATAGTTTTCTTAAAAGATTTTTCATTTTAACATTTGAAAGTGTGTACATTTAACAGTTTATTACTGAGTTTCTATAATAATTGTAGTGATTTGCTTTTACTAGTGCGTTTGTTGATTTTTTTTAAATGTTATTTGATTGTGAGGTTTGCGTTGAAAATGTGTGTTTATTAAAAATTAAAAATAACAAGTTGTCACGATTGTCATTCAGTGAAAAGATTCAAATTCTGTCTAAAGGTAGGTGTGTACCCGAGTTATAACAATTAAACCAGCAAAAAAATAATGTAACTCGAAAATTTCATGTTAAAAGTTATGAAACGTATTACTGGCTGTGTGGTTGTGGACACACGATTCAATTATATTGTTTTCCTTGCATATTATTTAGTAATTTACATCGGGATTAGTAATCTCAAGTAACCGGAACCTTGAATATGTGAAAATTGAAGCTGACTGACTGGTAAGTAGTTATAATATTTTAAAATATGCTTATTATTTTACTTATTAGAATTTCTTCTGCCGCGACGATCGATCGCTATTTTGTCTGCGTTGCCGTAGAAGATGTACATGAATAGTACATCTAAGACTTGCTCTGTTGGCATGGTTTCGACTTAGAGATCCGTCGCTTGGCTGTAGCTATGCTAAAAATCTATAAACGAAAAAGTTTTTGTGACCGAGTACTTCGCCGCATACCCAGTGTCATAATCCTGTGCACGTCACTGGCAGGTGGTAGCTAACAGGGGTTAAAATAGGTCGATTTTACGACTCTCAAAAATTCATGACCTGAAACTGGTTGGTTTTTTGTTAAATCTCAAGATAACTATGTAAACTATTACAAAATATATTACTCCTACAAAATGTATAGTTTAATCAAAGTGTTTAATTAAAGAGAATAGCCCACTCTAAAGCTTGCCAATTTAAAGGTCACTTATATTTTAACGTGCTTTAAAGAAATAAGTACATCATTGTATTTAGTCGAATTTAATATGTTTGTTTACGTTAAATTGTACGGTTTCCGCAATATACTGATTGATGCTCATGAATTTACAAGCAGACGATGCAGTAGTAATCACACAAAAATGTTCCTTCACAACAGAGCTAGCATTGAAGATGACTCAAATCACAACCCTGACGAATTCAAATCCTAACACAATACTGTCCAAAGTTGATTTTCATGTAACAATCAATGATTTCAATCGCGCAGACGAAATTAAAATGTATATAACAACAATCGAAAGTTTATTTTTGCGTGGCTGAATAATTGAGTACGGTTGCCAAAACAGATTGGGTTATTTTAATTGATCAATTATTTATTGTTTATTTACTGCCTATCGATACAATATTGCACCGAATGTAGCTAGAAAAGCGAAAGTTGTAATAAATGTTACAAAATCTGACAGTAAACATACATTTTACTATAAGTTATGACTAAAATAGGACATTCGAACATAATACATGTAAATGCATATTATAAAAACATCAGTTTGTTTTATGAGTGTGCCGCAAGGGTCAAAGTTAGAACCGCATCTATTCCTATAGTTGGCAAAAATAGTGGTTTTTATTATTTTATTTGTCGTTTTTATTTTAGGTTAAGTAATGTTTTTTTTTTATTTTTTAATTATTTGTGTAAAATATGTATAGTAAACAAACTGTACCATGTATTATGTAAATGGACTTAGATCTTGCAAAATTTAGTTTTAGACAAATACAAAAAATCTACAATAAAAATATAACCGATTTTATGTATGATATTTAGTTCTCTGATTAAGGAAGTCAGAAAGTATAATTTTTTCGCTTTGAAAAATAATCCGCTTGTTATAATGAATATAACTTGTGCGTCAGTATTCTAATAGCAAAATGATTTTCTCTATAACCCTGAAACTATCGAGTTCTTTTTAAATAAGTTATAATATTCAAGTAATATAAATGTTATAGCGTCGGCCATGTGCTTTTCGTCGTAATCAATGGTCTTGACCTAATTCTTTTGTATTTTACCCCTATATCATTTTAAACTTTATTCCCGTCAGATAGATATCAAATTCGATCACCCATAGTGTTCCAGAATTACAAAATTAACCCCTAACCCATTTTAAACTTTATTCCCGTCCAATTGAAATCAAAATCGATCAGTGTTTCGGAATTAAAAAATATTCGCGCGAAACTTTGAGGCCATGGCATGGCCACATATTCAGCCAAGTTGACGTCAAGATTGACAGTTGATAGCTCGTTCTTAATTTAAATCACTTTAATGAACACAACGCTGGCAAATTAAGCGAGCTAAGGTCGAAAAAAGAAGGAGAGTTTATTAAACCGCCAATTTTGACACGGGCAAAAGAAAGAGATTCTTAATTTTAATCATTTGAACATAACGCTGGCAAAAAAAAGGAAATATTTGAGAATGCAAGAAGGAGATATTCTATCCTGACGCTGACAAAAGTATTGGGAGAAATAGCAAAAAAGAAGATGAAGAACTCACCTCCTCCACAGACTTCTTCGAAAAGTCGTTCATAGACACAATCCATTGCTGCACTAACTCATTCACAATCACAAGGTCATTATATAACCACACCAGAAGATCGTTCACCCATTGCACGCTAGCTCCGTCCGGCCCTGTGCACGTTGGTATTATGATACTCTGATGCTTCTTCAGGGTCAGCTGTTCTGGGCCTGGAGACATCCGTCCCATGCGCTTCTTGTTCGGCGGAGTCGGTGGTACAAAACCAGAGGGCTTTGACGGTTTAAACGCTGCAGTCTTCTTGACTGTCTCCGTTACTTCATTCACAATTTTCTTCTCTGGAACAACCTCTTTCGTCTTTTCCGGTTCTACCTTCGCGTACCTATTGTAGAGCCATTTCGCGATCCCAATTATCACTATGGAGAATAAAATCCAAATAAATATGAGCATCACTAGGTTATCCATCGCTGTGTCCATATAATCGAAGCTGCATATGAGATCGTCAACCGCTTCTGCAAGATCAGCCATGGTTTTCCATGGTGTACGCCACCATACGGCGCCGGCCGCGTCGTTACTGGCTGGTGAGGGCATTTTTTTCTATTTCCGAACGTTCTATTTTTAAACGGAGCTCTCTATAGCGATCTTGTTCTATATTTGCATTTCGAATTTCGCGCGCTTTTAGTTACTATTGCCGTCTCTCTCGTTTTATATTTGCATCTCTCTCGATCTATATTTGCATTTCGAATTTCGCGCGCTTTTAGAACTGTGGTCCTTCGTTTTGGATGTCCTCATGAATCAGCATTATTTGAACACTGAAAAAAAAAGTTATACGTTAATTATACAAACAAATAAATAGGTATATGTTTTGATTATTAAGACTAAAATGCTTTGATCTTATGCAACAAGAATTTGGAACATTGGAAAGAATTTCATTGATCCTGATAGGTATATTATGTTATTATTCTAAAATCTAAAACATTTAATTTCATTTCAGAAATCCTGTCTTATTTAACCATACCTATAAATTATAATAAATTGGGTTTATATTTAAGTAAACGTTGCAAATAATATCATGATCATTAAAATTAGCACTACTATAGATTCTGGTGTTTTCCAGACTAAGGCTTGAACTACATGCATCCAGAATCTCTTCGATGTCCAGTTTTTAAATGGAGAATGTTACTATGTATGTAAAATCACTTGAAACTTTGATACACTTTTATTATGTATACAGACAGATACACTAGTTTTATTGAAAATTACCAGGAAGTTATGATTTCAGACGCGGTCAAATTTCCGAAAAATTTCGAATCCCGCTAACAGTACGTGACGCACGACGTCACGCTACACCTCGGCCATACAGTCCGTTACCATCTGGGCCACTTCAAAGTTAAATATCTTGACGTATCGAAATAATTCACGAGTATTTTTTAATTTTCCATGGAGAATACCGAAATGTTCCATTTAGAATAAATGAACATTCCCCAATACTGTCGTGTGAACTCGTGTGTTTGATTCCGGATTAGGGATGCCAGACGTCCCGTATGTCCCGGGACGTCCCGTATTTTAAGTATTATTTAAAACGTCCCGCGCCGGGACAAGCGCTGTCCCGTAAATCGAGCGATCTGCTGTAATAATGACTCACTGCAAACTTAACGCGAATAATATTAGTACATTTTCGAGCACGCGACGCTATGACCCAATCACACTGGTCCCACGAGGTCACAATGACTCAGTTGCCTGACTGTGGCACTGACAGAACAAAGAATAATTATTAAGAATTCTGTGATGGCACTGAGCAAATATGTTATGGATAAGATATTTCTGATATGGATACGGATATAGGAATAAAATTATACCAGTTTCGCTTTCGGTATCCGTTACTTCCGGATAATTTCGGTTTCGGATGCTAGGTTTATGACGGATGAAAGTGAAATGCAAATACTTATTTTCAATATGTTTCCAATTTACATGTTTAGGTAATCTTTTGGCCTAAAAAGCAGGCGAGTCGGCTCGGCCGTAAGTTTAATTTAAGCCTCGCCAGACCCCAGAGCCGGCACCTACCTGGCCCAGAGAATAAGTATCGCAATCCAGCGAGGAAACTCTTTCAGCCTTCTAGGTACTCTGCCTGGTGGGGACGACCTGGGAGATTTCTTTGTTTTGTAGCATTTTAAGTTTTGGAGTAGGTAGTTATTATTTTTTTTAGTACTTACCTACTTTTATAGTTTGTAAATATTTTAAAAAGATTTTAGATACTATTGTGAATTATAAGTAAATAAATGTCATGCTATATTGTTATTAATTATGTAACAATGAATTAAAATAACGATTTAGCTTGGATTTCAAGATAATTTCAGCCTCGCCTGTAGGTATCCGAAATTATCAGAAGCTTTTATATCAGATTGGTGACGGATAGTTATTTATTACGGATATACGAAAGTTCGGTTTCGGTTACGGAGCTCCATAACAATACCCCGGTACGGAGTTGTGAGTTGTGACGTCACAAACCAGTACGTGTATCTTGTGTAATTAATAAAGTTCAATTTCGAATGGCTATCTAAAAAATGCAGCGCCATGTCGCGTATCGTTTTGTTTCGGTGTGAATTGACCCTAAGCTATTTTGACATTTGCATTTATTTGGTCGTTTAAATAAGTCTGCTTGAATAGTGTGCTGTGTGCGTATTTCTGTCACTAGACGCCATGAAGAAGTGAACTACAATTTGTAGCCGGGGTACCATCTCCATACATGAAAAGTGTCCGTTAAATAGCGTTAAATAGGGGGCGCTACAGACGCAAGGGTGTAAAGCGGCAAAATTTAAACGGATAATTAAATCCTGGGATCTTCTTCGGTTTTATATATAACAATATTTTTGACTATACCTACGAGTAATTAGAATATTCATGATTTTACTGAATTAACTACTAAAAACTATTCATAGTCATCAAAAATTCTAACTTCATAGCACACGACCTTGCCACTCTAGCGCCATTATGGCCAGTTTTGGAACTATTATTTAATTACTTTTATCGGACACTTTTAGCTTTTCTGCCTTAGAGAGATGGTACTCCTTACCTCTATTCTCCATGTTGTACGGCATCGAATTAGTTACCATTGTTTGCCACTAGGGGCGTTGTTTCGATGCTATACAAATGAGGATTTTTAAATTCGTGACATCTGACAGCTTTTTGACACGACAAGGACCGTCGGGCTACCGAGCGCTGCCTGGTGACAGAAAAAGAATCGAAAATTCTTATTGACCGTTTTTGATACCACTTACGCCACCAGACGCTTTGTGAGCGTTACCCCCCAGCGGCAGATAAAATATTAAACACCCCCATTGTAGTCGACTTCTTCACGGCGATTAGTGACCAATACTCGCACTATTACACATTCCGTTGGTATTTCAGACATCTAATTCAAATCAGAATCAGAAAAGTTTATTAATGGAAATTGGTACACATAGGTGTTACATTGTATATTATAATCAGATCACAACTTCAGCCCCTGGGGCGTGGAAATAATAATATTGATAGGAATAAACAAAAATCTTGACGTCATCGAATCCCATCACCATAATAAACTTGTAGTTAATTAAATATCATTCCAAACACTCATTCATTATTTTAATTTATTTAATTTCAATCATTATTATTTTAAAAAGTCAGTCTGTGTAGCGGGCAAAATTATATTAGTCATTATTGAAAAAAAAGTAGTACAAATGTTCTATACTTATGCTATCAATGAGTGGCATGTAGCTGTCATAATTTCTATACAGATTGGGAATTCCTTTTATACATAACAACAACAATAAAAAAAAAACAATTTCAGCAGTAATAAATTAATAACACAATGTCTAATATGTTTTAGTTACCTATGTCAGGAATTTTGATTGATTAAATTACAATATTATTATCTATATTCGATTTCAAATTGCTGAGCATTCATTTTCCCGACTGTACATACCTGACACTGATGTACATTATGGGGAAAACGAGTGTTTAGCAGTTTGATTTTACATAATATTATCCTTGATTTATATACGCTATCTATTTATACAAGCTCTCGACCCGACCTTGCCTGCGTTACATCACCACGGCGTTCAGCAAATGAATGGTAAATACTGATTATTTTGTTAATAAAGTGTTTGCATATTTTTTTATTGACGACCTCTGTAGCTCAGTGGTAAACCTCGAACCCCGCCAATGGAACAAAAATTTTTCTGTGTTCCCGGGTCATGGATGTGTATTAAATATGTGTATAATATCATAAAAATCTATAATTTCAGTGATATTTATAGTTTCAGTCTAAGAAGAGGTGACGAAAAATATCAAGTTTTATTTTTTTTCTATTTTTTTTCGAATTAAGATACTAATTATGTTAAATAAAAAATATTGTTTTTCATTAGATTATGTGACTAATTTTATTATACAATACATACAATATTATTATAATGAGACGATAAACTTTAAACTCGCGGGAAGGTTGAATGACTAACAATATGATTTTATGTTTGTCCGTGACCTTGGCGCGCCTTTCTTTCGAAGCGTAAAATATTATCAACACTGGTTGAACGAAAAGCAGCATACCTAAACCATCATCATCATCATCATCGGTGATGTAAATAACTAGTATAATCAAGATTTAGTATGCATCTGAGCAAATATCAAAATTAACTTAAGCCGTGTTCATTTAATTTGACATTTGCACGGATGAATCAGTGCAAACTTTTCGCGAATAAAATATAAACATCTTTATAGGCCGGCAACGCGAAGTGCGTTTCCTTTAGTGTGTCAATGTGTGACGCCTGACGGTAATCGCTTTCCATCAGACAATGTTCTGCTCGTTTGCCTATACCATAAATAGTTTGGATATTTTATACTAATTATGTAGTATATTTTTTTACTATTATGTTTTTTTATACTTATTTAAAAATGTTATTGTATGAAGTCTTTTTTATTTGTCTTTTTAAGTCAAGTGAATACTAATTTTTACATAAGTTAATTATAAACGCAAATTTAGTCGTAAGCACGAATAATGAAAACATCATCAAAAACGAAACAAAAACTAAATTTTTGTTTAAATTATGAAAAACATTCTTATTTCATATTTATTTTTCGCCGGCGAACACTATGCTTATTGCTTTCGCAACGAGTTAAAAAACTCATTATTTATTATAAACATGACCAATTACCATAGTACATTTTATAATTTCACACACTTTGAGCACATTGGCTAAACAAACTACAAATTTTATAACAAACTTTTTAATGCCTAGTTTTAAATTTATCAAAACTCACTTGTTTTTTTTACAACGCGTACGTTCACTACACCGGTCAAAAGAAGACTGACCATAGAGACAGGACTTCAGTCTACAGACTCATCTGTCAAGTATTCTACTTAAAATTCAAGTTCATATGTAAATAAAGTGTTTCGGACTCGGAGCATCTAAAATCTAAATGATCTATCTATCCGCTCTTTTACTAGCAAAAATCTGATTGCGTTACAAAACGGAATCACCCAACATTTTATTATTAAAAAACAAAATGAAACAACATGATTATGCGACAGTAGAGCTACTTTTAGCCTACCTTTGCCACAGATTACTAAATAGTAACCTTTGCTCTGTTGTCGAATTTTCTCTAACAGAGGATGCGATAAAGGGAATCAGGGGCCTTAGTCATGGTGACTCCGTTAATAGGCTAGATGACTGTTTTTATTATTGCATAAATGAATAGTACCACAGAATATATAATAGTACAAGGTACAGAAGTCTCTCTGTTTTGATCTTCACAAATGCCGCCTTTTTATGTGCCTATATAAATATTATTAACAAACGGACCGCACGCGAGCAGCCGAAATTGAGCTCTCTGGCGCGGCGCGAAGGTCGACATTATTCCATACCTTGTCAGATATTCCGAAAATAGGGTTGTCACTTGTCAATAGTTTTTATTAAATATCTTAGATTATACTATCAGATTTATACTAGACGACGATATAATATATAATAATGATATAATACATATTATATAGATACCATACAACATACCGACCGAACATAAATACCACGCAAGGTATACAAGCGGAAACTGTTATACCTATGTACCTATTAGGTAAATGAATACCGAACATATAAATCAGTTTACACAGACACGACACGTGATTCTCTTTTGATGTAGGTATGGATTATATGTATGTATATGCAGCTACCTACCACCTATAAATAAGCATATAATATAAAACTTTTGTGTGTATATTTAATAATTATTGTTATAGATTTAGGTACCATGACAGTAGATATAAATGAGTAATGATTATCGTACCATTCGCTATCTTTCTCACTTGCCGGAACCGAGAAAAACTGACAATTACTATTTTTTCATTGTTCCGACAATCGGCTGCAATGCAGTATTTTTTTGGATACATATTTTTGCCAATTAAAATATGACACGCGTTTGCGACGTAAAGTGAGTCGTACTGCGTAAGAGGCGCGCGCGTGCGCCACGGCGCGGCCGGTCAGTGCGTGGCAAGTGGCAACCATTGAATCGCCCCAACGTTGGGGAGTCTCGGTATGTACTTGTAGCTCGGCGGCGGAACGGCGTAGTGACACCCCCCTGATAGTACTCTTAAATATGAGTAACTTCTCAGAAGAAACAGTACATCGAAAGTCAATATTTTCAAAGGTACAGACAGCGATTTGTATACATCATTTGGCAAGTCTCGTGAAAACGCTCCATACTAAAGTCGTACCTAGCTGTGACGTCACGCCTAGGTTCAAGTGTATGAAGTGTAATGTCGCAGGAACATATTTGTAAATATCTCCGATAATTGTGCGTTTAAGTTCATATTTACCGTAATGAATGTTTTTGTATATGATGTAAGTAAACTAATGATGTAGGTTTTGTTTACTAATTTAGCAAAAAAAAAAGAACTTTTTTGTACTTTTTAGATGTATCTAATTACTAAACTACACATAAAATATTATTTTTCGAGTAGTTTCCTCGATTCCTCATCATCAGGTCACCACTTTTGTGAAAACGGGACCAATTTCGGATTATATCTTTTACATGAAAAAAATAATTTTGAAAATCGGAAAACAGACGGCGGAGTTCCCGTTGAACATACAAATATATATATATATATATATATATATACATACATATACAGCCGAACGTATATCCGCCTCCTTTTTTTGGAAGTCGGTTAAAACACAGTTAAATCTTTACCACCTAACCAGTTTGAGGAAAACATAGCTTCCTGTTTGTAACATCATTGTAAATAACAAACACGCTGACAATGTACGGGTTTTTGTAATTAAAATATCATTAAATATTTGATGATCTAACCGCTAACGAATAGACCAAGACTTAAAACGGGCCAGGTGCGAGTCGGACTCGCGCATGAACGGTTCCGTAGATTTATTCAACTATAGTAACGTAGTAACTATTTAGTAATCTTATATTATAAAAATAAACTACAAAAAGAAACAATATTACAATTGCATCTCGCCAAACAAATCTGTCGTACCAGTATTAATATCAAGCAAAAACAGCGAAATATGCAAGTTTTTTAAAATTTATTTTAATATTTATTTTATTCAAATTTTCTTACCCGCTTATTTCAAAAGAGAATATCAACTCAATATTCAGTGAATATTTCCAGGGTCTACCAGCTACCTGTTGCTGTTATTAATATCGATAAAAAAACAGCAAAAAATAAAACACGTTTGTTGTATGTGATTTATTTATTATTTATTTTATTGTTTTTAGTATTTGTTGTTGCTGACTAACGAACTTTGTTCGCAAGTCCACTTCCTGAGGATGCTCCTGCTTCGGGGCGAAACGCGCGTCGAGTTTTGCAACCTGCATGGTGGTGTAGGGCCTTGCACGATGTTGCTGACATTGTTGCTTGTGTGGTGGTGGTGTTTGCACGATCTTGTTTCTGAGTGTACGCATAAGCAGTGTGAGAGGAGAGAGGTGATTTACGCATGCTTATGCCCGCACTCACACATCTGCTTGCAGGTTATGGATATTTTTTCGCGGGATATTGCTAGATATAATATTAATTAAATTGTACACAAAAAAACTCTCGTGGGTAGAGGCCCTAACAACGGCATGACCCAGCATGCGATCGTTTAACAAAAATAATTGATATTTACGTGAATTACACAACCCTGAACCCAAGGCAGGTGTGTGAAAGCATTTCAAGGATCCAGACGACAGTTACGTCATTCTGTGTGTAACTAACTGTTACTAAGTTATCTATAACTGTATAATATATATACTCTGTTCCATCAAAGGAGACCGGCAAGTCGCCATACATTTACTGCCTGGTAATTAAAATACGTGTCCACAAAAAGTGTTTATTGCATGCTGTATTTTAACGTTGTAACGTTACGTTTACGCCGCTGTCAACAGTCAAATGTTCCTGCTAGGCCCCTTGATCGTTTTCATGTACTATTGGGTCTTTTTACAAAGTTTTTTTTTACAAAAAAAAAAATAGTATAGTGTACCCATATCAATTTGACAGACTTACTAATTAGTAAATGTCATAATTCAAAATGGATTAAGGCTGGGCTATAGGATCCGGAATCCGGCGGGCCCGGGAAAATTCAGATCACTGAAAATAGAACTCTGCGCTAGTATAATAGAGTTGAGAACCATAGATTTGAAAATCGAAGTGTCGAGCTGTCATATATGACATTGACATGTGACTCGACACTTCGATTTTCAAATCTATGAATTTTCCCGCGCTCGCCGGATTCCGAACAATAATATATTCCCAGCCTTAGGCAAAAATAGAAGTCCGTTCGGATCGAATTTAATTAAAATGTAAACAATAAAAAACAGAATAAAATAAATAACCCCTTAAATATAATACCCCTTACTAATAAAAAGATTTACACAACGGATAACTTATGCAACGTCGCTGTCTTTGTCTGATGCGTTGGAAAAGTCACTTGACAGACAATATATTTTATTTTATAGACAACAAACGTGTTTTTTCCGTTTTGTACGGAACCCTTCGTGCGCGAGTCTAACTCGTACTAGGCTAGTTTTTTTTATAACTAGAGAAGTAATCTTTAGGTAGGCATTTTTTGAAATTGAAAACCATTCAATTAGGGACACTGATTACCGACACCGGCCGCGCGCCGCATGCTTGCCTGTGCGCTATTGTGCTCACTTAGCACACTGTCGGAGTGCCACTCTTTTTTAACAAATTGGAAAACGAGCAATCAGATCGCCTGATCGTAAACGATTACATCCGCCTATGGACACCTGCAACACCAGTGAATCACAAGTGCGTTTCCGATTTTCGGACCGACGCTTCCACACCACGTCAATCCGGGCCCGTGGTAAGTCCTCGAAAAACTTGTGTTACGGTACCAAACAACGGAAATATATTAAATGCTTTTATATGACCCTGGAACATAGAAAACTTTTTTGTTCCTCTGGCGGAAATTCGAACCCGAGACCTCGCACTGACGCGCTCAACCACTGAGCCACAGAGGTCGTCAAAAGTAAATAGTCTTAAGTTAATGACGTCATTTATCATATAAATATCTAATATTATAAATGTGAAAGCGTGAATGTTTGTTACGCTTTCACGCAAAAACTACTGAACGGATTTCGATGAAATTCGGTATGGTAGTAGTTTAGACTCTGGATTAAAACATAGGCTACTTTTTATCCCGAAAAAGTAGTGTTCCCGAGGGATACTATACTTACGCGGGCGGAGCCGCGAGCAACAGCTAGTAAATTATATATATGCAGGTAGCAATTTTTTTTGTTTAAAGTACAATATATTTAGTCAGATTCAGAATACAACGAAACCAAGATTACTCACACTCTAAAAATAGAAAAATATCGGTTGTCTGTAAGTCGGTTTACTGACGATAGTTGAACGTGACAACAACAACAACAACAACAACAACAACAACAACAACAACAACAACAACAATAACAATAATAATAATGAGGTAAAGGCAATGCGAGCTAACGCTGGTACTTGGCAACGATAACGGGTAACAGGTAACGCATGAGTCATGTTTTTTCGTGCGTGCAGCCGGCTCCATCGATTTATAAGACGTTGTCACGTCAAAATGTTTGCTCATCACTTAGAAGTGTAATTAAGTAAACGCGATGCACTTCATCTGAGGACAATTCAGGGGACGCGTAAGTAATAAAAAAACCCGACTACAATAACCTAAGTCCTAACCTAACCCAAGAGCATGTCAGAACATGTCTAAGGAGGGTGCCGTAACTGGCAATGCACAATAGGTTTTCTTTGAATTACTACAAAAACTATTTTTCGATTTCGCTCAAAATAATTTTCCTAAAGAGTTTTTAGCATGATATTGTATCAGCATGGAAGCAAGTTTCTATCTTCTATAATTTAGAAATGCCAGGTGGGGGGGGGGACCAACTTATAAACACTCATGTGTTCGATTTTCAACTCTATTGTATTAGAACAGAGTTATATTTTCAATGCTTAAAATCCTCAACGGCCTTCCGGATTCCGGAGCATATAGCCCCAGCCTTATCCTAACACCCGAAGTAGCAAAACGGCCAGTTGAGGGGGGGTGCAGGGTCACAGATTAATTGCGATAGAAGTACGAGTCCTTTAAGCAATGGAGACGGAATTCTGGGCTACATAAACAGAGCAATGAGCATACACTATATCGAGCTGAATTTTGCTTATAGTCTGAGAGACGACCATGCAATTGGGTGTCAATTTAAGGACAGTTTTTTTTTTGCTAATCCGTTACCAAATCATACCAGGCATAATATAATTATTAAAGATATGGATAACTAGCCTTTGCCCGCGGCTACCTACCTACCGCCTATGCAATTACAGTATTCCACGGGAACACTGTACTTTTCGGGATAAAAAGTAGCCTATGTGTTAATCCAGAGCTCAAACTACCACCATACCAAAAATCAAAATATGTTCAGTAGTTTTTGAGTGAAAGAGTAACAAACATCCATCCATCCATCCTCACAAACTGTCACATTTACAATAGTTGTAGGATTTTTGATGAAAAAAGGCAGCGAGCGATGCCTACTTCTTGATGATGATGATGCTAGTAAAAGTTAGTGTGTTTTCATTCAACACAACCAGTTCGTATAATAAAACCTTGAAGTAAAAGCAAGTGCTCTAGATATGACACAATTCCAGCCTCGTATTTTTAGGGTTCCGTACCAAAAGGGTTTAAAAATATTACTAACTCCGCTGTCCGTCCGTCTCTTATCAGTATTTGCTGTCATAGCGGCAATAGCGACAGCCTGGTGACAGACAGCGTCAGTCTCAGTAATAGGGTCCCGTTTTGTACCCTTTGGGTACGGAACCCTAACGAACTAAAACGAACCTCAAAACAAAAAAGTCGACAAAATTAACACAACATTAATTACAGCCTTGTAATAACACATCATCTCTCTGTCTATATTCTGATAACCTTGCAATTAGCATGGTCGTCTCATAGACCATAATAGACCACAAAATAGATCATAAAATCCATTCATAGAATGAAGGTCTATACTTTTAGATTGCATGAGTCAAGCCAAAACAATAGGATTTTTTATTCCTACTAATTTAATGTTGGCCTGTTTAGTTTATTCAGTGAAAGATGGGGACTAACACAAAATAACAAAATACGACACCTTAAAAACAAATATTTTATCTGACTTCCAAAAAAGGAGGAGGGAAAGGAGGTGTATATTGTATTAGCGCCAGAGTTTAATTTTCAATTAGTAGTAAGTAGGTACACTTTTACGTAAAAACGTCTGACCGGATTTGAATAGACACGCAAATAGGATTTTAATGAATAAGGTATCAATAGATTACATGCTGTTATATATAACATTGACATTTGACTTTTTTTATTTTTATTTATATATGGCATCGGCTTTAAATAACCATTTGCCAGTGTCAAGTTAAAAAGGCGGGAAATGGAACTTTCGTTTCAATTTTCAACACCATATTTCTGTATCGTCAAGTCTAAAGTCTAGTCAAAGACTAATTATATAGTCAGTACAGTCCATGAGTCATGTGAGTCGATTAAGTAAAGTGGTAGAAGCTTTACTGAAAGTTCCTAGGGAGTTTTGGCGGGAAACACAAAATAGCACGTTTTTAGAAGTTGTACAACTTGCCCACACTTGTGCACGTTAACGAATATTTAATGGTTAATATTCTACCAATATCACACATTAAGAACCGAAATAACACTAAATTATGAAAGAATTACGAATTACACAACGTCACCCATTGAACTCCCCGGCAAAACTCCCGACATTTGCCTTGACACTCGAGTGTTCGATTTTCAACTCTATTGTATTAGCGCAGAGTTCCATTTTCAATGCTCAGAATTTTCTACGGCCTTTCGGATTCCGGATTATATAGTCCCACCCTTATGCATCGCTAATTACACAAATTTTAGTTTTCGAATTTCTTCGCCGTAATTAGCGACGGCAACTTGGCTAGAAGGTCTGGAAACGGATCGCCTGATAGTAAGCCATTACCTTCGCATAATATAGACATCTGCAACACCAGAATAGTCACATCTGTCTGTCTGTCTGTCCGTTTGTATTGTTTTATTAAAACTTCATTCACCTTCCTGAACCCAGCACTTGGCGAATTTAGCAAGCGTTATCTTCACGCTCGTCTTCTGAGGTCTGCCATCAAAGTAATAGAGCCGGCACTTACGTGCCTTTTCGATCCATGGTTCTACCACGATGATGATATAAGATTGTTCACTAAATCGCTAAACAAAACCCGGCCAAGTGCGAGTCGGACTCGCGCACGGAGGATTCCGTACGTAACGCCAAATATTCACTTTTGTTGTATGGTTGCCCCACTTAAACGTTATGGCGACAACAGAAATATCTAGCTACCACGGTTAAGGACATAGGTACAGGCTACAGCCTGGTGACAGACGGACGGACAGACAGCGAAGTCTCAGTAATAGGGTCCCGTTTTTTACCCTTTGGGTACGGAAACCTAAAAGTTAGCTAGTATACTTGCAAATATTTTGTTAGTATGAGTAATACTAGCTAATTTTTTGTTAGTACGAGTAATACTAGCTAATTTTTGTTTACCGATATGCCGCTAATAAGTTTTAAGGGCACAAAATTTAGTGAATAGATCGAAGTGGTGATTACTAATTATACTAATCAAAATCTTACTACTTAGAAAAGGTCATAATACGCATATAAAGAACACGAGCATTAAGCCTGGGGCCGCCGGTTAGGCCGGAAAGAATTCAGTGCTCTGAAAATAGAACTCTGCGCTAATACAATGCAGTTCTTCTTCTTGTAAAAAATGGCTCCTTAGTGAATCGCCAATGTCGGAGTGTGTTCTCGGACGGAGACTCTGCCATACGACAGGTTTTATGAAGAAACAAGGGTACGAACTGAAGGAAGTCTGTCGAAAAATCTAGAACCTAGAACAAGCACAAACATTTAGCGTTAGTTGCAGTAGAGTTGACAATCGATGTGTCGAGCTGTCATATATATGACATTGACATTTGACTCGACACTGGCGAGTTCGATTTTCAGCTCTATTGTATTAGCGCAGTGTTTAATTTTCAATTAGTAGTAAGTAAGTACACTTTTACGTAAAAACCTCTGACCGGATTTGAATAGACACGCAAATAGTATTTTAATGAATAAGGTGTCAATAGATATAATGAATACGAATAGTCGTAATAGCCCGGGTAACATAGGCTATATAATTTACGTATTCGGGTTATAGTTTTGTATAATAAGGCCTGAATTGACTAGCAGTGATTGAGCTGATGATGATGAATTATAGCTAAGAACATGTCAGCTTTCAAACAAAAAAAAAACTAGATCAAAATTGGTTCATCCGTTTCGGAGCTACGATGCCATGGATAGACACACAGACAGACCACTTTTTGGGTCGGGGGTTAAATATTATAGTTATTACGTAAACACAAAACATACTATGTACTAATCACATACTATGTTGGCCTCCAAGTGCTCATTGTTGAATACATAATAGAATTAGATGCATAGCATGTTTAAATAAGTACCTATTTTCTCACGTATGACCTCTACCTATTAATTTGGATTTTAAGGTAGCCTTTCGAACTGTGCGAGCCGCGACGCGAGACCGCGACCCGCGACCGCGACCTGCAAACCCGCGAATCAGGTTCTGTGGCCACGCCGAACGGCCGCGCGTTTGTTTAAAATGAAAAAAAAAATGAAAAGTTGATTATTACCCTTAAATTCTTTACAAATATAAAAATTTACACAATAAAATTGTACAAATATAGCTAATTTACAACAACCCCTACACTAAGAATCTCTTGTGCTGGAGGGGTTGCCTGCTCTTCGATGTACACTAACTAGCAGGTTACAGTATGAAGATATCGACAGTGATTGTAATGAAGGTAACATAACATTTCACTGCGTTTATGCTAACCAATTGATAGAAGATTGCACACTTGCGACTGTTTCTTTTGTTATAATTTATAGTAATAGTTTAAAGAAACTGGAATCTTAACTGTAGCCTCTCAGTATGTTCATTCAAATGTTTTATATGTTAAAAAAAAATTAAGCCTATTCAAAAAGAAAAGTGACAACCACAATAGAAATACCCGCTAAATAAGCATCAGCTTGATGTACCAGTGACTAGACTTAGTAAAGTGAAGAATTCGTTTAAAGGCCAATGTATACGCCTATGCAATAAAATTTTTCAATCAATAAATTTTAAAAAGAACGTTTGTGTGCTGAAGCCTATTATAAGGTTAATTGATTTTATGAATGATAGCACACCTTGGGACTGAGGTGGCCTCTTGTTATGTAGTTTTAGTCATAACATTGTCATATATGCCTTTTTATTATTTCTAAAAGAACAATTTTCCATCTTTTTGATAAAAGATGGCCCCGCGCGAGTTTCTTACGCCGGTTCTTCTCGCCGGGCCAGTTCCCGAACCGGTGGTAGGCATCATGTATACCGATGTTCAGGAAGTGTATAAAAATACCAGTTGACTTTGACTTTGAAAAAAAAAATCTGTATCAAAGTAGCGTGTATTAGTGTACACTAATACACGCTTAGGTTAACAGAAGTCAACGGTTCGAACTCAGTGCGCGGGAAAAATGCTTGTTATTTCACCTAACATCGGGGAAAAAAGGGTATACCTACCCATAAAATAGTAATCTATTAAGAGAAGCTACAGTGCACATAGTTATACCGCCTTGTAAAGTATTATAGAAAAGGCGTCCTCAAATTACGCAAATCGACACACAGCTGTTGGTGTTTTATGAAAATACCACATAATATATTGCTCTGAAGTAAAGATAACTCAGTTGCTGAATAATCAAATTGTGTCGGTGTGTGCTTGCTTTGTCGTTTTCAATATTCGTTTGTTTTTTATTTACGGTCAAAGTTTCGCTAAAAATCCGCTGTTTGGAGGCTATTATCTTCAAACGTAATTAAAATTTTAGAAAAACTAGCACACACCTACTTAGATAAGTGTAATAAAAATCGATATTGCGCTAAAATTTGGGTCTACAATGTATGACTTTACCAGCGTTTGTGTGGAGAAAAAACCGACTGGTGTAGCCTTAAATATAGTGTACATTTTACACTATGTTTAAATTCTGTTAACCTGTTCAGTTTCTATATGTGAGGACCTGTAATTGGCTTTCTAATGATAAGAATAGTTTCATATTGTTATTACTGATAGCTTCTGGTACTTCCCAACAAAATTAAATTTTGTTTTTAGTTTAGTTTAGTGCTCCATATGGCAGTGGCTGGCCGCGACCCTATTTCGGTCTCGGGTCGCGTGTCGCGTGCATCGGAAGGCTACCTTTACACCTTATTTAAAGGTAATATCATATATGTATATTAAAATACATTTCAAAAAGTTAATACCATAAATATTATCATTATACACTCTGTTCAGATCCAACTTAATCTAAACGTGAACAATAACCGGCCAAGTGCAAGTCGGACTCGCGTACGAAGTGTTCCGTAGCATTATACCAATATTTCCCATGTTAACTTAACATTTCGTTATTTTTGGTCAGTTTTCCAAGTAAGCGCATTTTACAAGTTGAGTCTCTAATCTGTATCTCCTGAACTAACAAAGTTATATAAGCAATTATGGTTTTCCTTCAAAGTTCACCACATGGACTACCATCATGAATTGTTTATAAATAAATATCCCCCCCCCCCCCCCCCCCCCCTAAAAGATAATCATTATAGCCCAAGGTTGGGGAAAAAAGGTTGGAAAACCCTGCTCTAGATAAACTAAGTTTATCTGGCGCAGAGTCGCAAAAGATCCATCTAGTGGTCAGTAGAGCCGCGACTGATAGTGTCAGCGATATCTATTGGTCGCGGCTCGTCAATTTCGAGTTATGGAATCGATAAACGGACCTCGATGGTTAGTTAAGTTAAACTTAGTTTATATATGTTTTTATTGACACTTTTTTGGTTACCAGTTACCAGTACACAGTTATCGAATGTTTAGACCTAGTTTGTCCTGTCTTGTAGTTATGTTTATAAATGGAGGAATTTTAGCATAGTTATTGATTGTCTATAGATCTCGGTTTTAACATCATAAAATGATAATAAAGGGGTGGCTCTCCATACGTGTGAAATGGGGATGAAAAAAATTTTTTCATTCTACCCCACTAGCTAACATTTTTACAAAGTCGCCATTTTCGAGTAATCGGCCCTCAAAGTGGTTTATAAGTTGGTCAGCCAGCCCAATAGCATTTTTAAACTATAGGAGATAGAAACTTGTTATTTTCCATGCTGATCGATCATGCTAAATATTTTGAACGAAATCAAACAGTAACTTTTGATGTAATTTGAAAAAAAAACCTATTACGCGTTGATAGTTACGGAACCCTCCTTAGACATGTCCCGACATGCTCTTGGTTAGATTATTAATATTAGTTATAGAAGTGTAGATAAGCCAGCCACACCGGTTATCGACCTTCAGACGATTACGTCACAACTCACCAGGTACGGCCACGGCATAATGACGGCCACTATTTAATAGTAGTTAATAGGGTTCTTCGGTCTCTATCAAAATCCCTTCGCAACTTCTTCAGTGTTGCGAAAAATCACGTATTTTCAAAAATTTTATTTACAACCTAACCCTAGCGCGAGTCAAGAGCCATCAAAGCGCAAAAAAAAAAATACAGCGTGGCATGAAAATATAACGGTCTCTTTTTTTGGCAAACGGTTAAAAACGGGACCCTATCACCTCGACGTGCGACGTGCGTGCTAAATATAAGATATTAATTTAAACTGTATGGTTTATAGGGCCACAATAATGTGTATAAAATGCTTAAAATGAGGTCCATGAAGTGAGTAACGTATTTAAATTTGATAAGGATCATAATGTATACGCCACCGGCCCCCCGGCCACGGCCTATCCAAATGTCCCTGCATTTTAACCAGCTTACTAATAAAAAGATTTACACAACGGATAACTTAAACAACGTTGCTGTCTTTGTCTAATGTGTTGGAAAAGTCACTTGACTTGGGGGTAAATCTATAATATCTTCGAAAATATTCATTTAAATTACATGCTGTAAAGGGCCATATTGATCTTAGATATTAAATGCACAATGTACTTAAGGTACTTAATTGGATAAGGATTAATGCTGTATTGCTTAAAAACGCATCGTAAATAAGAATTCGTAAGAAGTAAAGGATAAAAGATGGTTATTGTAGGCTATCCATAGAGCTAGAACAGAGAGGAGTCGTTGTAATGAACGGACGGACGTTGTAATGAACTTTTAGTATGAAACTAAGCATCACGCTTATTTCATACTAAAAGTAAAATTTGAGGGGCGAGGGGAGTGTCAGACTCCGCCCATTCCGGTTGTTATCGACCTTACTACGCAGTTTTGCTATCTCACACTAGATGGCAATAACAAAGCGTGACATTCTACGGGGGTTTTTATACTCGACGATAGATGGCATTCAATAAATGATGAAAAACTATATTATATTACTTTACGACTGAAAAGTCTTTAGAAAATACTTTAAAAATAACTTTAGTACGTATGATGATCAAAATAATATATTAATATTGAAATCTAGCTATCTAGAATATATTTTTAATCCCAGTGCTCAAAGTTTCAAAACGCCATCTATTGGCTAGTAGAATAGTTTCTAATATAACCGATGCTAAGAGAGACTTTTCTAGAACAATAATTATAATCAATTTAGTTTTTAATAACTTACACATCAAATGTAATGCCCTCAATACGCACCAGAACGCATGTCCGAGTATTTTTTATAGGATAAGACACACATCCTTTTCTTCTTAGAAACTCGAAAAGTACAAAAAGTTATCGTTATCAGTGTTATCACCGAGATGTGCACAGTACGAACAGACAGTACACTGATTTAGGCCACGCCCATTGTGGTGACGTAGCGGGCCAACTAACAATCACAGTGCTCAGTCTCTCCTCTCTGTTTTAGCTCTATGGGGCTATCCCTAAGAGATAGACATATACCACCGCAGACTTTTTTGTAGACCTGTTTAAGGTGTACAATATTGTAATTCAGCCAGCGTTTGCAATGTAAGCGCAAAAAAATGTGTTATTTATGACATTAGAAACCTTTAAAATTATCAGTGTTTCTCTACTATATTATGCATGTTATACAGGGTGCCCTGTAAATCGACGTCAAGCCGTAAACCTGTGATAGGCCAAGTTACGATAGTTATCAGAAAAATTAAAAAAAAAATCCAAGTAATGTGTCTCAAAAAATACAAAGCTTTTAAAAAAAATCGAAAAATCGACATCTTGTGGTGGTTTTTTAGTTCCCGGCACTACAAATTTCTACTTTTTTTGTAATTTTTTTTTATATGTAATCCTGAATAATGCTTTAGTAAACTGGTGCCTAAGATTTAAATCCAACGACTCCGACTTGAAAGGAAATGAGGATTTTTGCCATAAACAATGATTCGAATTAAATAGTTTGCTCGACTTTAACCAACTGTACTCGAAAAAAAATGTATTACGCTTGTTTGACAGGTAATTTTAAAAGTTGGCGCAGTTAATAAGGATTCCAAAATGGTATGATACTGGCTATATTGTTTCTTAAATTTTGGACAATATTGATTTTTGTAAAGGAAGTCAGTTTTCGACAATTTTTTCTTACTTACTTAAAATGATTCAAGTGTACCCAGGACTTTCTTCTAAGTCATATTCTGATTTGGATGAGACGGAGAGAAACATTCAACGAGTGTAAGAGAGACAAAATCCAAGAAGTAAAATTATGTCACGGGCCACGGGGGCCATAGTGTCTCATTACTTTTAACTTTAGGAAAGGTGTTTTTTAGGAAGCTTTTAATTTAAAAAAAAATTTGGAGTCTAAAATATTTTATTACATTATAACAAATATTCAAACTGCCTCCCACCATCATAAATATGCAAGCTCGACATCTTTTAAAAAAAAGACCGCTTTATCAGACAGGCAAATCTGCCGTTATTAACTAATTCAGCTGCTTGCGTTAATTGTCGTCGTAGTTCAACTACATTTTCAATTGGCTTTGTATACACTTTTTCTTTCACAGCTCCCCAGTAAAAAAAATCTAGCGGATTTAAATCAGGTGAACGGGCTGGCCACGAAATGGTACCAGACCGCCCTATCCACCTTTCTGGATATTCATTATCTAAATAATCTCGCACTGAACGGGCATAGTGCCCCGGGCAGCCGTCTTGCTGGAACCACATATCTCTGTAAATGTGCAGAGGTACGTCTTCCAATAAAATTTGTACCCAGGACTTTCTTCTAAGTGATATTCTCACTTAGAAGAAAGTCCTGGGTACACTTGAATCCTTTTAAGTAAGTAAGAAAAAATTGTCTAAAACTGACTTCCTTTACAAAAATCAATAGTGTCCAAAATTTAAGAAATAATCTAGCAAGTGTCATACCATTTTGGAATCCTTATTAGCTGCGCCAACTTTTAAAATTACCTGCCAAACAAGCGTAGTACATTTTTTTTCCAGTACAGTCAGTTAAAGTCGAGCAAACTATTAAATTCGAATCATTGTTTTGGGCAAAAAGCCTCATTTCCTTTCAAGTCGGAGTCGTTGATTTAAATTTTAGGCACCAGTTTACTAAAGTATTATTCAGGATTACATACAAAAAAAAATTACAAAAAAAGTAGAAATTTGTAGTGCCTCCCGGCACAACAAATTTCAACTACTAACTAAACTACAACAAACTAAAAAACCACCACAAGATGTCGATTTTTCGTTTTTTTTTTAAAGCTTTGTATTTTTTGAGACACATTACTTGGATTTTTTTTTTAATTTTTCTGATAACTATTGTAACTTGGCCTATCACGGGTTTACGGCTTGACGTCGATTTACGGGACATCCTGTATACATATGAACCTTCCTATTGAATCACTCTATCTATTAAAGAAACCCGCATCAAAATCCGATGCGTAGCTTTAAAGATCTAAGCATACATAGGGACAGACAGAAAAAGCGACTTTGTTTTATACTATGTAGTGATAGTGATGTATTTCATTACAAAACTACATATAATATAAAATTGTATATTTTTTTAGGGTATTAAAAGAGTAATTTAACGGAACCCTATTACTAAGACTTCACTGTCTGTGCGTCCGTCCGCGCGTCTGTAACAAGGCTGTATCTTATGAACCGCGATAGCTAGAGAGTTGAAATTTTCACAGAAGGTGTATTTTGGTTGCCGCGTTAAAAACAAATACTAAAAAAAAGAAGAAAATAAATATTTAAGTGGGGCACTTGGCCTGTTTTTTACATTAATTATCAAGTAATAATCCCTCAATATTTCTGATTTTTTTGACGTGACAACGTCTTATAATTCGATGGAGCCGGCTGCACGCACGACAAAACATGACTCATGCGGCGTTACCTCGCTCTGAGGCGTTACATTTATTATAATGACGTTGTCACGTTCAACTATAGTCAGTAAACCGACTTTACAGACAACCAATTTTTTTTACTAAATATTTTACATGTAGTCAACATATAATTGTACTGGGGTAACACGACGAATTGTTCAGTTCAACTATAGCAATATAAAATACTAGAAGAGCATAAACACAAAATATATTTCCGAAAAGCGCCTGACCTTTTACGATATTATGAAAATTAGTTTTTTTTATGGGCAATGATTTCTGTTATAATGTATTCTAAATTAGACTTAATATGACTAGAGCTTTATGGCTTAGAGTAATTTAAGCCATAAAGCTCTAGTAAAAGTAGTAAAGTTGAAATTAAACAATAAGTTGAAAGTAAAAATATTGGACTACAATATCTATTTGGGTGTTACTTTTAGAATCATCTCGTATAAAATGAGGGTTTTTAAATTCGCGACATTTGACAGCTTTTTGACACGACAGACCCGACCTAAATACGACGCGCCGACTGGTGATGGAAAAGAATCGAAAATTCTTATTGACAGTATTCGATACCACATATGCCGCCAGTCGGGTCTGTCCTCTAGCGGCTGAAAAAATATCAAAACTTGAGAGGTGTCAAGGGACACCCGGATGGAACGAAGGTCCTTTCTTCTTCCTTCCTTCCTTAATTAGTGAAGGAATTGTAATAATATATATATATTTTTTAAGTTATAATAATATTTTTTTTTATTATTAACAAATATAATGTAATATAAACTTAATCAGTAGGCTCAATTATAGTAATAATTGGCTTGTGGTAAACAATTGAAGGGAATTTATAATTTATTCCACGCCGCACGGCTTACAACTATAGCAAACAGTGTCGTTACAACTTTCGTCTTAATTTTTTCCGTCTAGCCCCCTTTCGCAACGCGCGATAAGGAACTTCGTTCCAAAAACCCTCATTGCCGGAGTTTTGCCGGGGAGTTCAATGGGTGACGATGTGTATTTTGTATTTCTTCATTAAGTGTTATTTCGGTTCTTAATGTGTAATATTGGTAGAATATTAGCCATTAAATTTTTTGTTAACGTGCACAAGTGTGGGCAAGCGGTACAACTTCTAAAAACGTGCTATTTTGTGTTCCGCCAAAACTACCTAGGAACTTTCAGTAAAGCGTCTACCACTTTACTGAATCGACTGACATGACTTATGGACTGCACTGACTATTTATTTGGATTTTGACTAGACTTTAGACTTGACGGTTTAGGAATACGGTGTTGAAAATTGAAACGAAAGTTCTATTTCCCGCCTTTTTAACTTGACACTGGGAAATGGATAAAAGCCGATGCCATATATAAATAAATAAAAAAAACCCTCATTGCCTAGTGACAATTCTAGCTCCCTTAAATAAATACGAGTTTAGTTAGTAATTATTAACATCAAGTATCACTGTCTACTAAAGTTGTCAATCCAATTCCGATTCACGAATTTTATTTGGCATTCCAGAGGTCAGGACATTTAACTTCAATTCATTCTCTGTTTCACACTTAATACCCATACATGCTAGGTATTAAGGCTGGGAGTTGGGTGTATGTGATCCGGAATCCGGTGGGCCTGGGAAAATTCCGTGTACTGAAATTAGAGCTCTGCGCTAGTAAAAAAGTAGAGTTGAAAATCGAAGTATCGTGTTATCAGATTTGACATTCACATTTGACTTGGCACTCGTGTGTTCGATTTTCATCTCTATTGTATTAGCACAGAGTTCTATTTTTAGTGTTCCGAGGATTTTCCCGGGACCGCCGGATTCCGGAGCATATAGTCCCATTCTAAGAGCTTATTTTTTTAAAAATCCTGTTCTAGAATATCGTATTACCGCCTTTATTACGTATCTAACTAGGTATATATTCTTAAATATTTTCAAAACTGTACATACATAAATAATATTTTGTTGCAAATAGTGTCAGCAAAATGGTTTTTTATTTCATTTTAAATATTATTGAACGCTTAAACGCTTTACACATTAGTAAAGTTAAACGCTTTTATTACATCTACAGATGTAATAAAAGCGTTGACTATTCTTACTTATACACAACACATTCTATTATAAACATAATTATAAATAAAAAATTATAAATATCATCATATTATAAACATAAGGAAATCTCGTGGTAATACCACATCGTGTCCTCCACTCCCCTGTTCCGCGCGATGCACACATTTACATACACATTACATATAACTATAAATAATGGACAAATTTAAATAGGAATTATTTAAATTTTACATGATTTGACATATACGTTTATATTATAGACGAGGCATGTCGAGGTAAAAACTGTCCCCACTTAAAAGGGATAGAGATAGTTTGGGGGCCATTTTGACATTTGAGGTATGATGTAGGTAATCAAAATGGCTGACATTAGAGGTATGGTCAGTTGGCACAGATTACTAACTAGTTAATGTATGGTGAAATCAAAATGGCGCGGGCGTAACTTTTTCTTGAATGAAGATTTGTTTATCAAATGTACGTCATAGCTTATCTTTAGTTTTAAAATCTTTGTGATTCGATACTTAAGTAGGTACCTATGTATACTAGAATTGCTTGATCGCATGGAGAACGATTTTTTTTAACACAATTTTTAACAACTTGATAAAAGTAAAAATAATTAAGATTTATTTATACTTTCTCACAAGCAGCTGCTTACGTATTCGTCCGATTTCGGAGCAGCTCGTCTCGATCCGTGCGAGTTTCGTACAGTCGTACCATATACATACACGTTAAGGCTCAACTAGTCGCGGGCTCGAACTCACTCGTGGACGCAGCCAAAAAGCACGCTGTCTCACCTAGCATTGTGTCTAAAAGAGATAGAATCAGTTATAAGCAGTTAGCAGCTAGTCTACACGCATACGTCTAGTCGCACGCAACAAACACCGTGCCGAAGTTTGCCGAACTGAAACGACGTTAGACGAAGCACGGCTTTCAACGCCGCACCGCTGTGCCGGTCGGAGTCCCCCACTCCGACCGTGTTAGGTTTATTTTCGTTACGAAATTTCTTGATTCGGTCGCCGCGCTCAAAGGCCGAGATATAAGCTATGCAATAGCTTAAAAATATTCCAACTTTTTTGTAACTTTGAAATGCTCAAAGTTAAGTAATTAAGTTTTTTTTTCTTTTAATATTAGTGTAAAAACCTGCATAATTATTTTACTTATGTACATATAAAGATTTATTATGGTAAGTATGAACAATAAGCGCTCAAACTTCTTTTTTGTGAATTAATTATTATGACCGTACATTTCATGGCACCTTAGGCGTGCCGCGTGTGACGTCACCTGCCGATACGAGTTTTGTTTTCGTTTTCGCTCCTCACAAGAGTGCTTCAAACAATCCGCAATTCCTTTGAAAATATTGAATTTTAGTATACTATTTCTTTTATAAAGATTCTTATTTTTCCGAGCATTATTCATTTATGCAATAGAAAATTACAGTCAAATATCCTAATCTTACTTAATCTCTACTAATATTATAAATGTGAATGTAAGTTTGTTTGTTACGCTTTCACGCGAAAACTACTGAACGGATTTTGATAAAATTTGGTATGGTAGTAGTTTAGAGTTTAGACTCTGGATTAAAACATATTTTAATATTACACTTTTTATTCCGGAAAAGTACCTACAGTGTTCCCGCGGGATACTCGATAGTATATTTACGCGGGCGGAGCCGCGGGAAACAGCTAGTAATATTACAAATGTAAATGTGAGTGTGTTTGTTTGTTACGCTTTCACGTAAAAACTGCTTAATCGATCATCATGAAATTTGACACAGACAGTACAAAATGTCCTGCGGGATTTCCTTTCTTGTATCGGATCTAGTAGGGTATAAAGCGTTACATATTATAACGACGATTGTAGTGACATTGTAGCCCCGACTGTTGCCTGAATACACCATTAAAAAACAGCTGTATCAATAACTTCATACATTTTTGAGAAAATCCTTTATTTTCGTATATTGTAAGTCATAAGTACAAAATATGTTAAAGCATATTCAAAAAGCTTCCATTAAATCCATTTCCATAGATGGAAGGTGGCCAACTCCATCGGCGACAGACTGGCGTCCCTCCGTAATTGGGTCATAATGTGTAGGGGAACCATAACACGCGACATACACTTTGCTTCTTGAAAATAGAATTGTGATTTTAAGGCTGGGACTGTATTGTCTGACATACGGAAGGCCGGAGCAAATGTAGAGCATTGAAAATAGAACTCTGGACCAATATAATAGAGCTGTAAATCGTCAATAAGTTATTTTTTAATGCTATGAATTTTTCCGGGCCCGCCGGATTCCGGATCATGATATAGTCCCAGCCTAACGGTGTTCATGGGCAGCGGTAATCTTTTACCATCAGATGTATCTGCTTGTTTGCGGTCTCATTTCATTAAAAACATATTCTCAACTTTTTTGCTGACCGTACCTAAATTATAATTTAATATTTGTAAAGGTTAGCTCACACCGAATAGCGACACGGCGCACACTTTTTAAAATGGCGATTCAAAATTGAGCTTTATTCACAACACAAAAAGATACGTTTCATTGCAATAGTGGCGCGGCGTCGCGCTGCGCAAAGCCTAACTAATAACCTAACTCTTGCAATGAAACGTGTACGTATGTTTTTGTTTTAGCAAATAAAGGTCAATTTTGAATCGCAATCTTAAAAGATGTGCGCCGCGTCTCGGTGTGAACTGACACATACGCTTACTTGTATGTCTCCACGTATGTTCAAGTAAGTGCTCCACAATTCATCCGCGAAGATGTCGGTTAAAAAAACGAAAGAACGACCGCACATTTTTTGCGTAAATTGTAATGTTTCATTTAATTTTCGCGGACTGTCGCGCACTGTCGCGCGATTCGCGGAGGAAGTGTGTAGCGGACGTAAGACACTCGTAACTAAATAATAAGGTAGCTTTTAAAGCTTTATTAGTATGCAATACGAATACACATAGTTGAACAACAAAAAGCGATAAAGATACTCTTAATGTACCTATAGTAGCTAGTAGTTAAGTAATTATAATTTGAACCGCATAAATTTACCTACGTAATGCCAACGTAGGTATACCTATGAGTTATCTTTCAAATCACACTATCGTAAAAATTTTGTGGTTGTTTTTTTTATTTACTACTAGCTTTTTCCCTCTAGTATCCCACGGGAATACTGTACTTTTTCGGGATAAAAAGTAGCCTATGTTTTAATCCAGAGCCTAAACTACTACCATATCAATCGAAATCATACAAATCGAAATCCGTTCAGTAGTTTTTACGTGAAAGAGTAACAAACATCCATCCATCCTCACAAATTTTCACATTTATAATATTAAGTAGGAAGTAGGATACACACGCGAACGACCCCTTTTTATATTTTTATTTTGCGATAATAATGTTTTCCTGTATGCAATATAATTAAAAATACATTAATCCGAAACATGCCCGAAATTAATACATAATATATTAACAAAACTTAAAAATAAGTTTAATGCAAGTGAAATATTTTTTTTAATAATAGGTAAGTACTTATAGTTTTACTTTTAAGTATAATTTGATTTGAGAGAATGATGCAGATTACTTACAGCCTAGCATTTTCTTTTATGATTCACAAAATAAATACCAAAAACATGAAACACTCAACATAATTTATGTTTAATGCTTACCGAAAATAAAACAGTCGCTACTTTATCTTAAACCACACCACAAAGTCCAAGGTCGTTATGTATAATTATTAAATAATGTTTTCGATTGAAAACACAATAATAACACTGACAATGTTTTAAAATCGATAGAACGCGCGGAAAACGTCTTTACCCTACCTAAGTAAACGCCGTACTGACAACTGACAAATGACGTTACGACGTATTTTGTGATTTGAGTTTTGACAAGAAACCCAACTGGCAGCCCATACAATTTAAGGGCTGCCCACCCATAACTTAATTTTTCTACTTATTTTCATGACATATTCAAGTATCCTCGTAGATTTTAGATATTTTTTGCTACCCAAATTGCTATCCTGTTTCACAATTTTCTAATAAGCGTCGGACTACGGATAGCTTAGACTTACATGATAGCTTACTCGGAAGTTTTATCGCTGCTTACTATGTTATATTGAGCGCTAGAGACAAAATATGCAAATAAGCTATCCGAGTTCCAACACTAAATAGCAGGTTGTAAAACAAGTCCTTTATCTATGCGTATTCTTCTATCAAGTTAACAATTTATTACTCATTATTTTTTAAATTGCTACAGATGATACAATAATACACTAAAATATTATAGGTATACAAAGATACTATTTAGCAATGTACATAAATGTACTAGCATAAGAAATACCATAATATATATTTTTTTTCTGAAAACCGGTTCTAAATTTGGTTTAATGAAGAGAAGTTATTTTAAAATCTTCAAATATGTTGGCCAGTAAAAAAGCTGCCAAGTTGAGAACCGACAGACTTACAGTTTTATATCAAACTTTTGTGCCCCTAGCGATTTACAATAGTCCAATGTTTGTACCTACTTAATGACCTCCTTTTTCCACAGTTTCGACGTTTTAATAAAAATGTATTGTTCGCTTAATTGAAAATGACTGATTGTATTAGCTAGCATTACTTACCACTTACTATTTCTTAAATTCACGTCTTCAGGCACGCAGAACTTGAAGCGTGAAAGAATTTGTGTTTTCACACCTCTCTAAGAGATTTACTTGCATTTTTCAAATGATGATAAGTTTATCTCATCATCGCATTTCCGCACACTTTGACGGATAGTGGAGTTGCACTTGTTGCATTAACGGTATACCACAGAGTACATAATAGTACAAGTACTTATATATTATATTTGAGAGATCTGAGGGAGAAATTACTCAAATTTTGATATAAACTAGGTACTATAGTCTATTAACGTCAAGAGAAGTGAATTATGCGAACAAATGTCAAAATTGACAATAAGTTGTGTTCGCTATATACTTATACTTATGTAAGCATGATTCACTGCCTTCTTAACACGAATTGACTATTATTAGGTATGTACTAACTACCAACATAATATTACATTAAAAACACTCTTAATTATGCAGAGTAAAAATTATCATAGTTACAAAAAATATTTTCCAAAGAATTTCAAAAACTACCAAAACTGTAGAAAATCTACCAAAAAAGGGCAGATAGGAATGGCGCATTTTTAAAATGGCGTCGCTCTGGAGTTTGCGCAATACAGACCTTTAACACTCAACACTTTACGTTGGTTTAATGCTTTACCTTTACAAAGTTTGATTGAACAAAAAACTAAAGCTTCACTAATGTTGTACAGTCACGATCATAAAGGTCATCGACATTTAAAATTGGGGTCTGGCGTCATTTGCCTATTTTTTACACACTAATTAGTCTTGGTGTTTGGAACTCGAATTCTTTGAAAGATCAGTTTTGAATAAATATGGCTTTATGAAAAGCGTCTGTCCAGAAAAGCTTGAAACTGCCGATTATTATGTTTCGCCATTAGAAATCACTTCACTTAATCATTCTATTTGCTAGTTGCTTATGAACATAATAAGAAAAGCATCGTGAATTAAATTCAAATTTCATTGCTTTTATGTCACAACATAGGACATTTTCATGGTAAGTAAAGGCCAAATTAGCAGCGGATCACTTGATGGGAAACAGTTATCACCGGACATTGACATGGCATCGCTAGAGTACTGATTTTAAAGCACAAGAGCGTCAGAGTTTTCGTATATAAAAACTAAAAAGTACGCTCTTTATTGTTGTTACAGACACAGTTTCTTCTATTAAGTTTCGTTAAACTGGACTGGGCTACTAACTTTTTTCTGCTAAAAAGGTGATGATGTTTGTTTAAAAAATATTATTGATCCTGCGTAAAGTATTGTGAATTGGGAGCGACGTGTTAGGTACATGTACCTTTTAATGTAAAATTTTTTGCTTTTATTACCTATTTAGTTGGAGAAAAATAAACAACAGGAAATGTCAGTGTCATCATGACAGCATTTTGACACTGTCACCTGTCAAAGTTTTAGAATCAGCTGTCAATAGCATGCAGCTCGATTTGGCGGTTTTCGAAATTCGTATCTTTATTTCTATTATTTGAACTCATTGAACTCAATTATTACGATAAAATGGCCGAAAAACTAGAGGATTTGAATCTCCCGATGACAGTAGTCACGAGAATTGTGAAAGAAGCTTTACCCGATGGTGTCGCGATCTCAAAAGAAGCAAGAACGGGTCTAGCAAAAGCTGCATCGGTGTTTGTGTTGTATATCACATCTGCAGCCACAAATATCGTTAAAAACAACAAAAGAAAAGCATTAACCGGCCAGGACGTTATTGAAGCGTTAGCGGACATTGAATTCGAGAGGTTTGTGGAGCCTTTAAAAGAGTCTTTGGAACAGTACAAGCTAATGGCATCAGCTAAGAAATCCGCCGGTAAAAAGAAAGACGAAGCTGATGAGGTCATGGAGATTATTGATGACGAGTAAATGTCGACAGTTAATTATGCTCTTAACCCTTTGGACAAGCATAATAAACAGGAGTTTACACAGCAATAAATATAAAACGTTAACATAAAGAAAGTGTTAAAAACAAGTAAAAATTAATTCTACATATTATGATCAGTTGATGAATGACGCGTAGAATTCATTTATCTTAATCCCTAACTTTTAGTAATTGTGTTGTTCAATTTGTTTTACTGTAAAAATGTGTTGAGAATGTTGAAAAAAAGTGACTAGATATGTGTCCAGACTTCAGACTACAGAACATGTGGATCAAGTTCAGTATGCTTATATTGTGATATCATCAATTCCGTTATGTATTTATACTAAGTGTTGAGTTGTAAATGTACCTGGAATTAATTTATAATGTAATTTAGCTGCGTTTGGATGTTTGAAATAAAGTGTAGGTACAAGTTTTCTAATTGATTTTTATTAGGCATGTACCCTTTTACTTTTCTGTCTTATGATCTAATATGTTATGTTTAATTTTACTACTTTTAAAGAAATAAGAATGCTATGAGCTCAGACCAAATCAAAAATTGTGGATAGACCTTTGTCAAACAGAAACTGAGGTTGGATTTTTATGTATGTGGAGCATTATCACTTTTTAAATACATAAATAATAAATAAAAAATCACACACTATGACAGCTCGCCTTACTAGGTAAGGCATAGTATCGTTACATGTGTGTGTGTGAAACTAATAACATAGAGACGTAGTTAAACCAGGCTACTACAGAGTACTTTTTTAGACAGTTGGAAAAGGTTTGGTTATGATTTATGTATGAAGTAAATAATGTTTAATTTTCTATGGGCCTGTTTCACAATCGCCCATTATGTGTTGAATAGCTTATTCTGAAGTTTTGTTGCTGCTTACTTTGAGCGACAGACAAAACAAAAGCTTTCTGATGCTTATCAGTAAATAGGCTACTTGACTCATATTTAATTTCATACACTGAAGGAGTATTTCTTTAGTACTTGGCTTAGGAAAAGGAATAAGAAATAATTTTATAAGCAATATAAATTAAAAACTTATGATTGATAAATAAAGTTGATTTAAAAATATGTATTTTTGTTTTTTAATTTCTACTGATGTAATCAGCCCAAAGTAACTTCCGGCAACAATGAGATGATACACTAAACACACATGTAGTAGTGAAACGGAACTTTTCTGTAAATAAATAGTTAATGACATCTTAAAAACATGGAGAATAGAGGTAAGGAGTACCATCTCTCTAAGGCAGAAAAGCTGAAAAGTGACCGACAAAAGTAATTAAATAATAGTTCCAAAATTGGCCATAATGGCGCTAGAGTGGCAAGGGTGTGTGCTATGAAGTTAGAATGTTTGATGACTATGACTAGTTTTTAGTAGTCAATTCAGTAAATCATGAATATTCTAATAACTCGTATAGTCGAAAATATTTTTATATATAAAATCGAAAAAGATCCCAAGATTTAATTATCCGTTTAAATTTTGCCGCTTTACACCCTTGCGTCTGTAGCGCCCCCTATTTAACGCTATTTTACGGACACTTCATGTATGGAGATGGTACTCCTTACTTCTATTCTCCATCACAGAACACTATTACTCCTACTGGAGTTCTCCGTGCTTAAAAAGTTATTTAAGTCAAAACGTCAAACGGAACGTCACACCGCCATTTTACTACTACGAACTATAGCACAGATTACGAATAGTACTAGTATGACGTCACAGCGCAGATGGGTATTAAAAAGTATTTTTACAAAAAAAAATGTACATACATTTTTAGGTTTCAAAATAATTTAATATTGTGTAATGAAACAATTATGAAGCATTTAGTGCATAATTAAAAACGAGATCAAGTAGCCTATTGTGTTAGAAAACGGACGCTAAATATACAGGTGTTTTCCAGTCAGTATCCAAACTTTCAGGAGTGAATATACTCTTGAATATAAGCAACTTTTACTTTGGGATCAACTTTCCTACTAGAAAAAAAAATGCTGTTTCATACAAAAGGGCTACGGCATAGATAGCATTTTGTAGGAAACAGCTAATTTTTTTTTTCAAGTAGGAAAGTAGATCCTATAGTAAATGGGATCTCTTCTGCATGATACAATATTTGTGTTTATTGCTAGAAGGGATTTTGGGGTAAATAAACAAGTTTCAATTTATATTTAATTTTATTCGGAATAAAATTTGTTAAAAAACAATGTACGATAACAGTAAATTCTTGACACTCACCTAATTATTTACAACCCAAAAGTTAAACTACCCTCGGAATGAAAAAAATATTTCTAATATTTATTTCGCAAAACTATAATCTATTTCTTTGATTACATTTATATAATTATAAGAATAGAGAGAATCGGAAAGACTAATTACTAGAATTTCAAGGTTTTTTTACTACTAATTTATTAAATGCAAGAAGCTGATCACATGATCTTTTGTAGATTGAGCATTTTATGCTTTTTAACTTGACAGATTGTCTTTATTTTTTTTAGCCTAACAATTGTACAATGGAGAAGTTTCCTCATGTTAAAAAACTAATCAATTACTGCATTTTGCCCGCACTTGTCAGTGTATATATCAAAGATTTAAAAACTAGTATATATTGAAGATTGTAGATAGCTAAAATTATTATTAAGATTCCAAGCGCAACTTCAAAGTGCCATATCTTTTTTATTTAGATGATGTTTTAGTGATTATTTTCCATTTGGTTTTTTGCTAACTAAGCTGCTACCGCCATACATTTTGTAATGTCAAATGTATGGAGGGTGCAACTCGTGCCGTCACAGGCCGATACATCGCTCTCTTTCATATTGTAAATTTAAATTGTTTGTATCTTCGTTATTTTAAGATATACGAAAATGGGTTCTAGATTGTTTGTTAACGTGTTGTCAAACATCGAAAAGACGAAAAATTGTTGTTAGGCAACATGCCTTAAAGAAGATAATATATAAAGGAAACTCATCCATTGTGCCTGTAAATCTAACATTCATACGAATAATAGCAACAAACATACACTTAACTATTTTGGTGTTTTTGAGTTTACCTTATTATAACTATATATTTTGAAAACTATGTCTAATTTGTAAACATTAATAAACTCATGCTTGACCTAATATTATAATTTTTAAAATAACGGGTACAGCCTCGGTCAGTCTGTTTGCCACACTCGATTTGGCAAATTTTTAAACAAGAGGAATAGAAAAAAGTAGCTACCAAGATGTGTGCTACTAAGTGGATACATCAAAAAGGCTTTTAAAAGATTAAGAAGTTCCTGTTGCAAGTTAGGGAGATTGAAGTTAATATCATATAACTCAAAACATAAAAACGAGCCAACAAAAGGTTATAAAAATAAACAAAATAATAGAAAATAAAAGTTTATTCAAGAAATAAAATAACTCCAGTGTTAAAGTATAAATAAATAACTGGGGGGGGAGGAATATTATTATATTTTATTATTTACAGTCTTATGGCGGTTCTCGACTTGCCAAGATCTGATACATCATACAACCAAAATAAATTTATATATATTTTACAAATCATTTTATCATGCTTAACTCTTCTTCTTCATTTGGCATAGCCTCCCTTGTAATAGGAGGTGCCAACGTCAGAGTGACTCAAAGAAATGACTTTTAAAAAAGTGCTGTCTTTTTTATTTAATCGACTTTTTTTGTCATTTGTCAAAAATACTTTACAAAATGGCGTCTTCTTAATATCAATCCATAATTATTTTTGTCACAAGGCGTGAAGAAAAAACCCAAATATAACTCATTTTTTCGAAAATTCATTTCAACAATTATTGTTTTGTTGTTACTAATTCGTAAAAATTCCATATTGTTACATATATTTTCATAAAATCTCAGATCTTGGCCACAAGCATTTCAGCCGGAATATACAATTGCCGATAAAATAAACCTAACTTAAAATAAGTGTTATTTATATTTTGTGCTGTTATAGATTTACATGGTAACATTACAAATTCCGTTAAAATGTGATTTATGTGTACTAATTTTAAAATAATCTCATGAAAACACTGGATACTGACACTTTATCTTCTTAATCAAGCTACCCGAGTTGGAGTATATGACCAGGAAAATAAAAAAGGCAACACTACGAAAAGATGGAATGTGATTGGTTAAACCACATGACATTTCAATTTCGGCTGGGACTATATACTCCGGAATCCGGAACGCCGATTTCAGAGCATTGCAAATATAACATTGCGCTAATACAATATAGTGTAGAGCTGTTATATATGACATTGACATTTGGCTCGATACTCATGTGTTCGATTTTCAACTCTATTGTATTAGCACAGAGTTCAATTTTCTTAGCTCTGAATTTTCACCGGCGTTCCGGATTGCGGATCATATAGTCCCAGCCTTTGTTCCGTGATTTTCCGCACATGGCTAACTTTTTATTTTCTGGTCATGTGCTTACTATAAATAAATAAACAGTCCTTCGAGATTGCTACAAAAAATTAAATTTAAAATTATCGCTATCGGTAATATACAATTAGCTATAAACTATTTGGAATAAATTTTTATTTACATAAAATACATAAGCATTAATTCAAAAACCTATTCTATATGTATAAGGGAAATGTCTTTTTACTAGATATTTTAATCCCCGTTTTACAACAAGTGTCTGATAGCTTATTCAGTATTGTCCCGTTTTAATGCACACATTAAGCGACAGAGACAAAACCTTTAAATAATAAGCTATCTGACGTGCTTATAAGATTGTAAAACGAGTACTATGCGTAAATTCCGTTTGCGAAATCAGACAAAAAGTAAGTTGGGTTAGCTACAGTTAGAACTGGATATTTTAAAAGAAAGTGCTAACTAGAAAGATTGTCTTCATTCAAAAAAAACAGATAGCCAAAAACAGATCCTGCACAAAATTTCCTGTATGTCAAATTCTGTCAATATTATTTTACAAGACTAATTTGACCATGGCGTCCACATAGCTTAAATAAAAAAATAAGTTTTGTACTCTCGATTATTTTTTTTTAAGCTACTTTCTTAGCATGGGCTATTTTTAATATATTATTATGACTTCTTTTATCATATTGTTGTCTATGTCGAGTTCAGGAGACAGAATAAGAAAAAAGTAAACCAACATTTAGAGTTTTCGCAACCTTTGGTTCAAATTGAAAAAACTGTTTTTCATTTTGTCATGTAGGTACATTTTATTAACAAATCTGTCAAATTTGTCTAAAATGGCGCCGTACCGTCGGTTGACAATTCATGTGTCAAACGAAAGATGGTAATCCGACCAAGTGAAGTTGCTTTATAAAGTATGTTAACGCACAGATTTGGTCCATAGCAGACCACGGATTTGGTTGCCAACATAGGGGTTTCTCCCTAAAATTAGGGAAAAAACCTCTAGGGGGAGGTAAGTAGATAAGAGCTTTTTATTTTCTTGTTTTTAATTAAATTAAGCAATTGATTGATTCTACATCGACAAGCGAATTGAAAAGTCAACCTGTACAAAATAAACTTTGGGAAGTATATTTTAATGTAAGTATAAAGGACAGAATAATATTACAGAACATTATTTTTTTATTATTTGTTTATCAGTTTATTAAGCTTTGGGAAGAAGTATTTTTGAGAGTTGAAGGTTGGAACACTGCACAAGAATCAGAATGCACTGTAAATAGAACGCTGTGCTAATACAATAGAGCTGAAACTCAAACACACGAGTGTCGTGCTGTCATGATCTGCTCTAAACCAAATCGGTACGTGTGTAAGCAACATTAGTTTCGCTTGACACGTATGTTACTTTGAATTGTTTGAATTTAGAACTATGTATTTTCATTTTGACAGATGATCATTGTTTACAAAAATTATTTTCTCTTCTGTTGTCTAAAAAGGCCACTTTAGGTGTTTCATATTATGTTTCATATATTTTTTTCCACACACAAATCGGGAAATTGTAATAGGGCTACATGATTCATCTGATTTCATCATATTAGAAAACATCCATTTTAGACAGTTTTTAATAGAAATGCGTAAAATGGCGCACATAATATGAGTTGAAGAAAAAAAGAATCACAATATGAAAAACCTAAAGTCGCCTTTTTAGACCCCCTGGTTTTAGTATACTAGTATTACTTAATGAATACTTATTTTCTTCTATGTTCGAAATATTAGTTTTGGTTAAGTTTTACTTAAAATATTTGTTCGAAAGAAAACCTAAGTACGATATTTTTGACGCGATAACGTCTCATGAATCGATGGACGCCGGCTGCACGCAAAATATTGTCACGTTCCGCCTGAGCCGAGCGTGCAAGCGAGAGCGCGGAGCAAGCGATAGAGAGGCACGATCGGCCCAAGTGTTCGGCTTGTGATGGCGTTATCACGTGAAATTATCGTCCGTAAACCGACTCAACAGACATCCATTATTTTTCACTTTTGTTAGGTACATAATTTTATAAATGACACTTCATGAACACATTCAATATACGCAAAACCAAAACATTGTTCTATCTATATATCAAAGGATTTTGACAAAATTGAAGTAAACATTACATTTTTGCTGTTACTCTAGTGAAGTATTATCTAATAAAAAAAAATATCATTTGTCAAAATCAATTGGAAAATATATTACAACACCCTATGGAGCGAGATCCCAGGCTTGGCTGACACTTACAGCCTTACTGATGAAATTGAATATTAAATTGTAGAATTGGTGTGCATACCCGCCTGTTTGTGCTGTTGGTAAATTTTTAGATACGAGACGTTTATTGTACAGTTGTACACATTAATACTAGCTTTTGCCCGCGGCTCCGGCCGCGTGAATACAGTATCCCATGGGAACACTGTACTTTTGGCTCCGAGGAATTGTTCGGACTTATACCGGCTGCAACTTTTCGTCACCGTTCCAAGCGACAAAATATTTATCATCCTCATCACCGTGATGAGTGGCAGGCCTCCACCGTGCGCTTTACGCGAAGCCTTTTGCCGCGCACAGTAAAAACTCTCTGATGATCTGACGCCAGCGGTATTTCCGGACCATTACGACCTGCAAACCTTCAAGAAGCGAGCGTATTCCCTCCTAAAAGGCCGGCAACGCACTTGCAACTCCTCTGAGGTTGGTGGGTGTCCATGGGCGACGGTAATCGCTTTCCATCACGTGATCCTTTTGCTCGTTTCTCCCCTAATTTTATATTTAAAAAATTTTTCGTAATAAAAAGTATTCTATGTGTTAATGCAGAGCTTAAACTATTACCATACTTAATGTCATCAAAATCCGTTAAGTAGTTTTTGCGTGAAAGAGTAACAAACATCTATTCATCTTCACAAACTTTGACATTTATAATAGTAAGTAGGATATTTTGTGTGTAACGTTGCAAGTGTAGTCAGGCGGGCCTGGGATCTCAGTCCAGTACTTTTATTAACTATGGCGCCGTACGCCCACGGTCCAGCCTGCAGATCTAGCGCCGGGACCTTGAAGCGGAGTGGTAGGCAATAATTAAAAACAGGCCAAGTGCGAGTTGAACTTGAAAACTCGACGAAGGGTTCCGTACAAAACGGCAAAAAAAAACACGTTTGTTGTATGGGAGCCTCCCTTTACCATTTATTTTAGAATTCGTTGTTAAAGCGGCAACAGGAACACATCATATGTGAAAATTTCAACTGTCTAACTGTCACGGTTCATGAGATACAGCCTGGTGACAGACGGACGGACAGCGGAGTCTTAGTAATATTTAATATATCCTGATTTACCCTTTGAGTACGGAACCCTAAAAATGATTGCAACTGATGTCGGCCATAATTACCGTATTAGATCTGCAGGCTGGACGATGAAGTATGGACCTCATACTTTAGATTATGAGAAAAAATTATTGCTTTACATTATACATCCATGGAATGGAAATGGCAGTAACATTATTGTTTTTTTTTACACTAGCAACCTTGAACAGGGAGATATGGCAACACTCGCGTACGTTAGTATTGCCTGATTAAAAATATCACACAGTCATTCAGATGTCATACGGCACGAATGACCAATTTCTTTCTATTGACCACAGTTTTAGTACTTTTATTAAGGGGCCTATTTGACCCTCTAACTTAACTCCAAATTAGATGCAAATAATTCTCGAATCAATCATACATACGTAATGTGTGTTAAAATAGAGTATCAATAATTTTGTGGGTCAACTTTGACCCATTCCCTAAGATTACCAGTTACCATTTTAATTATAATACCACTTTTGATAATTCAAATATACAATTCCTCTCTGTTAAGATCACAACTCAAGAACTAAGTATAGTTATTTGTAATCAAAAATATCATTTTATATTTACTTACATTCCCACATCAAATAGGAAATCTTCTTCATGACACTCTTTTTCGAGGCAAATATTTTCTTTCATTCTATTTTCTATCGCTACTAAAATCGGGCTGCGTATCATCGGACTCACTCAGTATGAGTATTTCAGCTTTCTGATTAAATCTTATTAATTGTCGCTTCATAATATTTTGAAAAAAGAAAATGGTCTATCACGACCCTTCGCTACCATTGTTTTTAAATTGCAAATCACTTTTAATGAATCAATTTAGGTAATGAAGCCTTTAAAGCAAAATTATCATTTTCTCTATTCAGATTTTGAGTTTCAGTAGACTAGAGCATCGATGGGCGCGATTTTTTACCACTACACTACACCTTTGGGGTCAATTTAAACCCACTTGTATATTATCCTCTATGTGCTACGATAAACACCTCTGCTATTATCGAGTCATGGTGGATTTTCACTGGTTTCAGGTCTTAGAATGTTGATTGTTGAGTAAGTAGCATTGGTTCTATTTTAACCCATTTACTTTATAACAAAAGTACCTCTGTATTTTTCGTTCGGGTACTTAATTTTGGGATCCTGCTAAGATTGTTTTTATGTTACGGCCCTGATGGATTACTTTAGGTATATTTGAACCCAATTTCACTACTTTCTTTTAACCTCGCCGGAGTCTCCGGTTTTAGGTCAAAAAACGAGTGATACCTCATCAAAGGGTTCGTTTTGACCCGCTGCTTTATCTGCTGTACACGGGGCTTCAATAGGAGGCTTCGTGTCCGGCTAGTATGTATAGGTCGTTGCCCTCTTCGCCCGACATAGTGTTGTTGTGTAGTGTGTGCGATTCTAGCACTACCACCCTGTAATTTGAGATATTATTTATTTATATATTATTAAATCACAGGAGATTCAACAGCGATAAACTTTATTGCTTAACTTTTATTAGCGATTGACCATAAATTACAAATCATAGCATTAGACAGCCAATTACAGAATATCACCTTTAGAAGACATTTAAAAATCGATTCTTTGGGATAATTAAACAGAATTTTCACAAAAAGCTTTAGAAAATATGTTTGAAGAGAGAGTCTGAGAGAAAGAGAGAGAGAGAGAAATATTGAGTTACGACGACTTCGTAATTACTGTGGACTGCCATAAATCTTGCGGTGCACTGGCTTGTATACTCGCGATGTATAAAATTTTGCGTGTATGTAGCAATATATAGTATGGTGTGTTATGTGATATTATTCAGGGTACATATACGGTACTATGTGGTATTACAGAGGGTATGTTATGTTCACTATACAGAATGTATAGTTTATTATATAAAGCGTACTGACATACAACAACATTTAGCCACGCGAAACTACAGCTGTTGTGACAACACACATTGTAAGGAACAACAGCCGGTTTAAAATGGCCACATTAAGTGAATCGTACTATGAAACGTCATCTATTGAAAAACAATAGATGATGTTTCATAGTAGAATTCACTTAATATGGCCATTTTAGACCTACAGGTGTTAGACCCTAACCTAGACCTACTCACTTGTCGTGTCCGAGTAGTCTGTACACGCGAGACGTGTCGGTGATCTCCTGCGTGACGCCGGCGCTGCGCAGCGAGCGGCCCTGCATGCCGTGACGGTGGAACGCCAGCACCGAGTCCGCGAGACAAACTGAAATATAGGGTGTTTGGTGTTTTTACTACAATACATAAAAAAATAAATAAAATTTACAAAAAAATACTGATAAATTGTATCGAGCGAGTAATATGAAACTACTCTATAATATATATTTTTTATATTTATGGATGCTTCACGCTTCACACCACGTCAATCTGGTCCCGTCCTAAGATCTCGAAGAAGAGTTACTGGGGCAGGCATCGGATGTATATTTAATACTTTTACACGTATTTAAGATTTTTATTACATTACACATCCTTACTTAACCAACAAACGAACCTCCGGCTAATGTGCCACAGAGGTCGTCAGAATTCTCTAACTTGCAAATAAATATATTTTAATAAAAGGCCAACTTCAAACTGACTACTGATACACATAATAAGTGAATTCTGCATTTCACTTTTGACACTATATAGAAGCATAGGCTTATAGTAATAATAGTATTAGTAGGGTAGACGATTGTGGTGGACCAATTAGCGCCACAATCCTGAATCGCGCTATCGAAGTTTTCTAAGATCGGCGGTATATATACAACACCTGAAATGACTACAAGTGGGCTTCGGCCTGACCTTTGGGGCTTCCAGTTATTCCACCACGATATTTTTGTTATGTAACTTACCTTGTTTTTTATTTTTTAATCACCTATTTAAGTATTTTCTTGTCGCATTTGACACATTCTCGACAAGAGGCAGGTGTATATACTCACTGACGCTGTCCACGTGGAAGTCGAACTGTATCCGCTCGGGGAGAGGGCGGCGCGCGGGCGGCCGGTCGCGCAGCACGCCGATTATGTCCACCACGTTCTCGTGGCATACTAGCACCTGATTAATAAAATAAAAATATAAGGCCCTATTTCACAAACTCCTGATAAGTGTCGGATAGCTTATTCGGCAGTCTTGTCGCTGCCAGATATATCGACCGACAGAGACAAAACAAATAAGCTATCTGACACTTATCAGTAGATAGTGAAACAGGGCCTAATCCTATTACTATTATAAATGTGAAAGTTTGTGAGGATGGATAGATGTATGTTTGTTACTCTTTCACGCAAAAACTACTGAACGAATTAAGAATTATGATGAAATTTGGTATGATAGTAGTTTAAGTACTGTATTAATACATAGGCAACTTTTTATTCCGAAAAAGTACACTGTTCTCGTGGGATATATATACGCTGGCAGAGCCGCGATTACAAGCTATAATATATTTGTCATACACAATCCCACACACACATTTGGACACAATACTTTGGCTCAAATCAGTCGGAGTGTCGACCAGAGTCTCACACAAAAGCACGTATACTCACGGCGTCCTCGCTCAGCTGGTGTACGGCACGCAGTGTGTGCAGGCGTTCCGGCCGCGGTATAACTGTATTAGACGCGCCGGCCACCAGCTCTAGCTCTTCAGATTGGAACCAACTCGCTCCTGTAACACGTTGGTATTTAAAAGACATTGGGCGTTGTAATCCAGGTGTAGTTACACTTACATCTAGCCTAATTTTGTCTTTGGTCTCCGTAGCAAATTGTTCCATAAAAAATGTCCTTTATAAAAAGTTACCGTGTTACAGCTGAATAAGAATAAGGAAATTAAACTATACAAACTTTATAAAACAGGTGTTAATAAACGCTAGATACAAGGTCTTAAAGTCAAAGTCGATTTTTTTTATTCAAAATAGGTATTTTTATACACTTTCTGAACGTCGAAATTGTCTAGTATCGTTAGTTACATAACATTTAACAGCCTCCGTGGTCTAGTGGTTAGAGTCTGGCAATCGACTCGGAGGTTGTGGGTTCGATTCCCGCTATGGTAAAAAATGAAGTTGTTCCCAAGTTTGGTTAGGACAATGCAGGCTGATCACCTGATGGTCTGACAAGAAAGATGATCTATGCGTCGGATGGGCATGTAAAAAGTCGGACCTGCGCCTGATCTCTTGCCAGTCGTGTCGGTTATCCGTTTCGCTGGGTAATGAGAGTAAAGGAAGAGAGAGTGCTTTTGTGTACTGCGCACACACTTGGGCACTATAAAATTACTCCTGCGTAACTGGCCTGGTTTCAATGAAACCGGCCACCATCACCGAAATCGGTGCGGGGAGAGTTTTTTTAAAATATTTGTTATAGAAAATCGACAGCAAAATTTTCTTCTTTGCCTTGTAAACTTCTGTAGGTATTATCAAATGCTTTTTTTACTCTATAAAAAAATCAAGATGTAAGCGGGTCATTTCCAACTTTTGTTAATTTCTCTACTCCACCGGTTTTAAGTATTATAGTGAGGCTAAAATAATTAGTAAAAAGTCTTAGGGCCTGTTTCACAATCTACTGATAAGCATCAGATAGCTTATTTGGATTTTTTTTTATCTGTCGCTCAGTATAAGGTAAGCAGCGACATACATAATATTCGACTTAGGGCGAGGCCAAAAACACTTCGTTGCGACGACGCATCTCACAAATAACGTCGTACAATTCTTGTAAATTGTATTACAATGCGACGTCGTGATGATGTGTCGTTTCAAGGCAGTGTTGTGGCCTCGTCCTTGGGCGATTGCGAAATTATACCCTTGAAATTATAAAATAAACTTAAAAATTAAATAATATAAGTATAAAAATCATGGGTCAAAACTGACCCTCACTCACCCGAATTAATATTTATCAGGTTCAACCGCAGCGGTTTCCTGCTTACCCCCACACACAGCAGCGGGTACTCCAGCTCCGGTGTGATGATCAGCTCGAACGCCAGCAGCGGGGAAGGCAGCACGCACTCTATGTTCTGCTGGGCATAGACAACAATAGATTATTATAGATATACATTATAGACTATCCAGATAACTAAAATAAGTGACTGTTAGTAAATTCAAATAAACAGATTTTTACTAAATTAATAATAGAAATAATAGAAATTAACTATATAAGTCTCCAGACTGCTAATTAATCAATCCTTTATTGCAAGAATGTGGTATACATAAGGTCTTAAAAATATTATAATAGCTAGGTTCCAACATTCTGCTACCACAATGGCGCGCAAAATATCCTGAACATGCACCTTGCATGTTCAATTTAATTAAATAATTTAATAAGTATATTAAATAATTTAAATTAAATAATTGATGAAGTTAAATAACAGTAATAAATTTAAGCAACAAATGTAGACATACAGTTAATAATTTAGGGGCATCAATAATTATTGATCATAACAAATTAAATAATAATTAAATAAATCACACAATTCTAGTGTGTCATAGAAATTAAATAAAGATATATCACAGTCCATAGGCATTATTAAAAAAAAAACTCGTGAACCGTCATAGTTACAGCTGAAATTTTCACGCTTTATGTATTTTGGATCATTTCTCTTGTCAGACAATCAGGTGACAAGCTTGCATTGTCCTAACGCGGGGATGGAACCCACGACCTCCGGAGACGAGAGCCAAGCTCTAAGCCACTGGACCACGGCTACGACAAGGTTCAACTTATGCCCAACTGATACTTACGTTTTAGTTCAGCTGAGGCAAAAAGCTTACATATTTTTAATACTTACCGCTTTCTTACGCAATTTACCCGAATTGAATGTGTTTATAAGGTGCCACACTTACGGTCCAGCCTGAAAATCCAGCACAGGTACTAAAGGCCATCATTAGTGTCGATCATTTATAATTTTTGCACACAAGGCCACTTCAAGGCCGCGGCACTGGACTTGCAGGTTGGACAGCGAGTTTGGCACCTAACAGAGCCTTCCCAGCCCTGTCCAGCATGTGCGGACGTAATAAGACTAACCTTGAGCAGCATGAACTTCCTCAGCGGGTCGTACCACTGCATGAGGAAGAGGCCGGCGGGCGTCGCGCCGCACAGGTACTTGTAGCCGTTGTACGGGTTGCGGGCGACCGCGCAGCGAGTGCAACCTGCGGCGTTACATCGAAATAAAAATAAAACCGTCCAAGTGCGAGTCGGACTCGCGCACGTAGGGTTCCGTACCATTTATTTTTGTACGAAGTTTTCCAAGTAAGAGCATTTTACATGTTAAGCCTCTATAACGCCTGAACTAATAAAGCTTTTCAAGCCGTTATAGTTTGCCTTCAAAGTTCATCACAATATGGACTACCATCATGAATTCTTTTAGTTTTTTCAAGCCAGCCGTTTAGCTTTTAGAGGGCGGTTACGGATATTAAATTTTTTCGCATTATCCGCTAGTTCCGGATAATTTCAGATGCGGATAGGTTAGGTTTAAAGTTTAAACGAATGTAAGTAAAATTCACCTGAATACTTATTTGCATTTTACAAAGTAATCATTTAGCTTAAGGCCGGGACTATATGATCCGGAATTTGTAAGGCCGGGGAAAAATTAGAGCACTGAAAATAGAACTCTGCGCTAACACAATAGAGCTGAAACTCGAACACACAAGTGCCGAGTCATAATGTCATATGGACTCGACACTTCGATTTTCTACTCTATTTTTAAAAACGCTCTACTTTCACTGCTCTGAATTATCCTTAGCCCGCCGGATTCCGGATTATAGTATAGTTCCAGCCTAAAAAGCTAGTGAGTCGGCAGGACAGGCAAAAAAAACATGTCATATTAGGTCTTTACCTATGAAATTGCCGTTTTGTATGAAAAAATTTAAACGAATTTTTTTCATGTATTTTTTATTTGTATTAACCTAACCTAAACAATGCCCTAAATGAAAAAGGTGCTGAACCAGGATCCAATCAACTTGCTGAGCGCTTGCGGTTATCAAACAGAATCCATTTTACATCGCAGGTAACAATGCGGTTCAAAATTCCTTCATTTGTGTCTGTTGAGCAGTGCAAGGCACTTCTCGACGCGTACTTCGCGGTGGCGATCATAGAGTTCGTGGGGCACCCATTTGTCAAGCTTTTTTACCTTGCCAATTTGACGCAAATGGACCAATATTGTTTTGACGCTAACGTCGAAAGCTGCTGCTAATTCAGCCGTAGATTTTGTATCATCATCTTCCACAATCGCCTTTAATTCGTCATTGTCGACCAAACTCTTCGGACGACCGCGAGGTTCATTTTTCGGGTCGAAATTTCCAGAACGGAAGCGAGCAAACCAATAACAGGTGGTGCGTTGGTTTGTAGTGTTAGCTCCGTAAACGTCGGTGATGTTGCGTGCCGCTTGTGCCGCGTTGCTGCCACGACGGTACTCATATTCCATAATTACTCAAATTTTAACGTATCCATGATGACGAAAAAGATTGAAATGCGTCGAAAATGTAACACTAATCAATAAACAAATGACTACTTTTGGAAAAAGAATTCCATGTTTTTAAAATAAAATTAATTTGAAATTAGAATTCTTAGCCAAACAAAAATTATTTTGATTTGAAATGGCCAGTACTGCAGAACGGCAATTTCATAGGTAAAGACCTATTATAATACTCTGTCTATATAATCCGAAATTATCCGAAGCTGTTATATCGGATTCGGTTACGGAGCTCCACAACATCCCTGGCTGAGGCTGCTATACAGTCGATAATGTACACACGCCACGTATAGGCCACGAGGCACATAATTTAACCTCGTCCATAAACAGGCTTGTGACATTTGCAGCTGACACGTCAAAGACTCGCCTGGATACTGATTTTTTCTCTTATTTTTTTTCTCAATAATGACTATATTATTTTGGCCCGCTACACCTGACTTAAATTTAAAATAATACTGATTGAAATTTAAAAAAAATATGAAAAAACGAGTGTTTTGGATGATATTTAATTACAAGTTCATTGTGGTGATGGGATTCGGTGACGTCACGATATTTGTTTGGTAATTATCCATGTTCTTAATATTGAGATTCCTGTTTATTCCTATTTCCTATCGATATTATTATTTCCACGCCCCAGGGGCTGAAATTGTGATCTGATTATATACAATGTAACACCTATGTGTACCAATTTCCAGAAATAAACTTTTCTGATTCTGATTTAGGTGTGCCCTACCTCTGTACTGGCTATTACAAAGTCAGGTGTCACGCACCTCTGGTGTCCGGCACCCGCGTGGTGGGTGCCAGGCGTCGCGGCAGCAGACGCGGCGGCAGCACGCGCAGCGACCGTCCCCCGCGGCCCCCGCGTCCGCTCCCCGACAGCACGAGCAGCTCGTGACGGTAGAGGCAGGGGGTTTTGCCTGGAAGTTATTTAAAAAGGTAAGTTTAACCGCCTAACCAAGAGCATGTCAGGACATGTCTAAGGAGTAAGGAGGGTTGCGTTACTATCAACGACTATATTCTTCCTAAAACAAGTCATGTACGAAACCTTGCCTTTATTTTTAAAGACCTATCCGACGATACCCCACATGATGGGATGGAAAGAAAAAATAATCATCCCCACTTCACATAATGTTTGGAGAGCAACCCCTAAAATACAAAATTATAATTATTATATGATGCCAATAATAAAGTTTGTGTGCCATCTATAACTATATAAAGTGTTGTGTATTTATCAAGGGTGGACGACATACGGACGGACGGACAGAGCGAAACTATAAGGGTTCTTTGTAAGTTACTACGGAACCGTAAAAAGGAAACGGATAACTCATGCGATTATTACTATGAAAACGTGGCTGTTAATAATCCGTGTAACTCTTTTTAACTGCGTTCTAATTACAATACATGAAGTAGCTTTTGCTCGCGGCTCCAACCGCGTAAATACAGTATCCTAAGGAAACACTGTACTTTTTCGGGATAAAAAATATCCTTTGTGTTAATCCAGAGCTTAAACTACTACCAAACCAAATTTCATCGAAATCCTTTCAGTGGTTTTTGGGTGAAAGAGTAAGTAAACATCCAACCATCAATAAAATCTGATGTCTTCAGTGTATACGTATGTGTATGTGTTTGTGTGTGTGTGTGTGAGAGAGAGAGAGAGAGGTAGAAACGTACCAGAGAGAGACATCAGCACGTCTTTAATAACGTGCATCCACACAGTGCGGCGGGGGCAAAGCTGGTCCATGGCGGTCTCATGTAGTTCATTGAGGTTGAGCGTGTAGATGCCCTCTTCCGCGCCTGCGGGAGAGAGATAGATGATTAGATGGGTAGGTAGGTACTAGGTAAGATAGAAAGAGACAAACGGTACAGGCACAATATAAATAATGTACAGTAGACCATCTTCATACTGGACCGCCCGAATCGGCGCTCGCAAACACCCGCGTCATTTACACGACCGCCAACGAAACGTCAAATAGCAGAAGTATGGAGTGTCACGCCGCGCGCCGCCAAGAGTTGTCTCTGCACTGTTGTGCCGCGACGCTTGCGCACTGTCAACGCCTTCTTTGTAGACGTACCGGCCCTAGGGCTGCGCTCGGCCACGCTCAATCGGAGGTAACAATTTCAAGGACACGGCTGAGTTCCGCTACTGTACATTATTTATATCGTGGTACAGGGGTAGCTTGGTGGTCAGACGTAACAAGTGTTTTTAAGAAAGAGACAGAGAGTTTCAAATTGACAGAATCGGGAAGACGAGATAAAAAATATATATATAGACACTTATTTGCTGACCAATAGAAAAACTTTAAAAGGCAAATAAAAAATTGGTTACATTTATAACCAATTTTTTATTTGCTGACTATGACTAACATTTTAAAACACTGGTTGGTACATTTATCAATTGTGAAAACTTTTTTGTTTATTTATATTTTTGCAAATTAATTTACAATGTATATGGTTTACCTATGAGTATGTGCTGGTCTCTGGTGTCGGGATGTATCCAGGAGGCCGTGCAGTTTATCCGCAGTGGGCAGCCGTTAAACACCTAAAATACACATAAGATATCGAATAAAAGATGTATGATTTGGAAAAAAAAGTACAGCTGATTACGAAAGGTATTTTTTTCGAAAAACTTACGTTTTAAAATCAGCCATGTGACAGTGTGAGGTCAACGACCTTCCAGTATTGTAGAAAACGTAAATCAGCAAATCAAGTGCCCAAGGTCTCCGGAATTAATTTTACCAAACCTTATATAAATTAAAAACACACACCTTAGAGAAGCACGCTCCCATGTGTACTTTGGGTGTGGGCGGCAGCCCGTTGGGGGCGGGGCGCGGCGGCGTGCGCGCGCGCCGCCCGCGCGAGCGTCGCGGTGGAACGGGGGGTGTGGTCAAAGCTGAAAATGAGTAGCAAGTTGTTTAAATTGAGTGGTAGAGAAAAAGAATAGTCTTAACATTAATGTGTTTACCAATAGGGATATACGCAAATTTTATTTTAATAGATATACCCCCTTACGAATAAAAAGATTTACACAACGGATAACTTAAACAACGTTGCTATCTTTTTCTATCATGTGACATTTCTAACGTATCAGACAAAGACAGCAACGTTGTTCAAGTTATCCGTTGTGTATATCTTTTTATTAGTAAGTATTGTTTGGGGATAATGTATTGTTTGACGAACCTTGTAGTAAAACCAATATTTGAATATCATTAGAAAAAAAAAGATATCAACGTTTAAAGTAATTGTCAATTAGACAGCGAGATTCCATGTGTAATGTGACGTCATATTTCGCAACATACATAGAAAGTTTATTATAAATTTCATTTTGCTAGTAAAAGATAGATCGCAAACTTTGAACGCTCATAATTTCTTCATTTTTCAACATATTATATTGGCGATATTTACGTAATTTCTCTTATTTATATAAAGACTAGTGTCATATTAAATTACTGAAAGTAAATTTTCTGCTCTATGCAAGTTCTCTATTTAACAAATTATTTTTTTACCCGACTACGGCGAAGCCAAAAGGAAGGGTAATGATTTTGGCAGTCTATGTATGTATGCATGTGTGTTTGTTCCACCGTAGAGCCTAAACTACTGATCCAATTTTAATAAATTTGGTGTCAATCGATTCGTAATAATAGCCCGGGTAACATAGGCTATATAATTTGCGTAGTCTTGTAATTTTTATCAAAAAGTAATATTATTTCTATCTAACGAATTCATTCTATCTGCTAAAGATTGTGACTCACCATCACTGTCCACTTTCGCCTTATCCCTCTGACTGTCCGATAAACTCCTCTGCCTCTGACTAGTCTTAGCTTCATCCACGTCCAATTCCTTAGGCGTATCTTTATCCTCCACCATTTTAAATATTTCATCCACTGAGGATGTCTTTCTCTTCTCCAACTCACATTGACAGAACTGATTCAAATCTATACCCGTATTGTTCTCCTGCTTTCTCTTTCTCTCGCTTTTATCTCTTTCCTCGTCCATATTCAAACTCATGTCTATTTTTCTACATATATCATCTTCTACATCTCCATTTTCTACTTTTTCGTCGTCTATACGTAGACGATTCGCTATTTGCAACGCTCTAAAGTTAGATACGGATATTTTTTGCTTCTTACATGTTTCACAATAAATTATACCGGTATCTGCATTCTGATTTGAACAGTGTCTATAGTAGCTTAAAATATCACCATTAGAGTTACACGCATCGCACGAACAAGAGTCAGCTACCGATCTCTGTAGATCACTTAGAGTATTATTATCTTTTATTTCCGGTTTCGGGCATAGTCCACATTCACAATTTGTGTTTCGTTTGCCATCATCATGATCCACATATAGTAGATCTCTCTCGTCAATTTTTCGACACAGCGGATCGTCTATGGACACTGTCGAATTCGACACAGCGGGTTGATAGTTAGATGTGATGCTATGGTATATATTTGTCGAAGAGGTGTTCAAAAAGTTCTGCTTCAGTTGTATACATTGACTTAGGTGTTGGTCGTGCATAGCGAGAGCCGAACTTTGGGATAATCCAGCATTTTCCGCCGTAAGTGGTAGTGTGGCCCTGGAAATGTATATTGTATGTATATTATAATATAATAAATATATGATGTTAAAAAGCGGTGTTAGTTACACAAGATTTTAGAGTAGGCATGGCGTTTGCATCATGCTTCTTTTCTTGAATCAGCCAATCTTTAAATAAAATCTGGCCAACGAAAGAAGGCAATTCTGACAGGAGATTATTACATAAATGACGCCTCACGTCCATCTTTCTCTGTCTTTCTTATGGAAACAGAGAGAGATATAATGACAACTTGACAGAAATCGGAGTCGCAATCTTTCGTTGGAACTGTAGTTACAAATAATTCATGTGAAAAGCCATTGAGCGTTTTTTAACCAATTGTTAAAAAATGTCGCTACCACAAACCAAAATACTTTTAGATTGTACAATTTTCATTCGCATTTCATTTTCCGTAGTTATTTTAATTCAGAAGAAGAAATTCCAAGGAGAAGTGGAGGTAATCAATATATTTTTAATCATATTTTATATGAATATTCGTCAGAATGAGGTAAAATATCACAGTATTGACCCCCCTCCCGCAGATACGCGACCTAAGTCGATGTAATCCAGATGCAATCACGCTTACATCTTACCTAATTTTATCTTTGGTCGCTGTAGGTAACTTTTCTGGTTCTTTTAAGGTTCTGTAGTAAAACAAAATTGCGGTAAGTTATTACCATAGCTAATTTATAAAGAAGGACAAATATTACCTAAGCAGGGTATACTTATATAATATGTATTACTGAAACCTAATAATTAATTTTAATGAATCAGTCTCCGTGGTCTAGTGGTTAGAGCTTGGCTCTCGACTCGGAGGTTAGTGGGTTCGATTCCCGCATCGGAACAACAAAAAATGTTGTTTCCAAGTTTGATTAGGACAATGCAGGCTGATCACCTGATTGTCTGACAAGAGAGATGATCCATGCGCCGGATGGGCATGTAAAAAGTCGGACCGGCGCCTGATCTCTCGCCAGTCGCGTCGGTTAACCGTCCCATTGGGTTACGAGAGTAAAGGATGAGAGAGTGATCTTGTGTACTGCGCACACACTTGGGCACTATAAAAAAATATTATTGCTTAACTGGCCTGGTTTCAATGAAACCAGCCACCGTCACCGAAATCGGTGTGGGGAGTTGTATTATAGATTACTTTTAAAATACTGCTTTAGCCACAGGATAGGACTTTTTATTTCCGGTCTTATAAAAATAATCCGTGCAAAGTACTCATGTATCGGACAAACCTATTTTATATTAAAGTAAATAATTTACTTCAATCTTATTTACATAATTTTATACACAATCTTCTTAGGAACTCAATAAGTTTTTAGAGACAATTTTACAATCTAAATGATTTTGTTTAAACAATTGCTTTTTTTTGTTGACAACAAAGACAAGGTATTTGTGGAAGTGAAAGAAAAAATAAAGCACAGTGAGATATTGGTATAAAAAAAACTAAAATTTAAAAATCAAGTATAACAAAAAGTCATATTTAATGACTACATCAACTTAATAGCAATTGGATTTTGAAAATAATTTAGGTAAGGGTAAACACCTACATTTTAGCAAACAAATCCCAAAACACCACTCCGGATTAATAATTACAGGAAAATTATAACTAAGAAACATGAAGACAAACATGCTGCAAAGTGAACGAAAGAACTACAGAAAAAACTAAAGTCGGAAATATAAATCGACTCCATTACTCTGTTCCAAGACATAAATATGCTTTTTAACATTTTTTCATTCAAGAATTACGGAATGAAAAGTGTAGCGGCTATTTAAGTAACTTTAATCGTAATACAGTCTAAATGACATCACACTTTTTTGCCTGCAACAATATTAGTATTTTTAAGCTTTTGATAGACTGACTTGTCAGTGAAAACGTACATAAATATAGTTAATGATTCTTATATTGAATTACGATTGAAGCGACTTCTTTAAACCAATCAAACATTATTTAACTGTTTCATATTTTTCTAGAAAAAAATAATAATATACACATTTGTTTTGTATAGGAACAAGTTTTTGTTGGAGTCGATAATATTATTTTTCCGATCATCTACAGATAAAAACACATACATGCAAGTGTCTGTGTTTACCTTAACATAAGCTCTTCGTCAATATATTGCAAGAGGCTCCTAAAACAAGAGACAAACCTCAAATAATACTGTACATACCAAGTTGGCATATTTCTTTGGCATATACCTTGATTATTGGCATATACATTTTGCTTCATGACATATGCACCTTTTTATGGCATACACACTTTAACGCTAAGTGGCATTGGCATACACTTTGTTTAATTGTATATACACTTTAACGTCAAGTGGCATATGTCATAGCATTTTTTTTTGTTTTATGGCATATACACTTTGCCTAGTGGCTTAAAATTTCTCATTTGGCATATACACATTTTGACCTATAACCTGTTTGTTTTTGACCCAATTTTATTTTTATATGGCGAATTTAAATAAATAATTAACCTTTTCCTTTATTTACATTACATTGTATGTATTTGTTTTGTGTGTGTTTTGGAAAGCCAAACAAATACATTTAAATCCATGCACACACAACGATCAAAATAATTTTCGCTTTAATACATCGAACACTGCGAAACATCGAGTTGAAATAACTGCAAAATTATATGAAAATAATCATAATTTTAACAAAAGTAATACGAAGCCATATTTTTACTACAAACAAGTAGGATGCCAAATATAATATTATCTGTGGAAATAAAAAGGCCAAGGGTCATAATACTAAGCCACTTTAATATAATTTAGGGTAAAATAAATATGTGTATAAAGTTTAACAGTAAAAGGTATCTATGTAATAAAGGTACTATACATACGTAAAATATTGTTTTCTCGCTCACACATACACACAATTGGCTTGTGCGAGAGAGATATAATATTTATACATGCGAGAAAAAAGGACAGGCAATGGAAGGTAAAACTAATAGAAAGAAATTATCATGCATTTCACGAAATAATATTATGTTAGTTTAGTATAAAAGCGTTACAAATACTATATAAGCGTTATAAAAAAATATACTACATACTATAGGGCTAGGAGATAGAAGCAAAAATACAATAAAATATTAGTTTATTTCAATAAAAAAGAACGCGAAACCATAAAAATGTATTTTTAAATAGTAATCGAAAAAAAAATCGAAAATTTTGGAAAAATTCCACGTACGTTTGAATACAGAAGTATAAAAGAATAAAGCTTTGCAGTTATTTCGAATATTTCGAATTAGATTGGGCGAAACACACATTCGAGCACTTTTTATACAAATTACAACATTTTCTTACTGCGAATTTAAAAAAAAAACCTGTTAGGTTTGGTGCAAACTGGCTACCAGTAAACTACATAATTGTCTTACATTGGGCGTGTTCGTTGACGTATTTGATGGCGCATACGCTGTCAAATACCAATTATAAACATTTAATTTTGGTTACCTGTCAATTTATACACAATTTATGCAAAAAATCGTCCCCATCCACCAGCAGATTTCAAACCTATCTCAGTTGATAGCTCTTGCCATATTAAGACATTCACCTCAGGAGTGGGGTTTTGACAGTAATTGGAATTTAAATTAATATTGTTTTATATTAGCGACCATATCCAGGTTAGCACGTGTGCGATGTATTTATACATATAAAGCTTCTTCTTGAATCACTGCTGCTGCTGAAAACTGCATTAAAATCCGTTGCTTAGTTTAAAAGATCTAAGCGAACAGGAAACTGAGCGACTTAATTTTATACAGTGTAAAGATTTTCAGTGATATTCTGTTAAAGCAAGTTTACTATTAGTAAAAATATGCTAAAAAAAAGAAAAAGAAGACTAGTTAGACACAGTATAAAATATGTCGCTCAGTTTCCTGTTCGCTTAGATCATTTAAACTAAGCAACGGGTTTTAATGCAGTTTTCAGCAACGGATACAGTGATTCAAGAGGAAGCTTTATATGTATACCATCGCAAACGTGCGAAGCTGCAGTGGATCGCTAATATAAAACAATAACATTTTTCATTCAAATTACTAAAATATAATAATCAGCGTGGCAAGAGGTTTAACTGAAATAGGTTTGAAATCTGCTGGTGGGTGGGGACGATTTTTTTCATGGTCCTTTAAAATTTGTTTACAACCTGACATGTAACCTTTGATAATAATGATTTCCGTTGATGCCACGGCGCAAGCACCCAAAAGTACGCCGACGAGCACAACCTAAGGGTCAGCACACACCGTAACAATACGCGCCGGGGCGCTGCATTTCTAAGAGAGAGATTCTAAATTGAACTTAATTCACTACACAAGAAGATACAGGTTTTTCGACAATCCAACTCTTGTATTTAAACGTGTATCTTATTGTGTAGTGAAGAAAGTTCAATTTTGAATCGCTATTTCAAAAATGCAGCGCCGCGTCACGTCTCGATGTAAACTGACGTTAGGTAGACAAGTCGTCGCCACCGATCACACGGTTGCGTCATGTGTGTAGTCAATCGCGACAACTCACAATTGCGACAACTCACAGTGTAGCGATAGCGACCGGTAGCGGTCGTCGGTAGCCCGTTCACACCTTAGTGTTGCCACCATAGAAATATCCCGACGAACCTCCTCCTTTTGGATGTCGGTTAAAAAGTGCTCGATATAACCCAACCTAAAACAAGCGCGCGCCAAACACACACTTATGCCGCACATATGCCATACGGCCCACAATCGCCTGTACCTCAGACTCATACGCAATATGTCGTCGCCGGTTACCACCCGACACCACGCTCTACAACACACGAATTTTATCGATATCGACGGTTGAAAATATACAAATACAAGACACTCGACAATTACACATCGAGATTCTATCGATATCGATGAATTTGACAGTTGAAAGTATCAATAACGAACATTATGACAGTTCAATATTGTTCCACAATATCACACCACTCACAATCAACTGAAGTAGCCTGTTAATTAATACCCATTGTCCAGTATCCCAGCTCTAGTCTCTCGTTCATACGAGCGCTTTTTTAACGCGTAATAAAAAAGCGACAAATTGAACAGCGCTGAAAATGAGAAAACTCTGCGCTCTTTTTGAGCTCTATTCTATGAACACACGACAGCGCTTTAAAATACGACGCCCGTGTGCACAAACATATGGGAATGCATAATATTTCTAGTTTAACGCTATTTTATCGCGCTGTTAAAAAGCGCTCGTACGAACGAGGGCTAACACTAGCGTCTCCAGTATCCATGGCTAATAGTAATAGTATTAGCCATGTGCTATACTGAAAACCACGAGAGAGAATAATTTATGTAAACAATGATCGTCTTTCAAAATGAATATAATTCTAAATTCAATGTACCCAAATATATAAGGGATTTGGTAAAATCAACTACGGATATTTTGGGTGTATGATCTACTGCTCATATAAAGATGTTTAGGCAAAAAAAAAAATACGTGTGGCACTCGGGGACTGCCACGGTAAAGCTATTGCATAGTAAGTCTACACGATACGTCTAGTCGCACGCACACAAACACCGTGCCGAAGTCTGCCGAACTGAAACGACGTTAGACGATGCACGGCTTTCAACGCCGTGTAACGTAGTTACATTTTCTCTCCGTAAAATCAATTATTTCGGCGTAACTCGCGTCATTTGTATACTTAAGTATACAATTTGTATACTTAATTATTTTAGTCATTCAGAGGCTTTAGCCTCTGAATGACTAAAAGCGCCGATAGCACGCGCACGTCCTTACTAAAACGGCGTTTGCCTTGCTTTAATATTTGGTTCAGAGATAGATTTTACTTCCGTCTTAAATCTTAAAAATAAAACGCCGTGTCGAAGACTGCCAACTGAAACGACGTTAGACGATGCGGGAGCGTGAGGTTTTTTCGTTACGGAATTTCCGGATTCGGTCCCCGCGCTCAAGGCCCGCGATAAAAGCTATGCAATAGCTTAAAAATATAATTGTCATAGGTACTCAAAGTAAAAAAAAATATCTCGTAATGGGTGAACTGTCGGCAATTTTACTTAAATTTAACAGATTTGTTATACAATTCAATTGACGAATGCACGCAACTGTTGTTTCAATTTTATCCAACGCGACCGCCTCAATGTTTGTTTACATTTTTTATTCTGTCTCATGAACTCGACTATAGCTGACGTGATCACTCCCAATTCCCAGTAATTGCCTTTGCTTTAGAGTCAGTCCCCACCGAGACGAGACGAGACGCGACGCGGCGCGCATTTTTAAAATAACGATTTAAAATTAAACTGACTAAAGAGGATACACGTTTAATTGAAAAGTTCGAACTCCACAGCTCGCAATTCAAACATTTGTAAAAAAAGTGTATTTTCTTATGTAATGTGGGTATAAAGTTCAATTTTGAATTGCTATCTTCAAATGCCGCGCCGCGTGGCGTGTCGATGTCAACTGACGCTTAGTGTCATTTATCACATGTACTTATACATCCATTATTTCCATCTCCTTTTCACTTTATTATCACTTGGAATCAGTATGCCTATAGTCTATTCGCGTTAAGAAGGCAGTGAATCGTGCGTACGTATGTCAAAATGGCTTAATTTAATTGCATCATCCATTCATTCAATACGGCCTCCATGGTCCAGTGGTCCAATGGACCAAGCTCGACGGAAGTAGTGGGTTCGATACCGCGTTGGAACAAAAAAAATATTGTTTCCAAGTTTGGTTAAGAGAGCCAGACAGTGCAGGCTGATCACCTGATTGTCTGACAATGAGACATGCGTCGGATGGGCATGTAAAAAGTCGAACCAGCGCCTGATCTCTCGCCGGTCGTGTCGGTCTGTCCGTCCCACTTGGTTACGAGAATAAAGGAAGAGGTGCTTTTATGTATTTCGCACACACTTATCAACTATAAAAACATACTTCTGTGTAGCTGGCCTGGTTTTAATTAAACCGGCCACCGTCACCGAAACCGGTGTGGAGAGCTATATATATATATATATATATATATATATATATATATATATATATATATATATATATATATATAATGTGAACACGGCTAATGCGTCATTGGTCAATTCTGACTTTTGTGCGCGTGATTGACTGTCTAAACGCGCATAGGCTACAGTATCCCCCCTCTATGCGGGTCCCCGGTACACTCACTTCTCGCCGGTGTCTGTCAGGTCGTGCGGGTTGTGTTTGGGGCAGGTCATCAGAGACGCGACGCTCCAAGGCTCAGAAGTTTGCCGGGAGTACACTAGGAAATATAAATGAGCGATAAGACACCTGATAATATGTGACAGTACAAATGGCACGCGTAGCATGACCACCGCGGTAGAAGTGCGTTTTGTCGTCACAAGAATAGACATACTGACAGATTGTGTGGACAAAATGACAGCTAACCTTTGTCAATCTGTCATTTTGTCTATTCTTCCGTCATCACCTCTCTTATGTACCACTCACCGTTCCGCTTCACTGACCTTCGTCCTCAGCGAACGAGATGACCTTCGACCCCGAGGACAGGTCCTCATCATCACTCTCTGTTTATACCACTCACCATTCCGCTTCACCGTGTCCCCGCGACCTTCGACCTCGGCGAACGAGATGACCTTCGACCCCGAGGAGAGGTCGTCGTCGGCGTCCAGGTCGATAATCGGCGAGTCATCGTACACGCCCGACCGCCGGCAGTCGCGCGGCTCCTCCGTCAGTCTGGAGGTCAAAGGACAAAGGTCATAAGATACAAGGCGTTTTGTATTACATCGCGTCGTGTTACGGACGCCACGCTTAGGGCGTTCATTTGTTTGGGGCGATATTGACTGGTATTAACAGGGCCCCAAGTTACTGCGTTCTGCTCGGTGTATTTTTATTTATTATTGCAGGATTTAATTAGCATAATCGTAATTCTGGCTGTGTGTACGTCTCGCTCACCTGGCGTCGGCGTGCGTGTGCAGCGAGCGCGGACGCGCGGCGGCGGGCCGGTCGCCGACCACGCGCCGCCCGCGCCCCGTATGCCGGGATGCGATGCGCTGCGGCACGTCCGAAACACCCTGTGTAACGAATGTGACATTATAGTCGGTGCGTTGTATGTTGATATGCGTTTTGGATTTTTTTTCTTTTTATAACAATATCTATGGACGCTTCACACCACGTCAATCTGGCCCCGTGCTAAGTATCCGAATAACTTGTGTCACAGGTACCATAAAACGGGAGGTATATTTAATACTTTAATACTATACATATATTTATGATTTTTATTTTGTTACACACATATTTAATACACATCCATGACCCAGGAGCACAGAAAAACTATTTTTGTTCCTTCGGCGGAATTCGAACCCGCGACGCGTTGAACCACTGAGCCACAGAGGTCGGCTAACCTAACCTAACGAAATTAATCGATTGTTTAGAAGTATCGAATCAGTTGGCAAAGGGAATACAGGGAATACATCGGAATTACCGATTTTCACAAAGGAATTACGACTACAAGATGATTATTCGTATTCATCGATTTGATGTCGATTCAGCGGTTTCAATCTCTATCGTCAGTAGTTCCATTCCATGCATTCCACATATTTAACTTAACATATATTTTATTTTATTTCCATTATATAATTTTAACATTTAATAATAAAAGAGTAGGTACAGTACATTAAAATAATGTTATTAGTTCGATTTGTAATTTTCGAATGAACATTTGTTTAGTCGAGTAGTAAATTATAATTATTTCCAATCCTTTTCTTTTACTTGCAAGAAGTTTGCGTCGCCTGGAATATGACAACTGTCACGCGTGTCATCATACAATGCATTATAGGTGAACCGCCCGCGCCATAAGCTTGACCCTCCGGATGGTCTGCGGGACGCGGGGCGGGAGCGCGCTCAACCAATCAACTAGTCTGCCGCTGTCCGCCGGCAGTGACTGACGTGAACGCTAGTCTGCGCGTGATATTTTTCCAACGACTGCTACACACTATAATATTCATCTTGCGACATGGATCAGGATAACCTACCTACTCTGCGTAGTAAAAAATTAAATAGACAGGCAAAAATAACCTACCTAAAGACCTACGATGATATGTGTAGACCATTTATTATCGAACTATCGCAAGATACATCATCGGAATCTTCAAACGAAGAAAGTTCAGTATTTTTCTAATTCCTACTTTACTATATTAATAAATAAAAAATAATAAAGACCATTGTTTATTAATATTAGTTCTAATAAATGTGAAATAAACTTTAAAAATACTTAAACTATTAATAAATATATTGTTAAAAAATACCATAGGTGCCTTTAATCTTAAGGTAAGTTAAATCTCAAGATACGAGTCATTACGTCGTATCGTGTATAGCCGATCGCATCACCCGCCCCGCGCCGCATAAACCATCAGGAAGGTCAAGCTTGCGGCGGTTTACCTATAAGTATAGTGACCTTTGACCTTACATAAATTTAATTTTATCTCTGAAAAGATCCACACTCGGTAGACGCTTCAAAAGTTTGTTCAAAATCAATAACGGATATTTTAGGGCACTAAATAAATTGACATTACTCTATTAAAGTCATAATCCTCAGACAGCTGATTGTGCTGATATTATTTAGGCAAAGTCTTTGCTTCCTCTTTAAATCGCCTGTTTCTGTAAGGTTAATGACCTGAGCGCCTTAGAGAGCGCAATGTAATTATATCTAGTATAAATTATTTTTAATTAAATTTTTTAAATATTTGTTGCCCAAAATATCCGGCGATTATTTTGAACAACCTTATGTAGACAGACATTAACCCCCTTTTTAATAAAATTACTTACACAATGGATTAGCTATGCAATGTTTTGTCCTTGTCTGTCAAGCTACTTTTCCAATGTATCAGACAAGGACAAAACATTGTGTAGCTTATCCACTGTGTAAATATTTTATATTAGTAAGCTGGTATGTATATTAAACAGAGTAGAGGAGGCATACCTCCTAAATACTTTCTTGAATTTGAAATAAATATCCATTATTCGTAAGTATTTACTTTTCTTCATATTTATTAACTTTCACATTTATAATAGTAGTAGGAGATAACACGTACCGTGTCATCATCAACATCAGCGGCGCAGTTTGTGGGCGGGTTGGAGTACTTGTGCAGCAGATCGACGGCGAGGCGCTTGTTCATGTCCTGCTGGAAGAACGCGTGCTGGAACACACACACAGCTATTAGTAACACGGCAGAAGTGTAAGTGTATACACGTGGGAGGGACAGAGGAGAAAAGGAAGATTCGGTACGAATCGGCCGGATCCACTGGGGAGATACTACGGCCTCGCAGTAAAACAGCGTTGCGTTGTGTTAGGTTGTGAATTTTATGGACCGGAATAATAATTTTATATTTTTATGGGGGTGGCTCTTCACATAATAGTGGGGGCAAAATATTTCTTCATTCTACTCCGTCATGTGGGGTATCGTTGAATAGGTCTTTTAAAATAAAGTTAAGGTTTCATACATGACTTTTTTTATAATGTAAACCATTTTCGAGTAATTGGCCTCCAAAGTGGTGGTTGGATGTTGGTCCCCCCTGGCATTTTTTAACGATAGGAGATAGAAACTTGTAAGTTTCCATGCTGATAGATCATGTTAAAAACTCTTCAGGAAAATTATTTTGAGCAAAATCGGACAATAAATTTTGATGTAATTAAAAAAAAACCTATTTCGCGTTGATAGTTACGGAACCCTCCACAGACATGTCCCGACACGCTCTTGGTTAGGTTATTTTTTGTGTAGTGCTCTCCAACGATCTCGCATTTGTGATGTCTGTATTTCGTCAACGGTTGATCGTAGACATGCCATTGCAAATACAATATTACCTGGCTTATTATGTACTTGTCGAAGAGCCAAAAAAAAAACTATGCATGTTTTTACCCCATTACGTTACATTTAATATACATACCTGTAACAGTCTATCGGCCGTTGGCCGTTTCTTCGGATTCTTCGTGAGAGCCAACTTGATGAACGCATGGATTAGGGGGGACCAGCGCTCCTTGTCGCGGAGGGAGGGGGGCTTGAACCCCGACTTCGACATGAGGAAGAGCACCCTCATGGGGTGCAGCTCGAACATGGGAGGCTGGAGCTCCGCTAGCTCTGAAAATGAGAAGTAGGCTAGGTCAATAGTAGAACTCGTTTAAATAATGACAGGGATTGAGACAAAAACGACTACATACGACAATAAGAGGAAGTCTTTTATTGATAATCTTATATTGGAAGTCTTATATTTAAAGTTGAACGAACGAATGAACGCTGTGTGAACTGACCCATGTCAGTTCACACAGCGACGATACGATTTAAGATGGCGATTCAAAATTGAACTTCATTTACTACAAAAGAAGATACATGTTTCATTGCAATCGAATTTCCAGCTGCACCGGGCGGCGTAGCTCGGCGCCGCCCTTGAAAGATGCAGCGTCGCGTCCCGGTGTGAACTGTGCTGACCCTTATGTGGGACAGATATCTATCGCATGGTTATTTTACTGGTTCGTTGGCAATCGCGGCTACTTTAGACGAACAAAATTTATTTTTATTTCTCACCTATAGCGGTGATGCCGCAGGCCCATATATCACAAAGCTGGTTGTATCCGCCTTTCCGCTCTACTGCTGCGACCTGAAATACAGACAGAAAATACGTTATAATCCGATAAGGACTTACTTGTGCCGGACCAATTACCGCCGCCGCGATCCTGAATCGCGCTATCGAAGTTTTCACAGTTCGCCGCTTAATTAGGTTGTTAAAAATCAATTACGGATATTATGGGCATATGATCTACTGCTGATGTAAAGACGCTTAGGCTGAAACATTATTCAAAATTACGCCCTACTCCCGCGCAACGACGGTCAAGCGGGAGTCGTAATTATTATTAATTAATTATTTTGTATAAATAGTGTAACTTGTTTGTAGTTTTGGCATTCATGATTAAACGAACTTATCCGAAGTGAAGCTCTATCATAATTATTATACTCATGCTTGGTCCTCGAGATTAGCATTAGGTTTACATGTAGTAAACACACGGTGTCGCCATTCTGCACTGTATTTGAGATATTTCTCTTTTTTTTATTTTTATTGAGGGTAGGTAGTTAGTTGTTTGCTATACTCGAACAACCGTCCTGTTCCTCATTTAGTTCAGAGCAATATATTGATTCAGATTCTCCCTGGGAAAAAGTAATCAAGTAGTTAAAGTGATTCTTTAACTACTTGATTCCTTTCATTATACTCTCTGCAAAGGAAACATTATTATCTACATCCTGAATCACAATTCTGTTACAAAATCTACCAAAGATTTGCTAGTTACCACTCCAACCTGCGGTTTTCCTAATAGTGTTTAAATTAATACCTAAGCTGATGTGCCCTAGAAGTTGCAGCGTGTTTAGTGCTGTGGGCAGTGAATACTGACACGTCAATTCCACTACTGGCCAAAGTCAGTTTTATCGATCTGCTTAGTGTTTGTGAAGAGATGGGTTTATGCGGCTTTTTAGTGCTAATAAATAGGTTATCATTGCTGCGTAATGATTGTGTTTTATTAAGGTAACAGCGTAATGTAACTACCGGGAAAATTTCAGGACGTCTAAGGAAGAAGGGAAGAACTAAAATTGGTTGTGGAGCACCGGGACGTGAAGTTTTTAACAAGTCTGGAATTTAAAATATGAATTTTATCAGAGAAGGATTCAATATTTTTAACGTTGATTTTTGAAAATGTTTGAACCCTATGTGTCGTAGTTAGAGCAAGTAGGGTTGCCAACTTTTTTGATAATTCTTCAAGATTTAAATTGTCATTTGGATACAAACTCCCTAAGTAATTTAATACGACAGTCGTATCCCATGTAGTATGATACTTGGGAAGTGGCGGGCGCAGCCTAAAACCCCTTTAAATAAACGCTTAATGCGCTCGTCATTCGTTATCTCGTTACCGAGAATTAGAGATAGGGCTGACCTACAACAATTTAAAGTTCCAAATTGTGCTCCTGTTTCAAATAATAGTGTAAAAGAGTTTAACAAATCTTCAATGGAAGCATTATATAAGTCAAAATTATTGGACTTGCAATAGACGAACCATTTTTTGCGAATTGTTTGAAAGTGAAGCTAACATTATGGGTATAGACTATAGAGGATACAGGTATGCCTCTTCTTACAAATGACGTCTTGATAACAGCCCGGCAACCAAGGTAACCTTCTGGTGAACATGTCGATTGCTGGAATGAGAATTAATCAAAGTTTTAGATGGTTGAAAGACCAAGGGCTCCGTTAAGAGTAGGCTCAAAAGGGTACCACGGTTGCGTGGGCCAAAGTGGTACAACCACTATACCCCGAGCCCCATCGTCAATAATTTTTCTCAGCGTTTTCAAAATTATAGCAAAAGGGGGGAAGCTATAAAAATAAAATTTTGACCATGATAACGTAAATGCATCAATTGCCACGGCATCAGGATCTCTGTGCCATGATACATATTTTTTGCACTTTTTATTCATTCTACTGGCAAATAAGTCTATTTCGGGAATACCAAAATGATTTATAATTTTTTGGAAGGCATAATCGGCTAATTCCCACTCAATGTCGGGGTGAACACGCCGTGATTCTTTGTCTGGATTGAAATTATCAGTTGAGTTGATATATGACGCAAAAACGATTAAATTACGTTCTTCACACCATTGCCACAATTGTCGAGTGATGTTTGTCAGGTGGGGAAACTGTACACCGCCCATTCGGTTTATGTAAGATACTGCTGTGGTGTTGTCTATCCGCAGAAGAATGTAGCAGTCTCGATAACTTTTGGCAAAACCCTTTAGACCGAAAAAGGAAGCTAAAATTTCAAGGTAATTAATATGCAGTGAACTTTCATTGTCAGTCCACATACCACTAGCGCGTTCACCACCACAGGCGGCCCCGCATCCCGTTGTTGAGGCATCGCTGTAAAATGCAATGTAAGCAAAAATTATTTTATTTGATTTCGTTAGTGGGGCTATTCATTGCATTAACCCACCACTGAAGGTCTGGTAATAATGATAGTAGTAAGTTCATGCTATTATCGTAGTTATCATCATTTTTTAAATTTAAATATTTACACCGTTCTAATTCCTTCGTATATGACCAGCCGTATTTAACGGCGGGACAAGCAGAGGTGAGTAGCCCTACTAGACGTGAAAATTCCCGGAATTTCAATGTTTTATTGTTAAAAATTTACTAATTTCAGTTTTAATTTTTTTTTTTAATTTCTTGAGGTAAAGTAACTTGTAATTTATGAGAATCTATGACAAATTCCAGGAGTTTGCATCTAGTAGAAGGTGTTAGGTTTAGATTTATTAAACTTTAGATTTAAAATAAATCTTGATTTTCCGTTAGGTTTAGGCACTAAGAAGGTAGGAGATATGAATTGACCGTGACATGGTTTACATTCCGCAATAGCCCCTATAGTTAATAGCTATTAATTGACAGTTCATATTGGGTTCTCTCAGAAACAGAATAATGTTTTTCTATGGGAATGTAAGATTGAATTACTTGGCGGGACCAATTATTCAATCCATAACAAAATAGTAGTGTTATAAGTGACCACTGGTCAATAAAGTTTGACAGCCTACCAGCATATCTTACTTGGTTTAACGGCGATTGCGGCTGTGACTCTGTCTGTGCTGGACGCGAAATCCTCTTCGATGAGCTGACTGGGCGATTCTTGGGTGTAAAAGGCTCCTTCGTGTGGGTCCCCATCGGCCTTTGACTCGGGGGAGGAACACGCCAGTTTAAATTCGTTTGTGGCCTCCTTGTCACTGTTTGCTTAACGGATTCTCGGATTCGGACGGATTCTTCTCACCAAATAGGAGCTTGTCATTCTTGGTGGCCTGAAGCTGCTGATCCTTCAGATCTTTTTTGAGGCCATTGAGGATAAAGCTTCTACGCATTATTGAGTCTGTGGCTTGATTATCACGTATGAGCTTAGTTGCATCCATTAACAATTTAATAATGGTGGTGTTTTTTGGTTCCGATGCCATCAATAGAGTGAGAGCTTCCGCTATGCATGACACCGCAGAGGCTCGTTGCTTTTGTCTAAGCTCAATGCCTTTGTCTCTTTTGAGGACAGCGTCTGTTATCGCATATACTGCTTCCGGGTTCAAGGCGGGTGCGTCTATCAATACACAATTGGCCGGTGGTAAGTATTTATGAAGAAGCTCCTTGCGAGCTTCCTTAGTCAATCCAGATGTGGCTATGTGTTGAAACCTGACCGCGAGGTCGTTTTGAATATCTTTACCATAGGTTTTTATCTGTGATGGATCTTCTCCTAATATTTGTAAGATCTCGTCATCGAGTTCTGGAGGTTATTCGAAAACAGCTGGCAAGGCCGAGTCAGTATCCGTAGTTGGCAATATGGTCATATTGGGTATGTGCTCAAATTGCCTAGCAGTACCACTGATTGAAAATAGAGGTTCGGTGGCTGCTGCGCTAGTCGAAGGTATTGGATCGTACGCCGCAGCGCTTGTGGACGGCCGAATGCTGATTGCTCCGTCAGCAGAACCCGGCAGGGTTGTAGGCACACCTTCAATAAAATAAACGCCTGCCTTTTTAATTTTATTGGTTAAGTGACAGCCCCAGAGGCAGCCCGCAATACCAATTTTATAAGCAAATATTAATAAAGTGACAACCCGAGATGGCTGACCGCATTTACTATTATTATATTTATTGCTTTTATCTTTAAACGACAAGGTGACATTCCCAAAGAGTGTCCGCACTGTCGGTAATTGTAAAGTGTTAGCCCCCAGAGACTAACCGCATTACATATTAATGGTAAAATTTATCTAGTATAACACATTAGTTTATTATGCAGTGTGACCTCAAGGTCACCTTGGATTAACTATATTTGTGGGTAGCGAACTAATAACAGGTTCGCTAATTGCAAGTAACACATCTGTTACTAACCTTCAATATTTGGTAGCTCGGGCAACGACGGAAGCGCGTCGGATGTCCGCGACCGCGACCTTGAACGCGATGAAACCGATGAAGGTGTCTCCGACGAGGTCGATGAAGACGAGGATAGATTCCGTTGTCGTCTATCACGATCCCTGCGTCTTGCACGCTTGTATTTTTCGTATATTTTTTTATTTTTTGAGCAATAAACTTAAAATTCTCGTAACTATCGCGTGTACGTTTGCCCATATTTGATAGAAAAAAAAATAAGCGCGATCGCAGAACGTGCAGTCTGGCGAAGAACTGAATGTGTAATGAGGAACAGGACGGTTGTTCGAGTATAGCAAACAACTAACTACCTACCCTCAATAAAAATAAAAAAAAGAGAAATATCTCAAATACAGAATGGCGACACCGTGTGTTTACTACATGTAAACCTAATGCTAATCTCGAGGACCAAGCATCAGTATAATTACATTGAGCTCTCTAAAGCGCTGAGGTCATTAGCCTTATAGAAACAGGTGATTTTAGGAGAAAACAAATACTTTGCCTAGTTAACATCAATACAACCAGCTGTGTGAGTTCAATGACCTTAACAGTGTCGTAAAGAGCGTAACGTAATTTATTTAGTATGTACATTTTTCTTCGAAACTTACTAAAGTAATTTTTCTATTTCTTAAATACATTTTTATTAGTAAGGGGGTTAATATTATTTTTTAACCCCGACGTCTGTCTGTCTGTCTGTATGGCATCGTAGCTCCCAAGCGTAAAAACCGATTTTGATCTAGTGTTTTTTTAGTTTGAAAGCTGATCATCATCATCAGCTCGCTCACTGCTTGATAATTCGGGGTTACTTAAGTATTATTTTTTGTTACCTCGGGCGCCATCCAGTACGGAGTCCCAATAAAAGACTTCCTCTTGTTGATGGTGGCCGTTATTTGAGCCGACACTCCAAAGTCAGCCAGCTTCACGTCACCGCACTCCGTGAGGAGTATGTTGGCGCCTTTGATGTCCCTGTAATAGCCAATTGTGCTTTGATGAGAATATACATCAAACGATTGATATTTTATCACCAAACATTATTTAAAAGCAATTTAACTAACATTTCTATAAAATTACAAAAATTAAATAAACAATTTTTCACGTTTGGCCACGTGATTAAAAAGTAAAAACGCACAGTCATAAAACGTAACGTCATCTTCTTGTACCTCTTCCTTTTTTTAAATGGCCTCCCTAATCCCATAAGGATAAAGGAATAGCCAGTGTCGGTACATATCCATCCATCCTCACAAGCTTTCATATTTGTAATAGTTGTAGGTGTTACCTGTGCATCTTCCCCATACTGTGCAGGTAGGACAACCCCATAAGCGTCTCTCGACACATGTACGCGATCTGCAGCTCGGAGAGCGGCCCCGTGACGTGGTAGATATCCTGCAACGTGTGAAGGAACCTTAAGTGGTTACTGGCACGTCATGTGTTTACACTAAAACATCTTTACATCAGTGACTTAAGACGTTTAGGCAGAAAAATACTTAATTATGAAACTATAAAAAAATATATAATACAGTAAAAAAAAGGATTGTGCGGTTTTATGAAACCACGGTAAAAGTGAAACTTAATAACAATAAAATGCGCTTCTTGTGTCTTCGCGTGAACTAAATAACGAGTTAAATGCTTTATCAATATACAGACTGTTTATGCGTTAGATTTTAAGTTAATTTTCTTAAGGAACTTTGGTTCTCATATGGCATACTAGATGGCGCTGATTTGCCGCTAGATCACGCTATAGGTAAAGCGAACCTATTTGCATAAGATGTTTATGAGGGCCTTACTAATGTGAAGTATTTTTGGGTTGTAAACCAATCAAGAAAAGGATTGTGTGGTTTTATGAAACCACGGTAAAAGTGAAACTTAATAACAAAATAGCGTGGAGCACTGGCACAAATGAGTACTAGTCTATACACTACACGGTCAGCTGATGCGAACTATAGGCGCCGCCATATTGGCCTCGGCTGCTCTGACGAGCGCCTTTCACTTTATCCCTACTCCGCGGCCGACCGTCACGCGACAAGTTTCACTTTAAAATATTAGTTGCTTGTGTGTTGTACGAAAAAGTTGGAATATTTTTACACAACGGATTACCCCCTTACTAATAAAAATTGTAATTTACACAACGGATGATTATTCTTATTATCATTGATACTTATTCAACGTAGCCGTTTTTGTCTGCCAAGTCATTTATCCAACATTAGTTAGTTATCTGTTGTGTAAATATTTTGATTTTGTATATGATAATTTTGTTATCTAAACCTTTGAAAATATTTAGTTTCTTCTGAGAACTTACTCATATTTAAGAGTACATTCATATAAACAATAAAAAAATACTGTCGCCTAGACTTTTTTTTTATACATGGCATCGGCTCTAACCATTTGCCAGTGTCAAGTTAAAAAGAACTTTGAAGGAAATAGAACTTTCGTTTCAATCTTCAACACCGTATTCCTATACCGTCAAAGTCTAGTCAAAGTCCATATAATTAGTCAACCATGAGTCATGTCAGTCGATTCAGTAAAGTGGTAGAAGCTTTACTGAAAGTTCCTAGGGAGTTTTGGCGGGAACACGCCAAAACTCCCTAGGCACGTTTTTAGAAGTTGTACCACTTGCCCACACTTGTGCACGTTAACGAATATTTAATGGTTAATATTCAACCAATATTACACATTAAGAACCGAAATAATTTATGAAGAAATACAAAATCCACAACATCAGCCATTGAATTCCCCGGTAAAACTCCCGCCTAGACCTTACTGTCGCCTACTATAAACTTAAACGCAATAATTTCGGAGATATTATCAAATATGTTCTTACGACCTATATATTTCATACAATTGCTAGAACGCGTATCTTCAGACTTTTGCAGCGAGCGTTTTCACCAGACTTGCGAAATTATGTATTTAAAATCGCTGTACCTATTGAAGTATTGATTTTTGATACACTGTTTCTTCTGAGATGTTAATCATATTAATTTAAGAGTACTATTCATTTATGCAATAAAAACTAGCCTATTATCTTTTGTTTACATGAAGCGGATTGCTTGCCATCAGTTCAACCCTCAGCCCGTTTCTCACCTGCAAGCTCCCTCCCCCGCAGTACTCCATAGAGATCCAAAGCTTGTCTCTCCTCAGATACGAGCCGTAGTATGCCACTATGTTGGGGTGCCTACAGTCCTTCATCATCAGGATCTCCTGCTGGATGATGGCGAAGTCATCGCCGGGTTCCAGCTTGATCACCTTGATGGCGGCCAGTTCGTTGTTGCCGTTGAGACGTTTAGCCTGAAAAAAAAAGAAATATTTTTTAAGGTTTTTCATGGACCAACTGGGTCATAGGACTATATTGTCTATAGCAGTGGTCCCCAGACTCTTTTGTTTCATAGACCACTTTCAAATTTTTTCTGGATCCGGTGGACCCCCTGAAAGTGGCATAGGGCCGGATGGCTCAACTGGTAGAGCACTCGGCGCGATACCGACATGGTCTGGGTTCGACTCCCAGTTCGGAACTATCCATTTTTTTCTCAATTTATTTATAAAATGTCCTATTGAAAAGGTTTAATTTAGGTATCATATTATTTAAAATAACAAGCCAACATTTTAGTTCTTCACTATCGAAACCAAATTAATTTTCATGCACCCCTGCTTACGATTGTAGACCCCCATTTCTGTCACGTCCAACGTAGACCCCCGTCGAGTCTCCGTGGACCCCTGGGGGTCCACCTGGACCACTTTGGGAATTACTGGTCTATAGCACTGGAAATAGAACTCTGGATAATCGAACACGCAATATCACAAATGACAGGTTGACACTCGACACTTCGATTTTCAACTTTATAGTATTCACTTTTGTAAATACTCCTTTTATTGAAATTTTATGTACATATATATTCATTCTAACAATTTAAAATTATGAGTTTTTTTTTACTAACACGTATGTTTGTTTTAGATGATTCAACAGCTTTTTAAATAAAAGAACCTACAATAGTTAGAGCAAAGTCTACTCAAAGCTACTCTGTCATTGGCAACTCACTGAGTCAACTAAAAGAAGAAGAACTCTATTCCGGATCTTAAAGTCCCAGCCTGGGAGTTTTGCCGGGGAATTCAATGGGTGACGTTTGGATTTTGCATTTCTTTCATAAATTTGTGTTATTTCCGATCTTAGTGTGTAATATTGGTAGAATATTAACCATTAAATATTCGTTAACGTGCACAAGTGTGGGCAAGTGGTACAACTTCTAAAAGCGTGCTATTTTGAGTTTCCCTCCAAAACTCCCTAGGAATTTTCAGTAAAGCTTCTACCACTTTACTGAATCGACTGACATAACTCATGGACTGCAATGACTATTTATTTGGACTTTGACTAGACTTTAGACTTGACGATTTAGTAATGGCACAATATATCTGAGTATAATAATGAAACTAAATATTTTAGATGTAGTCATCATCCCTATTAACTTCATTATTGTATACAAGATTGTCTCCTTTAAAGTATAAGGTAAATGCCTACTGAAAAAACAAGGTCACGATAGGTCATCGCGGGTGCTATGACTCACTTCTTACTGACCACTGATCAGGCTGACTCACTTTACATTAGAAATTAGTAAAGTCTGTAAAAAGTGAAACTGGAACATCTACAATCAGTGCCGGTTTTTAGCATTACCAGCGCCCTGGGCGATTTCTACACCCTCTATGGACATAATAAGGTCCCATACACCATACACAACTGCATGCAGTGCTCCAATCGAATGGATTAAACACTTCGTTTCAATATAGAGCTGCAAACATTTACTTTGAAAAAAGCCCCCAATTAAGAGAATATTTATAAGTATGTCTCACCTGCCCCTGTTTATCTGGCTTTTTCTGGATTTATATTTTCAATGCCCTAAATTATCCCCGGCCTTCCGGATTCCGGATCATATAGGCCGACTTACGCAGACCTGGGTTAAAGTTAACCCATTCTTAAATATCATTTTCTCTCTCGTTCTTCGTATTTATAAAAGAGAAGGCATGATATTATTGTAACCCAGGGTTAACTTTAACCAAGATCTGCGCAAGCGGGCCTTACTCTATAAGTAAAACCGGACAGCTTTTTTAACAAATATGGCAGCACATGTTAGTAAAAAAACACAAAAAGGTCCATACATGTGGCTTATGACGTCACGCGAAAGTACCGAGCAACGTCATATTATGTAAAAAATGTTAACACTATCCAAAATGTAAATTCGTTAAAACCAGAACTCAGAAGTGTTTTGGTATAATCAAAAACGGCCAAGTGCAAGCGGGTTCCGTGCCAAACGGCAAAAAACACGTTTGCAGTGTGGGAGCCCTACAAATGTGTTTGCATGTTTTTAATATACTGTCCTTATCTATACGTCTAGTTTTCCTACCAATAGTTTATAATGTGGCTTAAAATAGAGGCTACCTTTAACTTGCCAAATTCGGAACCTTTGCGAAAAGCTTTCGTTCTACTCGAAGTCGAAATTGAGAGCTAGGCGATATTAGAATTTAACAATCTCACACCCCCGTGAGATTTCGACCTCGACCGGGCATCGAACCGCCACTACGTAACCGGCTTGGCAATACCTACGCACTCAGCTCCTAGGTGTTAGCTTGTTGTAATATTTCTCGATGATTTTGGTGATTAATTTCAAAATGAACATACAAAATATATTCCAAAAAAGGAGGCAGTTATATATATATATATATATATATATATATATATATATATATATATATATATATATATATATATATATATATATATATATATATATATATATATATAACCGCCTCCTTTTTTGGAAGTCGGTCAATGAGAGCAACAGTCAACAAGCAGGAGGCTAACGTGTTGGATTAATTTGAAAATCAAAGTACTAAGGGGGCTTTCATGAATTATATGAGACGTTTTTGAGGATTGATCACGCCGATTTTCTGTGAAAGCTTAGTCGTGGTATTTCCCAAATAAGAATTTTACAGATCTGTAGTACTTATATATACAATCACCAGTGATGATAATGATTACTGTATTATTATTATTATTATTTATAATTATTAAATGTTGCTGTCTAGACGTCATAAGTCGGGGGGCCATAGGGGGTCTCTGTGGCCCCCTTTGATCCCCCTATGCCCTTACGAGTCCAGACGTCGCGGCAGGAAGATGAGTCATAAGTCATAACGTTAGCGGGGAAAATGTGAAGGGTCATTGTTTAATTAAAATGGGGTGTGAATGTTTTGTGTTTAATTTAATACTACATTTTATTTCAATTATTAATTATTATTGATTTGTAGAAATTGGTAATAGGCTAGACGCCAGATGACAGATTTTTTTTATTGCAGAAATATGATAAAAAAAGCTATGAAAATATTGACATTTGATATACTGTTTCTTCTGAGAAGTTACTCCATATTTAGGAGTACAATTCATTTATGCAATAATTTTGTTTTTGTCATCATGCCTATTGTGAACACGGATAAAGCGTCACTGATTTTGGACATTTCCACTGATGACTCACGGCAAACATAACGCTAATAGCCTAACAATGATCAGGTGCTGCCAGCTCGTTTCATTAGATCACTTAACACATTGGGAGATCGCCGATGTCAACGAACGCTAAACTAAAACTATTATTTAATAAACGCAATTTCACATTGCATGCAACTGCGTCGTCGCTGGCCGGCGCCGGGACTTGGTTCGTATATTGCGTTGCCAGCTTTTGACCGCGGCTCCCGCGCGCGTAAATACAGTATTCCACAGGAACAACTGTACTTTTGACGTGACAACGTCTTATAATTCGATGGAGCCGGCTGCACGCGAAAAAACATGACTCATGCGGCGTTACCGGCGTTACCTTGCTAAACATGACTCATGCGGCGTTACCTCGCTCTGAGGCGTTCCATTTCTTATGACGTTGTCACGTTCAACTATCGTCAGTAAACCGACTTTACAGACAACCGATTTTTTTCGATAAAATCTAGACTGTGTTTCGAATCCAGAGCCTAAACTACTAGCATTAAGAATTACATCGAAATCCGTTCGGTAGTTTTTGCTTGAAAGAGTAACAAACATCCATCCATCCTCACAATCTTTCACATTTATAATAGTAGTGGGATGTCCGCAAGATTGAGTAAAAAACTATAACCTGACTACGTAAACTATATAGCCCATGTTACCCGGGCTAGTGTAACTAACCTATTGACACCTCATTAATTAAAATCGAACCAGTAGTTTAGGCGCTACCGTGGAACAAACATTCATACATAGACTCCTTTTGGATTCACCGTAGTCAGGTAAAAAGGACGTCCTCCTAAAAGGCCTCCGGCTACGCACTTGCAACTCCTTTGATGTTGCGGGTGTCCATGGGCGACGGTAATAGCTTTTCCTCAGGTGATCTGTCTGCTCGTTTGCCCCCTTAATTTTAATTAAAAAAAAAACGTTGCGAAATTAACAGTGATACTAGTTAATTTTTAGTAATGAAACTACTAGATATTTTAGATTACTTATAATTATTTTTTTTCAATAATCACAGAAAATAAGCAGTATAATCATATTGTACCCAAATTCACTGTATCAAATAATATCAAATGGTCTGTATTTAACTATATATACATATGTATATATATATATATATATATATATATATATATATATATATATATGTGTGTGTGTGTGTGTGTTTTTGTCTGTTCCCAAATTGGTCCTTTTGACATCAAAGTGGTAATGTGATCCACGAGGAATCGAGGGAACCCCTCGAAATTTATAAGGAGTATGGATAACACATATATAGTGATTTCGACTTTGTCTGAAGTAATCCAAGCATATGCTACCAAAAAGTAAGCTTTCGAACAAAGGTATACCCTGGATCCAAAAGTACTGGACATAACTCCCGAGTCCTTACAGATACATGTTTGGGGATTCCAGCGTTGTATAAAGAACTGCAAGCATATGCCATCATACCACTTACAGTAATCATCATCATCATCACCACCATCTTCACAAGAAGCACCAACATATTATTAAGATGACACAGGTTTCATGAGATGACACACTCATCAGTTTTGTGCTCCTATATCAATGTCTTTGAATTTTTGCTATAGCCATAATTATATTCGTGATCATCATCATCACTATAGTATAAGTAATTCGACGACCTCTGTGGCTCAGTGGTTAGCGAGTTGGCGCTCAAGCCGGAGGTCGCGGGTTCGAATCCCGCCAGGGAACAAAAAGCTTTCTGTGTTCCTGGGTCATGGATGTGTATCAAATATGTGTATTATTAATTATATAATAATAAAAATTATTATATATATGTTACATAATAAAAAAATATATTTCGCTATTAAATAATGAATATACCGCGGGCCTTACTGAAAACTGGCGTGAAATAACGCTTTCAGGCACCAAGGCAATGACTAGTTGAGCCATGATTGAGCGGTTGTGACGAATCTTACCATCAGTCGATCCGTCTGCTCGTCAATAAAAACTTATGCATGCGTCATGCTGATAGGCAACGCATGACAATCACATTGTATTTATCATCTTTTCTCTCGGTAAAATCGAAAGTCGATTTACATGATTACATGAATTATATCGATTCCATCTTATTGCAGAAAACGAATGGTTCAGTCCGAGTGCCGTTAGCGGTTAGAAGCACTAACATAGACATTAGATACGCCTATATTTTCAAATAAATGTGTACGATAATAATAATAATATCTTTGGACGCTTTCACACCACGTCAATCTTAAATCTTTGGTAAATTCTTGAAGAACTTGTGTTACCAGACATCGGAAAAATATTTAATGCTTTATATTTAACATACATTCATGACCCAGGAACATAGAAAACAATTCGTTCCTTCAGCGGGATTCCAACCCGCGACCACCAGCTCGAAAACACGCGCTAACCACTGAGCCACAGAGGTCGACAAATACGTTAGTAAAGTAAGCACGCTACTTTACTATAACCGCCCTGAAGTTTATGGGTCCGCTTCATAATCATCCAATAGGTACAAAATCTGACACATATCAGAAGAACAAGCCCTTACTATTATTTATCAATGAAATGTAAAGTAAACAAGACATAGCGTAACATATTATGTGAGCAGAGAAAAATTACGTTTAGCAGTTTGACCACCCACACACCGAGACGCGACGCGGCGAGCATTTTTCAAGATAGCAATTAAAAATTGAACTTTATTTACGTGGTACACTAAATGATACACGTTTAATTTTTTTACACAATGTGCACAGACGATTCACTGGAAACATAACGGGAATAGTTTAATTTAATTTCGTTTACATTACATACTTAGGTACATATAATATTGCACCTATATATTTTTTTAATTTAGTTTCGTTTTTCGCCAGCAGGACTCCTGTCCAATGCCTTGCCAGAACCATCTCTCTCCACTTATATAATTTGGCATGGATTCGGGCAAGTTTGCGACTGGGAGTCTGGACTAAGTTGAACTAAGAGAGTTCTAGGGACTAGATTGTAAGTTTAGACTTTCATAATCGTTATTATATTCTATTCAGACTTCAGATCCAATATATAATATAATCTAAGTTCTATATTACATATTGTCCGGAATCCGTAAGGCCGGGGAAAATTCAGAGCACTGTAAATAAACTCTGCGCGAAAACAATAGAGCTGAAAATCAAACACACAAGTGTCATGTCAAATGTCACTTTCAAATCTGACAACACGAAGACACTCATGTGTTCGATTTTCAACTCTGTTCAGTCAGAGTTCTTTCTATTTTCAATGCTCTGAATTCCGGGCTTCCGGATTCCGGACAAAATAGTCCCAGCCTAAGCGTGTAGTTGCATTTCTTTATTGCACATTTCACACCGGTTTTCTGTGAGGCCGTAGCATTTATCCCACTGTGTAGTGGGTTCTAAAAATTCAAAATCACTTAAAATGAGGTGATCGGTGTGCTCGTCCGACACAGCAAACATTCAGGCACATAAAACAGTAGCCTAGATTGGTATCACAAACCTTAAAACATCAAAAAACAATACCAATTGTATAATTGTATGTAGATGTGTAAAACCAATTCAATTATCGAATGATTTTAAGAAGTAACAAATCAATTGTATGACCTTTGTGGCTCAGTGGTTAGTGGCATTTAAGCCGGAGGTCGAGGGTTCGAATCCGAACAACAAAGATATTTGTTGATTGGTCTCGCTCGCGCCCAGCGAGACCAATGATTAGTCTATGGCGAACAAAATGTTTTGTGTGTTCCTGGGTCATGACTCATGAGTTCACGACTCATGGATGTGTATTAAATATATTAACCGCCTTACTAATAAAAAAATTTAAGTAGTGGGATAAGCAATACAATGTTGTTTTGTCCTTATCCGTAACGTGGGAAAAGTAGCTTGACAGACAAGGGCATAACATTGTATTGCTTATCCATTGTGTAAATATTTTTATTAAAAGGGGGGGGGGGGGAATTTAGTATACTTCCGGTATACTAATCCCCGTAAGCGTAACACAAGTTCTTCGAGTACTTAGTAGATCCTACTAATATTATAAATGTGAAAGTTTGTATGGATGGATGTTTGTTACTCTTTAACCCAAAAACTACTGAATGAATTTTGATGATATTTGGTATGCTAGTAGTTTAGGCTCTGGATTAAAACATAGGCTACTTTTTATCCCGGAAAAGTACAGCACTCCCGCGGGATACCCGATATTATATTGAAGCGGGAGGAGATGCGGGAAACAGCTAGTTATTATTATAATTGTATCTACAATGTCATTGTTATAGGTTACGTTTTTTTTATAAAATTAGTCCCGTATATCGAGCAGAAAGATCGCCTGATGGTAAGAATGAGTAAGCACATGATTACTATAAAAGTAACATTGTAAGTTATAGCCCGTTTAAACTCGCGTCGGAATGAGCTAGACTCCAGCAGGCTTAGCATGCGCACCCTAGGAACACCAAAGAATCGACAAAATGACAGATTGAAGAAACATTAATACTATTCGGAGCAAAATAGGTCTTATTGTAAGGCAGCAAGGTCGATGCATCGTCGTTATGAGAAACAACATTTCTTTTCTTCCGAGCATGAGCTCACAAAATGGCCTCTTTTGACAGCTTAAGTAGAAACGTTTTCTTATTTCAATGTCAAATAGTCTTACAATAATGTCAACTACTCCACATCATGGCGGTCCAAGACAAATAGTTTCTTTACGTTCAGTCATTAACTTGAAAATTTGAACAATTTTGACAGATTTCCCGGCAGCCATTTTAAAAATATGGCTGTTCAGATATGTTGACTTCTATTGACAACCTTGTTACCATGGATTAAGAACTATTTTGCAACGAACTGTTTTGGATAGAATATTTCTTCCGTAAAATTATTTCTTCGGATCGCCATGATAAGTTGAAGTAAGTTAGGTTGAATAAACCAAAAGTAAAAGTGATCGTATACTCTATTAGATAATAGTCTAGACAATTACTCTAGACCAGGGTTTCCCAACCTTTTTTTCACAGGGCCTGGGATTTAGGGATGGGACTAGGATTATAAATAAGGTATCTTTTTACCGCGGCTCCACCCGCGTAAATATAGTATCGGGTATCCCACTGGAATACTGAACTTTTCGGGATAAAAAGAAACATATTATGTTTCAAACCAGAGCCTAAACTACTATCATACCATATTTCATCGAAATCCGAATAGTAGTTTTTGCGTGAAAGAGTAACAAACATTCATCCATCCATCCTCACACTACTATTATAAATGTGTAAAGTTTGTGAGGATGGATGGATGTTTGTTACTCTTTCATGCAAAAACTACTGAACGGATTTTGATGAAATTTGGTACTTTAGCCCCCTTACTAATAAAAAGATTTACACAACGGATAACTTAAACAATGTTGCCGTCTTTGTCTGATGCGTTGGAAAAGTCACTTGACTTTATATTGTTGATATTGTGTAAATCTTTTTATTAGTAAGGGGGGTAGTTTAAGGTCTGTATTAACAAATAGGCAACTTTTTATCCCTAAAAAATACAGTGTTCCTGTAGAATACTGTAAATACAGTACTGTAAATTACAATACTGTAAATACAGTACTGTAAATTACAATACTGTAAATACAGTATTCTACGGGCGCAGTTGAATATGAGCTTTGCCCCCCTTGACATCTCTCTACCCCTACTCCTTAGGGAGGCGCGCCCCACTGATTGGGAACTCCCGGTCTAGTGCACTGTGGCTAGACTCTAGTGAGACTAACACCCACGCTGTCTAGTGGGGAAAGATCCCAGACGTTGCGTCGTCGCAGGTTCGCTCCCCTACTGTCCAAATTAATTTTCACTGTAGGAGCAAAGCTTTAGACACTGGAACGAACAGGCAAGAATCACGATCGGAGAGATATGATGGTACTAGCTTTTGCCCGCGGCTACGCCCGCGTAAATACAGTATTCGATCAAAAATTCGGGATGATATTAGCCTATATTATGTTAATCCAGAGCTTAAACTACTACCATACCAAATTTAATATGATATAAAATATGATATCTATAATTCACCATCTCTCGCTCGCTCACTGCTTGATAATTCAGAGGTTTATAAGGACAATGGCGAATCCTGCCTGATTTTCCATCAAGAGCGGCCAAGTTTCGAACATAGGTATGTGGTTTTATATTACTTAAAAAGTAATTAAACAAAAAAATATTACATTTTTAGGACTTGGGAATAGAAAATCCGAGTCTCCGAATATCAGAGAATTTATGTGCAAAATGTGTACTTATCTGTGGTAATCGTTGTCATCTTAACTGGTTTAATCCATGGTTATCATGCTGTAAATTAGGCGTAAAAGCTCCATCTAGTGGCCGATAAGATAGATTTATTTTTAATTGGAGTATGAAGTTATTTTCTATTTCTATAGTTCAGCGGTTTAGTACTACTGGTTTTTTGAAAAAAATGTTACTTGGGTGTGAAATAAGATACCTCTATACTATATTTATATTTAAACTAGGAAAAATAATTATTATGTTTTTGGTTTTCGTAACGTGAAAGCGACATCTATGATTTATTTGTTAGCATATTGCGTTTCCAAACAAACATATTAATTTCATTACGTAATTTACACTTGTAAACCGCCACTAGGGCAATTTATTGAACAATTATTGAACAGTTAGTTTATATTTAATTATTATTTTTTATCCTCCGAGTTTGATGTATATTATTGCTTTTTTTTGTTCCTATGTTCATAAAGTACAACTTACAAAAATACTTTTTGTAGCCACGTATTTTAATTACCAGGCAATATATTATGTATGGCGACTTGCCGATCTCCTTTTTAATGAGTAATGCAAATAAATAGTCCATGTAAAGTTAAGAAACCATAACAAAACAAGAAATGTCTTACGTGATAACAATACGTTTTAACAAGATTAAATTGGATGTGAATCAGTTTTTATCTGTAGATAAGTTTTAAATAGCAAATACAATAAGTTCTATATCTACATGTTACACAATAAGATTATAGGTATGGCAATTTTTTTTGTTAAATTTGTACTTCAGTCTGTAAATTATAAGCATGACATTATATTTATGGTCTGTTTTACAATGTTCTAAAGTGTCGTATAGCTTATTCGGAAGTATTGTTACCTCTTACATTAAATCGAACTAAAGGCCAAAACATGCAAATGTGCTATCTGACAATAATTATCAGAAGATTGCGATACAGGCATAGACGTATATATATTATAGACGAGGCATGTTGAGTCAAAAACTTTCTCCAGTTAAATGGCCCCACTTTTGAGATTTTTGGGGCCATTTTGACATTTGAAGATTGGTGAAAAAAGATGGCTGACATTTGAAGTATGGTGCAAACCAAGATGGCGTAACTTTTTCATGTATGAAGATTTGTTCGGTCAAATGTGACGTACATTACACAGCCTATCTTGAGTTTTGAAATCTTTGGATACAGGCCCTTTAACTTAAATTCAGATCCAATTTCATATTTTTGTAAACAAATACATGATGTACACTATAATGCTCCCAATTTAAATGTCACTTAATTCCCCTGCAAAGAAGGGAAAAGATTGTATATGACCAAATGAATGTGTAATTAGTAATACATTCAATTGTTAAAATTCAATCGTTTTTTACAAAAATATGTACAGTCGACTCTCGTTAATTTAAACTTGCGTTATTTCGGACCTCTCTGTAATTCAAAGTTATCATGAGCTCCCTAGAAAATCCTTGGTACATCGAACAAAAAAAAAAAATCGCTACATAACAAAACATAGCATTAATTCGAACTCATTGGTTTCAAACATGACAGTTCAAAGTCGCAGAAAGAAAGATTACAGAACTTGCAGAGGTACATAAGTACATTTAGAGACAAGTTCAAACTCGTTAAAAATATTCCATGTATATATACAGATTTCGGTAGGTTTAAATATTATATTATTGTATTTAAAGATGATTTTTAAAGTCATACTGATAACAATGTTGATAAAATGTTAAACTGACCTAAGGTAATAGATAGTTGAATTTTTTGTTGAAGTTTATGATTATGAATTTTAAAATAAGAAAAAGACTTATTTTTTTACATAATACAACAATGATGACAAAGCAATTGCTTACTCCACCTGTTTAAATAATCATTAAGTGCCAAGGTCATGTTGTTAATTAAAAATACGTCTGCAGGGACCCAAAGAGAGTTACAAAACTCGTCGTAGCGAGCCAAATTGTTCAGACCAAATCATACAGTACGCACGCCACGGCACATAATACCGTTATGAGCCAATTTCGCGACATCGTCATCGGACCAGTTAATAAATTATGATATATTCGACGGTATAAAAGATAAAAAAGATAAGTTTTATGGCCCCCCTACCTTGTACACATCCCCATAGGTGCCTGAGCCAATTCTTTGAATGAGCTCGTATTCATCTTGAGGGTTTCTACGCGATATATCCGAACTCAACACACCACCACTATGCGCCATAATAACTAGCGTGCACTAATATAATATTTATTTACACTTTCATCTTATTAATCACATAATTAGAACTCAGAAACGTCGACAATTTTTATTCATTTTTCTACAACACAAACTAGACAATCGACATGTTCACTTGACATCTGACACCACAGAGTAAAATAAATCTTACGTCAGTGGACAGTCATCGCCTTATTGGTGTTGCCAATTTCGTGAATAATTGTACTTGGTAGGAAACGCCCTTTTGCGCTTTTTCGTCCTTCTTACGTGTATTACGTAGTTTACATTATCTTTGATTCCATAATCCTTTCCTCCCCTGCTCTTGTCACTTTTTGAGATTTTGCTAATGCGATGTTAAGACAGAATGAAAAAAGTTACGAAACCTGTTATTTTTTTAATAAAATCTAATAATTACTTGTAAAAACTTCACGAATCACGAGTCACGACCCTTTTCCATACTATAAAATATAGATATTGGATAGGCTATTCGCGTTAAGTTTGCAATGAGTCATAAGTGCCTAAACCTTGTTCACAATAACCCATTTAAAGTAACCCATTTGATCTAATGATTCACTAAAAAGGTAACGCGATAGACGTAACTATATGTATTTCGTGATGTACGATGTATATTGTGGGATAAGTGCATTTGTGTGCAGTGTGTGTGACATCTATGGTTTGATAGTTATATTTTTAATCGACTTCCAAAAAAAGGAGGCGTTATCATTCGGATATACATATATATACAGGGCCGGATTTAAAATTAGTGCCGCCCTATTACAGAAATTTGTTTTAAAGTATTAAAGTAGACGTACACGTACATATTCAAACAAGAAATAAAAATGATTAAAAATGATATAATTAATTAATTATTATAATGTGCAATTTTGATAATAATTGTAAAAAAATAATTTTAAAAATATGTTTTTTACTTTCCACAAAATTTGCCGCCCTGGGCACTAGCCCTGACTGCCCCTAGCGTAAATCCTCCACTGTATATATATATATATATATATATATATATATATATATATATATATATATATATATATATATATATATATATATATATATATATATATATATATATATATATATATATATATCGGTCGAAATTTATATGGACACATATTACCTATACTTTGTGATTTTACCTATACTTTGTGATTGTTATTTTTTCGGGATTGTTTATAGAACTGCAAGCATATTCCAATAAGTAACTTACAGTAATCATCATCATCATCTTATATACAATACCTAACGGAAGCTTGGCGCGTATTCGATTATACATTCGATCGTTTATTTTAGACGTTCTTGAAATGTGTTAATAATAATATAACAAATATGACTAAAGAGGACAAAATTATTATTTTTAAACAAAAAATTTAACTTCCAAAGTAATACCGACTTCCAGACTAAGAAAATAAGATTTATTTCATACTTTTTTGTGTATGTTTATTATTCTCAGACTTAAAACTATACTGTGACCAAACAAAAACTGAGGCCGGTTTTTAACTGACTTCCAAAAAAAAGGGAGGCGGTTATTTGTTCGGCTGTATATACATTTTTGTATGTTCAACAATAACTCCGCCGTCAGTTGACCGACTTTTTTTTATTTAAAGGGTATAATCCCAAGTTGGTCCCGTTGTCACCAATGTGGAGACCTGATGATGGGATCCATGAGGAATCAAAATGTCTGTCTCCTCGAAATTTATATGGACACATATAGTGATTTTGACTTTTTCTGAAGTAACTAAAGCATTTGCTACCGAAAAGTAAGATTTTGCACCAAGGTATATCCTGAATCCAAAAGTACTGAACAGAACTAGTGACTCTTATATTAACCAAAAAATACACCAAAAAGTATGAAATAAATCTTATTTTCTAAATATATTTTTTTATTTTTTATTTTCCCTTTTAAATTCGGGTTAAATTTTAACTATTTCTCTAGACAATCTTCATAATTTTCAAGTCGGTACCAGCCAACTTAAACGTTACCAGGATGTTGTTCGAGCTGGTACCGACATCAAAATTATGAATTGTCTAGAAAAATAGTTAAAATTTTATCCGAATTTCTCATGTATGTAGTGCGCGTGTGTTACGTAAAAAACGATACACCGCGACAGCCCGCTTTACAAGGTGAGGCGTAGTTTCCGTTACATGTGTGTGCGTGACACTGTAATTACACGGCGAGTCGTAGTTTAGACCGGCCACACTCATCACTGTGTGGTTCACAGAACTCTTTTGTCTTCCCTTATTACTTGGTCTGAGCTATAAAGAGGTTAATAGCCACTTGTCTTCTCCAGTGAAAGTTGAATATTATTTACGACCGGCAACAAACAGCGAAATAAAAGTCTAGTCTATAAGATAAATTACTTTTCAAAGAAGTTTCCCACAACTTAGCATAGCATATCTATGCCTGTTTGATTATATACGGTCTAGAAAAATCAATTACGGATATTTCGGGCACATGATTTACTGCTTATGTGAAAACGTTTAGGCAGAAAAACAATTGTTCTAATCAAAAAAAAAAATCTTTATATGAGGGAGTTTGCGTTCAGCGGAGAGTCACCCATACACGAGATGATATTTTACTTTGAATATGACAAATATTTTTTGCGGGTCTGTCGTGTCTTTACACAAGCAGAGAACATGTGCCCGAAGTGTCCGTGAATCGTAATTGATTTTCGAAGACGTTATATAAATTATGGCGTAAATAAGTACTTCACACAAACAGGGACTGACGACGGGCAATGATTCAACATACGTAGGGGGTACGCGTAACTGGGGATCCTTTTTCACTGAAATTCACTCTAACATTCACAACGTTTTGCACATGCTTATTCCTTTCCGAGATAAAAATAATTTGTGCACAGATTCACGGCCAACATTTCTTTTCTATCTCAGAAGAAGAATATATAGGTCACGTTGTTAGTTGTCGATTTGTTATGTTAGCCTGATACAATGTGATACCGGGCCCGGCAATGTGATCCGGGCCCGGCAAAATTACGAGCATTGAAAATAGAACTCTGCGCTAATACAATACAGCTGAAAATCGAACACACAAGTGTTGAGTCAAATATCAATGACATATAATATGACAGCTCGACACTCGACACTTCAATTTTCAAACTCTATTGTATTAGCGCAGATTTCTATTTTCAGTGCTCGGAATTCCCCCGGACCCGCCGGATTCCGGATCATATAGTCCAAGCCTAACTTCAAAAGCGTTTGAGAATTCCGCCGTGGATTTCAACAAGCATTTAAAGGGCAACAAAACAGTACGTAAAGTTAAAATGGTATATTTATTACAATCCAACATCCATCGATTCGCATTACAAAATCCATAACACCCCAACTTCTAACAGTTATTATAAAATTATATATTTTCTTTTGGTACAATGTTTAAGTGCACTTTTTTCATACCACATAAGTGACGAAAGGCTATATTTTATAAGCTTGGAAATTTACAATTTCCTTACGCTACGGACACACTGTCGCAATAACGCGTCACACAACGCGTTCTCTTGTAGGGGCGGAGACAAAATAAGATATCTATACTCGACATACATTCAATTGACGCATCGTATGTACTATGTAGACTTCATTTGTTTCAAGCCATTTCTTCAGTGAACGCGTTATGCTCTGATTTATGATCATAGTCAGTAAAATGACAGCCGATATAACTCTGTCTCTACTATCTGACAAAGAAGGAAAGAGAAGTGAATAAAACGACTGAGATTATAAATCAGAATAAAGTTGTTTGCCCTTGAGCCAATCAACAGCGATGCAAATATCAGAGTGCCATTCATAACGCCGTAAAGTTGTCGCGACAAGACAACGTGAATCTTCGATAATGTGGCCGTAGCACTGGCTTGTGACTCTGTTAGTCCATACCATAGACTCCATGTCCATAGACAAAAGATATGATCTATGGTCCCTTCCAAATTCAAATGAAAACCATTTGACAAAATGAAGGTAGTTTATTAATTTTTTAAATTCATAGTACCGTCAAATTATCAAAAATGTTCACATTTTTGTGGAAAGGATGATACAATTTCTAATCAAACCTATAATTTTCATAATTTTATCAAAGGCCAACGAGTTGAATAATAATAATATAAATATATATTTGAAAATTAAATTGTCAAATAAAAATATATACAATATTGTTATGAAATGTTCGTACAATGTATTTTAGTTTTTACTAATTTTATAACTTTAATACATACATATTACCTACATATTTTAATTTATGGTAACAGAAATTTTTTATTAATATACTCAAGATTGATAAAATATGGTAGGTACATACAGTCAATATTACACAAAAAAAAGTTACATAATATTAGACAATATACATAGTATGGTCGCTCTGTGGCAGAATATTGTTGTTATTAATATTTTGATATGACGATACTGGTTGGTGCTAATTTTTTAAATATCTATGGACTCTTTTACGCCTCGTCATCTGGTCCCGTGGTAAGTTCTCGAAGAAGTTGTGTTGCGTATACCAGACAACGGAAATATATCATAACGGATAATGAAGAATCCTTGTAGAGATGATATTCCCTACACGGCGACCATAATATTTCAACTCATTGACCAAAATCATCAATAAAAAAATAATTAAATGTCACATCTTTGCACTTGCACAAACGATAATACCGCAGGTACAATTTTTGAAATTTGTAATTGAAGACATAACAAGTCGATTTATACATCTGTGTCAATGAATAATTTATTGCTATTTAAGTTCAACAAAGCTGGCAACGTCGAATACGAGAAAGTTTAAAAAAAAAAAAAATACTTAAAAAAAGAATGTGTCAAACTGAAACGAAATCTAAAAAAAATATGTATAATATGAAAGCGCGATTGGAGATATTGCCAGATTAAAAAATTTGAGCAAAATAATAAGAGATAGAAAATCAGTAATGGCATAAGAGTGAAAGAGACAGCAATATCGTACCCGATGTAGCAAGACACCGCCAGATCGAACACAGCGAAATGGTCAAACACCCAATGATATGCCCGATTACAAATGGCGTTGAGATTTTTACTTTAAATAATATTCAATCTGCCACCGATTTTTTGTACTAAACTAACTCTATTTACACACTTTATTTGGTAAAAGCGCTTAACAACGATGTAAGAACGAAACAATTTCAAAATATAGTTTTTCTTTTAAACTAAGGGATTTTATTTCTAAAGAATTCAACAGACATACTTTGGCACTCTTACCGAAACATCTTGTCCAGACGACATGGTTTAAGCGCGAATTTTGACATGCTTTTCTTCTTCTTTTAAAAGGGATCCTTATGGATTTGCCATTATCAGTGTTGCTATATGCGAATCAACTAATAACTTTTGACCAAGAAGTTTTTTTTATGAAATTGTCCAAAGTAATTCGCACGTATTTCAAGTATTCTAGACAAGAACCAAAAACGCATGGAAGGTTAATATACCGATTACAAGAGAAAAAAAAACATTTACAAATTTAGCCTATTACAAACTAAACCAAATATACACACGCGCGCGTACGGAGAGATCTGAGCGTTGAATTGTTACAATATTGTTCTAGCCCCTATTTGTTTTGGTACGAACAATTACTTCATAGTAATTATTTAATTCCGAGGCCAAAATAGCTTTTGGGTTTTATATAATATGAATGGTCTAGCTAGCCTTCTAATGTTGCAATTTGATGTTCTTGTATATTTTAGAAGGATTTACTTTTATCTCTAATGCTAATAATTTATTTATAAACAAATGATTTTGTTTATTACTACATTTTCCAGAAGTATTTTGGCCATTATATTATGTTTTTATATAACACTAAATATTTTTTTTTATGTATAAGTTACAGCACATATAAGTTGACCGAAACACACCTCCCTTCTCGCTCGCTTGCAATTATGTAGGGTAGAGGAAAGGAGGACTATCTCTCTAAGGCAGTAAAGCTAAAGTGTCCGACAAAAATAGTTAAATAACAGTTCCAAAACTGGCCATAATGGCGCTAGAGTCAGAAGAGGGGGGTGATATGAAGTTAGCAATAAGAGATGGAGTGAAGTTAGTTGAGTTTAGTTATTTAATTTTTTTATCGACTTTAGTATAATTTAGAAGTTTCTTCAGAAAATCATGAAAATTCCAATTACTCGCGTAGTCGAAAATATTTTTATAAATATAACCAAAGAAGATGATAAGATTTTATTCTCCGTTTAAGTTTTGACGCTTTACCCCCTTGCGACCGGCCACCCCTATTTAACGTTTATTTACAGACATTTTTTCATGTATGGACATAGCCCTCCTTTCCTCTACCCTCGATACTCGCAATGTAATGGGCAGAGACCACCATTTTGGGGTCAACTTGCATGCCAGTATGCCAACAACTATACCGCTAGTCATCCATAGCGCCATTGAACGAAATATAGACAAAAACTCATAAAATTTCTCACCCACTCATTACGCTACAATTAAATATCTAAATAACCAAATTATCACTAATGGTAAAGAAAATTAAAAACTCATCGAAGACAAACAAAAAATTTTGGAACTCGGAACGCTATAGTGTATATAACATACTCTTTGAATAAATAATTTCTTTCACTACACTACACGAAGCAAATCACTATTTGTCTTCACTTGCCGCTAGCAACACTGATTGTCTTTTCACTGCTAGCAGCACTTAGGAACGTATTCACCTCCTGTTTCGAGCTCGGGTCGTACGGACGGGGTTTTTCTTAGCTTTGGGTTTTGTCTTTTTCAATTTCTTATTTTTGGTTGACTTAGTACTCTCTACGGATTTGACTCGTCTGTCCGATTCAATAGACAGACTTGGTACGACATTCTTGATTTCAGACGGTGACAGAGATATCTCCATTCTTCTCCGCCTTGATCGAGTGATTCTTACATTCTGAGTTTCCTGTTCCGGTTTTGGTATATTACGTTTCGCTTTTACCACTTTACGTTTCTCTACTTCGCTACACTTTCTAGTCTGTCTACCGTTCTGTCCCTTTTCTCTTAGCACCGGAGTCGTAGTCTCTTCATGCTTTCGTTTCCTGGTCACTCGGGTGATAATGGTCTTATCATTCTCTATAGACTCATTAGTATTCCTCGTTTTCTCTTCTTGTGGCATCTTCCTTGGACGTCCTCTTCCCCGTTTCACCGGACTCTTATCTGGAGTGCCATCCACCTTCTTTGAAGATCTAGTATCGATCTTCCTACGTTTACTAGGTACCGGTGACTTGGATTTAGTTTTTCTAGTAGTTTTGGGGAACGCTATCTCTGTATCTTCTAAGCCTTGACTGCTTTCTATGTATATATAGTCGTCTAACTTAGATCTGTTCTTACTGTATGTCTTTTCAACGGGTTTCACTGATGGTATATCATCGTCTTCCACGTCTTCTGGTGACTTCATGGTAGCGTTGATCAGCTCTACATCGTTGTCTATCGAGTTCTTGTTGTTGAGCCGATTGGTTAGGTTACTGATGGTGTCCAATAGGGATACCTCCTTTTCATCGGTCTGCGAGGTCCCAGGTTCGGATCCAGTGGACAGGCGTTGCTTGTTTTTACTACGCCGCTTGTACAATTCCGCTTTGGTCATATCCTGAAGAAGATAATTATATTATAAAAACATAGCAAAGTACAATGCGACCACGTTTCTAATGGCATTTTCATTTTCGACAGTTCTCATTTTTCATATATTGTCAGTCAATTTCTATAGAAAAACGAAGATTGCCAAAACCAAAAAAATTGCAAATTGGCTTTTACTTTACTGTAGGTAATTTATTATTTTCGTCTTATCAATTGTAGATATCGTATAAACAATATAAACCCCTGGCCCTATGGCCCTATGTCTTGTTGTTGAAATATGTAGGAAGGTACAAATTAATTCACGCATGTCTATCCCAGTGCAATAATAACACCTAACAAAGAAGGGGTCAAAATTTTTTGGAACTCACCGCTAATCTAAAGTTGTGCTCCTCTTCGCTGCTCAGCCCCAGTGCTGCTAGCAGTTCGCTAACAGTCAGCCGCTGCGAGGGCTCCACTGCTAGTAGGCCGGTCACTAAACGTTTCGAGTTGGACGATATGTTGTCCCAGCCAGGACCTGGGGAGGGGTAAAACAATCCTATGTTAAATCGAGTATTTTACTTACATATAGGGCGTTTTTTTTCCGAATGAAATATTTAATCCAATATTTCATAAATAATGGACAAAAGTATGCATAGGTAAAAAAATTTCGTAATTTTCAGAAAAATAACAAGAATTCTCAAAATCGGTTCGGTATATCCAGAGATTAACACCTACTACAACCTGACAAAGCTATACAAACTTCATCTTTATTATTGTTCGATTTCGCTCAAAATAATTTTCATTATTTTAAGTATATCAGTATAATATCAGTTTTAAGTGTGATCTATAACTATGGAAACTTACAAGTTTCTATCTCCTATATTTTAGAAATGCCAGGGGGGGGGGGGGGACTTATAATCCACTTTGGAGGCCGATTACTCGTAAATGGTTAACTTTGTAAAAAAATAATACCATATGAAACCTTGTCTTTATTTTTAAATACTTATTAAACGACCTATACAAACCCCACACGATGGGGTAGAAAAAAAATACATTTTTTGTTATTATTTTATAATGGAACCGAGATCTATACACAATCTTTAACTTTACCAAATTTCATCAATTTATATTCATAATTACAGAAGCTAGAAGCTCGGACAGACAGACAGACAGACAGACAGACAGACAGACAGACGGACTGAAAGAGCGAAACTATAAGGGTTCCTTGATTATTACGGAACCCTAAAAATATATTTAAAAGCGCCTAAAAAAGAAAAACATTTGTTTTCAAGCACAAGTTGTCTCCAGCTATAGAAAATATTTTTGATTGAAACAAAACATTTTGTGTCGACAAGATCATGAGCTCCGATGAGGAAGAAGTAAGCACTCGCAGTTTTAGCGATTGCAGATGCAGAATCTAGGAGAAAACACAGGGGGTCTAAGAAGGCCAGTTTAGGTGTTTCATATATTTTGTTCAACTCATATTATGTGCGCCATTTTACGCATTTCTATTGAAAACTGTGCAAATGTATGTTTTCTAATATGATGAAATCAGTTGAACAATTTTACGATTTTTGTATGGAAAAAATTATATGAAACATAATAATATGAAACACCTAAAGTGGCCTTTTTACACCCCAAATTTCGAGTTAGTTAGTTAAATATTTACTGACCTGTAATTTTAGTATTTATCAGGAGTTACGAATAGAAGACCGATTTGGGATTGATAAATAATTTCTTCCGTATTTCTATGTGTAATGGTCGTGTGAGTGTGAGTGGTGTAACAGTTGATAACAAATGAAACATTCCTTCCCCTCTCTACCCGCGCGCGGAATTTCCGTTTTCCGTCCGTCTCGGAAGACAAAAATATTGTGTATTCCTACGCAAATGTGTATAGCCACGCCCTAATGTTTCTTTTTTTTAGTAATGTTTCGTAAAAAAAACAGGCGCAGGAGACGCGCCTTATGTTACATAATGTGTTTATAAATGTCTTTATAGTTGGGTATTTGACAACATGGAAAATTTAGGTTTTTTAAATACTTTCAAAAATAATGAGGCACCTATTGCAACTTGAGACAAAAAAGTATAAATATAAATAAAATAAGATTTTATGTGTAGTTTTGAAATTACGTGCATTTCAAAGTTACGAATAATTTCGGGAAAAAAAACCAACATCGATAGTTTACTTACATCAAATACAAAAAATTTACTATGACAAGTATGAACATAAACGCGCAAACATCGGAGATTACTTTTGTATTTTTATCTTTTTTTTTCAGAGCACTGTTCTATATTTATCTAATAAAAAAACAGTCAAATACCCAATTGATAGGGAAGAAATGGACATCAAAATTACCCCTATATTACAAAAAACAAAACATACCTTCCACACTGAAGCTGCCGGCCCTGATGCGGTCCATAAATGCTGTAACAGGCTCCCGCTTGCATGTCGGCTGGAACGGCGCGCGTCCGCACAGCATCCAGTACTGAAACAGTACAAAACATTGTAATTTTTATTATCCTACTAGTATTATAAATGTAATAGTTTGTCAGGATGGATGGATTGATGGATGGATGGATGTTTGTTACTCTTTCACGCAAAAACTACTGAAGGGATTTCGATGAAATTTGTAGTTTAGGCTCTGGATTAAAACATAGGATACTTTTTATCCCGAAATAGTACAGAATCCCACAGAAACACTGCATTTTGCGGGATAAAAAGTAGCCTATTTGATAATCCAGTGCCGAAACTAGTACCCTACCAAATATTATCAAAATCCGTTCAGTAGTTTCCGCGTGAAAGAGTAACAAACATCCATTTATCCATCCATCCACACATGCATCCATCATCGCAAACTTTCACATATATTTTTTTTATAATAATCTTCTTATTCTATCATTAATGTCAATACTCTATGGCGTAGAGAGCAATTTTTTTCCGGGAATCTACAAAATGTTATTTTCCAACACCCTATGTATATGTAGCATAGAAATTAAAAAGTAACAACAAAACACTCACGAATATAACGCCCAAGCTCCACATGTCGCAGGCCGCGCCGTAGCCCGCGTTCGCGCCGCGCGCCCGAGATACCACTTCGGGGGCCGCGTACGGCAGGCTGTGATACAGGTGTTATCATTACTAATTATTTTCACTAAAGCACTTTGTTATAGGGATGTTGCCTAGTGTGGAATATCACATTGTTACAAATTATATTTTAAAATTACTAGACTTAGAGATACATAAATCTAAAAGAAATAGGTATTTAGGTTGACGCGATTAAAAATTTTATGCAAATAAATAATATTGCCCATATCTTTCTCGCAAAACTATTTGTTACGTCAAGAAGCCATACATTTTGTAATGACAAATGTATGACGGGTGCAACGCGTGACGTCACATACCGACATATCGCTCTCTTTCATATTGTAAAATTAAATTGTTAGTACATTCGTTACTTTTTTAAGATATACGAAAATGGGTTTTAGTTTGTTCACTAACATGTTGTCTAACATCGAATATACGAATAAAAATATTGAGCCAACATGCCCATTATTACAGCAATATAAGGACGTGCAGCAGCAGTAAATAATACAGTATTAAAGCCCGTGACACAATCTACTGACAAGTGTCAGATAGCTTATTTGCATGTTTTGTCTCCATCACTTAAGAAAACCTTTCGAATAAGCAATCCGACACGTTGTTTGAAGATGGATCATAGTAAATATAGCATGATAGTACGTTATTGGAATTATTTCTGTACGCATTTTTTCTGTACGCATTTAGTAATATACATGGCATTGTATAAAATATTCGTAAAAAGACGACCAAATTATACGAATAAAAAAAACAGATATACAGGCGTTACAGTTTAGTTTTTTTTTTAAAAGGTGTGGGGGCGAGAATGATTCAAGGGGTGGCGCGGCGGCTTCAGCTGTATTATTGTAAGAGAATTGCTGCCAACTTCTGGTATTGGCACGTAAAAGATCGAAAGAACATAACGGAGGAACTTGGTGGGTGAGTGAGGGTAAAAGGTGAGACGTTGGCATGTGCCTTTAGCAGATATACAGGGTGTTACAAAGACTGCGTTGTAAATAAAAATCTTTGAACGACCTGTGGCACAGTGGTTAGAGCTTCGGCGCTCAAGCCCGAGGTCGTTGGTTCAAATCCCGCCGAAAGTTATCATATACTATACAGATACTTAGCACGGGGCCAGTGAGTAATGATGCCATCATTATCATCACGACATACCTGAAGCACGGCGTCATCATGCGCGCGCGGTCCTCGTCGGGCAGGCGGCGCGCGAACCCGAAGTCCACCACCTTGACACGCGCCTCCGTCACCCGCGAGCTGGTGAGCAGAATGTTCTGGAAGCAGAGGAGAGAGGTTGGAGCTTTCTAATGTAAAAACCGCGGGATTCTGTCAAATCGCTGTCAAACGATATAAATATATATATATAAATGATTCAAAAATTCAATGAAGATCAGTTATGTTTCTTGTGGGGTATGCAGACTTATGACGACAAAAATCCCAGTAAATACTGTAAAGAAATTATTTAAATCGGACCAAAAATGACGACGATACAGTTATTTTTGTGAATTACTTCCAAAAACACGCCCGAGAATGAAGCGAGTCGCTGTGACGTCATCTGTCGTCGTCACCTCCCCTCTAAACACAACTAAAATATTTAACGTAAACAAAAACAATGCACACGAGGCACAAGCGTCAAGAATCGGAGAATGAATACTTATGCAATCCTATGAAGTATGAGTACAATCAAGCCGTTGTCGCGCAAATCCCGACCAACCAATTCAGCGGAAGCGCGCGTGTTAAACCACCATTATTGACGGATTTTAATAATTTAAAAATAAAATGCTCAGGAAGTGAATACACATACGATGTACTCAGTAAAAATCAGATTTGCTACTACGTTATTGATCCTCATTACCTTGCAGCAACATACATGTCATTTAAAAATAAGCAGAACTTTCACTTGGTGGTATTATCTAAATCTCACTAGTAGACCGTACTTATAAATCGAAAACATTGGGTTGTCACCATCCGGCCAGGCCAATTTTTAAGAAAATTTGACCGATTTGTTATTGAATTCAATGTCAAAGTGAAGTTCCGGCTAATCTCTGAATCGTCTGAACTCTGAACGATAGCTGATGTTACAAGGAGTAACCTAGCTCTTAAGCTACTTTTATCTTAGGGTTCCGTTTCCGTTAATAGTTACACGCAAACGATGTTGCGGGAAAGCTTGTAACTAGTACGTGACGTTGAGCGCAGACTACACCCACCTCGGGCTTGATGTCGCGGTGCACGACGCGGCGCGCATGCATGTGTCGCACGGCGAGCGCGAGCTGCGCCATCAGGCGCCACGCCGCCCGTTCACCTATGCCCGCGGGCGACGCGAGAAGGGCGCGAGATAATTCGCCGCCGGAGATCAGCTCGGTGACGATGTAGGTGAACGCCTGCGAAGAGAGGAAACACTGTATACAAGGTTCGGTAAAAGAAACTACACATATTATGGGTATATGATCTACTGCTTTCGTAATATATGTTTAGAAAAACTAATTGTTGTACACAAAAACAAAAATATTACTTTTAATGGGCGAGTTTGCGTTGAGCGGAGATTCACCCATTATGAGATGTTTTTTTTTTTTTTACTTTGCAGTATGACAATATTTTTTTTGCCTACACAAAAGTAAAGTATATAAGCAGTAGATCACACACCCAAAATGTCCGTTGTTGTTTTACCAAACCTTATGGAATTGTCATAATCCAGTGACCCAGTGGTCGAAAGATCCATATAAATCGGTTCCTTTCGGCTTCCTTGATAATATTACAAATAAAATACAAAACAATCATTCGTGCTTTCAATGTGATGGTCCATAATTGACCGGACCCAGAGGCCAGAGTCGACAGCAATGTAATGGTTGTCAATGTCTTCACGTTAAACCATATTTGTTGTCACTATAATATATACAATAATAATAATATCTATGGACGCTTCACGCCACGTCAATCTGGCCCCGTGCTAAGTATCCGAAGAACTTGTGTTACAGGTACCAAAAAACGGGAAGGATATCTAATACTTTTCTACTATACATATATTTAAGATTTTTATTATATAAGACACATATTTAATACACATCCATGACCCAGGAAACCACAGAAAAATTTTTTGTTCCTTCGGCGGGATTCGAACCCGCGACACCCCCAACCCGGCTTGAGCACCAATGCGCTAAACTACAGAGCCAGGGGTCGTCAACAATGGAATAACAGACGTAAGACGATGTACGAAAAACACCCGATTCCCGAAAGTATGTACATCACTAGGTATGAAAACGTGCACCTTATTTAGTAGTGAATAAAGTTCAATTTTGGATAGCTATCTTAGAAATACAGCCCCGCGTCGCGTCGCATAACGTCGCGGTGTGAATCGACCCCGAGCTTAAATGTACGGTTCCCACTCACCGTGTCGTGTATAACCTCGTGGAGCGTGACCACGAAGGGGCAGCCCTGGCACAGCCGCAGGAGCTCCACCTCGAGCCTCACGTCTTTCTTCTGCGTGGATATTATCTGTAACGTACAAGATATTCAATGAGACAAGAAAGTTCTTTATATTATAATTATTCCGAAGCTCAAATCCTTTGGTGTAACTGGCTCTTTGAACTATTGGTGTTGTCTGTGTTGTGTGTTCTCCTCTTACTTAAAGAATCGACCTTCCATTGTAGAAATTGATGGCTATCAGTCGGCAGTCCTTTATTTCTTACTCAGGTGTCCCTCAGGGTTCAATTATAGGCTTATATTATCTTTAATGTATTCCTAGACGACATAGTTGAAATACTAAAAATACATCAATAGAACTATATGCAGACGACATCAAAATTACAAGAATAATTAAAACAAAGCATGATTGTAACTAATTTCATGATTCAATGAAAACCTATTGCTCGTTGGTGGTTACGGAACCCTCCGACATATACTGACATACTCTCGGTTAGGTTATGTTATCTTTGTGCCCTGTGTTAGACAGATCCGGGACACTCCCCTTCATAGCGGCTGAGGGCAATCCGCAGGTGGTTTTAGCGGGTAACCGTATTGAGAGTCCCGCATACCCCCCGGGCACCCGACCCGGGGGAGGCATCAAGCCTTTCCCCTGCGAATGTAAAAAAACAAAAGTTTTCTTTTTCTTTACCTTGACGGCGAACTCTCTGCCCGTGTCCCGCTCTATGCACTTGCGGCACACGGCGTACGACCCGTCCCCTAGTGTGGGTGAGCTGAGATCGACCGCGTACTTTTGGAAGAACGGCGAATCCTGTGAAAAATATGATCCATTTTAACATTTCTATTTATTCGCATAAAACGCTTTGGCCAACTTTGTCTAACAAAATCCGAGGCCCGGCGGTTTCTTATGTATGATGCGACAGCTCGCCTTACAAGGCTTAGTTTCGTTGAAATAATAATAATGTCTATGGACGCTTCCACACCACGTCAATCTGGTCCCGTGCTAAGTATCCGAAGAACTTGTGTTACAGGTACCAGAAAACGGGAAGTATATTTAATACTTTTATACTATACATATATAAAAGATTTTTATTATATTATACACATATTTAATTGAAATGAAATGATTTTTTAAATTTCCATATTAAGTTAAACTATTAAGTTTTTTTCGGAAAGTTACGTGTGTCTGTGTGTGCGTACCACTGTGGCGAGGCGTAGTTTAGACCGGCCTCACTGTGTGGTTCGCAGAACTCTAGTCTTCATTTAAACACCTCTGTTTTGGCGTTGGCGCTCAAGTCGGAGGTCGTGGATTCCAATCCCGCCAGGGAATAAAAAGTTTTCTGTGTTCCTTGGTCATGGATGTGTATTAAATGTGTAATTTATAATAAAAATGTTAAATATAAGAATAGTATATAAAAGTATTAATAATATTTCCATTGTCTGGTACCCATGTGATGCCGTCCATAGATATTATTACTATCATAAACAAAAGTTTGACGGCGAGATGCGCTCATTATATATATATATATATATATATATATATATATATATATATATATATATATATATATATATATATATATATATATATTTGTATTTAAAATATGATGTTTACTATTTACCTTGGCGACCCATCCTTTGAGGTTGTCCTTCAACTCAGCCGTCGCTTGCATCCAGAACTGATCGGATATGACGTTCTCCGAGAACAGTATACTGGGCGCCACGTACGAGTAACCTGGAACAGAGAGGCAAATGTTAAGTTTTTTTATACAGATGTATAAAATACAAGATTGTTCAAAATCCAGGATAAGCTTGTGACGTCATGAGCTCGCGCTGCATCTCTGTCTCTCTCCCACACCACCTGTCTCACTTACCCGGGAACAGCTCAGTGACGTCACGAGCTCGCGCTGCAACTCTGACTCTCTCACACACCACCTGTCTCACTTACCCGGGAACAGCTCAGTGACGTCACGAGCTCGCGCTGCAACTCTTGTCTCTCCCACACCACCTGTCTCACGCACCCGGGAACAGCTCAGTGACGTCACGAGCTCGCGCTGCAACACTAGTCTTACTCACCTGGGAACAGCTCAGTGACGTCACGAGCTCGCGCTGCAACACTAGTCCCTCTCCCACACCACCTGTCTCACTCACCCAGGAACAGCTTGTCGTGGTGTTTGGGCGCGTGCGCGGGGGAGTCGGTGGGCGGCATCTTGGTGAACTCGTCCGCGAAGTTGCACGTGTCCGCCGCGTGGGACAGCGGAGGCACGAAGGGGGCTGGCACCCCACGTCGTTCGACGGCCTTCCAGTCTAGGTTCTAAAATAAAGAAAGGGTTTCTTCTTCACCTTTCAGCTTCACGTTATGTGAAGTTGAATTAGATAGAGTAAGACAGGTATAGCTGCAAGTCAAAGAGGCTTTACCAGTTGAGATTCTGAAAGAGAAAGGTAATCAGAAAGATTACCTTTCTCTTTTAGAAGAAAGACCATTTGACCTCCGACTGAGAGTGTAACGAAAAAACAATAGCTTCCTGGCAGTTTTCTCTAACACTTTAATTACTATTAAATCTATCCCGCAAAAACTATACTCACAACCTGGCAGCAAATGTGCGAGTTCATGCATAAGCTTGCGTAAAGCACCTCCCTCTTCCCATGCTAGTTTAACTCCCACATTATGTGGGTATTTTTTCGCGGGATATTGCTAGATATAATATTAATTAAATTGTACCTATGCTATGGATTTCCGCAAAGTGACGCCTGATTTTATCAACTAGTTTCCTCCGAGCCCATGGTATGAAATCCCTCACCTGGAAGAACGAATGCCTCTTCAGCTCCTCAGCATCACCCTCACCACCGCCGAGACGCCGTCGCGGATCCTTCACCAGCAGTCTGGAAGTAGAAAGGGTTGTAGTGAAGTAATATTTATGATTAGATTTGAGTGAATTACATAGAAGTAACATGATTAACATTTCCTGACAACTCTCAGTATGGACACCCTCGTAATGCCGTACGTCGCACCGGCTTTGAAGGTGACGCGCCCGCCACGCAGCATCAGCCGAGCGGTTATGAATCTAATTTAAGTATTTTGTAGGATAATCTGGTCATAATTTAAGGTGTTTTAATATTATATTTTTGGAACGAGAGTTTAATACTGATTTCGCTGCATTTTTGAATAATATTTGAAGACACCTGTATAAAGACGTTTAAGCAGAAAAATAATTATAAAACTCGAAAAAAAATACGATATGAAGTCACATTTCAAGTAAGCGAATCTACAACACTAAAAAAGTAACTGACCTCACAGACACAGCTGAATTCAAAACGCTCTTTTTCACTAAAAAACTACTTGAAATCAGCTGTGTCATGTGTGACAGTGGTGTGCTAACTTCGAGATCATTCTAGCGGCTAGTTTACCTCTTGATGAAGTCCTGGACCTCGGCGCTGACGTCATTCGGTACAGGGTAGGAGCACCTCACTATCCTCTTGGTGATCTCCTGTTGCGTGTTCTTCTCGCCTTCCACTGTGAAGGGCGAGGCTCCAGTGAGCAGCTCATAGGTGAGCACTCCAACCGACCACCAGTCAACGGCCTGGAAACAAGGAGAGAAACTGTATTAGTCATCAGTATCAGAGATTATTATCATATTATGTATTCCGATTAAAGCATGAAGTAGATACACTACTGGTGGGACGTGTTTTCGATTATAAGCTCTATTGTATTAGAGCAGAGTTCTATTTTCATTGCTCTGACTTTTCCCCGGCCTTACGGATTCCGGACAATATAGTCAGAGGTTCCCAACGTTATACTCTATACGCCGCACCCAATGTTTAGAAAAAATACTACGCACACTAGCTTTTGCCCGCGACTCCGCCCCCGTGAATAAAGTGACCCACGGAAACACCGTACTTCTTTAAGATAAAAAGTAGCCTATTTTTTAATCTAGAGCCTAACCTACTACTATGCTGAATTTCATCGAAATCCGTTCAGTAGTTTTTGCGTGAATGAGTAACAAACATCCATCCATCCTCACAAACTTTCACATTTATAATAGTAGTACGACTCTAAAGGGCAATTTTACTTACTTTTATCTACTTTCGTTATAAGGTAAATAAAAATTCATTTGTATATTATGTTCCAGCTACCTGGCTTCAGTGTGCGTTTTAAGTGGTTAATCCTACTTCTATTGTATATATGAAAGTTTGTGAGGACGGATGGATGGATGGATGTTTGTTACTCATTCACGTTAAAACTACTGAACGGATTTCGATGAAGTTTGGTATGGTAGTGTGTAGTTTATGCTCTAGATTTTATGCTCTGGATTAAAACATAGGCTATTTATTACTTTTTATCCCGAAAAAGTACAGCATTCCCGTGGATAGATATTGCATTTACGTGGGCGGTACAGCTACTGGTAAGTAAATAAAAATACTCTACTATCTTCCAGCTACAATATGGCTACGTTTCAAGTCGCTCATTGACCATATGATCAGCTTTTTAAGTAGCCTATATGATAGCTCTCTATCATGACTTACACGTGTGCTCAGTGCTGGCCATAATTAGCTGTCCCATTTCCCAAACAGATGGCAGCCATATCTCAATGCCGAACATAGCCGACGATAGCCGAAGACGGCCGAAGACAGCCGGGCTACGCTTCCGTGCCGACAACCTTGCTTTGATACAAGGAAGGACAGGGTAGGGATGGCACATTATAGTTTTTACATGTTTTAAATTATACAAATAGGGTTGGGTCGGTATTTTTATTACAAGGGGGCTGATGAGTAAACAAATTGCCTGATAGTAATCGGACCATTACGATCCATATAGTCCTTCCTACTTACTATTATAAATGTGAAAGTGTGTGAGGATGGATGGATGGATGGAAGGATGTTTGTTACTCTTTCACGCAAAACTACTGAACGGATTTTGATGCTATGGTAGTAGTTTAAGCTCTGGTTTAGCACATAGGCTACTTTTTATCCCGAAGAAGTACAATACTCCCGTAGGATACTGTATTTACGGGGTCGGAGCCGCGGGCAAAAGCTTGAATGGAGAATTGACATAAGACATTGGACATACGCAATCCCAGTGCAGTCACAAAATATGTGCTGCCTTTCAAAGTGCCTATTGTTCTATTGCGTTTACCGATATTTTAATACCATTTTAATATTTTTAGATCAAGCTTAAAATTTCGATTACTTTTTTGTTTATATACAAATTAACAAAACTTAAATGTCTGTTTTTAATTTCAAAGTAACAGCTTCGCACAAAATGCATAATGATTGTTTAAACGGTACCTACACCAAAAGAATCAAACATTTTGTAAATTGTTGTCTGTCTCCGTCTTTCTGTCTGTACGTTTAATTACTGAAACGGCTGGACCGATTTTGACTCGGGCTTTATGTTAGGGTTCCGTTTAAAAAAATTAGGTTTCAGTCTCCGCAAACGAAGTTGCTGGTGCCCCAGCTAGTAGCCAAAAATAAAAATAAAAGTTACGTACCTACAGTAAAGTTCATAGACGTTAATTATATTATAAACGAGGCATGTCGAGGCAAGAACACTTCTGTGGCCATTTTGACATTTGATGTATGGTGAAATCAAGATGGCCGACATTTGAGGTACGGTAAAATCAAAATGGCGTATCTTTTCTTGTGTGAAGATTTGTTCTGTCCAATGCACACGTCACAGCCTATCATCATTAGTTTAGAAATCATTGGTATATAATTATAGTTTTCACTTTTCTAATAATGTCCTAATAATGATATGACATATACAAAATAATGTAGACATTAATAATAATAAAATTCGCTACATACCTACTCGCGAACGATGAAAGTTTCGTTTCTGAAACGCATTTCTTATGCTAATATTTTCCTTGTGACATTTACAAATTGGGTGAAAATTTGTAGTGAAAGTGAATCAAGTATTAAATTACTATCTGTTGCCCGCGGCTCCGCCCGCGTGAATACAGTATCCCAAAGGAACACTGTACTTTTTTGGGGATAAAAAGTGTCCTATGTTTTATTTAATCCAGAGCTTAGACCAAATTTCATCGAAATCCGTTCAGTAGTTTTTGCGTGAAAGAGTAACAAACATCCATCCATCCTCACAAACTTTCACATTTATAATAGTAGTAGGATACATTTTTTTAACTGGGATTTGAAACAAACCTCGTTATCACATGTCGTTCCGTCCCTATCATAAATCATTTGACGCGCTACAGCGAACACATTTCAGATTTCAGACCTTCTTATTCAGTTCCTACTTGCAGATTCTTCTGGTAGAAAAAAATTACAATCCACCACGTAATAAAGCAATTTAAACTCTATAACTACAGTAAAAGATGTGATTTTCCCTCACTCAAGTGTTCACCTTGGCTTAGGACGAGGTCGGCATAAGGTTTTCGCGCAGATTTGCCTGCGTTTCTTACGTAATAGAGGTCGCATTCTAGAAATTGTTAAAAGGAATTTTTGTCCATTGTGTATGTTTTAGATTGTTAAATGGATTTAGATTAGAGGAACTTAATGTTGAGAGAACAACAGACAAACAGCCACACACACACACACACAAGTTACATAGGTACAAATTAACAGACATACATAATTAATAAGGTAAAACATTAAAATCGGCGATAATAAAAATTCCCAAGGTGAGCCGAGTACCGACTATACTTCCGGACTCTGCTTGCTTGTGTAAATGTAAACTGTACCTTTGAATAATGATCACGAGATCACAATAATTCTTACATCCAAGGGCAGGGTTTCCCATACCGGTACCAGGCCGGTACCAGGCCGGTACCATTGCCCGCGACCCGGTACCGGTACCTACTAATTACTATCGATTGACGCACATATTCAGTACATCGTAAATATTACTAATAAAACATTTTTAATCCTATTACTTTTATAAATGTGAAAGTTTGTGTGGATGGATGGATGGGTGTTTGTTACTCATTGAAGCAAAAACTACTAGAAATAAAACCTCTCTGCAAATACATAGGTACTTAATATTATGAGTTATGGCATTGGCTGCGGCGTTGTTTCAAAATTATCGCGGCGGTCGCAAGGTCGGCTTGCCTAACCACACTTTCTGTAATTCACAGACTAACGGCCGAATACTGAAACGATAGTTAAAATAAGTGACGTTTAAGGCTGGGACTATACGTACCGGCATCCGGAAGATCGTAGAAAATCCTGAGCATTGGAAGTAGAACTTTGCGCCAATACAATGGAGTTGAAAATCGAAGTGCCATGTGTCGAGCTGTCATATATGACATTGACATTTGACCTCGACACTCATGTGTTGGATTTTCGACTCTCTATTTTTTTGTAGCGCCGAGTTCTATTTTCAATACTCTGAATTTTCACCGGTGTTCCGTATTCCGGAGCATATAGTCCCAGCCTAATCACATGCTGTCCTTGTCATTTCGGGTAGCAGAGACAGCGACAGCCTGTGAATGGAAGGGGCTCCTAATTACCCGACTACGGCGAAGCCAAACGGAAGGGTAATGATTTTGGCAGTCTATGTATGTTTGTTCCACCGTTATAGCGCTTAATTTATTGATCCGATTTTAATGAGATGTCAATTAGTAATAATATCCCGGGTAACATAGGCTCATAGAATAAATACGCCATAGGCTATATAATTTAATCTAATCGAATCAAAAAAAAATTAATAATTAATATAGCTATTCGAAATTGAATTTTATTCACTACACAGGTAGATACACGTTTCATTGCAAGAGTTCAAATTTATAGCTGCATCGTTCTTGCAATGGAACTTCACAGAGGCGGTATATTTTATTGTATGCTATAATTCATTACAACAGCTTATCTAGCTTTAGTAGTTGTAAGAATATTGTTATCTAGATTTATAAGCAATTCAATTTATTTCGTTTTTATGATTTAAATACTGTTAAAAATTATTAAATGTTAGTTCTAACTGTCGAATTAGGTGAAGGTCCCGTTATGATAGATTTTAAGTTTTGGAGAAATAAATACTTACATTTTTTTTTCTTGTGTAGTGAATAAAATTCAATTTTAAATCGCTCTCTTAAAAATGCATCGCCGCGTCGCGTCTCGTTTCGGTGTGGGCTAGCCTTAAATATCTGTAGTATCAACGAACTTTGCGGTGTACCATCTATATTTGTATTTTTTACAATCTGTTCAAACTTGCTAATGCTACCAATTTAAATGTCATCTATTTTAACGTGCAATAAAGAAATATTGACACGTTAATTTGACCGAATTTGATCTGTTTGCTAACGTTCAGTTTCAATAGGCTAGATCAGCGTTTAGAATTTGCCGGCGGCCGGTACCGGGTCATCAAAATAAAATATCGGATCCCAATATTCCCACCTTGTTTTCAAAATAATTTCTTCCTATTATCGATCGACGCATTGTAAATATTCAGGGGGTCTAAAAAGGCCACTTTAGGTGTTTCATTTTTTTTTTCAACTCATAATATTATGGCCCCATTTTACGCATTTCTATTGAAAACTGACAAAATTGATGTTTTCTAATATGATGAAATCAGATGAATGATGAATGAATGAAAAATATATGAAACATCAAATGAAACACCAAAAGTGGCCTTTTTAGACCCCCCGGACTAGGTAAATAGGCGATACCAAAATATTACGTAGTATTAATGAGACATTTCTAGTATTAATAAATGTGCATTATTTTACCTAATGGAAACAGCTTGGGTTTAAAAGTATTGTGTGGGTCACGACTCACGGAGGGGCAGAGTGATGATTACCGGGCCATGGCAAAAAATGTTTGGGAGACACTGGGCTAGATGACGGAATTTTTTTATACTAATAAAAATAGTACTATAGAAAAGTAACTTTCCAGAAGAAACAGTATATCAAAAGTTAATGTTATCAAAGGTACATGATGCAAATTACATTTTTTTACATTTACTAATTAAATAATGTGTAGTAATTGCCTCGATATATCTGAGTATATTGACGAAACTAAATATTTCAGATGCAGTCGTCATCCCTATTGCACCCGAACAGAGTGTACGCGTGGCAAGCGGGGACGCGTCACTCCCCACAGTCTGACCCGCATTAGAAGCCAACAGCTGAAGCCAATACCTATTACAGGCAATCGGAACAAACAGTGGGCGGCCGAGTGGCCTCTATCGGCAAATAGGCGAGTGGGTCACAGATTAGAGATAACAGTGACTGTACTAGTCGAGTCCTGCTACTATCCTACTAATCCTACTATGGATGTTTGTTACTCTTTCACGCAAAAACTACTGAACGGATTTCTATGAAATTTGGTATGGTAGTAGTTTAGGCTCTGGATTAAAACATAGGCTACTTTTTATCCCGGAAAAGTACAGTGTTCCCGCGGGATTGTATATTTACGCGGGCGGAGCCGCGGGCAACAGCTAGTGTATTATAAACGTGAACATATTTTGTAAGGATGATTGGTTTGTTACTCTTTCACGCAAAAACTACTGAACGGATTTCTATGAAATTTGGTATGGTAGTAGTTTAGGCTCTGGATTAAAACATAGGCTACTTTTTATCCCGGAAAAGTACAGTGTTCCCGCGGGATTGTATATTTACGCGGGCGGAGCCGCGGGCAACAGCTAGTGTATTATAAACGTAAACATATTTTGTAAGGATGGATGGATTAGTTTACTAAAAACTACAAAAACTACTGAACGGATTTAGATGAAATTTTGCAATGGTAGTAGTTTGGGCTCTGGATTAAAACATAGGCGCACATTTTACCCAAAAAAGTGCAGTGTTAGAACTACTAGAACACTTTACTTTTTTGGGATAAAAAGTTACCTATGTGTTAATCCAGTACTTAACCTACTACCACACTAAATTACATCAGTATCTGTTCAGTAGTTTTTTCATGTAAAATGATGCCAAGACTTATCAGATAACATCTAGACTCTACAGCCAAGCTTCTGACTTTACACGCCCTAACTCTACTAGACCATCTTCACAAACTCTACATCTGAGTCAAAACTTGTGGCTTGGTCGTTTCATTACTTCATAAGCAGTAAATATAACTATAAGACACGACGTAATGAACGGTTCAAAAAAAAAAACCTTTTTTTCACCTTACGTTTTCACGGTACGTAGCAAATTGGCCAAGCTACATATTTCAACTAAGACGTAAAGTTTGTGAAGTTAGTCCTTGTACGAGTTATGGCGTGTAGGGACAGAAGCTTGGCTCTAGACGAGATCTGATAACTTTTTGACAGTGCGAGTAATTCGATCGCGTCTTGGCATAATTTTATATGAAAGGTTTTTTGCGGGATACTTTGTTCGTCATCTATTTCGAATAGAATTCTACATTATATAAGTTTTCGTAACAAAACAACCGGGTTACACGTGTGTAGGTCACTGTAGTCACGAGTTGACTAACTATTGGAAGTTGAAGCGCTGCGGGGTTTCTCCTTTCTTAGTAGAGTTGGAGGTTAATTTTACTTTGAAAGTCAAAGGTAACTAACTACGCAGAACATTGACGCAGAAATTTTAAGTTAACACGAGATCATTTAGGGTTAGCCGACACCGCGACGCGGCGCAGCGTTTTTATGGTAGCGAATCAAAATTGAACTTTATTAAGTACTCAAGATACACGATTCATTGCAAGAGCGGCGCCGCGCCACGCAGCTCGGTGCAGCTTGAAATTCGAACGCTTGCGATTAAACGTGTATCTTCTTGTGTAGTGAATAAATTTCAAATTTGAATCGGTATCTTAAAAATGCAGCGCCGCATCGGGTCTCGGTGTGAACTGACGCTTACGTCCTCAGTAAGTGCCTTTCAGTATCAACTCACAGTCATCCGGCCAAGCTGAGATCGTGACAGCCTGTCAATCAGAGGGCAGTGGCGAAGGCTAGTTTTCCGTCATAATACGAGGGCTGCACTAGAAGTATCGGGAATGGAATATTTCCACTGTTACTGTCATATTCAAATCTTTTTAATTTAAAACTCCTTGGTTTTAAAAATCGAATACCGTTTATTTATTAAAAAAAAGATTCTCGGTCTTGTCACAAGGTCTTGTCAAACTTGTGTAGTCGTTGAGAAAATGGAATTGACTCGAGAAAATTCTAGAGCGATGATTTATTATGACTTTCGAAGTGGTTTAACACAAAAACAGTGTGTTGACCGGATGATTTCTGCATTTGGTGATGAAGCCCCATCCAAAACCACAATTTATCGCTGGTTTGCTGAATTTCAACGTGGACGTGTCAAGCTCAGTGATGATCCCCGTCAAGGTCGTCCAAAAACTGCAGTCACCCAAGAAAACGTTGATGCTGTGCGTAAGCTGATTGAGGAAGATCGACATGTGACATACCGCGAAATTCAGGCAACTTTAGACATTGGCATGAGTCAAATACAAATAATCTTGCATGAACAATTAGGTGTAAAAAAGTTGTTTTCCCGATGGATACCGCATTTGCTCTGTGAAGAGCAAAAAGCGGCTCGCGTTACTTGGTGCGTCAGAACTCTCGAAAGATTCCACGCAGGATCCTCAAATGCTGTATACAACATCGTATCAGGTGACGAATCCTGGATATACGCGTACGAACCCGAAACAAAAAACCAGTCACGAGTTTGGGTGTTCGAAAATGAGTTAAAGCCAACAAAAATTGTTCGTTCACGGAGTGTTGCAAAAAAAATGGTGGCCACGTTTGTCTCCAAAACCGGCCATGTTGCGACTATTCCTCTTGAGGGACAAAGAACGGTTAATGCAGAATGGTATGCTAACATTTGTTTGCCACAGGTCGTTTCTGAACTCCGTAAAGAGAACTGCAACCGCCGCATCATCCTCCATCACGACAATGCGAGTTCTCACACCGCGCACAGTACAAAGAGTTTTTAGAGCAAGAAATCATAGAATTATTAGACCATCCGCCGTACAGCTCCGACCTAAGCCCTAATGATTTCTATACTTTCCCTAAAATAAAGAATAAATTGCGTGGTCAGAGATTTTCATCACCTGAAGAAGCTGTGGACGCCTACAAAACGGCCATTTTGGAGACCCCAACTTCCGAATGGAATGGTTGCTTCAATGATTGGTTCCATCGTATGGAAAAATGTGTCAAATTTCGGGGAGAATACTTCGAAAAGCAATAAATACATTTTTAAATAGTAATGTTGTGTCACTTCCTTGATTCCCGAAATTTTCAGTGCCGCCCTCGTATTTGCTATATAAAATAATAATAATTTCGTGTTGACATATTCACACACCATTATTATGTGGATATGTAAGAACTGTTAACCACATCCCGTGAAATAAATGATTGATTGATTGATTGAATTTTTGTCATGTTGTCATTTTGTCAAATTTTTTCATGTCTATATTCAAATCTATTTTCTCTTGCTCCTGCACCTTCTAGACATTAAAGCGGGCAGGTTCTTCGCACCCCGCATTACAAGCATACGGTGTATCCACGATTGTGTGAAAAAATTGTTGGCCGTTGAAGGGGACGTCAAATTTTTTAAATTTGGATCGATTTGAATCGTTCTATGAAAGCTGTTTCTCTGCACGTAAGTATGTAAGGTTTGGTAATATCAACTACGGATATTTTGGGCTATTTATATAATTATGATCTACTGCTAATGTATAGACGTCTAGGCAGAAAAATAATTGTAGAACTCGAAAAAAAAATCTCTCTTTACATGGGCGAGTATGCGTTGAGCGGAGATTCATCCATTATGAGATGTTTAATTTTACTTTGAGTATGACATTTGATGATATTTCTTTTGCCTTACATAATCAGTAGATCCTATACATATATATTATATTTTCTGTGTCTATTACTGTGTGATCGATACTATAGAGTTGAGTATTTGACGTAGAACGAGGGATCTCACAGACTTCACAAGTAAAGAGTAATAATTGAAACATTCGAAACCGGATTTATTCAATGTTGCCCGCGGCTCCGCCCACGTACAGCATCCCACGGGACCTGTACTTTTTCGGGAGAAAAGTAGCCTATGTCCTTCCCCGTGGTCTACTCTATGAGGTTGTTCAAAACTACGGATACTTGTGTACGGGTGTTTGAGGCGAGCTGAAACCTTGTCCTATACTTCTCCTATTGTGCCCCGCCACGAGACTGCAGATCTGGCTGGTCGGCAGTGGCTAGTTTAGTCTATATACAATTTTTTTTAATTATTTTTTTGACGTGACAACGTCTAATAAATCGATGAACGCCGGCTGCACGCACGAAAAAGGATGACTCATTGTCCCGGTACTCTGTTCCGTTACGTTAGTATGCAATCATGTCATCAATGTTTTGTTATGACGTTGTCACGTTAAACTATCGTCCGTAAACCGACTTTACAGACAACCAATTTTTTTTTCTCCAAAAATATGTTTGAGGAATATGAGAATGAGGAATTTTATATGTTGTAGTTAAATATTATGTTTACAAGTCCAAAGTATTGTTTGCGTGTCCAAGCGTCCATCTGTCCGTCATTAATATCACTCGGCGCGGCGTGTCTGTCCACTCTCTATGTCTACAGTTTCGCCACAGGCCACGCTAATTGTGTAACCGACAATCAATCTTGTGCAATCAATGCCTTACTACCTTGATCATTGAAACTGTTGGTTGATTCGGCTGAAAAACATCAATAGGGTTTTTTTTTTGTGAAATCGGACTGGAAACGAGCAGACGGATCGGAGCGATTACCGCTGGCCCATGATGGGCACTCGCAAATCGCAACACCCCACCGGAGTTACACTTGTAGCTCCTCTGGTGCTGCGCACTTGCGTTCCTGGTCCTTAATATCCCCAACCACTCTTGGGCCTCCGGTAACCTCACTCACTCGGGGCGAAACCCAACGCAAACGTTATTTCACGCCGGTTTTCTGTGAGGCCGTGGTATGTATCCAGTACAGCCTGGATTTGGAGCCTGGCCCAGCCAGCCATTCCTGCATAAGCATGGCTCTCCCACGTTTAAGTAAGTACATAATATTTTATTAATTAAACTAGGAAAACCTGTATTCCATGGCAACCGTATATTTCACTACCATAAAAATTTGCCCATCAAACATTTCCTTTTCTCTTTCCTTCTTCTTTATCTGATCTATATTTCTTTTACCCTCTCTTTCATACAGTTAAATCCAACGTCAACGGGATTTGAACCTTGTACCATATCAGTGACACGTGGGGTTCCTATAAATCCATTCCTATTGGCTTCACTTGCCACTTACCTTCTGAAGACCCTCATCCAATTTCTACCTATTATACAGGCTAGGGCTTCCCTATAAAAGTGAACCAGCCTTCGCCACTGTACCATATCAAGTTCCTGGCTCGCGAGTCCCTTTAACAATCATAGTTTATTCTTCACTGTATTCTTTCAAAAGATTTTCTTTTTTAGCCGGCGACGAAAGGAATGATTTTGGCTGTCTATGTATGTATGTAACTATGTACTATGTATGTTTGTTACACCGTTTCACCTGAACTACTGGTCCGATTTTAATGACTGTGGTGTCAATAGATTCGTAATAATGGTCCGGGTAATTTACGTAGTCTGGCTATAGTTTTTTATAAAAATTGTAGTTATTTTCATCTTTTTTAGTCTTTCTTTCCTTCACTTTTCAAAAATTTACAATTTTTTTTTCTCAATGCCATTATCCAAAAACACTTCGCTCAAATGATTTCTACTTTCCTAATTTTCATACCAATTACTCCAACGGGATTCGAACCTTGTGTGATATCAAGTTCACGGCTCGCAGACCGGTCGAGTCGCGAGACCCACTGACCCACTGACCTGGTTTCGCGGCCTCGAGGTGTACATGTCGAGGGGGCGAAATGGAGTCTTATTCGTATGTACGTAAAGTCGGTATTAATTCGAGTTAGCGATTTGAAGGTATTATTATAGCAATGTGTAAAAGAAAATCAACCTTATTTGTTTGAGTAAAGAGTAGATTTTATACTGCTTTTGCGACTTGAAGGTATTAACGTGTGAGGTGGACGAAAATCAACTATATTTGTATTGTGATAGACGAGGTTTTATAATGCTTGGGTGACCTCGAGATTATTTAAGTGGTGTGGGCGAAAATTTGCTTTATATGTGTAATAATAGAGTTAGTTTTACTTTACTTCGCGATTTGAAGGAAGGAATCAAAGTTTAGACGAAAATCACTAGACATCGACTTGTGTGCGAAAAAAGGTTGTATAGTCTTAGGTCCACTTGCGCAAATCTGGGTTAAAGTTAAACCTGGGTTAAAATATCATTTTTTATAAATACAAATTACAATTTTCTCTTTCATAAATACAAAGAACGAGAGAGAGAGACATGATATTTAAGTTTTAACCCAGGGTGTTAACTTTAACGTAGTCTGCGCAAGTTGGCCTTAGAAGTTACGATTCCCTTTTTTAACCCCCGACGAGGGGGTGGTACGTACCTATGGCTGTGTGTCTGTCCGTGGTATCGCAGCTCCCAAACGGATGAACCGATTTTGATTTAAATATTTTTGTTTGAAAATCAACATGGTGGAGAGTGTTCCTAGCTGTAATTCATCGTCATCAGCTCGCCAACTGCTTGACAATTTACAAAATGGCAAAAAATTCACGTTTGTTGTATGGGAAATAAGTACCCCACTTAAATATTTATGTTTTTAGTATTTTGTTGTTATAGCGGCAACAGATATACACGCCTTGTATGCAAATTTCACGGACGGACAGACGGACAGACACACCCTTTGGGTACGGAATCCAAAAAACCAGTCTCAGTTTTTGTTCGACAAAGCACCGTCTTCACGATTTTACGTGGTCTGATTTCCGAGGTCATCACAGCTCGCGAACATAAAAGCTCTATTTATACACCACCCCGGGAGACATCGCCATGGCGAAAATCTATTTTTGCGATACTTTTAAATCCTTATTATTAATATAATAATACATATTATTATTAATTATAAATAAACGAGACAATCTTGTGTATATATATATATTATAATCGTAATCTCGGCAACGGCTGCAAGTATGTGTACATGAAATTTAGTATGCAGGGAGTTTTAGGGGAGAAAAATCGGTCTAGCTAGGTTTTATACCCGAGAAACTGCGCATTTTTAAGTTATATGTATGTTTTTTCTTTCATCGTGCAACAATATTAAAATATCAATAATTTCGACTCTAATAATGACATTATTAGAGTCGAAATTATTGATATTTTAATATTGTTGCCGTTTTTCCTGTTTACAAAATGGAAAACTTGAAATATCGTATTATTTTCGAGTACGAGTTCCACCTTGGCACCAGTGCTGCAGAAACGGCTCGAAGGATTAATGATGTGTATGGCGGCGGTGTCGCAAAAGAGAACACAGTACGTTTTGGGTTCCAACGTTTTCGTTCTGGAAATTTCGACCGGCAGAACAAGTCCCGTGAACGGCCGGAGACCAAAGTTGATAATGAAGAATTGAAGGCTATCGTGGAAGCGGATTCATCGCAAACCACGTCCGAGTCGGCTGCAGGCTGCGGTGTTAGTGATAAAACTGTTTTAATCCACTTGAAGCAAATTGGGAAAGTGAAAAAGCTTGACAGGTGGGTACCTCACGAATCGAGTGCAGCAAACCGACAAACGCGCGTCGACCGCTGCGTTACATTACTGATGAAAAGTGGTACCTGTACGATAGTCGAAACGACCTTAATACATACATACATCGAACCTAATTCCATCTTTGGTTGCCGGGGGTAATTGTTCCATTGTAAAATTTCCATTGTCCTTTCAAAACGTATATAATGTTAACGGACAAAACTACTACCTACTTTTAATTACTCGATGTTGCCCGCGACAAGAAGAAATCTCGAGGGAACCGTCCATTTTGCCGTAGTAAAAAGTCCATCCCTGGAGTCTAATCTGTGCCAAATTTCATCAAAATCGGTCCAGTAATTTCGGAGCCTATTCATTGCAAACAAACAAGCACAAACTTCTCCTCTTTATTATATTAGTAGAGATAGAAAACTGTATTCTATTTTTAAACTCAGCACAATATAAAACACAAGAAAAAGAGGCTAAGCAACGAATACCGTAACACGAATCAAATAAAAAAATAATTCCCATGCAAAACTTTTACTAAATTGCATAAAAGTTGAGTTTGGATCCGGTTGAACCGCTCTACGACGATTGCCTCAAAAATGAACCGTAAATCTATAACACTACAGTTGGTTTTACTTCAACAGGTGGTAACCCCGAAGATAGCCAGCAACTTTGCGAATTTCAACCTTATTACTTAAGTAGCTGAGGTTAATGTCACCTAGCCCGGCGGTGTCGCCCGAAGATATCCGACGTTGCACGAGCGGTGCCGTTGAAAGTCGCTGCCCCACTATAGTACCGTAACACCTTGTGTCATCCGTTACGAGCGCGAGCGGCGAAACTGATTACGTACACCGCTACATTACGCGGGCAAAATGGCCGCTCTCGTTCGAAATTTGAAAGTGACAGATTGTGGTGGTTATTTTTTATTTGTCACAAGGTCTGAAGTTAAATGCGTCGACTTACAAAATGACGATTGATAGTTAGTAAAATTCTTAAAAAATATATATTTTTAACATAATAAGGTCGTCAGGATAAAATTCGTATTTTGGGCCGATACATCCATAGGAGTAGTCTTAAAACTTGATACCTACTACAGGCTTAATATATATAGGCCATCCACAATTTAAGAAAGTGTGATTCTGTTTGAAAGTATATGACATCTTGAACTTAAAAAATCGATTCGATTTTTTATTCATATATACATATAAGGTCATCTGTAAAGCATACAATCGATATGATACATAAGATATCTAGATAAGTAGCTTGACAGACAAGGACAAAACATTGTGTTGCTTATTCGTTGTGTTAATATTTTTATTAGTGATGGTGGGGTTAAAGTACAGGTTTTACATACGCAATGAAATTATTTCAAATGTCTACATGAAATATTTTAACTGTTATATAAAAAGAACTTCGTGCGCTCATAAAGAAATCCCGCAGTAACTGTACATTTTACCACGATAAAAAGTAGCCTACGTCCTTCCCCGTGGTCTAGGTACTCTATATCTGTGTCAAATTTCATCAAAATCGGTAGCTTCGTAGCCTATTCAATGCACATGAACAAATTAAAACACATAAAAAACACAAACAAATCATTCCTCTTTACTATATTAGTGTAGATAAAAAACAATGTTTGTTTTGTATTTATTCATTTATATTATATTTATCATGGAAATAATAATAATATATTATATTTATCATCGAAAGTACTGCATTATACGATTTTGCGTTTTTTCCTCCACATAAACTTTAAATGTGCCAAATTTCGTACTCCTCAGTTCGCACAATTCTCGTAAAACTGTACATAACGTTTTTGCTTCACGTATATATGATGATGATGATGATGATGATGATTATGACGTATGCAGTTATTTTAGTAAAGGGCAATAGAGAAACAAAACTGATAATGACGCTTATGATAACGTCACAATAATACGTCGCTCGCTCGATTTGATGATTGAATGAGCGACGTATTCCGACACCAATATAATTCAAATGACGTCTTAACTCACAACAACGTATTAAATAGAACTTTATAATATAACTGCGAGAAAGGACCGTTTAATTGCTATAATATCTGAACCTAATTTCTAGTGGCTGTTATAAAAAGGAATAAACTACTTTTATCGAGTTTGTTCATTCGCGTTTATTATACTCGGGTTCGGAACCACATTTAGCCTCTTTGTAAACAAAAAGACATCAGTACACTATAATGCTATCAATTTTAATGTCACTTAATATCCGTAAAGAAATACAACGACACATAAGTACATAACGATACAGTGCCACAATGCTACGGACAGCCGCAAGGCTGAGCCTCCATGACCTGGCAAGGACGAGAGCAGGAGGTGAGAGAGGGGGAGGAGGGGGGCTTCATACTGATGGAAAGAAGAAAGAAGACGAAGCCCGCCGCCCCCAACCACCGCGGCACCGCACCTGACGCACCCGAACTGCGCCTTCGCCTGCGGGGCGAGGTACCCGCGACGCCGTTGTACGTATCCCGCCTGCACTGGTCCATGGAGGTCGAGGACGTCGTGGACTACATCCGCAAGAAGACATCCGTCGCATAAGGGTCGAGCGTGTGTAGTCTCGCCACAAGGTTAACTTCAGCTCCTTTGTGATGAGAGTGCTGACGCTTTCGTCGACCTTCGAGGTGGTGGAGTTCTGGCCGACGGGTGTGGTCTATGTGGTCTACCGGAGGTTCCCGGGGGAGACCCCGGGACGAACCGCGCATCACGTCGCCGACAACACGGTATAGTTTTTAGGTAAATCTATACTAATATTATAAAGCTGAAGAGTTTGTTTGTCTGTTTGAACGCGCTAATCTCAGGAACTACTGGTTCGAATTGAAAAATTCTTTTTGTGTAGGATAGTACATTTATCGAGAAAGGCTTTAGGCTATAAAACATCACGCTGCGACCAATAGAAGCGAAGAATCAGCGGAAAATGTGGAAAAAAACGGGGAAAATTATTCATCTTTGAGGACTTCCGTTGTTTGTTTGAACGCGCTGATCTCAGGAACTGCTAGATCGAATTGAAAATTTTTATTTGTGTTGGATAGTCCATTTGTCGAGGAAGGCTTTAAGCTATATAACATTACGCTGCGACCAATAGTAGCGAAACATCAGTGCAAAATGTTTGCAAAAAGGGGGAAAATTATTCATATTGGACAAATTTTTATGAATTTTTTTGTGTGTTCAAGTGGATTCGAGAATGGTTTAGATTTGAAATTAGACCCGGTAGGTGGCGCTGCTGTCAGTACGTGAACAAATTTAATTTTAAGGCGGTACGAAGTTCGCCGGGACAGCTAGTAAATAATAACATTTATGTAAGGTATTTATAATATGGGCCTTCGCCGCCCGAAATAAAAGTTATTTATTTAATTTCATTAATTTGCGTCGAATTTAATATTTTCGTTTCCAAAAAGATAAACTTACTACTTCCTTCCAACTACTAACTTCCATTCGCCGATAATAATAAAATGTGTACGACATGGAAAAAAATTACGGTTCTCATGGGTCATTAAATAATAGTTGAGTATTAGCTATATTGTCCATGGATGTCAGTAATTGTTAACCTTCATAGAAATTACCGTCCCGCTTACCTACTCTGTATAGTCTGTACATAAACATTGTGTAATGCACACAGTTCCCGTTACTATCCGTTTAGTTAAACACCCCCTGTTTAACTAAACGGATAGTAGCGGGGGAACTGAGATCAGACGACAGATCGTATGTCTTATCACTTATGTCATTTGTTTCAGCTCTTCAATTTAGACGAGTTAAAAATATGCTAAAACATTTTAAGACCTAGTTACTAGTGCCTACTGCCTACATCATTAAATTCATATAAAAATAAATTTCATATTATTTTATAGAACAAGAATTAAAAAGGGAACATAGGACCTTGCGGAAGCCCGTGCTCTTGACGCAAATAGCCGACCTCAGTGTACAATATATATGTAAACAATAATTCCTTATCACGACACTCCGGTAATATGTATTTACTATTTATGTTTAAAAGCGACCGAATCTCATGTAGCTGTTTGCTACATATTAATACTGAGGGCATTTGAATCGAAAGCCTTATAAAACTCCGAAATATCTTAAACATTTCTTCACATTTAGGAAGATGCTGGCGATATGCTCGATTCTTTCAGAGAGTGTCTCTTCGCTCGTTTTCTAATGTTTTCCTCTTGAATTCTCTCATTCTTGAAGATGTTGATCTTGTAACTGTTATTGAACAAAATGGCTGCCGCAGTACATTCATTACTTCCTCAGCGGTATAACCTGATTGTTTTCACTTTACGTAACCGTATCGGATCGAGTTTCGCTGAACCATCGACTTCTCGTTTCGTTTAGGTCTATTGGTTCATGGTATACCCGACCCCTTTATTTAGTTTTTTTAAGTTATTTTTTCTAAACTCAGCTTTTAAACACAGTCAGTGAAGTGAAAGACCATTTACTTGTATTAACGATTGCCTTTAGTTATGTTTGATATATTAGATTGTAGATTTTATATCTCTTACGGCCGAATACTTAAAAGATACTTAAGCTAAGTCAATTGCTGTCTTTGTCATTCTGCCACCAATCAGAAACAGTGATACTGCAATTTGAATTTTAACTTTAAAAAGCGTTTGGGAATAAAGCTGTGAGTACACTTACTAGGATTAGTGTGTCACTTTTCTGCCGCAGCGTCGGCGGTGAATTCCATACAAAATCTGGCGGCTCCGCCGGAGCTGCGGCGCGTGTGTAAATGCGCTTAGTGTCCCAATTAGTTATTTTTCATCATCACCACTACCAACACGCAAAAACTCAGCCGTATAAATAATTAGTCACAATTAATTAACAATTTTAGGAATGCGGCCTCGACCCCGATAGAGCGACCTTTCGACTACACCGAATTTAGGTTCGACACACGAAACTGATCCTAACCATAACTAGCATCTACTTAGTAAATTCCTAGATACAATTCAGGTAGCCTACATTTCTATCAAGAATAGGTAACCTATATAAATAATAAATAGGTCGAAACTATATCTGCAATCTGCATTGCCGATAGCCGAATCGAAAAAAAATATATATATCCAAGCATAGGTTCCCAGTAAATTTCTACATAATATACAGACTTAATATCAAGTCATATCATAACTTATCAAGAAAATTATAAATTATTATATTATTATATTATTACAATAATAGGCCGAGTCTATCATCATAACTGATAGCCGCAACAAAAAAAAAATGTCAGTGAAAGCCGAATTTCAAAATTGGAACACGCGACCTCATTCCGCTGCCGCACTTTGGGCGGGACGGGTGTCAATGCGAAATTAAATATAGAATTAACGATATTAATAACCTTTCTTTGTTGGGTTCTTGCGTTTATGTCAATTGTGATTTGTGTTCCGCTCTGGTTAAACCAGCTTTCACTTTAGGCAATGAACGTGAGATTCGCGCAAAATTGTAGAGGCACTAACAATTAATCATCATCATCTTAAACGACCGAATTGTTAAACCCTATCCAATTCAGGGGTTACACCCTAAATCTAAGTCCTTGTTCGACAAAATAATAAGGAAAGCATTCAATCGACTATTAATTTAAGTTGCGTTTAAGAAATCAGCCATAGATCTCTTTAGTTTTAATGCACCTTTCCCAACAATATGTATTGTGGATTTACCATATAATATACAGCAACACAGACGTTTATTTAAAATAAGAGGCATACTAAAACGCGTTTTTTGTTTCGACGAATCTGATGTGTGTTTGTATACGTATCAGATTCGTCAAAACAAAAAATGTTAAGTTAAAATTTTAAAGGTTATTTTAAGGTTTTCCATGTCTGCAAATATCAAAGCAACTCAAAGTCATTAAAACATTTATTTATTTCATGATTATCTTTTACAACACTAACCACAGACAAAATGGCGTCGTCGGCCATCTTGTAGCATTACATTTTTAATGGTAAATAAATGTAATATCCAAATTAATAAAACATTTTTTACAATTTTTAATATGGTCAAAACAAATAGGTTTACCTATGAAATTGCCGTTCTGCAGTACTGGCCATTTCAAATCAAAATAATTTTTGTTTGGCTAAGTATTCTAATTTCAAATTAATTTTATTTTAAAAACATGGAATTCTTTTTCCAAAAGTAGTCATTTGTTTATTGATTAGTTTTACATTTTCATCGCATTTCAATCTTTTTCGTCATCATGGATACGTTAAAAATTCGAGTAATTATGGAATATGAGTACCGTCGTGGCAGCAACGCGGCACAAGCGGCACGCAACATCACCGACATTTACGGAGCTAACACTACAAACCAACGCACCACCTGTTATTGGTTTGCTCGCTTCCGTTCTGGAAATTTCGACCCGAAAAATGAACCTCGCGGTCGTCCGAAGACTTTGGTCGACAATGACGAATTAAAGGCGATTGTGGAAGCTGATGATACACAATCTACGACTGAATTAGCAGCAGCTTTCGACGTTAGCGTCAAAACAATATAGGTCCATTTGTGTCAAATTGGCAAGCTAAAAAAGCTTGACAAATGGGTGCCCCACGAACTCCATGATCGCCAGCGCGAAGTACGCGTCGAGACGTGCCTTGCACTGCTCAACAGACACACAAATGAAGGAATTTTGAAGCGCATTGTTACCTGCGATGAAAAATGGTATCATATTCTGTTTGATAACCGCAAGCGCTCAGCAATTTGGTTGGATCCTAGTTCAGCACCTAAACAATGCCCTAAACGGAAACTTACCCCTAGGAAAAGTGATGGTCACTGTTTGGTGGTCTAGCACCGGTGTGATTCATCACAGCTTCTTACCAAATGGGTGAGCATTACTGCAGATGTGTACTGTGAAGAACTGAACACAATGATGGAGAAGCTGGCACATCTCCAACCAGCATTGGTCAATCGCTCGTCTCCGCTGCTCCTGCACGACAATGCGCGACCTCACACTGCACATCAGACGGTCTCCAAGTTGCAAGAACTGGGGTTGGAAACTCTCCGTCATCCGCCCTACTCACCAGACCTTGCGCCTACAGACTACTACTTTTTCCAGAATTTGGATAACTTCTTGGCGGGAACAAAATTCAATACCCGAGAGGCAGTACAAAATGCCTTTGAAGAATTTGTTGCCTCCCGTCCAGCTGATTTCTTTAAGAAGGGCATAAATAAACTGCCACTGCGTTGGTAAAGATGCATTGATTGCATGGGTGATTACTTCGATTAATACAAATAAAAAATACATTAAAAAAATTCGTTTAAATTTTTTCATACAAAACGGCAATTTCATAGGTAAAGACCTAATAATATATTTAAAAAACCTTGGTAATGACATATTGCCGGAAGATTTGGGATTCCTTGGACTGGTTTGGGTTTATTTGAAAACGTTTTAATATAACATTTTATGTAATTTATACGGGGGAAAGTGGAGGACTTCCATTTACACCGCTGTCAAATGTTCCTGTCTGGCCTGGTTACTTCAGAAAATAAAAATTGGGTTTATCTATCTTTGGTTTGCTCTAAAATATGTGTACTTGTAGATACTTGTAGATTGTATAGAAAGGCATCACAATTCACAGCTTTCACTGGCGGAATTCCGCTACGGTTCTCATGATTCGGAGTTTGAATGCCCAGTTTTGGATAATCATCATCATTAAAAACGCTTGAGATACTCTAACCAGTAAGTATTAAATTAGATATTACTAAAAGATATCTAATATCAGATTCTCGTGTCACCAGTGTTTGTAACCATGCTCCTTCGAAAACGGCTTGACCGAGTTTTATGATTTTTTTTGTGTACATTCTGAGAATAGGTCGTGAAGTATTATTATACCAACGAGTGATAATTTATATGGCAGAAAAACAGCAGCTGGTTAAATATATAAGTATTATAATTTTTAAAGTTTGAACTTTATAATAGTACTTTTGCCTCCGCAACCACGCCTAAACAATTGAACTGATTTAGATGAAATTTGGCACAGTCATAGATTACAACTTGTGGAAGGATATAGGCTTACCTTTATTGCGGCAAATAGACGAATATTAATGACTGGGCTATTGCATACCAGGGTTGCACTTAGCAGCCAAAAATTTAATCTCAACGAAATATCTTTACCTACCCTACATCAAATGAAGCAGACGAGCAAACTTATCGCCTGTTAAGAATAGCAATTGAGAGGCTCTTAATTTAAGCGTTTGATTATTCGGCTGACAGCCTTCTAAAAACTAGCAAAATACAACATGAGATAATATTTATATTGTCATTGTTATAATGCAAATATAGGAAAATTAAATCCAGTGGTCGCACATTTAAAATTCAAATGTACTTCGCGAGCCTTAACAAAATAGGATGAACAAATAAAGAAAAAATTAATCCGACTTCCAAAGTAAAAATGCACAAAAAAGTATGTAAAAATCAATATTATTTTCTAAATAATTCCCCTTATAAATTCGGATAGAATTTTAACATTTTTACTTTGGAAGCCGGTTTAATTGTTTCTTTTTAAAAATAATATTTTTTCCCTGGTTAGTCATATTTATTATGTTTTAAACAACACAAGCTTTAAGAAAGTTTAAAAGAAGCGTTCGAATGCACAATTGAATACGCGCCAAGCTTCAATTAGGTATTGTATATAAGATAATAATGATGATGATAGCTGATGCTTGCAGTTCTTAAAACAACGTCAAAATTTTGAAACGTGTATCTTTGAAGACTGTGGGGGTGGTTCTGTTCAGCGGTTTTGGATCCAGGGATCCAAAATTTTACTTTTTGGTAGCATATTATGCTACTTGGTTATCTTCATAAAAAGTCGAAATCACTATACGTGTCCATTTAAATTTCGAGGAGTTCCTTCGATTTCTCATGGTCCACCTTGGTATCAAAAAGACCAAAGTGGAATTATATCCTATACAGAATAAAAATAATTTTTAAAATCGGTCCACCGACGGCGGTTTAATCCTTGAACATACAAAGAAAATAAAAATATTGGAAGTCGGTTAAAAAAGAAAACTGTTTTTTTTTTATCTTCAAGGCTATAGAATACTAGCATTAATTGCCCGCGTGAAATTAGGTTTTAAACTTTCATCCCATACTTTAGGGGCTGAATTTTAGAAAACGCTGTAATTCGCAATAAACGAAATAATTAATTATATTTTTTTTATATATTTTTTCCGTACACAATTCATACGAAATGTCATGTAAGTATGTCCAAGGAATAAAAAGTTTCATACAAACATTCATCACCTATTTTACCCCTTTGGGGGGTTGAATTTTGAAAAATCTCCAAAAGTGGGGCCATTTAAGTGGGGGCAGTTTTCACCTCAACATGCCGCGTCTATAACATATACGTCTATGACAATGAGACATTATTTTGGTCGAAGTTAATCTCGCTGTTTCAATAGTTTCAACATTTTTTTTTAATCCCCGACGCAAAAAGGGGGATGTTACAAGTTTGATGTGTCTGTCTGACTCTGTCTGTCCGTGGCATGGTAGCTCCTAAACGAAAGGTCCGATTTAGAGGCGGTTTTTTTTTTGTTTCGACAGCTGACGTGATCGAGAGTGTTCTTAGCTATAATTCACCATCATCAGTTCGCTCACTGCTCGACTTAATTTTGTTTTTGTTTGAATGTAGGAGAGAGATGCGGTGCGGAGCCGGTGTGTTCGTGCCGGGGCACGCAGAAAACTAGCGTGAAATAACATTTTTAGGGTTCCGTACTGTACGATTTGACTAATCGTACGATATACCCTATACGATATTGGCTTGCCAACACTCCGCCAACCCGCCCGCGCCAGTCCAACGGCTACACGACGATTGACTGACGTCTCCTGTCATCTGTATCAATCACTACACGTACCCCAAAGGGTAAAAACGGGACTCTACTACTGAGAATTCGCTCTCTGTCCGTCTGTCACCCAGGCTGTATCTCTTGAACCGTGATAGCTAGACAGTTGAAATTTTCACAGATTGTGTATTTCTGTTGGCCGCTATAACAACAAATATTAAAAGCAGAGTAAAATAAATATTTAACGCGGCCTCCCGCTATCCTAAAAGAGCTATTGCGGATTTAATGATCGGGAAAAACTCTGGTGTTACTGATGTCATACCATCAGGCGTTCCGTTCGCTTATTCGCCCTCCTCTACGACGGTGAAAGTGACGACGTTTTCGACGCGCGCGCACTGTAGTCGGTACCCATGACCTAGATAAGCGCGCTCCTATCAGCTGTATAACTAGATGCAATTTAGGTTTCGTTGGAATCAGCTGTACATGACAAATGAGCGGATGGATGGACTTTATGGACAATCATTATAGATACAAGTGTCGATTTTTCAAAATTTCTTAAAAAGTGCCTAACGTTAAACTCGGGATTCTTTCTCCCTCTCTCATTCTAATTTAGACGGGGCAGACATATCCAAAACCATAGGTTCTGCGTTAAACGTCGGTTTAACGCGCTCGTAACATTGGAGCTTAGGCCGCTTCTTTCACAATCTACTGATAATAGATCTTCTGATTCGCACTCAAGAGAGTGCAGATTCGATTCTCGGGTTGGGGCGTGTACCAACGAGACTTTCTCAGATCTCAAGTACATTATACGGACGCTCCAACGGTGAAGGAACACATCGTGAGAAAACCAGTCCTTCCTCTGGACTAGGCTGACTTGTGAGAATGCCGTATGTGGCTTGGCCAACCATACCGACTGTCCCAGGGCACTACAGTATTTCGAGAGTGATCACTTCGCTCGGAGAACACTGTAGGTATAAATCGTCCAATAACGGATGAAAAGACCTAAATTTTTTTTTATACCTAGATTGATATCATCTAGACTTCGTGTCCTTCGTTACAAGTTACAACATTAACGAGACGTTTTAGCGCATTATATACAAGGAAACCATGTATTCAATTCAGTAATTTTATATACACGAGCGTAATAGGTTGCATAATTAATTCAAATATTTTTCACACAAACATTTTTGTCGGCATTTTCATGAGACTACAATCCAAAGTCTCACAAGTGGCACAAAGTTAAAAATAAACATAACCAAGAGCATGTCAGGAGTCAGGGGCCTTTAGTCACGATGCATTTTGTTTTCGAACTTCGAATGCATCTTGACTAAAGGCTTTGGACATGTCTAAGGAGAGTGCCGTAGCTACCAACGAGCATTAGGGTGTTTTTTAGCCTCTGCGGCTCAGTGGTCAGCGCGTCGGCGCTCAAGCGGGAAGTCGCGGGTTCGAATCCCACCGACGGAACGTTTTGTATTCAATGTTCCTGGATCATGGATGTGTATTTAACTGTAGGTATATAATTTAAAAAAAAAAACACTGAAACATATGCACCTATCTAAGTGTAAATATATACTTCCCGTTGTCTAGTCCCCGGTAACACCGGGGAAGAACACAAGTTCTTCGGGTACTTAGCACGGGACCAGATCGAGGTGGTGTGAAGCGTCCATAGATATTAACTATCACAATGAGACAATTAAAAGACAACCAAAGTCTAACAGCCGAACACTGGAACGATAGTTAAATGAAGTGACGCTCAAGTCACATGCTGTCCTTGTCATTACGGCTGGCAGAGACAGAGACAGCCTGTGAATAGGGGGGCTCTTAAGTTTGATTAGAGTTTCAGTACTACTGGCATCGCATTCCAAGAATCCGTTGCCTAGCAACGCATTCCACACTCATTCAACCCATATTATATCCGTCCCACTCACACGCACCACGTTCTAATTCATCGTTTCTCAACCATTTTTATGTCGCGACCCACGAAAAAGCCAAAAAGTTAAGTAAAAAGTCTTGCGACCCCGCCAATATAAAACTATAATAAGAATGTGTACACAGCGCGCTATTATTATCAGCTACACGTAAGATTGGCCTTCACTGGTTCGAATTTTCGAACGAATCTTTTGTACCCATGTGTAGTTTGTATTTACTATTTTTCACATAAAGCAAACAGACTGCGACCCCCCTTAAAACAAACTCGACACTCCCCCCCCCCCCCTCCAAGGGTCGCGGACCCCTGCTTGAGAAAAGATTTTCTAATTATATCTCACCCGCTCTAATTTCAGCAAGGTGACACTTACTATGTACTAGACATCTGAGTGTCCGGCTATTTTAGTTTATGTTTGAATAGAAAATGACAGTTATTACATGAAAGAATGTTCGAATAAAGATGGGGACTAAGACAAACAATGTTTACATATGATACGTCAACTCATCTTATTATTATGTAAAGTGCTATTGTCCATGGGCGGATGGTAATCACTTACCAATAGGCGATCCGTCTGCTCGTTTTCTAATTATACCATTATATTAAAAGATATCTTAAACCTATTTTCACAGGTGAATCATAGATGTTTTAGGTATTTTTGTAAGCATTTCTACAAAAAAGTTGACTCTATAATCCTTGATTCGATTTCTAAGAGTGCATTCTAAAAATTGTAAAAGTTGTAAAAAATCTGGCCTTAATATTATTATAATAATAATAAAAAATAATAATATCTATGGACGCTTCACACCACGTCAGTCTGGCCCCGTGGTAAGTATCCGATGAACTTGTGTTACGGGTACCAGACAACGGAAATATATTTAATACTTTTTATTCTATACATATATTTAAGATTTTTATTATATTATACACATATTTAATACACATTCATAACCCAGGGAATACAGAAAACTTTTTGTTCCCTGGCGGGATTCGAACCCGCGACCTCCGGCTTGAGCGCTAATGCGCTAACCATACCACTAGCTTCTGTATTGATTTGAATCAAAAACCTTAATTGAAATTGACAATTTACATACAACTTTTTTGACAAACACAATTTTGACAAAAACATCCGACGCATGGATCATCTCTCTTGTCAGACAATCAGGTGATCAGCCTGCATTGTCCTAACCAAACATGGAAATTTTTTATTTGTTCTTCCATTCTGGGCCATCACTGGGCCACGGAGGCGTCATGATATAGAGTTACTAGACAATTCACATCTCGTTACTGCCGCTAAATATAATATTGCTCTAATCCAAGTCTCTCCATTCTCCAATAGCTCTACGCCGCAGTCGGTCTTCCTGGTCTTCTGCCAGTCCACTGTACTGGTCTACTAATCTACTAATAGTCTACTGGTCTTTTCACTAAATTCTATCCCTAGCTATAATTTCTTATGACCGTTGCATCATATACACCACGGTCTACTACTTCTACTAATAGTCTACTCACAATATCGTGTCCCTGGCTGCCGCTGCGCACCACTTCAGGCGCCATATACTCAATGGTCCCACAGAAACTGTACGCCCTGTTCTCGCCCCCACAGAACTCCTTGGACAGACCGAAGTCGGTCAGCACTATGTGGCCTTCGGCGTCCAGGAGGATGTTCTCCAGCTTGATGTCGCGGTAGATTATGCCGAGCTGTGGATGAAGTGAAAGATTAGAACTACAGTTTAGAGGATAGATAAAAGAAGGATAATCTCAAAAATGTTCTGTTCTGCATTGTATGTTGGTCCTATTGCCAACAATAGATGACATCATCATATTATAAAGATAATAATTTCTGAAGCAGGGACAAATCCTAATGCTGCAAAAATATCTAACTTACAAACAAATGCCAGCATATCTGTTATTATGGTCTCTATTTACCTGCTTTTTTAACCCCCAAAAACGGAGGGGTGTTATAAGTTTGACGTATCAGCCCGTGGCATCGTAGCTCCCAAACGGATAAACCAATTGGAATAAAAAAAAATGTTTGAACGCTGACATGATCGAGAGTGTTCTTAGCTAAAATTAATCATCATCAACGCGTTCACTGCTTGACAATTCAGGGTCAACTTAAAACTTTTAATTACCAATGGCCCACATAACGACCCTTCTAACTTTATTCTCGGCCAATGAGGGGTTTGAACTCTCGCAGCAGCAAGCGGGTGGGTGTTATCACATTCACGGCCGCATACTGAGTCTTATGAAAATAAGAGCCCCTCCTATTCACAGGCTGTCGCTGTCGCTGTCTCTGCTAGCCGAAACGAGAAGGACAGCATGCGACTTGAGCGTCACTTAATTTAACTATCGTTTCCAGTATTCGGCAGTCAGTTTTGATACCTCGTGAAAATAATACCCGTATTCACTCACCCTATGTAACTGCTCCAGAGCGAGTATGATCTCCGCAATGTATATCCTCACTTCGCTCTCTTGGAAGTGCTCGCGCTGGTACAGATGCGTGAACAGCTCGCCGCCGGCTACGTAATCTGAGGACGAAGATAAAACTTTAGAGAATATGGATGATTAGCGAACGTAGTTACGTGGTTATTAGGCAATTGACGGACTTTTACAGAAACTGGAGGTAGAGGAGGAAATTCGCCCATAATCCTACTACTATTATAAATGTGAAAGTTCGATGAGTTTTGGTATGATAGTAGTTTAGGCCCTGGAATAAAACATAGGCTACTTTTTATCCCGAAACAGTACAGTATTCCCGTCGGATACCCGATACTATATTAACGTGGTCGGAGCCGCGGGAAAAAGCTAGTAGATAGATGAATGGAATGGATGGATGGATGTTTGCTACTCTTGCACGCAAAAACTACTTAACGCATTTCGATGAGTTTGGGTATGGTAGTAGTTTAGGCTCTGGATTAAAACATAGGCTACTTTTTATCCCGAAACAGTACAGTATTCCCGTCGGATACCCGATACTATATTAACGTGGGCGGAGCCGCGGGAAAAAGCTAGTAGATAGATGAATGGAATGGATGGATGGATGTTTGCTACTCTTGCACGCAAAAACTACTTAACGCATTTCGATGAGTTTTGGTATGCTAGTAGTTTAGGCTCTGGATTAAAACATAGGCTACTTTTTATCCCGAAACAGTACAGTATTCCCGTCGGATACCCGATACTATATTAACGTGGGCGGAGCCGCGGGAAAAAGCTAGTAGATAGATGAATGGAATGGATGGATGAATGTTTGCTACTCTTGCACGCAAAAACTACTTAACGCATTTCGATGAGTTTTGGTATGCTAGTAGTTTAGGCTCTGGATTAAAACATAGGCTACTTTTTATCCCGAAACAGTCCAGTATTCCGGTCGGATACCCGATACTATATTAACGTGGGCGGAGCTAGTAGATAGATGAATAGAATGGATGGATGGATGTTTGTTACTCTTTCAAGCAAAAACAACTGAACGGAACTTTTTGCCTCTAAGATTGGAAAAAAAATTGTAAATGTTGTCTATTTAATGTGAAAGACATGGTGACAGACGTATTGTATGAAAAGCATGGTAGACGCCAGACAGTAGTGTAATCAATCTGTAAAGTAGCACGTGTAATATATATATATATATAGGCATCCACTAGGGAAGGATTTTTCAAAATTCAACCCCCAAGAGGGTAAAATAGGTGATAAAAGTTTGTATGAAACCTTTTATTCCTTGGACTTGGACACTTGCATGATATTTCGTATGAATTGAGTACGAAAAAAATAATTAATAACGTATTTCAGAGTTTTCTTGAATTCAGCCCCTGGGTGGGTAAAATAGGGGATGAAAGTTTTTAAAAGCTAATTTCACGTTTAGTAAGAAAATATTAGTGCAGCCCGCTCGTCCTCCATATAAACTTTAATTGTGCAAAATTTTATACTCCTCCGTTCGAATAATTTTTGTAAAACAATAAACACAAAATGTTTGCTCCGCGTATTAACACAATAAATAAATTTTGAAACCTCTATAACCTAAACACAGTCAACCTTAAAACAAACCTACCCTTACTACTTAAAAAACATATCGATTTTGTTTTAAAATAGGCATTCCATTTCTTTTGTTTTACCAGACCCCCAAAAACTTTAAGAGGGTCGAAAGCACTCCAACACAGGGGGGTTTAATGTTAGAGCTTCGGCTCTAGAATGATATACATTTTGTCTTAAATCTGGATTAGAATTTACATCCAACATTACACTGCAATACCTATAAGGTTTTTTTTTAAATCAATCACAGATATTTTGGGGCATATACAGGGCATATATTTGGGCGTTTAGGCAGAAAAATAATTTAAAAAAAAACATCGGTTGTCTGTAAAGTCGGTTTACTGACGATAGTTGAACGTGACAACGTCAACAACAACAACAACAATAATAATAATAATACTAAGGTACCGGCAATGCGAGGTAACGCTGGTACTTGGTAACGATAACGGGTAACAGGTAACGCATGAGTCATATTTTTTCGTGCGTGCAGCCGGCTCCATTGATTTATAAGACGTTATCACATCAAAAAATTGGAATAACATATAGTACACTAACTAAATAAAATTACACATAGTTTTATTATTATTATCAATCAATCCAATAGTTTATTTGACAGAATATGGTTATAAATGGTGTTACAATAACTACAAACATAATCTGCCACATACGGCGTGCGAGTATTAATGGGGTTCCGTAAACTACAAGCGTCCCGTTATCTTTGAAGTTCAAGCTGGGACTATATTGCTCCGGAATATACTTAGAACTCCGGACTAATAACTATGAACTCTTAGAATACAATGGAGTTGAAAATCGAACGCCCGAGTGTCGAGTCAAATGTCAATGTCGATTATGATGGCTCGCCACTCGACACTTCCATTTTCAACTCTATTCTATTATACCAGAGTTTGATTTTCAATGCTCGTGAATTTTCTCCGGCCTTCCGGATTCCGGATCATATAGTCCCAGTCCCAACTTTCATAGACTATAATATTCTCTACTGACGTGTCGTGACGACGTCTTCGACTCTATCTAATACACCTTTATTCCACACGCACAATTTACATTACATTTATTGTGTACTAGCTGTTGCCCGCGGCTCCGCCCACGTAAATACAGCATCCCACGGGAATACTGTACATTTTCGACATAAAAAGTAGCCTATGTTTTGATCCAGAGCCTAAACTACTACCACACCAAATTTCATCGAAATCTGTTCAGTAGTTTTTGCGTGAAAGAGTAACAAACATCCACCCATCCGTCCGTTCTCACAAACTTTCACATTTATAATATTAGTAGGACCTTCCCCGCTAGTCGCGTCAAAGTCAGACACTACGCGAGGGGCACACATTGCAGGCGATCGCGGGGGGTGAGGCACGGAGGGTAGGGGGAGGGTCGGCCCTGACCTACCCTTAGCCGAATAACGTACAGCCGTCTGAGTAGCGAGCGTCTCATTTTATAACAAGTACCTAAACTCTGTACTTCTATATACTAATATTATAAAGAGAAAATATTTGTGTTAGTTTGCATTGAATACTAGACCGATTTTGACAAAATTTAGCACGGATATACCACGGGGATGGACATATGCTACTTTTTATAGCGGCAAAATGTACGGTTTGCACAGGATTTCCTCTTTGCGCGCACGAATTCGAGGGCAACATCATATATTTAATAATAATAAAAAACCGATCAAGTGCGAGTCGCGACTCACGCACGAGGGGTTCCGTACAAAACGGCAAAAAAAACCCACGTTTGTTGTATGGGAGTTACACATATATATTTTTATTTTGCTTATAGTATTTGTTATTATAACGGCAACAGAAATACATCAGCTGTGAAAATTTCGATTGTCTCGCTATCACGGCTATTTTGCCATACATTTCTTCAAAATATGAGGCAGTTTATCAAAATACAACACTTTCCTTTCCCTTTTCCTTTTCTTTTCTTTCCTTTCCTTCACCATATCAAATGGTGCAATAATACAGGTGATTTTTTAAACTACTTTTAACCCCCCATTAACATTTTTCTCCCATGGTTTAGAGATTTTTTGACTTACGCTTTTCAAGCCCTTTTATTTGATACAAGCTGTCCCGATACACGTTGTTCTGTCTTAAATATTAACTGGAATGAATAAATAACTACACCTACAATGCAACCTACGTCCTAGTCCTACACCTACTCCTACAACCTACAGCTTTTCCAATATTTATTTTTACCGTTTAAACCTTCCCTGAACATTAGCAATTATTTCAAGACCAAAATTAGCCAAATCGGTTCAGCCATTCTCGAGTTTTAGCGAGACATTGGAATTGCAATCCATTTTTACGTCCCCCGGGAACGAGAGAACGGGATAATGTCCGTCTCCTAGTTCTAAGCTACCTCTCCACCACTTTTTTTTCCAAATCAGTTCAGCCATTCTTCAGTTACAAATAGTGTAACTAACACGACTTTCTTTTATATACACATATATATAGATTATATGTGTGATAGTGCTACAACGGTGGGGACGGGCTCCAAACAAAAATGCCCATTGTTCTTTGGAATTTGGTTTTGCAGAAATAATGCTCATCTTGTTTCCCACAAGTTTAAGTGTAGACAAAACGAGAACACAGCGCCAAGTGTGAGTTTTTCTTTTCGCATTCGATCGTGAGCGCGTTTGGCGTTTACTAGGAACTTGTATGGGATTTGTACAGCGCCACCTAGTTGTGAACGCGACAACTAGGTCAAATCACATACAAATTCCTAGGTAAACGACAAACGCGCTCACGATCGAATGCGAAAAGCGAAACTCACACTTGGCACTCTTGATGATTATGACCCATGTAGTCCTTGTACATTATGCTACACAATGGGTTTACTATAAATATTGTTGTTGGAATGGTTACCCAATTCGGAGCGTGGGGCGAGTAATAGGTTTAGGCGTTTAGGTTTTAGACTGATAAATATTTTGAGTTCGTGGTTATGGGTTACGTACTGTAATACTTATCCTCTAGTTCAGGCACTTGTCAACTGTTCATCTGTAAACGTATACACGGGGGAAGAAAAGATGTCTCTATACTGGCTATATTTGCTGACTGAATTACACTGAGTGTTCGCGTGTTCCCCACTGCCCTGTAACCACGCAACTGGCGAGCCGCGGTCCGACACCACGTCGCCTTACAAAGATTACCAAGTCCGCATTCTATGAAATAAGTAAGTACCTACGTAAACTTATGTACCAACAAATACTTATCGACATTTCATCATTTCCCAAGAGCAAAACCATAATTATTAAATTATTTATTTTATAGGCTACTAGCTGTACCGACCGACACATGTTGTGCTGTCTCAACTATGAACTGGAAAACATAAATAACTATTCCTACACCTACACCTATATGTACACCTACACCTACATGTACACCTACGTCTATATGTACACCTACACCTACATGTACACCTACACCTACATGTACACATACACCTACATGTACACCTACACCTACATGTACACCTAAACCTACATGTACACCTACACCTACATGTACACCTACACCTACATGTACACCTACACCTACATGTACACCTACACCTACATGTACATCTACGTCTACAGTATTTTCTCGGTAATTTTTCCATATATTTCTCACCGTTTAAACCTTCCCTCAACTTCCACAATTATTTTGAGACCAGAATTAGAAAAATCGGTCCAGCCGGTCTCGAGAGACAGCGAGACATTGGAATTGCAATCTATTTTTAGGGTTTAATACTCACGGAACCCTTATTGTTTCGCTCTGTCCATCCGTCTGTCTGTCTATTCTATGTATCGTCTTGGTCGCGGCATTGTTAATGATAATATCGGCACAATAAGTTAATAGAAACTCTTCTTCTTCTTTAAAATGAAAGTGGGGTTTACGGTTTTTTTTATTCAAAGTTTGTATTTTTATACACTTTGTGTACGTCGGTCTACATTACGCCTACCACCGGTTCGGGAACCGGCCCGGCGAGAAGAACCGGCGTAACAAACTCGCGTAGTAACTACAAGGAAACCTTATGGTTACGCTACGTCCGTCCGTCCGTCGGTCCGACCGTCTGGGTGGTTCTGGTGAGGGTCTGGGCGGCTACACTCTCTACAAATTACTGCTCGTGTAACTGCGAATGTCAGCCGTGTTCACATACACCTAAGGTCGATACCGATGCCCGTTATGAAATTATATTGTCGATTGATTATGCCAACGCTGGACACGACCGGCGGCCAGGCCCATGAACACAAGCCCCGGCTTAAAGAAACCCACTAGCCACGCGCACATAGTCACAAGCCTGTAATTGGTGTAGTCTATTGAATGTGTAAAGGTATGATGCCCTATTAGGAGATAAATTAAAAGGTTTATATTTTTGGACTTTGTATATTATTAATAGCGCGTGTACATAGGTGCCGGCAGGGCAACACACCCTTACGGATTCTAATTAACAACTGTCCTTACTGAACTAACCCTTAAGACTAACTAGGGGCGACATACATACATACATGCTATATAATACAAGAGACAATTGAGCATAATTGCTTATGCTGCACGTTACAAATGTATATATGTATGCCATCAAGATGACAGGAGCTGCCATCACGTTGACAACCCGTGTTTGACATTTACCCCCCGCAACCATTGGACTGGAGTAGGGCTGTCGGCAGTACTATAAAAAGGCGATCAACTCTTGGTCCAGCCTCTTTTCTTTCGTTCGAGACGGTCGCACTGTAGGCGAAAGGTAGGTCGCACTGTAGGCGAAAGGTAGGTCGCACTGTAGCGGTCGCATCACTGGTAACGTTAACTATCGAATATTCCTTCTAAGCGTACAAATAATATAAATGTGCTATTTTTATGCTTCATTAAATAAATATTTACTTGTATTAATTGTGTTTTACTATAATACGAGGGCGGGTCAATAAGTCCGTGACTTTTGGAATAAAACACAGATTTTTTGATAAATAAATCATTTTATTTTTCAACGTAGTCCCCCTTGAGCTCTATACACTTTGTCCAACGCTTCTCCAATTTTTTTATCCCTTCCAAAAAATATGATTTGTCGAGGTCCTCAAAATAGGCCTTTGTTTGCGAGATGACTTCATCATTGGAGTCAAATCTTTTTCCACCGAGCCATTTTTTCAGGTTTGGGAACAAGAAGTAGTCACTCGGAGCCAAATCTTGAGAATAGGGTGGATGTGAGAGCAATTCATAGCCCAATTCATGGATTTTTGCCATGGCAACTGCACATGTGTGCACCCTTGCATTGTCTTAGTGAAAATAAACTTTTTTCTTGGCCAAATGAGGTCGGTTTTTTTTCAAATCCTCATTGAAGCGGTCCAATAAGTTGGCATAATATTCCCCATTAATTGTTCTTCCCTTTTGAAGATAGTCAATGTGGATTATCCCACGTGCATCCCAAAAAACAGTCGCCATAACTTTATTGGCTGACAAACCCACCTTGGCCTTCTTTGGCGCCGATTCACCCTTAGAAACCCACTGTTTTGACTGTTGTTTGGTGTCTGGTGTGTTGTGATGGATCCATGTTTCGTCCACGGTTAAAAAACTCCTCCATATTGTGATTAAACAACGCCAAACCTTCCTGTGAAGTTGTTACACGATTGCGTTTGTGGTCGACTGTGAGCAAACGCGGCACCCATCTTGCGAAAAGCTTTCTCATGCCCAAGTGATCATTCAAAATTGAAACCACTGAGCCATGCGAGATGCCTATGGCTTCTACAATCTCTTACACTTTCAATCTTCGGTCGGCCAACACCATATCGTGAATTTTTTCGATTGTTTCGGGTGTAGAGACCTCAACTGGGCGTCCAGGACGTTCGGCATCTTCAGTGCTTGTAAGGCCACAACGAAATTCAGTAAACCACTTTTTTACCATTGAAATCGATGGTGCAGAGTCCCCATAGTATTTATCACGCTTAGCCTTGGTCTCGGTAATGGTTTTTTTTCGCAAAAAAATAATGCTTAATAAGCACACGAAATTCACTTTTTTCCATTGTTTCCTTAAGTTACTGGATAGTCTGTTAAAGATAGCTGTAAAACACAAACTAACTGACGCAGCAAGTTCAAATTTTGATAGGAGTCAACTGACAGATGCCTGTTGACAGGAGTAGTGTTGCTTTTTCAGTAAGTAGGTTAGAAATTCAAAAAGTCACGGACTTATTGACCCGCCTTAGTATTCTCATTACTTTGCCCATAGTCTATGTCAGTGTCAGTGTTCGAAATAAAATACAGGGTCGCAAAATTCCCACCTTGTTTTGAAAACAATACCTACTATCAATCGACGCATCTTAAATATTTGTAATGTAGTATTCATAAAACATTTTTACTATAAATAAATTAGTAATAATATTTGCTTTGCCATTATGTTTAAAAGTATTAACTGGGCCACAATGGGACAGTGTGAAAATTACGGGGCCATGGGGGAACGATGATTGGGAAACACTGGTATATGTAATTAAAATGAAAACTTGGGCCTTTTCATCCGTTATTGGATGATTTATTATACAGTATTATCCGAGCGAAGTAACCACTCTTTAAATACTGGTCTGTAATGCCAGGGACAGTCGGTATGGTTGTCCAAGCACATACGCCTCTGAGCTGAACACAGTCAGCCTAGTCCAGAGGAATGACTGGTCAATACTTCTGGGGCCAAGTGCCAACCGTGTGCGGGTTTCCTCACGATGTTCTCATTCACCGTTGGAGCGTCCGTATAATGTACTTGAGATCTGCGAAAGTCGCATTGGTACACACGCCCACAACCTGGGAATCGAACCTGCACTCTCTCGAGCGCTAATCAAACGGTCTACCCACTAGGCCGCGGAGCTCTATTATGTAATAAGGCGTTATAAATCTATAGCAATAAGTTGTTGCTAGAATTCAGCCGCCACCCGCCATTATTTCCGCCGTCCGCACGCTCTCACATAATGCGCCAACGTCGTGCACCCAACACCGCCACTGTTCGATACAGCGCAGCGTCGTCGTGTTCACGTGTGCAAGTTCAACGGTGAAAGTACTCTTTTACTTACAAGCCACTGTTAATACACTTCATTTGTCTCGCTCGTTCTCTTCACCAAAAATATTGCCATCCTTTTCGCACCTATGACAATAATTGAGAGCCGTGACCTACTCGATTGACAGAACATTCTAGAACGTAGAAGAACTCCATAAAGATTCAAGAAGATTAAATGAGAAATATTTGCATATTCGGCATCAACAATTAAGCACGACAACACGTTTTTATATTCTACTACTATTATAAATGTGAGAGTTTGTGAGGATGAGTATGTATGTATGGATGGAGGGATGTTTGTTCTTTCACGCACAAACTACTGAACGAATTTCGATGAAATTTGGTATGGTAGTAGTTTAAGCTCTGGATTAAGACATAGGGGACTAGACGGAAAAAATTAAGACTGTAACGACATTTTTGCTATAGTTGTAAGCCGTGCGGCGTGCGCGTGTTTCTCTGTCTGTCTCTCCTTCTCTCTCTCTCTCTCTCAATTATTACTAAAATTGAGCCTACTGATTAAGTTTATATTACATCATATTTGTTAATAATAAAAAAAATATTATTATAACTTAAAAAAATAAAATTTTATTACAATTCCTTCACTAATTAATCGAAAGGAACTTCGTTCCATCCGGGTGTCCCTTGACACCTCTCAAGTTTTATTTATCACGAAATAGTACGTATTTCCCTGGGATACTGTATAGTAAGGATTATGAACGAATTTCGACCACAGGGCGACCTCAGCTATTGAATTAATAATATACTGTGTGCTTCGTAATTTTAGTATTTACTATTTACCATAGACGTATATAGTTATGACTTGTTATAGACGAGGCAAGTCGAGGTGAAAACTGTCCCCACTTAAATAGCCCCACATTTCGCGTTTCGGGGCCATTTTGATATTTACGGTATGGTGAAATCAAGATGGCTGACATTTGAAGTACGGTGAAAACCAAGAAGGCGCAAAATTTTTCTTGTGTGAAGATTTGTTCTGTCAAATGTACGTCATAGCCTTCATCGTCACCTTTCGTCTTGGAATCTTTGGTATTTACCTGATTAATACTACAGAACACCATCTCTACCCGCTTACTAATAAAAATATTTACACAGCTGATTGGCTATTCAATATGCCAGCAACATTGAAAAGTCACTCGACAGATAAAGACAGCAACATTGAATATCTTTCTTTGCTTTTGCCCATGTTCTTTTAATTCAATTCAAAATCCCGATGTAGTTAGCTCGCACGATAAAGAACCGCATTTTACCTGCTCATTAAATTCATACGCATCGTTAAAACGTTCACTTGAGTTGAGAGCAGTTGCAAGCCACCGAGTGCAGCAGATCACTCACCGAGTATGAGGTGTAGCTTGGCGTCCGTCTGGAAGGCGTAGTGCAGCGTCACCAGGAACGGGCAAGCGCGAACCGCCTCTAGGACCTGAGTGAAAAGACAAAGTCAAACATTTTTAGTATTCAAAGTATTCTTATACACTTTCTGACCCGCTTCGCGTCGGTCTACATGGTAACATGACAAAATTAAACATTTACTAAATAAAAAACCCTTACTTAATAAAAAAAATTATACAGTGTATAAGCTATACAATGTAGTGTAGTTATACATTGTAGACATATTTTTATTAATAAGGGCCGAGGGGGATCAAGTTTTACCCCTGACCTGACCTGAGTCCTGACATTGTCAAGCAGTGAGCGATCTGATGATGATGAATTATAGCTTAGAACAGTCTGGATGCTGTTCATCCGTTTGGAAGCTACGACGCCATGGACAGACATACTCGTCAAACTTATAACACCTCACTTTTTGCGTCGGAGGTTTAAAAATGCCTCCCTATTAATCCCAACGCATTTATAACTCATCACCACGCGGCTATTGACCACCACAGAAATGCGTTTTGTCTACACATTAATATACATATTGACAGATAACATGGACAAAATAACAGCATTCCTGTCATCCACCTGTCATTTTGTCTAATCTTTCGTAGTAAGAAACCATATCTACGGTCGTTTGTTAACCTGTCTCCCTGTTCTGTGCCTGGTCTACAGTGTTCTCCACCGTCAGGTGTTCCACTCCTTACCTGTCTCTCTGTCCGCGTGTGCTCTGCCGTCTTCAGCTTCTGCACAATCGACGCCTTCTTCAGCACCTTCATCGCGTAGAGTTTCCCTTCGTCCACACCGCATCGTTTCTTCACGAGGAACACTTTGCCGTAAGCTGGGGACAAAGAATGGAAACGTTATTCACCTAGAACACTTCACAAAGGTCTGAGATATCAGATATGAGCAGTTAAAGTCTCTACGTGTAGCCTCGATGTCGAAATTAGACCATAATATTATTTTTAGGTTTGAACTTTTGCCTCCTAGATACCGAAATAAATATACAAAATATGTTTATATTGAATGTGAAAGACAGAATATTATTAGTGTTAATTATTAATTTGAGGTAGCGTACGTAATGTTATTTTTATTCATTTAATGTGGCTTTTAAAGCATTATTATAGAAAAATTTGAAGTTCGCTCCTCCTCTATGTTTAAACTTTAACTGTAAAACCACAAATTTACCAAATATAGGGACTAAGGGACTCACTCAGAAGGACTAAGCTACGTCTTTTAAACTCCAATAACTGCACCAATTTCGATAAAACTCGAGAGATTTATAAATAAGTGGCAATAACGCTATGACAATGTGAGGAAAACTCCTCATTCGTAATATGATTCGGCGGTGATTGTCATCAGGGGAGCCTCGAGCTCATTAGTCGTTTGCCATATAAAACTGCGCCAATTCCGATAAAACTCAACCGATATGTAAATAGGGGGCAGTGGCATCGTCACAATGTGCGGAAGAGTATCCCATTCATAATGTGATTCATAAATAATAATGTATGCGGCAATATTATAATTAGCTACGCTTCTTGTGTTAAATTTCGGGGCAACTTTGAACCCCGCTCCGATCTCTGATCAGTTCCACCGAATCGCGTCGTGACGCGGCGCTGCATTATTTACGATAGCGATTCAAAATTTAACTTTATTCAATACACAACAAGATATACGTTTAGTTCGAGACTTCGTACTTCTAGAGTAGAGAATAAAGTTCAATTTTGAATCACTATCTTAAAAATGCAGCGCCGCGTCGCGTCACATCTCGGTGTGAACTGACGATTCGTGTTAATCGTTTGGAAAAAAAAAAACCTTTTCTTTCATTTATAAGAATAACGAGAGAGATAACATGATAGATAATGAACTTTAACAGGAGTTTATAGTCATTTTTATGAAAACTACAAGTTCAGTTTTCAGACAAACTGAGACAACATAATATGATAACAGACCTAGATCAATAAAAACAGACTTTTTTTGCGTCAGTTGGCGAGCTCGTACATACAAAATAGTACATCGTGAGGTCTAGACGCACTTTTGAGGTCGTTGGGGTCTCCAGTACAACGCAGGGTCAAATGAACCTTAGAGATCAGACAGACTACAGGCCTAGTTCGATATATACCAGAGGGACGAAATCCTATCTAGCCTAATTGCCACGCGCATACAAAATTGAGAGGCCTACCGTCTAGACGCTTTTGAGGTCTCGAGACCTTGAGACAATTATTGATCCCCGAAGTTCAGACAGTCCGTAGACCTAGTGCCTGTTACACTTTCGACAACGATAACGTCTACGCACTTTTTGAGGTCATGTACTCACGTCCTTAAAAGCAGGGTAATGTCCTGAAGTTCAAGCAGGTTAGGCTGGGTCCCTGGGAATATATATTATGATCTGGAATCCGGCGGAAAAATAGAACTCTGCTCTAATACAATAGAGTCGAAAGTCGAAGTGTCGCGTGTCGAGCTGATAGCTGATATATGACATTGATATTTGACTCGACACTTAAGTGTTCGATTTTCAGCTCTATTATATCAGCGCAGAGTTCTATTTTCAGTGCAATGAACTTTCCTGGGTCCGCCGGATTCCGGATCATTTAATTCCAGCCTTAAGTCACAATTTCACCAACACCTGTTATGTGTTAAACGTTTGTTTAAATAACATGCTTTCTCTTTCATTATTGTTATACATTCACTAATCAACGATTAACTTTAACAATCGTTGATGATATTGGCACTAATAGCGGAATACTGAAACGAAAATCAAAATTAAGAGCCCTCCTATTCACAGCCTGTCGCTGTCTCTGCCAGCCGAAATGACAAGGACAGCGTGTGACTTGAGCGTCACTTCATTTAACTATCGTTTCAGTATTCGGCCGTAAGTATGTCTCTTATGTATTATAGGAGCGCGATAGCAATATTATATTCGTGCGCGAGTGAAAGACACAAGTAGCGATGAGTCAATGTACGAAATTCTACGTGCTCCGCGACCTCACTTTTATCTTTGCAACTGTACATGTTCCAACGTCTGCGTTTTGTCAATCAATCAATGAATCTCAAAAACGTTCGCATTTAGTTATCGGATCCATAATCATGGACCAGGAGAACAAAAAAAATCCAAAATTCTACCATCTGCTAAGCGTGACAGTGGCTTCACAGGTGCGCATACCGGATTGACGCATCTTATGGCTTCATACCTTATGCTGTTTGAATATGAATTATTCTCTCGCTACAACTCAGAAGAACAAACTCAGGCAGATCCAAATAATTCTGGTGTAAATATACCATGCAACATATTCGACTCTTTTCTTTCGAACATAACTCTTTTCAAGAATAAATGTGACAGTCATTATCGTAACACTAGAAGTAAAGAATAAGCTTCAGGTTCCAACTTATAGACTTGGCAAGACTGAAAAAATCATTTTTATGGCTAACCGTGATAGGTTTAATAATAAAATACCAGCGAAAGTAACTAACCTTACTGAAACTAAGTTAAGGCAGCATGTTGAAGGAGTTCTTATATCAAAAGCTTATTATAAGATAACTACAAGATTATATTGACGAAAGGTGTATGGGTGTAAATTAAATCTGCACTCTGCTTCTGCACACTGATGACACTGGGCTACCAGATATGATATAATATGCTAATATATTATGTTACTTAAATAAGAAAATGACATATAATATGTACTAAAATATAAATAAGAATAATGACCATGTTAATATTACAATATGTAATAATAAGTAAGTATTATAAAGCAAAATTGTAAATTGACGTCAAAGAGTGTTTAACGTAGCAGCCAAATGGTGGGTGGTGTTTGATGATCATTTTTGAAACGCATAATTTATTAAACAAGAATAAAAAAAATTAAGTAGCCCCCGAATTGTCAAGCAGTGAGCGAGCTGATGAATTATTGCTAAGAACACTCTCGAGTCTCGAATATGTCAGCTTTCAAAAAAAAAAAAACAAAACGCATATCGATTTAACCGTTTGGGAGATACGATGTCACTCACGGAGAGATACACAGACAGACAGACAGACATGTCAAACACATAATGCCCCTCTTTTTACGTCGGGGGTTAAAAAATTAGATAAGTGAAAAAACTTTGAAAAATAAAAAACACATATGTGAAATAAGAATATGCAAATAAATTGCAATGCAGTTTTTCAAACAATGTTAGTTACGAGCAGTATCATGGATACGCGCCAAGTTTTAAAGACAGTGTATATTATGTGATAATGTGCCATTACCTATGTAAACAAACGGCGAACATTTTTAGGGTTCCGCACCCAAAGGGTTAAAAACGGGATCCTAATACTAAGACACCGCTGTCTGTCCGTCTGTCTGTCAGCACTCACCAGGCTGTATTAAACAGAATAAAATTAAATATTTAAGTGTGGCATCCATTCAACAAACGTGTTTTTTGCCGTTTGTACGGGAGTTGAAACCCTTCGTGCGCGACTCGCACTTGGCCGGCTTTCTTAGTGAAATAAGAATGTAAAACGAGCAAACAGATCGCCTACTGATATACGATTACCGTACATTTGCCCCCGAAATACCAGAGGAGTTACAAGTGCATCATGAGGCACATTATGTGGCGACACGTTACGTCGCCTTGCCACCACGTTTTGTGGTCAAAATCAAGCTTACGCATAACCGCTTTCGTTTTCAAAGTACCAGGGCAACATTGGTAGTGAAGGTAGGTGTAAACGACCGCAATGGGTACACGCGCGCGCGAATACTGCGCGTCAAATGTATTGCGAAGTTTGGAATGATCATCATTGATCATCAACAAACTAAATTAAACTACGACACGGTCAACCAACGGACGACTTAACGTCTTAACCTCTATAAAGAGGCCGTACGCAATCCCTAATATATATTATATTAGAATAAATAATATATAAATTAGAATAAGAGTTATTTACAGTGAAATCCTATTATAACGACATAATTTATAACGGCAAACCGGGTATTACGACGACATTTTGAGTTCTGTCGTATAAGTAAAACTATGTTGCTAACTTTGCAGTCGTACTACTCGTACTGTATATTGTAAACATTTTAATATCGCTTATAACGACTCTGTAATCTATAGATAGGGACCGCGCAAAATCGTTATAACAGACCAAGCTTTTGCCCGCGGCTGTACTTGTTCGGGATTCAATATAGCCATGTTTAAAACCAGAGCCAAAAATACTACCATACAAAATCAGTTCAGTATTTTTGCGTGGTAGAGTAACAAACACTCGTCCATCCATCCCTCCATCCTCACAAACTTTCACATTTATAATAGTAGTAGGATTTTCACTGTATTCGCTTACTTTAAATCGCTAGACATGAGACCATGGACTGTTTATAGTTAGGCTGGGACTATGCGATCCGGAATCCGGCGGGCCCAGGAGAATTCAGAGCACTGAAAATAGAGCTCTGCGCTAATACAATAGAGTTGAAAATCAACGTGTCGAGTGTCGAGCCGTCATATGTGACGGGGACATTTGACGCGACACTATTTTGTTGGATTTTCATCTCTATTGTATCAAGTCCAGAGTTCTAATTTTACTGCTCTGAGTTTTCACTGGCCTTACGGATTCCGGACAATATAGTTCCAGCCTTATTTTATAATATTTTACTCCGGTTTTCTGTGAGGCTCATATCTTTCCGGTCCAGCTAGCCTATTATAGTTAACAGAATGTTTTCAAACAAATTATCAAGGAATGCAACTTATAAACTACATACATCTCAATAAGTTCAGTGAATGCAGGTGGTGCATTTTTTGTTTCACTCGATGTAAGCCGGCTCGACCGGATACTCTGGCCGTACACAAAACCGGCGTTAAAGAATAGGCTTGTTTGGTCTCTTTTTGCGCGTACGAAGTCGCTGGCAACTTCTAGTCTTCTTCTTGTTCTTAAATAAAAAATGGATTGCAATTCCAATGTCTAGCTAAAACTCGAGAACAGCTGGACCTTTTTGGCTAATTTTGGACTTGAAATGCTTGAGGAAATTCAGGGAAGGTTTAAGCAATGAGCAAATTGCAATAATTGCGGGGAACTTACTAAAAACGACGATTGAATTTTCCCATGCTAACTGTTTAACAGGGGCGTACGCTCCTTGTAGGCAGAAATGCAGTGCTTTACTTGTCATTCACAGATATTTTAATAAAACGTTCGTACGTTTTAGATGACTTTAATTAATAGTAAATAAATTAATTAAAAAAATATAATAACTTTAAAACGCCTAATATTTTATAAATAGCAACTCATCTCATGCCGTTGCGTTCTGCAGGACATATCATCGCATATACTGGGTGTCCCAAAAATACCGTCTCATAGTGACATGGGAGATAGATTAGCCTTATATCTCTCGGATAAAATAAAAATGACCTTAGTAAAAGTTGCTTAGTTTTCGAGATATTTGGATTTTTTTGGTTTTATTCAAAATCTCCATTTTTAGTTAGTTTTTATTTCCGCATTAGTACAAATTCCTTTAATTTATTCATTTTAATTTTTTTTAAGTATCTCGAATAGTTGTTTGATGCATACAAAATAAACTTTTGTCAAATAGTAGTGTATTTTTTAAGAAAAAAATATTTTTGTGTTGCGTTTTAGCTCTCCCAAAATTTCGACCCAAATTTTGACAATCTGCCGTAGAAAAAAAATGTACTAAAGTAATCTGGCAAATTATTTTAAAAATTACTCAATTTATTGCAGATTTAGAAATGGTATAACACTTACATGAAAAATTTACAGAAACTTAGAAATTGCCATTTTTATCATTAAAGTCTGATTCAAGCCAGACTCTTATGTAGTAAAGAAGATGAAAAAGTACCAGGAATGTTCATCGCAATCTTATTATCTATCGACCTTTATTATCTTTTGTATCTGTAGACTTGTAAAACTGAATGTACTATTGCAACCCTAATTTGTTTTTTCGTTCTTTCCTTCGCTGTTATGGGGCACTGTGATAATAAATAAAATTAGAAAAAAACTTTAGAACTTAGATTTATTACAGTAAATGCTCGAACTGTCGACCTCCAACACGAATGCACAATCGACATCTTCTGATAAAATTATTCTTTAATCTTCTCAAACTTATCTGAGATATTTCTTGAGCCGCTGCGGTGACTCTGTCGCGTAGTTCCCTTTCGTTGCGTATTGGTTTACCATAAACTTTGTCTTTAAGACAAATGTAAAAAAGTTTATGGTAAACCAATACGCAACGAAAGGGAACTACGCGACAGAGTCACCGCAGCGGCTCAAGAAATATCTCAGATAAGTTTGAGAAGATTAAAGAATAATTTTATCAGAAGATGTCGATTGTGCATTCGTGTTGGAGGTCGACAGTTCGAGCATTTACTGTAATAAATCTAAGTTCTAAAGTTTTTTTCTAATTTTATTTATTATCACAGTGCCCCATAACAGCGAAGGAAAGAACGAAAAAACAAATTAGGGTTGCAATAGTACATTCAGTTTTACAAGTCTACAGATACAAAAGATAATAAAGGTCGATAGATAATAAGATTGCGATGAACATTCCTGGTACTTTTTCATCTTCTTTACTACATAAGAGTCTGGCTTGAATCAGACTTTAATGATAAAAATGGCAATTTCTAAGTTTCTGTAAATTTTTCATGTAAGTGTTATACCATTTCTAAATCTGCAATAAATTGAGTAATTTTTAAAATAATTTGCCAGATTACTTTAGTACATTTTTTTTCTACGGCAGATTGTCAAAATTTGGGTCGAAATTTTGGGAGAGCTAAAACGCAACACAAAAATATTTTTTTCTTAAAAAATACACTACTATTTGACAAAAGTTTATTTTGTATGCATCAAACAACTATTCGAGATACTTAAAAAAAATTAAAATGAATAAATTAAAGGAATTTGTACTAATGCGGAAATAAAAACTAACTAAAAATGGAGATTTTGAATAAAACCAAAAAAATCCAAATATCTCGAAAACTAAGCAACTTTTACTAAGGTCATTTTTATTTTATCCGAGAGATATAAGGCTAATCTATCTCCCATGTCACTATGAGACGGTATTTTTGGGACACCCAGTATGTGTAATTTTAATCATATATCACATATAATCATATACATAAACATACAATTTAATCGCTCCAGTTTATTTATAGTTTTCTTAAAAGATTTTTCATTTTAACATTTGAAAGTGTGTACATTTAACAGTTTATTACTGAGTTACTATAATAATTGTAGTGATTTGCTTTTACTAGTGCGTTTGTTGATTTTTTTTAAATGTTATTTGATTGTGAGGTTTGTGTTGAAAATGTGTGTTTCTTAAAAATTAAAAATAACAAGTTATCACAATTGCCATTCAGTGAAAAGATTCAAATTCTGTCAAAAGGTAGGTGGGTATACCCGAGTTACAACAATTAAACCAGCAAAAAAATAATTTAACTCGAAAATTTCATGTTAAAAGTTATGAAACGTATAACTGGCTGTGTGGTTGTGTACACACGATTAAATTATATTGTTTTCCTTGCATATTATTTATTAATTCTAGTACAATGTGGACTGATTCGGGATATTCAGATTTAAATAATTTCTATTCCGCGGCCAAGAAGCGGAACCTTGAATATGTGAAAATTGAAGCTGACTGACTGGTGAGTAGTTATAATATTTTAAAATATGCTTATTATTTTACTTATTAGAATTTCTTCCGCCGCGACGATCGATCGCTGTTTTGTCTGCGTTGCCGTAGAAGATGTACATGAATAGTAGTACATCTAAGACTTGCTCTGTTGGCATGATTTCTACTTAGAGATCCGTCGCTTGGCTGTAGCTATGCTAAAAATCTATAAACGAAAAAGTTTTTGTGACCGAGTACTTCGCCGCATACCCAGTGTCATAATCCTGTGCACGCCACTGCTGTTTAATGGTGTAGACTGCAGGTGAATGTGTAAATGTGGGCTGTACATGTAGGCGTAGATGTTGGTGTAGATGTTGGCGTACATGTTGGCGTACATGTTGGCATAGATGTTGGTGTAGGTTGTAGGTGTAGTTATTTATTTATTCAAGTTTATATAGTTTAAACAGAACGTGCGTCGGGACAACTAGTTATTATTACAATTTACAGTTCTTTTGTATCTCTGAAACTCGAGCATTTTGTAATAATATTGTGAAGAGGAAAAGTTTGTTTGTTTGCTAGGTTCCGAAACTACTGGACCGATTTTGATAAAATTTGACACACATATAGAGTGGACTACGGGGAATGACATAGGCTACTTTTTATCACAAAAAATAATGTATAACGATTTTCGCAAGATTAAGTTTTGCGCGCATGAAGTCGCGGGCAACATCTTGTTAATTGTTATGTATATATATATTTTTTTTTATTTATATATGGCATCGGCTTATAACCATTTGCCAGTGTCAAGTTAAAAAGGCGGGAAATAGAACTTTCGTTTAAATTTTCAACACCGTATTCCTAGGGTAAATGTGGGATAGACGCCTCAGTGGGATAGTTGCCTCAGTAAACACGTAGCGACATGTATAAACATTAGACCCGTTGTGTTTTGTTTTAATGTAACCCTACCCCCGCCCGCGGCCCGTCCTTCAGTCAGTGCCACGCACTTAACTGGAACGGACGTGTCGCGAGTTGTGAGACAACGAATATTTTTTGCGGCAATTAATTCGTGAATTTGGTGCGTCTCAAATTTTGATGCGCTCGAAACTTTTGATTTTATGAGGTAAGTGTCTATATTTTTGTTTTATTTAAGTGTAGATGTATCAAATAAAAGATTTTGTTTATTATTGGTGTATGTTTTAACATATTTACTTCAATATTTTGAGCGGCGTCTATCCCCACGAAAAAGGATAGATGCCTCATTTTTTGTGAGTATAGATGCCTTTAGAGGTATCTCCCTTATTAAACTTTAATCGATTTTTTTATTGTAGATATGCCTCGCAAGTACGTGCGCAAAGTAGGGGCAAGCCCTCGGGGCGAATGGACGGAAGATGCGCTAAGAGAAGCTTTTGAAGAAATAAGGCAGAATAAGTATGGCTTGAATGAAATAACTCATCGTTATGGAATTCCTGCTAGGACCCTGAAAAGACGATTCGCAAAACAAGATACTACGAAACTTACTTTAGGTACTTTGTATATTAAAATAATTCTTAATGAAACTACAAAAAAAAAAAAAATTATTCATTTTTAATGGATTTTATGATTATTTCTAGGGAAACACCCCGTTCTAGACTTCGATAACGAAAAACGGCTCGTCGCACACATCCAGAAACTAGAAGCAGCTGGGTTTCCTGTGACACGAGATACGGTACGAAGTTTAGCGTTTCAATTTGCTGAAAAACTTGGCATTAATCATAACTTTAATAAGGAGACAGGCAAAGCTGGACCTCATTGGCTAAAATCCTTTTTAGAACGCCAACCTACACTTAGCGTTCGGCAAGCTGAAGGTCTGTCTCTTGCTCGTGCGCAGGGACTTAATCGTGAGGAAGTCGATAAAATGTTTAAGCTTTATCTTCAAGTATTGACAGAGAATGATTTACTGGACAAGCCAGACCGTATATTTAATATAGATGAAACTGGGGTTCAATTGAACAATAGTCCTGGAAAAGTTATCGTGACGAAAGGGACAAAATCAGTTCATTCAATAACGTCCGGAGAAAAGGGAGAGACTATGTCAATAATAGCTTGCTGCAATGCTGCTGGAAATTTTCTCAGCCCTGTTGTTATTATTAAAGGAGTAAATAAAAAGCCAGAATTTCTAGATGGTCTTCCTCATGGTTCCGATGTTTACATGAGCAAGAAATCAGCCTATGTTAATGCGGAGTTATTTCAGAAGTGGCTAGTACAACATTTTATACCACGAAAGCCTCAAGGTAAGGTTATTTTGCTTCTAGATGGGCATTCTTCTCATACGAACTCTGTCGAAATGTTGGAGACTGCCGAAGAAAATGGTATAATACTTTTTTGTCTGCCAAGCCACAGCACGCAAGCTTTACAACCCTTAGACCGTAGCTTTTTCAAGCCATTTAAGACTTTTTATGCAGCTGAGACGAGGAACTGGATGCTTACAAACAAAGAAAAAAAAATCAACCGTTTAATAGCTGGCAGGCTAATTGGTAATGCATGGATTCTAGCGACTACGCCTTCTAATGCTATTTCGGGCTTTAGGTCTTGCGGTATTTACCCTTACAATCCGGCTGCTATTCCAGAAAGTTTCTTTGCAATCTCCGATTTGTCATCAAGCAATCAACTCCGTAATGAGCCACAAGATATCTTACCTGAAAATACGTTACAATTACCTGGTCCCTCATGTAGCAATCAGTTGTTGCCAGAATCAAACTGCAACGAGGTTTCAGCTTTGGCTGAAAGTCAAATTTCTACACTAACAAATGTTGATCAAACACATGATAATTGTGGGAGTCATGATACAGTGAGAGAAGATTCTCCATCTCTTCTTTCCCAATTTCATTGTCTGCAGCCAAATGAAGAAGGCATAAAGGAGACACCTAGCAAGTTTTTGCAAGAATGTTCCCCTGTACCGAAAATTCCGATACCTTTATACAAAAGAGGAAAACAATCAGCTGCAGTATTAAATTCCAAAGAAAACATAGCTAATAAGAAAATCAAAGGTAAAGCTACTCCTAACATACCATGCAAAAGTAGTAAAGTAAAAGGACCAAGGAAGATGACAGAAAAAAGGCCAAAAGTAGCTTCAGAAGAGACAGATTCATCTGCCACAAATGATTCTGATGAATTTTTCAAAGAAAATAAATCTCATGTTGACGTAAAACAGAAAAATATGAAGAAAGCTAAGAAATTAAAAATAAAAGAAAGAAATGAAACTTCTAATGTAAATGTGATTCAACGTCCCATTCGTGCTGTTGAGAAAAAGCAACGAATAATCAAAAACGCTAGTGAACGAAAGGCAATCCCTTCTAGTGAGTCAGACTTTCTTGAAAATTCGTCAAATGTATGTCTGGAATGTTTTGAAAATTATGAGGAAACAAAATCAACGGCAGACTGGATACAGTGCGTTATGTGTAAAAATTGGCTGCATGAAACTTGTACTATGTACGGTGATTACTGTAATCCTTGTCAGCGATTAAAATTACGCCATGAAAATATAAATATAAAATAGTTTAAAATTTAAATTAGATCTATCGTCTAAAACGTATCAGAAGTTGCCATTTTTATTATTCATACTAATATTGTATTATTAGACACTAAAATTGATCTCAGTTTTCAATGAAACCAAAGATGATTGTGTTTATAAATGAAAATGTAACAGTAATTGTTGATTAAAATAAATAAATCCAAAATAATCTTTTATTATATGCATAGGGCATCTATCTCACAAGCCAAATCATCATTATGGCATCTAACCCACACTTTAGGCATCTATCCTCGATTATAAAACTTTCTTTTTTTTTTGTACCAAAAAAAATACAACTACTAATGTTAAATTACTTCAATTATTTATTTCATTAATAAGTACACAACACATCACAATCATGTAATTGTTAAGAAAACTCATATTCGATAATTTATTAGCCTATTTCAAAAAGTGCGGCAACTATCCCACATTTACCCTATATTGTCAAGTCTAAAGTCTAGTCAAAGTCCAAATATATAGTCAGTACAGTCTATGAGTCATGTCAGTCGATTCAGTAAAGCGGTAGAAGCTTTACTGAAAGTTAATAGGGAGTTTTGGCAACACAAAATAGCACGTTTTTAGAAGTTGTATCACTTGCCCACACTAATTGTGCACGTTAACGAATATTTAATGGTTAATATTCTACCAATATTACACATTAAGAACCGAAATAACACAAATTTATGAAGTTTTACAAATTCCACAACATCACCCATTGAACTCCCCGGCAAAACTCCTATATTTTTCTTGTACTAGATATTTCCCGTATCTTCGTTCGCTCATAAATGCGCATATCGCGCCAGAACATTCTGCCGTCTTTCCCCAATGCAACAAAAAAAAATCTTATCAACGACTGTAAGTACCAAATTTCATCAATGTCCCCGTTCAGTGGTTAAAGTTAAAAAATATATTTAAATTATATCAAAATATATTAAGCGTGATTTACTTTCGCATTTTATAATATTAGTAAGGATTATCTAAGTGTGTGCAACCAGGGCTTCATAAAGTCATAGCTGCAAAGTGAGGCAGGTCGGCCGAACAGCCAGGTGGTGAATTTTTTGTACCTGCATCGAGCAGATGTTAGCACGGGGTCGCTTACCTCTCAGAGGGCGCGCGGTCGAATTTTAAATGTCTATATCATTTATTTCCGTTCGGTGATCTATGCGTTTTGGCTGATTACGGTTCTGTCTGGTAGATTTTAAAAAAAAAAGCTTCTCTTGTGAAGAAAAAAGGAATATAATTTGGCAAAAATGAAAGCAAATGAGATATTTATGTATCTAAGGTAACATATTATTTTTAGCCCCCGACACAAACGTGTTAACTATCAGTTTGACGTGTCTGTCTGTCTGTCTAAACGGATGAATCAAATTTGATAACGTTGTTTTTTGTTTTAAAGCTGACATGCCCGAGTGATCTTACCCATAATGCATCATCATCATCCATAATTATGTATTCCTGGGTTATGGATGTGTATTAAATATGTGTAGAATATAATAAAAATCTTAAATATATGTATCGCATAAAAGTATTAAATATACTTCCCGTTTTCTGGTACCTGTAACACAAGCTCTCCGGATACTCACCACGGGGCCAGACTGACGTGGTGTGAAGCGTCCCTAGATATTATTATTATTATCATCAGCTCGCTCACTACTTTTCAATTGAAAATTCGGGGGTTACTTCAAATTTTTATTTTGTTTTTTTTTAGTGTGCTCATGACTTGTTCGTATCATAAGTAGAGCATCTTCTTTATTAAACAGCGCCAGTAAGTAACAAGGCGAGCAATACAATAAATAAATATCTTTTCAAAGGTCGATGTGCATTCTTTTTGCCCGGGTACTGTACCAGAACAATATTTAACCTCAACGCAATGTCAATATATGCACTATATCCTCCCCTAACGCCACGCGCGTAACCTCCGACGAGAGATCAGAGGCGGATATAATCAACTTTCCCTTTTCATCGGAGGAGGTGAAAGATTGAGTATGAAATTAAATGTTATGTATGTCATTTTGTACTGTATGTTTTATGATGGGTTTGTTATTGGTTATGGTAGCTTTTGCAAGCGGCTCTGCCAGGGAAAATTCAGTATCCCACGGGAACACTGTACTTTTTCGGGTTAAAGTGTGTTTTAATGCAGAGTCTAAGCTACCACCATACCAAATTTCATCAAAATCTGTTTAGTTTTTGCGTGAAAGAGTCACAAGCATCCATCCATCCATCCTCACAAACTTTCACATTTATAATAGTAGTCGGAGTAGGAAGTCGCACGCAGTGGCCAGTAAGTAGCCAATAACTAATATTTAAAAACATAACAAAAATATATAAATATAAATATGTTTAATTAAGACGATAAAATTATATTCACACTGGCGAACATAATTCAATTTATGACCTTTTTCAGGGTGTCTCATGACAAACCGCCCAGACAGTGTACACTGTTCAGTCGGGGGGAATCAATATTAACAACCGTCCTCATTATTTTACCGTATTATATATAACACCGTCGCGTCGGCGTCGTCGACCGTCGTAATTTTTCGTAACTGCTTTTTATTGGCTAATGTCACACCCGTTAACCAACCAAAAGCGCTTGGCCAATCAAATGCGCTATTGAATACATATATCTAATGTCAAATTTCAATCTAATGTCAAAATCAATCGTTTTAATTTTTAACATCTTTACAAGTTAACTGCTTTATTCAGGAGCTGTCATGCTAGGATCATACAAAAGGAAAATGTAAGTAATTCATTTTCGAATGATATGTGGGCCACCAGCCATACAAAAGGCTGTTAATTTTGTCAAGGTTAATATTATTAGGTTTTGAGATCTTTTAGTTTCATTCAATATCATCGCATTTATAAGTGAAATTATTATAATATCATAACATTAATTTCTATAGACGCTTCACACCACGTCCATCTGGCCCCGTGCCGAAGAACTTGTGTTACAGGTACAAGAAAACGGGAAGTATATTTAATACTTTTATACTATACATATATTTAAGATTTTTATTATATTATACACATATTTAATACACATCCATGACCCAGGAACACAGAAAAAACTTTTTGTTCCTTCAGCGGGATTCGACTTTAGCTTACTTTGGCTTGAGCACCAACGCGCTGAACCACTGAGCCACAGAGGTCGTCACAATTACATAATGCACAAACAAAATAAACCCAAATACTGAAACGCTAATCAAAATTAGGACCTATCTCAAAAGGCTGTCGCTGTGTCTGCTAGCTGAAGTGACAAGGACAGCATGTGACTTAAGCGTCACTTAATTTCACTATCATTTCAGTATTCGGTCAAAACGCTTCCTTATTTTAAGAGGCTCTTAAATCACAAACTTAAAAAAATGAAGAATTAGGTCGAAAGTAATTACCTTAATATGTAATTATTTCATTTACAAAACTATTAATATTAATTTAATGAATATTATTTACTAGAGTTTGACGACCTCTGTGGCTCAGTGGTTAGCGCGTTGGCGCTCAAGCCGGACGTCGCGGGGTCGAATCCCGCTGAAGGAACAAAAAGTTTCTCTGTGTTCCTGGGTCATGGATGTGTATTAAATATGTGTATAATATAATAAAAATCTTAAAATAAGTATGTGTATAGTATAAAAAGTATTAAATTTAGTTCCGTTGTCTGGTACCCGTAACACAAGTTCTTCGAGAACTTACCACGGGACCAGAATCAGATTGACGTGGTGTAAAAGCGTCCATAGATATTAATATTATTCTTATTATACAGTAAAATATGTTATTTAGTTTGAGAATGTTTATAAAAACATGTTTATTGTAGAAATGCCGACGCCACGTGACGCGGTGACTGTTGGTTTGTTCTAGAATCTCTCATCATCAGATGTATCTATTATACATAGTTTGTGTATTAGAAAAGTATTCCGTTTGCTTCGCCACGAATGTGCCAGCTTGATATAATATTAAGATTTAAGGCCTCAGCCGGCGTAAAACAGCGTTTGCGGTGTGTATTTTGGACCGGAACACTAAAATCATGACAAAACACACAAACAAAATTATTGTAGTTTTGTTCATGTATGTTTATCATTATTTTATCTAACCAGTTTTGATAAGGCGGAGGGACTGCGACAAACCACTACTACATACGTGAGTACAACCATACTGAAAATTTATAGTCACCATATTTTGTCGTAGTCCCTGTAGAAACGAGTGATGATAAACAATCGCAATCCACCACCAGGTGAACATAAGGTCAGCGGTTTAAGGACGCGCGGGTCGTTACCCGAGCGGGCACTGCTACGCTTTCGGGGTTCAACGACCGTCGCGCCGGCAGTACCCGAGCACTAGTACACATCATGTTGCTCTGGTACATTGACGAAATCACACGCTTAATTAATTATCCTTAATCAAGAGGAGATTAATTGAAATAGCCGCGAAGGCCTTATAGAAAACTTGCGTGAAATAACGCTTGGTGTAATTCGCCAGCTTCAAAAGTTCTCACCACTTCTCCTCTGTTATTGCGGATGTCCACGGGCGGCATTAATCGCATACCAAATACCTATAGACGATCCATCTGATCGTATGCCAGTCTTTTACCATATTATAAACCTGTCATTAGAATATAAATTATGTTTGAATAGGCTCCCAAATTAATGCGCTGATTTCGACGACGTTTGGCATACAGTCAGATACAGATTAGACCACGGGGAAGTACATAGGCTACTTTCAATCGCGTCTAAATGCACGGTACCTACGGTATTTTCTTTTGCGACCAACACTTTGTGTCAAATTAAATAAAACCACATACATTCATTGAGACGTATAAAATTTACTCTTATTTATTACCAGCCAAAATATTAGCGATTTGTATATTTAAATACGAATTATACGTATTATATTATATTATTATATATAGATATAGTACGAATAATAAATATTATATATTTAAGATATCGTATACATAGTTAGTTCATATACTGTAACTGTAGTGCCGTACTCAAAGATTCTAATGAATTAATTACACACGAATTTAGAGAAATTATTTTGAAATCGCTTACGACAATATTTCGTTTAACTTATCACATTTTGTTACTTTACGTGCTTTATAGCACGTTCTTAAATTCTTTAAATACACTAGCTGTCGCCTGTAGCATTTATCGTAGCATAATATTTAATTACCAAACGAAAGGAGTTTTTATTTATTTAGGTTTATCAGTTAAGATCCTGTTGCAAAGCTTTAAAGGGCTCTAAAAACCTTGTTCTATAACTACTTATGAATATATGAAACAAAATATGTATTAATTATTATTATTATTGATGTTACCCGCGACAATTTGGGGTGGGCTAAAAGAGATCCCGCTGAAACCGTACATTTTGCTGCGAAAAAAGTAGCCCCCATGTCCATTCACGTTGTCATCTATCTCTATGTATTGTTGCTGTTATTTTGGACTTCGGAGCCTATTCGATCCGAACAAACAAACAAATCTTTCCTCTTCATTATTACTAAAATTTCCATACAGCATAAGTAATAAAGTGTTGGGAGACTACTAATAATATGAGAGACCTGGGTGTTATTAGGGACTCAAAATTAATTTTCGACAAACACATTGATCACATTGTTGATAAAGCTTCAAAAGCGCTCGGATTCATACTAAATTTCATCAAAATCCGTTCTGCAGATTCTGTGAGATTAGTTCGTACAAATGTACAAACAAAACAGACAAAAATTCTATAAAACATTGTTTTGGGTTCTATACCGTTCGTAAAGCATACCCCCCTAACCTATGGGGGGGGGGGGGGCATATATTTTCTTATTTATCTTCCATGTACAGACAGCGACCAGTTACAAATTTATTATATGTACAGATTATTCCTTTCGGAAAATAATAAGAATTTTGTTGATTTCAAACAAATGCATGGTCCCTATTATATCGCTTTTGGGTGTACCATATTTCGACTTTATTATTACTGCAAGAAGGTTAAACAAAAACACCGCGGCTAGTGTGATTGCGTCTTGTCGGTTTGACGTCACACTTAGCGAGCCCTATTTATGACGTCACATCCTCGTCCAATGACGTCACCGAGACTGACCCACTTGACATTACCGAAACTTTACAACTGTATCGTGGTGGGCTTCCGAAAACTGGACACAACCCACTATGAACAAAAACAAACCATAACTCTCATGTCATAAGATGCATTTCAGTTTGGTAGCTGGTCATTTTCGTGTCATTTAGGAAAATTAACCTTCAATTATTAGTTATAAGTGTTATATTGCTTTGAATGTTTACATCCCTATATAGAACGCCTCAATAGTTTTGGTAACTGGTTATTAGCATTCACCGATAGATCCATCAAAGGAATCTTCGTGGGAAAGACTTAATACTGCCTAATAAAAACAAACGCAGACCATTTAAATATGGAGTAGGTAATATGGAGTGCCCATGAGACAAACAAATCTTCATACTGCAACAAGTGAATAACTAGCCAAGCTTGTGCTGCCTGCACACAACACAAGCTCCAGACGCTCCTGCAAGCCATCTGAGAGCCATCGCGGTGTAGCAGATGCCTACGGGGCACCCGTTCACAAGTTTCACACGAGGGAACGTGTAATAGGGTGGCGTGGAATATAAGGACAGCTTAATAGCCAACTCATCTTCGCGATACTGGGGGATGTAGGCTGGGACTATATGATCCGGAATTCGGAAGGCTGGATAAAAATTCAGAACATTGAAAATAGAACTCTGAACTAATACAATAGAGATGAAAATCGAAGCGTCTAGTTTCGAGCTATCATATATGATGACATTGATTGACATTTGACTCGACACTTGTGTGTTCAATTTTTAGCTCTATACGCTAATACAATAGCGCAGAGTTTCATTTTCAGTGCTATAAAATTTTCCGGGCCCGACGGATACCGGATCGTATAGTCCCAAGCCCAACTCCCGGCCTTACATGGGTCGATTTTCACCACATTTTTAGGGTTCGGTAATACTCAAGGAACCCTTATAGTTTCGCTCTTCTAGCTTCTGTAATTATGAATACGAGGGCGGCACTGAAAATTTCGGGAATCAAGGAAGTGACACAACATTACTATTTAAAAATGTATTTATTGCTTTTCGAAGTATTCTCCGCGAAATTTGACACATTTTTCCATACGATGGAACCAATCATTGAAGCAACCATTCCATTCGGAAGTTGGGGTCTCCAAAATGGCCGTTTTGTAGGCGTCCACAGCTTCTTCAGGTGATGAAAATCTCTGACCACGCAATTTATTCTTTATTTTAGGGAAAGTATAGAAATCATTAGGGCTTAGGTCGGGGCTGTACGGCTGATGGTCTAATAATTCTATGATTTCTTGCTCTAAAAACTCTTTTTTTCTGTGCGCGGTGTGAGAACTCGCATTGTCGTGATGGAGGATGATGCGGCGGTTGTAGTTCTCTTTACGGAGTTCAGAAACGACCTGTGGCAAACAAATGTTAGCATACCATTCTGCATTAACCGTTCTTTGTCCCTCAAGAGGAATAGTCGCAACATGGCCGGTTTTGGAGACAAACGTGGCCACCATTTTTTTTGCAACACTCCGTGAACGAACAATTTTTGTTGGCTTTAACTCATTTTCGAACACCCAAACTCGTGACTGGTTTTCTGTTTCGGGTTCGTACGCGTATATCCAGGATTCGTAACCTGATACGATGTTGTATACAGCATTTGAGGATCCTGCGTGGAATCTTTCGAGAGTTCTGACGCACCAAGTAACGCGAGCCGCTTTTTGCTCTTCACAGAGCAAATGTGGTATCCATCGGGAAAACAACTTTTTTACACCTAATTGTTCTTGCAAGATTATTTGTATTTGACTCATGCCAATGTCTAAAGTTGCCTGAATTTCGCGGTATGTCACATGTCGATCTTCCTCAATCAGCTTACGCACAGCATCAACGTTTTCTTGGGTGACTGGAGTTTTTGGACGACCTTGACGGGGATCATCACTGAGCTTGACACGTCCCCGTTGAAATTCAGCAAACCAACGATAAATTGTAGTTTTGGATGGGGCTTCATCACCAAATGCAGAAATCATCCGGTCAACACACTGTTTTTGTGTTAAACCACTTCGAAAGTCATAATAAATCATCGCTCTAGAATTTTCTCGAGTCAATTCCATTTTCTCAACGACTAAACAAGTTTGACAAGACCTTGTGACAAGACCGAGAATCTTTTTTTAAATAAATAAACGGTATTCGATTTTTAAAACTAAGGAGTTTTAAATTAAAAAGATTTGAATATGACAGGAACAGTGGAAATATTCCATTCCCGATACTTTTAGTGCAGCCTATGTATATATATATGGATGAAATTTGGTACAGTTATTTAATGCGTATAGTATAGATCACAGTTTCGAAGTCATAAAATAAACATATTTTTATATTTTAGAGGTGGCTCCACATAATATACATGTGAAGTTGTGAAGTGAGGATGAAAAATATTTTTTTCGTTCTATCCCACCGTGTGGGATATGTATCGATGAATAGGTCTTTTAAAATAAGGGCAAGGTTTCATACACGACTTTTTCACAAAGTCAACCGTTTTTGAGAAATCGGACTCGCAAAGTGGTTTATAAGTTGGTCCCCCCCTCCTTGGCGTTTTTAAACTTTAGGAGATAGAAACACGCTGATAGATCATGCTAAAAATTATTTGGAGCGAAATGCGACAATAACATTTGAACATCGATTTATAACGCGTATATATAATATATAAACTATGCTTGTGTTGTAATGTAATGTAATTCCAAGAAAACCTTGCACGTTGATAATTACGGAACCCTCCTTAGACATGTCCCGACATGCTCATGGTTAGGTTACTGTCGCAACTAGCAAGGGAAATTTGCCAACGGATACGACTAAGCGACACGGTTCAAGCGATTTGAAAATGATTATTATTATTATTTAATTGTTATTATATCATTTCATTGAAATCGACTCATGTAAATCCCGCATACGCGTTTATTAACGTACTTACCTGACAGTACATTTACGTGTTACGAACGACTTTCACGGCGACACGAGGCGCGCACGTGACAATGGTCACGTTTGGCACAACGGACGTTAGGGCTCGCACACGTAGAAAGGGGTAAGGGTCGTCTAGTCGAGGCATCGCGATAGAGTTAAATGGCGGACTGTGTGTAGTTCAAGCACGTTCAAGTGGACTGGTTCACTTGCGCCATGTCGTTCATTCATTCATTCATTCAGAGGGTCATTTCTGCTAAATAACGCCTGCAATAATACAATTACAATCAAGTCCCGACACGCTAAAACTGCCAAACCGGTATTCGCGTAAACGTTAAATGAGCGTGAAACACGTTCTGATTGGTCCAAACGTCACAACATCAGTTTATGATAACAAGTAGCTTCACTTATAAATAAGATCGAAGTAAAATGAAAGTCTACTCTAAATACGAGAATTGAGGTACAGTTTCAATTCAATACGGATATAATATCTTTAGTTTACAACTATCGGCCTTGCACGCACGATAATGTACAAAACGACAAACTCATTCGCAGCAAGTATTTCCATTCATAACATTAAACATTTTTAATTAAATGAACGAGAAAAGCCATCGAAAACTAAGTATTTTGAGGAAGGGAACAGTAAGATGAGACTTGAGCATTTGCCCATAGAAAATAGAGCCCAGTGAACTAGTAACTGAACTAAAAGAGTGATATAGTTCGCCGTGATCAAAATATATAAATATACGTTTTATCTCTTTACCACACTGCGCAATACAATAATTGTGACGCGGCCGTTATTTCAAATCAAATCAAATCGTTTATTTCCAAAATATTCTTCACTAGCTGTTTCCCGCGGCTCCGCCCGCGTAAATACAGTATCCCTCGGGAACACTACATTTTCGGGATAAAAAGTAACCTATGTTTTAATCCAGAGTCTAAACTACTACCATACCGAATTTCATCGAAATCCGTTCAGTAGTTTTTGCGTGAAAGAGTAACAAACATCCACGCTTTCACATTTATAATATTAGTAAGGATAGGAGTACAATTCCTTAAATCTAACAATTTATACTTAAGAGCTAGGTTCGAAAACAGTTTACAGCGGCTCTTGCACCAAGCACAGCTTGTATCGCAAAATCCAGAGATTGAGGTGGTAAAAAAATATAGCTCGGACTTACAAGAACATCCATGTTCATTTAAACAATATAATAAAAACTGCTTTGTGTGTAGATGTGTGTGTGTCATGGCAATTAAATTTCACGCCGACGTTCTGCGAGACAGTCGTATACACCACAGCCGCGACATATTATCCGTCCCCGTATACTCTTGAATATATTATGGACGCGGAACACATAAAATTAAGGTTGTCTCTACATCAGCTGCGTTTCCATAATGAACCCTAATTAATAGAGTTAAAGAGTAAATTGGATCGAACCGGCACACTTCCGCTAAATACATCGACCGTTTAAACTTTAAAGTGTATCTAGCCGTGTTAGGGAGACGCATCATATCACGTATGTCAGTCTAGATATCACTGTTCTTGAGATACGGCCTGGTGACAAACAGACAGACGGACGGACAGCAGAGTCTCAGTAATAGGGTTCCGTAATACACAAGGAACCCTAATAGTTTCGCTCTATCCGCCCGTCTGTCTGTCTGTCCGCGCTTCTAGCTTCTGTAATTATTATGAATATAAATGGATGAAATTTGGTACAGTCATAGATTGTGTATAGATCTCGGTTTTGGCATCGTAAAATAATAATAATTTTATATGTAATTTAATGGGGGGGGGGGGGGGGGGTTTGAATAGGTCTTTTAAAATTAAGGCAAAGTTTTACAAAGTCGACCATTTTCGAGTAATCGGCCTCCAGAGTGGTTTTGTAAGTTGTATTTATTTCACTCCAGAATATAGTTTCTAGATCTTACAATGACCAGCATTTTAAGTATGATCAATCTTCTGCTATGTTGATTATTTTGCAAAATACTATCCGCCTATCTTATCGATCAAATAAAGTGTTGGTCATTGGCAACATTTAGAAATTCAGAGACAATATTATCAATTATCAAAACACTATCAGTATGTGCCTATTGTTCAATCTACATGACGCTGCATGCTCGATCCAATCTGCTGTTCGTACATACACCACAAACTGTCAAGCCATGAGCCAATCCTCGCCCATACACCGTCAGTTCCAACTGATCCAATCAGCAGGGTCGTGCCGATTGGAGCTCCTAGCAAATTTCGACCAGCAACTACAACATCATCAAAATTTCAAATTGTCTCAAACACATTTATTGTGAATGGAAAAATCACTTTCAAATAATTGAATACATAGACTAAGTAAGCCCCGCTTCTGACCAGCCAGTCCTGTTGTCTCGTATTGGGGTAAAATAGGAGAAGTAGGTATAGGACAGGGTTTCAGCTTGCCTCAAACGCCTGCTCTAAATTGAAGGGTGTCAGGTCAGGCTACCCTTACACTATGTTGAGTAGGAGCACACTGGTGCAAGTCCGCGCTAATAATAGCTCCCCACACCGATTTTGGTGACGGTGGCCTGTTTCATTGAAACCAGGCCAGCTACGCAGGAGTTATGTTATAGTGCCCAAGTGTGTGCGCAGTACACAAGAGCACTCTCTCCTCCTTTTACTCTCGTAACCCAGTGGGACGGATAACCGACACGACTGGCGAGCTAATACAATAGAGTTGAAAATCAAACACACGAGTGTCGAGTCAAATGTCAATGTCATATATGACAGATCGATTTTCAAGTATAATGTATTAGCGCAGAGTTCTACTTTTAGTGCTCTGAATTTTCACCGGCGTTCCGGTGTCCGGAGCATATAGTCCCTTATTTAACAGGCCTTATCTAACGACTAGGGGTGGGTTAGCATGGTGGAGTACCCAATCCTCAAGTCCAGAGGGTCAATTCCGCTAATTAAAACCTACTATAATACAATTACAGTCCCGACACGATAAAACTGTCAAAATGGGAATCTCGTAAACGTTAAAGCAGCGTCTAACGCCTCCTGATTGGTCCAATCGTCGCAAAATCAGTTTATGACAACAAGTCGCTACACTTATAATACAATCAAAGTAAAATGAAACTCTACTTTAAATACGAGAATGGAGGTTCAGGACCAACACACACACACTACACAGTGTGTCATTGCGCATGTGTAATAATTACTGTGTGTATCTCCGATATTGCGACCTGAGAGCGGCCATGGATGGTATGTAACCGCTTGCCCCCACCACACCACATAACAGAACAGGGAGCCCTGCAGGTACATTTTGCAGTGGCATAAACGTAACGTTATAAAACGAAATTTGTATGAGCGCTATCATGATTCCGAGAGGTTTTCATACAATTCTCAATCGATAGCGTTACGAATACGTACTTGTCAATTGTTCGTGCTAGCCCCACAGGTGATTCGTCTGCTCGTTTGCCCAAGCCAGGAAGTTCCCGGTCCCCATAAAAGAACAGATTGTAAGTCACCAATCTCCACACTGTATGAGCACCCCTGTTTACGCGTCAGTGGGCTAGGTAGCGGCAATGTTTGACCTTTAATAGTAGCCTATGTCTGCCTAGTAAAGTTATAGACCTAGTATATATTCTCTAGGGGCCTAGCAGGAACATCAGACAGCGGCGTAAACGTAACGTTATCGAATGAAATTTGTATGGGCGCAGTCATGAGTTGGACAGATTTTCATAAAATTCTCATTCGACAACGTAACATTCGCGCCGCTGTCAAATGTTCCTGCTAGGCCCTCAGTATAAGTCTTTTTTTTTTTTATCAAAAGCGGGTCAAAATTGAGCCTCGAAGTCACTGCGACCCATGTGGATCTATTGTTACTCCTTCGCGTTATAGTATATTCCCCAGGCCTATGCTGCTCATAAACTGGTGGTAAAATAAATATGGTTGGGGTTGGTGCTAAGAATTACCTCTCTGGTGGAGTATTCGCCCAATTCTGCCCCAGGTACCTGTTTCTGTTCTGTTCAAGTGCTGGACAGTCGGGAAGGAAACACCCAGGTGGTTGTGGAGCTTGCAGTGTCCGCGTTCGTCATTGTAGTTTAAATACACGGAATTCTTTTTCAAAAAGGAGTCATTTGTTTATTGATTAGTGTTACATTTTCATCGCATTTCAATATTTTTCGTCATTCACGTTAAAAATTCGACTAATTATGGAATATGAGTACCGTCGTGGCAGCAACGCGGCAGAAGCGGCACGCAACATCAACGACGTTTTCGGAGCTAACACTACAAACCAACGCACCACCTGTTATTGGTTTGCTCGCTTCCGTTCTGGAAATTTCGACCTGAAAAATGAACCTCGCGGTCGTCCGAAGACTTTGGTCGACATTGACGAATTAAAGGCGATTGTGGAAGCTGATGATACACAATCTACGTCTGAATTAGCAGCAGCTTTCGACGTTAGCGTCAAAACAATATTGGTCCATTTGCGTCAAATTGGCAAGGTAAAAAGCTTTACAAATGGGTGCCCCACGAACTCAATGATCGCCGGCGTGAAGTACGCGTCGAGACGTGCCTTGCACTGCTCAACAGACACACAAATGAAGAAATTTTGAACCACATTGTTACCTGCGATGAAAAATGGATTCTGTTTGATAACCCCGCAAGCGCTCAGCAAGTTGGTTGGATCCTGGTTCAGCACTTAAACAATGCCTTAAACGAAAACTTACCCCTAGAAAAGTGATGGTCACTGTTGGGTGGTCTAGTGTGGGTGTGATTCATCACAGCTTCTTACCAAACGCGGTGAGCATTACTGCAGGTGTGTACTGTGAAGAACTCAACACAATGATGGAGAAGCTGGCACATCTCCAACCAGCATTCGTCAATCTCGTCTCCGCTGCTCCTGCACGACAACGCGCAACCTCATACTGCACAGCAGACGATCTCCAAGTTGCAAGAACTGGGGTTGGAAGCTCTCCATCATCCGCCCTACTCACCAGACCTTGCGCCTACAGACTACTCCTCTTTCCAGAATTTGGATAACTTCTTGGCGGGAAAAAATTCAATACCCGACAGGCAGTACAAAATGCCTTTGAAGAATTTGTTGCCTCCCGTCCAGCTGGTTTCTTTAAGAAGGGCATCAATAAACTGCCACTGCGTTGTCAAAGATGCATTGATTACATGGGTGATTACTTCGATTAATACAAAATACATGAAAAGCGTTTAAATTTTTTCATACAAAACGGCAATTTCATAGGTAAAGACTTAATATTACATCATAACCGGTTTTGATATAACCATATGCTATATTATGTACCGATATGTCTTTTTGTATTCAGAAATGTTTAAGTTTCCATTTGAATTTCGGATTTCATGAATGGAACTCCAAAATTTATCAATTCTCTAAATTGATCTAGCAATGCCAGCATTGCTTCCCACTAGATTCCAAAAAATCACTTGGGTGTTTCCTTGTCGTGTTACCAATCAAAACAATCGACAGTTGAAAATATAATATCACTACGAACATTTTAATCAACTAAATAAATTTCACAATAATCTATAATCAACAAATTGAACAACATATTTTACGGGGAATCCCCTACCCCGAAATAGAGTTGTCATAGTTACCTACTGATATTTAAATTAGCACATTTTTTTATCGATACTACTTCAATATAATCTACATAGTACAAATAAACTTTTGAATCTTTGAATCCTCTTACTGCCAAATCAATATTGTAACAGTGCCAGATCCTGCCAGATTACCTAAACGTCAAAAAATACTGCCAGAGGCGAAAATTAAGGCTCAAAACTGCCAAAATGGCAGGATCCTGCCACATATGGTCACACTGCACATGTGTCACCGTCCCTCTCCTTATGTAAACGGGCAGAGAGCGTAACCCACACGTAGTCTATGGGGGTTGCGCCCGGATTTCCTCACCAATACACCACGTGCGAGGTCACTGACCTTAAATGATGCGACGCGTGAACGGCTAAATAGTTTATGGACGCTTCCACACCACGTCAATCTGGTTTCTGTACCAAGTATCCAAAGAACTCGTTTCACAGGTACCAGACAACGTAAATACAATTGAATGGCGTATTTATTCTATTTATTTAATACTTTTATACTATACACATATTTAAGATTTTTATTATTTTAAAGTATATATTATGAAATATAATATGAAACACCTAAAGTGACCTTTTTAGACCCCCTGACAGCTTTTTGACGCGACAAGGACCGTCAGGCTACCAAGCGCCGCCCGGTGACAGAAAAAGAATCGAAAATTCCTATTGACCGTTTTTGATACCACTTACGCCACCAGATGACGCTTTGTGTGCGTTGGGTCTGCCCCCCTAGCGGCAGAAGAAATATGAAACACCCTCATCATTCCTATTTAATGAATTTGCATCTTAAAAAAACAGAAGGTTACGAAATGTTAATTTATGTACTGTATATTAAAACTTAAAAGCGAGCGATTCATATATTTATTCTTTTTTGCAGTTTAAATAAAATCTCTTAAACTTTAAGAGGAAAGATAAAAATAAAATATAAATGGAAAAATTAATGTTTAGGAAGTGCCACCGCCCTGTATAACTGTATATTTAATAAAATAAAAAGTATGATTTTAAAGATTTCAAAACTAAAAGATAGGCTATGACGTACATTCGACATAACAAATCTTCATACAAGAAAAATTTACGCCATCCTGGTTTTCACCATACCTCAAATGTCAAAATGGCCCCATAGATCTCAAAAGTGGGGCCATTTAACTGGAGACACTTTTTGCCTCACATGCCTCGTCTATAATATGTATGTCTATATAATATGATTACTACAACTTCAAGCTCCAGTCTACGTCGCCTCGTCTAAATACGCTCCTGCTGCACTGAACGGCGTGCTATAGTTACTTTTTAGTTTTTAACCGACTTCCAAAAAAAGGAGGCGGTTATAATAATAATAAATGCCTATGGACGCTTCACGCCACGTCAATCTGGCCCCGTGCTAAGTATCCGAAGAACTTGTGTTACAGGTACCAGAAAACGGGAAGTATATTTAATACTTTTATACTATGTAACATATACCTCCATGGAAGTCGTGCTCATGCGCCAAGTCACTATTTAATAATATAATAATTAAAAATAAATGAAAATTTTCCACATACAGTTACATTTTTTTTACGAGCAACTAATAAATGGACTATCTTGAATTTCACTCGGCCTCTACGACATCTCATAACTTTTTGCAAAGGAAATACTTGGCTTTTTTTTGTTTAGGTAATGTTCTTATGGGATTTCGATTTGTCAGGACATTTAGCGTCCCGATCAGTTGCAAATCGGGACGCGCCCTCGGACCCTTTAAAATCTGCACGTCCCGCTCAAATCGGGACCGGGGCCGGGACCTGGCAATTCTAGTAGTTGGAGAAGGTTAAATTTAAATTTCCATCTCCTTCTTTTATTGACAACCACCTGATGCCCGCAACTTCCGTTTGCGTAGAACTACCGGAAACGGATCCTTACACTTTTAAACGGAACCCTAAGATAAATGTAGCCCCAGTTACTTATAACATCAGCTATCTGCCAGGGAATCAGTCCCGTGAAAATCCAACAGCCCCAATCTAGCCGTTTCAGAAATTAGCCCCAACTTACAGACAGAAAGATAAGACGGACCGACAAACATTTTAAAAATTGAATTTTTATTGTAAGTATCGTAATAGCTTTCATACGAATTAGGTGATAAGCGGGTAATTTAAAATTACAAACAAACACTTTTAATTTTATTTATTTGTTACATACCCTAGGTGTTTTAGCACTGATTGAGATATTGACACGTGATATTCGGCAATTTCCGTACGCATTCCGCTGACCTGCCTCGGAGCAGGTTTAGATGCTGTCACACTAGTCGGTGCTCGCTAAAATAACTTTTAAGTTCTATAACATAGGTTTATGTTTATGGCATAGAATCCAGGTCATTATGAATAACCTAAAGTCATAACGACTCGTTATCAAATTACACAGACCACATGACATAGTATATCGTTTCAAGATACAGTAGTATGTTTAAATATAATTATTACATAATATTCCCAACCTAACTTCCCGCATAGGACAAGTTTCACCTAGTTTGGGGGATAGAACAAATATTTAATGTTTGTAAAATACTTTGAAAATAAACGATTCATTTATTTATCAAGCGATATTTCGAAATGCAAAGGACATAATATGCACATTTGGCATACTTCTTTCAATTAACCTTGGTGAACAAGTAATTCAAATACTTTAGTGCATATTAAATTTTTGCATTTGTTCTAATCTTAGATCAAACAAAAAAGTGAAGACAAGAGCTTTGACAAACCGAAACTGAGGCCGGCTTTTTAGGGTTCCGTAGTACTTGTCTGAGGTATTAATAATAATAATAATATTGAAAGAACTCACCTCCTGTGCCCAAAACTTTAAGCAGGTCGAAATGTGTTATGTCCACTTTAGTTGCACCATTCAGATTCACTGAAAAACAGAGAAAACACATGTTATTATACATTTCACGACCTCTGTGGCTCAATGGTTAAGCGCGTCGGTGCTCAAGCCGGAGGTCTCGGGTTTCAATCCCGCTTAAGGACCAAAAAAAGGGTTTTATGTTCCTGAGTCATGGGCCATGGGCCCATATGGGTGTGTATTTAATGTGTATAACATAATAATAAAAATCTTTAATATATTAGCTTTAAATATGTATATTGTATACACATACTAGATTTTGCCCGAGGCTCCGCCCGCGTAAATACAGTATCCCACGGGAACACTGTACTTTTTCGGCATAAAAATTGTCATATATGTTAATAATCCAAGAGCATGAACTAGTGTAGTCTACAAATTTGGTTTGTTCGAAAAGTTCGTAATGCGGTGGGTTCGAATCCCGGTCAGATAATTTTTTTCAAATCAAAGTCGGTTACCCAGGTACTTTATAATAATAGTAGAATTTATTAGTGATTATGTTTAGTTTCATGAACTCCCACCAGTCACATTACCAACATTGATTACAGCAAACTAATTAACTAATAAGATAAGGAAAATATGGTTACAATAATCATGATTGATATTGGTTAACCAATAGTTGTAGCTACAAAAGTCTGCTCAAATTATATGTTGTCCCCCGCTACTTACCCGAGTGGAGTTTTAAATTTGTCTGTACGCTGACATTTTTCTTAACATTATTTAAAAGTAACACAGAATGGATGAGATGGGGACACTAATTTTAAATGTAACCCTAAAATACATATAAGGAAGTTCCAAGTTACTCCTAATAGTTTATTGTTAATTAGTTATCTGCCACTGAAAGTCCCATCAAAATATGTCCAGGCGTTTAAGAGATTAACCCCCTTACTAAAAAAAATATTCACATACTAATAAAAGTATTCACACAATGTATAAGCTATACAATATTTTGTCCTTGTCTGATACATTGGAAAAGTCGCTTGACAGACAAGGACAAAACATTGTATAGCCGATTCATTGTGTAAATATTTTTATTAGTAAGGGGGTAAATAATTTTCAGCATTCTCATAAAATTATGTTTGTATTATAATGACGATGACATGCCGAAAATCAACCTGGCACAGGGTCAAATTGTCTACATTCTCACATTTTATTTAAATATGTGCACATTTTACTACCCAACCTAATATTATAATAAAGAAGAAAGACGTTTTGTTTGTACATTTGCATTGTATAGGCTCAGAACTACTGGAAGATTTTGATGAAATTTGGCAGACACAGGGTAGACCACGGGGCAGGACATAGGCTACTTGTTATCTTACTATATTGTAAAATGGACGGTTTCTGCGGGATTTCCTTCAGCGCGTACGGTGTACGTTGAAAGCTCTAGCTAGGTTATTCGAGGAGCAAACAAACACTTTCAGTAAGTACAGTTTTACGAGAATTGTGAGAAAAATAAACACCTCGTTTAATATTTGGCACAGTTAAAGTATAAGTGGAGGAAGGTGTGCAGAAAGCAAATATTTTTTAAAAATAATTCGTCAAAATAAAATTATATGAATTATGGGCGAATTTCGACCTCTATTTAAAAGAAACGGATCATAGGCTACCAATTACTTTGTTACAAAAATAGTTAAAATATGACATAATATCAATAGAACTAACAACTTCACTGTAACACAATGCTTACTTTTATGGTTATATATAGTCGCAGCGTGTTACCACTTTTGAACCTTATCGCCATAGTAATAAGGTTTTCAGTTTCAAAACAGTTTTCCTTGTAACTAACTTATCTAGACTCTGCATAGTAACAACTATATTACTTAAATATCTATCGAGCATTTTTATGCCCGGTTTCTGAAGATTTTTGTCGGTAGTTTATCTATTCGATAGCGCTTTTGAATAGTCATACTACAGACAAAAAACCTCAGAAACCGGGGGATTAGATATTTAATAGTGATGGTAAGCAATATACACATACACTTTTCATATAATTATTATTAACGTTGGCATATCTATATATAATGGTTATATTATTACCCTCTTACTTAGATTTAAGATCTTTTAAGCTACACAAACTTTTTTACAAATAGAGTTATTCAAGAGGTACATTTTACATTGCGCAGACAGCTAGACACAGACAAGACACCACAAGCACTATTTCACATCGGCTTTCTGTTCTCCGGTTGAGCGTGCCCCATTTGTGCCAAAGTCAGTCTCAGTCCCGAGGGGTACAGCTTTATGTATATATGAGAAATGAACAATAAAACTGTCTACATACATTCTTTCTTAATGTTTGTTGATATCAACATTAAAAACAACATGATGAATTGATAAAATTATTAATGTGATCAAATATTATTGCTCTATGAAACAATGATCTCTACATATGAGAGAGAAAAAAACATTGTTTAACCATCATCATGACTCGACAGCTCTGCGGCTCAGTGGTTAGCGCGTTTGCGCTCAAGCCGAAGGGTCGCGGGTTCGAATCCGGCCAGGGGACAATGAGTTTTCTGTGCTCCTGGGTCCGGGATGTGTATTACATAATAAAAATCTTAAATTATTAAAAAGAATTCAACAAAAAGTATATAATATATTTCCACTGTCTGGTACCCGTAACCCGTAACACAAGTTCTTCGAGAACTTATCATGGGTCCAGATTTACGTGGTGTGAAAGCGTCCATAGATCACTAATATACCCACTACTTGGGTCTAACGTTAACCTATACTTAGGTTTGGCAGAATCCCACCCCCTTATTAATAAAAAATATTTATGCAACAGATTCACGGCTCAGACATAGCTTTCAAACAAAAAACGAGATCTAAATCTTTGGGAGCTGCAATGCCACTGACATACAGACATAAAACAGAATACACAGACAAGTTAAACTTATAACAACCCTTTTTGCGTCGGGATTTAAAAATAGAATTGGAAATGTAAAAATACCAACATATAATAATAGTCAAGGCTTTAAATAAATAAAATAATACTAATAGAATATGAATACATAATATATTCTATTACTTTATTTACATTTTAATATTTTTACATTTCCGTTTTAATAGATAAAGTTATAGTTTTGATGTTTTTTCCTCTAACCTCTAAAGTGGTCTGTCTTCAGTTTTGTAAAATTAACATCCAACATTGCATATTTAATTCATGGAAATAAATTAAATTGAAAAAAAAAAGCAATGGGTAAATGCCCGAAATATTTACTGAATATTGAGTTGTAACAATGGAAATATAATATAATTTAATACTATACACATATTTAATACACATCCAAGACCCATGAAAGTTGGAACACATAAAAACTTTTATATAATATATTGGAGCTCAAGTTAGTATTTTTCTAATTACTGTTGTTATTTAATATTCTAATTGTGAAAATGTGTTTACGGCGTGACAATAAGGCCTAGAGAAGTTTCTAGAATTTATAAGTAAGTATTTGGAATTATATTAATAAGTACCTAATCAAAACACTCTAAATTAAAAATAATATCTTCATCACGAGCGCGGAGCAAGCCAAATTCTTGTCTAGATTTCAAGAACAATAATAATAATAATATTATAATATTTATAAAATAAAATAGGTTTTATGATGATAAAATAATATGTATAATATAAAATTTTTATTTTTATAGTCTTGTATTACGTAATGTTCGAAAATTGGACAACTGGGTTTGTACGACCGTACGTGTATTTTGACATATTTGTGCATACATATACATATTTGTGGTATGCTTGCCAAGACCTTTCTTTTGATACCTAACATGTGATGATTATCACGGTTTAATTTTTTTAGATATTAGAATTTGAGGTTCAATTTTCAAAATACAAAATTAAAAAAAATAAATAGCCTATGTTACTCGCGGCATCATTACGAATCTATTGACACCTCATGTATTAAAATCGGACCAGTACTTTAGACGCTACGAGGGAACATACATACATAGACTGCCAAAATCATTACCCTTCCTTTTGGCTTTGCTGTAGTCGGGTAAAAAAGTTATAGTTGTAACCTCTTAAACTGTTCACTTCTAAACTAAAGTATGCATAAGAATTATACAAAATGTCTAACCAGAACAGCTCAGTCCTGAAGGTCGATTGTGCTAATTAAATTGTGCAATAATACAGTTACAATCCAGTCTGCAAAATTGTATTCTCATGAACGTCAAATGTTGATTGGTCCAAAGTACAAAAATCTGTTTATGATATTAAGACGATTCATTTATAATTTAATAAGTGTAAGTTAATTACACTTGGGGTTCAAACTAGAAACTCAAGGTGACATAATATTGTTAAATTAACTTAAATATCATGTAAACTAAGTATCACTACCCGACTACGGCAAAGAAAAAAGGAAAAGGAAGGGTAATTATTTTGGCAATCTATGTACGAGGGCGGGTCAATAAGTCCGTGACTTTTGGAATAAAACACAGATTTTTTGATAAATAAATCATTTTATTTTTCAACGTAGTCCCCCTTGAGCTCTATACACTTTGTCCAACGCTTCTCCAATTTTTTTATCCCTTCCAAAAAATATGATTTGTCGAGGTCCTCAAAATAGGCCTTTGTTTGCGAGATGACTTCATCATTGGAGTCAAATCTTTTTCCACTGAGCCATTTTTTCAGGTTTGGGAACAAGAAGTATTTACTCGGAGCCAAATCTTGAGAATAGGGTGGATGTGGGAGCAATTCATAGCCCAATTCATGGATTTTTGCCATGGCAACTGCACATGTGTGCACCCTTGCATTGTCTTAGTGAAAAAGAACTTTTTTCTTGGCCAAATGAGGTCGGTTTTTTTTCAAATCCTCATTGAAGCGGTCCAATAAGTTTGCATAATATTCCCCATTAATTGTTATTCCCTTTTGAAGATAGTCAATGTGGATTATCCCACGTGCATCCCAAAAAACAGTCGCCATAACTTTATTGGCTGACAAACCCACCTTGGCCTTCTTTGGCGCCGATTCACCCTTAGAAACACACTGTTTTGACTGTTGTTTGGTCTCTGGTGTATTGTGATGGATCCATGTTTCGTCCACGGTTAAAAAACTCCTCCATATTGTGATTAAACAACGCCAAACCTTCCTGTGAAGTTGTTACACGATTGCGTTTGTGGTCGACTTGCGGAAAGCTTTCTCATGCCCAAGTGATCATTCAAAATTGAAACCACTGAGCCATGCGAGATGCCTATGGCTTCCACAATCTCTTGCACTTTTAATCTTCGGTTGGCCAACACCATATCGTGAATTTTTTCGATTGTTTCGGGTGTAGAGACCTCAACTGGGCGTCCAGGACGTTCGGCATCTTCAGTGCTTGTACGGCCACAACGAAATTCAGTAACCACTTTTTTACCATTGAAATCGATGGTGCAGAGTCCCCATAGTATTTATCAAGCTTAGCCTTGGTCTCGGTAATGGTTTTTTTTCGCAAAAAATAATGCTTAATAAGCACACGAAATTCACTTTTTTCCATTGTTTCCTTAAGTTACTGGATAGTCTGATAAAGATAGCTGTAAAACACAAAGTAACTGACGCAGCAAGTTCAAATTTTGATAGGAGTCAACTGACAGATGCCTGTTGACAGGAGTAGTGTTGCTTTTTCAGTAAGGAGGTTAGAAATTCAAAAAGTCACGGACTTATTGACCCGCCTTAGTATGTTCAAGTACCAAGTATAAACTTAAAAAAAACGTTTGAAGGTCACGCAGCCGCCACCGACCTACCAGACACCGGCGCTCATATCTAGTTCCGTCATAGCACCTAATAGCCCAAGAGCTACGAGGAAATTTAGAGCAGGTGTTTGAGGCAAGCTGAAACCTTGTCCTATACTTCTCCTATTGTACCATCGTAACACGAGAACCAGCCAGATCTGCAGTCTCGTAACACGAGACTGCAGATCTGGCTGGTCAGAAGCGGAACTTAGTCCATGTACAAATTTTTGAGTGATTTTTTTGTCCTCAAAAAACATGTTTGAGGCAATTTGAAATTTTTAAATACTTAGTATTAGTATGTATGTTAGGGGAAAAAAAACTAGGTCATTAAGTCGGAACTTTAATCTGGTCAGACCAGCGTAAAAGTAAATTCGAAAAAGGTTAACAAAATAAAAACACGTTATAAACTTAAACATTAAACTCTGGGTATAGGTGAGAAGTATAGGACAAGGTTTCAACTTGCCTCAAACACCTGCTCAAAATTTCCTAGTAGCTCTCCATCTATAAACTACTGATCCAATTTTAATGAACAAGGTGTTAGTAGTTAATAAAAGTTTTTAACTTGTTTTTTTTTTTTACTCAGGAACAACACTATAACACAATAAAGATTTTAAAAAAATATAAACATATTCAAAAGTATGAAATTCAAATATATCTGAGCATCAAATCAAGTAGGCCGTGAGATCAGACAATTTGTATGAAATTAGGTTTTTGGCACACAGTGTATGAAATCATACAAATGTCAAGGATCCACTGTGCAATCCCACAAAACATCTGTATGAAAATGTATGAAATATTATAAACTTATAATATAATGAATATTAACAAGTAGACTTCACTCGCGTAACATAAGGTTTTAAGAATTCATTCCCTATATTACCTCCTTGGGGGTTGAATTTTGAAAAATCCTTCCTTAGTGGATTCCTACGTCATATTATGAGGAATATGTGCCATCAGCTTTGCCTTTTATATATATAGAATCTTATGATAAATCATTCATCATTATTAATCTGTAACTCTTTTTATGTCAGTCAACTTCAAAATTTAAAGAATATGAAAATAAAACTTTGTCTATTTATAGAAATGTATGTTTGTTCCACCGGAGCACCTAAACTATACTACTCCAATTTTAATAAATGAGGTGTCAATAGATTCATATTCGCCCGGGTAACATAGGCTATACAACTCGAATCAAGGGCATATGCCAAAAGAAGAACAAGATGAGTAGGAAAAAAAAAAAACTTAATTCACCATCTCCACTTCTTCTGACAATATCTTAATCGATGTATGAAGAGCTCTTTTAAACAAAAACCTTGTTTTATTGAAGTAATCCCACAGCCTTCTACATTGTGATTATCTTATATGCTTTAAACAGGCAAATCTTGTATTTATATATAATCAGAATCTCAGAAACAGCTGCAAGTATTTCCATGAAATTAGTATACAGGGAGTTTTGGGGGTGAAAATCAATCTAGCTATGTCTTATGCCTGGGAAACAGACAAATTTTATTGTGATTCATTTATTGTATTTTATATTTTTAATAATTATTCTATTATTCTACATAAACCCGGAGATAAACTCCACCCACCCAGGTACTTCATTTATTATAGTGATTTTAGTTTCCTGTCATAACGGTACCTAGGTATATTTATTTAAACACTAGTTGTATCCCAGGGCTCCTTTCACATTTATAATATTAGTGGGATTAAAACATACTGAAACTAATGTGTAGTTAGTAACTATATTTGATTTGCAGTTTGCAGTGAATCATCAGTACACATGTCAAAATAGCTAACTATTATTAAATATTTTTTAATTTTTTTAAATTATCTTCCGCGAACTTCACATTCATGTTTTTGATTCTTATGCTACCTAAATAAGGATAGCAGTGGCGAAGCCCTAGCCTAGGGTAAAGTGGTAAGTGAAGCCGATAGAAATGGAGTTATAGGAACCCCACGCCACTAAAGAATAGTTACTTGCATATTAAATATTACTATATGCATGAGGAGTAACATAATATATACTACTCAGTCAACATAAGTTGACACCGGAGAGTGAGAGAGATGGGGGCTAAAACGCAAGTGTCAACTTATGTTGACTGAGTAGGAGGTAAAAATGTTAATAAAGGGCATCACAGGTGGCAAAGATATATATTATAGATAGACATATTGCATATTAAAGTATCTAATAATAAAATATATAGTATCTTAGCTGTCTGTAACAGTTCATACATACTAGCAAGTGATATTTTATCTTAACATTAAATACCTATTATAGTATATTCGTTGTCTGTGATGCCCTTTTGCACTAAAAGTTGTGTAAGTAGATACTTAATATAATTTAATATGAATATTAAAGCTTGAAAGTTGATGTACTGACAATTCAATTAAGAAAACTCATATTCATAAAAATGCCATGTCATTATGAATAACTGTAACATTGTAATCAAAAACTAACCTTTCCATCGTTTTCTAATTTTACTAGCTTCGACCAGATTCCAGTCGATGGAATCTCGGGCTGGAGGGGGTACTGAGCCTCCTATAAGCTCCACAGAGCTGCTCCGTTTACTCGGGCCAGGTTTAGGGGGTTCCTCCACCTTCTCGGGCATTTTCTTGACCACTTCAACACTCTTGGGCACACCATTCAACGGCTTCTTGAGCTTGTGGCTGTGCCTCTTGTTGGAGTGAGAGGAATTCCTGGAACTGACAGGGGAAGGGCACCCGCATTCCATGCTACCTTCCCGATCGCTTCCCTCGTAGTACCCTGACTCGTGTTCTGGTTTCTTGTCGGGCACGCTCATGGCTTCAGTCGCCATGGTAAGTTCTTACCATGAGGTATTGCCAGCGGTATTCAAATATCGAACGAGAAAGTAAACACGACACGTAACATTGCCGTAGTTCCGAGTATAGAGGGCGCTGCGCTCCAACCCGACCGAATCGAATATCCCGTTGAGCGTGCGTTTCGCAATCGCCGCAACACCTCCTAAATTCCCCCGGGTTATATTTGTCACTAGATTGTCAAAACTCACTTTGCAAAGCTAAATTATCAAATATCACAGCTTTTCGTCGTTCCGTCACAAAATAACACCACAACGATCCTTATTCCTTTAGTTTGTACACTGCACTAGTCCACACGCGAGTCCCGATTCCTAACTTGAATCACTGAAATTGTTTCCCTAATTCCTATCCTATTTACTACTGAGCGGTACCGACACTACGCCGAGCGTGATACGTACTGAAGTGAAAAAAACGCAAAATAGAAACAGGGCGACGTGCGATGAACGTAGTGGGGCGCCCCCACTCCCAACGATTACGAGGCCAGCCGCCAGCGGGAATACGCTACAGCCACAGATAAAACACCTTTATATTTTTAACTAAACCGCATTCCGTATACTTCATATTTTCTATAAACTAAACTAATAGGTAGGTATGTAATTAAAACGAAGGAACAAAAATTTTAGGAGCTAATTTTTTAGTAGACAGCTCACAGTCACCGCGGCAAAGATAGCCACCTAGGTAATCAAAGATTTTTTTTCCACTTTTATCTGTCAAATTAAGGGATGACCGCCATCGTGCCATTTTTATCGATTTTAATTATCAATAGTCTTATTTAATAGACTTTTGAAATCTTTTTTTATTTCATTTTACTTTAACATGTAAAATGTATTATGCAATTTAAAAATTGTTTAAAAAATCACAGATTTCGTGCCTCAGTAGACTATCTAGCACATTGGAAATTAATCTACGGTATTCGAAAAATTTAACTTTTTTCAAAAAGGTTAGGCTACAGGGCAAACTCTTAACCCGCAAATCGTCTTTGTTTTAGGCTCAAATTGTAGCTGTCTAAATAGGCTACTTGACCTTGTTTTTATTTATGTCCTAAACGTATCATATTTATTTCATTACACAAAAAAATACATTATTTTGAAACCTAAAAACCTACTAAAATATTTTAAAAATGGACTTTTAAAAATTGCCGAAAATACTATTCGCCATGTTGTTTGATAGATTATCTGTGCTGTGACGTCATACTAGTACTATTTGTAATCTGTGCTATAGTCTGCTCAGACAAAATGGCGGTGTGACGTTCCGTTTGATGTTTTGACTTATATAACTTTATAAGATGTCATGAACTGTTCTGTGACGATGTGGTGACGTTGTGGAATTTGTAATATTTCATAAATTTGTGTTATCTCTGTTCTTAATGTGTAATATTGGTAGAATATTAACCAATAAAATATATTCGTTAACGTGCACAAGTGTGGGCAAGTGGTACAACTTCTAAAAACGTGCTATTTTGTGTTTCCCGCCAAAACTCCCTAGGAACTTTCAGTACAGCTTCTACCACTTTACTGAATCGAGTGACATGACTCATGGACTGTACTGACTATATATTTGGACTTCTAGTAGTATTTAGACTTGACGATATAGCAATACGGAGTTGAAAATTGAAACGAAAGTTCTATTTCCCGCCTTTTTAACTTGACACTGGCAAATGGTTATAAGCCGATGCCATATATATATAAAAAAATTAATACAGTAACACGTTTTTCTACTACGTATGCTTTAGTGTGTTTGTGTCGTCACATCCTTGCCGGTTACTATGTTACTAATGTACTAGTTGCTTGGAGGTTTTCATCAGTCGAAATTAAAAAACAAAAATTTCTTCAAATCAACTTTATTTATCAATCTTAAGTTTTTAATTTATGATATCGCTAAAACAAGTTTTCCTAAGCCAAGTAAAGGAAATACTCCTTCAATGTATGAAATTAAATATGAGTCAAGTAGCCTATTGTCCAGAGGAGTTTTTCTCAAATTTTTGATATCATTCTTGGTTTCCAAAATATTTACCGCCAAAAACAAAAATTGTAAAAAAAATATTTTATTTTCACTATTTCGGCCGTAACTTTTTTCGACTTTGATTTTTTCAAATAATTCTTTTTGCACCTTACACATCTAGTATATACGCGTTTTTTGAATATTATATCTTCACAACTCTCCGATATATAAGAGGATCGCACTTTTTCGTGTAATCAAAATATTTATTAATATTTTGACATTTTATAATATAGGATCTTCGAAGATGTTTTTTTTCCATTTTTGTACCATTATAACTAATTTTCTTTAAATACTCCAATTTATAACCTCAGTAGTAAAACGACAGCTAAAATCATTGTCTCTACTAACTGACAGAGAAAATAGAGTTAAAGTGCATAAAAAGTTATATTTACTAAGCGAAATTTTAAAAAAGCTATATATATATTAAGAACGTTACAATTAATTCGAAGTATCTAAAATATTCGTATATAGAGATTCGTGTAGAGCTACCTGGACAGTGTATCGACAGTTGTTAACAGTGAGATAAATCCCTTATATAAAAGAGATAGTATATGGTCTATTAAAATTGGCGATAAACTGATAACTAATCCAAGAGATATAGCTTCTGCATTTAATAATCATTACATTAAATTCGCACATAAATCAACAAATGCAATGTTACAAAGCAGTACCACCTCGAGCTGTAACTCTATATTCTTAAAACCCATGACAGAAAGCGAAGTACAGAAACATTACAATTAAAGTATACTAATTCAGAAGACCACGACGAAATAAATACAAGAATCATAAAAGTACGTGTAAATGAATTAACAAGAATAGTGAAATATCTAATTAATTTATCATTTATAAGCGGTACATTCCCAGATGCAGTAAAACTTTCTTATACCGATTAAATAACGCTTATACCGATATTATCTAAAATATATGAAAAGTGAATGTTTAAAAGACTTTATGAATACTGTTGTAAATACTTACTTTTGAAAGAGCATATTTTTTTTCAAAAAGAAAATTCAACTACTTAAGCAATATTTTCTCTTAAAAAACAATAATAGCTAACATAAACAATGATAACCTAACTACAGTGCTATTTTTTGACATATCTAAAGCATTTGACTTGGTTTCCCATAATCTTCTTTTACAAAAACTCGAAAGACTTGGAATAAGAGGTCCAGCTCTACAATGGATAACTTCTTATCTTTGTAACAGACAACAATGCGTTACAGTCACAAGAGTAAACAAAAATAACGAATTAACAAAGTACTCATCACAATATAAGAATAATATATATGGTGTGCCACAGGTAGTGTGTTGGGACCTATGCTTTTTCTCTTACATTTAAATGACATAGACATATATATGGAACATAAATTTATTTTATACGCTGATGAAATTTCGATTATTGTAACATCTATTAAAAAAAAGTAATACTATTATTAATCATGAAAATGTCATTAATAAAACAATTGACAAATTAATTAATTGGCTTGACATTAACAATTTAAAATTAATCTAAATAAATCAAATTACATAAATTACATAAATTTAATAAATTAAATAATAAAAGATATGAAATAAAACTTAATATACCAAAAATAAAGGCAGAAAGTGATGCAAAATTTTTAGGGCTTATAATTGACGAAAATATCGATTGGAAACAGCAAATAGTCGAACTGACTTCTAGCGTAAATAAATTTGTATACACTTTAAAACAGATTAAACATTTGACCAATAAAAAAACCGCCATATTGTTCTACCATGCATATGTAGAGTCACTTCTGCGTTATGGTCTAATAATGTGGGGCAACAGCACCGACTGCGACAAAGCATTTAAGGCACAAAAAAGGTACATTAAAGCAATCTGTGGGCTGAAATCAGATGAATCTTGTCGACCTGCTATTAAGGATTTGGGCTTGTTACCACTACCGTCTCTTTACTTTTTCACAATATGCATGTTCGCATGGAAATATAAAGATTTATTTATGACGGCTGATGAGATAAGTTCTCGCAGTAGAAGGGATCTCCACAGGCTAATAGTAAGCGACAACCCTAAAATAGGCAAATTTAATAAAAGCTGAATAAATATGTGTGTCCAATTTTATAACAGAATACCAAAACTCTTAAATCACTTAGCACGAGAATGTTCAAAATTAAGTTAGTTAGTTAAGAGTGGATAGCTGGCCAGAGTTTTTATAGTTGAAAGGAATTTTATAAATTCACATTACAAATTCATTTTAATAATAATTTGTAACAGTAAAATAATATGTCAAATTTAAATATATGTTAAATAAAGTATAAGTAAAGACTAGAAATTTAAAAAGAATGCTAATAATCTTTATAAAATATTATGATGGTAATTTGTACATATTTTAATTTATATTATTAATTTTGCACGCTTAGCATAGCAAAACATGTTGTACTATAAATAATTGTAACAACTCGTGTAACCATGTTTTAAAGCAAAAAATATGATTATGATTATAAATAATATAAATATAAATTTCAAGCGATCGTTTACAGTTTACACGATTGACAAAGCCAAACTTGTGTCGCTTCTCATGATTTTACTTATACTACACGCTCACAGTTTCATTTTCGTAAACAAAAAGAGACAAAGTTACTGCTTATCGATAAGATAGAACGGGACAATAACATTATAACTACTAATATTTCTTTCCTTACTACTTCGTATTTACATCTCTTTCTTTATACTTGAGTTATGATTAATTCTTCAAATCATAGAAATGTAAAAATAATTGAAATATAAAATATTGTTACTTTGCAAAAAAATATTATGTTGTCACCTTCAATCAAAATATACAGATACAGGTAAAAATAGTGGTTACAACTCACACATGTTTCGTGTTGTTCTTTTTTAATTATAATTTTCAAAGGCATTGTCATAACGACCTCTTTTAACACATAAACAGGTTTTTAAATTATGATTACCTATTGATAAACAATTAAACATTCATAACTATAATAATGTTGAATAATCGTAAATAGTTAACAAATGTTTATAAGCCGTTGTAGTTTCTGTTAGTTTATATATTTTATATATAGTGTTTGAGATATTAATTTGCGTTTTACACCTACCCAAATTCAAAATTAACATAAAACATATTTTTAAATGCTTCTATTAGTTTATGTGCAGTATGATTCAGCATTATATTAACCTCAACAGTTAGTCTATACAGCTATCTATCAGCTATATATATCTAGCCTAAAAGTAATAAAGTTCCTTTGAAGATAACCAATAATGGGTAATGCCCAAAATCGAAACATACAATTTCTATGAAGATAAGAATTCGAAGAACCAAGTTATGTATAATATGTATTTGTATTTTGTATAATAATAAAAAATATTAATAATAAAATCGAAAAACCCGAAGTGCGTTTTAACAGTTGGGACCCATTATTAGGAAGACAGATTTTTATGGGTCCCGGACTGTTAAAAACGCACTTGTTTTTTTTTCAGTTTTTACGAGGTCGGGGTGTTTCTTTTTTTTAACTAATTAATTTTATTTTACTCTTTTTAGTTTTTGTTTATCTTTGTTTTACCTCAAGATCATTTGCAGTCAACATACCCGTAACAATATCAGTTCTGGCAAGCTTATAAGTGAGAATCTAAAAAAATCAAAAAAATGTTTTTAAATACCTATTCAACGATACCTCACTTGACATAGTTCGTCGATATTAATTTTGTTTTCGCATTATGGCGTCCAAAATCGGCCATTTTTATTATTTCATTTTTTTATGCTTTCTACGATATTAGCGCCGTAATGACGAATCAAACAACGTATCATATATCAAAATCGACCCACACGTTTGGCAATATTTGGCACATATAGCAAGACTCGTCCGTTGCAACTTGCAATTATAATGTGTGTGTAATGCTTAAAGTGTATAACCTATTTAATTTGATAAGGATTAATATTGTATCCATCTAAACAGCTTCTGAAAATTCCACATTAATTTATTTGTGATAATTTTAAGGGTTCCGTACCCAAAGGTTAAAAACGGGACCCTATTGCACTGAGATTTCACTGTCTGTCTGTTTATCCATCCGTCTGTCTGTCACCAGGCTGTATCTACTTAACCGTGATAGCGGTTTCCGCTATAACAACAAATACTAAAAACAGAATAAAATAAATATTTAATACCATACAAAAAACCTTATTTTATGGCCGGTTTTTAAACTTAGAAAGGGTATATAAGCTATCTTTAAAGTGTAGACATATTAAATAGTCATCGCGGAATTTTTTGTAGATCTATAAAATAGAAACAATCCCCTAATTCTAATACATTGTTTTGTTATATCCAATCCAACGGATTAGGCGTTTTCGATGGAAGCTCTATTTTTTTCGACACCTTCAACGATTATCGTCATAAATCAACAAAATTCTAAAGATACTTAACAAATTATCCATTTAAACCTTCCTAGGGAACTACTCCGTCGATAGATGAAAACTGCATGAAAATCCGTTCAGTACTTTTTGAGATAGAACGAACGAACAGGGACTTTAATTTACAATTTCGAGATGGGCACACTTCGAGACTATCTTGTAAAAAAATGAGTCCCAATTTCACCTACGCCTGATACGGTTAATCGTTTGTCTAAATATCATGCTCTCTAATTAATCTCTTTTATTAATACGAAGAACGAGAGAGGTAACATGATATTTAATCAACGATTAACTTTAACAGGCGATGGTGAAATTGTCACTAAAGGCACCAATACGTTACAATAATTATTTGTCTTTAATAAAAATGCACTAAGTCGCTTAACTTGTTCTGTCACTAGATGTATTGATTTCGTATAACTTGGCACACGAAAACATCGATGCTGATAAAAATACCATCTGTTTCTTTACTTGTCTCCGCAGTTCTTAGGAACATGTATATATTTAATGTCAAATATACATTTTACATGTTCCTAAGAACCGCAGAGACCAGTCAACAAGGAAATAGGAATCAATGTTGGCTTTATTAAACTATTGGAAATTAGGGCACCGATTACCACAATACAGTTACTGGTAAATAAGGCTCCAAGTATGTAGAATTCCAGTAATACTTCAATCCGTCATTTTTAGGGTCCCTTATTTGAACTCTAGTCGTATGTCGCCATTACATAAATCCCAAGTATTGTATACTTTTCAAAGCATTCATTATTTCCGCAACTCCGACGGGAATCGAAAACACTTAATAAATATTTTATGTTAGGTCAATGACTCATATGACACTATTTTCCTTTCCGGTTTGGAAATTCCCAACGGGACCGTCTAAACTTAAAAGGCAAGCTCTCAAAGGGAAAACCTCACACCGGCTACAATCTTTTTCAGTTTATAGATAAACGCAGTTTATAGATAAACGCAGTTTATTTCATGACATCGTCTCGTCATTGCCATGAGAACCTTAAGAATATGGCACCATCTCAATACATTACTTACTAGTGTTCCATTTTACAACGCTTGTTTCTATTTAACCATGGTGAGCAAAATGTGGAGGCTAGCGTCCAGCTATGCAGCAAATAATAGTTCAAAGTATCTCCAACTGCTTTGAAGATAAGTAGCTGTATTTATTAGTATGCATCTTATTTCAGCAGATACATACTAATAATTACAGAAGCTTACATAAGATACAGATAAAAAAAATTATATACTGACCATATTCTATTTCATGTCTCACGGTGTCAGTCTTCACAATCACAGGCGTTTCTTTATACGCAATATTCCCGCCAAATTCATCCACCATTTCTTTCGTTTCGTCGTCGTCGTAATCATTGATTTTGTTTTTATCTAGTAAATCGAAATCTATTATCGCTCTTTTCATGGTTGGTGTAGAGCTGTGTGCATAATCTACTTCAAATTGGAGCATTTTCGCGGGAGACATGACCTCTGCTACAGGCGACGGCTTCACAAAACCATCATCTATTTTTTTAGTCAAAGACAATTTAAGTAAAGTTTGCTTATTATCATCGCATCGCTTTGGAGTATCTAAAATTGGCGGTGAACTTTCACGTGGTGGCGTTTTCAGATTTTTCTGTTCTACAGGTGGTTCCGGGACGTTTGTATTAGGATTGGTAGGGTCTTCTTTTTCTAAATTAGTTTCAGGTGTGTTTCGGCATTCCAAATTTGAGGTAGAAGGTGTGATAATATTTTCTGTAGAACAAAGTAATAAAGGACCTTCCACAGGGTTTTCATGTGTTACTGGACCAGCCAATGGTGTATTACAGGGTGTCATTAGGCCTTCCAAAGGCGTTTTACATGGTGTGATTGGGCCTATCAGAGGCGTACAAGGCGTCATAGGGTCTCCTAACGTTGATGGTATTTTAACCGTGTCAATCGAAGAATTCCGCTCCCCGATAGTAACATTCTCGCCCACAATAGATATGTAGTTTAAACTCATACGAAACGTGTCGTCGGGCAGATCTAAATTATCAGCTATGTACAGCGGATTCGAACCAGTCGAATCGCGGGCGTCTGTGCTTTTACCGTCCAAAATAGATTCCATATTGTCATACACAGAAAAATAAAAACTAAAGTTTAAATATCATGTGTCCTTGAAATTATCTTGGTAATCGATAAACGCAAGAATTTCACATCACTACGCACACACGCAAACTGTCAATGTGTGTTTACAATTTACATGAAAATTGAAATGTCAAACTTGTTTAGGCGGCACACTAACAAATTATTGTGGAAATAATCAAATTTAACTGATAAACTCCCAATTGTATATTGGAAGAGCGCAATATGTCATCAAATATCAATCTTTTTAATGTTATTTTTAGTATATACAACACGAAATACTTATACCGCGTCTTTGGCAATCTAAAAATAGTATTTGTCACTTGCCTATATTACCCGTCCATTTTGTTCATACACAATCACATATAAACGTGGCCGTAGCCGGCACAAAGTCACAAATATCTCCAAAATTTATGAGTGCATAATTTGTGTGTAAAATTGTTATTTTGCATTAAATAGACGAGAGGCGACGGCGCGGATCACGACACAACTGTATGACGTACCAATGTCAACAAAGAGAACGATTCAAATATGTTTATATCTCGTCGCGATAGTAGGAAAATATTAAGGAAACTTCTATTCTGTGATTCTAAAACGTCAATTTATTTTATAAATAGCAACTTTAATAAATAAGCAAACCCTTCGATGCATTATTTCGATTTTAACAGTTATCAAAGTCTCATTGAAAGTGAAAATACAGTAAAGTATTTTCCGTGTTGCGCGGCAAAACATATTGGGCGCACTGTATATTATAAGTTGCTGTCAAAGTCATGTATCGTTGTTGCAATATAAGCTTTTTTCTGTTAGCAATGATGTTGTTTTTACAATGTCGTATCGAAAGCTTTATTTACAACGCCACCTGGACGCAGACCTCTCTCAACTCTATGTCAAGGTTACTGGGAAAACGAAAATGTCGTAGGTTATGCAAATGTCACAATTTATCATATATAATATGATGTCAGAAATTATAAGTTTTTAGAATAATATAAAAACAGTTCTGATAACATAGTGCTCTTTAATAAGCTCTTGACCAGACTAATCAATCCTGTCAATCAATCAATCAATCCAATAGCAAACGAGCAAACTGATCACCTGATGGAAAGTGATTATTGCCGCCCATTTATTCTCTGATTTTAATATATTATTATTTAATTTAGTTCTGAACGTTCAAGTTGATAGTAAAAATGCTCCTTATATGTTTTCATTGGCAAGTAAACTGATGCACAATGATAAGTTAGTAAGTTTTTATTATATTTTTTTTTCTATAATAATAGGAGTCTTTAATAATGTCCTAGTGTGGAATATCACATTAATATAAATTAAATTTAAAAATGGTTGATTAAAGATTCATAAATCTACAAGAAATAGGTATTGAAGGGGCCAATTATAGCACTCACCTTAATTGTTACAAATCTGTAAAAACTTTTAAAAGGCTTTTGTTTCTATTTTGTTATGATATTGTTATATGTATAGCTGTAAGTTTTTCTGTACAAATAGAATAAAAATAAAAATAAAATACTGACCATCCAGCCTGCAAGCCCGCGGCGGCAAAAATTATAAATGATTGACACTAATGACGGCTTTTAGTATCGGTGCTGGATTTGCTGGATGGGCCGTGGCCAGTGAGTATGACGCTTTAGATTGACGCGATTAAAAACTATAAGCAAATAAAAAATATTGCTCAGGCTGATATATCGCTCTCTTTCATATAGTAAATTTAATTTGTTTGTATCTTCGTTATCTTTTAAGATATACGAAAATGGGTTCTAGATTGCTTATTAACATGTTGTCTAACATCGAATAGACAGAAAAAAACTTTTTATTCAACATGCCTATTATTATACCATATATAATTTCTGTATTTTGGCTTGTGCCTTTTGAAGTGGCTGGAGGTGTATTAGTTCTCTGTTGGGATCAGTAGATATTTGAACTTACCATCAGGGACCCGAATAAGCTTATTTAGCACTTTTATGATATTTTTAATAATAATGAATATAGCCTAGGAGACTTGTATTTAAAGCCATCACTAAGTACTGTTCCGTACATTTAAAAAAGCAAAGTATCAAATTTTAAAATGTCAATAATTGGTTTATTTGGTCTCAGAATAATAATATTAGGCTTTTTCAACAGACCTCGCTATTCAGCTTACCGTAACCTTGTTTTTTCAAAAAACCTCCTCAATTAGCAGTTTCCGTCACTCACTCTGACATTAGCGAATCAACTACAGAGTCAAATATAAAAAGAGGGAGTTTTGCCGTGGAGTTCAATGGGTTCAAACGTTGTGAATTTGTAATATTTCATAAGTTTGTGTTATCTCGGTTCTTAATGTGTAATATTGGTGGAATATTAACCATTAAATATTCGTTAACGTGCACAAGTGCTTCTAAAAACGTGCTATCTGTGTGTTTCCCGCCAAAACTTCCTAGGAATTTTCAGTAAAGCGTCTACCACTTTACTGAATCCACTGACATGACTCATTAGCTGTACTGACTATTTATTTGGACTTTGACTAGCCTTTAGACTTGACGATATATGAATACAGTGTTGGAAATTGAGACGAAAGTTCCACTTCCCGCCTTTTTTACTTGACACTGGCAAATGGTCTTAAGATAAGCCGACGCCATATATTAAAAGAAATATATAAAAAGAGGAAGTATATAATAATATGTCAACTGTCACATTTCCCCTAAATTTCACGTGCATGTGTTCCGTGTGAAACCAAAATAAGGTTCAAGAATTAATTAAAACTAAATGTTACAGTAAAATAAGATAAAAATGAAGCACAAGAGGTTTGAGGAGAATATATTAGTGGACGAGGCGTACACAAATTACGATCGTGTTGACAAAAATGCGGATCAAAAGAAGGGTTATGGTATTGCAAAAAATTTTGCTGAAACTCTGGAGTACGAAGACAAGAAAAAGTGGTATCAGCAGGTAATTTAAACAAAAAATCCAAATCTGACTCTTCCTACACTAATAATAACAAATTGGCTAGAAACTGATAGGCACTAAAAGCCCTAGTTTTGAAACCATCCAAATGCATTTAATTAATTTAAGTATTATTTATTTTTTAACATTATTTTATTACTGAACATCCTCAACTACACTCTGGTGTTGGCAAATCCTATCAAGGGAATATGCCAAAAGGAGAAGATTGGCTTTGTATAATATTCAGCTTATTTATTGGTAATTATAATAACTTGTATCTGTATGAGGTGCTCATGAAGTCACTGGATTACTCATGCTCTTATTGCACTGTACACCATCAGCATTTCACTGAACATCCACACCAACACCCTAATGTTAGCAACTCCTATTATAGGGGAGGCATATGCCAAAAGAAGAGGTACTAAGTACTTATTACTAAAATTCTTTATTACTTTGTTAAGTCACAGTTTTTATAAAGATTATTAACTTTAGTTTATTAGTTGATCAGCATGTAGAAAGTCTTTTTTTTTTTTTTTTTATTAAATAAGGGGGCAAACGAGCAAACGGGTCACCTGATGGTAAGCAACTACCATTGCCCATGGACACTCGCAACATCAGAAGAGCTGCAGGTGCGTTGCCGGCCTTTTAAGAGGGAAAGGTTTCTCTACATGGTGCCTACCACAGGTTATTAAATGTCAATTGAATACCAATAATAAACTTTTATATTCAGATGCCAGAAGAGCCAGCTTCAACTAACACAGTGCCGCAAGAAAAAATAGAAGAACTGAGAAAGGAGGCCAGCAGTGCCTTACATGGGGACACACTTGCTTATGAAACAAGTAAGATATAGTTTCCTCTAGTCAATTTCGTAAAATTCTTTTATAAGCTGCAATCTTCTTCTTATATGTAAAAATGGATAGCAGTTTCTATGTCTCTAAATTTCGAATAAAATATATTATACTATACATAATTTCATTGCACTCTCTAAGAATCTGAGGTCATTAACCTCACAGAAACAGCTGACTTTAAAGCGAAAGCAAAGCCTTTGCCTAAACAATATCAATTCAATCAGCTGTGTGAGGTCAATGACCTCCGTAGCGCCACGACAAACGAAATGTAAGTTTGTTAAGTATATTCTTTTTCGAAAATTTTTAAATTATTTTTCTCTAAACATCTTTACATAAGTAGTAGAACATAGGCCCAAATTATCCGTAATTGATTGATGACTGTATATTTATGCACAATAAACAATTAGGCATTAGTTTCCTCTATAAATAGCAACAAACAGAAAAAGGAAATAGATAAGTCTAGCAACCCTTAATGTTATTGCAGAAATATATCAGTTAAAATTTTGTACAATATTTAGATAATAATAATATCTGTGGACGCTTCCACACCACGTCAATCTGGTCTCATTCTAAGTTCTCCAAGAACTTGTGTTAAGGGTAAGGGGCCATTGTCTAATGGAACTATATTTAATATGACCCAGGAACACAGAAAACTTTTCTGTTCCCTGGCGGGATTCGAACCCGCGACCTCCGGCTTGGGCGCCTATGCGCTAACCACTGAGCCACAGAGGTCGTCAAAAGACAATGAGGTTTTGTCAATGTGCATGTCACCTATAAATGTGCATGTATCGGGAATATTGTATTGATAATGTTAATTGTATGTATGTATACATGTGCTGCTGGTGTCCTTTCTAAATAAATAACTAAATAAATAAATGAGCAGTTCTAGAATATTAGTTTAAGCATTTAAGAGCGAAATACTCAAAACAGTTGGCTTCAAAAGTTTTATGGCAAAGCTAAGATTCTATACAATTTACTCTTATACTTTGTATATACAGGGTGTTTTGCACATGGACCGACATGATTTTTTGGGGGGTGGGGGGGGTCATGTGCTATTTTCCCCCGTGAGACCCAATAACCTAAGTCTCACGGTAGTCTAGATATGTTTTTTTTTAATTTTTTTGAAATCTACCCGAAATCTTGCCTTTAAATCGTCCTAACTTTTTTGTTTGTGGTTATAATACCACAAAACAAAGTATGCTTGTATTTTACAATGTTTTCTAATTCTAAATAAATCATTACATGTTACAATTGATATCCACAAAAAAACTTCTGAGCTTTCAAAGTGGTAAATCGGTGTAAATGTTATGAAAAGTGACAACTTATCAATTCATTTAAAAAAAAACTAAAGCTCATTTTGAATTTAGCTTTTTTTAAAAAAGTTCTTTACTTATTACCCTTTCTAACGATATGCTACATGATATAAGAAACCATTCTTAAAGTGGTCAAATTAAGCTTCGTTTGCCTGAACACGCACTCTAACAATGTAACTGGTTTGAACAATGTAACCAGTCAACGCGGATTATCAAGCAGCAGGTAAAAAGTTAGTCCCTTTCTTACTAGTAGTACAGTTATTGTTGTCTTTGTCTATCGAGTTGAAAGTGAGTGAAGGTCACTTGCCGGGAATCAGTCGAGATTACTCTGCGATTCGAAGTGCCCGTACTTTTCCCGTTGTTCTATCGTAATCAAATTAAAGTCTTGTTATTGTTTTTTTGTTAAATCTGTTGTTGAACTGTTACGTTTTTGTTGTTTATCTTTGCGTATTCGTTACAATGGCGAACTTCAGTAACGAGGAGTATGCTGACATGATGTTGGCGTATGGTAAAGCTGATTGCAATTCGCATGAAGCGCGAAGAATTTATCAAGAACGCTACACTGATCGACGGTTACCTCACCACGAGACCTTCTCAACTACCTATCGACGTCTGAGGGAGACCGGAAACTTAAACTTTCGGGAGCCCCGAGTGAATGTGAGGCAACATAATGTTGAAGTTGATGAGAGAATCCTTCAAGCTTTTGATGACGATCCTACAACAAGCATACGAGTTGTTGCTGACGGACTTAACGTATCAGTTTGGAAAGTCTGGTCCGTTCTTCGGGCAGATGGAAGGCACGCATTTCATTACACTCCTGTTCAAGGTAACAACTTACAGTACTTACTACTTATTTAAAATGTGACATTAAAACATTTTACTTGATTTCAAATCTTAATGTGTTCACTTTTACTCTTATTATTTTTTATTTTTTATTGTTGTAATTGTTTCGTTGAATTCCTTTCTTGCTATGTTTCTCGGACAACTGAAGAAGTTCTTTGCGTGAGCTCAATTAAAAGAAAGAAATATCGCGTTTATGCAGTTATTACCACAAACTCACGGATTTCATTCATTGTTCCAGGTCTCGAAGAGGGTGACAATGCAAGACGGTTAGAGTTCTGCCGATTTTTATTGCACACAGATGTTGAAGATAGCGACTTTTTGAAAAGAATTTTATGGACTGACGAGTCAAATTTTAGCCATGAAGGCATAGCAAATCTGCACAATTTGCATCACTGGGAGAAAAGGGGCCAAAATCCGCACAAAAAAAGGCAGACTTCCTTTCAGCGAAAATTCAGCGTAAATGTTTGGGCTGGTGTTATTGGGCGAAATCTTGTCGGCCCATATTTTTTGCCAGAACGACTCAATGGAAACAATTATTTAGAGTTTCTTCAAAATGATTTACCTGAACTGGTACTACCAGTTTTAGAAGATGTGCCAATTGTTTTTCAAAATGATGGCTGTCCGGCACATTACCAACGAACGGTACGAGAGCATTTAAATAATGCATTTCCAAACTCGTGGATTGGTAGAGCTGGCCCCATTCCATGGCCAGCACGGTCCCCAGATTTAACACCCCTGGATTTCTACGTATGGGGACGTGCAAAAGAGTTAGTGTATGCAACAGAGGTGCCCACAAAAGAAATTTTAGTGGAACGAATAAACACAGCATTCGTAAAAATGCAAGAGGAAATGCGGCTTTTAACTACAACCTCGGAAATAAGAAAAAGGTGTCGTGCATGCATAAGGTGTGGAGGCGGCCAATTCGAGCAAACTTTGTAATTTTAATTTAATAAAAACAACTTAACATAAAAAATGTATTTTCATTATCTTGACCCTAGCAACAAAGTATCTCTTAGGTCGACCCCTGATGTATTATTTCTGTCATGTAGCATATCGTTAGAAAGGGTAATAAGTAAAGAACTTTTTAATAAAAAGCTAAATTCAAAATGAACTTTAGTTTTTTTTTAAATGAATTGATAAGTTGTCACTTTTCATAACATTTACACCGATTTACCACTTTGAAAGCTCAGAAGTTTTTTTGTGGATATCAATTGTAACATGTAATGATTTATTTAGAATTAGAAAACATTGTAGAATACAAGCATACTTTGTTTTGTGGTATTATAACCACAAACAAAAAAGTTAGGACGATTTAAAGGCAAGATTTCGGGTAGATTTCAAAAAAATTAAAAAAAAACATATCTAGACTACCGTGAGACTTAGGATATTGGGTCTCACGGGGGAAAATAGCACATGACCCCCCCCACCCCCCAAAAAATCATGTCGGTCCATGTGCAAAACACCCTGTATATAATCGGTATCTTGACAACGGCTACAAGTATTACCATGAAATTTTGTATGCAGTCGGTTTTGGGGGAGAAAAATCAATCTATAACTATGGCTAGTCCTTATCCCTTAAAAACCGCACATTTTAAGCAATATGTTTTTTTATTTTGTTGTGCAACAATATATTATTATCAACAATTTCCGACTCTCTTACCTCAGTCTGATTGGCAGCTTGGTGTGCTTACCTACGTATAATTTTTGCATTTTTTGGAAATTTAGAATGTGGTGGGTTCGAATCACAGTAAGATAAATATTTTTGTGATTTTTATTATTTAATTTTCTTTTATATTTTTTTTTAATATTAAATTATTTCATCGTTCTACTAAAACACCAGCTCGGTCTCCCAGGTACTTCATATTATATCTAGCAATATCCCGCGAAATAAAAAAAAAGTTTTTTTTTCGTGGTATATTGCTAGTGGCTAGTGTAATGGATTTCCGCAAAGTAACGCCTGATTCTATATTTCTATAGTTTCTATAGTTGCTAAGCTGTATTTGTAATAATTACTTGTTTCAGAATCAAGTAAAAGCGGTTCATCAGATCAGCAATGGGCTCGGACACTGTTGTCAAAAGGTACAATTGGAGACAGGGTAGCCGCTGCTACTATATTGATACAGGTAAGTGATTTATAGCAATGTTTTTTACTCTTTGAGCCAGATAAATCGTATTGGCATACATTTTTAGAGGTGTAAAAGTAAAGGCTTAAAAGTGATATGGATAGCATTTATCGCTATGAGCAGTGTGGAATTGCTATCACAGCTAATGTTTATAATATTTTTTTATTATTTCTCTTTCTTTCATTATGTGATGCCGCTGTGGCTCAGTGGTTAGCGCGTTGGCGCTGAAGCCGGAGCTTGCGGGTTCGAATCCCGCCATAGAAACAAAAAAGTTGTCTGTTTTCCTGGGTATAAATTAAATATAATTAAAATCTTTAATATATGTATTGTATAAAAGTATTTAATAAACATCCCATTGTCTGGTCCCTGTAACACAAGGTCTTCGGATACTTAGCACAGGGCCAGATTGACGTGGTGTGAAGCGTCCATAGATATTATTATAATCCCAACATTTACTGATAGTATAACAAACAGCTGTTTCTGGTATTTTATATGCTTGTAGATAGTAATTTTTTTCCTAATTTTCAGGATAACCCTATTTATAATCTCACAGTTTTAAGGAATTTGATTAACAATGTAAAACCAGCTAAAAAGAAAGATGGAATTGTCATAATAGGTAAGGGTACAGATTTTCATGTATACAGTATTTCCCTGTAAATTTTTATATTACATAAATGAATTCATTCAAAGCTTAAGAGTGTGTCACTGTGGATTGTGGCCGAAATCGTGACCTCAGAAGCCGGATGTTCCCGAAGAATTTGTTCGGGGAACAAATTAATATTAGGTACTTTGGCACCGCCTCTCTCGCGGGATGCCAGTTTGTTACTAAAATTTTATATTTTATCTGTGAAAGGTCGCACTTGAATACCTTATTATGACTTTATTAATTTGAAGGATTGTCGGTGGAGTAATCGCCATACATCTCGATCCCACGCCTTAACTTTGACACCCTGATAAGATACAACGTTAATCTTCTTCTTTGCTTACATAAATGAATAGTGCCTCAAAAAATAAGACAGTTTACTAAAGGAAATAAATAAAAAAATACTAAAAATAAGTATTTCAAACAAAAAATAATACAATAATACTTTCAGACGCCCTCTCCGAGCTGCTGATATCCGAGCTTCTCATCCCGGACGTGAAACTCCGGACGTTCGAGCAGCACCCGCTCGGTCACATCGACGAGATGACCTCAGGCAACAAGCAGGCGAGACGGAATGTATTGAAGTTATGGTACTATGAGGATCAGTTGAAGGAGCTGTATGGAAGTGAGTTGTTTTGACGTATATATTTATCTATAAGTTTATTAAAAATCAACTACGGATATTTTGAGCATATGCTCACCTGCTTATGTCAAGACCTGTAGGACGAAAAAAAAATAAAAATGTAAAAAAAAATATACTAAACAAAATTACATTACGCTCTTTACGGCGCGGTTAAGGCCATTGACCTTACACAGCTGACTTCATTGATGTTATTAAGACAAAGTCTGATTCCATTTTAAATCACCTGTTTTTGTGAGATTAATGACTTCAGCGCCTTAGAGGGCGCAATGTAATTTTATTTAGTATAATTATTATTATTTTTTTCCAAGTTTTAAATTATTTTTCTGGCTAAACTTCTTGACATAAGCAAAAGATGATAGATCATAATTCAAAAATATCTGTAATTGATTTTAAACAACCTATATAATTGCCGAAGAGTCTTGTGTCCTGACTCCTTAGACGGAATATGATGCCTCAGCTTGCAAAAGCAAAAAATAATCGGTTGTCTGTAAAGTCGGTTTACTGACGATACTTGAACGTGAGAACGTCATGTTTATAGTGCACGTGGAACTAATTGGCCGCGCCTTAGGTAGGCGTGTTGCCGCCGCGAAGTCCGGCGCCGAACTGAGTAATAACATCAAGAGCCCCGCCTCTCCGTCCCACCGCTCACATACCTAAGACGCGGCCAGCTGAGGTAACGGCAAATGCGGTGGTAACGGTATGAGTCATGTTTTTTCGTGCGTGCAGCCGGCTCCATCAAATTATAAGACGTTATCACGTCAAAATATTTACACAAGGGTTAATTCAATGTTGCTGTCTTTGTCTGCCAAGTAACTTTTATAACTATATCAGCGAAGTTTCTTAACAGCCTTGTGGTTCAGTGGTTTAGAGCTTAGCTCTTGACTCGTGTCGTGCCGTGGTCGTGTCGGTTATCCGTCCCACTAGGTTTCGAGAGTAAAGGAAAAGAGAGTGCTCTTGTTTACACCACACACACTTGGGCACTATAAAATAACTCCTACGTAGCTGGCCTGGTTTTAATGAAACCGGCTAACGTCAGCGACATCGGTGTGGGGAGCTATTATTATCATTATTACTAAGGAGGTAAGCAATTAAGCATTTAAATATATCACTATGTGTTCCAGCATATGTGGAAGCGCTCAACAAGTTTGCCCACGATTCGGTGGAGACCAACAAAGAGAAAGCAGTCAGCGCCATGTCGTATCTACTGATGCATCATCCCGAGAGGGAGAAGGTATGCCCTATCCTACTTACTACTATTATAAATGTGAAAGTTTGTGAGGATTTTGGTGAAATTTGGTATGGTATGTAAAAGTACAGTATTCCCCCGTGGGATACTATATTTACGCGGGCTGAAAGCTAGTATGGCATAAGACGAGCAAAATAAAAGATGTATCGCATGTGTGCTGTGTGCGAGTGTCTGTCACTACTCGCCGTGAATTTGTATGGCATCGAGTTAGTTGCCATTGTTTTCTTTTGATGCCATACAAACAGGCAATAGGCTACTTGACTCATATTTAATTTTATACATTGAAGGAGTATTTCCTTTAGTACTTGGCTGAGGAAAACGTATTCTAGCGATATTATAAATTAAAAACTTAAGATTGATAAATAATGTTGATTTAAAAATATGTATTTTTGTTTTATATTTTCTACTAATGAAAACACCCCGAAGAAACTTCCGGCAAGGATGTGACGACACAAACACACTAAACACATAATTATGTAGTAGTGAAACGGAACGTTTCTGTAAATAAATAGTTCATGACATCTTAAAAAGTTAATTTTGTCAAAACGTTAGTCGTATAAGTCGGGTCCGTGTCCTGACAAACAGCTTTCGAATGTCACAAACTTAAAAACCCTAATTTGACCAACTCTTTACTGTAAAATTATATACGCTTGACCGCGTGATTAAAAACACACGTGTGACGAGTGATTAAAAACACAAGTGACGTCATCTTCTTGTACTTCTTCCCTTTTTTTTTTGAAATGGCCTAGACTTAGCTAGGCATGGTACATACTTATATAAAGTAGACAAAGACGTAGGCACGAAATTTAAATTCACCACAAAGTTATTATAATTATTTTATGGCGAATGCATTTTTATGGTTTTTTTGTGTATGATGTCACGGTATCCAGTCGCGTAGTGCTGTGCTGAATTTTTAATTTCATTTTTGCAGATTCTTATTTCAATTTAAACTTTTGTAAAACAAAGTTCATATTGCCAAGAAAATCATTGTATGTGAATAGGTTCTTTAACCCCCGGAAAACATAGGGGACTTACAGGGTTGGCATGAATGAATAATTTTAATTTCAATCATGATTTAAATCACGATTTTAATCAAATGATTTTTTCAATAAAAATCAATGATTTAATAAAAAATGTTAAACATTTTTGATTAAATCATTGATTTCAATTTCTTTTATATAGATAACATAAAAAACAGATTAAGAAATTATAATTAAGTTACAAAGTACGATATATAGGTACGTTAAATCTGAGAAATCAATAACATTATTAAAATATTTGAATAAAAAACTAGTTAATTCCCAGTCGGTAAAAGTAAATTGGAAATATGCTGGATTACGATTCATGATTTTCTGACATCTATCGGTCATTTCATAAAATACTAGTACTACGATCGAATCTACTATATGTTGATAATATGAAGATTGTAGTTCATAAAATGACCGATAGATGTCAGAAAATCATGAATTGATAGCCAGCATATTTCCAATTAACTTTTACACTGGAATGTAATAGTTAAAACCCCGACTAAATGTTCTCGCTTTATTTTCCCCCAACTTATTATACTAACACTATATCGAAATTTCAAAATGCCTCAAGCATACTATTTGGGATAAAAAAAATCACTGGGGCGTTATAATTTTGATGTGTCTGTCCGTGGCGTCGTAGCTCCCAAACATATAAACCGATTTTGATGTAGTTATTAAATAAATAGTATCTTGTTGTGTTCTGTTTGAAAGCTGATATTATGATCGAGAGTGTTTTTAGCTATAATTCATCACCATCAGCTCGCTCTCCGCTCGACATTTAAGGGTTACTTTTTTTTTTTAAATATTGCGCTTAAAAACATTATATGATATATTTCCAGATGCTTCTGATGAATATAATCAATAAACTCGGAGACCCGAGTCAAGCCGTGGGCTCAAAAGTGATCTACCACCTCTGTCAACTGCTGTACAATCATCCCAACATGAAGGCGGTGGTGTTGGGTGAAATAGAGAGGATGTTGTTCAGGTAACGGCAACGTGCAGACGGACCGCCTGCTGGTAAGCGATCACCGCCGCCCGCAACACCAGAGGAGTGACAATGAGGACCACCTTTTAGTCCCACCTGGTGGCGCCTCACTCGACGTGAGGTCCTAAAGTACGGCTGTAAAAGTTCGTTTGTACGGGCGCCAAAACAAAATTGCATTTACTTTAATTTAAAATTTAAACTATTAATTGGCATGTTTTGTATTATATTTGTTTTAATTTTTTTTTTGTTATTCTATTATTTTTTGTTGTTTATAAAGAATTATACTAATGTATCAATTAACCAACATCAGTGGCGAAGGCTGTTTCACTTTCATAGGGAAGCCCTAGCCTGTATAATAGGTAGGGATTTGGATGAGGGTCTTCAAAAGGTAAAGTGGTAAGTGAATCCGATAGGAATGGAGTTATAGGAACCCCACGCCGCTGACTAATATTAATTTTAAGTTTGTTATTTGGTACGCAGCGCGCGTTAAATTCAACTATAAAAATAATTGCGATGAACCGCAATACGGACCACCAAGATACGGGCTCGCCACTCCTTCAATCTTTCATGGATCAACATACATACATTTTAGCATAATATTATAATGTACGCCTAAATATGTATTTTATGCATTGCATGCAACTTATTGTCAACTCTGTATTTATATTTGTGGAAATAAATTCAAAATTCATTATTAAACACACACACACACACAATAATATACAATAGAATAATGAGGTAATGTACATTACGTCAATTCACAGTTAAGACTTGTGCTATGACAATCAGACAACAGATACACATTTAAAAATTGTATACTTTAATATATTACTACACACACGTACGTGGCGAGAGCACTACACAAACGCGCTAAAAAATAGTTTATCACGTATTGTCATTTTTCGGCGACGTGATGCGCGCTTCGCTGGGGAGTCTACACCCGACGGCCGGAACGCCTTCACCTCGTGGGTGGACAAATGTGGTGTCGGCACAGAAGTTCACTTTGTGGCGAGACTGCAGACGTAGCGGATGTAGCTCACCACGTCCTCGACCTCCATGGACCAGTGCGGGCGGGACACGTACAGCTGCGTTGCGGGCATCTCGCACCGCAGGCGCAGCTCGGGTACGTAGGGTGCGATGCCGCGATGTATGCGGACGGCGGGCTTCCTCTTGTTTCTTTCTCCATCAGAATGAAGTCCTCCTCATCGCACCTACTGCTCTTGTCCTCGACCGGTCGACGAGATTCAGCGTTGTGGCTCTCTTTAGCCTGGCGGCTCTCCGTCTCCCCCTTTGATTTCAAATAAATTTGATTTGTTAATCCGGAGCTTAAACTACTACCGTACCAAATTTTAACAAAATCCGTTCAGTAGACTTTGCATGAAAGAGTAACAAACATCCATCCATCCACACGACCTTTCACATTTATAATAGAAGCAGGATTAGTGTAGATATAATCTGTAACACATTTTCAGGACACACATTTCGGGGCGCGCTCAGTACTACGGCGTGTGCTTCCTCAACCAGTTCCACCTCGGCAAGGACGACGCGCGCATCGCGGAGACCCTCATCCGGATATACTTCTCCTTCTTTAAGGCGTCCATCAAGAAGGTGAGCTCTACTTAACAGCCACTTCAATTGAGAGGCAGGTACAAGCAGTAGATCATATGCCCAAAATATCCGTGAATTATTTTACCAAACCTTATAATATATAAGGTTCGGTTAAGTCAACTATTAGTAACTATTTTTATCTTTGGAATTGAGTGCTATAAATATAAATCAAATAGGTTATTCGTTTAATGTAAAAAAATATATAAAATCGAAAATATTTCTATAAATACTCGGCACTGGTGACAGACTGGTGTTCCCTGGCGGGATTCGAGCCCGCGACGTCCGGCTTGAGCGCCAACGCGCTAACCACTGAGTCACAGAGGTCGTCAAAATTAATTTAATATAAAATTATATCTTTCCTTTTAAATAATACAAAATGATGCGTTACATTTATCAATATTTAACCTTTCTTTTTTTTGACAGGGTGAAATCGACTCACGTCTCATGTCAGCTATTCTGACCGGAGTGAAACGCGCCTACCCCTACGCAGAACACGACCGCCTCTCCACCGCGGACCACATAGCGGCTCTACACAGACTTGTTCATTTGGCGCCGCTGGGTGTAGCTGTGCACGCGCTAGCACTCCTGCACCTCGTCAGTGACGCTTCGCAAGGCGCCGCAGATAGGTAAATTGTATTTACAAACATTAGAAGTTAAGTGAAGCAATACTGGCGCTTTGTAGGGCTCCGCTGACAGGTGGATAGCATTTGGAAGCTTTAGAAGTCAAGCGAAGCAATACTGACGCTTTGTAGGGCTCCGCTCACAGATAAGTATAGCATTCATAGACTTTGGATGATGACATGATGCTTCACTGGACTTAGATAACAGATAAATAATGTATTGTTTCGGAAAACCTGAGCGAAGCAATATTAAAAAAAAAAAAAAAAAACTAATCACATGGTGGCAATAATAATTCTTTTTTCTTTGTGTTGACATTGACAGTAAAAAAAACCGTTAAAAATTTAATTTTGATTGAGAGTCAGTTCACACCGAGATGCCACGGATGCCACGCGACGCGGCGCGATTAATTTCTTAATATAGTGATTCAAAATTGAGATTTATTCACTACACAAGATGATACACGTTTCATTGCAAGAGAACGAATTTCGAGCTGCAATGAAACTTGTATCTTCTTGTGCAGTGTATAAAGTTCAATTTTGAATCGCTACCTTAAAAATGCAGCGCCACGTCGCGTCACTTTTCGGTGTGAACATACCCTTACGAGATTTTTATTTCAACCCCTTTCAGATACTACACAGCGCTATACCGCAAGCTGTCAACACCCGACATCTTCAACACGACACACTCGGCTCTTCTCTTCTCGCTCATATACAAGTCGCTGAAGAAGGACAGCAATATAGACCGAGTGACCGCGTTCGTGAAGCGACTATTGCAGCTGTCCTGTTACTTTAACCCGGCGCAGGCTTGCGGCATGCTGTTTATGATATCACAGGTATGGATGGGTTTATAACAATAAAGTACTTGGGCACCCGGGCTTTGCTCGGAGCTGTTAGATAAAAAAAAAAATAACCTTGCCAAGAACATGTCGGGACATGTCTAAGGAGGGTTCCGTAACTATCAACGCCGCATTAGGTTTTCAGTTAATTACTCCAAAATATTGTGTCCGAGTTCACTCAAAAAAATTATTCCTAAAGAGTTTTTAGCAAGATCTATCAGCATGGAAACTTACAAGTTTCTATATTCTATAGTTTAGAAATGTCAGGGGGGGACCTACTTATAAACCACTTTGGAGGCCGATTACTCGAAAATGGGCGACGATGTATGAAACCATACTTCTATTTTAAAATACCTATTACCGATTCCCCACACGATGGGGTAGAATGAAAAAATATTTTTCATCCCCACTTTACATGTATGGAGAGCCCCCCCTAAAATATAAAATTATTAATATTTTATGATGCCAAAACCGATATCTATACATAATCTATAGCTGTACCAAATTTCATCCATTTATATGCAAATTATTACAAAAGCTAGAAGCGCGGACGGGACAGACAGACGGACAGAGCGAATCTATAAGGGTTCCTTATGTATTACGGTACCCTAAAAAATAATCACAAAAACATCTTACCGGGATCGAACCCACCACATTCTGAATTTCCGAACAACGCAAAATATACACATACCCATACCAAACTGCCAATCGGACTGATATAGTAGAGTCGAAATTACTGATACAATGCAACACGACGAAAGAAACAAACATATATAACTTTAAAATGCGTAGTTTCGCTGGGATAAGGCCTAGCAAGATCGTTTTTTCTCCCCCAAAACCAGGGCTTGGAAACCGGTATATTTTTTGAACCGGTTTGACGAATTTACCCACGGAACTTGTTGAAAAAGGTTTCGTTCCTCCGGTTTATGAACCGGTTTTTAAAAATATGGGTATTTTTTATTAACCGGTTATAATTTTCAATCAGGGAAATGAACTGAAGTTCGTGATGTTTTATGTTGCTTCATCATATTCAAAATAATGATAAATACTAGATTTACGTTTGCGGCCCATGTTCATAGAACGTGCGCACACAGCAGATAGACACTTCGATCGACAAGTCGCAACAAGTCGCAACAAGTCGCGACTCGCGGCCGATCTGACTATAAACCGGTTTATTTAGGTTCCAAGTATCGTTCCTATTTGGTTCCGCTCCGGAACGAAACTATATGACAAAATTGGTTTAACCCTTAAAATACCGGTTAATGTTGAACCGGTTTCAAGCCCTGCCCAAAACTCCCTGCATACTAAATTTCATTCATTAATATAAATTTAGATAAATTTCATGGAAATACTCGCTGCCGTTTCCGAGATTACGATTATTTATATACAAGATTAGCTCGTTTAAAGTATAAGATAAACAAAATTAAAAATTCTAAGTAACGTCCAAATTGTCAAGCAGTGAGCGAGCTGATGATCGCGACTTGTGACTAAGAACATGCTCGATCATGTCAGCTTGCAAACAAACAAAAAAACTAGATCCAATTCGGTTTATCCGTTTGGGAGCTGCGATGCCACGGACAGATACATAGACAGACAAATTTACACGTCAAACTTATGACGCCCCTCTTTTTGCGTCGGGGGCTAATAATTTTATATTTGTACATTCTTTTGAGGTGAATCTATACATGTAAAATATAAAAGAAAGTCGTGTTAGTTATACTATTTATAACTCAAGAACGGCTGATCCGATTTGGCTGAAAAAGGTAGCTTAGAACAGACATAGGGTACTTTATATATATAATGTACAGGAGACGGACATAGGATACTTTATATATATAATAATATATGTGAATGTGAGTTTGTTTGTTTGTTACGCTTTCACGTAAAAACTACTAAACCGATCATCATGAACTTTGGCACAGATATAAAGTAGACCACAGGGAAGGACATAGGCTACTTTTTATCAAGGGGAAATGTACGGTTCCCGTGGATTACTGTATTTACGCTTTTGTGTAAAAACTACTTAACCGATCATCATGAAATTTGGCACAGACATAGAGTAGAGACTACGAGGAAGTACATAGGCTACTATTTATCGCGGGAAAATATGTTCCCGTGGGATACTGTATATATGCGGGCGTGGCCGCCGGGAAAAGTTAGTTTGAAATAAAAAACCTTGCCATGTTGCGAAAAAATCACGAAACCGATTTGAAAAGTCTTAGTAAAGGGCCCCGTTATACTCTTTGGCTTAGAGCTTGCAAGATGTACCTTTTGTTTGTACCCCCGGATTAATTAACGATGTTTGCGGCGTCCTTTCTCCTTCTGCTTGCTGCTGCTGACTTACGGATGATGTTGATGACGGGAACCCTAATAATCCTGGCCTAATGGGCTGCTCTTTTTCCGCCGTTGGTAAATACCCCGTAATAAAAGAACTCGCGTCATTGTAAAAATCAGAGGTTTTCATATTCGTAATAAAATAATCATGCGTCTGTTTATCATTTGATTCACACAATTTAAGATGATCGCTTTGAAAATCATACCAATAAAGATCTAACGTGGATAATCGCTTACTTATATGAGCCGGTGTCTTGCGTTCGACACCGTCTTTCTTAAAATTGACAAGAAGCAGCCGTGCAGGCTTCGATGATCTGGTTTTGAGTTGCTAATAAATCTTCCATGGTGAATCAGGTGATGAGATTCTTGATAAGAGCGTAGTAAAATTTGGTGACTCACCGCTGCTGCTGGAACTTACGTAACGGCTTCTACTGCTCGAGGTCCTGTTTGCTAAACTCTCGCGAAGTAGGTCCCGCTTAAGGTAAGCATGGACGATCCCAGGACGCTGATTCTAATCGATAACGAAGGACCATAAAGATGTAAGGTTTCTGCACCTAGAAGTGCGGTTTGCTGAGTAAAACTAAGATGCTGCTGGTATATGTATATTTGCTAAGATGAAGATAAAATGCTACATTATGCTAATGAGTTGCACTGTATGTATGCACAAAAAGGCTGATGATGCTCTGTACAGTTGTTGCGCCGTACAGTATGGAACCCTAAAAAAACCTTCTCCTTGGAGAAGTCTGTTAAAAATTGTTTGAACGACCACAGTTTCAAAACATTAATTTGTCATCAACAGGTCCTGAAGACCAGTGACAAGAAAGAAGCAATAAAATTGATCTGGACAAAGCGAGATGTTAAAGAGGTATGTTTTTTTTAATAAAAAAAAAGGAAAATTTGTTTGAAATTTTGTTTGTATGGATGTTTGTTACTCTTTCACGCAGCACCTACTGAACGGATTTTGATGAATATTGCTGTGGTAGTAGTTTAGAAACTGGAATAATACATAGGCTATATTTTATCGCAGCAAAATGTATGGCGGGATTTCTACTAGAACATCCTCGTGTTATAAATGTTCCCATATTGGTCCGATATCGTATATCGTATCGCATAATGGGAAGATGCTCTAAACCTTTAACATGAGTTTATGTAGCGATTTTTTTTTTCTTTAATATATAAAAACAATTAACTTACAGGATATCAAAGACGAGCTACAAGAAGCAAAAGAAGAAGATAAAGAAGGAGATAATGTGGAAAATTCTACAACAGAATTAGACAACACTCTGGACACTACAGACGATGAAGTGAAAGTGGAGTTGAAGAAGATTGACCTGCTGCGGGGGGATAAGAGAGATCTGTTGTTAGGTATGTGTTCATAGTGTATTCGGCCTCTTGTGACGGCGTCTGTGGCTCAGTGGTTAAGCCGAAGGTCGCGGGTTGGAATCCCGCCGAGGGCATAAAAAGTTTTAATTGTCCCTGGGTTTTAATGTGTATTAAATATGTTTATAATATAATAAAATCTCAAATATATCTCATATGTATAGTATAAAAGTACTAAATATACTTCCCGTTATCTGGGCATAATTACCACGGGGCTAGACTGACGTCGTGTGAAGCGTCCATACTAGTCCATAGATATTATATTATTACATTATTATTCTGTTAAGAAGTTAGTGAATGACGCGTACAAATTTAAAAATTGACATGACACACAAGCCGTGTTCACATTAATCAAATAAGTCAGTCATTTTGACATATGTACGCATGGTTCACCAACTCGTTAACTCGAGGATACGCTATAACACCTTTTGATTGTTTTCGAGTCTAATACTTTAAGCGAGACAATCTTGTATATATATATATATAATCGGTTTCTCGAAAACGGCCATAAGTACTACCATGAAACTTAGTACGCAGGGAGTTTTGAGGGAGGAAAATCGATCTTGCTAGGTCTTATCCCTAGTAAACTGCGCATTTTTAAGTTATATGTGTTTTTTCGTTCGTCGTGTTGCATTATATCAATAATTTCGACTCCACTATGCCGGTCCGATTGGAAGATTGGTGTGCGTAGGTATGTTAGATAATGATGGGTTCGAATCCCGGACAGTTTTTTTTTTTTTATTTATCAGAACTCCGAGCAAAGTTTGGTTACCCAGGTACTTATTATTGATCTAGAATTTTTTTTTTCAGACGACGATGAAGAAGGTTATGTTGACCTCAAAATGGACGACGAAGGTAACATAAAGCCTATGAAACGTCGCCCAACCGCCGTCACGGGATGGTATCACGCGCGAGTGAAAGACCCGAAAGAGGCAGACGACCAGATAGAAGTCGAAAATACCAAGATACAGCTGAAGAAGACTATAAATATGGACAAGGTAAGTTGAGTAAGAGCGGATGGATAGCGTGATGGTAAGCGTGGTGTTATGCCGGGGTGAAAATCCAAAAAATTCAGTAAAAGGATTCTGGCCATTAAAAATGTACGGTGGACGGTCGCAATGACATCACACCGACCGTGTTTCGCTCTCTTTCGTATTGAAAGTTTAAATTGTTTAAATCTTCGTTACATTTAATGATATAAAGAAGTGAGTTTTACATTGTTATTACCACGAAATGAAATGTATGGAAATGGGATTCTTTTTTTGTATGAAAATAAATATAGTAACTTGTCGAAACTTGTCTAATAGCGACTGACAAGGCGTAGTACTCGCGCACTAAGGGTTCCGTACAAAACGACAAAAAAATCACGCTTATGAATGTGAAATATGTTATTCTGTTTTCTAGTATTTGTCGTTAACAGAGCGGCAACAGAAATACGTCGTCTGTGAAAATTTCAACTGTCCAACTATCGCGGTTTTTTGACGGATGGACAGCCCAGTCTTAGTAATAGGGTACCGTTATACCCTTTATGTACGGAACCAAGGGAGGCGCGCAAACTCTGGATTAGACGATTTTTTTTTAATAGCCGGCTAATAATGATTCATGAATTGCGATTTCCAGGTGATAACAGACTACAATCCGCTCGCTCGCAACCCGACGTACGCGGGCGCTGTATGTTCCGCCTACGTGGAACTGTCGCCGCTGAGCACCCACTACCATCCCACCGTGAGGCTGTTCGCCGAGAAGCTACTGTACGGTGAGCAACTGGACCTTAATGCGGTAGCGCTAGGGTCTAATATCGCTCGCTCGCTCGCAACCCGACACACGCGGGCGCTGTATGCGAATGGATGTCTGTTACTGTTTCACGCAAACACTTCTGAACGGATTTCGATAAAATTTGATACGGGAGTAGTTATGTCCCGAAAAAGTGCTGTGTTCCCGTGGGATACTGTATTTACGCGGGCGGAGCCGCGGGTAAAAGCTAGTCAAGTAGAATAATTTATCAAGTACACTACGCAAATACTTAACTTAAGCATACTTCAAATTTTCAGAGCAAATAATCCAATACACGGGCGACCCGCTCAAGGACTTCGCGGGCATTCGCTTCCTCGACCGCTTCGTGTTCAAAAACCCGAAGAAACGAGACGCTCAGCCCGACGGGGAGCTGAAGAAGGTGAAGGGGTCGCACCCTAAGTTCGCCGTCAGGAGGAATTATGCTGCCAAAGGTAAATTACATATTAGGCTCGAGCCTCGCTGAACGATTCGTTTTATTTTTAAGGGTTCCCTTATACTCTAGGAACCCTTGTGGTTTCGCTTTGTCCGTCCGTCTGTCTGTCTGTCTATCTATCTATCTGTCCGCTCGTCTAGCTTCTGTAATTATGAATATAAATGGATGAAATTTGGTATAGTTGTATAATGTATATAAATCTCGATTTTGGCATCATAAAATAATAAGAATTTTATATTTTAGGGGTGGCTCTCCATACATGTGAAGTGGGGATAAAAATATTTTTTCATTCTACCCCATCATGTGGAATATCGTTGAATAGGTCATTTAAATAAAGGCAAGGTTTCATACACGACTTTCATACAAATGTTTGACGGTTTGTGACCATACGAGACTGTTTGAGCCTGCGCGAGGTATTTCTACATACCTCGCGCCATACAGACAGGTGAGCTTACTGAAGTTGGCGCGTTCAGCACATTTAGAGATGTGTCTGTGAATAAGCACGTTTCGCGAAATTGGTATAGTGTTGGTTTCGAGACCGTGCCAGTTTTAGTTAGTCAATTTGTAATTGTATTTAAAATTCTTTTTATAGGAAAATACTATTTAAGCAACATGTAACTTCATAAAGTATTTAATCTTACTTTATTTGTTTTCAGGTATCAAGAGCGTGCCGGTAACTTCATCACAGTACTTGAACGAAGACGCCAAGAAGATACCTGTTGACGAGAAATTCTTATATGAGTGAGTATCCTATACTAAATGACGACCTCTGTGGCTCAGTGGTTAGCGCGTTGGCGCTTAAGCCGAAGTTCGCGGATTCGAATGCTGCCAGGGAACAAAAAAGTTTACTGCGTTCCTAGGTCATGGAATTAAATATGTGTATTATATAACAAAAATCTTAAATATATGTATATTATAAAATGTATTAAATATATTTCCGTTGTCCGGGTACCACCCGTAACACAAGTTCTTCAAGAACTTACCACGGGACCAGATTGACGTGGTGTAAAAGCGTGCATACATATAATTATTATATTATTATAAATCTTGTATATATATATATATACAATATATAATTATCGGAATCTCGGAAACGGTTGCAAGTATTTCCACGACATTAAGTGTGCTGGGATTTTTGGTACAGTAACGTCGATCTAGCTTGGTCTTCGCATTACAAAGTTAATAACTTCTAAACCTGGCGTATTTTAGGCTTGCCCCTTTGGCGACATCAAAGATTTTTTAAAGTGAATTGGCAAACATTTCATTGTGTTTGACTCTAGGTTTTTTTTGTACGGACTTTGGACCCAATCCTTTACGTGGTCTAACCTTTTCTGCTATGTTCCAGCTTCCTCCAGCGTCGCCGGGAGTTCGCGACGCCTGATGATGATGAAAGTGACGTGGACTCCGTCACCAGCGAAGACTTCGAACAGTACCTGGATAATATGACTGAGAAGCCACAAGGTACGTGTCCAGTGTTGCTGTCTCGCTCGCACAGCTACTAATACTAATCTTGCTGTCCCACTCGCTCGTATGACAATTGTACATTGAGGTAAGATCGTATACAATCGGAAAGTCATGCTTCGGCACGACTGGGCTGGCTCGACCGGGTAATACCACAGCCTCACAAAAAAACGGCGCAAGACAACGTTGTAGGAGGGAGGTAAATGGGTGGGTTTTGTGGCTATAATCGGAAACGCACCTGTAACTCCTCCAACGTCGGCAGTCGGCGGCGCCTGGTGATGATGAAAGTGACGTCCAATGTTTTTTTACGACCTCTGTGGCTTAGTGGTTGAGCGCGTCGGTGCTCGAGCTGGAGGTCGCGGGTTCAAATACCGCGGAGGGAACAAAAAGTTTTCTCTGTTCCTGGGTCATGGATGTGTATATAACATAATAAGTCTTAAATATATGTGTAGTATAAAAGTATTTAATATACTTCCCGTTGTCTGGTCCCCGTAACACAAGTTCTTCGGGTACGTAGCACGAGACCAGATTGAAGTGGTGCGAGGCGTCCATAGATTATATTATTATTATAATGTTGCTGTCTCCCTCGCACTTTTTCCTCTTGATAGAAAAAAAATGTAAATGTTGCGACAGATTGACAAGCGTCAATGTGTAACAAATTGTATCCGTCAAACGTGCGGTAGTGTGTGTTAATAATCTGAGGTAGTGTGTGTTAGTAATCTGAGGTAGTGTGTGTTAATAATCTGAGGTAGTGTGTGTTAGTAATCTGAGGTAGTGTGTGTTAATAATCTGAGGTAGTGTGTTAGTTTATGTTGTTGTTATTTTTATAAATTATGTATATTTCTAAGTATTATTTAAAAAAAAATTAGCTTCCTGCACACTACTTAACCTCTACATAACTTTGACAGTGCCAAATATCATACTCCTCCGTTCGCACTGTACTGAAAGTTTTTGCTTCACGTAATAATTATTGTTATAATATGGTGAGCTCGTGATTCCTAGATATCCAACAGATACGAAAATTGCGACTTACAAAAGCCCACATTATATTCATCAAATAATCAAAGGTTTGTTACAGGTACAGACGAAGAATTGGACTATCTCGGTGACATAGAGACATCCAGACAGAACAAACCTAAAAAGAAGAAGGATGACGTTGCTGATGATGATGATGATGATGAACTGAGCGACCACAGCGGTGATGATGGTGAGGGATTTGTGTCTTTAGTAATTTGTTGCTATCACTTTTGTTCGTTAAAGGACACTGGCGAATACTGCCCGATTTTCCATCAAGAGTGGCCAAGTTTCGGACATGAGTGGTTTTATAGTACGTTAAAAGTTATTATATATGAAAAAATATTTTTTTTAGGACTTGGGAATAAAAAGTTATGAATCTCAGAATATCAGAGAGTTCATGTGAAAAATATGTACTTATCTGTGGTAATGGCTGTCATCATTCTGTACAGTTATGGTTATCATGTATACTTTTACAATACAATTTACAATTATTTTCAGTGACAATACATTACAATTTACAATTGTCAATTTGAGGCGTAAAAGCTCCATCTAGTGGCCCATTAGATAGATTTATTTTTTACTGGAGTATAAAGTTATTTGTCTTTTTCTGTAGTTCATCAGTTTAGTACAAGTTTTATGAAAAAACAAAATATTTGGGGTGTGAAATAGATCCCTGTATACTATTTATATTTATACCGAGAAAAATAATTATATTATTATGTTTTTGGTTTTCGTAAAGTGAAAGCGACATCTATAATTTATTTGAGCATGTTGCGTTTCCAAACAAAACTAGTTTTCATTACGTAATTGACTAATAGATATCGCTTTTCCGCAAACCGCCACTAGGGAAATTTATCGAACAATAGGTTAGGTTATATTTAATCAATTATCATTTATACCCCGAGTTTGATGTATTATTAATTATTTATTTCTTTTTTCCTTCCTATGTTCATAAAGTACAACTGACATTTGTGTCCACGTATAAGCAACGGCAAGTCGCCATAAATTTACTGCCTGGTTATTAAAATACGTGGACACAAATGTTAGTTGTACTTAATGAACATAGGAACAAAAAAATAAATAATATTATACATCAAACTCGGGGGATAAAAGTGATACGATTTTAAAAAAATGTAACAGAAAAAAATGTAAAAAAAAATCATAAATATATTCGTCTGACCGGGATTCGAACCCGAGATACAAATTTGCCAACAACGCAAAAAGTCCAACGCTAACCAAGCCGCCAACCGAATTTGAGATTTATGAAAATGAAATTAATAATTTTTATATAACAAGCTTTTTTCGGAAAGTCAACAGAAGGAGCTACCACAGGTTTAACCCTAACCCGCCGAGAAGAACCGGCGTAAGAAACTCGCACGGGGCCATCTTTTAGCAAAAATATGTAAAATTGTTCTTTCAAAATTGAAATTACTCTTCTATCTTTATTTACTTGTTTAAAGTATAAGATTTATTTAAGCCACAGAATAAATAAAGAGGAACAGATAAACAGCTACATAGTAAACTTTCGATTTGATTGCATCACGCATACGGTGTGTCCACGCCTGTGTGGAAAAAATGTGGTCCGTTGAAGGGGTTGTCAAAATTTCGTCATTTATGAAAGCAGTTTCTTTTTACGTACAAAAGGAAGTTTTCTACTCTGTGGCTATAGCTAAGCAATTTCAAATATTATTCATTTTGTTTTATATTTCAGACGGCAGCGACGGTGAGCTCGATATGTCGGGTGATGATGATGAGCCCATGTTCTCCGGTGATGAAGATGGTTTGTATTGGCTTGTAATGTTTGTAAACAAAATTAAAGGAAATGATACTAATAATATCGTTTTTTTTTTAATTTTGTTATATATTAAATAAGGTTATTAAAAATTAATTACGGATAATTTGAACATATTATCTACTGCCATCAAGACGTTAAGCATGAAAAAAAATGGTTGTCTGTTAAGTCGGTTTACAAACGATAATTTTACGCGATAACGTCATCGCAAGCCAAACGCTTAGGCCGATCGTGCCTCTCTATCGCTTGTTCCGCGCTCTCGCTTTCACGCTCGGCTCAGGCGGAACGTAACAATTTTTCGTGCGTGCAGCCGGCGTTCATTGATTTATAAGACGTTACACGTCAAAAAATTAAATTGACCTCACACAGCTGATTCTATTGATTTTATTAAAGCAAAGTCTTTCCTTCAACTTTGAATCACCTGTTTCTGTGAGCTTAACGACCTCGGCTACTTAGAGAGCTCAAAGTAATTTTATTTTGTATAATTACTTTTTATTTCGAAATGTTTAATCATTTTTCAGCCTAAACGTCTTTAGTATTTACATAAGCAGTAGATCATATGATCAAAATATCCGTAGTTGATTTTGAACAACCTTAAATAGCCTAGAACAACACAACACAACAAAGACACCGTTCGTATCAGACGACATCCGTAAAGGTCGCTCGGATCTAATGGCGTACCTGACTCATCGTTGGGCACAGGCAATCGAGTTTAAGGGAGAGGCATTGGGTGTAAGTTTGGATATAGCGAAAGCCTTTGATCGGGTTCGGCACAAAGCGCTTCTTTCGAAGCTTCCTTCACTATGGGCACCCCGAGAAATTATGCAAGTGGGTCACGAGTTTCCTAGCAGACAAAAGCATAAGGGTCGTAGTCTACGGTGAATGCTCTGATTCTCTGTCTGTTCGTGCTGGTGTCCCACAAGGCTGTATGCTATCACCTACCCTGTTCAATATTGCATATCAATGATATGTTACAAACTAATGGCATTAATTGCTATGCAGATGACAGTACGGGTGATGTCTTATATACCGGCCGCCCGAACATTTCTCAACATAACGTCATTGAGAGTCGAGACGAACTTGTTTCTGAAATTAAGATTTCGTGGGAGAAAGTCTCTGAATAGGGTAGACTTAACTTAGCCCAATTCAACCCCTCTAAGACACAAGTTTGCGCGTTCACCGCTAAAAAGTTACCGATGGCTGTATGTCCTCGTTTTGAAAGCACCCCCATAACTGTCTCCTCCAACATTGGAATGCTTGTTATTATATATACGATATCATCTGGAGTGTAAGGCCAAGTTAGCCTCCAAGCTTGGTGTTCTAAACAGGTCGATGCAGTATTTCAGTCCGGTCCAACGCCTATAACTCTATAAGGCGCAGGTTCGGTCTCACATGGAACACTGTTCCGATCTCTGGAATACAGGGGCGCCAAAGTACTAGCTTCTCCCCCTGGACGACTCCAACGAAGGGCCGCCCAAATTGTCGACTGCCACAGTGTTTCACTTGACTCCTTGGAGCTACGTAGAGATGTCGCATCGCTCTGCATCATCTATCGGTAATATTACGGGCAGTGCTCCGAGGAATTGTTTGGACTTTTCCTGCTGCAACTTTTCGCCACCGTTCCAAGCGACAAAATATTTATCATGCTCATCACCTTGAAGAGTGGCAGTCCTCCCCCGTGCGCTTTACCCGAAGCTTTCTGCCGCGCACAGTAAAACTTTCTGATGATCTGATGCCAGCGGTATTTCCGGACCATTACGACCTGCAAACCTTCAAGAAGGGAGCTGCGGGTGGGTGTCCGTGGGCTATGGTAAACGCTTTTCATCAGGTGATCTGTTTTCTCGTTTGGCCACTAATTTTATAAAAAAGAAGACACATTGGCATAATGCTCGTGTACCAGTAAGATTTATGTAATAATTTTAGAGTATTTTTTTAAATGCAATGGACCAGGAAACTAGCAGTCAAGATCGCCTGATGGAAAGCGATTACCAAGTCCAAGGACATACCAGAGGAGTTATAAGTGCGCCCCTTAAAGTCTTCAACCTCCCCTCGCCTTGGCCTCCTCACCCGGCGAAACACTACACAAGCGCCAATGTACGCAGGTTTTCTGTGAGTGCCTTGGTATTTATTCGGTCGAGCCGGCATATTCGTGCCGAAACGTGGCTCTCCCACTTTTAAATGATAGATTGTGATGTTACAGAACTCCAGCTCGAGGACAGTGATGATGATGACGACCAGATCGATATTCCCGGGAAAAAGAAGAGTAACAAGAAAGCGTTGCAGATTAAAGGTTTGTTCTTTTAGTAAAGTTTAAATACAATATCTTTATTCATAACTTGCTTTTGCCCGCGGCTCCGTCCGCGTAAATAAAGTATCCCACGGGAACACTGTACTTTTTCGGGACAAGAAGTAGACTATGTGTTAATCCAGAGCTCAAACACTACATACTAATTTAATCATAATCCGTCCAGTAGTTTTTGGGTGAAAGAGTAATAAACTTCCATCCATCCATCCATCCATCCATGACAAACTTTCACATTTATAATAATAGTAGTAACAGGGAAACCAGCCAACGATAACGGACGATAAAAACAAATCAAAAAAATTAAAAAGAAAAAGAAATGAAAAGAATAACCACAAAAATTAACTGTGGGAGAGCCACGCTTCGCCACAAATAGACCGTCTCGACCGGGTAAATACCACGGCCTCAAGAAAACCGGGGCGAAATAACGCTTGCGTTGTGTTTCGCCGAGTGGGAACGCAAGTCGCAACAGTGGAGAAGTCACAAGTGTCATTCGTCTGATGTTGCGAGTGTCCATGGGCGGCGGTAATCGCTTACCATCCAGGCGATCCGTCTGCTCGTTTCCTGGTTAATTTCATAAAAAAAAATACTGAGAATCTAACCCGAGACACTAACGCAAAATAACGCAAAAAGTCCAACGCTAACCAAGCCGCCAACCGGATTTGACATTAGGATGCGAAATCAGTTGTATTTTATTACGCGACGAAAGAGAAAACGTATATGTAACTTAAAAATGTGCAGTTTCATAAGTTTTAGTTAAGGGGTCAATACACACCGTAACGAAACGATAAGCGACGCGGCGCTGCATTTTTAAGATTTTTTTTTTTAAATTTTACTTGTAAGGTTCGAATTTCAGGTTGCACCGCGCTGCACAGCGCATGCGCAGTGTATGACTGATGTTCTATAAAACGTGTATCTTTTTGTGTAGTGAATAAAGTTCAATTTTAAATAGCTATCTTAAAAATGCAGAGTCGCATATAGTCGCGGTGTACTGATCCAGTACACTCAGCCACTCAGAGTCAGCTGACCCTAAGGTACCAAAAACTAAGTTTGGTAAAATTATGTTAGTGAAATATACATTATTAAATAAATTAATCTAATACTGTACACCGCATTGTTAGTCATACACATGCGCATGCCCTGCTCTGGGGCAGTTTTAGATGCTAAAAACGGCATTGAATGAGTGCTGTGCTGCTGGCTTATCATTTGGCTTAAAAGTATTTTATTTCGCAGGTAAAGACAATCTCGGCGACTTATTCGCGTCTGCTGAGGAGTTCTCGACGCTTCTGGAGGATACAGCCACGAATAAGAAGCAAGGTTCAAGCCAGGCTGTCTCCAACACGGATAACTCCAGTACTAAACAACTAGCCTGGGAGGATAGGAGGGATAGATGGATAAAAGGATACAACAAGAAGATACTAGGACAGAAAGGAAAGAAATTCAACAAAAAACCTCAAAACAAGATGGCGGACACAAAAGGCAACAAGATGGCGAATAGAAAGGGCGGAAAGCGAAAATTGCCGCATTCGATTGAAAATGGTGGGAAGAGAAGAAAGAAGTAGTTATGTGTCGAATATAAATGTTATTGCAAGTTTAATAATTAAACTTAATAAAAAATAAACGCAAAGTGTCTATTTTTACTAGCCTTCCGATAATTTTATGCTATTATTAAATAAAAAATAATTATATCATGAACAAGGCTCAAAATATAGGATAAATTACTTGCATAATTAATAAAGACAAAGATTATACCTAGTAATATTGAAGCGTTTAAAGTTTAGAATACCATCAAAAAGATTTAAAATATCGAAAACTTTGTGTTTTAGAGATTTGAAACTATCTATTAATGTTAGGACTAATTATCTTATTCTTATCTAGGATTAACACGGTATCTATAGTATTGTCAGGAAAATTAGGAATACCCATTTCTATTTATATTTTAAGTTGTAATTTAGTAGCAATAGCAAAACATCTCCTTCTCTCTAAATCAAATCAATTCAATAATTTATTTCACAGTTATATTTCCTGCTTTATTTATATCCTTCTTTTCAAAAGCTTCACCAGAGTTTTTGAGCTTGATATTGATCAAAGAGAGAGACTAGAGACACGCAGAGGAATTCTTAAGCCAAGACTAGTTTTGAGGTACTTTATTATAATGTAACGAGGGAGTGACAGAGACGTCATGATTCATGAATCATGGACCATGACGGATAGTGCACTGTGCAGTGCTTATTATCACACACAGCACACAACGAAACATGACAATGTGTTTGGCTCATTCCAACTCTTACATTTCCTCTTATATCTTGTATATACTGTGATAACAAATTCAAGGATCATTTTCATTCATGATTGTTGATCTCATTTCTAATTCTTAACCTTCAAAATTTGTAATTAAAAAATAAAATTTTTGACATTTGACATAATGAATAATGACACTTGACAGTGACGTTTGTTCTCGATAGACGTCGCTTGTTTGCGGGGAGCAGTCAGAGGAATCTATAAAATTATACATAAAACTCCTTAAATATTCGTTTTTATTACACAAAAAGCACAATTTAAAGTGACCATGGATGATCAGGGAAGGAAAGTCATCGTCTGCGACAATGGCACCGGTGTAAGTGATGTTCTCTTGTCGACTCAAGTTAGCCAAGTTTTGGTACTGATAAGTTAGTGAATCATCATTGAAATATTACTAATATTACAGTTTGTTAAATGCGGATACGCCGGCAGTAACTTTCCCGCTCACATATTTCCCTCAATGGTCGGGAGACCGATCATACGAGCGGAAAACAAAATCGGCGATATTGACGTTAAGGTAAGATTTAATCATGATAACTTTAAACACTATGACTTCATAACCGTCTGTTGCTCAGTGGTTGAGCGCGTTGGTGCTCATGCCGTAGGGCGCAGGTTCGAATCCCGCAGAAGGAACAAAAAAAAAGTTTTTCTGTGTTCCTGGGTGATGGACGTGTATAATATAATAGAAATCTTAAATTTACTTATAATATAAAAAGTATTAAAGACATATTTCCTGTTCATGTGGCCAGATTGATGTGTGAAGTGTCATACATAAATTATTATTATTATAGCGAGTGAAGTCACAGGCCACAATAGTCCTCATGAGAGTTAAAAAACCGGCCAAGTGCTAGGCGAACTCGTGTGCGTGCAGAGTATTTAGTGTGGGGTTTATTATCATCAAGAGGTTCATGGAGCTGAAAGTTTGAGAAATCCTGGTATATGAATATAGGTTACTAAGTAAATACTATACAGTGAAAACCTTTTATTACGACATCATTTATAACGAAGAAGCGGGTATTTTGCGACCAAGTGTTAACATCTGTCATTTAAAATCTGAGTGTTTCACCATCAGCTTAAACAGCTATTAAGACCATAATTTACAGGTCCCTTCAGTGTCTCTTTAATCAGTTTTCACTGTAATTGAATATAGATAAAAAAGTCCATGAAAGAAACAGGCCAATCAAATCTCTTTTTCTTATATTGTTTAACATATCACATAGAGTGTTGATTATCCAAAAGTCCCATGATTCAAATGACCTCTTATCTGAACTTATGCCCCACAAGATATGGGGGATTCAAAAGAATGGTCAATGATGTATGTATGCAGTGTATATATTATATTGTATGTATGCATGTTTTCTGGAGCTCCTCAACTATTGATCCAATTTTAATGAATGAGGTGTCAATAGATTCATAATAATGGACCGAGTAACATGGGCTACACAATTTACCTAGTCGGGTTATACATGAATTTCATTAATTTTAGATTAGGGTTGAAATATCTAGATTTTTTTTTAACAAATGTTTGTTTTTTATAAATTGCAATTTATTACTATAAAATGTATGTAAGTACTTTTTTTCATTTACCTGCCCTTTTTGAAGTGAAGTTAATGCAGTTTAATTATCCAAAAAAATTGATCATCCACCATTGTCCCCCAATTACCTTGGATAATAATGGACACTCAGTAGTCAGAATCTACTGTATATAATGAGGATCAATAACTTAGTAGCAAATCTGATTATTACTAAGTACATTGTATGTGTACTGAGCATTTAATTTTTTAAATATATTAAAATCTATCAAGAAAAAAGTGGTTTTATAAAATTTTTCTGAACGGCTAGTTTGAAACGCTTCCGCTGAATCGGTTGCGATGACGTCATCCGTCGGGATCCGTGCGACAACGACTTGATTGTACTCATACTTCATGGGATTGCATAAGTATTCATTCTCCAATTCTTGACGCTTGTGCCTTGTGTGCATTGTTTTTGTTTATGTTAATATTTTAGTTGACACAGCGACTAGCTGCATTCTCGGGCGCGTTTTTGGAACCAATGGACTAAAATTGCTGTATCTTTGTCATTTTTGGTGCGATTTAAATAATTTCTTTACAGTATTTACTGGTTTTTTGTCCCCATAAGTCTGCATACCCCAAATAAAACATGACCAAATAAGATTAAGTACTATAAACAAATTGATTAAAGCAAATCACACTTTACAGGAAATATGTATTGGAGTAAGTTTCCTTACAATATAGGCATGGGTTTGTTGACTTTGTATAATGTATGAAATAATATTTTTATTAACATATTAGTATTATGTTAAAGTTGACGTTGCTTACAAATAATATGTCGCCATTCAATAAAATGATGATGTTCCAGTTTTGATAACATTTTTATTACAACTTATTGTTTTTTTTGTTCTTATTAATTGATACTAACAAAATAATTGTGTTTTGAATGTTTTGTTGTGTGTTTTGTGCAAGAACTAAAAAGTCTTCGAATGAAACTTGTATGCAAAGATTTCAAAACTAAAGATAGGCTCTGACGTACATTCGACAGTACAAATCTTCTTTCTAAAAATCTAAAGATTTCTTGTCAGAAAAAGTTACGCCATCTTGATTTAACCGTACCCCAAAATGTCAGCCATCTTGATTTCACCATACCTCAAATGTCAAAATGGCCCCAAACTACCCCAAAAGTGGGGTTATTTAAGTGGGGACAGTTTTTGCCTCGACATGCTTCGTCTATAGAATATACGTCTCTGCTTGTTTGTGTAATACGTATCTTGCTTATTTAAAAAAAAGGTTGTTTCCAAGTTTGGTTAGGACAATGCAGGCTGAGCACCTGAGTTTCTGACAAGAATGTGTTAAAGGGGAGTTATATTATATTTGAAATATTATGTTATCAAATCATATTTAAAAAAAAAACATTATACTTAATTTTTTCTATGTTATGAAAATAAATTTTAATACAGTTATTTTGAAAACTACAATTTCTTTAGTTGATATAAAAATTATATGATAAAACATAGTGGAGTTATAATCGATTAACTTAATATTACTTTTGAAAATAAATTGAACATATAAGAAAAGTACGAGGGCGGGTCAATAAGTCCGTGACTTTTGGAATAAAACACAGATTTTTTGATAATTAAATCATTTTATTTTTCAACGTAGTCCCCCTTGAGCTCTATACACTTTGTCCAACGCTTCTCCAATTTTTTTATCCCTTCCAAAAAATATGATTTGTCGAGGTCCTCAAAATAGGCCTTTGTTTGCGAGATGACTTCATCATTGAAGTCAAATCTTTTTCCACCGAGCCATTTTTTCAGGTTTGGGAACAAGAAGTAGTCACTCGGAGCCAAATCTGGAGAATAGAGTGGATGTGGGAGCAATTCATAGCCCAATTCATGGATTTTTGCCATGGCAACTGCACATGTGTGCACCCTTGCATTGTCTTGGTGAAAAAGAACTTTTTTCTTGGCCAAATGAGGTCGGTTTTTTTTCAAATCCTCATTGAAGCGGTCCAATAAGTTGGCATAATATTCCCCATTAATTGTTCTTCCCTTTTGAAGATAGTCAATGTGGATTATCCCACATGCATCCCAAAAACAGTCGCCATAACTTTATTGGCTGACAAACCCACCTTAGCCTTCTTTGGCGCCGATTCACCCTTAGAAACCCACTGTTTTGACTGTTGTTTGGTCTCTGGTGTGTTGTGATGGATCCATGTTTCGTCCACGGTTACAAAACGGTGCAAAATCTCCTCCATATTGTGATTAAACAACGCCAAACCTTCCTGTGAAGTTGTGACACGATTGCGTTTGTGGTCGACTGTGAGCAAACGCGGCACCCATCTTGCGGAAAGCTTTCTCATGCCCAAGTGATCATTCAAAATTGAAACCACTGAGCCATGCGAGATGCCTATGGCTTTCACAATCTCTTGCACTTTCAATCTTCGGTCGGCCAACACCATATCGTGAATTTTTTCGATTGTTTCGGGTGTAGAGACCTCAACTGGGCGTCCAGGACGTTCGGCATCTTCAGTGCTTGTAAGGCCACAACGAAATTCAGTAAACCACTTTTTTACCATTGAAATCGATGGTGCAGTCCCCATAGTATTTATCAAGCTTAGCCTTGGTCTCGGTAATGGTTTTTTTTCGCAAAAAATAATGCTTAATAAGCACACGAAATTCACTTTTTTCCATTGTTTCCTTAAGTTACTGGATAGTCTGATAAAGATAGCTGTAAAACACAAACTAACTGACGCAGCCAGTTCAAATTTTGATAGGAGTCGACTGACAGATGCCTGTTGACAGGAGTAGTGTTGCTTTTTCAGTAAGGAGGTTAGAAATTCAAAAAGTCACGGACTTATTGACCCGCCTTAGTATTAAAATTTCATGCGTGCAGACGTTTCATCCTGAGATCGTCCAGGTAAAAAATGCTTGAGAAACTTTATTTATTTATTGAATATAAAATACATACTTACTAAATACATACTTGATTTGCTGAAATAGAATAGAATAGAAAAGATATTAATTATTTAAGCAATAGCAACATTTCATTTCAGCTTTATTCATATTTGATCACTTTATTTTCAATACAGAAAGTAATCATTTTATTGTCAAATTTCAATATCACTAGCTCATAGCAAAATGAGTTAGGCTTATAATCAACTAGCTTTTGTCCGCGGCTCCGCCCACGTAAATATCCACGGGAACACTGTACTTTTTCGGGATAAAATATAGCCTTTGTTTTTATCCAGAACCTAAACTACTACAATACTAAATTTCATTAAAATCCGTTCAGTAGTTTTTGCGTGAAAGAGTAACAAACATCCATCCATCCAATCTCACCACACACCACAAACTTTCACATATATTAAAATAATAGTTGTAACATCTACACAAATGCTCATTAGTGTAAATTTCAGAAAATATGTAAGTAGTATATTCGATATACTTGAGGCATAATTTTATCTGAAATGTTATCCTCAAACAATACTGCAAATTATTTGCGCATTCATGACACAATATTACTATGTAGAAGAAAATTAATTTTACCTATAAAATTGACACTGCGCTGTAAATATCTAGCTCATTTTATGCTTTTTAGTGTCAACAGACAAGTAAACACTTGACACAGCTTTTGCACTATCCAAGAAAGAATCATACAATGTTTTGAACCATTTACCTAGTCTTGCCATAAATACTGAAACAATGAAAAAAAAACAAATTTCTATTGCAAATAACTTTTATTACTTTTACAGTGTGTTAGTTTAATACATACATATAAAACAATTTAAAATATAAAAAGCTTATTCGAAATGGTCTCCATTAGCTGCAATACAGTCTTTTAAACGTTGAGGCCAGTTATCAATAGAAGCACGCACTCTTTCCATGGGAAAATTCTTCACTGCCAATCGTACGGATTTTTTTTTCGGGACTCCAAATTATCATGGCGTTTAGAGCAAGCCGTACTCTCTAAAACCCCGGGGCCGAGTCTTGCTGGAAGGACCATTCTTGGTTATTGAACATGTTGTTGTTTCACTTTTAGCTTCACTACCTTCTCAAAAGTCTAGAGAGTCTTCTCAAGAGTCTCAAGAGAGTATCTTGATACACTTGTGCCGATGTTTTGATACCTTTTTCACAAAAGTATGGCTCAGTCACTCCTTCATTGCGAATACCCCACCAAACCATCACTGAAGTCGGATAGTGCCCACGTTGCACTCTGTCGACTAATTGGGAAGGTTCCTTAAAACTTTGAGCATAAATACAGTCATTTTGTTTGTAAAAATGTTGCTCAATTGTAAAAAAATTCTCATCCGTAAACAAAATTCTTCTGTGACCTCCCTTTGCGTACCGCTTCAGTAGTTGTTTCGATTTTACCACCCTATTCTTTTTTAAATTATCAGTTAAGAAATGAACAGTACGTCTCTTATAGGCTGCAAGTCCTAAGTCTTCTTTTAAAATACGCGACATGGTTCTAGGTGCTATCTTCATCTCCCGAGATAAAATCTTTTGCTTTCGGACAGGATTTCTTCGAATTCTTTCCCTTACTGCTTTGACGACCTTTTTCGTACGAACACAATGTGGACGGCCAGATCTTTTTCTGTCACAAACAGTGGAGGTCTCATTGTACCTATTAAGAGCCCAGTACACAAACATTTTACTAATACCAAGCGTATGGAGAGTTTTAAAAATTGCATTTGGCTCCATACCTACTTTGTGTAATGCAATCACAGCGATTCGGTTCTCTTTATCACCCCACTCCATTTTAATATCGCAAAATATTGTACAATGTATTGGCGCCAAAATGAGAAAACACAATGAACAATCAAATAAAAATGTCAGATTCCAAATTCAAATGTGATATTTTTGTTTATTTTTAATTGTAACAGTATTTATGGCCAGACTAAGTATTTACATTTTTTAGCTATAAAGGGATATTTCGTAATAGTGAGGCGGTCGTGCTGCTGTCGTTTAGATGTGAAAGCAGTATAAAGGAGACCATTCACTCATCATGCTGGTTTGGGTCCAGCCCGGCTAATCACAATGCGTAATTCGACTCGGGTTCGATAACTTCCCTGCGCTGCAACCAATAAACGCATGCCGCGTTAAGCGTTGACCAATAAACGCTCAATAAGTTTTCGAATCTGAGTCAAATAGGATTTGTAAATAGCTTAAGTAAAAAATTGTTATAACACTTTTTTGTTGCTCTCCTTGTTTTGGCAATGAATGGTCTTCTTCGTAATTTGTCAACGACAAACAAACATTACTTATATATTATATTAATTACATTCTTGTAATATACATTTTTTTTGTAATAAATATATTCTTGTAATAACTTAAACAAAATGTTTTCAGGATCTGATGGTGGGAGATGAGGCTTCTCAGCTTAGATCCATGCTGGAAGTCAGCTACCCTATGGAGAATGGTGTAAGTTATTTCGTTTTAAGCCTCAAACTTGACTCGTGTGAGTTGTGTGGATAAGGAGTTTTTGAATTTATAACGAGTTTTAAAATTATAATATTTTCAAGTGGGCATGGCTGGAAAATGCCAAAAACTATAAGATTCTTTATGCTTTCAGATTTCGTCAACCAGGCATGGTAGACTTGAAAAATTAAAAATTCTCGGACAAGTCTAGAGCCTGTTTATGATAAAAAATACAACTGCATAATTAGATTAATAATAAAAACCGGCCAAGTGCGAGTCAGACACGCGCACAAGGGTTTCCGTATAAAGCGGCAAAAAATTCGTGTTTTTGATGTATGCCCGTTTAAATATTTATTTTATTCTGTTTTTTTAGTATTTGTTGTTAAAAGAAATACATCATCTGTGAAAATTTCAACTGTCAACCTATCACGTTTCATGAGATACAGCCTATTAGAGTCCCGTTTTTACCCTTTGGCCACGGAACCCCAAAAATTAACTCCAGGCAGGAAATCAATTATTCTTAAAAGTAATCGCAACTCTGATTTAATTTTAATTTCTTTATTTCAATTTACCAGGTCGTCAGAAACTGGGAGGACATGTGCCACGTGTGGGATTACACGTTTGGGCCGAGCAAGATGAACATAGATCCGAAAGAGACAAAGATACTTCTCACCGAACCGCCTATGAATCCCACGAAGAATAGAGAGAAGATGATCGAGGTATGTCCTTGTTGTATCTGTGAGACTTGGGGGCCTCTACCCACGGGAGTTTTTTTTGTGGACGCAACAGAAGAAACTACACTGTAAATAGAATTCTACGTCAATACAATAGAGCTAGAAATCGAAGTGTCAGATTTGACAGCTGTACACGATTTCCAGCTCTATTGTATTAGCGCACAGTTCTGTTTACAGTGCAGTTTTTTCTGTCGCGACCACAAAATAAAGCTCGTGGAAACGTAGCCATAATACTTACTTAGAATGCTTTCACACATACCGATTTGGTCTCGAGCAGACCATTATGATTGCACGACACTCGTGTGTTTGATTTTCAGCTCTATTGTATTAGCACAGCGTTCTATTTACAGTGCATTCTGATTCTTGTGCAGTGTTCCAACCTTAAACTCTCAAAAATACTTCTTCCCAAAGCTTAATAAACTGATAAACAAATAATAAAAAAATAATGTTCTGTAATATTATTCTGTCCTTTATACTTACATTAAAATATACTTCCAAAAGTTTATTTTCTACAGGTTTCCCGTGGGATACTGTATTGTGCGGCGCGGTAAGCCGCGGGCAAAAGCTAGTAATAATATAAACACACAGTCGCTGAACTTTTTGTAGAACTATTTAAGAGGAGGAAACATTTTATAAAAGCATTAACATATTTTAAAGCATTCAATTGGAAAGCGAGTGTAAACTGAACAGATTGATTATTTTCAGGTGATGTTTGAGAAGTACGGTTTCGACAGTGCCTACATAGCCATACAGGCGGTGCTGACGTTGTATGCGCAAGGTCTGATCTCTGGGGTGGTGGTGGACTCTGGTGAGTAACACAGTGCCTACATAGCCATACAGGCGGTGCTGACGTTGTATGCGCAAGGTCTGATCTCTGGGGTGGTGGTGGACTCTGGTGAGTAACACAGTGCCTACATAGCCATACAGGCGGTGCTGACGTTGTATGCGCAAGGTCTGATCTCTGGGGTGGTGGTGGACTCTGGTGAGTAACACAGTGCCTACATAGCCATACAGGCGGTGCTGACGTTGTATGCGCAAGGTCTGATCTCTGGGGTGGTGGTGGACTCTGGTGAGTAACACAGTGCCTACATAGCCATACAGGCGGTGCTGACGTTGTATGCGCAAGGTCTGATCTCTGGGGTGGTGGTGGACTCTGGTGAGTAACACAGTGCCTACATAGCCATACAGGCGGTGCTGACGTTGTATGCGCAAGGTCTGATCTCTGGGGTGGTGGTGGACTCTGGTGAGTAACACAGTGCCTACATAGCCATACAGGCGGTGCTGACGTTGTATGCGCAAGGTCTGATCTCTGGGGTGGTGGTGGACTCTGGTGAGTAACACAGTGCCTACATAGCCATACAGGCGGTGCTGACGTTGTATGCGCAAGGTCTGATCTCTGGGGTGGTGGTGGACTCTGGTGAGTAACACAGTGCCTACATAGCCATACAGGCGGTGCTGACGTTGTATGCGCAAGGTCTGATCTCTGGGGTGGTGGTGGACTCTGGTGAGTAACACAGTGCCTACATAGCCATACAGGCGGTGCTGACGTTGTATGCGCAAGGTCTGATCTCTGGGGTGGTGGTGGACTCTGGTGAGTAACACAGTGCCTACATAGCCATACAGGCGGTGCTGACGTTGTATGCGCAAGGTCTGATCTCTGGGGTGGTGGTGGACTCTGGTGAGTAACACAGTGCCTACATAGCCATACAGGCGGTGCTGACGTTGTATGCGCAAGGTCTGATCTCTGGGGTGGTGGTGGACTCTGGTGAGTAACACACGAGTGTCGAGTCAAATGTGAATGTCATATATGACAGCTCGACACTCGACATTCAACTCTATCGTATTAGAGCAGAGTTCTATTTTCAATGCTCTGAATTTTTACCGGTGTTCCGGATTCCGGAGCATATAGTCCCAGCCTAAAGTAAACGGACGGACTGAACTGACCGTGTGTGGCAATTCGCGTCAGTTCACGCTGGAGCCGCGGCCGTACGGACGTGTATTGTGTACAATTAGTGTAGGGAGCTTTCGAGCTGTATATTAAATTAAATCGTAGTCTAGGGAATTTTTGTTTAAAAAATTTAGAGCCACTGTTGCTTTTCGTCCATTGCGTGACGAGAGTTGTAACATAATATTATAAGAAAATACAATCAATAAATGATGAGGATGACTAAAATAAAAAAAAATGGAAATTGCATTGTTGTCATGGATGTAAAAAAAATATATATAAAAAAACACGACCGTAGCCGTAGGCAATCCAAAACGAACTGTAAGTGATAACTGAAGCGATATTTCCTTGTATGTGCTCGAATCCGTTCAGGCCGAACTGACTTCTACCTGATTCGATCGGCCTCCCCGTATAAGGGGGTCTTGAGGGAGTATATATTGGTATCTTTTTAAACAACTTCCAAAAAGGAGACAGTTATTTCAACATAGCTATCCTTGTCTTGCTTGAGACGATTTATACTAGATTCCTTACCTTGCAATGTAATTTTATTTTATACTATTTTCTTTTCGAGTACCATAAATATTTTTTGTTTAACATCTTAACATCCAGCGCTCTAAGTTTCCATAATAATAATAAAAATAGCTCGCCACAACGATTTCGGTGACGGTGGCCGGTTTCATTGAAACGCAGATAGCTACGCAGGAGTTATTTTATAGTGCCCAAGTGTGTGCGCAGTACACAAAAGCACTCTCTCCCTTTACTCTTGTGTACTAACCTAACCCAGTGGGGCGGATGAACGACACGACTGGCGAGAGATCAGGCGGAGGGCCGACTTTTAACATGCCCATTCGACGCACCTGAAGTTCCGTAACCACTTTAACGAAATCTTATATTCATATATATCATCTACTCATATTATGTATTTTATCCAAAGCTTTTATCTTGTATAATACTTTTTACTTACAGGTGATGGTGTCACCCACATTTGCCCGGTGTATGAGGAGTTCTCCCTGCCGCATCTCACCCGCCGGCTGGACATAGCGGGCCGGGACATCACCAGGTACCTCATCAAGGTGAGTGTTGCCGTGTATTGGTGACATTACAACGTGTTACCGCGAAGTGGTGACGTTACCCACGTTTGACCCAAGTGACGGGTGACGTCACGCTGACCTCATAAGTGACGTTACAGAACTGCAAATCAGCTAGTAAGAAAGTTGGTTCCGTATTAAAGTTGTTCAACTTTATAAATATATTGAGCCCTCAAAGTTTTCGTACTGACTAAAAAGTAACCCTTTGGTCCTAAAATCTCGTCTTGTTACAGTTGCTGCTCCTACGTGGTTACGCGTTCAACCATTCCGCCGACTTCGAGACAGTGCGTATGATGAAGGAGAAGCTGTGCTACATCGGCTACGACGTCGAACAGGAGCAGAGGCTGGCGCTGGAGACAACCGTGCTGGTGGAGCCGTATGTTGTGAGTACACATACAGACACAGACAGTGCACATGATGAGGGAGTAGCTGTGCTACATTGGCTACGACGTGGAACAGGAGCAGAGGCTGGCGCTGGAGACGACCGTGCTGGTGGAGTCGTATGTTGTGAGTATACATACAGACAGATAGACAGTGCGCATGATGAAGGAGAAGCTGTGCTACATCGGCTACGACGTGGAACAGGTGCAAAGGCTGGCACTGGATACGACCGCGCTTGTGAGTTTTTTTAGAAGAATTTTGTCAAAAAATATTTTTTAAATAATTAACTATCATATTTTTATATATTCATGGCAAGTCCATGAACCTGCTTGACGTGTTACTTAGTACTTATTTTTAATTTCATTTACAGCTACCAGACGGTAGAGTCATCAAAGTTGGTGGTGAACGTTTCGAAGCGCCCGAAGCGTTGTTCCAACCGCACCTGATTAACGTGGAGGGGCAGGGCATTGCAGAACTGGTGTTCAACACGATACAATCAGCTGATATAGACATGAGAAACGAGTTATACAAACACATAGTGCTGTCAGGCGGTTCAACTATGTACCCAGGGCTGCCTTCGAGATTGGAGAGAGAGATAAAACAGCTGTACTTGGAGAGAGTGCTGAAAAATGATACGGAGAAGTTAGCGGTGAGTTATATTTACTTATTTTTAAAATTGAAATTATCTGTTTTAATGATAAAATAAAATATAATTTAAAGAGTGCTTTGCATCAGCGATTACAAGTACAAGAAATATGATAAATAAACGTACATTTGGTCACAGCATAGCAACACAACTGTATCTAAAAATAATTGAGTGGTTAGTATAAAACCTGCAATTCTAGTGTTGTTAAAATCTATAATATTTGGTAATACATGAGAAATATACTTATAAAAAGTTTCATAGAAAGATAGATAGCTAGCTTCAATTTGTTTTACACCATTTGTATACATTAAAAAGAAAGTCGGTCCCAAGTATGATACTTGAGGTACACCAAACATTTCTTTCATTATAACTTTCCATTACTAGTTCTTTTGATCTCTTATTTCGGCATATAAGTTTCAATTTCAACTTTATTTCTAATGAGATCAGGTTCCTATGATCTCCCACCATAACTCCGAATATATCGGGTTTTAAAGAGATCTGTGATTCCATTATTTGTGTCAAAGTTGTAACGTGCAGCGCATAGATGTCGCTTGAGTCGGTATACATCGCGCTATCGCTTGTCCGACCTGTCTTGTATAAGATATTATTGTTTTCCTATTTTTGGCTGGAGGTCTTCATGAGGTAATCCATAAGAATGGAGTTCTTTAGACCCTTCGCCAATGCTATACCAAGCAACGTTTTTTTTTCTTTAGTAATATTAATTGTTGTAAGCGTATTAAAGATGATAAAAAATATGATCTTATGACATACCGAATGAATATACATAAGATTTTATAATCCACAAAATATGCTCCTGTTAGTAAATTATAGGCGTTAAAAACTGTGCAGTCAATTGTCAATTTCGAATGCTGTTTATAATATCGAACTAATAAAATCAATGTACGAATAAACTGACTGAAGAAGGAAGGAAGGGTCTTCGAGGATACGTAAGTATATTTGTTTAGCACGTCCTACGTTTATGGAGTTCTACATATTTTCAATGCTCTGAATTTTCCCCGTCCTTCCGGATTCCGGATCATATAGTCCCAGCTTTTAGTCTGGGACTATAAGCTCCCGAATCCGGAAGGCCGTAGAAAATCCTGGGCATTGAAAATAGAACTTTGTGCTAATACAATAGAATTGAACATCGAAGTGTCAGGTGTCGAGCTGTCTTATATGACATTGACATTTGACTCGACACTCATGTGTTCGATTTTCAATTCTATTGTATTAGCGCAGAGTTCTATTTTCAATGGTCAGAATTTTCTACGGCCTTCCGGATTCCGGAGCTAATAGTCCCAGCCTTAGGAGAGAATAATTTCCAGAAATTCAAGATCCGCATAGAAGACCCGCCTCGTCGCAAGGACATGGTGTTTATTGGCGGGGCGGTGTTGGCAGAAGTCTGCAAGAACAGGGACAACTTCTGGCTGACGAGGAACGAGTACCAGGAGCAGGTGAGATTGTATACTACACATCTCATAGATTTCCACAATCTCACCTGAGATTTCCACTTTATATCACGCTAGATTGAAATCTCATGAGATATTTCCACTTCCTACTGCTATTATTAATCAGAAAGTTTGTGGTAATGGACGGATGGATTGATGGATGGATAGATGTTTGTTACCTTTTTACGCAAAAACTACTGGGCGGATTTTGATTAAATGTGGTATGGTAGGAGCTTAGGCTCTGATTTAACACATCTATTTTTTATCAATAAAGAGTTCCCGTAGAAACCTGTACGCGGGCTGTACATAAAAATGGATTGCAATTTGAATGTCTCGCTTAAGCTCGATAACGGCTTGGCCGATTTGGCTAATTTTAGTCTTGAAATAATTGTGGAAGTCCAGGGAAGGTTTAAGCGGTGAGAAATATTGGAGGTGTATATTATTCCAGTTCATTGTAAAGACAGAACAACGTGTAATGGGACAACTAGTATTTTATTTATAATATTAGTTAGGACTTAATTGCTACATTTTGTAAATATCATTTTTTTGCAGGGCCTCTCCTGTCTTCGTAAACTCGGACCGCGTGCTAGTTAATGTAATGTAATTGTAAATAAAATATTCCAATTTATAAATAATGTATTATTTTGATCGTGTAGGCATTCGTAAGTCCTTTTAATTTCTTACCTCTTTTTTATATAATAGCTTATGTAAAAACGATAAGAATTAATTTCAGGAGATTTATAATTCTTAGATGCATTTTATATTTACGATTGGCCAATGAGATCAAAATTAAATTGAAAAGAAAAAAGAAGTTGTCTATGACAGTTGACAGCTGTCAAAAGTGCAATGCATTTTCATGTTAGGCTGGGACTATATGCTCCGGAACCCAGAACGCCGGTGAAAATTCAGAGCACTGAAAATATAACTCTACGCTAATACAATAGAGTTGAAACTGGAAGTTTCGAGTGTCGAGTTGTCATATATGGCATAGACATTTCGACTCGACTCGGCATTCGACACTCATGTGTTCGGTTTTCAACTCTATTGTATTATCGCAGATTTCTATTTTCAATGCTCAGAAATTTCTACGGCTTTCCAGATTCCGGATCATATAATCCCAGCCTCACATCATGATATTAAAATTTATACTCTATTGCCTGACCAGAAATATCGAAATCTCGCCTTGTTGCGGTGGCGCCTGGATTGTTGTTATGTTGAATTGAAATGTCTTTCAAGTCAAATATTCGAGATCTAACCAATCACATCCCAGCTTTTTGTAGTGTTGCTCCAATCAAAAATGAAACGGCCTCAGTGCAATTTTTTTATATTAATGGTCAGGTTTTAATTTTATATTTATAATACTACAATAAACTTCAAAATTTACTCAGGGATAAGCTGTCTCTTTCTATGAAATTGAACATTGAAAGTAATAGAGGTGGTTAATGTATCTTTATTTAACCTGTGATTTTATGTTACATAACATAAAAGCGGTTTTGTTTTTTTAAGTAATTTTATTTTTGGCAGAAATTTGTTTTTTTTTTACATAATGTTTTATAAATATTTAAAGACTGTTTTTCCTGCATTTCATTAAATTATTTCCTAATTAAATGTATTTGTCTTGTGATTCTGCAGTGTATTTGTAGTAAAAAAAAAAATATCTGTATGAAACTACAATGTATTCAAATATAATTTTATTACTATATCTTTTGTTTTCATTTACATAAACCTACAAATAATAGAACAGCATAAAATAGGGTAGGCAGGTACAATATGTAACATATTTAGTTAATTTATATATTGTGAAATATGGAGGTATTATTTATTAATCATAGACGTATATATTATATACAAGGTATGTCGAGGCAAAAACTGTCCCCCACTCTTGGGGTTTCTGGGGCCATATTGACATTTGAGGTATGGTGAAATCAAGATGACGCAACTTTTTCTTGTATGAAGATTTGTTCTGTCAAATGTACGTCATAGCCCATCCTTAGTTTTGAAATCATTGAAAAAAATTATAACACTATGTATATATGTAGTAGTTTAGTAATTAGGTGCATTTCAAAGTTAAGTTGGAATATTTCTTTACATAATTAGGGAAAAAAACCGTCATACTCCGTGTACGATTACATGAAATACGAAAAAAAAATCATTAATTACAGTAATAGGCATGTCGTCAAAAAAAATTTATTCGAGTTAAGACAACATGTTAATAAACAATCTAGAAGTACCCCATTTTTGTATAGGTATCTTAAAAAAAAGCAAAGAAACAAACAACTTAAATTTACAATAAGAAAGAGAGCGATATATCGGCCTGGGACGTCACCAGTTACTCCTGCTATACATTTGTCATTAAAAAATGTATGGCGGTAGCCGCTTGTGACGTTACAAAGTCGTCGACGTCGTTTTGCGAGAAAGAGATGGGCAATTATTTTTATATGCTTATAATTTTTTATCGCGTCAACCTAAATACCTATTTCTTTTAGATTAATGTTTCTCTATTCAACAATTTTAAAACTTAATTCTATTCTATTCTACTAAATTTATGACCTATCTAACAAACTTATCTACTTATACCTACAAGCTATTGCTAAACAACTTAGAAAGGAATACAACGGCCCCACAGAAAACCGGTGTACGGTGTAAATAACGATTGCGTTTTGTTTCGCTGAGTGGCCTGGAGTATTTATTGCATGAAACACTGGTAACTGAAATGATTAAATGAATACATCCACTTCATACATACTTGTAACAAGAGAAAGAGAAATCCATCACTTATTGTTTTTTTTTCTAATATTGTCTTTTGGTGGACTTTTGGTGTCTATTTTACGACGTTGGAATTATGACTTTATGTGATAACACTCATGATAAGTGTTAGCATTTGGGATAAGGAACGATATATGTTTCTTCTCTTGTTGCATATTAAAGTAGTTATAAAAAGATAAAAAGTATATAATGTCAATGACATTTTTGACCATTGACAGATGTCACATGCAAAGCCTATCGAGTTAGCCAAAAAGCTATGTACAGTGTAGACGTATCTGTGGTAAGCATCTCTCATATTATGTTATACACAAATCAACAACAGCTAATAAGTATTGCTGTATCATTGGTATCACCGCTCTAAAATAAGAAGTACATGTTAGAAGCAAGACGGCAGGCTCGCAACACTCTAATCGGCCCGCCTATACGTGTCTATGCTAAATTCACATTTTTTTGTTATTTGTTCTACATTTATTTTATTCACATCTTATTATAAAAAAAGAAATGTATACTTCTACTATATGATAATATCGACGACCTCTGTTGCTCAGCGCGTTGGTGCTCAAGCCGGGGGTCGCGGGTTCGAATCCCGCCGAAAGAACAAAAAGTTTTTCCGTGTTCCTGGGTCATGGATGTGTATTAAAATGTGTATAATATAATAAAAATTAAATATATGTATAGTTTAAAAGTATTAGATATACTTCCCGTTGTCTGGTAAGTACCTGTAACTCAAGTTCAACTTAGCACCGGGCCAGATTGACGTGGTGTGAAGCGGCCATGAATATTTATTTATTTATAAAATGTCTCTGATTGTCCGTGGTGTTGGGGACCTGGGCCTGGACCTGGGCCCATAAATCCTCGCTAAATGACATGTCGTTTGCGATGCCTTATGTCAAATCCCATACATTTTGTTTTCGAACTTCGCCGTCGAAATTATCGAATGCATCTTGACTAAAGGTCCTGGTGATCTGTATCTCACGCTGATGCCTAACTCAGACACCAGAAAGTCTATTCTGCAAATTAAATCGAATTATTCCTTGTATTTAGGTACACTTTCATCGTAGATACACTTTAAAAAGGTTCGCCTTTATTCCTTATAGATCCACTTTTTAAAAATCAATTTAGCGTTTCCTAATAGATACACTTTTGGCTACAGTTGTGTAAACAAAGTGTAATTAACAAATTCACTGCCGTTCGTGCCGGCAACGCACATAATCATGCGTTGAAATAAAGAAATGCGTTAAAACAATGTAGAAATAAGATATTTACTTAAATTATTTAAGGAGATAATTTTGTTTTTCCTTTTTTTTTAAATAAAAAGAAACATTTTTTTGTCTCGTCTGAATCCAATTTGTTTTAATGTTACACTAATTTCTTTTTAAATTCGAGTAACAAAATTTAACATGTCATTCCTATATCGCTTTTCTGCTTTGCTGTACAATATGAAAGTGGATCTATAAGGAATAAAGGTGAACGTTTTTCAAAAGTGTATCTACGAGGAAAGTGTACCTACGAGGAATACCTAATTCATCAAATCCTGCACTAATATAGTTACGATTCAGTCCCGATATGAGAGAAATGCAAAATGCTATTCTCTCAAACGTCAAACCCGTTTCGATTGCTCCTCCAAAATTCAGTTTATGATAATTGATATCGACACGACTAATTTACAATTCAATAAAAGTGAAATGAATGTTAACTAAGAGAGTTGGAGTTCTGCTGCTCGCTTAAATATATGACAGTCATATTTTTGTACATTAGGCTGGCACTGTATGATCCGAAATCTAGGAAGGCTATAGAAAAGTCTGAGCATTGAAAATAGAACTGCGCTAATACATTAAAATCGAACACGCAAGTGTCGAGCCAAATGTCAGTCATATATGACAGCTTGACACTCGACACTTCGATTTTCAACTCTATTGTATGAGCGCAGAGTTCTATTTTCAGTTCTGAAATTTCTCCGGCCTCACGGATTCCGGACAATATACTCCCAGCCTTCGTGCGTAAGTTAACATTGTGAGGTTTTTTTTTTTTTTTTTTTTTTTTTTTTTTTTTTTTTTTTTTTTTTTTTTTTTTTTTTTTTTTGGGCCATTTCTGGGCCTGCTTGTTCCCCCAACCATGAGTCAGGACAATTTTTTACTTTGTAAATTTTTAATAATTATTTATTATTAATACATTTCCTTATATCTTGCTTCTTTTCCATTTCCTTTTTTGCTATTTTAAACTATATTTAACTTTACATTAATTATTCATTTACAATTTTTTACTACTTTATGTCACATTTCTTCTAAATTCTTTATCTTTGTTACATTTCCTTGCTTACATCTACAATTCTATTTTCTTGCTTACATTATACATTTCCTTTATGTTAGTCACTACTTTAACATTTACTTCACACTATTTTTCTCTTTTGCCTTTACATTTCTCTTTTTTTTTAATTCACATTTCATATTTTTTTTACCTTTACATTTCTCTTTTTTAATCTATATTATGTCTAACTGTTACATTCGTTTCCTGACATATTCCTATCCTGTTCCTATCATATTCTACATTTTTCTTTATACTTATTTACATTTTTTCTATATATTTACTTATCTATTGCGTATTTTCTTTTCTGTCTATAGATTTATGTCTTTTAACATCTTTGCATTTCCATTTTGATTTATATTTGGGCCTATTTTTACATTCCTTCACACTCCATCCTTGCATTAAATTTCTGTTGACGTTTTTTATTTATTAGAACCTTTATTTGTGTACATTATATAATTTCTTTTTCCTTTACATTACATTTCTTCTATTAATTTTCTATTACCATATTTATATATTACAATAAGACTTTATTTTATATTTTCCTACTCATCCCACTACTCCTATCCCATTTCCATCATTCAGCCCGGGACGTCCGCCCCGACGTTTTACACAAAAATTATTTACATAATGATCCCTGTTTACAATGTGTGTTTTTCCATAGCGCGTTAATTGCTAATAGTGTCAGTGTACAATTTATTTGGGACAGAGGGAGGGTATGTCTTTTTTTAAGCTTATGCTATATATGCTTCTTTATTTGTACAATAATCCCATACATATATTTTTTTTTCATACCCACCGCTGTCTGCCTACTTCCTTCCTTCACATCATTGGCTTAAAATTAAGTGCAATTCCTACCTTCCTACTGCTATTATTAATGAGAAAGTTTGTGGTAATGGACGGATGGATTGATGGATGGATAGATGTTTGTTACTCTTTTACGCAAAAACTACTGGGCGGATTTTGATTAAATGTGGTATGGTAGGAGTTTAGGCTCTGATTTAACACATCTATTTTTTATCAATAAAGAGTTCCCGTAGAAACCTGTACGCGGGCTGTACATAAAAATGGATTGCAATTTGAATGTCTCGCTTAAGCTCGATAACGGCTTGGCCGATTTGGCTAATTTTAGTCTTGAAGTAATTGTGGAAGTCCAGGGAAGGTTTAAGCGGTGAGAAATATTGGAGGTGTATATTATTCCAGTTCATTGTAAAGACAGAACAACGTGTAATGAGACAACTAGTATTTTATTTATAATATTAGTTAGGACTTAATTGCTACATTTTGTAAATATCATTTTTTGCAGGGCCTCTCCTGTCTTCGTAAACTCGGACCGCGTGCTAGTTAATGTAATGTAATTGTAAATAAAATATTCCAATTTATAAATAATGTATATTTTGATCGTGTAGGCATTCGTAAGTCCTTTTAATTTCTTACCTCTTTTTTATATAATAGCTTATATAAAAACGATAAGAATTAATTTCAGGAGATTTATAATTCTTAGATGCATTTTATATTTACGATTGGCCAATGAGATCAAAATTAAATTGAAAAGAAAAAAGAAGTTGTCTATGACAGTTGACAGCTGTCAAAAGTGCAATGCATTTTCATGTTAGGCTGGGACTATATGCTCCGGAACCCAGAACGCCGGTGAAAATTCAGAGCACTGAAAATATAACTCTACGCTAATACAATAGAGTTGAAACTGGAAGTTTCGAGTGTCGAGTTGTCATATATGGCATAGACATTTCGACTCGACTCGGCATTCGACACTCATGTGTTCGGTTTTCAACTCTATTGTATTATCGCAGAGTTCTATTTTCAATGCTCAGAAATTTCTACGGCTTTCCAGATTCCGGATCATATAATCCCAGCCTCACATCATGATATTAAAATTTATACTCTATTGCCTGACCAGAAATATCGAAATCTCGCCTTGTTGCGGTGGCGCCTGGATTGTTGTTATGTTGAATTGAAATGTCTTTCAAGTCAAATATTCGAGATCTAACCAATCACATCCCAGCTTTTTGTAGTGTTGCTCCAATCAAAAATGAAACGGCCTCAGTGCAATTTTTTTATATTAATGGTCAGGTTTTAATTTTATATTTATAATACTACAATAAACTTCAAAATTTACTCAGGGATAAGCTGTCTCTTTCTATGAAATTGAACATTGAAAGTAATAGAGGTGGTTAATGTATCTTTATTTAACCTGTGATTTTATGTTACATAACATAAAAGCGGTTTTGTTTTTTTAAGTAATTTTATTTTTGGCAGAAATTTGTTTTTTTTTACATAATGTTTTATAAATATTTAAAGACTGTTTTTCCTCCATTTCATTAAATTATTTCCTAATTAAATGTATTTGTCTTGTGATTCTGCAGTGTATTTGTAGTAAAAAAAAAATATCTGTATGAAACTACAATGTATTCAAATATAATTTTATTACTATATCTTTTGTTTTCATTTTCATAAACCTACAAATAATAGAACAGCATAAAATAGGGTAGGCAGGTACAATATGTAACATATTTAGTTAATTTATATATTGTGAAATATGGAGGTATTATTTATTAATCATAGACGTATATATTATATACAAGGTATGTCGAGGCAAAAACTGTCCCCCACTCTTGGGGTTTCTGGGGCCATATTGACATTTGAGGTATGGTGAAATCAAGATGACGCAACTTTTTCTTGTATGAAGATTTGTTCTGTCAAATGTACGTCATAGCCCATCCTTAGTTTTGAAATCATTGAAAAAAATTATAACACTATGTATATATGTAGTAGTTTAGTAATTAGGTGCATTTCAAAGTTAAGTTGGAATATTTCTTTACATAATTAGGGAAAAAAACCGTCATACTCCGTGTACGATTACATGAAATACGAAAAAAAAATCATTAATTACAGTAATAGGCATGTCGTCAAAAAAAATTTATTCGAGTTAAGACAACATGTTAATAAACAATCTAGAAGTACCCCATTTTTGTATAGGTATCTTAAAAAAAAGCAAAGAAACAAACAACTTAAATTTACAATAAGAAAGAGAGCGATATATCGGCCTGGGACGTCACCAGTTACTCCTGCTATACATTTGTCATTAAAAAATGTATGGCAATAGCCGCTTGTGACGTTACAAAGTCGTCGACGTCGTTTTGCGAGAAAGAGATGGGCAATTATTTTTATATGCTTATAATTTTTTATCGCGTCAACCTAAATACCTATTTCTTTTAGATTAATGTTTCTCTATTCAACAATTTTAAAACTTAATTCTATTCTATTCTACTAAATTTATGACCTATCTAACAAACTTATCTACTTATACCTACAAGCTATTGCTAAACAACTTAGAAAGGAATACAACGGCCCCACAGAAAACCGGTGTACGGTGTAAATAACGATTGCGTTTTGTTTCGCTGAGTGGCCTGGAGTATTTATTGCATGAAACACTGGTAACTGAAATGATTAAATGAATACATCCACTTCATACATACTTGTAACAAGAGAAAGAGAAATCCATCACTTATTGTTTTTTTTTCTAATATTGTCTTTTGGTGGACTTTTGGTGTCTATTTTACGACGTTGGAATTATGACTTTATGTGATAACACTCATGATAAGTGTTAGCATTTGGGATAAGGAACGATATATGTTTCTTCTCTTGTTGCATATTAAAGTAGTTATAAAAAGATAAAAAGTATATAATGTCAATGACATTTTTGACCATTGACAGATGTCACATGCAAAGCCTATCGAGTTAGCCAAAAAGCTATGTACAGTGTAGACGTATCTGTGGTAAGCATCTCTCATATTATGTTATACACAAATCAACAACAGCTAATAAGTATTGCTGTATCATTGGTATCACCGCTCTAAAATAAGAAGTACATGTTAGAAGCAAGACGGCAGGCTCGCAACACTCTAATCGGCCCACCTATACGTGTCTATGCTAAATTCACATTTTTTTGTTATTTGTTCTACATTTATTTTATTCACATCTTATTATAAAAAAAAAAATGTATACTTCTACTATATGATAATATCGACGACCTCTGTTGCTCAGCGCGTTGGTGCTCAAGCCGGGGGTCGCGGGTTCGAATCCCGCCGAAAGAACAAAAAGTTTTTCCGTGTTCCTGGGTCATGGATGTGTATTAAAATGTGTATAATATAATAAAAATTAAATATATGTATAGTTTAAAAGTATTAGATATACTTCCCGTTGTCTGGTAAGTACCTGTAACTCAAGTTCAACTTAGCACCGGGCCAGATTGAAGTGGTGTGAAGCGGCCATGAATATTTATTTATTTATAAAATGTCTCTGATTGTCCGTGGTGTTGGGGACCTGGGCCCATAAATCCTCGCTAAATGACATGTCGTTTGCGATGCCTTATGTCAAATCCCATACATTTTGTTTTCGAACTTCGCCGTCGAAATTATCGAATGCATCTTGACTAAAGGTCCTGGTGATCTGTATCTCACGCTGATGCCTAACTCAGACACCAGAAAGTCTATTCTGCAAATTAAATCGAATTATTCCTTGTATTTAGGTACACTTTCATCGTAGATACACTTTAAAAAGGTTCGCCTTTATTCCTTATAGATCCACTTTTTAAAAATCAATTTAGCGTTTCCTAATAGATACACTTTTGGCTACAGTTGTGTAAACAAAGTGTAATTAACAAATTCACTGCCGTTCGTGCCGGCAACGCACATAATCATGCGTTGAAATAAAGAAATGCGTTAAAACAATGTAGAAATAAGATATTTACTTAAATTATTTAAGGAGATAATTTTGTTTTTCCTTTTTTTTTAAATAAAAAGAAACATTTTTTTGTCTCGTCTGAATCCAATTTGTTTTAATGTTACACTAATTTCTTTTTAAATTCGAGTAACAAAATTTAACATGTCATTCCTATATCGCTTTTCTGCTTTGCTGTACAATATGAAAGTGGATCTATAAGGAATAAAGGTGAACGTTTTTCAAAAGTGTATCTACGAGGAAAGTGTACCTACGAGGAATACCTAATTCATCAAATCCTGCACTAATATAGTTACGATTCAGTCCCGATATGAGAGAAATGCAAAATGCTATTCTCTCAAACGTCAAACCCGTTTCGATTGCTCCTCCAAAATTCAGTTTATGATAATTGATATCGACACGACTAATTTACAATTCAATAAAAGTGAAATGAATGTTTACTAAGAGAGTTGGAGTTCTGCTGCTCGCTTAAATATATGACAGTCATATTTTTGTACATTAGGCTGGCACTGTATGATCCGAAATCTAGGAAGGCTATAGAAAAGTCTGAGCATTGAAAATAGAACTGCGCTAATACATTAAAATCGAACACGCAAGTGTCGTGCCAAATGTCAGTCATATATGACAGCTTGACACTCGACACTTCGATTTTCAACTCTATTGTATGAGCGCAGAGTTCTATTTTCAGTTCTGAAATTTCTCCGGCCTCACGGATTCCGGACAATATACTCCCAGCCTTCGTGCGTAAGTTAACATTGTGAGGTTTTTTTTTTTTTTTTTTTTTTTTTTTTTTTTTTTTTTTTTGGGCCATTTCTGGGCCTGCTTGTTCCCCCAACCATGAGTCAGGACAATTTTTTACTTTGTAAATTTTTAATAATTATTTATTATTAATACATTTCCTTATATCTTGCTTCTTTTCCATTTCCTTTTTTGCTATTTTAAACTATATTTAACTTTACATTAATTATTCATTTACAATTTTTTACTACTTTATGTCACATTTCTTCTAAATTCTTTATCTTTGTTACATTTCCTTGCTTACATCTACTATTCTATTTTCTTGCTTACATTATACATTTCCTTTATGTTAGTCACTACTTTAACATTTACTTCACACTATTTTTCTCTTTTGCCTTTACATTTCTCTTTTTTTTTAATTCACATTTCATTTTTCTTTTACCTTTACATTTCTCTTTTTTAATCTATATTATGTCTAACTGTTACATTCGTTTCCTGACATATTCCTATCCTGTTCCTATCATATTCTACATTTTTCTTTATACTTATTTACATTTTTTCTATATATTTACTTATCTATTGCGTATTTTCTTTTCTGTCTATAGATTTATGTCTTTTAACATCTTTGCATTTCCATTTTGATTTATATTTGGGCCTATTTTTACATTCCTTCACACTCCATCCTTGCATTAAATTTCTGTTTACGTTTTTTATTTATTAGAACCTTTATTTGTGTACATTATATAATTTCTTTTTCCTTTACATTACATTTCTTCTATTAATTTTCTATTACCATATTTATATATTACAATAAGACTTTATTTTATATTTTCCTACTCATCCCACTACTCCTATCCCATTTCCATCATTCAGCCCGGGACGTCCGCCCCGACGTTTTACACAAAAATTATTTACATAATGATCCCTGTTTACAATGTGTGTTTTTCCATAGCGCGTTAATTGCTAATAGTGTCAGTGTACAATTTATTTGGGACAGAGGGAGGGTATGTCTTTTTTTAAGCTTATGCTATATATGCTTCTTTATTTGTACAATAATCCCATATATATATTTTTTTTTCATACCCACCGCTGTCTGCCTACTTCCTTCCTTCACATCATTGGCTTAAAATTAAGTGCAATTAATAATAAAATCCAATGTTTTGGCTTTATAGACGACTTACTGGCACTATTGGTGTTCGACATAGGCAACCGTTGCACGCGCTATGGCGTCCCACCTCTGACGGACCGGACACCCCGCGCTGAATGCATTGTGATCTATATGTTGTAACCCTTCCTTTTTACAATTTATGCAACAAGCCTTGTTTCCCGACTTCATTTCCTCACACTGGCTCTGGTGGTGTGCCCCGGAGCAATGGCTGCACCTTTCCTCCGCGGTGCTGCAGAATCACTTCCCATGTCCGTACCCTAAACAGCGCGAGCACTGTATTAGGGGGGAACTGGTCAGAGACCCTAACACGCTGCATGTCTATGTAAGCATGACCCGCCTTGGTAAAGTACAGCCACATCTCCGGCGACACAGTCAACACCACGTGCTCAGTGGCCTCATCTTTCCCACGTTTCCTATACTTTACCCTGATCCTGTCCTCTTTTCCATACAAGTTTAGCTGTACGAGCTGCTTATTCTGAGTTCTAAGTGCGTCAAGGATTTCTTCATCTGTATTTGACTTAAGCACCCCGTACAACACAACCTGCGGATCCTTATTTTCTACATTCTGAACTTCAAGTTTACTTCCACTTTTTTCTATTTTCTCTTTAACCTTATCCCTGTCCTTCTTATTACTTAGTCCTATGATGACTTTTCTATCTTTTCCTTTTCTAATCCTATCTATTTTATTCCTTCTTTCTTTGCCTCTATCACTTTTCCTACCTCTGCCACTATCTCTGGTCCTGTCATAAAGTTTTCCCTATCAGTGACAATTAAGGAGTGAAGGGTCATACGCCTCGGCTCCGGTGGCGTGGTTTCCCCTCCACCACCGACCACACTCGCATATGTCGCGGGTTGCGGTTCTGCCGGGGCCCTGGCCCCCTACTCCTTAACGGCCCTACTTAAATTTTCCTTATTTTCCTTTGCTAATTCCTGATTAATCTTTCTAATTTCCTCTACCCTACTGTTTATCTCCCCTTTTATATCCTTGCATTCCTTTATAATCTCTTGATTCAACTTATTTATCTCTTTAAACTTAGTATTTTTGTCATCTGTTATTTCCTTACCTAACACTTTTACAATGTTTGTCAATTCGATTGCCCTGTCTAAGTGGTTCTTACTATCCTTTGCCAATTCCTGATTTACCTGTCTCATATTTTCTACCTTGATGTTTATCTCACCTTTTATATCCTTACATTCCTTTACAACCTCTCGATTTAACTTATTTACCTCTTTAAATTTATTACTTGTCTCCTCTCTTACTTCCTGAATTAACTCTTTTACCCCAGTTATTAATTCGAATATTTTGTTACTATTTTCCTCATTCTTTTCATCCATCATTTTTTCCATTCTTTTATACATTTCTGCAATCTCTCTCTTACAATCACAACTTTTTGGGGTTCCTCGTTCACTTCCTCTTTCACTCTGTTCCTCCGTATCACTTATTTTCCTATTTTCCCCTCTACTTAGTAACGCGACTATCCCTATATGGTTAGAAATCTTTGTAAGATTATTTGCCAAACCAGTCTTTAACTCGCCTCTCATGTTCCTAGTCTGGTTTAGCAAATATATACTATTCTTAACCGTATAGGAAGTTTCGGCCAGAAGGGCGTCGAGGGAGCTGTCGGGGTTTTCGGGGGTGCTAGTTTCTAGTTGGTGCCGGCTACTATCTCCGCTACTACTACCAGCAGACCCCGGCCCCTCCATGGATAGTCAGTTTGGGTTCATAGGGTTTTTGTTATGTGGGGTATGGACCATAGCCATTTTAATTTAGTTTATATATTCGAAAATGTATATTTAAAGCAAGTAAGTGTATATTTATGATATGTAGAATGTATATATCACAAAATTAAGTTCAAAATTATTTGGGGGAACGCGTCAATGTGTAAATTTAAAAAGTAAAATTGTATAGGTAAAATAGTATACGTATATTGTAGATTTAAAATAATTACTTACTTTAATAGATATAATTTACTTTACGTTATTTAAAATTTTAATTATTATTAATTATATATCTTGACTAGAGTAGATTCGAACTCCTGTTTTTATGTGTAAATTTAGTGTATAAAATGTAATATGTAATGTAATGTGTCCTAGGTTTATTTTTCTTTTCGCCTAATAATTTTAGATAGCAATACGCGTTTTGGTCAGTTTTGTTTGCTCCGTAGTTTCTATAGGAGTTCAATATGCTCAGAAGTCTCCCGTCTATTAGCTAGCGGCGACTCAAATTTTTGTCGCTAGTTCGTTTTCCTTAACCTATCAACTACACCAAAAATGATGTAGTTGGTCCTATTATCTAAGTAGATTGTGTATATGTAATTATCATAAATTATATATCAATATATAGATTGTATAGTGGTATAGCAGTTGCTCCAATAGGAAGGCAATCTGGTCCTTATTTTAATGTCTATAATATATATTGTGTGTATTATATGTTGGTATAACGTCCTAACACTTTTCGTGTGTTTTGACTTATATTTTGTTCCTGTCAAAATTTTAAACAGATCCACAACTCCGTTGCTACTAAGGCGGGTCAATAAGTCCGTGACTTTTTTTGAATTTCTAACCTCCTTACTGAAAAAGCAACACTACTCCTGTCAACAGGCATCTGTCAGTTGACTCCTATCAAAATTTGAACTTGCTGCGTCAGTTAGTTTCTGTTTTACAGCTATCTTTATCAGACTATCCAGTAACTTAAGGAAACAATGGAAAAAAGTGAATTTCGTGTGCTTATTAAGCATTATTTTTTGCGAAAAAAAACCATTACCGAGACCAAGGCTAAGCTTGATAAATATTATGGGGACTCTGCACCATCGATTTCAATGGTAAAAAAGTGGTTTACTGAATTTCGTTGTGGCTGTACAAGCACTGAAGATGAATTGGTGTTGGCCGACCGAAGATTGAAGGTGCAAGAGATTGTGGAAGCCATAGGCATCTCGCATGGCTCAGTAGTTTCAATTTTGAATGATCACTTGGGCATGAGAAAGCTTTCCGCAAGATGGGTGCCGCGTTTGCTCGCAGTCGACCACAAACGCAATCGTGTAACAACTTCACAGGAAGGTTTGGCGTTGTTTAATCACAATATGGAGGAGTTTTTGCGCCGTTTTGTAACCGTGGACGAAACATGGATCCATCACAACACACCAGAGACCAAACAACAGTCAAAACAGTGGGTTTCTAAGGGTGAATCGGCGCCAAAGAAGGCCAAGGTGGGTTTGTCAGCCAATAAAGTTATGGCGACTGTTTTTTGGGATGCACGTGGGATAATCCACATTGACTATCTTCAAAAGAGAAGAACAATTAATGGGGAATATTATGCCAACTTATTGGACCGCTTCAATGAGGATTTGAAAAAAAAACCGACCTCATTTGGCCAAGAAAAAAGTTCTTTTTCACCAAGACAATGCAAGGGTGCACACATGTGCAGTTGCCATGGCAAAAATCCATGAATTGGGCTATGAATTGCTCCCACATCCACCCAATTCTCAAGATTTGGCTCCGAGTGACTACTTCTTGTTCCCAAACCTGAAAAAATGGCTCGGTGGAAAAAGATTTGACTCCAACGATGAAGTCATCTCGCAAACAAAGGCCTATTTTGAGACCTCGACAATTCATATTTTTTGGAAGGGATAAAAAAATTGGAGAAGCGTTGGACAAAGTGTATAGAGCTCAAGGGGGACTACGTTGAAAAATAAAATGATTTATTTATCAAAAAATCTGTGTTTTATTCCAAAAGTCACGGACTTATTGACCCGCCCTCGTATTTATGTTTCGCAGGCTCTTATTTATTATGTCCTGGGAAGAACCTGGTTTAGTTGGGGTTGTAGCTGTCTGTATTTTTTCCTTAATCTATATATGTATATATGTCCCTTAACTATGTTCTAAACTAGCAGCTGAGCCAAAAATGACGCAGCTGGTCTCGAAAAATTAATGTCCTAGCTAGTATATATGAAATAAAAAGTATCACAGTCAAAAGTCTCAACGACTTGTTATTTCTACCTAAGATACTAACTGTCCTACACAATAGCCTAACAGCTGTGACAAAAATGACACAACTGGTCTTTTATTTTGTTTTATAAACTTAGTTTTTGCAAGTTTTTGCCGTCTTCCGTCGGTCAAAAACGCCCCTACCTCTAGCCTAACATTTGGTTTAATTTTTATATTATATGATATTTACGCTATTTTAGTTTTTATGAGTCTATTTATTAAGTTAAATGTAGTTTAAAAATTTAAATTTTACGCCAGTTGATTTTTAAAAAGCAACCGAAACGTTATTTAGGTCAACTCCGCCCACTCCGAGGTTTACGCTTTGCCGATATGGCTAGGGTTATATTTTTGAGTTTTTATTTATATAATTATTATACAGTTGTTATATTGTTTTGTTTTTTAGTATTTAGCTAGTGTACGGTATATTGTTTAGTGATGTATGTATGTATATATATTTAAATATGTATATATTATATTTACGTGTATGCATGCGTTTATTGGTTGCTATATACCTTTTTGTATTATTTTATGGTTATTTAACTTTTTTATTATTATTTGTAGTTTTATTAAAGATTTCAAAATGTTCTTGTTACTATATAGTATTACTTATTTATATACTGTTTACCTATAATATTATATACTTTATTCGCTCAGTTTTTATACTATTACCTTATTTTTGTACTATTATATATATATATATATATATATATATATATATATATATATATATATATATATATATATATATATATATATATATATATATATATATATATATATATATATATATATATATATATATATATATATATATATATATATATATATATATATATTCCGTACTTGTATATAACAACTTCTACTCTTTGCTCCTATGTACTCCTAATTTTTTAAGATTTTTTAAAATACTTTTAGGGTTTATTTAATATTTTGTTTTATTATATTTTGTGTTTTATGTATTTAGTTTATGTATTTATATTTATATATATGTGTTTTATGTTTATATTGTACTATTTTAGTTACTTAGATTTAGTTGGGCACACATACACAATAAATTAATGACCGACGAAAAACGTCATTTGCAGCCCTGAAATTTCATAGGTTCCACTCACTTTGTGACGTCACTTTTTTAAGTATTAATATGCAATTATCTCGTTAATTTCTAAATGAATTCTAGCTTAAATTTGTATAGTTGTTTCTTATGGTGCAATCTATCTGAGTTAAGTTTTGAATTTCGAGAAAGTTTTTACTTTAGCTGCTATAATGAAATTTTTCTTATCAGTTGGGGGCGTGGCCTCCCTAGGCTTTTTTATGTATGGATTTCCTATGAAATTCTCTGTCCTGTCTTAAAAACTAAATAACTAAATAACTATTATACTTATGACTATGGGGCTTTCACTACTTAATCTTTACTTATTCTAGGTACTTTCCAATACAATTTTACTATATTTTTTGAGTTTCTACACTTCGATTTATAGGCTACTTAAAATTTCTTGTACTAAAGCTAAAACTTAAAATGTCTTAAAAAGCCACTTAACTTATTTTCCACTTCTCCCGGCTGCCGGTGTCGACTCACGGTGACGGTCCGCTGGCGTCCTCGAAATCTAGACCTCCTAGGACTAGGTCTAGATTTTTTGGTATTTTCGCTTTTCCCCTGAAACCTTCCACCGGAACGACACCAAATTTTTTGGGTGGGAGCTTCTAAATGTGGAACACACTATACACTAAAAATATTAGCACCTTACCGCTTTAGATTTTTAGTAATTAATTTTTGAAAATTTTTGATTTTTTAAAACTGTTCTAACTTTTTTAATAATAGTCCGATTTCAATTTTTTAAACTGTTTAGGGTAGCCCCGGGTGTTCCGCTTCGAGTTTTAATATTTTCTTTCCTCCCCCTGCACTCCCCGTGTCTGCGACCCTCGGCGATTTTTTCGTTTTTGGCCTGCTGCTTCGCGGTTTTTCACAGGAAAAATCTGGTTTTTGGTAGACAGCAGGCTGGGTTCTTTGGCGACAAGAAAGCACCAAGAAAGGGGGGGGGGGGGTCGTCGATCTAGATCGCACGCGCCCAAAGTGTTTAACCCGTCCGGAAATTGAGTTTTTGGGCGATATCTCCTTGGCCCTTTGTCCAAATTTTTCGCGGTTTTTGGGAGTCTTCTAGTCTCGCCTTTCCGCTTCTTTTGAGGTATCGCACAAGGAAATCCGTTCACTTTGGTGTTCACTCACTTTTATGGACTTAGAAAATTTTACAAAAATACTGGAGCACGCGCGTTTCGTGGCACTCTCGACGTCGCGGCGGTCGGAGCGGAACCATTGTGAGGATGTTAAATGATTACGAGGGCGGGTCAATAAGTCCGTGACTTTTGGAATAAAACACAGATTTTTTGATAAATAAATCATTTTATTTTTCAACGTAGTCCCCCTTGAGCTCTATACACTTTGTCCAACGCTTCTCCAATTTTTTTATCCCTTCCAAAAAATATGATTTGTCGAGGTCCTCAAAATAGGCCTTTGTTTGCGAGATGACTTCATCATTGGAGTCAAATCTTTTTCCACCGAGCCATTTTTTCAGGTTTGGGAACAAGAAGTAGTCACTCGGAGCCAAATCTTGAGAATAGGGTGGATGTGGGAGCAATTCATAGCCCAATTCATGGATTTTTGCCATGGCAACTGCACATGTGTGCACCCTTGCATTGTCTTAGTGAAAAAGAACTTTTTTCTTGGCCAAATGAGGTCGGTTTTTTTTCAAATCCTCATTGAAGCGGTCCAATAAGTTGGCATAATATTCCCCATTAATTGTTTTTCCCTTTTGAAGATAGTCAATGTGGATTATCCCACGTGCATCGCAAAAAACAGTCGCCATAACTTTATTGGCTGACAAACCCACCTTGGCCTTCTTTGGCGCCGATTCACCCTTAGAAACACACTGTTTTGACTGTTGTTTGGTCTCTGGTGTATTGTGATGGATCCATGTTTCGTCCACGGTTACAAAACGGCGCAAAAACTCCTCCATATTGTGATTAAACAACGCCAAAAGTTGTTACACGATTGCGTTTGTGGTCGACTGTGAGCAAACGCGGCACCCACCATGCGGAAAGCTTTCTCATGCCCAAGTGATCATTCAAAATTGAAACCACTGAGCCATGCGAGATGCCTATGGCCTCCACAATCTCTTGCACATTCAATCTTCGGTCGGCCAACACCATATCGTGAATTTTTTCGATTGTTTCGGGTGTAGAGACCTCAACTGGGCGTCCAGGACGTTCGGCATCTTCAGTGCTTGTACGGCCACAACGAAATTCAGTAAACCACTTTTTTACCATTGAAATCGATGGTGCAGAGTCCCCATAGTATTTATCAAGCTTAGCCTTGGTCTCGGTAATGGTTTTTGTTCGCAAAAAATAATGCTTAATAAGCACACGAAATTCACTTTTTTCCATTGCTTCCTTAAGTTACTGGATAGTCTGATAAAGATAGCTGTAAAACACAAAGTAACTGACGCAGCAAGTTCAAATTTTGATAGGAGTCAACTGACAGATGCCTGTTGACAGGAGTAGTGTTGCTTTTTCAGTAAGGAGGTTAGAAATTCAAAAAGTCACGGACTTATTGACCCGCCTTAGTATTATTATTATGTTTTTTTTTAATTTCTATTCATTACTGCGGTGTGGAGCTACTGAAGTTGAGGGCTTGGGGCCAACCAATTTCAGGTAAGTAAAGTGACACTTAATTATTGATTAGTAGAAATTTTCGGACGATACATGCCGTATTGAGAATGACTGCTTGTTGTAAGGTTATGTGTGTAGGTGAGTATTTTGAGGGATGTGTGCAGTGTTTTATTATTATTATTATGACTTGTGGGCGAGCCACGATTCGGCATGAATGAGCCGGCTCGACCGGGTCCTCACAGAAAACCGGCGTGAAATAACGCTTGCGTTGTGTTTCGCCGAGTGAGTGAGGTTACCGGAGGCCCAGGCCCAGGGGGTTGGGGATTTTAAGAACTGGGAACGCAAGTGTAACTCCTCTGGTGTTGTAAAGGCCTCCACAGACGAGAGGCCGATCGTTTCAGTTAGAACTGACGTCAGTTCGGCCTGACCGGATTCGAGCACATACACGGAGAAAATCGCATCCGGCCGAACTGACGTCAGTTCAGCCCTTAGATTAATAACGCCTAGATAGTCTTCAAACAAACGCATCGTACAAAGCAAGCAACAGATAGATGTAGGCGTAAGCATTACATACCGACACGCACACAAACAAAACTTGAAAGTTGTGTAGTGTGTACTCTTAAAATTGGGATTATTGTATTTGCTTTTCTTAATATTGTGAGATGTAAAAATATAACTTATATTCATTTTAAAACATCTAAACACAATTTGTGAACATTATTTATATTAAACGGGTATTAAGGAATATATTAAGGATTATGTTAATACGGGCAATACTTTAAATTCATAATTTAAAAAATCTGAAAATATTATAAAACTTTGTCTTAGTTGCAACTATTAGTTAGCCATGAAAATTTTTAAATAAATTTATTATTACTAGTACATAATACTTTCACAATTCACAATAGGGCAGCAAGATGGCGATATAATATGATTTTATTTTAAAATGTTTTAAATATTTGACTTAATACGTCATGTCAAATTGTTCGGACATAACATTTCATACTTACATATGAAATGTTATGTCCGAAGCTTTTTTAATTCTTTTCCGATGCATTGTGACACCCAATAACGACACAAACCGTCATAATGTTTTTAATAGTCGGAGATGTCATGCACTAGCGCTTGACCTTGCCAACTGACGTCGTTTGAAGTTTGAACAAACTGAGTCGATATGGCTGAGTATGATATACTTCACTTTTAATGCGCGTACCCGGTTTCTAGGCGTTTTAATCTAAGGTTCGGCCTGAACGGATTCGAGCACATACACGGAAAATTGCCGCGAGCTTCGGTCGTGTTTTTAGGGTTCCGTTATACTTAAGGAAACCTTATAATTTCACTCTGCCCATCCGTCTGTCTGTCTGTCCGCCGCTCTCCTAGCTTCTGTAATAAATTTATAACAATAACTTTTGTATTAATATAATGAAAACCTATTGACCACGTGCCATTTTTAGGGTTCCGTACCCAAAGAGTAAAAGCGGGACCCTATTACTGTTTTTTTATAACTTTTTTAACTTAACTTTGTTAACTTTGCTGTTCGTCTGTCTGTCGCCAGGCTGTATCTTAACCTTCTTATACCGTGATAGATCGACAGTTAAAAATTTTACAAATGTATGATGTAGGTATTTCTATTGTCGTTATTATAACAACAAATACTAAAAACTGTATAAAATAAAAATTTGAGGCTCACATGTACGGAACTCATCTTGCCGACTCGCACTTGACCGGTTTTATTTTACACTCGAATTTTATTACCGTTCAGTCCAATTTTATTGCCGTTGAGTCCATCCGTGCAGGTCAGAATTAATGTTGCCAACTTAGTTTATTTACTACTAAATTTTGTATTTTATTTCCCTCCTTAGTAGGAATTTAGTTGTGAGTAGTGGTTTTGTAGAAAATAGTTAGACAGTAATCATAATATGCAAAATAGCTTGCTTCTATGTGCTATTATGACCTTATAATAATAGCACATAGTAGCACGCATCCGTAAGTCGCTTCAAACTATCGATTTAATTTCTATACCTATATGTATATTAATATTTCCTACTATATTTTTTTAATTTAACGATTAAATATTAAACCAGAAAATGTATGTATGTTTGTACACAAAAAACCCCAAAAAAGATTTTTATGGATTCGCAAGTTTAGTAGCTTTTTTATAGTTATCGGTACTCTTTTAGTAGTTTTTTTGTAGAAAACAACGTGAGTTTAGTAGTTTTGCAAAAACAGAGTTGGCAACACTGGAACGAATCGCTTCAGTCCATACGGCCGCCTGATGCGATCTCGAAATTGCACACAGACGATACGATTTTGCATCTCTCTCATTCAATGTTAGAACGGGATACACAGTCCGTAAGCTTAGCTCAGACCTAAGGGCCTCTATCCACCGAGAGATTTTTGAGGCCGCGACAGAAAAAACTGCACTGTGAATAGAACTCTGCGCAAATACAATAGAGCTGAAAATGGAAGTGTCATGTGTCAAATGTCAAATTTGACAGCTGTACACCCTGGCGAACCAGTCAAAGCCTGCCCCAAGCGAAAATTGACTCAAAAAAAGTTACTTGTGAGCTTTGCTGGACTAGTGCCGGTGTCCTTCACTACATCTTTCTTAAATCTGGCCAGACGATTACGGCAGATGTCTATTGCCAGCAACTGCAAATTATGATAGAAAAGCTAGCTGCTAATTGCAGTTTGGTCATTCGCTCTAGGCCACTGCTACTTCAGGACAACGCTAGACCACACACTGCACAAGAGATGGCTACCAAATTAGAGGAGCTTCTATTGGAATGTCTAAGACATCCACCGTACTCCCCGGACCTTGTTCCAATGGATTACCATTTTTTCGAAATTTGGATAACTTCTGGCAAGGGAAAGAAATTCAACTCTGATGGGGCAGTCTAAAGCACAAGCACACAAAGATTTTATTGATTCCTGTCCGAATGGTTTTTTGAGTTAAGGAATCAATGAACTACCTATGAGATGGCAAAAGTGCATAGATAGAGATAATTTACAGAAAATGTGTTCTGAAAACAAAGGTCTCCTTAAAAATATGATCAAGATTAACATTTTTTTTTCTGTGCTAAAATGTATTCATTCGTCTCAAAAAAAATTATAAGAAGCCTATTTTTACGATGTACCTACCGCGCCTGAAATTTTGGGTTAGGCGCTCGTTTGCTGATGAAACATTCTGGGGTTTACGACGTATTATCCGTTCTTAGTTGCCTTTACCTCGGGGTTCCTAGGAGAACGATCCTTATGTCGTCGGCATAAAGGCCCTGACAGAAGTAAAATAACTCTGAACGGACTGTAACGTCTGTCACGGTCCCAATGTGTTGCGCGCGTTTGCGGTTAGTGAGTAACTTTATCAATGGTGTAGTGATCGACGTGACATCATGTCAATCATTTATTGACCACATATTATTATGAATGAAATATTTATCAGCATAAAAAAAATGTTTACATTTTATTTATACACATGCTCAAAACCATTTCTTAATAGGGACAGGCAGAGGCTGCTATAGAAAGTTAATGACACATATTTTAACTCTGGTGGATTTGAATATACAAAATTACTTTAATTTTGACAGATGTTCGTTTACAAAGTTAATATGTTCTTGTGGTTTTCATTATACTCATGCAGTATAAAGTATAAATACATGAATGTAAACATACATGTCACAGTCACAAGTTAACTGAAGGAACATGAAGAGCATTCTTAAAGCGGTACTGATATTGTTAGTGCCATGTCTTATATCGGCACAAATACGCATCAAAATAAAACCGGACTACGAAAATAAAAACAGGAAAACAGGAGTCCTTACTAGTGGATATAGTAGTGTGTTATGTGCTGACAGCGACTTGGCAGCATTTCACCTAAGGCAAAGCAAAGTAAAAGAAAATCTCGAGGCCAAGACGGAATTCAAAAGAGTAGGCGACGTCCATATCAAAGATGCATATGAATTTGGTGGTTTTAGAAAACTCCAAATCGCCCTTCGAATAAAATCGGTGAAACTTATACGAGACAATCACGAAATAAAGTATAGCAAAAAGGTAGTCGGCAATAAAATGGTGTACGTTGCTTATACAAGAACATCAGTGAAACTTAATGAAACTTTGACCACGAAATGGTTTGATACGCAAGGTTTATCTCTTACTAGCAACATAAGCCATATTGTTGGTTTCAACGGACTAGGAGATGTTTCAGTATTCGGAAAGGACAGCTTTGCAAGTAAAGTAATAAACATTGGAAATATAGAAATATTGCAAGACAACAGTGGAATTAACATCACAAAACAACAATGGAAACCGAAAGATGTTGTTTTGAAACCGGGAGAGTCTGTCAGGGCTAAACTTCAAGTAAAAAAGGCGACAATACAAGTAAGAATTAATTATGAAGTGAGTCTTGAAGGAGATATTTACTTTAAGTATAACAATTGTGAAGATTTTTTTTTGGATCACGGCTGTTGGGAGGATACAGGCTTAGACGTCAATGAGTATTTTAGGCTGATCGGCCAATCGCCTGTGCTGAAACCGTACGAGATGGTGACTTATACAACCTACTTTAACCCACAAGTGACTCTTGGGAAAAAAACAAAAAAAAACACTGATACGCAGAACCATATTCGTGAGATAATATTTAAGGAAAAAGATTTGCATAAGTTTTAGCATTTCGGTGTTTAGAGCCCTTTAGTAAAGGACTTTTGTATTGAGAAAAGAACTTTGTGTACACTACAAGACATAATATTTCAAAAAGTTATTGAAGAGTGTGTCATTTTATTGTACGACGAAACATATCTAAACCATTGGAGAAAAAAGTTTGTGAGGGTTAAAGTTTAAAAAATCACTTTCTATTATTGCATCTTTTCGTAGTGTTGCTAGTAAAGAGTAAGGACGTTTTGTCCATTCTTTATCTTTCACTAACTATTTATTATATTATGTTTTCTTTTAACCAAGATTGAATCAATAAATCTGTGAATATCAAGCGATAACGAAAAGTGGTGTTCAGGCCATCAATAGTAAGCTCATAGTGAGCTGTTATTAAAAATATTGACACCATTGATGGTCATGATAATCATTATAATGTAAGAAACTAAAATATTTTGTTAGAAATAAGGTATAAATAGAAATAAGATACTCTTTCCTCACGTTTCTCGCATCTACAAGGTATTTTTTAACACTGACGGATTTATTTCCCGTCAAAAAAAAATTCAATATCTTAATAGTGCAGTTTAATTTGTCACTAGCTTTGGCCCGCAGCTTGACCGCCTAGGAGTGTTCGTGGCAAAAAACTTATTTAGCAAATATACCCGCAATATAGTTGCACTCAGTAAAAATATGTAACTAGGTACTTTATAAGAAATTTTTACACGTACTTTTTAATTTTAAGATATGTCCTAGATATAATCTCCTAGATAAGGATAATTCAATTGTATCCGTCTAAATAGCATATGAAAATACCACATTATTTCTGATCATTTTCTTAAACTAAGAATGGGTATAGTAATCTACCCTTAAAAGATAGAATCTCTGCCATCGCGGACTTTTTTATACACCTATAAAATTATTTTCCACCATACATTGTTTTGTCTTACCTCCAACGGGTTAGATTAGCCAGCGTTTTCGATAAAAATTCCCAGAGGGCCTGATTTTTCCGACACTTTCAAAAATTATCGTCATAAATCAAACAATTTCCACAAAACCTTAACGAATTATTATCGACTTAAACCATCCTAAGGAACCACTCTGTCGGTGAATGTAAACGGCATGAAAATTTCAGTAGTTTTTGAGATTATAGCGAACATACAGACAGACAGACTCGGCGGGGCACTTCAGTATCCTATGTCCGTCTACTGGTTCTGAGTGACCTGCCCATCAATTTTCAGCCAAATCGGTTTAGCGGTTCTTGAGTTATAAATAGTGTAACTAACACGACTTTCTTTTATATATACTTACGTACAGGAAACAGCTTTCATAGAAAGAACAAATAGATCCAAATTTGACGTCCCCTTCAACGGCCTACAATTTTTACACAGAATCGTGGACACACCGTGCTCGTAGTAGTGCAATCAAATCGAAAGCTAACCAACTATGTAGCAGTTTATCTGTTCCTATTTCTTTAATCTGTGACTTTGCTACGAGTTAGTTACTTGTTGGTAAAGTTTACTCGGCTCAGATCCAATTGACTCTTTTTGTAAACAATAAGATTAATTGCTTTATTATTAAATTTCTACCTAGCATTATAGCTTATTATAATAATGATTAATGACACGTTAATTTCGTTGAATTCAATGTTTTTGTTTAAACATTCAAGCTGATCGTTCGGGTGAACAAATAATATGATCCACTTATCAGATATCATGTTAAGAGGCAAGGATGTAATACATCTCGACTGTGATTTTTGCGTAAAATGGCCAATTATGGCGTTCTTGATCTCAGAAACAAAGATACATTAACAATTTTGACATATTGAATAGTGCAGAATAGCTTACGTGCCTAGTTCGTAGCGGCCTCGCTTTTTGTAAATTTTGCTGAACTTTTTAATTAAACCCAAAAGTGCAGAGAAAGATTTTCATAAAATGCGCGAAGGCACTTTTTTGAGCTCCTGGATTGACCTACTGTTCTTAGCAAATGAAATAATAAAATGAGAATGTTATCTTCTATATAGTCGTATAGTTCGTAGCGGCCTTGGAATTTTGAAATATCTTTGATTTAATATAGAAAAAAATCTTATTCTAAGCCAAAAAAACTTCGAAAATCGCTTTAAGTTAACTGTGACTTACTCCTATGTACGATAATATTATTAAGCAAAATTTATACCAGAACAATTGTTACTTCATGAGGAATAAAGATATTATAATTTTAAAGCATGCATTTATTAACATATTTCAATAAAAACGATAAATACAACTGCAAAATTACTACAAAGTGCGAAATGTCGGGAACGCTTCAAATACCTAATCTCGCAGAGTTCAGATTTGTAATAGGGCTCATATGGAGCTTTTATAAAACTAAGATTTTTGGCCCATTTATATTCTCGTATGTACTTATCATTTACAAGTGAAATGTACTCCTACATATGTTTTTACCTATAGCAATAAAGTTATTTTAATTGCTCAAGGTTTTCCTTTTCATTCTAATAATAGATGGAGAGCTGCTAGGAAATTTAGAGAAGAAGAATTAGAGAATAGAGAATAACTCCGGGTTTAAGACTCTATAACATAGGATAAAAACCTAACCAAGAGCATGCTCTCAACAAGGAGGGTTCCGTAAGTATCAACGCGCAATAGGTTTTCTCTTCAAAAGTTATTGTCCGATTTCGCTAAAAATAATTTTCCTAAAGAGTTTTTAGCATGATCTATCAGCATGGAAACTAACAAGTTTCTATCTCTTACAGTTTAGAAATGCCAGGGGGAGGCTGATTTCTCGAAAATGGTTGACTTTGTAAAATAGTCATGTATGAAACCTTGCTTTTATTTTAAAAGACCTATTTAACGATACCCCACACAATGTGATAGAATGAAAAAAAAAAATTCATCCCCACTTCATATGGAGAGTCACCCCTAAAACGTAAAATTATTATAATTGTATGATACCAAAACCGAGATCTATATATAGTCTTTAACGGTACCAAATTTCATCCATTTATATTCATAATTACAGAAGCTCGAAGCGCGGACAGTCAGTGAGAAAACTGAAATATCAAAATTTCAAATTGCCTCAAACATGTTTTTTGGAGATTAAAAAATTTACTTCTGAACAGCCAGACCTGTGCCAGCCAGAGCCAGACAGTCTTGTGTTGAGCTTGCCTCAAACACCTGCTTTAAATTTCCTAGTAGCTCTTGGGCTATAAAAATAAATCAAAATTATGAAGGTGCAAGATGTTTTGTTACTTCATGTTAAAAACTTACCCCCTTACTAATAAAACTTGACTTGACTAGAGGTGTCAAGGGACACCCGGATGGAACGAAGTTATAATATATATATATATATATATATAGAGAGAGAGAGAGAGAGATTATATAGAGATTAGCCGGAACAAACACACAGACTGACAGACGGACAGAAAAATGTTTGTGTAAATTGTAAGTACCGATCATACTTTTAAATGCATTAAGTGAAAATAAAAGCGTAATACACAATACGTAACAGTCATAACAGTCACAATGTGTAATTGCAAAATTCTATATTATTGTCAAGGTGATAAGGTCGTTTTTTGTATCATTCTTAATAGTCGTTATTACATTGTGATTTCGAGTGGCAAAAAGTGTCGTGCCTAATAATCCGTCTAGCCCCAATACAATTCGCAACGCGCGATAAGGAACTTCGTTCAAAAAGTTTAACACAATGGATAACTTATACAACGTTGATTTCTTATGTTTACGCGAATATTGTTCATTGTTTTAAACACTTACGGATTGTGTCGTGGTGCACTTTTGTTTTTCCCGACGTTTCGGCTACTTTCCAGTTTTTAAAAGTGCACCGAGACACAATCCGTAAGTGTTTAAAACAATTAAACACCGTTGCCGTCTTTGTCTGTCAAGTGACGTTTCCAACGCACCAGACAAAGACAGCAACGTTGTTTAAGTTATCCGTTGTGTAAATCTTTTTATTAGTAAGGGATATTAAATAACTAATTTATACTTTTATTTTCTTTATTTCTTTTTATTTTTTAATTATAGGGGGATAGATTATTAATAAAATTTAGAACCATTATTATGAATGTATGTTTCAAAACCATAATGAAATTATTTCTCTTTCACTTGCTCACCGTCTAAAGAATTATACATAAATTGGTTAGTAGCAGATCAGAGGTCAAAATTATGTGCTGGCTCTGGATTTTTATTTATTTCCCCAAATTTCACTTGCGGGTCGTGGTAGTAAGTGAATGTTACTATCTCGTACGGTTTCAGCACAGGCGACTGGTCGATCCTCCTCAAATAGTCGTTGATGTCCAAACGGTCGTGTTTCATACAATAATGAACCAACACCGAGGCGCAGATATATCCAAAGTAGATGTCTCCATCGACACTCACTTCGTAATCGATTCTCACTTCCAGCGTTGTCTCCTTTACCTGAAGTTCAGCTTTGACAGACTCTCCCGGTTGCAAGACGACCACATCTTCAGGTTCCGCTTCCATAGCAACTGCTTTACTCGCAAAGTCCTCGTGTCCGTATTTCGAGGAATGTTCCAGTCTATTAAAACCTACGACGTGGTTAATATTGTTGCCAACTGATACGTCCTGCGCATCAAACCACTTCGTAGTCATAGTCTCAGTCAGCTCATGTCTCAATATGGGCTTAGAGGCTCTTGATCGTGTGCCTTGGTTACGAACAATTATTTTGTTAGTTTTTATGATTTTGTCGTTGCTTCGTAAAATTCTTCCGGATTTCGGTTTCAAGGTAATGAAGAGATCTTTGTACCCAAATGCACTTGCGTGGTTTATATTTACGTCCCCTACTTTTTTCCACAAAAGCTTCAGTCTTGCAAGGTTTTCTTTAATGCCATTTTCTGTTAGTTGGAATGCTTGTAAGTCGATATCACTCGTTTTAGTTCTATCGGTTCCACTCACAACCACTTTAGGATTCCTGTCGTTGGAACCCGGTACAATTTCGACCTGAATTTGTGCCGATATAAGACATGGCACTAACAATATCAGTACCGCTTTGAAGACGCTCTTCATCTTGATTCAGTGGACATATGATTACGAGTTCGCTAAAGTCCACGCTTTTATACTGTATACATGTACAGATAAGCATAGGTACAATTTGTTTTGAAAACTTGGAAAAAATATTAAAATTTCCTGTTATTTACACTTAACTTTAATTTTTATAGCTTATCTATCTTAATTAGCGCCTTAGGCCACATGAGGGAATTCCAAAGTGGATTGTGCGGGGTTATCAAAGTTCGGCTAAAATTGTTTATTATTAGCTGTTAAATAATATTACGATTAAATATATTTTTTTGAAATAACGCCTTTTCTAATTGATATGCAACTCCATATTATCTAATTGATAAAAGGTATCTATTTGGTTGGTGATCCGTTATTTATGAAGTTTAGGAACACTTCTAATTAATATGCAACATTACAATATCTAATTGATAAACGGTATTTATTTTCTTGGATATTGTTATTTATGAAGTTTACGGCCGCACTCGGAGACATCTAATGTTTACATATTATGGAGTCACTTAGTAGAGATTTGACAGAAACTGTATGGACTTTATGTCAAAGTATGTACACAGTAAGCATTAAATATGTCTCTGAGTGTTAGAGTCCTTATAGTTCGGTGGCGACCTCTTAGATTAGCTTTCGATTTTATATCGCTATTAAAAGTGCGTGCCGCGTCTCGTTTCGGTGTGAACTTAGGCTACTCATATTTTAAGGTATTGATATCGTTCGTTCTATGCAAACGAAGTCGCCGGGATTAAGTAGCATATCAATATGTTTATTGGACAGTATCAATGCAAAATACAAAACAAACTGGTGCTTACAATGTCTCATACTAATGTAGCCTGATCGTAATTCGATACGATGGAGCCGAATTACAATGCATTACAAATGGCGAAACATAACGCATACTTTTTTAAATAGTGAAACAAATGAGGTTTACATAACGTACGATAGCTGGACCTTTAGTCAAGATGCATTCGATAATTTCGACGGCGAAGTTCGAAAACAAAATGTATGGAATTTGACATAAGGCATCGCTAGCGACATGTCACTTAGCCATGACTTGTGTCAAATCCCGTTTACCGTAACGTTTTTAATTTCAAACTTCGCCGTCGAAATTATCGAATGCATCTTGACTAAAGGCTCTATTCTGTGAGAATTCCATTTCAATCCCATTCTACTGTGAAAGCGACAAAACATATATTTTACGAATTGTACTTGGTTATCATAATATTATATATTATATTATAATATTCATCGCATTTATATACTTACTAGAAATCCTTATGTATCCCTAAAAAATGTCTGTCTTTTAAAATCGGTTCAGTAGTTTCAAGTTTCGTTCCGGTAGAAGGCTATTCAATGCATACAAATAACTATTTCTTCTTTTTTAAATATTACTGTAGTAAGTAACTAAAAACACCGGCATATTTAGCGGAACACAAAAAAATGGTCCATAATTAAAAAAATATGGTTTTATTTTAAAATCTACTTACTACACTTCTTTTGTTATTTAAAGTTTCATTTGTTTTACTTAAAATGAGATCACATTAAGAACAGATTTTGCGAGTAAAGGCTACTTGTGAAAAATGGTTACATTTTTTAACTTTTCATGTAACCGGGAAAAGTGAAAATTAATATTAAAATAACAATTAATTAAATTAGAAAAAGGGCGATTAATATCGCGTATTTCCTCCACGTGCTCTTATTAAAGTTTCTACCCGTCTAGGCATACTGAGAATGATGTTATCGATGGGCTCCTGGGATAGTCTTAAGGTTATAAGGTTATAGCCGCGCGGGTCATATAAACACGACCCTCTGTAAAAGCCCATGTTTTGTTTAACAATTGGGTTTTTTTAAATTATTTTTTTTGTGATAAATGGAAAGATCATATAGTTTTATAACGAAACTATTTTTTTTTCGCAATTATTCAAAAGTTATTTCAAAATAAAAATTAATTTTTGAATCCAGTACACGCCGACAACTCCCGAGCGCGTGTGACGTCATAATGTTAGTTTTCACTCATTGCAGTTGATAGAAAAATAATAAATACAGTGTTTTGATCTATTTAATTTTGGTTGTCATTGTTAAATATTTAAATTTATATTAAAAATGTCGAACCTCAATAGTTAACGTTCTCGTTTTGTACCATTATGTACGAATTCTACAAAAACAACTGACAAAATGTTTTTAAATGTTCCCCAAGATGACAAACGTCGAAATAAATGGTTTCAAGCAGTGCACCGTGATAATCCCAAAACAAAATAGTTTTTTTTTGTTGTGAAGATCATTTCGATGTAAGTATTTCTTAATACTATTGTTATTAATTATTATTTATGCTGCTGCTGAAGCTGCACAGTCATGGCATTGAACATCCTGAATTTTTCTTGACTTTTCATTAATAGTTAAAGTAACTGAATAAGCTTAACTCCGACCTCGGTGTTCTGGACATACCCGTCCTTTTACAATACAATTATTATTTTTACGACTTAGTTGAACATAACCTATAGCTTTGTCGCCGTAACTCTCACGCGATGCTCTACAATTTATGAAATAAATAATTATATTAATGTAATGGAGAATAAATACTTAAATATTTTCATTTATTATATTATTTTTTAACAGGCTTACCTTGATGCCTTGGCACCTCGAACGTCAGCAGAATTAAACCGTACGTCATTTTTTAAAAAATCGGTTATCATAAATATATCAACATCAGGAATATTATCAGACTTTGCCTTAATAAATCCTTTATCACACATAGCTAATCGGAACCAACTAAAAACTCGTATTTTAGCAATAAAAGAGACAGCAACAGTGGTCCGTGAACCAATACACATGCCGTTGATGTATTGTTGTAGGGATACCTCAACTACATCCTTGTGCAAAGGGGCATCAAAATCTAACCCGGCAGTTTTGAGAACAAAAATACTTTAGATTACCATTATTTTGCTACTTTTTGTTGGCAAAACGTTTTAGTTGAATATTTTTGACTGTATTATATGTCTTATTATTTTCTCTGCAAGTCACTTGCCATCACAAATGTCTATAATTATACTGATTTTTAGGTTTTTAGTACACAATATAATACAATGTAGGAACAAAAAAATTTTTCTTCAAAATACAAAATGTTTTTGCAATTGTTTGTTCAGTAACATGCTTTCTGCAAAAAATTCATTTGCCACCTGAATAGTTTTTTTTTGTTATCATTTTAAGTACACTGACTTCATTTTCTTGAGCCATTTTTTTAATTATAGCCTTCATTAATAAATAAATACAATACAACTTAAAACCAAAACACGAACATTAACAATAAAGAACTATTTTTTATGCACTAGAACACAAATGTCTACTAATTGGACTCGAGAACATAACTTAAAAATAATACAAACCAGACTAATAGGGAACTCTATTTTTGTTAGCAGAACACAAGAAAAAAATGTCTACTACACCAAAATATATAAATATAAATAAATAAATAAATAAAAAAATAAATATATATACATATATATATATATATATATATATATATATATATATATATTCCCTACGGAGAGAGGGTGAATGGGATCCATGCGGACGAAGTCGTTCGCAAAATCTAGTCACATAAAATATTTGTAGCTTATATGAGTTAGTATGTGTCTACTATTATAACTCTTTCGGGAGAATGTATTTGAACAAATATCGCGCCTATATCATTTATTGTCTCTATGAGTAAGAATGTGACCATTTAAATGACTTTTTTGCGAGAATTTCTTTGAACAAATGTCACAGCTAAACGGTTTGTAGCCAATATGAATGCGTTTGTGAACATTTAAATCACTCTTTCGTGAGAATTTCTTCGAACATATGTCACAGCTGAATGGTTTTTTGCCTGTATGAGTAAGAATATGACTATTTAAATTACTCTTCAGTAGGAATTTCTTCGAACATATGTCACAGCCAAATGGTTTGTTGCCAGTGTGAGTTTGAATATGTACATTCAAATGACTTTTTTGTGTAAATTTCTTTGAACAAATGTCACAGCTAAATGATTTGACGCCTGTATGAGTTTGTATGTGAATATTTAGACTGCTTTTTCGTGTAAATTTCTTTGAACACATGTCACAGCTAAATGGCTTTTCGCCTGTATGCATCCTGATGTGCGAACTTAAGTCGCTTTGCCATGTAAAGTTCTTCGAACAAACATCACAGCTGAACGGTTTCTTGTAACAGCCGGACCGAGCTTCACTGGCATGGTCTCGCCTCTCGCAGTCATTTGTGTTCTTCTGCTCGTCGTCTTGTTTCAGACCTAAATAAAAGTTCTGATATGAAAATGTACTTAATAGTAAACTTAAATCTCAAACTGGCGATATTCCATAAAATATACATTTTATATATGTTTTTGGCTTCCACAGTAACTACAAGAAACCCTTACGGTTTCGCTCTGTCCGTCTGTCTATCCGACTTGCTAACGTACGCAATTATGAATATAAATATATGTATCTTGGGAGTCAAATATGTTTTAACTAATCTTTGGGGCCTTGGTAGACAAGGCAAGCAGTGGCCGCGCGAAGGCCGGGCACCAGTTTTAATTCATAGCAAACCGAGTCTTATTGTCGAGGCAACATACAAACTCTTAACAAAGACCCAACCACACGTGCACGGCGGCGATAGGTATTTAATAGAGAATGTTCACAATATTTTCAATGTGCGAGCTTTCTGTATTCTCCGTGGTAAATAAAGAATATCCGTGAAATAATTATTTTGATACGTTAATTAATATCAAATATATGTAATTTTAAAGGAGGCGGCGACGTCATCCCGTACCTAACCTTCTATGCTCTTATATTTAAAAATTGATTGCAATTCTAATGTCTCGCTAAAAGTCGAGAACTGCTAAAAGGCTTGGCTGGACCAATTTGGCTAATTTTGGTCTAGAAATAATTGCGAAAGTTTAGGGAAGGCTTCAACGGTGACAAATATTAGAAATATTGCGGGAAACATTATAAAAACAATGATTAAATTTTCCCATACTAACTAGTTACGATATCTAGCACTTTTCTGGTCATATGGTCGTCACGTAACGTGTCCGTACCACCGCAGATAGCTCTCGTTGAAAGTGCCTTTTATGTTGTGTCCAGCCTAGTAACATCACCTGCAGCTTTGAGCATCTTCATCTCTGCGAAGTGTAATTTATTTTCGTGCTGCTTTTTATGTGGGCAGAATTCGGCTTCGTTAGTAATGGCCGGTCGGATGGCTGCTCTGTATATTAGTCCCTTTATGCGCACGGGCATTCGGCTGTTGCATAGCACACCTGATAGTTTTCTCCTTTTCATCCACTATATTTACTACACGTGTACTCCGAGTTTTTGTCACTTCGCGTCGTGAAAAAGTTAACTACAATTTGTATAGCACCGAAATAACGCCCCTAGTGGCAAACAATAGTAACTGATTCGATGCTATACAAATTGTAGTTATCTTCTTAGATGACTGATCCTAGGTACTTGAAATGTTTCACTTCTTATAGCTGGGTGTTCTGCAGACAGATTGTGTGTTTGCTGTTGACACCACTAAAGTTACAATGCATGTACTCGGTCTTCTCTCTGCTTATTCGCAGACCTGATGTTTTCAGAGCTTCCCTCCACTTTTCTAAAATCTTCTGTAGGTTGTGTCTGGTCTGTATGACGACGTCGTCTGCATATGGGATATCGAATGTCGAATGGTGACGCTCATTGCAGATTTGAGGTGAGATGGTTCACCACAATATTAAATAGCAGAGGACTGAGTGCGGAACCTTGGACAGACTTCGCACTTTGGTTGATAATTAGTGGTACATACCTATCTTTGACAGTCATTATGTAATGCTCGGGGAGTCTCTGGGCCCTTAGAGCATGCCAAATTAATTCTCTCATTACCCGTTCGAAAGCTTCAATGAACTGAATGAAATGAAAGAAGAGTCAAAGAACGTAAATGATGCAAGTCTGTTTTGTTATCTCTGTACTTTTCCATCAGCGTTCTGTCCGAATGTACCCGCCGGTAGATTCATCGCCACGAATCTGCATTGGTTTTCAGTTTTCAGTGACGCTAGTTATTTTAAGTAGCCTTTTGTTGATAACTCTTTACCATATTATTTTGAAGGAATGTGAGATTAGCTTTATAAAGCTAATCTCACATTCCATCATCCTTAGCTACAGAGCTATAGCTCTGTAGTTGTCGCAGGTCTTATATCAGCTTTTTTTTCTATAGTAAGGGATGAGATGGAGTTCTTTCGCCATTCGTCGGGAATTCCATCAGCCAGGATCTTGTTGAAAAGTTTGGTCAGTATTGCAACACGCCGGTATCTCCAATTCGGTTACAGAATTCAGCAGAGCCTTCAGGCTTTGTTATTTGCTATTCGTTTGAGGGCCACATTTGCAGGTGTCGGTTACTATTCTCTCTGTTCAATAATTTCTTTAAGTTCTCGTCCTGTTCCGACGAGTCATTCAAAAGCTTGTTAAAAATATCTGTTTATCTTCCTAATATTGTGATCAGGAGATCTTTATCTCCAAGGAGAGTGGTCGCCGGAGTCGGTGTGGAGAGGCTTTTTGGAGGTGAGTGCTCCTCAATAACGAGGGTCTCCAATCTGTGCCTCTTCCTCTGACTTGCCGGTGAACAGTTTGTCGGTCAAGATGACGAGATGAAACCGATTTGCGTAGCAGAGATAAAGCTCGGTCTATGTTGACTTCATATACCGCACCGAATTTATGTTTTTGCTGTAGTCAAGAGCGTGATTCATCACGTGGTGAGGTGCGTATAGGATCGACCTTTCCAAAGGCCAGGCAAGCAGTTTCTTCTTAATATCTCGGAACCACCTCTACGACACCGAGTGTGCCGATGGGTTGAAGATTATCGCGAGATCAACATTGGGGATGGCAAATCTTATCTTTGCATCGACTTTTCGTAAGATTCCCTGAAAAGGTATTGAAATGAATAGTTGTTCACCTCCCAAGTCCGCCAGTCTGGAGGAGTGCTGCTCTTTTGACTTCAGCCATTTCTGTAAGGATGTAGATGTCATTTTGTGAAAATGTCGGTTTGACAACATAATACGACATATCAATAATGCGTCGTATAGTTTGTACGACATTGAGTTTATTCTGTTCGTCGTCAAGTCGAGTAGTAGGATGATTGAAGAGTCGTAATGCGATGTAGATTAAATGACTCGACATTAAGCATAAAAGTTGCCTACACGCAGGGTGTAGGTACAGTGTGATAGGTGTCGAACGAAATTTGAAGTTAATTCGACGTGAAAATATTGATACTTCCCGTATCTATCAATACGACCTCACTGCACGGATTCTGAAATCGTACTGAAGAGGCCGCGCGCCTGATTATTTTGATAATATATACTTAGTAACATTCTACATAACAGCCTCTGTGGTTTAGTGGTCAGAGCTCGGATCTCGACTCGGAGGTCCTGGGTTCGATTCCCGCATTGGAACAACAAAAAATGTAACTACAGCTAAAAAAAGTCTGTCTGTGCAGTATGTAGACAATATTCCTAAAGGAAACCAGGACTAGCACACTGGAATATACATACCTTTATCTCCTATCTCCTCGTCTATCTCTTGTTTTATTACTGCCTTTTCCATGCTCTGTTCCCTCCATGTTTGTTCTTCCCAGTTTTCAATACATACTTCTGTGACTGAGTTTGTGGTAGGACGTTGACTAGTATTTTTATCAATGACACTTGGACTTATCTTCACTATATTTATTTCCAGAACGTTTGACTTTTGCTGTGCACCAATATTGTTCACATTCGGTAACTCTTGTTTTATGCCAGCAAGATAATCTTTAGATACAATGAATGGTTTTGTCTCTACTTCATAGACATTTTCTACAATTTCATCTTGTTTAATCTCTAAAAATAAGCCAGACAAAATATCAGTTTGTTTAATTTGCTCTGTTTTAGTTAGTTACATACGGCAAGCAGAAAAAGGTACTGGGGCCAACCAAGCACGAGCCAATAAAAAAACCAAAACATATTAGCCTAAGCCTACCATCGTCACTGCAAAATTCTTTCTTAATATCCAACTCCTGTTTGATATACAAAGGAGGGATTGTGGTTGAAATAATTTTCGTCTCCCTTGCATTTTCTAGGATTCCATCCTGTAGGGTACCTAAAAATTACCCAGGAGTAAACTCAAGTGGTCACAAAAGGTGTTTATTAAATTCTATCCATTGTAATACCTGGATGAGCTTACAGAAAGGATTCTTGAAGTTACTTAGTTACTAGAAAATTTTAAATTATGATAAGTGTCATACATATAACCTACTATTGTCATAGTAAAATTCCGTCTCCCCGTCCGACTCCTGTTTGATATGAGGGAGTGTTGTGGAAGTAACCTTTGTCCTGGAAGTTGTTAGTTTTAACAAAGATCCAAAAGCTCCAAGCTTAATATTGATCTAAAAAAAAGTTCACATAAATAATTAAAACAGATAGTCAGTTACTTTGGGTGCCATCTTTGTTGTAAATAAATTATTAGACACATATTTATAAAAATATTTTGTCTAATTCGTATTATTTTTAAAATAAATGCTCCTTTTATGTACCTTCTTCTGGAATATATCGTCAATGAGACCTCGTGTCTGTACAGCCAGCTGCTGCAGCTGGTGACATTGCCGCAGTCTCGTGTGGCAAATGTAACACATCCAGCACTCATCATCTCTAATCTATAGATGGTGATAAACATACATATTTATATTACACATTTATTCATACATTATTATTTTCAACATATTACATTACAGACAGTATGCTGATATTAACACAGGTAGTTTATGATTAGACATAATGTTTAGATATTTTATCGTTTTACAGTTTGCTATTAAATAAGTAGGCACAGACAATGTGCCTGGTAAAATAAAAACGGACTACAATGAAATAATCCTAATTATTAAAGTTCAATAAATTCTAATTTTAATATTCAAATGATCATGTAGATATATTTAGGTATTTTGATTTCAATTCGTTTAAAATCTTTGATATCAGAGTATGATATACGAGGCAATGTATGTGCGTACCTTAAAATTTGCGAGTTTCTCATAAACACACTGCATATCAGTATCGTAAATGTTAATAGTTCTTTTATTTATAGATAAGCATATGATGCAACAAGTATGTTTTAACATTTTGAAAATGTTGTAGCTCTTTTAGAGTAAATTAAAACAATAAATGCATTAAAAATGAGAATTATTGTTGACGATTTGTTAGATCCTTTTCTTCTTCTTTTTTTTTATTTATTTATATATGGCATCGGCTTCTAACCATTTGCCAGTGTCAATTTAAAAAGGCGGGAAATAGAACATTCGTTTCAATTTTCTACACCGTATTCCTATATCGTCAAGTCTAAAGTTTAGTCAAAGTCCAAATAAATAGTCAGTACAGTTCATGAGTCATGTCAGTCGATTCAGTAAAATGGTAGAAGCTTTACTGAAAGTTCCTAGGGAGTTTTGCCAGGAACACCAAATAGCACGTTTTTAGAAGTTGTACCACTTGCCCACACTTGTGCACGTTAACGAATTTTTAATGGTTAATATTCTACATTTATGAGAAAATACAAAATCCACAACATCACCCATTGAACTCCCCGGCAAAATTAGCAAACCTCTTCTTCTTTTTTTTTCCTCTCTTTTGTTTTGGGAACTTGACACAAGGGATTTGTATGTTGTGCCACAGACAAATAAAAAGTTTAGGAAACGGCGGCAGGAATAAAAGGTAAGTATGTACGAAATTTGGGAAAAAATGATTAGAATAGTATAAGAAAAAAAAATTACATAAAATAAAATTAAATAAATACAACTTAAAATTTAGTAGAAAATGAAAAATTAAATATCAATATTATTTAGAGTTAAGTAATTCGTAAAACAATTATATAAGTACCTACAAATTTATTATTTGAACTAAGTAATAAATTTAGAGAAGTAGGAAATGGAATTAATATAAATATGATAAAAATGGGAATTATCATGGAGACAAAATAATGTGATCTATATCGCCAATTTCTCTACAGTCGCATAAAACGACACTTCGAATACCAATTCTCTTATGATGCGTTGGAATACACATATGACCCAGTCTCATTCTAATAATTGAAGTTGTTACATTTCTAGAAAGTAAAATTTTAGAAAACTAAGGCTTAATTGGTATCACTGGTTGAATGGTTTGGTACTGTTATCCTTTTTTTTGACTGCTCAAGCTCCATGACTCATTTCATGATTTCAGAAGTGAGCTCCGGGCATAAATTATAAATTATTTTTATTGTAAATAGATGTGATCCCTACCAAACTCCAGATAGACTTCTTATTATATTATTTAAAAGCCGCTCACATTTTGAAGAAACGTAATCTTTGTGTGCGTTACCATTTAATTTTGAATCCAAATATAGCCCTAAAAATTTCACATTCTCTTTTACAGAACTAATTATTCCATCATAAAAAACTGAAATAGGAGGAGGCATACGCGTTCTGGAAAATAAAACGATGGAGCTTTTCTTGACCGACAAGTCCAAACCGTTCTTGCCAATCCAAGATTTTAACTTTTCTAATAAATTAGTCAGATCTCTACATGCGTTATTTACAGAATTTTTAATTACATACAGGAACATGTCATCCACGTATTGTAATATATTTATTTAATTTGAGTCTAGACATTTTTCTAAATCTGCTGTGTACATATCATAAAGTAGAGCATATAAAACAGATCTCAGGAGAAGCCATAGTCGCCTAAGGTGGCGGAACTGGAGCAGGTGGTCTCTCAGCTCAAATCCGAGCTCAACCATAGGGACCAGAAAGATCTACTGGCGGACATAGACGTGGGTAACCTGCCCGAGACTAACCATTCACACAGTCGCTATGCTGGCCACGAAATTAGGTGTGAAGCTGAGCAGTGTCGACATTGTGTTTGCCGAAGCGGAGGACAACGCGCGCGTGGCGCATCGTGGTGCGACTGGCGTGGCAAGATCTACGCGACGAGATACTGCGCGCCGCACGCTCAGTAGCGCCGACCTGGGCGCGCCCGGGGTGCCGCGCCGCGTCTACGTCAACGAGCGACTGACGCGTGTCAACCGCGTGCTCTTCCACCAGGCCCGCGAGGAGTGCCGTCGTCTGCAGTGGGTGTACTGGTGGACTAAGCGGGGACGCATCTTCGTGCGCCAAGGTGACGGGAAGCCTGTGTACCTACATACACAGGCTTCCCGTCCGAACCGAGGCGGGCGAACCGAGAACGGGTAAGTACCCGTGTTTTTAACTCTGCAAACGTTGGATAATACTAAGGCGGGTCAATAAGTCCGTGACTTTTTGAATTTCTAACCTCCTTACTGAAAAAGCAACACTACTCCTGTCAACAGGCATCTGTCAGTTGACTCCTATCAAAATTTGAACTTGCTGCGTCAGTTAGTTTGTGTTTTACAGCTATCTTTATCAGACTATCCAGTAACTTAAGGAAACAATGGAAAAAAGTGAATTTCGTGTGCTTATTAAGCATTATTTTTTGCGAAAAAAAACCATTACCGAGACCAAGGCTAAGCTTGATAAATACTATGGGGACTCTGCACCATCGATTTCAATGGTAAAAAAGTGGTTTACTGAATTTCGTTGTGGCCTAACAAGCACTGAAGATGCCGAACGTCCTGGACGCCCAGTTGAGGTCTCTACACCCGAAACAATCGAAAAAATTCACGATATGGTGCTGGCCGACCGAAGATTGAAAGTGCAAGAGATTGTGGAAGCCATAGGCATCTCGCATGGCTCAGTGGTTTCAATTTTGAATGATCACTTGGGCATGAGAAAGCTTTCCGTAAGATGGGTGCCGCGTTTGCTCACAGTCGACCACAAACGCAATCGTGTAACAACTTCACAGGAAGGTTTGGCGTTGTTTAATCACAATATGGAGGAGTTTTTTAACCGTGGACGAAACATGGATCCATCACAATACACCAGAGACCAAACAACAGTCAAAACAGTGTGTTTCTAAGGGTGAATCGGCGCCAAAGAAGGCCAAGGTGGGTTTGTCAGCCAATAAAGTTATGGCGACTGTTTTTTGGGATGCACGTGGGATAATCCACATTGACTATCTTCAAAAGGGAAGAACAATTAATGGGGAATATTATGCCAACTTATTGGACCGCTTCAATGAGGATTTGAAAAAAAACCGACCTCATTTGGCCAAGAAAAAAGTTCTTTTTCACTAAGACAATGCAAGGGTGCACACATGTGCAGTTGCCATGGCAAAAATCCATGAATTGGGCTATGAATTGCTCCCACATCCACCCTATTCTCAAGATTTGGCTCCGAGTGACTACTTCTTGTTCCCAAACCTGAAAAAATGGCTCGGTGGAAAAAGATTTGACTCCAATGATGAAGTCATCTCGCAAACAAAGGCCTATTTTGAGGACCTCGACAAATCATATTTTTTGGAAGGGATAAAAAAATTGGAGAAGCGTTGGACAAAGTGTATAGAGCTCAAGGGGGACTACGTTGAAAAATAAAATGATTTATTTATCAAAAAATCTGTGTTTTATTCCAAAAGTCACGGACTTATTGACCCGCCCTCGTATGTACGATATTTTGTCTCATTTATACGTCGGAAATAATATTATGATATCTGTTTATTTCTTACCATTTTATCTTCAATTTTCTTTTTTTGTTATCACAACATTAATATATCAAATCTGTTTGCGGCACAATACTTTATTAACTTTTATTCTAAATTTTAAATTCATGTCAATACTTATTATAGCTTTTACCATAAAAATTTTTACAACATAAAAATATCACATTAGGTCTATTAAACCTAGGTTCACTCAGCTCTGTAACAAGCACGACGAGTTCGTCTCTGCCTGGACTGCCCCCACGTCGACTATCTCGCCATAAACGAGACAAAGACCTTTAGTCAAGACTCAAGATAGAGAATATAAAGAAAACATACAAAAAAATAATATAAATATATATATTATGTATATAAGATAATATCTTGGAGGAAAAATAAACTATTTTGTTTCTCTGTAAATACGAGTTTATTATAAGTCGATATCAAAAACATTACCTACTTTTATACAAACTAAATACTACATTAAATAACATATTATCATACCTATAAATACGAGAAACGACAATTATGTTTATTGTTATTTCTCCAGTATGGTATTAAATTAAAATCTTTTGTACATCTTTATATTCTTTGCTTTTAACATTTTTCTATTTTAATAAAATTTGACAATCTCAATCAGACATCAAAATAATTTCTTCAAAAATGTTGTGCAGCAATCGGACTTCCAAAAAAAAGTCGAAATTTTATTATAAATTTATTATTTAATTATTTCAATATAAAAAGGTACTAATTCTAATGACGACTATTACATTCAACGATTGAACATAAAGTACATTTCTAACACAATGCAAAATAAATGAAAACTGAGGAACTGCTGACGCTGCGCCTCGTGCCGCTGCCGCGTGACGTGGTTGAAGTGCTGCATCGGCGATCTCTTTAGGGCAGGGGGGTGTCACTACGCCGTTCCGCCGCCGAGCTACAAGTACATACCGAGACTCCCCAACGTTGGGGCCGGGCGATTCAATGGTTGCCACTTGCCACGCACTGACCGGCCGTGGCGCACGCGCGCGCCTCTTACGCAGTACGACTCACTTTACGTCGCAAACGCGTGTCATATTTTAATTGGCAAAAATATGTATCCAAAAAAATACTGCATTGCAGCCGATTGTCGGAACAATGAAAAAAAATAGCAATTGTCAGTTTTTCTCGGTTCCGGCAAGTGAGAAAGATAGCGAATGGTACGATAATCATTACTCATTTATATCTACTGTCATGGTACCTAAATCTATAACAATAATTATTAAATATACACACAAAAGTTTTATATTATATGCTTATTTATAGGTGGTAGTTAGCTGCATATACATACATATAATCCATACCTACATCAAAAGAGAATCACGTGTCGTGTCTGTGTAAACTGATTTATATGTTCGGTATTCATTTACCTAATAGGTACATAGGTATAACAGTTTCCGCTTGTATACCTTGCGTGGTATTTATGTTCGGTCGGTATGTTGTATGGTATCTATATAATATGTATTATATCATTATTATATATTATATCGTCGTCTAGTATAAATCTGATAGTATAATCTAAGATATTTAATAAAAACTATTGACAAGTGACAACCCTATTTTCGGAATATCTGACAAGGTGTGTAATAATGTCATGTGCGTCACGATTGCTCCGCCACTTTATCTAAACAGAAAGAAATGTCGCCAAAAAAATTGTCGAAATTTGTCAAAATCGAAGGGTACAAACCAAAAATTTGTCAAAGTAGAAACTAATAAGTTACAAGGATTTTAAGTTGGCCGCGCGAACGTAACGTGGACGATTGCGTGGCTATGAAGATCTCAGGAATCACGTAGGTCAGAGATCTTATTTCTTATGTCATATAAAGACTGAATTTGTCAAAAATTGTCGAAAAAGGAATTATAAACTCTAATTCGATATTTTAAGAAATATTTACCTAAGAAGTTCTGGCCGCGCAATCCTCCACTTGTCGTTTTGTAATGTTGATTATATCTTTATAACTTACGACTAAGTACAAAAAGCTGTTACAGTAAGAAAGGTCTTAATTTGTCGAAACTAATGAAAGCAATAAATACTACAAAAGCTTAGTAAAACAGACAAATCAGTCCGAAACAATAAATTCATGGCCGCGCGGTCGAAACGTTACTTTGTACGCTGATATCTCAGTATCTGTAATTGCTAGGATTTCGGTGTAAATATCCATTTATTCGACATATTAACCACATTAGAATGACATATCGTTTCACTCTCAGAACAGTTATAAACGCATGTAATCTCGAAAAATATGTTCTCTCGTACAATGTTCGAGTAGGGTAACCATAATTTTGATTTGATTTGGGAATACCTCTAACTGGACACTTACAATTATATTGAACAACATCTAACTCGATTTGCAAAAGTATTAAATAAAACTAAACTTGTATATTTCAATATTTAGATGTATTTATTCATCACAGCTTGCAAAATTAACAACAATAGACATGTTACAAAATCAACAAACAAAAAATAATTTGAAAACCACTACAGAAACATTTTAAAGAAAATAAAAAATCATTAATTATTCAACAAAATCAACAAATCAAATAACACAAATAATAATATTGGTTACACATCTACAAAACCATATGTTAGAAAATGAATGTAAACAGGGTCTTTTGTACTGTCACATATTTTGGTTATATTATCGTCGTAACAAAGCACTCTGTCATTTCTTGTAAAATGGCATTTGTAGTGACCTATTGCCCCAAGAATTGGAGGAATATATTCAATTGCACCTAACAATTTATAAATATTTTGTTTTAGTATAATATTTTGAGGTATGTCCTGTAACATCATCATTTGTGTACCGTTTAAATCAAACGTTATTATTTTAGATAATGTATAAGTAAATTTGACTAATTCATTGCATTTTCTACATCGTTTATTTTCCCATTCATTTATAAGAATAGCATCTTCTAAGTTGTGAATGGAAAAGATGTTTATTACATCTAAATTCAATGGTAGAAATACATGTTTTCTCTCTAATGGGCCCGAATTCCTGCACGTACTGTTTAAACAATTACTAATAGAACTCGCGCTGAAAATAATGTTTATTTCCACAACCGTCAAATATTTCACGTAAGAATTTATTTTCTTTATATCCGAGGGCCAGCAAAAAAAAACGGAATCAAAAGCACATGTATTTGTTAAAGTTATATTTTCAAAAAAAATATTTGTTAAATTGCCATTTTTTAAAATCATAATATTCAGACGGTCGTCATTTTTGGTAGTAACGCCTTCGCCTCTCCAGTTTTCAATATACGAAGGTATTTCAGAGAACACTGAATCGTTTGAAAACGTTTTCATTACATCAATTTTTTGTTTTTTGCTACATTTTTGTCTTGATATTAGTTTTTTCCTTTTTTTTGTTTTTTCCTTTTTTTGTTTCTCTCTTTTTTTGTCAATTTCTGAGGTAATATTTAAACAGTTAAGAGCAATTTTCATTTCACCTAATAAATAATCATGATGGATTTTTAGATACTCGTCTATGCTGTATTTTTTTAATCTTGTTGCAAATAATAAATTTTTCATTGTTTTGAAATAGCTTTCTATAGCTGAGGATGTTGGTTTTTTATTTTGAGACTTATATAGTGGGCACATAACATTACTCCAGAGGGGTAACTTGAGAAGTAATCGTTTAAGCGTTGTTATTAAATGAGGCATATAAAAGAAATTGCGCGATTCTGAAACACTTTTTTCTGTTTTATCCAGGTTTTTTTCCTTCTCAACTATTTCTTCAAACCATGAAAGTAAGCCGTCATCATCATCAAAGATTATATTTTCATAAATATTTTCATTTTCGTCGGTTTCTTGGTTAGGTTCCTTATATTCGCTATTGCCTAGTAAGCATTTTATTTTCTTTACATAAATTTTACGAACAGGATTTTCTGTATTGTCGTATTCAGTTAGACATATTTTGACAACATCTGTAATAAGAACTTTTATTTGTTGATAACATTCACATTCTTTTATAAATAAAATGCAACGAACGTAAAACATCTTCACATTTATATCGATATTTTCAAAGCAACGTAAGTTGTAAATGGTTTTGATAAAATGACTAGTGTCAAGTCTTATAAACACTTCTGGTAATGCGTAATTGTAACCTCCTAAAACCAGAAACGATCGTTTAATATAATCTTTTACGCTGTTAAACGTTGTGAAAGCTAAAACGTTAGCTGCAATTAATGCTGAAGAGTCATCTGTAATAACTTCATGTGGTGCGCTTCTTACCTCAATTAACCATTTTTTTAATCACGCCGTAATTGAGTCTTCACTGTGGGAATCAGTAATCATTTGAAAAATAGGTGTAGATTTAATCGAATCTGAGGAAATCATAGCAATATAAATAAATATTCGTTTCGTCAGTATAGATCCATCTGGAAGCATTATAGCCCGAAAAAAAGACCCTGTTGCATCTACAGTAATGGTTACTTTAGAGAAACTACGATGATACATATCATAATAATCAATTTGTTAATCAGACCAATAATACAAATGAAAATGTGGTATCAGTGTCATTTCACGAATAAAGTTTCTTTGTACAATTTGTGTCATCATAAGTATACATAGAATTGGGTGAGAACTAAGTCTGTTGCCTTGTCTTTTGTCATACTTGATCTTTCGGAGAGCTCCTAAGCTTGGCAACACCGGTGGGCAGACATTATTTGGCTCTATTATGAATTTTGCCGCAAGTTCTTTATGTACAGCAACTGCAGGCTTATATTGTAATTTTTTTGCTAATTGACCTCTTCTATATGGCGTTAATTTTGATTTTTTCTTAGGGTTATGTGGTACAATGACTTCATTAGAGGAAATTATATCGCATGACATAGTTACAGTTTTCTCAGTAATGGCTTCTGTTCTGATTAATGTTTTTCTTTCACATTGTGAGCACTTTCCTTTAATCCAAATACTATTTTTACTATCAACTTTTTTATTTTTAAAGTTCCAAGTACACGGTAGCCTAGATAATTCCCAGAGCTTTTCTCTTAAGAAAGTCGCCCACTTAAACTTTGGTAGACTTTTGTATGTTTGGTGTGTTGATGTGGTTCTTATGTCTCTTCTAGTATAAATGTCTACTCCGTAATAATGTAAGGTGTTTTCTTTATTCTTTGGTAAATACTCACTAAAGTAAAAGTTTGGTGTTAATTTTTAAGTACAAAACGCATTCAAGGACTCTCAATTTCAAAATAAGTACCTAACTGTTTATATAAAAATTAAAAGATGTACCTAGGGCCTACAAAAAATATAAATACTTGCTAAATCAATTTGATTAATTATTTCGCTATTGTAGGGGTGGTTTAGAAATAAAATTAGGAAAACCTTTTGAGCAATAACCCAAATATCGAAAGAATTGCAGTTGGTAATTTTGAATAAGAAATGTAGGATCTATGAAAAATTGTACCTATTATACGGCGGACATTCAACAAACAAATGGGAATATAACATTGTAGCTATATTATGTAAACTAAACTCACATTTTATTATTATTTTGAAACAAACTTCATGCCCTTTTTCTTATGTACATATATACGACTAATGAAATTTTATAGCTTAACTAAACCTTAAATATTAATTAAAAAGGTATATATATATTTTCATATATTTTACTCAAATTTAAGTTGTAAAAAAATCACTTACCGTGCTTGTCATGGTAAATTGTTTCACAAATGTTAGGTCCAAGTATAAACTTTCTTGAAAAAATATAGGTAACCAGGTTTATTAGATGAAATACAGAACATGGCACTTACATTGCGATCCGAATAAAACAAATCACACATCCGGGTTTCGAACAAGACTAACGGCTCATTTTTTAAACCTAAGCGGCTATCATTCGGTCGATGGTCCGCTGGCTAGCAGTTGTGCGAGTGAGAAATCATAAATTTCATTTAGCGCTCTCACTCTAACATATTATGTTAGAGTTAGAGCCCAAAAAGCAAACTCGCGTCGATCCTTCGCAGACGTAGACAGAGAATAGAATAGACGAGCTGCTAAAATAATAATAATTACAAGAGTAAGAAAGTGCGAATGTGAAATATGTAGGTGTGAGCAGGACGAAACAACTGTTTTTTGTCTCTTTTTGCGTATGGTTTTATTTTTGTTTGCCACCGGTAAGCGTTGGTGGCAGACACTTTTCGTGCCAAAATATTTTTGTGTTTAGTTTTGTCTATTCGTTTTGATATCGTGATATTTATTGTTGTAATCGCAGCAATAAGTTTGTAATTATGGTGAATTGCAGTGTTATTGGCTGTAAAAGCCGTAGTGAGCGAAAGGAAGCAAATATAACCTTTCACCGGTAAGTTGCATTTTTGATTAGATCTTGTATGTAAATCTAAAGATACATTTAGGGTATAAAACTATCATCTATTTTCTATTAGTATTATTCAAATTTTCATCGAATTTAAAGTTTTTACAATGATAAAATCGCAATAAATAATTGGTATTATCCTACAAAAGTGCGTATGACATTGATGTATATAGAAGCGTATTCATACTCTTTGACATGTTGATATGGTTGGACTATACACATTCAGGGATACCAGCTTCCCACGATTTTTACCACAAATAATAAAAAATGTACACAATGCACGCCTTTTATTTTTTCAAAGACGTTGTTCCTAGCTGTAAATTATAATTACTATATTTTAAAACCCATATGGCCAAAAGTCAGCAATTGCTTACTATACATTACTATAGCACTATCTATGCACCTTCAAGAGAACTACTGGAAAATTACTAATAAAATATACTTCCTTTTAGCTTTCCTCGTGAACTACTATATAGAAGTAAATGGATTGAGTGTACAGGTCGTCTTAACTGGCAACCAACTATGCACTCTCTAATGTGATCAAGACATTTTAAGTCAAATTCCTGCCAACCGAGCAAAAATAAAACTTATATGAACATTAAGCCATGTTCTGTTCCAGCTCTTCACATAGAAGTAAGATAATTAAAATATAATTTTTTATACCTACAGAGAATAAAATAGTAAACCTTTTATAACATCATTGAAGGGACCATTAAATTGTTGCCGTAATAGGCAATATTCTTTAAAATCTATATTAATATGTTCATGTTGTACAGTGTTACTGTACAACGTCTGATGAGTGATGACACAGGGCAAACTATTATCACTATTATTACATATTATACATTTATGTTATATCCAGTTATATTATATTATATAGGTACTCTGTAATAACATTATTAATTAAGAATCCCCAAGTTTGTATACATAACACGTATGTTCTATACACATGCTGAATGCTGATTTTTTTATGCTGAATGAATCAGATCGACACATCGACATTTTAGGATAGTTTAGGACAATTTTATACAACTATCAAAGGAAATTCTGAATAGCCTACACAATTTTATATTAATTATATAAGAATATTAATTTAAGGATCTCAAATTCACTATTTATGATGCTGGGCTTATTTTGTATGTGCTGTGCTAAATGGTAGCTGCTATTTTTTGTTATAACTCAGCGCGATAATAAACTATTAAATAAAAATTGGTTTTGTTTTCACTTAGATATGATATTATTATTGTATATTTACTATAGTAAATATGTGAAAAATATATCAGTGTGTTTTACCTTCCTTTTAACAAAAGATTTTCTCACGTTAGTTTATAGACATTCCAGGCCGAATCACATATATTATGCAACAAGGTAATTCGTGATTGGGAAGATAATTGAAACTGTCAATCTTGACACCAAGGTTTATCTGTTTGATCATAATATAGAAAGGATTAGATAAACCCTAGTGTCAAGATTGACAGTTTTAATTGTCTTCACAGTCACGGATAATCTTGTTGCAATTATTATTTTAAGTGTTTCCGGCTGGAATGTCTATCAACTAACTTAAGAAATATCTTATAATTATGTAAAGATCGTAAACGAGCAGCGCATAGTCTGATGGTATACAATTTTACACCCGCAACACCAGAGATTGTTACAAGTGCGTTCCAGGTCATAAAAATCCTCAAGCCTCTTTGGGCTCCGGCATCCTCACTAACTCGTCAAAACACAATGCAAACGTGTCTCCAGCAGTCAGATCCGGTACTTTCTGATAAGTAGAACATCCTAAATATAAGGTTGTTCTAAATCAATTAGGTACGAATATTTTGGTCATATAACCTACTACTTATGTCAAGACGTTTAGGCTGAAAAATAATTGAAAGATTCGAAAAAAAATCATAATGAAATAACATTACGCTCATTACGGCGCTGTTATGGTCATTCAGCTCACACAGCTGATGTATCGATGATATTTAGACAAATTCTGCTCCCTCTTGAAATCACCTGTTTCTTTGAGGTTAATGACGTCAGCGCCTTAAAGAACGTAATGTATTTTATATAGTATGTACAATTCCTTTTTATGATTCATTATAGTTTTGCCTAAACGTCTTTACATAAACAATAGATAATATGCTCAAATTATCCGTAATAGATTTTGAACAACCTTAAGAGCCCCCGAGACGATCAAACGGTTTGAATCAAACACGTAAATTTTGGTTTGAGTGAAACCAATTTTATCGTTTACAAAGCTCGTTTGAACGGTTTGTCAAACATTTACGGATTTAAAGCTCGTTTAATGGAATTACTTAACTTTGTTTTGTTGGACAGTGAAGTGACAGTGAAACTGAACAGTGCCGTTTGATAAACCGATCAAACCGACGTCAAACGGTTGCATCAAACACGTAAGGTATGAGTCAAACCGTGTGATCGTCTCGCGGGCCCTTAATATAGTCCGTTCAAAGATAATTTACAACTTGGCAAAAAAGAGTATAACGCGGTGACAGGAGAAACAAAACATTTTCGACTGTGTCATTTTTTGGCCATAATAGATTTTAATGGTATATTTAATTTAAATACATTCCAATATAATAAATAAATATAGTATAATGCCATTTCAATCTAATATGGATAGAAGAAGTCAAAAAATTTATTAGTTCTACTTGTCACCGCGTCATACTCTTTTTTACCAAGCTGTATCTCAGAGTTTCTCTGTGCATGATCCTTATATTATAGGCATAAAAGGTCGCATAATATCTGAACGGACTGCTGTAAGTACTAAGTACATTATTTTACCCACATAATGCGGGAAAATTTTCCTTATAGCAATACTATTTGTTATATACATAGCTACAAAGTATGTATATGACATTTTTTCTTTCACGTTGTATACGCTATTAGCTCCTCTATACCTATACTCTCTCTACGTTCGCAGACAACTCTCGCGCGACCGAATGGATCAACCAAGACAGTCAGTCCATCGGCATATTTTTTTATGCTAACATCTTAAAACGTTTGGCATATAAAAATATAAGATTTTTCTCTATGTAAGGTTATTTTATTTATATTAAATACTAATTAAAAATATTTACACAATGAATACGTGATTATGTATCACGTATTCATTGTGTAAATATTTTACACACTGTATACGTACATATATAATGTGTTGTCCTTGTTTGATATAAGTATAGAAAAAGTAGCTTGACAGAAAAGGACAAAACATTTTATAGCTTATTCAATGTGTTACTCTTTTAATTAATTATTAGTAAGGGTACAGAATAAATAAGAGTACAAATACAGAAGAATCAATTAGAAAAGTCTTAAAAGAAATTTTGATTCCTACTAGGATACGATTAAGTTCAATTCTAATCGCTCAGCGATTGATCCTTGACTTTTTTTAGTGAAGTAGAAATTGGCCTACGGTTATATTTACCTACAATATGTTGCGTCTCTTTCTATTGCATAACTCTTATCTTTTCTGGCCAAATATGTCCAAATCGGGGTTGTCTTCTTTTAGAATTATATTTAATTACAACTTTTTTCTTGTAAACCTACTGTACTTTAGCGAACGATATTACTCAAAGATGTTTAATCACATTCTATAAAAAAACTACATTTATAGCTTATATTACTTTTGAGTATAATTTATTTATGTGAAGTCGTAAAGTAAACTTAAAATATGGTTTTTTGTAAAAGTAAACTTTTACTAAAAAAACAAAAAACAAATTTTGTACCTCTATCAAAAACAAAGACCGACGTTGCTACCCATAAAATGTTTCTGAATGCATACTATATTAGCACATTACTATATTATACATATTAGCACAGAATAAATAAGAGTACAAGTAGGTATTATTACTTACGCAGTAACTATTTAGTAATATGTGCTATTAGGATATAAGATTTAGGTAAATATTTTAGTTAATAGTCATGTTACATAAAGCAACACAAATCAAAAAAATAAATAAAATCTAGTTAAAAACAATGACAGTCGCCTGTCTTCATCAGTAGGTAATGTGAAAAAAGATATGTTTCCTTTTTTTCTTCTTCTACCTGGTCTACATCCATGTACACTACACAAATTACGAGGCAAATTCATTAGAATTCGAATCGATTCAATTAATATTAGTACGAGCGCGTCGCGCTCGATGGTCGAAACCCACTGCGAAATGGATCAACCATGTTCCGGCTTGCGGTAGGCACTTAGCGCGAGTAAACTACATCTAGTGACAGAGGCCTGGTAAGGGAGATAATGTATACCTTTTTATTATTGCATTTCTTCCTTCACTCTAGTTCACCTTGGTCTGCATATTTAACGTAACTACATAGCGATAACTAAGTTAATGATTTTTTTTGTAGCTCATAACTTACCAAATTTGATTTTACGAGTAAATGGTCGAAATTGGTATTATTGATGAAATAGATACATTTTCGTCTAGTAGAGCAAAAGATCAAATCCAACCAAAACCAAATCAAATCAAAATTATGGTTACCCTACTCGAACATTGTACGAGAGAACATATTTTTCGAGATTACATGCGTTTATAACTGTTCTGAGAGTAAAACGATATGTCATTCTAATGTGGTTAATATGTCGAATAAATGGATATTTACACCGAAATCCTAGCAATTACAGATACTGAGATATCAGCGTACAAAGTAACGTTTCGACCGCGCGGCCATGAATTTATTGTTTCGGACTGATTTGTCTGTTTTACTAAGCTTTTGTAGTATTTATTGCTTTCATTAGTTTCGACAAATTAAGACCTTTCTTCCTGTAACAGTTTTTTGTACTTAGTCGTAAGTTATAAAGATATAATCCACATTAAAAAACGACAAGTGGTGGATTGCGCGGCCAGAACTTCTTAGGTAAATATTTCTTAAAATATCGAATTAGAGTTTATAATTCCTTTTTCGACAATTTTTGACAAATTCAGTCTTTATATGACATAAGAAATAAGATCTCTGACCTACGTGATTCCTGAGATCTTCATGGCCGCGCAATCGTCCACGTTACGTTCGCGCGGCCAACTTAAAATCCTTGTAACTTATTAGTTTCTACTTTGACAAATTTTTGGTTTGTACCCTTCGATTTTGACAAATTTCGACAATTTTTTTGGCGAAATTTCTTTCTGTTTAGATAAAGTGGCGGAGCAATCGTGACGCACATATAATGTCGACCTTCGCGCGGCGCCAGAGAGCTCAATTTCGGCTGCTCGCGTGCGGTCCGTTTGTTAATAATAATTATATAGGCACATAAAAAGGCGGCATTTGTGAAGATCAAAACAGAGAGACTTCTGTACCTTGTACTATTATATATTCTGTGCTTAGGGTACCGTAGCATAACACTTCTAAAAATATTTAAATATCTAGCACATAACACTACTTTAAATAAAAACTATTATTTACATCTCCCCACTTCAAGGGAAAAAAAACTTTTTTTTTTAAATCTCACTATCTAAAGTAAAATCCTCTTTTTTTAAGATTCCTCTAAATCAAATACAGGTAGGTACAGTAATCAGTTTAGTAACATGAAAGAAATGTGATTCAGTTTTTCTATGACCTGTATCTATACTATATATAGAATTAGACACTTTTTCGATTATTAGATATGGTCCAATATTTAATTCATCTAATTTTAATCTAAACACACCGGCATATTTAGCGGAACACAAAAAAAGGTCCATAATTAAAAAAATATGGTTTTATTTTACCGTACCGTAGCATAACACTCCCCCCGAAGATCAGCAACTATTTTCCCAAAATCGTTGCTGGGATGTTGGATGAATCAACCCTTACTTCTCTTGAAGTTGGGATGTTTCTCTGCTCCATTGATGGCTGCAACTTTGTATAATGCTGGTACAGGAACATATCATGCCGATAGTGATAGTGATGATTAGTATCAAAGAGACGGGAATAGTAGTATGATAGATATATGAGTCTTGATAGCTTCTTAAATCAATTTGAGGTTGCGCCATAATTTCTGATTATAGATTTCAAATTTAAAATATGTTCTGAGGGTTGATTTTCTTTTACAGGTACGATGTCTGAGATTCTGAGAGGTTGTCCTTTTATAATATCATTTGTATTTGAAATAGTGAATTCTGGAGTTTTAATAAAACATCCTTGACGTACAATAGCGAGATAACTTCCATTAAGAGTTTTATGGTCATTTCCTGTATCAAAGAATAAGCGACTTTTAAACGTTCTTTACGATCTATCATGTATTGCTGTAAAAGATGTGATGTAAGGTCTACATTAAAAGGTTCTCTAGGATCAAAATGTCCTGTTATTAAATCTATTGGTTCGCATTTTGTAAAGCTATGGATCGAACTGTTATAACCTAAAAGTGCATATGGCATTAAAAGAATTACAGAAACATGTTTTTTCTCTAATCTAAGTATACGTAAATGTTCTAATATAGTTGAATGAAATCTTTCAACTATTCCATTTTTATTCGGAGTATTTGGTGCAACTTTATGATGTTGAATCTTGTGTAACCTAATAAATTCACTTAATAATAATTGATTAGAAAATTTGGGTCCGTTATCTGTTATAATTGTTATGGGTAATCCATGGTGGGTACTATATTGAAGGAAGGCCTGAATTACACTAATGGCTGTACCATCTTTAAGACAGTAAGCTTGAGCATACTTTGAAAAGGAATCTACTATGGTGAGGAACTTTTCACTTTGAGCGGTAAATAAATCTAAATGAACTAATTTAAATGGCCTACTTGCTGGTGGAACTACTTTGAACTGTTGTTTTATGAGGTTTCTATCATACTTCGCTTGTCCGCGAACTATACATTCATTGATAAATTTTGTAATTTGTTCTCTCATATGGGGCCAATAATACTTATTAGTAAGAGCGAGATAACATTCGTTTATACAACGATGGTTTGTTTTACCGGCATGGTACTTCTTAATTATTTCCTGCTGTTTTAAATATTCCTTAACATTTTCTAATTCTTTCTTTGCAGCTACCAAATTAATAGCGGAACTTTTAAACATTCTTTGTAAGATAGGGATTACCATATACATTGCTGTAGGAGGATTAAAAAGTAAAGCTGTTTTAATATTAGGGGTGACATATTCTTTTATGGCGTTAACTACATCTTCTAAGTTTGACTCGATGTGTATCGAAAGGTTTTGTTAAAATGGGTTTTCTTTTAATATCGCCAACTAAGCTAAAAATTATTTGTCTTTTAAATTTATTCAAAGGTTCATCTGTAATTGGAATTTCTAAAATCGGATTATCTTCAGAAGTATGAGCGGTAAATGTTCTGGAATCATCTAATAATTCTGCTATTTCAGGTGCTGTTGCAGTACGACTATCGTGGGTCATTTGAGCTATAATAGATTGTAATTATAAGCCTGGATCTTCATGAACATTTATTTCAATGCGTGACAAAGCATCTGCATTAGTGTTAGCTTTTCCTTGCTCATAAACTATTTTAAAATCATATTCACTAAGCTTTAAGCGCCATATCGTTAAGCGAGAGTTAGTCTCTTTTAAATTCATTATCCATTGCAAAGGTTTGTGATCGGTGATAATTATAAATTTACGGCCAAATAAATACGGTCTAAAATACTTCGTTGCCCACACTATTGCTAATAATTCCTTTTCTATGGTACTGTAATTAATTTCACTTGAATTTAAAGTTCTGGATGCGTACGCAATGGGTTTATCTGAACCTATAACACCTTGGGATAACACTGCTCCTATTGCTACATTAGATGCATCTGTCGTTAAAGTAAATTCTTTTGAAAAGTCTGGATATTGTAGCACGGGGTCATTTAACAAAAGAGTTTTACAATGATTAAAACATTTTATATAATTTTCATCTAAAGTTATTTCCCTATCTTTCTTTAAACATTGGGTCATGGGCTTAGTAATTCTGGCAAAATTTGGAATCAATTTTCTATAATATCCTAACAATCCGAGAAAACGTTTAATTTCTGTAGGGGTTTTTGGTATGGGGTAATTTTCAATAGCTTTAATTTGGTTGGGATTGGGTTTAACTCCTTCTCTACTAATAACGTGTCCTAAAAATTCTATCTCTAATTTTAAAAATTCCGATTTATCTTTCTTTTTTTTTTATTTACTATATGTTCCTGAAGGGAAGTACTGAAAACTATTATATCGTCAAGGTAAACTAAACATATTTCATTCTGAATGCCCTTAAGAACGTTGTCCTCTTGCTGAACTCGCTCGTTGAACTCTTTGAAAAGTAGCTGGAGAATTCTTAAGTCCCATTGGCATTCTTAAAAATTCATAATGACCATTTTCTACGTTAAATGCTGTTTTGTGAATATCTGCTTCATCCATTTCTACCTGATAAAATCCGCTTGCTATATCTAATGTAGTAAAATATTGACATCGGCCTAATTTATCTAGAACATCTGTAATATTTGGTATTGGATATATTTTGTCATCGATAGTTTTTTCATTTAGTTTCCTGAAATCAACTACGAGACGCCATTTTGTTTTTCCAGACGCATCAGCCTTCTTTGGTACTATCCATATAGGAGAGCTCCATGCAGAGTCTGAAGGTCTTATTATATTCTGATCTAACATTTTATTAATTCGATTTCGAACTTCTTTTCTGTGAATGTATGGATAACGATAATTTTTAGCATGTACAGGGGATTGATCAGTGGTTCCAATTTTGTGTTTAATTTTATTAGTAAATGTAAGGGGTTCACCTTCAAGATAGAATACATCTGCATAACGGGAACACAAGGTTTCTATATTTTTAATTTCTTCGGCATTAAGATGAGATGTACGTAGTCGTGATAAAACTGCTTTTGCTCTATTACTTAAAGTATTATAATTATTGCATTCTACATTATACGATTCTGCGCTAATAGGTTGATTCAAAGAAAATATTATATTATTTGGACTATCATTATATACTTCTACATATCCTCTATTATTTTTAACACTATATACAATCTCCTATTTTGCAATGACACACAATTTGTTCGTTAACTATAGAATCTCCATCATGAACATTTATAGGTACTCTAATTATTCTAGAACTTTGAGCGGGAATTATATCTTCATACAATTAACAACTTTTAGAGTCATATTAAAATTGGATTAGTAGCAAGGGTGGTAATTAAATTTCTATTTTTTAAATCCATTTTAGCTTCCCATTTATCTAATAAATCAAGTCCGATTAACCCGTCAAAATAATTATGGAATTTATAAATGAATAAAGTTATGTCGTTACTATCATTAATTTTTGAAAAGCATGGTATGGTAATAGAATAATCGTTACGGTTTTAGCATGTACATTGGTTACTTCAAATGGCTCATAATTACAGGGAAAATTAGGGAAATATCTATTAACTGCGTTAGGACTTATAAACGATTGATTGGCTCCAGTATCTATTAAAAGTTTAACTGGAGGATTTTTAATTTGAATGTACGGTAACTGTCTTTGAGTCTGTAAGTTCATTTCTATCGTGGTTTGTCTGATTTCGGTGTTTTCCGAAAATTTGATTGCTTTCAGTGTCTTGATTGTCAGGATTTTCATTAGCATTGCCATCAGTCATTGGTAACGCGGGTTGGTCACAGTAACATTCATAGGGATAATCAACGGGTTCTGTATAATATTCATTAGGGTCATAGTACACGTACGGTTCACAATAAGTCTGGTCATAGCACTCATTTAAATTAAGTTATCGGGATTTAAAATAATTTGATGGGGGTGGATTTCCATGTTTAGTCCAGTCATGTCCTCTCGGGGGTGCTGGCCTAGTAGTAAAGTGACTAACTCCACTCATAGGAGCGGGCTTATTCGAATTATTATTATTATAATTATTATTAAAATTATTATTACTATGATTATTCTGTGCAAAATTATTTCTATTAGGAATTCTAAAAACATTACTCTGTGGATTATAATTAGGTGGTAATGCACGGAACATTTATTGCGTATGCGACGGTCCTTGATTTTGATTTGAGTTAATCATAGGTTTAGGTTGCCACATATTTTGTGGTCGCAGCTGCCAAAACTGCGTTTGGCCCATAGTTACGGGTGAATGAAAAGAACGCGATAGTCTGGGCAAATTAAAATTATTATTACTTTTAGGATGGTTATTACGTCTGTCAGTATGTGAGTCATTTCTTCGTCATTTCTATCCTGCATATAAATTATATTAATTCCATCGTGAACAAATTCAAGGGCTTTTTCGATGGTCTCAGGGCATGGCATACAGTGTATCCCGGATCTTAAGGGATCTTTTACACCACGTAGGAAAGCTTGCAAAGTTAATTTCTTATATAAATCACGTTTCGCTTCGATGGTAGTCGGAATGGTCACATGCAAACTAATGTAAGTCATTAATGTACTAAAAATATTCTGGCATTTATCGTAATATTATTCTTGAGGGGTAGAAGACCCTTGTGTCAGAAGTGCAAGGTCATTATATAAAGAGGTTTCATCACGTTGGTCTGAAAAATTATTCACTAAAGCTGTCCTTATGCCTAACCAACTATCGGGTATGCCGTTCGAATTTATTAACCTAGCGGCAGGTCCAGTAATTTTATTTAATATTCCATTTATTAAAGCTAAATTTATTAAATTATTATCCGGCGTTACAAAATTTTTAACGAGCTGATCACACAATTTAATAAATCTTGTAAGAACATTAGAATTTCCGTCAAAATCGGGCCCTAATCTTAATGCTTTAAAAATATCGTCCATTGTAGCCATATTTAAATCTAAATTTTCGTCACTTATTTCTCTAACCGTATCTAACAATTTAAATTTATTACTAATTCTAGAAGTCCTCGATTGTCGCGGATGGAAAATCTTGGATATAAAATTATGAAACTTATAGGATAAAAGAAAGGAGCAAATTCATAGTGATTCTAAAAGTACTCACATATGCATTTCGGCTCGTCTCTGGGGTATCGATGGCTGGATACAATCTGCTGCTGCACGAAGGATCTTCAGAATTCGGTGAAGACTTTTGGAAGTCAAGTAGCGATAGCATTATTATAAGTCGATATCAAAAACATTACTTTAAATAACATATTATCATACTTGTAAATACGAGAAACGACAATTATGTTTACTGTTATTCCTCCAGTATCGTATTAAATTAAAATCTTTTGTACATCTTTATATTCTTAGCTTTTAACATTTTTCCAATTTAATAAAATTTGACAATCTCAATCAGACTTCAAAATAATTTCTTCAAAAATGTTGTGCAGCAATCGGACTTCCAAAAAAAAAGTCGAAATTTTACTATAAATTTATTATTTAATTATTTCAATATAAAAAGGTACTAATTCTAATGACGACTATTACATTCAACGATTGAACATAAAGTACATTTCTAACACAATGCAAAATAAATGAAAACTGAGGAACTGCTGACGCTGCGCCTCGTGCCGCTGCCGCGTGACGTGGTTGAAGTGCTGCATCGGCGATCTCCTTAGGGTAATTAGGATAATAATTCATCTAATTTTAATCTAAACACACCGGCATATTTAGCGGAACACAAAAAAAAGGTCCATAATTAAAAAATATGGTTTTATTTTAAAATCTACTTACTTCTTTTGGTATTTAAAGTTTCATTTGTTTTACTTAAAATGAAATCACATTAAGAACAGATTTTGCGAGTAAAGGCTATTTGTGAAAAATGATACATTTTTTGAACTTTCATTTGAACTTTTCATGTAACCGGGAAAAGTGAAAATTAATATTAAAATAACAATTAATTAAATTATAAGAATGGTGATTAATATCGCGTATTTCCTCCACGTGCTCTTATTAAAGTTTCTACCCGTCTAGGCATACTGAGAATGATGTTATCGATGGTCTCCTGGGATAGTCTCCGCCATTCCTCAACTACGGCGATTCGCAGTTCACCCACGTTGGCAGGAGCTGGAATTCTGGACTTAACTTTTCTTTTCAGCAAGTCCCAAACGTGCTCTATTGGGTTCATATCCGGTGATCTCGCCGGCCACTCCATAACAGTGATATTCATATCATTAAGGTAAGCTTGAGTTACCCGAGCGGTATGCGGCCGAGCATTATCCTGCATAAAAACAAAATCGTCACCGATATATGGGGCAAACGGTACGACATTTTCTTCTAAAACTTCTCTGGTATAGCGGTCTGCAGTCAGACTCCCTCTGTCAATCAGTACCAAGTCTGTGCGAGCTCCCAAACAAATGCCCGCCCAAACCATTATTGATCCACCACCGTATGCAACTGTAGTTTCAAAATTTGTCTGAATGTATCGTTCTCCTTTGCGTCTGTATATTCTTTGCCTGCCATCAATTTGATTTAAGAGAATTCTGCACTCATCACTAAACAATACCTTACTCCATTGGTCCGCGTTCCAAAGTCGATGTTCCTGAGCAAAAGTTAACCTGTTTCTACGATGATTTACCTCGAGCCTTGGAGCCTCGGCGGGCACAAATGAACCCAAACCAGCTTCTTCGAACCTTTTTCGTACCGTACGCTCACTTACGGTTACACCCCGCACTACTTCTAACTCATGTCGGACTTCAAACGTGGGTTCCTACGTACTAAGTAGTGTACGGGCTAAGTCAGGCATAATTCAGTCCTCAACTCCAAAAAGATATGCGATTAAAAAAAAACTAACAAAAAAACAGTATTTCAATGAAGTTTTAAATCAAACTTAGAAGGAAGAAATACTCGAAGTTCGCTCCAGATAAGGTGTATTTGAATAAAATTAAAACAATTGCATAAAATGTGATGTTCAGTTGTTTTCTTAATTTGAAAATATTTCTTTTTAAATTAAATGACGTATTAACCAGCCAGCAACCTTATATGATACTGATATCAAACCTTTATTTTATGTTCCGCTAAATATGCCTATTCTATTCTAAATATTATTATTTCTAAATATATCTATTCCCATTTTCAACATAAACTAAATTTTCTTCATTAAAATTCTATTGTTTCCGATTTCTATCAAATAGGCGTTTGTTATAATTGAAACTTTATTGTATTATAAAAAGCAATTTTCTTATCATTTATCCAATCATCCTTTGATGTGCTGCTCCTCAATTCCTTTGGTAAAATTGTTACGTCATTTGTTCCATATAAAAGATATTTTGGTGAAAATCCTGTAACTGTATGAATGGTCTCATTATATTTACTAACACACTCTTTAGCTTCGTTTGTCCATGCTTTTTTCTTGCCTTTTTTATTAATTTTACACCTGATTTTATTCACCAATGTTTGATTAAGACGTTCATTTAAGCCATTAGAGAACGGACAGTTAACTGCTGTAAATACCACGGGTATATTTTTGTCATTTAAAAATGTTTTTAAAGTACTTAAATTAATTCACGGATATTGATCAGTCAAAATCATGCCAATTTCATTCGTTTCCGTTATATTCGATAATAGTTTAATGAAATCATTTGCGGTTGAGTTTTTGATGTAAGAATGAATGCAAATCTAGTAAAATTTTCCACTAACAAATGTAGATATTTCTTTGATGATCTCGAACCTCCAAATCCTCCTATTGTGTCAATAGACATTATATCAAAAGGTTCAGTGGCTGGTCCTAGATGAGACATGTATCCAAATTTATCATATCCTCTTGACTTATTTTTTATACAAATTTCACAATTTCTGCAAATCTTCTTTATATTATTGGATAAATTTCTAATTGAATAAAATTTACCAACAGTCTTCTGCATTTGGTTGATTCCAATATGACACATATTTACATGGATATTTTTCAAAAATGTTAAACTTAGTTCCTCTAATAAAATTATTTTATCTCGTTTTCCAACCTTTTTTGAAGTATACGTTTTGTTTATTCATAAATTTATCTTTTTTTTCTTGTATTTATTTATTTCTTTCTTGATCTTTTAAAATGTCTTCAACCTTTATCATATTAACTACTCTTAGTTGTTCATCTGTATTTTCATCAGAATTCAGTACTGGGTTCCTACTTAAACAGTCTGCCTCTAAATTATTCTTCCCAGGAGAGTATATTATTTTAAATTCATATTGTGAAAGATAATAAGATAGGTCACCTAGTTCTTCGTCCGTTCTCGATTTTAAATTCATGTTTTCCAATAGTTTGTGATCTGAAAAAACTGTAAATGGTTTTCCTATTAACCAATATTGCCAATACGTTACCGCTTCTTTTATTGCCAACAGTTCTAAATAAATAGCTTTTTTTTTTTTTTTTTGTTTCAGTTAATTTTTTCGAAAAATAAGCCACAGGTTTTTCTTTACCATCTGGCTGTACCTGTTTTTAAAACAGCGCCAACTCCTTCTATAGATGCGTCTGTATAAATATTAATAGTTAAAATTTGATAAAAATCTCCAATATCGGTTTTGACCATAGTAGTTAAGTTTTTTATCATCTCAAAAGATTTTTGGCATTCATTAGACCAAAAAAATTTCTCCCCTTTTCTTAGTAACTGATGTAAAGGATCTAAAATTATTGCTTTTGTTGGGATGTATTAATGATAAAAATTTATCTTTCCTAAAAATTGTCTAACATTCTTCTGATTTTTAGGAATTGGAAAATTTTGCACTGAAATTGTAGTATCCTTTAATGGCTGTATGGAGTTGTTCTGAATTATGTGCCCTAAATATTTTACAGAACCTGAGGCAAAAGTGCACTTTGTAAATTTTAGACGGAATCTTTCTTTTATTATGGCTTCCAGCAACTGCTTTAAGTGATTGATATGTTCATCGAAATCCTTTGAAAAAATTAAAATGTCATTAATGTAATTAACCGTAAAGTCAGTAAGTTTATATTTTCTTAATAATATGTTGCTCAGTACCCTATGAAAAATTGCTGATTTCAAGCCAAAGGGAAGGCATGTCCACTGGTAATGTCCTTCTTGTGTTACAAACCCAGTTTTTTTTCTTCATCTTCGACTCGTAACGGTATAGACAAAAAAGCTGAATTTACATCTGGAGTTGTAAAATACTTGCAGTTCCTAGTTTTTATCACTAAATCTTCAATTAACGGAAAAGGTTGAGCTTGTGGCACTACAAATTTATTCAGGTCTCTAAAGTCTATACATAATCTTGTTTTTTTATTAACTTCTTTTTTAAATGCTAATGTTACCGGTGCTGCAAATGGACTACTTATAAGATTCTTCTATTAGCTTATTATCTAGCAATTTTGCAATCTGCTGTTCTATCTCCTTTTTGTCTTCTATATTGCATCTATAAGGCCTCTTGCTGCAGTATCTATCTACTAATAATTCTATTCTAGCTTCATATCCACTTACAGTGCCAGAGTATCATATTTATCTTTTGCAAAAACAGATTTATATGTATCAATCAGTTTATTTATGTTATATTTCTTATCTTCTTTTACGTGTTCATTGAAATTTATTTTAATATCTTTAATATCATTTCTATCTTTTTCTATATTTATATCTTCGTTTTGTATCATCTCATTACTATCATCATAATATTTTTTCTGAAAAATAGTTAGATCTTCAGTTTGAATTAATCTAAATATTTTTATCAAATCTATTCCAATTAGAAAATCATATTTGAAATTCTTTTCATTTATAATGTGTACACATTCACCTTTTTTCCATTTCAAAAATCTTAATTCTTAACTTTGCCAAACCAGTCGTCTTTTGGACACCATTAATCGTTAATAGACTTGCCTCATTTATATTACTTCTTTTATTCTTTAATTTAAGTAATTTTGAGATTATCAAGGATACGTTAGAACCTGAATCATAAACTCCATTTATTTGTAGTTTTTGATTTACCTTTAGTTTGACAGTTATTAATGGTGTCACTATTAGTTTTTTTGCACAGTTTCATTTAACTCTGCCTCAATTACAGAATTGTTTACATGTCTAATCAAATTTCTTTTGAAATTATCATCATCTTTTGTTCTAAACCAGAATAAAGCTTCAGGGTGATATCGTAACCCCCTATTTAAGTTTTCGCAAATTTTACATGCATTTCTTGTAGCTTCGGCTCGGTAGGTAGATCTATAGGTTCTCTTTGCAGTGAATATTATTTTTTGTACCATATGTTCATACCTTAAGAAAGTCTCATTAAATAAATCAATTGTATCTGTTAAGACCTCTCTATCAATCTTATGCAATATTTATTCTGGTAAGCCTACTGCTATCAGGTCTATTAAGGTGCCTGCGTCAATTGATGTTCTCATTTCAAGTAGAAGTTTTTCTTTTCTTATAGCGTAATCTAGTAGAGAACCGTCTTTATATTTATATGTTAAAGCAAAATTAACTGGATTCCACCCTATGTTCGCAAAAGTTTCGCAAAATTTTGATTTCCAGGCAGACCTTCCAGAGTTTAATGTTAGCTTCATAATCATTGAGTTATACCAATCGATGCAACGCTTATCCTTATATAATCTAATAATCTCTATTTTCTTTTCATCAGATGTCAAATCAAAACGCTCACATTCTCTTTCAAACGTGTCAATCCATAAGTTTACCGATTGTAATTCCTCAGGTATAGAATACTCTCTATTGCATTGCGTGGTTATCGACGTTATAGAGAGTATATTTGACTTTCCGTCGTTTCCGGGTGGCAACGTTTTAAATTGTAATCTTTCCATTTCAAAAAAAACAAGATTGTCGTTTTATAAGATAATATCTTGGAGGAAAAATAAACTATTTTGTTTCTCTGTAAATACGTGTTTATTATAAGTCGATATGAAAAACATTACTTTTAAATAAACTAAAAACTACATTAAATAACATATTAAGCATAATACCTGTAAATACGATAAACGACAATTATGTTTATTGTATTCCTCCAGTATGGTATTAAATTAAAATCTTTTGTACATCTTTATATTCTTTGCTTTTAACATTTTTCCAGACTTCATATTTAAATATCTAGCACATAACACTACTTTAAATAAAAACTTAATCGAATGCATCTTGACTAAAGGCCTGGCTTCGCGCTGGTGAGGAGCTCCGGACACCGGCGCTCGCGGGCTTTACGCTGCGCCACAAGCCGCGTCCTGCCGGCGCGGGTCGCGCCTGCGGTGGCGGAGTCCTGAGATCTGGCGGATCATCCGTCAGATCAAATTGTAGAACAAATGTGGCTTATTACTTAATTTCATAAAAAAATTACTTACCGCCCACCGTGGCTTAATGCCGAAATTTACACCATTACAGGCTCTATTAGCAGCTCCTTTTCTTCATACGACCATTTAATACTCCTAGGTGATTTCAATATTAATTTAATAGCTAAGTCCCAACCCACTTTACGAATCACGCCGAAACACTCATAGATACTAAGGCGGGTCAATAAGTCCGTGACTTTTTGAATTTCTAACCTCCTTACTGAAAAAGCAACACTACTCCTATCAACAGGCATCTGTCAGTTGACTCCTATCAAAATTTGAACTTGCTGCGTCAGTTAGTTTGTGTTTTACAGCTATCTTTATCAGACTATCCAGTAACTTAAGGAAACAATGGAAAAAAGTGAATTTCGTGTGCTTATTAAGCATTATTTTTTGCGAAAAAAAACCATTACCGAGACCAAGGCTAAGCTTGATAAATACTATGGGGACTCTGCACCATCGATTTCAATGGTAAAAAAGTGGTTTACTGAATTTCGTTGTGGCCTAACAAGCACTGAAGATGCCGAACGTCCTGGACGCCCAGTTGAGGTCTCTACACCCGAAACAATCGAAAAAATTCACGATATGGTGCTGGCCGACCGAAGATTGAAAGTGCAAGAGATTGTGGAAGCCATAGGCATCTCGCATGGCTCAGTGGTTTCAATTTTGAATGATCACTTGGGCATGAGAAAGCTTTCCGTAAGATGGGTGCCGCGTTTGCTCACAGTCGACCACAAACGCAATCGTGTTACAACTTCACAGGAAGGTTTGGCGTTGTTTAATCACAATATGGAGGAGTTTTTTAACCGTGGACGAAACATGGATCCATCACAATACACCAGAGACCAAACAACAGTCAAAACAGTGTGTTTCTAAGGGTGAATCGGCGCCAAAGAAGGCCAAGGTGGGTTTGTCAGCCAATAAAGTTATGGCGACTGTTTTTTGGGATGCACGTGGGATAATCCACATTGACTATCTTCAAAAGGGAAGAACAATTAATGGGGAATATTATGCCAACTTATTGGACCGCTTCAATGAGGATTTGAAAAAAAACCGACCTCATTTGGCCAAGAAAAAAGTTCTTTTTCACTAAGACAATGCAAGGGTGCACACATGTGCAGTTGCCATGGCAAAAATCCATGAATTGGGCTATGAATTGCTCCCACATCCACCCTATTCTCAAGATTTGGCTCCGAGTGACTACTTCTTGTTCCCAAACCTGAAAAAATGGCTCGGTGGAAAAAGATTTGACTCCAATGATGAAGTCATCTCGCAAACAAAGGCCTATTTTGAGGACCTCGACAAATCATATTTTTTGGAAGGGATAAAAAAATTGGAGAAGCGTTGGACAAAGTGTATAGAGCTCAAGGGGGACTACGTTGAAAAATAAAATGATTTATTTATCAAAAAATCTGTGTTTTATTCCAAAAGTCACGGACTTATTGACCCGCCCTCGTACTACATGTTCGGATTACAAAATAAACAAAGTGCATGTAAATTATATTCCTGATTTAAGTAGTCGTGCGCTTATACCATGTGAACTAAATTAAAAAAAAAGTAAACCGAATAAATAATTGCTTTATTATCGACCCATAAAAAATATTCACCAAAAACAATTATAAACTGGGAAGGGTTGCTTGAACATAATGACGATAATAACAGCCTCGTTATGAGTTTTAATACATACTTAACTATACTCTTCGACCGCCATGCTCCATATTAAATACACGTAAACAAAAGTACCCATGGATTACAGATAAAGATATGATATATACCTACAGCTAAAGATATGATGAAAATTTGAGATAAAGCCAAGGCCACGTATCAAAAAATAATTATTAATTTTAATACAAACAATACCATATAGTATTTTATAGAACTCACGTTCAAATTTGCTGGTACCGAGTTCAAAATTAGGAAGATTTAGTAGAGAAATAGTTAAAATTTTAGCCGAATTTAAAAGGAGAATTATTTAGAAAATAAGTTTTATTTCGTACTTTTTTGTGCATTTTTTACTTTGGAAGTCGGTCGGTTTTAATTTTTTGTTTAAAATGTTAATTTTTCTCTATATACCTAGTTAAATTAAATATCTATATTATTATGAACACGTTGATATCGGTGCACAAAACTCTGATGAGTAGTGACCTATGTCATTATAATAATATGTTGGTGATAATGATTACGGTAAGTGGTATGATTGCATATGCTTGCAGTTTTTTGAACAACGTCGAAATCCCCAAACATGTATGTAAGAGGACTCAGGAGTTCTGTTCAGTACTTTTGGATCCAGGTACAAATATCTATACCAGGTATACCTTGGTACAAAATCTTACTTTTTGGTAGCTTATGCTTGGAATACATCAGAAAAAATCGAAATCAGTATATGTGTCCATATCAATTTCGAAGAGTTTTCTCGATTTATCATGGATCCCCTTATCAGTTCTCCACTTTGGTGACTAAGGGACAAATTTCGAATTATAACCTTTACAACAACAAAACAATTAAAAAATATACCTAAAGGTATATATTATATGTAAACATCAAAAAAATAATTTTGAAAATCAGTCCACAGACGGCGGAATTATCGTTGAACATACAAAAAAAATATATTAGGTCCATACATATCAAATCAAATCAAATCAAATATTTTTTATTCAAAATTGGTATTTTTAAATACTCTTTTTGAACGTCGTTACTACGTGATGCCTACCACCGGTTCGGGAACTAACCCAGCGAGAAGAGCCGGCAAGAAACTCGTCTGGGGCCATCTTTTACCAAAAAGATGGAAAATTATTCTTTTAAAATCAAAATTATTACAATGTTTGCTTATGTCTATGTAACAAATAATAACATAAGATAAGGAGCCACCTTATTCCCAAGGTGTGCCGTCTTGAATGAAGTCATTAATTTTATAATACGCTTTGGCACACAAACGTTCTTTAACTACTTTTTTAAACTTATTAATGGGAAGGTTTTGAACCTTTTCTGGGATTATATTGTATAAGCGTATACATTGGCCTTTAAAGGATTTACTAACTTTGCTTAGTCTGAACACTGGCATATCTAACTTGTTCTTATTTCTAGTGTTTACACAATGATAATCACTTTTCTTTTTGAAGTTGTTTAGATTCTTTCTTACGTATAACACATTTTCCAAAATGTATTGAGATGCGAGAGACGAGAGTGAGAGACGGTCAGAACTTTTATTTCTTTAAACTTTTCCCTTAGAGATTCAAAAGTCGACATCTTATAAATAGAACGTATAGCACGTTTCTGCAAGATAAATATTGTATTAATGTCCGCAGCGTTTCCCCACAAGAGGATGCCGTACGACATTATGCTATGAAAATAGCTAAAGTAAACTAATCGCGCGGTCTCTATGTCGGTAATTTCTCTAATTTTTTTAACAGCGTATGCTGCAGAACTCAGCTTATCTGCCAATTTAGCAATATGTGGTCCCCACTGTAACTTACTATCTAATGTTATACCTAGAAAAACAGTGGTGTCTACTAATTTCATTTTCTCATTATTTAATAGTATATTGGTTTGTGCCTGCGTAACATTTGGCAAGCTGAACTTTAAACATTTTGTTTTATTAGAATTCAAGAGTAAATTATTAGCATTAAACCAATGTACTATTTTTGAGAGAGCACTATTTACCTCGTCATTGTTAGATTGTCGTCGCTTCACATTAAAAATTAGTGAAGTATCATCAGCAAAAAGTGCTATCTCATGCTTATCATTAACTAGATATGAAATTGGCGTTGTCGTACTGGCCACCTTGATCTCAAATATATCTTCTTTGGTTAGGAATTCCAATTTCAAATTTGTACCGCTATTTACTCCTGCATTTGTGTTTATAAACAGTAATTCATTTGTTTTTTCTTTGCTTCACTCTGTTTACAAAATTGAAAACTTGAAATATCGCATTATATTATTATATTCGAGTAAGAGTTCCACCGTGGCACCAGTGCTGCAGAAACGGCTCGAAGGATTAATGATGTGTATGGCGGAGGTGTCGCAAATAAAAACACAGTGTGTTTTTGGTTCCAACGTTTTCGTTCTGGAAATTTCGACCTGCAGAACAAGCCCCGTGGATGGTCGGAGACCAAAGTTGATAATGAAGAATTGAAGGCTATTGTCGAAGCGGATCCATCGCAAACCACGTCCGAGTTAGCTGCAGGCTGCGGTGTTAGTGATAAAACTGTTTTAATCCACTTGAACTAAATTAGGAAGGTGAAAAAGCTTGAGAGGGGGTACCTCATGAATTGAGTGCAGCAAACCGACAAACGCGCGTCGACTGCTGCGTTACCTTACTCAACCAGCATAATAATAAAGAGATTTTAAATCGAATCATTACCTGTGATGAAAAGTGGATCCTGTACGATAATCGGAAACGCTCATCGCAATGGCTTAACCCTGGCGTACCAGCCGTAAAGTTAAGCGTCAAGTCTGCCCCGAGCGAAAATTGACTCAAAAAGTTACTTGTGAGCGTTTGGTGGACTAGTGCCGGTGTCGTTCACTACAGCTTTCTTAAATCTGGCCAGACGATTACGGCAGATGTCTATTGCCAGCAACTGCAAATCATGATGGAAAAGCTAGCTGCCAAACAACCGAGGTTGGTCATTCGCTCTAGGCGCTTCAATTGGAATGTCTAAGACATCCACCGTACACCCCGGAACTTGCTCCACCAGATTACCATTTTTTTCGAAATTTGGATAACTTCTTGCAAGGGAGAAAATTCAACTCCGATGAGGCAGTCCAAGGCGCCTTCAAATATTTTATTGATTCCTGTCCGAATGTTTTTTTAGTAAAGGAATCAATGAACTACCTATGAGATGGCAAAAGTGCATATATAGCAATGGCATATACTTTGAATAATACTTATTCATTTAAAAAATCTTAGAATAATGGACTGTAGAAGCTGTATAATATTCATGAATATTGTACTTATCAATTCATACACCATTCCTTGATAGCTTAAATCCTGATGGATCTATATTTGTAACGTACTTTAAAATTGTCGAGGTTCTCATAAGCACACTGCAGATCTGTTACATTAATGTTAATAGATTCAAAGACTTTTTTAGCAACCAAGTAGTGTACATAAGATATTAATACAACTCAGTGCCTTGTGCAGGCGTTTGCTTAAATTAAAACTTATGACATAAGTAGTACAGCAATATTTTTTAAACATTTTTAAGTACTTACTTATATATAGGTATGTAGAAATACATAATATAATTGTATGTCTTATTATGTAATTATAAATAATAATAATATATTATATGAACTTTTTTTTTAATAGTTATTTTATTTATACATAATCAAATGGAGCAACAAGTGCTTTTAGGCCCCTATTAATAAACCGTTCTCAAGCTCGATCTCAAGACCTTTCTTGGCTGAGACGGTCTCAAGTAACGATTAGCTTCTCAAGAATGTCTTTAATTAATAGTATGATCTCAAGACCGTCTCAGTTGATAACGTTATTGAGATCACTTACTCAACTTTTAAGCGTCATCTACACGACAAAGAACGAATAAAATAACGTTTCGTTTACACTTCTACAAAGAACGGATTTATTGATTATACATTCCTTCAATATTTATTTTTAAAAATGTTATATTTAATAATATAAATACCAAAAAAAGTTAAGTCTGTATTTTTATATTGAAAAAACTGATTTTCATTAATTTTTACGTAGATATTAATATTTAATATCAACTTCTTATTTCGCTATTTTTGTGTGAAGTTATCAAATTAAGAGCATTTTACAAGTTAGGCCTCTGTAACTCTTGAACTAACAGAGTTATAATATGAAATGTTAAAATTTTTTGGTTCAAAGTTCATCACATGGCCTATCAACGTTAATTTTTTCAGATATTTTATTAGAGCCATCCGTTTAGCATGTAGAGCGCTCATAATTGTTAGCATGTGGGATAAGGAACGATATATGTTTCTTCTCTTACTAACAGCTAGGTCTCTTTGCTATAGTTACTACGACTTACTTATAGTTGAGTAGGTACTTTAAATTTGTTTGTATTGCACAATGGTTTGTCACCATTATAAAATCTTAACGTGTGCATTTTTAAACGGCGTGTACTTAGATTCTATGATATACTAGATAATCATTAATCTATGGGCGTGTATTTAAACTTGCGACAAAACAATCAAATTTTTGGTGTGAAAAAACCGAATTTTGAATACTAAATACCAAATTGGCGAAATAATTTAAGGACCAAAAAATTCCAAATCCGGCGACTATTTAATACCAGTTTTGTTCGATGAATATTCGAAACTGGCAGACAGGTATTATTTTAGCGAACAAATAACCATCTTGGCGACAATTTGAGAGTACACATTTAATTTAATAATAGGCACATATATTTTCCCTGATGTAGGTAATTAAAAAAACATAATAAGCAGCAAAACGAGCGCACATAAAGAAACCTAAAGGAGCGCACAAAATTCTCATTTAAAATATTTCTCGTTTTCCAATTTTTTTTAAATGGCGGATTTATTTTTCGTAAAATTGATATGGGTGTCATTTACCATGTTTTGGGGGTGCTGGATACGAAAATGACATTCATTTTGAAATTCCAAGATGGCGGACATATTTCATTTTATAAAAAATAATATGGCTGTCCTTTTGTAGGTTTCTGGAGGTGCTGATTACAAAAGACATCCATTTTGAATTTCCAAGATGGTAAACATTAAAAAAATGGATATACGTGTCCTTTTCTAGGTTTCTGGAGTCGTTGATTACAAAAAATCAGGCATTTAGGTTTCCTTCCTTCCGAGGTTTTTAGGGGTGATGAATTAAAAAATGTTATCTATTTTGAATTTCAAAGATAGCGGACATTTATTTTTAATAAAATTAATTTCTAGGTTTAAGAGGCCATGTTAACTACAAAAAAAAAAAAAAAAAATTTCAAATTTCAAAATAGCGTATTTTAATATTGTATTTTAATTTCTGTAAAATTCTTCTATCTCGAAAACGTTGCGTCCTATTGAAAAAATAATTAAATATTTATCCCCCTTATTATCCTCGCAACCACATATTTTCTTCATGATGGGAGAAAAAGAAATTTGAAAATCCTGAATTTTCCAACATTTCTATAGTTTTATACATAGCTCGTATCTCAATGTAGAGCATTTACTATTTTTTTATAAAATTGCTTCTATCTAGGAAACGGTTCATTCTTCTAAAAAAAATGAAAATTTCCTCTCTCTTAGTAACCCATCACCATGAAGAAAATGTGTGATGGTATCACACATTTTCTTCATGATGGGAGAAAAAAAATTTAAAATATCCTGAATTTTCCAACAACACAACAAGCTTTATATATCACTCGTATCTCAAAGTAGGCATTGCCATATATTTTTTCTATAATCGCTTCTATTGCCCTCAAGTAACTCCGTAATCACTTATTTTTTTGATATACTAAGAGATTTTCTTTGAAAATCCTGAATTTCCAAAAATTTCTATAGCTTACATAACTGGTATCTCGAACTACATAACATACTGTGATAATAATCATCAATCCTAAAAACCATCTCCAACAACCTTTAAATTAGTACATGTCATTTTTTACGAAGAATGAATATTCTTTATTTTGGAAATTGAAATTGGAAGACAATATTGTTATCAGCACACCCAGAAACTTGGAAAAGGACACCCATATTAATTTTAATTCAAAAAATGTAAGTCATTTTGGAATCTCAAAATGGATTTAATTCGCATATTATTCTGAACCCCCAAAAACCTTGCAAACGACACCCATACCAAAGGAAAACAAACTCTAACAGTATCCAAAAATGCGATTTTCCGTAGCTTGAAAATTTAATTTTTAGCAGCCATTAATTTATCAAACCAATTTGGATTTATAGCTGCTTACATCGTATATTGGTCACCAACTCGGAAATTAAGTCGCCAACTAATAAATTTCGGTGCCAATTTGGATTAAATTTCGCCACTTTTTATTTGCCGATTTTTGTATTTTTTGTCACCTGAGTGCTTCCGCCAGTTTAGTAATTTAGTCGCCAACATATTAATTCGCTGCCAAATTCAGTAATACAGTATGCTCATGTGCAGTCACTTATTTTTTTTTCGCAAGATTAATTATCTCCCTTTTTAAACTACTCGTGTGTGATTTTTTTTTTACAAAATGATTTATAACAACAAATATTATTGTTCGCCAGTATGAGTTCGTTTGTGAACATTTAAATTACCCTTACGTGAGTATTTTTTTGAACAAATATCACAGCCAAATGGTTTCTCGCCTGTATGACTTAGAATATGTCGACTTAAAATACTCTTATCTAAGAATTTCTTTGAACAAATGTCACAGCTAAACGGTTTGTAGCCAATATGAATACGTTTGTGGGCAATTATGTCACTTTTTCGTGAAAACTTCTTTGAACAAATATCACAGCTAAACGATTTGTCGCCTGTATGAGTTACATTGTGTACATTTAGATACCTCTTTTGTGTGAATTTCTTCGAACAAATATTACAACTAAATGGTTTTTCGCCTGTATGAATAATTATGTGCCTTTTTAAATCAATATTTTGTGTGAATTTCTTTGAGCAAATATCACAGCTAAAGGATTTGGTGCCAGTGTGAGTCAGAACATGTACATTCAAATGACTCTTTTGTGAGAACTTCTTTGAACAAATGTCACAGCTAAATGATTTAACACCTGTATGAATTTGTTTGTGGACATTTAAATGACTCTTATGTGTGAATGTCTTTGAACAAATATCACAGCTAAATGGTCTGTATCCAATATGAATTCGTTTGTGAACAGTTAAATTACTCTTTTGTGTGAATTTATTTGAACAAATATCACAGCTATATGGTTTTTCACCTGTATGAACGTTGATGTGATTAAGTAATTGGCTTTTTCGTGAAAATTTCTTGAAACAAAAATTACAGCTGAGCGGTTCATTGTTACAGCCCGACTGAGCTTCACCGGCATGGTCTTGTCCCTCGCAGTCATTTGTGTTCTCTTGCTCTTTGTCATGTTCAAGTTGTTCCATACCTAAATAAACATTCTGATATGATAATGTTTATTCAATAAGAGACTAAGGGTTTCTACAGCTAATTGCAGTAGCAAAAGTATATTTTCATTTCGACAGTGAAATTAAATCCTATGGTTGCACCTCACTAGGTAAATAATTAAATGCAAAGAAAAGTGTAGGTTCGAAAATGGTAAATGTATATAAATAGTAGACAAATGTGGATGACAATCTCTTTGGTTAGCGCGTCGACGCGTAAGCCGACTTCAAATCACGGGTTCAAATCCCGTCAAGGAACAAATGGTTTTCCATGTTCCTGGGTCATATATGTATATATGACATGAGCTACTTTATATCGCGGGAATGTACGGTTCCAGCTGGATTTACTTTTGAGCGCACGAAGAAATATACAGTTTGATTTATTTAAAGACGAGACAAAGGTATGTAGTACGAGGGCTGCACTAAAAGTATCGGGAATGGAATATTTCCACTGTTCCTGTCATATTAAAATCTTTTTAATTTAAAACTCCTTGGTTTTTAAAATCGAATACCGTTTATTTATTTAAAAAAAGATTCTCGGTCTTGTCACAAGGTCTTGTCAAACTTGTTTAGTCGTTGAGAAAATGGAGTTGACTGGTGAATATTCTAGAGCGATGATTTATTATGACTTTCGAAGTGGTTTAACACAAAAACAGTGTGTTGACCGGATGATTTCTGCATTTGGTGATGAAGCCCCATCCAAAACCACAATTTATCGCTGGTTTGCTGAATTTCAACGTGGACGTGTCAAGCTCAGTGATGATCCCAGTCAAGGTCGTCCAAAAACTGCAGTCACCCAAGAAAACGTTGATGCTGTGCGTAAGCTAATTGAGGAAGATCGACATGTGACATACCGCGAAATTCAGGCAACTTTAGACATTGGCATGAGTCAAATACAAATAATCTTGCATGAACAATTAGGTGTAAAAAAGTTGTTTTCCCGATGGATACCGCATTTGCTCTGTGAAGAGCAAAAAGCGGCTCGCGTTACTTGGTGCGTCAGAACTCTCGAAAGATTCCACGCAGGATCCTCAAATGCTGTATACAACATCGTATCAGGTTACGAATCCTGGATATACGCGTACGAACCCGAAACAAAAAACCAGTCACGAGTTTGGGTGTTCGAAAATGAGTTAAAGCTAACAAAAATTGTTCGTTCACGGAGTGTTGCAAAAAAAAAGGTGACCTCGTTTGTCTCCAAAACCGGCCATGTTGCGACTATTCCTCTTGAGGAACAAAGAACGGTTAGTGCAGAATTGTATGCTAACATTTGTTTGCCACAGGTCGTTTCTGAACTCCGTAAAGAGAACTGCAACCGCCGCATCATCCTCCATCACGAGAATGCGAGTTCTCACACCGCGCACAGAACAAAAGAGTTTTTAGAGCAAGAAATCATAGAATTATTAGACCATCCGCCTAATGTTTTCTATACTTTCCCTAAAATAAAGAATAAATTGCGTGGTCAGAGATTTTCATCACCTGAAGAAGCTGTGGACGCCTACAAAACGGCCATTTTGGAGACCCCAACTTCCGAATGGAATGTTTGCTTCAATGATTGGTTCCATCATATGGAAAAATGTGTCAAATTTCGCGGAGAATACTTCGAAAAGCAATAAGTACATTTTTAAATAGTAATGTTGTGTCACTTTCTTGATTCCCGAAATTTTCAGTGCCGCCCTCGTATGCCAGGCATGGAGATCTACTCCAAAAGGAAACCGTCCGTAAGTCGAATAATGTACATACCTTCATCTCTTATATCCTCTGCTCCCTCTGGTTTTATTTTTGCATTTTCTGTTCTCTGTTCTGTGAATGTTTGTATTGAGGAACTTTGACGAATATATTTGTCAATTCCACTTTGACTAAGCTTCACTATATTCACTTCAAACACCTTTGTTTTCGACAGATCATCTTTAAATTCAATGGAAGTTTTTGACTCTACTTCATTGTCACTTTCTAGAATTTCATCTTGCTCAAGCTCTAAAAATTGCACAAGCTTTAAAATAGTATCAGTTTGTTGAATTTGCTTTATTCAGTTAAATAAGGCAAGCAGAAGGTACTTGGGCCAACCAAGCAAGAAGCTATGCATCTTTTCTTTCATCTTTCAAAGAAGTCCCACAATACAACTATAAGCATAACCTAACAGCCTCCGTGGTCCAGTGGTTTAGAGATTAGCTCTCGACTCGGAAGTCGCGAGATTGATTCCTGCGTTGGAACAAAAGAAAAATTGTTTCCAAGTTTGGTTGGAACAATGCATTCTGACTTTTAGTGGGGCAGATGGGCATGTAAAAAGGCGGTCCTGCGCCTGATCTCTCGCCGTGTCGATCATCCGTTCCATTGGGATTCGATAGTAAAGGAAGAGAGTGCTTTTGAAAATGAACGGTAAAAAATGTACAGTTCCACCTGGATTTACTTTTGCGCATACAAAGAAATATCTAGTTTGTTATATTTAAAGACGAGACAAAGGTATGTAGAATGTAAGGCATCACATGGAGATCTACCCCAAAAGGAAACTGTCGTAAGTAGAATAATGTACATACCTTCATCTCTTATATCCTCTGGTCTCTCTGGTTTTATTTCTGCATTTTCTGTTCTCTGTTCTGTGAACGTTTGTATTGAGGAACTTTGATGAACATATTTGTCAATTCCACTTTGACCAAGCTTCACTATATTCACTTCAAACATCTTTGTTTTCAACAGTTCATCTTTAAATTCAATGGAAGTTTTTTTCTCTACTTCATTGTCACTTTCTAGAATTTCATCTTGCTCAAGCTCTAAAAATTACACAAGCTTTAAAATAGTATAAGTTTGTTAAATTAGCTTTGTTTTATTCAGTTAAATAAGGCAAGCAGAAGGTACTTGGGCGAACCAAGCAAGAAGCTTCACAGGGTAATGTCTTATCCTCAAGGGAGTCCCACAACACAACTATAAGCATAACCTAACAGCCTCCATGGTCCAGTGGTTTAGAGCTTAGCTCTCGACTAGAAAGTCGTGAGATTGATTCCTGCGTTGGAACAAAAAAAAATTTGTTTCCAAGTTTGGTTGGAACAATGCATTCTGATTTTTAGTGGGGCAGATGGGCATGTAAAAAGGCGGTCCTGCGCCTGATCTCTCGCCGTGTCGGTCATCCGTCCCTCTGGGTTTCGATAGTAAAGGAAGAGAGAGTGCTTTTGTGAACTGCGCACACACTTGGGCGCTATAATAATATCTTTCTGCGTGGTTATTATTATAACCATAACCTACCATCCTCGCTGCAATATTCCGTCTTCACATCTGACTTCTGTTTGATATAAGAAGAGGGGTATGTTACAATTTTCGTCCTGGAAATTGATAATTCTAAGACTGATCCAAATGCTCCCAAGTCAACGGCGATCTAAAAACAATTAAGCATCATATATCAAAATAAACCATTCAGTAATCTTTTTATTCATTACAATTCAAATTCAATTTGAACAAAATAAATTAATATTATCTTGTGACTTTGCGGTTTGGTTGTGTACTTGATACAAGTATTCTGATATTTTCAGTTTTCATTTAGAATTTTCTATCCATTCTAGTTTCTACCTTATTGTTTGTTTACCTATTGTATGTTGTTTTTGTTTGCTTGACTTATATGTAAGAAGCGTAGTTTAGTTATTTACGATGGATATTGATCTGCCCCATCCCTGCCCACTTAATGGCTTATGTAACATAGATATAGACAAAATTCTGGATAAGATCCCAGATGCACTTCTCCTGTTGAAAATTATTTATTACCTATCAACTAACAATAATTGTCAGATCCGTATTTCAGAATCATTTAACTACAGCTTTGTTCAGTGGCGTAAAACAGACAGGTAGAAAAACCTTGTCTGTTTAACTAAAAAAACCAGATGACGCCAATTCGTTTTTGGAATCAAAGATTCTTGCTGATGCAGGTTTTGTAGTTTCCAATCCCGTCAATAAAAAATACTATGGACAAATTAAGTCTTAACTCTGCCGCCTGCGTTTAGGCCACTCCTGAAAGCAAATTCTCGTAATTAACTTACACTTTCATTTTACTTTTATTGAATTATAAATGATATCTTAAGATTATATATATAATCTTAAGAAAAAACTATAGAATATCAGAGATATTCTGATTTTAGGAGTTTGGATCAAACAACAGGGGTTTGACATTGATGAGAATATAATTTTGCAGTTTTTATATATCGGGACTGAATCGTAACTGCAGGATTTAATTAGCAGAATTGGCTTTCTGTACTCCAGTCTTCCTTAACTAAATTAGGGTTAGAGATTCGTCTTAGTGTGAGTGTGGACCTGATGAAAGCAGTCTTAAGCATATTTTTGTCAACTGCAAGGCCATTTTAAAGAAGAAACCCCTTTTTATTGATTATATAAAATTATATATTACTATACATAAGTACCTACCTTCTTTTGGAGAATATCATCAACCAGACCTCGTGTCTGTACGGCCAACTGCTGCAGCTGGTGACATTGTCGCAGTCTATTATGGCAAATATAGCACATCCAGCACTCATAATCACTAATCTATTGACAAAAAGAATAAATTATTTTGTATACAAAACTATATTTTTAATCATAAATAAAAATTATATTTATACTTTTTATACTATCACATACGTAGATCCACCAGGTATTAATTATGTATTTAGGTTGATTATCATTACCTACCTAAATTAAACCTACAAGGGATATGTATACGTACCCTTAAATTTGCGAGAGTCTCATAGACATACTGCAAATCTGTATTGTAAATGTTTATGGTTCTTTTATTAATACTTAAACATATAGAGCAACAAGTGTTTTTTAACATTTTCTAAAAGTTGTAACGATTTAGAAAATTAATTAGAGCTACTAAGGCTGGTACTTTAAACTCCGGAATCCGGAACGCCGGTGAAAATTCAGAGCACTGAAAATATAACTCTGCTCCAATTTCTACTTATTCTTCTTTGGAGTATGGCGGCATAAGTGAGTTGCCAATGTCAGTGTCAGTGGTATTAAGAAGACTAATCTAACTAATGCAGGTCCGAGAAACAACAAGGGTATAATTACCTTATTTTGCAAAGCTGTTGAATCATCTAAAACAAACATAAATATACAAGTGTTAGTAATAAAAACGTCACTTTTTATATTGTTAGAATGAATATATTAGGTATTTACCTATGAAATTGCCGTTTTGTATGAAAAAATTTAAACGAATTTTTTTCATGAATTTTTTATTTGTATTAATCAAAGTAATCACCCATGCAATCAATGCATCTTTGCCAACGCAGTGGCAGTTTATTGATTCCCTTCTTAAAGAATTCAGCTGGACGGGAGGCAACAAATTCTTCAAAGGCATTTTGTACTGCCTCTCGGGTATTGAATTTTTTCCCGCCAAGAAGTTATCCAAATTCTGGAAAAAGTAGTAGTCTGTAGGCGCAAGGTCTGGTGAGTAGGGCGGATGACGGAGAGCTTCCAACCCCAGTCCTTGCAACTTGGAGACCGTCTGCTGTGTAGTATGAGGTCGCCCGTTGTCGTGCAGGAGCAGCGGAGACGAGCGATTGACCAATGCTGGTTGGAGATGTGCCAGCTTCTCCATCATTGTGTTCAGTTCTTCACAGTACACATCTGCAGTAATGCTCACCCCGTTTGGTAAAAAGCTGTGATGAATCACACCGGCGCTACACCACCAAACAGTGACCATCACTTTTCTAGGGGTAAGTTTTCGTTTAGGGCATTGTTTAGGTGCTGAACCAGGATCCAACCAACTTGCTGAGCGCTTGCGGTTATCAAACAGAATCCATTTTTCATCGCAGGTAACAATGCATTTCAAAATTCCTTCATTTTTGTGTTTGTTTAGCAGTACAAGGCACGTCTCAACGCGTACTTCGCGCTGGCGATCATTGAGTTCGTGGGGCACCCATTTGTCAAGCTTTTTTACCTTGCCAATTTGACGCAAAGGGACCAATATTGTTTTGACGCTAACGTCGAAAGCTGGTGCTAATTCAGCCGTAGATTGTGTATCATCAGCTTCTACAATTGCTGTAGGGGACTGTATTATTCCACAGGGTTTCAACCGCCGGCTCAGATTAGACTCGAAGATAGCAAGGTTACACCGGTTTGGGCAGAGCCGGGGCGATAGTAAAACACTTATTTGAGGAGAACATTTTTCACAAATTTTGCTTTGCTTACCTGGCTCATGGCAATGCCGTATAGAGAGCCGCGCCCGTACGCCTCTTTCGGGCCGATTTGCCGTTTCGTTTTTGCCTCTCTATACGGCTATTTTCCATAATTTGCCCTATTTTCCATGAGCCAGGTGAAGTAAAACGCATTGTTTGAAATTCTTTATTCATTTTCCTAATTACATAAAGCCTTATTTACTAACAATCTTATTTAATACTAAAGATATTTATAATCTAAGGTACACCATCTATGAAATGTCATGTATATTTACCACTATTCTCTTTATAATTACGTATCCATTTATTATATAATCCAAACTGTTGTTCTTTACGTTAGGTATTATGTTTATCCACACGACATAAAAGAAATTACGTTAAAATCCACTATAGTTTAAAATATATAAGCAAAATAACCTTAAGTTCGTAAAACCCTATTTAGCACGACTTATTGCACACTGATGCTATAGAAATCTATACATATATTGTCACTGAATGTTCACCGTTATAGTTTATGTACTGTTTTAAATCACTTGTTTATCGTTCACATTTTGACTCACTGATATTATTACGTTACGAGGCCGCTGTCCTTAACATCCTCCCCCCGGCGCAGTTGCCAGGGTCTACGCAGCCTCCTCACGTGACAGCGGGCTCGCCGATCCCGCCGTGGACTGCTCCGGTGACTGATAGCTGTTCGTGCTTGCTGCAGGCTGGTCCAGTGACGACTGCGAGCCATTCGTGTTCGCCGTGGGCCGCTCCGGTGGCCACTGCGGGCCGTTCGCGCCCGCCGCAGACTGCTCCGGCAACTGCGAGCAGTCCGTGCTTGCTGCGGGCCGCTCCGGCAGCGACTGCGGGCCGCCCGTGCCCGCCGCAGACTGCTCCGGTGAATGCGAGCCGTTCGCGCTCGCGGTAGGCCGCTCCTGCGCTCGTTCTGCGCCCGGATCCGCCCCCGGCGTTGTCTGCTTCGTTCCTGTCTTCTTGTCCGCCGGCACACACGGTCCGACATACGGCAGTCCGGTGGACGACCCGAGGAGAAAATGATTCGTGATTCGGTGTAATCGCCTCCGGGTCGTTGGGGTCCACCGATACGTGAACGAGCGGTCGAGCGTTCACTGAGTATTCCGCTTCGGCCATCAGTGTCTGGAGTACCTCTTCCTTGGGCGACTTCTCGTTCAGCGTAGCTAGCAAGGCGGTTTTCACTGACCTCACCATTCTTTACCAGGCACCTCCTTGACTCGGCGCCCCGGTCAGTGTGAACTTCCACTGTATTCGATGAGTGAGGCCCAGCTGAGCCATAGCCGGCGCCCACTCGGCGTACGCCTGCCGCAGCTCGACGTCCGCGCCTCTGAAGTTCGTACCGTTGTCGCTGTACATGACTGACGGCCATCCTCGCCGTGCAGCCATTCTTCTTATAGCCATCAGTGCGGAGTCCGTCGACAGCGAGGCCACCAGCTCCAGGTGGACCGCTCGCGTCGTCAGACATGTGAAGAGAGCTCCCTATCTCTTCTCGTGACTTCGGCCGATGGTAACCGTCATCGGGCCGAAACAGTCGAGACCACAGTGTGAGAATGGTCTCTGGAACGCCCCCAGGCGTTCGGCTGGCATGTCTCCAGTTGGCGGGGTCCTCGGGTGTGCCCGTCGTAACCGACAGAACGCACGTTTGTTCGTGATAGTACGCACCGTCGGCCGCAGCTTCAGTATCCAAAACTTTTGCCTGAGGTCGTTCACGACCCTCTCGTGGCTCCCGTGTCCCGCTCTGGCGTGCTCCCTTGCCACCAGTAACCTTGTAAAATGATGTCTTCCATCCGGGATGATTGGGTTTTTCATCTCTGCCGGCACCTGAGCTGCTTTGATTCTTTCATCTAGTACGAGCAGCCCATTCTTGTACACTGGGTTGAGCCGGTACAAGGGGCTCCATCTAGGCACCGTCTTGCCACTTGCCATCTTCTCGATTTCTTGTGCGAAGCTGTCTCGTTGTGTTTTTTGGTACCACAACTTCTCGGCCCTCTCCAGGTGTCGGACATCGAGATTGGCTCGACGATCTCGGCACTTCTCGATGAATAGCAAAATCATCGTCGTGCATCTTCTGAGGAGCTCGTAGTTTGAGAAGCGCGTCACCTCTGGTAGACAGCTCAGCTCGCTCGCCTCCGTGGTGTGAAAGGCGACGTACTCTTCTCGATCTTCATCTTGAGCGGGACTCTCCGCGGGCCACTCGTTCATAGGCCTGCGCAGGAAGTCCGGCCCCTGGAACCTAAGGTCCCCGTTGCTCTTCGGAACATAGCCCGTTTTGGTGGCTAAGTCAGCGACGTTGCTCTTCGTGGTTCATTCGTTCCTTGGGGTTGTGAGTTTGTGACACCTCCCGTGTGCCACTGGAGTCCCGGTCCCGCCCTGCAGATTGTTCGGCTCCCCCCGTTGTAACTCCGGGGTAATGTGACGCCCTCTTTGCGCCACTGGAGCCCCACTTCGAATCAACCTTCTTCCCTTCGTTTGGCCGTTCATGCTCCATGGATAACCCAGCCGAGCTTCGTTTTTGAGGCTGCAGGCTTGTTTCTCTTGCCGATCCTCAGCTCCCTGGATACAATGAGATGCCAGTTGTCCGTGCCGATGAGAAGTTGAGGTTTCTTGTCTTCATAGCATATCTCTTCGTTCTTGAGATCGTGCAGGTAGTAACAGTGATTCCGGGACGGACAGAGTAAGTAGGTTCAATCCGTCTACAGTTCTCGCTGCAATGTCGTATCTGGTACCGTCGTGACCCCGTACGCCAAGTTGTACGAGTTGGCTTTTTTCTTCTCTCCTCTCGGCATTGATCCCATGCATCCTCAGCATCTTCGGTGGGCCGTCTGCGCCGATAGCCTTCGCGACGTCTTCATCCAGTAGTGTCACTGTCGAGCCCTCGTCGAACAGCGCGAAGATATCCACTACGCCCCGTGGACCGACAACTTGACTTCTTCTCATCTTGAGCTTCACCGCACGATCGGAGATGACCGATGCGGTAATCACGGCGTCCTCGATCTGTGGAGCGCCGCCGGACCTGTCTTCGTGCAGCAACGTAAGTTGCAGCCCTTGACGCCGCACGGCTTCGCTCTGCAGTTGTACCTTCTGTGCCTGTTTCGTATGCACAGGAAACACAGCCCTTCCTTTTTGACTGTGTCCCATCTCTTCTGCACGCTCAGTTTCTTGAAAGCAGCGCAGCGAAACGGAGCGTGTACATCGGCACATATCGGGCACTTCGTTGACTCCTCACGTGTTCTCTTTGGCTGGCTGCGACTCGGCGAATCCCTGCCCACTTCTGCTATCGCAAAGACTAGCCTTCTTGTTCGGGCTTCGTTCTTCTTAGGAGGTGGACGCGGAGTTTCCTTCTTTGGTGCCGTGCTGAACCCGTAGCGCAGCGCCCTGTCCGCTTCTCTCATTAAGAATTCAGAGAGAATGACGACATCGGGCTCGTTCCTGAAGCGCGACGTCTCTTCTGCGTAGTCGTACCACTTGCTCTTCTCGTATGGGCTGAGCTTCTCCAGGATGTCTCTCGTGAGCAACGGGTTAAAGAGGTACCCATGCCTCAGCTTCCTCAAGATGGCTACCATGTTCTGAATCTTCACTGCAAATTGGTTGAGTTCTACCGCCGAACCTCCGATCCTCGGTATCTTCTTCAGGTCTTCCATCATGTGGTCGACCATGACTTCGGGTCGACCGTTGTTCCAAGGTCTTCATTACTTGTTCGGGCGGCGTCGCGACGCTCAGCAGTGGTGCCACGGCTTCCGTTGCTTCTCCCCGTAGGTTTTCAGACGAGCTAAGTTCTCGATCGGCTTGAGCTTGTAGAACGCAGTGGTGTCTTCCATGGCTGCTTTGAATGGCAACCATTGGGTGGGAGCACCCGAGAATATGGGCAACTCCGTAGTGTTGCGCGACTGGCGTTGGTTCAGCAGTTTGTCCAATGTTTCGGCAAGATGTTCCACCCCATTAGCCCTAGACGTGGGCGGTGTGGGTGAGCATGGGCGGCGTTGTTCCGGCCACTAGAACGTCGTCTTCTGGGTTTCGCATCTTCCTCCCTGTGTTGGAATGTCTTCTGGCTTCGGCGTCTCTTTTTCTTCCATCGCTACCGGCTAGCTTGTCTAGCCTCTTCGGATTCGAGACCCTGTTCGCTTAGCCGGGCTCTGACACGTTGCTCCACCTGTTCTGATGGCTCGTCGTCGTCAGGGCTGCTACCATCTTCTGCAGCGGCGACGTCAGCGGCAAGCTTCTTCTTTATAAGTTCTGCTTCGATCTGCAGTTCCTTTTTACGGAGAGCGGTGAGTTTCTCCTCCGCCTCGTATTAAATACGCTCGACGACACTTGCTGTCGATCGACGCGATCTAATTGAAATAGCCTTCTTTCTGGCTAGGGCTTGTACTTCAGGGGCCACAGGCGCTTTGTTGGTTACCTGGTCTCGGTTTCAAAATAGTTTGAAGGAGATCCGCCCTACCCTCGGTCGGCGGCGGCTGGCTTGTGGCGGCAGCGGACGGCGATCGAGGCGGATCCGGAAATCTACGTGGTTGCTGGTTCTCCTCGGCCCCACTCTGACTTCTTGTAATAACCATCTTCAAATGTTAAGTTAATCTTTAAATTTTAATCTTCAATGTTAATCTTCAATGTTAATCTTCAATGTTAAAATTCTCTTTCAAGAATCTTCGGTAGTTTTTCCGACGAAAAATCTGCGAATTCTTGCTACCGTTCGCAGCGGTGTATCCTTGTATCCTCGAGTCCAATCTTCTGAGTCCAATCTAATCCCGGCGTTGATTCCTGTTGATAAATCTTGATAAAGTTTCCAAAGTTCTGACTTAATAAAATTCTTCTATGTTCGGTGTTGAATAAATCTTCTACGTCCAGTATTCAGTTAATATTTCTATCTTGAATCTTCAAAAATTTTTCTATGTCCAAACAGCCGATGAAAATTATCCAAGTCCGGTCTTCAGTAAAAATTCCTATCTTGAATCTTCGGAAATTTTTCTACGAGGGCGGGTCAATAAATCCGTGACTTTTGGAATAAAACACAGATTTTTTGATAAATAAATCATTTTATTTTTCAACGTAGTCCCCCTTGAGCTCTATACACTTTGTCCAACGCTTCTCCAATTTTTTTATCCCTTCCAAAAAATATGATTTGTCGAGGTCCTCAAAATAGGCCTTTGTTTGCGAGATGACTTCATCATTGGAGTCAAATCTTTTTCCACCGAGCCATTTTTTCAGGTTTGGGAACAAGAAGTAGTCACTCGGAGCCAAATCTGGAGAATAGGGTGGATGTGGGAGCAATTCATATTCATGGATTTTTGCCATGGCAACTGCACATGTGTGCACCCTTGCATTGTCTTGGTGAAAAAGAACTTTTTTCTTGGCCAAATGAGGTCGGTTTTTTTTCAAATCCTCATTGAAGCGGTCCAATAAGTTGGCATAATATTCCCCATTAATTGTTCTTCCCTTTTGAAGATAGTCAATGTGGATTATCCCACGTGCATCCCAAAAAACAGTCGCCATAACTTTATTGGCTGACAAACCCACCTTGGCCTTCTTTGGCGCCGATTCACCCTTAGAAACCCACTGTTTTGACTGTTGTTTGGTCTCTGGTGTGTTGTGATGAATCCATGTTTCGTCCACGGTTACAAAACGGCGCAAAAACTCCTCCATATTGTGATTTTGTTTAACTGTGAAGTTGTTACACGATTGCATTTGTGGTCGACTGTGAGCAAACGCGGCACCCATCTTGCGGAAAGCTTTCTCATGCCCAAGTGATCATTCAAAATTGAAACCACTGAGCCATGCGAGATGCCTATGGCTTCCACAATCTCTTGTACTTTCAATCTTCAGTCGGCCAACACCATATCGTGAATTTTTTCGATTGTTTCGGGTGTAGAGACCTCAACAGGGCGTCGAGGACATTCGGCATCTTCAGTGCTTGTATGGCCACAACGAAATTCAGTAAACCACTTTTTTACCATTGAAATCGATGGTGCAGAGTCCCCATAGTATTTATCAAGCTTAGCCTTGGTCTCGGTAATGGTTTTTTTTCGCCAAAAATAATGCTTAATAAGCACACGAAATTCACTTTTTTCCATTGTTCCCTTAAGTTACTGGATAGTCTGATAAAGATAGCTGTAAAACACAAACTAACTGACGCAGCAAGTTCAAATTTTGATAGGAGTCAACTGACAGATGCCTGTTGACAGGAGTAGTGTTGCTTTTTCAGTAAGGAGGTTAGAAATTCAAAAAGTCACGAACTTATTGACCCGCCTTAGTATGTACTAAACAGCAGTTCAAAGTGTCGTCTTCGTTATTTTCAACCCGATATGGACTTCGAATATTTCTTCAATCTTCCAATCCGTCTCGCCGAAGGACCACGCACGTATATTGCGACTGCGACGACTGAACTATTCCACAGGGTTTCAACCGCCGGCTCAGATTATACTCGAAGATAGCAAGGTTACACTGAATTGGGCAGAGCCGGGGCGATAATAAAACACTGGTTTTTGAGGAGAACCTTTTTCACTAAATTCGTCCTGCTTACCTGCTCATGGCAATGCCGTTTAGAGAGCCGCGCCCGTACGCCTCTTTCAGGCCGATTTGCTAACTCGTTTTTGCCTCTCTATACGGCTGTTTTTCCATAATTTTCCTTATTTTCCATGAGCCAGGTGAAGTAAAACGCATTGTGGGAAATTTTTTATTCATTTTCCCAAGTACATAAAGCCTTATTTACTCACAATATTATTTAATACTAAAACTAATATGCACAATCTAAGTTACACATTCTATGAAATGTTATGTATTTTTACCACTATTCGCTTAATAATTACGTATCTATTTATTATATAAGCCAAATTCTTAATATTTACGTTAGGTATTATATTTATCTACACACCATAAAAGAAATTGAGTTAAAATTCACTATAGTTTTAAAAATGTAAGCAAAATAACCTTAAGTTCGTAAAACACTATTTAGCACAACTTATTTCACACTGATGCTATAGAAATATATACATATATTGACACTGAATGTTCACAGTAATTATAGTTTATGTACTGTTTTAAATTGTTTATCGTTCACATATCAACTCACTGATATTATTACGTTGCGAGGCCGATGTCCTCAACATCATCCCCCCGGTGCAGTAGCCAGGGTCTACGCAGCCTCCTCAGTGACTGCGGGCTCGCCGATCCCGCCGTTGATTGCTCTGGTGACTGCGAGCTGTTCGTGCTCGCTGCAGGCTGGTCCGGTGACGACTGCGAGCCGTTCGTGCTCGCTGTGGGCCGCTCCGGCGGCGACTTCGGGCCGTTCGTGCCCGCTGTGGGCATTTGTTTGGCTTTGTTGCGACATAATTTTGATGTGTGTCCAAAACGATTGCATACATAGCACTTCCAAGATCTCACTGGACATGTAACAGGATTATGCAGACGACCACATCTGTTGACTGACTTGGCTTTGACTATTACAGACTTGTGCAACTGCTCGACTTTTATTATTGACTTGACTTTGACTACTATTCATTGAATACCTGGAAAACTTATTCTGCTGATATGGACGTTGACTTGACTGATATACACGATGATTTGACTTACTTGCAGCTTGACTCTGACCTTGCCTTAGCTGTCGATTTACTTTGAAACTTGAAAACTACTTCACGTTCCAATTAATCTTCAGCTTATGCATTTTGCGCCACTGAAACACTATGCTCTGTAATTTGAAAACTACCATTACATAAAAAAAAAAAAAAAACATTGAGATATAATTTTTATATATATGTGTACATACTTATTTCTTTCTGTCCATTCCTTTGTAAATAGGTATTTATTTTTTTCTGATCCAGTCCTGAATTCCTGTTCCAAATTCCTCGTTCTCGCTTTATTAATGATACATACGTTTTTCCCGTTCGTCATTGGCTATGTACAGAGTTCAACCCATTTAAATAAAAAAAAAATTACCGTGATTTCACGTAGGACCGAATTTGATAATAAATCTAATAAATTTAACTTTTTTAAAATGTTAGAAAATACTTGTTGCTCTATATGCTTATCTATAAATAAAAGAACTATTAATATTTACAAAACAGATCTGCAGTATGCATATGAGACGCTCGCTAATTATAAGGTACGTATCAATCATGTCCTTACGTATACAAATACCGATACCGATAGCCGTGGTGTATGCTGGAGATAATTCCTTAATCCTCATCCCCGAAAGTTTGTATGTATGTATGAATTTTTTTACTCTTTCACGCAATAACTACTGAACCGATTTCGATGTTTACTTTTGTCTAATTATATACTATCCTAGCTTCACTAAACAATTGTCCGTTGGGCACATGTTATTACTTGGCCCAGTTTGGAATCCCCATTTAGATGTGGATGTCTAATTAATGATTGTGATTATTCCGTATTCACGGATGCGGATGCAAATACGGTTATCCTTATTACCTCTTAGATCATGCTCTTCAGATTTTATAAATAAATTGGGTTCAAGTCAAATGAACCTAAGTAGTAGAATCTACATAATAGTAAAATTATTATATATAAAATGAAAGTGTAGCCTTTTATTATAATAATAATTAGTAGTATATCACAATAGTTTAATAATGAAATATTTTTAATATTTTGGCTACTACAGCTAATGCAAACTGTAGTAAGTATATTAAATTAACGTGTGTGTATTTATTTCCATATTTCGATGTTTATTTTTTTATCATTACCAATAGATAAGACAGGATAAGTTCTGGATGTGTTTCATTTGCCACACGAGACTGAGGCAATATCACCAGCTGCAGCAGCTAGCCGTACAGACACGAGGTCTCATAGATGATATATTCCAGAATAAGGTACTTAATAGGAATCATTTCAATTTAGGATACAAATATCGAAAGTAACTGGAAAGATTTCATATAAGTTAAAATTTATGAACATCCTTTTTTTTAGATCAAAACTTACGGAGCAATTGAATCAATTCTAGAATTAACAACTTCCCAGATGATTATTTGTACAATACCTTTCCACTGTTCATATATAAAACAAGAGTCAGAGGGGGAGACGGGAACTTACAATGACAATGGTAGGTTATATTATGCTTTTACATGTGTGCGAGGGCCCCGTGTGTGTGCCTTGTGGGAGTATCTTAACCCAGTTATTTTCGCCGGGTTACTTCTGGAACTGGTGGTAGGCATCACATAGGGACAATTCCATACCTAAGTGTTATTATTAACTGTTATGTATTAATTTGTGGGTACATTTGTTTAACTTTTTAATATAAAAGATAAATCAAGTGGGTAAAAAAATATAACATAAAATGTCACTTGTAATTTTGCTACCTAGCACAATAAAGTAATTTCTATAAACCGGGTATTATTTAAACATAATAGTGTCGACAAAGTGTAAATTTGGAGAAAATGGATCATAAATCAGTGAAATTCAATGAATTTAATCCAAAAACAGACATATGGGTCAATTATATGAATAGGTTAAAAAGTTTCGAAGCAAATGGCATACTTTTGGATGGTGCAATAAGGGCAAACTTCTTTACTGTATGTGGAGCAGAAGTTTTCGAGACTTTCTTGGCATTAATTACGCCAAGAAAAGCGAGTGAAGTGACCTTCATGGAAATTGAGGAAATTTTGACAAAACATTACAGCTCAAAACTAAATGAAATTTCTATGTCATATAAATTCTATATTCGTAATCAGAATACAAATGAGACAGTAACCGAGTACATTGCACAGTTGCATAAAATCAGTTCTTTATGAAATTTTAAAGAACTGGAGCGCATGTTACGTGACAGACTTGTATGTGGTATGAAGATCAACGCTTGCAGTATGAACTTTTAAAACGGGATAATTTGAGTTATCAAGATGTTATTGATGCTATGTTGTCATCTGAGAGTGCTGGAAAAGACTGTCGAATGATACAGTCATTCATGGGCAATGAAATTAGATCAAATTTAAACCGGTCAACGGATGACAAAGTACAAGATAGACCTGAGCCTATGGATGTGAATGCTGTACAACCAAAGTTAAACAAGCACTTTTGCTACTGGTGTGGAGATAGACATAGGGGAGAATGTCGTTTCATTAATGCTCAATGTAGATATTGCAAGAAAACTGGTCATATTGAAAAGGTCTGTATACTAAAGAAAAAACCTATGAGGAAGAATATTAACTTTACAGAAGATGAAAACGATTTTCATTTAAATGGTATATACAATTTTAAAAATGAAGGCAAAACACCACGATTTATAGTTAATCTTTTACTGGAAGGTATTCCGGTGGAGTTCTAGTTAGACACCGGAGCAAGTTTTTCATTGATTAATGAGCATACATGGAGAATAATACAATCTCATCGTCAGCATCTTGTACTCAACTCATCATCATTGTCTTTACGGACTTGGACAGATACACCTGTAATATTGTTAGGTGAAGCAATAATTAAGGTGCAATATGGAGACATAACACAAAATTTAAGCATAATCATAGCTAAAGGACGGGGACCTAACCTCGGGAACCTAACCTCTTATTGGGACGTGACTGGTTACGTCCATTACAAATTACAATGAATATTAATAATATTTCTATGGGTAACTGATACAAATAGAGAATATTATATCAAAATATGGGGGTGTTTTTCAAGATGGACTTGGTACTTTTCGTGGTGAACCAGTGAATATACATTTGATGTTCAATGCTTCACCTAGGTTTTTAAAAGCCCGTCCTGTTCCATATGCAATTAAAGCTGATACAGAAAAGGAAATTGACCATCTGTTTTCAGAAGGAGTTCTTAAACCAGTCTCGTATTCTGAATGGGCAACACCTGTGGTGCTTATCCGAAAGAAATCAGGAGAAATCCGGATGTGTGGAGACTATCGCAGTACAGTTAATCAAGCTACTGAATCTGACACCTATCCAATGCCGACCGCCAATGAGGTATTTGCTACGGTAGCAGGAGCACAATTTTTTACAACATTGGATCCGGATCGTGCACACACGTAAGTGAAAGTTAATGAATCAACGGCACAGTTCACCAACTACCATTTGGGGTAAAAGCTTGTCCTGGCATATTCCAGAGATTAATGACTTCCTTACTGGCTGGAATATCAAGAGTAGCAGTGCTCATTGATGACATTATTATTAGCTGTTGTACAATGCTGGTTATGCAGCAGCGTCTTGAGGAAGTACTATATCGAATACAAAAAGCCGGAATGCGTCTTAATAAGAACAAGTATAAGTTTGCCCAAGAAAAGGTTTAGTTTTTAGGATTTGTCATCAATAAAGATGGTATTCATCCAGCTCCATTTAAGATTGAGGCTATTGTTAAAACATCAGAGCCAAAAAATGTACAAGAGCTACAGGCTTTCTTGGGATTATATAATTTCTAAGAGACGTTTATACCTCACAAAGCAACAGTACTTGAACCTTTGCATAGATTGCTAGACAAGTCTCATAAGTGGAAATGGACTAAATGTCAACAAGATTCTTTTGATACTGCAAAACGTTTGTTGAGGTTAATTCGCAAAAGGTTAATTCGCATTGCTATAGCGTTGACATCACATGATTATGACATAGTATATTGGCCAGGTACACAGGTTGGTAATGCAGACAGTTTAAGTCGTTGGCTTCTACCTGTCTCAGTTCAAGAAGTATGCCCATGTACGAGATACTGTTAATGGCAGATAAAACAGGATTTTCCTTATACTGCAAAAGAAATTGCTATGGATACTGAGAAGGATCAACTAAAAAGGATGAAGGAAAGAAGAAGGATCAAAAAATACTTTCACGTATTGTTCGCTATCTTAGATGTGGATGGCCAAATAAAGTCTCTGATACGAATTTGCATACATATTGGCTACATAGATCTAAGCTGTCTCTACAGGATGGTTGCATATACTAGGCTGTTGAGTCGTGACACCGTCTTCTTTAAGGCAAGCCATCTTAAACATGTTGCATACTACACATAATGGGATTGCTCATACCAAATCATTAGCTAGAAGTTATGTCTGGTGGCCACATTTAGATAATGACATAACTAATTTAGTCAGTAATTGTAGGAAGTGCCTTGAAAATAGGCAGATGCCTGCTAAATCAAATCATGAATGGGTATTACCTTCAAGGCCATGGTCCAGAATTCACATGGATTTTGCTGGGCCATTTTTAAACAAAACCTTCTTAATTGTTGTTGATGCTTATTCAAGATGGCCGGAAGTACTTATAGTAAATAACACAACATCGAGCACAGTTATTCGTCATTTAAGAATGTTATTCGCTACACATGGCCTGTGTGAGACAATTGTTTCTGATAATGGAACTGCATTTGTGTCCAATGAAATGGAAATATTTTTGAATGCGAATAGATAAGACATGTAGCAATGGCATGATACCACCCTGCTACAAATGGGCTAGCAGAATGTATGGTGCAAACTGTTAAAAATAAATTAAAGAAAATTGAAGAATCTTGGGATTTAAAGATTCCAAATATGTTGCTTGGCCTAAGGGCTACACCATGCACTAGCACAAACAAAAGCCCAGCTGAACTACTGTTAAATAGACGTCTTCGTACTGTTATTGACAATCTGCACCCGGATTATTTACAACACAAGAAAATGAAAAGTCAAATAGTTAATATGGGTCAAAGGAAAAATAGGGAAACTAATATAGGAGAAAAGGTGATGTATAGAAACTATAATCAAAATGGGTGTAAGTGGTTACCAGGTCAAATTATCAACAAGGAAGGTCCATCTAACTATAGAGTACAAACTGATGACGGAGCTATAGTTAGGCGTCATATTGATCAGACTGTAAAGTTAAAAAATAATGGCAGTATAGATGAGAGTGAAGTAAATGCTAGAAATATACAGAATGACGTCACAGAGGAATTAGAAAATAAAGCAATAGAACATAAGTAAGTAGAGAAATATAAGTAATGGAGAACACACAGAATATGATGATATTGTTGAAATTCCAAGTGCAGAATGTTGGGAACAGATGTTAGGAATACCAAGGTCAAGTGAAATAACCATGGCAGGAGGAAAGATCAGGAATAAGATAAATGTACATTCCAAAGTTGCATATTCCAAACCTGGCGTAGGTTTGAGTAGTTTGTTCCAGACAAGATACTAATTACATGTTTTAGAGTGTGCATGTTTTCTTGATTAAATAATTTTTGAAATTTTAATTAATTATTTGAACTAGAGTTAATTATGATAGATGGTCCGTTTGAATTGTTAATAAGAGGGGGGAAGGTATGTTATGTATTAATTAGTGGGTATATTTATTTAACTTTTTAATATAAAAGATAAATCAAGTGGGTAGAAAAATATAACATAAAATGTCACTTGTAATTTTGCTACCTAGCACAATAAAGTAATTTCTATAAACCGGTTATTATTTAAACATAATATTAACCTACATGGAAATTAAACTTTTTGAACTTGACATGATATTGACACAGGTTACACTTGAGTTCTGAGACTCCTGCATAAACTAAATTAAAGCCATTTGAACAAACTTAATTATGGTCATTAAAATATAAACCACCTCACTCAGTAAAATCGTGTAATTTATTAAAATTACACGATTTTACTGAGTGTGTATTAAAATGTGTATTACTGGTACATAATAATTAATTTTATTTGAAATTAATTGTTGTCATTTAGTGTATATTATGTAATTTAAACATGGCATCTTCTGTTGGGTTCCTTAGATTTTCTTTATTATTTTCCTTTTTGCAATTGTCAGGCATTGAACAAGATGAAATTTTGGAAAATACAAATGACTATGAAGTAAAGAAAGAACCTTCCATTGAATCTGAAGATGCTCTTTCCGGCATTACACAGGAGTTGTCGAATATGGACAGTATTGATTTACAGCAGGAAGGAAGGGAAGGAAGGAAGGAAGCCAAGGTTCCTAAATTAATAATAGTGAAGCTAAGTCAAAGTGTTATAGACAAATATGTTCGCCAAAGTCCCACAACACACCCGGTCACAGAAATATATCCGGATGGCAGGGGAGAAAAAATATTGGTTGAACAGAAATATCCAGAAATAAAACAAGAGATAGAAGAGGAAATAGAAGATAAAGGTATGCACATATTGCGCTAGCTACTTAGCTGGTGTCTTTTAGGAATATGTAATGCTGTGGCTACAGACTCCATCGTAATAAGATCCCGATAAACTAATTTTACTTCATTTTACAGAAGGTGGTTGGTATTTTTGATTTTTATTTAAATAATGTAAAAAAACATTGAATGTTTTGGAGACTATATTATAATATCTACTTTATTCTTAACTTACACAATCATGGATATCATATAGATAGTTACAATGATTTTCCTCATCATTTATTTCATAGTTTTCTTTAAACCATTAGTTTAAAAACATGTTCTCACTGTATACCTATCTCTAGCTGGAAACGTAAGCTTAATTCTAAGTTAACATGATCATATCAGACGTTTGTTTAGGTATCGAACAAGACGACGAGCAAGACAACACAAATGACTGCGAGGGGCGAAACTGTGCCAGTGATGCTCAGTCCAGCTGTTACAAGACACCGCTCAGCTGCGATGTTTGTTTGAAGAACTTTGCATGCAGAACCCAATTAATTCCACACATGAGGACTCATATGGACAGAAACCCATTTAGCTGTAATATTTGTTTAAAGAAATTCGCACGAAAGAGTGATTTAAAGATACATAAGAGATCCCATATAAGTGAAAAACCATTTAGCTGCGATATTTGTTTGAAGAAATTCTCCTTTAAGAGTGATATGAGTAAACACATACTTATCCATACCGGCGAGAAACCATTTAGATGTGATATTTGTTTGAGGAAATTCTCAGTTAAGGGAAATTTAAACAAGCACATACTAATCCATACAGGCGAGAAACCTTTTAGCTGTGATATTTGTTCAAAGAAATTCACACAGAAGAGTAATTTAAATGTCCACAAACAAATACATATAGCCGAGAAACCATTATATACATATAGCTGTAATATTTGTTTAAAGAAATTAGCATCTAAGCGTACTTTAAAAAATCACATGCTAATCCATACAGGCGAGAAACCTTTTAGTTGTGATATTTGTTCAAAGAAATTCTCACGAAAGAGTAAATTAAATGAACACATGCTAATCCATAGAGGCGAGAAACCATTTAGATGTGATATTTGTTTGAGGAAATTCTTAGATAAGGGAAAATTAAACAAGCACATCCATACAGGAGAGAAACCATTTAGCTGTGATATTTGTTCAAAGAAATTCAGACAGAAGTGTAATTTACATGTACATATACTAATCCATAGAGGCGAGAAACCATTTAGCTGTGATATTTGTTTAAAGAAATTAACATCTAAGCATACTTTAAAAAATCACATACTAATCCATACAGGCGAGAAAGAGAAACCATTTAGATGTGAAATTTGTTTGAGGAAATTCTCGATTAAGGGAAATTTAAACAGGCACATACTAATCCATACAGGCGAGAAACCTTTTAGTTGTGATATCTGTTCAAAGAAATTCTCACGAAAGAGTAATTTAAGTAAGCACATACTAATCCATACAGGCAAAAAACCATTTAGCTGTGATATTTGTTCAAAGAAATTCTCACGAAAGATTCATTTAAAAAAACACATACTGATCCATAAGGCGAGAAACCATTTAGCTGCGATATTTGTTTGAAGAAATTACCCTGTAAGAGTGAAATGAGTAAGCACATTCTAATCCATACAGGCCAGCAACCATTTAGCTGTGATATTTGTTCAAAGAAATTCAGACAGAAGAGGCATTTAAATGTACATATTATACTAATCCATAGAGGCGAGAAACCATTTAGCTGTGATATTTGTTTAAAGAAATTCACATCTAAGCATACTTTAAAAAATCACATACTTATCCATACCGGCGAGAAACCATTTAGATGTGATATTTGTTTGAGGAAATTCTCAGTTAAGGGAAATTTAAACAAGCACATACTAATCCATAAGGCGAGAAACCTTTTAGTTGTGATATTTGTTCAAAGAAATTCTCACGAAAGAGTAATTTAAATGAGCACATACTAATCCATACAGGCGAGGAACCATTTAGCTGCGATATTTGTTCAAATAAATTCTCACGAAAGAGTAATTTAAATGAGCACATACTAATCCATAGAGGCGAGAAACCATTTAGCTGCGATATTTGTTTGAAGAAATTCCCCTGTAAGAGTGAAATGAGGAAACACATACTAATCCATATAGGCGAGAAACCATTTAGCTGCGATATTTGTTTGAAGAAATTCTCCCGTAAGAGTGAAATGAGTAAGCACATTCTAATCCATAAGGCGAGAAACCACTTAGCTGCGATATATGTTTGAAGAAATTCCCCTGTAAGAGTGAAATGAGGAAACACATACTAATCCATACAGCCGAGAAACCATTTAGCTGTGATATTTGTTTGAAGAAATTCACACAGAAGGTTAATTTAAATGTTCACAAACAAATCCATATAGGCGAGAAAATAATTAAATAATTCAGTAGGAGAGGGCGCCACCGTCGCGCTGTCAACACGAAGTTTTATTCAACTCCGTATTTTTTCGATGTGTAAATTGCTAAATAAATCATTTCAAACAAATAAACCATGAATACAGTTAGTGAACAAACCGAATTAACCAGTGAACTATGAGTTGAGTCGTAATAAGTGGAAATTCATAATATTTTACCATTAAAGTGACCAGATTACGGCCAATCTTCAAACATGATTGTGATTCCTCTTGAGATTTTTTTCACAAAGTCAATACTAAAAATACATGATTATGTACCTACAAGAATTGAATGGTAAAATGCTACCCTTGGACACGAGCTATAAAGAGAAATACTACGTAATAAGATGTGGCATTCCGGATAAAAAAAGTGTTCTAAATTTAAAGTTTTGGCTATTCGCACACACACAATATTATTGCCACAATAGTTTTGTCAATTTTATCAACAAGTGCCGCAGCGGAATTAGGGTGACTGTCGTTTATTTTATAATTGTATGGTTTAGTCTCTGGCTTTTATTTTTTCTACAGACTTTAAGAAAGGTCTCTAACAATTTTGCTTTTGGGTAGTACACTGAAAAAATAAAAAAGTTGCTTCGAATATATGACTGTTTGTCTAATTATAATAATTCTAATCTGTTTAATCTATTTGTCATTAGTTGTCATTTGCATTAATTGATGTGTAGGTTAACTTTATATACGGTTTTTCCAAATCGTCAATTCCAAAGTCCAGTGTCGTCCAATAAAAGAATCTATGGGATTATCCCAGGAATTCGAATATCCTTGGTCGGACATTTTGAATTAAATTTGAAAATCTATTTTTGGGTTTCAATACTGCATTGTAGAGTGGAAAAGGGAAAATTGTTTCGGGTGAAGTGCGTGATACAAGTTTTTGAAGTTATTTAAGTATTTCTTTTTCCTTTCCATTCATTTTTTCCTGTTTCTTTTCCTTCTTATTAGTTAATTTTATGTTATTAATAGAATAATTATTTTTAGTATAATAATTAGTATATTTAGTGTTTTTAGTTTAATAGTATATTAGTATGGACTCTGATCCACCGGATCCTGGTGGCGGGGATGGGCTTTCGCCGGATTTATCCGTCGTCGGGACGTAATCTTCAAGGAGTGGAAAGAGACATAATCCTGACAATATTATTCCAATTCAACCCAAAAAAAATACGATAACTAATCCGTCTATTCAGTTAGTTTTCAACCACCCAGACTTTTTGGGTGCAAAAAAATATTCTGACATCGACTCTGGTCCAATTACGGTCCAGGTGTCGAGAATTGAACTAGACAATACTTCCGGGGCTGTTTTAAAGCCAATAAATTTTGGACATTTCCTTTGTAAAAATAATGTCAAACACATTGTAGCTGATGGTATTAAAAGATCAGGCCGCAATAGGATGACCATCGAGTTAGACAGTGCTGAGAATGCTAACTCTTTTATTAGTAATTCTATTTTAACGGACAATGGATATACAGCGACGATTCCCGCCTACAATGTGTCCCGTATGGGCACTATCCGGGAAGTTCCCGTTGAATGGTTCATGCAGGAACTGGTGGAAAATTTAGAAGTTCCAAGTGGTTGCCGACAAGTTGTAAGGGCTCGGAGGCTGAGCCGTAAATCATTAATTAATCGTAAATTATTACGTTTTCTGGGCAAAAGCTACCATCACGTGTTTTTTGTTCCTATAATTCATTGCCAGTTGAAATATATAGCCTTCCGACTATACAATGCAACAAATGTTGTAGATTCGGACATATAAAGGCACAGTGTAGATCTCAGCCGAGATGCTTTAAATGTTCTGGAACACACGAGGGTGAGACTTGTACAGTGGAGAGCCCGTCTTGCCTTTTTTGTTCTGGCCTCCATTAAGCTAACTCCAAGTCTTGTCCTGAACATTCAAGACAAAAATCTATTAAATTGTTAATGTCTGAGGAAAGCATTTCGTATATAGAGGCTTCTGATAGATTCCCTCAAGTGAGGCGCTCATTTGCTGACGCTTCCAAATCCTACCGATCCTCTCTAGCTCCTCTTCTCTCTTCCAATACCTCTTCCAACTCCCCACCAGTTCAGCATTCATACCGAAAAACTGTATCATCTCCTCGTCGGACTCCTCCTCCAATAATTCTAGGTTAAAACCATCATGCCCATCAACAAATAATTGAAAATCCTCGTTCGTCCTCTCCAAATGGGAGTGCTTACCCCCAAGAACAAGCAACTCAAATGTCCCCTTATGGTTTAATGTCTCCAAATGAAAATATGCTAGAATTCATGTTTTCCTTTCTTATTAATTTTATCTCCCATTTTAGTGATGGGTTACCGAACAATATCATTACCCACTTGACTAAGCTTTCTTCTTTTATTCCTCAAAATGACACACAAAATAATTCAATGGAATTGTGGTAGCTTAAAAAATAAAAATCAAGAAATTAGATTCCTAATTAAAAAATTGAATCCTCTTGTTTTGGCCATCCAGGAAACATGGTTGAGGCCTGGTTTTCGCTTTAGAATTCCTGGTTTTTCATGTTTCCGGGATGACCGGAGTGATGAGAAGGCTGGCTCAAATCAAATCAAATCGTTTATTCACGTGAATGTGGTTTTACAATGGTGGTTTACAGTAACTGATAAGAGTACATGCACATCCTACCATTACAATGGTGTGTGAATAGCTTGTGAAATTACATAAAAGACAAAATAAAAAATTAATTAAAACGTATCAGTCAATAATTACATTACAATTAAGACATGATGTCAATTCCTAATATATAATTCCTAATTCCTAATAGATTCCTATAATTACTTCTCAAATATTAAAAGTAAGATAATTAATTCATCACAGTACTAATAAATAAAATTTAACCTCATAATTTAACAGTTCATAAGTAAAATAATAATAGAAATAATAATAATAATATATCAATACTTAATTACAAAAAATAAAGTTAAAATACGTCATAAAATGTCAAAAATTACAAAAAAACTTAATTATAATAAGTTCATCTTTTCATTTATAAAAAATAAGTACATTAAAATCTTAAAACTACATAATATAATACCTAACCAATAATATCAAAATTTCGAATTATTTAGAAAGTCTTTAACCGAGTAGTAGCATTTTTCCGCTAAATAGTCTTTTAGGCGCTTCTTAAATGACCCTAATTCCAATAATTTAATTTCTTTAGGTATTCTATTAAATATTTGAATTGCCATGCAGAAGATACTTTTGTGCATTAATTCGGTATTTACTTTTATGCTTCTTAATCTACAGTTATCCCTTCGGTTACGTGGTATAGAACCGAAGGTCTCAAAAAGTTCAGCATTATTTTTTACGAAAACTGCGGTCTCGTATATATATAACGATGGAGTTGTGAGAATTTTATGCTTTTTGAACCATGGTAAACAGCTCTCTTTAGTTTTTACATATTTTTTACTTTGTTATTTTGAACATAGCTCTGATGCACCTTTTTTGGGCTTTAAATACTGCGTCGCGATGTGTCGAGTTGCCCCAGTATATAATTCCGTACCGTAAATTTGACTCGGCTAAACCATGATACGCCATTATTAATGCATCTCTGTTTGTTATTGATGATAGCCTAGAGAGTGCATACACCGATTTGCTAATTTTTTTGCATAATTGGTCTATATGTGCTTTCCAGTTGATTGTACTGTCAATACTTAATCCTAAAAATTTTGTATTTGTCACTTCTTTAATGTCAATATTATTATAACTAATTTTTAATGTCAATGGCGATAGTTTTTGGCAAAATTGTATTATGTTCGTTTTATTCAAATTTATTTTTAAATTATTGTTCGTCATCCATTCTATAATTAACTTCAATGTCATATTTATGTCATTTTCGTATTGATTTATTTCATTACATTCTATAATAGCAGTACTATCGTCCGCAAAAAGAGACATGCGTTTGTTAATAGCTCTTGGCAGATCATTAAGGTAAATGATGAACAATAAAGGACCCAGTACACTACCTTGCGGTACCCCATACTTTACCAATCGTTTTTCGGAAAAAACATTTGAAGATTTTTCGAATTCCATAAGCATTCAATTTTTGCAGAATTATCTCATGATCCACATAGTCGAACGCTTGGGTCATGTCGCAAAAGATGGCACAGACAGGTATTTTTTTATCAACTTTACTTATTATAATGTTTAAAAAGTCGTAAATGGCTCTATTTATTGTTTTATTTTATCTAAACCCTTTTTGTTCTTCAGCAAATAAATTGTTGTATTCAAAGTAATTGTATATTTTTTTATAAATGTACTTTTCCATAATTTTAGAGAATATTAGTAAGATCGCAATTGGCCGGTAACATTCCACATGCTCACGGTTTTCTTTTTTAAATAAAGGTTTTATGATCGCTGTCTTTAGTCTGTCTGGAAAAATTCCTGTAGAGATACTTAGGTTTAAGATATGACTTATGGGTTCGGCAATAGCAGTTTTTACGGATTTAATTATTTTTGTTGAAATGTCATCGCAACCTACGCTATTTTTATTTGATAATTGCGTTATGATTTCTATAACGTCAGAGGGAATACAAGGTGCCATAATCATGGATTCACTGCGTCCTTTGATATTCGCACAAATGTGTTTGCCATGGTTGGATAAGGGTTTTATTTTATCGACAAAGTAATTATTGAATGCATTGGCTATATTTTTCGGGTTAACGATACTTTTTGATTCATGAATTATTTTTGTTATATAATTAGAATGTTTATTTTTATGACTATTAATTATTTTCCACGTAGTTTTACTAATGTTTTTTGATGCTTTTCTTTTGTAATTATTTTGAGAACGCTGAGTGAGTCTGATTATTTTTTTTAGTGTTGAGCTATACCGAAGATATTTTAATTTATTTAGGGTGTTAGGATTTAGTCTATATTTCCAGAGTAGTTTTCTTTTGTTTTTACTGCATATCTTAATGCCTTTAGATACCCATTTTGCTTTGCTTATTGTCCTTATAATCACAAACTTCAACGGAAAACACAAATCGAATAAAAGTTTGAAATCGTCAAAAAATTCATTATAAGCCAAATTAGAATCGTTCATCTCATAGACTGTATTAAACGACAGACTGGACACACATTTTTTAAAATTGTTAATATTTTCTTTATTAAAATTACGCTGCTTAATTCGCCAATTTTGTAGTGGGCTTTGTTTTACTGGTACCTGCATAATCTGCGCAGTATGATCTGATAATGACAATTCAATTATTTTAGACTTACATTTTGCAACATTATGTATGAAGTTGTCTATACAAGTTTTACTTTGCAATCTAGTCGGATTATTTAGTTCAAATTTAAAATTATAATTTAAAAGAAGGCATTCTAGATCAAATGTCACATTATTTTTATTCAAAATGTTAATGTTAAAATCCCCAGCTATTATGATATTGTATTTATCCGTTTTGTTACTTAATAATTTCAATAGCATTTCAAATTTGACAAAAAATTCGTTTATTTTATTTGCTTTGGGCACTCTATACTCACATACAATAATAGTATTATAGTTTTCCAATTCAATGCCGCAACATTCAAAAATGCCTGATTCAGAAAGATTACATACTTCTAACAGATCTGTACAAAGGAGTCCTTTCCTTACCAGAATACTCAGCAATTTTGGTTCGCAATAATTGTAATTATTCATATATCCCTACCCCCTCTCATAACGGAGGGTTAAACATTGCTATTGCCCGTGTAATTAATACTACATATGTTTCAGTGTATATTCCGGATCCTAATCCTTCCTTACTATTAGAATTTTCTTCGATTGTATCCTCCATGCCTCCCCCTGTTGTGATTCTGGGTGATTTCAACCTTCACAATATGTCATGGGGTTCTTATTATAATGACAATTTATCTTGTTCTTTACTGAATTTTATAGATGTCAGTAACTATGTCATACTTAATGACGGCTCTCCAACCCGTAGGATTTCGCCATTACAGAATCCTAGAAGCGCCGTAGATTTGTCATTTGTTTCTTCTACCCTTTCCTCTCAGTGCTCCTGGTCCATTTTACCTAACTCGTATGGAAGTGATCATTTTCCAATTATTATTTCTTACCAAAATTCCAAACCTTTGACTCCCCTCCTAGGCAAAAATTTTATCTGGCAAAAGCTGATTGGGTTCTGTACTCTTCTACAACGAATGAGGAGTTTCAATCTTTTCCTTTGATTACTCCGGATAACATCTTTAACATTTATCCTTCCATAAAGACGGCTCTATTACGAAGTGCTGAAAGAACTTTGCCCATTAAAAAACACGGTGTTTTTAGCATGTCGTCCCCTCCGTGGTGGGATTCTGATTGTACGGAGATTTGTAATAGGAGCATTTTCACAAAATGTTGTACGCCCTTTGTTTGGTTTGTCCCCAGACTTTAGTCATTAATTTAAGCTACTAATATTTATTGTCCGGAATTTTATACTCTTCTGGGTAAGTCATAGATTTTTTTTTTAATCACTAATATTCTGAATGCGAAAGTTTGTGTATGTGTATGTTTATTCATATATAATTTTAGTAAAATTTGGTTTGGAGATAGGATTAACACATGGACTAGTTTTTACTGCGGGTAAATACTTCATTCTCATGTAAAAATCTTTAGCCCGCGGGTGAAGCCGCGGGCCAGAAGGCTCGTTTAATATAATTCACAAAATTTGCATTCGTTTCCATTTTGAGCTAAACTTTTTCGATCTCTAGAATATAATTTGATTTTAAAAATGTTTGTTGTATCTCGGTGCTATCATCAGTCTTATGGTCCGTTTCACGACGTAAAGCTGGAAGTAACAATTATTCAATAAAAACCAACTACTATAGATAACAAGTATTGATCTGTTTCAAAAATGTCGCTTTGGAGAGTTACAAAATTCAAACAACGTCACATATACCTATAACGAAAAAATATTACATAAAACCAAAAAAAAAAATTTCTGACAGGTTTCTGACATTACTATTGTTGCCGTTTTGAGTGTTTTGGTCGTATTGCTACTTAATTTTACAAAAAGTTGCAGATTTACGTCATTAAACCGACCTGTAAAGTCCTGACTTATACAATGTATCCCAACACCGGTGTCCGATCCTTTAATGTCATAATGAATGGCATATTTTATTGACAAATTGGCTCTCAAAATTTGTTTTTCTCTAACTTGGAAAAAATTTTTTTTTTCTTTGGCTTGAGAGCCTAATCTGACCAATACTTCATAAGAAAATCGTCATAACTTCTAAACTATCTGACTTAAAGCATAGAAGTAAAGGAATTTATTTAAGATGAAAACCTCCTCTATCTTATTAAAATAAAAAAGAAACAGTTTAATGCGCTAGATTTTTCACAAAAAGCCATTAATTAAAAAATACACAATTTTTTTTCCTTAAATTTTGGTTTTTCTATGTTTTATTACACGAATTTCATAACATATTGTCTGTGTAAGCGTAGTCCACAAGTTTAGCTATCAAATGAGAGCTTTTTTATCTTCATAGGATATTTACATAAGAAGTATTGGTCAGATTAGTGTGAAAGCCCGAGAAAAACTAAAATGGCTGCCATTTTACAACCGTGATAGTAAATAGACCAAATAGTAGAATGATTTTAGGGTCACAATGCCTTTGACGGCAAAAGAAAAGATGCGTCGGTATAGAGAACGTTTAAAACTTGAACGCCCAGAGGAGTATAAAGCACAGATGGAAAGAAATCTAAAGAGAAACAATATGAATAAGAAAAGTATTAAAGAATATAAAGGCTGAAGAAGCTGAATTACAAAAACAGTTATGGAGAGATTATAAAAGAAGAAGTAGAGCAAGAAAAAGAGAAAATTATGGATCTACTGAAAGCTCGTGTTCCAGATTACCTAGTATTGAAACAGATTCTAATTTAGTGATCAATGTCAAAGCTCTTAAAAAAGAAAAGAAAAAGGCTTCAAAGTGGAACAAAAAGTTTCATCTTTTGAACAGAATGGTATATAAACTACAGAATAGTTTGGAAGCACAAAAACGTAAAACTGAACGATACAAAAAAATGGCACAAAGAATTCAAGTAAAAAGCGTTACGGCTATAGAAAATCTGCAAACGGAACATGATAAAATTAAAGCACGAGAGGAGGTTCTAGAAAGCGCATTGAAAAAAACATATAAAAAATATAAATAAAAAAATATAAATATAAATATATATAATATAAAAATATACTTAATATAACATATAAAGAGCAAATCAGATATTTGGTAGACAGTTTAAAAAATTTATTTAGAAAGTATAGAGAAGAAGGCGGACGATACGGATTCACAACTTTTTTTAAAAACAAACCCTTTTACGTTCTTTCACCTTCAATTCAGTCTAGAGAAACTTGCCAGTGCATAAAACATGCAAACATAGATTTCCAATTTGCTGCTTTGAAAAAACAAGGAGTCCTTAAACAAACTCTGACAGATCAATTGTCACTATTAGTTTGCGACAAACAGTCGTACAACTGCATGCACGGACTTTGCTCTTTGGTTAAGTGCTGTCAACAAGCGTCTTTTTTTGTTTTTTAGTTTTGGAGGTGTTAATTAAGGAATTGTGAAGGTTTTTAAGTATCTGTTGAGTTATCTTATCTATATTTGGTGGTGTGTAGTTTTAATCGTGTTTGTTTTGTCGTAAGTATTTAGTATTTGTAAATTTTTGTTTGTAGGTTAAGCCGGTAACTAGTTTATTTTCGTGGTCTGAAATGGATACCGATCCCCCGGACCCCGGAGGAGGTAGTACGAATAGAAAACGTACTAATCAAGAAAAAAATGAGACTTTGGCAAAAAAGATTACCAATAGTGCACACTCGGTACCTTCAATCCAACTGCATTATATTAACCCAGATTTTGCAAATAAAAAAGTTTATGGTTCTGACGATGCTGCACCCTACATAGTACACGTATCAAAGCCTGAGACCGATAGCGGTCCTGTCCTTAATCCCATTCAATTTGGACAGTTTGTATTTCAAAATAATGTACAGAATATTAAAATGGACGGGATTAAGAAGATAGGCCGTAATCGTGTCTCGATCGAATTTAAGTCTCCAGAGCACGCCAATTCTTTCATCGACCTGCCTGCAATATTAAGTGCTGGATACATTGTATCTATTCCCTCTTACAGTGTATCCCGCATGGGCATTGTCCGCAATGTTCCTGTGGACTGGTCGATGGAAGAGCTGGTTGAAAATATGCAAGTTCCGTTAGGCTATGGCAAAGTAGTTAAGGCACGTAGGTTGAGTCGCAAGACTATGAATGATCAAAACTCCCCTATTTGGATACCTACCCAATCAGTGGTTCTGACGGTCACTGGACAAAAATTACCTTCCCATGTCTATTGCTATTATAATTCCCTTCCTGTTGAGACATATAAATTACCCACTATACAGTGTAATAAATGTTGCCGCTTTGGCCACGTTAAGGCACAGTGTAGGTCACAACCACGCTGTTATAAATGTTCACAGAAGCATGAGGGAGCAACATGTACAGCAACATCTTTTACCTGTATGTACTGTAGTGGTCCGCACGCAGCCAATGATGTCTCTTGCCCGGAATATTCCAGGCAGAAAGAGATAAAATTGGTTATGAGTCAGGAAGGTATCTCATACATGGCGGCATCAGCTCGATTCCCCCATGTGAGACGATCCTTTGCTGATTCAGCCAGGACTTCTCCTCGGACAGACAGACTGACAAAATCTCCCGTTACCACATCCTACAGAAAGACTGTGTTTATTCCTCGTCGCCCCATTCCTCCTATGTCCCCTGGGTATGACCACCAGGCACATAGAAATATAATTGATCAACCATCTTCTCAGGCCTCTAATGGAGGCGTATATCCCTCTAGTAACGAAATTTCCCCAGTAGCCCCGAACGATAACTTACTTGACAACTTGACTATCTTCTTTATTGATCTCATTTCTAGGTCTAGCGATTCCCTACCGAACAAAACTCTTGCCAACCTGACTCAACTCATTAAACTTTTGCCCAATAATGGCTCACACTGTAATACAGTGGAACAGCCGGAGCATCAGGAATAAGAAACAGGATATCCTTTATTTAATTAATTCACATAAGCCAACGATTCTTGCCATCCAGGAAACATGGCTGGTACCTGGCTCTCGTTTTCGGGTTCCAGGTTATGCCTGTTTCCGGGATGACAGGTCTGATGGCAGAGCTGGAGTAGCCATTTTGGTCTCCAACCAATATACATATTCTGTATATACACTTCCTGTACATAGTAGTTATTTTAATATTGTGGCCGTCCGTGTCTTAGATACAATTTTTATCTCTGTGTATGTCCCTCACCCTAATCCATCCATCTTCTCTGAACTGTCCTCCATTCTCTCTTCTGTTCCTTCCCCTTTGGTTGTGTTGGGTGATTTCAACACTCACCATACATCTTGGGGCTCCCATTCTAACGATCCTAATTCCTCTTTCCTGATTGATATACTTGATGATCTCAACCTAGTAGTCCTTAATGATGGATCCCCTACGCGTCGGGCCTCTCCTTTGCAGAACCCGAGGAGTGTGGTGGATCTATCGTTATGCTCCCCTTCTCTTTCTCCTTCATGTTCCTGGGCAGTTATTCCTAATTCTTATGGTAGTGATCATTTTCCAATTCTAATTACAATAACATACAGACAGACCAGACAGACATTAACGTCCCCTTCCCCTCGGCTCAAATTTAAAACTACTAATGCGAATTGGTCCCAATTCGCTGACATTACGGATTCTGAAATTAGCCTCTTTCTACCTATCATTACTAATAACACACTCTCCTTATATCATAATTTTAAAAATGTCCTTCTTTTGGCTGCGGATAGGACCATTCCACTAAAAACTACAGGTGATCGGAAAACTCTTTCTCCTCCCTGGTGGGACTCTGAGTGCACTGGAGCCTGTAAGCGACGCAAAGACGCGGAAAAATTGTTTTCTAGCGCTATGACCCTAGAAAACTATTTAAATTATAAAAAAGTGGCAGCTGAGGTTAGGCTTTTTCTATCCACAAAAAAGAAAAATGGTTGGCGCCAGTTTTGCCTGAGTCTTTCGCCTTTGTCCCATCCCTCACTAATTTGGAAAAACATTAAAAGGTTCCGAGGCTCCCTAGTTAGCGACTACCATCCGTCCAATAACCCATCAGAGTGGATACACGCTTTCTCTCAAAGGTTGGCGCCTCCGTCGGTCCCAACTTTTGACGAGTGCCAAAATTATATTTCTTCTGGTCTTCCTACCAGTCATTTAGATAGTCCTTTTTCTCTGGAGGAATTTCGATTGGTTCTAAGTTCATTAAAGGATACCGCTCCAGGCAGTGATGGAGTACCATATTCATTCATAGTAAACAGCGGCCCTGTTACTCAAGAAGTATGCCTGAATGTCTTAAATGGCATTTTCCAATCTGAGATTCCCCCGGAGGAATGGCGTACACAGATCATTCTACCGATACTGAAACCGGGAAAACTTAGCAATGATTCATCTAGTTATAGGCCCATCGCTCTTTCTATTACTTTAGCAAAAATTTTGGAACATTTAATCAAAAATAGATTGGAATGGCTGATGGAGAGCAAAGGCATTTTATCCAAAACACAGTTCGGTTTTCGGAAAGGCTTTAGCACTATGGACGGTCTCGGGATCTTCGTGACTGACATACGCATCGCCTTTTCGAAAGGGGAGCATGTGGTGGGTGTGTTCCTTGACATATCATCGGCATACGACAATGTTCTTCTTCCGGTGCTCAGGCAGAAATTGTATAATCTGAGTGTCCCAGTGAAGATGATCAATTACATTATCAATTCCCTCTCCTGTAGATCTGTTATAGTTTCCACTCAAAATTTTTCCCTTCCCCCCCGATTAATTTTCAAAGGCCTCCCCCAAGGTTCCCCCCTTAGTCCCCTCCTGTATGACATTTACACCCATGATTTAGATTCATCCGTTAGTAGTTTTTGTGAGGTCTTACAGTATGCCGATGATCTGACAATGTACAGTGCCTCAAAGGATATTGCCGAATGTTCTGCTCGACTTAACTCTGCAATTGGCTATCTGACTGAATGGATGGACCGACATGGCTTAAATATCTCGGTTTCGAAAAGTTACGTTGTAGTATTTACACGATCCAAAATTATACCTAATGTCAATATCCATTATAATGAACAAGTTTTCCCGGTTAAGGATAGGGTTAAATTTTTAGGAATCTATCTGGATTCTAGGATGACTGGCGCCTACCAAATTAGTCATATTTCGCAAAAATGCGAGAAAAATATTAATGTCCTACGGTCAGTCAGTGGTGTATGGTGGGGTTCTCACCCATATACCCAAAAAATATTATATAATGCTCTTATCCGCAGTCATATTGATTATGGATCCTTTTTATTGGAACCATGTAACAAGGTTCCATTAAAAGATCTGGACAAAATTCAATCGAAGTCTTTAAGGATCATAGTAGGAGCAATGAAATCTTCTCCAATCAATGCCCTGCAGGTGGAGTGTGTCGACCCACCACTTAATATCAGACGGCAGTACCTTTCGGACAGGTTTCTATTTAAGGCATTTCAGAATTCCTCCCACCCCCTTATAGGCAAATTACACACTTTATCCCAATTAATTTCAACATCCAATTATTGGCGACATAAAGATCTTCCCTGTCTCTTGATCAGCTACCGTAAGTTAACCCAACTTCCTTGTCCAATTGTTCAGTGCAGACTCAACTCACTTTTTTCTACCTCATATGAGGCACTGACATTCTCCCCGAACATTATCCTTAACTTCCGTATTGATAAAGGTTCCTCTCTAGCGAATACTCATTTTCAGCAATTTATTAATCAGCACTATAGGGATTGGCTGCTTATCTTTACGGATGCATCTAAACTTTCGGTGGATGGTTGTGTTGGAGCGGCAGTCTGGATTCCGAGGGTTAATGTGATTTTGAATTTCAAATTGCCTCCTACTTCCTCTGTATTTACAGGCGAGGCACTCGCCATCTTTGAGGCCATCTCATTTATTGAGTCTCATGGCCTTAACAATTCACTTATTCTTTCGGACTCCAGAAGCGTTTTAGAGGGTATTTCAGCTAACCAGTTCCGCTCTAAGTCTGGATTCCCATTAATTTTGGAAATTAGACGGCTTCTCCTTAGGTGCCATGTCCAGAATATCCATGTTGTGTTAGCATGGATACCTAGTCACAGCGGAATTACTGGCAATGAGAGTGTAGATGCCTACGCTAAAGACGCCATAACATCAGGTGGACTCAGTCAGTACAAACTGTATTGTCAGGACTTAATTCCGATAGCCAAAAAACACTTAACTATCAGGTGGAACACCGAGTGGGCCAGCTCAAGTAATATTAAAGGCAAACATTACTTTGACATTCAAGGTAGTGTACCAGTTAGACCATGGTTTTTTAAATATTTACAGTGTAGCAAACCAGTATGCTCAACAGTCTGCCGAGTTAGACTTGGTCACTGTTGCTCACCCACTTTCCTTGCAAAGATCAGGGTCAAGGATAATTCTCTTTGTGAGTGTGGCCTAGACGAGGGTACCTTAGATCACATTTTTTTCTCTTGCCCAAGAAACCAGCCCTCCCTTTACGACTCTCTTCCTACCTCGATTCCTCGCCCTATTAATTTTAAATCTTTATTATGTTTTGTAAATACTCCTTTTATTGAAATTTTATGTACATATATTCATTCTAACAATATAAAATTGTGACGTTTTTATTACTAACACTGGTATGTTTGTGTTTGTTTTAGATGATTCAACAACTTTGTAAAATATTAGGTAATTATACCCTTGTTGTTTCACCGGACCTGCAATAGTTAGAGCAAAGTCTTCATAAAACCACTCTGACATTGGCAACTCACTGAGGCCGCCATACTCAAAAGAAGAAGAAGAAGAACTGCATGCACAATAAATGTGACAAGTGTAAGGATAGACATCTAATAGTTTCTGAAGATCAAACACTACTGCAAAAAGAAGTAAATTGGTTTAAGTGGGAACGAAAAGATTTTTACTACGAAGATAAAAGTGGAGAAAGGAAAAAAACAGTCAAAACGGTAAAGTCAAAGATTATAGGATCTCTTAAAAAACTAACTCAGGACTTTAATACTGACATCCATGCATTCAAAAAACATTACTTTAACATGATATATCAATATAAACAATATCAAAATGCAGTAGCTAATTTAAAAGAAAATGAAGCTTTAGTGGTATGCGATTTTTCGGAAAACTTCGATACTAAATTGCCGGTTGAAGTGCAATCAAGACACTTTTCAAATACTCAAATCAGTTTGCATACCGGAATGATATATTGGAAAAGTAAAGCTAAGTCATTTTCTACTTTGTCTAACAATACTTCGCATCAACCTGCAGCGATATGGGCGCATCTGATTCCAATTTTAGAGGAAATAAAAAAAGAGTCTCCCGAAGTCGATGTTGTTCATTTTTTTTCCGATGGACCAAGTTCACAATACAGACAGAAAGCCAACTTCTATTTGCATGCACTTTTTACGACAAAATTTAATTTGAAATATTCAACATGGTTATATTTTTAGGCGGGCCACGGGAAGAGTGTTGCAGATGGGATTGGTGGTTGCGTCAAAAGGACTCTCAACCGAAACGTGTGCTATGGCAGTGACATCACAAACGCCGAAGATGCCTTTGATTCGTTGTTTAAAAGTAATATAAGGGTACAAGTGCATGTTATTCCTGAAAAAAAAGTAACTGAAATTGAAAAAATCATCCCGAAAAATTTGCTGATTCTAAAAGGCACAATGAAATTACATCAGGTTGTAACTTTAAACACATTCGCTATTAAATACAGGGACCTAAGTTGTTTTTGTGGCACTGATAGGGGTTGTTGTGAGTGTTTCGCTCCTAAAATTCATATACTACAATCCAAAAGTGATCTAAGAGTTCAGCCAGCTGCTTCTCACTTCCAGCCACCGGGACCATTACCAGTGAAACCTAGTAACGTTCCTTCGAAACTAGCATGCAAAGATGATCTAAAAATTGAAGTTCAGTTGGCTGGATTGGACGTCAACATTGAACCAGCAAACAGTAAAATTATTCTTTCGAAGCGAGCTAGAAAAGATAGTTTAAAAGCTGAAGTTCTGTCGGTCGGATCTAACGTTGAAATGGATCCAGCAAGGAGTGACGTCATTCTTTCGAAAAGAACCCGGAGAAATAGTTCCAAAGCTGAAGTTTTATCGGTTGAATCTAACTTCAAAATGGAACCAGCTAAGAGTGAGGACATTCTTTCGAAACCTTCCTGCAAAAATGATCTCAAAATGAAAACAAAACAGAGCTACCTCTCTGAGACAGGAAATGGAGAAACTGATGATTTTGTAATAAATTTTGACTGGCCTGATAATGCTACTTTTGTAAAAAGTCTGGACTGCTGTGATAATACTGCATCTAAAAAAAGTAAACTAATAAAAGAATTTAAGAAGTGCACCAAATGTAGTCTTTCTTTGATTGATAAAACAGCAAAATGCATGGCATGTAAGCACTTATATTGTAACAATTGTTCTGGAGATATCATTTATTTTGACTACATTTGCGACATTTGTTTAGGAACAAGGTACCTATATTTTTAAGTTTCTTACTGACACATATGTAGATAATACATAAATGGGTTTTCTTTTCAATTTTGAATAACTTTTTACGTATTTTTTTTTTCTTTTCAGTGACTCTGAATAATTAGCTAATCTACCTAAAGGAAACCATGGATGTTGACAAGTTTTTAACCAAAGCAGATTTCCTGCGATGTTTACTATATGAACTAAACTGGCCTTGGACGGAAACACATTTCCTACGAGCTGAAGTGTGTTTTGGATGCAACAGAGCAGTGAATCCCTTCAAGGGACAAATGCATTTTATTATATTGGATATGAATCAGACAGAAATAATCAGTTTGTTACAGTGTTCATATTTTTGGTGCAATTTGTGCTCTTTTTATGTATACTCACATTGTCCTCGAGATGAATGTGAAATTTGCTAAGGATATTTAAGTTTTTTTTTTTACGTTTATGTTTAATTATGTTGAGAAGTTTAAATATAGTATATTATAGTATATTTAGGTAATTAAAAAAAAATTAGTTGACTTACCTAGAAGACTGTTGAGTTGCATAGCTTTAAGATTTTCTTTTGTTATTGAAGTGGTTCGGTTATTGCCTGATTTTCAATTATAGATCTTACCTGAAAGGCTGTTGAGTTGCAATAGATCTAAGTTTTTTGATATAAATTTTATTTTTGATAGTCAAGAGTTGTTTGCATTTTTATGATATAAGTAGATATTATAACGAAAGCTTTAAACTTTACTTGTAAGGTATATTAGACTAAATATGTGTCACTATCCATAAGTTGTTAAAACAATTAAAACTTAAGAAAAATGTGATAATTACAGTTCCGCCTTTATTTATGTATGTATGTATTTACATACATAATTAACTAGGTACTGTAAAAAATGAGACTGATTTCTATTCAAACATTTAACTAAAATGATAATAAAAACCTTGCATATGTAAGATTATGTTGAAAAATGTTAAGTACCTATACAAGTTGTTTATTGATATTATAATACTTAATGTTAAAGTTTGTAGTTGATATTTAGTCAGTTTGTATAACTTTGTTAATAATTGTAAGGAAAAATGTTTGTAAAATCTGATTGAAAATATAGATTTAAAAAGTTCGGTAGGTCCATACCGAAATGTTTTTAAACACTCCGAAACTAAACCATCGTGTTCTTGTGATGATTGCGGTGCCTTATCAATAAATATCAGTTAAAAGTTTATGTTACTAAATAAGAAGACTGAAGTTTTGTAAAAGCCTTTAATAAATAGTAACCAAAAAAAACATTTTCTTATCCACCCCAGAGTCCACCACCCATCCTAACACCTAAAACTCCACCCATGTAAACTTACCTTTATGATTATGTTACTGTCAGTTATGTTACCTTTTTTTCAATCAATCCATTATATTTGTTATTTGTGCAGAAATATTGAGATTTTGAGGGTTTTATATATTAATAAAATAGTTTATTTTGCTAAATAAATAAATTTAAAGCCAATTCTTAAGGGAATGCACGAAACAAATAAAAAAATATGATGTCTCAACATACTTGGTATCAAAACTGACATTAAATCAGGGTTATTGAAAAAAAGGAATACTTGTTGAATTTTCTATTATGTTTTTTAATAAATAACAGTTAAAATTAATAAAATCAGTTGTTTATTTCCTAACATACTGCTAAAATACTCTAGAAAATGTGGTAACATAATTGACAAGCCTTTTGTGACTATCTCTCATATTTTCTTCAATATTTTCGTAATTAAGAAGTATTTTAAAGTATTTTTCATATAAAATGATAGTTAATTGCACACAGAACATTATTACCACATTTAATTCAAAAAATATCACACTTTAAAAAACCGTCCTCAAATCTGGCCAGGGGCCGTATTACAAGCTCTTAATTCCAGCCAGTTTACGCTATAAAACAAACTGGCTGGAATTTTCGTATTATAGTCACATGTTACCAGCCAGTCAGCAGTCACGTGACTCTTGACTTACTTCTGCATTGAAACTTGAGTGGTATTTTCGTATTATGACAGTACTTCTGACATTAGCTGGCTTGTATTTACGTCAAAAACTGTTTAAACGAAGCCGTTCAGTTTACGCTCAACTTCATTAGCTTTTATTGAATAGTTTATATTTTAGTGTTCTCTTTTAATAATATATAGGTTAGGTTAGTAAAGTAAAATATTGCTAAAGTGATTAGCAATTTTTTACGTTATTTTAAGACATAGGTATTCATAGAAATTATACAAAATGTGTGACGAATTAGAACTACTTGAATTTCTGGAAAATGATTCTTCTCAAGAGAATAACAATGCAAAACTTCAAAGAAGACACCTTAGGGACCTTAGTGATCCATTTAGTGTAGATGAAGTCAACTTCCAAGTTAATTATTATCTACCCACACACTTGACCTTGGTTGACAATAATAATGAACTAAACATGAATAGCCTTTGTTTCAGTCTAAACTAATATGTACTATGCTTAAATATACTTTATACATATTTGATAAATAAAACACAAATAATACTTATATAGATAAATAAAACACAAATAATACTTACGCCATTCCTAATTATTTAAATCTTATATTATTGAGATTACAAATTAAAAAACATTACACTTTTCTAATCATCTAACAGTCCGGTCAGATTAGTGTTGCCAAACTCAGATTATTTAAATTTGCCGCCTTTTTTCAGTTTCATTAATCGCTGCCCGAATGACCAAATCGAGCTGTAAAGTAGTTAAATTGGCAACACTGATTTCACTCCTGACAGGACCTCTATGCTGACGATCACTCACTATTCACTATTTAGAAACTCCGAGGTTATTGAGCTGTGAATTCCGTTTTCCAAAATCTTCGTAACCCTAATTGCGTCTTAAACAGCATACTCACGCACGGTCTGATCCAGCACCGTGGCCGTGGACCGTGAGTATGTCGCTTATTTTACCGATAAATTTTTTAGAAATAAGGTTTTTTGTAGAAAATAAGCACATTTTTTTCTTGAAATAGGTGTGTACAAAAAGGACGGCTATTTTACCAACTTAAACCATTTATTTTTTGCAGTCCATAAAATTTGCTTTAACTTTAACAATGAATTTAAAAATAAAAATAATATTCTATGTATAGTTAAAAATATTTAGTACAAGTTTTCTGTTCGTTATTAGCTATTCACTTCATAAGTGCATGGCAAGAAAAAAACATAGTGTAATACGTCAAATTTGACGTATCCGAATGTCACCTTCATGCTCTATTAAACCAGTCATAGACAATCAAACCAGGATGAATTCAGTCAGCATGAAATATCGTTGTAATACGAAAAAAGAACAAGGCACTTTAAGGCCGTATATTGAATTGCCTGGAAACAAGCTGGTTTTTTAAAAGATCATAATACGGCCCCAGGTACAACATTTTGTGAAAACGCTCATAGACGAAAGGAAGCAGAACGAGCTTATTCATCGTCGATGTCTATGACAAATTTCCTTTCATACAAGCGAATTGCTGCACAGGCTAAGAAACTTTTCTCAAAAAAAAAAAAGACTTGGGTGGCAACTTTTCTGTGAGAGTCTATCCCCTCGCTCTCATTCTTCTCTTGTGTGGCAGAATATTAAAAGATTTCGTGGGTCATTATCAAGTGATAACCGACTTTCAAATAATCCCTCATGTTGGATTGATTCGTTTGCGGAAAGACTGGCTCCACCTTCAGTCCTGTCACAAGAAGAATTAACAACTAATGAAAATTCTGGTTCGGTTACAAGTGACCTCGAAACTCCATTCTCGTGGGAGGAATTTCAGTTGGTGTTGGGAGCCCTAAAGGATTCAGCCCCTGGTATTGATGGGATATCTTACTCGTTTATAGTTAAAAGCAGTATTACCGCACAAAAAATTATCCTTCAGGCTCTTAACGCTATATTTCAGTCAGGTCTTCCTCCGTCGGAATGGAAGACTCCGATTATTATACCTGTATTAAAGCCAGGAAAACCTGATGGTGTTCCATCTTCATATCGTCCTATTGCTCTCTCTTCAACACAGGCAAAAATTATGGAACACTTAATTAAAAATAGACTGGAATGGTTTATAGAAAGCAGAAATATTCTCCCTCATACCCAGTTTGGCTTTCGTAAAAATGTAAGTACTATGGACTGTTTAGGTATCTTTGTGACTGATGTCCGTTTAGCATTTTCCAAAAATGAGTCGATGGTAGGTGTTTTCCTAGACATAGCATCTGCATATGATAATGTCCTTCTACCAGTGCTTAGACAAAAAACACTTAGATTAGGTGTACCAGATAAGATGGTCAACTACATTTCTAACTTCTTATTATCTCGATCCGTTATTATTAATCATCAAAATTTGTCTCTACCTCCTAGATCCGTTTGGAAAGGACTTTCACAAGGTTCTGTTCTCAGTCCAATTTTATACAACATTTATACCAGTGACCTTGAACTCTGTCGGTTGCTTTTGTAGTATACTGCAGTATGCGGATGATCTGACTTTATATATTACATGTAAAGATATTATTCACGGTGTCAATCGACTTAGCTCTGCTCTGCTCTACTTAAGTGACTGGCTGGAGGATCATGGTCTCTATTTCTATTGAAAAGAGCTGTGTAGTGGTTTTCTCTCGTATTAGAAATCTTCCTAATGTTTCTATAACTTACAACAATATTTTTTTTCCAGTTAGCGATAGTGTTAAGTATTTGGGCGTATATTTGGATTCCAGATTGTCTGGTTCTTCCCACATTAATAATTGTCTTAAAAAGACGGAAAGAAATTTAATTGTCCTCCGCTCCTTATCGGGAGTTTGGTGGGGATCACACCCATATGTTCAGAGAATTGTGTATAATGCATTGATTCGTAGTCAATTGGATTACGGGTCTTATCTACTAGAACCGTGTAATAAAACAAATTTGAAAATGTTTGATAAACTTTAGGCAAAATGTTTACGGTTATTTATAGGTGCAATGAAATCATCCCCAATTAATGCACTTCAGGTAGAGTGTGTGGAGCCTCCTTTGGCTTGGTTCGTACGATAAAGGTGGTCAAAGCAGTAAGGGAAAGAATTCGAGGAAATCCTGTCCGAAAGCAAATGATTTTATCTCGGGAGATATAGATAGACATGGTTCTAGATACCTAGAACCATGTCGCGTATTTTAAAAGTTGACTTAGGACTTGCACACAAAACAAAAATTGCCCAGAATATAATAGACAGCGAGCTATCAAAAATTGTATGGCTGAGAAAAATATTTCATATGGTGAAGCTAGTAAATAACAGCCTCCAATTGTGGTGGTAAAAAGGTCATATGGAGATGTTTTAACCTCGAATGTACAGTATTCTGATTCATTAATCTCAACTCAAAATAATAATGGTCGTTCATATAAAAAAACTTTTTATTCAAAACCACGCACGCCACAAAAACCTGGTAAGGGTTATGATAAAAATTTTCACAATAAGATCGTAAATGAATACCAAATGCTATCTTCTGAGGTTGGTTGTGCATATATTGAATCTGAAACAAATAAGGGATTATCAGACATTAATACAAGTACCGTAAAACGGGGCTATTTGAAACATTTTTTGCTAAACCATGTGTTCAATAAAAGAACAATGAAGAAAGTAACTTAACAGCTTTTTGAGTAGATCATATAATGCCTTATTGATCACTATTAGTAATATACGTGTATTGTAAGTAGTTTTGCAAATATATATTATGAAATATGCTGTTCCAAATATCGCTACTATGGGGTTATTTGGTATCCGCAGTTTAGAGGACCTGTTTTTCATAATTTATCAAAAATACACTAAATAAAACCGTCAAAGCGATATTTGGAAATATTTTAGGGTAACGGTTTTAAGTTTATGGCAATTTCACTTGTTTTTGGTCAAGAAAATACCGAATGAAATGAAGGTAATTACTTAATCGAAATTATATTTGTTACCAAATTGGGGTTATTTGGAATTTTATGTAAGTATGATAAAGTTGTGCGTATTATAAATAAAGCCATATTTGGAATTCTTAAGGGTAGGCTATTTTTACGTGAGTAAATTCGGGCTAAGTATGACGAATTTTTCACTAAGTAAATAAAACTCAACTATCTTATTTAAATTGTATTTTTTTTTAACATTCAATTAAGGTGCATAAAGAAAAAGGTAGAAATTATTCGACAAGAGATTCGACAATAACCATTTTACGAGTAGGTAATGCCGATATCCGAGTTTAACAATTCTTGAAAAATAAAAGTAAAGTAAGTGGCTATCTCAAAAATACATCTCATCGCTTTTTTCAGCGAGGAGGAATTCTTCGGCCTTCATAGTATTTTTATTCATAACAATTTTTTTCACAATCCATATATATGTTCAACCACATCTCGATTAATTTTCTTGCCAATCCGAAACGCAAGCTGTGGTTTTTTTATAACTTACTTGATGGGCGTAAATATAATTACTGTGTAATTATATTTACGCCAATTATATTTCCATCCAATGTTTTCTGCAGCCGTTGGCTGTTTAGTGTAAGTACTATCACTCATGTCTTTGTTACATTCGTAGCCTTCATCGTTGCCCTTTACATCAAAACTGTTTTCACTGAAATCAACATCTATAAATTCCGAGTCACTATGGACACTCATGACATCTGACACACTTGTAGTGTCGGAATCTTTTGACTTTCTTTTGGTTTTCTTTTTTTTGGATTTCTCGGCTTCAATACTTGGCTATCAATAGTCTAATACTTTCTGGGTCTAAGTCTTAGTTTTTCAAATCACTCATCTTCATCTGCCTTTTCTCTATTTTTGGTTTACTTTTCTTTCCCTTGCCTTTAATAGATAGATTTTCACCAGATGCTGGATTCTTCTTCATATCACTTATCTTCATCTGCCTTTTTTATAGTTTTTGGTAACTTTTTTTTCTGTACCCTTGCCTTTAATAGATACACATTCTCCACTTGCTGGTTTTTTACTATTTTCTATAATCTTTTCATATTCTGACGTTTGATCGTCTGAGCTGACGTCTGTGGAACCAGAGTCAAAGGCATGGGCATTACATAGCCCGGAAGTACCAGCAATTGACTGCGTATCAAGGAAATTCGATTCTTCATTTTTAAATCCTCCAGTGATATCAGAATCGGAGTTACTGATATCATTGTCAGATAATCGGAATTGGTTAAAGCTAAAGATTTTTTACTCGCCTTTTTGCCCGACACTTGCTTTTGTGTACTTTTCCGTTTTTGTTGCTGGAGGGGTTTGGTTTTTTCTGTCTGATTGCGTACTAAATCATCTGCTGTAATACTCATCCCGGGTGGTGCGTTGCATTTCCTTTTTCGTTTTGTTTGTCCGGTGGTACTTGTAGGACTTCTCATTTCTTGCAAAATGTCTATTACAACCGAAGATGCTGTGTTATCTATCTTTTCTTCCGAAATGATCTGTCTTTGTGGCAACCGTGACTTGGGTCGCTCTGAATTTAAGGGGTATAAGCCACATTTGTTAAATCCGGCAATCAAATTAATGGATTCCGTACCATTCTCTACCAACTTATTCTTCAATTTCTTTAATAACTTTGGAAAAGAACTTTTTACTAGGGTCTTGTGTTTCAATCCTTCTGTCTTCTTCCACTTTGTTAACACGTCACGCCAATATCTTTAAAGGAGCGTAAAAAGCTACATCCAATGGCTGGAGTAGATGTGGAGCTTTTGGAGGTAAGCAAATAAACGTTATGTTTAGTTCATTGCAAGTCTGTAGAACAGATTGTACGAAATGAGAATACAAGTTATCTCCTGTCCTCCTCTCCTATGTCAATTACAACTTTTCGTCCCGGTTTCTTTTTTGCGTACGGAACTATTACCGTATGAAACCAGTCTTTAAAACATACCGAATCAAACCAGCCACTTTTGGACCTATTGTATCTGGTTCCTTCTGTGGACATAATAATTATGTAATTTTAACTTATTTAATTGAGGCTTGTTTTATTGAGTTGTTTAAATTTAGCATATTATGTTATTGGGAGTTTTGTCCACCCCGTAAGGAATATATGGCCTTAAGATATGTATGTATGTTAATGGTATGTGTTCTTAGTAGGTACTTACTACCTACCTACTAATAAGAAACATTTATTGAACTACAAAACTTTTAGGTTTAATTCCAGTTCGCTCCATTCTGTTGTTTATAAAAATAAATGACCTTGATTTTTATACCTACCTATGTCAGTTACAATTGAAGGGTGTTTTGGAAAAACAACTATTGTCATAATCATATCATTTTGTGTTAGAAGCAAAAAATGGTTTTTATAATAATGCCATTATTAAATCTTTAAATAATTACTGTATGTTCTGGGTTTGAATAACCCCTATGCATTATGCATAGATTTAATCCAATTTAGGCCTGTATAATAGAAATATCCCTGAAAATTAGTTTGACAAAGGCAGTTTTTCAACAAATCTATATGAGAAATTGAGACATAGGTTGTTATTTCCAAAAAAAATTTAAGAAAATTATTCCTTCAGGTACTAGGTGAAATAAAAGAAAATTTATTAGGAGAGATAATTTATTTCTTAACATAATATTTTACTTATAAACTATAATTTTAACTTAAATACTATATATTTCATTATTGTTCTTCACACCCATCACTGTTGTCATCATCATCCACCATTATCATCATGGCACTCCAAATGTGGAGTGATAATGATCAGAGCATAAATTCCTATAATAGTCTCGGTTCTCAGGGGTACTTTCTGAGACCTATCAAATTAGCCTTTTTACCAGCAGTCATTTCTATAAAAGAAACATAAAAGGGATCCATGACAAACTCATTTGATAAGCTTAGACGCTCACGTATTTCACTCTTGAATGAAGGCCCTGAGAATGTATTCTTCACCTTTATATATTGATACTTGTCACTTATCTTGATAATTCGTGCTTGTCGCAACTTGAGAGCTGGTTTTGGGGTCTTCAAGAAGTATGGCATAAGTGCCTCCTTCATGTTAAAAAAATAATCTTGTGTGGCACATACAAGTTTAAATGGTGTGGGATATTTTCTGACCTCACGGATTATCTTGTCCCAATCTGAAGGAACCTCTGCAGAATGTCTTTTTTTATTTTTTATTAGGCAGGTAAGAATGTCCTCTTACAGGAAAAATGTGTGTAACTGTTTTAAAAAGCTTCAAGACGTGGACCAAAAAGTACTGGAAATAAACCATGTTTTTTTAGTTAGGATTATCCTGTAAGGAATAGTGGGACTGACAAGCTTTAAAGCTTTTAATATGCACCTTAATTCTGTTATCTCAGCAGGTACTTTGTGGGGCCTGGATTCATGTTTGCCTCGTTGGTCTTTATGTAACTGCCCAGATAATAACTTGGTCTGAATGGTGCGCAGTTGTCCACGTGTAATACCATGAAAGCTTATAAAAGCTTTAGCACATATAGGTACTTCTTCACCATGAATTCTTACTTTATATGAACATGCCAACTCATGTTGAAAGAAACAATCACTATCATCTCGTTCTGTACAAGGTCTTCGTTGTTTGATGTTTTGATAGCTTCATCAGAGCTGAGAGATGTGCGTCTTGGTCATTCTTGCAAGGATATTTAATTTTTTTCCAAGCAGCGAGTGACAAAGGTTTTTTTTTTTAATGGCTTGCACTCTGTACATAGCCATAGCGAGAAAGAGGAATTCGGAAAAGGAATTCAGGACAGGATCAGAAAAAAATAAATACCTATTTACAAGGGAAGGGACAGAAAGACATGGCCTCCTCTATGGATATTGTTGCTAAATTTGTTAATCTTTCCTGGCTCATTGTTGAGCGCAGGTAATTTTTTATTAGTTTTAATTTAGAAAAGGACCTTTCCGCGCTTGCTACGGTAACTGGCATAGTTAGCAAAATTCGTAATGCTATTGTGATGTTAGGGCATACAGCTGTCAAATTGTTTAAATACCTATATGAATTTGAGAATTTTCGCTACATCATTATTTAATTTTTTGAAAAAAAGACTGACATGACATAATTTCTTCACACAAATCATCGGCGTTAATGTCCAATAAATCATTTCCTGTAAGTTTTTTCTGCAACCGATGACAGCTTATTCTTAATTGACTTTGATCTTGGTCATCACTTAGTTTAAATAAAAAATTAAACACGTCATTGTGATTATTCAATAAATGGAATCTTTCGTCAACGGAGGATAAAGCTTGATCGAATATATAAAAAAATACATTAATTTTAAAAACGATTTTCGGATATGATCCGAAAATCGTATAGTGTGGTCTTCGTGTTCATACTCTAAACTCTTTGGAGTCTTACGACGTCTTACCCAGTGAACACATGACTTTGAAGTGACGTCATGTATAGGTCACACAGAGGTCCACAGGTCACACAGAGGTCCACAGGTCACAGCAAATTACAACGTAGGTATGACATAATTGTGACTATGTTTGATGACTTTCGTTTGATGTCATGTTGTATGACATCACTATGACCTCATATTGATATGAAACTTGACTTCTATATGATGCCCTTTGTATGACTTAACTGTTACGTATATATTATATCATATTTTCATCAAAATACGTCATATTAGAGTCACAATTTTATGTATCATTTATGTAATCATTAAGTCATATGATTACATAAGATACATGTCAGGTTCCTAACGTAAAACTAATATGATAATACCATATTTATCTCACCTCATTAATAAAAAGCGCTTCTTGTGTCTTCGTGTGAACTACATAACGAGTTAAATGCGGTCTTCATCAATATACAGACTGTTTATGCGTTAGATTTTAAGTAATTCTCTTAAGGAACTTTGGTTCTCATATGGCATACTAGATGGCGCTGATTTGCCGCTAGATCACGCTATAGGTAAAGCGAACCTATTTGCATAAGATGTTTATGAGGGCCTTACTAATGTGAAGTATTTTTTGATTGTAAACCAATCAAGAATAAAGTTGAATTATAACTAACTTGGTGTTTTAGTGAAAACGAGCAGTAATTTAAATAGTGGAGTGACTATGTGTTAAGTGTGAACACAGACATAGATTTTAAATGTTTTAAACGTGCATAATACTGTCTTACCCATGTAAGACACGGGCAAAAACTAGTAGGCGTTCTTGTAAAAACAAGAAATCAATATGAAATGTCGATTTTATTTTCAAATTAAATCACATCGAAGTCAATCCGAGATCACATGAAGGTAATATTTACGTCAGTTTTACGTAAAAGTTTGACGTCAAGAGGTATGAAATAATGACTCACATATGATCTATAAGTGACTTATATCTTACGTAAATCATGACATGACATGATGTCATTCTGATGTAAATTTTACGGAAATGTGTTTACTGGGTTAGGGGTCTGGATCTGGAAGTTTCAAATTCAGCCTCGACATCTAATTTTTCGGCAATTTTCATGCCATCATTTAAAATTTCTTTACAAATTTGCGTCGGTTCTAATTTTTATCGAAAACTTCTTTAATTCCGTTAAAGCATCTAAAGCAACTTGCATATTCATATCGATGGACTGCAGAATTTTGCTAACAAAATTTACTTTTGTCAATATTATATGCCATATATTTAGTGAACAAATGAATGAAAAGGAGCATATTTTTTCTGCTAGACATTTAGCGTCATATTTTGCCTTCTGATCATATGATACACCATTTGATATTTCATATAATGCATCATAAATTTCTGTAAACAGCGGTTTGATAGCATCCATTCTGCTTGACCATCTTGTTTCAGACAATGGTTATAAGGTCAGATTTATGACATATTTTTTTATAAGTCCCATCTTTTGGTAGAGGACGAAAAATATTTATATAATACTTGCACAATACTAAAAAATCCGGTCGTATGATGATTGAGATTGGCAGCGTCGTTTACTATCAAATTTTAACTATGGCTAGCACACGGTACATAGAAAGCGCGGGGATTTAGATCCAGCAATCTTCTTTGAAGACCATTATTCTTACCGCGCATATTTGATCCATTATCATAACCCTTATGGCCGCGCGGGCCACCTTGTCTGACGGCTAGCGAATAATTTCTCTTCGATATTTTTGTGGACTGTATTTCATGAGGTATCTGGCGTCGCCAGGTTAATATGCAGTATCAATTAGATGTAACGGAAAGGTATATAGGAAGGATACGCTTACCAAACCAGCTTCTGTACGGGCGTCTGCGGCTGGAGTTCTCGTCTTCCTTCTGTTCACAACACTTTAGTCCTTCCAGTATTCTTATCGCGTTCTATAGGAATATATCTCAATTTCGTGGGCGGTAATTATTAGCGGAAAGTTTAAATACACATGCGGTCGGCCATCGCAACGCACTCCACGCGACCCCTTTTCGTAATAATGTCCTCTTCGCGCCTTCGCATTTGTCCGGTTAGCGTCGGAGAGGGGAAGGGGGAGGGGGGTAGAATACTGCTTTATCGATATTATAAGGTGCCATTGATAGTGGCGTTCGATGCCCCTAGATGGCGCTACCACCTTAAGTTGTTTATGTGCAAATTAATTTTGTCTAGTTTTTCTATTATGAATGACCTTAATCCAGCGCCAGTTGTATAATTGGACAGAAGGCTAGGAAATGCTCCTTTATTTCCAACTTTCTAGTTTCTGTGTTAAAATTGACAAATCTTATTATAATACTAATTTGCTCTATGTGTGAAACGTCAGGAGTACAATCCAGTATTATTGAAAAATATTTATTAATTTTACATAAATTTTAAATAAATTGTTGAATTTGGTTACCGAGTATGTAAATGATTTAATTTTGGATCTTATCTCCAAGATAAGTCGGCATATTTTTGAAATCCGAATCATTCGTTACACGTCGTATACTAAGGCGGGTCAATATGTCCGTGACTTTTTGAATTTCTGACCTCCTTACTGAAAAAGCAACACTACTCCTGTCAACAGGCATCTGTCAGTTGACTCCTATCAAAATTTGAACTTGCTGCGTCAGTTAGTTTGTGTTTTACAGCTATCTTTATCAGACTATCCAGTAACTTAAGGAAACAATGGAAAAAAGTGAATTTCGTGTGCTTATTAAGCATTATTTTTTGCGAAAAAAAACCATTACCGAGACCAAGGCTAAGCTTGATAAATACTATGGGGACTCTGCACCATAGATTTCAATGGTAAAAAAGTGGTTTACTGAATTTCGTTGTGGCCGTACAAGCACTGAAGATGCCGAACGTCCTGGACGCCCAGTTGAGGTCTCTACACCCGAAACAATCGAAAAAATTCACGATATGGTGTTGGCCGACCGAAGATTGAAAGTGCAAGAGATTGTGGAAGCCATAGGCATCTCGCATGGCTCAGTGGTTTCAATTTTGAATGATCACTTGGGCATGAGAAAGCTTTCCGCAAGTCGACCACAAACGCAATCGTGTAACAACTTCACAGGAAGGTTTGTCGTTGTTTAATCATAATATGGAGGAGTTTTTGCGCTGTTTTGTAACCGTTGACGAAACATGGATCCATCACAACACACCAGAGACCAAACAACAGTCAAAACAGTGGGTTTCTAAGGGTGAATCGGCGCCAAAGAAGGCCAAGGTGGGTTTGTCAGCCAATAAAGTTATGGCGACTGTTTTTTGGGATGCACGTGTGATAATCCACATTGACTATCTTCAAAAGGGAAGAACAATTAATGGGGAATATTATGCCAACTTATTGGACCGCTTCAATGAGGATTTGAAAAAAAAATCGACCTCATTTGGCCAAGAAAAAAGCTCTTTTTCACCAAGACAATGCATTTTTGCCATGGCAACTGCACATGTGTGCACCCTGCACACATGTGCAGTTGCCATGGCAAAAATTCATGAATTGGGCTATGAATTGCTCCCACATCCACCCTATTCTCCAGATTTGGCTCCGAGTGACTACTTCTTGTTCCCAAACCTGAAAAAATGGCTCGGTGGAAAAAGATTTGACTCCAATGATGAAGTCATCTCGCAAACAAAGGTCTATTTTGAGGACCTCGACAAATCATAATTTTTGGAAGGGATAAAAAAATTGGAGAAGCGTTGGACAAAGTGTATAGAGCTCAAGGGGGACTAAGTTGAAAAATAAAATGATTTATTTATCAAAAAATATGTGTTTTATTCCAAAAGTCACGGACTTATTGACCCGCCCTCGTATGTTCAGTAATTGAAAGATCGAATTTTCCTAACATTTCAATACATTTTAAAAAATTACCATTGTTACGATTGTATAATTTGTTGCTTTGGCTACGAAAAGCCATATTTTGTGTACTTAGAAATTGGACCACATATATTATTCTTTTGATTACATCGTACCAGCGCTGCTTTTCAACCTCTTAAAAGTTTTTTTTTTGTATACTATCAATAGTGTTTTTATTTTTAAGAGCGTGACACAAGTCTGTCCATTTTTTATAATTATTGAAATGAGCACAACTTTTCTCATGTGTGCAATACAAAGCTAGATGTTGCCAATCATTAACTCCCTCACAGAATTTATTTTTATGTTTTGATTCGAATAGCTTGCAACAGAAGCAATAAACGGCATTTTTGGACACTGAATACAGCAGCCACTCTCTGTGATACTTTTCACCGTTTCCTAAATGCCTTTCATAATAATACTCGGAAAATTTTCGCCCCGAAGTCACGCGGAAAATCATACTGTTTAATTTGTTTAATCGGATTTTCTGTTAGATACTGGATCAAAGTAGCATTTAAAACTTCTGGTCAGAGTCCAGGGTCATTTTTGGAAAAAGTTGGTAATAGTGATGATAATTGTTTTGGCGGTGACAATGGTGTTCAGCAGTATCAGGCAGAGGAACGGACGTAACTTCGGCGGCATCATCTTAAAGACAGACTAACAAAAACATAATATTGCTCGTACATTTATCTAATCTACTTGTCTGAATAAACTGATTTATATCTATGAATAATGTAATAATGTACGTATAATAAATGTAAATGTAAATAAATAAATAAATGAATATTTCTCGACAATTAAACTCCGCCGTTTAGTCCCAAACTAAGCAGGGCTTGTAATTATGGGTAGATACTAGACATCTGACGTGCAAATGTGATTTATAGCATTGTAAATTTGAATTTGAAATAGGTACTACGAATACCTATGCTTATTTCTGCAAATAAATACAGATTACATACACACAAACACAGAGTTTTTTTTAAAGCACCTCGTGGGAATCGAACCAATGATTTCCGGCAGCGATTAGTTGTATAAAATAAAACAGTCACGGCATCTATCACATCAAAATCGGTGAGGCGTTTCGACGATTAAGAAAAAGACTGAATGGAATTAAAAAAGAAAAGTGTTTTTTTTTTATCTTGACATCACAAACAGAGTAAAGTTATATTCATTTGTATAGAAATTACATAAAGCACATACCACTACATGAAGCGTTTTTTGAATCAGATTCTTGAACACCTTCTTCGATAAAATGACTGGTTTCTGTCTCTAATGATTCTTTGAAAGTGGATGGTAGGGCCGTAAAATATTTACTTATTTTAGTTGTATTTTTATCACGTTCTTCTTCTTCTTTCTTTTCCTTTTATAAATTCTGGTAACCAGATAATTTCTTTTTTTTATCTCTATCACTCATCGTGGAAACAAGTTAAAACAATCAGTAACACACAAACTATTTATTGTTTTTAGTGCTAGAACTTCTCCTTATTTCAATCAATTGTTTTGGGTCTCTCGTTCCTTAAAGTCAGGCTGTCGGGGGATCCCCGTGTACGGAAGCCTGGTTGGCTCACCGTCATTAAATAAAAAAGTGGCGCTCCTTTCGCCCAAGTTAGTGGACCTGTGGCTGCGACGTGACATTATTGAAAACGCATCTTTTTGAATGTGTCGTGATTTTTTCATGCGCAGAATTCAAAATAATTAGGGCTATAGAATTTAACCGGCTAAGCCGGATAAAAAAGTTAACTAAGCTAATTAATTAGCTAACCGTTTACCGGCTTAGCCGGTTAACTGAAAATAGCTAAGCTAATCGGCTAATGGCTAAATTAGCTAAATAGTCTATTTAAGATTTTATTAATAAATGATTCATTAAATAATCATAATGCGATTTTTGAATTAGAAACTATGACGAAATGGTAAAATTGGGTTCAAGACAAAGATATTTTACTACTAGATAGAGTGATAGCGTGACCACTACAGTCTTCCTCGCTTCAACCCTGCTGTGTTGCTACCTTAAAAATCTTACCCTAAGTCTTGGGTAATTTCTGTCGATAATTCAAAAGAAGTTCATGAAATTGTAATAATGAATTTTATTATTCAATTAATTGTTGGAACAAGATTAAAAATATTGCATGTCTCATGATGTCGAGACGCTTTTTGTTAGAGTTGACTAAGATATAAAAAGTATATGGTGTTGATAATTGACGTAACCTCGTCGTGTTGTGATCTAAGGCAAAGGTTAGACGTTCAGAAAATACTATGATCCATAAGTATTTATAAAATACTGTGGTATTTACTAATCGCGTAACGATGAATCTCCACGGCGCAGTAAATACCCTGGAGGTCAAGCGGATAAGTGACCCTAATATGAAGGAATGTAAAGTAAAACTCATTAATCAAATTCACACACTTTAATTTCTACAGACAACATACCAAATTACTATTGTCCTTTGAACAAAATCAACTTAGAATATTGATGTCGTACTTTTTGCACTTCATTTGAAACATTTTTTAAAACGTAATGTATTCTAACTTCTAGGTATCTTAGTGCTACCGTTTTTATAAGTAGAGTCAAATGATTGTTTAAATAATCTTGCTCTTTTATGTGGTCATACAAAGTTTCAAAAATATTTGTCTTAGAAAAATATTTAAAAATTTGCAGTATAATTTTTGGAAGATTTTGATTATTTGCCAAAAACTGAGGCCCATGTGTTTTAATAACAAGCGGAATTGTCGTTCAGTATAATCACATAATTTTATTACATCTTGTGAAGGATAATTCAGTCCCCCCACATCTTTAAATGCTATAAAACTTTTAAAATTTGGTTCTATATTTAAAATTGCACATAGGCAGTCTCCACACTTTATTTCTTTCCTTTTTTTTACAATAAAACCTGCGATGTACGCTGTTATTTCTTTAGAAAATTCACTGAGCTGATTATTATTTAAATAATCGTGAGATTCTGGAACATCAATAACTCCTAAATTTTCTTCCAGAGCATCGTCCTCATTTGAAAGTGAAGTTGACGCAATAAGAGTAGAATTAATTTTTCTGACGTAATTGTTTTTATTTTTTGTTAGAATATTTACATCTTCTAACGTCAAACAGTTGCCTGTTTCAATATTTTTTAACTCGCCGTGTATCAGCAGTTGCCTGTAGGCTGATATAAATTGTAACACATTTGGGTTGTTATTATATCCGCCTTTAGATCTTATGTATCCAAAAAAAATTTCAATGTGGTCTTGCGACATCTTATAAGTGCACAAGTATTTTAATGGAGCATTTGGAGGACTAATAAATTTTTTATACAAGTTTTTAATTGCATCTACGCAACATATTAACCCTAGGAATCCCGTTTTTCTCCCCGATCTCAAAATGGAACTGTCATTGACTTTCAAATCTTTGACATATTTTACAAATTTGTCAATTAAAGAATTAATTTGTGCAAAATTGTTATTGGATATGGGTTTCTTAAAATTGTAAGCAAATAATTTGCGGCTATTCAAAATATCAAAGACATTATTAAAAATTTCAATAAATTCAGCCGTAGGGCTGGCATTAGAAAATTCTTCCAATTCTAACTGCTTACAGAAAAGCAGTGCTTTGGCGACTGAAGTGCTAAGAGTCTGCACTGCAAGGCGAACTTTCATTATTTGCTTTTTGAAATCTACATGAGTTTTTCTAAGCTTATTACCTAAGTGCAAGCCTTCAGACACTTGAAGTTGGTGGAGTTTTAGGATATACTCCCAGGAAATAACTTCGCTTGAAGCATTAGAAATGTTGATTTTTTCTGCAAACGTATTTCTTACCAATTTCAGCATGTGGCAAGGATCTGGGAATATTACTATTTCCTGGCCCGCCACATTAATAAAAGTATTTAAATTATCGATGTCATCGAATGATGCTCCTAATATTTTTGCCATGGCAAAATTGGATGGGCATCCATCAAAAGTTAATGAGGCGACGACAACACCGCATTCAACAAGCAAACTTATACAGGACTTCACAAATGCACTTCTTTGCTCTCCATTTACCCCATTCGTTAGAAAATAGCCGACTGGCAATTTCCACACTCCATTTATTGCCGTTACCATAAACACTAACGCATCTTTAGCTACTTTCTGACAATCTGTGTCTAAATGGTCCCCCACATTAACATAGCCGACTGTTTTTTTGCCATCCCATAGCAATTGTTGTCTAATGGACATTTCATCGAGGCACAAATTACAAATAATTGGTGCAGATGATTTATTAACCAGAATTTTAATAGCATTTAAAGATTCTTGCGTAAACCCTGGTTCGCAGTCAATACAAGCATACCATTTATAAAGTGTTTTCGGGTGAGGCAAGCACGTATTAAACTTTTTTCTAACGAAAATGTACGCTTTCGGACTTATAAAGTGGAGGCAAAGAGCAAACTTGCGCAAGGCCGGAGAATATTTTTTAGGACAATTTTCTTTCTGAAGGTACCTTTTCAGAAAGTCTTTATTTTCGACTTCAATGTTGAGTAACGTGTCTGACTCTTCCGTGTTAATCAACATTTTGGCTTTTAATTCAACCAGAATATTTTCCAAAACTGCAACCTTCTTCTGCAGTCTTCTCCGCGACTCGCGACTTGCACGCAATTTCTTCAACCGTGTCGCCGAAATCTTTTTTTGCCTTTCCAGCTGAAAATAAATGATAATTATTACGCCCTGCATATTATAATTTTTTTTGCCGTGCAGTGACGGCTTATATTATTTAAACTTGATTTTTTAATTGATTAACAAGCTTTCAATTCAATTACCTTAAGTTGAACATCTCTCAACTGGCGCTTAAGATCACAATTTTCCGTTTTGGGACAACTTTGTGGTTTTGTTGATGCCAGCTTCTAAAACGTACAAAAACATGGAGATAAAAAAGAGCAAAAAAATCAGATCTCTAAGCATTCTCTACAATAATAAAAAGAGTACCATGTTTGGGCTGATATTTTCTTTGCATTGGCTCTTCATTATTTTCTTTCCTATGGAATAAACATGTTGATTTGTTGTCGGTTTAGAAGAAAAATGTTCTGGTTCCTAAAATAATCATAAATTTGGATTAATTATCTTACACTTCGGATGTAATTATGTCAAGATTTCAAACTATGAAGAAATATACTTAAAAAACCTTTATCTACTACTCAGACGTCGATTTTCTGTGAAAGAGTGGTACTTACCCGGATATATATATATATATATATATAGATGTGTACGTCTATTCTATCATCCGGAGAAGTACCACTCTTTCACAGAAAATCGACGTCTGAGTAGTAGCTATGCCGCAACTATGCTTCGTTTGGTGAGTGAGAGTCGAGAGAGCCGGAGGCCCTTCTAACCATCCAACGATTCCTTAATCCCCTCCTATGATGATCCTCCCCTACTAAAGGATGGTAACACTTTTGCGACTCCTCTGCAATTGTCCATGGGCAGCGGTGATTACTTAACATCGGGTTAAACGCTTGCTCGTTTGCCGTCCTATGACATTAAAAATATATGCATATATTCTTACCAAACATGCCTTCTTTCGCTGTCTTATTTCTTGCAAAACATAGTAAGCCTTTCTTTTCACTGTAGTTTGCACCGAAGCAGTAGAAGAATCAGTTGGAATTTCTTTCATCTGCAAAAATAATTACTTAATCATTATTTATTAATACAAAAAAACTTTATATAAGTATTGCAAAAAATTATATAAAGTTTTTTGTATTGCAAAAACATAATAACAATTACCTATTGCATTGCGGAATTTTGAAATGTTGTAAATTTTAGTAATAAATAATAAAGTTCGTAAACTAAATGTTAATAAAAACAAACAAAATTTTGAACAAAATTGTTATAATGAAGATGACAATAACACTATTTCACTCATAACTTTGAAATCAAATTGAGCGCTTACATGAATTTGTTTTTCAGGTATAGTTCCAGGTTTCAAATATTTTCTCTTTTTTGAAGTAATAAAAGATCCATCTTCAAAATGTATTGAACATACTTTCGAACTTCCTTTTGGCTGCCAGTTTGAACGTCCAGTTGCTACCACCCATACACTCCGTACATCGGGTTCGGTCGGAAAACTAAAAATAAATAACTATTATTTTAATGACATTAGGTCTAGTTGTTGGAAAATATTAACAAAGTGTCTAGCATAGAGTTATTTTTTTCCCAAATCTAGGCCAGTCGTTTAATATTAATGAGGGAATTTCACACAACTTACCTACCAAAATCTATTAAATATCAGTCCGCCATTTACTTGGATGTAACAAAGTTAAGCAAATAAATTATAAAAATAAATATGTTCCCTAGATGGCGCTGTACGGATTTTTTTTTAGATTTTTGGTTTGATCCATCCACGATGTTAGCTATACAATACCTCAATAATATCAAAGATGACACAACACAATATTATTAATTTATCGGGGAGATAATTTTGTCGACATGGCAACACAGCTTTCAATAATGATACAAGGTTTAAGGTTATGATAAATTACCTATTTCCGAAATTAAAGCAGATCTGTGTGGCTTACTTTTATGGAGATGTCAGAAACAAAATAAAAACTCACTTTCATTCTAATTACTACGTGAAACTAAGAAAAACAACATTTGTAGCGGTACTTACGCATGAAACGTTAATCCAGGTATTTGTTGTTCGCTACGGCTTTTACAGCCCACAATAGAACACCCCACCATCACAGTCGAAAGAGTTTTCCTGGCCACGTAATATAATACCTCTTATAATGCTTCTTTTTCATTCAAAATACAAAAAAACAATTGAAAATCACAACGCGTCTACTTGTTTGGCAAGTAATTGTCAACTGTGACATAGTTGCCAAGTAAAAAACCGGCCATACCGAAAGGGACAAAAAAAAGTCATGCGTCGCTTTCATACATTAGTTGATTTGTATTGAGCTATCACTTTCTAACAATTCGTGACGTAATCGCTATCCATCTAGTAGTAAAATATCTTTGGTTCAAGATCAATAAAATTCAGAGTATTTTTTTTACTTCACGATTATCAAACTTTTGGGTATAAACTCAAATTGACTCGAACTTTTTTCGAACTGTCAGACATTTTTTTTTTCTCGAAATTCATGAAAAAAATTTTAATTTTTCATGCAAAGTAAATAATAACCAAATTCAACGTCGTACAATTTTACTATGATCTATTAAATTACATCGCAGGCATCGCATCGGTCGGGCTGCATTCATAAACTCATTTAAACAAACTCATGGCGGTTCTTTTGATTTTAACGCTGAGCTCGTAATTATTGTAACTAAAACCCAAAGCGTAAAATTGAACCACAAACGTGAATATTATCTTGGGATACTTGTACAATAAGCACTATATTATGTTTTATTGTTTACGAGGCATTTGTTGCGCCTACTTACTTATCGATACTCCACTACTAAACAATATGTTGTTGTGTAAGTGTAACAAAAATCATTTCGATAGCGGCGTCCCTATTGTTTTGGCGCCTCTGTGCGCCGCACACTTCGCACACAGGGGCGGCGCGGCCCTGCAAAGAACAGACAGCAGTACTCCTAAATATTTTTATGTGATTATGTTGATCAGTTAGCTCCTACTTCAGTAGTAGAATATTTTCCGGTCCCTTCTCCGTCTTATCACTCAAATCGAAATAATCGAAGTAATCACCCATGCAATCAATGCATCTTTGCCAACGCAGTGGCAGTTTATTGATGCCCTTCTTAAAGAAATCCGCTGGACGGGAGGCAACAAATTCTTCAAAGGCATTTTGTACTGCCTCTCGGGTATTGAATTTTTTTCCCGCTAAGAAGTTATCCAAATTCTGGAAAAAGTAGTAGTCTGTAGGCGCAAGGTATGGTGAGTAGGGCGGATGACGGAGAGCTTTCAACCCCAGTCCTTGCAACTTGGAGACCGTTTGCTGTACAGTATGAGATCGCGCGTTGTCGTGCAGGAGCAGCGGAGACGAGCGATTGACCAATGCTGGTTGGAGATGTGCCAGCTTCTCCATCATTGTGTTCAGTTCTTAACAGTACACATCTGCAGTAATTCTTACCCCGTTTGGTAAGAAGCTATGGTGAATCACACCAGCGCTAGACCACCAAACAGTGACCATCACTTTTCTAGGGGTAAGTTTTCATTTAGGGCATTGTTTAGGTGCTGAACCATGATCCAACCAACTTGATGAGCGCTTGCGGTTATCAAACAGAATCCATTTTTCATCGCAGGCAACGATCATGCGGTTCAAAATTCCTTCATTTGTGTGTCTGTTGAGCAGTGCAAGGCACGTCTCGACGCGTACCTTGCCAATTTGACGCAAATGGACCAATAATGTTTTGACGCTAACGTCGAAAGCTGCTGCTAATTCAGCCGTAGATTATGTATCATCAGCTTCCACAATCGCCTTTAAATCGTCATTGTTGACCAAAGTCTTCAGACGACCGCGAGGTTCATTTTTCAGGTCGAAATTTCCAGAACGGAAGCGAGCAAACCAATAACAGGTGGTGCGTTGGTTTGTAGTGTCAGCTCCGTAAACGTCGTTGATGTTGCGTGCCGCTTGTGCCGCGTTGCTGCCACGACGGTACTCATATTCCATAATTACTCGAATTTTTAACGTAGTCATAATGACGAAAAAGATTGAAAATGTAACACTAATCAATAAACAAATGACTACTTTTGGAAAAATAATTCCATGTTTTTTAAATAAAATTAATATGAAATTAAAATTCTTAGCCAAACAAAAATTATAAAAAGCTTTAATGGAAAATGATCCTCGTATGGAGTCATAGAATAAATACTAGAAATAATTACCCTATATCTGCCAAAAAATACAAAGATTTATTTAGTCGACAAAAACATAATTCTCTCAGGGTTTGCTGCGGAATATAAAAGTTGAAAAGTAAGCAATACAGTAAAGGATGCTTTAATTGATTCAGACGAAGAAGATAGAAGAATTATTAGAAAATGATGGAATCAAAAATTAATTATAATTATTATTATATTTTTTAAAAAAACTTTGCTTTAAATTATGTATGCTTAGCCAAATTGATATTTTTATTCACTTTACTGCTAAGCAAAGACCTGTGATAAATGACAAAAAATAAGTTATTTAGCTCTTATATTAGTTAAAAACGTTCAGAGATGATCACAGGATGTGTAGGTAGTGCTGTTGTATTATGAAAGGAAGGTAATATATTTTTTGCATTATTTAAACTATCTAAGTAGTTCCTATGCTATAGCATCCGGGGTATATTATTGATACCTAAACTATTACGGTGGACTTTAAGTCCCACATATTGTAAGTATGGGAGGATACCATACTTTAAAAAGCTCTTAATAAATGTCAACCATATTTACATCGTTTTTATTTTAGTGACTTTCATAACATTTAATGGTAAAGGCAATTAAGACAAAAACGACTAATGCTAATAAGTAATTACAGCAACTTTGCTTTAAAGTAAAACGTTTGGTTTGGAGAAGCCAATACATTTATCTGCTTCATTTACAGCATTTTTGCTTAACAGAAAAAAAGTGATATTGTGTATAACCCACAAAAAATAAACTTCACGTAAATTTTTGTTAGTCTACTCGATAAAGAAATAAAAATACATATTTGTTTCAAAAATGACATTTATAGTTGTAATAGATTATGAGATTTTTTTTTTTTGATAAATCTCGAAAGTTTTTTGGCATTTTGCATTTTGTGGGTTACAGCAGAATCGCATTATAGCGTCGATATGTGTCCATATAAATTTTGAGGAGTTCCCTCGATTCCTCACGGATCCCATCGGCCAACCAGACCAGCCAGACCAACTTCGAAATCGGTCAAACGGCGGAGTTATCGTTGAACATACAAAAAAAAATACATAAAGCCGAACGTACAACCGCGTCCTTTTTTTGGAAGTCGGTTAGTTATTTATTTTTTCTTAAAAATTAATGATCTAACATAATAAGTATCTGCCAGCACGGGGTAGACCAGTGTTTCATAGGTTTGTCGCCTATATGAACTAGTATGTGCGTATATAAATTACTCTTTTGTGAGAATTTATTTGAACAAATGTCACAGCTATGTCATTATTTGTTGTCTCTGTGAGTTACTCACAGACGAATATGACCATTTAAACGAGTCTTTTGCGAGAATGTCGTCAAACATATGTCACAGCTAAACGGTTTGTATTCAATATGAATTCGTTTGTCGACTTTTAAGTATCTCTGTCGTGAGAATTTCTTTGAACATATGTCACAGCTGAATTATTTTTTGTCTGTATGAGTGAGGATATGACTTTTTAAATATCTATTTAGTACGAACTTCTTTGAACATATGTCACAGGTGAATTGTTTTTTGCCTGTGTGTGTGAGGATATGACTATTTAAATAACTTTTTAGTAAGAATCTCTTCGAACATATGTCACAGCTGAATGATTTTTTGCCTGTATGTGTTAGTATGTGGTTATTTAAATTGGTTTTTTGTGTAAATTTCTTAGTACATATGTCACAGCTGAATGGTTTTTCGCCTTATGGCTCCTGATGTGGTTAAGTAATCTGCTTTTGTATGAAAAATTCTTGAAACAAAAATCACAGCTGTGCGGTTTCTTGTAACACCTGGCCTGATTTTTACTGGCACGGTCTCGCCCCTCGCAATCATTTGTGTTGTCTTGCCTGTCTTGTTCAATACCTAAACAAAATGTACATAATGGTAATCTTACATTTCAAGCTAGCGATATTCCTTAAAACAATATACGTTTCAGGGTTCCATAGCAAATACAATGAGCCCCTATATTTTCGCTCTGTTCGTCTGTCTCTCCTCCTTGCTATCTTATGCAATTATAAATAGATATATCTTGGGAGTCAAATAGGTTTCAACTAATCTTTGGGGCCTAGGTAGACAAGGCACGCAGTGGCCGCGCGAAGCCCGAGTACCGGTTTTAATTCATAGCAAAATAAGCCTTATTGACGAGGCCACAACATACTAACTCTTCACAAAGACGCACGCGGTAATAAAGGCGTTAGGTAATAGGGTAATGTCCTCTTTCCTGTTGTGAATGTAGTCCACGAAAGTCGAAGATGTCGTGGACTATATCCAGAAGGAGACGTATTAACTTTAGTTCCTTTGTGGTGAGAGTGCCGGCGCATTTTCTACCGACCTTCGAGGTGGAGGAATTCTGGCCGATGAACGTGGTCTACCGAAGGTTTAGGGGGAGGCTCCCTAATGAAGCGCGCATCACGTCGTCGGCTATACGTGATAAATGAAGTGATAATAGAAACGACTATAGTGAGTGTAGATTATAATTTATAATTTTATATGAATAGTATTGTAGTGTATACAGGGTGTCCCAAAACTCAACGATAATCTGGGACCGGATGAATGGACAAGTTACACCAGTTCCGGGAAAAATAAAATAAAAATTCCATATCACTCAGTTCAGCGATAATAGACATTTTGTAAAAAAGTCGAAATTCGACACCCTTGGTCGCATTTTCAAGTCCTGTGATCACCAATGTCACAATTTCGCTGTGATTTTTTTAATTTCGAGATCTTCATTTACGATGCTTTTAATCGCAACTACGACTTAATGCAAAAAACATTGTTAATTTAATAAAATAAGTTAAGTTTTAGTGAGTCATGGTTCAAAAATATTGTTAGTTAACTTTGACACTTCATTTTGAAAAAAAATTGTACTACACTACCCTTGGCAAGTTATTTCAAAAGATGGCGCATTTAATCAAGATTAAAAAATGGTGCAACACTAGCCACTTTTCTTACCATTAAAAATTTTATTTCTAATTTTTTTCAAATTGAGCTCAATTTGAACAACTCAACATTAGGAATTTTTGTTACTAAAATTTGTTATTTTTTGTTTTTGGTCTGAAATAAAATTATTATTTTTAGTAAAGAGGTAATTGAGTCAGTTAATAATAAAACTAATAATAAAACCATTCTTATTGTAAAAAAACATAATAATAAGTAATAAAACAATGAATTATTCTCCTTAAACTACAGCACCAACCTGCGACCAAGGGTGTCTATTATCGCTGAACTGAGTGATATGGAATTTTTATTTTATTTTTCCCGGAACTGGTGTAACTTGACCATTCATCCGGTCCCAGATTATCGTTGAGTTTTGGGACACCCTGTATAATAATTGTCAGTAATCGTAGAATGTAGAGTCAGCTTACGTTGTTATGTTATGTATATGTACGTCGCAATAATATATAACTCCTACGAGAGTCAGTCGTCTGCCCCTCGCCAACTTAACCGGTTGTCAAATAAAGTAATTCAGTACATCAGATATTTAATTTGAAGGCCCCAGCCATTGATCACTAAAATATATATATTTATATATATAAATAGAATTTCTAATTTAAAAAATATATACCGGTATATCTGGTACTCGTAACACAAGTTAAACTTAGCACGGTAGCATATAGGCCAATATTCGAACATTACGTAATATGTAACTATAAAATATAATTTACATATTTTATAGGTATATATAATATAGGTATATATAGGTATATATAATTTAATTAATACATTTTTATAGACAATACAAAACAAAAAAAATTAATTTTTTGGTTTAAAAATAATATTTTTTCCTTTTTTAATCATATTTGTTATTTTATTATTAACACATTTTAAGAACTTTTAAATAAACGATCGAATGTATAAATGAATACGCGCCAGCCAACCTTCCATTAGGTATTGTATTATAAGATGTTGATGATGATTACTGTAAGTTACATAATGGCAAATACTTGCAGTTATTTAAACAATGTCGAAATTTTTAAACGCGTATCTTTAAATACTAAGGAGTTCTGTTCAGTGCTTTCGGATTCAGGGTATACCTTGGTGCAGAATCTTACTTTTTGGTAGCATATGCTTGGGTTACTTCAGAAAAAGTCAAAATAACGTGATCAATTGTGTCAAAATCGTGAACAATTCCTCAATTGAGGAAACTCCTGGAAATTTATATGGATCAAGTTTAGTGATTTTGACTTTTTCTTTTTTTCTGATTTGGATGCCATCATTGGGTCACCACTTTGGTGAAAACGAGACCAACTTATGATTATATACCCAATACATCAAAAAAAGAATTTTGAAAATCGGTCCATAAACGGCAGAGTAATAATAATATCTATGGACGTTTCACATCACGTCAAACTGGTCACGTAAGTTCTCGAAGAACTTGTGTTACGGGTACCAGACAACGGAAATATATTTAATACATTTTGTACTATACATATATTTAAGATTTTTATTATATTATACTTTAGGGATCAGAAGCAGAATTTATTAAAAAAATAACACTGAACAAGAAAACCGTTATATTCATTTAACACAATTTGTAGTTTACTTTCCTAAACTTAAATTAAGACAAGAAATTCACATAAAATAACGATTGCTCACTTGAATTTAACAATTTACAAAGAGAACAAAATGGCTCACATGACCCTTAAACCAACCGACAGAGATTCGTGTAACCGTCCATCCGATGCAAGCGCCGAGGAGTAAAAGAGGCTGACGCTTTTTTTTTTTTTTTTTTCTCCGAATGGGTCTACGCTATTGGCTTTAAGCCGTCTTAGCTTCATCGGTCTACTGACTGCCATTTAGCAGAAGCTGACGCTTGGTGTGGCCGCCTTATATAGCGGTCACCACAATATGTTCTGGCGAGGGATTCTTATTCCTCACACGGCCTCTCCTGACGATGTGTCGACCTCGACACCGGCTCCTCGAGGGCTGCCACCTTGGCTTGGTGTGTATGGCATTGATGGTCCGGCTTCCGTGTCCTCGCCCAATGAAGGCATAGACCGACTGGCTGCAGTCACTGGTTCTGTCAGCACGGCATCGTTGTCTGCATCACCACCTTAAAATAGAGAATAACTAATTAGGAAAATTACTCGACAAGCATATAAAGTGAAGCATTTATCTTGCACACAATTCGCTCGGTCATCACTCAATTAAAGTTCATGTTCGTTGCAAAAACGTGCTAACCTGAAAATTATTTGGAGTCTAGGATTAAAGGTATGTTTTTAGTTGTGTTTAAATTAGTAAATTAGACAGGAAATTTAATACAGATTACGGTAATATATGACTCATAAGATATAATTACGTAGTTTTCTTGAAATAAGTGGGTAATAAAATGTCTAACAAAAAAAATTTGGCGGGCTGTCAACACCTGTCATCGCGCTACAAATGACAATTTCTGAGGTCTGTCACATAACAGGTTAATTCAAACATCAACTTTCGTCCATCTGTCATATAACACACAACCCTCGTTCCCAAATAAAACAGACGTCTCTGTTAAACTTACTGATACCTGAGGCTTGACGCAGACCGTATTCATACGTACAAGCCTCAACTCAACACGCAGGTCGTATCCTTACGCGCGAGAGTTTGCCCAAAATGCAGACCGTATGACGGCAGACATTTGGCCGTCCGACCCACGGACAAGTTTGTCAAGCTGACAAACACTCGTGACACACCTGGGGCCTCACAAGCGTCATAGCAAGTAACAAAAAGTATAGCCACAAGTACAAAGCGACTCGTAACTAAATAGCTATCGTAAAGCATTTAGCAAAAGCAATACTCGCGCTCGAAAAATGCAGCACATGTGTCTGGGCACCACTCGCCCCGCCACGGCACCATAAATTGGGCTGAAGCTTGGGTGTTTTTTCCATAGTCACCGCCCAGCAGACGGAGTGCATAGCGGTCGCTTGGCAGAGCTTCCACCACTTTGTAGGGACCGCGCATGCCGGGATCGAGTTTTCCAGTAGACTGTGAAAACTTGATGACAAACACATAATCATTCATATTAAACTTACGAGGCTGTTGTCGTTGTTGGTTTACTCGCTCATCTTGTCGATTTTGGTTGTTTCTCAGACGCAGCCGCACTCTATCCCTGGTGACCTCCCTTAAGGCCTCCCGGTTAGGATTTGACCCTTCGATTGCCATATCACGTACCAAAGCTCGTACAACAGGGGTGGTAGCTTCAGTGCCTATCAGTAAGTTCAATGGGGAGCCTTGAGTAGTTTTCTGTTTCGTGATGTTTAGAATGAGCTGAAGTTTCCACAGTGTATCTGACCAGTCCGGCTTTTTGTGATTTACTTGGATGCGGAGCATGTTGAGAACGGTGCGCATGTACCGCTTGACTTGACCGTTTGCATGGTGCATATCCGGAGTTATGTAGTGGAGATTGCAGCCTAGTTCATTTATACACGACACAAAATTACTTGACTCAAACATACGCCCTTTATCAGTAACCATTAGTTTTGGAACCCCAAATAAAGAAATAGCCTGGGTAATCACACGTTTTAATTCTATGGCATCTTGTCTAGTAATAGGGAACAAGAATGAAAATTTGGTAAACGCGTCTACGACGACTAGAACGAATTTATGTCCCATTGATACTGGTAGTGGTAGGGGGTCCTAGTGCATCTACGTGCACCGTATCAAATAGTGTGTCTGGTTTCTTCCAAGACGTGATATTTTGTAGTGGGGCGCGAGGAACTCTTTTTTGAGATATCCATTTAAGGCAATGGCCCACATATTTATACACGAATTGTTTTAGACCGGGGAACCAAAAATGCCTTAAAATGAGATCTAAAGTTTTTTCCGCGCTTATGTGTTCGTGTTCATCATGAAATACTCTGAGCAAGCTCAGTCGGTGGCCCTTGGGAATGTAGCAAAGCAATCGTGACTCTTTACCTATCGGGACGTACTTGTAATACAAAATTACGTTGCGTATTGAATAACGACTAGCATCCCGACTACCATCGCGTAGTTTTTGAATGAGTTCTTGAGTCTCATTGTCTGCTAATTGTGCTATTTGAGCCCAATTGCGGGGTCTAGAAATTTGGTTAACACTAACTGCGGGATTTCGACTAAGGTAGTCTGCATGCGGCATTATTACTCCTTTACGGTATTCGATCGAGAACTCGAAATCTTGGAGGTAGATCTACCAGCGAGCTACTGTAGGCACAAATCTTTCTTTCGCTCTGTGGACTTTAGAGCGTTACAATCAGTAACTATTACAAACTTTAAACCAACTAGATAATGTTTAAAATTTTGAAGAGCCTTAACCACCGCGAGGGTCTCTAGTTCATAAGAGTGATATTTACTCTTGACCACATGAGTAGATCTACTAAAATATGCATCTACGTGTTTCTTAGAATAAGGATGTATTTGTAAAAGAACAGCACCGTAACCTGCGCTACTTGCGTCCGTATGGACTTCAGTGGGAAAACTAGGATTAAAGATAGCAAGGACCGGTGTGCTTGTTAAATGCTTAATAAGGTCCTGGCGGACAGACTCACACTCGGGAGACCAGTTGAATTTAACGTCCCTGCGAGTCAAATGTGCAATAGGAGCGGTCTTAGTTGCGTAGTCTTTAATGTATCGCCTAAAATATCCGGCTAAGCCCAAAAACTGACGTACTTGCTTAACATTTTTCGGCGATTTCGTATTTGCTAACGCTTCGACTTTTCGAGGACTTGGCTTTACTAAACCTTGACTAATCACTCTTCCTAAATACTCTATTTCTGTCGTGAGAAAGGAACATTTTTCTAAGTTTATTGAAAATCCAGCCGTGGTGAGTGTCTTTAATACTTTTCGTAGCAAATTGATTCCTTCACTAACCGTGTAACTAAGAATCAGCATGTCATCAACGTAAACTAAAACGTTTCCCTCGTTTATGTGTTCGCGTAAAGTATCGTTTATTATACGCTGGATCGGTGAGTTAGCTAGGCCATACGGCATCTTCACGTACTCGAAATGGTCTTCCGGTGTCACGAAACCGGTAAGGTGAATACATTCTTCCTTTAAGGGGATCTGGTGGAAGCCCGTAGCCATATCCAAGCTAGAAAAGTACTTACATCCCCCCAACCTATCTATGTGATCGTCTATAAGGGGAAAGGGATATCTGTCTTTTACCGTAATTCGATTAAGCGCCCTGTAATCAACGCATAGTCTATCCGAGCCGTCTCGTTTCTTTACAAGTATGATAGGACTCGCGTATTCCGAATTAGAACGTCTAATCACACCTTTCTCTAACAGATCTTTCGTAATATCCCGGACTTTAAGCTTTTCTTGATACGAAAGATTGTATGGTCGATATACTATCGGCGTAGATTTGGTAAGCTTTATTTCAATTTCGCCCGTTCGAACTGTAGTCGAGGGGGTACCCGAATCAAAAAGTTTGAGAAGTCATAAATAACGGACATAAGGCTTGCCAACTCTTCACCTACGAGTGGTGTGTTTAGTTCGACCCGGTCGCTTTGTTGTACGATGTGAACGTTGATAGTTTTTGTATGCGTTATAAACTGTTTATCTTTGGTTCTAATGTAAGTTATACCGTCCCGATTCAACACGTCCGTGCCTATTATAACTGGGGTATTCATGAATGACGCAGGAACCACCAGTAAGTCTACTTCAACTGATATCGTTTTTTGAATTCGACCGTGACCGTTACCGGTCACGGTCGAATTCAAAAACATATCACTTACGTAAGTAAGAAGTAGAAACTATTTCTTTGTCGCTCAAACCTTTTAAAACGCACAACTTTGACTTAGGCTGGCATGAGATATATTTAAGAACATCCGAAGATACGAGGGAGACATCGAGGGCACCGCTGTCGATAAGTACATGGAATGGTACTCCGTTTATTACAGCTGTAGTTATATCTTTGTTTTTCAAAACATCAGAAATATGCGAACAAAGGTTTACATTATGTTGGTTTCACGATTCGGAGCGTAACTTTGCAAAACACTTGTCCTCAGTGTGTCCCCGCTTCTTACAAAATGAGCATACGTTACTTGTACCAGGCGGAACATTATGTGTTCTTTCTTTTAAGTTATTATGGTCCGACTTTTTATGCTTAAAATATCGACTTTTGATTGCAATTAAAACATTTCGGTCCTAACTGATTGTTCGACTATCGGCTGGGCTCGGCTCGTAGGTGTCTGTTAATTTAATCTTATAATTATGTATATTGTATGTAATTATTTTGTAACGAGCGTGAACCGGCAACAAGATAAACCTAACATGGTCGTTTTTGGTTAACAATAAATAAAAAAAAAAAATGAGATTGTTTCATAGCGATATTTAAATTATCACGTTTGACGGGTTTCGTGTAAATAGATAAGAATTGAACGATCGTGTCAGTAGTTAAGCTAGCGTTTGCGGCGGCTGCACGTATCTGCGGGCTGTCTATGCCACGAATAACTATTAATAAGCGTTCGTAATTCATCACTTAAGCCCGGAATGATCTTTAAACGCAATAAGGTACGGCGCGCATATTCCGCAAATTTGGGTATTTATCGGATGGTACATTCATAGCATCAAATAAGATATTCGCGTAATCAAGTTTATTCGGACAGAGCGACTTAAATTCGCGTTTGAAGTTAGACCACGTTCTATTGTTAGTGACCCACTCGTTTAGCCAGATATTTGAGTCTCCTTTCAGACAGGGCGCGACGCGAGACAAACACTCGTGGTCAGACCAGTTATTCGCGTCTCTGGCGCGATCCACCTCTTCGCACCACGCTTCAATGTGATGTATTGTAGGATCGAAATTGGACACGTAATAATTCTGCGACTTCGCAGGTTGCATAGTCTTAATTGCTTCAATCAAAGCGTGAGCGAGTGTAGACGCCTCAGAGGGCGTAGCACCCGACTCCACAGAATGTAAATGACGCGGTTCGTTGGGACATGCAACAATTGGTATTTCAGGTGTAAATTCACGATCGACAGGTGCGCGGCGACTACTACGCGAAAGGGAACGTGACTCATCGCGAAATAACCGCGCGACCCTTCCCGACGGCGAACGCGCGAATCACACAATCGATGCCTACTTCTACTTCTCAAATAACATCTTTTAGAGTTACGTAAATCACGCCGATCTAGGACACGCAAGCCACTCCGTGGATCACGCCGTTCGTCGCTCGAGCCATGCCGCGAGACTATACTGTCAATAGAACACGACCTAGCTCGCGAGACCCGCTTGTCCCGTTTCTGATCACGCGGCCTAGCCCGAGAACGCCGACGCTCACGATTTCGTGATCCCTTACGTACCATTTAACACTTAATCACAAGAAATAAAAGCACAAAACTTAAAGCTAGCAATCGATAATTTTTTTTTAAAGTACCTACACTTAACGGTTTTCTTATGCTTGAACCAAACAAAGTGGGCTAGCTAAGTTCTTTATCTCACTTCTGATTTTAGGATCAGAAGCAGAATGTGTGTTAGTCACAGTCAGAAGTCTGTGTTAAAGATTTTACAAGAAAAAGATCCGAATTTGAAAGAAAATCTGAACAATTGTAAAACAGATATTTATTACTTGACTGATATCTTTGGAATGTTCAACAAAGTTAATTTGTAGCTGCAGGGTGACGATCTTAACTTGATTTAAACAAAATTTTTAAATCAATAATATCGGCCTTCGTAGGTAAACTAATTCTTTATAAACAAAATTTAGGCAGAAAAGAATATTCGTAGTTTCCGCATTTTGTCAAAATTACCAGAAATGCTTCAAGATGATGACATTTTATTATATGTCACTCACTTGGACGCATTACACAAGGATTTTACGGAGAGGTTTGAGGATCTTTTAAATTTACAAATTCCTCAATGGATATTACAATACCACAGCCATAGAAGAAGCCAATATGATAATACAAGAAGAGTTGATTACCATCAGCACAGACGAAGAGCATAAGCAGAAGTTCAACCAAGGCTATCAGAAGTTCTGGTTGCAACGCAACATTGAAACACAGTATCCTACATTGTGGAACATTGCTGAAAAATACCTTATCGCTTTTCCATCATCATACCTAGTTGAAAAAAGCTTCAGTGTGGTAACAAACATTTTGACGAAACAAAGAAACCGTTTGAAAATCAACGAACGTGGAGATTTAAGGCTGCAACTCACCAATATTGAACCGGATGTAGCTAGATTGGTAGATAGTCACCAGGTTCATCCATCACACTGAATGTTTTATTTTCTCTTTGCGAATTAATACTTTTTCAAATATAATTTCCTACCTACTTAAGATTCTTTAAGAACTTAATTTGTAATAATCATTATAAATTAAACTTGATATTTACTAAATTGTATGTCTTTTTATTTTGTTAAATTTTGATGAGAAAATGAAGTCAACTTTACTCACTTAACCAAGTGAAAGTTTTCCAGTTGGTACCTTAATACCTAGGTATTTTGTATCAATAGGAAAAAACTAAAGATAGGCCCCCTTATTCATAATAGTCTGCTAACTTAAAGCATTGCTAATTACTCTGTCTTCTTCTATTGACCTAAGTCAGAATGAAAAATAACACTCTGTAGCAGCTGTTTTAAGTTAGCGGACCATTATGAATAAGGGGGTTGATCTTAAAAGTAGGTATGTAATTTGGCCATGGGGGTCTGAGATAACAGTTCATTTTGGAAAAGGGGTCACTTGTCCAAAATAGTTTGGGGATCCTTGATCTATACAGATAAATAAAATTGAAATATCTGTTTGTAAATTCAAATCTACAATTTTTCACTTAATGCATATGAAAGTATGATCGGTCCTTCCAATAAAATATCAATTTTAATATACTTAATCTTCGATCACATATTATTACTTAATGCAGAAAGGAACTCTGTCTGTCTGTTACCTTTTTACGCCTAAACCACTGAACCGATATAGATGTAATTTGATACGAAAATAGTAATTTAAGAGCCGAGTAAGGACATATGATACTTTTTATCCCGGGAACACTTAATTTTCTGCGATAAAGGATTTCCACGAGGGTGAAGCTGCGGGTGGGTCGATAGTCCTTATCCAAAGAAATGATGATGTCCTCCACGACGCATCCGTCGACGGCGACCCTTATAGCCACCTTGCATGAGCCCGTATATGGCTGGAGAAACAGAGTTTAGTCTAAAAGACTCGGTCACACGCTGTGCAGTATAGTTGTCCAGTGGAGTTGTACGTAGGCTTCGGAAGTTATGAGTCTTGCGGTGTTGGCGTTTGGCATCCAGATCTTCCAGTCGAGCTTTTTCGAAGTTCTCATTGCCTTCTTTTACAGCTTTTCGACAGTTAGGCCTTACACGCGCCAGTTCCTGCCAGGTGTAATGTTGTAAGCCACTCTCAACCAAATGCCGCTTGAGAACATCCCTATAACGCTAGTACTTGCCCCCAGGCTTACGCTTCCCAGTTGTCATCTCGGAAAAGAATACGCTCTTAACGCTCGTAAACGGGAGTCATCTATGCGCACAAGGCGTCCACACCATCTAAGTTGGCCTTGCATGAGAAGACACTCCATACTAGACATTTTGGTGCGCCTTAGAATCTCAGTGTTTGGGACTTTATCTTGCCATTTGACCCTAAGAATTGCACCAAGACACCTTATGTGAAAGCTATCGAGATGTTTGATATCAGCCTTGTAAAGGCACCATGTCTCGGAGGCATAAAGCAACATAGGTGTAGGACGATTGCGTTGTATACGGCAAGTTTAGTCTATGGGCGTAAGTCGTGCGAATTCCAAACTCTTTGATCCAGCCTCCCAAAGTCGCCAGCAGCTTTCAAGATCCTTGACGAAATGTCTGATTCTAGGCGGTTGTCACTTCGTATGAGGCTGCCGAGGTAGCGAAAAGTCTTTACCTCGACCAGCTGCTTTCCAGCCAGGGTAATCGGGGTGTCGCTTGCACTAGCACCTCTTGCAGGCTGCTTCAGAATTTGCGTTTTCGACAAGCTGATCACCAGGCCGCATTTACGACATGACTGGTCCAGCTCATTTAGGTACTGCTGCAGGTGGTCAGTACTGTCAGCCATTAGCCATACATCATCGGCATAGAGGACTTCTAGCAGAGAGCGCTGTTGGGTTTTGAGCTTCGCACTAAAACGTGACAAGTCGAAGACACTCTCGTCGGTTCGCACGTTCACTTGAATCTGACCGCTACAGTTGCTCAAGGCGTCGTTCATTACGGCAGCAAAATAAAGGGCAAAAAGTGTAGGGCCATGGCACAGCCCTGCTTGACACCGCTTGTTACCGGAAATTGGTCTGTGTCAGAAGTCGTTTTCATGACGAACTGTGGCCGTCATTCCATCGTGGAACTGGCGCACTATGTTAACAAACTTCACAGGACAGCCCATTTTCCTCAGAACCGTCCACAGGGCCATTCTAGGTACTCGGTCGAAGGCTTTTTCCAGGTCGACAAAGCACATATACAGCGCACGATGCTGTTGTAAGCATTTTTCCTGCAGTTGCTTGACCACAAAGATGGCATCAACTGTGCCTCTATTTGGGCAGATGCCGCATCTGCTTTCAGGGACATAGCGCTCAGCCAACTCACTTAACCGTCTGTTGATGATATGGGCCAGTATATTGCCGGCTGCAGAAAGAAGAGCAATGCCCCTATATGCGCCGCAATCTGATAGGTCGCCCTTACCTTTGTACAGTTTGGATATGACAGCATCTTTCCAGTCTTGGAGTACGACTTCTGTAGTCCATATGTGATGCGATTTCAAAGTCTGTTTTTAATATAAGGCCCTCCGTGTTTGAAAACTTCGGCAGGTAGACTGACTGAGCCCGGTGACTTGCCGTTTTTTAGCCGCGCCGTAGCTTTGCAGAATTCATCAAACGATTATCAAGTTCAGGTGCATGCGGAAGATTCCCAAGCGTACTTCATTGAAATCTTCCGACCACTGAAGGAGGACATCCGCTGGGTCAGCCATGTGCTTAGATTTATCGAGTAGACTGGGGCTGTAGTTTTATGCCTGGGTCCAAAAACGCATTTCAGACCTTCGAAAAATTTGGAAGATTGGTTGGTGTCAGCGAAACGTTGCAGTTCTTCAGCTTTTCTAGACCACCAACGATTCTCGCACTTTTATTTTAAGCTCATGTAGTATGGTATTGCGCCGAATGATGTCGCCTTGGTGATGATTTAGTTCACGTCTTGAGTCTTCGACAAGTTTTCGTATCACTTCATTAGTCATCAAACCAGTCTTGATTTCTCTTTAGCGGTTTACCAATCAATGTCTTAGAGACTTTGTGCAGTGTTTCGGCATAGTTACGCCAATCATCATCATTCAGCGCTGCTGCAAAAACTAGTCTTACGGGAACTTTGTATTGCATACGGTGTGGAGGCTTTTACTGTAGTTTTATCTTAGATCTTATGAGACGGTGATTTGTCCAGTCCTGGGCTACACGCATAGATCTCGTTATAAGAACATCTTTGAGATCTTTCTTCGAACGATCGTATAGTCGATGGGGTGCCAGTGCTTGGAACGGGGGCGCATCCACGACGTTTTGTATTTTTCGGATAAGCGGAAGAAGGTGTTTGTGATGCTAAGGCCAAATTCAGCACAGAGAGTTAGTAGGATGGCACCATTTGCATTACATTTGCCAACACTATGTCTTCCGAGAGCAGCCTTCCAGGCTTCGTGTTCTGTACCGACGCGCGCGTTAGAATCTCCAAGCAGGATCAACTTATCACTGGATGGAATACCTCTTAGTACCTCCTTTAACTGATTGTAGAATATGCACTGATGGTAGGTGCGTAGACGCTTATAAGGTGCAAGATTTTTTTGGGAGGTATGTGCAGCTGCAACGTCACCAGACTGTCATTGATACCTATAGGGGGTTCTACTAGAGTCCTTGCGATTGAGTTCTTGATCGCAAAGCTAACGTCACTAGCCGATCTTTCCGTCGCCGGCTTTCCCATCCAATAGTAGGTATACCCACCCAAACCCTCACAGAGTTCGCCACTTACTGTCGTGTGTGTCTCACTTATAGCAGCTATATCTACATTGTACCGGTCTTCCTTTCCGGGCATAAGTTAGTGTCACTATCCAGTAGAGTTCTTACGTTCCAGGTAGCTGTATTGAAGATTTTTTTGCTATTGTTCTGACTGCGATTAGATGGTGCCCAAGTGACCGCGGTTGGACACCTAGGTGAAGATAAGACGGACTATGTTTGGGCCACCATTTCTAAGCCCCTCCCCGAATTGGGGAAAGCAGAGCGATCCTGAACAGGGCTACTTTGTCACCAAACGTGCTGCCGAATCCGTCCTCCCGTCTCAGCCGAGTCAATAACCATTGTCGTTTGGCCGCCTACGTGCAGAGAGTCAGCTAAGAGCCAGACCCACCAGTCCGACTCCCACCACCAATGCTCTATCGCTGCAGGACTTGTGATTATCTCATTGTCAAGGTTCTTGATAGGGTCATCAGCGCGTGAGTATATATATATATTTTTTTATTATTTATAGTGGATGAACGGTTGCGCAGTCACAAATTCACTCCCTCGTCCTCTTTCCAAGATGCCAGTGGATCGGAGAGGTGTATTGGGGTGTCGATAGTAGTGGTACCTTTCCAGAACTGCCGGTCGGCTTGCTTTGCTTGTTCTCTATTTGCTTTTCTTTGTAAGTGGTAGTTGCTGACTGGACTGCAGACCCCTAAAGTCTCTCCACTACTGGCTCCAAGTAGATGTCGTGTACGCAGCGGCCACACGAAGCGAAGGTGACTGCGCACACCCTCATCGGACGCAGTCCCGTGGTCGGGTGATCCCCCGCATAGTACATGAAAACTGTACCGGTATGGAAGGCGGACTCGTTAATATGGCGACTGCTCCGGCGACTATGGCGGCGCAGCAAGGACCCCGTGATGGGCCTCAAGGGCACTCGTCTGGATCCTCTAAGAGATCTGTGGCCTTTCACTGCATCCCTGCATCTCGGCTGGTCGTATCCAAAGAAATAGCTTAGTCATGAAGAGTATTTTAATTTATTGAATACTCATTGTTTCATTAAAATCGGACATTTAGTTTAGAAATTATCACGAGTTCAAAAATAAAATCTTTAATCAAAAGTTATTAATGTTGAATCGGCCGGCCCCGTGTCTCAAAATAGTTTGTAGGTGTTGCTTGTTAACCTACAACTAAAGTCTACACCCTACTCACCTACTATCTACATCTACAATCAACACCCACTGCCTACACGCACTAGTAACAACCTAAACCTACAACTACTATCTTCAAATACAACCTACATCTACTGCCAACCCCTACAACCTACACCTACAATTTACATCTACTATCTTCAACTACATCTACTGCCAACCCCTATAATTTGCACCTACAACCAACACCTACAACTACAACTCACAGTTACTACCTACAACTACTATCTTCAACAACAACCTACATCTACTGCCAACGCCAACCCCTACAATTTTCACCTACAACCTACATCTACAACCTACACCACCACCTACGAACTAATCTGAGACACGGCGCCCGCCGATTCAAAATTAGGCACCTTTGACTAGTAATAACTTGATTTATGAAAAATTCTTCCTTGATACTAAGGCGGGTCAATAAGTCCGTGACTTTTTGAATTTCTAACCTCCTTACTGAAAAAGCAACACTACTCCTGTCAACAGGCATCTGTCAGTTGACTCCTATCAAAATTTGAACTTGCTGCGTCAGTTAGTTTGTGTTTTACAGCTATCTTTATCAGACTATCCAGTAACTTAAGGAAACAATGGAAAAAAGTGAATTTCGTGTGCTTATTAAGCATTATTTTTTGCGAAAAAAAACCATTACCGAGACCAAGGCTAAGCTTGATAAATACTATGGGGACTCTGCACCATCGATTTCAATGGTAAAAAAGTGGTTACTGAATTTCGTTGTGGCCGTACAAGCACTGACGATGCCGAACGTCCTGGACGCCCAGTTGAGGTCTCTACACCCGAAACAATCGAAAAAATTCACGATATGGTGTTGGCCGACCGAAGATTAAAAGTGCAAGAGATTGTGGAAGCCATAGGCATCTCGCATGGCTCAGTGGTTTCAATTTTGAATGATCACTTGGGCATGAGAAAGCTTTCCGCAAGATGGGTGCCGCGTTTGCTGACAGTCAACCACAAACGCAATCGTGTAACAACTTCACAGGAAGGTTTGGCGTTGTTTAATCACAATATGGAGGAGTTTTTTAACCGTGGACGAAACATGGATCCATCACAACACACCAGAGACCAAACAACAGTCAAAACAGTGTGTTTCTAAGGGTGAATCGGCGCCAAAGAAGGCCAAGGTGGGTTTGTCAGCCAATAAAGTTATGGCGACTGTTTTTTGGGATGCACGTGGGATAATCCACATTGACTATCTTCAAAAGGGAAGAACAATTAATGGAGAATATTATGCCAACTTATTGGACCGCTTCAATGAGGATTTGAAAACAAAACCGACCTCATTTGGCCAAGAAAAAAGTTCTTTTTCACCAAGACAATGCAAGGGTGCACACATGTGCAGTTGCCATGGCAAAAATCCATGAATTGGGCTATGAATTGCTCCCACATCCACCCTATTCTCAAGATTTGGCTCCGAGTGACTACTTCTTGTTCCCAAACCTGAAAAAATGGCTCGGTGGAAAAAGATTGACTCCAATGATGAAGTCATCTCGCAAACAAAGGCCTATTTTGAGGACCTCGACAAATCATATTTTTTGGATGGGATAAAAAAATTGGAGAAGCATTGGACAAAGTGTATAGAGCTCAACGTAGTCCACGTTGAAAAATAAAATGATTTATTTATCAAAAAATCTTCGTTTATTCCAAAAGTCACGGACTTATTGACCCGCCCTCGTATCGAAGAGAGTCGCATAGGCAGGATGCTGCAGATAGTCGAAAAAGGGAAAAATAAATAATTTACAAGACAACACGTATAAAAATCTTTAATGGAAAGTGATCCTCGTATCGAGTCAAAGAATAAATACTAGAAATAATTGGGTATATCTGCCAAAAAATACAAAGATTTATTTAGTCGACAAAAACGTAATCCTCTCAGGGTATGCTGCGGTATATAAAAGTTGAAAAGTAAGCAATACAGTAAAGGATGCTTTAATTGATTCAGAGGAAGAAGACATAGAAGAATTAATAGAAAATGATGGAATCAAAAATTTATTATTATTATTATTATATTTGAAAAAAAAACTTTGTTTTGCTTTAAATTATGTATGCTTAGCCAAATTGATATTTTTATTCACTATACTCTGGCTGCTAAGCAAAAACCTGTGATAAATGACAAACCTTAAGTTATTTAGCTCTTATATTAGTTAAAAACGTTTAGAGATGATCACAGGATGTGTAGGTAGTGCTGTTATATTATGAAAGGAAGGTAATATATTTTTTGTATTATTTGTATCAGAGTAGTTCCTATGCTAATAGCATCCGGGGTATATTATAGATACCTAAACTATTACGGTGGACTTTAAGTCCCACATATTATAAGTATGGGAGGATACCATACTTTAAAAAGCTCTTAATAAATGTCAACCATATTTACATCGTTTTTATTTTAGTGACCTTTCATAACATCTAATGGTAAAGGCAATTATGACAAAAACGACTAATGCTAATAAGTAATTACAGCAACTTTGCTTTAAAGTAAAACGTTTGGTTTGGAGAAGCCAATACATTTATCTGCTTCATTTACAGCATTTTTGCTTAACAGAAAAAAAGTGATATTGTGTATAACCCACAAAAAATAAACTTCACATAAATTTTTGTTAGTCTACTCGATAAAGAAATAAAAATACATATTTGTTTTTTTTTATAAATCTCGAATGTTTTTTGGCCTTTTGCATTTTGTGGGTTACAGCAGAATCGCCTTATAGCGTCAATATGTGTCAATATAAATTTTGAGGAGTTCCCTCGATTCCTCACGGATCCCATTGGCCAACCAGACCAGCCAGACCAACTTCAAAGTATACCCTTTAAATAAAAAAAAAGAATTTTGAAAATCGGTCAACAAACGGCGGAGTTATCGTTGAACATACAAAAAAAAATACATGAAGCCGAACGTATAACCGCGTCCTTTTTTTGGAAGTCGGTTAATTATTTATTTTTTCTTAAAAATTAATGATCTAACATAATAAGTATGTATCTGCCAGCACGGGGTAGACCAGTGTTTCATACCTATATTACGCTTTAAGGTTTGTCGCCTATATGAACCAGTATGTGCGTATATAAATTACTCTTTTGTGAGAATTTATTTGAAAAAATTATGAATTGAGTCATTATTTGTTGTCTCTGTGAGTAAGAATATGACCATTTAAACGAGTCTTTTGCGAGAATGTCGTCAAACATATGTCACAGCTAAACGGTTTTTATTCAATATGAATTCGTTTGTGGACTTTTAAGTATCTCTTTCGTGAGAATTTCTTTGAACATATGTCACAGCTGAATGGTTTTTTGTCTGTATGAGTGAGGATATGACTTTTTAAATATCTATTTAGTAAGAATTTCTTTGAACATATGTCACAGGTGAATGGTTTTTTGCCTGTATGTGTGAGGATATGACTATTTAAATTACTCTTTAGTAAGAATTTCTTTGAACATATGTCACAGCTGAATGATTTTTTGCCTGTATGAATCAGCATGTGACGTCTTAAACTTCCTGTTTCTGAGAATTTCTTTGAACATATGTCACAGCTGAATGGTTTTTTGCCTGTATGTGTGAGGATATGACTATTTAAATGACTTTTTTTTGAAAACTTTTTTAAACAAATATCACAGCTATATGATTTGACGCCTGTATGAGTTAGTATGTGGATATTTAAATTGGTTTTTTGTGTAAATTTCTTTGAACATATGTCACAGCTGAATGGTTTTTCGCCTGTATGGGTCCTGATGTGGTTAAGTAATCTGCTTTTGTATAAAAAATTCTTGAAACAAAAATCACAGCTGTGCGGTTTCTTGTAACACCTGGCCTGATCTTCACTGGCATGGTCTCGCCCCTCGCAATCATTTGTGTTGTCCTGGCCGTCTTGTTTGATACCTAAACAAAATGTACATAATGGTAATCTTACATTTCAAGCTAGCGATATTCCTTAAAACAATATACGTATTACGGTTCCATAGCAATTACAATGAGTCTCTATATTTTCGCTCTGTTCGTCTGTCTCTCCTCCTTGCTAACTTATGCAATTATGAATATAAATAGATGTATCTTGGGAGTCAAATATGGTTCAACTAATCTTTGGGGCCTGGGTGGACAAGGCACGCAGTGGCCGCGTACCGGTTTCATTCATATATTCATAATTCATAGCAAACTAAGCCTCATTGACGAGGCCACAACATACAAACTCTTCACAAAGACGGCGGCGGTTAATTACCTAACGGCGTTAGGTAATAGGGTAACGTCCTCTTTCTTGTTGTTAATTTAGTTCACGAAAGTCGATGATGTCATGGACTACATCCGGAAAAAGACGTATTAACTTTAGTTCCTTTGTGGTGAGAGTGCCGGCGCATTTTCTACCGACTTCCGAGGTGGAGGAATTCTGGCCGATGAACGTGGTCTACCGAAGGTTTAGGGCTCCCTAATGAAGCGCGCATCACGTCGTCGGCTATACGTGATAAATCAAGTGATAATAGAAACGACTATAGTGAGTGTAGATTATAATTTATAATTTGATAAGTCCATTTACACAAATATTGCATTTGATTTTTTTTATCAAAGTTCTTACGATGTAACCCCCTATGTGGCCAATCGTTTGGGTACTGAATTCAGTCAGATAGTCAGCGAACTCTAAAAAAACATCCATATCGTCATCATCATTTGATTCATGTCCTTCACCCCGAACAGTAGTTTTATATTCTTTCCACTGCAGATGAGCAATTCAGAATTGAAATTTCCTCCAAAGACGTACAATTTCCTTTATCAGAATTTTGTAACTTCACATGAACTAAATTTTTTTTATAAGCTGCTACAAATTGTCTTGCAGTTGGGTTATTATTTGAACCCCCATGAGATCGGATATTACAGAATAGTAGTTCTAAATGGTCTTGGCTTAATTTATAAAATGGTAAAAATAAAAAAATTTTGCTTTGTATTAAACTGATATAAAAATATTTTAAAGCCTCTATGCAGCCCAGAAATCCACCAGTTTTCCTTGTACTGTTTATTATTAAAGTTCCATCTTGGAGTTTTAAATTTGAAATATATTCAGACGCCATACTCAAATATTCAAATATAACGGACGCGTTATTAGAATTCAGTGCTTTTTTAAATCCATAAAAATATAAATTTCTTGAATTAAAAATATCGAAAATGTTATTAATGATGTGTAAAAATTTCTCTGTAGGCTCGCTGTCTTTAAATTAATTTATTTTTAGTTGAGTTCTACAAAATTTTATAGCTTCTGCCACACTTTCGCTAAATAACTGAATGGCGAGATGAGTTTATTAGCGAGGTGGAACGTTTCAGTTCGCTGCCGATAATTTAACTGAATTAAATGATTCCACAGATTTTTTTTCCGTCCTTATCCAAGAGTGTTCCGAAAAAATTCAAAAGAATTTCTTAATAATTTTATCATATGAGAAGGATCTAATATGACCACGACACAATCATTAGTAACCGGATGCGGAAATTTTACGTCGCTTGTCTGAAAATTGCAACCAAGATGATTTGCTAAACATAAATTTGCTGAACAACCATCAAAGGTCAATGCAACGATTAAAATCCCTGATTCATGGATTAACTCAAGCCCCTGTTTCACTAATTCTGCGCGTTGTACCCCGGAAACTCCATCCACGAGAAAAAATGCTATGGGCACTTTTGAAATTCTGATTGATGGCCGTTACCAAAAAAACCAAAGCCTCTTTTGCTTCTGCTAAATGGTCTCCTTCTAATCCTGTGCCCATATCGACGTAGCCATGTAGCTGTAGGTGGTTGAGGTGTGATATAAATGTTAGGTTGAATAAATAACTTCATACAAAGCACTTTTAACTATAGTTTATTTTTTACAGTAAAGCGGCGAATATAGTCCACACCTTATATTACCATACACAGTTTAAGAAGGAGAACTTAAAGGATAGTAATTAGGTATTACTTAAATATAATATTAAAGCCTAATCACAATAGATCGCGTAATAAACGTATGTCGCGACAAGGCAGCTGACAATACAGGTTCAGCGCACGGAAGTGAATTTCGTACTGAAAACGATTTGCACTCCTATCGCACTCGCACACCTATCGATAAGAATTCCTGTTATTATGTATTGTTATTCTTTAGGTACTAGGTATTTAAGGGTCGGCGCGCGGAGCGCGGCACTCCGGTTGCGTAACATGGTTACCTATACATGACAAAATATTATGTACTAGTAATAGTTTATATAGATTTAGTGTTTTAATAATTTATTAGGTGTTATGTAAATATTGTATATGTTTGAATTATTATTTAAATGATTTGTGTAAATAAAAATTTGTATATAGCTGTGTATAGTTGTGTTAGTTATATACTGTGTTAGGCCACATCGCTTTTGCCCATCCCATTCAATTCTTCTACGTATGCTCATTTCGTCAATCACCAAAGCAGCCACTATTGGCTGACTGCAGGACTTCGCTTTAAGTTTCAGAGCCATAAATGATTCTTTAGTAAAGCCTGGTACAACGCCAATCTTGGAATACCTGTGAAACAACAATGTATTAAAAATATTGGATATTTTTACGTACCTATGTTGTGGTTATATATATTATTTCTGTGTATGTGTATGAATGTATGTCTGTTACTTCTTCACGCCAAAATAGGTGAACAGATTTAGATTTAATTTGACGTTACTGTCTTTTTTTTTATCAAAGGCTGGTCATAATCTAGCCCTGACGTCACTGAGACCCAAGTGGATCTATTGTGACTCCCCCATGCCATTGCTGCTCATAAGCGATATGGTTGGAGGTTGGTGCTTTGCGAAATTCCTCTGTGGTGGAGTATTCGTGCTGCCCAAGGTACCTGTTTCTGTTCTGTTAAAGTGCTAGACAGACGAGGAGAATATGGAGGGGTATCTCGTCCTGTTCCTCGCAGAATCTGCAAGTCTTTGTGTCACCGACACAATCTAGTCACAACATTCAAGCAATTCTTTACCACGGGCTAATATTTTTTATTAGTTTATTATTTATTTATTTATTATTTATTATTTTTTATATTATATTATTTATTAGTATATTTTTATAGTTAATTTCTCTTAAAATGCGAGCGAAGCCCGTGGCACAGTAGCTAGTAGGAATATGAATAAAGGTATTTTGATTTTACCACTTTGTTAAGGTTCTTGGATGCGGAAAACAGGTATTAAAAGTATTTCGGACGTAGTTACACGCTTTAGGAGAGTAAAAATTCAGCGTCAAAGCGAAACATCGGAGTTCAGGTGAGTATTTCCTTTTTGATATTAAGCCCGATTCTCCACGTTTTACTTGACGAGCTATTAATTCTTGAACCTGTAAACAATAAAAATATCATATCATTCAAACAATATACTAAAAATGACCATATAAATGATAAGAAAAGACGAACGTCGACGAACGACGACGTCAGTGGATATAGGAATTTAGGATGAAGTAAATTTTAAAATAATATAAAAAGATATAACCTTAGATTAAGATTAAGATAAAATAATAAAATCTAAGGAGGTTTCCGTAACTTTAAACGCGTTATATTTCAAATTAATTCAAAAGTTACAGTCCGATTTCGTTCAATATAATTCTCCTAATAGAGTTCTTAGCATGATCCATCTGCATGGAAACTAACAAGTTTCTATGTCTAATAGAATTAGAAATCCTAGGGGGAGACTATATTATAAACCACTTGCGAGGCCGATTACTCGAAAATGGTTGACATTGTATAAAAGTCATGTATTTATTTTAAAATATCTAGGTATTCAACAATTATACGCCACACGATGGGGTAGAATGAGAAAATTTTTTTCATCCCCTTTACATGTATAGATAGCTAACCCTAAAATATAAAGTTATTATAATTTTATAAGGCCAAAACCGACATCTATAAACAATATTTAACTATAACAAATTTCATCCATTTATATTCGTAGTTACAGCAGCTAGAGGCGCGGACAGACAGATGGACGGACAGAGCGAAACTATATTGGTTTCTTGAGTACTACGGAACCCTAAAAACGATACCAAGAATGATTGGATGTTCCCGACTGATTGTTACATACTTCCACGTTAGAATATTTTAAACATGTAAGGTTTTCATTAGAAATGCTAAACTTTTTTTCTAAAGTTTTCGGGAGCTGTTCCATATTTACAAGCTTTCGTTACAATCTACGATTTTGAGCTTGCAAACGTTTAATTTTCAAGCCCTTTTTGGTTATTGTACTTTGGAGCCCATCGTAACATACTACTACCTAGTTTCATTTTTCTCGGCGTTGAGACTAAGGAACTACCAGGACTTTTATTTACAAAAGACGCTTCATGACTGTTTATAGTAATTTCATCAGCTGGCTTTATAATAGTATCGGAATCTCTCTGCAATTGATCCATTTCAATGCAGGTTTTTTTTTTGCTGGTGGCTCTGAACTGGGCCCTGGTTCATCTATAATACTTTTTTCAGGAGAGTTTGAAGTCATTGTTACGTTCTGTAAAAATTAACAATTAATTGTTCAATTTACATACAAATGAAAATATTGAGCTTAATGTGCAACTCAGGGTACCTCATACATACAATAATAGCTCCCCACACCGATTTCGGTGACGGTGGCCTGTTTCATTGAAACCAGGCCAGCTACGCAGGAGTTATGTTGTAGTGCCCAAGTGTGTGCGCAGTACACAAGAGCACTCTCTCCTTTACTCTCGTAACCCAGTGGGACGGATAACCGACACGACTGGCGAGAGAATAGGCGCAGGTCCGACTTTTTACATGCCCATCCGACCCATGGATCATCTTTCTTGTCAGACAATCAGGTGATCAGCCTGAATTGTCCTAACCAAACTTGGAAACAACATTTTTTTGTTCCAATGCGGGAATCGAACCCACGACCTCCGAGTCGAGAGCCAAGCTCTAACCACTAGACCACGGAGGTCATACATACAACTTTTGCATTGACTAAACTGTTTAGTCGAGTTGTATACTTTTCGTGAATTCCACACGGCTAAATTGTTTAAACAGTCGATGGAGGTACGCATACAATCGATTGAAGTCGATTTATCTCCTGAACAAATCTAACTGTCTTCTGTAGGAAGTCGATTTATCTCCTGAACAAATCTAACTGTCTTCTGTAGGAAGTCGATTTATCTCCTGAACAAATCTAACTGTCTTCTGTAGGAAGTCGATTTATTTCCTGAACAAATCTAACTGTCTTCTGTAGGAAGTCGATTTATCTCCTGAACAAATCTAACTGTCTTCTGTAGGAAGTCGATTTATCTCCTGAACAAATCTAACTGTCTTCTGTAGGAAGTCGATTTATCTCCTGAACAAATCTAACTGTCTTCTGTAGGAAGTCGATTTATCTCCTGAACAAATCTAACTGTCTTCTGTAGGAAGTCGATTTATCTCCTGAACAAATCTAACTGTCTTCTGTAGGAAGTCGATTTATCTCCTGAACAAATCTAACTGTCTTCTGTAGGAAGTCGATTTATCTCCTGAACAAATCTAACTGTCTTCTGTAGGAAGTCGATTTATCTCCTGAACAAATCTAACTGTCTTCTGTAGGAAACGCTCGAGTCAAGGTGCTAATTGCAATGCCATTTAACTATTAATTTATAGCGTCGTTATAGCTTGTGCTTTGCTTCATATATGTTTTAAAAGAAAAGGAGGTATTGTGTATATCCCATATTCAGTGACAAATTAATTTGTAGAATATTTCATACATTGCATTCAAAGCTAAAAGGGCACCCAGATGAGTTTTTTAAATATTATAGAATGTGTGAAGAAACTTTTAATGAAATCTTATCATTACCGGGCCCTGAACAGTCGCGGATCGAATGTTTAGTCGATGGTATGCGCACTACAATACACTGCAATGCAAAATGAGCGCGTAATCGATAGTTGTCCAACTTTTTAGTCCAAAAGCAGATCGATACAGCTTTATGATTTTTTTTATCGATCAAACAATCGAGTTGATAGTATGCGCACGTTCTATATTGATATAATCTTATGAAACACAACAAAATAGTTGTTCAACTACAAGTAAGTAGGTAAATACTACTTATATGTATGCGCTAGCCCTAAAACTGTATTTGTGGTTTAAGAAAAATGTATGAATACTTATATACTTGATAACACATAATTTTTTTCGTGGGAACTACACGGTGATCTAAATATCTGTAACCTTTTTTTGTTATAAGGATTGCATTTTCCGCAAAATGTTCTGAACAAATGCAACTCGGATTTCGTAGGCATCCAGTTGACCCTACCGGTCGCAGTAATCGACTTCTCTTTTGTATGAGGATCTCTAGGAAAACTAAAACGGAAATAATCAATACTTTAGATGACTATTTTGATTTTAGTTAAAATAACAATTACCTATATCTAAAATTAATAAATAAAGTAAGTCACAACCCTAATGTTCGTTCCACCGGCGCCTGTGCATAATTTCAGATTGTACTTACTACTCGACACCAGATGGCGTATTAAGGCTCATATAATTTAAGACTTTATTTCAATAGCAATACGGGTCATTCTTAATTTTCACTAATATTTTAAATGGATAGAGGATTTTCTGAAGGATTATTTATTAATTATAAATTAAATTATGACTTACCGATGATAAAAAACACCTGATCGTAGTAAGTTCTTCGTACCACTATTGTTTTTGCACTCGAGGATAGAACATCGAGTCATTTTATGGTCAGTTTTTTTTGTATAAAACACGCGTACGAAAGTCACCGGTAGTACACGTCAGTACGTAAGCAACCACAAAACAAAGTGAGTCCAGTTAAGTCTCGCTGTTCTTAACTATGACAAGCGGGCCGCGCCCACATGCCCTTTCCTCTTGTGCTTTATATTCCGTGGGTCAACACGTGTTTTCGCTACAAAAGCCGGAGGGGGAACTGTGTCTGCACACGGTGTAACCACATCGCAACTACTGACGGCAACGCAACCACGTCGACATTTTGTCGGTACCACAGCGCAACTACAAAAAGGCTGCAGCGACACTATTCACACGTAACCACTGCTTGACAGCATTTTGTCGTTGCGACGTGGTGGTTGTGGTATGCGTGGGTTGGCCCTTACAATAACAAAACAATTTTGCAAATAGGTCCCACATACGGCAAAGTAATGGCTTATGTTATAAAGATATCTGTGTCGGTGTAAAATACTATGAAAAGTACCTATTATATCATCATAATGACGGGATAATGTATGGTGTGATGATGGTGTTGTTGATGATGATTACCGTAATTGACATAGTGGCATATGCTTGACATAGTGGCATATGATTTCAGTTCTTTAAACAACGCCGAAATCCCCAAACATGTATCTATAAGGAGTCAGGAGTTCTGTTCAGTACATTTGGAGCCAGGGCCTGCCAGAGCCACCCAGTACCTTGGTGCAAAATCTTACTTTTTGGTAGCGTATGCTTGGGTTACTTTAGAAAAACGGGACCAACTTTGGATTATACCCTTTACATCAAAAAAAAAAATTTAAAATCGGTCAACAGACAGCAGACTTATCGTTGAACATACAAATTTGTGAACGTATATATATACAGCCGAACGTATAACTGCCTCCTTTTTTAGAAGTCGGTTAAAAAATGGCCAAGGTAGAGCCGTGGTCGCACATACTTCATAAGGTTCAGAACAGTCAATATCAAATCGCAGCCGTCTGTCTCTATCTATCTTGGCGTATGCATGTGTATGAAGAATATACGCGTTTTCTAGACTCTTCTCTCTCTAGGCCTTAGGAGCACAGCTCACAACTAGACATCGCATAGACATATACGCATCACGGTGTGAACGCGGTGTGAACTGACACTTAGATGCCATTAGTGTGTGTCCACGGTTCTAGCTATACCATAGTACCAAGTAGAAACTTATGCTTTTCTGGATTTTTATCAGAAATATTTTCTTGTTTAGGCCTTTTTAGACCCCTTTATTACGTAGTCGGGTTATAGTTTCTTAACTTATTTTTTTTGTATATATTTTTATGTGTGTGCAATAAAAAATACTCAATATAAAGTGTGCGGAACCACTGACAGTAGATGAAAAGGTCTGTACAAATTTCTATGTTTTCCGCGACCGGAGTTTAGTTGATAATGCTCAATTTGCTATGAATTAAAGGATACACGCGCGACGGTCGCGATGTGATTCGTGTGGTCATACAAACGGGCCCTCAAATAAATGTTACGAAAAACATAAAAAACTTTAAAAAAACTTGTGATGGCCAGAAACAAACTTAAAATGTAATCTCCAAAATGTTTAGAGATTTTTACTACCATCTCTCTTCTACTGTTTAATCTACAGAATATTGTTGCAAAAACAGTCTGTCAGTATAGCATTACATGGCGGCCCGTAGCCGCTACTCCTAAAGGAAACCAGCACAAGCACAATATATACATACCTCCATCTCCTATCTCTTGTTTTATTTCTACATTTTCTACAATCTGTTCCCCTCCTTGTTCTCTCCTGCCCTTGAGATCTTCAGTGACTGGGTGCGTAGTAGAACTTTGGGGAACATATTTGTCAATAACACTTTGACTTAACTTCAGTATATTCAAAACCAGGACCTTAGACTTTTCCTGAGCATCAATATTGTCCACATTCAAAAACTCCTGTGTAATGCCGGCAAGAGGATCTTCATATAGAATGGAAGGTTTTTCATCTACCCCAAAGTCATTGTCTAGACTTTCATCTTGTTCAAGCTCTAAAAATAACCCAGACAAAATAATAATATCTATTGACACTTCACACCACGTAAACCTGGCCCTGTGCTAAGTATCCGAAGAAGAAAAAGACAACGTATTTAAGATTTTAAGTTTATTATAAACATTTATTACATATCCATGATCCAGAAATATTGAAAACTGATTGTTCACTCAGCAGGATTCGAACCCGCAACTCTGGGGTTGAGCTGTAACCACTGAGCCACAGAGGTCGTCTAAAATAGTATCAGTTTATTTAATTTGCTCTGTTTTGGTTAGTTACATATGTCAAGCAGAAAAGTTACTGCGGCCAACCAAGCAAGAGCCAAGAAACCTCTCAAGAGAATGTCTATTCTTCAAGTGAGGCTCGGAACACAACTGTAGCCTGTCTCAGGTAAGAAAACATTATAACCTACCATTGTCGCTGCAAAATTCTGTCCTCACATCTAACTCCTGTTTGCTATATGAATAGGGGGTTGTGGTAGAAATAACCGCCATTGCATTTGTATTTCCTAGAACTTCGTCCTTTACAGCACCTAAAAATTACCCATGAGTAAACTCAAATGGCCAAAAAAGGTGTGATTTATATTGCATCTTTTGTAGTTACAAGAATAGTATAAACTGTGATAGTATAGGTGTCCACATATTATATAACATACTATTGTCATAGTAAAATTCCGTCTCCCCGTCTGACTCCTGTTTGACATAAGGGAGTGTTGTAGAAGTAATCTTTGTCCTGGAAGTTGATAGTTCTAACAAAGGTCCAAAAGCTCCACGTGTAATGTTGATCTAAAAAAGTAAACAAACTAAACAGATATATCAGTGAGTTTTTGGGTGCCATTTTTGCTGTAAATAAATTATTAGGCATATATTTATAAAAATATTTTGCCTAATTCATATTATTTTTAAAATTAATATTCCTTTTATGTACCTTATTCTGGAATATATCATCAATGAGACCTCGTGTCTGTATGGCCAGCTGCTGCAGCTGGTGACATTGCCGCAGTTTCGTGTGGCAAATGTAACACATCCAGCACTCATCATCTCTAATCTATTGATTGTGATAAACAGACATATTAATATTACACATTTAATCATACATTATTATTTTAAGCATGATACATGCATAGGTATACTGATTTCAACACAGGTAGATTATGATTATACATACCTAATGCACAGTTATTTTTTTGCTATTGAATAAGTAAGCACATACAACGTGCCTGGTAAAATTAATTAAAAAGGGACGATCGATGAAATAATCCTAATCATGTAGATTGTACATATATTTATTTTAGTTTTAAATCGTATATAATCTTAGATCTTAGAGTATGGTCTCCGGATATCAAGATACGAGGCAATGTATGTACGTACCTTAAAATTTGCGAGGTTCTCATATACACACTGCATATCAGAATCATAAATGTTAATAGTTCTTTTATTTATAGATAAGCATATAACGCAACAAGTGTATTTTAACATTTTGAAAATATTGTAGTTCAGTGAAACAAAACAATAAATCCAGTAAAAATGTAAATATGTTGACGATTTGATAGATGCTACCTATCATAGATTTTTTTTAAAAATATATAAGGCGTCGCTTATTTTAAAACTATTTCTTAGTGTCAAGTAAAAAAGGCGGGAAATAGAACTTTCGTTTCAATTTTCAACACTGTATTCTTTTAACGTCAAGTCTAAAGTCTAGTAAAAGACCAAAGTCCAAATAAATAGTCAGTAGGTACAGTCAATGAGTCATGTCAGTCGATTCAGTAAAATGGTAGACGCTTTACTAAATGTTCATAGGGAGTTTTGAAGGGAAACACAAAATAGCACGTTTTTAGAAGTTGCACCACTTGCTCACACTTGTGCACGTTAACGAATATTTAATGGTTAATATTCTACCAATATTAGATACACATTAAGAACCGAAATAACACAAATTTATGATGAATTACAAAATCCCACAACGTCACCCATTGAACTCCCCGGCATAACTCGCGTTACATACGTATTACGAACATATTCTTCTTCTTTTTTAAATTTTTATCAAAGAGAATGTAACTACTTAGGTATACTATATAGATGATAAGTACTACTGTATACTACTCTAGGGCGCCCCGCCAACGTTCTACGGTTGATTCGGCGGTTGAGTAATAGTACCAAAAAACAATTAAATTACGTGCAAAAAATATATGTTGGTCTCTTTTTAATATATTGAATATAGAAGCTAATGAAAAGGATGACAAATCTAATATACATACATTTTTATTCCTAACAAATAACAAAAGCGATAGCCAATTGAAAACAACTTAAGTGGTATCAAATTGCTTTCATTGTTCAGTACACTTCGCGGATGGATTACAGCGTATTATGAAGTGCAATTTTGTTAAGAATGTTTTTGGTAAGTAACTAATTTTATCTAAAATAAAGGTAATATAAATTTTCGCCATAGTTTTGCTATTAGGAACTTGTTTTTTATAATTTAGTTGCGTACATATATCAACTCAAATAATAACCGTTACAAAACAGTTTTGTATTTTAATAAGCTATGAATATTTCTGGTAATATTTAACTTTTAATAAATTTTCTATATTATTAACGATTGTTTTACATAAAAGAACTAGTTAGTGTTATAAACAAATCAGAAAATAAAAAATAATAAGACGATGTTTGCTATTAACCGTTGTATGGCGTCGGGTCGCCTGGCAAAACAAAATGGCGGCTAAAATTCAAATTACTAATAAACATAGACTCGTTGAGTGGACTAAAAGTCGGTTTTATTTTCTACATACAACCGACTTTTTTTATTTTCGTATAAAAACATAAAAACTGTATGATAGATATAACTGTAAATAAATAAATATAATATACTTTTTATTTAAAATCTATAATCTAACGTACTAATATTTTTATGTAAAATAGTCAATTAAGTTAATTTTTATGTCTCACAAAAATATTGAAAGGAGTTTTGCCAGGGAATTCAATGGGTAACGGTATGGATTTTGCATTTCTTTCATAAATTTGTGTTATTTCGGTTCTTAATGTGTAATATTGGTAGAATATTTACCATTAAATATTCGTTAACGTCCACAAGTGTGGGCAAGTGGTACAACTTCTAAAAACGTGCTATTTTGAGATTCCCTTCAAAACTCCCTAGGAACTTTCAGTAAAGCTTCTACCACTTTACTGAATCGACTGACATGACTCATGGACTGCACTGACTATTTATTTGGACTTTGACTAGACTCTAGACTTGACGATTTAGGAATACAGTATTGAAAATTGAAACGAATATTCTATTTCCCGACTTTTTAACTTGACACTGGCAAATGGTTATAAGCCAATGCCATATATAAATCAAATAATAAAAAACTTTTTAAAAAATTGACGAAAGACAACTCCAAACATTTTTTTTCGTTAGTTTTCACATAACATGGATATTTTGTCAATTATTCAAACAATTTTTAAATACTCTAGAAAAACTTAAGAATTGTGTATTTATTTATTTTGGTTTCTATATTTTGTGTAGTTTTTGACAAAACAGCTCATGTGTAAAAACATCAAACTATTAAACTTTTATCAGCCTGTTATGTAAGAGTGGTATTTTTAGCGTTTTTTTGTATTCTAAGATTTTTAATGATCGGGCCACTTAATATACATAATTTTTTTAAAAAAGAAACTCTTTATTAGGTAATATTTCATAGGAGACCACAAAAAATACATTTTATGTGAATAATCAGGTCCAAAAAGGCTTTTGAAATCGCGACTCTAGCAATGATCATTTTTCAAATAACGCATTAGCTTTTAATTATTTTTTTGCAATTTTCTTCAGCAGCGGATATTGTGTCTAATTTATAAGAACAATATAACTAGTATTAATATAATTAGTCTATTTATAATGTGTCTAACGTCTTAAATTTATTTTTTAAATGCTTTTTTAGGCAACAAAGGTGTGATTTTACAAACTTGTGCGATTAGACGTTCAAAAAATTCCACTTGTTAATTGTTTTAGATTATGTTAAATATTTATTAAAGCAAATTTTACGTAGATTTCGAATATACTAATATAAGCTAGTGCACTCATACGAATTTTCGTCGAAATCTGCATTTTAGCGCTGACCGGCAACTTAGGTCATACGCCAAATTTGAAGGGGGGCGCCTGTTGACCTATGCATTAATACTAGGAGCGCCCGAGAGGTGTAATATTTTTATGACGACTAGCGTGAAACCATAGACTAATAATAGTAATAATTCCTCCATGGTGAAACTATTGCCAGTGTCAAGTATTTTTTGGTAAGAGACTAATAACGCGGTAAAGTAGGTATGTGATAAGAGCAACATGGAAACAAGGAACGGTAATTTTGATAAGGACACCATCAGGAAATTAATATCACAAATTAGACAAATTATTACGTACAAATCGTACAATAGTACAAGAATTAAATAAAATACTTATTTACAAACTTATATCATTGCATATTATAAATTCACAATAAAACTGAAATATTTTACAGGTTTATTTATTAAACACATCATACAAGTAGATAAGGGAACATGAAGTGAGCGCAAAGAGGATAAAAACGAAGTATGATTAAGCAAAGGACCGTGTCCTTGTGTGATGACAATGTGCGAAAATTGTGCGAAAATGTATGACCTAAAGTTTCCGTATCCTATCCGCAATCACACGCATCATTATTTAATATAAAATATAAATAGTTTAATGACTAAGAGAAAAGAGAATTTTTTTTAGAAGTTTTAGAAGTTGATCACTAACCATGAACTAATCTGAGACACGGCGCCGGCCGATTCAGCATTAGGCATTTTGAGTGTGTGAGTGTGGGACCTCTTGCTCCAACTAACTTCATGGAGGTGATTTGTGCATAAGTGCTTAAAATCGACATTGAAAGCACATTATTATACTATAGTAGACGTACGTACATTTCGCCGCGATAAAATGTAGCTTCAGCTGGATGGTAGAATGTGTGGATCTCGGGTTCGAAAACCGGTCAGATAAATATTTTTGTGATTCTTTTTATTGTCTTTCTCTTATATTTTTAAATATGATTTCGTGCTATTAAAACTCCGAACAAATCTCTGTCCCCCAGGTACTAATCAATACTATTATATTTATGTACAACAACTTACAACTTCTATCATTACAGGTTTAAACCTAATACAATAGGGTGTTACTAGTAGGTACTTAAATCTATCTTACTTGCTACACAATAGGTGACCTTAGTGAACTCGTTCAATGAGCACGTAAATAAATCGACGGTGTTTGCGACCGTGTTCAGCGTCCGCAGCGCCCGCGTGAGCGAGGCCATCCGCAGCAGGTTGGTGCGCGCACGCGACACCTCCAGCAGCGGCGGTCGGCGCCGCCGCTCGCGTACCCGTCCGGCACACACAGCCTGGCCGCTTGTAACACAATAATAATATCACTGCACTTATACAATTGTTTGGGCTGGTACCGACTTCATAAATAAGAAAATTGAGTAGAAAAAGAGTAACATATTTTTAGCTGAATTTAAAAGGTGAACTATTTCGACAATAAGAATTATTTCATACTTTTTAGTGATTTTAAAAATGTTATTGCTTTTACTTTGGAAGTGGGTTACTAAATTTTTTTAAATATTTTTGGACAAATATTTGTATTGATTTATAGCATGTAGATGATGTACCATGAAATAGAGATTTACTTACATTGAAGTGATTTTCACAAATATACAATCAACTTTAGTTGTAAATGATTTAGGAGATTTTTTTGGGAGTTTCAACTTCCTGCAACCAAACATTCCTCATTTCGATATCTTCCGGCACCATAATAAACAACTTTTCTGGAGTTCTATTGCTATTTTCTTACAATTCTAAACCACACGCGAAAAAAACTCATTCTTGCCACAAACCGACTTCCAAAGTAAAAATGCACAAAAAAGTATGAAATTAAACTTATTTTATGAACAACTATCATTTTCTTCCGGTAATTATAGTATCGGGTGTCCCACGGGAATATTGTACTTTTTCGAGATAAAAAGTAGCCTGTGTTTTAATTTCATTGAAATCCATCAGTAATTTTTGCGCAAAAGAGTAACAAACATCTATCCATCCATTCCCACAAACTTTCATATTTATAATAGTAGTAGGATTCCCCTTTTAAATTTGGCTAAAATTTTAACCATTTCCCTGTAGATCTCCATCTAATTAAAAACTGTGTTTTATTATAATGAGTGCGTAACAAACCTTTTAAGCTAGTATATTATTTCTAAGGGGCATTACAGACGACGAGAATACTTTATTATTTTATGTTAAGATGAAATATCGCTTATACATATACATACACATATACAGTTTGTTTGTACTATCACAGACGGCTAAGATACTACACATTTTCATGTTACGATTTACGTACTATAATATGAAATAAATATCCAGGCATCTTATGATAAAAAAATATAATAATAATAATATTATCTTCGACGTCTGTGACGTCCTTTAGCCTACAGAAAAATTTAAATAAATTAAACTGCAAAACTTCTTAGAATCTACATTTAAAATGTATTTTAAAAAATTATGTACAATAAATAATGATTTTGGAAACACTAGTTTTCTTTTGAGACAAATAATTTAAACAGATTTTTGTTTTATCACAATATTTAATTTACAATTTCACTTAGTAAATGCGTATTAAAATATCTCCTCTTGTTAACCGCTTGTACTGTGACGTGAGAAAATTGTTCTCATACGTTTAGTCCACGAATCATAATTTGCACGACCTCGAATCTAAACATCCCGAATCATTTTATCCATAAGAAATCTGAAAAATTAATGAAAAATTATTTTGTAATTTTGAAATTGAATTAGTTTTGTTTTGTTATTATTTATTTTTAAATAATTTTTATCAAGCCAATTAATAATTTTTTCCAAAGTTAAATTAAATTCTGATTCAAATGTGTCCTTGTCTTCGAATAATATGGTAGGATGATTGGTTATGTCAGGTAGATCGTTGATGTATAATAAAAATAGAAAAGGACCGAGCAGTGTTCCTTGAGGAACACCGAATGTCTAATGGAATATAGTGAAAAAAAATCTAGTGGAAACATTAATTTTATTTATTATTTTAATTATTTCAACACATTGGTATCGATAGAGGTAAGATTTTATCCAGTTGTTAGCAATTTCCTAAGCCGTATTTTTAGTAATTTATGCAATAAGAGCGCGTGACCGACGTGGTCAAACGCCTTATTCATGTCGAGGTATATAGCTGAGACCGATATTCTGTCGTTTAACGCTTCTGTGACTGTTTTGATTGGGTTGAAGCAGGCTAAGGCAGTGTTGCTGTTTTCGACGTGATAACGTCTTACAATTCGATGGAGCCGGCTACACGCACGAAAAAACATGACTCATGCGTTACCTCGCATTTTATTATTATTATTATTGTTGTTGTTGTTGTTGTTGTTGTCGTTCAACTATCGTCAGTAAACCGACTTTACAGACAACCGATATTTTTTCGGAAACAACTTAATATACATATTTAGAAGATATTACTTACTTAACTTTATATCCTCCTGAGGCCCAAGTAAAATTTACGTGTTTTCTAATAATGACACATTGTACTTGTTCAAGTACAAAATATTTAAAGTGCTAAAAGCCCAGCACAAAAAGTATCTATAAAAACCTGCTGAGAAGAGATATTTGAATGGGAACTTTTTTCTAGTATTATTGATATGACAGAGAATAGATTTCCACTTATCATTACCTGAAATATTTTGTTCTTGTTGGAGAACAATGGGCTCATATCATTTAAGTAGATGCGTTTCGTATATTCTCTGTGTAGAACAGTGGAGTGTTGAGTAAGTAAATAACAAATGTATTTCTTTCTATTTAATTAATAAAAATAATAAACAGTTTACTAACAATGCTTATTAATATACTTAATCAGCCTCAATTATAGTTTTGGTTTTTCTTGGACCATAAAAACGTAAAAATAACAAAAAAAATAAAAAAACAATACTTCTATGGAGCTATAGGTCTGCCTCTCTTACGATTCGTGGGCTCGGTCGGTTCTGAATCCGAAAAATCGGTTTCATTAGTCTCTTGACTTGTATATGTCTCTATCAGTAATTCCCCGAGCTGCATTTTAAAACTGCGCAACTGAGGTAGGATCGATCCCGCCCATGTTGATATTGTAATTGCGTATCACTCTTGGCCTGTTGACTTCGACGTATCTGTGCTCGCTCTTACACCACCTTCTGCATATATCCATCTCATCGTCAGCCTCTACTGATGATAACAAAGCGACAGATTTGTTGTCAAACCACTTAGTCAAAGCTATTATACTTTGGTCACATCTAACGAGTACTTGAACACTACCTCTACTACTTTCCTTTAAGACCCGATCCTCTGTCACGTTTTGGCGTGCCGCTTTTTTTACATTTCAAATTCGCAGATGTGGGTAATTTATACTACCCATGACCAAAGTTATGCCAGTGTAAAGGTAACATTCTTTTAAGTCTAAATTTAAACTACGACAATGTAGACGGATAGCAGTTTGATTTGACTTTTCAACAATTAACTTCACCAACTCATCATCTATGTTCTGTTCTTTTGGAGGATATCTGATATTATTCCAAATATATTATGTTGAACCAGACGTAGAAGCTTGCGTACCATCGTGTTGAGTAGATCTACTGCTACGGGATCTGCGTCCACCAGGGCTGTTACGGCCACCGTGATAGCTTCTCTGACTTGGCGCTGCTAAAATATTATGGACACCTTCATCTTCACTCGAGCTTGTCGGTAAAATATCAGACGTTAAAACAAATGGTGGGTCACCTATGTCTTCGTCGGAAGGTAAAAAGTCTTCTATTTCTGAATTATTGAGCAAATCCTCATTGTCCTGGCTCCGCAACCCTATTTAATTAAGCATGTGTTAAAACCCAGTGTCATTGTCAAAGAACATTAAATTACATGTAACTTTTAGAGATAAAACCAACTGTCCTCACAAAGGAACAAAATAAAAACTAAGTTTAAAATGTAGCTTAGCAAGTATTAGTTTTATAAATAATATTTTACAAACTTAATTCAATTCTTAGATATTAAATTTATTTACTTTTTGAAGTTGTAAACTAACTGATTACCATAATAATTTAAGATCAAACTTACTGTGTTCACGCGTGCGCTCCATCTTCCACCAATAGACATAACTTTTTTTTATGATTTCTCATTGGTTGCTGTCAGCCAATCCAGTAACATAATATCAAAAATATATCGCCGAATCAGTTAACAGAAACGAAAATGACAGAACGGCGCCTAAATTCAAATAATCACGTGATTTCTGTTATGTCCTTGTGTGAGAACACTATGCCACTATGAGAAGAAATTATATTTTGGAGTTGGGCCGTAGTCAGTTCATGAAAAAGTCCACGTGTGAGAACATTGGGGCTCAGGAGGATATTCTTGCTTACTTTTCTCGCCAAAATCAGCCCAATGGGGTACAAGCATAAGGTCTCTTTGATGACTGCCTCCAAATACACCAGGTGAGGTAGGTCGTCCTTGGTACAAAATTTTTTTGCTGTCACAGCCCTATTTTTCTGCAGTGTGGCTGGTTTTTGAATTAAAAATGCATAATTTCAGGATAAGTTTATCCGCACATATTTAATTGTAACGAATTTAAACAAAAGTTTGGTAATATAATTGAATAATATTTTTTTTATAAGTTGCAAATTTTTAATGTGTTTAATGACAATATTATTATGAAGAAAAACAAAATTGGAAATAGTGTACTAATTAATTAGTTATGTTTCATTTTGAAACAGTAATAACAAGAACGAATACGAAATAGAAGTTTATATAAATGACTACTTTTAAATATTACCCTAAGTTAGGATCTTGTACGCTTCAGTGGCAACATTTATTAACCGAGAATTTGTTTTGGATTTTTGCTTATTTATTGCATTATTTGTTAATACTTAGACAAAATAATACTTACAGATGGAAAGTAACGTTGTCCTTTTGCTTATCATAATTTTCCGATCTCTTTTTACTGTTAAAAACACAGCAATTAGGTATTTTTTAGCTTCGGTTTGTCCCGCCTCACTGTGATTTGCTGAATACGTCAATAACGCGCGGCTACTAGTTTTATTTATCCGTTAGGACCGGCGGTCTCGTGCCTTTGGCAGCGGGGAACGCCTGAGAATGGCTTCTCCAGTTGGATTAGTGCTTTAAGACTACCGGCCTTTTTAACTTCACACTGGATAATGGTATTATGCTGACGCCATATATTTAGATAAAAAAAAAAAAACAAAAGAAGAAGAATGGATCTAACAAATCGTCAACATTAATTCTCATGTTTACATACTGAATTTACTGTTTTTAATTACTCTAAAAGCTACATTTTCAAAATGTTAAAACACACTTGTTGTATCATATGCTTATCTATAAATAAAAGAACTATTAACATTTACGATACTGATATGCAGTGTGTTTACGAGAACCTCGCAAATTTTAAGGTACGTACATACATTGCCTCGTATCTTGGTATCCAGAGACTCTAAGATCTAAGATTTTAAACGAATGGAAAGCAAAATAAATATATCTACATGATCATTTGAATATTTAAATTAGACTTTTATTCAACTATTATTAGGATTATTTCAATGTAATCCGTATTTATTTTTTAGGCACATTGTCTGTGCCTACTTATTTTTATAGCAAACTGTAAAACGAAAAAAATAACTGAACATTGTCTAAACATAAACTACCTGTGTTAATATCAGCATACTTTCTTTTAAGTAACATGTTGAAAATAATAATGTATGATTAAATGTGTAATATTAATGTCTGTTTATCACCATCAATAGATTAGAGATGATAAGTGCGGTTGGATGTGTTACATATGCCACACGAGACTGCAGCAATGTCACCAGCTGCAGCAGCTGGCTATACAGACACGAGGTCTCATTGATGATATATTCCAGAATAAGGTACATAAAAGGATACATTAATTAAAAAAAAAATGAATCAAACAAAATATTTTTATAAATATGTGCCTAATAATTTATTTACAACAAAAATGGCACTGAAAAACTCACTGATATATCTGTTTAGTTTGTTTACTTTTTTAGATCAACATTACGCTTGGAGCTTTTGGATCTTTGTTAGAACTATCAACTTCCAGGACAAAGATTACTTCTACGACACTCCCAAATGTCAAACAGGAGTCAGATGGGGAGACGGAATTTTACTATGACAATAGTATGTTATATGGACTATACTACTACTGGACACCTATACTATCACAGTTTATACTATTCTTGTAACTACAATAGATGCAATTTAAATCACACCTTTAGTGGTCATTTGAGTTTACTCATGGGTAATTTTTAGGTGCTGTACAGGACGAAGTACTAGGAAATACAAATGCAACGGCGGTTATTTCTACCACAACCCCCTATTCATATAGCAAACAGGAGTTAGATGTGAGGACAGAATTTTGCAGCAACAATGGTTGGTTATAATGTTTTTCTTACCTGAGACAGGCTACAGTTGTGTTCCGAGCCTCCTTTGAAGAATAGACATTCTCATGAGAGGTTTCTTGGCTCTTGCTTGGTTTTTCCCCAGTAACTTTTTCTGCTTGACATATGTAACTAACTAAAACAGAGCCATTTAAATAAACTGATACTATTTTAGATGACCTTTGTGGCTCAGTGGTGACAGCTCAACCTCAGAGTTGCGGGTTCGAATCCTGCAGAGTGAACAAACAGTTTTCAATATTTCTGGATAACAGATATGTAATAAATATGTTTATAATTTACTAAAAATCTTAAATATATGTATCAAAATATATACTTCCTGTTGTCTTTTTCTTCTTCGTATACTTAGCACAGGGCCAGGTTTATGTGGTGTGAAGTGTCAATATATATTATTATTTTTTAGAGCTTGAACAAGATCAAAGTCTAGACAATGACTTTGAGGTAGATGAAAAACCTTCCATTGTATATGAAGATCCTCTTGCTGGCATTAAACAGAAGTTGTTGAATGTGGACAATATTGATGCACAGCAAAAGTCTAAGGTTCTGGTTTTGAATATACTGAAGTTAAGTCAAAGTGTTATTGACAAATATGTTCACCAAAGTTCCACTATGCACCCGGTCACAGAAGATCTCAAGGCCAGGGGAGAACAAGGAGCGGAACAGAGCGTGGAAAAATTTGAAATAAAACAAGAGATTGGAGATGGAGGTATGTATATATTGTGCTCGTGCTGCTTTCCTTTAGGAATAGTGGATACGGGCCGCCATGTAATGTGATACTGACATACTGTTTTTGTCACAATTTTCTGGATTTAACTGTAGAAGAGAGATGGTAGTAAAAATCTTTAAACATTTTGGAGATTACATTTTAATTTTGTTTCTGGCCATCACAAGTTATTTTTAAAGTTTATTATGTTTTTTGTAACGTTTATTTGAGGGCCTGTTTGTATGACCACACGAATCACATCGCGGCCGTCGCGCGTGAATCCTGACCAAGTACCAGTACCTTTCATTCATAGCAAATTGAGCATTATTAACCTAAGTCCGGTTGCGGAGAACGTAGAAATTAGTACATTGACCTTTTCATCTACTGCCACTTGCCAGTGGTTCTGAACACTTTATATTGAGTATTAAATTTTTTATTACACACACATATAAAAATATATACATAATAAAATAAATAATGATTTAGCCTATGTTACCCGCGACATAATTACAAATCTAATGACACCTCATATATTATTAAAATCGGACTAGTAGTTTAGACGCTACGAGGGAACAAAGATACATACATAAATACTTCGACGTAGTCGGGTAAAAACATTATTAATACATAAATAAATAATATACAGGATGCCAGAAGACCGCTTCAATTAACTTTGGGATATGGTTATACTACCTTTTCTCAGTACAAAAAGTTTTTTTTTAAATGTTATTTTTTTTACATTTTATACCTTTTATACCTTTAATCATAGGAACCATCTTATGAGAATTGTTATTCGAAGTGACGTTTTTTGAGACTGTGGAGAAATTGGCGATATAGATCACATTATTTTGTCTTGGCCCCTCCACGTTCATTCCCATTTATATCTTAACTTATCGTTAATTCCTATTCCATTTCCTACTTCTGTAAATTTATTACTTAGTTCAAATAATAAAGTTTATATAATTGTTTATCGAATTAGTCCTCTAAATAATATTAATATTTAATTTTTCATACATTTACATTGTACCTATATAATTCATTTTATTTTATGTAGAATTTTTTTGTCTTAAGCTATATTCCCTAATTCCGTACATACCTACCTTTTATTCCTTACGCTTTTTTGTCTTAAACTATATTCCCTAATTCCGTACATACCTACCTTTTGTTCCTTACGCCGCGCCGGCCGTTTCCTAACCTTTTTTTGTCTGTGGCAACGCATCAATACGCATCCTTTGTGTCAAGTTGCCAAAACAGAAGAGAGAAAAAAAAATTAAGAACAAGCTGTCTAGAAGTAAATTTTTATTAAAATCTAAAATTGTATTATTTTTACTTCATTACGCTCGCCGGCAGTGGTCTCGAACCTACCGATTTTTCGGTATTTCTACCGATATGAGCTCTGCTCTACCGAAATACCGAAATGCAACGATTTTTCCACGATTTCCGAGAATATATGGAAATTCTCCCGTTTTGGAGTTTACTCCTTAAGAATCGATTTTCATATAAGGCCCCCGGTATGAAAAAAATATGAGGTGTAACATCTACTGAACGAATGACCTCGTTACGTTTTCGTGCGCAACCTATTCTGCGCACCTGTCACTTTTTTTCACATGGCGCGAATTTTTGAACTCAAATCGATCGCTAAAGTTTTTGTTCCTTCTGAGGGACGTGTTTTACTTTTTAGAGTAAACTCCAGTCGTGCGTCGGAGCTGACACACACTTTTTTCTACCAATTTGGCGTTTTAACACTTTTTAAATTGGCAACCTTTAAAAAAAAATTTCATACATATACATAAATGTCTGATATAGCTAGTTCAAATAAACGTTGCGGGGAATCCCCCAATGTTACCTAAGTATGGATAATATTGCAGAATATTCCAAATATTTTGGGGAATACCCTTGACTCCTATAACTCGACGATAAGTGGATTCCCGTACGAGTACTCACTTGGACTCCAAATAATAATAATAATAAATTGGACCCCGAAGAGAAAATATCTGTCTACAGAATATATATTAATCAGTGAAATGTCGTCTGACGAAGAACCGAGTTTGTGCGCTAAACGAAAAAAATATCAACAGTTATAAAAAATAATGGGAAGGAGAATTTTCAGGTTGGCTGCAAGATATTCGTAAAGGCGTCAACTATGCCTATTACAAGAGTTGCAATAAGAATATTATCATAACATCAGGAAAAGACGCTCTAAAGAAACAAAATTTATTAAGCCTGAAAGTCGAATTTAAATAATAATCGTTTGTAATATTATGTAATCTAAGGTTAGATTACATAATAATAATAAATAAACTAATTCGATTATTTATTGTTTTTTTTTTTTCATATACCGATTTTTGGTACAATTATACCGATTTTAGATGGCAAATCTACCGATTTCGCTCTTTGACGTTCGAGACCACTGCTCGCCGGCCCGGGCCATGACCAGTCAGCTTATGCACGGGCCGGCCGCCGCGGCGCCGTGCTCCTGCCTTAGTACACGCGTTCAGCGATCTTTAATGTATGCAGATTGCAGTGACTTACAACCGTACACACACACAAAAGTGACGGATGTTTGGATTTCATAATTTCAAATAATTTTGGCGGAACCTTGATGACTATCCCACGGAACCCACTTTAGGAATCCCTGCTCTACACCGACTGCAGTGTGGTTCGTAAATCACGCACGAAATGTTGCTTGACAAATAACGAAGCCTGTGTACAATGCAACTAAATTCTTAATGTCCAACGGCAATCATCGCTTTTCTATCGAAATTACAGACGGTGTTTGAAAAACGACAGTAACCGAAAGATGACTCGTGGTTGTACTGTAGGTAACAATGACACTAAGTAGGTGTATAAAAGGGTGCCCGAAGTAGCATTAGTAAATTATTATTAATGATAGTAAGTTACGTACGTAATTACACTTTTACACCTTCTACACCAGCGATTTGGGACTTTCTGCTTATGGCAGATATTTAAAGTACTTAAAAAAACCTTTATAATTTTTTATATTGCATGTTGTTATTGGTTCCTGGCTGTCTTGACTACTAAATGTATTTCATACATTTTTGCCCGTACTCTTTTATAAAAAGTTATTATTTCCCATATAAATGCGACCATTTATCTCTCTTTGAAAAGACTACGTCAGACATTATCATTAGTATCATCTGCTCTATATAAAGGGTATATAGAGCAGATGATATTAATGATAAAAACATGGAAACCGCGAGACACTAAACTCTACTCCAACATCTTAGAAGCATCTACCAACAACACAATTATAGTTGCCGGAGACTTTAATCATTCTGCTATAAAATGGCCAATCATAGATCAACTTCTACCCGGACCGGCTTTACTTTTTAGAGAAATGTTTGTGGATGGTAATCTTGCAGAGCTTGTGAATATACCTACAAGATTCAGAAATAATCAGACTCTCTCTTTTAGATTTGATTATGGTTAATGAAGACTCGTTGGTCAGTCATGTCGATTACAGTACGCCAATTGGGTTTTTGAATTATTTTTTTTTGTGATAAATGGAAAAATCATATATAAGTTTTATAAACAAAACTATTTTTTATTTTTCGCAATAAGTCAAAAGTTATATCAGAACACGCCGACACCTCTCGAACAAACCCATAATGTTAGATTCACTCTAGGGTATTACAACTGGCGAGCGTAAGTATTGGCGTTCGAAATTCAAAATTATAGTCGTTTTCTTGACTTCATTAAATAGCCATAATAATATGACGTCATAACTATAGTGACTGATCGTGGCGCGTTCATAGTCTTTAATTACTTAATTCGTAATTAAATTAATCTATGGTTACAAGTGCTGACAGCAATTAACACTGCCACCAGCAAACACGCTCCAAAATGAATAGTGACATATAAAAACAATAATAAGCCTTGGATTGATAAAGAAGTCTTGAAACTCATTTCTAAAAAAAGAAGTTCCCAAATCTGTACAGACAGACTGGTACAAGCGATGACTATGCTAAATATCCTGAAGTAAATAATAGATGTATCACCCTTTTGTTGGTGTATCGTGAGAAGATGGTGGTGATGATGATGATGATTATGATGATTACTGTAAGTGGCATAAATGACATATGCTTGCAGTTCTTTATCATATTGAGTGTCGCGCTACTTTGACAGTTCGAAATCGCAAGTGTCGACACTTTTGCCGCCATAAAAAAATCGCACGCATCTTCCGCGTTTATTTTTTTCAGGATTATATTGTTGTTAGCTTTTGCCCGCAGCTTCGCCCGCGTGGTTCCATTTTATCCATAACGACAGGTAATAAAGAAAACATTAATCCCAATTCAAGAATCACAAGATCTCAAATAAGTCCACGTTCTGTCTGTAGATCAATCTCACACGTCTCTGAAACATCTTCAACTTCCAGCAGAGGGAATTCGCCTTCCCAGTTAATCAGGAATTAAGATATAAAAAGGATAAAGAAATTAAAACACTTACGAGACAATTTGAAGGAGTTAAGAAAGTAAATGAAGCTTATCGAAAGAAATTAAAAAGACCAACAGAGGAGAAAAAAGAAAGTAATATGGATACCTTAAATGACAAATTACTGCAGTCTTATAAAGCTCTAAAAACCCACAAAGCTAAGCAAGAATTTTCAAGAAATCTACAAGTAAATGTAAAAAATACATTGAAAGACAAAGGGCGTTTAGGAAAACTATCAAACATTTTTAGACGAAGAATAAGCGAGCAGAAAATTCAAAAGCAAAGAAAATACGACAGGACATTAAAAAGTTTCTAGTAGAAGACGAGAATAGTTCTGTAACTGCTGGGAAAAAAGAGACAGTAAAGAAGGCTGGAGTAATTACAGAAAAAGTAAATTTTCCTCGGACTTACCTGAACTGACCATCTCTGCTAAGTCTCCTGTAGCTACAGAATATGCTAATGACGTACCTCTCCTTCCGCTATTATCCTCTGATGCTCGTCGCCCTGACGTTGATTCTTCTGTGCCTGCGATAACTCCTGTCACCTGTTTGAAAACATCGCGTTTGTGTATCGCTAAACCTTTAACTGCCAAATATTTGAGTCCAAATATGACGCGTTCACATTCATTAGCAGGACCGTCAAAAATAAATAGCAAGGAGAAAAAGAAAGGACAGATTCTACCACATTCATCTAAGAGACATAAAAAATATAAGTGACACGTGAAGCAATAGAATATAAAAGCAATAAGTCAGAGACTATTATAGAACAAAAGTACAACGAATAGATAACTAGAAAGAGGCCAAAAAGGCAAAAGTAGCGAAAATACAAGTTCCGATGATGAAATGACTTTACCTCCTTCACCTGAGTCAGATTTGTATAATATGGAAGATGAGGTAATAGAGAAAAGTGAGTCCGAAGAAAACGACGAAAAAATTGATGTTGATGAGGATAATGTCCATGAAGGTGATTGGGTGGTGGTGAAGCTAGTTTCACAGAAAAATTTAGTACATAATTATGTGGACCAAGTTGTTAATGAGTCTTTAGCCAGTCTTGATATAAATGGCCAGAAAAAAACGATATAATTGTGGTTGGAAAATATAAAGTAATTAAAAAACTTCCAGCGCCTTATTTTAAATATTCTTCTAAAAGAGTAGGAGCATTTCAATTTCCAAGGTCCTATAAGAAAATTAAAAACGATTAATAATTTTTTGGAGAACCTTATATCATCTTTTATTTTTAATTAATATCTTTAGAAATTATATAAAACTGATTCAGTAAGAAGAACTGTTGTTAAGTTTCTTTTCATACATTTTTTTTTGTTTATAAAAAAACTGATTAGAAGTTTAATTTATAATATCAGATTATAATATCATCAGAGGATATAAAGCTTATTTTCCTTATCTTTAAATAAGTTAATTAATGTGTCTCAATTGTTACCTAAACTTGACTGATTTATAATTATGATTGTGATAATACGAGGGCGGGTCAATAAGTCCGTGACTTTTGGAATAAAACACAGATTTTTTGATAAATAAATCATTTTATTTTTCAACGTAGTCCCCCTTGAGCTCTATACACTTTGTCCAACGCTTCTCCAATTTTTTTATCCCTTCCAAAAAATATGATTTGTCGAGGTCCTCAAAATAGGCCTTTGTTTGCGAGATGACTTCATCATTGGAGTCAAATCTTTTTCCACCGAGCCATTTTTTCAGGTTTGGGAACAAGAAGTAGTCACTCGGAGCCAAATCTTGAGAATAGGGTGGATGTGGGAGCAATTCATAGCCCAATTCATGGATTTTTGCCATGGCAACTGCACATGTGTGCACCCTTGCATTGTCTTAGTGAAAAAGAACTTTTTTCTTGGCCAAATGAGGTCGGTTTTTTTTCAAATCCTCATTGAAGCGGTCCAATAAGTTGGCATAATATTCCCCATTAATTGTTCTTCCCTTTTGAAGATAGTCAATGTGGATTATCCCACGTGCATCCCAAAAAACAGTCGCCATAACTTTATTGGCTGACAAACCCACCTTGGCCTTCTTTGGCGCCGATTCACCCTTCGAAACACACTGTTTTGACTGTTGTTTGGTCTCTGGTGTATTGTGATGGATCCATATTTCGTCCACGGTTAAAAAACTCCTCCATATTGTGATTAAACAACGCCAAACCTTCCTGTGAAGTTGTTACACGATTGCGTTTGTTGTCGACTGTGAGCAAACGCGGCACTCATCTTGCGGAAAGCTTTCTCATGCCCAAGTGATCATTCAAAATTGAAACCACTGAGCCATACGAGATGCCTATGGCTTCCACAATCTCTTGCACTTTCAATCTTCGGTCGGCCAACACCATATCGTGAATTTTTTCGATTGTTTCGGGTGTAGAGACCTCAACTGGGCGTCCAGGACGTTCGGCATCTTCAGTGCTTGTAAAGCCACAACGAAATTCAGTAAACCACTTTTTTACCATTGAAATCGATGGTGCAGAGTCCCCATAGTATTTATCAAGCTTAGCCTTGGTCTCGGTAATGGTTTTTTTTCGCAAAAAATAATGCTTAATAAGCACACGAAATTCACTTTTTTCCATTGTTTCCTTAAGTTACTGGATAGTCTGATAAAGATAGCTGTAAAACACAAACTAACTGACGCAGCAAGTTCAAATTTTGATAGGAGTCAACTGACAGATGCCTGTTGACAGGAGTAGTGTTGCTTTTTCAGTAAGGAGGTTAGAAATTCAAAAAGTCACGGACTTATTGACCCGCCTTAGTAGGCTTGGACAATAATCGAGTGCAATTTCTGATGCTAGTGTAGTTTATGCCTTATACTAACGATTTATTAATAAAAAATCAGATTTTTAAGCTATTTTTTTTAATGTTGCCTAATTTATCATTCACCTGAGGATTGTCTAATCTAACCTGCCGGTATCTAATTAACCTTTCTCTTACCTGCTAAAAAAACTGGCAATTTCTAGTTCCCTTACAATGAAATGTATTCATTTTTACTAAACAAATCGAATATAATATCATATAAACTCCATCCCAACATTTTTCACTTTTTGTCAAAAACGTAAATTTTGAAAACTACCCATAAATCACTGATTTACTTAGTTAATTTTATATTATAAAATACAGAAAATGTATCTAAATATGAAAATAAGAGGCTTTGGACAATTTAGACCTGATGAAGTCAGTGTCAGTCAGTCAGTCAGTCACTATGTCTTAATAGGATAATGACATCTCAATAAATTTTTATTTAAATATCTAGGATCTAAAGAAATTCTCAATCCTTCATTCTTTTTTATGGTAATAACTACTCACCCAGAGAGTAAGATGTTTACCTTCTGTATGACTCCCATGTTTTCAATGAGTTGAAGCTCCTTCTTTAACGGTTCAACCAGAGCGAATAGCATCTTCCTAGGTGGGTCGATGCACGGAACACCATCCTTGCATCGTGCTAAGGAAGGTTCTTCAGTGCTGATGAGTGCTTTATATGGGAGACAGCCTAGACCCTGAAATCTGACCTGAAACATCACACAATTTTGTCACAGGTTTTTTGATACAAAATAAATACATTTTGCATTTTAATAATTGCATAACATTCTTGACATTTTCATTTTTCATAGAAATTTTTTTTGTTATTAAATTTAGCTTTTTTCATATACCTAAACAAAGAAGATTAAAATGGGAACATTCTTGTATGGTTTTCAAAAACAGTGAAGGGATATTGGGTATATGAAAAAATATAAGTATAAAGAGTAATAGTAATGGAAGATATAATAGTATCATCAAAAATGAATGAAGAAGCCACAGTAGAATGGATACAGGATGATGTTGAAGTAAAAGGACATGAGTCTCCTACCACAAATGAAGATGGCAGAGATTCAGCGGGGGAGTTTTCAGTTAATAAATCTCTCCATGACTCCGATTCAACTGTATATGCTGATCCATCTAGTGATTATGATGATGATAGGAATCACAGAGACAAACATCACAAGAAGTGAGGTTCAACCGATTCTGGAACTACAAGATAAGAGAATACGAAAACCTCCAGAAAGATATGGTTGGTCTGTGTTTCCAATTCTAATTCGTGAGTTGAACAGATAGATTTCTCAGAAGCGTTGAATGGACCAGAAGCTTAGGAGACAGGCCATGCAAGATGAGCTTCAGTCATTTGAGGATTACGATCCCATGCATCGTAATTCATCGTAATCATCGTTGATGTATCAAGTGGTGGTTTAATTGTGCAAAATAAAATATTAACGTCATTTCCAAAAGGTTTTGTTAAGCATTACAAATTTTTGCACATGCTGGGAATCAAGGGTAATAAATAAAATAATATGTATTATGTTTAGAAGCTTACATTTATTTTGTTAAATGGGGGTATTGGAATTATAATGTAACAACATTGTCTATGCTCAGTGATGCTGTTGTATCTATGGTTTAAAAAAATAATGTCAGTTGATTATTGAAAAGCAGTGTGTTTGAATACCATCGGCCAGAATTCTCCACCTCGGAGGTCGGTAGAAAATGCGTCGGCACTCTCATCACAAAGTAACTAAAGTTAAGACGTCTTCTTCCGGATGTAGTCCATGACATCCTCGACTTTCGTGAACTAAATTCACGACAAGAAAGAGATCGATATATCGGCCTGTGACGTCACGATGTGCTACTGCCATACATTTGTCCATAAACGAGGTATGGGAGTAGCACAGAGCACGTCGCGACGTCACAAATCGTTTTGCAAGAAAGAGCAAAACTTTTTATTTGCTTATAATTTCTAACCGCGTCAACCTAAATAACTTTTTCAGATTTATGTATCTCTTTTCAACAATTTTTTAACATAATTGGTAAAATGTGATATTCGACACTAGGACACCTATTATCTTTGTAAAGAGTTTTTATGTTGTGACCTCATCAATTGGCTCAGTTTGCTATGAATTAAAATTGGTGCCCGGCCTTCGCGCGGCCACGGCGTGCCTTGTCTACCCTAGGCCCTAAAGATGATGAAACATATTTGACTCCCAAGATACATCTATTTATATTGACATTGGAGCGACAGATGGACAGAGCGAAACTATAAGTGTTCAATTACTATGGAACCGTGAAACATATATTTTTTAAGGTATACCGCTAGCTTAAAATGTAAGATTACCATTCAGTACATTTTGCTTAGGTATCAAACAAGACGAGCAAGAGAACACAAATGACTGCGAGGGGCGAGACCATGCCGGTGAAGCTCAGTCCGGCTGTTACATGGAACCGCTTAGCTGTGATGTTTGTTTCAAGAACTTTTCATACAAAAGCAAATTACTTAACCACATCAGGATTCATACAGGCGAAAAGCCATTTAGCTGTGACATTTGTTCAAATAAATTTTCACTAAAAAGCAATTTAAAAATCCACATACAAACTCATACAGGCAAAAAGCCATTTAGCTGTGATATTTGTTCAAATGAATTCTCAGAAAGAAGTAAAATGAAACGTCACATGCTGATTCATACAGGCAAAAAACCATTCAGCTGTGACATATGTTCTAATAAATTTACACGGAAATCCAATTTAAATATTCACATACTAACTCACACAGACGTCAAATCATATACCTGTGATATTTGTTCAAAGAAGTTCTCACACAAGAGTCATTTAAAAAGACACATCCTCACTCATACAGGCAAAAAACCATTCAGCTGTGACATATGTTCAAAGAAATCCTCAGAAAAAGGAAGCTTAAGACGTCACATGCTGATTCATACAGGCAAAAAACCATTCAGCTGTGACATATGTTCAAAGAAATTTACACGAAAAAGCAGTTTAAATATCCACATACTAACTCACACAGGCGTAAAATCATATAGTTGTGATATTTGTTCAAAGAAGTTCTCACTAAAGAGTACTTTAAATAGTCATATACTCACACATACAGGCAAAAAACCATTCAGCTGTGACATATGTTCAAAGAAATTCTTACTAAATAAATATTTAAAAACTCATATCCTCATTCATACAGACAAAAAACCGTTCAGCTGTGACATATGTTCAAAGAAATTCTCACGAAAGAGATACTTAACTGTCCATAAACGAATTCATATTGAATACAAACAGTTTAGTTGTGACATATGTTTGACGACATTCTCGCATAAGACTCATTTAAATGGTCATATTCTTACTCATAGCGAAAACAAAATATGATATAGGTGTGATATGTGTTCAAACAAAGTCTCACAAAAGAGTAATTTATATAAGTAGGCACATAATATCCTAATAGAAACAATATATATTTTATAGAACTCACGTTCAAGTTTGCTGGTACAGACTTGTTGGTACTGTTTGATGGAATAGTGTGTAGAGGTTTCCTAACTTATTTTGTCTAACGCCACTTTGAAAATCAGTTATTTTGTATTGCCCCCCATTATTTTTTCACCTTAAAAATCTCAATAACATTAGTCTCTCTATGTAAACCATTTAAAATTTCACCAAATGACATCTTGATCCCTTTTTAAATCTTGATAAAGTTTGAAAAAAGTGTTAACGATTTCAAAAATAGCATTAAAACATATATTTTAAACATCTTTGAAAAAAACTTTTCATTTATAAAGCAAATTCTTCGGTAACTTGAAATTATGTTTCAATCAAAACCTAAATATGTAGTTTTTTGGTTGCGGCCCTCGACACCATGACTGAAACATGTTTGTGGCCCCTATAAAAAATGTTGTGTATCGCTGGCTTAGGGCATCCCGTCTAGGAAGAGACGCCTGAGAAAAAAAATGTGCGTACGAAATTTCAAAATGCACGGATTTTGAAATTTCGTACGCACATTTTTTTTTGTCGGCGACCGAAGAGACACGACGACTGACGTTTTTTGCGTAAACAGTGTGTTTTTTTTCTAGTAAATGAAGAGTTTCGAGTTGATTTTATGTAAAAAATATAAAAAAGTAACGCCGGAGTCTAGTAATTGATACCTACTTATCTTTAAAAAAATTTGAAGTTTTTTTTAAGTGCACAGACATTCAGATTTTCTTAATTTTCAATTGCTATGATAACCAAAAGTTTTCTCGCTTACTACCAGGTAACAGAGGCGGTCGAGCCTCTGTTACCTAAATGTGAACCGAAATGTTTTCTTTTAAGGTGAGCGCCGCACTACGCGGCAGCAGAACTACGCGACACGACACGGCCAAATAGTCTTTGTATGAAATGTACGAGATATAATGCACTACGCGGCAGCGGAACTACGCGATGCGGCACTGCGCGATAAAGTTGACCAACTCGCCAACTTAGGCGTGTCGCGTAGTGCGCTATAGCGAGCGGCGCGACACTTCACATTTCAATAAATATTCAATAAATTGAGTGACTTCCGAAATTTAACCCCGTATACTGGGAAATTTTTACTGTATTATTAATTCGATAAAATGACATCTCAACAATATCAGTAATTATTTATTAAGTTAATTGATCAAGTTTTTACGTAGACGACAATATTTCGGAACGAATAAACAGTATGGCGTCAATTCGTGACGTCGTTAGCACTGGCCAGTATGCTTGTTTATATTACGGAATACACCCATGATAAGTTATAACAAGTTTGTTTTGGGAGATTTCTGTCGGGGAATTCAATGGGTCACGTTGTGGTTTTTGTATTTCTTTCATAAATTTGTGTTATTTCGGTTCCTAATGTGTAATACGTATTGGTAGAATATTAACCATTAAATATTCGTTAACGTTCACAAGTGTGGGCAAGTGGTACAACTTCAAATAATCTGCTATTTTGTGTTCCCTCCAAAACTCCATAGGAACTTTCAGTAAAGCTTCTATCACTTTATTAAACCGACTGACTTGACTCACTGACTGCACTGACTATTTATTTGGGCTTTGACTAGACTTTAGACTTGACAATTTAGGAATACGGTGTTGAAAATTGAATTTTTAAGCAGACTCCATTTATTTAAATAAAAATAAAAAGTTTGTTTTGGTGGGAAAGCTTCCATCATGCTCAGACGTTACCGAAATACTGAGTATATAGCTAGGAGTGTCGTGCCGCGTCACGTCTAGGTGTCGTGCCGCGTCGCGTCGCTCCGCTGCCGTTTAATGTGCACAACTTTTAGAGTTTAAAATTTGAACAGATTTAATTTGTAAAATAGGAAAAACATAAAGAAAGTATTATAATATTATTGAGTACTGATATTCTGTTTATTCCGGTTGATTTTATTATATTTTCCGCCTTTATTTAAATGACCCGGGGCGCCAACTCTTTAAATACTCCCTTAAATCACACAGAAAAGTTATTTGATGGTACGCCTATAACCTCATTAAACAGTTCTTTAGAAAAATGGCACTTTAATACGTAAAGGTTCACTATTTATTTGATGGCTCGCCTATAACCTCATTAAACAGTTCTTTAGAAAAATGGCACGTTAATACGTAAGGTTCACTATCCTAAAAACCTAAGGTCTAGAGCTGTAGAAAACCGGATGTATTCGGTACTGGGAACGGGTGCGCTAACTAGTATCGAGTAACGAAACGTTACACACGAATACATTTCGTTACTCGCATTTTTCGTATGTATACCTACACTGTTTCAGTTTACCTTGAGTATCGCTATTGTTACCCCATAACAATTGCGGTACACTAGGTTCAATTTCATTCTAAAGAAAAAGATTTTCTTTTTTTGTTTTACTTTTGTTTAAAATATGTTTTTATTTAATTATTGTTTAATTTCATTTTAAGAACAAAAGATTTTTGTTGTTGTTTTAATTTTGTTTAAAACATGTTTTATTTCATTCTAAGTAAAACTACTTAGTTTTTATGTTGATTTATCGTGAGAATGTTAATTATGTAAAAATTATTGTTAATAAATAATTTTCGACACCTATTTGTTACTCTTTCATTGTAATTGTTATTCTTGGAGAAAAAACCTATTTAGAACATACCGACTTCAAAATTATGAAGATTGTGTAGAGAAATAATTAAAGTTTAAGCGGAATTTAAAACGGGAATTATTTAGATAATAAGATTTAATTCATATTTATTTGTGTATTTTCTTTAACAGCCTCCGTGGTCTAGTGGTTGGAGCTTGGCTCTCGACTCGGATTCGTGTCGTGGATTCGATTCTCGCATTGGAACAATAAAATGGTGTCGCCAAGTTTGGTTAGGATCGTGCAGGCTGGCTGGCACCCGATTGTCTGACAAGAAAGATGATCCATGCGTCGGATGGACATGCATGATCTCTCGCCAGTCGTGTCGGTTATCCGTCCCACTGGGTTATGAGAGTAAAGGAAGAGAGAGTGTGTTCTTGTGTACAGCGCACACACTTGGGCACTATAAAATTACTCCTGCGTAGCTGGCCTGGTTTCAATGAAACCGGCCACCGTCATTGAAATCGGTGTGGGGGAGTGCTATTTTTTGTGTATTTTTACTTTGGATGTCGGTTTAATTTATTGTTTGAAAATAAAAAAAAATCCCTTTTTAGTCATATAGAAATTTTAAAATAAAATATCGAATGTATAATTGAATACGCGCCAAGCTTCCAGATGATGATGATGAATACTGTAAGTAACATGGCATATGCTTGCTCGAGGAGTTCCCTCGATTCCTCATGGATGCCATGATCAGGTCACCACTTTGGTGACCACGAGAGCAACTTCGGATTATAGGTACCCTTTACATAAAAAAATTATTTTGAAAAACGGTCAACAGGCGGCGGAGTTATCGTTGAACATAATATTGCCTTATTCGGTTAAAAACGTGATCTTATCACATCGACGCGACGTGCGAGACCGCTTGATATATATTTTTCGCACTTGAATATACATTTTACAATATCTTCTAAACATAATATATTAATTAAAACTATATGGTGTAAAGAGCTAATATAATGTGTATAAAATGCTTAATGTGAGTAACGTATTTAATTTGATAAGGTTGTGTACATTACATAGGGACATACAGAAAAAGGGACTTTGTTTACTATGTAGATTGGTAGTAATAATGTAAATCATTATGTAATATGAATCGAAGCACACATATTTATAATAAACTAGTTTTTGCCCGCGGATCCGCCCGTAAATATAGTAATTTTCGGAATAAAAAGTAGCCTATGTTTTAATCCCGAGCCTTAACTACTACCATAGGTACCAAATATAATCGAAATCAGTTCAGTAGTTTTTGTGTGAAAGAGTAACAAACATCCATCCATCCTCACAAACTTTCACATTTATAATATTAGTAGGATTACACCACACTTTACTTGAACCACTTGAACGTAAACATTCCACTTCAACGTAAACAATAAACCAAACACTCATTCGACCTCTGTGGCTCAGTGGTTCAGCACGTTGGTGCTCAAGCCGGGGGTCGCGGGTTCGAATCCCGCCGAAGGAATAAAATTTTTTCTATGTTCCTGGGTCATGGATGTATATTAAATATGTGTATAATATAATAAAAATCTTAAATATATGTATAGTATAAAAGTATTAAATATACTTCCCGTTTTCTGGTACCTGTAACACAAGTTCTTCGGATACTTAGCACGGGGCCAGATTGACGTGGTGTGAAGCGTCCATAGATATTATATTATTATATTATATTATATTATATTATATTATATTATATTATATTATATTATATTATATTATATTATATTATATTATATTATATTATATTATATTATATTATATTATATTATTCACTCCATTGATTTTTAACCGACTTCGAAATAAAGGAAGCGGTTATACGATTGGCTGTGTATACAATATTTTTATTATAAGTATTAGTGTAAAGTTATAGCTAATGCCGGTCTCAAGTAGAAACACGCCAGGTAATATTGTATGTACACTATAAGTGCCGTCCACGCCCTCCGCACATAATATATCAAAGCTAAAACTGGGCAAGTGGTTCTGAAAGTAGACGTAAAAATGCCTTCAACTCTGTATCTAGATGTGCTCTATTAAAAGAAGTTCAAAAATATGCGCCTGATATCTGCGAATATATTCTACAGTGCTATGGCTAAGATACAAAAGTGATCGTTTACTTTCTTCTACTGGCTGCCAGCAAGGTGATCTTTGGGCCCCGCTATTTTCTGCCTTGCCATACATCCAATCATTATATTGCTTTCATCAGAAATTAACGTTTGGTACCTGGATGATGGGATCCTCGGTTGCAGTCTTGCATCTACAAGTCATCATTGAAAAATTCGAATCGATTTGGAATTTAATTTCCCTAAATATGATTTGTTTATTAACGACTCACACGATCATTGGAATGAAATAGCCACTAAATTTAATAATCTGGCCCCCAAAATAAAAATTCTCAGTAAAGAGTCAAGTCAAGAAGAACAAAATCGGAAATTCACAGAATCTTCCGGAAAACTTGTTTCGATAAATTCCCACATGGCATACTAAATCAGTCGGTTCTGTCTGTTTGTCACCAAATCGACGTACGCTTTGAGATGCTGTCCACTATGAAGTTTTTCCGACCTTCTCTCACATTTAGATCTCACTTTGAATGACACACTGGTCAATGTTTTGAACTGCAACATTTCCGACACCTCATGGTCCCAAGCCGCTCTACCCATTCGGTATGGAGGGTCAGCTACTGCTGGTCTGGTGGAGGGAGGTCTGCTCATAGCATCCACCCACTTGTCACCAAAATCACTACAAATTCATTAGGCTGCGTGGGTATTGATTCATTACCGGAAGCTGTTAATACTTGGCGTGGAGCCTGCCCAGGCGAAATTCCACTCCATCCCAACATTCAAAATAATTGGGATGAACCCCTTCTTAATTTAGCACAATCAGGCCTGTTAAATTGCTCCTCCCTGCTGATCGCGCCCGTCTCTTAGCGTCCACTGAGCCGGAATCAGGGTACTGGCTCCAGGCACTCCCGTCATATAATATCGGAACTCTGTTGGATAATCACACCTTCACCGATGATGATGAGACCCGATGGTATGATCCTAATTCCGTAAAGCCGTGGGAGGCCGCTGGTGTGGGACACTACCTGCGTGGATACGCTGGCGGCGTCACACATAACGGCCACTGCAAGGGTGGCGTAAGCGGCAGCTGCACTCGCCGATGGTTAAATTTTTCTGCCTTTCGGAGTCGAAACTATGGGTCCTTGGGGCCCCATGCGAAGCATCGTTTTAGGGATTTGGCCAAAAGACTGGTCGACAAAACTAATGGTCCTAAGGCTGGCGCTTACCTCGGCCAACGTATCAGTTTAGCCATACAGCGAGGCAATACTGCCAGCCTCTTAGGTTCTCTACCCGCAGCCCCCGACCTAGATTCAGTTCTTTTTTATTTTTCTTTTAGACAATAACTCATATACTTATATAGTTTAGGTAAAAATATAGTTATTTTAATTCATCCATTATTATGTAATATAGTATCTTTACTATTGTAAAGCTTATCCATTGTGTAAACATTTTAATTAGTACGGGTAAATTATAGTTGAATACTACTATTAGTAGTATTCAACTATAATTTTTAGGATATTGATTGACAAATACAAACTCACTCGTCCAGTTTGATAATGAATATTATATATTGAGTACATTTTCTTTAGGTATCAAACAAGACGGGCAAGACAACACAAATGACTGCGAGGGGCGAGACCATGCCAGTGAAACTCAGTCCGGCTGTTACAAGGAACCGCACAGCTGTGATGTTTGTTTCAAGAACTTTGCATGCAAAAGCAAATTACTCAACCACATCATGATTCATACAGGAGAAAAACCATTTAGCTGTGACATTTGTCTCAAGAACTTTTCTAGGGAGAGCGACATAAGGGTACACACCAGGACCCATACAGGGGAAAAGCCATTTAGCTGTCACATTTGTTTAAAGAAATTCAAACAAAAGAGTCATTTAAATATACATGTTCTAACTCATACTGACAACAAACCATTCGGCTGTGGTATATGTTCAAAGAAATTCTTACTAAAGACTAATTTAAATGTACATGTTCTAACTCACACTGGCAAGAAACCATTCAGCTGTAACATATGCTCAAAGAAATTTACACGAAAAAGCAGTTTAAATATCCACATACTAACTCATACAGGCGTCAAATCATATAGCTGTGATATTTGTTCAAAGAAGTTCACACAAAAGTATTATTTAAATATACATGTTCTAACTCACACGGGCAAGAAACCATTTGGCTGTGATATATGTTCAAAGAAATTCTCACAAAAGAGTAATTTAAATAGTCATATCCTCACACATACAAGCAAAAAATCATTCAGCTGTGACATATGTTCAAAGAAATTCTCACAAAAGAGTTATTTATATAGGCACATACTAATTCATATAGGTGAGAAACCTTAACCCTTTAACCACCTGAGTTGGATTTATCCGACAAAAAAATTGGGGCCCATTCCGCCCGTGTTGGATTTATCCGACACATATCCCCGTGTAGGTACTATATATTCGATTTCTAAGTTTATTACGATATTATTGCCTAATAATCTCCATTTTTTTTCGAAATATATATATATCAAACCTTTTAAATGAGTGCTATAATTAAAACTTATCATATCTAGAAACAAAATAAAATACTATTTCCAATTAAGTTAAATTTACTAATATTAGGTCTTTTTTTTTTACCTATGAAATTGCCGTTTTGTATGAAAAAATTTAAACGATTTTTTTTCATGTATTTTTTATTTGTATTAATCGAAGTAATCACCCATGCAATCAATGCATCTTTGCCAACGCAGTGGTAGTTTATTGATGCCCTTCTTAAAGAAATCAGCTGGACGGGAGGCAACAAATTCTTCAAAGGCATTTTGTACTGCCTCTCGGGTATTGAATTTTTTTTCCCCGCCAAGAAGTTATCCAAATTCTGGAAAAAGTAGTAGTCTGTAGGCGCAAGGTCTTGTGAGTAGGGCGGATGACGGAGAGCTTCCAACCCCAGTTCTTGCAACTTGGAGACCGTCTGCTGTGCAGTATGAGGTCGCGCGTTGTCGTGCAGGAGCAGCGGAGACGAGCGATTGACCAATGCTGGTTGGAGATGTGCCAGCTTCTCCATCATTGTGTTCCTTTCTTCACAGTACACGTCTGCAGTAATGATCACCCCGTTTGGTAAGAAGTTGTGATGAATCACACCGGCGCTAGACCACCAAACAGTGACCATCACTTTTAGGCCAGTGACCATTACTTTTTTCACTAGGGGTAAGTTTTAGTTTAGGGCATTGTTTTGGTGCTGAACCAGGATCCAACCAACTTGCTGAGTGCTTGCGGTTATGAAACAGAATCCATTTTTCATCGCAGGTAACAATGCGGTTCAAAATTCCTTCATTTGTGTGTCTGTTGAGCAGTGCAAGGCACGTCTCGACGCGTACTTCGCGCTGGCGATCATTGAGTTCGTGGGGCACCCATTTGTCAAGCTTTTTTATCTTGCCAATTTGACGCAAATGGGCCAATATTGTTTTGACGCTAACGTCGAAAGCTGCTGCTAATTCAGCCGTAGATTGTGTATCATCAGCTTCCACAATCGCCTTTAATTCGTCATTGTCGACCAGTCTTCGGACGACCGCAAGGTTCATTTTTCAGGTCGAAATTTCCAGAACGGAAGCGAGCAAACCAATAACAGGTGGTGCGTTGGAGTGTTAGCTCCGTAAACGTCGTTGATGTTGCGTGCCGCTTGTGCCGTGTTGCTGCCACGACGGTACTCATATTCCATAATTACTCAAATTTTTAACGTATCCATGATGACGAAAAAGATTGAAATGCGATGAAAATGTAACACTAATCAATAAACAAATGACTACTTTTGGAAAAAGAATTCCATGTTTTTAAAATAAAATTAATTTGAAATTAGAATTCTTACCCAAACAAATATTATTTTGATTTGAAACCTCTTCCCCCCGGACCGTCGAAAGACATAGTCGTGTTGAATCCACGTTACTTTTATTTTAAAACGAATTAAATAGAAAATTTAAAAATAAATACGAGTAGAAAAAATAGGACACCAGAAGTTGAAAGGAGCTATCACAGCGCGCAACGTGAGTTTGCTTTTATCTAACACTCCCTAACACCTGAGACCCTAATACAGGGCATGCAGCCATTGCTCCACACCATTACCTGACGTCCTGACGAATCCTGCCAATACTTGCGCTTGCGCAGGCAGTCATCTTAAGGAAGACACCGCCTACCGCATAGTGGGACCACCCCTTGTCTACTATTGGCCACCCTTAACACAGCCATCTCTGATGATATCTAAGGGGCGTAACAAGCTATCTCTGACAGCTTATACTATCCTAGTACTATGGAAGGAATAAATAAGTCACTCTCAGACACAGAGTTAGATGTATCGATGCCGATGGCGCCACAAGTAACTCAACCAAATATATATGTGACTTCACGGCGAAATACGGGAACTGAGATGAATTTAAGCGCTGAACTTGCTGGGTTGAGAGAAGAGATGAAGAATATGTTCGGATCTTTATTATCTTCACAGAATAGGGATTTCAAAAAATTTGATAATACGTTAAAGTCCATTCAAAATACTAATCAAAGTATTGAAAACTATTACATTTTTAACAACTCAAAATAAAGATTTCCAAGAAAAAATCCTGCAACTGGAAGATCGGATCAAGGAGGACAAAAAATATATTACCGTACTTGAAGACAAAATTGAGGAAATGCAGAGAAACAACCGTAAGACTAATATTGAGTTGAAAAATGTTTCAAAAAAGGTTGGAGAGAGCAAGGATGATCTCGTTGGTGTGTTTTTGCATCTATCTAAGACCATAGGATGTGAAGCAACTAAGTCGGACATAAAAGATATCTATAGAGTTGCTACTAAAAGAGACGACAAAAGAAACCCTGCAATAATAATTGAAACGTCTTCAACTCTATTGAAAACTGAATTATTAAAAATGTGAATACTAAGTTTATTTTTATTTTTGATGTTAAATGTCTTACATTTAACATCAAAAATAAAAATACACTTAGTGTGAAACGCTTAGGCTGTAATACTGAGGTTGATAATCCGATCTTTGTCTCAGAGCAGCTTACACCAAAAGCGTCTAGACTCTGATCATGAATTTCATTTATGGTTGAGGATGATACGCTCTCAACTATAAATGAAATTGACCGTACTGAATTTGCCCAGATAATTGACAGCGACTTACAGGATTTACCGAAGTTTATCAACACAAATGACTTATCGATAATATCACACAGTATAAGAAATAACACAGAATATTAGAAGTATTTACCGCAATTTTGAAGATAATCAAGCAACTCTGTTGGGATTCGATGTAGATATATTGATACTTACTGAGTGCTGGCTGAGCTCTAATAAACCGATCCCGTCGTTAACTAACTACATACATTTGTCAACCGAATATAATAACAACAAAAGTGACGGTGTAGTGTACGTAAAAAATAATTTGCAAGTTAAAATTAAGGAGGTTAAAATAACACATGCTACCTGCATTGAGGTGTGAATTTTTGACTATACAATATTATGTATTTATAGGTCTCCGTCACATTCTAATGCTAGTGTTTTTATAAATTCTCTTAATCTGTATCTAGATACAATTAAAACAAGTCGAAATACGATACTTACCGGAGACTTAAATATCAACCTCACCCCTGGACTAAACGAGAGCCCCCAAGATAGCCGCAATAGATCAGACTATCTTAACATGTTATCGGCTTATGGAATACTTCCTGGGCATTGTCTCCCCACAAGACAGACAAACTGTCTGGACCATATTATGCTTAAGATGGCTCCTTGTCATCTATCAGCTAAAATCGCGATACTTAAAACTTCTACTACGGATCACGATACTTTATTCATTAGTTTATCAAACAAAAAAGATAATAATATAAAATGCTCGAAAGTGATTAAAACTGTCGATTATGAATTAGTTGCTAATATTATACAAACCGAAAATATCGAATATCTCTTAACACTAAGTGACCCAAACAGCATTACCGAAAGGTTAATCTTAATTCTCTCCGAATGCATCGAAGAAAGTACTATCATAAAGAAAAACCTAAGACACAACGTAATATTATACTATGGATATGCTCAGGCATACTTCGCTGTATAAAAATACGTAATAAAATGCTAAATAAATTAAAACAAGACCCACACAATGATATTTTAAAAATAACCTTTACCAGATACCGTAATTTTTGTAACAAACTAATAAGGAAACTAAAAATAAATATGAAAAAAATAAAATAAATGAGAATTTAAAAAATCCTAAGCAACTATGGAATATTATAAAAGACGTTACTAACTTAAACTCTAATAAAATCCCAAATATAGATCTATTAAATATCAAAACTTCTCCGCAAGAATCAGTGGATTATGCTAATAAATATTTTGCAAACATAGGAAGAAATTTAGCAGAAAATATAAATAAAAACTACAATTTCAATCCCCGTCCGTGCTCTCATTCCTCTTCTTTCGTTATGCTAGAAACTGACCCTGAAGAAATCAGTCAAATCATGAGATGATTTGACTGATTTCTTCAGGGTCAGTTAAAGCTTAAAGTCCGAAAGCGCACCTGGTTGGGACAACATAACGACAAAAGCCCTAAAAGTATGTTCCTCTATACTTTCCCCCATTATAAGTCACCTCGCAAATTTATGTTTTAAAGAAGGCACATTCCCTAGTCCTCTAAAAAAGGCTCTTATTACTCCGGTGTATAAGAACGGGACAAAAGGTGATGTTAGTAACTATACGCCGGTTCTGCCCGGTATTTCTAAAATTATTGAAAAAACAATAAATAAACGCATAATTAAGTATCTCGACGATTTCAAAATTATTTCTGATTTACAATTTGGATTTAGGCGTAACAAATCTACTGAAGACGGAATATTGGCTTTAACTTCCTTAATTACTGAAAAGTTAGATAACAATAATAAATGCCTGACAGTATTCCTTGACTTAAAAAAGGCATTTGCTACTGTCTCTGTGCCCATCCTTGTTAAAAAACTAGAGGCGATTGGTATAAGGGGTACTAGTCTAAAACTTCTAACAAATTACCTTCAAGACCGTAAACAAATGGTAAAAATAAATAACTATGTAAGTAATGAGGCTAGTGTCACTTGTGGTGTCCCACAGGGCAGTGTTTTGGGACCTACCCTGTTTCTTATATATATAAATTCTTTAACTAACATAACTCTTGAGAACGGACACATTATATCATATGCAGATGACACAGCACTAGTCTTTACTGGCGCTACTTGGGAATCGACTTTCAATGCTGCTACTGAGAGATTATCGAGAGTGGCTACGTCTTAATTTTCTCACATTAAACATCCACAAAACAAACTATATAATATGTTACAGTATCACTGAAAAAACTCAGCCTAAATCTAGCCTCTCTCTAGCCATACATGAATGTGGACAAACTAACTCACAATGCATCTGCAGTAGAGTTACGAGAGTTAAATTTTCCAAATATCTTGGAGTTATGCTAGACCAGGCTTTACGGTGGAACTCTCATATCGAATACACCTGTAATCGTATTAGGAAACTCAATTGGATATTTAAAAAACTACGTTATATTGCAAACAATAAACTATTAAATATGATATATATTTCTTAAGGACAATCAATAATTGGATATTGCATTTCGGTATGGGGCGGGGCCAGTAAAGATAAATTTATAAGAATCGAAAGGAGCCAACGTTGCTTGCTTAAAATAATGTACCGAAAGCCAATCGTTTTCCTACTGAAGATTTATATTCTCTGTGTAAACTCTTATCGGTAAGGAAACTTTACATACTATCCATAGTTTTAAGATGCCACAAATACTTACCTTACGAACCTGACGATAAATCTCGACGCAAAAAAGGGAAAGTTATAGCTTTAGCTAAAACAAATACAACCTTTGCTCAGAGACAGTACAATTATATCTTGGTCCATATATACAATAAAATTAACAAAATTCTAGACATATATCCGGTCACTCATCAAAAATGTAAAAAAACCGTTCAAATTTGGCTAATTACTAAAACTTATAACGAAATTGAAGCTATCCTTAAATACCTGGTAGTCTAGTCTCTTTCACACACACACACACACACACGCGCACACACATACATACACACACACACACACACACACATACATACATACACACACACACACACACACTCATACACACACACACACACACTCATACACACACACACACACACACACACACGCACATAATATTGACACATAGTATATAGTCTGTTAAACATACATTTTTTTAAATGATGTAACTTGTGTTCTAATGTTGAAACGTGTAATGTTCTTTTTAATTTGTATTTGGATTAAGAAACAATTACCTACTTTAGTTTGGTAGAACGGCAATTTCATAGGTAAAGAAAGACCTATTAGAATCAATTAATTTTGAAAAATTTGTTATCTTGAGTGATTCCCGAAGCGCATTACAACACTTGGCTCGCTGTACCTCAAATTCTCGAGGAACAGCGACAGCCTATCAAATTTTAGATTTAATACAAAAACTTAAAATACAAGACAAAGTAGTAACATTCCAGTGGGTTCCTTCTCATATAGGTCTTGAAGGAAATGATAAGGCAGATTGTTTAGCAAAAGAAGCCATAAGTAATGGTTTAACTTCTGATATTTTTCCTCATTATACTAACTATATTCCATACATGAAACAGCTATCATATAAAACTGGAAAGATTATTTTGACCTCACATTTGTGTGGAAAGGCATATTATGGTATAAAATAATTTAATCACCACTTAACTGAGATAGGCTAGAAATCTGTTGGTGGGTGGGGACGATTTTTTGCATGATCCTTTCCGACCCGGCTCGACCCGGCGGCAATGTAGTCGATGCAGGAAAATGAAGGGCACGTCATGACAATCTGTAGGTCAGAACCTAGGTGTTACAAGTGTTCACAACCACATGAGGGTGACAATTATAATACTCAAGTGGCTACTTGTCTCTTTTGCTCTGGATCTCATATGGCTAACAACCCTGGATTCCCTAAATTTATTAGACAGAAGGAAATTAAGGCTGTTATGTCGGAACAAAATATTTCATATGCAAAAGCTTCCGCTACCTAGCGGAAGCTTCAGCATATGAAATATTTTGTTCCCTAGTGTGCGCAGAGCTTTCACTGACGTTGTAGCCACTCATACAGCCAGTTTCTCACGTTCCCGCCAATTCACTCCTTCTCCTCCTCATACTATCTCCTACAGAAAAACTGTTCTCACCCCTCGTCGTACAATTCCTACACCCCATCTTGGTTACAACCGTCTTACCCATCAAACCATTATCCAAGACCCTATTTTGGAAACACCTAATGGTGTCGCTTTTTCAAATACCAATTCCTTGTCCATTAATGATAATTTTCCTGAACTTCTTTCCTCTCTTTTACTAAATCTAATATCCCGTTTCAGCTACTCTGGGATGGTTATATCCAACACTTTCCGTAATAACTTAACTCAGCTGATAAACATAACAAATTCAACTTTCAATCACAATGGATCAGAAGACCATAGTTCAGTGGAACTGCCGTAGCGTTAGAAACAAAACTCATGATATTTTATATTTTGTTAGTAAATTTAATCCCCTATTTTTGCCATTCAGGAGTCTTGGTTGAGGCCAGGGTCTCAATATAGAGTCTCTGGCTTCTCCTGTCTCCGGGATGACAGACGTGATGGTAGAGCTGGTGCAGCTATTTTAGTCTCTACTTCTGTCACTTTTAGTTTTATCCCTCTTCCTCCACACAGTGATTTTAATATTGTGACTGTCCGAATTTTTAATATTTCTTTACTGTCTATATACTTACCTGATCCTAACTGTGTTGTCCTTTCTCAATTTTTTTCTATTATCAACCTCATACCTCCTCCAATGATCCTTCTGGGTGACTTTAACCTACAACACACCTCTTGGGGTGTCTCTGATTCACTGTCTAATATCTTCCTTGATTTCTTAGATGATTTAAATCTGGTTATTTTAAACAATGGGAATCCGACTCGAAGAGTGACTCCACCCCAGAATCCTAGATCTGTTGTAGATTTATCCATTTGCTCCCCCTCCCTTTTTTCCTGAATTTCCTGGTCCATTCTTCCAAATTCATATGGTAGTGACCACTTTCCTATCCTTTTAACACTACAGTTTTCCTCTATTCCCACTATAATTAGAAACCCCCCTAGATTTAAATTTAAAACATCAGAAGCCAATTCGCATCGCTGGCTGAGAAAAAAATTGTTTCTTTAGCACCTGTAGATACCCATAATGTTTTTGTACTATACCCCATTTTAACACAAGCGCTTCTTGATAGTGCATCTGCCTAATCGATGCTCATATTATGTGGATCGTGTCTCTTCCCATCATGTCATCATGTCATGTCATCCCCCCTTGGTGGGATGCAGAATGTACTCTGGCATGCAAAAAACGCAAGGAGACAGAGAGGACATTCCCTGCTGATATGACTCTCGAAAATTATAACAACTGTAAGAGGATAGTAGCAGAAACCAAAAGAATGCTTTCTCACAAGAAGCGCTTAGGGTGGCGTAGGTTCTGTGAGGCTTGGAACTCTTTACCTTGCCGTCTATGGTGTGGAATAGCCTGAAAAGATTTCGTGGCTCTTTTTCTTCTAATTCAAATCCTGTATCAAATGACCCTTCTCCTTGGATCTATGATTTGTCCCAAAAAATTGCTCCCCATTGGGTACCTTCTCTTGAAGAGTGCCATAATCTTCCATCATCTCCTGCTACTTCTAATAACGAATTTGAGGCTTCCAGACAGATTCATCTCCCGGGGTTGATGGTATTCCGTACTCCTTTATTGTTAAATGTACATTAGCACCCAAAAAGTCTTACTCGATTTTCTAAATTGTATTTTTCATTCTGGACATCCTCCCGAGGAGTGGAAGTGTCAGATCATCCTCCCTATCATAAAGCCTGGTAAACCTGAAAGCAACCCGTCCAGCTACCGTCCCATTGCACTCTCTTCCACCTTATCGAAGATACTTGAGCATCTTATTAAAAACAGGCTTGAGTGGTTTCTGGAAAGTAGAGGTATCCTTTCGAGAAGTCAGTTTGGGTTTCGTAAGGGTTTTAGTACCATGGATAGTATGTGCACATTAGTCTCCGATATTCGAACTGCCTTCTCGAAACAAGAGGCTCTGGTGGGGGTGTTTCTTGATGTGTCGTCCGCATATGACAATGTACTACTTCCAATACTCAGGCAGATTATACAAGAACTGAGTATACCTGAGAAGATAGTCAATTACATCTGTAACACCATTTCATGCCGCATCATCCTTGTTTCCCATAATAATTCAGATCCCATTTACCGACGAGTGTGGAAAGGCCTGCCTCAAGGCAATGTCCTTAGCCCACTCCTTTACAGCATATATACACATAAATTGAACCTATCCGTTACCTCCTTTTGCAACATTATTCAATATGCGGACGATATAACCCTATATGTATCTTCCAGAGAGGTATCTAATGCCTCTGCTCGCCTTAATTCTGCTCTTTACTATCTTAATGAGTGGATGAATAATCACGGATTGAGCATTTCGATAGAAAAGAGTAAAACAGTGTTTTTTTCAAAACGTGGGGCTGTACCCGACATTCAAATAACCCTTGATAATCAAAATTTCCCGATCACAGATTCAGTTAAGTTTCTGGGTGTTTATCTTGATTCAAAGATGACAGGTGTTTAACATTTTACACATTAGTCATATCATTAAAAAATGTGAGAAGAACATAAACATAATTCGATGCCTTTCTGGAGTCTGGTGGGGCTCACACCCCTACACACAAAATATTATATATAATGCCTTAATTCGACGCCGACCCATAATATAATATATAATATGGGCCGCCCATAATCCAAGTGTGGATTATGGCTTCTTTATTCTTGAGCCCTATCATAAATCTGCACTTCAAGAATTAAACAAAATCCAATCCAAGTATCTCCGTTTAGTAATAGGCGCTATGAAGTCCACCTCCAACAATGCCCTCCAGATAGAGTGTGCAGAACCGCCTTCACATTTTCGACGTCAGCTTCTCTCTGACAGATTTTTTTAAAGCCTTGCAACTCTCAGATCATCCTCTCATTCCAAAATTACATATTCTTTCCTAATTAGTCCATTCTTATTGTGGTATTATGGTAATGAGAGCGCAGATCTCTACGCAAAACAGGCCACTCACTCAGGTGGCCTTGAGCAATTTATACTTTACTGTAGTGACCTAATACCATTGGCTATAGACCATTTTTGATTTCCGACTGGAATGCAAGTTGGGATGTATCGGGAAATTTGAAAGGTAAATAATTCTACTATTCTCTTCAGAGTCAGGTGATGATGAAACCCTTCAAATATAGGAAATCTAAAAAAATTGTCACTTCTATGGTCTGCCGCCTGCGTTTGGGTCACTGTTGTACTCTAGTCTTCCTTCACAAAATTAAGGTTAGAGATTCGTCTCTATGTTAATGTAGACTTGATGAAGGCACTTGAAAATATTTTTTTCAGTTGTCCAAATCGCCTCTGCTCACTATTTGATTCACTTCCCCCTAATGTCCTCGTCCTTCTAACTTCCAATCCCTTTTGTCCCTACTTCATACCCCCTTTGTTCATGTTCTGTGTAATTTTATTAACAATAATAACATTAAATTGTAGTTGTGTGCGTCTTTACTAATAAACTAACATTTTGTATTTGTCTTATTGTTCCAGGTAATAAGGAAATTTATTATGTTGTAAATTCATTTTATTACGAGATTTTAACAATTTTTCTCTTGTTCATTCACAAAGCCCCACTTTTGCGCAAAGTCATCGTCATTGGCCACAAAGTTTTTTTGTATCTCATCTACACTGACACTGGCTATTCCTCAAGGGAGGCCTTTTTAAAGAAGAAGAAGATGCGAATTACGGAGCAAAGAGTTCCAGCCTTAGGCTGGGGCCTGGGATTATATAATCTGAAATCCGGAACGCCGGTGCAATTCTGAGATATGCAAATAGAACTCTGCGCTAATACAATAGAGTTGAAAATCGAACACATGAGTGTCAAGTTAAATGTCAATGTCTTATATGACAGCTCGACACTCGAAACTTCCATTTTCAACTCTATTGTATTACTGCAATGTTCTATTTTCAGTGCTCTTAATTTTCACCGGCGTTATGGATTCCGGAGCATATAGTTCTCAGCATTAAACGCAAAATAATTTGGCTATCAATTCATGGTTTTCTGACATCTAACAGTCGCTTTATGAACTACGATGCCCATCAAGTATCAACCTTTATGCGATATGGACATTGAAGTTGATAAGTTTTAGTGATAGTGAGTTTTCGGACACGTCCTATAATGTGCTTCACCTTCATTAAGCTACTTGACTCATATTTAATTTCATACATTGAAGGAGTACTTGGCTTAGAAAAATGTATTCTAGCGATATCATAAATTAAAAACTTAATCAAAAACTATGTATTTTTGTTTCTTAATTTTTACTGATGAAAACACCTCGAAGTCACTTTCGGCAAGGATGTGTCGACACAAACACACTTAACACATACATAGTAATGAAACGGAACGTGTTTCTCTAAATAAATAGTTCATGACATCATTAAAAGTTATATATTATGTCAAAATGTAAAACGGAACGTTATACCGCCATTTTACTACTACGGACTATAACACAGATTACAAATAGTACTCGTATGACGTCATAGCACAGATAATCTGTCAACCAACAATGGCGAATAGTGTTTTCGGCGGTTTTTAAAAGTGTATTTTTTAAATTTTTTTTGTAGGTTTTTAGGTTTCAAAATAATATAATTTTTTTTGAAGCGTGTAGGACAAATAAAAACAAGGTCAAGTGGCCTATTAGGGAAAAGTAGAAGTAAGTAACCATTTATTTACAGAAAATTCGTCAAAAAAAAAAGATCAATATGTACTATTTACGTCAAGTTGCCGGGGATTCAATGGGTGACTTTCAGTAAAGCTTCGAACACTTTTTATTTTACGACTATTTACCTATTTGGACTTTGACTAAAGTAAGGCCAACGAGACGAGATAAAAAACGTAAATAAACTGACCGCTATTGAGTTGCATTATGAAAGTGAGTTAATATTATATCTGTCCTTATCACTCGAATGCAATAATGACGTCAGTTGGTCGACGACAGCTGTCGTAGCGTGTTTCGTGGTACAAGAAAGCGGCCAGTGCCGCAGATGTCAACATTTGGTCCGCCAAACAATTGTGAACAAGTTCATTCCTGTTTGGATTGCGTTCGAAGTGATACATATTTTTTCGTCTCCGTATTTACTTGGTTTTTTGTTGTTATTATTCCGTTTCGGTTAGTTTTATTTTTGATTTTTGCTGTTATTATGAGTGCTTAGTTGTTGATTTTAATTATGGAATCACAGCCTGGCGGCTCTAGACAACCTTTGAAAGAAATCAATTCACCACGCAAAAAGCGTCAAAAGGTAAGTTAATTTATTAATTCATTTGCACTTGAACCATTACCATAATTTTTATTTTTATGGTTCCATACCAAAAAAGCTTCTTTTTATATAATAATAAGAAAATAGTCTAAAATTTACCATTCCTCTCATTTTATTTATTTACAGCGGACGTATTTTACATCCAATGAAAAAGGAATGGTCGTTAATGTGCACAAATACGTGAAGCAAACATGGCCTACAGATGAATATCTGTACAAAACAACTATAATGGAGAAAACAGCGAGCATTTTGGGCATCGGTGTCGCTTCCGTATATAAAATTATAAAAGAATATGCAACAACTGGGAATGTACCTACTGGGAAAGTTTATAGCTTTTATCTGAAAAGCGAATTACCTACATTAAAAAAAGTACCTACTCCAAGCTGTCAATGATGATGAAGAATTACCTAACTTTAAGAGATCGACATTTCGGAAAATACTTAAACATTTAAAATTTAAGTATATAAAACGACAAAGAAACAATGCTTTAATAGATAGAGACGACATTATACTATGGCGAATGAATTACTTAAGAAAGATTAAAAAATACCGAACGGAGAATCGCTCTATATTCTATATGGATTAAACATGGGTGAATGCAGGTTTGTCAAATAATTGTGCCTTTATTATGTTAATAAATACTAGCTTTTGCCCTTACTTTACTTACTGCCTCCGTTGCCGAGTGGGCTGAGCGTGGGCTCTTAATCTGGAGGTCGCGGGTTCGGTTCCCGCAGGGGACACACATACTAAAAAGACACTTTATTTGTTGTTCTCTCGTTGGGTTTCTGCGATCTATAAGCCTTGCAGCCCACAAAATAAGAAGATGACTTACTAAAATAATTAGAATTTTCGGCAGTGCATATCACTGGTAATGTGAAACTTATTTCAAAAACCTACGTGGATACTACAATAACTTCAAAACGGCAAGCTTTTATGGAGGAACTGAGTACGGGTGCAAAGAACCCTACTTCAAAGGGCAGACGACTGATTGTGGTGCATATGGGAAATGAAAATGGTTTCACAGAGGGGGCTGATGATGTATTTGAGTCAAAAAACACAGGTGATTACCACGAGTCAATGGCCGCACCTACACCCAAAAAACACCCACCAGAGCATGGAGAAAAGCAAGTATTCAGGAATGGCTGCGTAATAAAGAACTAAGCTATTATGAAAAAGACGTAAAGGCAGAACTTTTAAAGAAAGTGAATGACGTAAAGGCGAACTACCAAAGATACGTTGTGGATGAGCTCGCCAAAAAATTTAAGGTGGAAGTCCTAAGACTGCCACCTTATCATTGCGAGCTCAATCCCATTGAACTCGTATGTGCTGACATAAAGGGACACGTAGCTCGCAATAATACTACATTTAAATTTGAAGATGTGAAAAAACTGCTACAAGAGGGGATCCAACGTGTATCTGCTGATAAATGGCGAAATTGTGTGGATCATGTAATAAAAGTCGAGGACAATTTTTATAGCAATATTGACAACATGATTGATAATACAATAGATATAGTTTTATCATAAACACAGCTGACTCGGACTCTTCCGACGAATCATCTTTGTCTAGTACAGACGACATCGATTAAAATTCGAACTTTATAATAATTTATTCAAATAAAAATATTTTGAACCCTTGAAAATTTGTTTACATTCTTTATCTCGTCTGGTTGGCCTTACTTTAGACTTGACGATTTAGGAATACGGTTTAGAAAATTTACACGAAAATTCTATTTCCCGCCTTTTTAACTTGACACTGGCAAATTCTTTTAAGCTGAGTATATATTTAAATAAAAATTAAAAAATATTCATCTATGGTTACATTCTCTTTGAGTATTATGTTTATATAAATCTTTGTATGAATATTTTACAGAAATCATCATTAATTTTCATTTTTACTGAATTTATTGTTTTAATTTATTAAAAAGAGCTTCCAAGTTTTACAAAATGTTAAAAAATACTTTGTGCTCCATATGTTTATCTATAAATAAAATGACTATTAACATTTACGGAACAGATTTGCAGTATGTTTATGAGAACCTCGCCAATTTAAAGGTAACTACATAAACAAATAGCTGTGGTAAATTATGTTACATCAATAATACTATAATTTCTTTAAACATGCTGGGCACATTGCCTCGTATTTTGATATCCAGAGACCATACTCTTGAGATCTAGTTTAAACGATTTGAATCCAATTTATATATAATTAGTAAAAGCTCGGTGATTATTTGAATCTTATGAGGCATATTACATCTCGACAGTGATTTTTGCGTAAAATAGCCAATTGGGGTTCTTGATCTCAGAAACAAAGATACATTAACAATTTCGACATATTGACTAGTGCAGAATAGCTATTGGCCTAGTTCGTAGTAGCCTAGCTTTTTGAAAATTTTGCTTATCGTTTTAATTAAACCATAAATTGAAGAGAAAGATATAAAATGGGGAAAGGCACTTTTTTGAGCTCCTGGATTGAACTACTGTTCTGAGCAAATGAAATAATAAAATGAGAATGATAACTTCTATATATAGTCGTATAGCGGCCTTAGAATTTTGAAATATCTTTGATTTAATATAGAGAAAAGTCTTATTCTAAAAAAAAAAAACTTCGAAAATCGCTTTAAGATAACTGTGAATTACTCCTATCTACGATAATATTAATAAACAAAATTTACACAATAGATCAATTGTTACTTCTTGAGGAATAGATTTTATAATTTTAAAGCATGAATTTATTAACCTATTTCAATAAAAACGATAATACAACTGCAAAATTACTACAAAATACGAAATGCGAAATGAAATAATAAAATGAGAATGTTATCTTCTATATAGTCGTATAGTTCGTAGCGGCCTTAGAATTTTGAAATATCTTTGATTTAATGTAGAAAAAATCTTATTCTAAGCCAAGAAAAACTTCGAAAATCGCTTTAAGTTAACTGTGAATTACTCCTATCTACGATAATATTAATAATCAAAATTTATACCAGATCAATTGTTACTTCATGAGGAATAAAGATTTTATAGTTTTAAAGCATGAATTTATTAAACTATTTATATAAGTATAAGAATTATTTTGTATTCTTTTTTATTTTACAAGGCATATATCCTGTACTTATTCAATAGCAAACTGTAAAACGAAACATTAACCGAGTATTTTGTCTAATCACAAACTACCTCTTTACTAATAGTAAAAAACATGGAACATATTGGACATTGGCAAGAAAAAGCTCAAATAATGGCCACACCTGACCTGAAAACATAGATGTGGTACAATGTATTTGGCACAATATTATATCAGTCCAAAATTAGAGTATAGGATCTGATTATAGCTATATAAAATATTGAGCCGATTGCAGATTTAAAAGAGCTCAAAGAAAAAATTTGGGTTCAACATATTATACATGTTGAAAAGAGTAATGCTTGTTTATATGCATAATATTATCATGTTTGTTTTTGTCACCATCAATAGATTAGAGATAATGAGTGCTGGATGTGTTATATTTGCCACACGAGACTGCGGCAATGTCACCAGCTGAAGCAGTTGGTTGTACAGACACGGGGTCTCATTTATGATATGTTCCAAAATAAGGTTGGTACACAAAAGGATCATTTAGTATATGATATGTGTATGAATATTTAAAAATATATATATATGCAATAATTTATTTGAAATATATAAAATGGCACCCAAAATAGCTCACTGATATGTCAATTTTAATTAATATTTACTATTTTTTAGATCAATATTAAGCTTGGAGCTTTTGGATCTTTGTTAGAACTATCAACTTCCAGGACAAAGATTACTTCCACAACACTCCCTCATATCAAACAGGAGTCAAACGGGGAGATGGAATTTTACTATGAGAATAGTAGGTTATACAATTTTGGTCATATAAATATGAACATTTTGTAGTACTCTATACTTTCTTTCACAAAACCATGTCATATGAAATTGTGTGTACCTTGAGTAGCTACAAATACTAATTTAATTTCAATCATATTAAATGTACCTAATAAAGACTGGGCAATATCTGTTGTGTCAGCCACTTTTTCTAATGTGTCTCTTGGGTAATTTCAGGTGTCCTACATGATGAAATTGTAGAAAATAGAAATACGAAAATTATTTCTACAACACCCCACTCTTCATACATCAAGCTGGAGTCAGATGTGAAGACGGAGTATTGCAGTGACGATGGTAGGTTATGATGTTATCTTACGTGAGACAGGCTACAGTTGTGTTCTGAGATTGCCTCGGAGACATTCTCCTGTAAGGTTCCTTGCATTATGGTCTTTGGTTGGTCTTAATGTCAGTTACTGCTAGTCTTATGTAATAATTAGTCATATTTAAAAATCTGTTGACTTAATATGTACATAAACAATGTGTAGTATTAAATTATATGTATTCAAATTTTAAATGACTTAAATTACATACAAAAGTTCAAATATATATATATATATATATATCTATGTATCAATGCACAGGCCAAACCCTTAAGGCTAGGGAAATTAATGCTAGTTACATATAAGACTTCTGTCAGTATTGTATTTCAACCTTTGAGTAATTTTTAGATGGTGTACAAGATGAAATTTTTGAAAATACAAACGACTATGAAGAGGCCTGTGACAGCATTACACAAAAGTTATCAAATGTAGATGAAAATGTTGCTCTGCAAACAACACACACAGATGTTGATGATGGGGGAGAACAAAAAGGAGGGGAACAGAGCGCAGGAAATGCAAAAATAAAACAAGAGATAGAAGTGGAGATTGAAGATAGAGGTATGTACATTATACTTATGCCATGCCAGTTGCCTTTGAAGAAGGCAGAGACCACTTATTGTTTTGTAAGGCCGTTGCTTTCACAATGCATCGTTCCTGGAATATAATAATTTTTAAAAAACCTTTACTGATTACCTACCAACTTACTTACTACCAACTATATTAGCCTACCAACTATAAATTTCATCGTTGTACATGTCACTACAAACAGCTGTATAATCTCCGATGTTTTAAAATGTCTTTTAATACGTAATATTTGTTAAGGTATCGGGCAAGACAACACAAATGACTGCGAGGGGCGAGACCATGCCAGTGAAGCTCAGTCAGGCTGTAATAAGAAACCGTTCACCTGTGATTATTGTTTCAAGATTTTTTTATACAAAAGCAAATTACTTAATCACATCAGGGTTCATACAGGCGAAAAACCATTTAGCTGTAATATTTGTTTGAAGAACTTTTCTCACAAATGCCACTTAATCATTCATATTAGGACTCATACAGATGAACGACCATTTAGCTGTGACATTTGTTCAAAAAGGTTTTTGCGAAAGGGTCATTTAACTGATCACCTATTAACCCATAGAGGCGAGCAACCACACAGCTGCCACATTTGTTTAAAGAAGTTCTCACGAAAGAGTGCTCTAAAAAGACACACAAAAAATCATTATGGGGAAGAAGCATAGTTTGATTTATTCGCACGGAGTGTAGTAGTACGGGAAAAATATGTAAGTACAAAGTTATCAGTAGTGGTGTTATGGGGGGAGGGGGCGACCGCCCGGGGCCCCGGATGATGCTATCGCCTCGCTCGACAAAATTTGGTCCTGCGACAGAAAGGGGGGAGGGGGGGAGGGGTGGGGGGTAAATTCTCATATATTTTGACTCATTTAGACGAATTTTCATATAAATTATATTTAATTAATTACAGGAAATGAAATGTGATTAGAAATTGTACAGTCTAATCACAGACCAATAAAAAAAAGAAAGACGGAGTATTAACAGTTAATGACGTGAAGCCGCTGTCGATCAATGTGTGCGTCATCTATGCAAGGCGTGCACTTGTGTGCTAAAAAATAATGTTGCCAACTCAGTGTCTCAGATTGCCAAACTCCCATCCTGTCGCAGTCTCATTTTACTACAAAGTAATAACTACAAGATCTCCTATCACACTAGATTGTTAATCATCAGTAATAAAAGGTTTCAAATGCTAAGTATTTTTAACCCTTTAAGGGGCAGAAGCTCCTGGCTGGGGGAATGAAAAAATAACACTTGTATGTGAAAAATATATTTTATTTATTAATTTTAAGAATTTTTTTTTTTTTTTTTTTTTTTTTTTTTTTAAAACGTGGTGTCGACATATTCGACACTGCCCTTCAGGGTTTATGGAACTGAGCAAAGCATGGTACAATGCACAATGGAACTTGGCATTTTGTGCACTGTATTTTGGATGTTTTGTTAAGGTTTTTGCTGCTGCATGCTCTGCACCTTCTGTATTTGGGTAGCTCCATTGGCATGTGAGACCCCACATCATTCAACCTCAGTTCATCAGGTATTCCGTGAATGGCCTTCTGTCTACTTGTGGCCAACAAGTACTTTTTTACAACTTTTAAGTACAACTTTTGGCTTTTTAGTTACAAAGTTGGCGATTGTGCCACAGTTCTTTTCCTGGAGCTGAAGTTGTCTATTAGGTTACGTGCGAGCACGGTGCGGAAATGCAAGGAGGTCATAGGTTTGTACACTCTGTCATTTTGGGTGTATATTATATAGGCATTTGTAATGGCAGAATCAACCAAAAAGTAAAATATTCGCATCCACCATCTTTTACTACATCATGAGATGGAGTATGTACTTCTCATCTGGTCAAATCTATCAACTCCTCCCATTCTTTTGGTACACTCCAGGATTCCTATGGGACACGAAACGTCAAGACTTCGAACCATCCTTGCGTTCTTCTACATGTTGTTTTCTGACGGGGATGATAAGCAGTACTCAATACATACACCAATTTAGTATCTTTCCATACAAAAAAATGCGACGTTCTGGTTGACTCGCCATTTGTACTCTCCTTTAGCCAGTACCAGAGGAGGCGGTTTAGGTTCATCTTTCTTTTTTTTTTCTTTTTTTATAAGTTTGGGCAAGTTTGTACGATCTGCGCGTGCAGTTGCATAAATATTATTATCAAATAGGTACTGCAATAGCTCAAAGGACGCAAAAAAATTATCAAAGGCGATGTGAGTATTCTCAACCTTTTCATCAATCAGAGTTTTAGATAGTTCTCTTACCACACTGGCTCCTAATCCAACCTCTGTAGTGGCGTCATCTTTTTTTCCAGTATAAATCTCAAACTTATACAAATATCCAGTCAGACTGTCACAGCGCGACCACACTTTGAAGCCCCGTTTTATAAAAGTAATTTACATGCTGGTACATCGTCAGAAAACATGGAAGACGTATCCAGGCCACGCTTTCGGTGAATAAAAGTTTAGAGTTAGGCAAAATCTCTTTATTGCTACTGAATACTTTATATTCTTTCCCAAAATCTTTTTATTAATGTTATTAAACAAATCTGCTGCCACTAAATTTCCATCGAGCATATTGGAGACGTCGGTATCAATATAGTTTTTTTCTTTTAATTCTTTTAATATATTTTTTAGGGATTCATTTCTCTTCTTTAAATGTCTGACCCGTTGATCAAGGGTTTTGATTTTACGTTGATTTATTAATAGACGCATTTTATACTTTTTCACTTGATTTTTTTAGAGCACTTTTTTTGGGACTGTCAAATATTGTCAAATATTCTGAATCATGGATCGGATCTGGACTTGAACCAAATACGCGTGGCCTGGATACGTCTTCCATGTTTTCTGATGATGTACCATGCATGTGTGCATGTAAATTACTTTTATCAAAATCTCTGTCGGTGTCAGTTTGCTGGGGTAATTGCTGCTAAAAGTAAATACTTAAATATCTATATCTAATAGATTATGTGCTTTAACTAAAAATATACATTTTATATGATAATTATATAAACCTCTGCATTGAAATCTGGTACGGAGCCTTCTGGACCAAACTCAGGCTCACAACCTATAAGATTTACTACCTGTAATAAAATGATAGTCATGATTTATAAAACAGTAATAAATAATAATTATAACAATTGTTTCTTTTCCGTTACAACATACAAACCATTTTTGGTTTTGCATTTTTCTTGATGCGTCGAAGCCCACATTTGGTGTAGTATACAGGGTTACAGGAAAAGGCGACGTAGATCCGTTAAGGGCGTGTAGTTAGCATCGTTTCTAACTGATTTGGCTATGAAACACCCTATCCTAAACCTAACCGTTTTCGAGATATTCGACTTTAATTTTTTTTTCATAAATTTGCCGAATTTTTAGATATTTGATTGTATACTATGAAATTTAGTAGTCAAAATTATTTTTTGCTTTTTACAACTAGGACACGATGCCTTATGACTTTAATCACCAAAATTGTAAGTAAATTAACTTAACAGGTCGTACTAAGACATTGAAGGTTAAAAAAAGTAATATTTATTTATTAAGTTTATTTTTCTTTAAAGGATATCCAAAAAAATATTATGGAAGATGTTCTGCAGATCTACTTTGAAATATCTACGTTTCATCAGCTATCCAACAAGGTATAACAATCAAAGATTTTATTGGAATTGGTGCAAAAAACTTAGCTTCAACGGCAACTAAGGAGGTAAAAAATTACATTAGTTGATTACGTTTAATTTAACCCTTGACCCCAGAAAACAAAATAAAACAATAAATAAGTACACAATAACATTTATTACTTAATAACACATGTTTAAATTTCATGTTCAATATGACCACCCCTGTTTTGCACACATTTTCGCAGTCTTTTTCTCAGTCCACTTTTCACTACGTCAGTTGTTAAATTGCCTCTTATTTCATTTGCCGCGTTAATTATTCTAGTTCTCAATTCTTGTACAGATGATATAGGGTTGGGCTCACTGTACACCAGACTCTTCATGTGCCCCCATACATAAAAATCCATGGGGGTTAGGTCCGGACTTCTCGGTGGCCAGGGTATAGGCCCACCTCGCCCAATCTATTTGTTCTGGTAATTTCTATCCAACCATTCTCTGACCCTCTCCTGTAATACGCAGGGCAGCCATCATGTTAGAACCACATGTCTCGGCGCAGAGTGAGTGGCAAATCTTCTAGTAAATCATTGAGGTCTCCTCTCAGGAAATTTTCATAAAATTCCCCATTTAAATTATCAGGGAGAAAATATGGGCCAATCAAATGATTGGAAATTATACCCATCCACACGTTCAAGCTGAATCGGCGTTGTGATCCCTTAACCCTCTTCTTGTTTGGATTTTCCTGTTCTTTCGGGGCCCAATAATGCACGTTATGGTAGTTTGTGATTCCGTCTTTGTCAAACTTTGACTCATCCGTCCACAAGATTTTTTTTTTAAAAAGTCGCGTCTTCTACATCTGCATTCAACATGAATCGGCAGAAACCCAATCGTCTTACGGGATCATCTTGTTCAATATCCTGTACAGGCGTGTAGTGGTATGGGTATAGGCCCGCAGTGTGAACGTTATACCACACTTTCCATTGCGAGACTCCCAGTTGAGCGGCAACAATATTTGTAGAGGTGGTTGGATTCAATCGGAATCGTTGCACTATTTCGTTGTCCTGTTCTTCGTCATCATCAATAACACGTGGCCTTCCTAAATCTGTCCGTCGTCTCGATACGGAGACAGTTTCTCAATAGAGTCCTTCAAAAACTCTCACATCCGGTACTCGACGGCCGGGATAGCGTCTTATGTACTCGTTACGAGCTTGCGCGGACACACAATTGCAGTATCCGTAGCAAACTAGTATATCTGCATATTCCTGGTTCGTGTAGGTCGTCATCGTCAACAGTTCCGTATCACAAGCAAAATTAGAGTCCAGTAAACAAGCACAATAGTCACAAATCGGAAGAAACAGTCCAGAAACACAGCCAAGTCGAACAGAAAACAGAAAGCAAAACGATAATGCATCTACCATGGACGAATCACATAAGCAGACTAACAACCAAACACAAACAATAGGGCATGTTGTATTCACATTCCCAATCTCCTTCGGCATCGGCACATTATCTTTCTCACTCATACCTGCATAAATCGTAAGTTGTCTTGCTTGCACGCCCCGAACTAACTCAAAGGACAATAGGCAAGGGACCGAGAATTGCTACCTGGGTGCTTTTAACTGAGTTTTTTCTATGATTTTTGACAAAACCCTTGATTGTGATACCTTGTTGGATAGCTGATGAAACGTAGATATTTTAAAGTAGATATGCAGAACATCTTTCATAATTTTTTTTTTTTTGGATATCCTTTAAAGAAAAATAAACTTAATAAATAAATATTACTTTTTTTAACTTTCAATGTCTTAGTACGACCTGTTAAGTTAATTTACTTACAATTTTGGTTATTGAAGTCATAAGGCATCTTGTCCTTGTTGTAAAAAGCAAAAAATGATGCGATTTTGACTACTAAATTTTTAAAAAATTTCATATTATACAATCAAATATCAAAAAATTCGAAAAATGTATGAAAAATAAATTAAGTAGAATATCTCGAAAACGGTTAGGTTTAGGATAGGGTGTTTCATAGCCAAATCAGTTAGAAACGATGCTAACTACACGCCCTTAACGGATCTACGTCGACTTTTCCTGTAACCTTGTATATCACACTCTTCAAAGTGTATAGAGGAAATAACACTATATTTCGAGGGCAACCAATCTTCTTCATTTCTGCTCTCTCTTATAGCTTTAATCCATCTTTCTCTCCACACTGTTTCAGTCGGGAACCTAAAAAGCAGGAAATCATAAGTAATAAATTGTAAAACGCATTATAATTAACATGACAGGAGACCGTGCTGCGTGATATGATTAAAAAAATAATAGGTTGATGCAATGATGAAGAATGGCAGATGAACTTATTAATAAGATATTTAAAAATACGATAGCACAAAATTCAGTAGACAAACTTGATAAAATTGCATATCATTTCTTATTTTCATACAAAACTTACTTAATTTTTATTTTATTTATCTGTCATTCTTTGTCACCATTAGTTTTATTTTATGTATATCTAAATAACGAATTTAAAGTTAAAAATATACAATTGTCAAGATACTACATCACGTAATAATATTTTCTCCCCTATTATGGGGAAAAATATCTTGCGACCAGCATGCAGCACTGGTTGAGGTTTTGTGTCCCGAGACAATTTTTAAAAGTAATAAATTAGATTCGTTATTTCGGTGGTAATACATAAATATTTAACTACTTACTTGGGAAAAGTAATCCCACAAGGTTTCTTTTGAGCACATGAATTATTTTAGCACCATTTAACAACGCAGGACGGCATATTTTAATATTTTCTAGCCACAGATAAAAATGACATGCGCCGTCACTCGTTGAAGTCGAATGGCTTCCTATGGCCGTATCGGCTTCCTGTAACTTGCCTCACTGCGTAGCATATTTGGTTCTGTCTTTCTTTTTTTATTGGTCTGAGAGTCTAATATTTTGGTTTGTACGAGGGCGGGTTAATAAATCCGTGACTTTTGGAATAAAACACAGATTTTTTGATAAATAAATCATTTTATTTTTCAACGTAGTCCCCCTTGAGCTCTATACACTTTGTCCAACGCTTCTCCAATTTTTTTATCCTTTCCAAAAAATATGATTTGTCGAGGTCCTCAAAATAGGCCTTTGTTTGCGAGATGACTTCATCATTGGAGTCAAATCTTTTTCCACCGAGCCATTTTTTCAGGTTTGGGAACAAGAAGTAGTCACTCGGAGCCAAATCTGGAGAATAGGGTGGATGTGGGAGCAATTCATAGCCCAATTCATGGATTTTTGCCATGGCAACTGCACATGTGTGCACCCTTGCATTGTCTTGGTGAAAAAGAACTTTTTTCTTGGCCAAATGAGGTCGGTTTTTTTTCAAATCCTCATTGAAGCGGTCCAATAAGTTGGCATAATATTCCCCATTAATTGTTCTTCCCTTTTGAAGATAGTCAATGTGGATTATCCCACGTGCATCCCAAAAAACAGTCGCCATAACTTTATTGGCTGACAAACCCACCTTGGCCTTCTTTGGCGCCGATTCACCCTTAGAAACCCACTATTTTGATTGTTGTTTGGTCTCTGGTGTGTTGTGATGGATCCATTTTTCGTCCATGGTTACAAAACGGCGCAAAAACTCCTCCATATTGTGATTAAACAACGCCAAACCTTCCTGTGAAGTTGTTACACGATTGCGTTTGTGTTCGACTTGCGGAAAGCTTTCTCATGCCCAAGTGATCATTCAAAATTGAAACCACTGAGCCATGCGAGATGCCTATGGCTTTCACAATCTCTTGCACTTTCAATCTTCGGTCGGCCAACACCATATCGTGAATTTTTTCGATTGTTTCGGGTGTAGAGACCTCAACTGGGCGTCCAGGACGTTCGGCATCTTCAGTGCTTGTACGGCCACAACGAAATTCAGTAAACCACTTTTTTACCATTGAAAACGATGGTGCAGAGTCCCCATAGTATTTATCAAGCTTAGCCTTGGTCTCGGTAATGGTTTTTTTTCGCAAAAAATAATGCTTAATAAGCACACGAAATTCACTTTTTTCCATTGTTTCCTTAAGTTACTGGATAGTCTGATAAAGATAGCTGTAAAACACAAACTAACTGACGCAGCAAGTTCAAATTTTGATAGGAGTCAACTGACAGATGCCTGTTGACAAGAGTAGTGTTGCTTTTTCAGTAAGGAGGTTAGAAATTCAAAAAGTCACGGACTTATTGACCCGCCTTAGTAGTCAACATTTTTACAAAACAACGGGTTATAAACTTTCAATGTCTTTTATTTTTAGTCTAATTATTTTGCATTCAATTTTTCTCGTCTTCCTTTATCAATAATACAACTATAGCAGCTTTAAGGTCCATACGGTCCAGCCTGCAAATCCAGCGCCAGTACTTATGGTCGTCATTAGTGTCTATAGGGGACTTAATGAAACCACGGTTATGGATAGTTATGTGCCGCTGGAGTGTTCCAACGTGTGTCAAATGGAATTCGAAGTGAGTGTAAACACAGACATAAAGTGTGCTCCTCGGTTTGGATGCGGCAGTTCCATTCGACCCCGCTGCGATGTACGTTTTGAAAAATAATTGTACCTTTAATTTTGAACGGTGAAAGAAAACCGTGAATATCGTAAACGGACATTAAAATGATTAACATTTGAGCTTTAGTAGGTACCTCGGTGCCATTCAAGATGTCATGCGAAGTAAGACTCAAAGCTATTTTAAAACTAAACAAATCTTCGCTCGGATGCCACATCAAACCTAGAGTGCGCTCAGCTGTGTTAGTAGCTCCATGTTGTAACTCGATAGCGGCGGGTGCGGGCGCCGCGTGCGGGACGTCTGCAGCACTTGTGTACTGTTGCTGGACCAGCGGGTTATCTCGAAACCACCTGATGTACCTAGTCTTGCCATAAATATTGAAACAAAGAAATTTCTTCACTGCCAATCGTACGGATTGTTTTAGGGACTCCAAATTATCATGGCGTTTAGAGTAAGACGTACTCTCTAAAGCTGACCATAAATCATAACCCAGCGGATTAACATCGGGACTAGACGACGGCCAGTCTTCAGCTCTGATACTGACGTAGCACTCTGTCGACTAATTGAGAAGCTTCCTTAGAGCTTTGAGCATAAATACGGTCATTTTGTTTGTTAAAATGTTGCTCAATTGTAAAAAAAATCTCATCCATAAACAAAATTTTTCTGTGACCTCCCTTTGATTCAGTAGTTCTTTCGATTTTACCACCCTATTCTTTTTTAAATTATCAGTTAAGAAATGATCAGTACGTCTCTTATAGGCTGCAAGTCCTAAGTCATCTTTTAAAATACGCGACATGGTTCTAGGTGCTATCTTCATCTCCCGAGATAAAATCTTTTGCTTTCGGACAGGATTTCTTCGAATTTTTTCCCTTACTGCTTTGACTACCTTTTGATGGAGAGTTTTAAAAATTGCATTTGGCTCCATACCTACTTTGTGTAATGCAATCACAGCGATTCGGTTCTCTTTATCAACCCACACCATTTTAATATCGCAAAATATTATACAATGTATTGGCGCCAAAATGAGAAAACACAATGAACAATCATATAAAAATGACAGATTCCAAATTCAAATGTAATATTTTGTTTATTTTTAATTGTAACAGTATTTATGGCCAGACTAAGTATTTCAGATATTTCGATTATTAATTAAATAGCTTTGCCCTCACTGTCGCATGAGTGTAAACAATCGTCCATGTAATGGTCGTTTAAGCCTGGCCACAGATGTTCTTAATTTGACATTCTTTAAGAACGTCAAATTCAGGTCGAAGGCAAAGTTTCCATAGAAAACATGCATAGTCCACACACGTGCTTAATCTTTCAGATTCTCAATGTGTCAGTTCGAACTTAAAGAATGATGCTAACGTGTGATCTTAATCAGGAAGCTAAAGATCGAACTGACAGAATTAAGAAAAGAACGCACAGTTTTACACACACGTACTTAAATTAAGATTGTGCACAGATTGTAAATTGGCTACTGCTTTTTTTTAATCAAATGATAAATCTGTTTTTGTTTTAATACTGACGCAAAATGTGTCTGAAACGGAAAATTTAACGACTACGAAACATAACTAAAATATATTTGTATTTTTAAAAAGTAGAAACATAGGAATTTTTAAGACCTAAAAATAATATTGTCCAAATGACTTCCCTCGGCTGCTTGGCACTCTTGCAAGCGAAGTCGCAAGTTTTGGAAATCCCGCTGAAAAATTGTTCTCGGTATTTTGCTACATTCCTGAATAATATTTCTCTTCAGCTGCTCTAAATTGGTCGGATTACTCTCGTAGACTACTGATTTGAGGTATCCCCATAGAAAATAATCGTATGGAGAGATCGGGGCTACGTGGTGGCCATTCAATATCCCCCCTTTTAGAAATTACTTTTTCCGGGAAAAATATTTTTCAGCAGCTCTATGGATACCCTAGACGTATGACATGTGGCCCCATCCTGTTGAAACCACATCCTCGAGGTATTGCCTTGAATTTCTTGCAAAGCTGGTACTAAAAAGTCTGTTATCATGTTGCAATAATTGTTAGTTCTAACCGTCATCGCATTCCCTCTTTCGTCCTCAAAAAAGTATGGCCCAATAATACTGGTTGCCGTTATCCCAGCCCACACGACAAGCTTAGGGCTATGAAGTGGACGTTCATGCAAGCGTCAGGGGTTAGTCTCAGACCAGAACCGACAATTTTGCTTGTTCACATGGCCGATAAGGTGAAAATTGGCCTCATCACTAAACATCACGTTGTTGAAATTGTTGAACCGCTCGAGCATCAAATTGACAAAGTTAAGTCGGTTATGGGCATCATCTGGTTTTAATTCTGGACTATCTGAATCTTATAAGCCTTCAAATGCAAATCACGCTTTAAAATTCGTCGCAAAGTCGTTCTTTTGATGTCCAAAGACTGACTTCTCTTACGTGTTGACTGTTGCGGATTTTGCTGAACTGAAACACGAACACGCTCCACAATGTCGGCTGATCTTGCACAAACTGGGCGACCACGAGCCGTAATTGGTACCGTTGAGCCGGTTGTTTCTAACATTCTGATCCATTTCCGTATCACATTGGCGCTTGGAACTTCACTTAAATCGCGTAAACCGTGTTCATATCTATACAAACGTCGTGCAGTAATCACTGATTTATTGTTTTCGTAATACGCTCGGACACAAAATGCACGCTGCGCTCCCGTGTACGGCTCCATGGCGACTAAATTTCCATGAAGCGGTGCAGCTAATAACATATCTCCCCGCGCCACGCGTTTTCAAGAAATTGAGGAGTTAAATCGCCAACACTCATATGGCCCACCCTGTATATCTTCTTTGGTTAGGAATTCCAATTTCAAATTTATACCGTTATTTCCTCATGCATTTGTGTTCCGAAAACCGTAATTCATTTGTTTTTTCCTCTTTTGGTTTTCTTTGCGTCACTTTGTTTACAAAATGGAAAACTTGAAATATCGTATTATTTTCGTGTACGAGTTCCACCGTGGCACCAATGCTGCAGAAACGGCTCGAAGGATTAATGTGTATGGCGGCGGTGTCGCAAAAGAAAACACGGTGCGTTTTTGGTTCCAACGTTTTCGTTCTGGAAATTTCGACCTGCAGAACAAGCCCCGTGGACGGCCGGAGACCAATGTTGATAATGAAGAATTGAAGGCTATTGTGGAGCGAATCCATCGCAAACCAGGTCCGAGTTAGCTGCAGGCTGCCGTGTTAGTGATAAAACTGTTTTAATCCACTTGAAGCAAATTGGGAAGGTGAAAAAGCTTGAAAGGTGGGTACCTCATGAATTGAGTGCAGCAAACCGACAAACGCACGTCGACTGCTGCGTTACATTACTCAACCGGCACAATAATGAAGGGATTTTAAATCGAATTATTACCTGTGATGAAAAGTGGATCCTGTACAATAATCGAAAACGCTCATCGCAATGGCTGAACCCTGGCGAACCAGCCAAAGCCTGCCCCAAGCGAAAATTATCTCAAAAAAGTTACTTGTCAGCGTTTGGTGGACTAGTGCCGGTGTCGTTCACTACAGCTTTCTTAAATCTGGCCAGACGATTACGGCAGATGTTTATTGCCAGCAATTGCAAATCATGATGGAAAAGCTAGCTGCTAAACAACTGAGGTTGGTCATTCGCTCTAGGCCACGGCTGCTTCAGGACAACGCTAGACCACACACTGCACAACAGAAGGCTACCAAATTAGAGGAGCTTCAATTGTAATGTCTAAGACATTCACCGTACTCTCCAGACCTTGCTCGAACAGATTACCATTTTTTTTCGAAACTTGGATAACTTCTTGTAAAGGAAAAAATTCAACTCCGATGGAGCAGTCCAAAACGCTTTCAAAGATTTTATTGATTCCTGTCCTAATGGTTTTTTTAGTAAAGGAATCAATGAACTACCTATGAGATGGCAAAAGTGCATACATAGCAATGTACTTTGATTAAATAAATATATTATGTTTTAAAAAAATCTACTTTATGTTCCTCCTTTACAAAACGCTAATTTGGAGTTTTGCCCGGGAATGGGTGACGTGTGTTGTGTGTTGTGAATTTTGTATTTCTTTCATACATTTGTGTTATTCCGGTTCTAAATGTGTAATATTGGTAGAATATTAACCATTAAATATTCGTTAACGTGCACAAGTGTGGGCAAGTTGTACAATTTCTAAAAACGTGCTATTTTGTGTTCTCGCCATTGGTGGTTATTTATAAGCCGATGCCATATATAAATTTAAAAAAAACGCCAATTTCATATGTAATGACCTAATATATAGTACAGTGTGAACATGTCCTTATCAATGTATGGTGCGCGACATTGTTGTGCTATGAGCTATATATTCTTTATGCTATTACTAGCTGACCCGGCAGACTTCGTACTGCCTCATCGATAAATAAAAGACCAAATCTTTTGTATAAAATGATTTTAAAACAAACAAATCGAATCCGTATTTAATAAAAAAGCATTTATTGAATAAATCATGAAGTTTTATTATTATTTTCGATACATCATGTTGCTTACTTACAAAACAGAGTTTTCCTGAAATAATTAATAATTAATTTAAAGCTTTCTCATAAACTATATTTTTTGTTTTGTTTTGTGGTGCGTAAATAAACAAAGAAGACGGTTTTCCGACGCGCGAACACGCGACGTATAATTGTCCATGCGCGAAACAGGGAAACTCCAAGTTGATTCCACAAACTTCTAACGACTGTCCTTGCGATTTATTTATGGTCATCGCAAAGGCCAGACGTACTGGAAATTGTAAGCGTTTAAAATCGAATGTTAAGTCCGTTGGAATCATCGGTATCCGCGGGATCAAGACATCCTCTCCTTTGTATTTTCCTTTTATGATTGTCGCCTCAATGACGTTATTCATCAGTCTTTTCACAGCCAGTCTTGTTCCATTGCATAGTCGAGGTTGATTAATGTTACGCAGCATGATGACAACTGATCCTACTTTTAACTGCAAATTGTGAGGTGGTAATCCCGGCAATTCCAGTGAATTTAAAAACTCAGTGGGATAGTTGACTACGTCATCCTGGTTCATTACGGTGTCGACTGATTTGAAGGAAACCAACTGTCCTGGAAGAAAATTCTGAATGGTCGCATTAAGATCCTCGACATCTTTATTTTTCGCTGCTAATATTGCTCGTTCACCCAGCCAATTATGGTTATTGAACTTTTGCGCTATATCTGGGAAAACTCGCTGAATAAGCTCCACTTTTGAGTCTGTGATGTGACAGAAATCTGTAGGTAATGTGATGAATCCGGTCGAGGTGTCCACTGCAACTTTATTATTTCCAATGTCTAACAACTGCTTCGCAAACACATTTGCAGTTTCATCTTGTTGCAAAAATACTCGCATGTTAGTTGTTAAGTGGAGTGTCTTTACGTACTGCCACAAATTTGATGATTTTAAGCATGCATTTAGTTCATCAGCAACAGTTGATCAGGGAATAACTGGAAGAGTCTGACGAAAATCACCTGACAACAGAATCATGGCCCCACCAAAAATATTTTGGTTGTCACGAAGATCTTTCAACGTTCTGTCCAGTGCCTCCAGTGACCTCTTATGGGCCATTGTGCATTCATCCCAAACAATCAATTTGCATACCTGTAGGATCTTGGCCATTGCGCTATTTTTGGCGATGTTGCAAATTGGTGTTTCGGTGATTTGCATGTTTAGTGGTAATTTCAAGGCAGAATGTGCAGTTCGCCCGCCTTCTAGCAGAGTCGCAGCTATTCCAGATGAAGCCAACGCTAGAGCAACATCGTTTCGCGATCTGATCCTCGCCAAAAGCAATGAAATTAAAAACGTTTTTCCGGTTCCTCCGGGAGCATCAAGGAAATAAATTCCACCAGATCCACTGTTCACAGCTTCTATCAAAGTGTCGTACGCAATTCTTTGTTGTTGATTTAATTGTGGAACATTTGTACGAACTGTTTCGGCCAATGCTTCAATGTCGTACTGATGTTCTCTTTGCAACTCGTGGTTTAATGCATCGTGCATATGACGATTGGATGCTGTCATTCCCAAACACGACAATACTTTATTTACCATCAATAAACACATATCTTCTATCATGATCAATGTGTCATTGTAAATTTCTTCAGTCATTTGTAGTGTAGGATTCAAAGTTTGACGGCGCACACGATGCAAAACATCCTCAGACATGTCATCTCTATACTTAACCCACAAATCTTTTGGATTCGAGGGGAAACATGTCGATATGATTATCGCAAACAATGTACGAATTTGATGCGGCGATGAAGATATTACGGAATCCTTAAGCGTATCATCCCAGTGCGAATCGTTCTCAAGTAAATGTAATAGTTGACATGCCTCACGGTAAGTCGCACACAGCTGTCCATTAACTGTTCTCAGTTGTTTAAACGATGTCGGACCACGAACATTCACCAACAACAACCGCAAATAATAACATTCATCGTTATTTGGATGTACTGTGTAGATGCGACCCAGAGCATCTGAAGCAAATACATTTGGATGTCCTTCAACTGGTGTTCCTTGTTTTCGACGCTGAAACGATTTCGATGATGCGTTCCATGTGTAATAGCGCGGCATGTCAGCATACAGCAAAGTGCGAGCATAATCATCTGTTTGACAGACTGTGAAGAAACTTGTTAATGTTGTCGACGGTGGATGTGCCGCCCTGTCTGCCGCGTTAGATTCATTAAAATAAACTCGTTGACCATTTTCTAAATGGACTGCCAAATGGACTACTGTAGGGTGTCTTTCATGGATCGCAAATGAAAAGATACGCCAAATAGCTTCGTTGCTACTTACATAGCGACCCATCTGGTACTGTGATATTTCATCATTTGCATTAGTTACACCGAAGACAGCCATATCACTACCTTTATTAACATATTTACATATGTACTTTATCGATTTCACAGAATTACAATATTCCACATTGATGTGAGTCTCAAAAGCTTTGGACAATATTGGCGAGTATGGCACAATCCATCGATTGTCTACATCAACATTTTGTCCTCTTACCTTCACAACTACCGATCGCCCACTGTCCGCAACTGATCGCCGACGATACAATGGGTATCCATCATTTCCCGTGATGGTTTCAGCAAGCAGGTCTCTTGGGTATCTCTTGGAACACCTACCGTCGACCATACAGGGTGAATTGTAGTTGAAATGTCCGCAAGGTCCATGTATCATGTGTTTGGTAACTACTGCATGCAATTTTGGGTCAACTATTTCATCTGGAATTTCAGCTGAAATTATGGAATCAATCTCATCTGACCTTATTTTGTCCACTAACCAGACTAAAATGTGCGCATGTGGCAATCCACGCTTTTGCCATTCTACAGAGTACATCCAACAACGGACTCGGCCATACACACAATGCTTTATTAATAAATTCATGAGAGATTTTAATTTTTGTTTAAAAACTCTGGCAGTTATGTCATGTCTATCAACTGGTGTTTGGCTATGTAGTAATTCCTTTTCGATTTCCGACCATTTTGGGTTACATGTGAATGTGACAAATAAGTCTGGGCGGCCATAATGCCTAACATATGACATAGCATCCTGAGCATATTCATGCATGTGGCGTGGGCTTCCTATATAAGTAGCTGGCAAAATTGTCATTCTTCCTACATTATTCACATTGCCATCAGCATTTATAGCATCGCGGAGATGAATGTATTCCTCTGACCGTAGCCGTCGTTGGTTCAAACGGATGTATGTCAATCGTTCAGTCTCAATTTTGACATACATGTCAACTGCAAACTGATGAAAAAGTCGTTGACACATCAAAATATGATTTACTTCACCTTGACGGATCATAAGTCTGTATGAATAGAAATTCATAGCACTAACTTTTTTGTTGGTTTCAGCACCTACAATCAAAAATGATAAATGTTTAAATTGTTACTTAGATGAATTGAATTTAAAAATATTATTTAATTTTGTTCAATTCATTTACCTGTTAATTGATTTACCATTTTGATATTAAAATGGTATCCATCTTCCCCCTGCCAGAAGATCAAAGGATATTGTAGTGCATCATAACTCCTGTGTGTTTCAGATACACGTTTTAAATCACTATTCCGACGATGAAGCACAATATCTCTAGATTGTAAATTTTCTCCCACAATGACAACAGCCACTTCATCAATGGTAGGTGAATTGAACCTCCTTGTGTGTTCACCAGCAGGTGTTTTGTCAGCTCGAATAATAATATTATGGCTATCAGATGGCATCCGATCCAATGCTATTTTGAACATGTTTACTAAATTGTTATTCTGATGAAGAAACGTTTGTAATTGTTGGACAATGGTTCTCTTCACTGTTGGATTGTGAGCACAACGATTATTAATTTCCGCATCTGAATTGCCCATAAAATAAATTTGTAAAAATTGATGATCTGCATCAGGTAGTGGTAACAGAGTTCCCAGTAAGTGATAAATTTGTCCTTGTATCTGTAATTTTAAAAAAAATTGTCCATTAATTATTTCCGATATATATATATTTTATTACAAACTTGATTAATATAAAAAAATATTCTTATATATAATACCTTGAAAGTGGGCATGAAATTGTCTTGTATAATATGTGTAGCACCAAATGATGTCATCTGGAAACAGTTGTTATATTTCTGAATGTTGGTCAAGAAGTGCTTAGAATCATTTCCAATCCCAGAAACTAAAGAGCGTAAAGGATCTGGTGGTGGGACCAATTGTGGCAATTTTACTTTGCCTTCAGCACAACATAATCCAGTAGATTCACCAGTGTATTTTAACGCCTTACAATATTTACAAATTCTTTTCATTTCCCCAATTGTTACCGATTTGTCGGCACAATAATCAATTGCCTGATCATAGTGGAATGCAGCTCGTTCAAGAATCACAGGAGCACTGCGTCTGCGGATTCGCTCAATTTCATTATGTCTAGCTTGCTGTTGTTGTGTTTGATGTGCACGAACTCGTTGCATTCTAAGCTTATCTCCTACATTGTCACTCACTAAAGAACGCAATTCTGACATAGCAATACGACTGTTTTCTTGATCTGTCTGTCTCTGGTCATCAGTGCGGTTAGCACGTGAGGTAGCTCTTCGCACATTTGATTGACTACGACGACCTAAGTCAGGTCGTCTTCTCCTCGGCATCGTAAATTGTAATTAATCAAAGTGAGAAAATTTACCGCTCATTTAGCATTAAAGTGTCACTATCACAAAAAAGAGCACATTACTTGGAATGTCACTATCACAAAGGATCACCAAAGTAAATAAAGTTCTCGCGCACGTAGTCACAAAGATAGAAGGATGCACTCATAGATATCGTAACTCGTAACACAATATAATATACTTTTTTCCGTGCTCTGAAATGCGACAGGATGGATTGACATATTATTTGGTTGTCAAATGTAATGTCAAATATTATGATTGCGTTCAGAAATTTAACTTAAGATTTATAATTTAATTTGTGACAAAACTTAAGATTTATCTTTCGATTTCTATATAGTCTTATTAAAAAAATAATCTGACAGATTAACAACTGAAGTTAGCTAAAATTAATTTTCTCGACGCCGACCTATTTATGTACTTATGTATTTTGTGACTATGCAATTTTGTCGCGTTCGCGATTCACTTTCACTTTTGTTGAGTTTCGGAACGCGATATTAGATCCTCCAACGCGCACGCGAATTTTAACTTTATGCAGCGGTAATAAATTACAAATTGACTCTCCATTTTGTTTAGATAACGTTTGTATGGGAAATAGAAAAATGCTGTTTTGAGGATTTTCCCGGCAATTATTCGAATTTTTCTCACCTTTTAAACCTTCCCTAGACCTCCACGAATAATTCAAGACCAAGATAAGATAAATCCGTTCAGCCGTTCTCGAGTTTTAGCGAGACTAACGAACAGCAATTCATTTTTATATATATAGAAGATTTCCTTGTGTTGTAGGTAATATCATATATTTTAAAAATATATAAATTATTACTAATCACACTAATTATTATTATTGTTTTAACAGTCGTACTATAATCAAAATTAAACACTTATTTATAACGTAACGTAACTTCTACAATGGTAATTACAAACAATATGTAATTGTTATGAGATGGATGTACTTGATGAATTGACAGCAAATTATCAATATTTGGCTTGAATTTTGTAAGGAATAACCGCAAATCTCCCCGTTCTGTGATATTCAATCTATTCCTTTTTTTTTTTGTTTATAAGTTTGTAACGGCACTAAAACTTTTTTCGACGAGATATGACGAGGGAAACGCTACCAGAAGCTTTTGCGCGATTCCCCACAGTCCAGGATATTTTTCAGGTATTTCTGCCTGCAGCCAAAAATTTTGATACCCTCTTTTAAATGTCACTTTCAGCTCCTCATTAGAGCTGAGCTCGAGTAGCTCCTCTTGTAATATTACATTCTCCACTTCCGTTTCATCAAATGGATTTATGATCCATGGTGGTATTTCTATGTCGATTGAATGGATGGATGGAATGTCTTCAAATCTGATTTAAAATTATCATGCAGGGCAATCAAATGTCGAACGTATGTCTAAATATCTTCATCAAGGCATTCTACCTGCGATAAGTTTGAAAACTGTGAAAATTCGCGCCGACCAATATTTTCCTTCATAAATTTCAATTTACCAATAAAAGCTGAAATTACACTCTTTGTTTTTATTAAATTAAGGCTGTCCCCTTGTAATTGTAAGTTCACCATTAATTTTTTTGAACAAATCTGTCAAATACGCGATGTCTGCTTTAAAATTGATTAGGTTTTTTTTTTAAATCAGGACCTTTACTTTCCAGAAATTCTAAAACTGAGTCAAAAAGTGAATAAAATCTTGATAAACATGCACCTTTCGACAACCAGCATACTTTGGTATGTAACAGCAATCGTTGGAAGTTTTCCTCGCACAATTGTGCAAATAAGCGCGTATTCAATGCATTGCTTCTAACTGCATTAATCACAAATTGAAGCGATTGGTGCAATCTATCACTCAAATTTTTCGCTACTAGATGTTTTCGGTGGATAACACAGTGAATTGCAGTTACAACTCTGGTATAATACTTTTAAGATGACCTATAAACCCACGATATCGCCCGACCATGGCAGGAGCTCCATCTGTTGCCACCGAAATAACGTTTGTAAATGGAATCGATTTCTCTTTAAAAAAATCACTCAAAACATTAAATATTGATTCACCTTTAGTGTCCGTCTTCAAAGTTTTCGCGAATAGTAGCTCATTTCATCAATACGTCTTTGTACAGTGTTGTTACTCAAAGGAATTCTTTTGAGTATGTCAAATGAAGATTTGTGTAGAACAGTTTTTAAAATCTCTTCAACAGCAAGTAAAATTAACTGTTGTCCAATGGTGTGCGGTTTTCCAGATTTTGCTATAAGTAATGAGATATTGTAAGAAGAAGCCATCATCGATGCTTTCAGACATTGAAGCGAACATACTGTGTTTGAAAATATTTTAAATCTTTACCTATTTTATCATAATGACACCTTCTTAGGTGGTCTTCCAGCTTTTATGGTTTCATAGAGTCATTGTTAAAAACTTTGTTGCATAAAAGGCATGTGGGCAATCGTTTATCTGCGTGTGATGGAAGAAAACCAAATTTGAAATATTCAACACTGCACTGACGACACTTCTTAGATTCGGTCATGTTTCGTATCAATTACCTACCTGTAAATATTAAATAAAAAAATTCAAGTTTTAATACAAAATGTTGAAAAATGCGCCCTTTTAGCATTAGGCACGCGATATTATATTACAGGCAGTTAGATAGGTATACAAATAGGCAGGTAGGTACTTACTTTTCCGACACTGGTAATCACTAATATCGATTCACTTTTCTTTATGAAATTTCGGAAACAAATGAGTAACGTTTATCCTTGACATTCATATTTATATTGATGAATTAAACACATTCATACAAGATTGCAAGTACATACACCACAAGTCGTATTAAATTGCACGTTTGAACACGCATTGCGGACGGGACGGCGGCGGCCGGCGCGGCAACAAGTCTCGACGCGTTGTACTGAATATGGAATATGCAAGTTTTTACAAGTAATAGTCGCTGAGCTTCTTAAAATATTATCTGCTTATATTGATAGGAGATAATTGTCTTATTGAGAAGGTTTCATTTAGGTATCATATTGTTTGTGTTGTTTTATTACCGTATGATGGACGGTGTGGCTCAATAAGTTATAAATGAAATTTGAAAAAGGAAAGTGGCATGGGGCCGGATAGCTCAACTGGTAGAGCACTCGGCGAGATACCGACATGGTCTGGGTTCGACTCCCAATTCGGAACTATCCATTTTTTCTCAATTTATTTATAAATTGTCTTATTGAGAAGGTTTAATTAAGGTATCATATTATTTAAAATAACAAGCCAACATTTTAGTTCTTCACTATCGAAACCAAATTAATTTTCATGCACCCCTGCTTAAGATTGTAGACCCCCATTTTTTATCACGTCCAACGTAGACCCCCGTAGAATCTCCGTGGACCCCTGAGGGTCCACCTGGACCACTTTGGGAATTACTGATCTAACATAACATGTATCTGCCAGCACGGGGTGGACCAGTGTTTCATACCTATATTACGCTTTAAGGTTTGTCGACTATGTGAACTAGTATGTGCCTATATAAATTACTCTTTTGTGAGAAGAGACGACCTCTGTGGCTCAGTGGTAAGCGCATTGGCACTCAAGCCGGTGGTCGCGGGTTCGGATCCCGCCAGGGAACAAAAAAGTTTTCAGTGTTCCTGTGTCATGGATGTGTATTCAATATTTTTATAATATAATTAAAATCTTAAATATACTTCCCGTTGTCTGTTAAATATGTGAATAATATAACAAAAAATCTTAAATATACCTATATTATAAAAATTACCTATATTATAAAACCTATATTATAAAAAGTATTAAATATATTTCTGTTTGGTACCCGTAACACAAGTTCTTCGTATACTTACCACGGGGCCAGACTAGCGTGGTGTGACACGTCGAAAGATATTATTATTATTAGAATTTCATTAAAAGCTTATCACTTGTTACATATGTACTCCCTATGTAATATGGACTTAGCACCGAATTGCCGAATACCATTATATGGGAATCATTATCATCAGTCAGTTGCAGTCGAACATGCTCTTGGACTATAAATAAAATACATGTCGTGCAGTTTCTTTATAAATTACGAAAGAAATCGTCATACACTGGAAATGCTGTCGCCGCATCATCGTGGTGGTCTCAGCTCCGTGGGACCGTGAGTTAAGACGTTAGACACTTCAGATCTTACATCGGTCAAAGTAGGTAGTCTTTTAGTTATAATTCTGGAGTTTAGATCCAACATAGATCTGATTCATTTTAGTTAAGTTTAAATGTAAAATAGTTTGTAATTTTTAACTTCAATAAATCTTTTAAATAAAATCTTTTGTTTTTTGGAACTCCCGTTAGAGAACACAATAAGTGGCGCAGTCTTGGTGGATTTTTCCAAAATTACGAAAAAATAAAAGAACCTTCGAAAGTGTTCCGGAAGTAATAAATTCGGGTGTGTGTGAGATCCAGCAGAGACCAGAATGTATATATGTAAGTGCTTTAGTTTCTATCTAGAGTTGCTTCCTTTTTATCCTATAACTGTAACATAATTTTCAAAGATTTTCCATCCAAGGCAATCACGGAGTCCTAGAGTTAGTAATAGCAGTAGAAATAATTTGTTAGATGCGAATAGAAATTTAGGAATATTTTTAGAATTAGGAGAAAATTTTATTTTGAGTGTAAACTTTTCTGAAAGTTATAATATATTAAATGTGGCAAATTTGGATAATATCTTCAAGGCTTTACGGCTATTGCCCGAGTTTGGCGGAAACCCAAATGTTTTAACTAGATTTATTAGATAATGTGACCAGCTAGTGCGACAATTTATTGGAAATGAGGAAGGCTATGAACTTAGTAATTGCGCATTAATTAATATAAGTAGTAGGAGAGTAGATACAACGACTCAGTTACCAAGCCATTTGAGACTCATACAAAAACCACTATTCAAATATCGGAATCGAATTTAGAAAATGACGTAGTAAATGCAATAAAAGAATATGAGAACCCAAAAATTAAAAAGGGACTCATCATAGACCCACCTTTAGCCATGTATATAATTGTCCCCATACCGCAAAATAAATTTAAAAGTTCAGCAATGAAATTAGTTCTTACAAAAACAGAACTGGAAAATGTTAAAGACTATTTAAAACAAAATTAAATTATTAGTAAGTATCATGTAGGAAAAACTAACCACCGTGGTATTAACGAATGGTTTCTTGCCCTTTCTCGTAGATACTATTGGCCAAAAATGAGAGAATTGATAACTAAATTTATAAATGAATGTGGTATCCAATTAATCAAAGATTTTCAGTAGTGTCACCATCAACAAAACCATTTGAAATTCTTCATCTTGATCTTTTTACAGTCGAAAGCGAAAAATACCTAACCTTAGTTGATGCTTTTTCAAAATATGCTCAGGCATACCATTTGAGAGATGGAACCGCCTTAAGCGTCGTCCAGGCTCTACTTAAATTTTTTACACATCACTGTCTACCTATAACAATAGTAACTGACCAAGGAACCGAATTTACAAATGCATTATTTTCAGAGTTCGTAAAACTTCATAAAATTCAGCATCATAAAACTTTAGCCCATGCTTCAAACGATAATGGTATAGTCAAAAGGTTTCACTCGACGATACTCGAACATTTGCGCATATTAAAGCTTGAAAGAAATTCTGAAACAAGTGCCAATCTTATGCATAACGCCCTTTTGGCCTCTAATAGTTCTATTCATAGCTTCACAAAAAAAGGCGCGGTAATTTGGCTCGCTTCGAAACCCATTGCGCGTCAGATGTGTCTTCTTGCGAAATATTTTCGTACTTCACCAGCAATGTATATTTTCTGTGATTCTTGGCTTAATTGTCGTTTCTACTTAGAATTTCATAATTCAAACTAGTTTTTTGGGAAAAATACTAAAAAACTAAGGTTTTTATGCTTACCGATAAAAAGAAATTCCTCCTTGTTTCATATTCGATGTCTGACTCTTTAATTTGCACATAACAATCGCACAACACGGCATTTTCAAAGGATTTTAGCGCTGCTCCGTACTGCGAGGCAATCGACAAGCGACTAAAAAGTATGAACGCGTGGTTCGGTTGAAGTATGATTGTTTAATCATACTTGTGGCGCGTCTGCCCCGCGCACATTGCCAATCCAACCCCATTTATCTGATCCGTGACTTGTATAAACTATCCCTCGTACCTAACAAATACAACCAAATTCTCCTACCTGCCTCACCTTACCTAGCAATCTCTGGTGACGATTCTATGTACATGGAGGCTGAATGCCCGAAGGTAAAAGAATGGTACCTCTGCCCATCAGTATCAAACTACAAAGTAACAGAATATCCCGAATGCATCCAACACCTAATCACCAAACAAGAACTTCACGCATCGTGCAAGATAACTACCGTCACCCTCACCAAGTGAGCAGTTCAACAACTTGACGACAGGCATTTTTCTTTGAATTTTCCGAACATCACGAAAGTTAGAACATCATGTGGCCAAGAACAATACAGAAGCCTACAAGGAAGCTACTTAACTATTGTTCCAGTAAATTGCTACTTCAAGACGTCTACGTCCCTTTGAAAATCATAGAACTACCGAAGTATCAAGAACTTAATGAAAGCACATATCACACACATGCAACCTTAAACTCAATCGATCTCCAAAATCTTCACTCTATTAATGAGAAAATTATATTTCAAAACCCCATAAAACTAGACAAGAATTTACGACTAAGTTTGTACCATACAACCATCTCATTTTATCGATTGCAGTTATACTATGCGCATTATACATCTTATACAAATATCTAGATAAAAGAAGCCTTCGCAAAACTCACGACGTAGAAGACAACAGCGATATACCTCTGGAAAAAAGAAGACCGCGTCCTCCTGAAATATAAATAGATCACAGCGATTGTCCACGCCGAAATGCACAATTATTGTTATTTAATTTAATTACTTGCCGTATTTACTTAAATAAAAGATTGCTAACCTTGTAAACGTAGTTGGTGATATATTATTAATGGCCGTCTGCCTGGCAGGCAGCCGGCGCGAGCGCGTCATTGCGCCCTTTTCCGCTTCCGTATGTCATAGACAAGACGGAAGCATAGACATCCTGGGGGGGCGTTGGAGACTGGGCTCCAACACTTCTTCTGCTGACACGGGAATGACGCACATTTTTTGAACTGCCCTCTTGACGGTGCCCTTTATGGTATGAACGTCAGCAACTCTGCAAATACTGTCTGTGCCTTCATACATTTTGGTGACGCGACCCATCCTCCAGTGTAAGGGAGGCAGATTTTCTTCCTTTAGCAGCACGAGATCTCCTACTCGTACAGACGGTCGATCCTTTGCCCATTTGGTTCGGGTTTGCAACTCCGAAAGGAAATCACGTCTCCATCGGTCCCAAAAATGTTGACGGATTCTCTCGATTAGCTGATATCGATTTGGTCTCGAGGGTGCAGTAGGCGGTGTCGGTACAGACATCAACGGGCGGCCAATTAAAAAAAGCCCAGGAGTTAAAGGATTAAGGTCAGTAGGGTCTGACGATAAAGCAGATATAGGTCGGGAGTTAAGGATTGCCTCTATCTGTGCAAACAAAGTGGTTAACTCCTCAAAAGTTAAAGAAGCATTTCCTGCTATACGTTTTAAATGATATTTGGCGCAACGAACGCCTGATTCCCAAATCCCACCAAAGTGAGGGGCATTGGGACCGATGGAGACGTGATTTCCTTTCGGAGTTGCAAACCCGAACCAAATGGGCAAAGGATCGACTTTGGTTTTTGGAATAGTACCCGTTATCTTAGGTATAACTAAACAACTAATGTTTATACTGAAAGGTCTTACACATGAATTATAATTATAATTATTGATAATTGAATTAAGCGCTATTGAACTTTCTGAGCAAAATTTAGTTCTTCTATGTGTATATAGACCACCACAGTTAACAAACCTTAATGATTTTTATAACAATCTGGATACTGTTTTAAAAAAAAAATGTGTCAAAACCAAAAAAATAGTAATTTGTGGAGATTTTAATATTGATATTTTAAAAGATAATAGGCAAACTAAAGAATTCAAAAATATTCTTACAGGGTATGATCTTAATTTACAATTTAATGAAGTGACTAGACATGCTGGTAATACTTGTCTCGACAATTTCGCTCATAACTTCACACAAGGCTGTCATAGTAAAATAAAGGATTTCGGACTGTCAGATCATAATGCACAAATTATGATTATAAAAACGAATAAAACTTCCATAGTACAAACATGGCACACAATTCACAGAGATATCTGTAAAGAAAATCTAAAAATGTTTAAAAAACACATACAGAATATATCATTTAATGACGTCTACGATACAGAAGATCCTGACAAATCATATACTAACTTCATAGACACTTTCCAATTATTACACAATTTATGTTTTCCCTTTAAAAAAATTACTAAAAAATCAACAAATAAAATAAACTGGATCTCTAAAGGTATACGTATCTGTTGTAAGAAAAAACGTCATTTACTGTGGCAACAGAGATTAAAACCAACAAAAGAAAATAAGGAATTATTTATTAATTATTCACGTAAATTGAAGAAAATTATTAAATTAACACAAAAAGCACAAAACATTTACAAAATTAACCAATCAAAAAATAAACCTAGAACAATTTGGCAAATAATAAATAATAATAAGAAAAATTATGAACATGTCTCTAGTTTAAAATATAAAAACTCAATTATAACCGAACCTCAAGAGCTAGCGGAAACCTTTAATAATTTCTTCATAGATCAAGTAGGGACTGTATCAAAAGATGACGCTGCTGCTGATGCTATGAAGAAAAATCCACAATTCCATCTTTGTTCGACCGGTGATTCCTCAAGAGGTCATAAATGTTATTAAAAAATTAAAGAATAAAAAAAGTTATGGACATGACGGCATAACCACAAAGGTAATAAAATATGTGAGTAGTTATGTGGCTTCTCCCATGGCACATATAATCAATGCATGTACATCTACTGGGAAATTTCCGGATAAACTTAAAGTAGTAAGAGTAATACCTATACATAAGAAAAACGCTAAAGATGAGATCACCAACTATAGACCCATTTCGTTAATCTCGATTTTCTCAAAAATAATTGAAAAGGTTATCTATAACTCTATATACGACTTTTTAAGTAAATTTAACATTCTTTGTACTGAGCAAAAGGGATTTAGAAAAAACACTAACATTAATATGGCTATATATGACTTTGTGCATCTAATACTGCCGTCAGTTGACAATAAAATTCCAATCTGTGCATTATTTACTGACCTATCCAAAGCTTTTGATTATGTTGATCATGACATACTTCTTAGAAAACTAGAAGCCTATGGCATACGAGGTAATGCTCTTAGTTTAATAAAAACTTACCTACAAGGACGCCAACAATTTACAGAAACTTCAAGAGTATGTTTTAAAACAAAAAAGGAAAAAAAAAATTGCATCTTCGTTTAGAACTGTTAAATTTGGTGTACCACAAGGTAGTGTACTCGGTCCATTATTATTCTTATTGTATATAAACGATTTACTGACTCATATGCTTTATCCAATTGTTCTTTTTGCAGATGACAGCACTCTAATAATAAAATGTAGCAATAAAAATAGATATGAGATTGACATTAATAATGCACTCAAAGATTTCATTAATTGGCTAAAGAAAAACAATTTAATTATCAATCTAGATAAAACTAAGGTCATGCACTTTTACCAAAGAATACCAGACAAAGACATGAATGTAACCTATAAAGGACAATCTGTTGACAAAGTAACTACTGCAAAATTTTTGGGAATAATATTTGATAGTCAGCTGAAATGGAAAACTCATTCTGACGAAGTCTGTAAAAAACTCAGCTCCGCTGCCTACGCATTATATAGTTTAGCTAAGAAGGTTAATATTGATACGGTACTGACAGCATACCACAGTTTAGTTGTTTCAATATTAAGGTATGGAGTAATATTCTGGGGCAACTGTAGTGAGAGCGAAAATATATTTAAAGCACAAAAACGTTGCATAAGATGTATTGCTAATATAAAAGCTACCGACAGCTGCATGCCTCTATTTAAAAAATATAAATTCTTAACTTTCCCTTGTCTATATATTCTGGAAGTAGCTATTTTTGTGAAAACAAACATTCACTTATTCCCGACCTTAAAAGAAACCAGAATAGGAGCACAAAACTACGATCCAATTACGAAGATAAATTGTGCACAACTGGATACAAAACTGCTTTGTTAAAAAAAAAGCATTATCTGTATGGCTCCTCACATTTATAATCATATACCAAAAGTTATTAAGGAACAAGCTGTAAACAAATTTAAAAGGAACCTCAAAGAAATGCTTATTGAAAAGTGCTATTATTCTGTATCCGAATTTCTAAATGACAATACGTTAAATAATTAGTTACGTAAATAAGTAGTACATTGACATTTAATTTATACTTACACTATATTTTATTTTAGTAACTTAATTTTATGTTTTTGTTGTTCTGTAGACATTGATATTAATTTTATTTATTTTTTTTGCAATGTTTTTGCAATGTTATTAATTCTATTTTAATTGTTATTAATCTTGTACATGAATTTTGTGTTATATTTTAATTTTTTTATACTAATGAATTATGACATTTAACCTGATTATTATTATTATTATTGTTGACTAGGTATTAATTAAACTTAATTCGCATGTTTTATGATGAATTGATTTTAAAATGTTTTAATAGCTATAAATTTGATGTGACTTTTACTTCAATTTTAGACATGGATATTGATTATGAATTATTTAGGTACTAGAGATGTTAATTTAAATCGCATGTTTTTCTTCTACACATATACTATCTAATGTTAACATAATATGATTTATAGTCTGAAGTTTTAAATAATATGTAATAGCTTAAACAATTTGACAACGATAAAATTTTGCATGCCGTAAAGGCAGAATGCATAAGGCTCTGAAAAATACTGTAACATCTTACTATTGTACCTGCATTCTAAGCAAATAAACGATCTATCTATCTATCTATCTATCATGACTTTACTAAAATACTAACTACATCTTTCAGACACTGGACATGTAATATTACTTATACCAGAAATATTGAAACTACCAATTTTTTTTTAATCTACTCTTAATTTTCGTTTTAGGTCACCAGTGATAAAAGACACCTGGCTTCCCGTGTCTAACAGCGCGCGAGCAAGATAAGTGCGATTGGTTTCTTTGTTAATAATTTTGACTCGAGCTGTACACAGTATGACTTGGCCTGGTGATGTCGCTGGTAGACTTACTGGATTAATACAAGTTAATGTGGTGTTCTCAACAACCCTATTGTTAACTGTATTTTTGTTTTTATGTAAATATGTATTATGTTTTTCTTGACAGATGCGGCATCGACCTTTCAAGGGGCATTCTGCTACCGTGTGACCAAAACGTAAGCAGTTGATACATAAATGAAGTTTTGAAACTACAGAAATTCTATCGTCTACACTCATTGTTTTGAACTTGTGACATTGATGGACAAAATGGTTTAATTTATTACAAACAAGACAAGAACCTTTGTTGGAAACCTCCGAAACGAGAAATGATTTTATGTTTTTATTAAAATTGCCATTGCCTTTATTGTTATTATTAGATTTAATGTTATTAAATTTATTGTCATAATAATTATTGGTTGTACTTCTAATTTCTAATGTATTCGCTCTATTTTGAATAAATGTTTTAAAATCTTTAAGTTTGGCCATTTGTGAAATATGTCCTTTATAGTCTTCCCACTTGACACTGCTTATGGGATCTAATTTGGCTGAGACTAAGAATAAAACTAAAGGGTCCCACCCCGTCGTGGAAATATCAAGACTATTAAGCGCACTTAAATTTTTAAAAACTTGATCACCTAAATACCTAAGGGCACTGAATGATTCCTTCTGAATTGGGTTCAAATTTACAATCGCCTTCAAGTGATTATTTACTAAAATATTTTTATTGTTGTATCTTTCACATAAATTAATCCACGCAAGCTCATAATTATTAGCGGAAAAATCTATACATTTAATAGTTACAGAGGCGCTTCCTTGTAACGAATGCCTTAAATAATGAAATTTGTTAATCGGTGAAATCGCATCATTCTCATGTATTAATGACTTGAACGAGTCACGGAACTCTAACCACTTTGTATAATTGCCATCAAAGGTAGGTAGATTAATAGTCGGTAGCCGTACTGGCATACTTCCACCACTCACATGACAACAATTAACTAACCCTAAGGGATCAAACAGCTTACAAGTGGTAGATATGATTGTTCTTTTAGTAATTTTGGGTGTCGTTTCAATGACACTAGGGAAATATAATAAATCTGACTTGGGGGACCATTTCAGACCTAGAACATTAGCTTTGTCATGAAAATCAAGACAAGTAGAAGATCCTGATTGATCATTCAATATTTGAAGACAATTAGTCCGAAATTTTCTTAACGGAAAACAAGCCGAGCCAAGAACCTTGGTAACATTTAACTGAATGTGTTTTAATTTTTGAGGAGTTTCTGCTCCTGTGTTTAGGTCATCTATATAAAAGTCATTCTTGATAACATTGGCTATGATTGGATCAGAACATTCATTCGCTAATTGAACTAGGCATCTTGTGCTCAAAAATGGAGACGACGCCATGCCATATGTCACCGTTTGAAGTTGTAAAACTTTAATTGGATGACTTTGATATTCTACCTGATCTTCTGGATCTCTCCAGAGTATCAATTGTAAATTACGTTGAGATTCATCCAAAACAATCTGCCTATAAAATTTATTAATATCTGCAGTTAAAACAAATTTATGACTCCTAAAGCGGAGAAGAATGGAAAACAAGTCACTTTGTAGAACAGGACCTACAGCTTGAATATCATTTAATGATTTTCCGGAAGTGGACTTAGCAGAAGCATCATAAACAACCCTAAGACGAGTAGTTTCTCGTTGTTCTCTTATAACAGGGTGATGAGGAAGAAAACATCCCATTTTAGGTTGTAAGGTCTGGCCACGCAAACGACAACAGACCACACATTTTTTATAAATGGAACGAGCCAAAACTCTGCCCCCGATGGGCCAATATTGTTCACGAATAGATGAAAGTAGCAATTGCGGACCCGCATGATACAAACGTAAATGTTCGTGTTGGAAAATAATTTTATTTAAATGATGCTTAGCGTCAAGTAAGACAGGATGTTTTTTTGAATATTCCGAGTCGGAATGAGATAGTCTACCTCCTACTCTCAATAAAACATCGTTATCTAAGAAAGGATTAAGAGGTAGTAGTTTGCTTTTGTGATGCAAGGTTTTATTGTTTTGTAGAAGCTGTTTATCAGAAAAGAAAGTCTTTAATTGGCTTTGTTTTAATAAAAGTCTCAAGGAATTTTCAAGTTCATCAACCTGCAATGGACCAGTGAGTTTAGATTTATTTACTTGACAATTGTTAACAAAACGTAATACATATGCATAGCTACGTTTTAACTTTGAAAAGTTTGAATGATCAGAAAAATTTATAAATGACTCGTATACATTATTGTTGTGACAAACCAAGCTCTTAATCTCAGGTAAATTTGTAGGTGATCCTGGGAACAAGCAACCATATCTTTGAATGATATGGAAGAAGACCCGGAATTATTATCTTGATGCGATACTTCGGAGTAGAAATTTAAAGGAGTGTACCCAGAAGTATCTAAAAGTGATACTTCGGAATAAGGTTTGACATCTCTAAGTGACACCAATAATGACTCCGAGGCATCTTGAAGTGATACCCGAGAACAAGCAACTATATCTTTACGTGATATGGAAGAAGACCCGGAAGTATCTTGAAGTGACACCTCAGAGTCAGGACTGATATCACGCAAAGCTTGTCCTAGTGATGTTGAAGGGTTAGACCCGGAATTATCTTGTATTGGTTTGAAATGGGGGAATCTAGACTTATCTTCACATGACACTTCAGGACAAAGTGTAAAATTGGGAGACCTATGAGCATCTTCACCTGACACTTCAGGACAAATTGGGAACTTGGGGGATCTATAAACATCTTCACCTGACACTTCAGGACAAAGTGTAAAATTGGGGGACCTATAAACATCTTCACCTGACACTTCAGGACAAAGTGTAAAATTGGGGGACCTATAAACATCTTCACCTGACACTTCAGGACAAAGTGGGACATTGGGGGACCTAGAAGCATCTTCACATGACACCAATTAGACTGATGCGACTTCTCAGATCCATGTTCAGAATTTTTATCGTTTGCTGAAAATGTGTCAATTATTAACTGTGCATAAGCTATTTGAGTAACAAATTCCTTCTCGGTAATTTCACGCTGAATTATTTGTTCCTCAAAATTATCTGAAAGCTCCTCTATTTCGGTTTGTATTATATCGAAGTTTGAAAATAATTCCTGAACTTGAGCTAATCTTAAACTCAATTCCTTTATTTGTAAATTTGAATAAGTAGTTGAGGTGTTAAAGACTTGTACGTAATTTTTAAAATTAGTTAACCTAGCTCGAACAATTCCACGTTTCTTAGTTAAGATTTTTACTTGGTCACCACTAGAATCCGAATGTTGTACGTTTAAAGCCATCATAGGACTTTTAGATCTTGTTTTTGATTCACTTTCAGACATTGCAAATTCACGAAAAACTTTTTATAATTGGAAAGGTCTGACCGTTTTCGATCCAGCCGCAATCGACTCACACCACTGCGTGCCGGCGCGAAGCACACTCGCCCGTCGCCATTATTGCTAGCGGAGGCCGAGGGCGCTCGCGCCGTCCCAACGCCGAGCACGCCGGCCGGCGAAACGATTTGTGATCGGCAACCCCACCGGGCGCTGCAATATTCGGCACAAAGGTTATGAAATAACAATAAAGCAATAGCTTAAAGAATTGGGGCATAATGCGATTAAATTATACGTTTGAAATTTCACATATTAATGATAACCTATAATTTCAATATGGCGATGTCCGCCTCGTAAAGTTGACATTTCTTTTTAAGAGTATGAATTTTGTTAAAGATAACTTTGGAAAAAGGGAAATTTTATGATATAACAACACAAATACAGAATAATGTTACAATTCCAATGTGTATGTTAAAATAATATGTTAGGTGCGACTAAATTAGATACCTTTGGGAAAATATGGCGCCGACAGTGCAACAAGGCGTCGACTTTGTATTTGAAATTCACAATTATATGTTATGCACCACGGAATGAACAATACAGATAGGATTGGAATGGGAAATAGGTACGGCAATTATACTCGTATTTCGTCCTCGAGATTAGTAATGTTATTTATTAAAAACACCATGTAGTATCGCGTAAGTGATACCACTTCAGCACTATAGTTGAAAGCTGGCAACACAAAGAAAAAACATTATCCCTACCATACCAAACTCCATCTCTACCGAGACCCTTGAGCCGGCTTCATTCGCAATTTAGTGCTCAACCACTTCGCATCTCATTGGGTTTCGCATTCAGTATAAAATTAAAAAATATAAGAAATTAACTAAATTATCTAAAATTACTTAAAATTTAATAAAATTTAATTAAAAATGTCTAAAAGGCAAAGTGCCGATAACAATTTAGATTTTATAGTTAAAAAGTTAAGAAAATTAGAAAAAGAAATAAAACGCGATCGATATAATAGGCGATCAAATTTATCCAGATCTAGTTCTTCAAGTAGCTCCTCAAGTTCATCGATATCTTCGATCGAGAACGCACCTGAAGCTTCTAACGGTAAGTTATTTAAAAAATATAATACCTACTTATTTTTAACCGATTTCTTGCGTCAGAATAGTCACCAGGACTATATAGATGTAGTGGGTTAACGGTTATTGCCTTTGTTCCCTAAACACTTTAATGGATAGTTTTTGCATCAGAATAGCCGCATGGGCTATATAGATGTAGAATTTATACTAAAACGTTTTTTACTAAAACGTTTCCAGAAATGGATGGTAATTTACAAAAGGAAATTAATGATTCTCTTCCTATTGAGAATGTACTTCCGGAACAAGTGTGTCCTGGAACATCCACAAATTTGCCGCTCGTTTCCGTGGATCTAGCTTCCGAGGAAGGTAGATCAAAAAACGAGTTTATAGAGATTTTGGGGGAAGATCCGTCCGCTACTGTTACCTACGGACCGGAAATACATAAAGAGATAGCATCTAGATTTACACACGTTTGTGTATCCGGTTTAGACAAAGAGAATCGTAAAAAATTAATTGAAAAGCACATGGTTCCAAATAATTGCATAAATATTGCTGCGCCACGACTTAATGCGGAAATTAAAGCGGCACTTTCGGATTCAGTGGTCAAACGTGACAAGGCCATCGAATACAGACAAAATCAGTTGGCGGCAGCTATATCTTCGCTAGGATCTATTATATCCAATCAACTAATCAGTAAGCAAGATAATAATAACTTCATGCGAGATTTAATGGACCTTGGTCGACTATTATGCGATATTCAACACTCGCAATCGATAGCTAGGCGAAATCTAGCTTTAAACTACGTCAAAAAAGAATTAAAAGACCATCTGGCTTCTACGAAGATTGATGGTTACCTTTTTGGCGACAATTTAGCAGAAACGTTAAAAACTGCAAAAGCAGTTTCAAAATCTAGCTCCGACTTAAAGGCCGAACAGCAAAAACAAGTAAAACCTGCGCCAGTAAACAAGAATTTAAACTGGAAGGCGAGGACCTCGGCTCGCAGGCAGCCGACGGGCCAAGCGCCGCGCCAACAACAGCCTGCTGCTTCGAAGGCTCCTGCACCCTCGAGACACGCTGCTCAAACCTACTCGCGGCACTCCAAACAGAGCCGCCGCCAGTAGACGAGATTCGTTACGCGGGTAGATTAGCTCATTTTTATAAACAATGGACTCTTATTACACCGGATCTTTACGTATTGTCCTGGATAAAAGGCTATAAAATTAAATTTAACAAACCCGTTCAGCAAAATAGCGTCGCACATTTACACGAATTTTCAAATTCTGCTACAACAGAATTACAAAAAGCCGTTGATAGTTTAATATTAATAGGCGCTGTTTCTCGTTGTGATCCTTGTCAAGAACAATATGTATCCCGTGTATTTTTAATACCTAAGCCAAACGGAAAAATGAGATTTATTTTAAATTTAAAAATTTGAATAATTTTATAAATACCCGACATTTTAAGTTGGAGGATATCCGTACAGTTTTAAATCTGGTATCGAAAAATTGTTATTTAGCAACGCTTGATTTAAAAGACGCTTATTTTTTGATTAATATACACTCAGATTCATGAAAATATCTTAGATTTTTTGTTGGATACAAATTATACGAATTTAATGTTTTACCGTTTGGCTTATGTACAGCTCCGTATATTTTTACTAAAATAATGAAACCGGTTGTAAAATTATTACGTTCACATGGCTTGTTATCATCTATGTATCTAGACGATTTGATTTTAGTTGGGGGTACATATGACGAATGTGTCAAAAATGTAGAAGTTATTCAAAAATTATTAAGGAATTTAGGTTTTATTATAAATAAAGAGAAAAGTGTGATACAGCCATCACAATCGGTGAAATACTTAGGTTATAATATTATTGATACTAGTAAATGGACGTTAAGTTTACCTATAGAAAAAAGAGTTCATATTAAATCTAAACTTATAAAATTAAAAAATTTAAATCGTTTTAAAATAAGAACGTTAGAGGCTTGTTAGTTTCTGCATGTCCGGCAATAGAATATGGCTGGTTATATACAAAGGAACTGGAAAGATGTAAGTACCTTAACCTAAAGAATGATGATGATTACGACAAATATATGTCCTTGCCAAATTCATTATTGCCGGACATAAATTGGTGGATTAATACTATCGATCACTCTTCTCATAAAATTAAAGATGACAAATATTGCTTAGAAATATTCTCTGACGCCTCAACAACGGGGTGGGGCGGATGTTACAATAACCAAACGGCATGTGGTCGATGGTCTAATAGTGAACATAAGCTACATATTAATCATCTCGAACTTTTAGCTGCACTTTATGCCCTTAAAATATTTTCCAAGGATTACAGTAACTGTCAGATATTGTTGCGTATTGATAATACCACTGCGGTCAGCTATATAAACCGTATGGGCGGTATACAATACCCTCACCTCGCTAGGGTCGCTAAACATATTTGGCAGTGGTGCGAAATTAGAAAAATAATTGTTTTCGCTTCTTATATAAAATCTTCTGAAAATACTATAGCTGATAAAGAATCTAGACGAATCCATCTAGACGTAGAATGGGAGCTATCGGTAGATAGTTATAGGACTTTGATAAAAACCCTTTCATTATACCCGCAGATTGATTTATTTGCTACTAGAATAAACAAAAAATGTGACAAGTTTGTTTCTTGGCATATAGATCCAGACGCCTTTGCTATTGACGCCTTTACCTTGGACTGGTCCAAATTTCGATTTTACGCATTTCCCCCTGTAGCAATTGTTCTAAAAGTTTTAAGAAAAATTGTTACAGATAAGGCAAAAGGGATTGTAGTAGTACCAGATTGGCCTACACAACCCTGGTACCCCATGTTTACACAACTATTGACCTCAGAATTAGTAAAAATAGATTCTAATAATTTTATTATACCTAATTCCAGAAACATTCACAGCCACCTGGTTGCAGGGATTTTATCAGGAAGGCGATACTGCAGAGAGGTATCCCACAATCTTCAATAGAGATAATGATTGCTTCCCTGTCGGACAATACACTCAAACAATATGATATTTGTTTTAAGAAATGGTATATTTTTTGTAATATTAACTCTGTTAACGTTTATCAACCATCCAAGTATAACCATCTATTCCTATCATATTAAAATTCCTTGCGGAAGTTTTCAATGATGGTGGGCAATATGGAACTATTAATAGTTATAGGTCCGCTTTGTCATTAATTATCCCAAACCTATCAGCCGATGATAGCATTTCTAGATTCTGTAAAGGTGTCTATAAACTAAGACCACCGTTGCCACGTTACAGCTATACATGGGACGTAAGTGTAGTGATTAATCATTTAGCTTCATGGTTTCCTAATGAAAATTTATCTACTGATCAAATTTAAAAAAAAAAGTGTGTCACATTACTAGCTCTCGTAACCGCTCACAGAGTACAAACTATTTCTAAAATAAAAATAGATGAAATTGTTATTTCTAGCAATCAAGTAACTATTAAAATATCTGATTTTATTAAGTCATCTCGAATAGGTACAAAGCAACCAATTCTATATTTGCCATTTTTTAATGAACGCCCCGAAATTTGTCCTGCTAATACTCTCATAGCCTATATCGAAAAAACGAAAGAATTACGAAAGTCCAAAGAACTGTTTATTAGTACTCGCAAACCTTATAAAAGTGTATCCAGCCAAACAATTAGCCGTTGGATAAAATCAACTTTCAAAGATAGTGGAATTGACGTATCCGTCTTCTCATCCCATAGCACACGCCATGCTTCCACCTCAATGGCAAAAAAGTTAGGCGTTAGCCTCGATACTATTAGGCAAACTGCGGGATGGTGCGGCAATTCCACTACCTTTGCTAAATACTATGACAGACCAATAATTGAAAATGATAATCTAGCTCTTGCTAAAAATCTATGTTCGTTATAATGATTTAAGATGATTATAAACAACCAATAATTATTGTAAGTCTTTTGTATGAATTATAAAAGTTTTGTTATAAAGGTTTTATTTCTATTTTGCGTGATATTTCTTACTCTAAACATCTACATGGTGTTTTTAATAAATAACATTACTAATCTCGAGGACGAAATACGAGTATAATTAATGATTAAACGAACTTACCTGTACGTGAAGTTCTATCATAATTATACGAAGTATTTCGTCCGAAGAGATTAGTAATACCCGCCCACCCAATACAACCCTAAAATGTGCTCTACAAGAAATATCACTATTATTTTTTATTTTTTATCTCAACTAAATGAAGCCGGCTCAAGGGTCTCGGTAGAGATGGAGTTTGGTATGGTAGGGATAATGTTTTTTCTTTGTGTTGCCAGCTTTCAACTATAGTGCTGAAGTGGTATCACTTACGCGATACTACATGGTGTTTTTAATAAATAACATTACTAATCTCTTCGGACGAAATACTTCGTATAATTATGATAGAACTTCACGTACAGGTAAGTTCATTTAATCATTAATTACTTGGGAAAAGGCAAAATATGCATACCTTTGTTTTAAGACCGGCCCGCGTCTATGTACTTACGACACTTATTTTCAACGCACGCCAATTCACGTAGTATTCGATTCACCTGTCACGGTCGCCACTTTGTCCACGCCGAAATGCACAATTATTGTTATTTAATTTAATTACTTGCCGTATTTACTTAAATAAAAGATTGCTAACCTTGTAAACATAGTTGGTGATATATTATTAATGGCCGTCTGCCTGGCAGGCAGCCGGCGCGAGCGCGTCATTGCGCCCTTTTCTGTCTGTATGTCATAGACAAGACGGAAGCATAGACAGCGATATTTCGGCAACTTTATCAAAACTTTCGAAATAGTCGCCGAACTGTGGGGAGAGGTGTTACATATGTACCCCCTATGTAATATGGACTTAGCATCGAATTGCCGAATACCATTATATGGGAATCATCATCATCAGTCAGTTGCAGTCGAACATGCTCTTGGACTATAATTAACATATAACATATAATAATTGAAGCTGCCTCTTGAACATATAACGAACGAATTGAAGATATAAAGAAAATACATGTCGTGCAGTTTCTTCATAAATTACGAAAGAAATCGTCATACACTGGAAATGCTGTCGCCGCATCATCGTGGTGGTCCCAGCTCCGTGGGACCGTGAATTTGGAGTTAAGTTAGACTCTTCAGAACTTACATCGGTCAAAGTAGGTAATCTTAATTTAGCTATAATTCTTGAGTTTAGATCCAACATACTTAGATCTGATGAATTTAGTTAAGTTTAAATGTAAAATAGTCTTTTTTTTTTTTTTGAACACCCGTTAGAGAACACGTCACTATTATATCATGTTGTCTCTATGAGTTAGAATATGATCATGTAAATGAGTCTTTCGCGACAATGTCGTCAAACATATTATGTCACAGCTAAACGGTTTGTATTCCATATGAATTCGTTCATGGACATCTAAGTATCTCTTTTGTGAGAATCCTTTGAATATATGTCACAGCTGAATGGTTTTTTGCCTATATGTGTGAGTATATGACTATTTAAACTACTCTTTAGTACGAATTTCTTTGAACATATCTCACAGCCAAATTGTTTCTTGCCAGTGTGAGTTAGGTTAGGTTAGGCTAGGTTAGGTTAGGTTTGCGATCCTCCCCCCGACGGTTGCCCGCCTTGTCGTGGCGGTGGGGCTCAGTAACCGTGGTTGAGGACCCACGGTGAAGCGAAGAGGCAACCAGGGCCGGCTAGGCAGGAGGCCAGGCCGGCCCGAGGAGGGGCGCTCCCGGCGGACTGGAGGAGCCAGTCTGCTGCGGATGCGCCTGGAGGTGGGACCGCAGAAGAAGAGGAGTGCCGGTATTACGGTGCGCCGTACTCCCTATCTTCTGCGGCCGTGGAGGATCGCAGGGGGAGAGGGTGGTGGTGTTGTGCCGCTATCCCTACCCCCCTGCGAGCTGGCGGGGCCGTTCCGCATGGTAACGGCATCGGTGGGGCCGCAGGGGAAGAGGCAAGTTTGGTATCACGGTGCGCCGCTTGCCCTATCCTCTGCGGCCGAGGTGTGGTTGGCCTCCACCAGTACTGTAGCAGACTCGGGGGGAGTCTGCTACAGTACTGGTGGAGGCGGGGGAGGGAGGCGCACTTACCATCAGGTGCGCCTGCCGCCGGCGGGGTCGCGGATGTGTGTATCGTTCCCGTGGCCCCGTCACAAGGCGGCGTGGAGGAAGGTGGGGGGGGGGGTTTAGTGGGTAAACCGTGGGTCTCATTAGCCTATAAGGGAGTCCCACATCACCGCTCGGGTGCCCCCTGCGCCCGGGTGGTATGCGTAATGCATTTCCCCCTCCGGAAACAAAAAAAAAAAAAAAAAAGGTTTGCGATCCTCACCTCGCACCCGGGAGAGTCCCACATACCCCGGTGGCCAACCCCAGCCCGCCGGGGATCCATAAAGGATTTCCCCAAGCAAAAAAGAAAAAAAAAAAAAAAAAAAAAAAGGGTTAGGTTATGTTGAACTCAAATTTGCTAGGCGAAGCCTATGCTAGTCGACGGATCTTTGTGTTCTTGGAGTCCAGCGAAAGCTGTATCTTTGGCGGTTTTTTCGGTGAAAAGAACATCTCGGTGAGCCGTCTGGTTCCCGAGATATTCCACTTTTTGTTGTAGGCTACTAACTTGTTTCAATTCCCATACATCGGTAGAGAAAGTCATCCACGTAGAACAGCATCGGTCGACTACTTTTGTCCCGGTGTTGTTGTGCGTGGGGGGCCCTCCCGGGGTGGGAATATTTTTGTACATATAGTTCTAGGTTAGGTTAGTCATTTAGGTGTATTTTTGATTTTATTTTGGTGTAGGTTTTTTATATATAATTTTATTAAGATAAGATTTTGTATTCGGTCCATCTGCCGGAACATTTACTAGGAGTCGTATCCAATATCAGGGGTGTGCCCTGGGGCACCCCCAGTTTTTATTGCTGGCAATATGCCGAAGGGTGTTGAGGAAGTTGGGGGGGAAGGGGAATAAGAGTGAAGGGGGGAATAGTGCGTGCACTATCGCCGATATACGCCGATCCGGACGGGGGCTTAGGCTCGAGTTCGGAGAGGCACTGAGTGGTGAGGAGAGAAATAGGAGCGTTCGCCGGCAGGGCTACGCCCGACCCGGGATAACGCTAGAGGAGGTCATAGGGGACTGGTCTATGCAGTCCAACTCCGAGTCGGAGGCCTATCGAGGAAAACGCTCTTTTCCTTTTCAAGGGGGGGCTTCTAGCTCGGACACGGAGGATGTTGCTGAGGATTACTTGGAGGGGCGGAAGAATGCTGCCAAGCGCGGAAGGGCTTGTGGGGCTGCCACTGGTGCCCGACAGTCTCTAAGAGACCGGCTGGAGGTAGCCCGAGAGGCCGAATTTGTCGATGCACTCGACAAGAGGGTGTATATGAAGACGGTCTCGGACCCCGGAGAGCAAGAGATCCCTCCTGGCCCCTTGGACCTGGACGTCGACAGTCTGGGGGCGAAGGATCTAATGCAGGCGGCTGAGGCGAACCTGCAGGAGATCCTTAGTCTGGCTGGCAGATCCACCAATTTAAAAGGGGGATATGCCAGCAAGATTCGTCGGGCAACGGGCACCGTTAAAACGGTGCTCGAGACCCTAATGGTGCGCACGGAAGCCGAAGAGACTCGCCGCCTCCGTGCAGACAATGGGAGGTTGCAACGGGAGGTGGCAAACCTCCGGGAAGAGGTGCGCGCCTATAGGCGCGAATATGAGGAGGCAAAGAAGGCGGCGTCTAAAAAGTCATCGTCATTGCCGTCGTCGAGTCCGATGTCCAGTGAACAGCTGGGCATCCTCGAAAATAATATCGCCAGGTTGGTCGGCAATCTGGTTGACGGCCGCCTGGCGGCATTGGAGGACAGACTTCCGCCTCCTCGCGTAGTTCGCCCGCCGTTGGCCGCGGACAAAAAGAAGGACACCCGTGAAGCTCGGTCTGCTGCTGTTGTTGATCGTGAGGTGCCACCGGAGCGAGAAGGGTCGCCGGTTTTAGGTACCTCACGGGGACGGATGGCCCCAAGAGTGGCCCCGGAAAGGAGCCGGGAGGAATTTCCGGCACTGTCGGTGCGTCCTGTGGCGAGGCCGACGCCTAACTCTGGGGCGTCTAAGACCTCGAAGGGGTCTGGGTGGACCAGCTTTGGACCCACGATGTCCAAAGCGCACAAGACGGTGACAGCGGTGCCAGCTCCTGCACCTGCTCCTGCTCCAGCTCCTCCGGCCTCGGAGGCCTGGATCGAGGTCGTGAGGCGCAAGGCGCCTAAGAAGAAGGCGCAGGGGACAAAAGCCCCCCCTGGGCCCAAACAAAAGAAGGGCACCAAGCTGGTGGTCCCTGGCTCCTCCGCCGTAATAGTTAAGTTACGGCCGGAGGCAGCTCAACAAGGGGCAACCTACGGGTCGGTGCTAACGAGGGCCCAGCAGAACCTCAATATGGAGGAACTTGGCATCGGGCCCTTAAGGGTGCGCATGGCAGCGACTGGGTGCCGTCTTATAGAGGTGCCAGGGCGGAATAGCGCCGAGCAAGCGGATGCCCTAGCCCGAAAAATGGGGGAGCTTCTGAACGGAGTAGCGGACGTGGTAAGGCCCGTCAAAACTACGTGTTTTCGTCTGATTGGCCTTGACGAGACTGCAACGGTAGACCGGGTCAAAGCCGCTGTCGCTGCAGAGGGGAGCTGTACCGTGGAGCAAGTGTGGGTCGGAGAGATCCATTTCGGCCCACATGGGATTGGTTTTGCCCGGATGTCGTGCCCATTGATAGCAGCTAAAAAGCTGATACAATTGGGCGCGATCCGGGTAGGCTGGAGTAGGGTACAGCTCCACCATGAAGGGGTCCGTCCCAGGCACTGCTATAGGTGCTTGGGGAAAGGGCACATGGCGGGACTGTGCAGCTGCGAAAAGGACCGCAGCGGCCTCTGCTACCGCTGCGGACAGCCGGGACATAAAGCGTCCGGCTGTGACTCCACCGTGCCACACTGTGCAGTCTGCAGCGACGCCGGAATGAAGGCTGATCATGTGATGGGGGGTAGATCATGTAACCCCCCATCCATTCGTGGAAAAGTTCCCACCTTCCCACGCCCACCGGGGAGGGAGCCGGTGGCGCCTGAGGCCGAGATGTCTGAATAATGCCAGGACATCTCGGCTTCTTACAGGGCAATATTAACCACTCTGCTGCGGCTCAAGACCTCTTCTTGCAGTCGATGGCGGAGTGGTTAATCGACGTGGCGGTGGTGGCGGAGCCTTACTTCGTACCCCCTCAGCCGCATTGGGCTGGGGACTCTGAGGGCTCCGTCGCCGTTGTGGTGAGGCCAGGTGCTGCCCCCCCCCCCCTCATACCCAGAATGAGGGGGCCAGGGTACGTCGTTGTTGCTCGGGGAGAAATTGTAGTATTAGGAGTCTACTTCTCCCCGAACCGCAACCTAGCCGCCCTAGAACAATTCCTCGATGTTCTAGGGCCGCTGATCAGGAGGCTAGCCCCCCTCCCCATAATAGTTTTTTTTTTTTTTTTTTTTTTTTTTTTAACCACATTAAAAAAAAAACATACAATTCAATTTGTATCTCGCCAAACAAGTGTTTGACGGCGAGATGCGCTCATCTTATATGATACACTTATTTGTTGCATAATATTATGAGTAGTTAAGTCTTAGTACAATACATAAAATAATAAAAAAAAAAACAAAACTAAAGCTATTAACTTCAAAGAAGTTTACAGTTTATAAAAGGAAGTAATTAAGCTCATAATTTTAATTTAACAATGCAGCCCTTAACTTTTTCTTTATCATTTCAGTTGACATTTTTTCTGTGTGTCTTAATATATCTAACTTATTAAATATTTTAGGTACTAAGTATTTATTCGTCCTCTCTCCAAAGTAGTTTTTTATTTTTGGTTTAATCAGTATTTGCTCTCTTACCCTTCTAGTGTTATATTTATTATCTACTATCACTTTAAATTCATTACTATAGTAATACTGTAAGCCTATTAAGTACTCCACTTTTTCATTTATCGCCAAAATATTGCACTCTTTAAATAATTTCTCATATTCTGTATTACATTCGTACTTTACTTTACTACTTACTAAATATTTCAAAAGTCGTATTTGTAAATTTTTGACACTATGTAAATATGTTACAAATGTTCGTCCATAAACAATTAGCCCATAGCTTATCAGCGAGTCTGCTAGTGCATAATACACCATTTTTAATGTGTCTACATTTAGTATCCTCTTTAGCTGATAAAACTTACCTAGAACTGATCTCAACCTATTACATACCTCTGCTATATGTAAAGCCCAGTTAAAGCTTTTGTCAATTTTAAGACCAAGATATTTTAAGTTATTTACATAGCAGAGCGTAAAACAGCTACAGTTAGGTTGGTTCATATGTAGACATTCATACGTGTGGCCAGTTATTTTAATATCAATTACATTAATGTTTTTTGCTTTATGATTGTGTGGCGAGTGCAGATGCATACACTGCGTTTTTTTTAGGTTTATAATAATTCCATTATCATGTGCCCACTTCGTAATATTGTCAAAATCGTCCTGTATATACTCCCGTATCTGTGATATATCTTTTGAGGCGTATACCACACACATATCGTCCGCATACATAAATAACTTACACTTCCTGATCACATTTGACACACCATTCACATGCATAATGTACCCGACCGGGCCATACACTGACCCGGTCGGTACACCCAGACTTACATCCGCGTCATCACCAGCCACACCATCTATCACCGTTCGTATTTTTCTATCAGTTAAATAATTTCTAAACCACATACTAGTCGGCCCACGTATACCGCATTCATACATCGCCTGCAACAGTATATTATGATCGAGCGTGTCAAATGCCTTTTTGTAATCAATAAAAAGCGCTATCAGTTGTTTTCCAGAATCTAAAGCTTCGTTTACATAATCCGTGAAACTCAACAAGGCTGTTGTCGTGCTTCTGCCCTTCCTAAAACCATGTTGAGTTTCAGAGAGCACGTTGTTTCTTTCTAGGAATGTACTCACTTGACCCACAACCACCTTTTCAACTATTTTATCAATTACAGGCAGAATTGCTATTGGCCGATAGTTAGCATATTCCAAGTGACTACCGGACTTGTAAATAGGTCGTATTATAGCACATTTTAACTGGTCAGGGTATACACTTTGTTGTAAACACATGTTAATAAAGTTTGCTAAGATGGGACTAATTTGTTTTCTTAAATACTTAATGTCTTGTACACGTATACCATCTGCACCCGCGGACTTCCTACTTGATAACATATTTATTATTTTTTCTACCGATAATGGGCTTATTTTCGTAAACCGAAAACTCGTATTACATGCATTTATATAATCGTTTCTATTTAAAAATTGTGTATTACATATATGTTTAATGTTTTGTATTTCTTTGGTAAATGTTTGCGTAAAGTTATTACATATATTACTTGTACTATCTTTTTTTCCTAAATGCTTTAAAATAATACTATCTAAACTATTTTTTTCTACACCTAACCACGAATTTATATTCTCCCAAATTTTTCTAAAATCCCCCTTACAATTTAATATTTCATACTGTCTATATTTATTCTTGGCTATATTTATTAATTTATTTACTTTATTTCTAAACTTGGTATATTCTAATCTTTTAGTCATATTTCTAGGCTCCGCTTTCCATATTTTAAATAAATAATCCCTACGCGATAATAAGTTATACAATTCCTGATCTATCCACGGCTGGCGTATTCTTTTATTCTGTTTTATAGTGACAGTGACCGTACTGGCCTTATAAAACTCAACAAAAATTTTACAAAATTCTTCATATAGTATAAGTGGGCATGTTATTTCGTACAGTTTCATCCAATTATAATCATCAAGTTTTTTCATTAGCAATTTTTCATTTACAACATTTTTTACAATAGTATCCTTTTTTTTTCTATTTAAATTACATGTAGTGTTATTATTAGGTCTTAAAGACAATCCCACCGCATAGTGATCGGACGCGTGCACTTCAAGGACAAACGACAGCGGTCGGCGCTCGTGGCATCTTGCTCGCACCCACACGTGATCCAGGCACGATCTCTCGCTCTTCCCGTCGACGATCGCCTCGCGCGTTACTTCCGTAGTCGGTATAACGCATTGCAGTCCGAGTTCACACAAGGTGTCTTTGTATTTTTTTGTAGTAACATTTTCAACTCCGTTTAAGATGTTAATGTTCATGTCTCCAATTAAAATAATAGTTTCTGTTTTTGGAATATTCTTTATTACTGTTTCTATTTCTTGTATGAACGTTAATTTATTTTGCTGTGGCGGCCTATATATAGCAATTACGTGTATTTTACTCCTCTCTTCCATCAGCTGACCATGTACAATTTCCGAAGAACCTGTAATTTTTCCCTGGGTCTGATACGTTAGTTCTTTTTTTGCATAAATTAATATACCTCCTCCTCTATTTTTCTCTCTGTTTAATATAAAGTAGTTATATCCATTTAATTTGTAATATGCTAATTCTTCACTCTTAATATTTATTTCGCTTAGTATTAATATGTCAATTAAATATTTGTTCTCTTCCATTAGTATATGTATTTCGTTATAATTTTTACGAAGGGACCTTATATTTAGGTGCATAATATGAATATGCCCGTCTCTCTGTGTTAATTCTTTATTTAATTTCTTTACATCATATAATCGTTTATATTCAAAGTCGCTAAATATATCTTCTTGTAGATTATCGAATTTTAAAGTATAAAAAAAAAAACACGTAATGTGTACACGGCGCGCCACTTGCACTATTCTAAGTTTTGAGATGCTTCAAGGTCATTAAGTACTTTTTCGCACCTTATGTTATATATCCTTTTTTCTTCATTATTCTTTTTAGTTAGTATATTGCCGTTTTGAACCCATATATATTGGTAGCCTTTTGGTTTTAGGATACTTCTCGTCAACCACAATAGTTGTCGTTTAAACTTAGGTAGTGATTCATTAATGAATATTTGGTTGTTGTTGCCGTTGTTGTATATTAGGTTGTTAGTGATTTTGTCTTTACTGTTCGATAATTCTTTTCTCGCCGCCATCCATTTAGCTCGATCATTTTTACTACGTAGCTTTACTTGAATTATTCGTGGCCTTGAATCCTCCTGCTTTTCTTTACCTATTCTCTCTGCTTCTTCCACGTCCTCTGTATTGAGCTTTAACACTTTAGCAACTTCTTTCACCAATTGTACCGTGTTTTCGTTGGCTTTGTTCTCTAACCCACTTATTTCAATATATTTTTCTTTCTCCTTAATTTCCAATTCCTCCACTCTTTCTTCCAGCGCTCTGTTGTATTTTTCCAAGTATACATTCTTCTGTTCCAAAGCTTTAATTTTCTTTTCGGCCACCTCTTTAAACTCTGTCATACCCTGGTACTTTTCAGCATAAAAATCAACGATTTCCGCAAGATCCACTAATTTCTTTTCCATATTGTAAAGAACTTCTAGTTTTCTGTTAACCTCTGCTAGTATTCTCTCACCCGACTCCTCACTTGGGTTTAGATTTATTTGGGGAGTAGAACAGGTATTACTGCTCAAGCATTCTTCACACTTTTCCTTCATTGCGAATTGTTTATAATTCCGCACACATTTTTTATGATATACGCCCTCACAACCACCTTTACACTTGACTATATCGTCTTTGTTCAAGGACACGAACAGTTTACATTTCTTACACTGCACCATTTTTATTTATTAAAGTTTTTAGATTTTAGATTATTTCTCGAGATAACAACTTAACTAACCACGCACAATACTTAACACACGTCCGTACGCCGAGCGCGTGCGCCGAACTGTGAAGGCAGTGGCAGGGGACTTCAACGCCAAGTCCTCGGCGTGGGGTTCCCCTGTCACTGATCCGAAGGGGAGGGAAGTGGAGGAGTGGGCTTTAGCCTCGGGGCTGTCCCTTCTCAATACAGGGACAGTCCTCACCTGCGTGCGGCGGACGGGCGGTTCAGTGGTGGACCTGTCGTTCGCCACTCCCGCCGTCGCGCGCAGGGTGGCAGGGTGGAGGGTGGTAACGGAGGTGGAGACACTCTCGGACCATCGCTACATACGGTTCGAGGTGTCTCCAGCCTCCGCATCGAGCTCGGCGTTAGGGTCCAGGGGACGTAGCAGCTTCCCGCGTTGGGCACTCACAAAGCTCAACCGGGAACTGGCGGAGGAGGCGGCCATCGTTGGCCGCTGGAGCCTCCCGTCGATGGATGGCATGGGGGTGGACGAAATGGCTGGCTGTGTCGGCGACGTGCTCACAAACGTCTGCCGGGCAGCCATGCCTAGAGTATCAGTATCAGTCGGGCCAAGGAGCGAGCGTGGCTGGAGCTGGTGGAGGGTCTGGATAATGACCCGTGGGGTCGACCGTATAAGAGGGCGCGAGACAAACTTCGCGCCCAGTCGGCCCCACTGACGGAAACGCTCCAGCCGGAACTGCTGGGGAACATTGTCCAGGAGTTGTTCCCGGACTCCCTGGCAGGTTTCGCTCCACCGCAAATGGCCCGACGGACGCCGGGCTCGATGGAGGAGGGTGTTCCGCCACCCGTCACCGACGCGGAAATGGAGGCGGTTCTGTCCCGCCTCCGTAGTAAGAAAAGGGCGCCTGGTCCGGACGGGGTGCACGGGAGGGTTCTATCAATAGCTCTCGTGCACCTCGAAGACAGCCTTCGGGAACTGTTCAACCGCTGCCTACAGAGCGGTCAGTTCCCGAAGGCGTGGAAGGAGGGTCGGCTCGTCCTGCTACCTAAGGGCGGGCGACCACCGGACTCTGCGTCGGCGGTGCGGCCGATCGTGTTACTGAACGAGGTGGGCAAGGCGTTTGAACGTGTAATAGCCTCCCGCCTCGTTCAGCACTTGGAGGAAGGACCGGGGCCCGGACTGTCAGACTCACAGTTCGGGTTTCAGGCCGGTCGGTCGACCATCGACGCAGTGAGGCGCCTGAAGTCGGTGACGGATGAAGCGGAACGCGGGAGGGAAGTGGTGGTGGCGGTGTCCTTGGACATCGCCAACGCCTTCAACAGCCTTCCCCACAGCGTAATACGCGAGGCACTGAACTATTTCGAAGTGCCTCCGTATCTCGGGAGGCTGTTGGACGCGTATCTCTCCGATAGGGAGATCGTGTTCGAGGATCGGTCGGGGTCCTTAGAGAGGCGGCAGGTCGAGTGCGGCGTCCCTCAGGGTTCGGTTCTGGGACCGAGCCTCTGGGACGTCGGCTACGACTGGGTCCTGCGGAGCGGCATCCTCCCCGGAACAGATGTCATCTGCTATGCAGATGACACTTGCGTCACGTTCCGGGGAAGGACGTATCAGGAGGCCGCGCGGCTGGCTGAGGAGGGGGCAGCCCTCGTTGTCAGCCACATAGAGCGCTTGGGGCTTCGGGTACGTTTAGACAAGACCGAAGCCCTGCTCTTCCGCGGACTCGGGAGGAAAGGACCCCCACCGGGTGCACGACTCCTTATCGGAGAGACGGAGGTCAGGGTGAGTCCAACCCTTAAGTGTCTCGGACTCACCCTGGACGGGAGGTGGACCTTCGGCCCCCATTTTCAACAGCTGGGGCCGAAGGTCGTGAGGGTGGCATCAGCGCTGGGCCGACTCCTTCCGAATATAGGAGGGCCCAGCCAAGCCTGCAGGCGGCTATACTCCGGAGTCTGCCGGAGTGTAGCTCTGTATGGAGCCCCAATTTGGGCGGATTCCCTCACTGCTCGCAACAAGGCCCAGCTGCGAAGAGCGCAGCGGGTCATAGCAGTGAGGGTAATCAGGGGCTACCGTACAGTCTCCTGGGTGGCAGCTACTGCCCTGGTGGGGGAGCCGCCTTGGGAGCTTACGGCAAGGGTCCTTGCCGAGACGAACCTCCTCGTGTCAGAGGGGAGGTCACGTGGCGAGGTCCCCCCGTGGGAGGAGCTAAGGCGGTTCCAAAGGCTGGGAGAGCAGTGGTTGCTGGGAAGGTGGGGTGAGGTCCTGGCGCAGTCGCCGTATGGCCAACATACGGCCGCGGCACTGCGTCCAGTCCTTGCGGCGTGGATGCGCCGCAAGCGAAAACCCCTCACCTTCCGCCTTACACAGGTGCTCACCGGGCATGGATGCTTCGGTGCGTACCTGTGTAAGGTCGCCAGGAGGGAGCCAACGCCAGCCTGCCATGAATGTGGCGCTGCGGAGGACACGGCCCAGCACACCCTAGAGGTGTGCGACCGATGGGCCGTGCAGCGCCACGATCTCGTGGCAGTACTTGTGCGGGACCTCTCGCTCTCGAGTGTGGTGCGCTGCATGCTCGAGAGCGATGAGGCCTGGCAGGCGGCGGTCTCTTTCTGCGAAGCCGTCATTTCGCAGAAAGAGGCCGCGGAGCGGGACAGAGAGAACGATCAATCCTCTGTTCCGCTCCGCCGGCGTAGGACGGGAGTGCGGAGGCTTCGTTATGCGAACCTCCAAACTTCCGTCTAACGGGGCTCCGGGAGAGGATGGGAACCTCCCCGGCTTAGCTAGTCCCGGCGCCGAGGGGGACGCTTCAGGTTGTCGGAGCGGCCCCTAATTGTGGTGGAAGTCCGGTCCCTATAGAGGTAGACCGGCCGGTCGCGGGGGGTGTCCTGTGCTAGACAGATCCGGGACACTCCCCATATAGCGGCTGATGGCAATCCGCAGGTTCAGTTTTAGTGGGTAAACCGGCGAGTCGCGCCGGGAATCCCATATACCCCCCGGGTCCCCCAACCCGGGAAGTGCGTAATGACCTTTCCCCTGCGAGATCAAAAAAAAAAAAAAAAGGTTAGGCTAGGTTAGGTTAGGCAGGAGCTCAAATTTTCTTAGACAAAGCCTATGCTAGTCGACGGATCTTTGTGTTCTTGGAGTCCAGTGAAAGCTGTGTTCTTGGCGGATTTTTTGGAAAAAGAAACATCTCGGTGCGCCATCTGGTTTCCGAGATAATCCACTTTTAGTTGTCGACTATTAACTTGTTCGATTTCCCATACATCGGTAGAGATAGTCATCCACGTAAAACAACATCGGTCGACTACTTTTGTCCCGGTGTTGTTGTGCGTGGAGGGCCCTCCCGGGGTGGGAACATTTTTGTACATATAGTTCTAGGTTAGTTTAGTCATTTAGGTGTATTCTTGTTTTTATTTTGGTGGAGGTTGTTTGTATATATTTTTATTAAGTTAAGATTTTGTGTTCGGGCTATTGGCCTGTACATTTTCTTGTAGTCATACTTCATATCAGGGGTGTTCCCTGGGGCACCCCCAATTTTATTGTTGGCACTATGCCAAAAGGTGTTGATGAAGTTGGGGGGGATGGGGGTGAGAGTGAGGGGGGAGTTAGTAGGCGATCAGGACAGGGGCTTAGGCTTGAGTTTGGAGAGGCCTTGACCAGGGAAGTAAAGACTGGTAGCGGTCGTCAGCCGGCATATTCTCGCGCCGGAATTACGCTAGAGGAGGTTCTCGGCGACTGGTCGATGCAGTCGAACTCTGAGTCAGATGCCTGTAGGGGCAAACGTTCGTTCCCTTTTCAAGGGGAGACTTCTGGCTCGGACACGGAGGATGTTGCTGCGGGCTATATGGAGGGGCGGAATAGTATCGCCAAACGTGGGAGAGCTCGTGGGGCTGCAAATAGTGCCCGCCAGGTGCAAAAAGACCGTATGGAGGAAGCCCGAGAGGCCGAGTTTGTCACCGCCTTCGATAAAAGGGCGTATTTAAGGGCGGACGCGGAGCCAGGAGAGCAAGAGATTCCTCCTGGCCCCTTGGACCTGGACGTCGACAGTCTGGGGGCGAAAGACCTAATGCAGGCAGCCGAGGCGAACCTGCAGGAGATCCTCAGTCTAGCTGGCAGATCCACAAATTTAAAAGGGGGATATGCCAGCAAAATTCGTCGGGCAACGGGAACCGTTAAAACGGTGCTCGAGACCCTAATGGCGCGCACTGAGGCCGAAGAGACTCGCCGCCTCCGTGCTGATAATGGGAGGTTGAAGCGGGAGGTGGCAAACCTTCGGGAGGAAGTGCGCGCCTATAGACGCGAATTTGAGGAGGCAAAGAAGGTGTCGGCTAAGAAGTCGTCGTCGTCGTCGTCGTCGCCGTCGTCGAGTCCGATGTCCAGCGAGCAGCTGGAGAATAACATTGCTCGGCTGGTGGGCAATCTAGTTGATGGGCGGTTGGCGGCATTCCGTTTGCCGCCACCAATTGTTGTTCGCCCGCCCCTGGCGTCTGATAAAAAGATGGTAGCCCACGAGAAAAGGGCTGTCAATAAGGAGTGTCAGGCGGTGGCTATTGCACAGGCTCGGGACGTTCTCCGGTTCTGTCACTTTCGTCGGCGCCAGTGATTCGCCCTAGGGTCCGGAAGGAGTTTCCGGCGCTCCCAGTGCGCCCCGAGGTGCGCCCAGCCCCTGCACAAACTAAGAGGAGCCAGGGGAAGGGGCCGAAGTCGGCAAAGTCGGCCAACCCTGGCCCTTCCGCCCCGAAAGAGGCGCCTGCTGCAACGGTTGGCGCCTCTAAAGAGGCACCTGCAACAACAGCGGGTGCTTCAAAGGAGCCTTCAGCGGCTTGGACAGAGGTCGTTCGCCGAAAGACCTCTTTGAAGAAGGTGGCACCAAAACCACCAGCTAAAGCGGTGGTGAAGGGGCCCAAAGTTGTCTCTTCGTTCACCGGTGCTGTCACTTTCGTCGGCGCCAGTGATTCGCCCTAGGGTCCGGAAGGAGTTTCCGGCGCTCCCAGTGCGCCCCGAGGTGCGCCCAGCCCCTGCACAAACTAAGAGGAGCCAGGGGAAGGGGCCGAAGTCGGCAAAGTCGGCCAACCCTGGCCCTTCCGCCCCGAAAGAGGCGCCTGCTGCAACGGTTGGCGCCTCTAAAGAGGCACCTGCAACAACAGCGGGTGCTTCAAAGGAGCCTTCAGCGGCTTGGACAGAGGTCGTTCGCCGAAAGAACTCATTGAAGAAGGTGGCACCAAAACCACCAGCTAAAGCGGTGGTGAAGGGGCCCAAAGTTGTTTTGCCCCGCTCCACGGCCGTGGTTATTAAATTGAGGCCGGAAGCGGTGGCTCGGGGCATGACGTACAGCTCCGCCTTACAAAAGGCGGAGATGTCAATCAAGCTGGAGGAGCTGGGTATCGGCCCACTCCGCATAAGGCAAGCGGGTACCGGAGCCAGGCTAATCGAAATACCTGGTTCCACCAGCCACGAGAAAGCGGACGCGTTGGCAGCCCGCCTGACCGAGGTTCTTGCGGAGGAGGCGGAGATCACAAGGCCCGTCAAAAGTGCCGACTTTAATATCACGGGCCTTTCAGATGCTGCGACCGTGGATTCAGTTAAGGCCGCGGTCGCGAGGGAGAGTGGCTGTCTCTCCACTCAGGTCTGGGTGGGAGAAATTCAGCGCGGGTTGATGGGGTCGGGCTTTGCCCGCATGAGCTGCCCGGTGACAGCTGCCAAAAAGTTGGTAGCCCTGGGTGGCATTGCTGTGGGATGGAGCAAGGTGTCGCTCCACCTTGTTGATGCGCGTCCCAGCCACTGCTTTAGGTGTCTAGGAAGGGGGCACTTTTCGGCGTTGTGCCCCCACTCGGAGAAGGACCGCAGCGGATTGTGCTACCGCTGCGGCGAGCCTGGACACATGGTGGCTGGGTGCAAGGCGGAGCGCCCTAAATGTGCCGTTTGCACGGACGCGGGCAAGGCGGCGGACCACATTATGGGGAGTAGGTTATGTAACCCCCCACCCATACGAGGCAAATTTCCCTCCGCCCTTAGTCAACAAAGGGGGAGGGTGGCGGCGCCTGAGGCCGAAATGTCCGAGTAATGCCAGGACATTTCGGCTTCCTTCAAGGGAATGTTAACCACTCTGCCGCGGCTCAGGACCTCTTCCTGCAGTCGATGGCGGAGTGGAACATCGATGTGGCGGTGGTTGCGGAGCCCTATTTCGTGCCTCCCCTGCCCGCCCCTGCCCCTGCCGCACTGGGCTGGGGATGCGGCGAACTCCGTAGCCATCGTAGTTGGAACAGGCGCTAGTCCACCCCTCATACCCAAAATGAGGGGGAACGGGTACGTGGTGGCGGTTCGGGGAGAAGTTGCCATTGTTGGGGTGTACTTCTCTCCGAACCAGAATCTAGCGGCTCTGGAGCGATTTCTTAATGCTCTAGGGCCGCTAGTGAGGCGGCTGGCCCCTCTTCCCATGGTCGTGGCGGGGGACTTCAATGCCAAGTCCTCAGCGTGGGGGTCCCCGATCACGAACCCAAAAGGGAAAGAGGTGGAAGAGTGGGCGTTGGCCACGGGACTGTCCCTGCTCAACAGAGGGACGGTCCCGACCTGCGTGCGATGGAATGGGGAGTCAGTGGTGGACTTGTCGTTCGCCACGCCCGATATCGCACGCTCCACCCTCCTAGGGTGGAGGGTGGTAACGGAGGTGGAGACACTCTCGGACCACCGCTACATACGGTTCGAGGTGTCTCCAGCCTCCGGGTCGAGTCCGGCCATGTTCAGGGGTTGTAGCAGGTTCCCCCGCGTTGGGCAATCACAAAGCTTGCGAGTGTTGGCGACGAGTTGGCTGGCTGCTTCCGGGACGTGCTCTCAAACGTCTGCCGGGCAGCCATGCCAAGGACCCACGGTCCCCCGCCGTCACGTCGGGCGGTTTATTGGTGGTCGGCAGAACTGGCTGATCTTCGCGCCACCTGCAATGCGGCGCGTCGTTCTTACGGACGCAGCAGGCGGCGCCAACCCCAGGACGCGGAGAGAGATGGCCGGCTATACCGGGTCTACGTTGAGACCCGGGAAGCCCTGTTGTTGGCCATCAGCCGAGCCAAGGAGGAGGCATGGCTGGAGCTCGTCGGGGGTCTTGATGATGACCCCTGGGGTCGACCTTATAAAAGGGCGCGGGACAAACTCCGCGTCCAGTCGGCCCCGTTGACGGAGACGCTACAGCCTGAGCTGCTGGGGAACATCGTCAGGGAGTTGTTTCCTGACCCCCCGGCAGGATTCGTTCCTCCGAGAATGGCTCGGCAGTCGTCGGACTCGACAATGGAGGGTGTTCCGCCTCCCGTCACCGACCAGGAGATGGAGGCGGTTCTGTTCCGCCTCCGGAGTAAGAAGAGGGCGCCGGGTCCGGACGGGGTGCACGGGAAAGTGCTTTCAGTTGCACTCGTGCACCTTGAAGACCCCCTTCGGGACCTGTTCGACCACTGTCTTCGGTCGGGCCAGTTCCCGAGGGCGTGGAAGGTAGGGCGGCTCACCCTATTGCCAAAGGGGGGCCGGCCACCGGACCAAGCGTCGGCGGTGAGACCTATCGTTCTGCTGAGTGAAGTCGGGAAGGCCCTAGAGCGAATTGTGGCTTCTCGACTCGCTCGGCATCTGGAGGAGGGACCGGGACCGAGACTGTCCGACTCTCAGTTCGGTTTCCGGCCCGGTAGGTCTACTGTCGACGCAATTAGGCGCCTACGGTCGGTGACGCAGGAGGCGGAACGCGAGGGGGAGGTGGTGTTGGGGGTGTCGCTCGACATCGCCAACGCTTTCAACAGTCTTCCCCACAGCGCGATACGGGAGGCACTAAAATACTTCGGTGTGCCCCCGTATATCGGAAGACTGTTGGAAGATTGGCTCTCCGTCAGGGAAGTCGTGTGGGAGGACCGGGAGGGGTCTTTTGTGCGGTGGGGAGTCGAATGCGGTGTCCCACAGGGGTCGGTATTGGGACCCCTCCTCTGGGACATGGCTTCGACTGGGTCCTGCGATGTCGCCTCCTCCCCGGGATGAGTGTCATCTGTTATGCGGATGACACTTTCGTCACATCCCGGGGACGAAGTTACCAAGAGGCGAGGCGGCTGGCCGAAACGGCATTATCGTTGGTGGCTGGCCGCATCAGGAGGTTGGGGCTTCGGGTTCGTTACGAAAAGACCGAAGCCCTCATGTTCCGCGGACCCGGGAGGAAAAGACCCCCCCCCCCAGGTGCACGACTTCAGGTCGGAGAGGAGGAGATCAGGGTGGGCCCGACCATCAAATATCTTGGGCTCACCCTGGACGGGAGGTGGACCTTCAGCCCCCATTTCGAACAACTGGGGCCGAAGGTCATAAGGGCGGCGTCATCGCTGGGCCGGCTCCTACCGAATGTAGGGGAGCCCAGCCAAGCCTGCAGGCGGCTGTACTCCGGAGTATAGCACTGTACGGAGCCCCAATATGGGTGGATGCCCTCACCATCCGCAACAAGGCCCAGCTGCACAAAATGCAGCGGGTCATAGCGGTGAGGGTCATCAGGGGCTACCGTACAGTCTCCTGGGCGGCAGCCACTGCCCTGGCGGGGGAACCGCCGTGGGAACTCACGGCAAGGGTCCTTGCCGAGATGTACCTCCTCATGTCAGAGAGGAGGTCACATGGCGAGGTCCCCTCGTGGGAGGAGCTCAGGCGGTTCCGAAGGCTGGGAGAGCAGTGGGTGCTGGGAAGGTGGGGAGAGGTGCTGGCGCAGTCGCAGTACGGCCAACGTACGGCCGAGGCGCTGCGTCCAGTCCTTTCGGCGTGGATGCGCCGCAAGCGAAAGCCACTCACCTTCCGCCTTACGCAGGTGCTCACCGGGCATGGCTGCTTCGGTGCGTACCTGTGTAAGGTCGCCAGGAGAGAGCCAACGCCAGCCTGCCACCAATGTGGCGCTGCGGAGGACACGGCCCAGCACACCTTAGAGGTGTGCGACCGATGGGCCGTGCAGCGCCACGATCTCGTGGCAGTGCTTGGGCGGGACCTCTCGCTCTCGAGTGTGGTGCGCTGCATGCTCGAGAGCGATGAGGCCTGGCAGGCGGCGGTCTCTTTCTGCGAAGCCGTCATTTCGCAGAAAGAGGCCGCGGAGCGGGACAGAGAGAACGATCAATCCTCTGTTCCGCTCCGCCGGCGTAGGACGGGAGTGCGGAGGCGTCGTTATGCGAACCTCCAAACTTCCGTCTAACGGGGCTCCGGGAGAGGATGGGAACCTCCCCGGCTTAGCTAGTCCCGGCGCCGAGGGGGACGCTTCAGGTTGTCGGAGCGGCCCCTAATTGTGGTGGAAGTCCGGTCCCTATTGAGGTAGACCGGCTGGTCGCGGGGCGTGTCCTGTGCTAGACAGATCCGGGACACCCCCCTTATAGCGGCTGATGGCAATCCGCAGGTTAGTTTTAGTGGGTAAACCGGCGAGTCGCGCCGGGAGTCCCACATACCCCCGGTTATACCCCCTATAAAAGTTAGGTTAGGCATGTACATTTCCCCCCGATGGTTGCCCGCCTTGTCGTGGCGGAGGGGCTCAGTAACCGTGGATGGGGACCACGGTGAAGCGAAGAGGCAACCAGGGCCGGCTTGGCAGGAGGCCGGGCCGGCCCAAGGAGGGGCGCTCCCAGCGGACTGGAGGAGTCAGTCCGCTGCGGACGCGCCTGGAGGTGGGACCGCAGAAGAAGAGGAGTGCCGGTATTACGGTGCGCCGTACTCCCTATCTTCTGCGGCCGTGGAGGATCGCAGGGGGAGAGGGTGGTGGTGTTGTGCCGCTATCCCTACCCCCCCCTGCGAGCTGGCGGGGCCGTTCCGCGCGGTAACGGCATCGGTGGGGCCGCAGGGGAAGAGGCAAGTTTGGTATTACGGTGCGCCGCTTGCCCTATCCTCTGCGGCCGAGGTGTAGTTGGCCTCCACCAGTACTGTGGCAGACTCGGGGGGAGTCTGCTACAGTACTGGTGGAGGCGGGGGAGGAAGGCGCACTTACCATCAGGTGCGCCTGCCGCCGGTGGGGTCGCGGATGTGTGTATCGTTCCCGTGGCCCCGTCACAAGGCGGCGTGGAGGAAGGTGGGGGGGGGGGTTTTAGTGGGTATACCGTGGGTCTCATTAGCCTATACGGGAGTCCCACATCACCGCTCGGGTGCCCCCTGCGCCCGGGTGGTATGCGTAATGCATTTCCCTCTCCGGAAATAAAAAAAAAAAAAAAAAAAAAAGGCATGTATATTTAAATAAAACTTTTGTGAGAAATTCTTTAAACAAATATCACAGCCATATGATTTGTGTTGGTCTATGACCTCTTGATTGTAAGTCCTTCGTGCGCTCGTGTGGTGACGATAATAATACAGCAGCAATTCTTATACTCTCCTTTATTGGTGCTTACCACAAATACGTATTACAATATGTAATGAGATATGCTTAGCACAATATATACGTCTACACTATCTATAGCCTTTTGGCCAACTAAAATAAACTAACTCGATAGGCTTTACTTATGACATCTGTCAATGTCAATAATGACATTGACAGTTACATCTTACTGTTGATATATGTAACAATTTGACGCCTGTATGAATTGGTAAGTGGATATTTAAACTGCATCTTCGTGTAAATTTCTTAGAACATACCTATGTCACAGTTGTATGGTTTTTTGCCTGTATGAATCAGCATGTGACGTTTTAAACCACCTCTTTCTGAGAATTTTTTTGAACAAATATCACATCTAAATGGCTTATTGTCTGTATGAATTACTATGTGTTCATTTAAATGACTTTTTTTGTGAATTTCTCTGAACAAATGTCACAGAAAAATGGTTTTTGCCTGCATGGGTTCTGGTTTGCCCCCTTATGTCGCTGTCCCAAGTCACTTTCTTCAAACAAACATCGCTGATATGCGGTTCCTTGTAACAGCCGGACTGAGCTTCACTGGCATGGTCTAGCCCCTCGCAGTCATTTGTGTTGTCTTGCCCGTCTTGTTTGATACCTAAGCAAAATGCACTTAATGGTAAGCACGTAATGGTAGATAAACATTTCCTATTCCGTACAAAATATATGTTTCAGATTTCCATAGTAACTACAATGAAATCTTGTAATACTCCGTCCTTTCCGTCCGCCTATCTCTCCTTGCTCACATATGCAATTATGAATATAAATAGATGTATCTTGGGAGTCAAATATGGTTCAACTTACCTTAAGGACCTAGGTAGACAAGGCACGCAGTGGCCGCGCGAAGGCCGGGCACCACTTTTTATTCATAGCAAACTGAGTCTTATTGACGAGGCCACAACATACAAACTCTTTACAATGACCCAACGGCGCGTTCGCTGCGGCGGCGGCGTTAGGTAATTGCTAGGAATCTGTAAGTTGTGGCCTAAAGTCAGTCGCGCAGCACGTAGAAATTCGTTCAATTACTTATCGCGTTTACACAGGTGCAGTTCGGTGACCGCCAGCCCCAGAGATTGTATTATGAATCTTACAACGTACAGTGAAAGCAATTTTCGAATGTATTCGTCGTCATTTTAATACAAAAATGATGATTGAACCAAAACTACTGCTTAGCAATTTCTTGCGGTTTTCAGAAATGAGTTCGGATTTGATTAGTGCAGCAACAGCGATGTAGAACAAGAGCGAGATGCTGATATATCTGATCAAGAACCGAGTATTTTTGCTGATATCGACGTCGATGATCCTGATTATGATCCAGGTGAGATTTGCAGTTCCAATATTGTAACTGAGGCTTGCTATGGTGACTATGGGAGACACTCACCAGTTGATGTTTCACCCGATATTGTCACAAATCCACCCCGATCAGAAACTAGCAGGATATCGCTGCAAATTCAAACTAGAAGGCAGACTGCCGGTGAAATAATGCGACTTGCTCCGGAAGAAATAAATGATGTAGATAGGAAAAATGGCTGGCGTCAAGAAATCTTACCACTGTCACGTTTTACATATAACAGCAACCTAACACTTCATATTCAAGGTGAAACATCTGTTGTATCCATTTATCGTCGTATATTGACCGATGAAGTGTTAGATCTTATGGTCAGTCAAACAAATTTGTACGCAGCTCAACTGAAACAGAACGCCAACATGTCAGTTCATAGCCGTATGAACCGGTGGACAGAAATTACACGCGAAGAAATGTTGAAAATTGCTTTATACATGTTGATGGGTATTGTGAAATTTCCGACCTATGAGTCATATTGGAAACTAGACACGATTTACTACCATCCAATATTTCACAACGTAAACATGTCGTATAATCGCTTCTCGTCAATATTACGTTGCTGGCACTTTGCTGATAATGAAGCTCTGAGGGATCAAAATGAACGTCTGTACAAAATAAAACCACTCTTGGACCTTGTTATCAACAACTGGAAGAGCTTACTAACACCTGACGAATTTATCGTCATTGATGAGTCAATGATGCCGTTTAGAGGGAGGATATCTTTTCGGCAATACAACCCATCAAAAGCTCACAAACACGGCTTGAAAATCTATAAACTCTGTACAGAAGAGGGTTTTGTCTGGAACTATGATATTTACATAGGGCGCGACCCACAGATCTCGGGCTTGGATAAACCGGGGAGTGTCATAGTCCAGTTATGTGATGGACTTCTAGATGCTGGACGGATAATTGTGTGCGATAACTATTACAACACTGTAGGACTCGCAAAATATTTACAACAGCGTAAGACAAACTTATGCGGCACTCTACGGGTAAATAGAATAGAACTTCCATGGGCAATTAAATTGAAGAAAATGGGCCCTAAAAGAGGTGAAGTAACTGCTCGTCAGAAAGACAATATAACAGTGATGAAATGGCGAGACAAACGCGACGTCACTATGATTTCTACATGTCACGACGCTAGCATGAAAATATCTTCAGTATATCGGCCAATTTTGAAGCTGGAAGTTGTGCTCTATTACAATGAGCGAAAAAAGGGTATAGATGTATCTGACCAGCTCTCGAGCTATTATGACCCTAAAAGAAAGTCTTTTGCGTGGCACAAAAAGATCGCTTTAGATGTTTTGATTTGTGCATCCGTCACCAACGCCACGCTTTTGCATAGGAAACTACATTCAACTACTAATAGAAAATTACGCAAAACTGTACTACAGACCCAGCAAGAACTTATTAGAGAGTTTTTTCAATTGAACAATGCGTCCGATGCGTGTGCAAATACTTTAAATAATAGTCCAAGACCGTCTACTAGTAGTTCAATCACAAATCAGCACGTTTTGTCTAAAATTCCGAGGAAAGAGGACAATAAAATTGTTCGAAAACGATGCCATAGATGTTACCAAGACTTGAGAAAAGAAGGTGCAGATTGGGAAATTGCTGCAAAAAGAGTAAAACGAGTGGATACTGAGTGTTTGCAATGCAAAAAACCGTTTTGTTTGAGCTGCTTCCAAAAGCAACATTAGAACAATTTTGTAATTTTTAAATAAAATACACATATTTTTTCGTATGTCCCGGTGTTTTTCTTTACGTACATTTCTTTACTTTACAGTTATCGTACTAGCACGTCCAGTACATAATCAGTGCAGTTCCAGCACGTTCAACAGAATTATTCACTGTAGAAGTTGTATATGTCCTCTGACGCACATTTGGCTCAGGAACGTATTAGTACTTTTCAAGCGCACGTTTCCTGAACCATATGTGGCTCAGCGAACAGGGAACGTGTTAAGAACTATTTTGCAACGAACTGTTTTTGATAGAATATTTCTTCTTTAAAATTATTTCTTCGGATCGCCATGCTAAACCCGCTGGCGGAACACTTGAAAAAATTAATGTAGAATACACATTAGTGCGGTTAACTAATTAGTTACAATATATTATATGTTACCCGTGATAAAGCTGTAGGTACATGAATCTGTGGCTGACTTGTTTTACACAATAACTACAGGCAACACATTACTGATTTATGTACCACGAGTAGATACTTATACAGCCCATAGCGGAAATTGTGATCACATTGCTTTTCCGCCATTTTTAGGTTATAATTCTATGTCATGTATCTTATTGAATTAAAAATATATATTTGTTTTTTTATCTAAAGTTTGTTTTGATTTAAATAGAAAATGTACTGACTTTATACGCAAACAGCATAAGGACAAATTAAAAATGCAAAATAATAAAAAACCTTTTGCTACCCATTTATGATCAACATATTTTGCACTATAATTTTTAAGTAAACAGTGATATTTTGAGAGCGCGTGAAAAGTTTGCCCGTATAATATAGATGTAATGTAACGACATTAAATCGGTTCAAATTGTGAAAATAACCTATAACGTTCAACCGTCTCATGTAATATAATAATAATAGTACTAAATAATACCTCTTGGTGCGTTGGTTTTTGTAGTAACTGGATGATTTGGAGGCAATTGGCGCCGTTGCAACTGAATTATCCGGGAACAGTGAATCATAGTAAAAAATAGGCAATTGCATTATTATTATAACTTGAAAATGCTGATGCAAGATGCAAAAAAAACACAATGGCGGCTCGTAAACATTATACAGGAAGAAACAACACATTGTTGCTAGCTCTCAAATTATTAGGTCATTACATATGATAATGGTTAATATTCTACCAATATTACACATTAACTCCAAATTAGCGTTTTGTAAAAGGAACATAAAGTAAATTTTTTTGTAACATAATATATATATTTAATCAAAGTATATACCATTGCTATCTATGCACTTATGCCATCTCATAGGTAGTTCATTGATTCCTTTACTACAAAAACCATTCGGACAGGAATCAATAAAATATTTGAAGGCGCTTTGGACTGCCCCATCGGAGTAGAATTTTCTCCCTTGCAAGAAGTAATCAACATATCGTAAAAAAATGGTAATCTGTTGGAGCAAAGTCCGGGGAGTACGGTGGATATCTTAGACATTCCAATTGAAGCTCCTCTAATTTGGTAGCCGTCTGTTGTGCATTGTGTGGTCTAGCGTTGTCCTGAAGCAGCAGTGGCATAGAGCGAATGACCAACCTCGGTTGTTTAGCAGCTAGCTTTTCCACCATGATTTGCAGTTGCTTGTAACAGACATCTGCCGTAATCGTCTGGCTAGATTTAAGAAAGCTGTAGTGAACGACACCGGCACTAACCCTAATAATAAATTAAGGACTATAGGATAATAAAGTAAGAACCCTAATATTATTGGCTTACTATACGCTATAAAATGATGCGATACGCCGAGTTCATTCTGTGCTATATCGCGCGCCGCCCTCTTCCTCCTCCAATGTGAATGCCATGCTATATAGTATACCATAAGGTCCTTCTTTGCTATACTATATAGCACAATAGTAAAGCGTAGTCTGCAATGAGCTTTAATAGTTTACTTAAGAGGTTTAGGTCTGACGTCACGTACGCAGACATATGTCGCTGGGAGATGCGGAGGCTCTTTGATAACGGCTACACGCGTTAATAGCCAATAACGAACCCGCACCCACACATGGTACTTGTCGCATTTTAGGTTTTAGGTTTAGTTTTTTAAATGTCTTAAAACATTTATTCACATAAGAATTTACATAAATTCACTTACATGAGAAATACATAAAAGTAAGGAACAGGATTTAACAAGATATAGGTACTACATTCCTATCGAGCGCGCTAAGTAGGTTAACACGGATTTATGTTCATATCATAGGTACTACGTTTAAATAATAGGTCTTTACCTATGAAATTGCCGTTCTGCAGTACTGGTCATTTCAAATCAAAATAATTTTTGTTTGGCTAAGAATTCTAATTTCAAATTAATTTTATTTTAAAAACATGGAATTCTTTTTCCAAAAGTAGTCATTTGTTTATTGATTAGTGTTACATTTTCATCGCATTTCAATCTTTTTCGCCATCATGGTCGTCAAATTCGAGTAATTATGGAATATGAGTACCGTCGTGGCAGCAACGCGGCACAAGCGGCACGCAACATCAACGACGTTTACGGAGCTAACACTACAAAGCAACGAACCACCTTTTATTGGTTTGCTCGCATCCGTTCTGGAAATTTCGAGTTCGAAAATTGGCAAGGTAAAAAAGCTTGACAAATGGGTGCCCCACGAACTCAATGATCACCAGCGCGAAGTACGCGTCGAGACGTGCCTTGCACTGCTCAACAGACACACAAATTAAGGAATTTTGAACCGCATTGTTACCTGCGATGAAAAATGGATTCTGTTTCATAATCGCAAGCGCTCAGCAAGTTGGTTGGATTCTGGTTCAGCGTTCAACAATTCCCTAAACGAAAACTTACCCCTAGAAAAGTGATGGTCACTGTTTGCTGGTCTAGCGCCGGTCTGATTGATTTCTTGATTCATCACAGCTTCTTACCAAACGGGGTGAGCATTACTGTAGATGTGTACTGTGAAGAAAGGAACACAATTATGGAGAAGCTGGCACATCTCCAACCAGCATTGGTCAATCGCTCGTCTCCGCTGCTCCTGCACGACAACGCGCGACCTCATACTGCACAGCAGACGGTCTCCAAGTTGCAAGAACTGGGGTTGGAAGCTATCCGTCATCCGCCCTACTCACCAGCGCCTACAGACTACTACTTTTTCCAGAATTTGGATAACTTCTTGGCGGGAAAAAAATTCAATACCCGAGAGGCAGTACAAAATGCCTTTGAAGAATTTGTTGCCTCCCGTCCAGCTGATTTCTTTAAGAAGGGCATCAATAAACTGCCACTGCGTTGGCAAAGATGCATTGATTGCATATGTGATTACTTCGATTAATACAAATAAAAAATACATGAAAAAATAGTTTAAATTTTTTCATACAAAACGGCAATTTCATAGGTACACCTAATATTACACAAAGACAAAAAATATTAATGTACGTAAGGGTAGTTGTCATTACGACACGATCGGACACTAGCAACAGGCTGGGTGTATACAAGTAAAGTATGTGTAATGCAAACTTTGCTTTTTTGAGCTACTTGCTCACCGTTTATCGCAAAATACACAAAAAATAAAAATGCTATTAAATACACAGACGAATGCCCCGAAATTTATGTCATATTAAGCTGGCCAAAGACGTGCTGAATTACTTCCTGAATTTAAGAATCCTAATCCATTCAGACACCACGTCACACACGTCTTATCTTAAAATTCAGATTAGCACGGCCATAAACTGAACGGCTTTTGATGAAACTTGGTATGGTAGTTTATGCACCGGATTAAAATATAATTCTATCGTGATACTCCATAATAGAAGTATCCCACATACATGGATGGTTTTTCCCCCACACCACATAAAAATAAATTTTCCGTTTCAGAGACATTTTGCGTCAGTATTAAAACAAAAACAGATTTATCATTTGATTAAATAAAAAAGCGGTAGCCAATTTACAATCTGTGCACAATCTTAATTTAAGTACGTGTGTCTCTATTCTATAGAAATATATGGAAAACTGTGCGTTCTTTTCTTAATTCTGTCAGTTCGATTTTAAGCTTCCTGATTAAGATCGCACGTCAGCATCATTCTTTAAGTTCGAACTGACATATTGAGAATCTGAAAGATTAAGCACGTGTGTGGACTATGCGTGTTTTGTATGGAAACTTTGCCTTCAATCTGAATTTGACGTTCATAAAGAATGTCAAATTAAGAACATCTGTGGCCAGGCTTAAACGACCATTACATGGACGATTGTTTAGACTCATGCGACAGTGAGGCCAAAGCTATTTAATTAATACTCGAAATATCTGAAATACTTAGTCTGGCCATAAATACTGAACAATTAAAAATAAACAAAATATTACAATTGAATTTGGAAACTGTCATTTTTATATGATTGTTCATTGTTTCCTCATTTTGGCGCCAATACATTGTACAATATTTTGCGATATTAAAATGGTGTGGGGTGATAAAGAGAACCGAATCGCTGTGATTGCATTACACGAAGTAGGTATGGAGCCAAATGCAATTTTTAAAACTCTCCATACGCTTGGTATTAGTAAAATGTTTGTGTACCGGGCTATTAATAGGTACAATGAGACCTCCTCTGTTTGTGAGAGAAAAAGACCTGGCCGTCCACGTAGTGTTCGTACAAAAAAGGTAGTCAAAGCAGTAAGGGAAAAATTCGAAGAAATCCTGTCCGAAAGCAAAAGATTTTATCTCGGGAGATAGCCCCTAGAACCATGTCGCGTATTTTAAAAGATGACTTAGAACTTGCAGCCTATAAGAGACGTACTGGTCATTTCTTAACTGATAATTTAAAAAAGAATAGGGTGGTAAAATCGAAACAACTACTGAAGCAAAGGAGGTCACAGAAAAATTTTGTTTACGGATGAGATTTTTTTTACAATTGAGCAACATTGTTCAATTATCCAAGAATGGTCCTTCCAGCTAGGGTCGGTGCCGGGTTATAAGGCTCAGTCTACGCAGTATTGGTTGAAAACGAACGTTTCGGACTTCATCAGAGCTGAAGACTGGCCGTCGTCTAGTCCCGATCTTAATCCGCTGGATTATGATTTATGGTCAGCTTTAGAGAGTACGTCTTACTGATACCCATGCCGCCATGATAATTTGGAGTCCCTAAAACAATCCGTACGATTGCCAGAGAAGAATTTTTTTTCTATGTTTCAGTGTTTATGGCAAGACTAGGTACATACATCAGGTGGTTTCGAGATAACCCGCTGGTCCAGCAACACTACACATGTGCTGCAGACGTCCCGCACGCGGCGCTCGCACCCGCCGCTATCGAGTTACAAATGGAGCTACTAACACAGCTGAGCGCACTCTATGTTTGATGTGGCATCCGAGCGAAGATTTGTTTAGTTTTAAAATAGCTTTGAGTCTTATTTCGCCTGACATCTTGAACGACACCGAGGTACCTACTAAAGCTCAAATATTAATCATTTTAATGTCCATTTACGATATTAACGGTTTTCTTTCACCGTTCAAAATTAAAGGTACAATTATATTTTAAAACGTACATCGCAGCGGGGTCGAATGGAACTGCCGCATCCAACCCGAGGAGCACACTTTATGTCTTAGTTGGCTTAAAGATTTGAAGTGTTTACACTCACTTCGAATTCCATTTGACACATGTTGAACGCTCCAGGAGCACATAACTATCCACAACCGTGGTTTCATTAAGTCCCCTATAGACAATAATGACCACCATAAGTACTGGCGCTGGATTTGCAAGCTGGACCGTGAGTATCACGCTTAAGACCGTCATTGGCGTCAAAGTTTCAATTTTTGTCTATTACTCTGCAGATATATACTAGACTTGCAGACTGGACCGTATGGACTTTAAAGCTGCTATAGTTGTATTCATGATAAAGGAAGAAGTAGGCGTTATTTATTTAGGAAACCCCACCAGCATTACAAAAATATAAATCAGCTGATAATTAATATATATCATAATATCTTACTATATATTTTTACATTTGTATACCAATTATAGGCATTTGATGGTAGCTAATTACATTTTGAATTATAGAAAAGTTGAATGCAAAATAATTAGACTAAAAATAAAAGACATTGGAAGTTTATGACCCGTTCTTTTGTAAAAGTGTCGACCACAAACCAAAATATTAGCTGTACAAGAAGCGATTTTTACAAAAACAACATAACTGTTAATTTTTAATATTTTTTGTTACTGGCAACGTTTTGTTTATTCTCGACAGGGCTTTGCAATGCACTTATTTATTTTTTACAAAAACAAGTAAACTGCGAGAAATTCCATGTTAAAATTTTGGTGACTTTACAAAAACTTCTTATCTGCATATTTTGAAAAAATAGCATAACTATTCCAGATATGTAGTTTTTGTAAAAAAAAAATCATTTGTCACTGTCAGTTTACCATTTGTTTGGCGGGCGGCAGAGCTCGGGTTGCGTGAATTTGCAGAATTATGGAGGGAAATACAAGCATCTATACCTAGTAGGCCCTGGTTTTTTAAGTACTTTAAAGCTAGCAAATCTGTTTGTTCTACAATTTGTCGACTTCGCCTTGGAAATTCGTGTAATAATGTATTTTTGGCCAAAATAAGAGTCAAGGATAGCTCATTGTGCGAGTGTGGCTTAGATGAGGGTTCTCCTGATCATATCTTCTTTAACTGTCCTATAAATCTTTCTTTATATGACTTCCTTCCTACACACATTTCTCCCATTAATCTTAAGACTATTTTATCCTACGTCTTTACTCCATTTGTGAACACTCTATGTTCATTTATAGCTTCAAATCACATAAAACTATGATTATGTATTACTAATATATAACTTATTTTCATTAATTTTTATTTTATTTATATAATATGTTCTGTATATTATTTTTTATTAAAAAATAAATAAAGAGGCTAAGAAACATTGGCTTTGCATATCATTCTGTTTTTATAGTAATTATAACTTGTATCTGCATGAGGTACCCCTGAAGTCATTGCATGAGCCATTCCCTGCACTGTACGCCATCAGCTTTTCACTGAACATCTGCTGCATCACTCTGACGCTGGCAACTCCTATTACAAGGAAGGCTATGCCAAAAGAAGAAGAAGAAGAGGAAAACAGTGGAATCATTACTACAGGAATAAGACGTAAAAAGCTGAAGGCGAAAAAGGGAACTGTTATCAAATTAATGAAGGCTCAAGGAAAAGAACATGTTAACCACAGAAGTCACCTGGTCCCAGAAAGAGTCGTTGGATCTGATTGCAGGTTAGTTATTTGTAAGCATTTACTTTTTCATTCTTTTAAATGTTGTGTGTTTTTTTTTATGTTGTAGAAATAAGTATTTTTATTTTCAGGTGCAAAGTTTTGAAATGTTATACTAAAATAAGTTCTCAAGACAGGGAGCTTATACTACTTCAATTTAATAAATTGGGTAACAAAAACGATCAAGATGCCTACTTAATGAGCCTCATTTCTTCATCCTAGTACCCTAAGAGATATACTAGTGAAAATTCCCAAAAGTTTCGAATGGCTTCTTATTCATTTAAAATACGTCAAGATGTAAATGAAATACCAGTCTGCTTAACAGCTTTTTGCAACATTCATGGGGTGACAAAAGGTCGTATCAGAAGGCTACAAAATCTGATGACAATGAATGTTTTATCACCTAAAGATATGCGTGGATCACACAAAACTAACAGGTACAAGAAAACACCTGAAGAAGTTCTTAACGTAATCCGCAACCACATTGAGTCATTTAAAACCGTGAAGAAAAACTGCCGATATTTGCCTGAAGATTTAACTGTATTCAAAATGCATAAGATGTTTTTAAATAGTTACCAAATAAGAATAACTTATATGGTGTATTGGTTAGTTTTTAAAAATGAATATAAACTGAAATTCGGTTTACCAAGAACACCTGTGCAACATGTGATACCTACAGACTAAAGATAAAATTGGCTGTTTTGGATGAAACAAAAACTTTGCTGAAGAATGAACATAAACTGCATTTGTTGAAAGTTAATAAATTCAATTAAATTAAACGCATTGAAAAACAAAAAGCTCAGGAAGGTAAAACTATGTGCATTACTTTTGATTTCATGTAAAATCTGCCACTTCCCCATATTCATACTAGTGATGTGTTTTTATTATATATGGAATGGAATAAAGGATAGGATGGAATAAATCCATCACCTTTTAATGTGGATAAAATAAACCATTCTGATATTATGAATATGAAAGAAGCTGTTAAACCTTTTTTTTTACGTTAATCTAAACCTGAAATGAAGCTGAAAGAAGTAAGGATGCTTAAAATAAAAGAAGATGTTCCGTTTGTTGGAGTTCGATAAAACTTTACTGGTCCATGGCATAGAATTCAGATTCGGAATAAAAGGAACTTGCCTGTAGAACTTCAATTTCAACAGAGTTATGATTCAACATTGCCACTAAATCCCCATAAACTTAATGATGTACTTAAACTAACCCATTATTTGTCAAGCACTGTAAGTCACAACTTTTATGCAGCTCTTTTGGCTTCAACAAATACATCTGAGGCCACTACCTCATTAGCTAATGAAGTAGATAACGAAGACAACAGTAGTGGTACAGAGGAGAATTAGCATTTTATGAAAAACTAGATTTTTTTTTACAAATACAGCATATTTGACAATATTTGGCAAAAACTACATAAATGCAAAACCTTTTTCATTATTTTATATGACCTACAGGAAATGTAACTATAAAACAACAGTTTATATTTAATATATGACCATAAATATATAATTCGTTAAAACATTTAATAATTCTAAATTTAATTTTATATAAAGATAGCATCATCCGGCGCCCCGGGCGGTCGCGCAATAACACCACTACTGAGTATAACTTTGTACTTACATATTTTCCCGTACTACTACACTCCGTGCAAATAAATCAAACTATGCTTCTTCCCCATAATGATTTTTTGTGTGTCTTTTTAGAGTACTCTTTCGTGAGAACTTCTTTAAACAAATGTGGCAGCTGTGTGGTTGCTCGCCTCTATGGGTAAGTAGGTGATCAGTTAAATGACCCTTTCGCAAAAACCTTTTTGAACAAATGTCACAGCTAAAGGGTTTGTCGTGTGTGTGAATTAGCTTGTGGATGTTTAAACTACTCGTTCGTGCGAATTTCTTAGAACAAATATGGCAGCTGTATGGTTTGACGCCCGTATGAATTCGCATGTGTGTATCTAAATGATTACTTTGCGTGAATTTCTTTGAACAAATGTCACAGACGAATGGTGTGTTCTGTGTATGAGTTCGCATGTGAGTATTTAGATTATTCTTACGTGTGAATGTCTTTGAGCAAATGTTACAGCTAAATGATTTGTTGCCTGTATGTCCTGCAACGTGTTCGTCTAAATAACGTTTTTGAGAGAATTTCTTTGGACAAATGTCACAGCTAAATGGTCGTTCATCCGTATGAGTCCTAATGTGAATGATTAAGTGGCATTTGTGAGAAAAGTTCTTCAAACAAAAATCACAGCTAAATGGTTTTTCGCCTGTATGAACCCTGATGTGATTAAGTAATTTGCTTTTGTATGAAAAAATCTTGAAACAATAATCACAGGTGAACTGTTTCTTATAACAGCCGGACTGAGCTTCACTTGCACGGTCTCGCCCCTCGCAGTCATTTGAGTTGTCTTGCGGGATACCTTAACAAATATTATGTTTTAAGAGGCTTGAGATTATATAACTGTTTGTAGTGACATGTAGAAAGATGAAATTTATAGTTGATAGTAAATTGGTAGGTAATCAGTAAAGGTTTTTTAAACATTATATTCCAGGAACAATGCATTGTGAAAGCAACGGCCTTACATAACAATAAGTGGTCTCTGCCTTCTTCAAAGGCAACTGGCCTGGTATAAGTATAATGTACATACCTCTATCTTCAATCTCCACTTCTATCTCTTGTTTTATTTTTGAATTTCCTGTGCTGTATTTTTCTTCTCCCTCGTCATCAACATCTTCTGCGTGTGTTGTTTGCAGAGCAACATTTTCATCTACATTTGATAACCTTTGTGTAATGCTGTCACAGGCCTCTTCATAGTCGTTTGTATTTTCAAAAATTTCATCTTGTACACCATCTAAAAATTACTCAAAGGTTGAAATACAATAACGACAGACGTCTTATATATAACTAGCATTAATTTCCCGCGACTTAGCCTGCGTGAAATTAGGTTAGAAACTTTCATCCCCTATTTTACCCTTAGGGGTTGAATTTTAGAAAATCTTTAGTGGATGCCTACGTCATATGATAAATACATGTGCAAAATTGTTGTGTTGAAAAAAGTGCGTTGATACATCAGTCAATCAGCTTTGGTGTTTATATATATATATATATATATATATATATATATATATATATATATATATATATATATATATATATATATATATATATATATATATATATAACTCTGCATAACTATGAATTTTGAACTTTTGTATGTAATTTAAGTCATTTAGAATTTGAATACATATAATAATTTAATACTACATATTGTTTTGTTTATTTACATATTATGTCAACAGAGTTTTAAATATTACAAAATTCAAGTTAGTATTTCAATGATTATGATTGGATTGTTCAAGCTTGTTTTTGGTTACATAAGACTAGCAGAAGGCATTTAGACCAACCAAAGACCATAATGCAAGAAACCTTGCAGGAGAATGTCTCCGAGGCAATCTCAGAACACAACTGTAAGGGTGTCAGGTAAGATAACATCATAACCTACCATCGTCACTGCAATACTCCGTCTTCACATCTGACTCCAGCTTGATGTATGAAGAGTGGGGTGTTGTAGAAATAATTTTCGTATTTCTATTTTCTACAATTTCATCATGTAGGACACCTGAAATTACCCAGGAGATACATTAGAAAAAGTGGCTCACACAACAGACATTGCCCAGTCTTTATTAGGTACATTTAATATGATTGAAATTAAATTAGTATTTGTAGCTACTCAAGGTACACACAATTTCATATGACATGGTTTTGTGAAAGAAAGTATAGAGTACTACAAAATGTTCGTATTTATATGACCAAAATTGTATAACCTACTATTCTCATAGTAAAATTCCATCTCCCCGTCTGACTCCTGTTTGATATGAGGGAGTGTTGTGGAAGTAATCTTTGTCCTGGAAGTTGATAGTTCTAACAAAGATCCAAAAGCTCCAAGCTTAATATTGATCTAAAAAATAGTAAATATAAATTAAAATTGACATATCAATGAGCATATATTGCAAATAAATTTTTGCATATTTATATTTTTTTAATATTTTGCCATACACATATCATATAATAAATGATCCTTTTGTGTACCAACCTTATTTTGGAACATATCATAAATGAGACCCCGTGTCTGTACAACCAACTGCTTTAGCTGGTGACATTGCCGCAGTCTCGTGTGGCAAATGTAACACATCCAGCACTCATTATCTCTAATCTATTGATGGTGACAAAAACAAACATGATAATATTATGCATATAATCAAGCATTACTCTATTCAAAATGTATAATATGTTGCACCTAAATTTTTTCTTTGAGCTCTTTTATATCTGCAATCGGCTCAATATTTTATATAGCTATAATCAGATCCTATCCTCTAATTTTGGACTGATATAATATTGTGCCGAATACATTGCACCACATCCATGTTTCTCTTGCCAATATATATATAATATATGTTCCATGATTTTTACTATTAGTGAAGAGGTAGTTTGTGATTAGGCAAAATACTTGGTTAATGTTTCATTTTACAGTTTTCTATTGAATAAGTACAGGATATATGCCTTGTAAAATAAAAAAGAATACAAAATAATTCTTATTATGGATGAATCTAAAATCTTAAAAGCCCTATTACAAATCTGCACTCTGCGTGATTAGGTATTGGAAGTGTTCCCGACATTTCGCATTTTGTAGTAATTTTGCAGTTGTATTTATTGTTTTTATTGAATAAGTTAATAAATTCATGCTTTAAAATTATAAAATCTTTATTCCTCATGAAGTAATAATGGACCTAGTATAAATTTTGCTAATTAATATTATCATAGATAGGAGTAAGTCACAGTTAACTTAAAGCGATTTTCGAAGTTTTTTTGGCTTAGAATAAGACTTTTTTCTATATTAAATCAAATATATTTCAAAATTCTGGCGGCTACAAACTACACGACTATATAGAACATAACATTCTCATTTTATTATTTCATTTGCTTACAACAGTAGTTCAATCCAGGAGCTCAAAAAAGTGCCTTCGCCCATTCCCTGAAAATCTTTCTCTGCAATTTATGGTTGAATTAAAAAGTGCAAAATTTACAAAAAGCGAGACCGCTACGAACTAGGCAAATAGCTATTCTGCACTAGTCAATGTGTCCAAATTGTTAATGTATCTTTGTCTAATTATATATAAATTGGATTCAAATCGTTTAAACTAGATCTCAAGAGTATGGTATCTGGATATCAAAATACGAGGCAATGTGCCCAGCATGTTTAAAGAAATTATAGTATTATTGATGTAACATAATTTACCACAGCTATTTGTTTATGTACTTACCTTTAGATTGGCGAGGTTCTCATAAACATACTGCAAATCTGTTTCGTAAATGTTAATAGTCATTTTATTTATAGATAAACATATGGAGCAGAAAGTGTTTTTTAACATTTTGTAAAACTTGGAAGCTCTTTTTATTAAATTAAAACAAATTCAGTAAAAATGAAAAATATTGATGATATCTGAAAATTTTTTAATACACAGTCTGTGGAATAAATATACTTTTTTTTTATGGCGTCGGCTTAACTTAAAACAATTTGCCAGTGTCAAGTAAAAAAGGCGGGAAATAGAACTGTCCTTTCAATTTTCAACACTGTATTCCTATATCGTCAAGTCTAAAATCTAGTCAAAGTCTAAATAAATAGTCAATACAGTCCATGAGTCATGTCGGTCGATTCAGTAAAGTGGTAGAAGCTTTACTGAAAGTTCCTAGGGTTTTGGCGGAAACACCAAATAGCACGTTTTTAGAAGTTGTATCACTTGCCCACACTAATTGTGCACGTTAACGAATATTTAATGGTTAATATTCTACCAATATTACACATTAAGAACCGAAATAACACAAATTTATGACGAAATACAAAATCCCACAACGTCACCCATTGAACTCCCCGGCAAAACTCTATAAAATATATTTTTTTTAAATATGGCCACTAGCATGAAACTATTGTCAGTGTTGAAGGTAAAGAAACTACAAACTGTAATTGCGGTAAAATGTGATAGGAGCAACATAGAATCGAGGGACGGAAATTTTGATAAGCATACCATCAGGAAAATAATATCATGAAATATACAAATTATTACGTTTAATAAATAATACAAAAATAAAATTAAATACTTATTTACAAACTTAAATCATTGATTAATATAAATTCACATAAAACACTGAAATATTTGACAGGAATAAATTAGGTCTTTACCTATGAAATTGCCGTTTTATGAAAAAATTTAAACGATTTTTTTTCATGTATTTTTTATTTGTATTAATCGAAACAATCACCCATGCAATCAATGCACCTTTGCCAACGCAGTGGCAGTTTATTTATGCACTTCAAAGAAATCAGCTGGACGGGAGGCAACAGACGGAGAGCTTCCAACCCCAGTTCTTGTGTAAGGTGGTGGTTTGGATGGAAATGAAACCACTGGATGCTTAATTAAGACTGCCTTTATTAAATATAAAATAAACAATATTATATAGTCCAGCATAGTGCTGTAACATTACTATAATTATTATTAGTGTTGTGCCACAACTAGGATTATAAAAATATAATTTCTTATACTTCTACATCACCCTTCTTAATGAAAAAAAAAATATGATTACGTTTCTTTTTTTTTAATAGAGTACTTATAGTTAAATTCTATTTATAAATTAATGTTATTTTTAACATAAAGTTTTGTTCTGTTTTTATGCACCACATCTACTTTACCTTTTTCATTTATAATTTCTACATTAGGTGACTTATCCTTTACAACTTTATATGGTCCTGAATAAATATCTTCAAACTTATTACATAATTCATTTTTAATTAAAATCAAATCATTTTCTTTATAATTTACAGGTTTAGTATTTTTATCATATCTTAATTTTCTCTTTAATTTACTTTCTAATAAATTATTCTTAGCTTCCTTTTGAGAAAGTTGCAGCCTGTACCTCAATTCGTATGGATAGAATCCACAATTGTAAACTGGATCAAGGTCTTGTGTTAGATTACTAGGAAGAGAACATTTTTTACCAAATACTAACTCATAAGGTGTGTATTGAGTCTCTGTATGAACTGTGGTATTGTAACCAAAACACCAGAAAGGGAGCCACGTACTCCACATTTCAGGATGATTGTCACATTGAATACGAATAAATGCATTTAAATTTTTATGTGTTACCTCTAAAGCACCTATAGACTCGTGATGGTATGCTGTAGAATTGAGTTGTTTAATATTAAGTAGTTTACATACCTCTTGAAAGATCTGAGACAAGAACTTTTCCCTCTGTCGGTTGCAACTTCTTTCGGCACTCCATATCTAAGAATAAAATTATTAACAAAAGCTCAAAATTAGGTATAAACTTTCTGTAATAATTTGGAAAGCAACGAATCTTTTCACTTCATCCGTTGTTGTAGGTATTGGATAATTTCGTACTGCAATAATAATTACTTGAAATAATGTGTCCCAAATAAAGAATTTCTTTTTTAAGAAAATCGCGTTTTGACGGATTCAACTTTAAATTAACTTTACGCAATCTTTCAAAAACATCTATAAAATTTTTATTATGAGTACTTAAGTTTCAACCAAAACTATTAATTATCAAGATAAATTAAAAATTTTTCGTTATTAAGGCCTGCCATTGCCATAGTTATCATTCTCTAAAATGAATAAGGACTTGTTTCAAGTCCCATAGGCATTCTAGTCATTTGGTACTGATCTGAAAAAAAAGAAGTGTATTTTCTGTTATTTTCTTTTAATTTTACATTATAATAACCCTGATGTTAACGATTCAAGAATTTCAGTTATATCAGGTAATGGAAATTTATCATCCTCAATACAATTATTTAATTTCCTATAATCAACAACTAGTCGCCATTTTTTACCACTTTCAGATTTTTTAGGGACTAGTAATACAGGACTTGACCAATCACATTTGCAAGGTTCAATAATTTAACAATTTATTAATTTGAATTTTAATTCCATCTTTTTGAGAATAGGGTTATTTATACTGTTTCGAAAATACCGGTCTTTTGTTCGTCTTTAAAGTTATTGTGTGAGTATATGCATCTATAGTACTCAGTTTGTCTCCTGGCAAATAGAAAATATCAGCACAAATATTTTCAACACTTTTCTGCTCTTCATCATTTAAATGTTTTATATTTAAAAAGGAAAATAACTTTTTAACCCTATCAGCATCTTTTATTTCTTTTTTAAAAGTGCATATATTAAAACAATATAAATTTTCCATTGACGGCGTAATTTCATTTAATAAAACATCACTCTCAGTGACATTTAGAATACGCACAGGTATTCGTCCATTTTTAGGAGTAGCTAAAGAACTTGCTAAAAATACACCGGGTCTTAATTTATTTGAAAATATTACACAATCTTCCGTAAACTCCGATTCTATAAAATGTATCGACTCGCTACGAGCCGGAACACAAAAACATAAATAGATAACAGAACAGAACATTAACAGAACACTCGGCTAGAATCGGTAAAGTGACCAAATTATTATTTAAAATCGAGTTAAATTGCTTTCCTCGAAATCTAATTTAGCTTTGTATTTATTAAAAAAATCACGACCTAAAATTCCATTCACTTTAATTGGTAAGTTATTAAAAACATAAAACTTACGATAGATAGACTCGTTATTTAAAACCATAGGTAAATAAACGTATCCTATTGCTTGGACTCTTCCACCCAAACCATGTTGAATGGAATGTTGAATTTTGCGCATGCTGATTTGCACGCGGATAGCGATGCTCCAGAATCTACTAAAAATTGTCGGTTTTTACAATACGTAGAGTCAGAATCTATTGATACGAGGGCGGGTCAATAAGTCCGTGACTTTTGGAATAAAACAGATTTTTTGATAAATAAATCATTTTATTTTTCAACGTAGTCCCCCTTGAGCTCTATACACTTTGTCCAACGCTTCTCCAATTTTTTTATCCCTTCCAAAAAATATGATTTGTCGAGGTCCTCAAAATAGGCCTTTGTTTGCGAGATGACTTCATCATTGGAGTCAAATCTTTTTCCACAGAGCCATTTTTTCAGGTTTGGGAACAAGAAGTAGTCACTCGGAGCCAAATCTTGAGAATAGGGTGGATGTGGGAGCAATTCATAGCCCAATTCACGGATTTTTGCCATGGCAACTGCACATGTGTGCACCCTTGCATTGACTTAGTGAAAAATAACTTTTTTCTTGGCCAAATGAGGTCGGTTTTTTTTCAAATCCTCATTGAAACGGTCCAATAAGTTGGCATAATATTCCCCATTAATTGTTCTTCCCTTTTGAAGATAGTCAATGTGGATTATCCCACGTGCATCCCAAAAAACAGTCGCCATAACTTTATTGGCTGACAAACCCACCTTGGCCTTCTTTGGCGCCGATTCACCCTTAGAAACACACTGTTTTGACTGTTGTTTGGTCTCTGGTGTATTGTGATGGATCCATGTTTCATCCACGGTTAAAAAACTCCTCCATATTGTGATTAAACAACGCCAAACCTTCCTGTGAAGTTGTTACACGATTGCGTTTGTGGTCCACTGTGAGCAAACGCGGCACCCATCTTGCGGAAAGCTTTCTCATGCCCAAGTGATCATTCAAAATTGAAACCACTGAGCCATGCGAGATGCCTATGGCTTCCACAATCTCTTGCACTTTTAATCTTCGGTCGGCCAACACCATATCGTGAATTTTTTCGATTGTTTCGGGTGTAGAGACCTCAACTGGGCGTCCAGGACGTTCGGCATCTTCAGTGCTTGTAAGGCCACAACGAAATTCAGTAAACCACTTTTTTACCATTGAAATCGATGGTGCAGAGTCCCCATAGTATTTATCAAGCTTAGCCTTGGTCTCGGTAATGGTTTTTTTTCGCAAAAAATAATGCTTAATAAGCACACGAAATTCACTTTTTTCCATTGTTTCCTTAAGTTACTGGATAGTCTGATAAAGATAGCTGTAAAACACAAACTAACTGACGCAGCAAGTTCAAATTTTGATAGGAGTCAACTGACAGATGCCTGTTGACAGGAGTAGTGTTGCTTTTTCAGTAAGGAGGTTAGAAATTCAAAAAGTCACGGACTTATTGACCCGCCTTAGTACATAACAATTACTATCGCTTGAAAAAATAAAATGTTCCTTGTTAGTCTCGAAAAAACTGATTCGGTATTACTTCTGATTCACTGTCTTGGCATATTAAATTTATCCCTTGATTTCCACGATTATTATTATATTGTGACTTACCTCTGTGCCGATGACCACGGGATTGTCGTCGGGGAGCGGGGTAATTCAAATGTCCTCCTGTCCTCAAAGCGGGGGGATTCCAAAGCCCACGGCTGGCGGGCGGATTCCAATGCCCTTGACCACGCGGTGCTGGTGGTAGGCTACCCATTTCCCACGATGACCTCTAGCTCGTCCTCGGTGAGCGAAAAAATTATTACGTCCGCGCTGGCCTCTAAAATAGTAATTTCAGTTCATATTACTAAAACTAAATGAGTTTCTATATGTACCTAAAATGTCTCCCGAGGTTGACGCCATTGATGTATCCTCATCCTGAGTGGGCTGGATTGCATCCTTGAGTGAATCATAATTTCTAGCTGAAATGATGGTACTCAATCTACGACTTCGCAATCCATCCGCAAATTGTTTAATGGCAAATTTTTCATTAACGGGTTTTAAAATATTATAGCATTGCTCATTTCCGTCGGATTGCAAAATCGTCAAATCGACAAATAATTCAGTAATTTCTTTCCCATAATCTGAAATAGACATGTGAAATTGTTTAAATACTTTGTAATTTATGCTGAATTGTGGCTGCAGCTTTCTTACTTAAAAGGGTATTTTTCATCTCATTACTTAATTCAGTTACAGAATTAAAAATTACCCGACTTTAATTTTAATTTAGCCTCTACTGACAATCGACTTTAAAAACAAAATAAATCCAGTTCTTTTTCTTTTAATAACGAACTATAATATTGAATATTATCAATTAACTGTTTGGTGTTGCATTCCTCATTCGTCATAACAGGTAAAAGATTCAAAGCTGTTCTTAAATCAAAAGAATCCATGTTTGATACCGAATCAGAATTACTTTTACACAATAACAAAATATATATATACATATAATTCTACAAATTTAGTACAATAATTATTTACTAATAAAATATCATCATTAGAAAAGCACATCATCTCACATTTTTCCTCAAAATCAATTTTAAAACGCTCATAAATTGCGTTACTCGCGCATAACTTTATTTTTAATATTCCATTTCTTCGTTTTGGTCAAATTTTAATTAAATAAATTCTTATATTCTGTAACTCATTATATAATCCTAAAATAACATCCATTTAATACATACCAAAATAGCTTACTGTCCACCACTATTTATTAATTAAAAAAAAGAACACAAACTTACATTTGAATTATTAAAAAAAATGTATATCTAAAGTCCAATAAAATACGTAGAGTCCAAAGTTCATTCGACTGCAGAGTCCATGTTTGGTTTGTCACTGAATACTTCGTTCACACGTTCACACGCACGATGAATAAATATTATGCCGTGATAATTATAAAGATTTTATGAATTGATGTTTAATTATTATATTGTTAATATTATGCGATTCGATATATATTTATAAGCACTCTTTTTCTTTTTTAATTTTTTTTTACACTTTTATTATGCTTACTCCAATTATTTATTTATATTTTTTTTTTTCACTTAATTAGCTCTTTATTTTTTAATTATTATTTTTATTTCTATTTTTTTTCTACACAGTTTTTGATGGCACGTTTCGCCGGAAAAATGATTTTCTTGCTGTCGTCCGAGTAATTTCCTTCTCAATCCATTTTCTGTGACATCTTTTGTACTGCTTATAGGCAATAACCACAAGGCTTATCAAAATGAACAGGGTAACGACAGTGAGCAAAGTGTTGGTTGTAGACATATGCCAACGAATTTCCTCTACTTGCGAATTATTATTTCCTCCTGCTGCATTTCCGTCCGTCCGCCTCTTCTTTAGACTGCTGCTTGCCCATTTTCCCGGTTTATTAGCACTTGTAAGTTCGACTCAGGACTCCGTTTGATTAACTCCATTGTTCAAAGTTAATCTATGAGGCACGCGACGGATATGGAACGGTTTCAAATTCGCGACGACTCACATGCAGGCGCCACAGGCAGGGTCGCCATGTAAGGTGGTGGTTAGGATGGAAATGAAACCACTGGATGCTTAATTAAGACTGCCTTTATTAAATATAAAATAAACAATATATAGTCCATATATTATTAGTATTGTGCCACAACTAGGATTATAATAATATAATTTCTTATACCTCTACACTTGCAACTTGGAGACCGTCTGCTGTGCAGTATGAAGTCGCGCGTTGTCGTGCAGGAGCAGCGGAGACGAGCGATTGACCAATTCTGGTTGGAGATGTGCCAGCTTCTCCATCATTGTGTTCCGTTCTTCACAGTACACATCTGCAGTAATGCTCACCCAGTTTGGTAAGAAGCTGTGATGAATCACACCGGCGCTAGACCACCAAACAGTGACCATCACTTTTCTAGGGGTAACTTTTCGTTTAGGGCATTGTTTAGGTGCTGAACCAGGATCCAACCAACTTGCTGAGCGCTTGCTGTTATCAAACAGAATCCATTTTTCATCGCAGGTAACAATGTGGTTCAAAATTCCTTCATTTGTGTGTCTGTTGAGCAATGCAAGGCACGTCTCGACGCGTTCTTCGCGCTGGCGATCATTGATTTCGTAGGGCACCCATTTGTCAGGCTTTTTTACCTTGCCAATTTGATGCAAATGGACCAATATTGTTTTGACGCTAACGTCCAAAGCTGCTGCTAATTCAGCCGTAGATTGTGTATCATCCATCTTCCACAATCGCCTTTAATTCGTCATTGTCGACTTTCATTGTTCATTGTCGATTTGTCGAGGTTCATTTTTCAGGTCGAAATTTCCAGAACGGAAGCGAGCAAACCAATAACTGGTGGTGCGTTATTTTGTAGTGTTAGCTACGGAGCTAGGGAAACGACGTTGATGTTGCGTGCCGCTTGTGCCGCATTGCTGCCACGACGGTACTCATATTCCATAATTACTCGAATTTTTAACGTATCCATGATGACGAAAAAGATTGAAATGCGATGAAAATGTAACACTAATCAATAAACAAATGACTACTTTTGGAAAAAGAATTTCATGTTTTTAAAATAAAATTAATTTGAAATTAGAATTCTTAGCCAAACAAAAATTATTTTGATTTCAAATGGTCAGTACTGCAGAACGGCAATTTCATAGGTAAAGACCTATTATAATAAACACGTCATACAAGTAGGAAAGGGAACATGAAAAGCGCAAAGAGGATAAAAATGAAGTATGATCACGTAAAGGACACGAGAAAAATATGTGATCTAAAGTTGTATCCTCCCCGCAATCACACGCATGATTATTTAAAATGCCTATTCTAGTTAAATGACTAGGAATACACATATGTCCCAAATCGCATTCTTAATGACGAAATTACTAGTTTGGAACTATTGATTTTATTAAACCAAAACTTTTTTGGTATTATAGGCTGCAATTTGTATATTCGATTACCCTTATGTTGTCCAGTAAACTCCCAATACTTATTCCAGTCATCGAATAAATTAATTGTCGGTAAATTTAGAAGGTCCTAAGGATATATTTTAAATGTGTTGGATACAAGAAAGACTTGGAAATTGTTTCAAATAAACAACTTCGTACAAAATAAATTTTTATTCTGTACAATTGCAAGGGATCGATATTGAGACTTGGATCGCGTTACAAAAAAAGACGGAAGGTCGGGCTTCCTGATTCGATGCTTAGAGCCCCTTCCCTAGCATCCTCGATGACGTTGATGATGACGTAGAGAGGTGGGGCTGTACGATCCTTTAATTACCGCGCCTGACAAATTGGTACGGCAACGCTCGCTCCAGCCGTTTTGATAATGTCAAAGCTCAGGCTTTAACATAACTCCCCTCTGAAATCCCTGCGGGTATTTCAGTCCCTGGGTCCGCTGCTAGCAGGGGGCACAATCGTGTCAGTGTTCTCCTGACGACTCCTCTCTGAGTGGCGATATCAGCTACTCTGGGCACTACATCAACCCCGGGATGAAGCTCTCGAACTCGACCCATACGCCAATGTAGTGGGTCCTTCCTGAAGAAGAACGAGATCTCCTACGCTGAGGTTGGCTTTATCTTATACTTATTTATATAGGTTGGGTATCTCGCCACTTAACGCGTTGTTGGAGCTCACTGACATACTGCCGCTGCCATCGACACCAAAAGTATTTCCGAGCTTGTTCAATGCGGGCGTAGCGCTGTAAACTTGAACTGCCATCGTCGTGGGCTGGATCCGGCAATATAGTCAGCGGCCGACCAATCAGAAAATGCCCTTGGGAGATTGGAAATCGTGAGGAGAGAAAGAGATAGGACACAAGGGGCGGCTATTCAAAATAGCTTCCACCTGTGCGAACAAAGTAGACAACTCTTCATAAGTTAAGTTTAAGTTAGCCATAACCCTTTTTGTGTGGTACTTCGCAGACCTGATACCAGCCTCCCATAGACCGCTGAAGTGAGGGGCGTAAGACGGTATAAAGTTAAATTTTATTCCTTTATTCGCGGCAAATTCAGATAGAGTGCTAGAATTATGTTTTAAAAAATTACCAATATCCTTGGCAGCGGCAATAAAATTACGGCCATTGTCGGAGTAGATCTCCAGTGGCTTACCGCGTCTAGCAATGAATCGCCTTAAGGTCATTATGAAAGCGTCTTTGGATAATTCTGTCACCGCTTCCAAGTGTACGCACTTGAAACGAAAACAGACAAACAGACATAGGGAGCATTTTAAAGTCTTTGCGCCCGACCCTTTTCATTTAAAATAGTGAAAGGCCCAGTGAAGTCGACATCTATGGCTTCAAAAGGGAAAGATGGAGTCGTGCGCAGCGAAGGCAAATGCCCCATCATTGGTGAGTACGTGCGACCTTGAAACCTTTTGCAACGTACACAGTTTCGCGTAGTACTCCGGGCTAAATTCCTCCCCCCAACGGGCCACACATATTCCCGAACGGAATACAATAATAGCTGCGGACCAGCGTTGTCATGTTCATATCTAAAAATAAGTCAAGTGAAAGGATGTTTAGAATGCAATATGATGGGATGCCTTTTGTCGTAGTCACAAACCGAGCAGGCTAGTCTGCCACCAACGCGCATTACGCTGTACTAGTCTAGAAAAGGACTAAGGGATAATAAATTACTTTTAGTCGAAATAGATTTATGTTTTCGATATGATATAATATGATTTATGTTACGAGATGCCTCGTGAAATGAAATCTGCGGGATTATCATCTGTGGGAACATGACGCCAACTTGTAACAAAAGTAGTATCGTAAATTTCGACTATCCTATTCGCGACGAACGTTTTTAATTTACTTGGCGAAGTGTGCAGCCATCCTAAAACGACACTCGAGTCACTCCAGTGAGTGCAGCGAGTGATATGGCATCGTAAAGACTCGACAACTGACTTACATAACCTAGTTGCTAGTAAGGCTCCCATAAGCTCCAAACGCGGTATAGTAACGGGCTTATTAGGATTTACCTTAGACTTAGCGCACAGTAATTTGACTACTACGCGGCCAACTGAGTCCACGGACCGTAGATACACGCAAGCGCCATGGGCAGACATTGACGCGTCGCAAAAAGAGTGAAGCTCTATACTGACTGGGGAATTACATAAAACTAGCCTAGGTACAGTTACCGATGCTAGATTTTGGAACTCTGGAAGCAATTCGTGCCAGTTACGTCGAATGTCAGAAGGTACCGGCTCTTCCCAGTCAATATTTTGACGCCATAACTCCTGCATTAATAATTTTTTGTTGCATGTTCATTGATATAGTTGAGAGTGTATAACGAAACGTGTAATGTGTCGGAAGGTGGCTTCCATTGTAAACCCAAAGTATTAGTGGATTCGCTTAATGTTAAGGTTTCGAGTGGGATGATCAGCGTGTTTTCAAAAATTGGTGGCACGTTAGATTTAAATTTTCTAAGTGGAAAACAGCCCGAACGCAAAACAGAAACTACTGAGTTTAAAATGTGACGTAATTCACTTACAGTATTAGCGCCACTTATAAATCGTCCAAATAAAGATCGTGCTAAATTACTGTACGGACTGTACTCATCAGGACATTCTTGTCCTAGCTGCCATATGCATTTCGTACTAAGATAACTAGCGCTAGCGAAACCATATGTGACGGTATTAAGTCTTAGTGTTTGAATAGGTTTTGATTCATCATCCCTCCATAATATTAGCTGTAGGTTGCGATCGTCTTCGTGGACATTTATTTGCCTTAAGAATTTCTCTACGTCCCCCGTGAGAACTTATAGGTACTGGCGAAAATGTATATAGAAAAGAGTGAATCTTGTACGGTAGGACCTATTCTTTGCAAGTCATTGATAGATAAGCCCGAAGAAGTGCGAGCGGATCCGTCGAATACCACTCGTAGCTTAGTCGATTTGCTATTTTGTTTAAGAACCGCGTGATGACAGAGAAAATAGCACTGGGTTCGGCCTAAAATTCGTTAAGTTAGAACAATGACCTATCGTAATGAATTCGTTAATGAATTCGATGTATTGCAATTTAAGCTCGGGACTAGCTTTAAATCGCTTTTCTAAATTAAAAAATATTTTCTTAGCTAGTAAGTATAAATTACCTTAACAATTAGGCGAGTCTTTGAGAGGTAAAGGCACACAAAACCTACCGGACGAATTACGAGAAGTGTGAGTCTTAAGTTTGGTCCATATGTCTGGCCCTCTCAACATATGTCTAGCCCACTTCCATTTAAATTTTTTAGTTTTATATGTTAGGTCAGTGAACCCTGTCTTTTTTCTCAACTCATTGTTTTCTATTTTGTCTATCCTTTTCTTTCCAATGCCCAACTTTCAGCATGCTTGTATGAGCTTTTGTAAGTTTGGCAGCCATATGTTAGGATAGGTAGTATGCATGTATTAAATAGCTTTCTTTTGATATCCATGCTTATGCTTCTATTTTTACGATTTCTTTGAAAGACCAGATACTTTTCCAAGCATTGCCAATTCTTTTGTTTATTCCTTTGCTTGTTGAATCATGTGGTGAGATAAGTTGTCCGAGATTACGTATTCTGAAACATATTCGATTACACTATTATCTATAGTAATAACTCATAACTTATGTTTTTAGAAGCTTCATTGTCAGTCCTATTTTTTTGCTTGCTTAGTTGAGTTCTTCGAGCATATGCTGCATTTGACTAGAAGACGTGGCAAAAATTATAATGTCATCAGCAAATTTTAAATGCGTCAGCTTTTCGCCGTCAATATTGAGGCCCAGGTCATTCCAGTCCAATTTTCGGAACACTTCCTCGAGCACGACCTAGAACAATTTTGGTGACAGTGGATCTCCCTGCCGCATTTCTCTCTGTATTTTTATTTTTTCTCCTTCTTTCTCTAGTTTTATTCTTGCATTAGTTCCTCAGTATATTTTTTGATTAACCTAATATATTTGTGCTCTACGCCTTGGTTTCTCAATGCTGCTCAGATCTTTGTGTGGTCAATGGAGTCTAACGCCTTGTAATAATCAACAAAGCAAAAGTAGTAAACAATGTTGTATTCCTTACACCTTTCTGATACCTGATTGACCATGTGGATGTGGCCTATTGTTGAAAACTTATTTCTTAAACCTGCTTGTTCACTAAGCTAGTTTTCATCTAGGGTTCTAGTGATTCTTTCTAATATAATCCTTGAAAACAGTTTATATATACTGGACATCAAACTAATGGGCCTGTAGTTACCGATATAGTCTCTATTACCTTTTGTGTATAAGAGTGTTATTGTTGATTCTTTCCATTGGTTTGGTATTTTTTTCTGACATCATGATTTTGTTCAAAACTTCAGTTAATGCTGGTACGACAAGGTCTTTCATTTCGTCCAATACTTCGTTGCGTATGCAATCTGGGCCGTGTTAAAAAATTAGGGTAATGAAAAAGTCTGTTTACTTCAATTTCTTTACAACGAAACGGTTCTTATAATATACAGGCTGTGCTTAGATTGTGGATACACTGCTATTAGATATATGAGTGTCATTAAACATTGTACCATCTTATTGTACCATATTCTTGCAAAGAAAATATTCTTATACCTAGTCTTGCCAGAAATACTGAAACAAAGAAAAAAGTATTTTCTATTGCAAATAACTATACAACGAAACGGTTCTTATAATATACAGGCTGTGCTTAGATTGTGGATACACTGCTATTAGATATATGAGTGTCATTAAACATTGTACCATCTTATTGTACCATATTCTTGCAAAGAAAATATTCTTATACCTAGTCTTGCCATAAATACTGAAACAAAGAAAAAAATATTTTCTATTGCAAATAACATTTATTACTTTTACAGTGTGTTAGTTTAATACATAAATATAAAATAATTTAAAATGTGAAAAGCTTAGTCTAAGTGGTCTCCATTGGCTGAAATACAGTCCTTTAAACGTTGAATCCAGTTTTCAATAGAAGCACGCACTCTTTCCATGGGAAAATTCTTCACTGCCAATCGTACGGATTGTTTTAGGGACTCCAAATTATCATGGCGTTTAGAGCAAGCCGTACTCTCGAAAACTGACCATAAATCATAATCCAGCGGATAAGGATCGGTACTAGACGACGGCCAGTCTTCAGCTCTGATGAAGTACGAAACGTTCGTTTCCAACAAAGACTGCGTAGACCGAGCTTTATGACCCGGCGCCGAGTCTTGCTGGAAGGACTATTCTTGGTTATTAAACATGGTGTTGTTAAGGGGCTTCACTACCTTCTCGAGAATGGTATCTTGATACACTTGTGCCAATGTTTTGATACTTTTTTCACAAAAGTATGGCTCAGTCACTCCTTCATAGCTAATACCCCACCAAAACATCACTGAATTCGGATAGTACCCACGTTGCACTCTGTCGACTAATTGGGAAGCTTCCTTAGAGCTTTGAGCATAAATACGGTAATTTTGTTTGTTAAAATGTTGCTAAATTGTAAGAAAATTCTCATCCGTAAACAAAAATTTTCTGTGTCCTCCCAACGCGTGTCCCTCGCTTCAGTAGTTGTTTCGATTTGACCACCCTATTCTTTTTTAAATTATCAGTTAAGAAATGACCAGTACGTTTCTTATAGGCTGCAAGTCCTAAGTCATCTTTTAAAATACGCGACATGGTTCTAGGTGCTATCTTCATCTCCCGAGATAAAATCTTTTGCTTTCGGACAGGATTTCTTTGATTTTTTTCCATTACTGCTTTGACCACATTTTTCGTACGAACACTACGTGGACGGCCAGATCTTTTTCTGTCACAAACAGAGGAGGTCTTATTGTACCTATTAATAGCCCGGTACACAAACATTTTACTAATACCAAGCGTATGGAGAGTTTTAAAAATTACATTTGGTTCCATACCTACTTTGTGTAATGCAATCACAGCTATTCGGTTCTCTTTATCACCCCACTCCATTTTAATATCGCAAAATATTGTACAATGTATTGGCACCAAAATGAGAAAACACAATGAACAATCATATAAAAATGACAGTTTCCAAATTCAAATGTAATATTTTGTTTATTTTTAATTGTAACAGTATTTTTATGGCCAGACTAAGTATATGTCGTAGGATAATAATTGGAAAATCAGGATCTTTGCGACAATCCTGGGATTATTTCAAAGAGCCAGATTATTTGATTCTGAGATAAAATTTCGCCATCTTCCTAACAATTTTTGAGGATCTTTGCAACATTCTGACTGTATAATTGTTTTTTTTTTTCAATCTACTACTAGTACGACTTAGTTAAGCGTAAATTATAGTTTTAATAATAGTAAGCTCATTAGCTCCATAAAATGTATAAAAACAAATTAATTTAAAGTATACATTCTGAAAAAAACTTCGACAAGAGTAAAAAAAACGCCATTTTTATTAAAATCAACTCCTAAAACTCCCAAAATATTTATTTATTAATTTATTTATGTGTTTTACAAACGAAACTATCAGTTACTCGAGGAACTACAACCACTTAAATAACCAACATCGACTTCATCTATAACCCTGTAAAGATATCAAACACCCACACTCAGAGACATTTACCCCCTTATTAATAAAAAAATATTTACACAATGTATTAGCCATGCAATGTTTTGTCCTTGCCTGTCAAGCCAGTTTTTTAACGTATCAGACGAGGACAAAACATTGTATAGCTTATCCATTGTGTAAATATTTTATTAGTAAGGGGGTTAATGATAAAGGACCATACTGACCGTCCAGCCAGCAAATCTAACACCGATACTTATGGCTATTATTAGTGTCAATAATTTATAATTTTTGCCTACAAGTCCGCTTCAAGGCCGCGGCATTGGATTCGCAGGCTGGTCGGTCAGGATGACCGTTTACTTAAGGTGGTACTTAGATTTTGACATAAAGCCCATTCTCAGCTAGCCAGTAGCATCTGGAGTAAGCATTAACTGACTCGTGAGTGCGGCTGTAATATAACGAGATTGCTTTTAACTTTTTTTTATTTAATTTTATTTGTAGACTGTACGTATGCCGATCTCGCAATGGTTGTCAACGGCTATTGACATAACGTTTATTGAACCCGAGTATCAGACTGTCAAACAAGAGAAGTCTGTGGACAGTTGAGTGACACAGTAAGTAGACAGTAAGTGTTTATTTGCACTAAATTAGAAATTATTCTAAACAAAGTGACACCGAGTGTACTTTCTAGTAAGAATGTGCTGTTATTGAGTTAAAATAATAGTATTTTAAATTTGTCAAAATTCTTAGTAGATTTCTCTAATTATATATTGTTTGTTTCAAAGCGCCATATTCACGGTCCAACAGCCGTTCAATAATGTCAAGTTGGCCGATCATTTTAAATTTTTGCCTACTACTCCACTTCAAGGCCGCGGCGCTGGATTTGCAGGCTGAACCGTGAGTATGGCGGTGCATTTAGTTTTTTTTCTTATATTTTCCACTTTAATACACATTTGTACACCGGAATACAGTTTTTTTTTGGCGGATTTCTCGACAATGATTTCAAAACTATGGATGGGCTATGACGTACAGTTGACAGAACAGATCGTCTTAGGAGACAAAGTTACGCCATCTTGATTTCACCAACTTCAAATGTCAAAATGGCCCCAAAAACCCCCATTTAAGTGGGGACAGTTTTTGTTTCGACATGCCTCGTCTATAATATATACTATAATAAAATTGCTTAAATTCGGCACGCACGTCTGACACCGGACACGAACATTTGAATATGAAGGGCTCGGGCATGCCGACTTCCGCATACTATTTACTGCCGAATTTTTCAAGTATGCCAGCCTTATGCCAGCGGCATCTAGTCTTCATAATATGTTAAAGTTGTAAATGTATTGTACAGTTCGAGAATAATTATTTGAGAGTTATATAGAGGCAGATACTTATATTATTATAATATAATATAAGTATCTACCTCTTAAAATTTGGAAATGGTGGATCAACGTCTAATGTGAAAACTGGTTATTCGATAGTGGATAATTTCATTAAAAAATAATGTATCAAACCTCGACTTTATTTCAAAAGACATATCGCAGCTACACGATGGGGTAAAATTAACAAACAAATTACCCCCACTTAACATGTATACTGTAGGTAGTCCATAACTCGACTGTCAAGTCAGCCGATTAGGATAATTATTAGTCTTAAGGCTCTTTACTGAAAACTCCTAGGTAGTTCTCCTTAAAGTACATTTTTGGGGAATTCTCAGTTGTTTAAAGAACTGCAAGCATATGCCCATGTCTATGTCAATTCCAGTAATCAACATCACCGAAATCATCATCACCACCATCATCACATTATGAATAATGATGATATAATACGTATTAAATACTGTACGCATACTTGAAGCTTATTGATATGAGATGGCGCTAGCGTGCTCGACTACGTCTTGTCTCTTTCCTTCTCGTACCCTCTCGCTCGCACAGATACCTTGAAAACCCCACCATGGCGACGCCACAAGCAGTGGCCTAATTTAATTTCAAATCATTGGCGTCTGAATTTTCGACCCTTCTGCACTTACCAACAGCATTCTGTGATAAGTGCTTAAGTTTTTATTCTATTTTATAAGTGTGAGCCTGCTATAGCAGCTATTCATGTAAGTGCTCATTTTTATTGGAACGAAGTTCCTGATGGCGCGTTGCGAATTGTATTGGGGATAGACGGATTAATATAGGCACGACACTTTTTGCCACTCGAAATCACAATGTAATAACGACTATTAAGAATGATACAAAAAACGACCTTATCACCTTGACAATAATGTAGAATTTTGCAATTACACATTGTGACTGTTATGACTGTTACATATTGTGACTAAGCGGAAGAGCTTTTGATGTTATAACTCCGCGGACTTCGCGGCGGCAACAATGCGAGCAACAAGCAACCCGCCCCTCACCCCTGTCCCTACCTAAGGCGCGGCCAACAAGTTCCGCGCGCACTATATATACTTAGTTCAACTATTTGTTTTGTATGATAAAATATATTATATCTATACAGATAAACAAAATTGAAATGTCTGTTTGTAATTTCAAATTAACAGCTTTTATTTCCACTTAATGCATTTAAAACTATGATCGGTACTTACAATAAAATATAAATCGTAAACATTTTTCTGTCAGTCTGTGTGTTTGTTCCGGCTAATCTGTGTGTATATATATATCTTCCGAAATAGGCTTCAATTCTTCATTATCAACTATTTATTTATATTATAATATATATATTATAACTTCGTTCCATCCGGGAGTCACTTGACACCTCTCAAGTTTTTTTTCCTTACAAAGTGAATACAACTAACGGTTTTTACCGTTCGTATTGAAAATATTTCTATAAATAGATCATTATTTTTATAGAATCTATAATAATTAAGTTATATACGCTACCCTCTAAAGGAATTCAGTAATTTTATAAGAAAATTTAGAAAATTTTACCACTTTTCTAGAAATTTTTAACTACCTTCAGATAGACTTTTTTGTACTTATTTTTTTTTTAGATTTATAATTAGAACTATTTATAATATAATTCATAGTGGTAATGTTTTTTACGTTCGTTCTTTTTAGTTTTTAGTACGTATTTTTAGTAAAACACAAATCTTTCTATGAAACCATAGAATATTACAACCAAATTTTAACTACCGTCAAGGAATACTTTTGTTTGTCGTTCATATCTTACATTTTCAAGCTTTTTGCATGGAATCCTAGTATTAGGTTTCGTTTTTAGCATGGAAAAAACTAATGATGAAGTTGACCCGGTTGTAGATAAACTGGGCCCGAGTACCGCCAACTACGACACTAGCTCGGATTCTTCATCTTCCTCTTCCTCATCTTCTTGTACGAAGAAACGGCGACAGCGCCACCGTAAACGCAAGGATAGAGTTTTGAAAAAATTGGCACAGGAAGTAGGCGAACTTAAAAGGCATCTTAGATACAACCACGATCACGTAGATAAAAGCTATTCGCCTTTAGTTATTAATAACGTAGACCTCAACAGAGACTATTATAGCGATAATATTACTGACGATCAAATTAGTGGTGGTCTTTATGATGAAGAACATACTAATAATGCCAAGTTAGATTTTAATTTTGTTATTGAAGTTAAATTAAAGGAGCCTTCGGTACCATAGGCACCTGAATAGTTTCTTAATTTGCTGCAACAAATTCAACATTTTGATAAAGATGAATGGAGCGAAGTTCGCTATGCAGAAGTGCAAAAGCGGTATAATCATACGCCAGGTTTTACTGATTTAGAAGCTAACGATGAGATTAAAGCTTATGATAGTCTACGTCATTTAGCTTACGCAGATAAAGCTTACGCCGGTATTACCTTTTGTTTGCTAAAACAGCGCGATGCTCTGCAACAGACTCTAAACGTACTTTTATCTTGAGCTAAAGATGAGGTAAACCTAAATGCCGACTCTTTGCATACGAAGGTTAAGGAATTATTTACAAGCGGCGATTATGCGTCTGTTTCTGCCGACCCCTTACAGTTCGTTTGTGGTCACAGAGCTGAGGTGATACAGATGTGCCGGGATTGGATCATAAAATATGCACGTGATCCACTAACCAAATTATATTTACACAAAATCCCTCCTTCAAATAAAAACTTTTTTAATTCTGAATTGCTATCGGGAGTTCTTAATAAGGCAGGTGGCGTTAAGAAAGCTTTTATGCCTTTGATAAAAATAAAAAGTTTTGGAACTACCTCGCAGGTAGTTAATAGTGGCTCTAATCATCCCCCGCAGGGATATAGTCATGCGCCCTCGCAGGGCACATCTCAAGGTTGCTGTGGCTCTCAACACACACGACCGTTACAGAATTACCAACCCTCGCAGGGAAGGTACACAAGTTTTCCCTCGCAGGGTTCTCACGAAAACTCTAACGCATGGCGTAGCAATAAAGCTAACCATTCGACAACGAGTCGACGAGTCGACAACGAGTCGACAGCGGTACGGCTTGAGCATGCGAAGGACAATAGAAAACGGCCTATTAATAGAGAATCCAATTCAGGTAAGAGAAGAAGATTCTGACTCGAGATTCCAAGCGGGCTGACTTTGTGCGTATCAGTCATTGGAGGGCGTTGAAGGCACCACGTTAAAAATAATAAAAGGTTATCGCATACCCTTTTACAAGAAACCTCCTCTTCGCCTCCCCGACATGACTCACACCTGCCCAGTGACAAGAAAGTGCGAAGCAATGTCAAAGCAAAAGATGAAGGACGAGAAAGTTCTCGAAGTAGTTTGTTCTTCCCCCAGCTTCATTTCGAGCATGTTTCTCGTTCCGAAACAAGACGGCTCGCACCGTCCAGTGTTTAACTTGAGCAAGTTGAACGAATATGTACTAATTCGCATTTATTAACCTGAATGGTTCGGCCATTCAGGTTAATAAATGCGAACAGTGTCCCAGACTTCCTACAACCGAACATTTGGTTGTGCAAAGTGGATTTGTCCCAGGCCTACTTCAATCTACCAATCGCTCGTTCTCACAGACGATTTCTACGCCTGATTTACGACAAGGAAATTCATCAAATGACGTGTCTTCCCTTTGGCCTCAGCACGGCCCCAAGGGTCTTTGCCTGTTTAAGCAACTGGATTGCTCAAATTCTAAGGGAACAGGGTATACGCGTCATAGTATACCTAGACGATTTCTTGGTGGTCAATCAAAATTACCATATACTAAAATCACATATCCAAATTGTAGTGTAAAGACTTCAATATCTGGGCCTTCAAATCAATTTCGAAAAGTCAACGCTGACTCCGTCCAAATGTCTGACCTTTCTGGGTTTTCAATCGGACCCATGGCGCAATGTAAAATCTCTTCCGTTAGAGAAAGTGATAAACCTAAAAAGAAAGATTTCCGTAATCCTTCAAACTCAAAAAAGAAATACACCTAAAAGAGTTGCAAAGTCTTGTCAGACTCCTCAATTTTGCTCGGTTTGTGATTCCGAGGGGACGACTACACTTTCGAGACACTCTCATGTTCTTAAACCTTGCCATGATGAGCCTGCTTACTGCGTTGCCAAACACAGCGACCTGTCGTAACAAATTCATTTTCCATCTCCAACAAAATTCTTAACTACGACGCCTCGGACGTAGCCTGGGGAGCCCAATTGGAGAAAATCTTTGAGTGGAATGTGGACAGGTCCAGAACAAAATTTGCACAGCAACCAAAAAGAAATGTTAGCGGTGTTAAAGGCACTCCAAAGTCTATGTCACAAGATAAAGAAATCCACAGTCCTCCTACAGTGCGACAACAAGACTGTTGTCTTATTTAAAAAACGAGGGGGGGACCAGGTCATTACCGTTGCTCCAGTTGACAAAAGAAATATTTCACCTTTTAGACTTACACCATATAGACCTACAGGTACACCACTTACCGGAAAGGTACAACAGTCATAAAGATCATTTATCACGACATCTGAGTCTTCCGGAATGGCATTTACTGCCTCATTGCACAGAGAACCTGTTCAAGAAATTCGGAACACCGATGATCGATCTCTTTGCAAGCGAAACGTCGAAAGTAGTTTCCAATTATGTGAGTCTGGATCAAACGGATCAGGAGGCGATATATCACGATGCGTTCTCCCGAACCTGGCTTTATCCCCTCGCTTGGGTGTTCCCGCCACCTTATCTAGTTCCCAAGGTGCTCATGCACTTGAACATGCACTTAGTCCCGAGATGGGAACGAGTATTTTGGAGGGCGGACCTAAGAACCCGAGCAGTAGCAGCCCCGTTCACCATACAGAATCTACACCTGAATTTAATAGACATTGCGATAGGTCATCCCCCAGCAGGAACCCAAGACATGGGGTGGGGACACAAGAATTGCAGGTGTGGAGATATGGGGGTGGACAGAGGAGCTAAAGGACTGGAATATAAGCCACCTTAATCTCCTAAAAAACTCTTGGCGTCCATCGACACTAAAAACTTACAAAGTGGCGTGGAACCGCTGGCTCAGATGGTGCCGCACTAAAAAAGAAAATGCCACTCATCCGTCGGAATCTGTTCTGACAAAATATTTAGCTGATCTTCATCTTATTGATGGTCTAGCTTACAATACTATATTAGTACACAAGTCGGTCGTGTCGACATTGTGCAGTGTTGAAGATGCGGGGAAATTATCTTCACATGTTCTGGTAAATCATATGCTAAAGTCGATCGCTGTAAATAAACCAGTCTCTAGAAAAACAAGTATATGGGATATAGACGACTTATTGAAGCATTTGGAAAAGCAAATTATCGATAAAAACAATGTTTTCCAAACTTGTCGACATACAGCCACCTTGCTCCTTTTATGCTCAGGCCGAAGAGTCCGTGACTTGACATTATTAGCGGTTGATTCAGAACACTTCGCTGTAAATGAAGACTCGATTTGTTTTTGGCCTCTTTACGGATCTAAAACTGATAGTGCGAACTACAGACAGTCGGGATGGAAGATTTTTTCAAACAATAGTTCCAGAAATTTAGATCCTGTTTTTTGGGTTAAGCGGACCTTTGGTTTATTAAAAGAAAAACGGAAGGAATGTAATTTACATAATCTTTACAATAATCTAAGAAGAAACCCTAAGCCGGCCTCCAGAACGGTTATTGCTGGATGGGTAAAAACTGTATTTCGTGAAGCAGGTATGACTGCCCCTCCAGGAAATATTCGCTCTGCCGTAGCGTCTAAAAACTGGGTTGATAATTTACCTCTTGATCAAATATTGGCCAAAGGAAACTGGCGATCAAGTAATACTTTCTCGCGTTTTTATCGCAGAGAAGTAAAGTCGTCTCGCACAGGTAAATCAACAAGTTTGGCTCAATTATTTAGCCCTACAAACTGATTTTATATTTACTTATACTTTATTCTGTAATTAATTTATACTCTACTAATTAGTACAAATCAATAAATTCATTGATATTAGTAAGGTATTTTTTACATTCTTATTTTCTAAGCGCTTCTAATGTATACTAAGGCGGGTCAATAAGTCCGTGACTTTTTGAATTTCTAACCTCCTTACTGAAAAAGCAACACTACTCCTGTCAACAGGCATCTGTCAGTTGACTCCTATCAAAATTTGAACTTGCTGCGTCAGTTAGTTTGTGTTTTACAGCTATCTTTATCAGACTATCCAGTAACTTAAGGAAACAATGGAAAAAAGTGAATTTCGTGTGCTTATTAAGCATTATTTTTTGCGAAAAAAAACCATTACCGAGACCAAGGCTAAGCTTGATAAATACTATGGGGACTCTGCACCATCGATTTCAATGGTAAAAAAGTGGTTTACTGAATTTCGTTGTGGCCTTACAAGCACTGAAGATGCCGAACGTCCTGGACGCCCAGTTGAGGTCTCTACACCCGAAACAATCGAAAAAATTCACGATATGGTGTTGGCCGACCGAAGATTGAAAGTGCAAGAGATTGTGGAAGCCATAGGCATCTCGCATGGCTCAGTGGTTTCAATTTTGAATGATCACTTGGGCATGAGAAAGCTTTCCGCAAGATGGGTGCCGCGTTTGCTCACAGTCGACCACAAACGCAATCGTGTAACAACTTCACAGGAAGGTTTGGCGTTGTTTAATCACAATATGGAGGAGTTTTTTAACCGTGGACGAAACATGGATCCATCACAATACACCAGAGACCAAACAACAGTCAAAACAGTGTGTTTCTAAGGGTGAATCGGCGCCAAAGAAGGCCAAGGTGGGTTTGTCAGCCAATAAAGTTATGGCGACTGTTTTTTGGGATGCACGTGGGATAATCCACATTGACTATCTTCAAAAGGGAAGAACAATTAATGGGGAATATTATGCCAACTTATTGGACCGCTTCAATGAGGATTTGAAAAAAAACCGACCTCATTTGGCCAAGAAAAAAGTTCTTTTTCACTAAGACAATGCAAGGGTGCACACGTGTGCAGTTGCCATGGCAAAAATCCATGAATTGGGCTATGAATTGCTCCCACATCCACCCTATTCTCAAGATTTGGCTCCGAGTGACTACTTCTTGTTCCCAAACCTGAAAAAATGGCTCGGTGGAAAAAGATTTGACTCCAATGATGAAGTCGTCTCGCAAACAAAGGCCTATTTTGAGGACCTCGACAAATCATATTTTTTGGAAGGGATAAAAAAATTGGAGAAGCGTTGGACAAAGTGAATAGAGCTCAAGGGGGACTACGTTGAAAAATAAAATGATTTATTTATCAAAAAATCTGTGTTTTATTCCAAAAGTCACGGACTTATTGACCCGCCCTCGTAATATGCGTTCACATTGGCGTCTTTTTCCCACCAGGCGATAACAAACAGGTCTCATATCAGTAAGCTTCAAGTATGCGTACAGTATTTAATGACGGTGTTTTACCTGTAAATAAAACACATATTAAATACTTACCTTACTTGAAGCTTACATTTTTAATACTGCCTGGTGATATTCGACTCAATGATTTGAAATTAAATTAGGCCACTGCTTGTGGCGTCGCCATGGTGGGGTTCTCAAGGTAGCTGTGCGAGCGAGGGTACGAGAAGGAAAGAGACAAGACGAGGTCGAGCATGCTAACGCCATCTCATATCAGTAAGCTTCAAGTAAGGTAAGTATTTAATATGTGTATTATTTACAGGTAAAACACCGTCATTACACCGACACGAACATCTTTGAACATTACTCTGCCGTTTGTGGATCTATTTGCAAAACTCTTTTGTTGTTGTATAATTCGAAATTGGTCATTTAGTCACCAACGTGGAAACCGGATTATGGCATCCATGAGAAACTCCTAAAAATGTATAGGGACATCTATAGGGATACGACTTTTTTGTAATAACTCCGGATCCAAAAACACTGAATAGAACTCCTGTCTTTAAATATAAACGTTTGGAAATTTCGGCATTGTTTAAAGAACTGCAAGCATATATCATTATCGGTACCAGCCAAATAGAACGTGAGTTCTGTAAAATGTTTGGGCTTAAATTAATTGTTTTTTCATTTCTCGGATTTCTGCATTTGTTTGGGCTGGTATCGTCTTTAAAATTATGAAGACTGAGATTTTACATTGGATAAAAATAATAATAATTCTGTCTAAACTACTTTACATGTTGTGTAAAGGTGGCCGTTGTATTATTTTGTTTTAATTGTTTTCTTTTTTTTTTGATCTTGTAACGTACACATTACTAAACACAGCTAAATGTTGTGGTGATGGTAAGATGGTAACGAAGATAACAGGCCATGCTCACGGTCAAGCCTGCAGAGTAGGTAGATAGAATTATTGACATTTCTGACACAAATGACGGCCAAATTGACGTTATTGACTGGTTGCTGGACTTGCAAGCTGGACCGCGAGAATGACGCTTGAATATCCAAAAATATATAAATAGTATATTTTTTATTAAAGTAGAACTTACAAATTGATAATGAGAGTTTACAAAATTCTTACAAAGAAGATTCAAAGTGAGTTACTAATTAAATAAATAATTGGATAGCCAATTGAAAATTATATCAGTTTTTTTTACATTTTCAGGAGTGTCGATTTGTGGAAAGCCAGAGTGGAATGTTTAGCTTAATCAGCTAAACATTTTACACATATTAATTGACATAATTCTGTTTTTACATAGACACTCCGGTAACAGTGTATGTTATATAACCAATTCATTTGACGCCTACCCGTTATAGTAGACAATAGTTTTGAAGATTAATATAATATTCGTATTATATCATTTTATGAATACAGAATTAAATAACCGCCTCATTTTTTGGAAGTCGGTTTAACTAAGGTTTTTTATGTTTTAACTGTTAGCCTGGTGCTCCGCGCAATGGCTTGTCATCATGAAGCCTTTATGTGCATTTTAAAATATCGGTGAACTAAGAATTTCTTTCAACAAACATCGCAGGTGTATGTATGGTTTTTTGCTTATTATGAACTTGTTTATGTGTATTCAAATTGCTTTTATATGTGAACTTTTTTGAACAAATATCACAGCTAAATGGTTTTTCGCCTTTATGAATTAGTTTGTGATTATTTAAACCAATCTTTCGTGTGAACTTTTTTGAACAAATGTCACAGCTAAACGGTTTGACGCCTGCATGACTTAGTAAATGAGTTTTTAAATAACGCTTTACTGCGAATTTCTTTCCACAAATATAGCAGATGTATGTTTTGTCATTATGAATTTGTATGTGAGTATCTAAATTAATCTTGAATGCAAATTTCTTTGAACAAATATCACAGCTAAACGGTTGGTCGCCTGTATGAGTTAACATGTGCCTATCTACATGAGCCTTTCGGGCGAATTTCTTCGAGCAAATATCACAGCTAAATGGTTTGTCACCATTATGTATTACTCTTGTGTGTCTATATAAATCACCAGATTGGGAGAATTTTTTTGAACAAATGTCACAGCTAAATGGCAGTTCGCCCGTATGAGTCCTAATGTGACTAAGTAATTTGCTTTTGTAAGAAAATTTCTTCAAGCAAACATCACAACTGTGCTGTTTCTTGTAACGGCCGGACTGAGCTTCACTGGCACGGTCTCGCCCCTCGCAGTCATTTGTGTTGTCTTGCTCGTCGTAATGGTCGATACCTAAACAAATGTTTCGATACAAAAATGTTAAGTTGATTTAATATTTACGTTACAAAAATATGTTTTTTTGGTATTATAATAATATTTTACACCTAGGCCAGATTAAAAAATTAATATAAAACAAAACGTTTTATGAGATAAACTTTATGAAATAAACTTTAAAATAACTTAAAAAATACAATAAGCATTAAAATTACATCTTGTCTTTTATATTCAGGGTATTTGGTCAAATCCGATATATTATATAGTCAATCCGAAAAATACAGATCCTAGGGGTGAAGAAAACATCTTTCTACCAAACATCCTGAATAACAGAAACACAATCATTATTTAGTTTTAAAGTTGCAAAGTTGTCTCAGGAACGATAAAATAATGTGCGTTTTTTTTAATTCACACACATTCTATTAAAAGACGTGATTAAAAGACGAAAATCGTGGTATGTACCCTACGCGCTAGCACAATATGTACATACCTTTATCTCCTATCTCAAGGGCTTGGAAACCGGTTTTTTTTTTGAACCGGTTTGACGAATTTACCCACAGAACTTGTTGAAAAAGGTTTCGTTCCTCTGAACCGGTTTATGAACCGGTTTTTAAAAATATGGGTATTTTTTACTAACCGGTTATAATTTTCAATCAGGGCCATGTTCATAGAACGTGCGTAATGGTCGACCATACTATTCACACTGAACAGACTGAGCATTTGCGAGCGCGAGCGACGCACACAGCAGATAGATACTTCGATCGACAAGTTGCAACAAGTCGCGACTCGCGGGCGATCTGACTATAAACCGGTTTATTTAGGTTCCAAGTATCGTTCCTATTTGGTTCCGCTCCGGAACGAAACTATATGACAAAATTGGTTTAACCCTTAAAATACCGGTTAATGTTGAACCGGTATCAAGCCCTGCCTATCTCCTCTTTCATCTCTTGTTTTATTTCTGCATTGTATGTGCTCTGTTCGCCCCATGACTGTTTTCCCCTGCCCTCGACATCTTCTGTGACTGCGGTTGTTGTTGGATTTTGGGGAGCATATTCGACATTAACTATTTGACTAAGTTTCACTAGTCTGAATTTACGAGCCTTTGACTTTTGGACATCATCATTTTTCAGCACATTCGGTAACTCCTGTGCAAGAGCATCTTCAGATTCCATGGAAGGTTTTCCCTCTACTTCGTAGTCAATAGTATTTACTACAATTTTATCTTGTTCAATGCCTTTAAAATCACCCAATGTAAATTAATAATATAGAAAATATATGGGGACCCAACAGGCGATGCAGAGCAGAGGGGAGCAGATTCATGATTGTTTTAAATTAACATTAAATTCTGACATTCGCCGAATTGTGTGAATAACTGGGTGAAGTTTGTATTTTAATGATGACAAGGTAATTTATGTTGCTTTACTTTAGTTAGTTACATGAGGAGAACAAAAGGCAGAAGGGAAACTGCCAGTCGGGCCAATCAATCATGAAGCCTCAGAACTCTGTAACCTGTATCAATATCAGGTTAGGCTGAGACTATATTGTCCAGATTCCGTAAGTCCGTGAAAAATTCAGAGAACTGAAAATAGAACTCTGCGCTAATTAAAATAGAGCCGAAAATCGAACACACAAGTGTATATATATATATTAGTAAACACAGAGACATATCATAGTGATGGGATGATGTCAATCAAAGTAAAGGACCAACTCACGGTCAAGCTAGCTTGTCCAACGCCGCGTCCGTGAAGCTGAGTAAGTAGAAATAATTATTGACACTATTGACGAGCAATTTGACACTATTAACTGGCTGCTGAGTGCTGGACTTACAGGCTGGACCGTGAGTATGGCACTTCAATATCCAAAAATATAATAATAGTATATTGTTAAAATAGAAATTACAAATTGCTAACGAGAGCTTACAAATTTCTTACAAAGTAGATTCATAGATAAATTGAGCTACGAATAACCCAAATAGGGTTACCAATTGAAAATGATATAATTTTTTTGCATACACACGGAGTTTCGTTTTGAGGCTAAAGCTTGCTTAATCAACTAGACAATCCACTCTGAATAATTGACTTATTTCTGTTTAACGCCCAGGACAATCCGGTAACACAGTTTAAGTCATATAAACAATAGAGATGTTGACAAATTTCCGGACTGTTTTCATTTTATAGATAGGCACGTAATCAGTACAAAAATTTATATTTAAATTTTGTTTTTAATAATTTTAAATAAAAAACTCTATTAAATAGTTTAGTTTGTAAATTTAGCCCTCAAATGCTCCAGGTTGTCACTTGATGACGAAACATTGGGTGCATTCTTTGGCCGTCCGTATTCTTGTCTTTGGTTTTACATAAATGGTGACTGGTCGCGCTGCATCCAAATTCTTTGGCGATTTGCGAAGTTTGTCTACTTCGAATTTTAAGTGGACTGTATTTCTGATCGTTGGCATCACCAATCAAAACAGAGAGCAGTATTTATAGGAAAGGATTTTGGAGCGCGTTTATCAAATATAGCGTCCGTGGCGGCGCGGCGTCTTGCGGGCTGGGTTCCGGATCGATTTTCACTGCACTCTAGTCAGTCCCACGCACTCTCGTCCGAATGTGTATGCCTCGCTTGACGCGCGCGGTGCTGCTGAGTCAATTTGTGTCATTTCCATCCGCCGGCTTCTAGTTGGCGCGCATAAGCAGGAAATACACGGACATACTGCTCTTTTCTTAACCACTCGGAATGGTCAACACATTGGCTAATAATAACTACTAGATGGCGCTACCAGTGACGTAATGCAATCCGATTGGCGTTTACAGTCACGTGATATTGAGTATTATTTTAAACAAATTTGTTTTTTTTTTATTCCTTTAATATGCATATTTACACTTACAAAATATTATTTTTCAGTATGCATATATTCCCGGCTATGTTATAAAAATAACTTTTATATATATGGGAAGAGTGGATGCCCCAAAGGGAGATCTCCGAGACCCAGCGAGATGGTATGCTCGATCAGACCGAAACCCACTTGTATTCATTTCAGGTATTGTATACAGGATGTCTGAAGACCACTTCCATTATCTTTGGGATATGATTATAATACTTTTTCTCATTACAAAAATGATTTTTTTTTTGTAATTATTTTTCTCAAAAAAAAATTTTTTTTTTTAATTATTAATAACACAGCTTGTTATTGTTATATTTGGAAATAGATTTTTTATTAAAATCTAAAATTTTAATATTTTTACTTCATTACGCAATGTAATTTACTTCATTACCCACGCCGGCCAATGACCCGGCCCGACATGTCAGCTGGGTGGTGTATGCGGTGAATTAGAACCGTACACACACAAAAGTGACGGAAAGATGATAAGATAAGATTCCAAAATCCAATTTTGGTTCTCGGACCTCTGACCTAGTTAATGCCCTAATCCGGATTTTTGCCAACTATCAAGAAAATATCCTAATTTCATAATTTCAAATAATTTTGGCGGAACCTTGATGACCTCCTACGGAACCCACTTTGGAAATCCCCGCTCTACACCGCCTGCAGTGTGGTTCGTAAGTACCACGCACAAAATGTTGCTTAACAAATAACGAAACCAGTGTACAGTGCAACAAAATTCTAAATGTCCAACGGCAATCATCGCTTTTCTATCGAAATTACAGACGGTGTGTGAAAAACGACAATAACCGAAATATGTAACGTAGTTGAACTGTAGGTAACAATGAAACTAAGTAACTGTAAAATGGTGCCCGAAATCGCATTGGTAAATTATTATTAATCATAATAAGTAACATACGTAAGTATACCGATCGTATTAAGTAAAACTATGGCTAATGGCTATTTACTTACGTGAAACAAGTATTGAGTAGGTACTGAATAGCTGCTAGTAGGTACTAACTCTACTCGTCTCGTAGTACTAAGTTCACGGAATCCATTGACCATCAGGTGACCGCGGCAAGGTGTCGTGTTAGAAGTTAAAGTTGTTAGAAAGTGTTTTTGTTGCATTTTGGAAAATGTTGCTAGCACCATAAGTCAAAACTCAAAACAGGTAATCACGTAAAAATTTAACAACACAACAATACGTTTTTAAACACGACCTAATAGTGAAACTCAATTCAGACGACAACCTTTTATCTCGAGAGAAAAACGGTAACTAAATTCGAAATCTTACCTAAAAATCTAGATTCAGGTCAACATCCCTATTTATTTACACGTCTTGGGTTTGGTTTTGTAGAATAATATAATATATATTAGGAATATAGGATTTTTAAAGTGAGGTTTTATAAGTTTTAACTGTTAGCCTGGTGCTCCTCATGTCATCATGAAGCCTTTATGAGAATTTTAAAATTTCCCTGAATTGAGAATTTCCTTCGACAAATATCGCCGATGTATGTATTGATTTGGCGCTTAATGAACTCGTTTGTGTGTATTCAAACTGCTCCTCTGTGTAAACTTTTTTGAACAAATGTCACAGCTAAACGGTTTGACGCCTGCATGTCTTTGTGAGTGAGTATTTAAATAACGTTTTATTGCGAATTTTTTTCCACAAATATGGCAGATGTAAGTTTTGTCATTATGAATCAGTATGTGAGTATCTAAATTAATCTTACAGGCAAATTTCTTTGAACAAAATATATCACAGCTAAACGGTTGGTCGCCTGTATGAGTTAACATGTGCCTATCTACATAAGCCTTTCGAGCTAATTTATTTGAACAAATAATATCACATCTAAATGGATTGACACCATTATGTGTTATTACTCTTGTGTGTCTATTTAAATCACGAGTTTGGGAGAATTTTTTCGAACAAATGTCACAGCTAAATGGTCTTTCACCTGTATGAATTAGTGTGTGACATATAAAGAACTCTTTCGTGGGATTTTTTTTGAACAAATAACAAAGCTAAATGGTTTTTCGCCTTTATGAATTAGTATGTGATTATTTAGTTTAGATCAATCTTTCGTGAGATTTTTTTTGAACAAATGTCACAGCTGAATGATTTTTTCGTAAGTAATTGGCTTTTGAGCAAAAAGTTCTTTGAACAAATATCACAACTAAACGACTTGTCACCCATATGAATTAATTACCTTTTTGCGAGAATTCTTTTGAAGTAATGTCACACATATATGGTTTCTCGCCCGTATGCGTCGTGACGTGATTGAGTAATTGGCTTTTGCGTGAATAGTTCTTCAAAGAAACATCACAGCTGAGCGGTTCCTTGTAACAGCCGAAATGCGCTTCACTGGCATGGTCTCGCCCCTCGCAGTCATTTGTGTTGTCTTGCTTGTCGTCTTGTTCGATACCTAAACAAATGTTTTGATATGATAATGACAACTTAATAGTAGCTTACGTTTAAAAAAAACGTTTTTTACACCTTGTCCAGATTAAAAAATAAATTTTAAAAAAGTGTTCTCAAACTCAACTTTGTTGAAAAACATTATATTAAATTAATTATGAAATAAACTTATGAAAAAAAGGCAAATGAAATTCAAAGATCACTTTAATTTGTGGTCTGTAGCCTATACTCCTGAAGGAAATCAGCGGTAGCACAATATATACATACCATTATATCCTATCTCCTCTTTTATCTCTTGTTTTATCTCTGCATTGTATGTGCTCTGTTCAACCCATGATTGTTTTCTCCTGCCCTCGAGATCTTCCGTGACTGCGGATGTTGTTGGATTTTGGGGAGCATATTCGACATTAGCTATTTGCCTTAGCTTCACTAGTTTGAATTTGTGAGCCTTTAATTTTTGGAGAGTATCATTTTTCAGCACATTCGGTAACTCCTGTGCAAGAGGATCTTCAGATTCCATGGAAGGTTTTTCCTCTACTTCATAGTCAATAGTATTTACTAGAATTTCATCTTGTTCAATGCCTTTAAAGTTACCCAATGTAAATTAATAATATAGGAAATCTAGGGGACCCTATCTTAACATTAAATTCTCACATTAAATGAGTGAGTGAGAAAGTGAGGAGGTGAGGTTTGTATTTTAATGATGACAAGTTTATAAAAGTTGCTTTTTTAACCGACTTCCAAAAAAAGGAGGCGGTTCTACGTTCGGCTGTATATATTCCGCCGTCTGTGGACCGATTTTCAAAATTATTTTTTTAATGTAAAGGGTATAATCCCAAATTGGTCCTTTTGACATTACTGTTGATGGGATTCATAAGGAATCGAAGGAACTAGTCGAAATTTATATGAACACATATAGTGGTTTCAACTTTTTCTGGAGTAATCCAAGCATATTCTACCAAAAAGTAACATTTTGCACCAAGGTATACCCTGGGTACAAAAGTACTGAACAGAACTCCAGACTCCTTGTAGATACATGTTTGGGGATTTCGGTGTTGTTAAAAGAACTGCAAGCATATAGCATAGTGGTATATGCTATAAATTACAGTAATCATCATCACCATCATCACATTATGATGATATAATATGTACTTCTCATAGTATTTTACACCGACACATATATCTTTGAACATTACTTTGCCGTTTGTGAACATATTATCAAAATTATTTTGTTGTTGTAAAGGTTAGGTTAGGTTAGGTTATTCGAAATTTGTCCCTTAGTCACCAAAGTTGACCTGATGATCCATGATAAAATTCTTCTTCGAAATTCTCTTCGAATCTTCGAAATTTATATGGACATATATAGTGATTTCTACTTTTTCTGAAGTAGTCCAAGCATATGCTATCAAAAAGTAAGCTTTTGTACCAAGATATACCCTGGATCCAAAAGTACTGAACAGGGAACTCCTGAGTCCTTACAGATACATGTTTGGGGATTCCTGAATTGTTTAAGGAACTGCGAGCATATGCCGTCATACCATTTACAGTAATCAGCATCATCATCACCACCATCTTCACACGAAACACCAACATATTATGATGACATAAGTACTCACTACTCATAAGTTTTGTGCACCGATGTCTTTGAAATGTTGCTATTGCCAAAATTATATACGTGATCATCATCATCACTATAATATATTTAATGCTTACTGCTAATTTTTTTTCCGCCGACTACTACAATAGATATTAATAATTATTTGATAGTATACTATCTAATCATTATCATCACAGGTGATTGTTTATTAGGTCCACAGATCGGTAATGCTTATTTGGAGTGAGAAGAAAGTTTAAAAGAGTGAGAATAGCGGAGGCAATTTTGTATTTATAACTTACTTAAAATGTATTAATATATATATATATATATATATATATATATATATATATATATATTAACACATTTATCTTAAGGGAAAACCCTTAAGGCTAGAAATTAGAAATTTTGCACACGTATTTCTTCATATGACGTAGGCATCCACCAAGGAAGGAATTTTCAAAATTTAAACCCCAACAGGTTAAAATAGGAGATAGGTTTTTTTTTAGTTAGTCGGATTTAAGGTTATGTCAAGGTACGTCTCTTATAAATATCAATTGATTGTTAGGTTTTCTCTTTTGATATTACAATAAGACACACACATACATTATTAATACAAACAATATGATTTCACTAAAAATCATTTTCTACACCTTCCTATTTTCATTTCCACATTACGAAGTTCCACTTCTTCCGCGCGGAGGGACTCCACGCACTACTATTTTTTTTATTCCTTGGACAATGGACATATTTGCATTAAATTGATATGAAAAAATAATGAGTTACGCATTTCATATTTTTCTAAAATTCAGCCCCTTGGTGGGTAAAATATGAGATGAAAGTTTAAAATCTTATTTCACGCGGGCGAATCCGCGGGCAAATATTTAAATAAAAAGTTAATATTTTTAAACAAAAATTAAACCGACTTGAACATTTTTACTTTGGAAGTAAAAATGTACAAAAAAGTGTGAAATAAAACTTATTTTCTAAATAATTCGCCTTTTAAATTCGGCTAAAATTGTAACTATTTCTCTCTGATAAAAACAATATTTTATAGAACGCTAGTTCATGTTAGTGGTACCGATTTCAAAAATATGAAGGTTGAGTACAGAAATAGTTCATGTTTTTGCCGAATTTAAAAGGGGTTTTACTTTGGAAGTCGGTGTATTTTTTTTGTTTAAAAATAATACTAAGGCGGGTCAATAAGTCCGTGACTTTTTGAATTTCTAACCTCCTTACTGAAAAAGCAACACTACTCCTGTCAACAGGCATCTGTCAGTTGACTCCTATCAAAATTTGAACTTGCTGCGTCAGTTAGTTTGTGTTTTACAGCTATCTTTATCAGACTATCCAGTAACTTAAGGAAACAATGGAAAAAAGTGAATTTCGTGTGCTTATTAAGCATTATTTTTTGCGAAAAAAACCATTACCGAGACCAAGGCTAAGCTTGATAAATACTATGGGGACTCTGCACCATCGATTTCAATGGTAAAAAAGTGGTTTACTGAATTTCGTTGTGGCCTTACAAGCACTGAAGATGCCGAACGTCCTGGACGCCCAGTTGAGGTCTCTACACCCGAAACAATCGAAAAAATTCACGATATGGTGTTGGCCGACCGAAGATTGAAAGTGCAAGAGATTGTGTAAGCCATAGGCATCTCGCATGGCTCACTGGTTTCAATTTTGAATGATCACTTGGGCATGAGAAAGCTTTCCGCAAGATGGGTGCCGCGTTTGCTCACAGTCGACCACAAACGCAATCGTGTAACAACTTCACGGGAAGGTTTGGCGTTGTTTAATCACAATATGGAGGAGTTTTTTAACCGTGGACGAAACATGGATCCATCACAATACACCAGAGACCAAACAACAGTCAAAACAGTGTGTTTCTAAGGGTGAATCGGCGCCAAAGAAGGCCAAGGTGGGTTTGTCAGCCAATAAAGTTATGGCGACTGTTTTTTGGGATGCACGTGGGATAATCCACATTGACTATCTTCAAAAGGGAAGAACAATTAATGGGGAATATTATGCCAACTTATTGGACCGCTTCAATGAGGATTTGAGGATGAAAAAAAACCGACCTCATTTGGCCAAGAAAAAAGTTCTTTTTCACTAAGACAATGCAAGGGTGCACACATATGCAGTTGCCATGGCAAAAATCCATGAATTGGGCTATGAATTGCTCCCACATCCACCCTATTCTCAAGATTTGGCTCCGAGTGACTACTTCTTGTTCCCAAACCTGAAAAAATGGCTCGGTGGAAAAAGATTTGACTCCAATGATGAAGTCATCTCGCAAACAAAGGCCTATTTTGAGGACCTCGACAAATCATATTTTTTGGAAAGGATAAAAAAATTGGAGAAGCGTTGGACAAAGTGTATAGAGCTCAAGGGGGACTACGTTGAAAAATAAAATGATTTATTTATCAAAAAATCTGTGTTTTATTCCAAAAGACACGGACTTATTGACCCGCCCTCGTAATTTTGTTACACGAGAAGAGCAGAAGGCAGAAGGCAAACTGCCACTCGGACCAATCAAGGAAGTAGCCTCAGAACTTTGTAACCTGTATCAATATGAGGTTAGAGAGATTTTAACCTACCGTTGTCACTATAAAATTCCGTCTCCCTGTCTGACTCCTGTTTGATATATGATGACGTTATCATCGTCTTGGAAGTTGATAATTCTAACAACGATCCAAAAGCTCCAAACATGATGTCTATCTAAAAACAGTAAGTAATAATAGATATATTATAGTGTCAGTAATATTTCATTAAAATACTTTTTTTATGCAACGACCCAGGATATGAGCAGATGGATCGCCTGGTAGTAGCGGTTACCGCCGCCCATGGAAATTGGCAATACTAGGGGAGTTATCACCGGAGTTACTCGGCGAAACAACGCAAGCGTTATATCACGCCGATATTCTGTCAGGCCGTGTGGTGTTTATCCGGTCGAGCCAGCCCATTCATGCCGAAGCATGGGGTCTCCCACGTTTAAATGTTCCACGATAACTTTAGAGTAATAACAAGTATGTATTATAAATGCTAAATTTTATTGGCTTTTAGCATAGTATATTTTAACCTGGATTGTACTTGCATTGGCATATACAGGGTCTGTCGTAAATAATGGATAACCCGTAAACTGGAGTTGGTCCGGATGTGAAACTGTAAGAAAATCGTATTTTCTTGCCAGGGTTTCTAACCATATGAAAATGGCGTATCATTTTATACTTTTTTATAAATTTCGCTACTTTTTTCGTTCATTCCGTTGCCATTTCATAAAATTTTGGTATTTCTGTGTGATTTTTTAGTAGTATACTTCTGAAGACGTGTATTATTTATTTTAATACAATTTTAGGTGTTTTTAACGTAAACAATTTTCAAAATCATCTTTTTATGCTTTTTTTTAAACTATTTTTTTCTTAATGTCAACTTTGATCACTTACTGTGAAAAAAAAAGTATGGCGCTATAGCTGCCTATTATCTTAATAAATTGTCTAGTATGTGTAGTTTATAAAAAGGTATTACAATGTGTTTTTTACTAGCAATATTAAGTTACAGTTGCGAGATCAATATCAAGGTCAGAATTCAAAATTTTTAAGTATTGTTATAAAAGGTTATAAAACTTCGTCATAATGATCTTATTCTACAAAAATTCTTCACACAAACGTTATTGGGCCACTAATAAGGATTTTCAGAAGAACAACAGGTTGTTTTTAGTAAAAAAAATATCATAACTCCATGGTAATAATGTAATAAAAGTGTTCAAATTTAAAATTGTTGTGCTCTAACCGTTACGGTCTTATTAATAAAAATGGCTTAAACCCAGCATAATCCGTTTTTACACTCGGAGTCGTTAATCCAGGAGTAAGGGCGACTTAGCTCTGTAAATAAATTCTTATTTATAAACGTGGAGTAAGCTTGGAGTAACAATACATTCCTTACATCGGGATTAAAGAGTGCATTATGGCAACCCTTTTAATTTAAAAGTAAATAGTGTCGCTGAGGGAATGAACTAACGTCAGAAATGACATTTAGGACACTGACAGTCAACATACTTTGCCCGTTATTCTTTCAAAATTCAAATGTGCGTGTTTTGCTGTGGTGTTTACTGTTTTGTTATTGTCATTTTGTGCAAGTCTGCAACGTTACTTCTGTGAAGTTTTGTACTTCGACTCTGTGTTTAAAACAAATAAATATAAATTATCAAATACAATGAGCGAACAAACAAAACGTATTCGTTCCAGTAATTGGGATGAAGATGAAAAAATAAGTCTTTACGATAACGTTAGACATGTGGTATAAATGTTGGGTCGTGTTATTTTTTGTTCCAATGTTTTGTTTTGTTTTATTTCAGCAACTATTTCGCATAGTGCTTAAGGATTATTCTCAAATTATTGAAAATAAATCATTAGACACCAATAACAATAAGCTGAAAAACAAAGCTTGGGAGGAGGTGCACAAAAAGTAAGTATTACACACTTGGTCTTTTATTTGGTTTCTTTAAATCTTATTACTGAATATTGTATTTTTTATCCACTACAATAGGTTTAATGAATTGAATGGACGACCTCGACAGCTTAATCAGCTAAAAATTCAGTGGAAAGGAGTGAAAATGAGTGCTCGAAAGAGTATGAGCTATTTCAAGAAAGAATGTAACAAGACAGGTGGAGGGGGGAGGCCTAAAACGCCTTCAGATGAAATAGTAGAAGTTGCAGATCTTCTGAATCCTGCAGAACTTTTGCGAGATAGCAATATTTATGATGATGATGGAATTGTAAGTACCTAGGCTAATAAAAGTAAAACTTGTCCTATAGATTGAGAGGTCAGACGGCATAGCTTCCTGTGCTAAAAATAAGTTTTACTTAATAAGTCACTGAAGTTTAATAATAAAGTAACTCAGATAGCAACACTGCATATTTATATATTAAATTTAATTCGAAACATACTAGATCACAGTTAAGAAATGCTATTGCTAATTATTATTTTTGTTTCAGATCACTCCAACGGCATCAACAAGTAAAGCTAAATTGGACACAATTATTCAAACAACGGTTGTTCCATCACAGGTTAGTTACCCATAATAAGTTGAAATAACAATGAAGCCTAATGTTATGAGATTTTTAATCATTGAAATAAATCTACACTAAATCAGTTTAATAGTTTTATTCCAATGAAAAATGCAGTAAATTTCGATTAAAAAAAATTGTACATTCAAATCCTTTCATTTTACTTACAGACATCTCAAGAAGATGACAATATTATAATGGCAAATAGCCCAATAAAAGGGTATAAACCAACTCCACGAAAAAGTGTATGTAGAGACAATTTCAAGATTATAATCATAAGCTAACTAAACATAAATAAATATTAGAAACGCTAATATAAGCATTTTTTTGTTTGTTTTGCAGATTTTTAGTCAAAAGCCCATGCTAAAAAAAATGCCAAGTTGGGTTCTGGGTCCAAAAAGGTAATGCGTTATTAACACACATTACATATTTAGCAGACACAAAAAAAAGGTCCATAATTAAAAAAATATGGTTTTATTTTAAAATCTACTTACACTTCTTTTGTTATTTAAAGTTTCATTTGTTTTACTTGAAATGAGATCTCACATTAAGAAAAGATTTTGCGAGTAAAGGCTATTTGTGAAAAATGGAAAAAATTATTTAAAATTTTTGGAAGAAATTCATCTTTTATGTTCATAATGGCAGGATCAAGATGATTACATAATCAGCATGACAAAACATAGCAGAATGTTAAAAGATGAAGAGCATAAGCTAAGAATGGAAATGGCAACAGAAGAACATAAAATTAAAATGGAAATCCACAAAGAAAAGTTAAAAAGTGCCATATTTGAACGTGAAATTTTAGAAACTAAAAAACATAAATGTTTAGAATAAATTGGCAAAGTTTAATTGATTGAAGATGTTCAATATGAAACCTACTCTACTACTTAAATAATGTGTGGGACCTCAACAAGCCAGTATTAATCTCTGTTATACCTATATGTATAATTAAGTATAAAATAAAAGTATTTCATTCATACAAATATTTTATTTTCTTCTTTAAATATAAATTTCAAAAATTTTCAGTAATTAATGCTGCTCGGGCCACATTTCCTCGAACAGAATTATTTACCACATGTGGTACTGGTATGTTCTGAGGAATGGTATATTCCACAACTTGTACCAGATCTTGTTTTTGCATACCAATATTGTGCAGAATTGCCAGTGCAACAATATATAGTTTTGTATTTTCTAATTTGTTGGTGAATCCCCGAAGTAAGCACCGAAACTCATTAAATATTCTTGAGTCATTAGTGCTGCCTCGCCAGTGAGCAACTATGTTCATAATTTCCAATTTAGCATTTGAGACCACCTGCAACAATATAAAAAATAACTTTTTAATATAAGTACGAAATTAGGTATACATTTTAATAGTACAATTAAACAGGACTAGGTATACTATAACTATGTTTAAATCAATTATTTTAATTGCTTACTTGTACATTAATCGAACTATATCCTTTCCTGTTTATATAATTGTACTGGACCAGCAGATGTATTGGTTGGCACACTTAATCTTGGCCGAAACCAACACCTGGTCCTATGTGGACTGTATATTCTTCCTCTTCGATAGCTCAGGGATTTGATTGAAACGACAGATTGAAACGCACGTTCGTTTTTATTCTCCCTGAAACTATACATAGAGCACTATTTTCTTCCAGTTTTCTTCCAGAGTTTCTTCCAGATCTTCTTCGTATTCTGGTCATGTGGACCGAAGACCGACTGATTTTACAGTGAATTATGCCGGATCTCGGCGCTATATTTATACCCGCAATCTGGGAGGCTCCGCAGGGTTGCGAGGTCATGACCCCGTGTCATGGTTTCATGCTATCTCGTTTCGTGCAGTGCGTCTCTTTCTTGCACTCACGTGTTCGTTCGCGGTAACCTGTTAAGCCCCACAGATTGCTAGATGCGTAAAAAGTTACCTTATACCTAAAAACTCGATACAATACAATGTCTTACAATTATTTACATATTCTAATACATTATATACAAGGTACACACACAGATTAAAGTCTTATTTACATTAATTGCAATTCTATCCACAACATCCTCCCCCCGGCGCAGCTTGCGTAGCCTCTTCCTTTGTCAGTATCACGAGCTTGCTCACGGGCCTCTTGAAGGTTCCTGTTCGTGTCCGCACCTCCGCGATGCGAACTCCTCCATCTGGTCCGGCGAACGTCTTCTCGATGACCCAGTGGCGACACGTTGCGGGGAAGCGTGTTGTCGACGACCAACACGACGTCTCCTTCGGATATTGTCGCCGTGTCACGCCGCGACTCTCCTCGAGGTACCAGGGTAGGTAGGTACTCGCGTAGCCAGCGTCGCCAGAAGTTGTCGGCGAGCGCTTGGCTGGCGCGCCATATGCGCCTCTCGTCTTCGCTGCATGGACTCGTTGAGGGTAGGCCCATTGATGAACCCAACAGGAGTTGGTTGGGTGTCAGCGCCTCGAGATCTTGAGGATCAACGCTTACGTGTGTCAGTGGGCGAGCGTTGACGCTGAATTCTGCTTCTTGTAGCAGGGTCTGTAGTAGTTCTTCCGTGGTGACCTTTTCGTGTAGCGTGGCGCTCAGTGCGGTTTTGATGGACCGTACGAGCCGCTCCCACGCTCCCCCCTGGTTTGGTGCTCCAGGGGGAATGAAGCGCCATTCCATGTGGTGGCGGAGACCCTCTTCTTGTAGGGCGGGTCCTCACTCCTTGTAGGCGCTGCGGAGCTCGTTGTCTGCTCCTCGGAAGTTGGTGGCGTTGTCCGAGTACATAATCTTCGGCCATCCTCTTCTCGCCGCCATTCTTCTTAGTGCCATGATCGCAGAGTCTGTTGATAGTGATGGCACTAACTCGATGTGTACTGCTCTCGTCGTTAGGCACGTGAATAACGCACCCCATCTCTTCTCTCTTCGTCTTCCGATCTTCACCAGCATGGGCCCAAAGTAGTCCACCCCACAATTGGAGAAAGGGCGGTGGTAAGGCGCCAGGCGAGCTCGGGGCAGGTCCCCGACGGTGGGACGGCGTGGCTGGCCCCAGCGCGCGCGACAGAACATACAGTTCCGTTCCGTCGTTCGCACCGTAGGCCTCAGGTGCAGGATCCAGTATCGCTGCCGCAGGTCGTTGGTCACACGCTCCCGATTGGCGTGCCCAGCTCTCCGGTGCTCGCGTGCCACGAGCAGTCTCGTGATGTGGTGTCGCCCGTCCAGAATGACAGGCCGCTTCGCCTCCTCCGGTGCTGTGGCTGCCCCGATGCGTCCTCGTAGTCGTAGGACGCCATTTTCTAGCATCGAGTCTAGCTTCCGGAGACGACTCGTTCTCGGCAGCGGCTGCCCTCGGCGCAGGCGCCCCAGCTCCTCGGCGAAGCTCTCCCCTTGAGAGCGCCGCACGAGCAGGGCCTCAGCGCGCTCGAGGTGTGCCACGGTCATACCCGAGCATCGTTGCCGCAGGCGATCTGTAAACACTAACACATAGGCTATAGTGCGTACGAGTTTGTCATACTTAGAGAACCTGGCCGGGTCGGGCAGCCAATCGAAGTCGCCTTCTTCATCTCTAGTGACTGCCACGGTTTCTTCATTTTCCCGGTTGTCTATGGCCCTTTCTTGGGGCCACGCCTCTTCTTCGTGGCGTAGAAATTCAGGACCACGGAACCATCTGTGGTCTTCATTCAGTGGTTCCTCGTTGAACCTCGTTGCGTCGTCTGCCACATTTTCCTCCGTTGGTAGCCACTTCCATTCTTTCCTGTCGGTGAGTTCATTTATCTCACCGAGTCGATGTGCCACGAACGGTTTGTATCTTCTTGCGTCATTTTTTATCCAGTGGACCACCGTTGTCGAGTCTGACCAGAAGCACGTTCTTCTAAGGTGTAGTCGATGTTCTTTCTTTACATTCTCGGCTAACCTAGCTCCTAATACAGCTGCTTGCAACTCAAGCCTTGGTATGGTTTGAGTGCGTCGTGGTGCCACCTTCGCCTTAGCCGCTACCAGGACCACGTCTATTTTGTCCCTATACATGATCCGCCAGTATGCCGCCGCCGCATAGGCTTGTTCGCTCGCATCGCAGAAGACATGTAGCTCTACTTCGAAGTCCTGATTGTCGAAGTAGCATCTTCTAATCTGCAAGTGCTTCACATCTTGCAGCTGCTCAATCCATTGGTTGAACATGTAACCTTCCTCCTCGGGTATGTTTTCGTCCCAAGGAATCTGCAGTCTCCATAAACTCTGCAGAATTATCTTTGCTCTGATCGTATAATACGACAGGAGCCCCAGTGGGTCAAACACTGACATGACCGCACTGAGTGCCTGTCTCTTTGTCGGTGCGCAGCTTCCTGTAGCCACGTCCCGTGGTACTCGGCTCATCCTTGTGTTGAATCCAAGTACATCTTTGTCTGCATTCCAATACAATCCCAGAATCTATTTTCTGGCTGCTTGCCCCCTAAACTTGAGTTTGCAGATTCTTTTAATTCTGCACGCACGTCACGCAGCGTGTGTTCCTTGTTCGAGCTCCATCCTCGTAACGTAAAGCCTGCTGCCGCATGTACCTTGCGTATTTCTTCCACTGCCATTCTAGCTTCTTGCTCATCATCATAGCTCATCACCAGGTCATCCACGTAGTGCCCCTTGGTGATGGCCTCCAGAGCTCTTGGGTACTCCGCCGCATACTTTTCCGCGTTGTAGTCCCTTACAAAATGTGCCATGAATGGTGAACTGGCCGCCCCGAAGATCATACTTTTCATCTTGAATTTTTGAGGCGGTCGGTCCCGTGCGGCTCCTCTCCATAGGAACTGCTGTGCTGCTTGATCCTCCTTTATTATTTTGATTCTGAGAAACATTTCTTGAATATCTGCTGTTACTGCCACCTGCTTCTCTCGGAACCTGAAAAGTATACCGAGCAGCGATATCAACCTGTCGGGTCCCTCCAGTAACCCGTCGTTCAGGCAGGTGCCCCCTGCCTTTGCTGCGGCGTCGAACACTAGGCGGAGCTTCCCCGGCTTGTTGGGATTCTCCACGGCAAAGTGCGGCAGGAACCAGCTTCTCTTGTTATGCTCTTCTGAACCGTCGCATGGAACAGCATAACCCTTTTCAAAAAGATTACTTACTTGTGCCGTATAGGCTTCTGCAAACGCTGGGTTAGCGTCCATCTTTGCCTCCATCTTCTTGAGGCGTCTGTATGCTGCCTCGTAGCTGCAATGTCCTGGAAATTCAATATTATGCTCCTTCCATGGTAGGCCCACCTCGTAGCCTCCTTGTGTAGGTCTGATTGTAGCCTTCACGACGTCCATTGCACGCTGGTCCTCTTGACTTACCCGTGCTTTGGCTACTACTCCCAAAGATTCGATGGCAAAGTGTTCCTCCACCAGCTCATGGAGCTCTTCGTCCGTCCTCGCATGGAACACTCGTTCTGCCTTCCCTTGGCTAGGCATGGATCTGCGCGGTATCGTCCCATGTATAACCCATCCCAGTTGGGTCCTGGACGCTGCCAGCTCGTTCTTTTTCCCAGTCCTAATTTCGCGACTGATGATGTACCGCCAGTGGTCGCTGCCCACCAGTAGCATTGGCTTCGCTGCTTCGTAGCAGATCTCTTCTTTTCGTAGATCCTTCAAGTGTTGATACGACGAGACGTTCAACGGGATTGCTTGCTGATGCAGGTCCAGGCTTTTCATTGTACGTGCTCGGATCGCGAGCGGTTTGTCTGCGAACAATCCACGAAAGTGTAAGTGAACCTCTTTGCTGGTGTTGTCGTTCGTCGTCTGCATGTTAACTCCACGCAACCTTAGAGGTTTTGCAGCTCCCTGTGCACCGACGGCTTTTGCCAACTCATCATCGATGAGTGTGACGGTGGCTCCTTCGTCCAGGAATGCATGCGTGGTGTACTCCCCCCGTGGTCCAGACACGATCACAGGGCACATTTTCAGGAGTACCTTTTCAGCTGACGCTGTCCTTGTCGACATCGCTACTTCTTCTTGCGATTGTTGCTGCCACTGCTGCTGCGGTTCCTGCTGTTGTTGTTGTGACTGCTGCCTTCGTTCCGTATGTAGAGATGGATGGTGGGGTCGGTCGCAGCCGTTGATGTTGCAGCCCTTTGCTTTGCACGCGTTTCTTTGGTGCCTCTTGTCTATGCATTTGAAGCACATCTTTTCTTTTTTCACGAGCTCCCACCTGGCATTCGTATTCATGCCTCTATATTTGTGGCAGGTGCTCAGTTTGTGTGGGCCGCTACAGCATGGGCAGGCACTTGCAGCCTCGGTAGTGCTGTAGACCACACTCTTTCTTTTCGGTCCAGCTGCCCCAACTGTTTGTCTTACTTCCTTCTTGGCAGACGCTGCACTGGTTTGTGGTGCATATGAATATCGGAGACCTCGGTCCGATTCTTTCATGAGAAATCGTGACAGGGTAACGATTTCTGGCTGCACACTTCCATCTTGCTCGTGTGCGTAGTCACACCATCTCGATCTAAGGTGTGGACTTAACTTCTCTAAAACTTCCCTGGTCAACATTGGGTTGTAGAGGTATTCTCGTCGATCGACACTCTGCAATACACATACTATATTTTGTACCTTAATTGCAAAATTGTTCAGTTCGCTGGCCGATGACGCAGGCCGTTGTAATCTTTTAAGGTCTTCCATGGCCTTGTCGATAATTACTTCTGGACGTCCGAAGCACTGTTCTAGTGTTTTCATAATTATTTCCGGATCCGTAGCAGTACTGAGAAACGCCGATACGGCTTCTCTTGCTTCGCCTTTCATGCATGTTCGCAATCGTTGCAGGTTCTCTGCTGCTGGGACATGGTACATGCTTGTACTTTCATTGTAGGCTGCCTTGAATGGTAGCCACTCTGTAATTAGTCCCGAAAAGGTAGGTAAATCCACCCGATGACTCCTTGGCCGCGCCATCTTCTCGATGGCTTCTGCCAGCCTTTCGAAGTTTCCCTTGTCCGTTGGGTTTCGCTGTATTGGTTGGGGCTGCTCCACTTGAACAGCTTCCTCCCGTGGCTCTGCCTCGGTAGACTTCAGCCAATCCGTCACCCTTGTGTGACTGTTGTGCTCCTCATCGTGGATGCTTGCCTCGTCTTGTATGGCAGATACTTCAGCCTCCAGTCGCTTCTGCACCAATTTCTTTTCTAGCTCGAGCTCCTTCTTCTGAATCTCGGCTAGCTTCTCTGCAGCTTTTAGTTCTGCCATTCTCACTCGGGTGACCACGCTCGTCGTGGACCTCTGTGATCCTGTTGGCGATCGTATTCTTTGACGTTCTTCCGTAAGCAGCTGCGATGTGCCTGCATCCGTAGGCTCCGTTGTGTATGCCCTTGTGCGTACGGACGGGGATGCTGGCGGATCATGAAATCGTAGACGTTCCATTTCCGTATGATTTCTTTCTACTATCTCTGGTGCGTCGGCTTGGCTTTTGGTTACTACCATTGTCAAGACTTAACCTAATATTTACAATAATAAACACAAACAAATAGTTTAAAATTAAATCTAAATTAAAATTCAAATTAATATTCACAATGTTCTAAAATATCCTTTCCTTTTGTGAAGGCAAAACACTTAAATAAATAATTGCTATTTACACAGGCGTTATACAATACTAACTTACTCCTAGTAGATCTAAAGTCTCTAATACTTACAGTTCAAATGTTCACTGATCACTTTACTGAGTTTAAAAATGTTCAGTAACTCACGGTTTTACTGTCCTTACTTAGCGACGCTGTGCACTCGACGTGTTCGACGTGAAGACACGTGACCCGATGATACGGCCTTCCCCGGTGACCGGCTGCACACGGCGGAAGCTTCGTGAACCCACTTGGCTCACTCGGAGAGATCTTCCCGACGTACCACGGCGAATTCTTCTTGATTCCCGACACACGTTCCGGTCGAGGAATCAGTACTTCGCGGCGCAATTATCCGGCTCGCGAAGGACCAGCAAATGTACTGGACCAGCAGATGTATTGGTTGGCACACTTAATCTTGGCCGAAACCAACACCTGGTCCTATGTGGACTGTATATTCTTCCTCTTGGATAGCTCAGGGATTTGATTGAAACGACAGATTGAAACGCACGTTCGTTTTTATTCTCCCTGAAACTATACATAGAGCACTATTTTCTTCCAGTTTTCTTCCAGAGTTTCTTCCAGATCTTCTTCGTATTCTGGTCATGTGGACAGAAGACCGACTGATTTTACAGTGAATTATGCCGGATCTCGGCGCTATATTTATACCCGCAATCTGGGAGGCTCCGCAGGGTTGCGAGGTCATGACCCCGTGTCATGGTTTCATGCTATCTCGTTTCGTGCAGTGCGTCTCTTTCTTGCACTCACGTATTCGTTCGCGGTAACCTGTTAAGCCCCACAGATTGCTAGATGCGTAAAAAGTTACCTTATACCTAAAAACTCGATACAATACAATGTCTTACAATTATTTACATATTCTAATACATTATATACAAGGTACACACACAGATTAAAGTCTTATTTACATTAATTGCAATTCTATCCACAACAATAATATTGTCCGATGTCTCCTGCAACTTTTGGGATTTGAATGTGTGTACAATCTATTGTCCCAATGACTTGTCTGAAGCCAGATATTGCATAAAAATCAGCAATCACTGCATTTTGTTCTGCATCACTTTGGGGCATTTTTATCCAATCAGGTTTATGTGCGACAATTGCAAGGGCAACTTGTCGGCATATATTACAAATAGTTGTCTGACTCATTCCACTTAAGTCTCCTGCATCATCTTGAACCTGTTGAATTTAGAGAAGGACCATTATAAGAAACAAAAAACAGTTATACATAGGTACATTTAGTAATAATGAGATAATTAACCATCCTTGGTATAAAATGGTTAAAATGACTTGTGGTATATTTACCTCTCCACGGGCCCATGCTCTTATAGCAGCTAAAACTTTTAGTTCAGGTGGTATAAATCCTCCTCTTGTATCACCAATCAAATCGTTTTTCACCATGTCAATTATGAACTGGGCTGTTGATGGCGAAAATCTATTGTGATGATTGTGATGATATATTGTGATTAATCATCAATTTGTGGCTGCTTTTTAATATCGGACTTTGATTTGCCTTGTGATTTGGACTTGTGAACCTGGTGATACTGACGACTTAGCTCTCATTTACGGACATTGTTTTTTGCTATCGATTGGATTTGTTGTTTGGAAGTTTTTGCATCATGCCTCAGAAATACACGTCGGTTGAATACACAAACATGCATTACATTTATGGTTTATGTAATGGCAACGCTACCAGAGCAGCAAGTGTTTACCGTGAAAAATATCCAAATGCTCGACATCCTGATTACCGTGTCTTCATTAGAGTGCACAATGCATTTATGGAAGGACGATTTCCTGGGACCGGCATAGGCGGGGCTAGTGAAGGACGCCCTTAACGACACAATGCAGCCGAAGTACTAGAAATAGTCGCTGAAGACCCTGGTACGTCCATAAGTGTTATTTCACGGCGTACCGGGATACCTCAAAAATCCGTGCACAGAATTTTAAAAAGGCATGAATTATATCCCTTTCACTATCAAAGGGTTCAAACACTAATGCCAAGGGACGCTGCTGCGAGAGTAACATTTTGTCGCACAATGCTGGGAAAGATGAGAAAGACCCAAGTTATTTTCATAAAATTTTATGGAGTGACGAATCAACGTGTCGAAAATATGGTTTTTTGAACCTCCACAATTTACACAGCTGGCAACTTGAAAACCCAAGATTGTTACGTGAAGACAGATCGCAGTATCAGTTTAAAATAAATTTATGGACTGGCATTATTAACGGACAAATCATTGGTCCATTTGAGTTGCCGACAATATTAAATGCGGATATGTATTTGGATTTTGTAATAAATACTTTACCTGGATTACTGCAAGACGTTCCGCAGGTGATAAGAAACGAGATGTGGCTTCAAAATGATGGGTTTCCAGCACATTACGCTGTTCGTGTAAGGGAACATTTAAATAATACATATCCAGATAGATGGGCGATTGGGTCCAATTTTATGGCCTCCACGTTCGCCAGACTTTAACCCGTTGGACTTTTTTTACTGGAGCTGCATTAAGGAAGTAGTGTACAAGGAAGCAATAAGTTCTGTAGAAGAGTTGCGAACGCGCATTCAAGTAGCAGCAAGTAAAATCGCAGAAGCCGGGTATGCGCGTCGGATTAAAAGATCTTTTATTAGGCGATGTAGAGCTTGTATTGCTGCCGGCGGAGGGCATTTCGAGCATTAAGTTTAAGTTATTGATAAAATAAATATATTTTTTACTAAAAACAACCTGTTTCTCTTCTAAAAATCCTTATTAGTGGCCCAATAATGTTTGTGTAAAGAATTTTGGTAGAATAAGATCATTATGACGAAGTTTTATAACCTTTTATAACAATACTTAAAAATTTTGAATTCTGACCTTGATATTGATCTCGCTCCTGTAACTTAATATTGCTAGTAAAGTACACATTGTAATAACTTTTTAGAAACTACACATACTAGACAATTTATTAAGATAGTGGGCAGCTATTGCGCAATACTTTTCTTCACAGTAAATGATCAAAGTTGAAATTAAGAAAAAAAATGTTAAAAAAAAAAAGCATAAAAAGATGATTTTGAAAATTGTTTACGTTAAAAACACCTAAAATTGTATTAAAATTAAATAATACACGTCTTCAGGAGTATAATACTAAAAAAATCACACAGAAATACCTAAATTTGATGAAATCGCAACGGAATGAACGAAAAAAGTAGCGAAATTTATAAAAAAGTATAAAATGCTACGCCATTTTCATATGGTTAGAAATCCTGGCAAGAAAATACGATTTTCTTACAGTTTCACATCCGGACCAACTCCAGTTTACGGGTTATCCATTATTTACGACAGACCCTGTATACAATCATCCATTGACGAAATAATCACAAAAGAGAGATAGTTGGAGAACAGTGAAAACAATAGTTACGAGTATATACAAAAATGTAAAACATAAATGACTCATTTAAAGTGTATGGGATATTATAGAAATTTATTTTATTAACATAACTACTTATTAACATTTATCTGTACAAAATATGATTATAAAGATTTGAACGATAATTTTCGTTTTTTAAATTATGTACAGGAAAATAAAAAATATCGTCGTTTTTTAATACTGTAACTTTTTAATTTACCAACTGCTAAACTTTTAGCAAATTGTAGTCTTTCTGAAAATACACGAATTTTGCTGATTTAAAACAAATGCATATTCCCTATTAGAATGATATTACGATAAGAGGGGAAATTACATTCTTAGAACATTTGGCCAGGGCAAAATGTTGGAGTTTTTCAATTAAACACATATTATATTAGGTTTGTTGCTATATTTCTTTATCATTTCACAGAAGGGTAAGGCATTTTATTTATTTTATAAGGCTAGGGTAAGAAAATCGGCCAGGGTAGATAAATTAAGGTTAGTGAAAATCAATTTAATAAACATAGGGACCACGCATCTGGGCTAAATCAGAATAACTCCTAAATAAAATATGATAGGACACAAAAATTAAACAATTAAAAAGTGAAAACTCTGAAATTGTATAATAGTTGGTTGTCAAGTTGCAGGACTAAGAAGGAATAAAAAAATACTGTAATTAAAAACCAAACATTTCTGTTAAAATAGCAACATTATTTGTATCAACTTTCAGTATGAAAGTTTTCCACACCACTACTCACTAAAATTGCGTAAATCAAACAAAATTCAATTATTTAATATAGCAAAAACATCGGACTTTTTCGATATTTTAACACAAAAAAAAATTTCAATATGTTGAAAATTTAAGTCTGGGAGCAAGAACTTTGTTCTGTGATTTTAATGTACTTTAGTGTGCTGAATCCAAAACTGTTTAGAGAATGATTCATCACATCCTAGTTTTTTTAGCTTTTCTTATTTAAATTTTACGAAATTATTTACAAAAATATTTGACTTACATATAATCTTAGATGAATTAAAATATTAATAAGATATAGAAAATACATAATTCAAATTGTTATATTTGATAAATCACTTTCTGTATAGTGTAGTTCTGTATTATGTTGTTTTGCAACAGACAGCAGCAGAAAGAGAATCTAGCAGAAATCAGCTAAACATTTATATGGAAATGGATTTATCTTGTCAATGTGTATCAATTCCATATATACATTGTTTTGCTCCAATTTTGATTCCGACCAGTGTAATTAATAAACAAATATTTTTGTATTTTTTCCTAATAATACTAAAGTCCATTTATTTATGTTTGTGTTAAACTTACTTTAGTTTGAAAACTGATACAAACAAAAGAGGTGTTTATTATCTGCAAGTTTAACAGAAAACGGCAATGGGACAGGCCAGGGGAGTGAAAATTTAGGCCTTCAAGGAGCAGTTTAAGAACAGTGAGTTACAATTCACTGTGATGCGACTTATAATTATAGATAATTTTGATTTGTAATTAATTTGTAATTAATTGCAACGAATATCAACATATGGAATGAAAAAGCTATTATAAGTTGGAGTCCGCACCACTTAACTCATATCGTAGAGTCACTCATTTAGAAACAAAATTTTTAGAAATATTTTCTTAAAATAACATAATTTATTATTATTACCTTATTCTGGAATATATCATCAATGAGACCTCGTGTCTGTATGACCAGCTGCTGCAGCTGGTGACATTGCCGCAGTCTCGTGTGGCAAATGTAACACATCCAACACTCATCACTGATCTATTGATGAAGATAAAAATTATTGTTTTGCAAGTTAAAGTTAAAAAAAAAAAATTGTTCAGGTTTAAATTGTGCTTAACTAGATATTGAATAAACATAATATTATGTAATTAAACTTCTGTCATTACGAGAAAAATAATAAACTTTGATGAATCCATTTTCAGTGTTTTTTTTAGTGTATAGATAGGTACATACCTAATATATTTAAAATTTATCACCACGACTATAGGGATTTGTTCGTACCTTGAAATTTGCGAGGTTCTCATAGACATACTGCAGATCTGTTCCGTAAATATTAATAGTTCTTTTATTTATTGATAAGCATATAGAGCAACAATCGTTTTTTAACATAGTGTAAACAATATTATTTTTGAAAATTAAACAGAATTTTGAGAGAGTTCTAAAACAAACATTTTTTTTATATGGCGTCGGCTTATCATAAAACCATTTGCCAGTGTCAAGTAAAAAAGGCGGGAAATAGAACTTTCGTTTCAATTTTCAACACTGTATGCCTATATCGTCAAGTCTAAAGTCTAGTCAAAGTCCAAATAAATTGTCAGTACAGTCCATGAGTCATATCAGTCGATTCAGTAAAGTTATAGAACCTTTACTGAAAGGTCCTAGGGAGTTTTGGCGGGAAACACAAAATAGGACGTTTTTAAAAGTTGTACCACTTGCCCACACTTGTGCACGTTAACAAATATTAAATGGTTAATATTCTATCAACATTACACATTAAGAACCAAAATAACACAAATTTATGAAAGAAATACAAAATTCACTACGTCATCTATTAAACTCCCCGGCAAAACTCATAATTTTATTTTTAAAATTAAATATTATTTATATACTCTTCTTTTACATATATACTTTTTTTATATAAATATATGGCGGCGGCTTAAACCATTTGCCAGTGTCAAGTTAAAAAGGCGGGAAATAGAATTTTTGTTTCAATTTTCAACACCGTATTCCTAAATCGTCAAGTCTAAAGTCTAGTCAAAGTCCAAATAGATAGTCAATGCAGTCAATGAATCATGTCAGTCGATTCAGTAAAGTGGTAGAAGCTTTACTAGAAGTTTCTAGGGAGTTTTGGAGGGAAACTCAAAATAGCACGTTTTTAGAAGTTTTACCACTTGCTCATACTTGTGCACGTTGACGAATATTTAATGGTTAATATTCTACCAATATTACACATTAAGAACCAAAATAACACACATTCACACACAAACGTCACCCATTGAATTCCCCGGCAAAACTGCCTCTACATCTTGTTTCTGAAATTTTTTTTTTAATGTAGATATTATTTTTATATTATTATTGTGGTACAGTATTAAATCATCGCCAGTGTCAAGTTGAGATAACGAAAAAAATATTCGTTGTTTTCAACACCGTTTTTCTAAATCATCAAGTGCAAATAAATCGTCAATGCACTCAATGAGTCAAGTCAGTCGATTCAATAAAGTGGTACTTCCTAAGAAGTTTTGGATAGAACACTAAATAGCACGCGTTTTCAATTTTGGACTGAGATCCGAATCCGCCAGACTCTCCTTATATTCTTACTGATAAAATGTATGTCGTATTGTAGTATTAGTTGTGTACAATGAACATTTGTATAACCTCCAGATTGTGCGGTGGGCCAATTTTCAGGTACAGTACAGGGCGCCAAAGGTACAAAAAATTGTACTAACAGTTATTTTTTGGATTTAGAATAACGTAAGGAACAAAACTTATTAGTCATTTTCCTTTAAACTTAGTATGAACAGAAATATAAAGGTTAGAAGTTTAATGATTTTTGAAGTAAAACTTCAAGTATTACGTAACGCAATTTTTGAAGATTTTAGATACTTATCGACGTAGAGAAACTTTTAAGAAATGTCGAAAAACAGTTTTCTATGTTGATAAAGTAGCTACTAGCTGCGTTTATCAAAAAACAATCGTTTCAAGAAAAAAACGACCAAATTACCCCCTTTTACTGGTCCTTTTTTATTTACTTACAAAAAGGTAATGTTACGTAACAACGTAACACATTGTTTGGAAAAAATCCGTGTAAATTTCACTTTTTAATCATTTCAAAAACTGTAAAAAAACTTGGAACCCCTTGGTTTTGTACCTTTGGCGCCCTGTACCTGAGTCGTAAAGGTCGTAAGCCATGTCGTAGCTATCTAATTCCATAAAATATATTTAAATTATATCTACGGACGCTTTCACACGCAAGTAAATTTCGTCCCGTGGTAAGTTATCGAAAAACTTGCGTTACAGGTATCAAACAACGGAAATACCTACATTACTACACTAATATAATAAAGAGGAAAGATTTTTTTGTTTGTATTGAATAGGCTAGAGAAATTTTGAAGAAGTTTGGGATAGACTTTAGAATACACCACGGCGAAAGACGTCTACTACTACATATTAAGCTCCTTTTTCCCGCAGGATTTCTTTTTGTGCGCAACATCTAGTATTTAATACATTTATATTCTAAGCATATTTAAATATATTTTTTTAAAATTTTACTATACACTATAATTATTAAAGTTTAATACTGTTTAAGTTTAATAAAAAAAATGTATTTCTTGAGTATAGATAATACTCAAGAAATACATTTTTTTTAGAGGAATTTGATTTTTCGACAATTATTTCAAAATTTTAATAATAATAATAAGCCCCAAAAGTGAGGCCATTTAAGTAGGGACAGTTTTTACCTCGACATGCCTCGTCTATAATATATACGTATCTGTTTCTCGACTCCTCCGAGGTGGTTATATTAATGCTCATGTCCATAAATAAATGATTGGTCTCGGCGCTCGACAAGATACCGCGCTATCTAACAACAACAGCTCTGTGAATGCGGCAGCTCATTATTGTAGTGTGGATTTAAAATATCATTGTGTCCAAGCAATTTCTAGTATGCGTAAATTCGGCACGTACATCTGACACCGGACACGAAGATTTGAATATGAAGGGCTCGGGCATGCCGACTTCCGCATACTATTTACTGCCGCATTTTTCAAGTACGCCAGCCTTATGCCAGCGGCATCTAGTCTTCATATGTTAAAGTTGTAAATGTATCGTTCGGTTTCGAGAAAAAATTATTTTAGAGTTATATAGAGGAAGATACTCATATTAATTTATTATAATATAAGTAATTACCTCTTAAATTTTAGAAACGCTGGATCAACGTCTAATGTGAAAACTGGTTATTCGATAGTGGGTCATTTCATTAAAAAATCATGTATCCTCGACTCGACCTCGACTTTATTTGAAAAGACATTCCCAGATACACGATGGGGTAAAATGAACAAACAAATTACCCCCACTTAACATCTATTTGATTGATGATGATTTTTTATGTCGTCTGAGAAAAAATAGCAGGTTATGGCTCCACAATAGAATTTTTAGACAAAAGTATTTGATTCAAAGCTCAAGTATTTGAAAGTTGCACTAGGAGCGACGCGCGTCTTAGGGGTCAATAGGGTGACAATTATTTTATAATTTTGCCGACAAACTTGTTTATACAATTACGCGCACCGCGACACAATCTTTAAATGTATAAAACAATTAATAATATACGCGTTAACATAGGAAATTAACTTTTTAATACATTGAAATTGATATTTAAATATATCCTAATATATAATATATAATTATATACCTAATAAACCATATTTTTTCTCGAGCGGAATAAAAATCACCCGTATAAAAAAAATGTTTTATGATTATATTATAGTATATATATATATATATATATATATATATATATATATATATATATATATATATATATATATATATATACATAAAACATTTTTTTTATATATTACCGTATATATATTACCGTACCGTACCATACCGGTGTTGGATTTGCATTTGGACCGTGAGTACGGCGTTTAATGAACTCGTTTGTGTGTGTTTAAACTGCTCTTTTGTGTGAATTTTTTCGAACAAATGTCACAGCTAAACCTTTTAACGCCCATATGACTTTGTAAGTGAATATTTAAATACCGCTTTAATGCGAATTTTTTTCCACAAATATGGCAGATGTATTTCTTGTCGCCTGTATGAATCAGTGTGTGATTGTCTAAACTACTCTTGCAGACGAATTTCTTTAAACAAATGTCACAGCTAAATGGTTGATCGTCTGTATGTGTTAGCGTGTGCCTCTTTAATGTAGACATATGGGAAAACTTATGTGAACAAATATCACAGCTAAATGGTTTATCGCCTGTATGTATCCGTTTGTGGCCAATTAAATGACCTTTATGTGAGAATCTCTTCGAACATATATCACAGCTTAGTGGTTTTTCGCCGCTATGAATTAATTTGTGCCTATTCAATTGAACCTTTAGTGTAAATCTCTTAGAACAAGAGTCACAGTAAAATGATTTATCGTTTGTATGAATTAGAATGTGGTTATTTAAATAAATCTTATTTGAGAATTTCTTTGAACAAATATCACAGCTAAACGATTTCACGCCTGTATGAGTAAGTATGACATGCCTTTTCAAGTTCATCTTAAGTGAGAATTTCTTTGAACAAATGTTACAGCTAAAAGGTTTTTCTCCTGTATGAATCCTTATGTGACTAAGTAATTTGCTTTTGTATGAAAATTCCTTGAAACAAAAATCACAGCTGAGCGGTTCCTTGTAACAGCCGGAATGAGCTTCACTGGCATGGTCTCGGCCCTCGCAGTCATTTGTGTTGTCTTGCTCGTCGTCTTCTACGATACCTAAACAGATTTTGAAACAAAAATGTTTAGTTGATAGTAACTTGTAACGGATACAAAAACATTTTTTACACCTTCAAATCCTGGTCAGATTAATATTTTTGTAACCATTTTTTTCTTTTTCGTTTTTTTTTTTAATATTCTTTTAATTATTTTACTTAAATATCTGAGTAAAGCTCGGTCTCCCAGGTATTTTTGTATTAAACTAGCAATGGTCGTCACCAAAACATTAAAATAATCACATTTTTTTTATTTCCATGTCTATTAAAAGAAATGAGGCAACCATCACTTTATACTATGGTCATAGAGGTTACACCTCTATTCCTGAAAAAAGTCAGCGCTAGCACAATATGTACATACCTTTATCTCCTACCTCCTCTTTTATCTCTTGTTTTATTTCTGCATTGTATGTGCTCTGTTCGCCCCATGATTGTTTTCCCCTGCCCTCGAGATCTTCTGTGACTGCGGATGTTGTTGGATTTTGGGGAGCATATTCGACATTAACTATTTGACTTAGCTTCACTAGTTTGAATTTGTGAGCCTTTGACTTTTGTAGAGCATCATTTTTCACCACATTTGGTAACTCTTGTGCAAAAGCATGTTCATATTTAATGTAAGGTTTTCCCTCTGCTTCATAATTAATAGTATTTTCTAGAATCTCATCTTGTTCAATGCCTTAAAATTATCCAAAGGAAATTAATAATATTAAAAATCTAGGAGACCCAACAGATGATGCTCTACTAAATTCGCCGAGACATAAGATTTGATATAATTACATTAAAAACTGGATGAGGTTTGTATTTAGTAGTTAAGTTTATTAAAGTTGCTTTTTATAGTTAGTTACATGAGGAGAACAAAAGGCAGAAGGTTAACTGCCACTCGGACCAATCAAAGAAGAAGCCACACTTTGTAATCAGGTTCATCAATCAGGAATCATCATCAAAGTAATCAAAACATCAGGTTGGAGAGATATTAATAATAGCTCCCCACACCGATTTCGGTGACGGTGACCGGAGCCAAGCTCTAAACCACTGGACCACGGAGGCTGTAGAGAGATATTTATTAACCTACCATCGTCACTATGAAATTCCGTCTTCCCGTCTGACTCTTGTTTGATATATGATGAAGTAATCTTGGTCTTGGAAATTGATAATTCTAGTAAAGATCTAACAGCTGCAAACTTGATGTCAATCTAAAAATAAAGTATGCAGGTAAGTCAAAGTAGACAAGTACAGGTAATATTTTATCAAAAGTTTAACTAAAGTTACTTTACGAAGTAACTAGAAAGTAACAAAGTTACTTTGACTAACTAGAAAATAACATAGTTACTTTGACTAACTAACTAGAAAGTAACATAAAGTTACTTTTGACTAACTAACTAGAATGTAACATAAAGTTACTTTGACTAACTAGAAAGTAACATAAAGTTACTTAAGTTACTTACTAAGTTACTTTGAATAATAGGCTACTTGACCTTGTTTTTACTTATATCCTAAACGCTTCATAATTGTTTCATTACACACAAAAAAATAATATAACATTATTTTGAGACCTACTTACAAAAAATTTATTTTAAAAATACACTTTAAACCGCCGAAAACACTATTCGCCATGTTGGTGGATAGATTATCTGTGTTGTGACGTCATACTAGTATTATTTATGTTCTTTGTATTTTTTATTAATATTTTTATGTGTAGTAAAATGGCGGTGTTACGTTCCGTTGACGTTTTGACATAAATAACTTTTTATGATGTCATGAATTATTTATTTGCAGAAACGTTCCAATTCACTACGTCGTAAGTATTTAGTGCGTTTATGTCGTCACATCATTGCAGGAAGTTATTTCGAGGTCTTTTCATCAGTGAAAATTAAAAAAACAAAAATACATATTTTTAAATCAACTTTATTTATCATACTTAAGTTTTTAATTTATGATATCGCTAGAATATGTTTTCCTAAGCCAAGTACTATAGGAAATACTCCTTCAATGTATGAAATTAAATATGAGTCAAGTAGCCTATTTCTAGTATTATAATGCTATAATATACAAATATAAGCTGGGAAACATGACCTTTCAAAAGCATATCTACAATCAACCATTGACGAAATAATCACAAACGTGAGATTGTTAGAGAACAGTAAAAACACAAAATTGTTAAAAATAGCATAAGCATTTGAATGGTAATTTGTTTTGTTTTTCTAATATGGCGAAAAAAATTATTTTTTAGTCCCGTGACTAAACTTTTTGCATTTGTCATTTCGAAAATTTTCGAATATGAATAGGGAATATTTAATAGACAAACAGAAAATAAAAAGATTGCTGTTAAACTCTTAGCATTATTTGTAACGACTTTTAGTATGATAGTAATTTAGATGTAATTAATTGCAAAAAATATTTAATTAAATATACATCGAATAACATAATTTCTTATAAGTAGGTACCTTATTCAGGAATATATCATCAATAAGACCTCGTGTCTGTACGGCCAACTGCTGTAGTTGGTGACATTGCCTCAATCTCGTGTGACAAATGTAACACATCCAGCACTCATCACTGATATTCTATCGATGAAGATACAAATCAACATAATTCTAAAAATGATAACCTCTGTGGCTCAGTGGTTCAGCTCGTTGGTGCTCAAGCCGGGGGTCACGGGTTCGAATCCCGCCGAAGGAACAAAACTTGTTTTTCTGTATTCCTGGGTCATGGATGTGTATTAAATATGTGTATAATATAATAAAAATCTTAAATATATATATATTAAAACTAGCAAATGTGATTTTTCTGATTTTCGGAACTATTAAATGATTAGTGTTTATCATACAAATCTAAAACTTACGTTTAAACATATTTCATAATAAAGTACGTAATATGAAAATATATAGTATCTTATACGATTGCGATAGTTCGTACAAACTGGTTTTTTATAGCAATCGATATATTTTTATCTTAATATAAAATATGAGTATCTTCGCCGTTTGTGGTGGATTTATCATGTGTATAATAATTGCATATTGACACTGTTTAAGGGTATTAAGTATACCTATGTACCTACCTTGAAATTTGCGAGGTTTTCATAGACATACTGCAGATCTGTTTCGTAAATGTTAATAGTTCTTTTATTTATTGATAAGCATATAGAGCAACATGTGTTTTTTAACATATTGTGAAGCTTAAAAGTTTACGAATAAACAGAATTTTGTATATAAAATTGATAGTAAAATTACAAAAAAATTCTAATCTTCCAGCTTCCTCTTCAACTTTTGTTTCTGACGTTTGTTTTTTTTTGTGCATGTAACTTCTTCATTCTCCTAATAAGAATTGCAAGCTTTGCCAATCAGCGGAAGCAGATAGACGTGTCCGAACGTGCCACGAAGTCCGTGACTTTCAACTTACATAGCATTATCCCCCCCCTCATACCATATAGTAATTCGTATGCAAACGTTCATTGTATACATTAATACTAGCATTTATTACACATTTTATTAGTAAGACTATAAGGGTAGTCAGGCGGGCCTGGGATCTCAGTCCAAAAGTTATTGTCCGATTTCACTCAAAATATTTTTTCCTGAAGTTATAGTTATTAAGAAATGTCATTTCTTAATTACCAACTTGTAAACTGAGGGTCGAAACAAGTTTCGAGTAATTTACCTACCGTAAATTACTGGAATTTCATGTCGAAATTGGTATAATATGTTCTACAAAAGTCAACGCGGGATTATAAATCAAACCACACGAGTAGAGGAAATGATATTTCTTATTATAAAAAAACACAGAAACTAACACTGAACGATTAAAGTAGAAATATTAAATTCAACCCTGTCCGGGACAATAAAAATACTCACTCATAGGTAATTTCATTTTCTATTGCAGCAAAACTACGAAAAGGTGGGTATTCTATTAGTTTAAGTTACGACCTCGTACCCACGACTTTTTTATGGTCGCGACAGAAAAAAACTGCACTGTAAATAGAACTCTGCGCTAGTAAAATAGAGCTGAAAATCGTGTAGATGTCGAATCTAACATTTGCGTCGCTCGTGGCCACGTAGCCATATTCTCGAAGATTCGTCATAAACCATAATTCATAAATGGTATTTCAATTTAGTTCGAGAATTTTCAGCAATATGGCGAAGTTTCCTAGTCGCCTAGCCAATTAACCCTGTATGGTTCAATAGACTTACCAAAAAGAGTCCCTAAAATAATAGAAAATAGGCGCTCGAGTCGCCGTAAACGCTAACCAATCTCACATACTTACTGATACTAGAGATTAGGCCAATTAATTTTACAATCTTATCTTTTGTTACAGTGGCGTCACATGACCTCCTCCCAAAATGTTAGAAGAGAGGCTGACAGGTTTAGCTCTTGTAAATATTATATATTATAAAACCCAGAGATGGCCCCAGATTCAGAAGTCTCAAATATTGACAGCCGATTTGGCAATAAAAAATAGGAGATTTCCATTTGTTATTTAATTAGTGTTTTCCATTTAAAGAAAACCCCCTCTGTGTTGTAAATTGTGTCTCACTGTGTCGATTAATTGGAACTAAGTTCCATAATATAAATGGACCACGAAGTAACTAACAGTGTCGATTGTGTTGCACTGTGAAAAAATGTCTGCGTACAATTTTAACACGTAAAACATTTTTTCATAGTGCAACACCATTTACACTGTGTCGACTTATTTTTCTAAGCTCAATGTGTGGAATAAAATCATAATTACTCGACATAGTGTATTTAATATTATTCGTTCCCGCCTCCAAAATTTCAGCTGGCTGGCTAAAGCTGTTTGACTATCTTTATACATGTGTCACAGTTGTACTGCGAGTCTGGTGGATTTTTATATGAGCTTGGAGTGTGGAGTTTCGCAAGAATTTCTTTGAACAAATATGACAGCTGAATTTTCGGTCGCCTGTGTGACTGCGTTTGTGGACTTTTAAGCTGCCCTTCTGAGTAAATTTCTGTGAACATATATCGCAGCTGTACGGTTTGTCACCGGTATGTGATTGTTTGTGTCTATTTAAATATTTTTTCTGAACGAATTTTTTTGGACATAAATCACAGCTGAATATTTTGTCGCTTGTATGAATTCGTGTGTGAGCATTCAAATATCTCTCATTTGAAAATTTCTCTGAACAAATATTACAGTTAAATAGTTTTTTGCCTTCCTCTTTCTGTGCTCCACATTGTCTCCGTTTGTGAGATTTAAAAGTGCGCTTGTATCGGAATTCCTTAGAGCAAATATCACACCTAAATGGTTTCTTGCCCGAATGAATGAGTGCGTGTCTATTTAAATTAACCTTCAGCGAGAATTTCTTTGAACAAACATCACAGCTAAATGGTTTGATACCTGTATGTATTACTAAGTGAATATCTAAAGCGGACTTTTCTATGAATTTCTTTGCACAAATATGGCAGACGTATGGTTTGTCTCCTGAATGAATTCGCATGTGTCGAGTGAAACTACCCTTGTTACTAAACCTTTTTGAACAAATATTGCAGAAGTTCGATCGGTCGCCAGTATGTGTTCCCGTATGATTATTCAAGCTCTCCTTTTCCATACAGGTTGTGGAATGTGGTTCGTCACTTCTATGGCTTCGGATGTGGCGTTGTAAGTCACTTTCGAACAAAAACTTCTTCAAACAAATTTGGCAGCTGTACGGCAGATGGCTTATATGAACCCTCGTGTGCCTATTTAAACACTCCCTATTCTTAAACTTTCTTGAACAAATATCACAGCTGAAAGGTTTGTCGCTACTATGAATATTGATGTGTCGTAGGAAATCACTTTTGAATTTAAATGTCTTGAAACAAACATGACAGCTGTGCGGTTTCTTGTAACGGCCGGACTGAGCTTCACTGGCACGGTCTCGCCCCTCGCAGTCATTTGTGTTGTCTTGCTCGTCGTAATGGTCGATACCTAAACCAAAGTTCTGTTAGAAAATTGCTAACTTGATCGTATGTTTCAGCTCCGCGAGATCTGGTGGCAAGGGGGGTGGGTTGGGTGGCAGGGGTGTTGGGGAGGAATAATATAACATTATACTGCATTGCTGTTAACATTATACTGCAGTATTAATTATTATGTAACATTCCCTATTGTATTACTGCTTTGTATAAATGTCGAATTCCCTATCATATTACCCCCTTACTAATAAAACGTGTTTTTTTTTTTGAAATATTTTTATTAGTATGGGAGTAACTGTATTGTATAAATGTAACATTCCCTATCGTGTAACTTTTGATTTCGAAGTGAGATTACCAGTACTAAAAATGATGATGAATGATTGGAAAATACAATTTAAATAAGTGTATTGCATAAAACAGTCCTAGACCCGACGCGGCACGCACTTTTTTATATATTATACTATTAATAGCGATACAAAATGTACCATATTATGCACTTTTTAATAGTTATACAAAATGTACCATATTATGCATATTTGCAGCAACTCATCTTCAAGCATCGTCGCGTCGCGTCGGGTCTCGGTGTGTACTGGCTCGAAATGGAGGTGTCATGGGTTGTGAATATATTATACATACTTTTATCTCCAATATCTTCTACCTCTAGTTTTATTACTGCATTTTCTATATTCTGTTCCTGCCATGTTTGTTCTTCCCTGTCCTCGAGATCTCCTGTGACCGGAAGAAAATATTCGCCATCAGCGCTTTGACTTCGTTTCACTATTTTTACTTCAAGGACCTGTGACTTTTGCAGATCATCAAAGGCCATATTTGATGTTGCCTGTGCAGTGTCATCAAGAGGATCTTCAGATTCAATGCACAGCGGCAGACCTTCCACTTCTACTTCATAGTGATTTGTATTTTCTAATATCCCATCCTGTTTTGATCCTAAAAATTACAAAGATACTTTTGTTTTTAAACTATTGGATCCAACAAAGTTATTTTTCGTTTCGTTTAAAATATTTTTTCTAATTAAAGAAAAAATTAAACCGAGTTCCAAATTCCAAATAGTGTCCGACCGAAACTGGTTTTTACGACCGAAACCGAAAACTTATTTCGGCAACGGTCTCATACAAGGAACTGAGAGAAAAGCAAAGAAAACGTTAGTATAATCAGCCAGTTTTTTAGAGTTCCATAGTATTTAAGGAACCCTTATAGTTTACTCTATGTCCGTCCGTCTGTCCGCCCTTCTAGCTCCTGTAATTATGAACATAAATGGATGAAAAAAGAAGGGGCATTTTTTGTATGGAGCCCGTCCCCACTACTGTAGCACGACAAAAAATATATATCAAATGAAAGGGCTTGAAAAGGGTGTCAATTTATTTTTATATATTGCTTCCGATATGAACCCTCATTAAGTACCGTTTCTAGATCACAGATGGCGTTACGTAATATTGTTTGCAAAAATATTTTTTTAAGTAAAGAAAGGTTGTGAAAATTTCGCTTCTTAAAGGGTCTTTCGAACTGTAAGAATATCACAATACATAAAAATCTTACGATTTTTTTAAAGTTACCTACGAACTTTTTTGTCGACTAGGGTACCACTCCGCAACGCCACATAAGGAACTTTCGATCCAAAAATTTGACGTCCCGTAAAATAACAAAATTTAATTAAGTCATGATATACAATTATCTATTGTTAAATTTCTAATCTTAGTAAAGTATTCTTTAAGTATCGGAAGCAATCGTAGTTCTTATCGAGACAAAGTACAGTTTTTCGCAATGTGAACGCGTGCATTTATTGATTTTTATCGATAAAAAACATCTAGATAAAAATAAATAAATCAGCACAAAATCTTTGTTAAATCGAAATCATCTTTTAAATTCTACTACTACTACTAAGGTCTACGAATGTGTCTTGCATTATCCTCGTCATCATTATCTATATCACTAATATCTCCAATATCACTCGTTTCAGACGAAATCATTCGCTTTTATCACAATTTAAAAAATAATATCGCTATAAAAATGTGTCTGGAGTGTCCTTTGGAGATGACTTGAAAATATAACCTCGCTTTGAAACCAGTACGGTCTTATTGGGATAAATAAGACCGCCTTATATGACTGTGAATAAATAACTAATAAATATTTGCTTAAGAATCGATTGTGAATACCATTTGAATAGGTCTTGCCTGATTAAGTCAATACTTGAGGTTATACTTAAGACCAGGGGTCTCCAAACTTTCCAGCCTTAGGGCCATACTGATTACTCCAGTAAGTTCCGAGGGTCAAAACCATATCATCATTGTTGCCGGTGGTAAGAAGTGAAATAGTCCACTGATGAAAAAAAAAGTCCGAAAAAGTACGCAACGTTTAAAAAAGGCTGCAAATCGGACTAAAGTCCGCAAAACGGCGACACTGCATATTATTAATTTTCCTGTCATTATCTGTAATTTCTAGATTAGTCGTAGAGTACGAACCATGAGGAGTAACGTGACACGACATCTGGTGGACACAAGCGGAAATAGGTGGTACCTTCTATCGCTAACAGATGGCGCTAATATAAATAACTACGTTACACAACCAGATTATTCTGTACGTGCTGTACAGAATAATCTCGTTGTGTAACGTAGTTACAATCCCTTTCCATAAAATCGATTATTTCGGCGTTACTCGCGTCATCTATGATTTGTATAATTAATTATTTAGTCATTTTTAGAGGCTTAAAGCGCCATCTATCGGCGAACGTCCTTAATAAAACGGCGTCAGCCTTGCTATAATACTTAAATTCGTAGATCGATTTTTCCGTCTTAAATCTTAAAAAATACTAATTTAATTTTGAATAATAATGAACATACAGTGGATTTGTAATATTATATTACATAATATATTGATTATTGATATAATATTTTTTTATTTTGATTTCTGGATTTTTTATCTTTACGCCTTATTTTATAGTTGTCAAAAGTTTAAAAAAGAGGAAGGAAAGGTATATATATATATGGCACTTCTTCGAATGATATTTCTTTTTTGAATAAAATTTTCTATACTCAAGATGTAGTCGTTATAATAATTATATTTTAATCCCGTGTTCCACGGTGAGTATTTTAAGTATCTGTGTTGTGAATATTTGGAAAATCATGCTTGTATTAAAACGCATTATTCTTTCATGTAAACTATCATCTTGGTAAATTAGTTGTCAATTATTTGATTGGCCATACCGCGTGCTCAATTTGTAGTTTCATCTTTCCAATCTAGCACTATTAAAATGTTAGGATGTTTGTATCATATTGGTTGTCCTTAATATCATCTTATCTTTTTTTATTTTGCCTACCTTCTTTGTAATGGTCACACAGCCCGTGATTTTGATCGTTTGGGGTTAAGATCACACAGGCTGTGGGACCGGACTCCTACCGACATGTCGTGAATATTTCAGGAACTTGGTTTCGGGCACAAACTCCGCCTACTACAGCATTCGAGATACCGATTAAAAAGGACTTATACCTAGCTGGAGTTCTGAGTGCTGGTAGATATTGGACTGGGACCTTCTTGAACGATCTATCGACGTCGATCGGACGCAGCGGCGACGGAGAAGCAACCAGAAGTTGAAGCCCCATCTCGCTCTCTCGCCACGTGCTAGACTCCTGGACTAAAGACCGGACTCCTCAGCTAAGTTCCCACGTGGATTAAAGCCCCTTAGATACCCTTCAAACACCAAGAGGCTAGATCAGACCGTACGGCCTTCTGCCCACGACCCCTATTTTTTTTAATATATATATTATTGTCACGGGAAATCTTTTTTTTATTTTAATTTCACCCGTAAAAGTTGGTTCGAAAAAGTTCTGGTATCTTCCACTCACTTCTAGATGGCAGTAATTGGAATATATAAGAAGGCTAGTGGCGCAACCACAAGTCAGTTCCTATGACACTGTTGTGAAGTTTGCGGACAGAAAAATTTGAAGCTATGAAGCGCGGATTGGAATCGCAGCAATCTTCATTTACAAAACTCAAAACTGAACAAGAGGCTGCAATTTTCGTGTGGCTCTTGAAATTTCAAAACGTGGAAAACCATTCACCGATGGAGAAATGATCAAAGAATGCATAATTGCAGTAGCCGAAGAAATGTGACTTGAAAAGGTAAATTTATTAAAAACTGTCAGTATGTCAGCAAACACTGTGGCTCGAAGGGTAGAAAACATCGCTGAAAATATTTCCTCTCAACTGTTCGACAAAAATGGACATGTTGAGTGGTTTTCTTTGGCCTTGGATGAGTCAACGGATGTGTCAGATACTGCTCAGGTGTTGATTTATATTCGAGGAGTAGATAAAAACTATGAAGTGCATGAAGAACTTCTTGATATGTTTAGTATTCATGGCACAACTACTGGTACAGATATTTTTAAAGGAGTTGAAATGGCCATTAATCAAAAGAACCTTCGATGGAAAAACTTGAAATGTATTACAACTGATGGAGTCAAAACATGAGTGGGAAAATTTACAATTTGATAATTTGCATAAATTTGCTCGTGGGCTGTTTTCTGTTTTTGGTACTACTTATTTGTGTGAGAAGACCTTCTCCAAAATGCAGTAGGTACACAAAAAATGTTTACATCTAAATTAACTGATGAGCATCTTAAATCTCTTTTAATAATTGGTACAAGTAAAATTAGTCCACAACTACAAACTATTGTCAGTGGAAAATCTCAATTACATAAATCTCATTAGTATTTCATATGTCATTATGCTTGTTATAAGTTATGTTTTTATTTAAAACGTATAAAATGTTAGTTGGATTCATTTTAATAATTTGTTAGTTATTAATATTATACTGAAGTTAAATTTTCTGCATATTATACATGTCTTTACTCATTACAATTCTGTGTTTCTTTATCCAACTTATCACCAAAACAATAACAATAAGCCTACAACAATGTTATGACTAGTTAGCCCATGACCATATCAATGTAGATGTCATATTAATAATTATTCAACATAAAATTAGAATACTTCAGTAAACTAAATTTAATTTGCTATAAAAAATATGTTCTCTATAAGGAGTTTTCAAGTATGCTAGCTCTCCGCGGGCCGGAGTCGTCGAGAGTAAGTCTTAAGAAAAAGTCACCTTAAGCATGTCTTTAAGGCGAACTTAGATATAAGAATCGACCAAGAATACGGCCCTCCCTATATACCCTTATATAGAGAGGGATTCCTTGTAGTTACTACGGAACCCTAAAAACTGTTAACGAAATATTAAGCTTAAAACCTACCATTGTTATGAAATTCAATCTGCATATCTGACTCCTGTTTGATATATGAAGTGTTGTATGTTCTATCAGTTATCTTGGTCTTGGAGGTTGATAATTGTAACAAAGATCCAAATGCTCCAAACTTAATGTCAATCTAAAAAAAGTAAAGAATATATTTTTACCTAATTTGAAATTTGAAACAGAGGCTTGAGTGTTGATGCCAGCCTCATAGGTTAGGTATATATATATATATATATATATATATATATATATATATATATATATATATATATATATATATATATATATATATATATATATATATATATATATGTGTGATTATATATATCGGTGCAATCGGTGTCTCGAAAACGGCTAGAAGTATTTACATGATATTTACTATGCAGGGAGTTTTGTGGGAGAATCATCAATCTAGCTAGGTATTATCCCTGTGAAACTGCGCAAAGTTATGTATGTTTTTTCTTTCGTCGTGCTAAAATATATCAATAATTTTGACTCTTTTATGTCACGTCTGATTGGCAGTCTGGTAGTGTGTGTGTGGACTGAGGGACCTACCTAAATTTCACCAAAATAAGTATAGAAAATTTCAGTATAAGTAAAAAAAAATTGTAGAACAAATGTGGGCATTTATTAAAAGATAGTTTAAGAACTACAGCCCTCAAAGTGTGGTCCCTCGGTTCACACAACGCTATTTTCCAGATCTCGAAAAGTATGTGGAAAATTAAAGTTTTATTCACTACAGAATTTTCGTAGAACTTTTGTAAAAGTTTTTATAAATTTATAGACTACATAGCATCAGAAACAAAATATCTATAACGTGTAATATAAAGTATAAAGTGACATATTCATTTCGCGATATATTACTGACTTTTTAAATTATTTTTCTATGTAGAATTTTTGTAAACAATTTGTAACGGAAGGAGCGGAGGGGTGCGGTAGTCAGTTGAGGAGAGGTGCGTCAGAGGCGGCTGGTCTGGACCGGTGGGGAGGAGTGGAGTGGAGAGGAGAGGAGGGTTGATTATAAAATGGCGTGACTGATTGCCGAGCGTGCATTATTATTCTCAATTTTGTAATAACAAGTTGTATTTGCGATTAAAAGAATATTCGTTACCAGTTTTTTTTAATTTAAAATCTTATATAGTTAAAATAGCAATTTTAAAATCTTAAAGTTTCAAAGCTTAAATAAATTCCTAATTAAAATATTTAAATAATAATTAAAGGCTTGTAAAAACTCAGAAGTGGGATAAGTTCACCACGTGCTAAGAAGATGAAGCGTTTCCAGCGTAATTATTTTGGAAATGAATATTCTAAGAAAAGGGAAGGTAATGAACACGTGAGTAATAATGATAATCCCTCTTCGATCCTAAATGTAGATAATATTGTAACGCAAAAGATTGGTGAAGTTATAAGTAAATTTCAAAATAACAATAATTCGAGGGTAGACAAATTGCTCCACACGGATAAATTAATTCCTGATTTCGATCCTGAAAATCGTGATATGAATGTGCAAAAATTGGTTAAAGAAAATCGATCAATTAGGAAATATTTATGATTGGTCCTTAGTGATAAGGCTGCTGTTTCGTGCATTATTAGAGGACTGCCACACGAATTGCACGCTAACGCTCAGGCATATCACTGTTCGAGTCCCGACGACTTGTATGAGGGATTTTTGTCTGCCGTGGACAATTATCAAATAACGCAGGTATCAAAGAGTAATTTGGTGAGTAACAGAAATGTATCTCGACCGATGGAAGCATCGAGTAACAAAAACGTGCGACAGCAACCTATATGCTATCGATGCAATGAAGTTGGTCATATTGCGCCTGAGTGTAGCACACCGGATAAACGTAAGTGTTTTAGATGTGGGAAGCAATTACATGTCGCCATTAACTGTAAACAGGAATCTGTGCCAAATCAAATTTATAAAAGTAACGAAAAGAAAGTGCAAGTATTGTTAAATCTTAATGATAACTATAAATGAGGGTAAAAGTAAATGGAGTAATTGTAAATTATTTTATCGATACCGGAAGTGAACTAAACGTAATGACTAAGAGTGCTGCGGATGCAATTAGTTAAAAAATTGAACCATCCAATACAATGTTGAAAGGATTTGCAGGATCGGCCGTTAAGGCTGACGGATTAGTACATTTCGATTTAAATGTTGATGAGATTCAATTACGTACAACGGCAGTTATCACACGAGAATATTTGGGAGATATAGCTATTTTAATCGGACAACCAGTCATAAATAATAAAAAAGATGTTCTGAGTGTTCCAAGAGATGGAGTTTTTTTCAAAAAGATAACGGTTGCTAATTTAAATCTCGTAGACACAATTGAGGAAGCATTATGTTTTAGTTTTAGTAGCCGAGGATACTGAAGTTCCGATCGGAAGTAGCCTTGTAAATGTGTACGTAGCCAATCCACCTGCTGGGAACTTAAGCACAAAATCTAGACAATACAGCTTAAGTGGAGTTATATATGCTGTGGGACGTGGAGTATTACAAGAAGGCAAGGGCTACATCATAGTCTGTACTATCGGAACTGGACCGATAATTTGGAAGAAGGATGAGACGATTACCAGAGCGGAGAGGTGCGACGTTGTGACAGAGGTGAATAAAAATATATGTTTAATGAGAAGCGGTGATAAGGGGACTATAGGTGGTGTAGAACGTGATGATATAGACGTGGGTAATATGTGTGAAAAAGATAAAAATAATTTATTTCAACTTTTGTCTAAATATTCAGATTGTTTTGCTAGTTCTGTCAGAGATATTGGGGTTACAGATACTAGTAATAATCCTATAAATAGAAAACCTTACCGTTTAGCTCATATGGAAAGGGAAGTAGCTAATAAAATTAATGAGATGCTGGAGGGAAATATTATTAGGGAATCATCATCTGTATATGCTTCGCCAATAGTTTTAGTCCGAAAGAAAAATGGCGATTATCGTTTGTGTGTCGATTATAGGTCATTAAACGCGATAACTGTTAAGGAACGTTTCCCTCTTCCACATATAGATGACCAATTGTCAAAACTGGCCAATAAGAAAATATTCACAAACTTAGACTTATTTTCCGGGTACCATCATATTGAAATACATCCAGATTCTATAAATAAAACAGCTTTTGTAACACCGGACGGTTTATATGAATTTTTGAGGGTACCTTTTGGTCTTGCGAATTGACCCGCGGTGTTTATGCGGGTTATTCAAAAATTAGTACGCATGGTGGGTAGTGATGAAATTATTTGTTTCATGGATGACATTTAGTATCAACAACTGACATTTCTGGTGGTTTAAAACTATTAGAAACACTACTAAGTAAATTGCGACAGTGTCATATGAAACTAAATGTGCGGAATTGTTCATTTTTAAAGTCAAGCGTTTTATTTTTAGGACATGAGATTAGTAGCGAAGGTATAAAACCAGGTGATCATAAAATAGTGTCAGTTTCGAAATTTAAGCAACCAAATAATTTACATAAACTGAGGCAATTTTTAGGACTTTGTAGTTATTTTAGAAAGTTTGTTAAAAATTTTGCAGTTTTAGTTAAGCCTCTTAGTGATTTGACTAAAAAGAATAACGTGTGGCTATGGGGCCATGATCAGACTCGAAGCTTTGAGCTACTTAAAGAAAAATTAGTTTCTCGTCCAATGTTAGCCTTATACGATGAACAATTGCTGTGCGAAATCCACACGGACGCTTGCAAAAATGGGGTAGCTGGAATTTTGTTGCGAAAACAAGTGGATGGGAATTAAACTCAGTATTTTATTTTAGCAGGGTAACTACTCCCGAAGAATCTTTATATCATAGCTATGAATTAGAGACATTAGCTGTTGTGGCGTCCCTTAAGCGCTTTCGTGTTTACGTTTTAGGCAAGCCAGTCAAAATTGTTACTAATTGTTCCGCAGTCAGATATACGTTGCAAAAAAAAGAGTTAATACCTAGAATAGCACGGTGGTGGTTAATAATTCAAGAGTACGATATAGAAATAGAATACAGGCCAGGTCATAGAATGAAACATGTTGATGCTCTAAGTCGAAACCCTACATTCGTTAATGACGATGATTATGATCAATATAATTTACTTCAAATTTCGAATGAAGATTGGTATTTAACAGTGCAATTGCAAGACGAAAAACTCCAACAATATTGTTAAACAAATAAGAGAGGGTAATGCGTGTAATGAGGTGATTAACGATTATAAAATCAAAAATGATCGGTTTATATGTAGGGTTTCGGATATAAGAAAACTTTAAACGGAGAAAAACTTGTAGTTCCTTCCTTTGCTCGATGGAAATTTTTATGATCAAATAGGCCAAGTAGGTTTTAAGGCAGTGCGATGAATTAATCAAAGCAGATTATTGGTTCCCAAAAATGACACGTTTTATTAAGAAATACATAAATACATTATTAGAGTGCGCATACGGAAAAGGTGATTATGGCAAACCTGCTGGGGAATTGCATCCTATTCCAAAACCATCATCGCCGATGGATACTGTACATATTGATCATTTGGGTCCCTTCAGTAGTTTTCCGAAAGGATACCAGTATATACTTATGATGGTTGATTCTATTACAAAGTTCTTGATTTCACGCCGTACGAGAACCATTAACTCTGTTGAAACTGTCAGGGTTCTTAAAGATATGTTCAGTTTATTTGGGTACCCCAAAAGGATTATATCTGATAGGAATTTAGCCTTCACTAGTAGGGTTTTCAAGGAATTCTCGGTACAGTACAATTTTCGTCACACATTAAATGCCATAGCGTGCCCGCGTGCTAATGGCCAAGTAGAACGGTACAACAGAACTCTGCTTGGTGCTATGCGTACGCGAGTAAAAGATCCTAATATGTCGACTGAATGTTTACCAGATATTGTTTGGGGAATTAATAATACTATTAATGAAAGCTTAGGTTATCATCCTTTTGAAATTTTATTTAGTTATCGTAGTAGACTGATGCCTAATTTGTCAGACGAACGCAATGAAGCCGCCTCTTCTGTCCAAGAAAAACGAGAAACCGTCTCAGGCTAAAACATCGCAGTGAGGATATGAAAAGATATTATGATAGACGTCATAAGCCTGAACGAAAGTTCGTTAAGGGCGGTTTGGTGTTATGGAAGCAGGTGCCTACTGGTGGTGAGGTAAAAAATGTCAATACAAAACTACACACTAAACACACAACAACTATACTCAGGGCCATATGTTGTGCAAAAGGTATTACCTAACGGGCGGTATGAAATTCGAAGTATCAAAGGAATGCGAGGGTATAAAAAGTTTACAGGCATTGTAGCTGCCGACTCTATAAGACCATATTGCAGTGTCCCACAGTGTAGCGAAACCAGTAGCGATGAGGAAATAGTTGATAGAGATGATCTGATCGATTTATTAGAGCTAATGTTTTTTTTCACTGTGCCAATTGCGGTACAATTGTTACAGAATGGCCGACTGTAAATAACAAGTTGTATTTGCGATTAAAAGAATATTTGTTACCATTTTTTTTATTTAAAATCTTATAAAGTTGAAATAGCAATTTTAAAATCTTAAAGTTTCAAAGCTTAAATAAATTTCTAATTCAAAAAAATCTTTGAATAATAATTAAAGGCTTGTAAAAACATACTTTTCAAGGTCTGGAGCACAGTGGTGTGTGAACTGAGGGACCACACTTTAAGGGTGACACAAGTCACACAAAACCAAACTTGGTGGGTTTGAATCCCGGTCCGATAAAAAAATCGCAATATCATTCCTATTAAGTACCTTATTCTGGAGAAGATCATAAACCAGACCTCGTGTCTGTACAGCCAGCTGCTGCAGCTGGTGACATTGCCGCAGTCTCGTGTGGCAAATGTAACATATCCAGCACTCATCATCACTAATCTATCGATAAAAAATTGAAAAAAACATATTAATCACAAATTTTTGTTAAAACTACAACATACCATAACAATCTCAACAAAATAACAATACATTATATAAGCAAAATCATCCAGTTGTTAATTATCTGAATTTGTCATTATGAGGACGACTAACCACAACTTTAATTTTTAATTAACTTTATAACTTCAAATTGAATGTACAAACCCAATGTCGATGAGTTATTGTAGTGTTTAATCTACAGTCCGTTCAGGGCCATTTTAACACGTAGTTTCTATTGGACTGAGATCCCAGCCCCGCCAGACTCCCCTTATATTCTTACTAGCTGTTACCCGTGGCTCCGACCAAGTAAATACAGTATCCCACGGGAACACTGTACTGTATCCTATGTTTTAATCCAGAGCTTAAACTACTACCATCCAAATTTCATTGAAATCCATTCAGTAGTATTTACGCGAAAGAGTAACAAATATCCATCCATCCTCGCAAACTTTCAAATTTATAATATTATAGGACTGATAAAATGTATATCATATTATAGTATCAGTTGTGTACAATGAACTTTTGTATACCCACCTGATTGAGCGGTGGGCCATAGGTACAGGGCGCCAAAGGTATAAAAAAATTCTAGTAACTTTACTTAGAATCGAATTGAATCTTATTTTTTGGATTCAGAATAACGTAAGGAACAAAACTTATTAAAGTAATTTTTCTCTAAGCTTAGTATGAATGGAGATAATATAAAGGTTAGAAGTTTAATGATTTTTATTTTTGTGGATGATTTTCCTTTTTTTTTTATGATAACTACATGTTAAACTATAATATATGTTAGAATCGTTTCAAAGCTGTAAGAAAAGTAAGTATAATTTTTTTGTACCTTTGGCGCCCTGTACCTGAGAATTGGCCCACCGCACAATCTGGTGGGTACAAAAATTCATTGTATACAACTAATACTACAATATGACATACATTTTATCAGTAAGAATTTAAGGGAAGTCTGGTGGGGCTGGGATCTCAGTCCACATGATAGAGGTTACGTGAGAAGTAAAATAACTCTGGACGGTCTGTATTAAGGTGTATACGGTTTCTACGTCGCCCTTCCGACTCATATAAGCATAATATGGTCTCAAGCTCACTAATTGTTTGTAGTGTTTGTTGTTTTATTATACATTAACATTTATCCACATCGACTACAAGGATTTGTGCAACATTAATACAAAAAGTAACATTAATATAGTCATAAATACCTTCAAATTTGCTAGGTTCTCGTAAACATTCTGAAGGTCTGTTTCGTAAATGTTAATAGTTTTTTTATTTATAGACAAGCATATAGAGCAACAAATGTGTTTCAACATATTGTGGCGGTTGTAGCTCTTTTGATAAAAAAAACAGTAGTGTTTACTATGGTATTATGACCAGTGAAATTTATTATACGTATTTGCGAAAAAAAAGAAAATCGATCTCAAATTGTCAAATAGCAAAACCTAGCCTTCTATTGTTTTGGCTATTTTTTTTCGGTACAATAAGAACCACAGAACACTATTACTCCTACCGGAGGTAAGAACTAATAGACAATTTCATAAAGGCTATATTATGATTTGTGGTAGTTCCACAGACCATACCGCTATGTACACGCCCAACTAAGCGCCATACTCACAGACCATCCACCAAATCCAGCACCTACAAAAAGCGACATACTCACGGCACAACCAGCAAATCCAGCACCGGTACCGATAGCCGTCATTAGTATCAATAATGTCAATCATTTTTATTTTTTGCCTACAGATCCGCGGCTTTGAGCTTGTAAGCTGAAATACATGGAGAATAGAGTAAGGAGTACCATCTCCATACATGAAAAGTGTCCATAAAATAGCGTTAAATAGGGGGTTGCGCTACAGACGCAAGGGTGTAAAGCGGCAAATTTTAAACGAAAACGAAAACGAAACGAACTACTAAAAACTACTCATAGTCAAAAAAAAAATAAATGACTAAACTCAACTAACTTCACTCCATCTCTTATTTCTAACTTCATATCACACATCCTTGCCACTCTAGCGCTATTATGGCCAGTTTTGGAATTATTAAAATTACTTTTGTCGGACACTTTTTAGCTTTTCTGCCTTAGAGAGATGGTCCTCCATACCTCTATTCTCCATGCTGAAATAATACTAGTATGTTGTCACAGCACAGATAATCTATCAACCAACATGGCAAATGTGTTTTCGGCGGTTTTTAAGAAGTGTATTTTTAAAATATTTTTCGTAGGTTTTTTTAGGTTTCAAAATAATGATAAATTATTTTTTTGTGTGTAATGAAACAATTAAGAAGCATTTAGGACATATATAAAAACAAGGTCATGTAGCCTAATGAAAACTATGCCAATCAATGGTGATAATGTAAAAGTCCATTACCGGATGTGCCCGGAGCGACTGTTATGAATTAATAAGCTGGGACTATATGCTCCGGAATGCGGAACGCCGGTGAAAAATCAACGGCACTGAAGATAGAAATGTGCACTAACACGATAGAGTTGAAAATCGATTACATGAGTGACGAGTCACATCTGACACTTCGATTTTCAACTTTATTGTATTACGTCGTTGCCAAAACAGAAAAAAACTTTATTGTATTAGCGCAAAGTTCTATTTTCAATGCTCAGGATTTTCTACGGCCTTCCGGATCACTGGAATCCGTGAATTAGTCCGAGCCATACTCATGCAATACTCAGAAACACAGTCTATTGGGGGCTTAATTGCGGGCCGTGTGATGTTAGAAGCCTGCTACACTAATAAGTTCCGTACCTTAAAAACTTGCGTAAAACACGTGATGCACCCGACGCACGCCATTACTGAGACATATTATGAGAGTAGTGTGAGTAAAGTTATGACGATATGTCTTATGTCATGCAATAAGCAAGTGTTACCTATTCATTTGTAACTTGGGTGTTAGGATTTTCATTATTTTATCATCAAATATATAAATAAATGTCGGAACACCAATTAATAGAATTAGTCAAGCAATATCCAGTTCTATATGACAGGGATAATGAGCAATACGGGGGCTATAAAATAAGAAACGCCGCATGGGAAGAGATCGCACAACGAATATATATACCCGGTTTGTTTTAATTCAAAAACATTCACTGAATCTTAGATTTGAAATGAAATCAAACTTATTACTTACTACTTTTATGACTCTTCTACGCTTCCTACTTTAAACAACTACTATTAGGTACATAACTGCTGTTGTAATAGCTTTGACATCCTGAAACTTGTATCTGGAGTCTAAATTATTATAATTTAAGTACTTACCTACTGTATAAACATATAAGTATTTTACACAAAAGTACTTTATAAAACATAAATTAACATGGAAACTACTTATGTATAGATTTTACGCGGTCATAAATGTTTTAAGTTGTCTACAATACATAAATACTTTTAACTAACATTGTTAATATTCTTTTTAGTTGATGAAGTTAAAACAAAGTGGGAAAAATTGAGGAACTGTTACACAAATGCTTTAAAGAGGCGCCGCAAGAAGGATAAACAAGGAGTTACAGACATGGTCTCTTGGAAACACGAGAAGCGCATGAAATTCCTGCTACCACATTTAAAATGGAAAAGCACAATGCACATTACAAATGAAGACTTTTCGTATACTGACGAGTTTCCTGAACAACCTGGGTTTTTACACACATACATAGATTATTCAGCTGTAAAAGAACCATCATCCCGTTCCTCAACGCCCAGCTTAAGAGAAACAAAACAAGAGGACAATAAAAATAATTTAATTGGAGAAATGTTGGATATACTAAAATCGTCCAGTGTCAAACAAAAAAAATCAATGGACATGGATGAAAATGATTATTTCTTTCTATCAATGAGCAAACTTATAAAGAAGCTACCAAGACCAGATCAATCGGAAATAAAATTTAAATTGCATCAGTTGATACATGAGGCCGAAATAAAAATGCTAAAGAATCACATAAACTCAGAAAATTTTGACAGATAATATGACTGTGTTATAATTTTGTATGAAATGTCAGCAAAAAGAATGACACTAGATGTTAGTGCGGGACAGAAGAGTAAAAAAAAACATAACATTTCAGGCAAATAAATATGAGGATGAGGCTCTTCAAAACCGTTAATCATTATATGGTTAACAGTTTGAAGTAGTTTTTGCATGAAAGAGTAACAAACATCCATCCATCCATATTGTATTGGCATGTTGTGTTTTAGCCTTAATTTACCATAACATTTTTCTGGCAACTTTTTTATATGTACTCTTTCTTGTTTACAGGACCTTAGAACTATAATATAAATATTCAATAATTAAAAAGTTATCATCAAAATTATTTTAAGGTGCACTTAATCCATGGGATGATCTCCAAATGAATTATACTATGTGTACCCAGAAGTAGTTATATGCTTATGAACAAATTACTCATAAGTCATTTAAAATTAACACTTATTTCATAGAAATTAAAGACACATAATATATATATTAGGATTACTTTTATATTCAAACACATCTTAAAATATAGTTTCTTATTGTTGAATCAGAATAAAAATTTACAAATTAAATGTTGATTGCAACAAAAATCATTTTTCGACCACCATTTTATAAAAGTTCCATATCCTAAGATTACAAAATAGTCTTTGACCATATCTGACGATTTTAATTTGGAAAAGTTTGCTGGTATCTGTAATGAGTACACTGTAAAAGTATAGGTAAGTATATATATTCTTAGGAGAGACTAGGTGAGGATATTTTTTTTTCGTGCCTACCCTTTTTATGCTGTTTTTGGGTGTCCCTCGGATTTAACTTTAGTTTTCTTTGGCTTATCAAGTATTTACTAACTTTTCAATAAATAGAATACACTCCAGTACACTTGTTTATTAATAGATTTAAAAGATTTTTACAATTTTATTGATTAAAATTAAATTTTAAATCATTTATGTAATAATGATATGACAAATTTGGTATTACCCTTCTTTGTATAAAATTTTAATATTACTATAAAAAAATGTTTTTTGTAGGAAGCCAGGTATTATTTTTGGTCCAGGTCTTACTTGACTATAGTTGCCAGCGAACTATTATTAAAATTCTAGTAACTATGTGTAATTTAATTCAAGTATTAAATTAAGAAAATATCTCAAAATTTGGTGCAATCCTGAACATTCAGCTTTGTGACAGAATTTTATGGTACTTTAACTGAATGAGTATATTGATTTATTAAATGGCAACTCTAACGAATAATTATTTACCCGATAGGAAAGACATCTTGAAATTAAATTCACTGCGCCTTCAGTAGAGTTATTTATCATCTATGCACTGCGCTATAAAATACAACGGTGAGAACACACGTGTCTGCAGTGAACTTTTTAAGGAACGGATTTTTATTCAAGTTTGTGTCTTGATTTTACTAAGTATATATCTGAATTGTTATTTCATTCCTATCATTAATATTATCGATTTAATAAAGTAATTCGTAGTAGCAATAATGAAAGGAAAAGTATGCTCGTATTTTTTTAAAAGATTTTTAAAATAATTCGGGTATGACCTGTGACCTCCGTTTTGTGATTGTAATTACTGGGTCGCATATGAGTTGAACAAAAAGTCATAACATGTCTGAACACATAAAGCTTAGTTTATAATGCACTTTATATTTGGATTTTTTTTTATTTTATAAATAATTATTTTAGGTAATGATTCACTTCTAATGGTTTACTTCTAATTCATTACATCATGTCCAAATCTGTGACTTGACAAATTAACTATGTTTGTCTGTGTAGTTTTAAGTAGAACTATTTCCATTGTTTAGGACCAAGATGCCTCTAACTGGCGCTGAAAACCAAGAAGGTACAGAGAAAAATTAAAGAGAGAACGTCCAGAAGAGTATGCCGCACAATGTAAAAAGAATTTAAAAATAATCAATACAAAAAAGAAGAAAATATCGGAAATGACACCCGAAGAAGCTGATAAACAAAGAAAAATATGGAGGTTAGAGAAGGCTGAAGAATAGAAGTAATTCTAAAAAGAAAACACAAAAAATACAACCAAAACGAGCTGTCAGGATCTCAGCCTCTTAACAAATAATTTTGAAAAGAAAATTGTAATGTTGCAAAGTAATTGTAGATATATAACGGACAAATATAGATTATTCATTTCGAAGATGAATAAAATTACAACACAAAAAGAAACTTACAAAAAAATATATCATCGTAGAAAGATAGAAGACTGAAGATATCAAAATTAATCAAAAATACTGAAATAAATATTACCAATGTAGATGTTTCATGGTATCAGTGGGCTCGTCAAGATCATCTATACAAGAAAAGAGAAGGTAATGAAGTAAAAGAAGTTATGACTAAAAAACCGCAAAAGTAAAGAAAACAGGAACAATAAAAGAGTTACAGACTATTTATGAAAGTAGCTTACAAGAATTCAATAAACATTATTTCAATATGGAACATCATCAAAAACAATACCAAATTGCTATTACTAATATAAGGATAAATTATAAAGTTTTTATGCGATTTCTCACAAAATTATGAGGCCAAATTGGCTCAAGAAATTCAGGCGATGCATTTTGGCGCCTCAAAAATCAAATCACCTTACATACAGGTATGATTTATTGGCACGATATGTGCCAATCATTTTGCACAATTGCTGATGATAATGACCATAAACCAGCGGCGATTTGGGCAAATTTGAGTCCAATATTATACATCCGAGTTCGATATAATACACCCGAAGTATGTATCGTGCATTTTTACTCGGATGGTCCATCGTCCCAATACAGACAAAAAAATTATTTATACTTCCTTTCCCATTTCACCAAAAAATTTAAATTCTATTATTGTACTTGGTCATTTTATGAATCTGGTCATGAGAAAAGTGTTGCCGACGGAATAGGAGGAAGCATCAAGCGAACGCTAGACAAAAAAGTTTGTCAAGGAGTTGATGTCGCTGACGCAAAACGCTGGCGCGATGTTCTGTAACGTAGTTTGAAACGGACCAAAGTGTATTTAATTCCAAATAGTGAAATTGAGGTTTTTAATTCTATATTACATATAACAAAGTCTAAGCTTTAAATGGAATGAAATGGATACGAGTGCATCAAGTTATAACGATGAATACACGGTACGTTTCAGAGATATAAGCTGTTTTTGTGGTTCTACCAGAGGGAAATGTAATTGTTATGTACCAAAAACCCATCGTTTAGTTAATACAAAGCCTGCGCAATATTTGTCTTCAAATATTTCAACTACCCTTGCCACAACATCCTCTCAGTACCCTATCGGTCCGTTTCAACAAACTGTATCATTAAATGAAAATTCGTCACCTGAAAAGTCACATCTGTTTGTCAAAGAACGTTATGATACCGAAAATGATGTACTTGTTGATATTAAGCTCAAACCAGGAAAAGTTCTAGTAAAATCTGAGAACAATGCTCCAAAAAATATACCGGAAAATCCTGCCAATGATGAAGACCAATTAATGAACATAGACTTACTGCTGAAAGTTATACTTAAAGACGCCCCAGATCCTATTGAAATAGATGAGATAACAGAAAGAAAACCTTTAAACCCAAAAAACATTTACCAAAAGAAAATTGCCGAAAGTGTGATGAAAAACCCGTTTCCTATTGTAAAGATTAACCAAACTACAAATAAAAAAGTAATTTTTTTAAAGTTCTTGCAATACCAGAAATGTAACTGCTCAATTTTAGGACAAAAGTGTAAATGTAAAGCCTGCAATAAATGGTATTGTGATGAATGTATTGACCAGCCAATACAAATAGATGCGACGAATGTCTTTATGGTGAAAAATAATACGGGTAGCATTAACACTAATTATCATTATTTTGCTTCCAACTTGAAACATTTTATTTTATTATCGTTTTAGGTTTCCTATCGCGTTTGGGGATAATGATAGTTGATATTGATATCGACAAAATGTTGAATTATGAAGACTTGGTCAACGTCTACAAGTACAATTTACGACGGCCGTGGACCCAGGCGCACTTTATTTTATCTACGGAAAATTGTTGGCTGTAAAAATTATACTTATCCAACATGTAGACCCCAACACTACAGCAATCATGGATCGTCAGAATGTGAAAAATTTGCTTCAAAGCACATATTTTTGGTGTTACGATTTAATTACAGATTTAATTACAGTGTATAGGACCATTTTCCACTTGATGAGTGTACTTTGTGTTACAATTAACACCTTCGTTTTCTTACGTTATGGTTAAATTAGCTTCCGCATAATAAGTAAAATTTTTATTTGATTGATTAAGAATCGTATGTAAGAATAACTACTCTGCAAGTTATTCATTTATTGTCACTGTCAGTAGAGATACCGAATTCTATTTTAGATGTGCAATATTTATCGGCATCAACCGTGCCTACTAATATTCAATTAGACTGACAGATTAGTTAGGTATTACAATTAGATTAGTGTTGAATGTTGTGGTTACTGCCATTTGACGTGATTTGATCATACTTTATGTTTAAAAACAAATGATTGTGCCAAGCCAAAGTGAGATGTTGTATCTTTAATTATATAATATATCTAATAAATAGTTTATGTTAGTAAATAGTAGATAATCAAACCACAATAAATACCAAAAATTGTATTTTGTAATTTTGAGACTGAATCCAAATAATTATATGGTTCTATAGTTTTTTAAGCTTTATGTTATTTTTAGTTCCTACTAAATTAGTATAAATGCGACTATAGAACGTGCCTAAAAACATGGTACTTTTTTAATATTACTCAAGTATTTTTGTTATATATATGTCTTTAAGATGTTAAGAATTACAGATAATTAATTTGTTTAAGAAAAAAAAACTATACTTCATAAATGGCCCCATGTAGATGAACCTTTACCATTTTCTGACGTTCAGCTTTGCCTCTGTCCCTTGAATCCGGGGAAGATATATCTTTGTTAATAAATAAACAGTAAGTTTAAATATAAATTTCTATGTATGTTATTTAGTATAAAAATTATATACCATTTCATTAAATGGCTTTTCAGTGGTTTAACCTATATAACTTTTTGCAGAAATCATAAAAAATAGCAATAAAAAGTCACAATAGTCACAAAACCGATTTTTGAAGCGTTTTTATTACTGTCAGAAAAAATTTTTTTTAGTAAATACATGTAAAAAGTTTCTTTGATAGACAAAAAAAATGTCCTAAAATTTGAGTTTGATAACTCAAAAATTGAGCTGGCGCATGGGGCCTTTCCCATTTAAAATGCATCGAAAAAAAACTATTTTTTTAATTTTCAAAAAAAATCATCGAAAAAAAAACAAATAATTGTTCCAGAGATTTTTTTTGTCTATCAAAGAAACTACATGTTTAATTAAAATATAATAATAAAAAATGATATTTTTTTTTACTTTTTATAGAAGATTTATTTATGAAGAAACCAGTTTTTTTGTTTTGACATTGATTTGTGTTATATTTATATTTATAAATGAATATCAATTTAATAACATGAGAATTTAAAATTTTACATGAAAAATAGTCCCAAAATGGATTAAAAATCATGACTTGTTCCACTTTGTTTCGTTATATCTCGCGAAATATTTATTTCTTTTGCGTTCCTACTATATTTTCATAAACTATAATAATATTCCTAGTAAAATATATTAAATTTATACCAATCCATAAAATATAATAAAAAAAAGTTCAGTTTTGTGAGTGTGCACGGAAATAATCCACTCAGGTACATTCTGTATAGCACATACATCAGGATGTATTTAGTCTCCCCTAAGAATCGAGTGTCCTTTTCTCCTATGTTTGGATCTTTATTTAAATCAAAATTAAATTATATTAAATTCCGTTTATTTCGGGCTGCATATGGGCCATATTATAAATACCTTAAAGACTAACATACATATTACTATATTTAATAAATTAACACTAAAACTAACACTAAATACGCGTTTTATTATTTATGCAATAAAACGCGCTATTAATTTATTATTGAAGCGTTAAACCTTGAAACTAGCGTAAAACTTTATTTTTCCGTTTTTAGAAAAGGTAATTATGCTAATCAGATGTAATTATAGTAAACCCTCAGATTAATAACTATAGCATGTATATTATCCTTCTTCCGTGGTAAAACCTACTGCAAACTGCAATCATCGTTTTTTCTCTGGAAATGACACAGTGCACAGAGTACATTGTTACATACTGAAAGACGGAGTGTATGAAAAACGTCGATTCTAGAAATCTTGGGAGATCGTAGTCGTACCACAGAGTAAATAATAGTGGTCGTACTGTTCATAATTTTGAATTTGGCGCGTAACTATTACAATGCCTACGAATGTTCACGGCACGGAGAAGGATGTGCTCGGCATGTCAATGCACGTTTTTATTTGCGTGCGTATAAGGCGACGTGCGTAGTTCAATAACATGCCCCTTGAATGTCTTCAGACTGTAACCTTTTTTTAACACACCACCCGACGATAACCATGCACATTGCTATTCTAGCAACACCCGATTGGAACCGACGCCATGTGATGTGTCACGGTGTGTCAAGTAGACATCAAAATATAACAAAAGGTACATATTTTTATTGCTAAATTTTTTAATTTCGAATTTTAAAGAGAATTAAAATGTCGGAAGAACATTTAATAGAATTAGTAAAATTATATCCCGTATTATACGACAGAGAAAATGAGCAATACAGAGATTATAATCTGCGAAACGATGCGTGGGAAGAGATAGCAGACCAAATGAAGACATCGGGTATGTTTTATTTTTTTTGGTGCGAAATTAAAAAAGTGTTTATTTTCCCACTCCAATAAAACGAAAATTACCCCATAAAACATCACAGAACTTGAATTACGCGTATTAATAAATATTTTTTTATCACGCCAACTATGAAAATTTTCCAATGTTTAGTTAACCATTGACATTTGACTCACAGGTACTCACTTTGTAAACCAGCTGTTGAACCCCGTTCCCGAGGTCAAGATGACTGAATTTGTTTTGCTTAGATAAATAGTACCTATTGCATTTTTAATGGGTAATATTGTAATATTACCCATTAAAAATGCGGGTCCCATTTGCATCATGCATACGTTCGTATGTATGTATTGTGTTCGTATGTATGTATGTATGTATGACAGTATGCCCAGATTAATTATGTATTTAGGTACATCTTTGTCCGCGATTTTTTCAAAAACTTCTAACGCTAATTGGACGACGTTCATCACCATTGAATATCACATTTATCAGGGAAGGAAATTGCCATATAATTTTTCAAGATCAGATGAAGATCTTCGAAGTTAAACCATGGAAGTCTTCAACAACTAAGACTCAAGTGACGAGCGACTGTTGCTGTGATCGGCCTTAACTTCTTTGTTTATGCGTTAATTTTTATGAATCTTTTTTATCAGAAAGTGTATATTTTATAATAATAGGTATGTAAAAGTCATGACTACTGACTGAAAACTAGTCCAAAATTTAACAACGAAAAACCTACTACTTTTTTAAAAACAGGCCAAGTGCGAGTCGGACTTGGGCACGTAGGATATCGTTTTTACCTTTTTTACTAATTACCATTATAGGTACCAATATTTTATGTTTACTTATTTATTATTATTTCTTCTGTACGAAGTTTTACAAGTTAGGCATCAATAACTCTTAAACTAACAAAGTTACAATAGCTCTTTACGTACATAAAGCGCTTCGTACCCTAAAATAATATTTTTCGTGATTTCATTTTAGCACTTAGTCTATGTAGTAAATACACATATCCATAACTTTCACTTTCTAGCACTAATCGTTTGGACGGCAAGCCGACGGACATGACGATACCATAAGGGTTCCGAGACGTGAACTATGGAACCCTAATGGACCAGAGATCCCAGGCCCTAATAAAATGTATATAATATTGTAGTATTAGAGAGTACAATGGACGCATGCATACCCGCTAGTGTCGTGGCCCAATTTTTAGCCATTTTTTTGGCCAAATTAATTGGGCCACGCGACGGTTAAAACGGGCGCTAAAGTTGCGGAAGTCGGTGCCTTTTATGCTTATTAGACCAAAGGTGTCTTTACGTTTGGCGACACCTCTTGAGTAATTTAGTAACTAAATTATACTTCTGTTTATAAAAGTAGCATTATCTGTGCCGTCACGCCTAGGTAAAGGTGTATAGAATATATCAACCGATTGCTAATATTGGATATACGACGCCTCGCAAGAATAGAATAATTGCAATCATCTCCGTGTGAGTTTACTTAAGCTCATACTTACTAATGTTCATATTCAATGATTTTTTTTGTATAATAATTGATGTAATGATGTGGGACTTTTTTTTTTACTAAAATACTTTATCTTTTGAAATTACACTTAAATTGATGATAAATACTTTTACGTACTATATCAAGAAAACTACATACATCTCAATATTTCTGTACTTATATATAAATTATACTCAATATTTTACATTTTACCGGTAGTAGTAATGTCATCGACAAGAACCAAATTAGAACAATTATTTTTTGCTATTCATAAAATGACTGATGATTGCTGAGTGATGGACCATGTAAATAAAATTGTAAATCGTTGTTATTATACGTATGCTGTCGTACTTACAATAAGTTCAAATAGGATTATATTTTATCATACAAATTTATATTTCTCATTTCAGTTGAAGACGTAAGAAACAAGTGGGAAAAACTAAGAAATTGTTATACAAATGCTTTGAAAAGACGCAGAAAGAAAAGCAATCAAGGGGCCACCGAATTTGTATCTTGGAAACATGAGAAACGCATGAAATTTCTATTACCACACCTAAAATGGCGACATTCAATATCTAATTCCACCATAAAACATGATGACGAATCGGTGTTTAATGAAGATTTTACGGAGCCAGAATTTTTACATTCGTACATAGACTGTAGTATACCAAACATATCTTCATCGTGTTCATCTCCACCTCGTATAAGACAAGCAAAGCCTGATAGTGAAAATAGTTTGATAAGCGAAATGATCGATATATTTAAATCATCACATGACGTAAAACGAAAGAGATCATTAACCGACATGGATGAAAATGACTATTTTTTTCTATCAATGAGCAATCAATTAAAGAAATTACCGAAAACAGATCAATCGGAAATTAAGTTTAAATTACATGAGCTTGTACACGAAGCGGAAAAAAAAATGTTCAAATGTACTTAAAACCCTCAGTTAAAACCTATATGCACCGATAAAAGTTGAAAGTTACAGAATAAATAAAGAATTTATATTTTATTTGGTAACCTTTTAAGTAAGAACTAAGATATGTACCTACACATTTTGTTATCGGAAACAAATTTAATTAATGACGAGAATAAACTACGTTAAAAAGTAGTAATTGAAAGAAAAAGAAAAAGTAGTTTTTATGTACATAACATTCATGGTTATTTTATCTTAAGTTAATATAAATCTCAATCATATTTTTATTCAGTACTTTATAAAAAGTATTTTTAACCTCTATAAATATTATTATATTTATGTAGATAAAAGTAATAACGGACGTACGGATTTGGTCCGGAGCAAACCACGGATTTGGTTAGGGGTTTCTCCAAATTAGGAAAAAAATTCGCTAGGGCATTTTGTAAGATTATTTTTAGAGATTTGTATTTTCTTATTTTTAATTAAAAGCTATTGATTGATATATTAATATCGACAAGCAATTTGAAAAGTCAACCTGTAGAAAAGAAACGAGTGTCGTACTGTCATAATGGTCGCTCCAAACCAAAGCTGTACGTGTGTAAGCAACATAATGCCAATATAAAGCTAACAACGGACAAGTGACAACTGCAATAAAGTTATGTGTTTTGGTAGTGGTGGTTTTCACACTGTGCAGTGCGATGATAATTATCGCATGTCGCACCAAAATTACTAAGGAATGAGGGAGACAGCTATATGTATCGCATATCGCACCGAAATTACTGAGATCATTCCTAAAGCACCTTACTCGCGGTCCAGTCTGCAAATCCAACACCGGTACTAATAGTCGTCGACAATAGTGTCAATCATTTAAAATACAAGCCTACAAGGCCGCGATGTTGGATTTGCAGGCTGGACTGTGAGTAAAAGCGCATACAGTAATTTCGGTACGACCGTGGCATGCGATATAGCGTCTCTCGCAGCAATATGTTTTATCAAGAAACATTATACTTGTTTTTGTCATTTGCATGAGACGAGCGTGAACTCATTGTCATGTCTTCTTCAATGCATTGTTACATATTTTTATCTGAACATCTTCATCTACACTCAGCAGGGCTAATACCTAACTTGGTTGGAATTCTTGTAAATTCTTGTATGAATTCTCCCAGCTAATTGATGTCGGCAGTCGTCGTCGTCGTCGTATTAAGGAACTATGTACCCTATGAAACTATGTTGATCATGAAGAGTGAACTATTGTTGTATTGAAATTTGCGTTTTGTTGTGTGTATTAGCACCATGTAATCTATTGAAATTTTATGCTATTAATTAATTATAAATGACTATTATGGACTTACAATGAGCATATCAAATAAATTTTGTACTTTTCAACACCGTATTCCTAAATCGTCAAGTCTAAAGTCTAATCAAAGTCCAAATAGATAGTGCAGTCAATGAGTCAAGTCAGTCGATTCAGTAAAGTGGTAGAAGCTTTACTGAATGCTTCTAGGGAGTTTTGGAGGAAAACACAAAATAGCACGTTTTTTTAAGTTGTACCACTTGCCCACACTTGGGCACGTTTACGAATATTTAATGGTTAATATTCTACCAATATTACATATTAAGAACCGAAATAACACAAATTTATAAAATATATACAAAATCCGCAACGTCACCCATTGAATTCACCAGTAAAACTCGTCACTTTTCTTCAGAAATAAAAACCATGCCAAACAATAACTTATGAATTTTGCCGGGAATTACAATCAGCAACGTTGTTTTTCTTTCAAAATTTGTGTTATTTCGGTTTTTAATGTGTAATATTGGTAAAATATTAATGGACTTTGACTTTGAACTTGACGATTTAGAAATATGGTGTTGAATATTTTAACGAAAATTGGCAAATTACCTGGAAAATTTTTTTTCGTCTATTCGATGTAAGACGAACTACTACTGTTACTAAACAATCTAGCGCCCATATTTGGACTTTTAACTAGACTAGACTTGACGATTTAGAAATACGCTGTTAAAACTGAAACGAGAATTCTATTTTTTTTTTAATTAAAATTTTACCATTAAAAAAAGAAGAAGAGGAATTTTTATGTCACTCACCACAGGGATTCTGGCGGGAACCTTGAAAAAGCGCGATTGACTATATAACTTAATTTTAAATTTTCCCTGTAAATAGTTTTTTTAAAGTTAAAGTGAATTTAAATATTGCTATTAGCTGCTGAAAAGCACAATAGCAATGGAGGTAAACGAGGGGGGCGGGTCTCACCCGCCCGCCTCAAAAAAGCGGCCACGGCCTACGGATGAAGGAGACGTAGGCGTAGTCTCTGGACGATCGGACTGCGGCGATGAGCGAGATGCATATCTGCCTTATTACAAACCGTATTATAAAAGACTATCCGGAAAACTCAACCAACACAGACTTTAAAGTGTATGTGGAATCCACAAACGACGACAGATTGGGCAACAAGAGCCCTATATACTTAAACCATATTTTCGCAATGGACATAAAAGGTGTGACGCGTATTCAGAGGGTGAATGCCAATAAAATAGCAGTTATTTTCAAGCAATACAATACGGCCAATAACTTTATTAATAACACCACTTTCCTCACAAAATATAACATGAAGGCGTTCATACCGGCAGCGCAAATTGAAAAAACCGGCATCATTAGATTTGTTCCAGCGAATATATCTTACAAAGAACTTTACACAAGACTTTCTTCAATTTATGAAATAGTGGCAATAAGAAGGTTTTCAAAGAAAGTAGGACAAGAGCGCATTGCATTGCAGACTGTGAGCATCACTTTTTTATCTAATGTACTGCCTAATAATGTACAATATGATTTATTCTCGTACAGAGTTTTTGAATACATTCCACCATTACTACAGTGCTATAGGTGTTATAAATTTAATCATTCAGCAAATATCTGTAATGGTAAACAAAGATGTAGTATTTGCGGAGGTGAGCACTTGTATAAGGAATGTGATAAGTTAACAGAAATCAGCTGCATAAATTGCAGTGGGCCTCATCTTGCGATATCTAGATTATGTCCTATTAAAACAAAGAAGATCATTGAAAAGAAAAACAACATATCTTATGCAAGTGTCGCCTTAACAAAACAAGTCACCACCAATGAAACAGATTTCCCTTCACTCCCACCACCAAAACCACAACCTGTAAATAGTAATGTTATTGTAAATAAGTCTGTGAATATCTCTGCAAATAAGTCTGTACAAGATCTAAATAAAGTTAAAATAGTCCATTCTAAAGATCTTAAAACTCAAATAATTTCCAACAACGATGTACTTATGGCCCTAGTGCAGACATTGGTGGAATTAGCCAATAAAGATGACAGTACACCCACTAATATTAAAACTATTAAAGATGCATTATTAAAAAACTTAACATAATGGATTGTGTAGGGCCTAGTTCTACACAATCCAAGCTATGTATTGCGCAGTATAACATTCAAAGTGCAAAATATAGTAAAAAACCTTTATTAATCCAATTTTTAAAACAACAAAATATTGATATTTGCCTTCTTAATGAGACATGGTTCAAAGATAATAATTTTAAAATACCAGGATATAATATTTACAACAAAAATTCAAACAATTCACATAATGGAGTTGCAATACTGATAAAACCATACCTTAAATATAATATATTAAATACCAGATTTTATGAAGACATTCAGACAGTTGCTGTATCTGTATCAACAGGACATAGTAGTTTAACAATTCTCTGTGTATACTGTCCACCTTCAAGTGGGCATATACGAATTAATAGACTCCGTTACATTATGAATGATCTACCAAAGCCCATATTTATGAGTGGTGATTTTAATGCTCATCATATTGCATTTGGTTGTCAGTCAACGATAGGTAGAGATCAGGAGTTATTTAATTTAATTGATGACTTAGATTTGTGTATTTTAAATGATGGTAGACCAACTATAAATCGCCCTGGACAAACTGCTTCTGCCATTGATGTAAGCTTCATCAGTGGCAGCCTCGCACCACTATGTGAATGGTCTGTACATGATGATACAATGGGAAGTTACCATTACATTACATATAGATAAATATCATCTCAATTCCCCTATAGATAGGTTCATATATAAAAAAGCTGACTGGGCAACATACACAGTTCTTTCAAAAACAATATTTGATGATTTGACACTTCAATCACAATCATGATCCTATTTCAACTTATATTATAATTTCTGTTTTCATTTACTCTTAAAGAAATGTCAATCCCAAAGCTCACTAAAACGAACACTTTCATAAGCAGACCACCATATCCCTGGTGGGAATAGTATATGTGAACAAAGTGTTATTGCTTTATATAATGCACTAAAACTATATAGAAAAGAGCCTACTATTGAAAATTATATTTATTATAAAAGAAAAGATGCCCAGAAAAAGAGAACAATTTCAGAACAGAAAAAAATTGGATGGAATAACTTATGTAACACTTTTAATAGAAATACTCACATAAGTAAAATTTGCAATTTATTGAAAAAGTTTAAAGGCATAAGACCTAAGAATAAATCATATACAAATGAATTTATATCTCCACTCTTGGATAAATTATCAGATAATAACAACATTGAAGTAGATCAACTGAACATTCTTTTTGAAATCAACAATGATAACCCAAATTCTAAATTTTTACTGGATCCATTTTCATGGTCTGAATTATTAGCAAGCTTGCACTCTAGACGAAATACAACTCCTGGCTTAGATGATTATCCTTACATGGTAATTAAAAACTTAGATGTATCTGCCCAAAAGTTGTTTCTTAACATCCTTAATTTGCTTTGGCATAATAAATCTATTCCACAGTCATGGAAAACACAGTGTGTTGTCCCAATACTTAAGCCCGACAAATCCCCTGAGTTTGCTAGTTCTTATAGACCAATTTCCTTGTCATCCTGTCGTGGTAAAATATTCGAAAATATGGTGAAAGTCCATCTTGATTGGTATGTTGAATCCAAGTGTTTCATTCCACATATACAATATGGCTTCCGTAGAAGGCGTAGTAGTGCAGACAGTTTCACCTCTTTAATCTCTGACCTGCAAAATGCAAAACATAGAAAATTAAACACTGTTTGTGTATTCCTAGACGTTCAAAGTGCTTTTGACAGTGTTGATCCTGGTATACTAGTCCAAATCATGTCTAGGTTGGGTGTGCCCGGGGGGCACTTATGTAAGTGGATTTTTAATTTTTTGAACAACAGAACAATCTATGCTAGGCATAAAAATATTTTACATGGACCCAAATGTGCCTCAGGAGGCACAATGCAGGGTGCCACACTATCTCCATTACTGTACAATATATACATACATACAAGTGAAATTTGTAAATATGTAAATAATAGGAATGTAAATATTTTACAATTTGCTGATGACATTGTATTATACATCAGTAATTACAACTTAGATATTGCAATAGATAATATGAACAAATCCTTATTTCAACTATTACAATATTATAATGATCGTTTACATTTAAAAATTAACCCCTCTAAAAGTAGTGTTATGTTTTTTGGCAAAGAAGCCCAAAATTCAAATATTATTTACAATAATGAAATTATAAATGGAGTCACTTCAAAGAAATTTTTAGGTATAATACTGGACCCAAAGCTAACTTTTGAAGAACATATTAAATATATATCCAAAAATGCTCACACAGAACTAAATGTTATCAGATCACTTTGTGGCGTAACATGGGGTGCAGACCCTAAAATATTGTCAATATTGTATAAAAGTATTGTTAGAAGTCACTTAGACTATAGCTCACTCGTTTATATGAATAGTTCTCATGTAAATAAATTAGATATATTGCAGAATAAGGCTTTAAGAATAATATCTGGTGCTATGTACTCAACTGGCCATGTGGGCCATGGAAGTTGAGACAAAAGTGATGCCTTTGATTTTGAGGCGAATCTTACTTGCTAAAAGATACTGTCTCAATCTAATAGCATCAAACAACACTCAATTAATAAACAAAATCATACCTTATATAGATAGATAACCAAGAAGACCATTAACAACAGCACAAGGTCTACTATGTGGTAATTCTCCAACACTGTCCGATATATTTCTGGAAATAGACAATATTTTTTCAAAAATTAGAAAACAGTTTCCATGGCCATGTTACTAAGGCGGGTCAATAAGTCCGTGACTTTTTGAATTTCTAACCTCCTTACTGAAAAAGCAACACTACTCCTGTCAACAGGCATCTGTCAGTTGACTCCTATCAAAATTTGAACTTGCTGCGTCAGTTAGTTTGTGTTTTACAGCTATCTTTATCAGACTATCCAGTAACTTAAGGAAACAATGGAAAAAAGTGAATTTCGTGTGCTTATTAAGCATTATTTTTGCGAAAAAAAACCATTACCGAGACCAAGGCTAAGCTTTGTTAAATACTATGGGGACTCTGCACCATCGATTTCAATGGTAAAAAGTGGTTTACTGAATTTCGTTGTGGCCGTACAAGCACTGAAGATGCCGAACGTCCTGGACGCCCAGTTGAGGTCTCTACACCCGAAACAATCGAAAAAATTCACGATATGGTGTTGGCCGACCGAAGATTGAAAGTGCAAGAGATTGTGGAAGCCATAGGCATCTCGCATGGCTCAGTGGTTTCAATTTTGAATGATCACTTGGGCATGAGAAAGCTTTCCGCAAGATGGGTGCCGCGTTTGCTCACAGTCGACCACAAACGCAATCGTGTAACAACTTCACAGGAAGGTTTGGCGTTGTTTAATCACAATATGGAGGAGTTTTTTAACCGTGGACGAAACATGGATCCATCACAACACACCAGAGACCAAACAACAGTCAAAACAGTGTGTTTCTAAGGGTGAATCGGCGCCAAAGAAGGTCAAGGTGGGTTTGTCAGCCAATAAAGTTATGGCGACTGTTTTTTGGGATGCACGAGGGATAATCCACATTGACTATCTTCAAAAGGGAAGAACAATTAATGGGGAATATTATGCCAACTTATTGGACCGCTTCAATGAGGATTTGAAAACAAAACCGACCTCATTTGGCCAAGAAAAAAGTTCTTTTTCACCAAGACAATGCAAGGGTGCACACATGTGCAGTTGCCATGGCAAAAATCCATGAATTGGGCTATGAATTGCTCCCACATCCACCCTATTCTCAAGATTTGGCTCCGAGTGACTACTTCTTGTTCCCAAACCTGAAAAAATGGCTCGGTGGAAAAAGATTTGACTCCAATGATGAAGTCATCTCGCAAACAATGGCCTATTTTGAGGACCTCGACAAATCATAATTTTTGGAAGGGATAAAAAAATTGGAGAAGCGTTGGATAAAGTGTATAGAGCTCAAGGGGGACTACGTTGAAAAATAAAATGATTTATTTATCAAAAAATCTGTGTTTTATTCCAAAAGTCACGGACTTATTGACCCGCCCTCGTACTCTTTCTCTTATCAGTGTATTTCACATCCAATTAATGTAGTTCAACAGACAATAAACAATAATTCGGAAATGCTTCAATTTTTGGAGGAAAATACAATTTACTATGTTATTACACTGATGGGAGCAAAGCAAGTGATTATGTACATGCTGCTCTATATGATCCACAAGCAAAATTCTCTTCAAGTTTTATTCTGCATGAACCCTGCTCTATATTTACGGCAGGGGCATATGCAGTGTATCAGGCATTCATGCGTATTCGCGAAATCAATAACATTAATTATTTTTTAATAATTTCTGATTCCTTGAGTTTGATCACATCTTTAACTACCCTCACAGTTAAATTCAAGTCTAATTATATCCTTTACTTCATTAAACAAATAATTCACCAATACCACAATAAAAATATCCAAATTTTCTTTTTATGGGTGCCTTTCCTTTCCACAAAGGTCTCTGTCTCTCTGGCAATGAAATGGCTGATAAAACTGCATATGAAGGAGTTAGGTAATGCTGTTGACATTAGAAATACAATGAGTGTTCCTATGTCCGATTACTTGCAATGTATTGACCAGAATACTCAAAAGTTGTGGTTAGAAATGTGGAAGAAAGATCAAGATACGAAAGGAAAATGGTATGGAAGCATACAAGAAAGCTTACCTACAAGACCTTGGAATCATCGTATGCAAGATGCTACTCGAGACTATTACTATCATAAATAGACTGCGTTTTGGTCATAATACTGCACCGTCACACCTTGCTCGACTCGGCATTATTGCGAATAAAACCTGTTCACATTGCAATTCAAGTGATGGAACTTTCAGTTATATACAAAGTACTTTGTGGATGGAACTTTCTAAATATAAAAAAGTACTCTGTGGATGGAACTGTGGAGCACATTATCTTCGATTGTCAAAAATTTTTGATCGACAGACTAGTGTTGGCCAGTGAACTTAGTGATGTTGAAAATAAGTATGATTTATTGACCCGTCCGCCGCCATTAAAACAATTGTTACAAGACGAACTTACTTACAAGTACATCTACAATTACAGAATACAATTAAAACAATTTAATATAATGTGCTCTTATACGTAATATACATCTATGAATAATAAGAGTTAACCTAAAGGTTGTAAGCACCGGGTCATAAAATCCCAAAAAAAAAAAAAAAAAACATTCACCACAGTCTGAACTGTCAAATTTCATCAGTCAATTTGATTAATCATGTCTACGTTTTGCGACACAAGAGTACCTTGTTTTAATTTAAAACACGAAAATTTTTACATACGTTTGATTTTAACAGTTACTTCATATTAACAGTTTTAGCAATACTTAGGTTTGCTGCAGTTGAGTGTGTACAATAGTTAATATTTTAAAAAATCTGATGAAACATAAATCTGCCTTAACTTCAACTTGTATGTAAATCATCAAAGATGGGAGAAGGGACGTGTTATGTATGTTTTGCGGAAAACACCGAAGTTTATGATATCAAAAACAGTAATTTACAACCTATATACGAGAAAATATCGGAATTGAAGGTTTGTAAAATTAATATCACTTTGTTATTTGTTTATGCCCATCGACTTTCGAATTGGCGTACAGACAGCGCATTTTGTGGGTAAATCTTCTCCATACCAACAGTAACTCTGGAATGAATTGTCGCCAGCGGTATTTTCGGACCAAAACGACCTTCAATATGAGCATATTTCTTTTTGAATGACCGGAAACTGTGACTTCTTTGGTGTTGCAGGTTATCAAGGGCGACGGTATTCGCTTTCCATGAAGCGTTCCGTTAACTCGTTTGCCCTTTATTTCATAACAAAAGAGACCAATGGGGTACTAGTCATTATGAAATCCTTTTAATTTATGACAGATCCTAGGCCTGCCTGACTACCCGTATATTCTTACTGATAAAATGTTATATCATGTTGTAGTATAAGTTTTAAGCATACCTGCTAGTTCTCGGGTACAAAAAATTTGTACTAACTTTCCTTTAGCATTTGTACAAATAACATAAGTTATAGTAGAATAATGACAATTAAATATAATAAAGTAAAATTTACACCAGTTACTTATTTTAGGTTGAAATTATTATGAAAAAATGGAAAATCAAAAGTTTTTTGAAAAATAACTAACAAGTTTTGTACCTTACATTATTCTGAAACCAAAAAATAAGATTGATACTTATTCAGAATCTAAATAAAGTGAGTACAACTTTAGTGTCTTGTACATAAAAATTGGCCCACGGCATGAACTAGCGGGTATGCATATGTTCATTGTACACACTAATACTATAATGTGATATACATTTTATCAGAATATAAGGATAGTCAGGCGGGCCTGGGATCTCAGTCCATATAGTCAGTTCAAAGTTATTTTGTCTTAGAATTTGTATGAGAGTGACATTTATCTTGTGGCCATTAAGGTCTTGTCATAGGTAAAGTAGCTCTGAACATAGCATACCTGAAACAGTAAGTTTTTTTACAGATACGAAGTGATGTACACTATGTATGCAATATTTGCTGCTTGAGGTTACACCAGTGTAAAGCATTAATACAACAAATTAATGAGCAGAAAGAAAGAAGTATTAATCAGGTAAATGTAATGGCTGCTTTATACAGGCTTTATAATAGAACTTGTAGAGTAAAACTTACCATGACTACTGTGCCGCCAGTGCCGGCGCCTGACTGACTTGTGCCCTGACTGACCCTGTAAAAACCTGCCTTTATCATCATTACTTACTCTAGTTTAGCTAACAGCTGCGCTACTGCTTATAGTTGATATGCATTTAGTTCACAGTGAGTCGGGCTGTGAAAATAGACCAATGACACTTTTCCCTTGATCCTATTCACCAATTGAAGTAAGCCATGTTCACTTTTACACCAATGACTCAATACAAACTTAACATAAATAAATGATAGTTGAAAATTACATTTTTATTCCCCTCATTTTTCTTTAATTTTCAGTTAGTAACTTGTTCAGAACTTTTCTCTGTAATTAAGATGACTGTCTTAATTTTTTTTATTTACAGCATTTATGCAGTAGAAAGTAAAACATTGAGTTAAACTTTTAAATTTTTAATTTATCTTAATTTTTAGATTTGAAGAAAACTATGGTAACGCGGTCTCTGCCTCTTGGCAAAGGCCCCAACTGCTTCCACTCTCTTCTTTGGCATGCCACTCTGGTCCACTTTTGCCAGCCACTTGGACTATTTCGTCTGGTCCACTTTTGCCAGCCACTTGGACTATTTCGTCTTCCTATCTTCACGGTCTTCCCATTCTATTCCCATCTTTTCGGGTCTACCCTTTTTCCTTTTCTCCCCTCTTGGGTACTACATTGTGATTGTTTGGTCCATATGTCTGGCCCTCTCAACATATGTCTAGCCCACTTCCATTTAAATTTTTTAGTTTTATATGTTAGGTCAGTGAACCCTGTCTTCTCATTGTTGTCATTCAATTGTCACTCAACTCATTGTTTTCTATTTTGTCTATCCTTTTCTTTCCAATGCCCAACTTTCAGCATGCTTGTATGAGCTTTTGTAAGTTTGGCAGCCATATGTTAGGATAGGTAGTATGCATGTATTAAATAGCTTTCTTTTGATATCCATGCTTATGCTTCTATTTTTACGATTTCTTTGAAAGACCAGATACTTTTCCAAGCATTGCCAATTCTTTTGTTTATTCCGAGATTACGTATTCTGAAACATATTCGATTACACTATTATCTATAGTAATAACTCATAACTTATGATTTTAGAAGCTTCATTGTCAGTCCTATTTTTTTGCTTGCTGAGTTCTTCGAGCATATGCTGCATTTGACTAGAAGACGTGGCAAAAATTATAATGTCATCAGCAAATTTTAAATGCGTCAGCTTTTCGCCGTCAATATTGAGGCCCAGGTCGTTCCAGTCCAATTTTCGGAACACTTCCTCGAGCACGACCTAGAACAATTTTGGTGACAGTGGATCTCCCTGCCGCATTCCTCTCTGTATTTTTATTTCTTCTCCTTCTTTCTCTAGTTTTATTCTTGCATTAGTTCCTCAGTATATTTTTTGATTAATCTAATATATTTGTGCTCTACGCCTTGGTTTCTCAATGCTGCTCAGATCTTTGTGTGGTCAATGGAGTCTAACGCCTTGTAATAATCAACAACGCAAAAGTAGTAAACAATGTTGTATTCCTTACACCTTTCTGATACCTGATTGACCATGTGCATGTGGCCTATCGTTGACAACTTATTTCTTAAACCTGCTTGTTCACTAAGCTAGTTTTCATCTAGGGTTCTAGTGATTCTTTCTAATATAATCCTTGAAAACAGTTTATATATACTGGACATCAAACTAATGGGCCTGTAGTTACCGATATAGTCTCTATTACCTTTTGTGTATAAGAGTGTTATTGTTGATTCTTTCCATTGGTTTGGTATTTTTTCTGACATCATGATTTTGTTCAAAACTTCAGTTAATGCTGGTACGACAAGGTCTTTCATTTCGTCCAATACTTCGTTGCGTATGCAATCTGGGCCGTGTTAAAAAATTAGGGTAATGAAAAAGTCTGTTTACTTCAATTTCTTTACATTGAAACGGTTCTTATAATATACAGGCTGTGCTTAGATTGTGGATACACTGCTATTAGATATATGAGTGTCATTAAACATTGTACCATCTTATTGTACCATATTCTTGCAAAGAAAATATTCTTATACCTAGTCTTGTCATAAATACTGAAACAAAGAAAAAAAAAATTTTCTATTGCAAATAACATTTATTACTTTTACAGTGTGTTAGTTTAATACATAAATATAAAACAATTTAAAATGTGAAAAGCTTATTCTAAGTGGTCTCCATAGGCTGCAATACAGTCCTTTAAATGTTGAGGCCAGTTATCAATAGAAGCATGCACTCTTTCCATGGGAAAATTCTTCACTGCCAATTGTACGGGTTGTTTTAGGGACTCATCGGAAATCATAATCCAGCGTATAAGGATCGGGACTAGACGACGGCCAGACTTCAGCTCTGATGAAGTACGAAACGTTCGTTTCCAACCAAGACTGCGTAGACCGAGCTTTATGACCCGGCGCCGAGTCTTGCTTGAAGGACCATTCTTTGTTATTGAACATGGTGTTGTTAAGGGGCTTCACTACCTTCTCGAGAATGGTATCTTGATACACTTGTGCCGATGTTTTGATACTTTTTTCACAAAAGTATGGCTCAGTCACTCCTTCATAGCTAATACCCCACCAAACCATCACTGAATTCGGATAGTACCCACGTTGCACTCTGTCGACTAATTGGAAAGCTTCCTTAGAGCTAAATTGTAAAAAAATTCTCATCCGTAAACAAAAATTTTCTGTGTCCTCCCATTGCGTGTCCCTCGCTTCAGTAGTTATTTCGATTTGACCACCCTATTCTTTTTTAAATTATCAGTTAAGAAATGACCAGTACGTTTCTTATAGGCTGCAAGTCCTAAGTCATCTTTTAAAATACGCGACATGGTTCTAGGTGCTATCTTCATCTCCCGAGATAAAATCTTTTGCTTTCGGACAGGATTTGACCACATTTTTCGTACGAACACTACGTGGACGGCCAGATCTTTTTCTGTCACAAACAAAGGAGGTCTCATTGTACCTATTAATAGCCCGGTACACAAACATTTTACTAATACCAAGCGTATGGAGAGTTTAAAAATTACATTTGGCTCCATACCTACTTTGTGTAATGTAATCACAGCGATTCGGTTCTCTTTATCACCCCACTCCATTTTAATATCGCAAAATATTGTACAATGTATTGGCACCAAAATGAGAAAACACAATGAACAATCATATAAAAATGACAAATTCCAAATTCAAATGTAATATTTTGTTTATTTTTAATTGTAACAGTATTTTTATGGCCAGACTAAATATATGTAGTAGGATAATAATTGGAAAATCAGGATCTTTGCGACAATCCTGGGATTATTTCAAAGAGCCAGATTATTTGATTCTGAGATAAAATTTCGCCATCTTCCTAACAATTTTTGAGGATCTTTGCAACATTCTGACTGTACAATTGTTTTTTTTTTTCAATCTACTACTAGTACGACTTAGTTAAGCGTAAATTATAGTTTTAATAATAGTAAGCTCATTAGCTCCATAAAATGTATTAAAACAAATTAATTTAAAGTATACATTCTTCGACCAACAAAACTTCGACAAGAGTAAAAAAAACGCCATTTTTATTAAAATCAACTCCTAAAACTCCCAAAATATTTATTTCTTAATTTTTTTATATGTGTTTTACAAACGAAACTATCAGTTACTCGAGGAACTACAACCACTTAAATAAAACATCGACTTCATCTATAACCCTGTAAAGATATCAAACACCCACACTCAGAGACATTTACCCCCTTGTTAATAAAAATTATTTACACAATGGATTAGCCATTCAATGTTTTGTCCTTGTTTGTCAAGCCAGTTTTCTAACGTATCAGACGAGGACAAAACATTGTATAGATTATCCATTGTGTAAATTTTTTATTAGTAAGGGAATTAATGATAAAGGACCATACTGACCGTCCAGCCAGCAAATCTAACACCAATACTTATGGCTATTATTAGTGTCAATAATTTATAATTTTTGCCTACAAGTCCGCTTCAAGGCCGCGGCATTGGATTCGCAGGCTGGTCGGTCAGGATGACCGTTTACTTAAGGAGGTACTTAGATTTTGACATAAAGCCCATTCTCAGCTAGCCAGTAGCATCTGGAGTAAGCATTAACTGACTCGTGAGTGCGGCCGTAATATAACGAGATTGCTTTTAACTTTTTTTATTTAATTTTATTTGTAGACTGTACCTATGCCGATCTCGCAATGGTTGTCAACGGCTATTGACATAACGTTTATTGAACCCGAGTATCAGACTGTCAAACAAGAGAAGTCTGTGGACAGTTGTAAGTGTTTACTTGCACTAAATTAGAAATTATTCTAAACAAAGTGACACCTAGTGTACTCTCTAGTAAGAATGTGCTGTTATTGAGTTTAAATAATAGTATTTTAAATTTGTCAAAATTCTTAGTAGATTTCTCTAATTATATATTGTTTGTTTCAAAGCGCCATATTCACAGTCCAACAGCCGTTCAATAATGTCAAGTTGGCCGTCAATATTGACAATCATTTTTAATTTTTGCCTACCACTCCACTTTAAGGCCGCGGCGCTGGATTTGCAGGCTGAACCGTGAGTATGGCCAGCCATAGTTTTTCAAATGCTTCATACCGATTTTTTTTTCAGCATGCTATAATAATACACTCGACAATGAGAAAACATTAGTTATAACTTTAACACCAGTGAAGTTTGCTTGTGATGTTTGCAAAAAGAAGTTTAGTAAAAAATATGACTTGAGAAGACACATGGCAATACACACTGGTGTAAAACCTTATAGTTGTCATGTTTGCAGTAAGAAATTTCTGCAGATGAGCAGTTTGAAGATTCATAAACGACAACATACAGGCGAGAGACCTTACAATTGCGAGTTGTGTGATAAAACGTTTTCTCGTATTTACTGCTTGAAAATGCATCAAGTGGCCCACGCTGAGAAAAAGTACACTTGTGACATATGTAGCAAAAGATTCAAACGGGAATGGACTCTGGTCGCCCACAAACGGGCCCATTCAGGTGAAAAGCCCTACAGCTGTGGCGTGTGTGACAAAAGTTACTCTCAGAAGTCCGTTCTCAAGGCACACGAAAAGGCACATACTCGCAACAACCACTGTTGCGATATATGTAATAAAGTATTCACGAATAGCAAAAGACTGGAGGTCCATAAAAGGACACATTTAGGTGACAAACCTTATAGCTGCACGATTTGCGACATGAAATTTCGCCACAGCACTTCACTAAAATTGCACACCATGAACCACATCGGCGAGAAACCGCACAGCTGTGACGTATGCGACAAGAGATTCAGTCAGAAGTCAGCTCTGAACGAGCACAGGATAACACATACAGGCGAGAAACCCTACACGTGTGACATATGTGGCAACAGCTACAGCGGACGGGGGTATTTGAAGAAACACAAGAGAATCCATACGGGCGAGAAACCGTACAGTTGTGAAGTGTGCAATCGACGGTTTACCATGATCGGCATACTCAAGGAGCACATGATCACACATACCGGGGAAAAGCTGTACAGCTGTAGTGTCTGTGGCAAGAAGTTCGCTCAGAAAAAAAATGTGAGGGTACACGAGCGAACTCATAACGGCGCCAAACCGTACACCTGTGAGATATGCTACCGGTCCTTCTCTCACAACAATGGGCTACGTGCACACAAACTCACTCACAGCACTGAAAGGCCGCACACCTGTGTTGTATGCAGCAAACAGTTCAAGCAGCTCGGCAATCTGAAGCACCATGCGCGAATACATACAGGCGAGAAACCGTTCGTCTGTGAAATTTGTGATAAAAAGTTCAGCCAACTCAGCACACTGCGCAAGCATAGAATCACGCACACAAACGATAGGCCGTTCCAATGCGAGTTATGTGATAAACGTTTCAGTCGACGGGGTTCTTTGGTGAAACACAACAGGACTCATACTGGCGAGAAGCCGTACTCATGTGATATATGCCAGCAAAAGTTTACCCAGAATTCCTCACTGCATAGCCACAGAAGAATACATACGGGTGTCAAACCGCACACCTGTGAAATATGTTATAAATCGTTTAATCAGAGTAGCTCGCTTAACAGGCATAGAAAGACGCATATTAGTAATTATTAACTTAAATATTATTACACACAGAAAAGAGATATTATTGTCTTCCCTGCTTTATATGTGTTTGTGTTATACGGTGTATTGAAAAAAAAACATATTCAAGGAGAATGATCAGTATTCACTTCACATTCCAATAATACAATATATAACACGGACTTATCCTATAAAAGAATTAACGTTGATTCCTAACCGTGCGGCCGATACTGCGTGACATGGTTAAAGCCGGAGCGGCATACGACGTGCGAGGGTGTCCATTCATAGTGAGAAATGTCAGAAAATGTTAAACGTGTAATTTTTCTGAATTATGAAAAACTTTATTTATGCATACTGTCATTACTTTCACTATACTGTGGCCCCATGTTGTGTAATATAAAATATTTGTATAAAATTACACTTTGTATACTAATAATAATATAATGTACATAATAAACTTTTATTATATTTCAAGTACTGTAGAATATAATATTATGTAGGTAACATATTTTTAATTTATAACAAATTATGTATGGCAATTTGAAATCAATTTGTTTTATTTTGTACTCAGAATTTTTGGCGATTAATGCCTTTTAATCAAAGACGGACTGATATGACTTATAAAAACATATTTTAAGCTGATCAGTATTTGTCACAGACTTCTTCTTATCTTCTTTAAATATGTTATAGCTGTCCATCCTTTTTAATCTAAACTTATTCAAATTGTTTTAAACATTATAATGCTATCAATGTAAATGTCACTTATTTACTGTGCAATAAGGAAGGGACGTAATTACAAGTGTGACTGATATTAATGATTGCATTTTACTCAAGCAAGCCTATGATTGCAACTTATCGGACACGTCCGATAAAAAAAATTCACTTTTTTCAACTTGCTTCAACTGCGTCCACTTTAAAAAATAAGAAAGAAGAATCAGATATGGGATTACCCTGTTTTCCCTACCTTTCATAAATCCAAGTAATACTTATCATCTATGTTATATCAATGTGTTTTCCATAGATTTCTCACTATTTATTGTATTTTTAATATGAAAAAGTTTCAACTTTGGCAAAATGTTAAAAAACATATTTTCTCTATATGCTTATCTATAAATAAAAGAACTATTAACATTTATGTAACAGATCTGCAGTGTGTTTATGAGAACCTCGCCAATTTAAAGGTATGTAACAATCCCAATAGGCATAGTGAATGATTTTAAAAATTACTTTAGTACTTACCTACATATTGCAATTATGAAAGGTCCCACACCGATTTTGGTGGCGACGGCCAGTTTTGTTGAAACCAGTCCGACTACGCAGGAGTTCATTTATATTGCCCAAGTGTGTCGCTGTACATAAGATCACTCTCTCTTCCTTTACTCTCGTAACTGGCTATAAATCATCATCACAATCATAAAACATGTCATTGACATATACAGGTGTTTGGTTCAACTTGGTAAAACTTAGACAATGTCACACCCCGGCTTTGCCCTGCAGACCTTACTCATTTGTTATACTGAGTTTATTAATAACGAAATTTGTTCCTCCTGCCTAAAGATTGCATAAGGTAAATCTTGCCTTAGTTTTTGTTTAATAAGGTGGTTTGTGTATAAGCACAGAGTAAATAATATAATAATACATAATATATGTGTTCTGCTGTGCTAAGCGCAAAAGCGGTACGTACCTATGTCAAAAATTTATGCCTTTACGACGGCAACAGTAGATAAAATCTTCATCAATAGATTAGAGAGGATGAGTGCTGGATGTGTTACATTTGCCACACGAGACTGCGGCAATATCACCAGCAGCAGTTGGCCATACAGACATGGTCTTATTGGTGATATATTCCAGAATAAGGTACTTTAAAAAGGAATATTTTATATTAAGAACATAATTTAGACATTTTATTTTTATAAATATAAATTTGCATTTTATTAAAATCTTCAAAGTTAGTAAAAATTACTGATAAGTCAGTTTTAATTGTACTTTATTGTTTTAGATCGATAATATGTTTGGAGCTTATGGATCTTTGTTACAATTATCAACTTTCTGAACTAAGACTATTTCTAAAATATCATCTTATATTAAACAGGAGTCAGATGAGAAGACGGTAATTTACTATGACAGTCGTAGGTTACAATACATAACATGAAAAGTAATTAAAAATATATTAAGTATACGAAATAAACACAATCACATTGCGCCCTCTCCTTCGAGAGATCAGCGCCTTCGTTGAGGTCTTTAACCTCACCTCACAGAAACAGGCGATTTCAAAGGGAAAACATAAACATAGGTAAACTAAATAACCTCAATACATCAACTGTCTGTTTTGAGGCATTTTATTTTGTTTATGTACTTAATTATTTTATTTACTTTAGTTATTTTTCTGCCTAAACGTCTTTACATAAGCAGTACACCATATGGCTATATGTTATCTTATATATTTTAAGTGTTTGTTACAGATCACCCCGAAACTGCTTGACAGTTGTTATGAAATTTTGCTGGTGTATTAAATAAGTACTTAAGAGAATAAGTTGTAAGCTATTTTGTACACTAACATAACCTAACTTGAAATAAAAAGCGTTCAAATTCCAAACCTGGAGGGGACAGTCTGGCTGTTACAAGAAGCCGCTCAGCTGTGATGTTTGTTTCGAGAACTTTTTAAACGAAAGTGAATAGGATAATTTCCTGTATTTTTTTTTATTACTTTATTGAATAGTGCTCTGAAAATAAATAAGAAGTACAAATCAAAATAAATGGAATACTTTCATTGTGTTTCGATAGAGGGCAGCCTATAAAAGTTCTAGGAGGAAAAAAATAGACTCAATCCTTGTATTTTCTCTAATTCGTGTTGGAAAAATAATTTGTATTGAAACTAAACAAAGTATTGAAGTTACCAAGCTTAGTTGGCTTAAGGATTTTGCTTCATTAATGTCGACTGTGTTGCGCTGTGTCGACTCTTTTTTTTTTCTTAATGAAATCGCTCAATAGTACCGTACACGGTGAGGTAAGTACACGGTAAAAATAAGTTGACAAGTTGACGGCTCGCTAGGATATCGCTTGTCCAAGTTATCACCTCGGTAGCTCAAATAGAACTGATCTAACGTTTTTATTGAGAAGGAGACTCTTCTCGGCTCGACGCCGGGCCCCTGAAAAGGGCCTTACGGCGGGCTAACCAATACCAGGGGCTATGCCCCTCTAATTGGGGTGGGAGGACGCGCCCAGCACTAGTGCTGGGCGCATGAGTCTCTGTGTCTTTAGGGAAGACACCCCGCGGCAGAACGCGGGGTAAGCCCGTGGGGGTGGGCAACCGACAATGTACAAGAGAGCGGCGATTGACCAATCCAGGCCCGACCAAGACCGGCGGTCGGCTCCAAGCGGCGCGTGGGGGTCCCGACCCGGGGGCCGAGAAAACGTGTATGGGACCACTCCCTCACACGCCGCGTTTTGCCGGACCGCGGACACAAGCGACCTGGGGTAGGAAGGGGGGAAAGGTGTTCCCGGGCCCCTGACTTTTGATGTCGGGGGGGAAAAGGCAACCACGGGGCTGACATGTGGGGCAATAGGGCTGCCCCACGTCATACTCCGGGCGCACAAAAGGTGATTGCGCCGGTTTTTGTGACCGACGCGGGGGGTAGGGGGGGGCAACGATCAACGGTGCAGGGCGGGGGGCGCACCGCGCTAGGGGGCGTCTCGATAGCGTAGCTCCGGGATGCTCCCTGCGTCTGGTGTCAGCAGGGTGGGTGCCGTTTGGCAAGCGGGCATGCCACGGCAGCGGGTCGATAAAGGCCGGGTGCGTGGCTTCCGCTCGCTCGGAGGTTCGGTGGTCCTGCAACTAGAGCGGAAAATTATTGCGTTCAAGGAGCGCGGGGGGGCGGTAAAAAGAAACACGCGAAAGTGTCCCGGGTCCGGAAACGCGCAGCGCAGATCTCCGGCAGTCGACAGTCGGCTCCTCTGTAGGAGCTTCTGGATGCCGGAGATATCTGGGCGCAAGTCCGGGTTAGGGCCGGGGGAGCCATATGTGTGCAAGGGCGGCTGCAAGGGGGGTGCCATCTACGAGGGCCTTTAGGATGGTCGGAAGGACTTCCTCCCCGGCCATAAGCTTCTGGACGCAGTTCACGGCCAGGGAGAGGAGGGACCGCAGAAGCTCTGCAGTCGATGCGGGGGCCTTGCTTTCCGCCGGCTCTTGGGGCGGCGGAGTAGGCGCCGGAGGCTGTGGGTGCGGGGCGTCCGCACGATTTGCAGGCTCCGGGGCGAATTCTGTTTCCGCGGCAACCGCGGGGGGGTCCGCAGGTCTGCGCGGGGGGCGCTGTGGGCGCCGAGTGGCCCGCGTGAGGTCCGACTGCGGAGGGGCGAGCGCGAGCGGCTCAGGCTCCAGCTGGGAGTTGGCTGGATTTGCGGCGGCATCACAGGAGGGGGCCGCGGGGGACGTGGCATCCTTCCTCCTGGAGCTCGGCTGCTTTTTCCTCCTGGGGATTTGCACAGGGGAAAGAGGGGCCGAGGGGGGGACATACCTGGGCGTATGGTCGTTGGCCTCCGCCATCAGTGAGGTAGAGGTCGGCGGAGAAGGGGGAGCTTCTTGCTCCAGAGGAGGCGAATTGGCAGGTGCGCAGGGGGGTGAGGCGCGGGCATTATCGGCACGCGGTTTCCGCGCCGCCCTGCGGTACACTGGGCACTTGCTGCTGTTGGCAGGATGGGCCCCCCTGCAGTTAACGCAGGTGGGCGTCTCAGAGGGGGAGCGGGGGCAGTCCCGCACAGAGTGTTCCTCGGCACACCGGACACAGGCCACCCTCCGGTGGCAGTTGTGGCTGGAGTGCCGGAACTGGTAGCATCGGCGGCATTGGGCCGGGCCGCCACGGCCCCGCCAGGCTTCGATGGTGACTCCCGGCATATTCAGGAGCTCCCGTACCTCGTATATGCCGGGTACAACGTCCGGGGCCCTTGTGATAAGGGCGAGGAATAAGCAGGCGCCGGGATCAGACCTCGCCTGGATCAGGGAGACGTGCTCCGCCACGTATCCCAGTTCGGCGAGGCCGGCCCTGATCACTCCGGTGTCTGTGAAGGAAGGTAGGCCCCTAATACCTACCTTGATGGTCCGGTCCTGTGGCAGCGAGTAGGAGAACCAGGAGGCTTGTCCTTGTTTCTCCAGGTCCGTCAGGTAGCGCGTCACGACCGTGTGTTCATGTTCGCTTTGGGGCGAAAAGCGAAACACCTGGCCGTTACATTTGGCATTTGGTGGGTGCCCCAGTTTGTCTCGTAGACGGCTAAAATGGTGCACCCAGTCGTCGATACGCTCGGCGATCAGGGGCGGGTAGCGGGTAGTAGATGGCGGCGGCGGGGTTTTTCTCTCCGACTGCGTCGGTGTGGGGGGTCTACGAATGCCTACTTGTGGGCTGATCGCACTCACCTCGGCATAAGACAGCTGACGGTCGGTGTACCTGGCCGTCGGTGGTGTCGACGGATCGATGAGCGGCGGTGGAAAAGTAAGCGCGCGGTGGCGATACCCGTGCGGCGCGCTTGAGCGGGTATCTGTGGCCGCACCAGGTGCGGCTCGGCGGTTGTCGCGCGGCTGTGGGGCCGGCGAGACATCTGGCGAGCGCGGAGAGCTCGGGGTACGGGGTGTGTCCCCTTGCTGGACGTTGTGGCGTCCAGGGTGAGCGGCAGGCTGGCGGGGATCGCCAGGGTGCGCAGTACGGCGCGAGACGCGCACATGGTTAGCCGAACCCTGGTCGGCTGTGCGGGGCGGGTGCCCAAACTCGTCGCAGGCCGCCGTCGGAGGGCATTGGGGCGGGGGCGTACCAGTACACCCCCGCGAGAATGCCGAAGGCGACCCGGGGCGGGCGGTGTCCTGCCCACGCAAGCTAGGCTCGGAGAGCAAGCGGTGGTGTGTGCGGTCCTGCGTCAGACGTGAGCTAGACCTCGATGAGGCCGGGCTGTACGACAGCACGGAGTCCGCACATGAGAAGTCCAGGTAGTCGCGGTGTAACCGCGGGTCATGGTCCGACATTGTTACGACATAACAATAAAACACACAAGTCACACAGAAACAGTCAACACTGAACGGTAACGAGTGTACGTATCACAAACACAAGGGTATTCACACGTTACGTGGACGAAACGATACACTAAGTGTACATACACGAAGACGGTACACACACTTAGGGGGGCTGTCTCCTCGTGACCCAACGTTGAGTCGGAACTCAACGGGAGGCCAGGAGCAGGGCAACTCCCCAGCAAGGCGCAAATCCACAGCTTATTCTAATGAATAAGGTGTGGATTTACGATCGCTATTGGGAAACACTTGGCACTGCTCTAATGAAAGGGGTCGGCACGATCGCGGAGTGAGCGAGACACTCGACGCGTTTGGAGCGAGACGGCAACTGACGCGGAGTGAGCGAGTCACTACTACGCAGTCAGAGCGAGACGACACGAAACGCGGAGTGAGACACTGACACACGCGAACTAGGAGACAGGACGATCCGATCTAACGTTCGGGCCATCTACCCGCTTATATAGGCAAAATGAAAATGAAATAATCTGGAATAAACTAGTTTAGGATAAATGAGAAGCAATAAATCTTTTGATGTGTCGCCCGTGAGACGGCACACCTCAAAGAATTTGATCGAGCAAACCGAGTGGCGGCGATTATCAAAGAGTGAGGCGGCAAACATCAAAGGATTTAATGTTTGCCGCCTCACTGTCACGCCCGTGAGTATAATAAGTACCTAATGTAATATATTTTTAATTGGGTTTTTTCAAAATGTCTCGCGGTCCGGATCATATCTTACAGCGGGCCGGATCCGGCCCGCGGGCTGGTTGTTGCCCATATATGTTTTAAGCCATCTATTCTTTAATCAAGATTTAACCCCTAATTATTATTATATATACTTATATAGTAGCCCTAAAAATTAAAAAAAGAGGTATGGAATCAAAAAAATACCGATAAAAAGAATAGGTAGAAAATTTCGAGGATTTTCCAACAATATTATTATTTCTATAGAAATCTATTCGTCTTCTAGATAACTATACTTATGTACTTCAAATGAAAAATAATTTGGTTCATTTGTTTTTAACCTGTGGGTCCCTTTCCGCGAATGTAAAATTTAACTTCTTACATTTAGAATATGAAAATTTAAACCAAAAGTATTACAAATAATTTGTAAAAATTATTGCATTATTGTATAATATATAAGCTTTGCTTAAAAAATAATAACAAGTTTTATAAATCGGTATTAGAAATTATTCATAAATTGAAGTACGAAATAGCACGAAACATGTTCCTACTTTGTACAGAACCCTTGGTGGTCAAGCCGGACTCGCTATTTTCCGGTATTTTGATGACATAGGGTACTGTAATATGCTTCAAATAAACCGGCTAAGTGCGAGTTGGACTCGCGTACATAGGGTTCCGTACAAAATAGCAAAAAAAACATGTTTGTGGTATGGGAGGTCCTCTTGAATATTTCTATTAACTGACCTATATTTTGTACTTACTACTCAATAAACGACACCAATTAACATGGGCGTACCCAGGTAAGGGTAGGGGGGGGGGAGGGGGCAGCGGCCAGCCTACAGAGCCAGAATATTTGAATATATAAGTGGGATCGTGAGGCAGAGCAAGCCAAAAAAGTTCAAATAAAATTCAATTCAGTTCGGAGTTTAATACGAGCGGTTATTTCATGCACCATAGTGTCTTATAGTTTAGTTGCGGCGACACGAGATTTACGTTTAGCGCGCAACAACTGGAAATATTACTCCGTCAAATGGATATGAGGAAATTCTTTGAATGAGGTGAGTCAAAATAAAACACATATGTTATGTGTTAACATAACGTTATGTGTATATGTAATGTTATGTGTATATACAATATTAAAATTTATTAATTACAATACGTGGTTCTGTTATAATTGTCTCTATGTTCTATGCTCTTTCATTTATTAAACATTATCATTTCATTTATCAAGTATTATTTCAAATTACCTAGTTTTGATTATTTGGCGTTCAAACCACAAAGTTAACGAATTTTGAATATCGCAATTTTACTTTTACTGATAGGAAGTAAATGATATTTGAATGTGATGTTTTTATAGTTATCTTGGTCTTTATTTTCATCCTATGCCTAAACACCGTAAGAGTAATTTTGTTTGTGTAATTTTATTTGACAAGCGTCACATTCTCCAGCAGAACCTGTAAATATGTCTGTTGCCGACTATTCTTTTCCATCGACATCCCAACAAACTTATGACGTCAACGTCGATCCTGAAATTATAGTGGACAATGGCTATCATGAAAATGATCTGGGTCGTTATGTTGGGTTGGCTACCCAGCTATCGACGGAAAAGAAGTGGGAGTTGTTACAAAATCCTTGGATCCCGCCCAGAAATTACGATTTTGAATGTGATGCAAGAAGAGATTTAAAAAGAAAATTTAATCATGCTTGGTTGGATCAAAATGCACTATGGCTAGTATATTCCAAGCGACTAAAAGGCGCTCTTTGTAAGCATTGTGTTTTGTTCCCTCCGCTCATCAGCACTGTGAGAGGAATTTTGGTATCATTTATGGTCAGGCCATATATAAAGTTAAAAAATATGCATGAAGATTGCCGAAAGCATGCAACGACCAACCTTCACCTAGCAGCGACAAATGCTGCAAAAATTTTTCTTGAAAATGTTCCTGTAGACATCCAACTGCAAAGTGGACACTGTACGATAGTACATAAGAGATAAATGAAATTCTGAATACTTTAGACTAATTATATTCAGGTTTTACAACTTTAAAATAATTCTATATAAAAAAGCCAATTAAAATGTGAGTGTCGACGAGTAGGGCTGTAGGCGTAGTAGTTTTGCGTCGGGTATCGCCGCGAACCTTCCCGTGCGTGTGAGTGGGACAAAAGAGCGCCGTCGGGCGCGCTCGTATGGGATCTCGCATATGTTCGGCGCTAACGCACGAACAGACACCAAAAGCAAAACAAATATTGTCATCATTTATTTCTTGTATAGTATTTTGCGGTACACATGATATGCCTCTTAGGGGAAAACAAGCAGATGAGGGTGTTTTATTAGATTTATTGAAGTTGAGAATCAATTCAGGGGACGACAAATCAAAGAGTCATCGGGAAAAGTGCCGTCGCAATGCAGTTTAAACATCGCCAAAAATACAAAACGAATTGATAAATTTATGTGGCGAAGTTATTAAGGAGAATATAATAAGTGAGGTTAAGAAGACCATGGCTTACGCAGTCTTAGCTGATGAAACAGCAGACGTAGCTGGGAAAGAACAGCTGTTAATAGGCGTGCGGTTCTACGACGAAAACAAAAGGAAAATCAGAGAAAAATTTGTAGGGTTTGTTGAACTAAAAGCACAAAATGCTTCAGCAATTGCCGAAGCAATTGACAATTTCTTGATTAGTTCTAAGCTCCCAACCGAAGATTGCGTTGGATTTGGATTCGATGGCTGTTCTACAATGTAACGTAGTTACATTTCCTTTCCGTAAAATCAATTATTTCGGCGTTACTAGCGTCATCTATTGGCTGTTATTGCTAACTTAATAGCTAATTTATGTTAGACGACGCCATCTATTGGCAAACGTTTCTAACTGCAGCTTCATTTCCAATATTTCTTTATAGTGGCAGTTGCATTATGCATTACCGCTAGTTGTCAGTTAAAGAAAAAAACATTATGACAGTAGAGGTATATAAGGGCTGTCGCGAGATGACAGTCCCCCTTCTTTTGCTGAATTCATTTATTAAAGTTTTTTCTAGACTCAAGATGTAGTCGTTATATTCTTAATCCCGTGTACCACGGTGAGTTTATTTTAATATCTGTGTTGCGAATATTTGGAAAATCACGCTTGTATTAAAACGCATTATTATAGTTCGGCCGTTCAGAGAATGCGTTCCTGACACCTATCAGTTAGTCACGACTAGTGATGGGCACAACATAACACTGAGTTCGTTACCGTTCCTCCAAAACGAACCGCCGCATTATTTTTAAGATTATTTTCGTTTTAAATTGGCGGAATCATTTAAATTTTATATTTTAGTTATTTAAGTGCAAACCAAAAAAAGGTAATATTCATATAATAAAATTGTTATATTTATTCTTTGTTACAAAGTTACAATCTGTATTTCTATGCAATAAAGTACATTGAATTGAATGTGCGTACAGAATATTAATCAGACTCCGATTCGCTTGAGGAGGTGGTGTCTTCATCATCATCTTCGCCTACATGTATAATTATATTATTATCAATAACAGAATCAATCCTGATATCTCGGTCAAAATGTTCCAAAATCAAGTTTTTAGTCTTCTCAACAACCTTTGCCCAGTCATCTCTTGTGACTTCCCCGCAGGCTTCTTTTAATAGGGTCATCATCTTTTTCGTGCTTAATGGCGGGGAAGTATTGTGGCGGGCGGCGTAACCTTTTATTTGAGCCCAGATTAGCTCGATCGCGTTATATTGGCAATGATACGGTGGAATTCTTAGAACGCGATGACCGTACTCCAGAGCCAGTTCATCGATTTCGTATCGCACATTTGCCGCTTTATTTTCTTTAACTAATTTAATTAGCTCTGCTTTTAGCATCTGCATATTTGCGTCAATGCCTTTTGCTTGTAACCAAGCCACCATTTCTTCTTTTTTATTAGCTTGCGTAGGTGGTTTCTGTATTTGAACCGAGTGATATGGGTGAGAGTGATGGCATTATCCATGAATATTACAGAAGGCTCTGGTAGGCTGGGCAAAAGCACGTTCTGGAACCACTCTTTAAATGTAGTGGCATTCATTTCCTCGTGGTAGTCATTTGTGGTTTTTGATTGAAATGCCAGTAACGCGTTCTCCAGAAAGCCGTATTTTGCAGAACCTGCGTGGCATATTATCAGACGGGCCCCTTTACCCATTGGTACTTTCGACGTCGATGCTTGTGTATCATCCGTCCAAGAACGGGAAACCGTGTGATTGGCGTTTAGCCATGTCTCGTCAATGAACACGACATTATCCCAGTTATCATTTTTTTTTGCTTCTCTCAAAAAACTTATCCGTTTTAAAATTATGTCGTATCGTTCTAATAAAATTTTTCTTTTGTCTGTTTTTTTTACGAAAAACCAATATCTTTTAAGATTTTGGTTAAAGCAGTTTTACCCCCGCTAAACAGTCCAGCTTCTCTTAACGATGCCAAAAGCTTCTTCCTGTTGAGATATTCATTTCTGGAATAGTAACCATATATATGATTTCTGATTGCATCGGCGTCAAAGGTGTCAATATCTGTCACGGGTTTAGTTCTACATTTCTTCTTCGGAGTACGTAAAATATTATCTTCCGTGCCAGTAGAGCCGAACTTTTCTTTATTAATATTTGTTATCGTTCGTTTGCTAACTCCAAGCGCCTTAGAGACGCGTTCTTGTACTTGTTCGACAGGTACCAGGGGTCCGCATTTTTGTCGCTCCCTCTCAAAGTAATCTTGCAGCTTGATGATTAACTCTTCAATCTTCAGGCTCCACTTTTCAATGTTTGTCCACGTTTAGGCATTATTATGCACCAAAAGTAAAAAGAACGCAATACACAACACAATCGAAGTCCGATTTAGCACCGATGTCAGTTTGAAAAGCAGAAAAAGTCCATTAAACAAAAGCCGGGTAATCAAATAAAAACAGATCGAAAACACTTGAAGAACGTGATCTATGCGTACGAAACGACAACAGACGACTGTTTTAGCGTCACAAAATGGCGGCCCATAACGCCATTTGGGGTTACCATTTTCAACCTAAATATAAAAATGTTTGGTCGTAGTTTTATTTTTATATTTCATAAAAGTTATCTTATAGTCCATTATTTTCAAATTCTTAAAAAGAAAAACAAAACGTATTATTTTATAAAGTGTAACTGTATAAGAACAGATTACGAAACTATTATTGCCTGTTATTGTTAGCACAGCACTACAAATATAAAGCGCTGACATAACCTTGTAATAGCGCAGTATAGATTTAGAAAAATATTGTTTATCAAGTTATTTGACACTCAGTTAGGCACAAAATTGTAACATTCATTGATTATTGATATAATAATGTTGTTTTAATGCTCATCAATTGTTAAAACGGTAAACAACCAGCAAAAATATTTTTATCGTATCTGCAACGCCATTACAAAGTTACGTCGTCAGTTCAATCGCGACGTGTCAGGAACGCATTCTCTGAACGGCCGTAGTATATTTCATGTAAACTATCATCTTCGTAAAATTAGTTGTCGTTATTTGATTGGTCATATCACGTGGTATCATTTGTAGTTTCATTTTACGTTCTTGCATTGTTAAGATATGAGGGTATTTGTATCCATGCGTTAATTATTCTTGTATATCATTTATATTGTGATGGTCACACAGCCCGTGATTTTGATCGTTTGGGGTTAAGATCACGCTGTGTGAAGTGTGACTCCTACCCACACGTTTTCATGAATTTTCCAGGGACACCGGGTACACATACACCGGGTTCAAGGCACCGATTAAAAGGACTTATGCCTAGCTATTTTCCCACATCTGGAGTTCTGAGTGCCGCTAGATATTCCGGACTGTACAACTTGGTTTTGAAATCAGTCTGCACCGCCCTCTTGGACGATCTATCGATGATGATCGGACGCAGCGGTGACAGGGAGACGCTACCAGAAGTTGGAGCCCCATCTCGGTCTCTCGCCACGTGCTAGACTCCTGGACTAAGGACCGGGACACCTCAGCTAAGTTCCCACGTGGTTTAAAGCCCCTTCGATACCCATAGACGCCAAGAGGCTAAACCAGATCGTACGGCCTTCTGCCCACGACCCTTATTTTTTTAAATATATATATTGTCACGGGAAATACATTCTTTTATTTTAATTTAACCCGTAAAAACAATGGCAGGGAAAGAGGGTGGCGTACAAGCCATTTTGAGAAAGAAATATCCTCGTGCTTTATATTTTCATTGTTCAAGTCACAAACTCAACCTTGTTGTGAATGATGCGAACGCAGTGCCAGAAATTAGAAATACTGTCGCCACTGTAAAGGATGTTATAACGTTTTTCAGAGAATCGACTACACGTCGAAACTACGCTCCAAATCTATCACGATTGTATGAGACGAGATGGTTCGAAAAATATAAATCAATCAGAAAGTTTTCTCAACATTTCCCAGAGCTTGTGAAATCTCTAGAAACGTTAGCCGTAGAGGGAAATGATGCCACCAGAAAATCTGCATATCAGTTGCATTCAGCCAGTTGCAGTTACAAAACCAGTGTTTATTGGTGCTCTACAAACAATAGCCAAATATTCAGCAGTTTTAGAACCAGTTGTTAACACACTGCAAGCTAAATCGATCGACATGATCTCGGTGTTCCCACACATCAAAAATATCAAGGACATTCTCAGAAATGTCCGCGAGTTTCCTGATAGAATAAGTAATGAAATGCTTCAAAAAGCGCGAGCTGTTGCAATGGATTTGAACATAGAAATTTCGGTTCCACGTCATGCTCACAAGCAAACACATAGAAGTGATCCGCCATCAGACATCAGGGGCGTGCGCTCCATATAGGCAGAAATGCAGTGCTTTACTTGTCATTCACAGATATTTTAATAAAACGTTCGTACGTTTTAGATGACTTTGATTAATAATAAATAAATAAATTAAAAAAATATAATAACTTAAAAACGCCTAAACGCAGGACAAATCTTCGCATGTGTGTGTAATTTTCATACTTTGCAAACGCACACATCCAGGAATATCGACATAATAATATTACAACAAATCCTGCCGCAGGCTATCGCCGAACCTCGCCGAGCCGAGCTGGGAACTCGGTTCGGCTATCCGATAGCAAACGAAAACCGCCGAACTGGCGTCGGAAATTATTCGTTGCCTATAATCCGACTAAAAACAAAATGACTTGAATCTAATGAATTATCTATACACAAAAATCATTTTTGTTTAGTAAGGTTATATTTGTTTAAATAGAAGAAATGTTTTATGTTTACGGCGGCCATATTGCATATTTCATTTGTTTGTTTACAATTTAATCGCTCCTGTTTATTTATAGTTTTCTTAAAAGATTTTTCATTTTAACATTTGAAAGTGTATACATTTGATTGTGAGGTTTGAGTTGATGATGTGTGTTTATTAAAAATTATTAATAACAAGTTCTCACAATTGTCATTCAGTGAAAAGATTCAAATTCTGTCTAAAGATATGTAACTCGAAAATTTCATGTTAAAAGTTATTTAGGTAGTTAAGTAATTTACATCGGGATATAGTAATCTCAAGTAACCGGAACCTTGAATATGTGAAAATTGAAGCTGACTGACTGGTGAGTAGTTATAATATTTTAAAATATGCTTATTATTTTACTTATTAGAATTTTTTCCGCCGCGACGATCGATCGCTGTTTTGTCTGCGTTGCCGTAGAAGATGTACATGAATAGTACATCTTAGACTTGCTCTGTTGGCATGGTTTCGACTTAGAGATCCGTCGCTTGGCTGTAGCTATGCTAAAAATCTATAAACGAAAAAGTTTTTGTGACCGAGTGCTTCGCCGCATGCCCTGTGCCATAAACCTGTGCACGCCACTGTCAGACATTGATAACGAATTTTGGCGGCGTTCCCTGATAATAGCATACATTGATTCACTCATTACATCGTTGAATATTCGATTCTCCCAAGAAAATATTCCGACGTTTGCTTTAAGTAAGCTACATCCCTTGCCAAAACGACCAAAACCAGCATTACAGACTTACACAAGAACGCAAAATCATTCCAAGAATTTTATAACCTGGATATCACCGGAGAACTGAACCTTTGGCATAATTTATGGGTGAAGAAGGCTTTATCAGATGATGAATTAAGGGACATATAAGTAGTTGTTCTGTTCAACGAAGCCAACATTTTTTACCCTGCTGTCAGAAAAGCATTGATTATTTTAAACACTATCCCATGCACCACGGCGACAGTAGAACGATCCTTCAGTACGCTTTCAAAAGTTAAAACGTGGCTTAGAAGCACCATGGGTGAAGAAAGGCTTACGGGTTTATGTCTGATTAGCGTACATCGCAATTATTTAAAAGAAAACAGTGAGTTTATTGGAAAGACTGTCATATATATATATATATATATATATATATATATATATATATATATATATATATATATATATATATATATATATATATATATGTATATGTGACACAACATTACTATTTAAAAATGTATTTATTGCTTTTCGAAGTATTCTCCGCGAAATTTGACACATTTTTCCATACGATGGAACCAATCATTGAAGCAACCATTCCATCTCCAAAATGGCCGTTTTGTAGGCGTCCACAGCTTCTTCAGGTGATGAAAATCTCTGACCACGCAATTTATTCTTTATTTTAGGGAAAGTATAGAAATCATTAGGGCTTAGGTCGGGGCTGTACGGCAGATGGTCTAATAATTCTATGATTTCTTGCTCTAAAAACTCTTTTCTTCTGTGCGCGGTGTGAGAACTCGCATTGTCGTGATAGAGGTGATGCGGCGGTTGCAGTTCTCTTTACGAAGTTTAGAAACGACCTGTGGCAAACAAATGTTCGCATACCATTCTGCATTAACCGTTCTTTGTCCCTCAAGAGGAATAGTCGCAACATGGCCGGTTTTGGAGACAAACGTGGCCACCATTTTTTTTGCAACACTCCGTGAACGAACAATTTTTGTTGGCTTTAACTCATTTTCGAACACCCAAACTCGTGACTGGTTTTTTGTTTCGGGTTCGTACACGTTCGCGTATATCCAGGATTCGTCACCTGATACGATGTTGTATACAGCATTTGAGGATCCTGCGTGGAACCTTTCGAGAGTTCTGACGCACCAAGTAACGCGAGCCGCTTTTTGCTCTTCACAGAGCAAATGCGGTATCCATCGGGAAAACAACTTTTTTACACCTAATTGTTCATGCAAGATTATTTTTATTTGACTCATGCCAATGTCTAAAGTTGCCTGAATTTCGCGGTATGTCACATGTCGATCTTCCTCAATCAGCTTACGCACAGCATCAACGTTTTCTTGGGTGACTGCAGTTTTTGGACGACCTTGACGGGGATCATCACTGAGCTTGACACGTCCACGTTGAAATTCAGCATACCAGCGATAAATTGTGGTTTTGGATGGGGCTTCATCACCAAATGCAGAAATCATCCGGTCAACACACTGTTTTTGTGTTAAACCACTTCGAAAGTCATAATATGATTTATTATTAATAAATCATAATAATAAATCATATTATATAGCTATTACATAATATTATTTATATAGCTGGTTCGCTCTAGAATTTTCTCGAGTCAATTCCATTTTCTCAACGACTAAACAAGTTTGACAAGACCTTGTGACAAGACCGAGAATCTTTTTTTAAATAAATAAACGGTATTCGATTTTAAAAACCAAGGAGTTTTAAATTAAAAAGATTTCAATATGACAGGAACAGTAGAAATATTCCATTCCCGAAACTTTTAGTGCAGCCCTCGTATATATATATATATATATATATATATATATATATATATATATATATATATATATATATATAATGGTTGGTTATTCACTCGACGAAACAAATTCTCGCCATTCACGGTGAGTAAACGGAAACCGAGTGGTTTGGCTGAATGGTGACTCACATTCGCACATTTTCGACACTCGTTATGTAAAAAGTTTATACGATTAACGAGATTAACGAACGAGTTATTCGATCACTATTGATAAACTCGCACTCGGCACTTAGGTTTACTATTCTTTATTACAAATGAGCTCTTAATTTTCACCTACGAGTCTAATACAGTGAATGTACGATGAGGCTGACATACCCTACTGAACCTGCGAGTCCGTGACCTTGGATTTGCAGGCTGGACCATAGCTGGTTGGTCAGTATAGGGCCATACTGACCATCCAGCCTGTAAGCCCGCGGACTTGTATGCATAAATTAAAAATGATTGAAACTATTGACACTAATGACGATTGACGGCTATTAGTACCGGTGCTGGATTTGCTGGATGGGCCCTGAGTATGGCCCTTATGACCCTGCAAATATAAAAAAATATTGACACATAACCATGAGTATCACGGTTATAGAATGGTAGTAGGTACACATCAAAAATATTGTCTGAGTTTATAAACAAAAGTATTTGCTATGTGAGTACAGTCAGTGTAATTTCTTAATACTAGCTGTGTAGTGGGTAGTCGGAATGCGGATGGTTGGAATCTAACTAAGGTGAGTTTTAGTGTCGCGCTGATCGTCAGCGCCGACAGGTTGAAATATATGCAATTGTATGAAGCGTTTTCGAATAATGTGTATCGGTCAGCGTGGACATTTAATACATTTCGGTGTCGGCGCTGACGGTCAGCGTGGCACGATAACCAGCCAAATACTTATTCTGTGGTTGATACTTGGAAAGTCATTGACGTCGACGAGCGTCCGAGACTGACACCGGACGCGGCTGAATCGGCGAAATCTGTAGTAGTTATAAATTTGAAAGAAAATGAAGATATTAAAATCGAAAAAAAAATGCATTTCTAGTTTCTACTTTCAGTAGTAGTACTTATCATCTATGGTTTCTACTCTTTTGTTCGATTTTGTTATTGATTGATTTTATCAAAAACAAGCTAAGAATGTTGAAAAACGTGTGTTGTTCTATATGCCTATCCATAAATAAAATAACTATTAATATTTACAATACAGACCTGCAATATATTTATGAGAACCTCGCTAACTTCAAGGTAGGTAAGATCAAAGATGGCCTAAATACATTTGAAGGTACTACTGCTCTACGGCCGGGCCCTTACGTGCTTGTTTAAAGAGGATTACTGGGACTAATATTTATGCGTATTAGGTATTCATTTGCATAAGCAAACATAAATTATATAATTTTAAGAATTGTGATTTATGTAATATTATAATATACTTACTTATTTAAGCCTGCACTAAATAAACCTGATTTTTCAACCCCATGCAAAAACATGTCATAAAAATATAAAATCACATTGTTAAAATGATAATTATTTATTATTTCATCACAACAAATTACATAGTTTGTGTACTTACATAATATTAAAACAATCAGCTAAATTAGAAATTGTTATTTGTTCCCATCAGTGTGCTGTGTGCGAGTATTTATCACTGCTCGCTGTGAAGAAGTTAACTACAATTAATATGGCATCGAAACAACACCCCTAGTTGCAAATTTTTACTAATTTGATGCCATACAAATTGTTGTTAACATCTTTATGGCAAGTTGTGACAAACAACTCGCACTTAACACACTAGAGTCTAAACCCTAAACTAAGCCAGGCCTGTAATATAAATGTCCAAGCCCTTACTTAAATTATTTTGTACAGTTAGACCGCATTAACAATGTTCTAGTGCATGACTGAAGGCAACAATTGTGTATGCATGCAAAGTGTGTGTGTGTGTGCATGAAGCATAAAGTATGTATTTGTCTCAAATACCTAAATAAACTACCTCATTGCATCTAGTAATTTTTTTTTCTCAGTTACTAAGTAATATATTCTTTTTGTTTAATCTAATCAGTGTTTGTTTATTTCTACTTTGTCAACAGATTAAGGATAATGAGTGCTGGATGTGTTACATTTGCCACACGAGACTGCAGCAATGCCACCAGCTGCAGCAGCTGGCCGTACAGACACGAGGTCTCATTGATGATATATTCCAGAATAAGGTACTTAAAGAGAATAATCTTAAGACAATAATAAATTATAATATATTCAGTATTCAAGTTATAATTCTAATACCTAAACTCTATAAAGTACATAAGAATATTATAAACAAGTATTTTTACCCAACTACGGAAAAGCCAAAAGGATGGGTAATGATTTTGGCAGTATATATATGTATGTTTGTTCCGCCTTAGTCCCTAAACTACTGGTTTAATTTTAAGAAATGAGGTGTCAATTGATTCGTAAAGATAGCCCGAACAACAAACAAACAACAAAGTAACATATGCAATATAATATACATAATCGTGTTATAGTTCTTTCTAAAAATTTTATTTTTATTTCGTGTAATAAATTACTTTTTTTTAGATTGATATTAAGTTTGGATCGTTTGGGTCTTTGTTACAACTATCAACCTCCAAGACAATGATAACTAATAGAACATACAACTCTTCATATATCAAAGAGAAGTCTGAAATGCAATCAACATTTTATAATGATAATGGTAGGTTTTATAGTCTATTTAACTTTTGCATAAATTTGTTGATTTTGATTTCTATTGGTGACCTATACTATACTTAATAAGGTCATAAGTTCTGTCAAAAACTTTTGGTCCGCATCAAAATTGGAGCAAAACATGTGTGGAATTGATACATATATTGACAAACTAATTACAAATATGATGATATTTGAGACATTTTTAGTACCTAGTCTTGCCGTAAATACTGAAACAAAGCAAAAAAAAATTTCTATTGGAAATAACATTTATTACTTTTACAGTGTGTTAGTTTAATACATAAATATAAAACAATTTAAAATATAAAAAGCTAATACGTTGAGGCCAGTTATCAATAGAAGCACTCACTCTTTCCATGTGAAAATTCTTCACTTCAATTGTACGGATTGTTTTAGGGACTCCAAATTATCATGGCGTTTAGAGCAAGCCGTACTCTCTAAAACTGACATAAATCATAATCCAGCAGATTAAGATCGGAACCAGACGACGGCCAGTCGCTCAGCTCTGATGAAGTCCGAAACGTTCTTTTCCAACCAAGACTGCATAGACCGAGCTTTATGACCCGGCGCCGAGTCTTGCTGGAAGGACCATTCTTGGTTATTGAACATGGTGTTGGTATCTTTTTCACAAAAGTATGACTCAGTCACTCCATAGCTAATATCCCACCAAACCATCACTGAAGGCGGATAGGTCCCACGTAGCACTCTGTCGACTAATTGGAAAGCTTCCTTAGAGCTTTCTTTTTTAATTATTAGTTAAGAAATGACCAGTACGTCTCTTATAGGCTGCAAGTCCTAAGTCACCTTTAAAATACGCGACATGGTTCTAGGTGCTGTCTTCATCTCCCAAGATAAAATCTTTTGCTTTCTGACAGGATTTCTTCGAATTCTTTCCCTTACTGCTTTGATCACCTTTTCGTACGAACACTATGTGGACGGCCAGATCTTTTTCTGTCACAAACAGAGGATGTCTCATTGTACCTATTAATAGCCAGGTACACAAACATTTTACTAATACCAAGCGTATGGAGAGTTTTAAAAATTGCATTTGGCTCCACACCTACTTTGTGTATTACAATCACTATATATTCGGTTATATATTCGGTTCTCTTTATCACCCCACTCCATTTTAATATCGCAAAATATTGTACAATGTATTGGCTCTAAAATGAGAAAACACAATCATATAAAAATGACATATTCCAAATTCAAATGTAATATTTTGTTTATTTTTAATTGTAACAGTACTTATGGCCAGACTAAGTATATTTCTTGCATTAGCATTTAGATTTTTTCCCAGTAAACATTGGTACCATGTATCTTGATCATGGTGAGAGGTTCCACCTAGGTATTGCGAACATGGTAATAACACCTAGTGGTCCATATAAATGTTAGCTGATTTCTGCTAGAAAATCATTTTCATCCCAAAACAAAATTTTGCTGTCGTTTTTTCTGCGTGCCACCATAACAAAGCGTGGGACTATGCAAGCTTATTTTTATCCGACAAATATGTTCGTAAACAAAAAATTTTAGCTCTGCAGATGGGGTTAGATTAAGACCTGGAACTAAGAGTATATTGGGCATTTTAAAATTAGTCAAATTCAAAAATTTTAAATAATAAGGGTTTGACAGAACTTATGACCCGAGTCCCGATTAAGTAGAATTTTTTTTTAACATTATAAATTAATTACTAATTAAGGAATAGTTTTATTCGATTTTATCTTAACCTTACAAGTAAATCAATAAAAAATAAAAATAAAGGTAAAGTTCGAAATGCTTAGATATTTGCTGTAGACTAATGCAAAAAAAGCCGTTTTTTTTTTCTGCATTTTAAACTAAAACCAACTTTTACCAATATTTTAAAGAGGAAAAGTTTGTTTGTTTGCATTAAAAATGCTCTGAAACTACTGGACCGATTTTGATTTAATTTGGCAGAGATATAGAGTAGACCACGGGGGGAAGGACAATATATTTTTTATCATGGAAAAATGTTCGGTTTTCGCATGATTAGACTAATGCGCGCACGAAGTCGCGTGCAACATACTTATGTTATTAGTAATAATTGTTTAGGGAAGAACAATATTACACACTCTTCCTGAGTTACCTTGCCTTAGTCTATGCATGTTAGCGAGTGTATAACATACACTTTTTGAGGTAAATATTCACACAGATGTTTGCACCCAATGTCTTGTCACATGAAGACTAAAATGAGGATTGACTTCAAACAATGCAAAGGACCTGGTAGCGATGCCTTAAGACCAGTACCAGTCAGACAGGCCCTGGTTTCCAAAGAAAACCCCACGTTATGATCGTTTTATTGAGATTCAGTTGTTACTGAAATCAGTTTTTATTTGCAATAGAACTTAAGAATATCGACCAGACAGGGTAAAATGTAGAAATTAGCCTATGGAAAGTCAGGAAATGGCTAATAAAATGATCTTCCTATGGTCTGGTGGTCCCATGGTACATGGTTTTCTTTGGAAACCAGGGCTAGTTTAACAGTACCGGTCTATTGTCATTGCTGCCAGCTCTTTAAGAATGTTGAGAGACTCATTTTTGGCCTCTGGGCAAGCAACAATGCATTGACTGCAACCATCTGTGAGTACCTATTCCACAAAAAGTATTCAAAAATCACACGCTAACATGCCAAGACTGATTAAGGCTATAATTTAAGCAAGAGTAGGTATCGCCCTACCCCAAACATTTACTGGCTTTAGTTTTAAATGAAGAAAAAAAAAAAGAAAAGAAAACTCAGCACACAGGTAAAATTACAGCTTTTTAAACCTTTTTAACTCAAAATTTTATGAAAAAAAGGATTAAAATTATTCCTTACTAATCGATTTACATAGTTCAGAAAATCAAATTAACCACAAGTATCAGGAAAGTAAGAGCGAAGGGCAAATAGTTAATTATCTCTGCCACCCATTATTTTTGCTAATTTTAAGTTAAAACAAGGCCCCATTTTTTGGTGCAATAGATTTTCTAATTCATCTCAGTAATTTTTAGGACTAAAACAGGATGCAATTGTAGGAAATACAAATCAATATGAAGTAGAAGTGGAGGGTTTTCCACTGTCCATTGAATCTGAAGATCCTCTCGTTGACACTAGACAGGCGTCATCGAATATCGCCTTTGATGATTTGCAAAAGTCAAAGGTCCACAAAGTAAAAATTGAGAATAGAGATCAATCAGCTGATGGTGAATATATTGTCCCGAGTTGGATATCCCCGGTCACGGAATTATATCTTAGGAACATGGGGGAACAGAGCCAGGGAAATACAGAAATAAAACTAGAAATTGAAGATAGTAAGTATAACTTGTTGACGCCATTCATATAGGTCTACACAGTGACTATATAGAAAATAATTGAATTCTCTTTTGTTTAATGCAATTATTTTATATTTATATTACAAACATAGTTATTACATAATTCGTTTCTCTTAGAGGATTATTCCAACTTTTACTTTACAAGTATTTACTTCGTATGAAAATTATTTTAACTTGTAACAAATGAATTAAAAAGGACCGATAATAAAATAAAATAAATAAGAAGGCTAAACTTTAGACGTCCAACTAATATTATAAATGTGATGGATTGTGAGGATTGATGGATGTTTGTTACTCTTTCATGCAAAAACTACTGAACGGATTTTGATGATAATGTGTATGGTAGTAGTTTAGGCTCTGGAAAACAAGCTAGTCAATAATAATAATTTATCAATATATACATCATTAATGTTTTAACACGTGGGCCCGTTTCACAATTGTCTAGTAAGTGACAAATAGCTTAACCTGAGGTTTTGTCTCTGTCAAACGTTTGTGTGCGACAAAACTTCCGGATAAGCCTTATTAAGCGATTGTGACCACAGACTCTTGAATCTCTCTAGTCTCTTGAAAGGTAAAACATATGTAATAAGTTATCATTTATTTAGGTATCGAACGAGACAACGACCAAGACAACACAAATGTTTACGAGGGGCGAGACCATGGCAGTCGTGCGCAATCCGGCAAAAAGCGCAAGTACAAAAAACCACAAACCTGCGATGTTTGTTTTAGGAGCTTTAGATTCAAAAGCCAATTACTTCATCACAAAAAGATTCATACGGGTGTAAAACCACATAGCTGTGATGTGTGTTCAAAGAGATTCAGACAAGTCAGCGATCTAAATAAACACACAAGAATCCACACAGGCGAGAGACCATTCAGCTGTGATCTTTGTTTGAAGAACTTCAAATTCAAAAGTGATTTATTACGGCATATTAAGATACATAGTGGCGATAAACCCTTTAGGTGTGATGTTTGCGAAAAGATGTTCAAGAATAAGGAGTGTCTGAATAGGCACATGAGAATGCACACAGGCAACCAACCGTTCAGCTGCCATATTTGTGTGAAGAAATTTTTATATGAAAGCGACTTGCAACGTCACATTAAAACTCACCAAACGGAGAAACCATTCAGCTGTGATCTTTGTTCCAAGGAGTTTAAAGAGGAGTACAATTTAGATAGACACATGCGGATTCATATAGGTGACCAACCGTTCAGCTGTCATATTTGTGAGAAGAAATTTTTATATGAAAGCAACTTACAACGTCACATCAAAACTCACAAAAGAGAAAAGCCATTCAGCTGTGATGTCTGTTCAAATAGGTTTACAGAGAAGCATAATTTAGAAAGACACATGCGGATTCATATGGGGGACTAACTATGCGGCTGCCATATTTGTGTGAACAAAGGAGGGCGGGTAAAAATGTATGGATACGTATCCAATATGAACAAACCACATGTCATTGGAAATTGGATTGGGTCTTTTTAATACTCAATTTCTTCCCTGGATCACATAATATATGTAAATAATATATGGGGTTTTATGTATACTTCAAAAACAAAACTAACAAATTTTCTTGTCATTACTATGAGCAGACAAATTAGGTTGGGGAAAAAGAAATCCATAGTTGTTATGTGAAATTTTGTTTTGGCACCAAAACGTCGAGCATCTTTTTTAATCGAACTTTGCGTAAATGGTTGCTGCTCCATTTTATACGCCGCCACATCTAAACTCATAGAAGAGACGAAAGACATAGCTGTCTTAGTTCCACAACTTGTATGGAAAAGGACAGTTTAAACTTTGAATATTGCTACTGCACTGATTTCGATGACATTTGGTACGGTAGTAGTGTAGGTTTTGGATTAAAACATAGGCTACTTTTTATCCCCAAAAAGTGCAGTGTTCCCGTGGGGCCGTGGGGAATGAGCTAATCTGCTGTATTTCTTCAAAAAGGTTACAAATAAGGGAAGTTTAAATAGGCACGTGTGCGAAAAACCTTTGCCATATTTGTTCATAGAAATTATTACGAGACAACACTTTAAAAACTCACTAAAATCCGCCAGACCCGCACTAAAACTGACACATGTATATAGTATAGACGAATACTATTATAAAGCCGTGGGTATATACTTATATACCCACGGCTGGGACTATATGATCCGGAATCCGGTGGGCGCGGGAGAATTCAGAGTACTGAAAATAGAACTCTGCACTATTACAATAGAGTTAAAATCGAAGTGTCGAGTGTTGAGCTGTCATACATAACATTGACATTTGACCGTACACTTGTGTGTTCGATTCTCAGATTTACTGTAGCGCAGAGTTCAATTTTCAATGCTCTGAATTTTCCCCGATCCGCCGGATTCCTGATGACATAGATGAATAAGTATTCACATTAGCACATCAGATATTGATATCGGATGCCGATAACTGATAGCCAAGGTCAAGTAAAATATTTGAAAAATACACCTGTATTTTAAAATTATCGGTCCGTTATCGGATAGTGTAAAAACGTTCATAGATTGAAATGTCACAATGTTCAACCTTCAAGATTTAACCAATCACATCCCTGATCCCAGCTCATCGTAGTGTTGCTGAAATAATAAATTAAGTACCCACAGTGCAGGTGTTTTATTTTCCTTGCATGGTAAAATCTTGTAAGATGTTTAAGACCCATATTAACTAAGGAGTCTATCCAAAAGGATTCTTAGTTCGATTTTGATATTTTCAAAAAATGTGCCTTTTGTTCTGGGTATCTTAACCCGCCCCAATGCAGTTTCTTTAAGTGCAAATCCAGGACCCAAATGACCTGTTGACAAACAAAAATACAATTAATATATTAAGTGATGGATTGGAGGTGACTTGGGATTTGAAACAATTTACTAAAGAATTCAAACTAAAGCTTGATGTTTAGATTACATAATTGTTTAATATTCAATGAAAAGATGAATATTACTATTACATATTGTAGTAAAAATCTACTTTTAGCATTTAATATTGTATCACCTGGAAAAATCACACTATTAATGCAAATTAAGACTACTAAATAATAAGTATTATGGTCTATGGGGATCGTGCTTCTAGACTGTTACGCTAACTAGTGTCAAGTATCCAAAACAGTTGGGATCATGTATTTAACGTAAACACATGTGATCTACTTTTTAATAATTATAAATAAAATATATTTAATTTTTCAAAATAATGCCAGCTTCGAGAAAAAATTGTTGTATTCTTGGATGTAATAATACATCACGTCGAGAACGTGGATTCAGTGTGGAAGTGAAATTTTATAAATTTCCAGAGAGCGTGTTAGGAGCCTCATGGAAAATAGTAAAACGTAAACAGTGGATGAATGCAGTGAAAAATTACGTGTAAGTACAATATTAATTAATAATTTTAAAAATGAACTGCACCATTCAGTAAAATTATAACATTTAAATACGACATATAAATGTAAAAATTGATCATTTAATTGATGAAATTTCAAATATTCGTGACAGTTATCTTATAGTTATGACTTAACCTTTTAATTCTTCTCTTTGATTTCAGAGAAAATCCAAAAGACTGGGATAAAATACCCCAGATAAAAACTCAAGTCGAAAACAAAAATGCTATTTTTAACATGCCTCCTTTTGGCCACAAAGATGAATTCACCCCTGAAGAAGTTGACGAAACATACAACATTGCTTCGGTGAGTATACATAATGAACGAGTAAATCAACTAAATAATGACTTTAGAAATCTATCAAAAGTACCTAATTCATTATTTCCTCATATTGATGAAATTGTTTTTTTTTTATTTGTGCTTTGGTAAATGTACAGAAGCCATTGTTTATAGAAAAAGAAGTTGACAAATAAGCCTTTTTCAAATAATTGTAAAAACTGAATAAAATTTCTAATTGTATTAAATAAAAACGAAATAATTGTTTACAGAAAAGAAAGGTTTTATTTTCTTAAATAATTTCAAATTTAATGTTTATTAATTCTCTGTTTTATAATAACTCTGACATAAGGTAAGTACAGACTCATAAATGATAAATATTTTTATATTATTTTATTTGCTTGTAATATTAATAATATTTTTAACAAAGATAACATTTATAAAACTTTTCGTAATGAATTAGTACAAAAAATAATTTCTTACGATTTGTATAAAATTAAGATACCTAATAATAAAAATAATTTTAGGCAACTTAAAATCTCGACAGTCTTAGAGATAACAAGTACTATAACATTTTTTGCCGCCGCACATTTGGTCGATTGCAAAATTATTCTTAGGTCATTTTATAATTAATATCTAAAAAGTAATGTACTAATGTATTGTGTGTACTAATGTATCATAAATGTATTGTTACTTAGTTGAGTCTTTGGCGTATAATTTTTGTTAAAACTTTTCAAGATGAGGTAATAAAATTGTTGAATAACTTAATAAAGTATTCAACAATTTTATTTGAATAATTTTTTGCCTTTCTCATCGTTCTGGCCATGTATTATATTATTGAATATTGGTTTAAATCCATATTTTATTGTTTTTTCCATTGTTATAACTGTTTTTAAATGTTATTAAATATTTGTTTTGATCCCACTATGTACACCAATGAAACACCAGAGAGCGCTCACTTCGACAGTAGTGCTGCCTCTATATTTCACGCACGATCCCTATTAACATAGTTTATAGTAATACAATTCATACCTGTTTGTTGAATAAGCAATATTCATTGGTGTACGATGCCGTGGACAAAGCTTCCTTGTTTCTACTATATCATTTTCAGTGGAATATCTGACGCATTGCTCATTTGTGCCTCTCTTATAACTTTTGCTAAGTTCCATAAATTTAAAACTTCTTGTGTCTTCTTCTCTTCTTCAGTGTACATTCTTGATGAATATAAGCGCCAGCATAATCAGGCCCAGGTAGCGTCTCCAGAAGCCCCAGTTGGGATGCAGGCGAAGGCCCAGGTTGCGGCTCCGGAGCACTATGTGGACTTTAGGCCATTTTCGTGTCATAAATCTGTAACTCCTTTGTTTTTTCAAGATATCTCCATAATTTTTTTTTATTATACTCTTGAATAAACACACTTTCAAATGAAACACATTCTGATTATATAAATATATTTTTAATTGGTTAAAAAAAAAACGTAAAAAAGGGATGAAGTCTGAACTTTTTATAATCTTTATTTCGTGATTCCTGGGCATCTTCGGAGAGTTGCCCGAGAGCCAATAGAGAAAAATGTCGGATAACACTTTCATCGTGAATTAAAACTTTATGCACCGAAGATGGCATGTAATACCACTTATATTTATTAACATAAAGTTGTGCCGTGTCTAATGCGTACTGACCAAATTTAGTAGGATTTATATTTCTACCACTCGACATAACTTGGAGCAGAATATAAAATCTTTTCATTAGTTCTTCATCTACACCAGTTATTTCTGACGAGCAATGATAATTTTGGAAAAATCTTCGTGTGGTATTTCCATCATTGGAGTTGCCGCTAACTAGGTTTATCTATATTTAAACCTAGTTGTTCTCTAAACCTTCTTTGAACGTAAGCTTTCTTTTGTTCTTTTAATTCTATGTTTTCTGTTGTTGTGACAGACCAATTTTTCAAAGGCTAGATTGTAAGACAGATGTAAAATAAGTTCCATGAATCTTATCCAACAATGCAAAGTTGAAAGACCATATTGGTAAGCACTTTCATCAACAGGTTTGTTTTGTACTTTTTCCAAATCGTTCATTTCTGTAGGTTTTGCGCCACGAATAGTACATACAGCACCTGATGAAGTCTCTGTTAAAACCTGAGCCACTTTTCCATCAATCATTGTTAAATATAAAATATGTTTTATTTCAATACCTTGCCCACTTTCGTTGAGTAATGTAGGATTAAGAGTAGTTATTTGATTATTTATTTCATCAACTACACTTTGAGTCTTTTCTGGAGTCCCCTTCGAAAATTCTATTAAAATTGGACGACAAAATCTGACTGATGATGGAGCAGGATTTTCCCACAGTGTTTCATTACTATCGGTATCAACAAGTTTGAGAGGCACCATTGATGATATAAATAAATTTGTGTCGGGAATTATGTCACTCTCTTCAGGTAATACTTGTTTATACTCACTTTGTCTACTTGATCCATCACAACCCCATTTAGAAAATAACTTTAAATGAAATGATTCTGTTTTATAAACTCCATTTATTTTTAGAATCCTGGCTGTCGTGTAATCTAATCTATCAATATACTAACCACAATAAAGTAGACTACTAATAGAACTATGGCTAATTTCAGTAATTGTCGAAACTGTATTTGAAAATCGAAGCAAAGAAAAAACGACAACCTGCAAAATATACGTCTTTAGTGGTGGTGATGATATATATATGTGTACATATTGATTTAATCTATAATAAAGAAAACATTTCAAGCTTTTTAAAATGACATAACACTCATAAGTACCTATAAAAATTATTGCATAATAAACAAATGACTTCAGTTGCATTCTAAGAGGAAAAAACATATCTTCACATTTTGCCATATTTTCATAATTTGCGCACTGATGCCGCAACAAAAAAATCTACCCAGCTAATTTGCATTAAATTTGCTACAAAATAAAACTAATTACAGAACTTCGGCAAACTTCGATAAACGTCAAAACTCTAATCGAAAATTGAAGATAAGAAAAAACGACATACTATGAGATGTACGTCTCTAGTGGTGTCATATATGAAAAAACCCAATATATAATTAATTCATAATAAAGAATATATTTTAAGCTTTCTAAAATGGTGTAACACATATATATTCTTTAAAGGAAATTCACTATAATATCAAAGTTAAATGTCCACATTTTAAGAATATTTTTCAACAAATTTTCATTCATCGATTTTTTTTTCTAAAATAGGGACAGACACAAGTGTAAATCGTTTATATTTAGGTAGTTTGGTCCTTTGTCTACAATTTGAGGCACAATACATGTACCTCTGCCGACTTTTGGAAAAAGCATTTATGGCACGGCTTTCTTAGGAGTGTCCACAATTGGGATGAAAAAAATGTGTCCAAGTTGGGATGCGGGTGAAGGCCCAGGTTGTAGGTCCGTCGATCCGTAAGCAGCCATGTCCAAAGGAGTAGGCCAAAGGTCGTTCAAAAAAGCGATCCAATCGGTGTTCAGTAACAAAGCCAAGTGTAACGAAGTAGTGAGCCAAAACAAGTCCAGAAACAAAGCAAAAGTCATCGTAAAATCAATCCAAAACACATATGTGCACATTCGCGTATACCGAGCACAGACTACTAAGGGATACCGAGAAGCAACGGAATTAATTTTTTACACGGCAGCATGGCGTTCCATTTTACGGCAGTTTGACGTTTTGATTTAATTTATATAATCAATTAAATCTGTATAATACAATCTGACATTTATTGCCTCTAACACTTAGCAGAGTCAGTTGCTTTCGATACGTCGCTGAAACTGCACGTGCGCCTATTGATTGCACTATCGATTACGCGTGTGATACGGTCTACGGTTACGAGTGTGCCGCGCGGCGCCCGCGCTTATCGGTTCGAGTGTTTACTCTCTATCGGTTCAACATCGTTTCTGACTACGGGGACGATGGAACCAAAACAAAGTTATTCCTCTGTTACCTAAACGTTTTCTTTTCCCACTAAAGATCAAGCAGTCGTAGACGCGGTGGATGATATGCAAATTAAGGATTTTGCCTACGCTTTCGGAAGCAGAACGTCCAACAACCGAGTGTGTTTATTTGTGTCAACAAAAGAAGTGGCTGAAGAATTGACTGATGCTCATCAGTGTATTGTTTTGAACAACATTAAAGTACATATTCGACCACTTATAACGAAAAACAAACGTATTATTCTATCTAATGTGTGTCCGATAATACCACATAATCTAATAGAAACGAAGTTAGCAGAATTGAAGATTAAATTAGTTTCGCCGGTGTCTTTTATTAGAGCCGGTATAACCGAGCCTGGATTTAGTCATATTCTTAGTTTTCGTCAAAAAGCTTACGTACCTCCAGAAGAAATCAATCATCTACCAGAACGAATACAAATAGAATGTAGGTGTTTCTTATTGGATTTACGTTTCTACCGATTCAATGACCTGCTTCCCATGCAAAAAAGGTCACGTGGCCAATAAGTGTCCTGTTAATATGAAGTCCAATCCAAATTCCAAGTATGATAATGCCTGTGAGATCATAGAAATACCAGATTCTCGTCCGCCAATTTCATTTAAGAGACCGCACCCGCCTACTACGACCGACTCCTCGCATAGCGTTCAAGTTCCCCCTGAAATACCGGATGGCGAGGCTGTGAGTCAGTCCGACTCGAGCGAAATTTCCGTAGACAACTCTGTATCGGCTAAAAAAAATGGTCAAAAAACAAAAAACAGCTCCCTCACTTGAATTGCTACCCTCGGAACTAAAAGAGATTGAAAAGATTTTGGACAGTAGTGATTACCCAATGACAATTAAAGATTTTATTAGCTTCCTAGATGAGTCTTACGGTAAAGAAAATATTCTACAAATAAGTCTCACCTACATAGAAGATATAGGCCAATTAGTTAAAATTTTAAAAGAAGTAATACTAGAATTTTCGTCAAGAAAAGTAAAAAATCGCATAGCTCGTATGATCAAAAAACTTAGTACATATTAATATAATGGAACTCAAAATTATTCAATGGAACAGTCGCAGTATTATACCGAAGAAAGTTGAATTAGAAACGTTTCTAAATAGGGAAAGTGTTCATATTTGTATTTGTTCCAAAACATGGCTTTCTGAAGATAGAACTTTTAATATATCGGGCTACTGCTGTTTCAGAAAAGATCGAAATGATGGATTTAGTGGTTTGATTATTTTAGTTCATGTATCACTTCCGGTTAGACTAAAAAATATACCTTTACCAAGTATACCAAATCCTTTTAATAGATTAGATGTTTTGTGTATAGACTTACTTAATCAATCCTCACTTAAATATGTGTTAGGTATTTATTCGCCTAGTAATATTCGCACAAGTAAACGTGATTTTGATGATTTGTTTTCCCTTTTTAGCAGCAAAACTCTGATAGGAGATGACTTCAATGCTTATCATATCTCCTGGTCTTATACTACTGATGGCAAAGGTCGCTTGATCGCGGAAAGTTGCTCGGATCATAGTTTTTCCTTTTTAAAAAATGGTAGCCCAACCCGTATTTCAAAATTACAAGAGAGGATAGTTTGCTCTTCTCCCGATATAACATTTGCCAGTTCTGATTTGGTGCTTTCGTGTTCGTGGGCTGTTACTAACGAAAATCTTGGTAGTGTACGATAGTACATAAGAGATAAATGAAATTCTGAATACTTTAGACTAATTATTATATTCAGGTTTTACAACTTTAAAATAATTCTATATAAAAAGCCAACTAAAATGTGAGTGTCCACGAGTAGGGCTGTAGGCGTAGTAGTTTTGCGTCGGGTATCGCCGCGAACATTCCCGTGCGTGTGAGTGGGACAAAAAAGCGCCGTCGGGCACGCTCGTATGGGATCTCGCATATGTTCGGCGCTAACGTGCGAACATGCACCCGGCCCTGGAAAGCTCACAGCTTTCCAGCTTCTTCACCAGTATTTGGAGATTTGAAGACCTTTGGCTTGGCTTGATCGTCAGGATTAGGGAACCAACACACTAGATTGAGAGCGCGGCGGACTACACCTCGGGAAGTAGTAATGTCGGCAACACGGGTAGCGCCATCGGGTCCCGGGAAAGTTTGTTCTACCCGTCCGAGTCGCCAATACAGGGGTGGAGTTTCCTCCTTCAATATCACCATATCGCCGGCTTGCAAATTTCGTTTCCTTATACGCCATTTGGTGCGTGCCTGTAACTCGGAGATGTATTCCTGGCTCCAGCGATTCCAGAAGTGTTGCTTAATTTGTTCAATTCGCTGGAAACGGTCAAGACGATTGGTATTAATCTCAAGTAGAGATGGTGATGGCAGCGCCTTTAGCGGTCTTCCGATCAAAAAGTGGCCCGGGGTTAAGGGGTAAAGATCATTTGGGGAAGAACTTAAAGGAGATAAAGGGCGGCTATTTAGGATAGATTCTATCTGAGCGAACAGTGTCGACAGCTCTTCGAAAGTTAAATGAGTATGGCCTAATATACGCGCCAAATGAAATTTAGCAGACTTGACGCCGGCTTCCATTAACCGATTGAAGTGAGGCGCGTATGCTGGAGAAAAGCAAAATTCGAGGACTTCTTTGGTTGCAAAATCAGATAGAGCGTTCGCGTTAGAATTTAGAAATTCCTTAATTTCTTTAGCAGCCGCTACTAAATTGCCACCTCTACGAGCAATAAAACGACGAAGGCATAATATAAAAGCATCTTTAGATAATTCAGAAACTGCTTCTAAATGTATACATTTATACTTAAATAAATACGCATAAATAGCATTTTGTAATCTTACAACCACGACCCTTCCGATCCGTGATCATAAATGGCCCAGCAAACTCAGTTCCAACAACAAGGAAAGGGAAATCTGGCGTAATTCTGTCGGACGGCAAATTACCCATTATGTTTTTAGCTATTTCACCTTTAAACCTTCTACAAACACTACAATTTAAAACTGTCCGGTGCGCTAAGTCTCTACCATTAATAGGCCAGAACCGCGATCGTAGTGATGCTAAAAGAGCTTGCGGACCAGCGTGTTAGAGCTTGAGGTGTTCGTGTTCGAATAACAGTTTAGTTAAGTGATGTTTCGAGCTCAGTAACATAGGATGTTTCATATCAAATCTATAGTTAGAGTCTTGAATGCGACCACCTACTCGAATAACACCGTTATGTACAAATGGGTTAAGTGTCGCAACATTAGATTTAGGATTTAGAGATTTTCCTTTTATTAACAAGGCGAATTCTTTAGAGAACGACTCAGACTGGGAAATATGAATTAGATATAGTAGCCCTTTATTAAGTTCTGAAATTGTTAAAGGACCTGTAATTTTATTTTTTGAGTTTTTACAATTATACGAAAATCTATTAATGTAAGCAAATATTATGTTTTGTATAGTTTTAAGTTTAGAATATTTTTCAATGTTAAAAATAGCATGATTTAAATTATTATTGTGTTCTATTAAATGAACTTTAACCTCTGGTAAATCGTTCGTCTCAATATTAGTCTGAAACTGTGATAGAGGCCATTCATTCTCCGGTGATGACAGGAACTCCGGTCCAAATCACCACAGATTACAATTAGCAACTTCCCTAGAAGTAGAAGAAGTGGAAATATGATGCCATGAAGCAATTTCAGTAAGTTCCCGAATTGCGGCTACTCTATTGGCTACAAACGTTTTCAAATTTATAGACCCGACACGTAACCAAGCTAAAACGATACTAGAATCGGTCCAGTAAGACGTTCTCGTAATTTTGCAACGTAAAACTTGCGTTACGGTAGAGCATAGCTCAGCTGCAAGTAGAGCGCCCGAGAGCTCGAGACGAGGTATAGTAGTTTGAGTAGATGCAGGAGCAACGCGTGATTTTGCGCAAAGTAATTTTACGTGTACCTGACCTTCCGCGTTTATCGAACGAAGATAAATACAGGCACCATAGGCGCGTTGTGAAGCATCACAAAAACAATGAATTTTGCTTACAGAGTTTGATATTAATACCGGCCTAGATATAGACAAGGATGCAATAGACTGGAGACCATCAATAAAAGTCTTCCGGGATTTGACATCTTCTTTATAGGCTGGTTCGTCCCAATCAAGTTTTAGAGACCATAGAGTCTGTAGCATAATTTTGGGAATGATAGTGCACAAATATAGGAGGCCCAAGGGATCGAACAATTTGAAAGTTGTGGAAAGTATACTCTGCTTAGTCACAGAATTAGGATGATCTATAGCGACTGGAAATTTAAGAATATCCGACGAAGGATCCCAGCTCAGACCTAGAGTATTAGTTGTCTCGCTTACAATTAAATTACCGTTGGATTGCAAAGATTTACACGGCAACAATGTAGGTAAATTAGAGCGGTACTTACGCAAATTGAAACCTGCCTGAGCAAGATTTTTAGAAACCGCTTGTTGGATAAATCAGAGCTGGTTCTCATCATCATGGCCAGTTATAAGATCGTCGACCAGAAAATCATTCTGTATTATATTTTTTATAATAGAGTCATTGCATTCCTCACTAACCTGCCAAAGACAACGCGTTGCAAGAAAACTAGAACTCGCTAAGCCATATGTGACCGTATTTAGTCTCAGGGTTTGCAAAGGCTTGTCTTCCGCATCACGCCAAAGGATTAATTGGAAATTACGTTCAGACTCTTCTAACCATATTTGGCGGTACATTTTCACATTTACATTTATAGATAAGTTAGACGTTTTCGTGCGAGCAGAGCCATCGAAAACAACACGAAGTCGAGTAGACTCGCTGTTCTCGCGGATAACCGGGTGGTGAGGGATAAAATAGCCATTTACAGGTTTGTTAATTTCTGAAATTGAAAGATGACCAAGATTAGCATACTCATTTATAAAATCAACGTAGTCAGATTTAATTTCGGGCTGCTTTCTGAACCTACGTTCCAAGTTAAAAAATCGTTTTCTAGCCATAAAATATCTCCTAAGCACCCAGAAGACCTAGAAAATGGTACCTTAACGCAAAAACGCCCGTCTGCAGTACGTTTAGTATTTTGTATAAAATGATTTTCGCAATCTCTCTCCCTATCTGTAAGTAAAGATTTTTGTGGCAAACTTTCCAATTCCCAAAACCTTTTAAGATCATTGTGCAATTCTGTAATTTTACTATTACCATTTTCTAGAGTAATCTTAGAAAAATTACATTGTGTAGTATTACTATTGTTATTGGTGTCATGAGTATAGCGCATGGGACCTGCAATAAGCCAACCTAATTTTGACTGCCGTAAGATGGGATTTCCGGTCCCCATAGAGTGCTGATTGGGCAGCAAAAGGGCCCAAAAAATATCAGCACCGATAAGTAGTCCTACTTCAGCGGGCTTGTTAAAGCTGGGGTCTGCGAGCTCGAATGACTTTAAGTTTAGATTTTTAATATTAATATAGAATTGAGGTATTTTACCTGTTATTTCAGGGATAACTAAACATGTAATATTAGCTGTAAATGAATTGAAACGTGATTTTAGTGTAATATTGCAACGCTCCGTGTTAATTTGCAAGGAAGTGTTACCTATAACATTTTGGATATTGGAATTTAATGAATTTAAATTTAATTGTTGTTTTAATTTCGCAGAAATAAACGAACACTGACTACCACAATCAAGAAGTGCTCTAGTAGTTATAGAATTTTTAGTTGTAGGATTGACAACTTCAATAAGTGCGGTACATAAATGAACCTCCGATGAAGTCATCGCGGACATCGCGATTGGTTCCGTTTGCTCGGAGTCCGTTTTAGACCTACAAAGTTCGCGATCCGATATAAGCCGATCGCGACATATTTTACACTAACCATTGATTCTGCATCCACGTAAATTATGTCCAACGCGTAGACAAATTGTACATAGTTTTAATTTAGCTACTAGTGCAGTCCGGGTATAAACCGATTTATCTAAAAATTGTGGACACCCATAAATTCGGTGATTTTTACTACACACAACGCATCTATAACCAATTGAATTATTTGAATTATTCGTCTTTTCAACAAGAAACGATTTATTTGATTGCTGTATTTGTGAATTTTTAGAGTTATAAGAGAAATTAGGAGCCAATTTTACGTTTTTATTTTGGCAATATTGTTTGTTACGAAAAACTGACTCGAGTACATCGGCGGGAGCCTTTAAAAACGTCATAAAATTGTCAAGAGACGGCATCTCCGAAGAATTAACGTTAGCATGAATATATTCCTCCCATTTAATTCGAGTGTTGTTGTCGAACTTTGCTGAAATTAAATATATAAATAATGTGTCCCAGTGTTCCGTGGGCTAGTTTAAATTATTAAGGGCACGCAAATTTTTTGTGACATGACCAACAATAAATCTAAGTGACTTGTTAGATTCGCGAGCTTGCTCAGTATTTAATAAAAGTTTTAAATGGTTATTTATCAATTGCCTAACATTGTTATACCGTTCGCATAAAAGATTCCAAGCTTCAGGATAATTACTGTTAGTTACTTGTAAATTACTAATGACTCGAGCAGCTTCACCTTCCAAATAAGAATTTAAATAATGGAATTTGTGTATGTTTTTAATCCTAGAATTGTTGTGAATGAGCGAGCTAAACGTGTCTCTAAACTCAAGCCATTTATAGTAGGTACCATCAAAGTTACTAATTTTAATTATAGGCAAACGAAAACCAATAAACTCCTGGTCATCGTCATCTGCGCTAACAAAACTGTTTTGACCTTGATCGTGGCATGATTTTTTAGAAACCGAATTTTTTTCAATAATTTCCTGAGCGGCAGCTATAAAATGTTAGTAATAATAAGTATAAAATGCTAGTTCTATAGATTCCCTGGTATCAAATTCGTTACTTAAATTATCTGCGTCTATTCCTTCTATTTGACTTTGCACACCATCGAATTCAGCGAATAAAGCCTCAATTTTTACTATTTTTTGTGCTAATATGTTGTCATCAGTTTGTGTGATTTTAGTATAAGTTTTTAAGTCGTTAATTTGATTAGCGAATTTAGTAACGCGACCTTTTATTGAGGCCCGTTTAACATTTAAAACTTTAAGTCCTCTCTCTAACTCCATGGCACAAAGTTAGCACGGAAAACAAAGATAGGTAAATTAATTATAAAAATAAAATGTATACAATACGGCCTCGCCTCAATGAATAGAACAACTGGCTATACTGATAACGCTAGAATTCAGGATCAGTAGGTACTGCGCTGCAGGCAGCCGGCGTCAGTCGATGGACACTCCCAGTTCGTATGCGCTCTCGGATGTGTGAGGTTGCTGTGACGCGCCGCGCTGACCCTGGAATGGAATGTTTCGATCTTTTGTATTATCGAGAAATTAAACTTGTAGGTATATACCTATAGTGAGGGAGTGAAATATAACTATGCAAAGCCTTTTAATCACTAAGAATCTAATTTAGGATGTGAAATATATTGAAATAGTGGAATGTGAAATTATTTTAAATATTCTGTATCACTATTAAAGTTGCAAATTGAAATGAAATGTGATAAGTGATTTTATAATGTAATATAATGAATTGAGCGCAGTAAGCAGGTAAGCTTATATAACCTTAAATATTAGGCCAAATTGGTTTAGCAATTTTTAATAAATTTGAATGCAGGCAAATAGGTACGATTATATTGTAATTTAGACTTTCAAGTCGCAAAAACAGGCATAAACGCAAGGGTTCAGAGAATCGGAAAGCGACAAATAAGACTTTCAGATTACAAAGTAGACAAATATGCAAAATAGGCAAATTGAAAGCGAATGGTTGTTTAATAATTATGAATTTAGACTTTCAAGTCGCAAAAGTAGGCATAAATAAAAAAAATAGACAGTCGGAAAGCGACACTCAATAGTCTTAGACTTTCGACCGCAAAAGTAGGCAAATATGCAAAAATAGGCGCTATGAAAGAAAATGAACGATTAAAAATGATGAATAAATGTAGGTACCTAAATGCATTTACGAGCTTCAACAATTATTGCAAACTCATATAGAATGTGGGTGAATATGGTGATGAGTGAATAAAAAAGGAACGGACTCACTTTATTTCGGTGAAAATTTGCCTTGCTTTCGATACGATGACGATTTTGACTTCGATACGATGCTTTGTACTTGCTGAAAATCTAGAAATCTTATTTTTTCACGGTCGCCACTTTTTGTACGATAGTACATAAGAGATAAACGAAATTCTGAATACTTTAGACTAATTATATTCAGGTTTTACAAGTTTAAAATAATTCTATATAAAAAAGCCAATTAAAATGTGAGTGTCCACGAGTAGGGCTGTAGGCGTAGTAGTTTTGCGTCGGGTATCGCCGCGAACATTCCCGTGCGTGTGAGTGGGACAAAAGAGCGCCGTCGGGCGCGCTCGTATGGGATCTCGCATATGTTCGGCGCTAACGCGCGAACAGGTAGTGATCATATAATTATTGAGATAAAAATTAAAAATCACTTGTTATGTGGAAATTATACAACACGCAATGTTAAAAAAGCAGATTGGGAAGGGTATAAATCAAATATTTAATCTAAATATAACACATTTTTACTTGGTAATAATGTTCAGGAAAATTATGATAACTTTTGAATGTTATATATCGCAGCAGATAATTTCATTCCCCTTACACGAATTAATAGAGGTCCTTTGTCTAAATTCAAACCTAAACCCTGGTGGAATCAAAATTTATCGAGAGCAGTAGCAGAAAGGAAGGCTCGCTCTTAAGACACTTCGCAAAAATCGTATGACAGAAAATTATTTGGCTTTTAAAGATAAGCTAGTTGCAGCTCGCAAACTAATTCGGCAAGCCAAATTAGATTCATGGCAAAAATTTTGTGATAGCGTGAATTATAAAACTACTTGCACCGAGATGTGGCGAAAACTTCGATGGATTAAAGGATATCCCAGTAGATCAGTCACTTTAACAGAGGAGGAAGCACAACAATTCGTAAGAAATCTAACCCCTGACAGTGTTGCTTCACCACCGATTAGTTTCAATAATACCCAAGATGAAATGTTTTCTCATATTACAATGGCCGAGTTAATTTCCGTAATCAAGCGTAAAGATACTTCTGCCGGTCTAGATGGTATATTTTATTCTATGATCTATTACCTACCATTGAACGCTAGACATATTTTGTTAAAAATTTATAATATGATCTACACCACTTCAACAATACCTCATCAATGACGAAATATTAAAGTTATTGCTATACCTAAGCGTAATGGCTCCGAATTGAAGTATCATCCGATATCACTTATTAATGTCTATGCAAAATTTTTAATAAAATTATTACAAAAAGACGAACTGTTCTTATAAAGAAATAATTTATTTCCAGACTATATGATAGGCTTCCGTCGAGGACGTTCCTGTTTGGATGGCCTCTCTCGTTTCGGCATGGATGTAGAACTCAGTTTTATTAAAAAAGAATACTTTTTGTGTGCATTTACGGACATCATGGATGCATACAACGGTGTATCGGTCGACGTGCTTACTGAGCGTCTTGTTGAATATGGTGTGGATATGCATATTTACAAATATGTAAGAGAATTTCTCAAACATAGATTTATTATTTTTGGATTGTTGAACGGTGAGGACATTGTTAGAATATGTCGTGATGGTTTGGCGCAGGGGGACCCGATGTCCCCAATTTTATTTAATATTGTCACCGTTAAAATGAACAGTTTAGCTTCTACTACTTTAAAAATAATTCAACATGCAGATGATTTTATATTTTATTGCAGTAATAAGGATATAAGTGAATGTACATTACTCATGCAGGAAACTCTCAATAATTTTGAAAAACTTTTACACGAAATTGGTTTACAATTATCTCTTAATAAAACGAAATTATGCATTTTTACCAGGAAATATCGTGTCCCCTCAGTCAAAATAAACTTGTATAATGTTACCTTAGTAATTATAAAATTTGTAAAATTTTTAGGTGTTTGGTTTGACCAACGATTAAATTGGAAAAAACATATTAATGAAACGCACCAAAAATGTTTAAAGTACAGTAATATTTTAACTTGTGTCAGTAGCTACAAATGGGGGATTCATCCCATAAACCTTAGATAATTATATATAAGCCTTATCAGGAGTAGATTAGAATACGGGTCTGCTGTATTTGCCAATGCCAGTCAAAACATTCTCAGAAAATTGGATTTAATTCAAAACCAGTCTTTAAGGCTATGTGGTGGTTTTGTAAAATCGACCCCAATACATATTTTAGAAAATGAGCTTTGCATGCCGCCATTGAAAATTCGAAGAAAATTCTTATCAGAGATTTTTTTTATAAAAACTTTCTCACGATGTAATGACAGTTTAAGTAAGATTATTATTGACTTCGATAATATAATTAATTCAGGTGTATCTTACTGGAACAAACATGGTTTTCCTATAATATTTGATAGTTACAAAAATCTTCAACTCAGCAATCAACAAATCAGCTAACAATTTCTAAATATGATATTTGGCCTTCATATGAACTTAATATACATAATTTTGTGACACCATTTGAAGACTTATGTTTCACTGATATTCCATTCGTACACCAGTCTAAAAAAATATGTCACCAATTGAACTTAAAACAGCTAGTGTCGAACTGCTTTGTAGTAAGTATTCTAATTATGCACATATTTACACGGACGGTTCAAAGTCTACTGGTCTCGGGGATGTGCATTTTATGATTCTCGGTCTAAGACTAAATCGCAATTTTTAATTAATAACAATGTCATCCCAATTATGAGCATTGAAATTATAGGGATATTTAAAGCAATATAATACATAGAAACCACTGATTATTAAAATGTTGTCATCATTACTAATTCTAAAAGTGGACTGTTACACTTAATCTCCTGTACCTAGTAAAGGTAACATGGGTAGGGCTGAGGCTTTCCTCGTTATTAAATGTATTTATATGTGGGATAATATAATTATTGTTAACGATATTTCAAATTAATAATGTCAGTAGTTGTAAAAATTGACATATTCTGTCAACTGTCATCTGTCAACCATCATGTTGACAAACCCCACTCCGCAGTTGGCGGAGTGGAGTGGCGTGTTTACTCGGTACTATTTAAAAGACGGACGAAGCTTGTCGACAGAGCACACGTTGTCTAGCCGTCGGACACGAAACACTGAACTGGTGGCCTACCACAACCTCTTAAAGCAGTATTATTTTAATATTACTTCATGATTTCGTACCATCACCTCTTAAAAGTAAGATTATTTTAAGCATATTATAAGCTTGTTTCATCAAGAAGTTTTGTGACGTCATCTCAATTTCATTCGCTCTAAGCGTACCACGAGCTCCATTTTGACACCGTTTGACAGACGAGCATGATTACTTTAACGTCAAACTAGCGATCTTAAAAAAGTTGATATTTCGCAGCGGATTTAACATTACTTGGCATTTTTTACAGTTTTTATGTAAAATTATATTTGAAAAGTGAGTATTTCTCTAAAGTTATGTAGTTCTTTTTTCAAGAAATGTCTTTTTTATTTAAGTTTACAGTGTGTAAATAATAAACATAAAAAAACGGCGTTGGTTTCTAGATGGCCAATGAATTGGAGAGATTTTTGAATTCCTGCAAGAGTTGCATGCATCTGCTAGCACATCAACGATACAGCGCAGAAGAAGATTGCGTTCACAATTTAGGGATATTTAGAGGATGCCGAGTTCGTCAAACGGTACCGGTTAACTAAAAGTTTATCCCGGAGTTTGTGTGATGAACTCGCGCCAATGCTAAAGCGTCCCACAAAATCGACCGATTTATCTGTGGAGACTAAGGTATGTAATATTATATTCACGTTGTTGTTACACAAAATGTGCCATGCCAAGCCAACACCTTTAACCAAAAATGTTTCAGGTGCTGACTGCATTGTCGTTTTATGCAACTGGGTCATATCAACGTCCTATTGGGAATATTGAAGGACATTCCATGGCCCAGCAGACAGTTTCTTCTTGCATAAAACAAGTCACTGCCTGTCTCAACTCTACAGAAATGAGGCAAAAGTATATTGTATTTCCTGCTACAGACCAAGAAAGGAATAGAATAAAGACTGAGTAACTATGGCCATATAATATATAAAATACTTTATTAATAATTAATAACACTGAATTTCTTTTACATATTTTAAAAACTTTAAAATTTATTTCAGATTCTACAACAAATTCAAAATTCCCGGAGTTCTAGGCTGCATAGACTGTACCCATGTTGCTATAGTTCGCCCGGTGGAAAACGAAGAGTGGTATTATTGGCGCAAACATTACCATTCGCTAAATGTTCAAATAGTGAGTTGTTACCTCGTCATGAGCATCTAATTTAAAAGTTTATTTGTAAATATTTGTTACCAGAGATATGTAGTAAAAAAATTGTTCATAGAAGTTTTTATTGAGTTATTTAAATCTAAAATAACGATTTTCTTACATAAATAGTACATCAAATTATAATTTTAACATTAAACTATACTAAAAATAACAGAGTTAAAGCTACAAATCACTAAATGATTTTTAATGTTTTAGGTTTGTGATGCAAATATGAACATAACTAGTGTGGACGCAAGTTATGGTGGTGCTTCTCACGACTCATTTATATGGGCCAGTCATCCATTGAAAGCACATCTTGAAAACCTCAGCGAGACAGAAAATATTTGGTTTCTAGGTAATAATGTTTTATTGACCATTAAATTGATATTAAACATAATATTATTTTAATAAAAGCTATTTATATAAATATAATTATATATTATTATATTATTTTAAGGTGATTCTGGTTACCCGCTGAGGAAGACAATGACGACTCCAATATTAGATGCAGCCTCTAATACACCCGAAGCACTACACAAATGTGCATGTTCGCACTAGAAACACTGTGGAGCGAACCATTGGGCTTCTTAAAGCACGTTTTCGTTGCTTACTTGTGCACCGAGTCTTACACTACTCCCCAAGGGTAGCGGGCTCTATTGTGAATGCTATTGTTATATTACATAACATTTGCAATAGGGCTAATACTCCTGTGCAACAATTAACCCACGAAGAGGTGACACAAGAAGCCCAATTACAATTGACCCTAAGTAGGGCTGAAGAACTCCCAGGCACTGCAAACATTGAGCTGCAGCAGGGTCACGCCACAAGGCATGCTCTTATTCAGCGTCTCTGGGAAAGGCGGCACTTACAGTCCTGAAACAATTTTTTCTGTTTATTTTTAAATTATTATTATGACTTTTTCTTATAAATTGATGCTATTACCAACATGTTAAAATTATTTTATTAAAAAGTTAAGCATACTATTTAAAAATAATGTATATATTGTCTAATATAATATCTCTATTAATAAGTCTTTTAAAAACTACAGTCAGAGACTGTTGTGCACACCTTGACAGTAAGGAAGGAAGGAACAAGACAGGAAATCCGTTGTTATATTTTAACTTTCTCACAATTTTAATTTAAAATAAGTGTAAATGTATAGTTATGGTAGTCAGTATTAAGTAGTATCATATTATCATTGATTAATAGTTGTTAAGAAATTAAAATAGACAATTCTCTGATCTTTGTTTAACAAACAAAATACACATAAATACATATTTTGTATGCAATATTTTGATTTCTTAAAGTTTAAGTTAAGAAATTAAAATAGACAATTTTCTAATCTTTGTTTAATAAACAAAATACATATAAATACATATTTTGTATGCAATATTTTGATTTCTATAAAGTTTAAGTTAATTCTGTGTAACAAATATAGTGACAAAACTACTAACTTTTATAATTATTTAGCTGTGTTAAATATAAAAACGTGTTCTTGAAGTACTTGCCTCTCAATCTGCTGGAGACTGCTGCATATTCCTAGTAGAGCCCCCTTTATCTCTATCAGAGTATCTCCAATTTTTTCTAGATGTTGGCTACTACTTATAGTAGCCTGAGCCCTTCTCTCTGACGACTGTATGAGAGACCGGCTTATTGCTTGCATAGTAAGCGGAACCTCTCGCCTGCGACGTCGACGCCGGGGCGAAAGCACCGTTGTGGGTTCGACCGGTGCAGGTGAGGCGATAGAAGGAGTCCGGCTAGAAGGTGGAGTTCTAGGTGCCTGTTGGACAATGAGGGTTTGGAGGGACGAGGATGGTGCTAATAATATGGACTCTGAGGCAGGACAATCTGTATGAGGCACTCAGGAAATGGAACGTTTATAACTTCCATGTCCATGGACTCCACCGCCATAGCTGGAGTGCTTTCGACAGGCTGCAAATAGCAAATATTACAAACCAATTTTGCAAAATATGAAAATAAATATAACATTTACTATATCTTGTCTTTTATATATATATATATATTATATAAATCATGAGTCACAATGTATGTTGCCAATAAACTCCAAAACTACTGAACCATTTTCAATCAAATTTCACATATACCCGTAGTTACTTTGGTCTAACTTACTAGATAAGATAGTTATCATCTCAATTATGTCATGAATGTAAACAAATAAAATGTATCAATTAATTGTTTCTTAAGCAAGTTGCAAATACACTCAATACATGGCGCTGTGTTCTGTTTCTTAGAATATAATTTTATTTTCAATATAGCTAATTCGATTTTACTCAGTTTCAATTAGAGAAATAAACTATAATGGCGGTAGGTACGAAGTTCGCCAGGTCAGCTAGTTATATACTATATTTCTATTATTGTATTTGACTTTTGATAAAACATATTATAATAAACTAAAATAATTACTTAACGGACTTTTAATTTCCATCTGTTTTCAGACAATAAAAATTATGTATTTTTAATGTACATATCTTATAAAATATATACTAATAATTTATCTCTCACCGGGAATGGTTCCACTCGCACACCACTCAACCCCTGTCCGTAGTCCTCCATCAGAATCTGGAGGAACTTGTTTTCTATATCGGACAGAGGTTGCTCAGTTGATGGCCCTCCCCCAGTCCTGTGTTGGGACAATCTTAAGGCCGCTACCCTCCTCTTTAATTTGGCCTTATAATCTATCCAATACTGTAAATAAAACACAGCAGTGAGTTTATGGTCTTAGTAATATTACAGATTGAATAATTTAAACATAAAATAAAACATAATATTTTTGAGTTACTTTGGACCAGCTTTTCCAATCTTTGTGTACGCCGGCGCCTTGAGCATTCAGTATCTCTGCAACCTCCTGCCATTTTCGTTTAGAGTACTCCTTCGCTTGTAAGGATCGGTTATAGGAAACAGCGATATCTCCATGAGAATTTAGGTGTTCCCATAGGATATCGAGCTGTTGGCCAGAAACCCGACGATTCCCAACGCTGCAAACGAAATCATAAACACTTGAACCACTTGAAATTCCATCAGCATTTTTAACTTTTGCTTTGGTGTTTTAAATATTATTCAACAGAATATTTTATGAGATCACCACACACGTTTCATCATACACTTTTCTGGATATTTACTTACTTTCTATTTGTCATTATTACGAGTAAGAATATTTAAATAGAAAATGTCGAAATAATCACTCACACACTAGGTACTTGAAACTTTTTTGTTTTATCGCGCCACAACAACACTTGACGGCTTCATATTCATGCCGAAAAACGGATCGCGTTGTCAGCATTGCTAGTTTTTAACAATTTCACTGTTTGATTTAATTATCATAGTAAACAATTTAACGCTGTTATATTTAGTTTATTGATTTATTTTCAGATATAATAGAAAACCTTTCAAATTCACTATATTCTCTAGTGAAAAGTTTCTTTATTTGTTTAGACAAGTCCGTAAAGTGGAACGCAATAATTACGAATGTCACAATCATTATGACATTCGTGCGAGAGGGACAAAGCGGGTTATAATTAGCTGCTACCTCGCTTCCACTTGTAGCAAAATGTTGACAATTAATTTGATATCGTTCGTTCTTTCCCATCACTAAGCAGGAATAAAACAATATTGTTTTCATACACTATAAAAAGCTCATGGTACGAATCAAAGTAATGTTATTGTAATCTTACTATAAAGTGTCTGGAAACATGATAGTTTTAGAAAAGGTTGTGGTAGGCCTCCAGCTCCTCGTCAGGTGAGCTTTTATAATGTTATTATAAAACTCTTTATTGTAATATAATTATATAGATAGTAGTTATGGTCTTGATTACTTTATTAAGGTGTAAATGTATTTAAATTATTTTCTATACTATAAAATGATATTATACCTAATATTTAATAATGAATTAAAATTTGTTCAGTGTTATAAATTGAAAATATGGATTTAATAAATTATTAATTATAATATTATATTGTATTTTACATTATTCTCCCACATATAGTCTAATACGTAATGGGGTTAACGTTCGCCTACAATTGGTGCCTTCTCATGTAGGTATGTAGGCAGGGAATGAAACTGTTGACGCTTTGGCATGTGCAGCACGATCGGAGGGTACAGCTATTAATGTAACTCCTTATTTTACTGATTATTTAGGATACATTAGAAAAAATTGTTTTGTTATGTGGTATCAGTATTTTCAACAAAAATCTGTAAACTCGGGTATTTGGTATAGGACTAACCACCAAAACGTCCTTGGTTCGCAGATGCCAACCTCAGTAAGAGAGATTTAACTCTCTGCTTCCGTATCCGTTCCAATCACATTCCGTTAAATAATTTTACTTTCCTCATGGGCAAAAGAGATAATCCCAATTGCACCGTTTGTGATCGATACGAGGACCTGTATCACGTGCTTATGGAATGCGAGAGGAACGAAAGTTAAAGGCGTGAATTTGTTCAACATACTAAATGTACCAACTTGTATTTTTGCGTACATAGCGTTGCATCGTCAAATTTTAAAATAGAATTTAGTGATACATTCATTCATTACATTTAAGGGAATTAGATTTAAGTTAATTGATACCATTGTTAAATTAAGGCTGACATAATCATACGATGAAGAGCCTTTAAATAAAGAATTAAAAAAAAAAACCCTTAGCAGAGTTGTGTAGACAAAATACATTGAGTTCACTTACTTTATAACTATTCTACAAAAAGAGGTCAAACATAATATAAAGACAAATACATAAACAAAAAAAAAACAAAACACAATAATAGTTTAAAAGCTAGCTACGCGCGCGGCCACAATACCTGCATTAGCTCATTTTTTAGTTACACTATACCTACGTTAAACGTTCAGTAACATTTCTTTATTTGCAATATGTGTGTGTGTGTGTTATTACAGGTGTTACATGACAACAATAGAATCAGCACATTTGCCGAATTGGGCATGCAAATATATAAATCTAAACATTAATTATTACAATTATTTTTACATACTAAGCACATTATGTTATTTATTACTAAGGTCAAAGTTACTTACAATAAAATAATATTTAATACAGTCTAAGAATCTCCAACTAGCATAAAACAAGCAAATCATTTACATGATGTAAGTTATAATATAAACTTAAATTAGACATAACAAAATCCATTATTATTAATCCCTTTAATCGTCTTTAATTATTTAAACTGTTTGTAATTATTACTATTTAATCGGTTTTTAATTGTTAAAAATTATTTGTAATTAACGTATTGGCACCAATAATCGACAAGAACCAATGATCGACTTTTTTTTCTGTAATTAAAGGAAATAAGAGTGAGAATCCGATTTTTTAATATGGCTACACTGTACACTGATAAGTACGCTTTCTACTGTCATCCAGTGACATTTGATTGTAATCCGTCATTTCGTCTAAAAATGGCGGCGTGAGAACTGTGACCGGCTAGTGTTCCTTCCAAAACAAAGACAATTCTAAGCGAAATCTATAACAAAGTAAGTACAATGTTTGATCGTTACCTTGGTGTATTATTAACTTATTAAGCTATTGCATAGCTTCTATCGCGGGCCTTGAGCGCGGGGACCGAATCCAGAAATTCCGTAACGAAAAAACCTCACGCTCCCCACTCCGACGGGCACGGAGGTGTGGCTTGAAGGCCGTGCATCGTCTAACGTCGTTTCAGTTCGGCAGTCTTCGACACGGCGTTGTGTGCGTGCGATAATGCTATGCAATAGCTTTACCGCGGCAGTCCCCGAGTGCCACATTTTTTTTCTAAGTGTTTTACGGTGTATTATGGGAATTATAGTATCAATATAAATTATAACAGAAGTTTGGAGGTAACTTTTTAAAAGGTTTTTGCTGGTGTCGATTACTGGTTCTCTAAAATTGAGTTTCTTCAATTATCGACAAGTGTCGAAAATATTTTTTTTTTTAACTTTTTTATTTTACAAAGGAATACGGTCGTCTTTTCTTTGCAGAATTGGTAGATATTTAAAATAGGTTGATCAATGTAGAGTTACCAGTAATCGACACCACGTCGATTAATGGAATTTAAATGTGTCGATAATTGGTTTCAGACGGCTCCGAGAAAAAACTACACTCCCGATCAGATAGAAAAAGCGGTTGAGGCTGTAAAGAATGGCGAAAAGATTGCAGTTGCTGCGAAACTTTTTGGAGTACCAAGGATTACTCTACACGACAAATTATCAGGAAAAACTCTAATCGGTTGCGCTATGGGGCCAAATACTATATTAACAAAATCAGAAGAAGACATTTTGGAAAGATGGTTGTTAAAGTTATCTGAAAAACATGTACCACTGACTAAAGATTCTCTATTGGACAGTGTCCAAAAAATAATAATGAATCATAACAGGCCAAATCCTTTTACTAATAACAGGCCTGGTAAGAAATGGTGTCAGTCGTTTATGAAAAGACATCCAATCTTGTCAGTAAGGGTACCAGACAACTTCTCGAGATAACGTGTCTGAGAATAACATCAGGACCTGGTTTAATGAACTTGAAAGTTATTTGGACGAACAAAATTTAAAAACTGTTCTAAACAACCCACACAGGCTATTCAACACAGACGAAAGTGCGTTTTTATTGTCACCCAAACTTATCGTGTAATATTAAAGAAAGGAGACAAACACCCATATAGTAGTTGTGGCGATGACAAGGACAATCTTACAGTCCTTATAACGGGAAATGCAGCCGGAGACCTAGCCCCTCCAATGATTGTATTTAATTATGAACGGATACCTGCATCTATTGCTGCAAGTGTTCCCGAAGAATGGGCAATAGGAAAGTCGGAGAGTGGGTGGATGTGCAGCAGTACCTTCTTTGAATATATTACTAATGTCTTCAACCCTTGGCTAGAGCAAAACAATATTGAAAAACCGATTTTATTATTCGTTGATGGCCACAAATCGCATCTCACGCTTCGTTTATCGAATTTTTGCACTCAAAATGGTATTGAAATCTTTGCCTTATATCCAAACTCAACACATTTATTACAACCGATGGACTTATCAGTATTCAGACCCCTCAAAGCACATTGGAGAAAAGCCGTGATGCAATGGAAAATGGAGAACCTTGGTCAAAATCTCCGTAAAGAGAATTTTGCCCCAGTACACCAAAAAGCACTCACAAATATAACGAAAGATTGCGTCAAAAATGGGTTCAGAGCGGGAGGCCTTTTTCCATTCGGGCCTGATTATATTGACATGTCTAAAATTAGACAAACCGAAAAAGACACCACGCCTAAAACTAATCCAGTGCAGAAGGAGTTCATGAAATATTTAGAAAAGGAAATCATAAATGTTTTTTCAGCTCAAAAGTTACACTTATTTAATAAATTATACTTTGAAAATAGAAATACACTGGAAAGTAACATACCTAACGAAGACGTGGCATTATATGTCATTTGGGCCAAAAATAAATCCGAACTGGCGTGTCATTCGAATTCGTCGGATGCTGCTTTAACGTCAGACACATTGGAAGAGACAAACAATGTCTCAAATAATATAACCACTGCCCAGATAAACGAAGTTTTAACCGAAGAACATGTTTTTATTTCGTCAGATGCTGGTCTCACTGTGCTAACAGAAACTGAAAACAGCGTGCAGACTGATAATTCATCAAAAGACGCAGTCATAGAAAGTGTTACTGTTCAACCCAACCAACCTCTTCCTCTACCATTACTTTCTTTTCCAACTTTACCTGAAGTGACAAGAGATCTTCTAATCGAAGCGGTAGAAGCGGAAGCGATCGGTGTACCGGCGAAGATCCGGTAGTGGTAGTCTTGGTCAATTAATGTATCAATATTGGTGTTAATGTTGGGTACATTAACACCAATATTGATACATTAATTGACCAAGACTACCACTACCGGAGTCATTATCTTCTTCCGATTTGCCCAAAATAATAGAAGACCGCATATCTCAAAAACCTATAATTAGTACTATGGTACTACAGGACACAACACCACAGAAGAACTCTATGGAAACCCTTTTAGGAGTAATAGTACCATCTCCTTTTAAGAGGAGTCTGTTTTGGCCCGATAATTTGGATAGTAACAAAAAGAAGACAAAGCGAGAAAAGATTCCTTCAACAGTGACAAGTAAAGCTTGGAAAGAGTATCACGAGAAGAAAGAAGATGAGAAAAATAACAAACAACGAGAAAAAGACGAAAGAGCAAAAGAGAGAATAGAAAAGAAGAAATTGAAGGAACAGTTAGCCAACGATAAGAAGAAGAAAACAGCTAAGACAAAAGTTAAAAGAAAGATGAGCATTCAAAAAGAATTGACTTCAGATTCAGATATGGATATTTCCTACGCTGAAAGTGATAATAGCTATGATGAGCCTGATTCTTTAAACTCAGACTTGGAAAATTATCCTATAAAGAAACTTCCATCTTCAAAGTTTACTAAATTACAGAAGAAGTTTTCGATAGGAAGTTTCGTAATAATTAAGTATGAAGGGGAGTATTTTCCAGGTAAGATTGAAAACTTGGTAAATACCGAATTCGAAATAAGTACAATGACTTTCACTACAGGAAATACTTTCAAATGGCCCTATCCACCTGATATAATGTTATATGGCCATAGTGAAATAATTGAAGAAATTAATGAGCCTATATGTATAGAGAGGATTTTACAGAATACCAGAAATGGATAAATATTTACCCAATATCTACCTTTAAATTAAGAAGAATTATTATCAGTGATTGGCCCCCTGATTCTGTAATTTGCGATAGCAATGCGACAGCGACAAGTGACGGTTCACGCTCTAACGAACAATCGAGGAACTAAAAAATGTATTAAACGTCAACGTCAACCCAATACATTTTTTAATATCTCGATTGTTCGCTTAAAGCGCGAACCGTCGCTTGTTGCTGTCGCGTTGCTATCGCAAATTACAGAATCAGGGAGATACAATTATTAGAAATAATATAAACGACTGAATTTTTATATATAAGATTCTATTTTAATTTCTGTTATTTTTTCCTTAAATTTATTGATATAAAGATTAGGTACTTTAAGTTTTATTGTTACAAGAAAACATTCCTAGTTTGTTACAAACATGACTGAATTGTCAACTAGTTATTAAGTATATCATTCCAAAGCAATGTTTCCAAATAAGTAATGTATGATAATGATATGATTAATACCAAAAGACTTTTTAGAATTTAAAAAAAGTTAAGTCCTTCAGAGTTTTTTTTTATGTAATTGATTTTTATAATTTAGACTTTTCTATACAAATAAATGAATATTTTTTGAATTGTTACTTTTAATTTACGGACTCAGTATCAAACCAGACAGCAGATATTGTACAATTTTCGCTTGTCGCATTGCTGACGCAAATTACATGATATTATGGCTGGCCTGGCAGGTAGGTACACATTGCTGGCAATCAGTCGATAATTGGGTAACGATAACTGGTAACTGTCGATAACTGGGTGTTGGTTACTGGAGTTTTCATGTCGATTATTGAAGATTTTAAATATTTTTATTTTTTCGGTTTTTTCTCAAAAACGATATATTTGTAATTAACAATAATCAGCATATCATTTCTCAAGGGCATATTTAATCATTTTCACTCGTCATTGCTTTTCTAAGTATGAAAATATTTTTTATATTTCTTTTTTAAGCACATAAACCTCCTTAACGTGTCGATTATTGGTGCCAATACGTTATTATAATTATTACATTTAGTAGAATAATTTAATATGTCGATTTTATTATGTCTTAAGACTACTTTGTACTTACAAATTCATTACATTCCATTAAGAAAATCGTTTGTACTGTAGTATGAAGCGGCTGAACGAGCCGTCCGCCGCGCGCCGCCCGCGCTTCCGCGCCCCGGTAATAGGTATATCTAGTGTAACAGGTTTGAGTATTCTATAGGAGGATATATGATATTATTATAATAAATTGATGAAAAGGATTTTTTTTATTTAATCTTGTTACTAATATTTATATTATGCGAAATTTGTATTATGTATGCATTTATGTTTGACTGTCCTTCACGCCAAAGCTACTGAATGGATTTGTATGTTAGATTTTCATTTTTTATGAAGTTTGGCCGTAGTGCTGAGACCGTATGACACGATGCTTTCAACTAAGGCTTCAAACATAGCAGCGTATGAAATGTTTACTTATTTTTTAATGATGTAAAAATTATGCCATTATGTTTCTTAACTTTGTACATAATATTTTATCAATATGATTTTCCCAATTAAATTTGTGGTCTATAATTAAGCCGAGATAAGTGTGTTCCAGAACTTGTATTTTCGAACAGTATTGTAAATTTGTAAGGTGAAGACAAGAATGAACTGTGAGCTGTGATTTTTAAAGTAGCTTTAGCTTTTTTTTTAAGCTTGCAAAAATTTCGCATAATATGGCTAGATCGGACGTGAATAAACTTAGGTAGGTACTTAGTTTTTTTTGTATTTAGAACCAACCCGGTATCATGTGACCATTAGCAGATCGCATCGAAGTCTGATTGAAGATAAGACGGAGCCATGACATTGTTCACATAGGCCAGGTAAAGTAAAGGGCCGATTACCGAGCCTTGTGCTCTGCCTTCCAGTACACTAACCCTATCACTAAACGAGTCTGCTATTTTGACTTTATAGCTTCGGTTGTTCAGATAACATTTGCACCAGTTCAGCAGCTTACCTCGTACCCTACTATCATCTAGTCTTTCAATTAGTAAGTCATGTCGTAGTGTGTCAAAAGCCTTGCTATAGTATATAAATAGGAGAATAACGTGTTTTTGCGTTTAAATGAGCATTGACACCGTCTGCAAATCGAGACAACAAGAGAGTAGTGCTTTTTCCAGGCTGAAAACCATACTGTCTATTGGATAAAATATCATTATTTGAGTAGAAAGATGGTATTTTACTTCCGACGTACTTTTCAATAATTTTATCAAATATTGAAATGTTAATGTCATGATAATTTATAACACGTTCCGTTTCACTACTACGTGTATTTTATTTTACATGTAATTATCTTATTTAAAAAGCATTTCCTAAAAAAAAAATCATTGGGGGGGTCTAACTTAAGACTCACAAAACTCCCTGTATCATCAGTTTATTCAAATGAAGGCTACATGTCTTGAGGCCCGACCCCCAATGGTCAATCCTGAAATTTATTTTATTAGTTTGGAATAACATTAAAAAATTCTTCGGTATATACCTTATTTTTCTGGAATATATAATCAATGAGACCTCGTGTCTGTCTTGCCAACAGCTGCAGCTGGTGACATTGCCGCAGTCTCATATTGCAAATGTAACACATCCAGCACTCGTCATTACTAATCTATTGATGAAAATGTAACCAAGCATATTAATAATTATTCATTTAAAAAATCTTAGAGTATGGACTGAATAAGCTGTATAATATTCATGAAAATTGTACTTTTCAATTAATACACCATTCCTTGATAGCAATGGTGTATGAATCTTAATGGACATATGTATGTAACGTACTTTAAAATTGTCGAGGTTCTCTTAAGCACACTGCAGATCTGTTGCATTAATGTTAATAGATTCAAAGACTTTATTAGCAACCAACACGACCACATAAAAATATCGACTATTTCTGTTTTAGGGCAAATGCATCCCATAGTCGTAATTGCCCCGTAACGGCAGACACGTTTAGCCCAATACAATAATCCTGAACTTGAAAATGGAGATATAATTATTTCTTCAAATAAACCTATTTAGCTTAAAATATATGTCTGAGTAAGAAACTCATTGACTATTATTTACTACTTATCATTTAAAGAATAAAATCAGTCAAATAAAGAAAAAAAAATTAACATGGATTTTTGTACTCACCTGTCGTAGTACAGATAGTTCAACTCATCTTTGCGCGTGACGCTTGCGTGCGCTTGTAATTATACAGCTTTAATTTGTGTGGCAGTGACGCAACCGCCGTCGTCCGAGCAACACGTGTTCTTATCGTTTTTTTTGCGTGGGTACAGTCATTAAGAAAATGTCTAGCTCTTCACGGAGAAAATGTTTAAGGAGTCAGGTAAATATTTTTGTTATGTGTCACTTTCGATATAATTAATATTTGTCATGATTCAATAATGTATGAATCTTTAAAAAATAATATTTTTAAAGTTAACGTATTGTTATTGTTTTAGACTCGTGAAACTATTGCCAAGGTATACGAATTTATACGCAATTAGCCAGGTTGACCTTACAGCAATATTTTTTAAAAAAAATTATGTACTTATAACATAGGTAAGTAGTAATATTTAATATAATTTTGTATGTCTTACATATTTTATGTAATATATATTGATAATAATATATTTTATGAACTTTTTTTTAAGTTCTTAACAACAACAAGTTAGTAACAAGTTGTCCAGACACGTGCAGTTTACAAAATGGCGAAATACTCGAACAAGTGAACTACAACACCATCTGAACGAACTACATGTAAAGTATTTAGTTTAAGCTAATGTAACTAGAGGGCCGAAGTCAATGTAGATTTAACAGTTTTCGAATAATTTCAAAAGGACGCATTACCCCGTTTAGCCGCCCCATAGACGCAATTAGCCAGGTTGACCTTACATCAATATTTTTTAAACATTTTTATGTACTTATAACATAGGTAAGTAGTAATATTTAATATAATTTTGTATGTCTTACATATTTTATGTAATATATATATAATGATAATATATTTTATGAACTTTTTTTAATAGTTCTTTTATTTATACTTAAGCTTAAAAACTCATTGACTACTATTTACTACTTATTATTTATTGAATAAAATCAGTCAAATAAAGAAAAAAAAATTAACATAGATTTTTGTACTCACCTGTCGTAGTAACAAGTTGTCCAGACACGTGCAGTTTACAAAATGGCGAAATACTCGAACAAGTGAACTACAACACCATCTGAACGAACTACATGTAAATTATTTAGTTTAAGCTAATGTAACTAGAGGGCAGAAGTCAATGTAGATTTAACAGTTTTCGAATAATTTCAAAAGGACGCATTACCCCATTTAGCCCCGTAGACGCAATTAGCCAGGTTGACCTTACAGCAATATTTTTTAAACATTTTTATGTACTTATAACATAGGTAAATAGTAATATTTAATATAATTTTGTATGTCTTACATATTTTATGTAATATATATATAATGATAATATATTTTATGAACTTTTTTAAAATAGTTCTTTTATTTATACTTAAGCTTAAGGAGCAACAAGTCCTTTTAGACATTTTGTGAAAGTTATGACTGGCAAAGAATATATAATATTTGTTTATTTTTGTAAAAATTGAGCGAAAATAGTACAAATTATTTTTCTTTTTTAATTTAATTATAAGGCGTCGGCTTAAAACCCATTGCCAGTGTCAAGTTAAAAAGTCGGGAAATAGAATTTTCGTTTCAATTTTCAACACCGTATTCCTAAACCGTCATGTTTAAAGTCCAGTCAAAGTCCAAAGAAATAGTCAGTGCAGTCAATGAGTCAAGTCAGTCGATTCAGTAAAGTGGTAGAAGCTTTACTGAAAGTTCCTAGGGAGTTTTGGGAAGTTGTACCACTTGCCCACACTTGTGCACGTTAACGAATATTTAATAGTTAATATTCTACCAATATTACACATTAACACATAGAACACCGTGTATTTTATTGCATAGTATTTTTTATGCGTGGCAGCGTTAAGAACCGAAATAACACAAATTTATGAAAGAAATACAAAAACCACAACATCACCAATTGAATTCCCCGGCAAATCCTCTTTTTCTTCTTTAGATTTTGACAGTATTATTTTTAAAGTCGAAGTATACTTCTTCGTCCACAATCGAAACAAATGTAGGTACGTAAGTCACATTACCGGACGCGTCCGAAAAGTCGCATTCGCCATCATGACTTTGTTGGCTCGAACGTTCGAAGAGGCTATAAAAATAAACGAAAGAAGTTGCGAGCCCAATATTGATAAAAATAGTAACTTCTTTCAGAATTTTTCGTTAAAACTTTATGTACCTACTATCGAACAAGTTGCCGCTCGACCAGGCGTAAAATCAAAATCTCTTAACAGCACCGATGAATCTAAAAACTGGTGGAGCAATAACTTTGGCCGATATTGTACCCAGGTCCTAACATTGCAAAAACTAAAAAAAAATATTTATTTATTTATTTATTTACAGAATGCAGTTATTTACAGAAGTATTATATTATATAGCATAAGCAATAATCCTGGGACTATATGGTCCGGAATCCGGAAGGCCGAAGAAAATTCAGAGCATTTAAAAAAAAACTCTGCGCTAATGCAATGGAGCTGAAAATCGAACACACAAGTGTCGAGTCAAATGTTAATAACATATATGATAGCTCGACACTTCGATTTTCAACTCTATTGTATTGCCCAGTGTTCATTTTTCAGGCTCTGAATTTTCTCGGGACCGCCGGATTCCGGACAATATAGACCCAGCTTAATGATGTCAGGTTCGGGATAAAACCTTCGCTCGGGACTTTTATAATATCTACACCTACAACCTACATCTACAGTATTTTCTCCGCAAATTTTGCAACATTTTTCACCGTTTATACCTTCCTTGAACTTCCACAATTATTTCAAGACCAAAAGCCAAATCGGTCCAGCCATTCGCGAGGCTTAGCGAGACATTAGAATTGTAATAAATTTTTATATGCCTATTACTATTTATGAAGATTAAAACAGTTATTATTTAAGATTTACTTTTTTACAAAAATTACAGTTTAATGGTTTGTCGCCTATAAGAACTAGTAAGTGCCAGGTGCCTATTTAAATGATTTATGTTAAAATTTATTTGAAAATATGTCAATTGTCACAGCTGTAGCCAATTCAAAAAAATGAATTCGTTTGTTCGGTGTAAAACTTTTATACCACCTTTGAACAATACTATGACAATAATGTTCAAACAAAAACCGGCCAAGAACGTGCCAGGCCACGCATAGAATACGGTTCCATAGTCAACTTATTATTTCGTTATTTTTGTATGAAGTTTTACAAGTTAGGCCTCTGTAACTCTTGAACTAACAAAGTTATAATATCACACCATCATCATCACATGGCCAAATTTCGAGCCAGCCGTTTAGCATTCAGAGCGCTCATAAGTGTTAGCATGTGAGATAAGGAACGACATATGTTTCTTCTCTTACTAACAGCTGGGTCTCTTTGCTATAGTTACTACGACTTACTTATAGTTGAGTAGGTACTTTAAATTTGTTTTGCATTGCACAATGGTTTGTCACCATTATAAAATCTTAACGTGTGCATTTTTAAACGGCGTGTATTTAAACTTGCGACAAAACAATTAAATTTTGGGTGTGAAAAACCGAATTTTGAATACTAAACTACCAAGTTGGCGAAATAATGCAAGGAACAAAAATTGCAAATCCGGCGACTAAATAATACTAGTTTTGTTCAATGAATATTCGAAACTGGCAGGCAGATATTATTTTAGCGAACAAATATCCATCTTGGCGACAATTTGAGCGTACACATTTAATTTAATAATAGGCACATATATTTTCTCTGATTGAATGAATTACCTACGTAATTCAAAAAACATAATAAATAGCTAAATGAGCGCACATAAAGAAACCTAAAGGAGCGTACATAATTCCCATTTTAAAATTTTCTCGGCTTCCCATTTTTTAAAAATGGCGCATATTTAATTTTCATAAAATTGATATGGGTGTCGTTTACCAGGTTTTGGGGGTGCTGGATACGAAAATGACATTCATTTTGAAATTCCAAGATGGCGGACATATTTCATTTTAGAAAGAATAATATGGGTGTCCTTTTGTAGGTTTCTGGGGGTGTTGATTACAAAAAAAATAATCCATTCTGAATTTCCAAGATGGTAGACTTAAAAAAAATGGATATAGGTGTCCTTTTCTAGGTTTCTGGAGTCGTTGATTACAAAAAATCAGGCAAATAGGTTTCCTTCCTTCGAGGTTTTTAGGGGTGCTGAATTCAAAAATGTTATCTATTTTAAAATTCAAAGATAGAGGACATTTATTTTTAATAATATTAATTTCTAGGTTTAAGAGATATTAAATATTAAATATAAAAAAAAAATACAAATTTCATAATGGCAGATGTATTTTAATTTCAGTAAAATTCTTCTATCTCGAAAACGTTGCGTCCTACTGACAAATTTAAATTTGTTATTATATCCCCTTACAATCCACATATTTTCTTCATGATGGGAGAAAAAGAAATATGAAAATTTTGAATTAACATTAAACATTTCTATAGCTTTATACGTCGCTCGTATCTCAATGTAGATCATTTACTATATTTTTTATAAAATGGTTTCTATCTCGGAAACGGTGCATTCTTCTGAACAAATAATGAAAATTTTTTCTCCCTTAGTAACCCCGCCATCAAGAAAAAAAAGAATATATAGCTTTATACATCGCTCGAATCTGAAAGTAGGCATTGCCATATATTTTTTCTATAATCGCTTCTATCTCGGAAACGGTGATATCCCCCCCCCCCCCCCGCGATTTTCCGTAGCCTGCAAATTGAATTTTTAGCAGCCCTAATTTATCAACCCAATCTGGAATTATTGCTGCTTACATCGTATATTGGTCACCAACTCTCAAATTAAGTCGCCAACATATTAATTTCGGTGGCAATTTGGATTAAATTTAGCCACTTTTTATCTGCCGATTTTTGTATTTTTTGTCAGCTGAGTGATTTCGCCAGTTTAGTAATTTAGTCGCTAACATATTGATTCGCTGCCAAATTCAGTAATACAGTATGCTCATGTGCAGTCGCCAACTTATTTTTTGTTCGCAAGATTAATTATATCCCCTTTTTAATCTCCTCTTGTGTGTGATTTTTTTTGACAAAATGACCGTCTAGTATTATCTGTTTTGAACGTACATTGGCCATCGCACTCTTTTATAACAACAAATATTGTTGTTCGCCTGTATGAGTTCGTTTGTGAACATTTAAATTACCCTTACGTGAGAATTTTTTTGAACAAATATCACAGCCAAATGGTTTCTCGCCTGTATGAGTTAGAATGTGTCGATTTAAATGACTCTTATCTGAGAATTTCTTTGAACAAATGTCACAGCTAAACGGTTTGTAGCCAATATGAATACGTTTGTGGGCATTTATGTCACTCTTTCGTGAAAACTTCTTGGAACAAATATCACAGCTAAACGATTTGTCGCCTGTATGAGTTACATTGTGTACATTAAGATACCTCTTTTGTGTGAATTTCTTCGAACAAATATTACAACTAAATGGTTTTTCGCCTGTATGAATAACTATGTGCCTTTTTAAATCAATATTTTGTGTGAATTTCTTTGAACAAATATCACAGCTAAAGGATTTGGTGCCAGAGTGAGTCAGAACATGTACATTCAAATGACTCTTCTGTGAGAACTTCTTTGAACAAATGTCACAGCTAAATGATTTCACGCCTGTATGAATTTGTGTGTGGACATTTAAATGACTCTTATGTGTGAATGTCTTTGAACAAATATCACAGCTAAATGGTCTGTATCCAATATGAATTCGTTTGTGGACAGTTAAATTACTCTTATATGAGAATTTCTTTGAGCAAATGTCACAGCTATATATTGAACTGAAGCCGGTATGAATTCGTTTGTGGACATTTAAATGACTCTTATGCGTGAATTTCTTTGAACAAATGTCACAGCTATATGGTTTATAGCCAAAGTGAGTTCGTTTGTGGACAGTTAAATAACTCTTTTGTGTGAATTTCTTTGAACAAATATCACAGCTAAATGGTTTTTCGCCTGTATGAACGTTGATGTGATTAAGTAATTGACTTTTTCGTGAAAATTTCTTGAAACAAAAATCACAGCTGAGCGGTTCCTTGTTACAGCCGGACTGAGTTTCACTGGCATGGTCTCTTCCCTCGCAGTCATTTGTGTTCTCTTGCTCTTCATCATGTTCAAGTTGTTCCGTACCTAAATAAACATTCTGCTATGATAATGGTTTATTTGATAAGAGACTAAGGATTTCTACAGCTAATTGCAGTAGCAAAAGTATATTTTCATGTAGACAGTGAAATTAAATCCTATGGTGCACCTCACTAGGCAAACAATTAAATGCCAAAAAAAGTGTAGGTTCGAAACTGGTAAATGTATATAAAAAGTATACAAATGTGGATGTCAACCTCTGTGGTTCGTGCGTCGGCAGGTAAGCCGGAGGTCACGGGATCAAACCCCGTCAGGGAACAAATGGTTTTCCATGTTCCTGGGTCATATATGTATATATGACATAAGCTACTTTATATCGTATCGTATATATTATATACTTTATAAAATGTACGATTCCAGCTAAATTTACTTTTGCGTGTACGAAGAAATATATTATAGTTTATTATATTTAAAGACGAGGTAATGTAGTATGTAGTATGTCAGGCATCACATGGGATCTACTCCAAATGGAAACCGTCATAAGTCGAATAATGTACATACCTTCATCTCTTATATCCTCTGCTCCCTCTGGTTTTATTTCTGCATTTTCTGTTCTCTGTTCTGTGAATGTTTGTATTGAGGAACTTTGACGAATATATTTGTCTATTCCACTTTGACTAAGCTTCACTATATTCACTTCAAATACCTTTGTTTTCGACAGTTCATCTTTAAATTCAATTGAAGTTTTTTCCTCTACTTCATTGTCACTTTCTAGAATTTCATCATGCTCAAGCTCTAAAAATTACACAAACTTTAAAATAGTATCAGTTTGTTGAATTTGCTTTGTTTTATTCAGTTAAATAAGGTAAGCAGAAGGTACTTGGGCCAACCAAGCAAGAAGCTTCGCAGGATAATGTCCTCAAGGGAGTCCCACAACACAACTATAAGCTTAACCTAACAGCCTCAGTGGTCCAGTGGTTTAGAGCTTAGCTCTCGACTCGAAAGTAGTGAGATTGATTTCTGCGTTGGAACAAAAAAAAAATTGTTTCCAAGTTTGGTTGGAACAATGCATTCCAATTTTTAGTGGGGCAGATGAGCAAGTAAAAAGTCGGTCCTGCGCCTGATCTCTCGCCGTGTCGGTCATCCCATCGCTTTGGGTTTCGATAGTAAAGGAAGAGAGAGAGTTCTTTTGTGAACTGCGCACACACTTGGGCACTAAAAATAACTCCTGCGTGATTATTATTATAACCATAACCTACCATCCTCGCTGCAATATTCCGTCTTCACATCTGACTTCTGTTTGATATAACAAGAGGGGTATGTTACAATCTTCGTCCTGGAAATTGATAATTCTAAGACTGACCCAAAAGCTCCAAAGTCAATGGCAATCTAAAAACAATTAAGCATTATATATCAAAAGAGGCCTTTCAGTAATCTTTTTATTCATTATTATAATTAAAATATTCAAATACAATTTGAACAAAACATTAATTCATTTTGTTCAAATTGTATTTGAATATTTTTTTTATTATTCAATTTAATATTATTATTCGATTTGGTTGTGTCATGATACAAGTGTTCTGATATTTTTATAGTTTTCATTTGGATTTTTCTATCCATTGTAGTTTCTACCTTATTGTTTGTTTACCTATTGTATGTTGTTTGTGTTTGCTTGTTTTATATGTAAGAAGTGTAGTTTAGTTATTTACGATGTATATTGATCTGCCTCATCCCGGCTGACTTGATGGCTTATGTAACATAGATATAGACAAAATCCTGAATAAGCATCCCAGACACGCTTCTCCTGTTCAAAATTATTTATTACCTACCAACTAACAATAATTGTCAGATCTGTATTTCAGAATCATTTTTTTTAAGTCCATACACATTTGTTAATGTAACATGTTGTGTAATTACGATTAACAATGATAACATTAAACTGTAGGTTTGTGTGTCTCTACTCTCTACTAAGTATCTAACATTTTGTATTTATCTTGTTGTATCAGGTAAGAAAATAAATAATTTAATAAAATAGCTTTATTATTTCCTTACAAGTTGTATGTTTATCAGTTTTGTTTGGCTTAAATTCTATTCTAATTCTATCAGGTAATAATATGCAAAGTTATTTTATGACGAGATCTAAACTGTTTTTCCCTTGTTCTTTCACAAAGCCCTACTTTTGCAAAAAGTTATCATCACCCTTGTGGGTGTCCTTTTTATAAATACACTCATACTGGCTATTCCTTATGGGAGGCCATATTAGACAAGAAGAAAACTTTTTATTAATTATTTATAATTATATATTACTACATACAAGTACCTACCTTCTTTTGGAAAATATCATCAACCAGACCTCGTGTCTGTACGGCCAACTGCTGCAGCTGGTGACATTGTCGCAGTCTATTATGGCAAATGTAGCACATCCAGCACTCATAATCACTAATCTATTGACGAATATATTATTTACAAAAATAAAATTATACATTCAATCATACATTTCTTGATAAAAGAATAATTATTTTGTACACAAAACTAATTTATATTTTTAAATAAATTATACTTATACTTTTTATACTAACACATACGTGCAAGGTATTCTGTTGATTAACATTACATAAATTAAATAAGATTATCAATAACATTACCTAAATTAAACCTACAAGGGATATGTATACGTACCCTTAAATTTGCGAGAGTCTCATAGACATACTGCAAATCTGAATTGTAAATGTTTATGGTTCTTTTATTAATACATAAACATATAGAGCAACAAGTGTTTTTTAACATTTTGTAAAAGTTGTAACTATCGAAAAAATTAAATTGAGTTTTATTAAAGCAAAACTCTCTGTATAATGTTTTCCCCTTTTACTTTTGTTTTTGACAATTATTTTTTTTTTAAATATATGGCGTCAGCTTATTTTAAAACTATTTGCCAGTGTCAAGTACAAAAGGCGAGAAATAGAACTTTCGTTTAAATTTTCAACACTGTATTCTTATATCGTCAAATCTAAAGTCTAGTCAAAGTCCAAATAAATAGTCGGTACAGTCAATGAGTCATGTCAGTTGATTCAGTAAAGTGGTAGACGCTTTACTAAAAGTTCCTAGGGAGTTTTGGCGGGAAACACAAAATAGCACGTTTTTAGAAGTTGTACCACTTGCCCACACTTGTGCACGTTAACGAATATTTAATGGTTAATATTCTACCAATATTACACATTGAGAACCGAAATAACACAAATTTATGAGGAAATACAAAATGCCACAACATCATCCATTGAGGCCCCGGTAAAACTCCAATTTTTTTTAAAAAGTGGCTGTAGCTAATTTTTTTTTTCATTTACAATTGCAAGCTACGCCAGCTGTCATAAAACGAAAAGATATTGTCGGACGTGTCCGATCAGTCTCAAGTCGCGGCGAAAAGGACTCACGGTCCAGCGACGCAGGCCCCACACGGTAATAGGGATGTTGCCTACTAATGTGAAATATCACATTTTTATAAATTATAAAGTCAAAGTCAAAGTCAAAGTCAAAATTTTTTATTCAAAATAGGTATTTTCATACACTTTCTGAACGTCGATCTACATGATGCCTACCACCGGTTCCGAAACTAGCCCGGCGAGAAGAACCGGCGTAAGAAACTCGCGCGGGGCCATCTTTTATCAAAAAGATGGAAAATTGTTCTTTTAAAATATAAAAAAGGCATATATAACAATGTTATGACTAAAACTACATAACAAGAGTACAATGATATATATAATTTAGAAGTCGCCTTGCAGGGGGTCACCTCATTCCCATGGTGTGCTATCATTCATAAAATCATTAACTTTATAATAGGCTTTAGCACACAAACGTTCTTTAACTACTTTTTTAAATTTATTGATTGAAAAATTTTGAACGCTTTCTGGGATCTTATTGTATAGGCGTATACACTGGCCTTTAAACGAGTTCTTTACTTTACTAAGTCTAGTCACTGGTACATCAAGCTTATGCTTATTTCGGGTATTTCTATTGTGGTTGTCACTTTTCTTTTTGAATAGGTTTAAAATTTTTTTAACATATAATACATTTGATAGAACATACTGAGAAGCTACAGTTAAGATTCCATTTTCTTTAAACTTCTCTCTTAATGAAGTGTTGGGGGCCAGCTTGTAGATTGCCCGAACAGCTCGCTTCTATCTTTCTTCTATAATATTCTTCTATAAAATTGTTGAATAAAGACACATACCTAAATCTAAAAGAAGAAGGTATTTATATTTATGCGATTAAAAATATAAAGCAAATGAAAAATATTGCCCAGTTCATTCTCGCAAAACGATTTGTTACGTCACAAGTTGCTACCACCATACATTTTGTAATGAGAAATGTATGGTGATTGGCGGTTGCAACTCGTGACGTCACAGGCGCTCGCTCGCTCGCACATATCGCTCTGTTTCTTAATGTACATTTAAATAGTATCTTCGTTTTTTTTAAGATATACGAAAATGGGTTCTATATAGATTTTTTATTTAATCATATCATCTTCGATATCAGGGATAAACTATATAAATATGATAAAAAGGGATATACTGTAGCATTTTCTTGGGTTCCTAGCCACTCAGGAATCTTAGGCAATGAAAAGGCAGATGATATAGCTAAGGATGCAGTGCAGAGTGGTGACACTCATCCATTTAAAATATTATATCCTTACGAGTCTTACGACCTTCTAAATTTACCGACAATTCATTTATACGATAACTGGAATAAGTATTGGGAGTTTACTGAATAACATAAGGGTAATCGAATGTACAAATTGCAGCTTATAATACTAAAAAGTCTTGGTTTAATAAAATCAATAGTTCCAAACTTGTAATATTTTCGTCATTATTTAGAATGCGATTGGGACATATGTGTATTCCTACTCATTTAACTAGAATAGGCATTTTAAATAATGATGCGTGTGATTGCAGGGAGGATACGGGAACTTTAGATCACATATTTTTCTCGTGTCCTTTACGTGATTATACTTCGTTTTTCCTCCTCTTTGCGCTCCCTTCATGTTCCCTTTCCTACTTGTATGATGTATATAATATATAATCCTGTAAAATATTTCAGTGTTTTAAGTGAATTTATAATTATCAATGATTTGAATTTGTAAATAAGTATTTAATTTAATTTTTTTATAATTTATTGTACGTAATAATTTGTATATTTCATGATATTATTCTCCTGATGGTACCCTTATCAAAATTTCCGTCCCTTGATTCCATGTTGCTCCTATCACATTTTACCGCGATTATTTTCCTTCCCTTTAACACTTGGCACTGACAATAGTTCCATGCCAGTCGGCATATGAAAAGAAAAAAAAAAGATGTAGAGGAGTTTTTGCCGGGGATTTCAATGGGTGACGTTGTGGATTTAGTATTTACTCATAAATTTGTGTTATTTTGGTTAATTAACTATTAAATATTCGTACCAGCATATTCATAGCTTAATAAAATACAAAACTGTTTTTGTAACGGTTATTATTTGAGTTGGTATATGGACGCAACTAAATTATAAAATACAGGTTCGCAATAGCAAAACTATGACGAAATATTACCTTTATTTGAGATAAAATTAGCTACTTACCAAAAATATTCTTAACAAATTTGCACTTCACAACACACTGTAATCCAGTCGCGAAGTGTACTAAACAATGAAAGCAATTTGACACAACTTATGTTGTTTTCAATTATTGGCTATAGCTTTTGGTATTTGTTAGGATTATAAATGTAGGTATACTCGATTAGTCATCCTTTTTATTAGCTTCAATATTATATACATTAAAAGGAGACCAACATATATTTTTTGCACGTAATTTAATTGTTTTTTGGTATTATTCTGTACTATTGTACATTTATTATTACTGTACTCAACTGCCGTACAACGGTGATGGGACGCCCGAGACTTCAAAAAACGTGCTATTTTGTGTTCGGCCAAAACTCCTTAGAAACATGCAGTAAAGCTTCTACCACTTTACTGAATCGACTGACTTGGCTCATTGACTGCACTGACTATCTATTTGGACCAAGAAGCTTATACCCTTGGCAAATGATTTAAGCCGACGCTATATATTTGAATAAAAAAAAATAAAAGAAAGATGTAGAGGAAGAGTTACTCTTCAAGACTTCACAATTATTTATTATTTATTTTAAAAATTAAAATATTTTTTTATTACATCTCCCTCAAAAATCTGTATAATTTTCAAAAAAAAAATATGTTTACACAATGTTAAAAAACACTTGTTGCTCTATATGCTTATCTATAAATAAAAGAACTATTAATATTTACGGAACAGATCTGCAGTATGTCTATGAGAACCTTGCAAATCTCCAGGTACGAACAAGTCCCTACAGTGGTGGTGATAAAGTTTAAATAGGTAAAAAAACGTTTAAAAACACTGAAAATGGATTCATCAGTTTATTATTTTTCTCGTAATGACAGAAGTTTAATTACATACTTATCTATAATTATTATTTAAGCAAAATTTAAACCTGAACAATATTTTAATTTTTTTTTAACATTTAACTTGCAAAACATTAATTTTTATCTTCATCAATAGATCAGTGATGAGTGCTGGATGTGTTACATCTGCCACACGAGACTGTGGCAATGTCACCAGCTGCAGCAGCTGGTCATACAGACACGAGGTCTCATTGATGATATATTCCAGAATAAGGTAATAATAAGAAATTATGTTATTTGAAGAAAATATTTGTAAAAACTTCCCATTGTGGTTTTTAGACTAATTCGCTGATTATAAACACCTCTTTTGTTTGTATCAATTTTCAAACTAAAGTAAGTCTAACACAAATTTAAATAAATGTACTTTAGTAATAATAGGAAAAAATACAACACTATTGGTTTATTAATTACAATGGTCGGCCTCAAAATTGTAGCAAAACAATGTATATATGGAGATACACATTGACAAGATAAATCCAAATATGCAATCAGAATTTATCTAGCATGTCTAGTTTTGCTGCTATAAGCAACATTTGACGCATTTTTAGACTGTTTTCCCTGTAAACACTGGTACCGTGTATGTTTAGCATGGTGATAGGTTCCACCTAGGCACTGCAAACAATATGGTATAAAAAATGGTACAATAACACCTAGTGGTCCATATAAATGTTAGCTGATTTCTGCTTGAAAGTCCATTGCAAAACAACATAATACGGAACTACACTATACAGAAAGTGATTTATTAAATATAACTATTTAAATTCTGTATTTTCTATATCTTATTAGAATTTTAATTCATCTAAGATTATAAGTAATATCATATAGGTAAGTCGTATTTTTGTAAATAATTTCGTAAAATTCAAATAAAAAAAGCTAAAAAAAACTAGGATGTGATGAATCATTCTCTAAACAGTTTTGGATTCAGCACACTAAAGTACATTAAAATCACAGAACAAAGTTCTTGCTCCCAGACTTTTAAATTATTTTGCGTCCAGTGTTATCAATCAATGTATTGAAATTTTTTTTTGTGTTAATATGTCGAAAATGTCCGATGTTTTTGCTATATTAAATAATTGAATTTTGTTTGATTTATGCAATTTTAGTGAGTAGTGGTGTGGAAAACTTTCATACTGAAAGTTGATACAAATAATGTTGCTATTTTAACAGAAATGTTTGGTTTTTAATTACAGTATTTTTTATTCCTTCTTAGTCCTGTAACTTGACAACCAACTATTACACAATTTCAGAGTTTTCACTTTTTAGTAGTTTAATTTTTGTGTCCTATCATATTTTATTTAGGAGTTATTCTGATTTAGTCCAGATGCGTGGTCCCTATGTTTAGTAAATTGATTTTCACTAACCTTAATTTATCTACCCTGGTCCATTTTCTTATCCTAGCCATAAAAAAATTAATAAAATGCCTTATTCTTCTGTGAAATGATAAAGAAATATAGCAACAAACTTAATATAATATGTGTTTAATTGAAAAACTCCAACATTTTGCCCTGGCCAAATGTTCTAAGAATGTAATTTCTCCTCTTATCGTAATAGGGAATATGCATTTGTTCTAAATGCATATTTGCATAAATCAGCAAAATTCGTGTATTTTCAGAAAGACTACAATTTGCTAAAATGTAAGCAGTTGGTAAATTAAAAAGTTACAGTATTAAAAAACGACGATATTTTTTATTTTCCTGTACATAATTTAAAAAACGAAAATTATAGTTTAAATCTTTTTAATCATAATATGTACAGATAAATGTTAATAAGTAGATACATTAATAAAATAAATTTCTATAATATCCCATACATTTTCAACTGCGGTATCACTTTAAATGAGTCATTTATGTTGACATTTTTGTATTTATCTATTGTTTTCACTGTTCTCCAACTATCTCTCTTTTGGGATTATTTCGTCAATGGTTGATTGTATATATGCCAATGCAAGTACAATATTTCCCAGTTTAAAATATACTATGCTAAAAGCCAATAAAATTTAGCATTTAAAATACATACTAGTTATTACTCTAAAGTTATCGTGGAACATTTAAACGTGGGAGACCCCATGCTTCGGCACGAATGGGCTGGCTCGACCGGATAAACACCACGGCCTGACAGAAAATCGGCGTGATATAACGCTTGCCTCCAGCGATAACTCCTCTAGTGTTGCCAATCTCCATGGGCCGCGGTAATCTACTACCAGGCGATCCATCTGCTCATATCCTGGGTTGTTGCATAAAAAAAGTATTTTAATAAAATATTACTGACACTATAATATATCTATTATTACTTACTGTTTTTAGATAGACATCATGTTTGGAGCTTTTGGATCGTTGTTAGAATTATCAACTTCCAAGACGATGATAACGTCATCATATATCAAACAGGAGTCAGACAGGGAGACGGAATTTCATAGTGACAACGGTAGGTTAAAATCTCTCTAACCAGATATTGATACAGGTTACAAAGTTCTGAGGCTACTTGCTTGATTGGTCCGAGTGGAAGTTTGCCTTCTGCTCCTCTCGTGTAACTAATTAAATTATTATTTTTAAACAAAAAATTACACAGACTTCCAAACCGCCTCCTTGGAAGTCGGTTAAAAAAGCAACTTTTATAAACTTGTCATCGTTAAAATACAAACCTCACAGGAGGTGAGGTTTGTATTTTAATGAGGTTTGTAATGAGAGGTTAGGACAGCTCTCATTTAATGTGAGAATTTAATGTTAAGATAAAACGATAGTGAAAATTTTATGTAAAGAAAATTTAGGGGTCCCCTAGATTTTCTATATTATTAATTTACATTGGGTAACTTTAAAGGCATTGAACAAGATGGAATTCTAGTAAATACTATTGACTATGAAGTAGAGGAAAAACCTTCCATGGAATCTGAAGATGCTCTTGCACAGGAGTTACCGAATGTGCTGAAAAATGATACTCTCCAAAAGTCAAAGGCTCACAAATTCAAACTAGTGAAGCTAAGTCAAATAGTTAATGTCGAATATGCTCCCCAAAATCCAACAACATCCGCAGTCACAGAAAATCTCGAGGGCAGGAAAAAACAATTATGGGTCGAACAGAGCACATACAATGCAGAAATAAAACAAGAGATAAAAGAGGAGATAGGATATAATGGTATGTATATATTGTGCTACCGCTGATTTCCTTCAGGAGTATAGGCTACAGACCACAAATTAAAGTGATCTTTGACTTCATTTGCCTCATTTCTTTTAATAGTTTATTTCATAATATTTAAAAAAAAAACAAGTTGAGTACAAAACACTTTTTTTAAATTTATTTTTTAATCTGGTCAGGGTGTAAAAAACGTTTTTTTTAAACGTAAGCTACTATTAAGTTGTCATTATCATATCAAAACATTTGTTTAGGTATCGAACAAGACGACGAGCAAGACAACACAAATGACTGCGAGGGGCGAGACCATGCCAGTGAAGCGCATTTCGGCTGTTACAAGGAACCGCTCAGCTGTGATGTTTCTTTGAAGAACTATTCACGCAAAAGCCAATTTCTCAATCACGTCAGGACGCATACGGGTGAGGAACCATATATGTGACATTTGTTCAAAAGAATTCTCGCAAAAAGGTAATTAATTCATAAGTCGTTTAGTTGTGATATTTGTTCAAAGAACTTTTTGCTCAAAAGTTAATTACTTGTGTATATCAGGACTCATGCAGGCGAAAAACCATTCAGCTGTGACATTTGTTCAAAAAATTTCTCACGAAAGATAGGTCTAAATAATCACATAATCATTCATAAACGCGAAAAACCATTTAGCTGTGACTTTTGTTAAAAAATTTTTTCACAAAAAACTCATTTAAATAATCACTTACTAATATGGGCGAAAAACCATTTAGCTGTGACATTTGTTCAAAAGTTTTTTTACAAAAAACTCATTTAAATAATCACAAACTAACTCATATAGGCCAAAAACCATTTAGCTTTGAAATTTGTTCAAAAAAATCCCACGAAAGAGTTCTTTAATTGGTCACACACTAATTCATATAGGTGAAAGACCATATAGCTGTGACCTTTGTTCAAAAAAATTCTCCAAAACTCGTGATTTAAATAGACACACAAGTAATAATAGACACATAATGGTGTCAAACCAATAAAACGTTATTTAAATACTCACAAAGTCATGCAGGCGTCAAACCGTTTAGCTGTGACATTTGTTCAAAGAAGTTTACACAAAAGAGTAGTTTGAATACACACAAACGAGTTCATTAAGCGCAAAACCAATACATACGTCGGCGATATTTGTTGAAAGAAATGCTCAGTTCAGGGAAATTTTAAAATGCACATAAAGGCTTCATGATGACAAGCCATTGCGCGGAGCACCAGGCTAACAGTTAAAACTTATAAAACCTCACTTTTAAAATCCTGTGTTCTTAATATATATTATATTATTCTACAAAACCAAACCAAGACGTGTAAATAAATAGGGATGTTGACCTGAATAGCGAATATATATGTGGCGGAGTAATTAGCGCTATAATCCTTAATCGCGCTATCGAAGTTTTTTAAGATCGGCGCTATATATACAACACCTGAAATGACTAAAAGTGGGCTTCGGCTTGACCAAGCATACCACCTCGCACGGTCGGAGATCTCCCTTTGGGGCGTCCACTCTTCCCACATTGGTGACCCTCGACAGAACGCCCCTCCATCTGGACATCACATCATCACTCCCCGCCCCACCGCACCACGCCCGCCAGCTTCAGCCTATTCGGGTACCTCGACCACCAGCCTCAACGCACCGCGGCCTGGTCGAATCCTCATCGGCTTCAACGGACACTACACGGACCGGTCAGCAAGCAGAGCACGAAGCACCTCTCCTGATCATCACACGTAGCTACAACGATCGATTAGCAAGCAGAGCAAAAGGCACCTCTCCTGGTCAGCACGTAGCATCGGCCCAGCACGGCAGCTCAGATCATAATTATAGACATAGTGGAAACTACCTTTGACCTTGCTAAATAGTTTTAGCGTCACCACAAGGTCGGTGAATTAGTGTGCTGTGACAACCGGAGTGCATTCCGGAAAAAGGAAAATTTTTCGACACCAGGGGGACGACCTAGAAGAGCGCGGTTTTCTTCTCTGAAATTGGCAGGAAGAGATCTATTCAGACAAGTACAAACTGAAGACCTGCAGAACACCGCAACACCTGGAAGATAAAACAGTAAAAACCTCGGCACCAAAACATCGTAGCGTGAAGCGGTTTCGGCTACCGGGACCAGGAGACGAAGGCGGACACACAGCTCCTGACTGGACCTGGACTGGACCTGTGAAAAAACTGGAACACCTGAAAAACCGCATCGGCTGCTCATCCGGGAACTGGAGCGTCTGGAACCTTAAAAAGAGCTATTTATAACTAGAGGTATATTTGTAAATAAAATAACCTGGACCAGTAGCCCCTATTGGAGCTACTGCTTAGTTTTAAGAATAGATATAAGTACCAACTACATCATTTTTGGTGTAGTTGTTAGCTTAAGGAAAAACTGAACGCCACCCTAAACACTCATAATACTTATTTATCATTGTAGGTATAAAACTAGATTAGGATAGTTGCTTCCCTATTGGGGCAACTACTAGGTTAGGAATTTACTTAATTTATTGGCATATAATTTTACAATTTAATTTTATTTTAATTTTACAATCTTATTCATTTTATCTAAGTTTTATTGACATTTATTTTTATTTTTAACCTTATTGACGTGTCCCCCTATAAACACCAACATGTTTCACACTACCCATAAGCGAGCTAGCGACACTTTCACTGTATCGCCACCTAAAAAACGCAACATGGACGAGGACAGGGCCCAATCACAGCCAATTAAAACTTCTGCAGTGCGGAAAATTGTCGAACAGATAAAGGCAAATAGTACACCGGTCTAACTACCAAAACAAAAAAACGAAACAGGAGCCTTTAGCCAAAATAAAAGTACATATGAAACAGGTAATGAAAAAGACGGACATCCCCTCTAGGACATCCAGCTCAAGGATTTACGAAGGTAGAGCCTGTCTGGAAAAAGCAAAACAACACTTAAATGACTCTAGAAACCTCAAAACGGAAATAAGAGATGGAGTTACTGCGATGTTAGATAGGCTCTACCAAATAATCAAAGAAACAGAGTTAGAACTCACCAAGGTTAGAGCAGAAAAAACTGGAGAGCAGGGGAGGGACCCTTTACATCCCCCCCAGCCGCATGGTGAAACTCCGAACATGGTTGACGACGAACTGGTGAGAAACCTAAAAGAAAATAATAGATTTGTACAAGAGAGCATGAATAAGGGAATGAAGGAAATGATGAGAAGGATGGAAGAGATAAGAGGAAGTATGGAAGAAAGTAAGGAGAGAATGGGAAGGTTGAGCTCACTGTTGGAGAACAACATGACTGTCGCCAATACGACGAGCTATGCGGGCGTTGTATCGAGAGGAGTCACTGAGAAACTCCCCGAAACAAGGGCTCTGCACTCAGTCATGGTGTCCTCCAAGGATGAGCTGGACACAGGAGATGAAGTGTTAGAAAAGATAAGGAAGACAGTGGATGCTAAGGACGGATGGGTAAAAGTAGAGAGAGTAAGAAAGGTGAAAAATAGAAAGGTTGTCGTCGGCTGTGCGAATGAGAAATAAGGTGAATGAGAGACTGAGAAATAATGAAGGATTGGTTGTGGAGGAAGTAATGAATAAGAGCCCCCTTCTAGCCTTCAGGGATGTTATGAAGTGCGATAAGGCCGACTTCCTTACTGCATTTAAAAACCAGAATGCAGGCATCCTTGGGGGTTAAAGGGGGAAGAATGCAAGATTGAGGTAGCGTACGTGATGAAAGCTAGTAACCCCCTTCAGAACCACGTAGTGGTTAGAGTGAGCCCACAGTTATGGAAGAGATGTATGAGTACAGGACACGCCCATATAGGGCTAGGCAGAGTGAGAGTGTTGGACCAAAGTCCGTTGGTGCAGTGCTCTCGCTGCTTTGGGTATGGGCACACAAAAAGGCTATGCAGCGAAGAAGAGGAACGATGCAGCCACTGCGCCGGTCCTCATATGAAGACCGAGTGCGACAAGTGGCGGCGAGGAGAAGCGCCTAAGTGCATAAACTGCACTAAGGCCAAGAAAGGTAGCGCTGAGCACAACGCCTTAGTAACCCCAACGATAGTGGATGTATGGAAAGGAAGAGATGGGACGCTCTAGCCAGATCGGCGGTAGCGTATTGCTGAGGTGGTCCACGGTGAGTACTTCCAGTACCGAGTTTTGCAGGCAAACCTCCAGCTAAGCCAGATCGCCACAAGGGAGCGTCCAAGCCGCCACCGCCACCAAGCGTAAGGCATGCGTAACATTGCTGCAAGAGCCCTACATAGGAGGGGCACGGAGTATGAGGACATACAACGGGGTGAGGGTCTACCAGAGCGACGGGGAAGGGGGTGGTGTAGTAAAGGCGTGCGTTGTGGTACTCTACGACACATTGGATGTCGAACTACACACACGCTTTAGCAACAACAACATTGTCGTGACCACCCTCAAAACCAAAGCCTGGGAGATGATTGTTGTGTCCTTCTACTTCGAGCCTGATAAGCCAGTGGGGCCCTACCTGGACCATCTTATACGGGTAGATAGAGAGTTGGGTACCGAAGGATGGTCTTGGGAGGCGATGCTAACGCAAAAAGCCCGTTGTGGGGTGGTGACTTGGAAGACCCGCGAGGAAGGGAAGTGTCTTATGGCACCTGGCGACACAAGCGTAAGACGCATCGAAGATTTCGACATCTGGTCTTCGGGGGGGGGGAGTAATGTGGCGGAGTAATAAGCGCCACAATCCTGAATCGCGCTATCGAAGTTTTCTAAGATCGGCGATATATGTACAACATCTAAAATAACTACAAGTAGGCTTCGGCCTGACTGAGCATACCATCTCGCTCGGTCGGAGATCTCCCTTTGGGGCATCCACTCTTACCACATATATAAAAGTTATGTTTATGACATAGCCGGGAATATAACCATACTGAAAAATAATATTTTGTAAGTGTAAATATGCATATTAAAGGAATAAAAAAACCAATTTGGTTAAAATAATACTCAATATCACGTGACTGCAAACGCCAATCGGAGCGCATTACGTCACTGGTAGCGCCATCTAGTAGTTATTATTAGCCAATATGTTGACCATTCCTAGTGTTTAAAAAATGAGCAGTATGGCCGTGTATTTTCTGCTTATGCGCGTCAACTAGAAGCCGGCGGATGGAAACGACACAAATTGACTCAGCAGCACCGCACGCGTCAAGCGAGGCATACACATTCGGACGAGAGTGCGTGGGACTGACTAGAGTGCAGTGAAGATCGATCCGGAACCCAGCCTACAAGACGCCGCGCCGCCACAGACGCTATATTTGATAAACGCGCTCCAAAATCCTTTCCTATAAATACTGCTCTCTGTTTTGATTGGTGATGCCAACGATCAGAAATACAGTCCACTTAAAATTCGAAGTAGACAAACTTCGCAAATTGCCAAAGAATTTGGTTGCAGCGCGACCAGTCACCATTTATGTAAAACCAAAGACGGACGGCCAAAGAATGCACCCAATGTTTCGTCATCAAGTGACAACTGCATTTGCATTTGAGGGCTTTTACACACTAAACTATTTAATGGAGTTTTTTATTTAAAATTAATAAAAACAAAATTTAAATATAAATTTTCGTAATGTTTACGTGTCTATCTATGAAATGAAAACAGTCCAGAAATTTGTCAACATCCCTATTGTTTATATGACTTAAACTGTGTTACCGGATTGTCTTGGGCGTTAAAAACAGAAATAAGTCAATTATTCAGAGTGGAATGTCTAGTTGATTAAGCAAGCTTTAGCCTAAAAACGAAACTCCGTGTGTATGCAAAAAAAAATATATCTTTTTCATTGGTAACCCAATTATTTAATTTATTCGTAGCTCAATTTAACTTTGAATCTTCTTTGTAAGAAATTTGTAAGCTCTCGTTAGCAATTTGTAATTTCTTTTTTAAAAATATACTATTATTATATTTTTGGATATTAAAGTGCCATACTCACGGTCCAGCCTGCAAGTCCAGCACTCAGCAGCCAGTTAATAGTAGTAATTAGCACAGAGTTCTATTTTCAGTTCTCTAAATTTTTCTAATTTCACGGCCTACGGATTCCGGACAATATAGTCCCAGCCTTGCCTTTTGTTCTCCTCATGTAACTAACTAAAGTAAAGCAACATGAATTAACTTGTCATCATTAAAATACAAACTTCACCCAGTTATTCACACAGTTCGGCGAATATGAGAATTTAATGTAAATATAAAACAATCATGAAAATCTAATGTAAAGAAAATCTAGGGGCCCCAACAGATGATACTGTGCGTCGCCTGTTGGGTCCCCTATATTTTCTATATTATTAATTTACATTGGGTGATTTTAAAGGCATTGAACAAGATGAAATTCTAGTAAATACTATTGACTACGAAGTAGAGGGAAAACCTTCCATGGAATGTGAAGATGCTCTTGCACAGGAGTTACCGAATGTGCTGAAAAATGATGTCCAAAAGTCAAAGGCTCTTAAATTCAGACTAGTGAACCTTAGTCAAATAGTTAATGTCGAATATGCTCCTCAAAATCCAACAACAACCGCAGTCACAGAAGATGTCGAGGGCAGGGGAAAACAGTCATGGGGCGAACAGAGCACATACAATGCAGAAATAAAACAAGAGATGAAAGAGGAGATAGGAGATAAAGGTATGTACATATTGTGCTAGCGCGTAGGGTACATACTACGATTTAAAGTTATCTTTGAGTTTTATTGCATCATGTCTTTTAATAGAATGTGTGTGAATTAAAAAAAGCGCACATTCTTTTATTGTTCCTGAGACAACTTTGCTACTTTAAAACTAAATAATGATTGTGTTTCTGTTATTCAGGGTGTTTGGTAGAAAAATTTTTTCTTCACCCCTAGGATCTGTATTTTTCGGATTGACTACATATATCGGATTTGACCAAATACCCTAAATATAAAAGACAAGATCTAATTTTAAAGCTTATTGTAATTTCTCTAAGCTTATTTCATAATGTTTTTAAAGAATTAGTAAAAAACACATTTGAATCTCATAAAACGATGTTTTAGATTATATTTTTAATCTGGTTGTAAAATATTATTATAATACAAAAAAAAATAATTTTGAAACGTAAACATTCTATCAACTAAACATTTTTGTTCATCGAAACATTTGTTTAGGTATCGACCATTACGACGAGCAAGACAACACAAATGACTGCGAGGGGCGAGACCGTGCCAGTGAAGCTCAGTCCGGCCGTTACAAGAAACCGCACAGCTGTCATGTTTGCTTGAAGAAATTTTCTTACAAAAGCAAATTACTTATTCACATTAGGACTCATACGGGCGAACTGCCATTTAGCTGTGACATTTGTTCAAAAAAATTCTCACGAAAGATTGGTTTAAATAATCACAAACTAATAATTCATAAAGGCGAAAAACCATTTAGTTGTGACATTTGTTCAAAAAAATTCTCCCAATCTGGTGATTTAAATAGACACACAAGAGTAATACATAATGGTGACAAACCATTTAGCTGTGATATTTGTTCAAAGAAATTCGCCCGAAAGGCTTATGTAGATAGGCACATGTTAACTCATAAAGGCGACCAACCGTTTAGCTGTGATATTTGTTCAAAGAAATTTGCATTCAAGATTAATTTAGATACTCACATACAAATTCATAATGACAAAACATACATCTGCTATATTTGTGGAAAGAAATTCGCAGTAAAGCGTTATTTAAAAACTCATTTACTAAGTCATGCAGGCGTCAAACCGTTCAGCTGTGACATTTGTTTAAAAAAGTTCACACAGAAGAGCAGTTTGAATACGCATAAACAAGTTCATAATAAGCAAAAAACCATACTTACACCTGCTATGTTTGTTGAAAGAAATTCTTAGTTCATCGAAATTTTAAAATGCACATAAAGGCTTCATGATGAGAAGCCATTGCGCGGAGCACCAGGCTAACAGTTGAAATTTATAAAACCTCACTTAAACCGACCTCCAAAAGAGAAGGCGGTTATTACGAATATTATATTAATCTACAAAACTTGTCTACTACGGGTAGATGTCAAATGAATTGGTTATATAACTTAAACTGTTACCTATGTGTCTAGGGCATTAAAAACAGAAATAAGTAAATTAATAAGTGTGAAATGTTTAGCTGATTAAGCTAAACATTCCACTCTGGCTTTCCACAAATCGAAACTCCTGTATATGCAAAAAAAACTGATATCATTTTCAATTGGCTGTCCAATTATTTATTTAATTAGTAGCTCACATAACTTTGAATCTTTGTAAGAAAGGAAACTCTCGTTAACAATTCGTTAAGTTCTACTTTAATAAAAAATATACTATATATTTTTGTATAATAAAGCGTCATACTCACGGTCCAGCCTGCAAGTCCAGCACCCAGCCAATAGCGTCAAATTGGCCGTCATTACTGTCAGAATGTCAATAATTCTAACTTCCTACTCTGCAGGCTTGACCATGAGCATGGACCGTTACTTTCATTCCCATCATCCCATCACTATAAAATTTATCTGTTTCGTAAAGTGTACGTTACAAGATCAAAAAAAAATATGAAAACCACAAAATAATACAACGGCCACCTTTACACATGTAAAGTAGTTTAGACAGAATTATTATTATTTTTATCTAATGTAAAAAAACAAAAATATTCTTAAAATGCGCTTAAAAATAAGATTTATGTCTTATTCTCTAATTCTCCTTTTCAATTAGGCTAAAACTTAACTATTTCTCTACTCGGTCTTCATAATTTTGAAGTCGATACCAGCCCAAACCAATGCAGAAATCCGACAATTGAAAAAACAATTAAAATAAAAAAAATAATCCAGGATACCTTGGCACTAAATTTTACTTTTTGGTAGCATATGCTTGAGTTACTTCAAAAAAAGTCAAATCCCTATAGATTTCTCTATACATTTTAGGAGTTCCTCATGGATGCCAAAATCAGGTCTCCACTTTGGTGACTAAATGACCAATTTCGAATTATACAATAACAAAAGAGTTTTGCAAAAAGACCCACAAACGACAGAGTAACGTTCAAAGATGTTCGTGTCGGTGTAATACTTATTATATCATTATTCTTATTGTGATGATGATGGCGGTGATGATGATTACTGGAATTGACATAGTGGCATATGCTTGCAATTCTTTAAACTAAGGAGAATTCCCCAAAAAAGTACTATAAGAAGACCTACCTACCTAGGAGTTTTCAGTAAAGAGTCTTAAGACTAATAATTATCCTAATCGACTGACTTGACAGTCGAGTCATTGACTACCTACATCATTAAGTTATTGGACTACATTGACGATTTAACACACGACTGTATCTCATTTGACTAGGCTTTGGACCTGAGTCTTGACATTTTAGAAAAATGCCGCTGAAAATTTAAACAAAAATTCTTGTTTGCCGCCGTTTGATTTGACATTGTAAATATGCTGACAATGGTTTAATACTATATGATCATATTTAAAAATTAGAATTGTCAAAAACAAAAGTAGAAGAGGAAGTATCAGATTCAATGTTTTCGCCATTTTTCACTCGAAATTGATTTTTTCTTTATTTCTCAAAAGTATTTCAACTTTACAAAATATGCTAAAAAAAAATTATTGCTCTATTTGCTTGTCTATAAATAAAAGAACTTTAAACATTTATGCAACAGATATGCAATATCTATATGAGAACCTCGCAAATTTTAAGGTATGGACGGTCGGAATCGGAATACTTATTAATATAATGTTGAATAATTTTATGTGTAATTAGTTAAAAAATGAGTCTTCTAATTTAGAATGAGGGGATAATATACTAGTGGCCTGACGGTGTAAACCTTTCTATTTTATTAAAGCATACTTACTGACTTTAAAAATACGATATGTACAAGAATGAATATTTATCTGCTGCTACAGTCCTTCGAGAGGGATCCTTATGTCGTCGGCAAAAAGGTCCTATCAGAGTTAAAATAACTCTTGAAAATATTGTAAATATAAACAACCACCTAAATCAGGCATGACCGTTTTATTCCATGCGCCTAATTTAGACCTCGAATCATCTAAATGGAATTGTTTACGAACACGATCTATAAAAAAATCCCAATATTTGCGGACAAACGGTAACCGACCCTGTGTCTGTAATGTTAGTAATAACACACAGGACTTCTTGCACTATTTCCACTTTAATAAGTATTTTACATTAATTTTAATTTATTACACGACCAGTTTCGACAAAGTCATCATCAGGTGAAGGTAGAATATTTATTAAAGTGGAAATAGTGCAAGAAGTCCTGTGTGTTATTACTGTGAAACATGAATTTCCACCAAGAACCTACAGTACAATCAATAACATATCTGTAATGGTACACCCGATATTCGCACGCCGCCCAGAATTTATGTAAATATTCAGTAATGTTAGAGAAACTTTTATTTTAAGAGTTTTGTGTATGAATTGTGGATTTTCATAGATGTGCCATTAGGGTTTACCTAAAATAAAAAATGTCACGCAATGTTAAAAGGTTGGTCGTGCCCGACCTAAATGCTTACATTAGCCCTCTGCGGTTAATACCTTTATCTTAACCCAACTTCTAAAATATACTAATTTATGCCTAAATTTTTGATTACATTTGTCAATAGATTAGAAATGATGAGTGCTGGATGTGTTACATTTGCCACACGAGACTGCGGCAATGTCACCAGCTGCAGCAGTTGTCTGTACAGACACGAGGTCTCATTGATGATGTATTCCAGAAAAAGGTATATAAAGTAAATTTTAAGATAATATGTTATAGTCTATATTTGTTAACTAGCATATTTTGCCTGCAGCTTTGCCTGAGTGAAATTGGTTTAGGAATGCTATCTTTATAATAAATAGCTTTCATCCCCTATTTGACCCTATAGATATATATAGGATAGAATTTAAGATATTTAATATTATAAATGTAATATTATACATAATATTAGTATTAATATGTAACTTATTATTATTTCCATACTCAATTTATACGAAATTTCATGCAAATATGTCCAAAAATAAAAAGTTCATACAAACTTTTATCCCCTATTTTACCACCTTGGGGGGGTTGAATTTTGGATGCCTACATCAATATGAGAAGTATGTGTGCAAAATTGAAGATTTATAGCCTTATGGGTTTGCTCTGTGCGTTGGCCGTTGAAACATCAGTCAATCAGCTTTGCCTGTTATATATATAGATACCTAGTAATGTATTTCCATTATAATACAACAGCATTTTAATATAAATAATTACTATTTACCCCTAATAACTAACTAATTTGATTATGTACTTTATTGTTTTTAGATTGACATTAAATTTGGAGCATTCGGATCACTGCTAGAATTATCAATTGCTAAGACAAGTATTCTTTCTACAAGAACACACTCTTCATATATCAAACACGAGTCAGATGATGAGATGGAATATTACAATGATGATGGTAGGTACCTCAATTCTCATATTTTACATAGACTTTCAATTTATTTGTGGAGTTATTTAGATTGTATTGAAGTTATTTCGGCAAAGTTTTTGCTTCCCCTTTAAATCAGCTGTTTCTGTGAGGTTAACGACCTGAGAGAGTGCAATGTCATTTTATTCAGTAAAATATATTTTAGATTATATGCCCAAAACATCCGTAATTGATTTTGAACAACCTTTATATTTGATTTGGGTGATTGGTAGGTGTTGTACGAGATGAAAATCTGGCTAGTGCAGATGACTATAAAGCAGAAGAAAAACCTTGTATTGTAGCTGCAGCTTATGATGCTGGCATTACACAGGAGTCGTCAAATGTGGAAAATTATGATTCGCAAAAGTCAAAGGTTCTCAGATTTAAAACAGCAAAACACAATTATGTTCGTCAAAGTCCCAAAACATACCCGATCACGGAAATATATCTCGAGGACAGGGGAGAACCGACATGGGGTGAACAGAGCACGGAATATGCAGAAATAAAACAAGAGATGAAAGTGGAAATAGGACCTAAAGGTATGTACGCAATATACTGGGTGATTATTTATTCCGTCTTGAGTAAAAATAGGGTATAATAGGTTCACGAAATAGAGTACTATAGTATATTTAGTTCCCCTTTTTTTAATATGCTGAAAATTTGTTTAACAACATCGCCATTTTAAAATTATTATTTACCAATTTAAACATTGCAAATAATTGTTACCCTATCAGTGGCGAAGACTGAAGACTTCATAGGGGAGCCCTAGCCTGTATAATACGTAGGGATTTGGATGAGGGTCTTCAAAATGTAAGTGGTAAGTGGGATTGCCGATTTGCGCGGGACGTCCCGATTTTAAGGGGTTTGACGACACGTCCAGATTTGTACTTGATCGGGACACTAAAATTCCCGATAAATCAGAATAATCAAAATAGCAAATGCGACAATTACAGAAAGAGTATTTCCCGAGGATATCTATCTTAATTTTATCCGACAAAGGCGAAACTGTGTGTGCCTGTAACAGGAGGAACTTTTGAATAGCATAATGCGGTGCAGCAGTAGCATATTCAGGAATATGCTACGTGGAGTATGTAAGCTACAGTTTTTTTTTATGTTTGTAGTAAATACAGCTCGGTGGCACTTCCTAAACATTCATCTTGCTTTCTTTTTTTTCTTCTTTTTTATATGGTTAAACAGATTTTTATTAACCTGCAAAATATAATAAAAATATTGCTCACTCACTTTTATGTTTCGTATAAAACATAATATTTAACATTTCGTAAATACCTTATGTTATGTTATTTTGTTTTTTTTAAGATGCATAATCATTAAATAGGAATTCATCAAATTTTAACCAGCAAAATGGGAAAAAAAATTTGTTCGCTCGCTCTGCTCGCTCGACTTAAATGTGTTTCCGGTCCTATAAGTGATATCATAATGTGAAGACGCTCTGAAGACGCGGATTCCAACTGAAACATGATTATTGCTTGTCTATACTTTTCCTTCGCCGTGATCATCGTTTCGATTCTTAAACGAGAAAAGAAAATATTTGATATAGATCCTTAATTTCAAATTTGAATTTCACTGTGTGTTAGCTCTGATAATCTAGTGGTGCTAAATTTTGTTTTAAATGAAACACTTTAAATTGGGTATCAACAAAATATCTCTCTAGTCTCAACAAACATACTGTTAGTGCGTTTTCACATTATGCAATATGTGAAAACGCTCTTAAGTAAACAATTTCATGTCACACTATTTGTTTAGGTATCGAAGAACACGACGAGCAAGACAACACAAATGACTGCGAGGGGCGAGACCGTGCCAGTGAAGCTCAGTCCGGCTGTTACAAGAAACCGCTCAGATGTGATGTTTGTTTGAAGGACTTCCCTAACAAAAGTGACTTACTCAAGCACATAAGGACTCATATAGGTGACGAGCCATTGAGCTGTGGTGTTTGCTTGAAAAAATTCTCAAAATTGAGTTATTTAAAAAGACACACAATAATTCATGCGGCTGACAGACCTTTCAGTTGTGACATTTGTTCAGCAAAATTCTCAAAAAAATACTATTTAAAACTTCACATTTGGATGCATACAGGCTACAAACCATTTAGCTGCGACATTTGTTCAAAAAAATTCACAGAGAAGGGCCAACTAAACGCCCACAAACTTATCCATATGGGTCACAAACCGTATAGCTGCGACATTTGTTTAAAGACATTTAAACAAAAGTGTGATTTAAATAGACACACAAAAATTCATACAGGGGACCAACCGTACATGTGCGATATTTGCTCAAAGAAATTCTTAAAGAAAAGTCACTTAAATAATCACATACTAATTCATTCGGGCGACAAACAGTTTAGCTGTGACATTTGTTCAAAGAAATTCACACAAAAGTACACTCTAAACACCCACAAACTGATTCATACAGGCGAAAGACCATACATCTGCCATATTTGCGCAAAGAAATTTTTGCGAAAGAGTCATTTAGAAACTCACTTGCAAACACATACGGGCATAAAACCGTTCAGCTGTGACATTTGTTCCAAGAGATTCACACAGAAGTACGGCTTAAACGCCCACAAACTACTTCATACAAACGAAAATCCATACACATGTGATATATGTTCGAAGAAATTTGTGCATAAGAGCAGATTAACTGCCCATAAACTGACTCATACGAACGAAAATCCATACATCTGCGATATTTGCTCACGGAAATTTACACAGAAAAGGAGATTAATCGCCCACCAACTACTTCATACAAACGAAAATCCATACACATGCGATATTTGTTCAAAGAAATTCACGCACAAGAGCCGATTGAACACACACAAACTAATTCATACCGACGAAAATCTATACACATGTGACATTTGTCTAAAGAAATTCTCACAAAAGGGTCATCTAAAAATGCACTCAAGAATTCATAATAGCGACAAACCAGCGCGCAAGGTGCGCAAACAAATATTAACTTAAATATAAAAATACCCAGCGATAATATTATTTTGTATATCTAAAGAATGGTTTGTAATATATACACTGGCGGACACATAAACTGCATCATAGTGCAAGATAACTTTCAATGAAATATAATTAGTGAAAGACCCGCCTCCAAATGGAACCCTCTCCTCAATGCAATTTTCGGAATAATTTTATATTATATACGGAATAATCTGATGATACGGAAGTCCATTGCTCTTCAGTCGAATTTAAGTGTTCACGAGCAAATCTTAGTCGAGCGCATGCTGTGAGCTGCAGACAATTTTGGTCCATTTGCGGGTCTGAAAGGTGTGATATCACGCTCTTTTAGCTTTCTTCTTATGGTTCGTGCAGTAACTGCTACGTCACGTACCTGGTGGAGCTCATTTTTAATGCTTATAGACGTTAAAAACCGACTTCGCAAGGAAGTTGTCACAATAAACCTGTCGTCACGAGACGTTGTCACCCGAGTTCTGCCGGTTCCACGTCTTCTTTTGAATGACTGAATGAATCCTGTCTCCATAAACCTTCTGTAAACTCGGGAAACCGTAGACTGGTTTACATTTAAATCTGCAGCAATTTTTCGTTGGTCTAGGTCTTGCTGCACTAGAGCAATAAAGGCGATACGTCCATATTCGTGAGAGAAAAACGTGTTTAAAATGAAATCAGACTAGCAATTAAACAATTAGTAACGATAATTCAACATGTAACAAAAAAAAATAACCATCAATCACAACATTAACGTAACGAGTTAATCTTTAGTAAATTGACAAGATTTATTCTATAGAATATTTTCTTTCTTTTGTGACAGTACCATATTTAAATTTGATTGTTTTTGTGTTTACAAACCAGCCATTATTTTCCAATACCAATAAATGTAAAAAGTTTGCATATTTCGTAATAAAATTTGATCGAATGTGTTCTTGTAGTTTGATGCAGTTTATGTGTCCGCCAGTGTATTTTATTTGTAAGTAAAGCTACGTTTTCTGTTTAAAACCGCAAAGTTGTATTGTAAATAAATTATTATTAATATAAAATAAAAATTATTTATTTCAGACATTATAGATAGTTTATACTAATAGCAAGGGCGGCCAGAATGCTATTGGTGGACATGCTCGAGCGTCGCTCCCAAACCTATTAGAATTGGTAGATTAGATTATAAAAAGACTTATAGAAAGATTTGCATATTTTGCCAATAATTATCGTTCATATTTTAATAATTTTTCCATACATATAACACGCTTTTAACTTGCTTAGAATCCGGTCATTAATAACAGCTATCAAGCTTTTACAGCCTCTGGCGCAGTGGCGAGTCGAGGCTCAAGCCGGAGGTCGCGGGTTTGAACCCCGCCGAGGGAACAAATGTTCCTGGGCCATGGATGTATATTAAATATTTTTATTATACATATAATAAAAATCTTAAGTATATGTATAGTATAAAAGTATTAAATGTACATCCCGTTGTCTGGTACCCGTAACAGAAGTTCTTCGGACATCACTTTGAATATTAGCGAAGTGTCATCGGCAAAGAGTACTATCTCATGCATATCTTGAACTAGATAAGGCAAGACATTTATGAAGATGAGAAAATATGTAAGATGATGATGATTACTGTAAGTTACATGATGGCATATGCTTGCAGTTCTTTTAACAATGTCGAAATTTCCAAACGCTTATTTATGTCCTAAACGCTTCATAATTGTTTCATTACACAAAAACCTAAAAACCTACAAAAACATATCTTATACATACTCTTTTTAAATACCGTCGAAAACACTATTCGCCATGTTGGTTGATAGATATCTGTGCTGTGACGTCATACTAGTACCTACTATATGTAATCTTTGCTACAGTCCTTAGTAGTAAAATACCGGTGTGACGTTCCGTTTGACATTTTGACATAAATGTAAATTAAGTAATTTTATAGATAAGAATTAAAAAAAAAAAACATGGAAAAGAATACAGGAAAACCATTTTGAGCTAATTCAATATAGCATGGAATAGCATGAAACAAAATACATAAATAATGACTTTATATGATGTCATGAACTATTAATTTACAGAAACATGTTCCTTTTCACTACTACATATGTGTTTAGTGTGTTTGTGTTCTAGGTGTTTTCATCAGTAGAAAAAAAACAAAAATACATATTTTTAAATCAACTTTATTTATCAATCTTAAGTTTTAGATTTATGATATCGCTAGAATATGTTTTCCTAAGCCAAGTACTATAGGAAATACTCCTCCAATGTATGAAATTAAATAATTAAATATTTTGACGCAAATGGACCAATATTGTTTTGACGCAAACGGCGAAAGCTGCTGCTAATTCAGCCGTAGATTGTGTATCATCAGCTTCCACAATCGCCTTTAATTCGTCATTGTCGACCACAGTCTTCGGACGACCGCGAGGTTCATTTTTCAGGTCGAAATTTCCAGAACGGAAGCGAGCAAACCAATAACAGGTGATGCGTTGGTTTGTAGTGTTAGCTCCGTAAACGTCGTTGATGTTCCGTGCCGCTTGTGCCGCGTTGCTGCCACGACGGTACTCATATTCCATAATTACTCGAATTTTTTACGTATCTATGATGACGAAAACGTTTGAAATGCGATGAAAATGTAACACTAATCAATAAACAAACTACTTTTGGAAAAAGAATTCCATGTTTTTAAAATAAAATTAATTTGAAATTAGAATTCTTAGCCAAACAAAAATTATTTTAATTTGAAATGGCCAGTACTGCAGAACGGCAATTTCATAGGTAAAGACCTATTATTATTAATAAGTAATCAAAACATTTTAAATTAAAAATATATTTCACGAGCGCGCATCGAGCCAAATTTTTAACTAAATTTAAAAACGATATACTTAGTCTGACCATAAATACTGAATAAACAAAATATTACATTTGAATTTGGAATCTGTCATTTTTATATGATTGTTCATTGGGTTTTCTTATTTTGGCGCCAATACATTGTACAATATTTTGCGATATTAAAATGGAGTGGGGTGATAAAGAGAACCGAATCGCTGTGATTGCATTACACAAAGTAGGTATGGATCCAGATGCAAATTTTTGAAACTCTCCATACGCTTGGTATTAGTAAAATGTTTGTGTACCGGGCTATTATAGGTACAATGAGACCTCCTCAGTTTGTGACAGAAAAAAGATCTGGCCGTCCGGTCCACGTAGTGTTCGTACTTTATATCCTTCCAATGTTCCCTAGACTCTAGTACATCGATGTAACATTGATATAAAATATCTAGATTAAGACGCATTGAAATATTATTTCTAGATTGTTAAGTAGGTACCTAGGTACATTAAATTTAAGAATAGTACATAATGTCTGAGAGTCGAGCGCCGAGTCCAAAACCAGAAGTCGTGCTGGACGAAGACGAGTCCAATAACAATTCCGACAATTTATTGAAGAGAAAATGACTTACCTTATCATACTGCCGTACGTTGGCTTAGTTGTGAGAAAGCCCTTCAGCGCTTTTTTGAACTTCGAGCAGTGATCGAAATTTTTTTGAATGAAAAGCATCTCCCTCTTACTGAAGTACAAAACAACGCATGGCTGTGGAAGTTAGCATTCTATGTTGATTTGACAAGACATGTGAACGAACTGAATTTGAGATTGCAAGGAGAAAACCAGCATCTTCCTGATTTATACACTAATATCAAATCATTCCGGAAGAAATTGATACTGTTTCAATCACAACTACGAAGTAAATGGTTTTTACATTTTAAAACATGTGAAATATTCAGCCACACCACTGAGACTGAGTTTCCTATCGATTTTGTAATCGAAACTTTGAGTGCTTTGAAAATAAATTTTGATACTCGTTTCTCGGACTTTGATGCCATTGCGAATCAAATTAAGATTTTTCAGAATCCTTTTGATACTGACATTGAGACCCTAGCCCCGGAACTTCAAATGGAAATGATTGATCTACAGTGCAGTGATATAATTAAGAACAAATATCAATACTCATCTTTGTTAGAATTTTATAAGGGTCTTCCTGTTTTCTGTTTTTGGTACTACTTATTTGTGTGAGAAGACCTTCTGCAAAATGAAGTAGGTACACAAAAAAAGTTTACAGATCTAAATTAACTGATGAGCATCTTAAATCTCTTTTAATAATTGGTACAAGTAAAATTAGTCCACAACTACAAACTATTGTCAGTGGAAAATCACAATTACATAAATCTCATTAGTATTTCATATTATATCATTATGCTTGTTATAAGTTATGTTTTTATTTAAAATGTATACAATTTTAGTTGGATTCATTTCAATAATTTGTTAGTTACTATATACTAAAGTTAAATTTTCTGCCTATTATACATGTCTTTACTCATTACAATTCTGTGTTTCTTTATCCAACTTATCACAAAAACAATAACAATAGGCCTACAACAATGTTATGAGTAGTTAGCCCATGACCATATCAATGTAACTAGATGTCATATTAATAATTATTCAACATAAAATTAGAATACTTCAGTAAACTATATGGGCCGGATGTGGCCCTCGGGCCGTAGTTTGGAGACCACTGCTCTAGAGTGTTGGGTGGCTGGTAATGTTGCGGGTGCTGACGATCTTCCCGCAGCGTCCATACCGTAGCGACACGTGTGAGACATTTAACTCCAACGCTCCAATGGTCTCTCTTCAAAATGATTTAAAATGCTTTGTTGGCCCCTGACATTGTGTGTAATTATGCGTTCCCGACGGGCCGAACCACGAAACGATCCGGTAATGTGTAGCCGGTTCACGAGATGCCGGAAACACTAATACGATAGAAGGGCGCGACTGCTGCCCGGCTTCCCAGCGACGTAACATTGGTCGTATAACCGACGAGCCTCTACTAGGTTACCCTTACAAGTACTTACACACATTATCATATCGTAGTATTCTGAAACACTGAAACTCAAAAATAGTGAAATAAAAACACACGCCAACAATCTGTAAAGCAACCGCACGCGACAATTTTTCCACAGCGACTGAAGTATGAAAAGATTTTTGTAAAATTCAATAGATCTACTTCCGGCGAGATCAAAGGAGCCGCCGACGCCTGCATGTGCCACGCAGCCTACACTTTTTAAAGCCTGTAAGCACAATGAATCTACATAGTATTTTATTCGGATACACTTTTTAAATTCCTTTTTTTTTTAATGGTGCCCTTACAGTTTACCTTAACTTTACCTTAATTTTGATTAAAATAAATAAAAAGGTATTACACCCCTAATCCGAAATTGGTCTCGTTGTCACCAAAGCAGTGACCTAATGATGGCATCCATGACGAATCGAGGGAACTCCTCGAAATTTATATGGAAATATTACTTAGTTATTTTGACTTTCTCAGAAGTAACCCAAGTTAAACTGCCAGAAAGTAAGATTCTGCACCAAGGTATACCCTGGATCCAAAAGCACTGAACAGAAGTTCTCGGTCTTTAAAGATACGCGTTTGGAATTTTCGACATTGTTTAAAGAACTGCAAGTATATGCCATTTTGTAACTTATAGTAATCATCATCATTATCTTATATACAATACCTAATGGAACTTATTATCTAAATAATTCCCCTTTTGAATTTGGCTGAAATTTTAACTATTTCTCTACTCAATCTTCAAAATGTTGAAGTCGGTACGGTGTCGCGAGACATTTAGGGTGTCTGGCAGTGGCGAGGGCTGGTTCTCCTTCATGCGGAAGCCCTAGCCTAAAACATTTAGGGATTTGAGGTTGATTGTTTGATTGAGAAGGATTGATTTTGATGAGGGTTTCAAAAGTTGAGTGGTAAGTAAAGCCGATAGGAATAGAGTTTAATAATACTCTGAAGAAAAATCAAAAAACCACCTTTACAATTTGACGAAAGTCGGTTGGTAATTTACACACCTTTAGTACCGCATAACTGCCAACGCCAAGACTACGCAACCTTCATGATTTATATCGTTCTTACCTGTGATAGGAGCATGCGCTGACAAACTTTCAGCCTTCACAAAATGACGAAGGTCTCGGGTTCACGGGCTCTTAGTCCATTAAAAGTGTTACTAAACTCGACCCCACTGGTCATTGACCCAACAGCTGACGAGGGTTGAAACTCTTCTGTTTTTAAGAATTTTATTTTATGAAGGATCTTTAATTGTGATTTGTCGCGTTATGGTAATTCAAATAATGTGCCAAAACAAAATAGGCTTCATTGATCATGCTCCAAATCCTGGAAACGGGATGCATACCTAAATCATAACACCTGTATATCATACACTCTTACCTAGCCGTGACGTCACAGCTAGGTACGACATTAGTATGGAGCGTTTTCACGAGACTTGCGAAATTTTGTATACAAATCGCTGTACCTTTGAAAGTATTGACTTTTTAACCTACTTCCAAAAAAAGGAGGCTGTTATACGTTCGGCTGTATATATATTTTTATTTTCAACGATTACTCCGCCGTCTGTGAACCGATTTTCAAAATGATTTTTTTTAATATATATGGTATAATCCCAAATTGTTCCTTTTGACATCAAAGTGGTGACCTGATGATGGGATCCAAGAGGAATCAAGGGAACTCCTCGAAACTTATGGACACATATGGTGATTTCAACTTTTTTTGAAGTAGTCCCAAGTATATGCTACCAAAAAGTAAGATTTTGCACCAAGGTATACCCAGGATCCAAAAGTACTGAACAGAACTCCTGACTGATATATACATGTTTGGGATTTCGTCGTAGGTGTCGTTTAAAGAACTGCAAGCATATGTCACAATGTCAATTACAGTAATCATCATCATCACCACCATCATCACAACATGCATCATGACATTATGATGATGTAATAGGTACTTCTCATAGTAAACGTTTAAATAAACGTTTTTTATTATTTATTTTACACCAACACGGACATCTCTGAACATTACTTCAAAATTTAGAATATCGACTACTACTACTCTACAAATATCGTTAAAATTTTAGCCGAATTTGAAAAGGGGAATTACATAGAAAAGTAAGTCTTATTTCATACTTTTTTCTGCATTTTTACTTTTGATATACAGTTTCTTCTGAGAAGTTACTCATATTTAAGAGTACTATTCATTTATGCAATAAAAAAAAATTCCGTCATCTGGCCTATTAATGGCCCATTTCAATAACCTATCTACCAGTAACTATTTGTTAAAAACGTCTTCATTCAATAATTTGCCGGTTTTTGGCGATACAAATTTGACGTTTTTAACAAATAAATAGTTATTGGTAGATAGGTTATTGAAATGGGCCGTAAATGGTGTAATTCGTTATAGATGTTTCGTGCTTTAATACAAAATAGATAAAAAATTAATTACTTATACAATAGTAAATAATATGCAAAACTACCCTTTTTTATTTCCTACTAGCATTTGCCCGCGGCTTCGCCCGCGTAAATAAGGTATCCTATAGGAACACTACTCTTTCGGAATAAAATGTAGCCAATGTGTTAAACCAGAGTAGTTTAACTACTACCATACGTCGAATTCCGTTCAGTAGTTTTAGCGTGAAAGTGTAACAAACATCCATCTATCCATCCTCACAAACTTTCGCATTTTAATAGTAGCCGTAGTATTAGCTTCATCTTTTGAGTACTAATTTTAATAATAGGACTCAAAGGGTAGAGGTTAATAGTAAAAGGTCCACTGGGACTAAAATAGAACTAGGTGTCTCACAGGGATCTATTTTAGGTCCATTTCTTTTTGTCATCTACATAAATTACTTGCGTATCCAGTTCAAGATAGGCATGAGTGTCATCAGCAAAGAGTACTATCTCTTTGCCGATGACACTTCACTAATATTTAAAGTGAAGCGACAACAATCGTATTACGACGAGGTAAACATTGGTAAGTATCCGATGAACTTGTGTTACGGTACAACGGGAAGTACATTTACATACTTTTATACTACACATTTAAGATTTTTATTATATTATAAAATATTTAATATAGGTACATCCTTGAACAAGGAACATTGAAAACTTTTTGTTCCCTCGGCGGGATTCAAACCCGCGACGTCAGGCTTGAGCGTCGGCGCGCTAACCACTGCGCCACAGAGGCTGTCATAACTCATAACGGACTATAGTTATTATTAGATACCGGATTATATGCAAGTAAAAAGCGTGTTATATGCAAGTAAAAAGCGTGTTATATGCATGAAATATGCACGAAAAATAGCAAATTATGCTAATCCTTCTTTAAGACTTTTTATAATCTAATCTACGAATTCTAATAGGTTTGGGTGCGACGCTCGAGCATGTCCACCAATAGCTGGCCAGCTATTGGTGGACATGCTCGTTTGTTTTATTAGTTTAAACTATGTATAATGTCTGAAATAAATAATCTGTTTTATATTAATAATAATTTATTTACAATACAACTTTGCGGTTTGAAACAGAAAACGTAGCTTTACTTATATATAAAATATAGATAACTAACCATTCTTTAGATATACAAAATAATATTATCGCTGGGTATTTTTATATTTAAGTAAATATTTGTTTGCGCACCTTGAGCGCTGGTTTGTCGCTATTATGAATTCTTGAGTGCATTTTTAGATGACCCTTTTGTGAGAATTTCGTCGGTATGAATTAGTTTGTGTATGTTCAATCGGCTCTTGTGCGTGAATTTCTTCAAACAAATATCGCATGTGTGTGTCTTTTCGTTTGTATGAAGTAGTTGGTGAGCGATTAATCTCCTTTTCTGTGTGAATTTACGTGAGCAAATATCGCAGGTGTATGGATTTTCGTTCGTATGAAGTAGTTTGTGGGTCTTTAGAGTGTACTTCTGTGTGAAACTCTTGGAACAAATGTCACAACTGAACGGTTTTATGCCCGTATGTGTTTGCAAGTGAGTTTCCAAATGCGTCTTTCGCAAAAACTTCTTTGCGCAAATATGGCAGATGTATGGTCTTTCGCCTGTATGAATCAGTTTATGTGTATTTAAAATGCACTTCTGTGTGAATCTCTTGGAACAAATGTCACAGCTGAACGGTTTTATGCCCGTATGTGTTTGCAAGTGAGTTTCCAAATGAGTCTTTCGCAAAAACTTCTTTGCGCAAATATGGCAGACGTATGGTCTTTCGTCTGTATGCATCAATTTATGGGTGTTAAGAGTGTACCTTTTTGTGAATTTCTTTGGGCAAATATCACAGCTAAAGGGTTTGATGTCTGCATGGTTTAGAATGTGCGTGTTTAAACTTCTCTTATCTGAGAGTTTCTTGAAACAAATATTACAACTGAACGGCCGTTCGCCTGTATGGATTCTGTTGTGTCTATTTAGATTACTAAGCTGTCTAAATTTCTTGGAACAAATATTACAGCTAAACGGCCGTACGCCCGTATGAGTCCTTGTGTGTTCAATTAATTTGCTTTTGCTTGCAAAGTTCTTCAAGCAAACATCACAGCCGAGTGGTTTCTTGTAACGGCCGGACTGAGCTCCACTGGCACGGTCTCGCCCCTCGCAGTCATTTGTGTTGTCTTGCTCGTCGTAATGGTCGATACCTAAACAAATAGTGTAACATGAAAATGTTTACTTTAGAGCGTTTTGGATATCGCGTAATGTGAAAACGCACTAAGTCATTTGAGACTAGACAGATACTTTGTTGATACACAATTTAACGTGTTTCATTTGCGTTACGACTTTTTAAATCGCTACGTTTTGTTATAAAGTAGCGACCCGCCCCGGTTTCGCATGTATATTTTTAACTGACGTAAAAACCGGAGGAGGTTCTCATGTGAACGCTTATATTTATTTTTATGTATGACGAGGCTTTTTACAGAGTAGTCCGTTTTTTTTCAGTTTCAATTATTTCGATGTTTAAATAAGTAAATAATGATTTTAAAATAACGATGTAAAACAAATTCTCACCATGTAAAAAAAGGAAACTAAGTATGCTGTAGTACTCTATTTCATGAACCTATTGTACCCTATTTTTACTCAAGACGGAATAAATAATCACCCAGTATATTTCGTTTACTTTTAGCTCCTATTTCCACTTTCATCTCTTGTTTTATTTCCGCATATTCCGTGCTCTGTTCACCCCATGTTGGTTCTCCTCTGTCCTCGAGATATATTTCCGTGATCGGATATGTTTTGCGACTTCGGCTATCATGGAATCTGATAACCTTTGACTTTTGCGAACCATCATTTTCCAGATTCGACAACTCCTGTGTAATGCCAGCAAGAGAAGCTGCAGCTACAATGCATGGTTTTTCTTCTACTTTATTGTCATCTGCACTAGCCAGATTTTTATCACATACAACACCTAAAAATCACCCAAATCAAATATAAAGGTTGATTAAAATTAATTACGGATATTTTGGGCATATAGTCTAAAATATATAATATATTTTACTGAATAAAATTACATTGTGCTTTCTCGAGTGTTAAAGTCGTTAGCCTCACAAAAACAGCTAATTGTAAGGGGAAGCAAAAACTGCCTATATTACTTGAATACATTTGGATGAGGTCATTCACCTTGACATTGCTGTAAAGAGCATAAAACAACTCTATAATTTTATTATATTACATACATTAAAATTTTTAACTAAACCCTGTTGTTGCTGAGATGATGATGATGAGTAAAATCTAAGAACACTCAATCAGGTCAGATTTCAAAAAAAAAAAAAACTGTATCAAAATAGGTTCATCCATTTGGGATTTTCTCGACGACAAACACACAAACTCTTACAGTAATACAGTTTCGATACAGTCTCAATATGATAAAACAGCAAAATGGTATTTTCATAAACATGAAACTAGCATCAAATGCATTTTTCAATCAGGAAATGTCAGGACAATAATTCATTATATTTATAAATATACATATCAGTAAATTCAAAATAAATTGAAAGTAAGTAAAATACGAGAATTGGGGTACCTACCATCGTCATTGTAATATTCCATCTCCTCATCTGATTCGCGTTTGATATATGAAGAGTGTGTTCTTGTAGAAAGAATATTTGTCTTAGCAGATGATAATTCTAGCACTGATCCGAATGCTCCAAATATAATGTCAATCTAAAAACAAAAAAACAATAAAGTACATTAATCAAAACAGTTATGTTATTTGGGGTATGCACCTTATATCATAGGGCTCTTGTGTACTGGGCACTAACTTGGGCACTCTTGCGTAGCTGTCCTGGTTTCATCACCACAGTGAGCTACTATTATTACGAGTAAATAGTCATATTTTTTTTTAATTGCCATTATATGATAATGGAAATGCATTACTAGGTATTTACAAAATATACAGATTGTATAATTTTATCTTAAAATTAAAAGGTTCCTTTTATTACCTTATTCTGGAATATATCATCTATGAGACCTCGTGTCTGTACGGCCAACTGCTGCAGCTGGTGACATTGCCGCAGTCTCGTGTGGCAAATGTAACACATCCAGCACTCGTCATTTCTAATCTATTGACAAATTGAAGCAAAAGTTGAGGCATGAATTATTATTTATTATTATAAGCATTTATGTGGTTGTTTATATTTAGTCTATACAGTGTTACTTTTATTTCTGACAGGATCTTTACGCCGACGACATAAGGATTACATTCATAGAAACTCCGAGGTAAAATAACTCTAAACGGACTGTAGCAACAGATAAATAAATATTAATTCTTCTATCATGTGCTTTAAGTTTGTGCGCTGTAATGATAGGTCGTTTTTTTTAAAGTCAATAAGTATGCCCTGATAAAATAGAAAGGTCTACACCGTCAGGCTACTACGATATAATTCCCTAAATTACTGCTTTGCTAAATTGCATATTATATTATTCAACATTCAATAAATTACATATTATAATAATCAACATTATAATGTCATGCTTATGTGCCAACCGTTCATACTTCATACCTTAAAATTTGCGAGGTTCTCATAAAGATATTGCAGATCTGTTGCATAAATATTAATAGTTCTTTTATTAATAGACAAGCAAATACAGCAATAAATGTTTTTTTGCATACTTTTGGAGAAATAATGAGAATTGAGAATCAATTTTGACAATCGAGTGATAAATGGCGTAAACATTGAATTTGAATCTTCTTCCTCACCTTTTCTTATTCTTTTTATTTTGGCATAGCATCCCCTGTATAAAGAGATGCTAACGTCAGAGTGTTGGTGCAGATGTTCAGTGAAAAGCTGATGGTGTACAGTGCAGGAATGACTAATGCAGTGACTTCATGCGCATCTCATGCAGATACAAGTTGTAAAGTGTAAGTTTACTAGTATAAAAGTAGAATAATATACAAAGCCAATGTTTCTTAGCCTATTTTAAATTAAAATTAAACTAAATAACGTTTATTTATTTCGGGCGGCATAAGCCTAAATTATTATAAATACTTTACAGACTAGCATACATATTATTGTTATATACAACCCGGTTACAATATCTGTGGACCTGACGTCGATGACGTCACGTCGGCGCTCTGGCACGGTGCGCAAAACGAGCAACACTAGGATATTATTGTAAACAATGAGCTAGATGAGTGTGAATATTTTATAATGTATAAAAATCAAACATAAAATCTAAAAAAATATTAGTGAAAGAATTTTTTCGATATCTCAAAAACTGAATTTTCTATTAATATTCAAAGTTGGATCTTTTTAAAATCAGCGCGAGCTTGACCGCTCAACGCGTGACGACACGTCGCCGGCTATGATTGCCGGGATGTCATTGCTCGTTCGCGCGCTAAGGAACTAGTGCAGTAATTTTGAAGTTTTATTGAAATTTTTGTAATTATGGAGAAAAAAATACCTTAAAGATATTGTATAGTACCCTTATGTACTAATACAATGGTTAGCACTCCAGAAAAATACTTTTTTCATGTGCCCAACGACAAAAAGCTGAGAAATAAGTGGTGTAAACTGATGAAAAGGGAGAAAGTTTTATCTACAAAAACCAGTCGACATTTTTGCGAAAATACCTACCTATATATTTTTGCATTACTAAATGTTTAGTTTATAGAATATGCTAAGAATAAATTAAGCATTTTAGTGACAATTTATTTTAAACAGTGGGAAAAAACATAGATAAATAAAACACGAGGCACATATTTGAGTTACTTAAAAGTCCATTGAATCCATTGAATGAAACATAAAAGACGAAATAAGATAATACAAAAAACTCCCTACCTACTATTTCCCTTGTTTATGACTAAGTTTTATGGTGATAGTGTTGTCACTTGTTCGCGTTATCGACAAAAAATCTTTACGAACTAAATGTCATAGATTGATTATTATGCTTTAGTAGGCAGGTCACAAGTTGTTTTTTAACCGACTTCCAAATAATAAAATGATATTGTACCAAAAATGTAAGTATAAAAGTGATTAATTTTGATTGGAATAAAGGACGCGGTTATATGTTCGGCTGTATATATATTTTTTGTATGTTCAAAAATAATTCCGCCGTCTATGGACCGATTTTCAAATATTTTTTTTTTATGTGAAAGGTATAATCCGAAGTTGGTCCCGTTGACACTTAGTGGTGGTCTGATGATGGGATCCATGAGGAATCGAGGGAACTGCTCGAAATGTATATGGACACATATAGTGATTTTTAACTTTGTTTGATGTGATCCAAGCTTAAGCTACCAAAAAGTAAGATTTTGCATCAAGGTATACCCTGGATCCAAAAGCACTGAACAAAACACCTCAGTCTTTAAAGATACACGTTTAGAAATTTCGGCATTTTTTAAAGAACTGCAAGCATATGCTAATATATAGCCCTTATCAAACTTACAGTTATCATTATAATCATCTTATACACAATACCTAATGGAAGCTTGACGCGTATTCAATTAATTATACATTTGAACACATATTTTAAATTTTCTTAAATGTGTTAATATTAATGTAATAAATATGACTAAAAAGGGAAAAATTATTATTTTTAAACAAAAATGAAAACCGACTTCCACAGTAAAAACGCACAAAAAATTATGAAATAAATCTTATTTTCTAAATAATTTCCCTTTTAAATTCGGCTAAAATTTTAACTATTTCTCTACTCAATCTTCATAATTTTAAAGTCAGTAATCATTCAATCATTAATTCGGTGTCGGTTCATCACAAACAAATGTATTACTTTTTGTTGTACTTTTACCATTGCACTCCGTATATAGTATATTCACCTGAACGTGGGTTATTGCATTATCTCCATAACTATCGTGTCCAGCTCTGTAAAAAGAAAACTTATATAAAACGCACTTGATTTATTGGTGGGTATTATTTTCATCGATAATCCACAGCAATCTGACAGCACTAGTAGTAACTGACACTGATTAAACTATGACTGTACCTATGCATATAATATCAATATTACCTTATCCTAGACTAGCATACGTGCGCGACTTCGTCCGCGTGGACCCCTATTCTACCCCCATGGGGTATGTATTTCAAAATCCATTTTTAACGGATATTATATTTCATGGAAATCGGTGCAGATTTAAAGATTTTTCATACAAACTTTCAACTCCTATTTAACCTCTTTAAGGGTAAAATTTTTCGAAATCCCTTCCTAGTGCGCGTCTACATTGTAAATTAAAACTACTGTCCAAATTTCACGCTTCTACTATAAGCGGTCACGGCTGTACGAGCGTCTATATACGTCTGTCAGTCAGGGGGGACATCTGTGATCTGACATCTCCTTTAAGTATTACTTAACATCTATGCTGAATACAATATTGTCTATACATAGGGACATCAACACTAGTTTTTTACTGAATAAAATGTTATTTTTTATGCGATTCAGCATATTATAACAAAATGTTAAAAAATACTTGTTGCATTTTATGCTTGTCTATAAATAAAAGAACTATTAATATTTACGAAACAGATCTGCAGTATGTTTATGAGAACCTCGCAAATGTTAAGGTAATTACCATCATTTTCTTTGAACTTGACTAGACACAATGCCTTGTGTCTTGATATTTTGAGATCGTACCGTAGTGATATCTAAATGAATTTTAATTCAAGTCAAATATTATGCCTGTAGAATCTATATGAAAATAATTATAGTCTTATTACATCTAAAATGATTTGACAGTGAAATATGTTTGAATTTTAAAAGTCTTCACAGTACTCACACATAAGCAATTTCATATACAGTGTGTTAAATATATATTAATCCGTGTAAATACAGTATCCCACTACTATACTTTTCCGGGATAAAGTAGCCCTAAAGTATAAGTAATGCGACTTGAGACTCCAATGGAATGCAACCCCTTTCTCGCACCCCCCGGCACCCTGCACTTGCTTCTGTACTGTGGGTACCGACAGCATACTATCATTTGTCACAGCATGAAGTCTCTAATTAAGTCACATGAGTTGTAATACTGTACCAAATTTCATTAAAATCTGTTGAGTAGTTTTTGTGTGAAAGAGTAACAAACATCCATCCATCCTCACAAACTGTCACATCTATAATAGTAGTCTACTAGCAGACTAGTAGCATTAACAATAGCATTAAAATTTCAAGCTCCTTTAGATTTTTTAGTAGAGTGGGTTCAAATATTTTTTCTCGTCTTTTCTCCATCAAATATTGTATATTAAAAAAGGTAAATAATGGAAACTGTCACCTAGATAAATGAATTTGACATATCATTGACAGTAATGGAGAAACTAAAAACTCTAAACCACATTGTATTTAAAAGCCACAAAACTTTTAATAATTAATTGATAAACTGTAGCAATGGTATCCGAAAAGCAAATGCAAAACAATTAGGCTAATACTTTGTGGTTTCCATATTTTTTGTTATACACTTAAAATTATCATTATTAATTATTCATTATTATCGTCTTATAAATGATGATGTAGTATGTAGTCTTAATCGGGTGTTTGAAAATAATAAAAAATAAAAATAAAAAATGTTGATTTTTTTATGTATTTGAAACTGTATTATTAATAATATTGATATTTAATGCGAAAAACTTGAAACAGTTTTTTTTCAATTAATTATAATTAAAAATTGATAAAATTTAAAAAGTAATGTGACTATGAACTTGCCATGATTGGTCACCTTAGTTGTGACGTCGTAATCTTAAAGCTACTTAATAACAAGCTACTTAATACTAACCTGTGTTGAATATCTCAGTAGGACTACTTATCAGCTATGGTTTAATAACAGTACAGCGTTTACGGCTATTACACGTTACTTGTCAATAGTATTGAAAATTTACTGCTTCGAAGATTTGTTAGTTAATTCCGATTAGCTATGTGTGATAAATGATTTATTATGGCAAAGTCTTATAATATGTGATGATGATATGTGATGTTGATATATTTATGATAGCCAATTAAAAAAAAAATTATGTTCGGTTCAATTCTGCTGAAATTCGAGGTGCCAAGGCATCAAGGTAAGTGTTAAAAAATAATATTTAAGTATTTATTCTCCACTATATTAAAGCTATATTAGAAATATGATTGCACAGTAGATAGCAACCCGTCAGGTATTAATTATAATATAAGTATTATATTAGTACTCTAATTATACTATATTTGGTTTTTAAAAATGTATCATAAGTCATTCAAAACAATTTTTTTTTAATAAATTCATTATTTTATTTGTTTTTTAGTTGTCAACAATAACATATCTCTGTCACACTTATTGGAGAAGGACTGACAGCAGTATCACAATCTACTGTGGAACGGGACCCAGTAGCACCAAGCAGTCCTCGGGAGGTATCAACCTCACAAGAAGGGAGTTCGGATATAATATCTGGTCGTAATGATATATTTTTACCAAACTATATCCGAGCACCAAACACTTACTTTACTTTGAAACTACAAGTATTATGTGCTTTCAGATTGTAGGATCTGTTCCTATAACTTGAGCAGTAACTAATGGGAATTACTTTTAGAATCTATATATAATCCTATTAAAACATTTAGGGTCAGAACAAATGTGTTGTTATATTTAGGCACATCCTAATGGCATCAAAACAATATTTTACCGTCTGCTCAATTTTTAGATGAAGTATTAGTAGTAAGTATATATTGATGATGAATAAATGTGTAAAACAAAAATATAATATTGTTTTATTTCATTGAACTCCAAAATAATATGTTAAAATAATAATTTAAAAAATGACATTGCACATATTTCATATAACTTATGTTAATAACATACAAAAAGAATTCATAACTTAAAATACATGTTCTTTATGAACCATTTGTTTTAGGAATAGGCTTGTTTCCACTAAGAATAAATCGGATGGCTTAGAGTTTCTAATGATTAACCATGATAATTAGTGAACAAAAAAACAACTTTTTTATTAAAATAATAAAAGATTATTAATATTTTTGGAAAATAAAATCGACATAATGAGGCGTTTTATCACGTGACATTAAACACCAATCAGAGAAGCGTGACGTCACACCTCGCGAAACACTTGTAAGTTGTAGCTGTGATTTTCGGAAATCAAAATTATCGAGAGTTGGCAGTACTCTTAAATATATGACAGCAAAATATTTATCCTAGGGCAGCCCTCTTTTACAACCAAATTCATCGGTTTTGCTGAAGGTTTTAGAAATAAACAGAAATAAATTGTGGAAGCAGTTGATAAAGTAAGAGCATCTTGCCTCCTTGCCATTTCTAACCACATTCTTCGTATTTGTTTATTGTTAGGTACATATATGAATAATTTGTTTGTTGTTTTTATCGTTGTTCTTTTACGTTGAGGCACTACACAATATTTATAATACGAGGAATTCATTATTTAATAAAAAACACAATTGACTATCATAAACAAACACGGCTGTTTCGCGAGGTGTGACGTCATTCAAGACGCCATGACAGTCTTGGCCTTTTTCGCGGTCGATTTCAAGTTAATTTCTAAAAACTCCAAAATACTAATGTAAAAGACCTATTTTTCTTAAAATAATATATTTTTGGGGTAAAATAGATGCTAAACTATAGTTTTAAACAAATTTCCAAATTTTGTCAACTAGCCTATTAGTTGGTGCCATTGCCTACTATAATAATTATCAGTAGTCTACATAGGTGTCCACTGTGGGCGAAAATTACTATAGAGACTTGGCACGCCCCTTTGAGTATTTAACAATGACAACAGAATTAAATAGATCAAAACACTGCTTAGTATTTCTGTATAAACTGCAATGAGTGACAACTAGCTGAGAAGTGAGAGTGTGTCACCATGACGGATAATGCAGTGCACTGTCACATAATAAGGATATTATGTAATAGGAATTACCAACTCTTATATTTCCACCTACACCGGGCACATTTTCTATACTTATTTAAGCGCTGTACAATATAAAATCAACGAGTATTTATACATCTACTCATGAACTACCAGCATAGAAATCAGTAGAAATGTACACACCATATTTTATGAATACTAGCTGACCCGACAGACATTGTGCTGTCTTAACTATGAACTGAAATAAAAAAATTATCCTACTACCTACATACTACCTACTCCTACTACATACTTCTACCTGACTACATCTACTACCTACACCTTGTTGTAATATGAAGGATGTCAATTAGGTGTTGGGTAGAAAAATAATAAAAACACTTGTTATCTGCACTCGGTTGTTTTACTAGGTTACAAACCTACCTCAACTACCAGCTTCTACAACCTACACCTACACAAACAATAACTACGAACTTTCTAAAACACCGGGTCGGCCAATTCAACATTAGGCACTCTTTATTATACATTATTTTAATATTAAATAACTAAAGAAAGCAACGTTTTTCATGTCCCTGTAATTTAATTGAATTTTAAGAGACAAAAGCTGTTTTACCACCTTAATAACAGATTACTATAATAGTTGGCAATATGCTGTAGTAGTTTATGCTTTGGAATAACACAGGCTTCTTTTCATCCCGAAAAAGTGCAGTGTTCCCGTGGGACACGTATTTACGCGCGCGAAGCCGCGGGCAAAAGCTAGTAGCCTATATGTAATTGGAATAATGTAGCATTCTAATGGTGAAATTTGATTTTGAAATCGGCCCAGTAGTTAACAAACAGAAAAGTATAATAATCTTTCCTCTTTAATTATAGATGTTAAGTATAATAACAGAACAATAACCAAATGAAAATGTTTAATATCAATATCTCAGATTAATTACCAGATAGAGAGCACCGAACATCTGGGTGCAACAACTAAACCTACTATTAAATCAAAAGCTACTATGATTTCACTTTAGTGCTAAACAGAGCGTCGTTTCGCATACACTTTACGAATTCATAACACAGGTCGTAGTGTAATTGTAAATAAATAAATTCCGTCTTGTGTTTTTAAACACTGCAAAAGTAGTTTCCAAAAATAAAAAAAAGAATATGGAATATGATTTCGCAGGTACCTATTGATTTGTTATTTTAATGAATATTATCAATTTATCTTTGCGGTTCTCACGGAACACACAATATCAACATCAATCTGTCAGTGTTATATAAACGAATATTTTACCTACATTTGGCGAATTTACTTGTTGGTACAATGTTAAAGTTTGGCTAGCGGAACATGAACCTAGCAAAGCGCGGCAAATTCAAAATTGATGAATAAAGCAACAGAAAAAAAGATTCAAGCAAATTATATGAAAATAATTACTTAAATAAGAATATCACTTAAATAATCAGGTAAAAATCAGAGTCATACATTCAATAAAAACATGATTTTATTTTATTCACTGTAATCAAATTCTAATTTTAAATATTCTACACCCATTTGTATTGGTCTTCAACATGCAGTACATGGTCGACATTTTTTTTCCAGTCATCTGCTGTTATGCTTTGGAAAGCTTCTTTTATTAGTTCTTGTAATTGAGCTACTGATATAGAAATATTTCTGCTTGCCACTTTTCGCTTTCCAAGACTCCATATGAGCTCTATGGGATTGAGGTCGCAATGGTAGGGAGGTAATCTTAATACCTCATGACCGTGCTCTTTTAACATTTCATCTGCTTCATATATTGGCTCAGGTTTATGCTTTTGTACCAAAACCAATAGTTCCGATCTGGTCTGATTTTCTTCAAACATAATGTGATTGGCCCGCAGCCAATCTTGTATATCTGCTTTCCGAGTGCTGGTGTTGGGTATCTTATTAATTTGAACTGTATGGTAACTGGCGTTGTCCATCACTATGATGCTATTTGCACTCAAATTGGGTATCAATTTCTCGCACAACCATTTATTAAAATTTGAGGCATTTATGTCATGATGGTAGTCTGCTTTGGTAGACTTAGTGCTGAATGTTAACAATGCATTGGGCACAAAACCATTCTCTGAGCCAGCATGAACGATTATAAATAGTTTTCCTGTGGAAATGTTGTCGATAACACCCTGTATCGAAGGTCCCTGCCAAGATGCTGTTTCATCGAGATATATTATTTGTTTACCTTCAGCACGTTTTGCAGCAATAGTCCTTAAATATTTGTGTCGCCAGGCTTCGAGGTCATATCTTACAATGAGTACAGATCGTTGATTTTTATTTTTCTTAAATTCAAATCCATTCTTTAGCAACATTTGCCGTAGTGTTTCTCGGCATCCAGTAAAGTTTATGCTTTCTCTTAAATCAGCCAAAAGGCGTCTAAGGATAGGTACTTGTTTTTTAACCAAATAGAATTCATTTATTTTGTTCCTGATAGCTTGAATATCAAAACTATCTAGGTTGGATATTGTAGACGGGTGAGGTCGTTTTTTGCCTGGAGTTCTGAAGACACCGTCATTTGTTTACCTTCATTATTTATTCTCTTTAATGTTGAACAGCTCACACCTACGAAATAGACACAATAATAATTATATCTATATCAAAATAAATCTTCAAAATTTTGGGATAAAGTGTAGACTATGTCCATCCTCGTACTTTAAACTATATCCATTGCAAATTTCTTTAAAATCGGTCAGGTAGTTCAGGCACTAAACCGTAACAGACAGACGTACAGAGTTATCTTAGCATTTATAGGTATAATATTAGTATAGATTTAATTACCTGTCATAGAATTCTGTCATAGTCTTTCGAGTTTGGATAGATTTTCCAACACCTCTTGTCTTGCTTCGGAATCTAGGTCAAGATCTTCTGTAAAAATAAAAAAAAGATTCATGAAACATTTTCCATGCATTAGTCATGTTACTACTCAAACTTGGGCAACATTAAAAAGAATCTTCGTAATTTTAACATCATATCAAGTTAAGTATATATATATTTTTTTTTTATATCACATAAAGCAAAATTTTGAAGAATAAAAGTTATAAAGCAATGAAAAAAGCACACATTTTCTTAAAGTATCAAAATCACTGTACTCAACTAACCTATAAATTTTACGACGATGTCTAAACATTCTGTTTTTTGTTTGAATAACGATTCTTTCTCCTTTTGTTTTTCTTTATACTTGTTCATCATGTTAAAAAGAAGCTCTCGTACGCTATTTTTAATCGGTTTACTCATGATTAACTTCTTTATAACAAAAAAACTCGTAAAATTAACACAATAACAATGCGACCACAGAGAAGTTGACAGTTAGTTGACATCATGTGTCAAAATGTCAGTGTTGCAACTTAAAAAATTGATGTGTTCACCATTCGCTAGCCAAACTATATGAATGTTAGAATTAATTCCAATAGATGATAAATAATAATGATAATAAACGGTTTATCATAATAATAATAAAAAAAATTGTACAATCGAAATGTGATATTATGAGTACGTAAAAAGCGATTTCACTTTGCTTAGGTGAAATCGCTTTTCACACTTCAATCTTCACTTAATAACTCTAAAATATTTGTGGGGAACTTTAGTATTTTGAACCATTTGACAATTGAAGACACGAGTGAAATAAGGGCGTACCCAATTAATATTTATTTTTATTTTTTGGCATTAATAGAGGTTTTAGGTATAGGCATATTATTTCCAATCGAAAGTTGTGTACTTAAAGTACTACTTAATCAATAATTTTGGAAATAAGTGGCGATAATGATAATTTTTACTGCAGTAACTGTAGCTCTGGTGAGTTATAATCATAAAACATAACTAAGAACATTCTTCAATCAAAGTTAAAACCCAAACCCACGTCTGAAAACCGCATGTACCCGGGCCAGTATTTTGGAAATACTTGGAAACATTAAAAACGACAAAAAAACCTACGTCCCGTCGCGGAAAAAATAGGTGGGAGTTTTTTTATCTGTTTCTGGCATTATTAGACGCACACAGATGTGCGGGTACCGACAGTGCTTCTCGAATGCCTTACGCACACACGTTAAAAGATAGCATCAATCCATTCGTTGCGTGCGTTACATCTGGCTATTATTTATTTAATCTGAGATCAATATGACGATTTGTATCTTCATCAATAGATCAGTGATGAGTGCTGGATGTGTTACATTTGCCTCACGAGACTTCGGCAATGTCACCAGCTGCAGCAGCTGGCCGTACAGACTCGAGGTCTGGTTGATGATCTCTTCCAGAAAAAGGTACTTTAAAGTAACCATTCCACATTGGTAAAATTAGACTATTCTTGTATATATCTATTGATTCTTTTGCATTATGATACTAGTAGCAAAATTAGTTAAAAAATGACAGTAAAGTCTTTTTAGATTTATGCTATTTATCATTTTTAGGTCGTTACCAATATTGAAGCTTATGGGTCTCTGTTAGAACTATCAACTTCCAGAACGAAGATTTTTTCTACAACATTTCCGCATGTCAAACAGGAGTCAGACGGGGATATGGAATCTTACTATGACACTAGTAGGTTATATATGTCATCTTTATTAATATTTTTTTCCTACCTTGTAAATACAACAACACGTCGATTGTATTTAGACTGTTGGAAAAAAATGGTAATAAAGAATTTTATTTTAGTGGTGGGATGAGTATCAAAATATTTAAGAAAAAATGGTTGTCTGTTGAGTCGGTTTACGGACGATTTTTACGTGATTTCGTCATCACAAGCCGAACGCTTAGGCCAATAGTGCTTCTCTATCGCTTGCACGCTCGGCTCAGGCGGAATATGACAGTCAGGCGGAACGTGTCAATTTTTCGTGCGTGCTGACTGCACGCACGTTGCAGTTCTGACTGCGTTCATCGATTTATAAGACGTTATCACGTCAAAAAAAACTTGTATGAGTTGTACTTATATCAATAATTTTATGTCACAATTTTGCTGTTGTTTTGTTAAAATACAACAGAGTAATTCACACTTTCTATTAACCCACCAACCAATTAAACTGATTTTCATATTATGTTGGTTATTAAAACCTATTGTGTTACACCTATAATATCTGCGGTGCACGAGATTGGCGTAGCTACCGCTGTATCAGCCTACAACTCTACGGGTCCCCCGGAAAATATATTTTGATACGAGCCCCCCCACTAAGGCTCGCAACGCCACTAGCACGACAGCTACAGAAATCTCCTATTGTACTCCCTATAGCTATTACTCCAACGGTTATAATGTAACGTACTATCAGGGAATCTAATTCATAAGCAGGTTGACTGTTGTCATAATTTGTTCGTATTTTGTTATTAGCATGATATCAAACTGACGTGTTATTGAAAATTGTATTATGACTGCATGCGTTCATTATAATACAAATAAATTTTTTGAGAACACTCTACGTGCTTATGAATTAGATTCTCTGATAGTGCATACTTAATACCATGCAACATCTGTCACGTGAGTGACTTTTTCTACTGCTGGGTAATTTTTAGGTGTTCTACTCGATGAAGATCTAGAAAAAACAAACGGGACGCAGATTATTTCTACCACACCCAACTCTTCATATATCAAACAGGAGTCAGATGTTAAGACGGAATTTTGCAGCGCCGATGGTGGGTTTTTATGTTATCTTACTCGTTACAGTTGTGTACTGAGGCTCCCTTGAGGAGTTGAACGTTCTCCTCGGAGGCATCCTGCTTGGTTGGTCCAAAAGTGAGTTTGCCTTTAAAATAAAAAGCTCTCTCATTAAATTAATCTAATATATAATTAAATTGTGTTATATGCGTACTTAATCATTTAAGATTTTGTTTGTTTGGTATTGAGTTTTTAAAATTAAAGTGTAGTTAAGACAGGGTGTTATTATTTTAACCTTCGGGTAATTTTTTAGAGCTTGAACAAGATGAAAATCTAGAAAATGACTATGGAGTAGAGGAAAAAAAATATATATACACTGAAGGCCCTTTTGATCGCATTGGACAAGTGTTACCTAATGTGGAAAATGATGCGCACCAAAAGTCAAAAGTTCTCAAGTTGAAAATATTGGAGCTTAGTCAAAGTGTTATTGACAAATGTTTTCGCCATAGTCTCACAACTCACCCGGTCACAGAAATATGTCTGGAGGATAGGGGAGAATCAAGATGGGGGGAACGGAGCACGAAATATGCAAAAATAAAGCAAGAGATAGAAGATAAAGGTATGTACATATTGTGCTAGCGCTGGTTTAAATTTTTATTTTTGCTGTATGTGAACTCTAGTTCATTTTCACTGGTTTAGTGAAAATGCGATGCACATTGTAATGGCAATAAACATCCATGTGAGGTCAGACCCTCATAGCAACATAGATGTTTATGAATGTGCACCAAAAGACTTATTTTTTTAATGAAATGAACCAGGATACAAGCAGACGGATCGCCTGATGGTAAGCGATTACCGCCGCCCATGACACTTTCAATTATATACTTAATATTCTTGAATAAATTGTCCTCCTAAATCAATCATTTTTTATACAATTCTTTAAAAGAAACCAGTTTGCTAAACTCCCAAATCGTGAGGTATCAAAAATGATTGAAAGTCACATAAATCAAAACACAACTTCTTGCACTGTTTCCCCTTTAATGAATGAATGAATGAATTATTTATTTATTAAAGTTAAATAGACTCGTATGTTAATACGAGTCTAGGAGTTATCCTATAACGACCACCGATGTTCCTGCATAAAGTAAGTAAAAACAGTAAGGGCTATGTTTGCGGAGCTCCTACGGCGAAACTTGATCTTACAAAAAACATGCATATTACTCATGAATTGTAATTGAAATTCTTCTAATTGGAATTTTTACTAGTTTAATCTTGTTATGAATATAATTGTGAAAGCGGTCAAATTATTTTTAATGAAATCGTTGAATTGAGTAACAAGTTAATCACTAGCGCCATGTTGGTTGGCGCTGACAATCTGCTGCCCTATTATGAACTTCAACTGACAATTTTAAAAAATCTTGTTTCAAAATTTTTACATTTTAACTTTTTAAATTGCGTTTTAAAATTCTAACGTCAAAATGAAGCACATTCCCACTTGTCAGTTGAATTTCATAATAGGGCAGCTGCGGGGCTACTACGAACCATGGAGAATAGAGGTAAGGAGTACCATCTCCATACATGAAAAGATTCCGTAAAATAGCGTTAAATAGGGTGCGCTACAGACGCAAGCGTGTAAAGCGGCAAAATTTTATAATATAATATAATATAATAATATAATATATATAATATAATATAATAACCACGAACTCAAAAACGGATTTTTGAGTTCGTGGTTATGGGTTACGTGCTGTGATACTTATCCTCTAGTTCAGGCACTTGTCAACTGTTCATCTGTAAACGTATACACGCGGGAAGAAAAGATATGTCTCTATACTGACTATATTTGCGGACTGAAAAACACTGAGTGTTAGCGTGTTCCCTACTGCCCTGTAACCACGCAACTGGCAAGCCGCGGTCCGACACCACGTCGCCTTACAAAGATTACCAAGTCAGCATTCTATGAAATAAGTAAGTACCTATGTAACTATGTCCCAACAATATTCCCCCCATTTTAAAAAAAAACAAAAAATCTGTCCTTACAAATAAAAATAAAAATATGGTTACTCTATCATTACACTGAATAAAAGTATTACCAGTTACTTGCTACGAGTAATACAATACATTGCTATCGCTACAAGAATGCGCTGACGTCGTATATTGGGCAAGCAGAGAACACCATCATACAGTGTAGACTTACTCTAATACACACAAACTTACAATAACTTTTAAATTGTCAACTCATAATATTTATATTACAAAACCAATAACATGTACAAGTTTTTGTACCCTAGGCCTACGACATAGTCTTGGCGTCGGTAGATAGTAGATATCTACTACCTACCACTAGCGTGAATACGTGGAGCATATTTTCAGTTATCACACGATTAGGGTTCAATATATAACAGGCGTTCCTGTCACTGGGTTCTGCGGATTTACTTGCTCTTTGATAGTAGACGTCCTTGCTCAACTTTATTTATGATACCCTTGATAACTTTGCCTTTTACATGTTTACTACACTTTTTAATACACAAAAATAAACACACACTGAACAGTATTGCCGTAATTACAAAAGTAATGCTTCAATTTTTCTTTCAAGTGGGGCTCTAGCTGAGTTTTCAGAACCGTATTGCGCAATGACAACATGCTCGTTTTTAGCCTGGTCCAATAGCCCATATTGACAAAAATAGCCATAGACTACGTGCACAACTCAATTTGAAAATGGTATAGAACTCTAATAATATATTATTTTATATAGTACTAAATTGCTGTAACAACCTACAATAGAAAACGCACAGGTGGCTTTACGTGCCTACCGCTGCGTGTGGCACGAGTTACAAACTTATCGCAACTATGTGTCTGACTGTTCGTCCAAGTTCTCCGCATTGTTACTCTCTTCATTCATACTGTGGGGAATGTCCACATTAATTCTATCGGACTCTCCCAAAATGTATCCCGGCTTAAGCCGATCTACTGAAATATCAACATGTCTGTTATTTAATTGAACTTTAAAAACTTTATCTGACCTACCTATAACGTAGGGGCCATCATAAGTGGGCGTTAAAGGCTTCTTTACGGCATCATTCCTAATAAACACATGGGAACATGTTTGCAAATCCTTATACGTGAACAACTTACGTGTATCGCTATCCACTCGTGCCTTGGATCGCAAGCTATGAATCGTTTCTCGTAACTTCTCTACGTACGTATAATAATTAAAATTAGCTGTTCCACTTACCTCGTTGTAAAAATCGCCGGATAAGCGCAAAGGTTGTCCTAGCACCAACTCTGCTGCGCTAAAACCGGTGTCACACCGACTCACATCACGGAGTCCGAATAAAACGGTGGGCAATTCGTCATCCCACGACGTTCTACTTGTTAATCTACATGTAAGAGCTACTTTAAAAGAACGATGCTACCGCTCTATCTTCCCGTTACTTTGGGGGTGATAGGGGATGGTCCTTATTCTCTGTACACCTAACATTTTTAGTAAGTTACTAAATAATTCGCTCTCGAATTTCCAGCCTTGATCACTCGTTAACCTGGTTGGACATCCGAATCTACAAATCCACTTTTCATAAATCGCTCTGGCGACCGTTTCGGCTGTTATGTCGCTAGTGGCTACTGCCTCTGGCCAAGATGTGAACCTATCTATAATTGTAACACAATATCTATTACCTCTTTGTGTTGTTTGTAACGGGCCTACTATATCGACGTGTATGTGTTCAAATCTTTCGCTCGGTGTAAACGATCCTAAACCTGAAATAACATGACGATTCACTTTACTCTTTTGACACGGTATACAGTTTTTAGTCCAATCCCTAACGTCTTTATTCATTCCTGGCCAAAAATAACGGGAGGATAACATTTTTAGTGTTGTTCTGATGCCTGGATGACTAATGTTATGTACTGAAAGAAAAATATTACGCCTGCACTTTTTTGGTATATATGGCCTAACATTACCAGTCGACATACGAGGGCGGGTCAATAAGTCCGTGACTTTTGGAATAAAACACAGATTTTTTGATAAATAAATCATTTTATTTTTCAACGTAGTCCCCCTTGAGCTCTATACACTTTGTCCAAAGCTTCTCCAATTTTTTTATCCCTTCCAAAAAATATGATTTGTCGAGGTCCTGAAAATAGGCCTTTGTTTGCGAGATGACTTCATCATTGGAGTCAAATCTTTTTCCACCGAGCCATTTTTTCAGGTTTGGGAACAAGAAGTAGTCACTCGGAGCCAAATCTTGAGAATAGGGTGGATGTGGGAGCAATTCATAGCCCAATTCATGGATTTTTGCCATGGCAACTGCACATGTGTGCACCCTTGCATTGTCTTAGTGAAAAATAACTTTTTTCTTGGCCAAATGAGGTCGGTTTTTTTTCAAATCCTCATTGAAGCGGTCCAATAAGTTGGCATAATATTCCCCATTAATTGTTCTTCCCTTTTGAGGATAGTCAATGTGGATTATCCCACGTGCATCCCAAAAAACAGTCGCCATAACTTTATTGGCTGACAAACCCACCTTGGCCTTCTTTGGCGCCGATTCACCCTTAGAAACACACTGTTTTGACTGTTGTTTGGTCTCTGGTGTATTGTGATGGATCCATGTTTCGTCCACGGTTAAAAAACTCCTCCATATTGTGATTAAACAACGCCAAACCTTCCTGTGAAGTTGTTACACGATTGCGTTTGTGGTCGACTGTGAGCAAACGCGGCACCCATCTTGCGGAAAGCTTTCTCATGCCCAAGTGATCATTCAAAATTGAAACCACTGAGCCATGCGAGATGCCTATGGCTTCCACAATCTCTTGCACTTTCAATCTTCGGTCGGCCAACACCATATCGTGAATTTTTTCGATTGTTTCGGGTGTAGAGACCTCAACTGGGCGTCCAGGACGTTCAGCATCTTCAGTGCTTGTAAGGCCACAACGAAATTCAGTAAACCACTTTTTTACCATTGAAATCGATGGTGCAGAGTCCCCATAGTATTTTTCAAGCTTAGCCTTGGTCTCGGTAATGGTTTTTTTTCGCAAAAAATAATGCTTAATAAGCACACGAAATTCACTTTTTTCCATTGTTTCCTTAAGTTACTGGATAGTCTGATAAAGATAGCTGTAAAACACAAACTAACTGACGCAGCAAGTTCAAATTTTGATAGGAGTCAACTGACAGATGCCTGTTGACAGGAGTAGTGTTGCTTTTTCAGTAAGGAGGTTAGAAATTCAAAAAGTCACGGACTTATTGACCCGCCTTAGTATCATAATATATACTCGTTGCGGGTTCCAAGACAAATTTAGCATGTCCCCCGGGCACCCCTGAGATCATATCAAAGGGTTTTTGCGGTTGGTTACCACTGTCGATACTGGCTACACAGGAGTTGCAGTGGTGGGTAAGTGTGGTGGGCCAATATATACTTTTACTCAAATTAGGTAACATAACTTTTTTTAACTTAATTTGTGAAGCATTACAAGTTCCTAAAAAAACTGTAATCTGATCATCATCGTCCTGTTGCAACGCTATTTCTTCGTAATCGACTACAGTCGGACACACAATAGTCTCAACACGCGATAAGGCGTCCGCTACTGGATTTTCACTACCACCTACGTGTTGAATACTATTTGTATACTCGCTTATGTACATTAACTGTCGAATACGTCAAGGTGTCTCTTTCTCCGAATTGATCTTTGTAAGCGTGTGAGTCAAAGGCTTGTGGTCTGTAAATACCGTTAAAGCACGACCTTCAATCATGTTTCTAAAATGCTTGATATACATGTATATGGCAAGCAATTCTCTATCGTATGTGCTGTAATTTTGTTGCGTCTGCGACAGTTTTTTTGAAAAATAGCCTAAGGTCTGCCATGCTCTACCGACATACTGCTGTAAAACGGCACCAACACACGTATTTGAAGTGTCTGCCATAAATGATAATGGGACATCCGGGACCGGGTGAGCGAGTGTCGCGGCGCTTTTAAGGCTCTCCTTACACTGCTCGAATGCCAACTCCGATTCTCGATCCCAAACTATCCTAGTTTTGTCTTTCTTTTTAGCGTTGTGCAAAAACTTATTTAAATGCGCATGACTTTCGGCGGCCTTAGGTAGATGCGACCTATAAAAATTAATCATGCCTAAAAACCTTCTCAAACTTTCCACAGTTTCCGGCTTTGGGTAGTCTGTAATAGCCTTAACCTTATCGGCCAGCGAGCGTATTCCTTCCTGTGTAACTTTATAACCTAAAAATTCGATTTCTTTTTTACCAAATAGACATTTAGATGAGTTAATTGTAATTCCTAATTTACTAAATCGTTCTAATACTTGTCTTACTTGCTCTTTATGCGTGACGACATCCTCTGACGCAATTATGACGTCATCGATGTAACAAAATAAGGAACTTTGTTGTTTATCTCCCGTGTTAGAGTCTATTTTTGAAATATTGTCTAATCCTCGTAATACTGTGTTATCTATGAACCTATGGAAAGCTTGGGCTGCATTCTTTAGTCCGAAGGTCATGCGAGTGAATTCATAAAGACCGAACGGAGTAATTATCGCTGTCTTCTTCTTGTCCTCGAGAGCTATTTTAATAATATGATATGCACGGTTTAGATCTAATCTAGTGAATATTTTTTTACCTGTCAAACTATAAATAAAATCATGCAATCTAGGAACGGGGTATCTGTCCGGCGTAGTCACCGCATTTAATCTACGATAATCGCCACACGGTCGAATCTCGCCATCCTTTTTAGGGACGACGTGCAAAGGACTAGCCCATTGGCTGCAAGAAGGCTGACAAATATCCATTTCCTGCATTAAACGAAATTCGTCTCTTACCTTTGTATACTTCTCCGGAGGAAGCGGGCGGGCGCGCGCATGCACCGGCGGGCCTGACGTCTCTATGCTATGGTAAACTGATGGTCCGGCACGTCCTTGAAAGACGCGGGTCTGGTAATCTCTGAAAACTGCTCTAATAGGTCGCGGTACGGGCTATCAGACTGAATTATTGTTACAGAATGCTCACTATGACTTATGATGCTCCCTATCGCGTATAATGTTGTAACCTTATCAATTAATTTTCTATTGTATAAATCTACCACCAACCTATGTGTTTTTAGGAAATCAGCACCAATAATCGACTTACTGATATCGCATATTACAAAAGGCCATTTAAAACTACGTCTCAATCCTAAATTAAGTTCTAATGTTACCACACCGTATGTATTTATTAAAGTGCCATACCCTGTGTCAATTAAAAAAGTCATACCGCTTTTAGAGTCTGTTACAGAAAAACGATGGTTTTCATCAAAACCGGGCGCACTCTTCCATCGCTGCAGACTGCGCCACCTCTAGTTTCTCGACGCTGTTCTCCAGTTACACGGGGACTCACAATTCTTAGCGGCTGCCCGATATCTAAAATGGTACTTGCATAACCAATCTGCACTCTATGGTGTGCGCCTGGGACCTCTGGAACGTGAGCGAGACCGGTTCCTATTGCCTTGAAAACGGAAACCTCGCCGATGTTCTCTTCCTCTTATCTCGTTCACCTCTCCTCGTGATTTTTTTATTTCCAGGGACATGTTCCGCATTTCCACCAGCAGCTCAGCATTCACCGTCGTATCGTTGGCTGAAATCGATGGCTTATTTATCGCCACTATATCTCCGCTCCGTAGGTTATCCATGATCTTATCAGCCATGCCGACGAGCTCGTCTAGCTTGGATTCGGCGCTGCAGCTTGCGAGGATTGCTCGCACCCATCCTGACAGTCGCGCCATCCACAGGTTCTTCAAACTGTCACCAGCGGTAGCTGTATTTCTAGCCAGCTCCTTCATTTTAGCGAGTAGCTGCGATGGACGCTGCTGACCAAGATCCATCTCTTTTACCAGCTTGTGAAATTGAGCTTCAGCGCTTTCTTGGTATATTTTTAACAACCTATTTTTCAGGACTGTATAACGTTCCTGTGCCCGAGGATCATCGATCAGGTCTGCCACCTGGCTAAGTTCCTCCTTGTCTAACTTTGCCAAAACTAAATCATACTTCACATTTTTACTTTGATGTTGCGGTCCCACAACGGCTTCGAACTGGGCGAACCATATGCGTGGCATATCAGTCCAGAACGAAGGTATTCTCGTTGAAAGGCTGATGGCAGCCAGATCGTGTTTGTTTTGCTGAGTCATAGGTTGCTGTAGAGCCATCGGTTGCTGCACTCCAGGGTTAGCCATCTTTCACTCGCACTGTACTGTTCGGTACATGTGCACTAAATACGCAGAGTCCGTATGACGTAATATGTAACGTGGCACGCGGCGCGGCGGTATGGTGAATTGCATGGGCAGTAGGAAACTAATCACATCGGGGTCACCAATTTTGAGTTCGTGGTTATGGGTTACGTACTTTGATACTTATCCTCTAGTTCAGGCACTTGTCAACTGTTCATCTGTAAACGTATACACGGGGGAAGAAAATATATATTAGATTATAATAGATTACCAAGTCAGCATTCTATGAAATAAGTAAGTGCCTATGTAACTATGTCCCAACAGGATAATTAATTATTGGGATTTTCTTCGGTTTTATATATATAAATATTTTCGACTATACGAGTAATTTGAATATTCATGATTTACTGAATTAAAGCATGACCGGAAAAATAGAAAATCTCGCCATGTTGCGAGAAATCACGGCACTAAAACGAAATGTCAAATGTTTGAGATTTAACCAATCACATCCCAGCCATTCTTAGTGTTGCTGCAATTAAAAAATGAAGCGCCTCCAGTGCAGGTTTTTTATTTTTCTGGTCAGGCTTTAACTACTAAAAACTAGTCATAGTCAACAGAAATTCTAACTTCATAGCACACACCCTTGCCACTCTAACGCCATTATGGCCAGTTTTGGAAATTTTAATTACTTTTGTCGGACACTTTTTAGCTTTTCTGCCTTAGAGAGATGGCACTCCTTACCTCCATTCTCCATGTTACGAACTTTAACTTTCGTTGCTCATGGTCATAATTTTGACATTGCAACTTTTTAAAAACACAATTTAAAAAGTTAAAATGGCAAAAAAGATTGCGCAAGCCTACTGGCATGTCCAACTAAATAGTCCGCCATTTTGTCCTGCAGAGAAAGAATGAAACGCCCTTTAGATCCATGGAGAATAGAAGTAAGGAGTACCATCTCTCTAAGGCAGAAAAGCTAAAAAGTGTCCGACAAAAGTAATTAAATAATAGTTCCAAAACTGGCCATAATGGCGCTAGAGTGGCAAGGGTGTGTGCTATGAAGTTAGAATTTTTGATGACTATGACTAGTTTTTAGTAGTTAATTCAGTAAATCATGAATATTCTAATTACTCGTGTAGTCGAAAATATTTTTATATATAAAACCGAAGAAGATCCCAAGATTTAATTATCCATTTAAATTTTGCCGCTTTATACCCTTGCGTCTGTAGCGCCCCCTATTTAACGCTATTTTACGGACACTTTTCATGTATGGAGATGGTACTCCTTACTTCTATTCTCTATGTTTAGACCAATCAAATCGTGTGACGTAGGGCATTTTGACATAAGCCATGAAATGAGAACTGTCAAACGAAGCAGGGACCTATTGTGCTCCCGGCTTCGACATTTTAACCGACTTCCAAAAAAGGAAGGCGGTTATATTTTTAACCGACTTCCAAAAAAGGAAAGCGGTTATCCTATGTAGACTTCATTTACTAGGTAATTAATAATCTGTGCTTCATAGAAAGAAAACCTACTCTGTGAGCCACTTCGATCGTAGATATTCTTGTCTCTTGAGTTATTCGTTCTTTTCAGTCGTAATAAATATTGTGGCCTGTGAGTTTACAAAACAATTCAATCATGGAATCTCATAGGTCCGAATATCGAAAAGAATCCAATAATATTAAAACTTACGTCTTTTCTATAAAAATTTAATTGATTAAACTTATTTTTAAATGCGAAAATTTTTAACATATTTTAGGTTAAGTTATTGTTAGGCATGGTTTAAAATTTTGAAGTAAAGTGACAATATTGCGTTACAATATAACACATGATGGTATTTTTCGTAAAATATATAAATTGTATATGAAATTAAAACATCGTCTGTGTTTTAAAGTACACAATTTATTTGAAATGCTGGTTTCAAGTCCTTATTAGTCTATTATTAATTAATAGCATAAAATTTAAATAGATTACATGGCATGCTAATACGAGGGCGGGTCAATAAGTCCGTGACTTTTGGAATAAAACACAGATTTTTTGATAAATAAATCATTTTATTTTTCAACGTAGTCCCCCTTGAGCTCTATACACTTTGTCCAACGCTTCTCCAATTTTTTTATCCCTTCCAAAAAATATGATTTGTCGAGGTCCTCAAAATAGGCCTTTGTTTGCGAGATGACTTCATCATTGGAGTCAAATCTTTTTCCACCGAGCCATTTTTTCAGGTTTGGGAACAAGAAGTAGTCACTCGGAGCCAAATCTTGAGAATAGGGTGGATGTGGGAGCAATTCATAGCCCAATTCATGGATTTTTGCCATGGCAACTGCATATGTGTGCACCCTTGCATTGTCTTATTTTATTTATTTATTTATTTATTATGGTTACCAACAGCATATGCATTTAAAAAATTACAGTCAATAGTATACAAGAATTTTCAAATCTGATGCACACACCTTTATAGGCAACACAACATTCATTTATAATAATTATAGTGTTAACAATAGCATGCAAAATTACATTAATTAGTGTTTAAAAACAATTATGAATTATATAAGCATAAATTAAAAATACATTAATAAATTACAATTTAAAATCTGATCGAATTACATATTAATAACAACTTAAGAGCAGCACAAAATTGATTAAGGTAATATTATTTAAATTATTCAAATTCCAATTACACCAAAAATTTTATATTAAATATGACGTTAATTATTGATTGTTTAATTAATTCACAAAATGTTTCTTATGTATGGGATATTGTATTAATTATTGGTGGGTTAACTCAAAGCACTTTAGGACTTTTTTCATAAAGACATTAAAGTTATCATGAAAAATGTCGACACTATTGTCCTTTGCACATATGTAGCTGTATAAGTCACACATACGCTGTGGTGGGGCATGCTTCCCCACGTTTGTTCTCCAAGGAGGCCCACGCAAGATTTTAGTTATAGGGTGCCGTGGTCGATTATAAGGGGCAGACAGTGAAAACAGTTCCAGAAGATCGCAGCAAGACACCTTTCCATTCATAACTTTGTGGAGCATGGCAAGATCGTGGATTTTTCTCCTAACATTCAGTGGTATAATCTTGTAGAAATTTAGGCGCTGCTCGTACGGACTTCTGTGGGAAATGCCTCTGTCTGAAAAGGCCAAGTGCCTGGTGAAGTGTCTTTGAATTTTTTCAATTCTCTGAGATGATTGAGCATAGGATGGACTCCATACCGAGCTTGCATACTCCACGTGACTGCGTACTAACGAGTTGAAGAGCAGTATTTTTGTAGCTGGTTTGAAACCTAATGTATTTCGCTTAATGAAACCTAGCATACTAAAGGATTTATTAACGACCGAGTTGATGTGGTTATTGAATTTCAGCTTACCATCCAACACAACGCCTAGATCTCGAACCTCATTTACCTCGTCCAATTTGGTACCCTCTATGTGATAACAGGACGCGTGGGGTTGTCGTTTTTTAGTGAACCTGATGTAGACGCATTTTTTAGGGTTTAAGGCCATGCCATTAAGAGCGCACCAACGACTTAAGGAGTCAAGGTCATGTTGCAGAAGAAGACTATCAGCATAAGAGGACACGAGTCTGTACAGTTTAAGATCGTCCGCGTACATCGAAGCTTCGCAATATCTTATAAAAGTTAAAATATCGTTGATAAATGCCGAAAACAGGATAGGGCCGACATGGGATCCTTGGGGAATGCCAGAAGTTACAGCGTATACGTATGAATCATGACCATTCACTGAAACCACCTGGAATCTGTCCCTTAAGTACGAGGCGAGCCAGGATAATAGACGACTGTGGATTCCAAACGACTCCAACTTGCGTATCAATAAGACGTGATTGACTCTATCAAAAGCGCTGCTGAGATCAGTGTAAACAGCATCTACCTGTAATCCAGAGTCAACAGCCCGGGATATGGAGGACACGAAAGGCAGAAGGTTTGACTCAGTTGAGCGGTTCCGACGAAAGCCATGTTGCTTGTCACTTAGAGTGATTTCAATATGCCTTGCAATCGTGGGACACACTACTGATTCAAAGATTTTAGAGAAACACGGTAAGATAGAGATTGGTCTGTAATTATTAATAATATTCTTGTCCCCTTTCTTGTGAACAGGAGTGACTCGCGCTGTCTTCCATTTTTGTGGAAAGATGCCAGACTGCAAGGAATTATTAAAAATTATGAATAAGGGATGAATTAGGTGCTCGCCACACTTTTTAATAAATATAGGGGGAATGCCGTCAGGACCAGCACTTTTAGAGGTATCGAGACGTTTGATTATCTGACGGATTTGGTCTTTTGACACACTAAGTTGGCTTATCGTTTCCACATTCATAGATGGTGCACAGGGAGGTGGTAAATTGAAGTCGGGAGGTAAGTATGTAGAGCGGAAATGGTCGGCGAATAAGTTGGCGATTTCAGGACCAGTGTCGGCGTGGTTGTCATTAAGAAACATTTGAGCGGGTATGAGGGAGTTGCCTCTACGTTTGTCCTTTATGTGCCTCCAGAATGCTTTGGGATTTGAGATAATGTCATTTTCAAGTTTATGTTTGTACTCTACGTAGCACTTATGGGATTGGTTTTTAAAACGATTTCGGAGTATGTCGTATTCAAGTTTGTCACGGGGATTGCCGTATTTACGAAACCTATCCCTCAATTTATCCCGTTCAGTTTTAAGTTTAGTCAGGGCTTGCGTGAACCACGGAGGTTTGTTAACCCTTTGTGACTTGCGCTTAGGAACATGAGCGTCGATAATTTTCATGAGTGTACCGTAAAATGACTCGACCTGTTCATCGACACTGAGGTGTAAGAGATTTTTTTCCCAGTTTGTGGTGCTTAACTCGCTCTGAATGCTATTGTAATCAGCTTTGAAGTAATTGTAATCTGAACGCGTTTTGGATCGTAGATTCGAGACATTCGAGGGATTTTGCAGTGAAAAAGATAAACTAGGATGTTTTGGATCCAGTTTACTTAACTCATTACACTGTTCAGACACGTTTGAAATACATAAAGTACTTAATATTAAGTCCAGTATTCTGTCATCACAATTTCTGATGTTGTTATATTGATAAATATTGTTGGAGTATAAGAAATCTATTAACTCGTATCCTAGAGCCGAACTGTTTAAATTATTGGGCATCATGTAGTTATTACAATGGTCTTTTGTCCAATCTATAAAATTTAGGTTGAAATCTCCCATAATAATCAGATCGTCTACATGGTTGAGAACGTTGCTGGCGTTGTTTAAAAACTTTGACAACAGGCTGATTGAAACCGGTGGCGGGAGGTACACTGTACAAATAGCGATCTTTTTACAGCTACGGTTATTATAAGTATTAATAAAAACCCATACTTCTTCACAGTCGGTCTCCCAGGACCGCATACGTGCAGAATGGATGTCGCGTGAGACAGCAATCATAACGCCTCCTCCCTCGGATTTTAAGTTAGACGAAAAACAACGATCTTTACGGTATACCGTGTACCTCTCGTCAACAAGCTCGCCATCTAAGATATTTGGATTTAGCCATGTTTCAGTAAACCCAATTATATCGTAGCTAGCATGAGCAATATTTAAGTATACATCATTTGTTTTGGTTCTCAGACCTCTTACATTTTGATAATATATATTAAACATACTTAACTAAACAGAAAGCGCAAAGAATATTATCTAATTTAAAGACAGTTAATTATAAATTAAAAGAAATAACAGTGCTTGGGGTCGCGGGAGTCTATTTGATTTTTTGCAGGCTTTCTAAGTTGTGTATGTGTATGGCTGGGTACGTATCTTCTTTGCGTACGTATATTCTGCCATTTCTTACCCACACATATTTGTACTTTGCATCCCTGGATTTCTGACGAGCAGCCGCGTGAAGGGATTTAAGGGTTGGTGATAGGTGTTCTGAGACGTAAACTGGTTTAGTGGTGACCTCGAGACCCAGGTGACTAGTGTTAAGTTTATTACAGGGGTTCTTTTTATTGTAAGTCGCGACTGCCGCAAGAAGTTCATCACGACGACGAGCACTATTAAGTTTTAGGATGACAGAACGGGGACGATCGCTATCTTTGTTCAGTTTTGCCACTCTGGTTACATTTTGTATCTCGCTCTCCAAAATTGTATGATTTACGGATTTGGCGAGATTTACTACAGAAGTGAATAGGTTTTCCGACTTGCGTTCCGGTATACCGTTTATTTCTACATTGCATTCCCGCCATGTTTGCTCTATTATTGTCAGTCTGCTAGAGAGGTTGTTTACGGTGGATGTTAGGTTTGCGTTCTCCTCTTTGAGAGATTTTATTACAACTCTCTTATCTTCGAGTTCTTTCAGAACTGTCTCATATTTATCATTAAAGAAGCTTAAGGATTCATGAAAGGTTGCAAACTGTTGTTGGATGTTTGAGAGTTCTTTGGTAACATGCTCCTTTATAGCGGAGTTGAGGAGCGATGTAATCTCTTGTCTCAGGATATCGCGTAGCCTGTCCTCGGTAACGAAGGAGGTTTTCTCTATGGTCGGCGTTGTCACACTTTCGGAGTCGCTCTCGATAAGCACCTGCGCCTGACGGACTGGGGTATTGGAATTATCGCCTTGCTTTCGCTGAGTCGATTTGCAGCTTGGGCATCTCCAGTTGCGTCTATATTCGTTGGATAACTGCTTACGCCTTTTATCCGGGATACTTGCGCAGTCCAGATCAAAAGTTTGCTCACAGTGGGGACACTGGAGGTAATCTCGTCCTTTGATGGGAATAAGACAGCCTGCACAGGTTTTCCCGGGCATATTTGCTTTATCGTCTTTTTCCAGAAAATAATTTTGAGATTCTAACTTTGAATGGGTGCAGAGCCCTCTTGTGGTCACTATTGGAGATAGCGAGACAGGATCGAACGTTGTTAGTCAGGATGCGACGTAGTTCGAGGTGTTCCCGATAGATGGCAGCATGGGTATTAATGACAAAGCGAATATTGATGAGTGATTTTAATCTTTGGATGCTGCTTTTACGCCCATATTACGAAAGTATTAGAATTTACTTGAATTTTATGACACTAAGAACACTGGGAAACTGTTAACAGGGACTGGAATAATATTCTTGTGCAATCAGTACCTTTTGTCAGTCTGGAGTTTTGAATCGTCTAACGGTGAAGAATTTACGACACTGCACTGTTTTATTTTAATAGAGTTCAGTTAACACTTAACTTATTTATTAGTCTTGCACTATGCACTTAATTTTAATCGATTAACTGGCACTTAGGGATTATTAACAACAAAAACTATTTTTAAGCAATTTTTAAACGGGAGCTGTACAAATTTGCTGTTTACACTTGAGCGCCATCTACACTACGATCTTATATCACTACGATCGATACTGTCTTGGTGAAAAAGAACTTTTTTCTTGGCCAAATGAGGTCGGTTTTTTTTCAAATCCTCATTGAAGCGGTCCAATAAGTTGGCATAATATTCCCCATTAATTGTTCTTCCCTTTTGAAGATAGTCAATGTGGATTATCCCACGTGCATCCCAAAAAACAGTCGCCATAACTTTATTGGCTGACAAACCCACCTTGGCCTTCTTTGGCGCCGATTCACCCTTAGAAACACACTGTTTTGACTGTTGTTTGGTCTCTGGTGTGTTGTGATGGATCCATGTTTCGTCCACGGTTAAAAAACTCCTCCATATTGTGATTAAACAACGCCAAACCTTCCTGTGAAGTTGTTACACGATTGCGTTTGTGGTCGACTGTGAGCAAACGCGGCACCCATCTTGCGGAAAGCTTTCTCATGCCCAAGTGATCATTCAAAATTGAAACCACTGAGCCATGCGAGATGCCTATGGCTTCCACAATCTCTTGCACTTTCAATCTTCGGTCGGCCAACACCATATCGTGAATTTTTTCGATTGTTTCGGGTGTAGAGACCTCAACTGGGCTTCCAGGACGTTCGGCATCTTCAGTGCTTGTACGGCCACAACGAAATTCAGTAAACCACTTTTTACCATTGAAATCGATGGTGCAGAGTCCCCATAGTATTTATCAAGCTTAGCCTTGGTCTCGGTAATGGTTTTTTTTCGCAAAAAATAATGCTTAATAAGCACACGAAATTCACTTTTTTCCATTGTTTCCTTAAGTTACTGGATAGTCTGATAAAGATAGCTGTAAAACACAAACTAACTGACGCAGCAAGTTCAAATTTTGATAGGAGTCAACTGACAGATGCCTGTTGACAGGAGTAGTGTTGCTTTTTCAGTAAGGAGGTTAGAAATTCAAAAAGTCACGGACTTATTGACCCGCCTTAGTACACACAACAAAACGCAAATTTCAATACAACAATAGTTCACTCTTCATGACCAACATAGCTTCATAGGTAAGTACATAGTTGCGTAATACCCCGACAACTATTTTCTGGGAGAATTTATACAAGTATTTACATGAATTCCAACAAAGTTAGGTAATAGTCCTGCTGGTCCTACAACTTGCGCGGTCGGCTTGAACGATTAAAAAGTATACAACAAAAAATATATAGGTATATGGGCCATGTAACGGTTATAACTTTAGGCCATGCCAGTATTAAGGGGTATAAACAAAGCTTACAACTAATTTTCATACGTACCGAATACACCATAGAATTTAATAAAACTCGGCCATGCCGTTTCATGGAAGGTTCTATAACAAACACCGACAGGAGAATTTTATATTATAAAAGTTTAAGTATATTTTTCTTTGTTTTTAGGTACCATACAAGACGCCGGACAAAACGACACAAGTGACTGCGAGGGAGAGAATTTGAAGAACTTTTCATACAAAGGCCAACTACTTAAGCCTATTGGGACTCAAAATGTAAAAAAACCTTTTATCTGTGACATTTGTTCGAAAGATTTCGCACATAAAGCTCGTTTAAAAAGTCACATCCTTATTCCTTACTCATACTGGTGACATAATATCATTTAAATGTGATGTATGTTCAAAGAAATTCTCACAAAAGTGTGATTTAAATAGTCACATACTGATACATACAGGCGAGCAACCATTTTCCTGTGACATTTGTTCAAAGAAATTCACAAAAACGAGTAATTTTAAGCAGCACAAACTAATTCATACAGGCGAGCAGCCATTTTGCTGTGACATTTGTTCAAAGAAATTCACAACAAAAAGTAATTTAAAGCAGCACAAACTAAGACATACAGGCGAACAGCCATTTTGCTGTGACATTTGTTCAAAGAAATTCGCAACAAAGTGTTATTTAAAGAAGCACAAACTGATTCATACAGGCGAGCAACCATTTTGCTGTGACATTTGTTCAAAGAAATTCACATTAAAGAGTAATTTAAAGCAGCACAAACTAAGTCATACAGGTGAGCAGCCATTTTGCTGTGACATTTGTTCAATGAAATTCAGAACAAAGAGCAATTTAAAGAAGCACAAACTAGTTCATACAGGCGAGCAGCCATTTTCGTGTGAAATTTGTTCAAAGAAATTCACAACAACGAGTAATTTAAAGAAGCACAAACTAATTCATACAGGAGAGAAACCATTTAGCTGTAACACTTGTTCAAAGAAATTCACACAAAAGAGTCAATTAAAAAGTCATATGAAGCTTATTCATAAAGAACAGTGGCAACAAACCATTTTGCTGTGACATTTGTTCAAAGAAATTCGCAACAAAGTGTTATTTAAATAGTCACATACTGATACATACAGGCGAGCAACCATTTTGCTGTGACATTTGTTCAAAGAAATTCACATTAAAGAGTAATTTAAAGCAGCACAAACTAAGTCATACAGGCTTGCAGCCATTTTGCTGTGACATTTGTTCAATGAAATTCAGAACAAAGAGCAATTTAAAGAAGCACAAACTAGTTCATACAGGCGAGCAGCCATTTTCGTGTGAAATTTGTTCAAAGAAATTCACAACAACGAGTAATTTAAAGAAGCACAAACTAATTCATACAGGAGAGAAACCATTTAGCTGTAACACTTGTTAAAAGAAATTCACACAAAAGAGTCAATTAAAAAGTCATATGAAGCTTATTCATAAAGAACAGTGGCAACAAACCATTTAGCTGTGATATTTTTCCAAAGAAATTCACTCACAAAATCATTTTAAACGTCAAGTACAGGTGACCAAAATATAGGTATAATGTTTGTTTAATTTTTTTACAAATTATTATGAATGTGTACTCACACACTATTCCAGGGGCTGAAACTCCCATGAATGTACAATTTCATAGAGAAGGTGACCTCCCAGGACCAGAAAACGGTACCTACAAACAGTTTGACAAAATTACTTACTGGAAACAGATGTCGCTAGACGGCCTCTACATCGCGTTATTGAAAACCCCAGGCGTTTGTATAAGATGGATGATGTTTTTACCGTTTCGAGAGAAACATGGTACAATTGTTGCATAATGTCAACAGTAGTTTTAAGAAATATAATTGTCAATGTCATATTGACAGATGTCACAGGTAAAGCCTATTTAGTTAGGTTTATTTCAGTTAGGACTTTGCTCTTTGGTTGAGTGCTGTCAACAAGCGTCTCTTTAAATTTTCAGTTTTTAGAGTGCTTTTTGGGGATTTGTAATTGTTTTTGAATTATTTGTTGAATTATCTTATCTTTATTTTGTTTTGTGTAATATATTTCGTGTTTCTCTATGTGCAAGTATTACTTTTAATTAGTTCTTGTTTTTAGGTTAGAGCTTGTTTTTTTATTTCCATTTAACAATGGAAATTGACACTGATCCCCCGGACTCTGGTGGAGGTAGTAACATTAGGAAGAGAACAAATCGGGATATCAGTGAACCGTTGCCTAAAAAGGCCACCAACAATTCACATTCAGTGCCATCTATCCAATTGCACTATGTAAACCCCGATTTCGCCAATAAAAAAGTATACGGCCCCGAAGATGCTGCGCCTTATATAGTGCATGTGTCAAAACCCGAGACTGAAAGCGGTTCTGTACTTAGCCCCATCCTATTTGGTCAGTTCCTTTGTAAAAACAATGTTCAACACATTAAGATGGATGGAATTAAAAAGATTGGTCGCAATCGTGTCTCGATTGACCTACCCGCTATATTAATTTTTTGAAAACTCCAATTGGAATGGCAGTGAGAGCTTGCTCTCCCCCCCTAGTACACAACTAGTTTACTTACTCAATACCGTACCGTACCATGCCACAAGTGTGCGTGTCTATATTAAATTATTATAAGTGTCAATACACTACATCTACCTTTCACAAAATTGAAAAACAAGAATATATTTTTATAGAGATTACTATTAATCACCAACATATATTTTTTTGCCATAGAACAAACTACCACCCGGGCGCCACCTTTTCCCAAAAAGATGGAAAAATTACAATATAAACATAATGAAATAAAATGAAAATGTACTTTATTGTGCACAATCAGTAGTTACACATACACACAAATATAGACAATACTAAGAACACTACGATAGTACACAAAGGCGGCCTTATTACTGAATAGCAATTTCTTCCAGACAACCTTTGAAAGAAAGGAACAAATTGCTGGAGAGGGGTATTGCGCTGAAAGTATTTATCTCGATACTATGTAAATAGCGTAACTTACCTTGTATCTATGACATTGTTATTTATAATAAAAAAAAATATAATATAAATAACAATGTCATAGATACATAGTAAGTACATAAAAACAACATTGCAAGGTTCCATCTTGTTTCCAATGTCTGCAATCGTTGACAAAATATATTAGCAATTTACTAACTTTATAATATTGATAGTTATTTATAGATATTATTGCGTTGATAGTTACGGATCCCTCCTTAGACATGTCGTGACATGCTCTTGGTCAGCTTAGGGTATTATTTTATTTATTAATTGTACTTTTCTGCAATTGTAATCACGCTATCGACGAAACCGAATTATTGTGTCATACATTTTTCCAGTAATATGTTATAGAAATCATTTCTCTTTGTTTTATGGTAATAGTCTTTAGATTTTATCAACCATAGTGGCCCTAAAGTTTTAAATACTTCAATGAACTTTAATAAATTTCCTTACACCACGTGCCATTTTTAGGGTTCCGTTTGGGTAAAGGGTAAAAACGGGACCCTATGAGGCTATGACTATGACTGAGAATTTAATTTCTGTTCGTCCGTCTGTCGCCAGGCTGTATCTTAACCTTCTTATACCGTGATAGCTCGACAGTTAAAATTTTCACAAATGTATGATGTAGGTAGTTAGGTATTTCTATTGCCGTTTTATCAACAAATACTAGAAACAAAATAAAATAAAAAATTGAGGTTCACATACAACAAGCGTAATTTTTCCGTTTTGTACGGAACTCATCTTGCCGACTCGCACTTGACCGGTTTTATTTTACACTCGAATTATTTTACTACCGTTCAGTCCAATTTTATTGCCGTTCAGTCCATCCGTACAGTATTAATGTTGCCAACTTAGTTGTTTTACAAAGTTTTACTACTAAATTTTGTATTTTATTCCCTCCATAGTAGGAATTTAGTTGTTAGTAGTGGTTTTGTAGAAAATAGCAAGACAGTAATCTTAATATGCAAAATGGCTTCTATGTGCTATTATGATACCTTAACATAATAGCACAGGGGTCTCCAAAGTACGGCCCGAGGGCTACATCCGGCCCGCGGACAGATTTTGTCCGGCCCGCGGAGAGCTAGCATACTTGAAAACTCCTTTTAGAGAACATATTTTTTATAGCAAATTAAATTTAGTTTACTGAAATATTCTTATTTTATCTTGAATAATTATTAATATGACATCTACATTGATATGGTCATGGGCTAACTACTCATAACATTGTTGTAGGCTTATTGTTATTGTTTTTGTGATAAGTTGGATAAAGAAACAAGAATTGTAGTTAATGAGTAGGTAAACACAATGTATAATATGCAGAAAATTTAACCTCAGTAGGTATATAATAACTAACAAATTATTGAAATGAATCCAACTAACATTTTATAAATTTTAAATAAAAACATAACTTATAACAAGCATAATGACATATGAAATACTAATGTGATTTATGTAATTGAGATTTTCCACATACAATAGTTTGTAGTTGTGGATTAATTTTACTTGTACCTATTAGATCTGTAAACATTTTTTGTGTACTCCATTTTGGATAAGGTCTTCTCACACAAATAAGTAGTACCAAAAACAGAAAACAGCCCACGAGAAAATTTATGCAAATTAACAAATTGTGTCAGTGGAAGACCCTTATCCTCTCCAGCGTCGATTGCCGACCGTCGGCAGCTAAAAAAAACCCTTTGAGCGTCGACTGCCGATAGTCGGATAGTTGGTCGAACTTCGTTTATAAGCTTGTATTAAAAAAAGAAACATGTCTATCATATTCTAACAAACAGCATTTTGTACTGGAAGAATGAGACAACTATATTTGTTAGCCACAATGTTTGGCCAACGTGAAAATGCGACATATGAAGCTATTTTATCTGTGGTAAATTTGTTAGTGTTTTCAAAAATTCAAAGCGTGTTTTTCGTAATAAAATTTAGTTTTTTTGGGAATATTAAGGTTGAAAAGGTAAGAACAGTGTTTATTTTACTAATATAGCTATAAGTTTAATATGAATTTACTAAATTACTTTCACAATTTTACTTCAAAGACGAGTAAGTCGAAAAAATCACGAAAAAATTTTATACAAATTGTCGTTTTGCATATTAAATTCAACACTTTCTGATAAAAGGCTTTTTTATCGTATGAACAATATCATTAGTAATTACTTAAAACAAACATTATTCATGCGATATAAGCCAAATTCACGAAATTTTGATTTTTCTAACTTAATAACAACTACTGCCGACCGTCGGCAGGTGACGCTTCGCGAATTTAGAAGGAATATGCATAATGTGGATAGGACTTCTTAGGACTACAAAGTAGGGTTTAAATAAATAGATTATGACAATAAAAACTACACAAGTACAAAATATAACTAGCTATTATTTGTTTTAATAACATTATTTATTTATTTACATTTAATTTTATGCGTTCAGTGATTGAAGTATTATACTTTGAATGGAATTAAATGCGATGGTTTGTTTGTTATTCGTGCCGGATTTTATCATTTCATATTTTTATTTGGTGTTTGGTTTTTCGTTTTTTTTATTTTGCGCTTTATATTTTGGTGGCAATATCTTTTTTTTTTTTACTTTAGTATTAAAAATATGGATGGTGGTGCTAGAAAGTCTGATCGAGGTCGAGCTGGTGGTGTGGGAAAGAGAAGAGGTGGTAGGGGCGCAACGGGACGTCGTGGCCCTAGGGGCACGGGCCAGGGATCGGCGAATCTTCGTGGGGGTGCTAGGGGACGTGCTAGGGGGTCAAAGCGGAGATTGAGCAATAAGCAGCCAACTGGTGAAAAGTAATATACTTTTTCTTGTTCTAACGTGTCGTTAAATATCAGTACACTTTAAAACTTATAAATAAATTTAATAAATATGTTTCATATATTTTTAGTTTTCTTATCGGATTCGTCGACGACGAAAGTAGTGGGTCTCTCCTAACAGATGTCCCTTTGGAGAGACCACTTCATCAAAAACGGCAGCGACTATATCAATTTTACGATAAGTCAGCTAAGTATGTTTTGTTTGACTTGAGTTGATTTACTTATTATATTTTATTGAAGTATTTTTAATTAATTAATTTTGTTTATTTCAGTATATTAATAGATATAGAAGATAATATGGCGGATGTGGAGACGGTGCCGTAAGTCTTTTTATTAGTTGCAACTAAGACTTACCTTACTTACCTTGCCTACTTCGTAAATACTATCGAATTTTTCAGGGCTGGACCTGAAATGTCATTCAGTGCTCTGCCAGCGCAGAATGAGATTTTGCCGCCGTCCCCGGCTGCGTAAGTTTTTTAAATTTTCACTAAATAATACTAATATTTCGCCCTGTGTCATTGTCAAAACTTTTATTTTCAGGTTTGAGATTTATGGAGGTAGCGCTCCTGGGACTCCTAGTAGTATCCGGTTGACGCCAACCTTGTCTGCCCCATCGTGAGTATAAAATTCTTGCTATTCGTACATGCCTGTTTAATTATACTACACACTTAGTCGATGTTTCTGTATATCTGCTTTATCAGTTGTAGATAGTAATTTAAACTCTGTCTCTTATATATATTTTTTAATGTTTTTTTTTTTTTAATTTTCATTAAATATTATCATCATCTCATTTTGTGTTTGTCATTTAACTCTTATTTTCAGGTTCGGGTCATTTCGAGGTAGTAGTCCTGGCACTACAAAGAGTAGACAGTTGACGCCAACTTCATCTGCCCCGTCGTAAGTGTAAAAATCTTGTCATTCTTATACATATATAAATGTGAATTTGTTTACTTTGCGCTAAGAAAACCAAATTTCACTTCATTTAGTACGAGCACCTCCATGCATGTCCTGCCATCCAGCAGAAGGGCTTTGCGGCTGGAGGAGATCGACTACTACGTCAATCGTGGCAAGTGATTTAAATATGTAACGATGCCGTTACTTTTATTGGTCAGTCACCCTGTCGTCAGTAACCTAGTCATGTTCTTTCTTTACAGGAAGTGAAGACGATAGTGACAGCAACAGTGACGAGGAAGATGTTCGATTTACCACGTTTGTACCCAGGTCGGAACGCATGTTTTTGGATCTGGGCGATGACACAGATTTACCAGACTCTCCTGCTGTTCCGTCACCTTCCCTAGAGCCCCAGGCCTCAGGCGAAGTCTCATCGATTGTGGAAGTCGATGAGGCCTCGCCTGAGGGCTTGAGGCCTAAGGGACTTTTTGAATTTACGTGGGAAAGCTTCCCTTCTAATCCGGTGCCTCCGAATGAAAGAAAGGAAGCTTTCCGGGCAGAAAAAGTGGGCCCAGCTGATATTTTTCAGAGTCCATATAAGGCTTTTGTCGCCATTTGGACTCCCGAATTTATTGAAAAAATAGCAGCTGAGACCAATCGCTATGCTCAACAACTGACGGATCGGAAAATGCGTGAAGGCAGTCTCGGACCAACCAGCCGCATATCGCACTGGCAAGATGTCACCGCAGACACTATTTATGTATACTTTGCCTTACTGATTGCAACTGGCATAATAATAAAATCGGACATGAAAGAATACTGGGCAAAGAACGAAATTACATGGAGTCCCTTTTTCTCGCGGTATATGAGTTATAACCAGTTTTTATTGATCAATATGTGTCTTCATTTTGTCGACAATACCATAGACATCCAGACACTAACCCGCCCGCAAGCTAAGTTGTACAAAATTTTTCCCGTGGTACAGCACCTCAACAGCCGCTTTCAGCAGCTGTACAATTTGAATAAAAATATTGCTTTGGACGAGTCACTCACGCAGTGGAAAGGCTGGCTTGCCATCAAGCAGTTTATTAAAAATAAAGCGGCAGGAGTAGGCATCAAAACCTACGAGGTGTGTGACTCGTCTACCGGATACCTCTGGCGGTTCAAGGTGCATGCTGGTAGAGAGGAAGGCGTAGCAACGGAGACAACTCATGTTTCGGGTTACATATCGAATCTTGTTCTCGAACTCCTTAAGGGGCTCGAAAACAAGGGCCACTGTGTCTGGATGGACAACTTCTACAATAGTCCAGCCCTCGCTCGTATTTTAAAATCCATAGGGTTTGATTGTGTTGGTACACTGCGGACTAACCGCCAAGGTGTACCACCACTAATAAAAAATTTAAAAAAGTCGGACATGACGGTGGGTCAAATTTCCGGCTGCACTAGTGGGGACGTCGACATCGTGGTATGGCGAGATTCAAATCGCGTGGCGATGATATCCACATACCACAGTGCCGCGGTCCACACGGCAGACGAGAAAACGAAGCCCATCGTCGTTTACGACTATAATATTTGCATGGGCGGAGTAGACCGCAAAGACCAGATGTTGAGTATGTATCCAATTGAACGAAAACGTACTAACATTTGGTACAAAAAATTTTTCAAGCGCCTGGTAAATGTCAGCGTCTTAAATGCGTTTATTTTACATCGGGACAGCGGCTCAGGGCACATCCGACAACACCGGGCCTTTAGAAAGGAGTTGGTATCGCAGTTGCTGGAGCAACACCATAACCGCCAGAACGTATCTGTTGATATTGTGCCACGTACAATTCCGAAGCGCGGGCCCATATTGTCACAGGAAGTCCTCAATCACTTTCCGAAACAATATGGGCTCGTGCCGAATACAACGCGGAATGAGAGGATTCGGCACTCATGCATCCTGTGTCACAAGCGGCAGCCAACATACTGCCCGGCTTGTAATGTGGCCCTGTGCATAGAATGTAGCGTTGTTTATCACAGTTAAAAAATAGTCTTAAAAGTAAATCCAAAACGGATTTAATCACTACAAAGAAAAAAAGAAAAATAATTTCTTCATTTATGTCTATATCTAATCTTCTTCTGAAGTCGGTGCCATGAGGAGTAGAAGAATGCTGTTACCTGAGAGCGGCCAGCCTCCAATCAAATTACCGAAAGAGACTTCAAAAGAAGATAAGAAATTATTTTTATTTTATTCTTTGTAGTGATAAAATCTGTTTTGGATTTGCTTTTATTCCAATTTTTTCAAGTAGGTTTTTTGTGTTTTAAACAATTACCATAGAAATCGGGTCAGCCGTTTCGGAGTATTGTATGTTCACTACATAAAAAAGATATAAACAGTCGAACGTAGAACCTCCTCCTTCATCGAAGTCGGTTAAAAACAAATATAAGCATCTTTATTTCTTAGAATGCCATACTTAGTATTAATGTAAAAAAAGGGCATAAAAAAATAGTCATGCGAATGGCGTATCCATACTATTACATCGTCATGGATTTTTGTTAGTATGGAAAAGTTTGACGTTTTTATCTAAAGAATAAACATTGAAAGCAGTCGATTTCTTAAAGTATTTTGATAATGTTAGAAAGAGTATTTATTCTATATTTAGGAACAGTAAAAATATTTTAAAGCAAATGAGTAGTTTTATAGCTATAGCCATTTTAGCAGGACACTAGTGTATTCACTCAAATCTTAGTGCTTTTTGCTGAGGACTGTTAACTCATAACATCCATTTTAAACAAACTTATGTGGCATGTTATCGATTTCCAACATCTTGAACTGTAAGAAAACACAAAAATGTTAACTAAATTCGTCACAGCTGTAGCTTTACCAGCAAGTTAAAAAGGGTCGAAATTAACTTCTTTTTTTTGGTCACTTTTAATATACCTGTTTAAAAGATGTTCTAATGTTCTTATTTTGTATTATGTGTGGGCTGTTTTGTGACTCAATAATAAAACCATGTATCGAACTTTGTAAATAACACAAATTTTAGTACATAAGTATATAAATGTGATTTATTTTAAGGTTTTTAATAAAACATCTGGTAAAATATACATTTTTTTGTGTTTGATTCAAGTTTTCTTGCGTTGATTTTCTTTTTTATACAATTCAGCATTATAATCCGATAGGAAATTTAATCTAGTTTCATAAAATATATAATATGTCTAAGTTTTAATAATAAAATCGCAAGATATCCTTCAAAAACAAAACCAAGTCGCGCCGACTGCGAATCGCGCAAAATACCTCGACGCTCAACGGAGTTGCGCCGTTTTCGGCATCGACGCTTGAGAGGTTATAAAATTCCAACAAAGATGAGTTTCGATATTTGTTCTTAATTATATCACTGCACTGTAGATCAATCATTTCCATTTAAAGTTCCGTGGTTTCAATGTCAGTATCAAAAGGATTCTGAAAAATCTTAATTTGATTCGCAATGGCATCAAAGTCCGAGAAACGAGTATCAAAATTTATTTTCAAAGTACTCAAAGTTTCGATTGCAAAATCGATAGGAAACTCAGCCTCAGTGGTGTGGCTGAATATTTCACATGTTTTAAAATGTGAAAAACATTTACTTCGTAGTTGTGATTGAAACAGTATCAATTTCTTCCGGAATGATTTGATATTAGTGTATAAATCAGGAAGATGCTGGTTTTCTCCTTGCAATCTCAAATTCAGTTCGTTCACATGTTTTGTCAAATCAACATAGAACTCTAACTTCCACAGCCATGCGTTGTTTTGTAATTCAGTAAGAGGGCGATGCTTTTCATTCAAAAAAATTTCGGTCACTGCTCGAAGTTCAAAAAAGCGCTGAAGGACTTTCCCACAACTAAGCCAACGTACGGCAGTATGATAAGGTAAGTCATTTTCTCCAATCTCTTCAATAAATTATCGGAATTGTCGGTGATTCAGCCCAAAAGATCTGATAAAATTAACAGTTGATATGACTGGTTTCAGAACTTCAGACATATCCAAACATTTTCCGCACATTAAGACCGTTGATGAATGATACAATGTAAGGCTAATGGTTTTGAACCACCGTCATTTTCTACAGCCTTTGACACAAGAGCGACCTTTATCTTTCCCACTCATGTTTTTGCCTCCATCAGTTGTAATACATTTCAAGTTTTTCCATCGAAGGTTCTTTTGATTAATGGCCATTTCAACTTCTTTAAATATATCTGTACCAGTAGTTGTGCCATGAATACTATACATATCAAGAAGTTCTTCATGCACTTCATAGCTTTTATCTACTCCTTGAATATAAAACAACACCTGAGCAGTATCTCACACATCCGTTGACTCTTCCAAGGCCAAAAAAAACCACTCAACATGTCCATTTTTGTCGAACAGTTGAGAGGATATATTTTCAGCGATGTTTTCTATGTGGCCCTTCGAGCCACAGTGTTTGCTGACATACTGACAGTTTTTAATAAATTTACCTTTTCAGGGCTATTTCTTCGGCTACTGCAATTATGCATTCTTTGATCATTTCTCCAACGGTGAATGGTTTTCCACGTTTTGCAATTTCAAGAGCCACACGAAAGCTGGCACGAGTTGCAGCCTTTTGTTCAGTTTTGAGTTTTGTAAATGAAGATTGCTGCGATTTGAATCCGCGCTTCATAGCTTCGAATTTATCTGTCCGCAAACTTCCTGTATATTTTGAGTAATTTTGAAAATGTTTTGTTTCATAATGACGTTTAATGTTATATTCCTTGAGAACGGCTATGCTTTCATTGCAAATCAAATATAGCGCCTTGTTACTCGACTCCATTACGAAATACTGAATGTTCCACTGATCTTTGAATTTTTTGCATTCACTATCAATTTTTCGCTTTTTTTCCATACTACTAAATCACACACAAAAGCAACAATTCAAATCAAAATACTGTTACAAAGATGTTTTAAACGCACAAACACGTTTTAAGGAGGTACACACTATTTTATTTCACAACAGTGTCATAGGATCTGACTTGTGGTTGCGCCACTAGCCTTATTATATATTCCAATTACTACCATCTAGAAGTGAGTGGAAGACACCAGAACTTTCTCGAACTAACGAGATTATTCTGTACGTGCTATTAGCGCCATCTGTTAGCGATAGAAGGTACTACCTATTTCCGCTTGTGTCCACCAGATGTCGTGTCACGTTACTCCTCATGGCTCGTACTCTACGACTAATCTAGAAATTACAGATAATGACAGGAAAATTAATAATATGCAGTGTTGCCGTTTTGTGGACTTTAGTCCGATTTGCAGCCTTTTTTAAACGTTGCGTACTTTTTCGGACGTTTTCTTTTTCATTAGTGGACTATTTCACTTTTTACCACCGGCAACAATGATAATATGGTTTTGACCCTCGGAACTTACTGGAGTAATCAGTATGGCCCTAAGGCTGGAAAGTTTGGAGACCCCTGTAATAGCACATAGTAGCACGCATCCGTAAGTCGCTTAAAACTACCGACTTAATTTCTATATACGTAACATTTACTACTATATTTTTTTAATTTAACGGTTAATTATTAACACTGAAAATGTATGTATGTTTGTAAACACAAAATCCCTAAAAAACCTTTAAGGGATTCCTAAGTTTAGTAGCTTTTATATATTTATCGGTACTCTTTTTATTAGTTTTTAGTAGAAAACGACGCGAGTTTAGTAGTTTCGCAAAAACAGAGTTGGCAACACTGGAATGAATCGCTTCAGTCCATACGGCCGACTGATTCGATCTTGAAATTGCACACAGATGATACGATTTTGCATCCGTTCAGACCGAACTGAAGGAAAACCGGACCGTGTATGGGACCCCTTAGAGCATGTCAAGTAAAACATAACATCTATGGAGCATGTAAAACCATACGCTAATCGCCAATATTAAAGAAGAAGAGGACCTCCAATTTTAAAAAATATATTGTCAAAAACAGAAGAATAATAAAAGCCAAAAGGGAAATAAAACTTTATAGATTCAACTTTTACAAAATGTTAAAAAACTTATTTTGCTCTATATGCTTATCTATAAATAAAAAAACTATAAACATTTACGAAACATATCTGCAGTATGTTTATGAGAACCTCGCAAAATTTAAGGTAGGTAATTACCAACCATTTTCTTTAAACTTGCTGGATTCATTACTTTATGTCTTGATATTTTGTTAGAGATCGTACCTACTAATATTTGTACCTAAATGAATTTGATTCAAGTCAAATATACCTGTAGAGTCTATATAACAAACGGTCTGTCCTGTTCACGAAGCGCCGCATCTCCCGACATCACTGCCTCAACGACCTCATTCTTCGGGCTCTTGTCACCGCCGGAGTGCCAGCTGTGCTGGAACCCAGTGGTTTGGCGCGCGACGATGGCAAGAAACCAGACGGAATGGGGGTCCTGGGGGTCTAAAAAGGCCACTTTAGGTGTTTCATATTAATATAATAACAGAAGAATAACTACATGATAATGAGATTGAATGCAAAATATCAATGTTTATTTTCATCACCATCAATAGATTAAAGATGATGAGTGCTGGATATGTTACATTTGCCTCACGAGACTGCGGCAATGTCACCAGCTGCAGCAGTTGGCTGTACAGACACGAGGTCTCATTGAAGAAAAATTCCAGAAAAAGGTACTTAAATGTAACCATTTCACATTTTTCACATTGGTAAAATGTATTAGACTATTTTTGTAAATATCTATTAATTCATTTGCATTATGATATAATTATGAGTAATTTAAAGAATTATAGAAAAGTATTTTTTATTTTATGCACCTTATTATTTTAGGTCCTTATCAAGTTTGAAGCGTATGGATCTTTGTTAGAACTATCAACTTCTAGGACGAAGACTATTTCTACAACACTCCCTCATATCAAACAGGAGTCAGACGGGGATACGGAATTTTACTATGACACTAGTAAGTTAAATGTCATCTTTATCAACCTTCTTTTCCATGGGGTTGTATTTAGGTGGTAGTTAAAAAAAGGCTTTTATTTTAGTGGTGTGATGAGTAGGTGCTCCTATTCAAACTTTGAAGAGTGAGAATTTTTCAGAAAAAACAAACTTATGATGACTTGAACCTATATCAATAATTTTATAAATATTTAAAATACGCCATAGTAATTTTACAAACTTACTTTTAAGTTTTAACCCACCAACCTAGTAAACTAATGTCTAAAATATGTTGGTTATTAAAATCACATGTTACAACTTACACCTATATTCTATAATATCTGAGGTGCACGAGAGCTACAGGAATCTCCTATGAGACTCATATAGCTATTATTCTAATGGATATAATGTAATGTACTATCAGGAATTCTAATTCATTATCAGGTAGTTGACATAATTTGTTCGAATCATGTTGCTAACATGATATCAAAGTGACTGGTCATATAAATTTGTATTGTAGTTCAGTCAATGAATGACTCAAAGGAGGGTATAATGCATGAGCAGAAACCTAAGCAATTTCTTCAGACTTCAGATACTTATTCAGGGTGCTTAGGGAGAAAACATTAAAAATCCTGACATTTAGGAAACGAGCCGGTGGGAGGAGGGAGGGACAAAGTTCCTAATGTTTTTACATACATTAAATTTCGTATTATTTTGTTCACCATGGAACCCTATTACTACATTTCTGGAACGTGTCGATCATTAACACAATTTTAAAAGCTTTCATTTAATCTCAGAATTTTATTTTCTACCACGCACCATTTTTGAAATATTGCCGAAAAACCTAAAATGATGACCTTTGTCTCCTTCCCATTCCTTTTAGCTCGCCTCTTAGACGTCAGAATTTTTAGTATGTTTTCTCCCTAAGCATCTTAAATAAATTTCTGAAAAAATCGCTTAGGTTCCCGAAAGTTCCTCACGCACTCTACAACTACTTTATTGATTGAACTATTGTGATTGCATGCGGTCATTATGATACAAATAAATTATGAGAATACTCTATCTGCTTATGAATTAGATTCCCTGATAGTACTCTCTTAGTAGATTCTTTACAGCGAATATACTTAATACCATACAACATCAATTGCGTAAGTAATTTTTTCTACTCCTGGGTAATTTTTAGGTGTTCTACTCAATGAAAGTCTCGAAAACAGAAACGGGACACAGATTATTTCTACCACACCCAACACTTCATATATAGAACTGGAGCCAGAAGTTAAGACGGAATTTTGCAGTGCCGATGGTGGGTTTTTATGTTATCTTACTCGTTACAGTTGTGCGCTGGGGCTCCATTGAGGAGTAAACATTCTCCTGGTGGGCTTCTCGTATTGGTGGGTTGGTTCCAAATGGGAGTTTGCCTTCATCTGCCTGTCTTAAAATTAACATTTGAAATACAGAGCCCTCTCATTAAAATAATCTAATAAACATTATCTTTTGTCACATGGGTACTTGATTATTTAAGGTTTATTTTATTTGGAATTGAATTTTGTAAATTGAAGTTGAAACAGATGCCCTGTCTTTTGGGTGAGCTCAAATGTTATTTTGACCTCTGCACTGGTTAATTTTTAGAGCTTGAACAAGATGAAATTATAAAAGATAGCTATGAAGTAGAGAAAAAGTTTTCCATAGACACTGAAGACCCTCTTGCTCGCACTGGACAGGCGTTATTGAATATGGAAAAGGACGCACACCAAAAGTCAATGGTTCTCAATTCAAAAACAGTGGAGCTATGTGTTCTTGACAAACGTTTTCGCCTGAGTCCTACAACATACCCGGTCACAGAAATATGTCTTGAGGACAGAGGAGAGCAAACATGGGAGGAACAGAGCACGGAAAATACGGAAATAAAGCTGGAGATAGAATATAAAGGTATGTGTTGTGTACATACAGTGTTATGAGTTAAGTTATAAGTCGATGTAGATCCATATTCTTTCAAGTCAATTCATATAACTTATTTAAGATTAACAATTATATTTAACATAGATTTAAGTTTACAATGTAAAATATATATTTCTTTCAAAATAAAAATTTCCATCTTTGGAACCCCCGCATGCTGGCGAGTTGAGAGTCCATCATTGTGTTCAGTTCTTCACAGTACACATCTGGAGTAATGCTCACCCCGCTTGGTAAGAAGCTGTGATGAATCACACCGGCGCTAGACCACCAAACAGTGACCATCACTTTACTAGGGGTAAGTTTTCGTTTAGGGCATTGTTTAGGTGCTGAACCAGGATCCAACCAACTTGCTGAGCGCATGCAGTTATCAAACAGCATCTATTTTTCATCGCAGGTAACAATGCGGTTCAAAATTCCTTCATTTGTGTGTCTGTTGAGCAGTGCAAGGCACGTCGCGACGCGTACTACGCGCTGGCAATCATTGAGTTCGTGGGGCACCCATTTGTCAAGCTTTTTTACCTTGCCAATTTGACGTAAATGGACCAATATTATTTTGACGCTAACGTCGAAAGCTGCTGCTAATTCAGCCGTAAATTGTGTATCATCAGCTTCCACATCGCCTTTAATTCGTCATTGTTGACCAAAGTCTTCGGACGACCGCGAGGTTCATTTTTCAGGTCGTAATTTCCAGAACGGAAGCGAGCAAACCAATAACAGGTGGTGGTTTTGTAGTGTTAGCTCCGTAAACGTCGTCGATGTTGCGTGCCGCTTCTGCCGTGTTGCTGCTACGACGGTACTCATATTCCATAATTACTCGAATTTTTAACGTATCCATGATGATGAAACAGATTGAAATGCGATGAAATATATTTACACTAATGAATAAAAAAATGACTACTTTTGAAAAAAGAATTCCATGTTTTAAAATAAAATTAATTTGAAATTAAAATTCTTAGCCAAATAAAAATTATTTTTTTTTTGAAGTGGCCCGTACCGCAGAACGGCAATTTCATAGGTGAAGACCTATTACGAGTAATATTGTTTACCAACCTAACCTGGAGTGCTAAATCATTAAGGCTTTAGACTAGTTGAATGATAGTCCACGTGTAGAATCACCTGTTTATAAACTTGATGATAATGACCTGATAGGGCTGTCGCTCAAATATTTTTTGCGACATATCAAATTGTTTTTTTTTTTGTTTTGACTTAAAAATTATGAATATTGAGTAGAGAAATAGTTAAAATTTAAGCCGAATTTAAAAGAAGAATTAATTATAAAATAAGAATTATATCATACTTTTTTGTGCATTTTTATTTTTTAATGTCTAAGTAGTCACTTTTACACTGATCTGTATCAAGTTAGTTACAGTTGTATCACTGCTTACTTAGCTAACTTAATATTATGTAAATATTGTCATACACCAGTGACTTCCCTAGTCGGCATTTTATGTCGATAAGAAACAATTTTATAATAATGTTCACTTATTATAAAATGAAGTCATTTCCGCTTTCTGTTCGCTATCTTTTACAATACTTAAAGGATTTTAATGCGGTTTGCAGCCAATAGATAGATTGATTCAAGAGAAAGGTTTATGCGTAATGATATATTGCACCTAACCAGGCGGGTCGCTACTCGCTAGTGATTTATAAATTATAAGTCAATCAAAAATTAATTTAAGGAGTAATATCTATAACTTATTAACTTTTAACGTAATGGAGTCTGCTGGGACAGCTAGTATTTAGTAACAGTTAATATCGACGATAACCAATATATTGTCTGTTAATCATTGGACAAAATTAGTTAGCTTACAAGTTAAGAAAACACCAAAAAGCTCTCAGCTTGTCATCGCAGAATAAAGCTAATTTTGCGAAAGGGCAAGATCACAGCAGTCCGTTTACGTGGTGAGCCATGCTTTTGCACGAATGGTCCGGTTGGACCATATAGATACCACGGCCTCCGGATACCCATGGGGTGGTTGGAGATTTCAAAGACCGGGATCGCACTTATAACTCCTCCTGGTGCAAGTATCTATAGGAAGTAGTAATCCGGCGGCCCATCAGGCGATCGCCTCTGTGGAATAAGTGACATTTTGTATTGGTAGCAACCAGTTTTAAACGTCGCTTATTTATAGAGCATTATATTCGCAATTTCAACGTTGTAAAATTGGACTCTATAGCCCATATTTTGGACTCCAATGCTGAGTCATCACCATCATCATTGCCATCGTCAGTCTATCGCCGTCCACTGCTGAGCGAAGGGGGAGGCATAATGAGCGCCAATCATCCCGATCTTGGGCAGCCCTCATCCATCCACTGCCAGCCACCTTCTTCAAACTGTCGGTCCATCGCAGGACGTCTGCAGACATGGCCGGCCTACTTCCACTTCAGCATGCTAATTCTATGAGACAATGTCGGTGACTAGTTATCTGGCGAATGACATCGTTACGAATTTTATCCACCAGAGATAGCCTCAACATTGCTCTTTCCATCGCACGCTGAGCAATCTTGAACTTGTGATCCAGCCCTACGGTCCACGGTTCGGCTTCGTATGTCATTACCGATAGAACGCATTGATTAAAGACTGGTCGACGATTTAAAGAGCTCCCCTCATGCCGCTCAGCCCAAGCGTATGCTTCTTCTTGCCTCCTTCTCAAAGTTGTGCCGCCCTAGTTTTAATAGTTTGGACAAGATATGCATATTCTTGCACAATCTCGGGACTAGCGCCATTCACGACGACAGGACTCGGGAAAACGCATTATACATGAGACTGGTTTTGTTTAGGTTCATCCCGAGACCTACCCGTCTTGAGGAATCGCTTAAGCTGTCTAGCATCTCTTCCAGGTCTTGCAGATATAGAACCACCATGGTCCTGCTCCATGCTTCCGGGGTAGTGCCGGTGTGGATAACGGAGTTGAAAAGTCAGTCAAGGCAGGTGTTCCTCCTGCCTTGTGTTTATTCCGTTATCTCTCGGTGCTTTGTTATTATTAAGTTGATTGAGAGCTATTGTAATCTCACCCATGTCGATATCGGGAAGCTCACTGTAAGGTGGCGCATGAGTCTGGCCCGTGGGTCATCTGCACGATGGGTTTGGGGTGGGCTCCACTGTTCGTCCGTCTCGGCTTACCCTCCAAACGGTTAGTGCTAGAAAGATGAATTTTTGTAGGGATATGTGTATTTACCACGTCAACAAAGTGCTAAAATAAAAGTACCTTTCGACTTAAGCGAGAAATATTGCTGATATTATAAATCTCTATAAAATATTGCTGATATTAAAAATCAATGTAGGCAGTGTTTTCGATGTTAAATTAAATATAGGAGTGTATCTAATATGTTGTCTAATTCTGTTATTTTTAGGTTAGGCATATTTCGATTTTCGCAGTAGTGTAAGGTTAAGGAATCAGGCAATTAGTGCTCAGTGCCAATTATATAGGCTTACAATAGAATATTTTGCTGAAATGTCAGCATGGTGTGCTGCTCCACATCCACATAAAGTACTTTCTATATAAACTTCGTCCCAGTTCGTAATGCGACATCTGCGCGACCGGTTGCTGTCTGCAAACTATCTGCTAAAGATACATATTTAACTAGCTGGAGTTATTGGCCTTAGCAAATACCTTCGAGACCTTGTTTCGCACTATGGCTTGCTCGATGGCTTGGTTACTTTCTTGGTCTTTTACTCAAAAACACAAAAAATAATCAAAAAATAAAACAAAATATTTATGGTGGGCCACTCATATTCCTTAGGGTTATAGATAAAACTTACAACCTATACTTTATTCATAAAAACCGGTCATGCCGTTTCGTAGAAGTTCTGTAAGACAGTAACAAACACTGTGACACGAGATTTCTTAAGAATAAGATGAAAACACAATTTAATACCAAAATCATATGATTTTCTTTTTCTTTATAGCTACCGTACAAGACGACGAGCAAAAGGACACGAATGACTGCGAGGGAAAGAATTTGAAGAAGTTTTCATGCAAAGGCCAATTACTTAATATGCCTTATGTTACTCAAAAGGCCAAAAAACCTTTTATCTGTGATATTTGTTCGAAAGAGTTCGCATATAAAGGTTGTTTAAAAAGTCACATTCTAATTCATACTGGCGACATATCATTTAAATGTTATGTATGTTCAAAGAAATTCTCAAATAAGAGCAGTTTAAATAGTCACCTACTGATACATACAGGCGAGCAGCCATATAGCTGTAATATGTGTTCAAAGAAATTCACAAAAATGACATATCTCACGCAGCACAAGCTAATTCATACAGGCGAGCGACCGTTTTGTTGTGACATTTGTTCAAAGAAATTCAGAAGAAAGAGCAATTTAAAGCAGCACAAACAAAGTCATCCAGGCGAGCAGCCTTTCTCCTGTGACATTTGTTCAAAGAAATTCGCAACAAAGTGTAATTTAAATACGCACAAACTAGCTCATACAGGCAAGCAGCCATTTTGCTGTGACATTTGTTCAAAGAAATTCACAACAAAGAGTAGTTTCAAGCAGCACAAACTAATTCATACAGGCGAGCAGCCATTTTGCTGTGACATTTGTTCAAAGAAATACTCAAAAAAGAGCAGTTTAAATAATCATATGCTCATACATACAGGCGAGCAGCCATTTTGCTGTGACATTTGTTCAAAGAAATTCACAAAAACGAGTAATTTCAAGCAGCACAAACTAATTCATACAGGAGAGCAGCCATTTTGCTGTGATATTTGTTCAAAAAAATTCGGAACAAAGAGTAATTTGAAGACGCACAAACTAAGTCATGGCGGCGAGCAGCCATTTTGTTGTGACGTTTGTTCAAAGAAATTCGCTACAAAGTGGAATTTAAGGAAGCACAAACTAATTCATTCAGGCGAGCAGCCATTTTGCTGTGACATTTGTTCAAAGAAGTTCACAACAAATTGTGATTTTAAGCAGCACAAACTGAGTCATACAGGCGAACAGCCATTTTCCTGTGACATTTGTTCAAAGAAATTCACAATAAAGAGTAATTTAAAGAAGCATAAACTAATTCATACAGGCGAGCAGCCATTTTGCTGTGACATTTGTTCAAAGAAATTCACAACAAAGAATAATTTAAAGCAGCACAAACTAAGACATACAGGCGAGCAGCCATTTTGCTGTGACATTTGTTCAATGAAATTCACACAGAAAAGTCAATTAAATAATCATAATATGCTAATTCATACAGACAAGTGACAATAAACCATTTAGCTGTGATATTTGTTTGAAGATTCCAACAAAAGTGTCATTTAAATAGTCACAAAAATTTAATTTTCTGGCAAGATACCATAAATTTGTATGAAGATCTTTTCATGCAGAAGCAAAAAAGAACACACACGAGGATTCATACGGTATACGGGTAAACACTGAACAGTTCGTTTGTTCATGCTGTATCGTAGCTGTGATCTGTGCTGTATCGTAGCTGTCCACAAAGAAATTTATACAGGCGACAAAAATACAGCATTTTTTTTAATTCACTTAGAATAAAAAAAAAAAAATTAATAATGTTTGTACAGAAGTGTCATTAGGTAATGATTACTCACAGTCTGACAGAATCATAGAGAACCGCTAGATGCCGCTAGACGGCCCGCGGTATCGAAATTTATATTATACTTCGTGATTTTAACTTCGTTTTGAGAGAAAAGGGCACATGCAATAGAGTACTATAGTGTATTTAGTTCACTTTTTTTATAACTTCATTAAAATTCGTTTCACTCAATCGGACTACTAATTTAAAATCATTATTTACTAATTTATACATTTCAAAAAGTACTTCAGAAAAAATTACAATATAAATATTATAATAAACAAATAATTAAAACCTACTTGCATTTTTACTTTGGAAGTCGGTTTTAATTTTTGGTTAAAAATAATATTTTTTCTATTTTTAGTTAAATTTAGTATCTATTATTATTATAATATATTATGAACACATATTAAGAAAGTTATAAATACAAAAAAGCCTCCGCTATTCTCACTCTCTCGACAAAACAGACTCAAGCATTAGTTCATGCCAGTTTTCTGAGAGGCCATGGTATTTTCCCAAACAAGCATTACCGATCTGCGTACCTACTAAACAATCACCAGTGATGATAATGATTAGGTACTATATTATTAAATAATTATTATTATCTATTGTTATAGTCGGCAGCAAAAATGTAGCAGTAAGCATTAAATATACTATAGTGAGATAATGATGATCACGAATATAATTTTGGCAATAGCAAAATTTCAAAGACGTGATATCGGTGCGCAAAACTCTGATGAGTAGTTAGTACCTATGTCTTCATAATAATATTATGTTGGTGTTTCGTGTGAAGATGGTTGTGATGATGATGATGATGATTACTGCAAGTGGTATGGTGGCATATGCTTAAAGTTCTTTAAACAACGTAGGAATACACAAACATGTATCTATAAGGACTCAGGAGTTATGTTCAATACTTTTGGATCCATGGGTATACTTTGGTACAAAAGCTTACTTTTTCTTTACAAATGCTTGGAATTCTTCAGAAAAAGTCGAAATCACTATATGTGTCCATATAAATTTCGAAGAGTTCCCTCGATTTATCATGGATCCCCTCATCAGGTCTCCACTTTGGTGACTAAGGGACAAATTTCGAATTATAGCCTTTACAACAACAAACCAATTATGCAAATAGGTTTACATACGGGAAAATGACTTATGTTCAAAGATATCCGTGTCGGTGTAAAATACTATGAGAAGTATCTACTATATCATCGAGTGTGGCGTTGAGCGAGCTAGCGAATGGTCGTGCTCCGCTTTACGACACATGTAGTAAATATTAATTAACATTTAATATTTCGCGAGCGGCACGGCTCACAGCCGTTGCACGTCATCATGGCGCTAGGAGCCAAATAACTTCTGGCGTTTATACAACACGTCATCAACGCCATGGACGAGGATAGCGTCGGGCAGCTCTACAAGTCGACCTACACCAGAGGAGATCTGCAAGGGCAAGCTGATGCTGTACGAAGCGCTCGGTAAGACCGCGCAGGTGACGTTTCAAAGGAGAGATGGGAGCGACGGAGGCTTGAGCTTGAGCAGGGAGATGATGTCCTGCAAGGACATCATCTCCCTGTTCAAGCGGACGAATCCAGCGGACGCGCCGGCATTTGTGGCTAAGGAGCTGCATAGGCTGCCGGCGGTATCTGCGGACAGCGTCAACGTCTCCAGCCTGCTGAACAAATTCAACATCATGAAGGCAGAGCTGGACGAAATGCGTGGTCGAGGACGAGAGCAGGAGGTGCGATTAGGAGGGCTTCATACAGGTAAAGGAAAAAGAAGAAGAACGGAAGCCCGCCGTTCGCAACCACTGTGGCACCGTACCCAGCGAACCCGAGCAGCGTCTGCGGTGCGAAGTACGCGCCACACCGCTGTACGTGTCCCACCTGCACTGGTCCACGAAGGTCGAGGACGTCGTGGACTACATCCGAAATAAGACGTCTTTCACCTTAAGGCCAAACGTCTGGAGTCTCGCCACAAGGTCAACTTCAGTTCCTTTGTGGTGGAAGTACCGACGCATCTTCTGACCTTCAAGGTGGAGGAGTTCTGGCCGACGGACGTAGTCTACCGGAGGTTTCGGGGAAGGCGAAAAACGAAGCGCGCATCAGGTTGCCGAAAAAAGACAATACGTGATAAACTACATAGAATAATATAGAAAAGAAAATTTACGTATAGTATTGTATAGTATAAAATACAAAGTTCAAAAGTTGTTTATTACCCTTAAAGTCTTTTACAAATTTTAAAGGACAAGAGTAATAAACAACTTTTGAACTTTGAATTTTATACTATAGGTACAATACTACTAAGGCGGGTCAATAAGTCCGTGACTTTTTGAATTTCTAACCTCCTTACTGAAAAAGCAACACTACTCCTGTCAACAGGCATCTGTCAGTTGACTCCTATCAAAATTTGAACTTGCTGCGTCAGTTAGTTTGTGTTTTACAGCTATCTTTATCAGACTATCCAGTAACTTAAGGAAACAATGGAAAAAAGTGAATTTCGTGTGCTTATTAAGCATTATTTTTTGCGAAAAAAAACCATTACCGAGACCAAGGCTAAGCTTGATAAATACTATGGGGACTCTGCACCATCGATTTCAATGGTAAAAAAGTGGTTTACTGAATTTCGTTGTGGCCGTACAAGCATTGAAGATGCCGAACGTCCTGGACGCCCAGTTGAGGTCTCTACACCCGAAACAATCGAAAAAATTCACGATATGGTGTTGGCCGACCGAAGATAGAAAGTGCAAGAGATTGTGGAAGCCATAGGCATCTCGCATGGCTCAGTGGTTTCAATTTTGAATGATCACTTGGGCATGAGAAAGCTTTCCGCAAGATGGGTGCCGCGTTTGCTCACAGTCGACCACAAACGCAATCGTGTAACAACTTCACAGGAAGGTTTGGCGTTGTTTAATCACAATATGGAGGAGTTTTTGCGCCGTTTTGTAACCGTGGACGAAACATGGATCCATCACAACACACCAGAGACCAAACAACAGTCAAAACAGTGGGTTTCTAAGGGTGAATCGGCGCCAAAGAAGGCCAAGGTGGGTTTGTCAGCCAATAAAGTTATAGCGACTGTTTTTTGGGATGCACGTGGGATAATCCACATTGACTATCTTCAAAAGGGAAGAACAATTAATGGGGAATATTATGCCAACTTATTGGACCGCTTCAATGAGGATTTGAAAAAAAACCGACCTCATTTGGCCAAGAAAAAAGTTCTTTTTCACCAAGACAATGCAAGGGTGCACACATGTGCAGTTGCCATGGCAAAAATCCATGAATTGGGCTATGAATTGCTCCCACATCCACCCTATTCTCAAGATTTGGCTCCGAGTGACTACTTCTTGTTCCCAAACCTGAAAAAATGTCTCGGTGGAAAAAGATTTGACTCCAATGATGAAGTCATCTCGCAAACAAAGGCCTATTTGAGGACCTCGACAAATCATATTTTTTGGAGGGGATAAAAAAATTGGAGAAGCGTTGGACAAAGTGTATAGAGCTCAAGGGGGACTACGTTGAAAAATAAAATGATTTATTTATCAAAAAATCTGTGTTTTATTCCAAAAGTCACGGACTTATTGACCCGCCCTCGTATAAATAAATCATTGACATCACATACTATAAAAAATTTGTGTGTGTATAGTATGAAAATATATATCCGTTGTGTGATACCAGTAACACAAGTTCAACTTAGCACGGGATCGGATTGACGTGATATACATTATATAATTATGTATAATTGTTTTATATCTATTTTCATGTGTCTCTGAATAAATGGATCCAGGTTATACCTTGGTGCAAAATCTTACATTTTGGTAGCATATGCTTGGACTGCTTCAGAAAAAGTCGAAATAACCATATGTGTCCATATAAATTTCGAGGAGTTCCCTCGATTGTTCATGGTACCCATCATAAGGTCACCATATTGGTGAAAAAAATTATCATAAGTAGTAGGCACCTAAGATAATTTTATTTAGAGAAAAGTCTATTTTTTTAGTTTTTAGAATAAATTACATCCAGATCAACCACAAATGAATGAATTACATCGGTTTTTTATTGTTTTGATAATAAACACTAACTATGCTGATAAATAGACAGTAAATAGTATGATAAAAATATCCAATTCATTTATTTTAGAAAAAATAGCATAATTTATTTTTTAATCGAAGTTTAAACATTTTGGGTATAAAAAAATATATGAAGTAAGTAAAAATGAGTAACCAATATTTTTTTAATTATGTCGGTTTCAAGTAGATTTTATAATTGTACAATTCATCATTGTATCTACCATGAATAGTGAATTATTGCTATTAATGTAGAAAAGTAGAATACAATAGCTAGTCATACTATTTACTGTCTATTTATGAGCATAGTTAGTGTATAATATTAAAACAATAAAAAACCGATGTAATTCATTCATTTCGGGTCATAGTGTTCAAAAAACTAAAATAAACTAAAAAAATAGACTTTTCTCTAAATAAAACAACTTAGGTACTACTTATGATAGATTTTTATTTGTATTTTTTTTGAACGGCCATAAGTTCTACTGTAAGACATTTCAGGGTTATCCATTAATTACCCGACACATGTATATAGCCGAATGTATAACCGCCTCCTTGTTTTAGAAGTCTGTTAATTACAAATAATTGTCACCATACCGACCCCTCTTAACCACTATGACGTTAGTCGTTATTGGATGGTACAACGTAACGGCGCGGCGTTCGGTGCGTGAGGTGGGCGTCGCGTCGCCCCCGCAGTAGGGTGACCTAAATTCACTACCTTTTTTCAGACTTTTCAAGTTTCATATACTTGAGTTTCGACACAAATGCTTTTATATATATATTAATTCTATGTTGATACAAAGCAAACGCCGTTTCTTTCGAAACGTAATCTAAAATCACCAAGTATACTGCGGTGACTATAATGTACCTACTGAAGAGTTATTTGTTATTACTTATTGTCCATGACTTTTTAATATCCATAAATACATACCATATATACAATTTAAATAATAACTTATCTAGCAATATCCCGCAAAAAAATACCCATTTACAATATTTGTTTCTCTTGAATTTCATTATTTTGTAAACCTGTTCAAATTCTATAATACCGGCTGCATCTCTCAATCGGTTCACTCTAACTTGGGCTGATGAGCAGTACGGACTTAAAAAAATACTGCTGATACGCTGAATAAAAGAGTACTTATCTATAATTACTATTGAAGTTTTTTGGTGACTCCCTTTTATAACCAACTTTCAAAAAAATTGGCGTTTATATGTTCGGCTGTAAATATAAAATGTATATTTTTTAACCGACTTCCAAAAAAGGAGGCGGTTATACGTTCTAGGCTTGGCTAGACTGTATATATTTTTTTGTATGTTCAACGATAATTCCGTCGTCTATGGACCGATTTTCAAAATTCTTTTATTGATGTAAAGGGTATATAATCCGAAGTTGTTCCCGTTTTCACCAAAGTGGTGACCTGATGATGGGATCCATGAGGAGTCGAGGGAACTCCTCGAAATGTATATGTACACATACATATAGTGATTTTTACTTTTTCTGAAGTAACCCAAGCATATGCTACTAAAAAGTAATATTTTGCACCAAGGTATACCCTGGTCCCAAAAGTATTAAACAGAACTCCTGACTCCTTATAGATACATGTTTGGGGATTTCAGCTTTATTTGAAGAACTGCTAGCATATGCCACTATGTCAATTACATTAATGGTGGCGATGATGACCACCATCATCACACCATACAACATCACATTATGACGATATAATAGGTACTTTCCATAGTATTTTACAGCGACACGGATATCTTTGAATATTACTCTGCCATTTGTAGGCCTATTTGCAAAATTCTTTTGTTGTTGTAAACGGTATAATTCGAAATTGGTTTACAATAAGAAAGAGAGCGATGTGCTTGTGACGTCACAAGTTGCACCCGCCATACATTTGTCATTACAAAATGTATGGTGGATGCAACTTGTGACGTAAAAAATCGTTTTGCGAGAGAGAGGTGGGCAATATTTTTTAATTGCTCATAATTTTTAATCGCGTCAATCTTAATACCTATTTCTTTAAGATTATCTGTTGTTGTTGATTAATGAACAATTTTATAATTTGATTTATAAAATTGTGATATTCCACTCTAGGACAACAACAATTTTTATTCAGAAGAATTTGAAAAAATAAAATTGTCTAAAAGAAAAGAAGAAGAAATATGAATAGGGTCATCGTTCTCAGTAGTAATACATATCATGGAAAAAAAAGCGCGGGAACTTAAAAAAGGCGGACGCGGTATTTCTTAAATAAAAAAAAAAAAAAATTGGCATGTAAATAGTTAGTTATATAGTTTAGTTTTAATTATATTTTCTCTTTATCTTAGTGTATTTAAGTTTTATTTCGGTAAGTTTAGTTTTTAATTATAGTTTAATAGAACACCATGGAGGACCTAGACCCGGGGGGACCTGGTCCCCCGTTGGTCATTATGTTACAATATCCAATGATTTGAGCATGGACACAGATGCCTCATGAACAATAACTAGTAGCAAACGTCCAGCAATTCCTAAGAGGCGTTGTAATAAATGCCAGAAAAATATTAAAAGGCCTGCAGATATTAATTGTATGTGTTTTAGCGATACTGAAAACGATGGTGTCGTTGGTAGAATATTGTATAAAGATACCGATTCTTTTCCATTATTCATGTACAAAAGATAATAAAATCGGCTAATGAGAACAATTTGTTTGAATTTCTGTTTTTTTCACAACAATTAGTTTGAATTGAATAAATCGTTGTGAAAATTTATTTCACCCTATAGTATTCGGCTACTATTTAAAGAAAAACATTTAAAAAATAGGTAGAAACAGGTTATAGCTTTTTCTGTATATAGCGATGCTAAAAATTTTATAAATAATCCAAAATTTAATTCGGATCAATTCACATCTTTTATTCCATCCTTCCAGGTAAGTAGATTAGGTTTAGTGAGGGGTATACCAGCTGACTGGTCTGATGATGACATAATTAATAACATTACAGTACCATTTGGTTATGGGGAGATTTTAAAAATTAGGAGAATAATTTGATAGTAACATTAATATGTTTATCACCGTCCAACGTAGTTTTATTTAATACTGAATCAAATATAAAAACTTAATCCAATAATGGAAGACAATCCAATGGAACTGCCGCAGTATAGTTAGTAAAAATCATGAAATGATATATAATATCTTTGAGGATGTTGACGGTGGCGTAGGTAGACCGGAGTCTCCCAAAATGAAAGTCATAGGTTGCAAACCAACACGTGTATTACATGTGACACATTTAAAAACATTTATAGTTTTAACACAAAGATACAGAGTAAAACCTTATTTTATAATCTCATGTACAAACAATCAATTTAGCAGTCCTGACATAGAGGACAAGCGCGAGGGGAAAAAAACCCACTCAAAGTACCTGACAGCCCGGCTCCTTTCCTTCCTCTTAACGGTGCGCGTTGCGTTTATGCCACGCCACACCACCCTCCCACGGAGAAGGATAACTTGGAGATTTAAATTCGCGAAGGTACGTAGCAAAATTCTATTAAAAATACACATAGTCATTCTGTTTTTTAAATATTACTTTGCGCCTCGATCTAGAGGTCGTATGTCGTGGGGCTGTGGGAGAATAGTAGGAGCAGGTGAATTTTTGTACAGACGGAGTGGGTGGTGCAGATGTAGGTGTGGATAGTGTAGGCGAAGGCAGGCTTGAAGCGGTCTACACTTACCTTCACATCCTTGTTTTTTATGTGTAGTATGATGATAAAGCACAACACTTGAGAACTGGTTCTTGATTAGTAAAAGTGAGTAAGCAGTACCTTTAGAATGGCGAGATACACATGCAACCAGCACCGTAGGAACCAGTATGCATCCACATGCGATGAAGTGAAGTGAAGCCACGTGCATCGGTGCGCAGCCGCAACTTTTCAGGATAAGCAAGGTGTGAACTGTGATGTGGACTGGTATATAGAGGAGTGTCGCCAATCGCCACCATCCAGGAAGATTGCTCTAGTTTGGTAACGTGTTTTTGTAGCGTGTTTCGAAGTCGGGGTCACCACTTTGGGGATGTTGACGGTGGCGTAGGTAGACCGGAGTCCCCAAATGAAAGTCATAGGTTGCAAACCAACACGTGTATTACATGCACGGATAAGATAAATGAGGTTGGATTGGCAACCGTGATACTTTTACTTGAAAACCAGCGTCGCCGCCTGTCTCCCACCAATGCACTCCACTACATAAGAAATAATAATACATACACGAATTACGCACACTAATTAACAAATCACACCTAGAACAGAGGGCTGCGATTTGGTACTCACACTACGTTGAGTCGGTAACGTTACGACACAACCACATGATCAAAATTCACACGCACGCTAGGGCTTGCTATGATCGATAGGAATTTTCGATAATGAAAATGGTCAAACTTGAATCTTGAAATCATCTTAGTTTCAGTTAGATTTACGATTTATGAGCCCTAACTTTTGAATGCGGCGGGGGGAGTAGCGGGGCAAGTATGGTTGCGCGTGTACAATATGTGCATCCCCACTATTTTTACCGAGGGCTCATCGTAAATCGTAAACCGTCCTGTAGCTATTGGTAATTGAATGAAAAATTTTAATAACGGGAGCACTAGTAATTTTATACTAACTAAAACATTGTGTCAAAGGCGAATTTAATTGGTATTGGGATAGAAAATGAAAAAAAATATCAACATGTATTATCTTTATTTGTAATCAAAAATAATTAGAAAATCAAAGCAAAAAAAGAAGTCGATGGTCGATAAATAGGTATTATGTAGCAAAAAAAAGACTAGCAAAATGTTACTACCGAGAACAGTAGTAACTCATTCTGAAGAAAAATAATTTGTCGATAAATCATCGATCACTGACTGCACTATCCAGGCGACCGAAGCGGACGTGAGAACGAGTCTAAAGGCGCGGTAATTTGGTTCGCTTCGCAACCCATTGCGCGTCAGATGTGTCTTCTCGCGAAATATTTGCGTACTTCACCAGCAATGTATTTTTTCTGTGATGCTTGGCTTAATTGTCGTTTCTACTTAGAATTTCATAATTCGAACTAGTTTTTTGAGAAAAATACTAAAAAACTAAGGTTTTTATGCTTACCGATGAAAAGAAATTCCTCCTTGTTTCATATTTAATGTCTGACTCTTTAATTTGCACATAACAATCGCACAACACGGCATTTTCAAAGGATTTTAGCGCTGCTCCGTACTGCGAGGCAATCAACAAGCGACTAAAAAGTATGAACGCGTGGTTCGGTTGAAGTATTATTGTTTAATTATACTTGTAGCGCGTCTGCCCCGCGCACATTGCCAATCCAACCTCATTTATCTTATCCGTGATTACATGCGACACAATTAAAACACATTTATAGTTTTAACACTAAGATACAGAGTAAAACCTTATTTTATAATCTCATGTACAAACAATCAATTTATCAGTCTTGCGGGACAAGCGCGAGGGGAAAAAACCCACTATCAAAGTACCTGACAGCCCGGCTTCCTTTCCTTCCTCTTAACGGTGCGCGTTGCGTTTTATGCCACGCCGCATATCTAATTAATTAATTAAAACCTACTATTCTTGCCTTACAAGAGACATGGCTTAGGCCAGAATATCTTTTTAGGATTTTAGGTTATACATGTCTTAGGGAAGATAGATCTGGTGGGTACGGTGGTACAGCCTTGCTCATTAAACATCATCAATCATTTCATCATATACCTCTTCCTTCAGATCATTCTGATTTCTCATCATAGCTGTATCTGTAAATAACATTTGTTTTGTTTCACCGTATATACCTCATCCTTCATATTGTATTTTTTTCTCTGATATTAAAGTTATTATTAGTCAATTACCCCAACCAATGGTAATAATAGATTTCAACGCGCAACATTAGTCATGGGGGAGATACAAAGACAACCAATTATTAGATTATCACAAATTGTGCATTCTGAATTCTGGCCACCCAACACGTCAGACTGCCCCTCATGAAGGTTGTAATGCACCAGAGTTATCAATATGTTCACCAAATCTTTCATCTGTTTTTCACTGGTATGTTTTAGAGTCAAGTAATGGAAGCGATCATTTTCCTATCATCTTATCATTTCCAGGGAAAGACAGAAATAAATCACATAGTAACCTACCATCAATGAAATATTGTACTAACAATAATTCAGATTAAGATAGTTTTAGAAATTCACTCACAAATGAAATATCAACCCTTGACCCCAACCTATTACCTGACCTTAAAAACTTTTACTCCCCCAAAGATCTCCCCACGTATGGCCTCCTCGAGTGAGGGCTCATCGGAACCGGGATAGATATCAACCCCTGACCCCAACCACCCCACACCTTAAAACTTTTATCCCATCCCTCCAAACTTCCTCTCACGAAATCCGCCCCCCCCACCAGAAAATCCCCTCGAGCCCTAACTCAGCCATTCTAACTTTCATAAACCCCCCCGAATGAGGGCTCATTGGAATCGGAAGAACGAGCCCCACATCTTGGTTCCAAGAGAAACCCGAAATTCCAGAAACACCCAAGTACCTTCATCCCTGACATTACCTTCCAAATCAACTTGACCTTTTTCCAAAGCCCTCCCTTAAAACCACCACTTCTCCCTTCTAAACTCCAAAAACCCTCGTGCACTCGATACCCCAAACATAAAATAAAAATGTCATCGAAATCAAACGAGACATTCCACTCGACCCAGTCGTCAAAATCAAATCCAGAAGATACTACGGCGCCGAGTGCATCAATATCACAGACGGCCAATACGTACAGCAGGTCCTTAAGGGAGAAAGTACTTGCAAAAGCTCTCCCAAAACTTTCACCAGCACCACCATCAACGCAGACCCCAGAAGACCATGGGAGCCCACTTGACCAGACTAAAGATCCAAGAAGAGATCCAAATGTGGGAACTACATTAGACGGTATAGATACACCTTCACTATACAAAATGTTAACTTTCAAGACTTAAATTCACTTTTTACTATAGAAGAATTAAAAGGGGTAATAGCAAACTTTAAAGATGCTACTCCTGATTTAGATGACATTCCATATTCGTTTTTTCAACATGCTTGTGATGATATTTTACTGTATTATTATCTGAACTTAGTTAACCAAATTTTAATAACAGGTAATATGCCTAATTCATGGAGAATGAAAAAAGTTATTCCTATAATAAAGCCCAACAAACCCCCTTCTTTAGCTACATCTTATCGTACAATAATTATATCTTTAGTAATGATAAAAATTGCTGAACATTTAGCGAAAAACGGGTTAGAATTGTATGTTGAAAAACATAACCTCATAAACCCCCTTCTTTAGCTACATCTTATCGTACAATAATTATATCTTTAGTAATGATAAAAATTGCTGAACATTTAGCGAAAAACGGGTTAGAATTGTATGTTTAAAAACATAACCTTCTGTCAAATACACAATTTAGATTTCGCAAAGGTAGAGGGACCATAGACAACATTGCCATATTAACCACAGATATACGAATAGCATTTACAGAAAATAAATCTATTGTTGTATCTTTTTTGGACATAAATTCTGCTTATGATAATGTTATCATAAGTATTTTAGAGGAAAAATTACGTCGCTTAGGAGTACCATTAATTTTAGTAAATTTTATTATTAATATAATGTCAGAAAGAATTATAGTTTTACTTTTAGACAACTCTATGGAAACTAGAGTTATTCGAAGAGGCATACCTCAGATATCTGTTTTAAGTGGCCTACTTTATGATATATACACAGCAGATTTAGAAAAATGTCTAGACTCAAATTTAATAAATATATTACAATACGCGGATGACCTGGTCCTCTATGTTATGAATAATTCTATAAATAACGCATGGAGAGATCTGACTAATTCATTAGAAAAGTTAAAATCTTGGATGGACAAGAACGGTTCGGACTTGTCGGTCAATATAAGCTCCATCGTTTTATTTTCCAGAATGCGTATGCCTCCTCCTATTTCAGTTTTTTATGATGGAATACTTATTCCTGTAAAAGAGAACGTGAAATTTTTAGGGCTATATTTGGATTCAAAATTAAATGGTAACGCGCATAACAATATGTTTCTTCAAAATATGAGCGGCTTTTAAATATTATAAGAAGTATATCTGTTGTTTGGTGGGGATCACATCCATTTACAATAAAATTAATTTATAATGCCACAGTAAGAACTGTAATAGATTATGGGACTTTTCTTTTAGATCCGTGTAACATAAGTGGATTACAAAAGTTAGATAAAATGCAAGCTAAAGCTTTGCGTATTATTTTCGGAGCTATGAGATCATGTCCGATAAATGAGCTGGAATGTTGTGAGCCTCCTCTTCAAACTCCGTCGACAATATCTGGCAGATAAATTTTTTGTTCGCTGTTACCAATTACAAAATCATCCGGTAGTTCCGAAACTTAAAATTTTATTTTATCTTTGTTATAGTATTAATAAATATTGGCACCATAAATCGAATCCCTCTCTTATAACTAGTTACCGTAAATTTTCGGCGGAATGCTCATATACTGTCCCACCTGTATGGTAAATTTTTAACACTGGATCTCTTTCCGTTCTCCGTCTTTTCCATTATTTGATTCCTCATATGAAGCGTTAACGCTTGTGCCAGATATTCGTTAGGACATTGGCATAAAGAAATCTGATAAGCTTTTTGAAAATAACATATTACAATATATTACAAAGCATAATTGGTTGGGATGGCACCACATACGAGGGCGGGTCAATAAGTCCGTGACTTTTGGAATAAAACACAGATTTTTTGATAAATAAATCATTTTATTTTTCAACGTAGTCCCCCTTGAGCTCTATACACTTCGTCCAACGCTTCTCCAATTTTTTTATCCCTTCCAAAAAATATGATTTGTCGAGGTCCTCAAAATAGGCCTTTGTTTACGAGATGACTTCATCATTGGAGTCAAATCTTTTTCCACCGAGACATTTTTTCAGGTTTGGGAACAAGAAGTAGTCACTCGGAGCCAAATCTTGAGAACAGGGTGGATGTGGGAGCAATTCATAGCCCAATTCATGGATTTTTGCCATGGCAACTGCACATGTGTGCACCCTTGCATTGTCTTGGTGAAAAAGAACTTTTTTCTTGGCCAAATGAGGTCGGTTTTTTTTCAAATCCTCATTGAAGCGGTCCAATAAGTTGGCATAATATTCCCCATTCATTGTTCTTCCCTTTTGAAGATAGTCAATGTGGATTATCCCACGTGCATCCCAAAAAACAGTCGCCATAACTTTATTGGCTGACAAACCCACCTTGGCCTTCTTTGGCGCCGATTCACCCTTAGAAACCCACTGTTTTGACTGATGTTTGGTCTCTGGTGTGTTGTGATGGATCCATGTTTCGTCCACGGTTACAAAACGGCGCAAAAACTCCTCCATATTGTGATTAAACAACGCCAAACCTTCCTGTGAAGTTGTTACACGATTGCGTTTGTGGTCGACTGTGAGCAAACGCGGCGCCCATCTTGCGGAAAGCTTTCTCATGCCCAAGTGATCATTCAAAATTGAAACCACTGAGCCATGCGAGATGCCTATGGCTTCCACAATCTCTTGCACTTTCAATCTTCGGTCGGCCAACACCATATCGTGAATTTTTTCGATTGTTTCGGGTGTAGAGACCTCAACTGGGCGTCCAGGACGTTCGGCATCTTCAGTGCTTGTACGGCCACAACGAAATTCAGTAAACCACTTTTTTACCATTGAAATCGATGGTGCAGAGTCCCCATAGTATTTATCAAGCTTAGCCTTGGTCTCGGTAATGGTTTTTTTTTCGCAAAAAATAATGCTTAATAAGCACACGAAATTCACTTTTTTCCATTGTTTCCTTAAGTTACTGGATAGTCTGATAAAGATAGCTGTAAAACACAAACTAACTGACGCAGCAAGTTCAAATTTTGATAAGAGTCAACTGACAGATGCTTGTTGACAGGAGTAGTGTTGCTTTTTCAGTAAGGAGGTTAGAAATTCAAAAAGTCACGGACTTATTGACCCGCCTTAGTATATACAGATGCATATAAGAATACTACAAACAGTTGTGTGGGAGTAGGCGTCTTCCATTTACAATATAATATTGTGCAAAAAGTGAAATTACCTCCTGAAACATCTGTGTTTACGGGAGAGTGTTATGGCCTTTTTAAGGCTGTTAAGTATATACTGCTCAGTAGGCTTGAGAAGGCATTAATATTTTCAGATTCTTTATGCGCTCTACAATCTCTTAGTAAATTTCCGTTCAAATCAAAAAATTGTTTTCCGGTTACTATTCAGGTCAGAAATCTTCTGTATAAAAATAAAGTAGCACTCGGAAGGCCCCGTCGTCACCTAACTGCAGAACTACTTAGAGAGTTCAACGTGCTTAGTGTAAGACGACTGTTTATCCTAAGAACGATCACAAGATACCAAAGACCTGAACGTACATGGCACTTGGACGTAGTTTTACCGGAAACACAAACGGTTTTCGCGTCGCGGTTACCTCCTCTCATGTACACGTTTACGTTAGCCGGTCTGTAGCAAGAGATCGAAAGATCATAATGAAGCAGTCTCAAAAAAATGCCACACCTTCTGAGACGAAAGGCAAAGGGCTTAAATCAAAAAGTTATGCAGATATTGAACGTCTTGTGAATGTTAGTAACACTAAGAGGGGAAAACAAAATCATAAAATACAATAAATCAACACACACACTCATTCACACACATACACACACACGCACGGATACGCAGTTACTGACAACAGTCAAAATATCATGTAAAATTCCATTATCCCCCAAACATCTATCCCCCTTAACGAATTTGAATTGATGTACTTACCAAATGCAATGAATCGCTTCAATATTGTAATCTAATCCTATCAAAAAATTATGTGTAAAAGTATGTTAATCTTATTTGGTTCGTCTTAGTCTTAAAATTTATTTTATTATTTGCTCTGACTTGCTCTTGAACGTAGCGCAAAAGTAAATTTCCCAAATATTGTAACCTGATATATATTAATTTATCTATTTCTAATATTTTATTTGGTTTCACTTAATCCCAAAATCTAATTTATTTTTGAACTAATCTATTATTTACTTTGACGAATTTTATTAAAATTTCATAATGTTGTTATTTGTTGACCTGACTTTATTTTCAAGCGGGATAGTTAATTGCATAACTAAATTAACTAGCTGTAGCTGATATTATATTGTTTTATTAATTTGTTTCCATACTGATTTATTAATAGAAGTATTTCCTGTGACACGCAAGTGCGCCAATTTCCAACCACAAGTAAAATTGAAAGTTAAGTAAAACCCGGACCTCCAAGATACAGGCTATGCCTAGTTCGGGGTCCACTGCTATAAATTATAATTAAATAACATTACTCTATGTGGACTATCATGTACTGTTACGCGGCACTTCCTGACTGTCTTTAAAAAAACAAGAGAGTCTACTTGAAAGTATATTCGTAGAAAATTAGAAAAGTTAAATTCGCTTATTCACTTCACTTTACTGTTCCGTTGTGCAAATTGTACGTGGATATAACATCTCCCCCTTTTGATTGAGCTTTATCCTGAAGGATGAAGGGAAATTAAGAAACAGAAGTCGACAGAGAAAAAGAAAGAAAGTGAAGCGTTACATCGAGAAACTAAGATATATATACTTAGTAATACTAGAATTTAAAATTGAACATAATAAATATTTTAACATTACATAATTATTATTGTAGCTTAATCGTTTTATAACCTTGTAAAAGAAAAAAAAACCATTAACATTATCATTAAGTACCTATGCTATTATTATTAAAACATACATTTTTGCCATGAATTTAGAACTATGTAGTATTAATTAAAATGAAGTACCTACAAAGTAAATTATTTTATTATTACTATGCAAAAGTCTTCTTCTTCTTCTTCTTCTTTTGTCATAGCTTTCCCTGTAATAGGAGTTGCCAACGTCAGAGTGATGCAGCAGATGTTCAGTGAAAAGCTGATGGCGTACAGTGCAGGGAATGGCTCATGCAATGACTTCATGGGTACCTCATGCAGATACAAGTTATAATTACTAGTATAAAAACAGAATAATATGCAAAGCCAACGTTTCTTAGCCTTTTTTTTAATAAAAAATAATATACAGAACATATATAAATAAAATAAAAATTAATATATGTTCTGTATATTATTTTTTATTTTTATTATTAAATGAGATATATATATATATATATATATATATATATATATATATATATATATATATATATATATATATATATATATATATATATATATATATATATATATATATATATATATATATATATATATATATATATATATATATATATATATATATATATATATATATATATAATATATTAATTTTTATTTTATTTATATATGTTCTGTATATTATTTTTTATTAAAAAAAAGGCTAAGAAACGTTGGCTTTGCATATATATATATATATATACAGGTGTGGCGTAATTAATGGATAATCCTTCACCTGCAGCTGGAGAATATCATAACGGATCAGAAAACTACAATTCATGTTTAGTAAAAGTATCATGGTTTTTTAGTTATCGGCCATTTTTTAAAAATTATGAAAACTTTACCCTTGCTCCCAAATTTTGTTGTCACAGTCGCAAAAACATGAATTATCTCTATCAGGTTTTTATTTATTATACTTGAATAGTTGTATTATCAAATGTATCATGCCATTTTTGTGCTGTTGCCTATTTTATTTTTACAAATGCTACCGAAAATAAGTTTTTTTCTTTCAAATCTTTTTTCTTTGAGTTTGATCGCACATATCATAAAAAAAAAGTATGGGGACTTGACTGAACAGCTTACAAATAATTAGTATATTTAATTGAGATTGTAAAAAGGTATAACACATGGTATTTAACCCTTAGATTTCAAAGTGATTACCTAATGACTTTGATGAAGGTCTATTTTCCTAAAAACATACGTCTCAGAATATAATATTATTGTCATAAATAATCAGGTAATAATCAAAACTATAATTCCGACTATAGACAAGGTAGCCATACGTAGATTTTTTGAATTTGCCGCCTTTTTCCAGTCTTATCTTTCGCTAGCCAGACTAGATTATTAGGTAACTGTACCCTTGTTGTTTCACATTGGCATCTCACTGAGACCGCCATAATTAAAGAAGAAGAAGAAAATAAATACTCGTGTATGGGTTAACAAGGATTCTGGCGGGAACCTTGAAAAAGCGCGGTTGACTATAAAACTTAATTTTAAATTTTCCCTATAAATAGTGTTTTTTTATAGTTAAAGTGAATTTAAATATTGCTATTAGCTGCTGAAAAGCACAATAGCAAACGAGGGGGACGGGTCTCACCCGCCCGCCTCAAAAAAGCGGCCACGGCCTACGGATGAAGGAGGCGTAGGCGTAATCGGCTCTGGACGATCGGACTGCGGCGATGAGCGAGATGCATATCTGCCTTATTACAAACCGAATTATAAAAGACTTTATCCGGAAAACTCAATCAACACAGACTTTAAAGTGTATGTGGAATCCACAAGCGACGATAGATTGGGCAACAAGAGCCCTATATACTTAAACCATATTTTCGCAATGGACATAAAAGGTGTGACGGGTATTCAGAGGGTGAATTCCAATAAAATAGCAGTTATTTTCAAGCAATATAATACGGCCAATAACTTTCCTTTACAACAACCACTTTCCTCACAAAATATAACATGAAGGCGTTCATACCGGCAGCGCAAATTGAAAAAAACGGCATCATTAGATTTGTTCCAGCGAATATATCTAACAAAGAACTTTACACAACACTTTCTTCAATTTATGAAATAGTGGCAATAAGAAGGTTTTCAAAGAAAGTAGGACAAGAGCGCATTGCATTGCAGACTGTAAGCATCACTTTTTTATCTAATGTACTGCTTAATAATGTACAATATGATCTATTCTCGTACAGAGTTTTTGAATTTACATTCCACCATTACTACAGTGCTATAGGTGTTTTAAATTTAATCATTCAGCAAAGATATGTAAAGGTAAACAAAGATGTAGTATTTGCGGAGGTGAGCACTTGTATAAGGAATGTGATAAGCCAACAGAAATCAGCTGCATAAATTGCAGTGGGCCTCATCTTGCGATATCTAGATTATGTCCTATTAAAACAAAGAAGATCATTGAAAAGAAAACCAACATATCTTATGCAAGTGTCGCCTTAACAAAACAAGTCACCACCAATGAAACAGATTTCCCTTCACTCCCACCACCAAAACCACAACCTGTAAAAAGTAATGTTATTGTAAATAAGTCTGTAAATATCTCTGCAAATAAGTCTGTACAAGATCTAAATAAAGTTAAAATAGTCCATTCTAAAGATCTTAAAAACTCAAATAATTTCCAACAACGATGTACTTATGGCCCTAGTGCAGACGTTGGTGGAATTAGCCAATAAAGATGACAGTACACCCACTAATATTAAAACTATTAAAAAAACTGAACATAATGGATTGTGTAGGGCCTAGTTCTACACAATCCAAGCTATGTATTGCGCAGTATAACATTCAAAGTGCAAATAGTAAAAAACCTTTATTAATCCAATTTTTAAAACAACAAAATATTGATATTTGCCTTCTTAATGAGCTATGGTTCAAAGATAATAATTTTAAAATACCAGGATATAATATTTACAACAAAAATTCAAACAATGCACATAATGGAGTTGCAATACTGATAAAACCATACCTTAAATATAATATAATATTAAATACCAGATTTTATGAAGACATTCAAACAGTTGCTGTATCTGTATCAACAGGACATAGTAGTTTAACAATTCTCTGTGTATACTGTCCCCCTTCAAGTTGGCATTTACGAATTAATAGACTCCGTTACATTATTAATGATCTACCAAAGCCCATATTTATGAGTGATGATTTTAATGCTCATCATATTGCATTTGGTTGTCAGTCAACGAAAGGTAGAGGTCAGGAGTTATTTAATTTAATTGATGACTTAGATTTGTGTATTTTAAATGATGGTAGACCTACAACTATAAATCGCCAAAAGACAAACTGCTTCTGCCATTGATGTAAGCTTCATCAGTGGCAGCCTCGCACCATTATGTGAATGGTCTGTACATGATAATACAATGGGAAGTTACCATTATCCAACAATAACAGAGATTTCATTACATATAGATAAATATCATCTCAATTCCCCTATAGATAGGATCATATATAAAAAAGATGACTGGGCAACATACACAGTTCTTTCAAAAACAATATTTAATGATTTGACACTTCAATCACATGATCCTATTTCAACTTATAATAATTTCTGTTTTCATTTAGATACTCTTAAAGAAATGTCAATCCCAAAGCTCACTAAAACGAACACTTTCATAAGCAGACCACCATCTCCCTGGTGGAATAGTATATGTGAACAAAGTGTTATTGCTTCATATAATGCACTAAAACTATATAGAAAAGAGCCTACTATTGAAAATTATATTTATTATAAAAGAAAAGATGCCCAGAAAAAGAGAACAATAATTTCAGAACAGAAAAAAATTGGATGGAATAACTTATGTAACACTTTTAATAGAAATACTCACATAAGTAAAATTTGGAATTTATTGAAAATGTTCAAAGGCATAAGACCTAAGAATAAATCATATACAAATGAGTTTATATCTCCACTCTTGGATAAATTATCAGATAATAACAACTTAATTGAAGTAGATCAACTGAACATTCTTTTTGAAATCAACAATGATAACCCAAATTCTAAATTTTTACTGGATCCATTTTCATGGTCTGAATTTTTAGCAAGCTTGAACTTTAGACGAAATACAACTCCTGGCTTAGATGATTATCCTTACATGGTAATTAAAAACTTAGATGTATTTGCCCAAAAGTTGTTTCTTAACATCCTCAATTTGCTTTGGCATAATAAATCTATTCCACAGTCATGGAAAACACAGTGTGTTGTCCCAATACTTAAGCCCAACAAATCTCCTGAGTTTGCTAGTTCTTATAGACCAATTTCCTTGTCATCCTGTCTTGGTAAAATATTCGAAAATATGGTGAAAGTCCGTCTTGATTGGTATGTTGAATCCAAGTGTTTCATTCCACATATACAATATGGCTTCCGTAGAGGGCGTAGTAGTGCAGACAGTTTCGCCTCTTTAATCTCTGACTTGAAAAATGCAAAACATAGAAAATTAAACACTGTTTGCGTATTCCTAGACGTTCAAAGTGCTTTTGACAGTTGATCCTGGTATACTAGTTCAAATCATGTCTAGGTTGGATGTGCCTGGGCACTTATGTAAGTGGATTTTTAATTTTTTGAACAACAGAACAATCTATGCTAGGCATAACAATATTTTACATGGACCCAAATGTGCCTCAAGAGGCACAATGCAGGGTGCCACACTATCTCCATTACTGTACAATATATTCACAAGTGAAATTTGTAAATATGTAAATAATAGGAGTGTAAATATTTTACAATTTGATGATGACATTGTATTATACATCAGTAATTACAACTTAGATATTGCAATAGATAATATGAACAAATCCTTATTTCAACTATTACAATATGATAATGATCGTTTACATTTAAAAATTAACCTCTCTAAAAGTAGTGTTATGTTTTTTGGCAAAGAAGCCCCAAATTCAAATATTATTTACAATAATGAAATTATTAATAGAGTCACTTCAAAGAAATTTTTGGAATAATACTGGACCCAAAGCTAACTTTTGAAGAACATATTAAATATATATCCAAAAATTCTCACACAGGACTAAATGTTATGAGATCACTTTGTGGCGTAACATGGGGTGCAGACCCTAAAATATTGTCAATATTGTATAAAAGTATTGTTAGAAGTCACCTAGACTATAGCTCACTCGTTTATATGAATAGTTCTCATGTAAATAAATTAGATATATTGCAGAATAAGGCTTTAAGAATAATATCTGGTGCTATGTGCTCAACTCCCATAAGGGCCATGGAAGTTGAGACAAAAGTGATGCCTTTGATTTTGAGGCGAATCTTACTTGCTAAAAGATACTGTCTCAAACTAATAGCATCAAACAACACTCAAGTAATAAACAAAATCGTACCTTATATAGATAGATCCCCAAGAAGGCCATTAACAACAGCACAAGGTCTACTATGTGGTAATTCTCCAACACTGTCCGATATATTTCTGGAAATAGACAATATTTAAAAAAAAATTAGAAAACAGTTTCCATGGCCATGTTACTCTTTCTCTTATCAGTGTATTTCACATCCAATTAATGTAGTTCAACAGACAATAAATAATAATTCGGAAATGCTTCAATTTTTGGAGGAAAATACAATGTACTATGTTATCTACACTGATGGGAGCAAAGCAAGTGATTATGTACATGCTGCTCTATATGATCCACAAGCAAAATTCTCTTCAAGTTTTATTCTGCATGAACCCTGCTCTATATTTACGGCAGAGGCATATGCAGTATATCAGGCAGTAATGCGTATTCGCGAAATCAATAACATTAATTATTTTTTTAATAATTTCTGGTTCCTTGAGTTTGATCACATCTTTAACTACCCTCACAGTTAAATTCAAGTCTAATTATATCCTTTACTTCATTAAACAAATAATTCACCAATACCACAATAAAAATATCCAAATTTTCTTTTTATGGGTGCCTTCCCACAAAGGTATCTCTGGCAATGAAATGGCTGATAAAACTGCATATGAAGGAGTTAATGCTGTTGACGTTAGAAATACAATGAGTGTTCCTATGTCCGATTACTTGCAATGTATTGACCAGAATACTCAAAAGTTGTGGTTAGAAATGTGGAAGAAAGATCAAGATACGAAAGGAAAATGGTATGGAAGCATACAAGAAAGCTTATCTGCAAGACCTTGGTATCATCGTATGCAAGATGCTACTCGAGACTTTATTACTATCATAAATAGACTGCGTTTTGGTCATAATACTGCACCGTCACACCTTGCTCGATTTGGCATTATTGCGAATAAAACCTTTTCACATTTCAATTCAAGTGATGGAACTGTGGAGCACATTTTCTTCGATTGTCAAAAATTTTTGATCGACAGACTAGCGTTGGTCAGTGAACTTAGTGATGTTGAAAATATGTGTGATTTATTGACCCGCCCGCCGCCATTAAAACAATTGTTACAACACGAACTTACTTACAAGCACATCTACAATTACATAAAGAATACAATTAAAACAATTTAATGGCATGTGCTCTTATACGTAATATTTCGTCTATGAATAATAAGAGTTGACCTAAAATAAAGGGAGACATGTTTGCGGGAGCGAGAAAAGACTTTTTAAAAAAAGATGAAATTTTATTATTAAGTTACATTTAAAACTTAATTAAAACTTAACTATAATTAACGGGCAGAGCTATTACAAGAAAGCTAGGGTCTGTCCGGAGACTACCTAGCAGAAGCTCATGCTATGATCGACTGACTTCCTATCCCGTCTCAAGACGGTGGTCAAGCCAGATTACAATGTAATGCTTCCATGAATTAAATCTTAAATAAACAAAACCTTAACTAGAACTATTGTTGATAAGCAGTTAATCTGTCATCGCTGCATTATATAATGATGACAGGGTGCTGAGGGGTTGATATAACTATGTAATGCTTCCATGAATTAAATCTTAAATAAACAAAACCTTAACTAGAACTATTGTTGATAAGCAGTTAATCTGTCATCGCTGCATTATATAATGATGACAGGGTGCTGAGGGGTTGATATAACTCCTCCCTCCCTAAGTTCGGAACCCTCAGGAATTTCAACTTCTTGAGGGTTGCGACCTTTAAAACACAAGAATCTAAAAATAGAATTTCTATATTTTAAAATACTTAATATTAAGGTTACACAAAAGATTACATACAAAATTATGGTCGCTACACTTATACTTTTCACTTTAATGACTTTTATATTTTCACTTTCACTGAGTTCACTCATAGACTCCTGCATCTTCACTAAATTTGTGAAATACTTTGTGTCATCTAAGTTTATTCCCTGCTATGTTCCCTGTCTATAGGGGTTACTTCTGTATCTTCAATCTTAATTTTGTTTAATTTAATGCGGGGGGTGCTTTTATAGGTTATTTCTCCAAATGAATTTTGTAAGTGCCTTAGGTATAAATTTCCCAAGTTAACTTCACAACCTGGGTCCGTCTTTAGAATATACGTCCCCTTAATAGGTGTTTTATTTACTTCCTTACCGCATTTATCTGTCATAATTATGTTATCCTTTGAATATATTATCCATTCTGATGTTGAAAGGCGTTGGACCTTAATATCCTCAATATAGACAGCATAAGGGATGCACAGCGACGTATTTTCATGATATTCCATCAGCTGTTCTACACAAGTGAGTAGTTTATATGACACAATTTCTTTATCGGTGCACAGGAATTCCCCATTTGATATTTCTTCACAAGGTGATGCTACAGAAGAGTATGACGAACCTATCACCATAAGGAAGGGATATTCAGGGATTATAATAAAGGTCTTGTTCTTAATCTCGTTATAGACTGGTAAAGAATAAATTTGGTAAAAGTCGTAAGTATTATTATCTATCAATGGGACCTCTATTATAAACGTTATCTGGTTTCCTTTTACATAGGCCTACATACGAACATACGTTCTATTTTAACTAGATTACTTTCTATTACAGAATATAGCAAATGATTATTTGATTATTGTACATTAATCAAAATTTCAATTAATTCAGTTGAATTTACAATTGACTGGTGTAAAACAGACACCTTGCTTAAGGCAAGAGCATTTTCAATTTCATTTAAAATAATATATATTGTTCTGAAACTATATATAAAAGTTGTAAACATACTTAATATATAAGTAGAGTAAATTGACTTATTTTCTTTATTGTTTAAATCTTTAACCATTGATTCAATTCGCTTCAAACGTTCGTTTTGAATAATAGAATTATTATAAATAATTTCAGTATTGTTGCTTTGATAATCCAATACTTTGGTAATTCAGGTAATTTTGTTTTGTAATAAATTTTGATTCTTATTTATATCCTGAATTAGGCTATCATATCTGAGTGCATCCTCATTGTCTAGGTTTCCAGTGATGGGTTTAATCACTGTACTTAATGGATTTAGTAAACCTCTTTTGAATCTTTGCGTGGAGGACGTTTAATATTTTTTAATGGGACCTTGCTATTTCTAGCTCCTATATTTATTGGTACTGTGTTACGATTCTCTGGACCAATGACTTGGGCCTTTTGATATAAGGGTTTATCTTTACTTTGACGCTTATTTACTACTTTAGCAAAAATAGTGCTTCCTTCATTTAATTCGGGACTAGTTTCTCCACCTTTCCTTTTAATTTCTCTTTCTTTCAACTCTATCATTCTATTAGTAATAAAATTATATAAATATTCCGTTCTTTTTGCATGATCCTTTAATAACTGTTGCATATATGTTTTTTCGAAGCTAATATTAAATGTACTGTTAGAATCTGTGTGTCCAAAGACTACTTCAAATGGTGTAAGTTGTGTTACACTATGAATCGTATTATTGTATGCCATAATTGAATATGTCATTACTGATGCTGCATCTGTAAACTTTTGTTCATATTTTGCTAATCTATAAATTTCTAAAATGGTGGAATGAAATCTTTCTATTTTACCTGTAGAATTTGGGTTATTTGGTGTGGTAATATGTAATTCAATTTTATACATTTCTGTTAATTCCTTCATTAACAGGTTATTAAATTCAGTCCCAGGTCGCATGATATTTTTCTAGGGATTCCATAAAATGAAAAATATTTAATTAATGCTCGGACTACTTCCGGCGTTGAACGATTACTTATATTAATTGCTTGACCTAAATTACTAAAAGCATTTACTAAAGTTAAATAATATCTACCCTCTATGCTAAATAAATCTATAAATATTTCCTGAAAAGGCGCATTTTGCGTCTGTGTAAGTTGTTGAAAGGTTTTCTTTCATATTTCATTTTCCTACATAATTCACACGCATTTATTATAGCTGAGACCGTTTCCTGTAAATTTTCCCAATAGTAATTTCATTTAATTCTAACCATTGTTTCTTTAATTCCACGATGGCATGTTTTTCCTTCGTGATATTTTAATACTATCGCTTTTTGTTCCTTTTCGTCTTCTATATACACTACTCGTTCGGTGCATTCTATCATTTTATTGTATCCTTTTTAAATAATGTTATAATAGTTTTTGCAAAATCAACCCTGTGTTCCTTTTCTTCAAAATAGATAAAATATTTAATTTTTGGTCTTACATATTCCTTTAAAAAGTTTTTAACTAGTTCTATATTATTTAAGGGTAAAAATACCTCTAAAATTCTTTGCTTGGGTCTAGATAAATTTTTTACATGTAATTCGTTTTTAAACCATGAAAAAACTAAAATTTGATTTGGCTTAGTATCAATTGCTTCCTTTAACATTGGTATACCTGAGGTGTCATAATTTACATTAGAATGTACTGTTTCATTACTGCTCGATACTGAAGGTATCGGGTATTGTTCCTCAAATTCTAAATCATCTGGGCTTACTGAAATGGTAGCAGATGAATCTGAATTGGTTATTGTTTTGGACTCTTCTGATACTCTTTGATTTTCGGCTAATCTAGCTATTTTACCTGTAACATTTGTTAAATATTTTTGTAAATTCTTTTCCTTCTCATCTACGTTAACTACTAATGAATTTTTATCATCTTCTATTATATTTAATTTTACGCGAGATAATGCATCTGCGTTTGTATTTTGTTTTCCTTTCTTATAAATTATTTCAAAATCGTACTCCTGTAATCTTAAACGCCATCTCGTTAATTTACTATTTGGTTCTTTAATCAAATAAAGCCATGCCAGTGGGCGATGGTCTGTGTAAATTTTAAATCTTTTGCCAAATAAATATGGCCTAAAGTGTTTGACTGCCCATATTATGGCTAACAATTCACGTTCTATTGTACTATATCGCGATTCTGTATCGCTTAAAGTTCTACTTGCATATGCGATTGGATGATCTTCGCCAAGCGATCCTTGAGAGAGTACTGCACCCAACGCTATGTTTGAAGCATCGGTCGTTAAAATAAATGGCTTATCAAAATCTGGGTATTGCAACAATGGTGCAATTATTAGTAACTCCTTACATTTCTGAAATCTCTATATATTTTTCGTTAATAATTATCTTATTTCTTTTCTTTAAACACGCTGTCATAGGCTGTGTTATTTTTGCAAAATCTTTTATGAATCTCCTATAGTATCCTACCAATCCTAAGAAACTTTCAATTTCGGTAATAGTTTTAGGTATAGGGTAGTCTAATACTGCTTTTATTTTATCGTCATTTGGCTTAAGGCCGTCCTTAGTGATTGTATGCCCTAAATATAGTACTTCTTTTCTTAAAAATTCTGATTTGTCTAATTGTACTTTTAAATTTGTTTTACGTAGTCTATCAAAAACTATTTTTAAGCTTTTTACACGATCTTGCAGTGATCCTGAAAATACTATTATATCATCTATATATACCATACAATGATATCCTTGTAATCCTCTTAAAACATTGTCCATTGCTCTCTGAAATGTTGCCGGTGCAGTTTTTAAACCAAATGGCATTCTTAGGAATTCAAAATGTCCTGATTGTGTACTAAAAGCTGTTTTCTGACGATCACTTTCATTGATTTCTATTTGATGGTAACCACTAGCTAAATCTAGGGTTGAGAAGTATGTGCTATTTCCTAATTTTTCAAAAAGATCTATAATGTGTGGTAGTGGGTATTTATCATCTACCGTAATTTCATTCAGGCGACGGTAATCTATCACCATTCTATATTTTTGTTCACCCGATGCATCTATTTTTTTGGAACTAAATGCACAGGTGCACGCCACGGAGAAAATGACTCTTGTATAACATTATCCCTTAACACGTTCGCGGACACTTGAACCGATTATTTAATGTCACTTTGACACTTCCTTTTTGTATGAAATGCTTTAGCCGCTCCGTCACTGGCAGAAGTTACCAAGTATTCAAATACGATCACTCTGGCTATAGCCTTCGCCTGCTATAGACGTTCCGTCATTAGTGATGGTCATAAAACATATAGAATTTGGACGTGCCGGTTATACCCTGCGCCTGCTTTTGTCGTTCTGTCACTGACAATACTCAATATGTATACATAAAGGCCGCATCTGCTATAGCCTGCGCGCTTCACGTTATCACCGTCTTCTTCAGAGTCGGATACGTGAGTTGTTGATGACCCGCTATCTACATTAGGTACGTAATTAGTATCTGAACCATAGTCAACATCTCAATCGTTGTACGGATCCTCTTCTGACTCTTCTTTTTCACTTTCGCTCGATGTTTCTGGTTCTTCTGACTCTGAATGACAAGAGAGTTCGCCTGAGCTCGCGTCATTGAATAATTTCATAATTTTTTCATTCTCCCGCTCATATGGATCGAGGACTTTTTTTGAGCCTTTTCGAGACATCTAAAAAGTAGACAATGTACTCAGTATAAGTGTATTTCATTTCGGAGGTTAAATTATAAACTTTACGTTGGTAATATGTTTTACCCACAGACTAAAAGAATAACATATTATTCTTTTAGTCTGAGGTATTACCAACTTAAAATTTAGTAATACAGAGAAAATTACATGCCTACATTGAAATACAACATAAGTTATTAATGACATAAGTATTTTGTGAAGTATAATCATTAAAAAATAAATAAAAACCAAATATACTCGATACTTACGTCGATCAAAATCCGCGCGCACAAACACTTCTACATCAGCGGGGCACTCGCCGGCCAACTGAACAAATCATCATACGATCGCCGCTGCTATAACAGGTGTGTCAGTGTGAGTGCGCACACAAATGTTCCTATTAGTATCACATTTGTATGTGTAAAAATACGTGTTATGTGACACCTAGGATATTGAAAATCTCAATTTGGGGGCACTTGATAATGAACTGTATGGTAGTAGTATGAGAATTCGACTGCTAAAGCATGTGTGTCTCTAGAGAGCAGAAAAATAACGACGGGTATAGCAGTCGCGTCATTCATCACTGATGAATGCCATAGCCGGCGTGTCCGCGAACGTGTTAATAATTTTTCTACTTGGTTTTGTATTTCATTTGACTGTACTGGGCCCTGTCTGTACGGTTTAATATAAATAGGGTCCTCATTTTTTGTTCTTATGTAATGCTTAACTTCATTGGTAAACGATAATGGAAAATGTTCACAGTAAAATATGTCTTTATATTCTCTACATAAGTTATATATTTGATTTTTTTCTTCTTCATTCATGTGCTCTAACCTTAGTTTGTTTTTTAAGTTTTCTTCTAACAAATTATCAACTTCTATATTATTATAATTATTTATATTATTTATTTCGCATTTACGCATGTATCCGTTATATTTAGTAGTTTCAAAAGGTGCTAGAATTGTTAATATCACCTCTTCCTCTCTTGTATTTTGTATAATGGTTTTCGCAAAACCATTTTCGCATGTGACTAACGCACTAGGCATACGTATGCCATCACAAAACTCTACAAAATTTAAAATTGCTTCGCCTGACTTTAGTGTTGTCGGTAAGCTAACACGTAATTCACAACGTGGTGGTAATTTAATAATATGACTTTTTTCGTTATATATAATTGGAATTTTACCATTTTTAATATTAAGTACTTTATTTTTTAAATTTATTACTGCATCTAATTGTTTTAATAAGTCATTACCAATTAATCCGTCGTACTTACAATCTACATTATACACATAAAATTTATGAAAATTATTTGATTTAAATATGGGTAATAAAGGAATGTTGATAACTTCGTGGCTCGACGCATGTGTACTGATTACTTCAAATGGCTCATTATACATATAGTTACTAAAATATTTATGCGCTATATCAGGTCTTATAAATGATCGCGTACTACCCGTATCTATCATGAATTTAGAATTTATTTCCGGTATATAAATGTGCGGCAACCTAAGATTTTTATCACAGTTTATTTCAATTATTTCATGGGACCCTTTAAGGCTTTTCCCCGAAAATTTTCAATTGGCTGCGCTACATAATTTTTTGAATTAAACTTATATTATCAACTTCGTCCCGACCATAGTCCTGGGAAGTTGAAGCTTGAGGATTCTCCTCATTTAATTGTAAATGATTTATAGTTGGTCTAGGAGCTGTCCACATAGACACATCCGTATTCTGTTGTTGAACCTGTGGTTTGTAACCTAAGTTTTGCGGCGGTCTATAGCCGAATTGAGGTCTATAGTCGAATTGAGACTGTGGCATCTGGCCATGTAATTGGTTAAATGGTTTATTTGAGAAATGGTTCTGAAACTTATTATTTTGACCAAACTGTTGCGGTGTCATTCGCTGAAAATTATTATTAAAATTTGGTCTATAACCAAACTGATGTTTGTTATTAAAATTAGGCTTATATCCGAACTGTTGATTATTATTATTGTTATAATTATTAAATTTAAATTTTTGTGACATTGGTTTTTGATAATTAAATTGCGCCTGTTGCGGGATTCCGAACTTAAATGTATTTGGCTTTTGCATAAAATTATTTTTATAATTAAAATTATTGGTCTGAAAATTTTTATTTTGGGAATATATTTTATTTTTCGCGTTATATTGTTCATGAAAATTCACTTCCTCTAATACAATGCTAAGTGCATTTTCCAAATTATTCGGTACTTTTAGTCTCACTATTCTTACCATATACTCAGGTAAGTTATATAAAAATACATTCAATGCCATATTATTATAAATTATAATTTTACTTTTCTTAATCTCCTCGTTGTCTATTCTATTGACTTTAGAAATTAAATTTGATCTGACAGATTGTATCCTATTGCAAAAATCCAAATAGGTTTCGTGAGTTCTAATTTTTAAATTTTCTAGCTCAATGGCTATGCACTCTTCGTTACGTTGATCACCAAAATGTTGGATTAACAAATCCTTAAAATCTGCCCAAGATACTACATCCTCTCTTTCGCTAACAAGAGCAGCAGCATTGTCTATTAACCTGCTCATTAGAAGATTTTCATTTTAAATGATGCAAGTTTTAAAACGGCCTTGAAAATTTCACTTTTTATTTTATGGCAAAAAAACTATGTATTATTTTAAATAATGTTATAATTTATGTAATTTTCATAAAAGTTCTATAAATAAATGCGTATTTTTACTTTTAATTTAGTTTTTTCGTAGCGGCATAGAAAAAAGTTGTCTTGTTAGTAACAAAATTGGAATCGCGATGAAAAAGAAACTATTAAAATAAAAATTAATAAATTTCTGGGCACTGGCTTCTGAGTTAATATTTAATTAAATTAGGAATTAATACCTAGAAATAACATTTTTTATATTATTTAAAATTCAACATTTTTGTCAGTTTCGTAACATATTGTCCAAATGCAATGTTAACTTTTGGAATAACATTTCAATCGGGTAAAATATTTATAAAATTATATCATTAAGATGATTTTAGATTATTTTCCTTTATCTATGAATATAAATATTAATATTTACCTTAAATATTCAACATGTTTTTAAAGAAATAAAGTCAAAAATATTGAGGAACTGTTACTAACTAGACATGTGATGTGACGAAACAGAATTATTAGGAATAGTATTCACTACTCGACAAAATTCTTACTTTTTTGTGTGAATAGGTTTTAAATATAAATATATTACACAATACGAATGTATTAAAATAAAACGTAAAAGTATGATCTTTAAAGTATTTATTTGGTACAAATAGTATCTCTAAAAAAAAAAACAATCATAGGTTGTATCGTTTCAACTGTTTTAATTTAATATTATAAAGTAACAAAAACAAAATTCTGATAAACTAACAACTATTCTTTCCATTGGGAAACAAGTATAATAAAATCAAAACAAAATCAACTTTTAATTAGTATAATCTCTTAAAATTAAATCTCTCAATTAAGGTGGAATACGAAGCAAAACCTGTCAAAACTAAAAAAAAATGTGTTCAAGAAAACGAAGATGTTATTTACAATTTGATTTAAAATTTGGAAAAGGTGGTCCCCTAGATAAGGTACAATATTGAAGTACAATTTATCAGACTAGTTATATAGTTTCAGTTGGCAGTTACGCCAAAACTGGCCGTTTTTAGCAGAACACTGACTAAAACTAAACGGTTAATACTAATATGATAATTTGTGCTTCAAAAAACTATATTGAAATCTATCTAAGGGACCACTTTTTCCAAATTTTAAAATAATATAATCTCATTTTCCTGAAAACATTGTTTTTTCTTTGAGTGCAGCAATTTCGCGTCGTATACTGCCTTAAATTTTTAACTCTTAATTCTAGTTTTATTTTTAATATTTTCAACAAATTACTGCCCCCACTAGACATACATTTAAAGAAAAACGGAGATGTATTTAAAAATTCTGGCTGGTTAAAAACAAGTGTTTAAACAATTTTTTGACATGTAATTTGTAGTTTTACATAATATCCGTCTAGCTTTTCTCAACGCTAACAACATAAGTGGCGGTTTTTGGGATTAACGTCGAGAAAAGCTAGACGGATATTATATTATACAAAACAAAAAGATAGGTGTTAAAAAATAGTTTGAACACTTGTCCAAAGTTTTAACCGGTCGGAATTTTTAAATGCATATCCAATTTTCATATCATTATTTATTTCGGAAGTGGCAGCACTTTCGCGCAGAATATTAATATAATCCTATAAATGTTATTTGAATAAAAAATAATATTTTAACTCACTATCTGCATACCAGCCTCAAATTTTTTAAATTATCAGTTACATAAAAATAAATTATCATTCAGTTACTAACACTTAAAGTCCTCAGTCTTTCTTTATATAAGTCTTAATATTTTTGGCAATACAAGTAAAATGTTAATTATATTCTATGGACCGACGTAATACAAAAAATATTTATAATGCAGTAAGCTTACAGTTAAATACAACAGCCTTTCTTTATTCAAATCTTAATATTTAAGGTAATACAAGTAAAATATTAAAGCTGACATTGTATTCTATGGACCGACGTAATTATTTAAACAATTATCGCAAATTAAATCTATTGCGATCTGGCTTCCTGAGCATTTCGGGCAATACCATAATTTACAAATTATACATTTCGCTATCTGATTTGATTGGCTGTCACAGGCAGAACATTTCAAACCCCGTTCAGAGTGCTTAGGCTTATTGTTTCTTAGAAATTTGGCTTGTCTAGTTAGGTTATCTCTTCTTTCTTCTAGTTTTCTTTTTAACGGAATCTTAATTTCATTTTCTTCATCCAATTCTTCACCAGTAATGCTCTTCCCTTTTTCAATATTCTCTTTTTCGTTTTCTAGATTAGTGTTAGACAAAATTGGGTCGTCCAAATAAAAAGTCTCAAGACATACCACAGATTGTTGTGACACGGTACTTTGAACAGATTGAGTCAAATCTATAAATTCAATAATTGGACTGGGAGTTTTCAAATTTTCAGGTGTTGGACTGGGAGTCTTTAGATTTTCAGTTGGAAAAGTTATAGAGTTCGTATCGTCATTTTCTGATAAAGCTAGCTGTTTGGGAGTACCACAATCTACGACGCCCTCCATATTCATACAGGAAATTGAAGTTTGCTTCTGTTGGTGTATCACTTCCTCGACATTGTTTGGATAAATAGTTTTTTCAAAAGGTAAGTTCTTCGTTGAATAAGATTCTGGTTTTGATGCTCTATAATTTTTTGATTCTTTGGGTCTATAACGGCGAATGGAATGAAGATTAGTAGGTTGATGAACACGTGTATTATTTATTAATGAATGAAATCGCGGTGAAAAACATAAACACTGCCCTTTTAGAGCACCACAATAACAACTTAAGTCTCTATATTTTATTTCATTTGACCAATTACCCTTTAATGTGATTATTTGATGAACATTTAAAGTGCCGGGCAATGGTTTCAAATTTTGTAGTTTTTCTGTATAGTCTTCGATATAACTGTCGTCTACAAGAAAAAACTTTGTAGTCTTAAAACATTGGGTAAGAAGGTGATATATTTGAGATGCATTTGTCGCATCAACGCCATAAGCAACGTGTTTATCAATAGTACGTTTCACCGATCCTCCAATGCCATCTGCAATACTCTTCCCATGTCCGCTTTCAGAAAACGACCATGTGCAGTATTCGAATCCTTTTTCTTTTGGTAAAGTATTGAGTAAATGAAAGTTTCCCTTTTGTCGGTATTGTGATGTGGGCCCATCAGAGTAAAAGTGCAGAATTTTGACATTATGATTATTTGATTTTATTTCATTCAAAATGGGATTTAAATGTGTCCATATATTTTCAGGCCTATGGCTGGTGTTATCGGAGATTGTGCAAAATGATTGCATATAATCTTTATAAAAAATGGCTCCAGTATGTAAACACACTTGATTCTGAGACGCTCCAAAGTGAAGAGCTTGCACCTCTTCTCTCATTTTACATTGGTAATTTTCACTAAAGTCACATATGACTACAGCTTCATTTTCTTGTAAATCGTTAACGATAGTTTGATACTGATGGTGTTGGTGCTTCATGACAAACACATGCTTTTTAAATTTTATAACCGCAAGATCGAATTCACGCTTCAGTTCTTCAATCGATGTTCTTTTTAAAGCTTTAACTGTCTTTTTCGTCTTAATTGTCTTTGTTTCAGTTCCTTCTTTTTTTACATATTCATGATCAACACATTCCCACTGCCACCAGGTTGCATTTTGTTTATCATCATGACAACTTTCGTTATATTGTACTTTGTAATTTTTACATTGACTACATAGATTGGCCGCGCAAGAGTAAGATTGTCTGTCACAAGTAATGTTATTAATTATTTCATCCATAGATTTTTCTTTTAATGGTCCATATAATTGCAAGGCTTTATACTTTAGATGAATATTAGCGTGTTTGATGCATAAACATGTATCCCTGGAACTAAGTTTTGGATAGATGACGTAAAATGGCTTATACTTCCACAGCGTTGTAATTCCATATTTCCCTCCCAATTCTTTATATTTTTTGTATAAATTTTGTAACGTGTCGACTGTATACCTTATTTGACGTTTTTCTTTACCGCGAACCCTGCACTCCTTTTTACCTGCTGTTGGCCTGCTAACGTCTTCTCTTAACCAAAACGTTTCAATTTCTACTGAACACCTGAACCTTACTTTTTTCTGTTTTGCTCGCGTCGTTCTTTGAAGTCCCAATAGTCTTGCGACATAGGTTTTACTTCCGGTTTTGCAGTTAGTAATTATGCGTTTCAAGATTTCCTTTTCAATTCTCTTCTCACAATTTTCATATGTCTTCTTCATCGTAAATTCCAAAAATTCTTCTCTGGCTTTATATTTATTTATTATATTTTGTTGTTTTTCTATCTTTTCGTTACATTTCTGCTGCATTCTATAGCAACGTTTTCGTTGTGTATTGATTTGTCTCTTCAACAGTACAATCTTATCCTGCTTTTCTTGAAGTTGTTTACTAAGATTTCTAAATATCCGCCTTCGTTTAAGAGCTAACGTAATTTTAGTCACTTCTTTGTTTGGTGTTTCATTAATTGGGGCTGTTTTCTTTGATGTATTAGCTCTCTGTTTTATTTTTTCTTGTTTCCATTTATTTCTATGACTAATCTTTTCCTCTTCGCTCATTTCAGATACTTTTTTTCTTTTGGCTTTCATTCGCGCTAGTTGCTTTCTTCTCACTTCTTCGGCCTTGTCAGGGTTTTCTTTTAATTTATTTCTATACCTTTTGGCCCTTTCAGCGGCTGATAACGCCATTGTTATCTAAATGACAAAATTAGTTTTTATATTAAAAATGATAAAATTAATTTTTATTACCAAATTTTAATTAAGATTTTGTAAATCATAAAAAATATGGTTAAATGAACTCTGCAAGAAATCGAAAAAGATAGCGAAATTTTAAGAAAGAACAATCATGACAAATTAATCGCTGAGTACAGAACAGACACGTCTTCTTAGAAAAATATATTTAACTAAAGAGCTAACGAAATGTAAACATAGCATAGCCTAAAACAATAACTACCGTTAGTCATAGACTTTATTCAAATAAAAAACTCAAACCGTCTTTGATATGATAAATTGAAGTATCATGTAATTAAACGTTAAAATGATGTATAACAAAAACATGTTTCTAATTTATTAAGTACAATAGAAACACTCATCTAGTGGATAATGATCATATACAGCAAACAAATTGCATAAATGACACCAGAAAAATGGACTATCTAACAACAATCTTATATCTCCTCCAGTCATGGGCATTACAAAATGCAATAGATTGTTTTGTAAAATATTCATATAACCGCAGCCATGGCAGCGGTCTGATACTATGAAATGAGTTGATTGCCAGGGCCAGTTGAGATTGTCATGCAGACAATCATAAAAATCGTTTTTCGTCAAAAATTTATCTATGTCAAAATATACCACCATTTTGAAAAATGATTTCACCATTACCTGTAATTTAATATAGAATTAAAAATATGAACACCAGTTTTCGGAATGCATTTACCCGTTATATAAGTTAACTTAAAAAAATAACTTTTTACTTCATAAAAAATAAGTTAAATCAGTTCCTTTGTTGCTTAAATATTGCTCCATGCGTGTTAAGAAAAAAACCTGTAAGTACCATATTGTGTAAAAACCTGGTCCAAACAGTTTTCTATCTAAACGGTCACAGGGTATAAATAAATTCCTTTGCATATGTACCAAGCTTTAGAAGTCTGTTTCGTAACATTGTTGGTCCATCCTATAGAAACGGTTGCTAACAGGACGTGACGAATGTTCTTTCATATACAATAAAATTAAAATACTAAATAAATATGACTCAATCTTTCTAAATGTTTCTTGGTATGTTTTATACAGGGTTTTATTTATTCAGAGATCAAGGAGAAAATACCTACAAACTTTACTTTTACAGCAAAAATCGTTACTAACCTCAATAGATATTTTCTATCCACACTTTTCGCGAAGACAGCGTGACTCACAATCCGAATCTCTTTTGCGAGTAACTTCAAGATGGCGTTTCAAACTCTGAGATATGAACTTAGGGTTGCCATTAAAAACAGATATCTGGCAAAATTGGATATTTTAACGGGAAAACTTGCGTGACTATCCAGACATGTCCGTGAGTAGCGAATTCGTGAGACAAGTTTTTTATTAGTTTATTTAATAAACCTATTCAATTATCGAAATTAAATACTCACTAAATGCAAACACAATTATCTAGCAATAAAAGTAAATCATCGCAATGTGAGCCGCCATATATTTTTTTTATAAACATCCGTGTGCAATTTGGCGGACTATCATTGGGTCAGTATAAATTGCCACATTTTCGAATCATTTTTAGTAAAAATAAATTTGTAGATATCTTTTTCTAAAGCAACAATATAAAATCCATGCAGGTTTATAAATAAACTATCCATATAATAAGCTCCGTATTATTAAATATGATTCTTACTATTTTTTTCTTCAGTTTGTTTCCATGCGACAAGCCAAAAAGAGCCTGCACCATTTAAAGTGAAAATGCCCATTAAACAATGCAAAATATAAGTATTTTGGGCTTGGCTACCCTTAAACTTTTCAATTATATATTCACATTTTCTTAAATATAAGTTTAATTGTCTTTTATCACCATTAAATAATGGGATTAGTTTTATAAATTCACTCGGAATCAGTGTAATTTGCTCCATTTTTGCAAATTTTAATACTTATTTTCTTCAATATGATTTTTACTTTAATATATTTATTTATTCAATAATTCTCTTTATAATTCAATAATATTTAATTTATTTTTTATTCACTTTTAATTTTCACTTTTAATTTACTTCATATAGTATTTTAATAATAATTAGGTATTTAATTCATTTATACTTTACTTATCTTTTTATTTATTTATTCATATAATATTCATTTAATTTTTTAACACATATAACACACTTAAAAATACTAACTGGGAAACCAGATTACGTTAAAACGGAAGATTTATTCCTGGATTAACAGTGGGCAAGGGAGGTGAAAAAGTTCGACTCACCAACACGCCGTATTCATCTTTCTTCCAGCTGCCTTGTCGAATTTGTTTGTAGGCTCCGGATCTCTCCTTCACTGCGCCAGGCTCGTTCACGATTTATCAGATCGATGATTTAAACGCGACGATTGAAGTAAATGTTTTTTCGGAAAAATCCGCGTCGGCTGCGACAGACAAGTTTGCGGGAGCGAGAAAAGACTTTAAAAAAAAGATGAAATTTTATTATTAAGTTACATTTAATACTTAATTAAAACTTAACTATAATTTACGGGCAGAGCTTTTACAAGAAAGCTAGGGTCTGTCCGGAGACTACCTAGCAGAAGCTCATGCTATGATCGACTGACTTCCTATCCCGTCTCAAGACGGTGGTCAAGCCAGATTACAATGTAATGCTTCCATGAATTAAATCTTAAATAAACCAAACCTTAACTAGAACTATTGTTGATAAGCAGTTAATCTGTCATCGCTGCATTATATAATGATGACAGGGTGGGGTTGATATAACTATGTAATGCTTCCATGAATTAAATCTTAAATAAACAAAACCTTAACTAGAACTATTGTTGATAAGCAGTTAATCTGTCATCGCTGCATTATATAATGATGACAGGGTGCTGAGGGGTTGATATAACTAGGTTGTAAACACCGGGTCATAAAATCCAAAAAAAAAAATATCGTATTAATTCTTAATCTGTGATGGACATCATCAAACATCCTACATAAGTTTTTACCAAATTTATTGTTATTTTATGTATTATAGTAGCTAATTAAACTCTTATAAAATGTTAAAAAAGGCTTGTTGCTCTGCCTGCTTTTCGATAAATAAAAGAACAATTAACATTTACGAAACAGATCTGCAGTACGTCTATGAAAACCTCGCAAATTTTAAGGTAACATTTCTAATAATTTTTTCTTCAATGAATTAATGAATAATAATTACGGTTATTTTGTTTAAAGTTGGCTGCACACATGCTGTACACATTGTCGAGTGTCTTGATATCCTGAGACCATTACTCCTAAATTTTATAAATGAATTGGGTTCAAGTCAAACAAACCTAGTAGAATTTACATTTTATTTTAATAATTATACTCTCTTATACTGAAAAAAAATCTTTATGTGTGACAATATAAAATTTTGTATGATTTGGTTTCATTTGGTCGCAAAATCGACTAAAAAACAGCCAATTTATCTCAAAGGGCAATGCCCGATTTTGTATGAATGCCTTTTAGTTTTCGCGCGGCCATCAATTAAATCGTGATATTTGGATTTATGGTAATACTAGGAATCAAACTTGCAATGACCATTTTTAACTAAACTCAGTTTGATCGGAGATAATGAGGAATAAATGTCACAAAAAAGTAAATAACCCAGTCGGGTAAAAAATCAACCTGTACCTATTATTACACCAATTGATAGTGTTGCTAGTAAGGAACAATTCTTAGAAAGTAATGGTATTCGGCAAACATAAGGAACGACTTGGAGTTTGATAAACTACTTAATATTTTGGAGAAATATAACAAAATGCTAAAAGTACACTAATTCCATGATTTTCTCGCATAGGTACCATTAGATATAAGACATAACTTAGCTGCTAAGCTGTGAGTATTGTCCATAAACATGGACTACCAGCACAGACTAGATAATATATACACTTAATATGTACAGAGTAAAATCTTTCAAAGAATGATCCAAATCAATAAAAATTTGATAATTTTGTCATCCCTGTCAACTGTCCCTGTATGCTTGCAATACATAATATAAGTAGTGCAATCAAATTGAAAGCTGCAGCTGTTTATCTGTGTCTTTCTATAAATTTTATAAGAATAGAAGAATAATTGAACTATAATGTATGATTGTATGCTTAATAGTTATACTTTTGTCACCATCAATAGATTAGTGGTGATGAGTGCTGGATGTGTTATGTTTGCCACATGAGACTGTGGCAATGTCACCAGCTGCAGCAGTTGGCCATACAGACACGAGGTCTCATTGATGATCTATTCCAGAATAAGGTATTAAAAATATTTTGACTGGAATAATGTATAAGACAATGATGATTGATACTAGGTATCATGTAAAATCATGTATACAGATACACTAGTTTTTTGTTTTATATCTGTCGCATTACGTCACGATATAACCCGGTCTTAATTACTCAAAAGTGGTTTACTTGATTAAAAAGTCATATATCCAACCTTTATCGACAACCCCTTTACCGCTGTTACCCTCTCTAGAATGATAAAAAAATCATCCCCACTATCCATGTATGAGGATCCACCCCTAAAATATGAAATTATTAATATTTTATAATGCCGAAAATAAAATCAGTACTGTACCAAATTTCATACATTTTTACATAATTATTATTTATTTGTAACGCATGACTCCAGTAAAAGAAGTAGCTTAAGGGTTATGGAATGACATCACCATGACGTGGCAAAAGGCTATTTTTAAATTAAATATCTTAGAAGCTAATTGATGTTTCCAAAGAATTATCATACAAGTATTTTTTATAGTCCATGGAGAATACTGAAATCTTACATTTGAAAATGAAGAACATTATCAATTTTTGTAAACATCTATTTATTAATTTGCATTTTATTAAGTGCCCAAGTATAAAGATTAAAATCAACTTTTAACTACACTTTTACTTGTTTTTAGATTGCAATAGAGTTTAAAGCATTTGAGTCAGTGGTACAATTATCAACATCCAGGATGAAGATTATTTCTATAACACCCCCTTCTTCATATCATATCGAACAGGAGTCAGATGTGAAGACAGAATTTTGCAGTGACAATGGTTGGTTTTACACTATCGTCTTGTTGCTTGCCTGATAATAAGAGAGGCTATAGTTGGGTTCCGAGACTTCGGTCACAGATTAAAGAAAGAGGAACAGATAAACAGCTACATAGTCAGCTTTCGATTCAATTACAAGTATACGGCAAACCTACTACAAGCATACGGCTTGTCCATGATTCTGTGGAAAAATTGTGGGCAATTAAAGGGACGTCAAAATCTCTGTACGTAAATTATACGGATTAGAAGTAGCCTATGTTTGTGCCCGTGGTCTAATATATATCTATGCCAAATTTCATCAAAATTCTTTCAGTAATTTCGAGACTTATTCAATGCAAACAATATAATATTATTATTAGTATAGATTTATATTTTTAGAGGAAGAATATTCCATTGAATCCGAAGATGCTCTCGGCGGCATTACACAGTTATCGAATGTCAACAATATATATGCACAGAAAAAGACTAATGGTATGGAATTGAATATAGTGAAGCTAAGTCAAAGTGTTCGGCAAAGTCCCACCACAGACCTGGTCACAGATGTCAAGGACAGGGGAGAACAAACATGGGAACAGAGCACTGAAAATGTAGAAATAGAACAAGAGCTAAAAGAGGAGTTAGGAGATAAAGGTTTGTACATATTGTGCTAGCGCTTGTTTCCTTTAGAAATATTGACCACAGACTGCCATGCAATGCGATCCTGACATTTCTTCTAACAGAAAACACTTTGTATGTTGGATTATTATATAAACATAAAAATGTTATTGTGACTACCTTTACTAGATTAGTACTTGATAAATACTTTTCTTATTGCCCTACATAACTAAAGGTCTCATTATAATTTTCTTTTAAGTAAATAAATTCTTTTTTTCATAATATATAATATATATGAAAAAAAGATAATTAGTATATTATATTTTTTAAATTGTTTAAAATAATGATTCATTTTAGTATATAGAGCTATTTACTTGAGAATGGTTTCTATATTACACACCATGTGGAGTAAGTACCATATTCGGTTTTTCACAAAATCGAGTCATGAAGTTGCATGTGATCTTACATTACTTGTGGTTATTTTTTTGTCAAAGAAATTTCAAATCAAATCAAATTCCTTTATTGCTAGAATGTAGTATATAATGGTCTTATATTCTGTGGGAGCTGCCGATACATTCTGCCATTAGAATAGCCGATAGCGTGCAATGCATATGCAATAGAGAAAATGCTGTTGGGATGACAGGATATGATAACTCATAATAATTTGACAAATAGTACCTACGCTAATAATCACTGTGGCTCAGTGGTTGAGCGTGTTGATGCTGATGGGGGTCGGGTTCGAATTCCGCCGAAGGAACAAAAAGTTTTTCTGTGTTCTTGTGTCATGGATGTGTATTAAATATTTGATAGAGAACAAAATATAATAAAAATCTCAAATATTTGTTTAAATATTATACACTACATAAAGTATATATATATATATATATATATATATATATATATATTTTAAATATAATATATAAACATTTTTCACCTTAAGAGTCATATTACATCGATTGATTTATGCGTAAAATGGTCAATTATGGCGTTCTTGATCATCTCAGAAGCAAAGATACATTAACAATTTTGACATATTGAATAGTGCTGAATAGCTATTGGCCTAGTTCGTAGCGGCCTCGCTTTTTGTAAAGGGGAAAGCCCATTTCAGGCCCACAGTGGACAACTGTTTTAAGAAGACTTACTTTGTCCAGAAATGTACCTTCAAGAGACATGATTTTTGATAACATTTAAATAAGCGCCACTACAATCAGTAATAAATTCTATTGCAAAAACATTTATTCCTTATTAAGTGTGTTAGTTTAATACATAAATATAAAACAATTTAAAATGTAAAAAGATTATTCGAAGTGGTTCCGAAGTTCCGAATGGAATGGTTGCTTTAATGATTGGTTCCATCGTATGGAAAAATGTGTCAAATTTCGCGGAGAATACTTCGAAAAGCAATAAATACATTTTTAAATAGTAATGTTGTGTCACTTCCTTGATTCCCGAAATTTTCAGTGCCGCCCTCGTATGTCGTGATCCAATAGTAACCGTTACAGAGTGCTTCCTTCCTATTCGCACAGTTACCCGTATCATCCAGCTCTTAACTTTGTAATTGATGCTCAAGTTAAACACAAGAACAAAATTCCTTCGAAGGTAAAGTACAACTTCTATAAAGCTGACTACGAACAAATTATATCCTCACTTAAAAAACGCAAAAACTGAAACTTTCTATGGAATTCTTAATAAAATTACAATTAAATATGTTCCAAAATCACAAACAAAGAGGAGATCATTTTTTCCTATTTGGTATTCAAATAAACTTATTAAACTCTTAAAAAAGAATAATAACTGTCATAAAAAACTTAAAAAATATAATAACCCATTAGATAAAATTGAATTTAATCATCTTAGATAGATAGAAAAGATCGCAATGATAAGATGATAAAACATTGTTATAAAAACTATATCATATCCAGTGATAGTACTTACCCATCTCGCATGTTTTTAGGAGAATCTGAAGGAAGTATCGCAATAAGTAACTTATTCGCTAAAAACTGCTCATCGGTGTACGATCCTTCCTACCAATAATTATACCTATTATACTGCACCAGAGCCCCTTACCGACATTGGAAATGTTTTCATATCCCAACGGCATTTATCGGTTGTTGAAAAAACTGAACTGTGCTAAGGGGCCTGGCCCCGATAACATTTCCACTACCTTCCTACAAAAATGTGGATCCGTTCTCTCTTATCCCCTCCAACTTTTATTCAACGCTTCTTTAAGCTCTGGTTCTTTCCCTAAAAAATGGAAGGAGGTATTGCACTAATTTTTAAAAGCGAAAATCCAAATAATGTGCCAATAAGAGACTAATATCAATTCTATCGATAATATCGAAAGCCTTTGAAACTCTAGTGCATAAACACTTATCAATACCCATAAACAAGTTAATATAAATGAACACGGATTCATGCCGGGGAGGTCATATGGTACTAACTTATACTCATATGTGGCAGACTTGATTAAAGCAGTTGATGACGGGCAAGAGGTTGATGCAATATATACGGACTTCTCAAAGGCTTTCGACAAAGTAAATCACGACATACTTATTCAGAAACTCAAATCCTTTGGTGTAACTGGCTCTTTACTCTATTGGTGTTCCTTTTACTTAAAGAATCGACCTTATTTTTTAGAATTTGATGGCTATCAGTCCGAGTCCTTTATTTCTTACTCAGGTGTCCCTCAGGGTTCAACTATAGGCCCCCTTTTCTTTAATGTACGACACCAAAATTACAAGTATAATTAAAAGCACTAGTTATACTTAGTATAATTAGCTATTAAACTCCAAGAAGATATTGAGTCTCTATTCCATTAGTGTAACAAAAACAAAATGTACTTAAACCCGAAAAAGAACTATCACATAAAATTTACGAGAAAAAGAAAGGCAATGAATACTGAATACGTGATTCGGAACTGATAAAATCTCATGAGTACAAACTATACGAGTCCTAGGTGTGATCTTAGACTCAAATCTAAACTTCTCATGTCATGTAGATGATGTGGTCAGGTGCTGTGTGCATGCTCTTAGGTCTCTTGGCTTCATAATTAGAACATGCAGGAATTTCTCTCAAGTCTCTACAATAATAAAACTCTACAATAGTTTTGTCAGAAGTAAATTCGAATATTGCTCTATAGTATGGAACCCACAATACCGAAATCATATTGACAGAATAGAAAATGTCCAAAAACGATTCGCTCGTTATATTGCCTACCAAATTTGATCGTTCCATGGTAAACTCTTCGTATAATCAGAGATTCAAACTTTTCCACTTAACGTCACTTAAATTAAGAAGAAAATTTCTTGATATGATATTCTTACATAAACTAGTCAATAATAAAATCGATTGTATGTCCCTCTTATCCACGCTCAACTTTAATATCCCTGTTAGAATGCCTAGAAAACATGTGACACTGTTTAGATCTACTGGATATAAAACTAACCTAGGAAATAATTGTCCTATTATTAGAATGATCGAAACCTACAATGAGTTGTCGTCGAGGATCGCGGACCTAAACATTAATTACGACAGTCTGAATAGTTTTAAATCTAGGATTCTTAAACATTTAAATAGCTAAACAATCCTGTAACATTGACCTATCTATTAATATTGACATGTTAAAAATAGTTTACCAACTAATTCTCTTTGACTTACATGTACTATTATTTTATATTAAGAGTTATTTTTATTTTACTTGTATTTTTTATCGTGACGTATGTATTGCACTTATTCTCCAATTTTATTATTAAGTATATGACATCATCTTTGTTTAGTTTGGTTAATTTTACTATACTTTCAATGAATCTTTGAAATTTTTATTGATTGTTTATCTTATTCTATATTAATTATGTATGTATTGCACTTATTTTTCAGTTCTATTATAACATGACATTCTCTTTATTTATTTAATTTTATTATACTTCAAAATATTTTTTTTAAACTGTAATCTTTAATTATTTATATTTATGGATTGGTATGGATATGGATTTTAATTTATTTTGGCATCGATTAATTTAAATGAATTGTTGTAATTTTAATTCAATTAATTTAATTGTATTTTGTAAATTTTTTAAAATTATTTCATATCCGATACATTTATAATTTTTTATAGAAAGATGTAATAGCCTGTAATTAAAAGTGCAATAACCATTATAATGTAAAATCAATCAATATGCATGCATAAATGTATTTTTTGTTGGCTGTTCATACCTTCTGAATTGCAAATTTTCTGAATCAGGGGCAGTATCTACAATATGCCGCCAGGCCTCTGTCATATACCTCGGTGGAAGTAACACAAAATAAGAGCACAGTCGTACTATTTTTTTATCATATTTATATTCAAGACTATTGGAGTATTTTTTCTTGACCAAGTTACATTGCTTTCCCCTTTTGCAAACTGCCTTGTTAAAATGCTGAAAGCATCCTGTCACTTAAACGCCTGTATACAGGGTATTCAGACCAGTCGCATTAACTTCGTGGGCTTATATTAGGCCATGAGATAGATTCATGTCATTTGCTTTTAATCGATTGTTTTTGTAAAAGTTAAAATTATCAATATGCAATGTCCAACGTACATAGTACATAACCACACGGGCGGAGTTGGCGGTCGGAAGCGGGTGCGCGAGGGGTAGGCCGCGCAAACAAGTCCCCCGCGCCCGCGCAGGTGCGAATAGAGAAAATCAGCTGATACTAGCAGCTGTACCGTATGTAAATAAACCACGAAAATTGCATACATTTATAACAATCTTATTTAAAGTTAGATAGCTCCGTGGCCGAGCGGGTAGACCGTTTGATTCGCACTCGAGAGAGTGCAGGTTTGATTCCCAGGTTGCGTGTACCAATGAGACTTTTTCAGATCTCAAGTACATTATACGGACCCTCTAACGGTGAAGGAAAACATCGTGAGTAAACCTACACATTATTGGCCCCAGATGTATTGACCAGTCATTCCTCTGGACTGACTGACTATGATGTGAGAATGCCATATGTGCTTGGGCAACCATACGATATTTAAAAACCAAATGTCCCAGGCACTGCAGTATTTCAAGAGTGGTTACTTTGCTCGGAGAATACTGTATAAATCATTCAATAACGGATGAAAAGGCCTCAGTTTATTTAAAGTTCTAATAACATTTAAGTACCTATTTACTAACTTTTGTTAAGTTAAAATTTAATACTTTAAATTTTTGATTAAGAAAATAACTGAAAATAAAATCAGATGAGGTACATACAGTTATATCGAACAGCAAGTAGCAACTGGCCTACCGTACCGACGTCTAAGCATTTTAGCCACACTGCGGGCCCCAAAACGAGGATCCCGGCGCACCATCTAAAATTTGCTCCTTGATTTTTACGTCCAGTTGCCGCCCACCGCTGGAGGCTCAATTGGCCTATTTTCTAACACTCGCATGCCTGTGTCTGTCAATCAGTCTGAAAGATGGCGGGCATGAGTATATCACCTTCGGTAAATCCTCAATGCCTCTGTGACATTCCCAAATGCTTCACATAAGCACATCATCATCATACCATAGTAACGCGTGGTATACGCGTATGGCGAAGGCATTTTAGGATAAAAAAATCACACACAAGTCACAAACACGAAAAACAAGTCAAAACAAAAAAACAGTTAATACTTATTACAAATAAAACGGTTATTAAAACAAACGAACAACTGACCAAACAGAAAATGATTTTATGTAAAAAACATAGGCATGTGTCCAGAAATGTATCGATTGTTTTTTATATCGATAAATTACTGTTTAATTTGCATGCGCATTGATTTTTATGAACTTCTACTGGAGGCAAAACCTAACAAAATCTACTGGAGGCTCAAGGCGCGTAAAAGAGCGAAGAGAGAGGCTCGTGGGAGACACAATCGCATACCGTCAGGCGATCTGTCTGCTCGATTGCCGGTCATAAATCATAAAAACCCAGCTTGAAATAAAAACAGTAACTTATTTATTATAAAAGACTAAGGAAAAAAATCATATCAAACAAATTTAAATTTCGACTACGTACACGTAAAAGTTTAAATTTTCATAGGTCACATCACTTAGCCTAGGTAGTTTTTGAAAGAGTCGAGCGGCACGCTTTTGATATTTGCCGCCAAAAAGCCGTGCCGCACGCGCCGCCCCGCCGCCCGCGCCCGTGCCGCATAGTGTCTGCATTCTTTGAATTTTGCCGAAAGTTGATTAAAGAACTATGTTGTTTTGAAATAGATTTTCGAATTTAGTTGCGGTTTTTCTCTCGAGGTAAAAGTTCATCGACTGTCGCATAATCGTCTCGTAGACGCAATTTAGCTGATTGCGACAATCTGCTTTTTAAAACAAATTTAATTATTTTACAATCCGGCTTCGTTAATTAAGAATCGTAATACTGGATATTATCTATCAACTGCTTTATACTTGTCCCATCATTAGACATAACAGGTAATAAAGTCAAAGTATCCATATTGCTATTCATATCAACTTCAACACTTTTAGATTGATACAAACTTAAAATATCCTTGTATAATTCAAAATTTTTACGATAGTTATCATAAAATGAAATGTCTTCCGCTTTAATTTTTCCTTTGTTTACGTTTTCTGTAAAAATTAATAACCAACTAGAATATTGACTAAAATATCATTTGCTTTCTTGAGCTTAACATTTAATATATTTCCGACACGTCTATTCGGTCCGATTTTAATTAAATATGTCCTAATTTCTTTTAATTTCTCATATATTTTTTCTAAAGAAATTTTCATAACTGACCAGCTTGCCACCAAACGTAGATTATATTTTAGTATAATTGTAACTAATTATGCAACATGTTAAACACAAATTACAATGATTACAGACAAGTAAAATTACAATAAAATAAGGAATACACTCTTAATATCTTAAAGCACGTTAATATTAAAGTCTCTACATTCGGTTGCGACGCGAGACGTAATTTTAAGTACGACTTATGAATAAAGACGATATTTTTTTTCTTTTAAACTAAAACATTTTTATATGCACGTAAACGACATTTTTCTCACTTCACGCACACTTTAGGGAAAATAGGCTTTAGCTTGATTAGGCTGCTCCGTCAAAGGTGCGGCAGGCTGCTGTTGTCGGAAAAACGACTTCCGGAAATTATTTCTGCTTATTTCCGAGGTGATCCAACCCATGTGACACCGTCTGTATGTATGCCCGGAACACGTAGTACAGTACGTACGTACGAAAGTACCGAGTTTTTTTACAATTTAATCAGTAAATAGTTAAAATGATTAAAAATAATTAAAAAAAAGCTTGTTGTATTATGACTCGATTTTGTATCAATACTACAAAAAATGTATTGCAGCTCATGGTATCAAACTTAACGAATAATTAATGTTTTTCCGTAAATTTTGATGCGTTTCAAAAAATTACTTCTCACTTTAAGAGCACCATTTGATAAAAAAACGTATTACGGAAAGGTGACCCTGTATTATAAAAACTTGCCGGTTTAATGCTGATTAAAATGAGGTACAACACTTTACTTTTTGATCTTTAGTTTTGGTTTTATAATATTTTTTCATATCAAGGTGCAAATTTCATAAAATGATAAATTCAAAGGAAAAATTAGATTTTTTCTCATACATATTACATAGTAATTTCAGAAGCCATTATGAAATAAAAACAACAATTGTGCCTTAGTACTTTTATTAAATACAAATTTTTACATTAAATGTTCAAAGTTCCTACCTCTGACCATAACGCACAATCTGCACCGCCTAATAAAATTTGCTCGTAATCCGCGGAATGCACCTCTGTTATTTTGAATTTGTAACTTAGCAAACTCGAGCTTTTGTCGTAGTTCTTGTTCGGTGTTATTCTCTCCATGATACACGATTTCTTTAAAATAGCCCCAACCAAAAAAGTCCATGGGATTAAGGTCGGGCGACCGGGGTGGCCATGCAATAGGTCCACCTCGACCAATCCACCGGTTAGGGAAACGCTCGTTCAAATGTTCTCGAACTGCTCTAGTGTAATGAGGCGGGGCGCCGTCTTGTTGCAGCCACATTTCTGCCACTCTATCTTCAGGAATCTCAGCTTCGTTCAGTATTTGGTTCAAATTATTATGTAAAAAATTCAAATACATAGCACCATTCAGCCTTGGTGGCATTTCATGTAGCACAAGCTGCTGGTCAATTATTCCACCCCACATGTTTATCCCAAACAGATGCTGGAATCGATCATTTCTGATGATATGTGGGTTCACTCTGGAGTAATAATGTAAATTGTGGATGTTAAAAACTCCCATTCTTCTAAAATTTGACTCATCAGTCCATAACACTTTGTTGAAGAACTGCGGATCCTCTCTGTGTCTTCTAAGCATCTCTCTACAAAACCTCACTCTAGGTTCATAGTCAGCTGGCAGTAAAGCTTGCACCCTTTGCACGTGGTAAGCGTGAAATTTATTTCTTTTAATGATAAGCTGCACCGTCGATCGTGTGATCCCGAGATTTCGTGATATTTGGCGTTGGCTAATACCAGGGTCCAATCTTAACTGTCTCAGTATTTGCTCTTCATTATCAAATCTTACTACTGGTCTTCCTGTTCTCGCAGCATGCTCCCCGGGTAAGGTTCCCTCCATGTACGCATTATGCACGCGCATAAAGACCCTGTAGTCCGGGAAACGGTCTCGGTTAGGGTAGCGTTGTCGATATTCTCTGGCAGCAGCGCGAGCATTACCGTCGCAAAAACCATAGAGGTAATGCATTTCTGCATACTCCCGTTGGGTGTATGCTCTCCTCGCAGCAGCCATTTTAAATAATAAGTGCGCGTAGTCACATCCAGAAAGTGAGTGAGACACTAAACAAAGAAAGATACTCACGCGCTTCCACCCCTCCCGCTCTGCTTCGCCCGGCATTCTACTACCTGAACTAAGACGGGTATTCTGACCTTTTTCGACAAAGGATTAAATGGTTAGTGTGAAAGAGACACAATTCCTTTGTATCGAGTGTTTTTACAGAGTTGTTTGTATTGTATGACCCTTTCGTTTCCTAGAAAAGATAAATCGTTAAATTTAAAAATAAGGCTCATTTAATGAAATTTGCACCTTGGTATGAAAAAACGATCATAAAACCAAAACTAAAGATCAAAAAGTAAAGTGTTGTACCTCATTTTAATCAGCATTAAACCGGCAAGTTTTTATAATACAGGGTCACCTTGCCGTAACACGTTTTTTTCCAAATGGTGCTCTTAAAGTGAGAAGTAATTTTTTGAAACGCATCAATATTTACGGAAAAACATTAATTGCTCGTTAAGTTTGATACCAAGAGCTGCAATACATTTTTTGTAGTATTGATACAAAATCGAGTCAATACAACAGCTTTTTTTAATTATTTTTAATCATTTTAACTTTTTACTGATTAAATTGTAGTAAAACTCGGTACTTTCATTGAAAAAACAAAAATAGTTCATATCTTTTCGTGCAATGAAGTTATAGCCATGCTGGAGAAAGATTTTTTGTTGGAAATTACCTCCTTTATCTCCCTGTTTCGATTGAGCCACGACTTTTTGGCCACCCTGTATATATATATTATATGTTTATATTTTATGTCCTCGTCTATGTCTGAGACTCCTGCTTTTACTAAATCAAAGCGATTTTAACGATCTTATGATCATTAAAATAAAAAACCTCACTCAGTAAAATATTGTAATTTATTAAAATCTTTTGTGTATTATTGGTACTTAATTATTTCTTTTATTTAAAGCTAGCTTTTGCCTGCGGCTTCGCCCGCGTGAAATTGGGTTTTAATAATAAATAGAGACAAGCCCGAAATGTATGCCCGCCGCCCGCATATGTCACTCACAAGTAACGTAGCCTTCTATTGGTAAAAGATTTTTTCAAATCGGTTCAGTAGATCCAGAGATTGGGGTAATCTACAAGCTCACAAACTCACAAACATTACCTCTATATAATATTAGTATAAATTAAATAATGTCACTTAAAGTATATAATGTAGCTTAGATTTTTATTATTATTCTCCTTTTGGTAATTTTCAGGCATTGAACAAGATACAACTTTTGAAAATACAAATGACTATGAAGTAAAGAAAGAACCCTTCATTGAATCCGAAGATGCTCTCGCCGGCATTACACAAGAGTTGTGGAATGTGGACAATATTGATGCACAGCAGAAGGCAAAGGTTCCTAAATTAATAATAGTCAAGCTAAGTCAAAGCGTTATAGACAAATATGTCTGCCAAACCACAACACACCCGGTCACAGATATATATCCGGAGGACAGGAGAGAAAAAACATTTGGTGAACAGACCACGGAACATCAAGAAATAAAACAAGAGATAGAAGAGGAGATAGAAGTTAAAGGTATGCACATATTGTGCTAGCTAGCTAGCTTGTTTCTTTTAGGAGATGCAGTGGGTACAGACCGCATTGTAATAAGATCGTAACATACTGATTTTACTTGTACATAATGTTTTTCTCATTATTTATTTCATAGTTTTCTTTAAACATTAGTTTAAAAACATGTTGAAACCCCAAAAGCACGTTTTCTGTATATCTCTAACTGGAAACGTAAGCTTACTACTAAGTTAACATGATCATATCAGAACATTTGTTTAGGTATCGAACAAGACGGCAAGCAAGACAACACAAATGACTGCGAGGGGCGAGACCATGCCAGTGAAGCTCAGTCCGGCTGTTACAAGAAACAGTTCACTTGTGATTATTGTTTCAAGATTTTTTCATACAAAAGCAAATTACTTAATCACATAAGGGTTCATACAGGCGAAAAACCGTTTAGCTGTGGTATTTGTTCAAAGAAATTATCCCAAAAGAGTGATTTGAAGAAACACATACTAATCCATACAGGCGAGAAACCATTTAGCTGTGATATTTGTTTTAAGAAATTCACACAGAAGGTTAGTTTAAATGTCCACAAACAAATACATATAGGCGAGAAACCATTTAGCTGTGAAATTTGTTTGAAGAAATTCTCAAATAAGAGAAATTTGAACAGGCACATACTAATTCATTTAGACGAGAAACCATTTAGCTGTGATATTTGTTCAAAGAAATTCTCAGATAAGACAAATTTAAACAGGCACATACTAATCCATGTAGGCGAGAAACCATTTAACTGTGATATTTGTTCAAAGAAATTCACAGATAAGAGATATTTAAACAGGCACATAGTAATCCATATAGGCGAGAAACCATTTAGCTGTGATATTTGTTCAAAGAAATTCGCACGGAAGCTTAGTTTAAATGACCACAAACAAACTCATATAGGCGAGAAACCATTTAGCTGTGATATTTGTTCAAAGAAATTCGCACGGAAGCTTAGTTTAAATGACCACAAACAAACTCATATAGGCGAGAAACCATTTAGCTGTGATATTTGTTCAAAGAAATTGACACAGAAGGTCAATTTTAATGTCCACAAACAAATACATAAAGGCGAAGAATCATTTAGCTGTGATATTTGTCCAAAAAAATTCAACCAAAAGAGCAGCTTAAACCCCTCTGTACAACAATGTTGAATTTCTAAAATTTTGTATTCGCAAAATGTTGATGTTGTGAGATGTTGAATCCTAAATGTTAAATTGCTGGGTGCATGGCATTATTGTTCCGTGTTGTATGGTACTATTTAGCACATGTCGAAATAGTAAAAAAAAAAGTCGAAAACCAAATAACATCGAACAAAAAAAAAACAAGTTTTGTGTTACATTTTCATTTAATAAAGTAAGAACTAAAACTAAAAATCTCGTCACTTGTAACCCATAACTAAAACAAAACTCCGCAGAATAAATAAACGAAAAATTGTGCATGTCATCCTCAACTAATTACAAAACAAAAATAAAATATATGTAAAAAATTGTGAAAAGCCGATTGGTACGCTATTACCAAAGAAGTGGTTTGGTTAAAGTCCGAACGATACTTAAAAGAATAAGAGTGAGTAATCACAATTTTACAAACAATTTCCACAACTTTAATAAATTAAAATAATTTTCACATCAAAGTATTGATAGCGCACAGCTGCGAGTGGTGTTGTTTTTCAGGCACAATTGTGCAATAACAACCACTCCTGTTGGTGCAGGTGTTGCTTACAACGCGCGCCAGAACGTGCCGAGTTACTTTTGATTAAGCTTATATATGAAAAGTAAGTTTAAAGTATAGATGATTTAAAATTGTCATATGAAAAAGTTTATCTTAAAACTAATAATATCCGAAAGCAAAAAAAATTAGTTGCACTGTACACAGGGTTCGTTATTTGTCAAGCAACATTTCGTGCGTGATTTACGCTGCAGGCGGTGTAGAGCAGGGATTCCTAAAATAGGTTCCGTGTTCCGGTTAGTCCTCAAGGTTCCGCCAAAATTATTTAAAATTATTGTGTATAATAATAAATCCAAACATCCGTCACTTTTATGTGTGTACGGTTGTAAGTCACTGCAATCTGAATACATTAAACATCGCTGAACGCGTGTACTAAGGCAAGGGGCACGGCGTGGCAGCTGGCCCGTGCGTCAGGTGACGGGTAAATCATTTTCGAGCGTAATGAAGTAAAAATAATAAAATTTTAGATTTTAATAAAAAATCTACTTCTAGACAGCTTGTTCTTATGATTAAAAGGTATAAAATGTAAAAAAAATTTAAAACTTGAATATTTTGAAGAAAAAAAAAACTTTAAATAAAACTTTGTAATGAGAAAAGGTAGTATAATCATATCCCAAAGTTAATGCAAGCTGTCTTCTGGCACCCTGTAGACCTTCCTAATTGAGTTTATTTGATGTTATTCGTAATCGCATTTGAAAATTGGAATACGGACTCCAAGCTCATTCATAATCAATTGAAATAGCCGTAGGTAAGTTTTTTCTGCTTTATTTCGCAAAAAAGTGTAAATCACCGGATAAATATTTATGTGCAAACCTCTTCTTTAATTGCATACAAAATCCTTGTAATTTGAATTTTATTCTGGTCGATCAAGCACTTCTGGATACTTTCACGAATTATTTTAGTTTTATCCGTGCTTAAGGTTACGGTAGCTGTACATATGCACTTTCCCCATGTCGTACCGTCATGATTCGCCTTACCGTCTTGAGTAAGTGTCCACTTGCCTTTTACAATGATAAGATATATATTCTTACGGTTTTTCGAAAACACAATTTCTTTGAAAGGAGCCATAATATTTTTATTTTACAGTTTAATTTCATCCTAAACGAACAGAAAATTATTAACGTCCACAAAGTTACCCATACAACTGATAATAGAAGATGTAATTTAGCTATCGTGTTTGTTAAAGAAAATTCTTACAAAGGAGTCAATTAATGTAAACTCCATAACTAATCCACATCATACGCACAATTGCTTAATAAGTACAATTTGCTTAACTTAGATAACAGACGTACACGTCTGTGCGCCATGTTGCTGTACAAGACATGTTACGGGTTATATTAATGAAAACAAGATTACCAACGCAACAAATATATTACATTAAAAATGGGGACTTGGTGTCTGTGGGAATCGGATGGGCTTTAACCACACGGGTGCTGGATCCGGGATGTACACAGCGCGTGACGCGAGGAGTCCAACTTCCGGTAGCGTCTCCAAGTTCGACGTTCAGGCCGGTACACTCGCCGCGATGTAGATCGACCTAGGGGCGGTGCAGACTGGGTCAGAAACCAGTCAGTTCACAGTCTGGAATATTGCTAGCGGCACGCAGAAATCCGGATGTGTTGAACTAGCAATAAGTTCATGCGAAACGGTGCGTTGAACCCAGAGTATAGGTCCCTGGAATATCTATACGAGCATGTGGAGTTGGAGTCCCACAGCCGCCATGATCTTTGATGATCAGCCCCAAACGATCAAAATCAGGGGCTGTGTGACCATCACAAAATTAAAATGTGTTATCAAAATAAAAGAGGATATGAAGAACAATTAAAGTATGGATAGAATGACCTAATAAATCAATGCAAAAACGGAAGGATTAAATTAAGAATGAGCACGTGTTCGGCTAATCAAATTTTTGACAACTAATTTTACAAGCTGGTGATTGAAATGATAAATAATGTGTTTTAATACAAGCGTGATTTACCAAATAAAACTTCACAACACAGATAAAAAATTCACCGTAAAAACGGAATTAATAAATACGAACGACTACATCTTGAATCTATAGAATTTTTTTTCTAAAAAAGGAAACGTCTTTCGACGAAGTGCTTAAATGCATGGAGAATAGAAGTAAGGAGTACCATCTCCATACATAAAAGTGTCCGTAAAATAGCGTTAAATAGGGGGCGCTACGGTGGCGGACGCAAGGGTGTAAAGCGGCAAAATTTAAACGGATAATTAAATCTAGGGATCTTCTTCGGTCGGTTTTATATATAAAAATATTTTCGACTATACGAGTAATTAGAAGATTCATGATTTACTGAATTAACTACTAAAAACTAGTCATAGTCATCAAAAATTCTAACTTCATAGCACACACCCTTGCCACTCTAGCGCCATTATGGCCAGTTTTGAAACTATTATTTAATTACTTTTGTCAGACACTTTTTAGCTTTTCTGCCTTAGAGAGATGGACTCCTTACTTCTATTCTCCATGCTTAAATGCCCTTCTTCGTCTTTTTTTTAACATTTGACTACTAAAAAACTAAAGCGTAAAGAGAAAAGGTCCACCAAAATAAAAATGTATTATATTAATAATCAATATATTATGTTGTATAATAATGCAATTCTACTGTATTTTAATTAGTATTCAAGGTTAAATTATTATTTTTAAAGATTTAAGACGGAAGTAAAATCTATTTATGAACCAAATATTAAATCAAGGCTAACGTCGTTTTAGTAAGGGCGTGCGCCGATAGATAGCGCTAAAGCCCCTAAATAAGTAAAAGCATATAAATCGTAGATGACGTAAGTAGCGCCCAAGTAATTAATTTTACGAAGAGGAAACGTATCTACGTTACAAGATATGTAACAGCAAATTCGATTCTATCGAGCTGACCAACCACTTGTGTTACATTGTACCACGCACTGTGCAGCGGCGTGAGGTACGTGAGGTGCGCGTGCACCGGGTGTTCCACACTGGCCCGTGTCGGACAAACGCAGGTGTCCGCGCTCCTCTCCGACGTATTATCGAAATATTTAACAATGTTCTTGCTGATCTAGACATATTTGATAGCTCGCTGGGTGGGTTCAGAAGGGATGTTATTAGAGTTATTGGGGGGTCGGGTGGTCTGGGTTAGTTGGGTGTAGGTGTTGTATGTTTCCACTCGTTTTGTAAGACGATTAATTTTGACATGGGTAGTAGTGTTATGTCATGGTGGCGTTTGCTCCTGCTTGACTAACAAAACCCAGTTTTCTTAGTATGAAAGTAAAAAATGCCAGTAATGTGGTATTGCGTGGGTTTTGGACAACTTGATGAGCTGTCCCTGGTGTAAAATACACCCTTTGACCGTTCACTAGATGAACGGCCAAATGCACTACAGTAGGATGCCGGTCGTGAATGGGAAATTCAAATAAGCGCCAGACAGCTTCAGATGTGCTTATGTACCTGCCATTTAAATAGTTTTCGACCTCATCGTGTGGATTTCTAAGGCTAAAAGTTGCCTGATCTGAACCTTTATTTATATACTTACGTATATATTTAATGGCTTGGACAGGGTGGCAATACTCCACGTTTATATGAGCGTTAAAAGTCTTACATAGTAGCGGGGAGTATGGAAAAATCCACCTATTATCTATCGTCACCATGTTGCCCCTGATTTGTAGCGTAGTGCTCCGACCGCCATTTCCTGTATCGCGCCTACGATAAACTGGATACCCATCCTCTCCGATCTGGGTATCGTTCATGAAACGGCGAGGGTATTTTTTGTGCAGACACCGTTCTTCATGCATGGTGCAGCTAAATTATGTTCTCCGCAGGGTCCATGTACCATATTTTTAGTAATAATGTCGTGTAGTACCGGATCAATTTGTTGATCGGGTAGCTCCGCAACTATGACACTGTCGATCTCATCTGGTTGTATTTTAGTTTCTAGCCAGATCAGCAAATGACAATGAGATAAACCGCGCTCTTTCCACTCTACACTTGCCATATAACATTTTACTTTACCGAATATCTGTTCTTTGACAAATAATTTGATGAATTTCTTCATCTTTAAATGAAATACACGTAAAATTATGTCACGACGGTCGAAAGACCGTTGTCCTGGTAGCAGCTCCGCTTTAATTTCAGGCCATTCGGGGTTACATGTAAAAGTGACAAATAAGTCAGGTCTATCATAATTTCGGACGCACGTCATCGCGTCCTGCGTTTTCTCGTGCATGAAATGCGGAGAACCCGTAAATGACGATGGCAATATGACATGTTGACCGATATTTGATGGGTCAACATTTGCGTCATGATTTAAGGCATCTCTGAGATGAATGTAGTCATTAAACCTCAGTCTTTGTTGATTCCGAGAAATATAATTTCATCTTTCCGATATCATTTTCACCATCATGTCAACACAATATTGACTAAATAAGTCTCTGTAATAATGTAACGGATTAAAAGAGTTAGTTCTAAACATTAATCTAAATGCATAAAACTGCATATACGAAACAGTTTTATTACGCGCTTCTCCCTGCTGAGGGATAGTCAAATAATAACCGTCTTCTCCTGTCACATACATTATAGGATACTGTAGTGGATCATAGGACCGATGTAGCTCAGAAACTCTTTTGAGCTGTCCGTCTCTACCGTGTAAGACTATATCCCTGGGACCTTTGTCTTCATCGACCAAGAGAACGGCTACCTCGTTTACAGTAGGAGCATTATATCTGCCTCTGTGTGCTGTCTGTGGAGTGCGATCTTAATGAATAATTAACTTTAAATTATCTGAGGAGTTAAGTTCTAAGTTTTTTTTAAAACTTCGTATATACACGTTATGATTATTCAAAGCGGTCTGTAATTCGCGAATTAAATCCATTTTTAAGGTTGGTCCGATGCTTGATCGCAACGATAACTGGTCTACATCCGAAATAAAATATATTTGCAAAAACTGTGGGTTTGGCCTGATAGTGATAAAAGGCTACCAATGAGATGATACGCCTGTCCTTCATTTTAAAAGTGGGCATAAAATTTCCTTCCCTGATTTCTTTTGCGCCAACCGAAGTCATTTGAAAAAGACTTTTGTATTTACGTATGTTTGTTAAAAAATTACCAGATAATGGATGATTATTAGTTAAAAGATTTTTTATTGGTTGTGGCGGCTCCTGAAGGTTAGGAAGACAAACTTTACCTGAAGCACAGCACATACCATTAGGTTCGTCAGCCCATTTCTTGGCAGAGCAGTTAGAGCAGATCTTATTCATGACTCCGTTTTGGACGGACGCTTTTGTGCATAATCAACGTGCGGATCATATCTGAAAGCAAGTCCGTTTGCTGTTAGCTAAAATTCGATTGCGAACTGTATTTGGAGTGCCTCGTCGTATATATATAAACGAGCGCCTAACAAAACTGAACCGTACTATATTCCACCTAGCCCGGGAGGAGGGACGACGTAACAACTGGCGATATATCTGGACGCGTGGTGGGGCCATCTTTGCCAGGCGGGATCCAGGTTCTGTAGTGCACCGCATACGAGCTGAGAGCGACTTGAAACGGGTTTTTGGACTATCCTCTGTTGGTCAAAGTCCTTAGACTTATTATTATATTGTCATACACTAGTCTCATACATATATACCTTTTTGTTTCAGCTACCACATTCAAATTTTAATATTTTGTATATTTTGCAACGCATTACTAAATTACGCCTAATGACTATCATTAAAAAAGTATTGTGCGAATATACAATGCCTTACCCTTCTAAACCAACAACTGAACTAAAATTATGTTACTGTCACACGGCACATAGTCTTACTTTATTATTAAGTAATTCTTTGATATGTTACATATATAACTCACATATTATATACACGTATATTTATAACATAATCGCAATGCTTAAAAATGTAAAATATACTAAATTATTCCTTATCGAATCCTTATACCTATTATTAAAAAACAATCTACAACGTATTTATTATAACTTTATATATTTTTACCACTTAATACAATTATGCCACCTATATAGTGACTTTCTAAAATGTTATACACAAAATATATTAAATTAGGATTCTTAAATCCTTGATCTCTTGGTTCTAGACATGATGACTTCTTGGTGGCTATGAATGTTCATGACTGTGATCTCGTAGCTATAAATGAAACTTGGCTACGTTCTGGCGACGAGGGCCGCGCGCCTCGGGGCCCTGGTTATCGCTTAGTCCACGTACCTAGACCCGTGAGTGTGCGAGCTCGCGGGGGCGGCGTCGGTTTCTATTTGAAAAACACTTTAAAGGTACGTGTCCTAACGCACTCAGTGACAAATAACGTAGAACAGATGTGGCTGTCTTTTCAGGCTAACGGAAGGATTATCTGTGTGGGTACGGCGTATAGACCTCCATGGCTGTCAATCAACGTGTTCCTTGACGCCCTATCAGACACTATCAGTACCTTGTCTTTTTACGACTACATATATTTAATGGGAGATTTTAATATTAACTATTTACATGTAAATAATAATTCTTTTCTTTTGTTAGAGGATTTCTTAACTTTGCATCAATTGCGACAGTATACAAATCAGCCTACACATTTTACGTCTGATACGGAAACCTTACTTGACTTGGTCTGTTCGAATGCAGACCAATTTCAAGTTTGTGTTGATTATATTCCGGATCTCAGTAGTCATGCATTTCTATCTTTCACTAGTAACATACGCAAAGAAAAGTTTACCCCAAAAATAATGCACTACAGAGCTATAAAAAATATCGAAGCAGATGATTTGGAATTAGCCGTTGGTACTATAGACTGGTCTACAATACAACAGCAGGCAGATATTAATGATATGGTGCGTGAATTTAATAGTAGTGTTTTATGGGTATTTGATTTGCTTGCACCTGTAAGAACTTTTTACATAAAACAAAAACAACACCCATGGATCACTTACAAAATTAAATTAATGATGCGGCGAAGAGATGATGCTCATCGGCGAGCACGCAAAAGTAAAAATGTAACGCATATTGAGTTTTATAAAAACCTCAAGCGAGAAGTGGCTCTGGCATTGGCTAGAGAAAAAACAGCTTATTTCCAATCGTGCATAAACTGCAATATCAAACAGCCGCGACTTATGTGGAACCGCCTTAAAGAGAATGTAACTATTAGCAATAGTAAAACAATCCTTTCTCTTCCGTTACATCTCAAAAATACTACTTTAATAAATTTACACCTTCTAGATATCCCAGGCGATAATTCTACACCTTCTTCCCTAAGTTTCTTTACATCGAATAGATTTAACTGTTCTACCTTCTCGTTCACCTCTGTATGTAGTAATGACGTTCAAAAGATTCTAAAGTCTCGTTTAAGTCAAACGCTATGGGTGCTGATTGCATTACGCTTGATATACTACAGACAGTCTGTCGTTATCCTGCTTGTCTTAATAGTTTAACTCAAGTAATCAATAAATCAATAAGCTCTGGTGTTTTCCCTGAAGCCTGGCGCCTAGCCTTGGTTAAACCCGTTCCTAAAAAGGAAAATGTTAGCGAACTAAAGGAGTTGAGACCTATAAGCATTCTTGCTTGTGCGTCAAAGGTTCTCGAGAAGGTACTATACTTGTACTACTTGATTTTTCACGTGCGTTTGATACTATTAACATCTCTTTACTACTAGCTAAAATGAAATATTATGGTTTCAATCAAAATTCTTTCGATTGGTTCTCAAGCTATTTAAACAATCATACCAAACTTGTGGAGATAATTGATGATTGTAGTGGAACATCGTCACGTTCAGACCCATGTGATGTAAGTAGGGGAGTACCTCAGGGGTCGGTTATTGGACCAGAGGCCTTCGCGTTATACTGTGCTGATATTGTACGAATCATAAAATACTGCAAATTCCATATCTACGCGGACGACATACAATTATACATATCTTTCAGGCCAAATAAAATTATTGAGGCTGTTAGTAAGCTGAATAGTGATCTGGCTGGTATTTCAGATTGGGCTAAGGCCAATGCACTTGTTCTCAATCCGGCGAAAACTAAGTACATGACATTGGGAACAAGACTACAAATTCAAAAAATAAAAGCATCGCAACCAAAAGTATATGTAGATGGAGAATTAATCGAAAGAGTAGACGAGGCTCGTAATCTAGGTGTATTAATGGACGAAAAATTGAAGTTCGAGAAGCATGTTATAAAAACTGTCAGCAATTGTTTCTACCGGCTAAAGGTACTGTATAAAATTAGAAATGTTCTGCCCGTCAACGTACGTGTTATACTGTGTGAGTCCCTAATCTTATCTAAACTAAATTACGCTGATGTGGTAGTCGGCCCCTGTTTGTCATGTAAGTCAATAAAACTAATACAAAAGGTTCAGAACTCTTGTGCCAGATTTTGTCATAACGTCCCTCCTCGTGCTCATGTATCCCCTTACATTAACGAAACGCGTTGGCTTAGAATGGATAATAGAAGGCAACTGCAATTTGCCACGCTGCTGTTTGGGATAGTAAAATTTAAATTACCAACCTATCTCTATAATAAACTACAGTGGGCAGGAGATAAACAGCTGACTATCACAACTAGGGGATCATCCTATCTTCTTATTAATCTTCTGCATCATACCTCCGCATTCAGAGGTAGTTTCCGGTATTTGTCGAGTAAGGTCTGGAACAATCTGCCGCCACCAATCCGAGCTCTGCAAACAATACAGGGGTTCAAGTTAAAATACAAAGCCTTTATAATGCAGCAACAACTTTCTTCTTACCAGTCTCTTCAAAACTAATGACAACTGAATAGTAATATACCAATTAGTATTTAATTTATATATAACTGTGTCGTTATTACTTATATCAATTATATTATCCGTAATATATTATTTAATTTCGAATCGCAAAATGCAAACCCTATCTATATATTATACTCCCCTATAACTACAATAACTACAATCTTATATACGTATATTACATTAAGTGTGATATAATTTTCATTATACTTACCGAAGTGTTGTAAGCTGGAGTTATGGCGGTGTAAATTCTTATCACCAACGTCAATGTCTGTTCACTGCATAAATGTAGTAAATAACAGAGGATTCTTTATTTATTATTCTTCCCGTATATTTATGAATTACATATTATATGATTGTGTTTATATTTACTAAAAATATTATTTCATCTTTTTATTACTCGCAATCATGTTATTTTCAATTATATATCCGTAATATATTATTTAATTTCGAATCGCAAAATGCAAACCCTATCTATATATTATACTCCCCTATAACTACAATAACTACAATCTTATATACGTATATTACATTAAGTGTGATATAATTTTCATTATACTGACCGAAGTGTTGTAAGCTGGAGTTATGGCGGTGTAAATTCTTATCACCAACGTCAATGTCTGCTCACTGCATAAATGTAGTAAATAACAGAGGATTCTTTATTTATTATTCTTCCCGTATATTTATGAATTAAATATTATATGATTGTGTTTATATTTACTAAAAATATTATTTCATCTTTTTATTACTCGCAATCATGATATTTTCAATTATATAATATTATATTATATCGAGCGTCGTTGTCGTGCCGCCCGTTTCGAGGCAGGAACGCGTCTCTGCACCGACTGACTGATTGTGTGCGGTGACTATGTGCGCCGTGAAATAAACAGCTTGAAGCGATAATAACAATGTAATTAGTATCGTATCTATACTATTATATGTATATATGCGTTGTGTTTTATTTTTATTTATTTTTTTGTACCTTTTGTATTTTTGTAACTCAATAATTATGATTGTGTGCCGTCGTGAGATCGCGAACTTACAAGGGGGTCACGGAAGATCAGGCGCCACGGCTTGCCGCGGTCGAAGCCTGAGTGGCATCCCTTTAAACACATGGTGTGGGCATTGCATAGCCTTAATCAGCTGTGTTTTTAAAACTGTCTCTTTTCGTATTCTTTGAATGATATAGTGCGTTAGTGTATAATTTACTTGTTTTTTTGTTGAAATTTGGCTGTGTTTGTGATTTTTATTTATTTATTTTATTTATTTGTGGACAACTGCTGTCTCTCTGCCTAAGCTCTATGTCGCTGCAAACGCTCGACACTCGACTCTCTTTCGCGTAACTGAGAGGTCCTTATATTTTGTTCATGAAGACGTTGGGAACGCTCCAGCCTCGACTCTTGAGCGCGTAGCGCAGAGGCTCTCAAGCTTTGTTCGGCAAGGCGTTGCAAACGCTCGACACTCGACTCTCGCGCGCGTAACTCGGAGGTTCTCAGACTTTGTTCGGCAAGGCGTTGCGAACGCTCGACACTTGACTCTCGTTCGCGTAAGTCAGAGGTCCTTACATTTTGTTCATGAAGACGTTGGGAACGCTCCAGCCTTGACTCTCGTGCACGTAACTCAGAGGAAGGAAGGAGGAAGAACTCGTAACGGCGAAATTTTAATATGGCCATAACTTCAAAACCAAACGTCCAATTTTAATCATTCAAAGACCAAATATTATCTATACAATATTACAACTATTACAACGCCTAATATAATCTCTAACATCTTTGTCTAATCCAGGCCAATAATAATACCTTTTGATATTATTGGTCATCCTTCTCATGCCTGCATGGCCACTGCTAGGCAAAAGATGGAAATCATTTAAAATAACTTTCCTATCATCTTTATTGTAAATTCAAATGGAAATGATTGATCAACAGTGCAGTGATATAATTATTAAGAACAAATATCAAAACTCATCTTTGTTGGAATTTTATAAGGGTCTTCCACTGACACAATTTGATAATTTGCATAAATTTGCTCGTGGGCTGTTTTCTGTTTTTGGTACTACTTATTTGTGTGAGAAGACCGTCTCCAAAATGAAGAACACAAAAAATGTTTACAGATCTAAATTAACTGATGAGCATCTTAAATCTCTTTTAATAATTGGTACAAGTAAAATTAGTCCACAACTATAAACTATTGTCAGTGGAAAATCTCAATTACATAAATCCTCATTAGTATTTCATATGTCATTATGCTTGTTATAAGTTATGTTTTTATTTAAAATGTATAAAATGTTAGTTGGATTCATTTCAATAATTTGTTAGTTATTATAATATACTGAAGTTAAATTTTCTGCATATTATACATGTCTTTACTCATTACAAGAATTCTGTGTATCTTTTTCCAACTTATCACAAAAACAATAACAATAAGCCCACAACAATGTTATGAGTAGTTAGGCCATGACCATGATGTCATATTAATAATTATTCAACATAAAATTAGAATACTTCAGTAAACTAAATTTAATTTGCTATAAAAAATATGTTCTCTAAAAGGAGTTTTCAAGTATGCTAGCTCTCCGCGGGCCGGACAAAATCAGTCCGCGGGCCGGATGTGGCTCTCGGGCCGTAGTTTGGAGACCCCTGGCTTAAAGGATAAAAATTATAGCTGTGATCATAAATTCCCTGTTTTATTTTTTACCCTATTCTATAATTTTAGACTTTATTCAAACAATTCTTATATATTAACCAAAGAACCGAAATATCTGAAAAATTTGGAGTCAAACTGAGGCCGGAAACAAATGGTTTTTAAAATATATTCTGTTTTCGATGCCCTAGTTAGGTACTCCACAACACTACGTAACTTCCAACGTGTGATAGAATCAATAACACGTAAGTCACACATACACTTTTAATACGATTAACTAACCAAAATACATTTATTTCATTATAAAACTGTCAAATTTAATGAGTAAGAATGTCTACAAATTAACAAAACAATATGTGTTTTTACAGTTTTAAAGTTTTTCTTACCTTTTTTCTATTAATTGCCAGTAGCAAGTGGCCGTTGGGTCAACAGAATCACGTAAATCAGTTTAGTTCTATAGAGAACTAAACAGCGGGGCTATTATGAACTTAAACTTTGGTTAGTCATGGTCACATTTTGACATTATAACCTTCTAAAAACACAATTTAAAAAGTCAAAATGTCAAAAAAGATTACAAGCCTGCCATGCCATGCCTGTAGGCATGTCCAACTAAATATTCCGCCATTTTGTCCTTCAGAGAACGAATGAAACGCCCTTTAGACCAATCAAATCGTGTAACGTAGTGCATTTTGACATAAGCCATGAAATGAGAACTGTCAAACGAAGCAGGGATCTAATGTGCTCCCGGATTTGACATTTTTAATCGACTTCCAAAAAAGGAGGCGGTTATCCTATGTAGACTTCATTTTACTAGGTAATTAATAATCTGTGCTTCATAGAAAGGTACCTCTGTGAGCTACGTCGGTCGCAAATATTCTTGTCTCTTGATCTATTCGTTCTTTTCAGTCCTAATAAATATTGTGGCCTGTGAGCTTAAAAAACAATTCAATCGTGGAATCTTATAGGTCCGAACATCGAAAAGAATCAAAACCTACTTACAATAAAAATCTATTATTTTTAAATGCGAAAATGTTTAACATATTTTAAGATATTAAAATTAAAATTTTAATTAAATTAAAACATCGGCGGTGTTTTAAAGTACACAATTTATTTGAAATGATGTTATTAAGGTCCTTATTAGTTTTTATGATTTATTAATAGCATAAAATTAAAATAGATTACATGGTGCTAATACACACAACAAAAAGCAAATTTCAACAACATAGTTTCATAGGTAAGTACATAGTTACGTAATACCCCGACATCAATTGGCTGGGAGAATTTATACAAGCATTTACATGAATTCTAACGAAGTTAGGTAATATCTCTGTTGATTTACGTACTGTTTCCGAGAGATTTCGACCGATTGGTGATTAATTTGGAGTTGCTTTTCACTTGTTTCTGATCGGCTGAAACAGCGCGTCTTCCGATCCCCTAGTGAGTGGCATCAAAAAGTCAAAATCACCAAAAAAATTACTTACGTGGTATTAGAACTTATGCGACGCTGTCGGTCAAATTGACCACTGTGCATTGCCATAAAATGTCCAAAATATATTATTATTTCGCACTATTTTTGTTTCTATATTCCAGTATGTATGTGTAGACTGCATTATGTATAGAAACATGGCCTTTCTTTGGTGCAATCTTAGTTTAAGGATATCAAACGGAGCGTTATTTTTTTTTTACGTACCCAACTAAAAACTCCGGCATTGTTTAGGTTAAAAAAAAAGTAAATAAAAAGAAGAAGGATAAATAGTGCGGTAATTCCCCGGTGTATATGTGTGAGTGTGGAACTTACGTTTACACGAAGTGTCCGACCCCTGGTACTACAGTTACCTAATAATCTAGTCTGGCTAGCGAAAGATGAGACTGGAAAAAGGCGGCAAATTCAAAAATCTACGTATGGCAACATTGTCTATAGTCGGAATTATAGTTTTGATACTTGATTATTTATGACAATAATATTATATTTTGTTAGGGACAATTACTCATTTCAAGAAAATGGAATTTATTGTTGTTGTTTACTTAAATTTTATTTGGCAATATATTTTATGATGAATTAAACGCATGAAAGACTCGTGCATGTTTTTGTCGGAGTATTAAAACTTCTTCATTAATACATCATGATATATTTCATGATTTTTACAAAATAAAATTTAACCAAACAATTATCTTCCTTTCCTTAAACTAAATTGTCCCTACTGTTTCTAAGTTTAAATGTAACTTAATTTAAATGTTAAAGAATTTCCTATATTATATTATGCAATTAAAAGGCTATTAGCACACATGCTCGCAAGCATCATAGATTGTATTGATTATACTCAAATATGTATATTTATTATATACTTGTACATGCCTACAGGTGACAGTTGAAACTAATAACACCCCTTGCAAGTTGATTAAAAACCAAGGATTAAGTGGAGATGAAAAAACAACACAGAAAATCAATATATACAATTGTTTTTATTGTTTAATCACTACAGTCAAAATCCGATTCTAAAAATTCTATCTCAAGTGAGGAATCCGAACTGCTAATATCGTCTCTGACCCTAATTATAAACTGTTCCATGTCTGCAATGATCCCGTCTCGTCTTTTATACTGCTCCTCAACATGCATCACATGGTCCGTATTTTTTTCCACTCTTCAGCTGTTATACTGTTAAATGACTCGTGAATTAATTTTGCCATTACTTCTGCAGACAAACCAATATTTTTGCTGGCAATTCTACTTTTTGCCAAACTCCATATGGGGTTTAAATCGCAGTGGTATGGCGGTAGTCTAAGGACTTCATGCCCATGCTGCTTTATAACTTCATCAGCTTGGTACACTGGGGCTTGCCGATGTTCCTTTGTTAAAACTAATAGCTCTTCCCGTGTTAGACATTCCTCATAAGGAATGCCATTTGAAGAGAGCCATGCTTGAATGTCGGATTTCTTAGAATTAGTTGTTGGACCCTTATTAATCTGTACACAGTGATAGCTAGCATTGTCCATCACGATAACAATTGGTTTGCTTAAATTCGGTAATAGTTTTTCAGATATCCATTTCATGAAATTTTGAGAATTCATGTCGAGATGATAGTCTGCATTTTTTGATTTTGTACTAAACACAAGAAGAGCGTTTGGCACAAAACCTCTTTCTGAGCCGGCATGAACTATAATATATCTCTTGCCTGAAGAGATATTTGTTACAGCACCACTTGTGGAAGGGCCCTGCCATGATTTTTTTGATTTATAGTTCTGATGAACATAAGTTTTAAAGAGATAAAATTTCTTTGCCTTCTCTACGTTTAGTAGCAATGGTCCGCAAGAAACGCTGTCGCCATGCTGCTACATCATACCTTTCAATAAGGATTGTACATTCATCTTGGTTTTTCTTGAATTCAAATCCGTTTGATAAAAGGATGCGACGCAATGTTTCACGACAGCCAGTAAGTTAATACTTTCCCTTAATTCACTTAAAACAGACCTTAAAGTTTCTTTACTAAGTATATAAAACTCATTGATTTTGTTTTTTATTGCATTAATATAAAAAGTATCTAACGCTGATACTGTTGGTTGATGTGGTCTTTTTTTTCCTGGTGTATTCCACACGCCTTTATTTATTTGACCTTCTTTTTTAATCCTTTTTAGGTTACAAACACTGACATCTGAAAATATGTTAATAAATAAAGTTAGCATTAAATAACAAGGTTGCTTCCAGGTATTTTTTAAAATAACGTTAGGGTCTTAGCGGTCAAAGAAGAAATCTCATCAAGGAACTGATTTTGTGTCTTTAAACACTCTTCTTGGAATACATCTCTTAATTTATTTATGCTTGATATTATAACTTGCATAACTGAATCCTTTGCATCATCCATGTTACCTGCAAAACAATAAATTCAAATACATGATAAATAATAATAATTTTTTATTAATTGTAATTGAAAGTATCAAAATCTTTTACCCGTACTTACCAATGCACTGGGATATTTCATGTAAACAATCTTGTTTTTATTTAAAAATGGCATCCCTTTCACTTCTTTTTTGTTCGTATTTACTAATCATAGCAAAAAGCAGCTTTCGCAATTCTCTTTTCAAAGTTTTCATCATGTTTAAATTAGCGGGGGAGCAACAATGACCTAATCTGACTCGGAAGATTGTCGAGTATACTGGTTTGCTATATCGCAAATACTTAAAAAACTACGGTCTCACTGGTAAACCACCTTGTAAGTCAAAGTAGTATTTGCCTTTAGTACCTATTACTTGAGCTGGCCCACTCATATACATAATCTGTAAGGCCTGTCGGGAACTTGAGATTGTAATGTACATAGGTAATATGTGGTGTGTTGAATACCTGAATTTTTAGTCTATCTACGATAAGTATTGTCGTTTCATGAACAGCCTCCGTGGTCTAGTGGTTAGAGCTTGGCTCTCGACTCGGAGGTCGTGGGTTCGATTCCCGCATTGGAACAAAAAAATGTTGTTTCCAAGTTTGGTTAGGACAATTCAGGCTGATCACCTGATTGTCTGACAAGAAAGATGATCCATGCGTCGGATGGGCATGTAAAAAGTCGGACCTGCGCCTAATCTCTCGCCAGTCGTGTCGGTTATCCGTCCCACTGGGTTACGAGAGTAAAAGGAGGAGAGAGTGCTCTTGTGTACTGCGCACACACTTGGGCACTATAACATAACTCCTGCGTAGCTGGCCTGGTTTCAATGAAACAGGCCACCGTCACCGAAATCGGCGTGGGGAGCTATTATCATGATCATCCACTAATCTACTCCGTGAGCACCCTGGAACCCTGGTCTCCTCGCCCAACAATAAACATCAAACTTAGGACACAAATTAGCAGTCAGAATGTAAACAGAAATACAAACATATTCTTTTCGAAAGCAATCTGCCAAAATGAAAGAAGAATGCTAATATTAAATTTCGTCGTAGATTATTACCGCATTTGATTTTCGTATTCCAAGAATAATTAAATATAATTCATTTTAAGCGCCAAACTATAACATGTTTCAATAATTTGATAAATACACTGATATAGGTACTTGGCCTGTTGATTTTAAATGAACTTGCTTCCAATAAATCAAATCAAATCAATTTTTTTTTTATTCAAAATTGGTATTTTTAAATACTCTTTTTGAACGTCGTTACTACGTGATGCCTACCACCGGTTCGGGAACTAACCCAGCGAGAAGAGCCGGCAAGAAACTCGTCTGGGGCCATCTTTTACCAAAAAGATGGAAAATTATTCTTTTAAAATCAAAATTATTACAATGTTTGCTTATGTCTATGTAACAAATAATAAGATAAGATAAGGAGCCACCTTATTCCCAAGGTGTGCCGTCTTGAATGAAGTCATTAATTTTATAATACGCTTTGGCACACAAACGTTCTTTAACTACTTTTTTAAACTTATTAATGGGAAGGTTTTGAACCTTTTCTGGGATTATATTGTATAAGCGTAAACATTGGGCCTTTAAAGGATTTACTAACTTTGCTTAGTCTGAACACTGGCATATCTAACTTGTTCTTATTTCTAGTGTTTACACAATGATAATCACTTTTCTTTTTGAAGTTGTTTAGATTCTTTCTTACATATAACACATTTTCCAAAATGTATTGAGATGCGAGAGACGAGAGTGAGAGACGGTCAGAACTTTTATTTCTTTAAACTTTTCCCTTAGAGATTTAAAAGTCGACATCTTATAAATAGAACGTATAGCACGTTTCTGCAAGACAAATATTGTATTAATGTCCGCAGCGTTTCCCCACAAGAGGATGCCGTACGACATTATGCTATGAAAATAGCTAAAGTAAACTAATCGCGCGGTCTCTATGTCGGTAATTTCTCTAATTTTTTTAACAGCGTATGCTGCAGAACTCAGCTTATCTGCCATAAATTGGCAGCAATTGGCAATATGTGGTCCCCACTGTAACTTACTATCTAATGTTATACCTAGAAAAACAGTGGTGTTTACTAATTTCATTTTCTCATTATTTAATAGTATATTAGTTTGTGCCTGCGTAACACTTCGCAAGCTGAACTTTAAACATTTTGTTTTATTAGAATACAACAGTAAATTATTAGCATTAACACTTCCAATATTTAAAATAAGGACATTTTTTTATCTATACAATCTCAAACTATGATGTAAATGGCATGAAAAATTTATTATTTGGCATTGCAAATATAAAATTTATAAATGCTCAATAAATTTACAGCATTTTTTTGTAGTTAATTGTAATTTGCACAATCTGTCAATTACAATATTACAATAATGTCAAATTACAATATCATTACAAGATCAAATACAGAATTATAAAATCTATTAGAACACAACTGAAATGACTACACATCGGTACTTATTTGTAGTGAGTGAAGCGAATCAACATTTCAGACATATCGAGAAAAACTACCTTCTTTTCCTATTTTAATCCTTCAAACATCAAGTGTCAATGTCAATATTATCATCAAGCTTACTTTTGCCTTTGTAAATAATATATTTTATCTTAGATCAGTACAGTTGATAAGATAAGCTAATTCACTCAAAAATTTTCAAAAAATATACAACTTACTGTTGCAATTCGCAACGGATAGAATATTTTTTCTCAACTTACGCGCTAGGTACAGGAAAGCTACGAACGAGAACTATAAACAAAACGACAAATGATCATCTAACTCATCATTGTATTAATCACATTAAAATTTTAGTTTATAATTTATAATGGTAATCTAGACTCTAGAGAAATAGGCTACCAAATTCACTCTATAGTAAATTAACAATATCATTATTTTAAAATAGAACGTAGGTACAAAGCGACTTTGACAATGTCAAAGTAAATACGATAAAGTTACATTAATAAAGGTTAACTTGAATGTTATTAACAGCTAAAACGAAAAGACCATGACAATAGTAAACGCCTTCGTTCGGTATGAAATTATTACTAAAAATCATTGTTAATAAGATATACTATGTTAAAAAAATATTATTACACATTGTCTGAAGTTCTGAACCCTAAAGCTGTAGGGCGACTGCTGGAACTGATATTTAGTAGGTAAAATATAAAAAAGTTCCTGCTCGACCAGTTTCTGAAAATTTTGCTTTGCACTATTTCGCCTCAAAATCGATTATGACGTGGTTGATTTACGTATTTACGAGTAAATATGTGTGCGTGAGCACGATTAATCGGCACTATTATGCGATGTTCACCTTATGCCTGGTCGAGCGGCAACTTATATAGTACATACCTTGAGTGGGCTGATGATTTTTTAGTGGACCTGTAATCCATCCCGCTTCCGATTTCGGAGGGTCGACTCAGGTTTGACTGAGTTTATTTATCTTACCTTCAGCAACACCAGACTTGCCTTTTGACATTTAACTTGTTTATTTTGATCAAAATTCCAGTTCTTTTAATAACATTTATTTATAGGATCTATAGGATTTATATCAGGCGGCCTGCCGTCCAATCCCTGTGGAAAAACTCCGATATAAAATGTTAAGTTCCATTAGGGATCCTGATAGAACTATCTGGATCGAAAAATGCCCAGATAAAACCAGATAAAAATTGTCATAATTTCTACAAAGTATTTGGAATCCCTGTTTAAAACACACAATCGTTTACAATAACTTCCCATCATTTACCATCAATCATCGTTTTTATCTGGAACTTTCAGCAGGGATATATCGCCTATAACGTCTATATCGCCCACTCACTTGAAACGATTATTGCTTGCCAACAATGGCCGGATACCGGTTCTGCGACTACACACTATCAGGCGGCAGTCGTCAGTTTTACACCGTAGCACCGCCGGTCGGCAATTATCTGAAAACCGGTTAGCAGGCGTCAATCGGCAGTTCACCACTAGCGCATAGTTGTAATTTTTTGTCGTGATAGAGATGTTACGTAAAAAACGATGAAACTAAATGCTACTTCATTTAGTTTCATCGTCAGAAAGAAGATATTGGATGAAAAAGTGGCTTCAAGAAAGAGAATGGAGATCTCATATGACATTAGTACGTGAACTAAGGCAGCCACATCAGGAAGATCTATTTAATTACTTGCGAATGTCTTCCAAAACTTTTGACGCCTTATTAACAATGGTTAAACCATACATCAGTAAAATTAACACAAAACTGCGTCAATCTATAAGTTCAGAAGAAAGATTAATAGTAACTTTACGGTTTTTGGCGACGGGACAAAGTTTTGAGGACTTAAAATTTGCTACAAGAATTTCACCACAATCCCTTGGAGTAAAATTATCCCTGAAACTTCAAAATAGGTATATTTTTCTGGTCCTGAAAGATGTATATATGAAGATCAGTAAACCATTTATGTTTTCTTATATTTTTATTTGAGTTAATCAAAAATACAGTAAGTAATAAGAGAGTTAGACATATACACCCGGTGTGAATACTTAGTATTCGCTCTAGGTTTTTTGAATATAAAAACTGCGATAGTCCACAAGATTCAATTTAATCTTCTTCAGTTATCACTACTGTCTCGGAAGGCTTCTGGTATTCTGGTATACGATATAGCTCCAATTTCTACTGGAATCTCTAGTAAAGACGGAGTTGATGGTTGAAGATGTATAGTAGGTGTTGGAGCTGCCTGTGATAACTGTGGACGTGCAATTTGCGACTGTGTGGGCATAAGGCCAGTAATATTGTTTATTTCTGCAACTTTTCTTTTATTCCGTTTAATAATACTTTATTCATTAAAGATTCTGCATATAACCTTTGCTCTTCGTTCATACGCCGCAACTTACATTTAATCCTATGCCATCGTATTCATCGTCTCGTTTTAAGGCTTTGTAAGCTTCATTGATCAATGTTTGTTTTCTTTTATCTGATACCGAATTTACGGATGATACCGAAGGCGTTGATCCATGCGTTTGGGGGGAAGGCATCGGCGAGTATGATGGCATCTGCGAGTGTGATGCCAGCGGGGAGTGTTGTGATAGCGCCGAGTCGTCATCTTTGGAAAACTGAAACATAATATATATTTTTTTAATATTTTCAGTTTATCTATCGAAGAATGGCAAGAAATTCCAAAAGGTTTCGAAAATCGATGGCATTTCCTAATTGTGGAGGTGCCATTGATGGTAAGCAAATCAGAATCCGAAAACCGGCAAACAGCGGATCATACTACTATAATAATTATAAATCTTATTTTAGTCAGTCAAAGGCAAAACGTCAAAAAAAATATATTCAAAATAGTTATTTTTATACACTTTCTTAACGTCGATCTACATGATGCCTACCACCGGTTCGGGAACTAGCCCGGCGAGAAGAACCGGCGTAAGAAACTCGCGGAGTTCTTCATTGGAGTCAAATCTTTTTCCACCGAGCCATTTTTTCAGGTTTGGGAACAAGAAGTAGTCACTCGGAGCCAAATCTTGAGAATAGGGTGGATGTGGGAGCAATTCATAGCCCAATTCATGGATTTTTGCCATGGCAACTGCACATGTGTGCACCCTTGCATTGTCTTGGTGAAAAAGAACTTTTTTCTTGGCCAAATGAGGTCGGTTTTGTTTTCAAATCCTCATTGAAGCGGTCCAATAAGTTGGCATAATATTCCCCATTAATTGTTCTTCCCTTTTGAAGATAGTCAATGTGGATTATCCCACGTGCATCCCAAAAAACAGTCGCCATAACTTTATTGGCTGACAAACCCACCTTGGCCTTCTTTGGCGCCGATTCACCCTTAGAAACACACTGTTTTGACTGTTGTTTGGTCTCTGGTGTGTTGTGATGGATCCATGTTTCGTCCACGGTTAAAAAACTCCTCCATATTGTGATTAAACAACGCCAAACCTTCCTGTGAAGTTGTTACACGATTGCGTTTGTGGTCGACTGTGAGCAAACGCGGCACCCATCTTGCGGAAAGCTTTCTCATGCCCAAGTGATCATTCAAAATTGAAACCACTGAGCCATGCGAGATGCCTATGGCTTCCACAATCTCTTGCACTTTTAATCTTCGGTCGGCCAACACCATATCGTGAATTTTTTCGATTGTTTCGGGTGTAGAGACCTCAACTGGGCGTCCAGGACGTTCGGCATCTTCAGTGCTTGTACGGCCACAACGAAATTCAGTAACCACTTTTTTACCATTGAAATCGATGGTGCAGAGTCCCCATAGTATTTATCAAGCTTAGCCTTGGTCTCGGTAATGTTTTTTTTTCGCAAAAAATAATGCTTAATAAGCACACGAAATTCACTTTTTTCCATTGTTTCCTTAAGTTACTGGATAGTCTGATAAAGATAGCTGTAAAACACAAACTAACTGACGCAGCAAGTTCAAATTTTGATAGGAGTCAACTGACAGATGCCTGTTGACAGGAGTAGTGTTGCTTTTTCAGTAAGGAGGTTAGAAATTCAAAAAGTCACGGACTTATTGACCCGCCTTAGTAAGTATATTCACTAGTACATCAAGCTTATGGTTATTTCTGGTATTTCTATTGTGGTTGTCACTTTTCTTTTTGAATAGGTTTTTTTTTACATTTAATACATTTGATAGAACATACTGGGAAGCTACAGTTAAGATTCCAGTTTCTTTAAACTGTAGTATTGTGATGGCAGTTGTAAATGCAGACTACGAATTTATTTATTTTGATGTCGGTTGCAATGGAAGAGTATCAGATGGAGGTGTGTATTTGTTGCGTTTGCGCTTGTTTAGCTGCGTGTTTCTTGCTTATTATTTGAGGAGTGAAGAGAAACAGTAGATTGACTGATACTGCGTATATTGTTCCAAAATCTAAACCTAATTTTACAATTATTTCTAATTTTAGTAACGTGCGTATAACAAAGAATGGCGTTGCGATATATAGTTCTAACTGCTTCGTGAGAACCCCTGTCAATGGTAGTATAAATATCACATCATCGGCGGCCAATCGTAACGCAGCGTGCGTTATGACGCGATATTTGACCAATACGATGCATCATGCAGATCCTGTGCGTTAACATACTCCCCGGCCTTGGAATCTGGAGACGGTTCCAAAAATCTCCGAACTTAGCATTTACATGGAAGAAGTGGGCAAATCTTAGAAAATGCTCGCCGTACTACGCCATCTGCCTTGCGAATATCGGCAACTCTTGACACCCCGTCTTTGCCTGGATATGATTTTACGATACGGCCTAGATTCCACTTCATCGGCGGTAAGTTGTCATCTTTTATCAATACCAACATGTCATCTTTAAGTTTTCCCCTGTTCTGGTGCCACTTACTCCTGGTCTGAAGTTCAGACACATACTCCTGAGACCATCGCTTCCAAAAGTGCTGGCGTAAATTTGTTCTACTCGCTGGTATCGTGTGAGGCGATGAGCAGGAACGTCGTGTACCTCGGCCGTTACAGGTGCAGTCAGTGGACGGCCAACCAAAGAACGAGCTGGAGAGAGTGGGAGAAAATCGTTGGATCTGTGGAGAGAGGAGTTAATGGACGGAAATTGAGAATAGCTTCAATTTGAACCAGTACCGTGATGAATTCTTCGAATGTTAGATGTGCGTTTCCTACCACACGTCGCAAATGACGCTTACAGCTTTTTACTCCAGCCTCCCATAACCCCCCGATATAACTAGCGTAATAAGGAATCATCTTAAAGTTAATATTTAGAGAAATTGCGTATTCTCTTATTTCCTCAGAACAAGAAGCTAAAAATTTTTTGAAATCATTCATTAGGCCGACAAAGTTTTTCCCATTGTCCGAGAATATGTCGCCTGGTTTTACCACGTCGAGCAATAAAACGCTTCAAAGCTAAAAGGTACCCATCCGACGAAAGGTCGCTCACCAACTCTCGATGGACTACGCGCGTTACTAAACATACAAATAGGCATATATATGATTTTTGTAATTTAGCACCTCTACCTTTACGGCTTAACGTAAACACTGGACCAGCGTAATCGACGCCACAACGCTAGAACGGAAAACCTGGGTCTAAACGTTCTTTGGGCAAGTTTCCCATAATAGGAGTAACCGTCGTCGGTCGCAATCGTGTGCACCGCACACAACAACGCGCCACCATCCGAGCAAGGTTCCGGCCTCCGACGGGCCACCACATCTCCCTTAATGAAAATAGAAGTAGCTGCGGTACCGCGTGAAGCAAACGCTTGTGCTCAAATCGGAAAAGACTACTAAACTAGAAAAATAGTGTTTAGTGGAAATAAGAATAGGAAATTTTTTATCAAATTCAAAATGAGACGAATTTTGAATACGTCCACCTACTCTAATTAAATTATTCGAATCAATAAATTAATTTAATTTTGAAAGTTGACTACAACCCTTTATAGGTTGATTATTTTTAATCGAGTCTAAAATATCAACAAATGATTCCCGTTGACTAAACATTGCTAACGTCATCTCCGCACATTTTAGTTCTTCGATAGAAAGTGAACCAGATCCCTTGCTGTTACATATTACATACATACATTGCGAGCGTTATAGATAAAACGTAAAACATAAGCAGCGGCTCGTTTCAATCGCATATACTGCGAAAACCGAGGAAAGTCAAATAAATTGTTATCTTTTAACTGATTTAAGCTATGATAACAGACATTAGATGATTTAGTTTCTGGTAAATCCTCCAATATTAAATTACACTCCTCTAAATCTGGTATTTCAAAATTTATATCTTGTAAAAATGTTGGTCCATTCCACCATAAAGATGAAGAAATAATCGCGCTTAAATTTTGGCCTCGGGATACCAAATCGGCTGGATTATCTCTGCCTGCCACGTGACGCCACGAATGTTCCTTTGTCAAATCATGGATCTCCGTTGTCCTGTTTTGAACGTAAGGTTTTAACAAATTAATAGGCAAAACCAACCCAAAACGATGGTAGAATCCGTCCAAAACAAATTTATCAAAATTTGAACGTAGTGATCCATTTAATTTGTGATATAAATGCACCCCTAACAAAGTACCACACAACTCTAAACGTGATATAGTCGTGGGTTTAGTAGGCGCGACCTTGCCCTTGAAACATAGCAAGCGCACCGTAACATCAGCTGACGCATTGATAGTGCGAACGAACGCGCAGGCACCATAAACAATTTGCGACGCGTCTGTATAAATATGTAACTTGATTCGAATACGTTCAATACACATCACATAACGCGGAATACGCAAACACTTTAAATAAGATAATCCGTCGATAAATTTATTCCATATTTGTGAAATATCATCGGGAACCGGTTCGTCCCATTCTAGTTTTAGCGACCAACATTTTTGTAATAATGTTTTGGCAACCGTTATCAGTCAGTCGCAGCCGCAACCGTCAGCAGTCCTAATGGAACATATATCTGAGACGCGGATGATAATATAAGACGTTTAGTTAGTTTATTAAAAGTATAATTGGCATTATCGTTTTGAACCTGGGACAGATAGTAAATTTCATCAGTTATTACCTATAACTATTCCAAACGATGCCTAAAGTATTACAATACGTTTGTACAATTATATCGAACAACGATAACTGCTGTGCATTATTGTCAGTGCAAGCTGTTGTGTTTAGGTTAGAGCGGTCATAATTAAATATCCATTTGCGCAGATTAATACATGCTGCACTTAAAATGTTACTAGTGCCCTCACAGATGCTCTCTAATTCATGTATATTATTAGAAGTAACCACCAAATCATCCACATAGAAGCAATTGTTTATAGTGTGTGCTATGTGCGGAATGCCACAGTTTTGCCCTAAATCTTTTAAACACCTACAACTAAGATAGGGTGCTGCCGCAGTTCCGTACGTTACGGTATTTAAGCGGTATACTCTCAGCTGTTCTGAGGGATTATCGCGCCACACGATGAGTTGAAGGTCACGCTGCTCTTCAGCTATATGCACTTGACGATAGAATTTCTCAAACAAGCGACATACCTCTGTTCACGAAACCGTAATAATATTGAAATTAAATCGCCCTGTATTGCGGGTCCGATCATTTGCAGGTCTTTTAGTGACAAGCCAGTGCTAGATGGCATACTAGCATCAAACACTACTCGTAACTTAATCGTTGTAGCGTGTTGTCTAAACACCCATGATGCGGTAAAAAATAATGCGTATCACTATAAGTATTAACAAGACTCATATGACCTACATTGATATACTCATGAATAAAATCACGGTACATGGCTTTATAATAATTATTCTCTAATGCTTAAAACCTTTTAGTCGCTTATTCTCGTGTATCACCTAAAGTTTTAGGAGATTGTTTTAATGGCAAACGAACACAATAACGTCCGTCCGAAAGTCTTTTTGTTGTTTTCAAAAAATGTTCCTCACATGCAGACTCCTCATTTGAATATATTTTAGTAGAAGTCACAGGCAATTCCTCCAACTTCCAGTAACTCCTAACTAATTGATCGAGCGAAACCATATCTGTTTACTGTGTTAAAAAATTACAATGAACTTGTTTCACCATTTGTTTACAGGTAATAGAATGAACGACATCGGAAACTCTCCAACCTTATTTCGTATTTTGAATGAAAGAACCATTTTTAAGACGAATTTTTCCATCGGTCAATAAATCCCAAAATAAATCCGCACCTAACAATAAATCAATATTTTGAGATTCATAGAAAGTATATTAATATGTTATGACAGTGATAAGTTATGAGGAGTATTAAAATATTTTAAATTTAACGTAGTGGTAGGCAACTTAGAGGTTATTTGAGGCAACACTAAACATTGAATGCGGGCATTGAAGCTCCCGTCACGCGATTCTAGCTCAATGTCACATGATTGCGAACATCGCGTAATAGAATTACCTACGCCGTGAATATGCTGAGTGGACTGTAAAATGCGTATATTCAATTTATTACATAACGATTGTGAGATAAAAGAACGCTCGCTTCCGCTATCAAGAACTGCACGCGCGCTGTAATACTCACCCGATTGTCCACATACTTCGACAAGAGCAAGACAACATGACGAGTTGATCTGGACAAAATAATTTATCTCCTTTGTTATGTAAATCGCTGTGCGCGTGCATATGGTGTGACTGCAATTCATAACAGCTGCGCGCGCTTGTATCATTAACTGAAACGGGAGGAGGAAATTTAGGTACTTGAACCGTGCCCATACATAGCTAAAGTTACAGTATTTTTTTTAACTTAATAGCATCACAAATCAAACTGTTATGTTTTTGATCGCATTTTCTACATGGACCGAAAAGACAAGCCTCCACAGAATGGCCGGAACGCAGACAATTAATACAACATCTTTCACAAAATTTAATTTATCTTGTGCATTACAATCGAGAAATTTTTGACACGAGTATAACGGATGTTGACTGTTACACATTAAACATAGCTTAATAAACTGCGGACGTAGTCTTTTATTCTGTGGTTTACTATTTGTATTATTATTTTTCGCTATTAAATTGCAATGAACTCTAGATGCGTTAGGATTAAAAATTGATTTTTTATTTACGTTACTATGAATAACTTTACTCGAGTGGCTAACGGTAAGTATGGTTAATAAGTCGGCCTTTTCTTTAAGAAGGTCTAATAAGTCGCTTAAATGTATTTTAGCATCTGTGTTTAATTTATAAAATGTATTTTTATACTGTTCCCACTCGCGTTCTGAGGCGGGGTCCAGCTTTGACACAACAATATAAATAATCAGTGTATCCCAATACTCAGTCGGCTTACCTAAAATATTTAGAGATCGTATATTTTTTAAATATAGTATCAATGAGTTTATTTAACGTGACTTTGAATAATTAATCTAGTATTATTAAATCTGTGTATCAAAAGTTCCCATGCTACTTGATAATTGCTTGACGAAAACTCCACATTTTCGATAACCACCTTAGCGTCGCCTTTTAAACTCGCTTTTAAATAATGAAATTTTTGAATCGCTGGTATTGTTTTCGAGTTATGAATAAGAACATGAATGTGTCACGAAATTCAACCCAGTGTTCATTTGAACCGTCAAAGCTAGGAATAGATATAGTAGGTAATTTAACGGACTCACCACTATGATTATTACATTCATGTACTAAGGAGCACTCAAAAGACTTATTAACCGACCTTTCATCTGAAATGTCGGGATTTACCATGCAGTCCAACAAAGCAAGAACTACATAATATTCTTTTTCGAATTCTGCGCGTGATTCGATCAACTTATCGGATTCCGATTCCGGCACGAGATCTTCAATCTTACTTTGTACCTGATTGAAATCATTCATTAAATTTTGAGTTCCTGGTATACGTAATTTTAACTCTGCTCGCTGATGAACAGTTAAATCAACGTTTTGAAAGGAGGAAACATATTTTTTAAAGTTTGTTAACCTACACTTTATCAAACCTCGTTTTTTCCTCAAATCTCTTAACACAACTTCAAATTTTTGTTCAGAACTAGTCATTGCACTGTAGTAAAAGGCTGTAAGTACTTACGGTTTGGAAATGAAGCATAAACGATAAACTCCAAGCAGGTACTACTACTGCGAATGATAGCAAGTCAACAGGCAGGTACAATCGAAAGCACTGAAATTGATAAAATACGGTATCACTAAGGCGATTAGGTAAAGGGTGGGGTAATTTTTGCTGGCACGTCTTACCGATGATGCACTGTATATATCTTCTCCACCAAATAGCGTCAATCAAAGAATAAACTTCTCCAATATCCAGGAACGATGGACCAAATTTTATGTATTTGTTGCGTTTGCGCTGGTTTGGCTGCGTGTTTCTTGCTTATTATTTGAGGAGTGAAGAGAAACAGTAGATTGACTGATATTGCGTATATTGTTCCAAAATCTAAACCTAATTTTACAATTATATCTAATTTTAGTTACGTGCGTATAACAAAGAATGGCGTTAAGATATTATTCGTGAGAACCCCTGTCAATGGTAGCGCGATTAGCGCGAGGTAACGCGATACTTGACCAATACGATGCTTCATGCAGATCCTATGCGTTAACAAGGTGTTATTGTACTCAATAACTAGTTATAACAAGTATACTAGTTTTTATGACAAGTTGAAAAACAGGCAATTAAATTTGCCATCAAATAATATGAATAAAAACAATATGAACTTTGTATTGGTGGCCGATGATGCTTTTGCATTACATGAAAATGTACTAAAACCATATCCTCAAAGAAATTCAACTCTTGAAGCGAGTATTTTTAACTATCGCTGGAGCAGAGCTCGTCGCATAGTAGAAAACGTTTTTGGCATATTATCCAGCCGATTTAGAGTTTTTCATACAGAAATCAATATGAAACCTGAAAAAATTGATAACATAGTTTTAGCTACAGGCAACTTTTAGGCAACATTGCCTACACAATTTTTTGAATAAAAAAGAAAAAGCGACTTACTTACCTACTCGAGCTTTGGTTACTGAAGATTTAGACTTGGGTAGGATTGTAAATGGAGATTTAAGCGAAGATAACCCCCTGAACAGCTTACAACACGTAAAAAACGTAAAATTAAATCGGGACAAATACAAAGATTATTTTACGCAAGACGGAGCTGTATCATTTCAAAATATTTTTTTTTTAATAAAAATAAAAAATAAAAATATGCGTACTGTTTAATTTTGAGCAATATTTACAAAACTGTCACTTGCAGTACTTTTTTTGGCAGTTCATGATCGAAATAACGATAAGTAGTGCCCAATCCAAATATCCAGTCAAATGAGCGTAACTCCTCTTGTAGTGTAATAAAAGAAATATATACGGCTTTAGCTGAGTCTATCATGGTCTACTGCATACCTGTATGGGGAGGTGCGGGCAAAACTAAACTTTTAGAAGTAGAAAGGGCTTAACGCTCGTTATTAAAAATCATATATTTTAAAACAAGAACGCCGACAAACGAGATATATAGAATTAGCAAGGTCTTGTCTATCAGGAAATTATATATTTTATTAACAGTAGGTACAAAAAAAACACATGTTGTTATTTCTAAAACTAAGTGTAACAAAATAAATATAATCAAAATACCTATTATAAAAACTGATTTTGCACTCAAACAATATGTCAATAGATCGACTTTGATTATATATACAGGTGACCTGAAATTCGATATATTCCTTTGAAAGATAGAAAGTAGACCTCATTTACAGTAATATTTTTCATGGCAATAAATAGCTACAGACAGAGGGAAAGAGTTCATTGCATCGACAATTCAAGAGGTATGTAAATTACTCAAAATAAAACAGTTAAATTCGACCGCTTACCACCACCAATCTCTAGGTGCGTTGGAAGTGTCACATAAAAATTTAAATGCTTTTCGTCGGTTACAAACTGATAATCATCCCGAGACATGGAGCAGTTGGCTTCCATTTTGGTCATTTGCATTTAACACTACAGTTCACACAGAGACTAATTTCACTCCTTATGAATTACTTTTTGGAAAGAAATGTTCGCTTCCTAGTAATTTGACTTTAGATTTAAATCCTCTTTATAATTATGATGACTATCCATGTGAACTGAAATATCGTTTACAAATGTCCCACAAAGAGGCAAGTAATAATTTAATAAAATCAAAAGAAAAAAGGAAAGTAGTTTATGATAAGTATACTAACCCAATAATCTATATGGTAAATGATTTAGTTTAATAAGAAATGAATCGGGTAATAAGCTAAGTTCTTTATACTCAGGTCCATACAAAGTAGTTAAGGATATGCCTCCAAACATAGAAATAATAAAAAATGGCAAAAATGTATTAGTGCATAAAAACAGCACAAAACTTTGTATTGAATAATATTGTAATCTTATATTATACCTACTGTAATCTTATTATGCTATTATAAGAATTATGTATCAAATATATTATATGAAATGTAGTCGAAATTATTTTATACAAAAAATGTAACCATGTAACATTTTTTTTCTATTGGATGGGTGGTGTAGAAGTGTTATAAGAAACTGTATAAACCAATTTATTATTATAATAAAGGCAGTCTCCTTGCAAATCTCGATCTTATTACTCGTCTCCTAATCGCACCCTACAAGGGAAACATAAAAAAATATTGACACTCTTTTGACACTTATGTAGCCCGGAATAACACATAGGCTCTGGCGCAACTGGCGCAGAGTCGAAGCTTAATGTGTTATCAATGATTTGTCGAACTAGAAGGAAACATTTACATATAAATAACAGTTACATTTAAATTTAAATATAGGTCAATTACGATCAACAATTTTATTTGAATTCAAACGAAAGAAACAGGACAGATAAGTAATTGGATAATTCTATATAAATTATTAAGTATGTGATTTTTTAAGAACTCTTTAGTAAGTATTGTTTTGAATGAGTATCGCACCTAAATGGTTTTCGGTTATGGATTATATATATATTATTTTATTTACTTTATTAGGAACAACAAATAAAGTTCACAATAAAGCTTAAAAACTAGTGCTTACATAGTGTAACATATTATTTATAGTGACACCAACACCGTTATCCACATATTAAAATCAGCATGTAACTCGAAGTATATGTATGAGTAGGTGTGCTTATGTATATGTTTTTGTGCTAGTGTGTGGGGTGAGTAGCACCTTAGCCCATGCCCACGACCATGGTCTTGGGATCAGTATAATGGTTACCACTGGGGTGCATGTATGTATATTAGTATGTATGAGTGAAGGTATTACCACAGATATAACATAATATTATGTTTATACATTTATTTTTAAGTTCTATCTTTGTATTGTCAAAGTACTCAAACAAAACCTTAACCGATCGAGACTCACCCTCCAACCCAACAGTCGAGCCCAAAGAAGATGCTATCAATATACTAAGAAAACTGGGTTTTGTTAGTCAAGGAGGCGCATACGCCACCATGACATAACACTACTACCCATGTCAAAATTAATCGTCTTACAAAACGAGTGGAAACATACAACACCTACACCCACCTAACCCAGACCACTCGACCCCCCAATAACTTTAATAACATCCGTTTGGCCGTGGGAGAGCCATGCTTCGGCACGAATGGGCCGGCTCGACCGGAGAAATACCACGGGCTCACAGAAAACCGGCGTGAAACAGCGCTTGCGCTGAGGTTCGCCGAGTGAGTGAGTTTACCGGTGGCCCAATCCCCTACCCCCCTAGAAATGCCGCAGTTGAAAAGCAATTTGTTACCCCAGGAGGGTACCAACTGCGTTGGAGAATCCCTCTCTGGACGTCCATGCTCAGGAACCCCTGAAACTGAACGTGGACGTCCAGGCTGCCCCTCGTATTCTGGGGAGGGCAAAACTGCGCCTCAATCTGCTCGGGGCAAGAGCAAACGCACAAAGACACCCCCCTCGATATTAAACATGGACTTTTGTAATATCAGGGGATTACACTCCAACCTTAATGCCGTCCATTACCACCTTGAGACGGCAAAGCCGGCTTTGCTCTTTTTAAACGAGATGCAGATATCATCTCCGAGTGACACATCATACCTTTCCCACCCAGGGTATTCTCTCGAGCACTCCTTTCTGCCCAAAGCTGGAGTGTGTGTGTATGTCAGAGATGATATCAGCTCTCGCCGCCTCAGCAATCTTGAGGGCAGGGACCTATCAACGTTATGGCTTCGCATAGATTGCGACGACCACCCTCGCGTCTATGCGTGCCTATATAGGTCCCATAGTGGTGACCCCGAGACGGACCGACTCTTGGAACACCTGCAAGCTGCTTCAGATTTTGTGCAGCGGCAGATCCCATCCGCAGAGATCATAATACTTGGCGACTTTAATGCCCACCACGCTGACTGGCTCAATTCCAGTAAAACTGATCATGCGGGGAGATCTGTCTGCAACTTTGCCCTTGCGAACGACTTGACACAACTGGTCACTACGCCTACGCGAATCCCAGATGTGGATGGTCAGAATCCTTCCTTGTTGGACCTTCTGCTGACTTCAAATCCTGACGGCTACCAAATATCCGTAATCGCACCACTTGGTTCATCGGATCACTGCCTTGTTAGGAGTTCTGTGCCACTTACGACGGTGTTACGACAGCGTGCTGTTAAATACCGTCGTGTGTGGCACTACAAGTCAGCAGACTGGGATGGGATGCGGTCGTTTTTTGCATCCTATCCTTGGGGGAACGTGTGCTTCTCGCCGGATGATCCCGACAACACTGCCAACTCTGTTGCCGATGTGGTAACGCAAGGGATGGAACTTTTCATTCCTCTGTAGTGCCAACTGGCGGCAGATTTCGTCCCTGGTTTGGTTCACCCCCAAAAAAGCTTCTCGCCGGCAGCAGGAGGCTTACCAATCCTGGGCCAATGCAGTGTCTGCTCGGGATTTAAATACCAGCACATATAAAAAGGAGTACAACCTTGCCTCTAGGTCCCTCAAGAAAGAGATCACTCGGGCAAAGAAACAGCACGTCAATAGAATTGGTAAGAGACTTGAGCGCCTCCCCTCGGGAACCCGTGCATTCTGGTCTCTGGCCAAAGCTATTGAAGGAAATTTCTGCAAGCCAACCCTACCATCCCTACACGTAGGAAATGGATCGTTGGCCCAGGACGCAAAGGACAAAGCCGATCTTGTGGGCAAGCTCTTTGCGTCACCCTGGATGACGGGGGACAGAAACCGCCGACCATACCGCGATGCACGAGCATCATATCGGATATTCGGTTTCATCAGCGCTCAGTGCGAAAAGCCCTCCGTTCCCTTGATATCCAAAAGTCGAGTGGGCCTGACGGAATTCCTCCTATTATGTTGAAAAAGTGTGCCCAAGAGTTGGCTCCGGTCTTGACGCGTCTTTTTCGGTTCCCCTACTCTTCTGGCATCGTCCCGGCTTCTTGAAAGACAGTCTTGGTGCACCCGATCCCCAAAAAAGGTGATCGCTCAAATCCTTCCAACTACAGACCAATCGCTATAACTTCTCTCTTCTCGAAGATAATAGAATCCATTATCAATAGCCAGCTTCTTCGATACTTGGACGGCCAGGGATTACTAAGCGACAAACAATACGGGTTCCGTAAAGGTCGCTCGGCTGGTGATCTCTTGGCGTACCTAACTCATCGTTGGGCTCAGGCAATTGAGTCGAAGGGAGAGGCATTGGCTGTTAGTTTGGACATTGCGAAGGCCATTGATCGGGTTTGGCATAAAGCGCTGCTATCAAAGCTTCCATCATACGGGCTGCCCGAGAAATTATGTAAGTGGGTCACGAGTTTCTTAGCAGATAGAAGCATAAAGGTCGTAGTTGATGGCGAATGCTCGGAAACTCAGTCTGTTGATGCTGGTGTCCCTCAGGGCTGTGTGCTATCGCCTACCCTATTCATACTGCATATCAATGACATGTTACAGACCAACGGCATTCATTCCTATGCGGATGATAGTAAAGGTGATGCTGTATATACCGGCTCCCCCAATATTTTTCGGCTAAATTTCATTGAGAGTCGAAACGAACTTGTGTCTAAAATAGAGAATTCATTGGAGGAAGTCTCTGAATGGGGTAGACGTAACTTAGTCCAATTCAACCCCGCCAAGACACAAGTCTGCGCGTTCACCACAAAAAAGTCACCAATGGTCGTATATCCTCGTTTCGAGGGCACATATTTAACCATCTCCCCTAGCATTGGGATACTTGGCGTCAACATATCGAGCGAAGTCCAGTTCCGATGTCATCTAGAGGGTAAGGCCAAGTTAGCCTCGAAGAAGCTTGGTGTTCTTAACAGAGCGAGACAGTACTTCAGTCCGGACTAACGCCAAGAGTTCAGGGAACTAAAATTCTAACTACGCGAAGAGTTCAGGGAACTAAAATTTTTAAAGTTGTCACGGAATACATCTCCGAAGTTGCTATAACATATAACATCTAAAAGCTTCACTTCTCATCATGCAGAGATCACCCCCACATAGAAGTAGCACGGCTGCTACCTTTGCCACTAATCCTGATTTGTCAGCAGACTGCGACAGTGATTATGTAACGACAAGACCAAAAAAGCGACCTCATTGTAATTGTGATGATTTCCAACATAAATTGGATGCCTTTAGGCAAGATTTTCAATCTTTCATATCACTTTGGAAAGAAGAGCAGATGTCAAGTGCGAACAAATTAGCTGTTATTGAAAAATCCATTTCTTCGATTACTGCCCAAATGTCTGAGCTGCAACATAGTAATAAAGAAATTGAAAAATCTTTGGATTTTATGTCATCTCAGTACGACACAGTGATAACTAAAGTCACCGAACTTCAGCATAAAACCAGTTTACATGAAAAAAGGATAGCGGAATTGGAATTTATTACCGAAGAATTGAACCGAAAACACTGCCTTACCTGCATTGAAATATGAAACATCCCTAAAAGTACTGAAGAAACTCAAGATACTCTCATTAAGATTTTTAACACCACCTGTAAGAATTTATCTCTGGAATTGGGTCCTTATTAGACTTGCAACGAATATTCGGTTACTATTCGGTATTCGGCCTATTCGGCTGCTTTTATTATATTCGGCCGAATACCGAATATCTACATATTATTCGGCCGAATACCGAATACTTAAATAATATATTTTGTCATAGAGAAATAATTGGTAAAATGAAAAATTAAAATCGATTGATTACGTATATATTCATATTTTCATTTCTGTTATAATCATTTAAGTAGTCATTGGTGCATAACACAGGTACATGATCACGACCCCCACGACACGACACGATCACCACGAGAAATTTTTATTTCGCACAGTTTACACACGGCACTTTTTGGGTCATTTACATCATCCTCGAAGTATGCCCATATAGGCGATTTTTTTTTAAAGGCCATAATCGATTTTTTTATTATTAAAGTTCGTAATTATTTAATTGTTTATTTGTTAAATTTCACACTATCACACTTACAAACAGATCAAAACTAAGAGAGCACAATAAACTGTACTTAACGTAATACGATATCCACGAAATGAACTTGTCGAAACATGCAGTGCGTTAGCAATATACCGCGCAGAGCAACAGCGGGCGCGCGGGCGATGAGTACATTAGAACAAAACAAAGGAGCGCGAAACAATCACGTCTGTACAAGTTTTTGCCGCTAAAATCCAGCCGAATACTTTTGCCTAATATTCGGCTATTCGGTCAGGGGCCTCGCCGAATATTCGGTATTCGGTATACTGCCGAATATACTATTCGTTGCAAGTCTAGTCCTTATGAAATGCAAGATATTCATCGTCTATCATCTAAGACTGAAAACAAAATAATACGTGTTACACTTACTTCTGTTGCTGCCAAGAATAAAATTATTAAAGCCGGTAAGGACTATAATGCAAGAAACCCAACAAACAAATTAAACACAACCTCCATAGGCCTGAATGGCCCAAAGAAACTCATATACATTGCTGAACATCTAACTGCAAAGGCACGCCGTCTACACTTTCTTGCCAGAGAATTTGCTCGAACTCAGAAGTTCAAATACTGCTGGACATCGAGTGGCAAAGTGTTCCTACGGAAGGACGAAGGAAGTAATCTAATAATTATCTCTAACGAAGCCCAATTTCAAGACTTAAAAACAAAACTTGATTAGTTGCATACATTGTCATCACTATATTACTTCATATTAATTAATCATCAAGAAATATACGCGATGGCTACTCTCTCCGTAGTAAACGAGGTAGAGCAAATTTCTGTTTCGAATAGTCACATCTGTTCACCAGAAGACAGCGAAAAATACCTGAACCATACTCTGCATAACCTAAAAATTTTGCACACCAACATAAGAAGTATTAACTGCAATTTTGATAATCTAACAATACTATTGAGTAGGCTCTCATATATACCTGATATTATTGTTTTAACTGAATGCTGGCTGAGTAAATGTCATAATATTCCCCTGTTGAATGGCTACCGTCACCATGCATCTACATATGATAATCAAAATGATGGTGTTGTTGCCTATGTCAAAAACTCCTTCGAATGTACCGTTGAGATCACAACTTTAAATGACTCAAACTGTGTCCTTATAAAACATTTGAACAAGACTGCACTTATTAATATATACCGCTCTCCTTCTAACAGAGACGTTAACCCCTTCTTAGAAAGTCTTAACAACTTACTAGGCAATCTAACACAATATAAATCTGTTGCAATAATTGGCGATCTTAATGTTAATATAGCTCCGGATAGTACTGACCCCAATAAAGAAAGTTATCTTGACATTACTGCTTCTCATGGTATGCTTTCTGCTCATAATTTTCCTACTAGACTGACCAGTTGTCTTGATCATGTCATACTACGTACTCCTACTGTTACTACTACCCTGGTGCTTGACTCACCTATCACGGATCACACGCCTATTGTTGTCTTCAGTTCCCTGCAAATGATACCCAAGCGTTCAAATATTCGCACTACTAAGGTGGATATACCGGCTGCTGTTGAATGTATTACTAAGACAGATTTGAAAGTCGTATTCGATTTTAAAGACGCAAACGAAGTTGCTGAGCGTCTTGTCTCTGTCTTTTCATCTGCCGTCAAAACACATTCGCATGTTGTATCAATACCCAGCAGTAAGCGAATCATTAAGCCATGGGTTACAACCGGGCTTCTGCGATGCATACGGCATAGGGACAATCTATATCGTGCTCATAAGAAAGATCCTGATAACTTGACAAAAAAAGTAGTATTTGGTCGATATCGAAATTTTTGCAACAATATCCTAAAAAAAATCAAGTGTGAGTATGAGCGTCTTGAATTTCAAAAGGTCAAAAATAGTACCAAGGATACATGGCAATTATTAAAACAGGTTGCAAACTTAGACCAAGGTAGATCGTCACCGTCAGAATTATTGAACCGTTGCGGAGATCCAGCTCTATCCGTTAACTTTATAAATGAATACTTTTCAAATATAGGGGAAAAATTGGCGTCTAAAATTAAGCAATCGGAGCTGTACACGTCTCTTCAAAATCGTAGACAATCTGCTTTTTCCAGTAACCCAACATCTCACTCTATGGCTTTGTATGAGGTCACTAATGCTGAGGTTGATAATATAATTAGTAATCTTAAAAACAAATGTGCTACTGGATTTGATGATATTAGCTCTACATTAATAAAAGCTTCCAGGCCTGTCATAGTCCCACTACTTGTATACCTCTTTAATTTATGTTTTTCGGTAGGAGTTTTTCCTGACATCTTTAAGACTGCAGTTGTCCATCCAGTCTACAAGTCTGGCGATCGTGGTAGTGTCGAAAACTATAGACCTTTATCTATATTATCCACTTTCTCCAAAATTTTCGAAAAGTGTATTAATAACAGGCTCACCAAATATCTTACTAAATTCAAATCTAATAATCAGCTTGGCTTCAGACATGGAACATCTACCGAAGACGCAGTCATTGAACTAACAGAAACAATTAATCACTACCTAAATAACAAACACAAAACTATTGGCATCTTTTTAGACTTATCCAAAGCTTTTGACACTATCTCGGTCCCCACGTTGCTCTTGAAACTGGAACGTATTGGTATTCGTGGCTTGGTCTTGCAGCTTTTCCAAAGCTACTTATCTAACCGTAGGCAATTAGTTCAAATTGATAAATACCTGAGTAAAGAGTGTTCTATAGACGTGGGCGTCCCTCAGGGAAGTGTACTGGGCCCAACTCTCTTTCTTATATACGTGAACGAGCTGTGTCAACTACCATTATCGCATAGCAAAATTATCTCATATGCAGATGACACAGCTCTTATAGTTTACGGAAAAGATTGGTATGATGCTCGTCACAATGCTGAGACAGCATTGAAAACTATTATGCATTGGTTGGTTGAAAATACTTTAACATTAAATATCGGTAAAACTAAATTTATCACCTTTTCCTACACTAAAGCGTGTCAGCCTACGGGTCCAATCGATGTTTACGCTCACAACTGCCACAGCTCGGGCTTACCGTCAAATTGTAACTGTCCCTCACTTAAACGTACAGAAGCTATAAAATACATAGGAGTTATTGTTGATAACTACCTGCGATGGAAGCCGCACATTGAGTCTGTTACCGCGCGATTAAGGAAATTAACCTATGTGTTTAAAAAACTTAGAAGTGTTGTAGAATTTGAAACCTTAAAAACAGTATATTTTGCATTAGGGCAGTCGAATATAGGATACTGTATATTGGCTTGGGGTTCTATACATAAGACCACAATGCTTAAAGTTGAGCGAGGACAAAGGGCCATTTTGAAGGTTCTCGCCAGAAAACCGATGCTTTTTCCCACTAGGGAACTCTTTGCCATCTGCCAGGTATTATCGTCGAGACAGTTGTACATTCTCCGCACTATACAAAAGAAACATTGTCAACTGGTATACGACCCCAGTTTATACCAAAACAAACGCCGGTTTGATAGAGTTTGTGAGGTGCTGGCTCAAGAAACGGATGCAGCCAGTAGGCATTTTAAATACATCAGCCCTTTATTATATAATAAAGTGAATAAAATAATAAATATATACTGCTTATCTAGATACAAGCTAAAAAAATGTTTAGATAAATGGTTGAAATATTTAAGCTATGAGGAGACAGAAAAACTTATTGTTATATAAATATGTTTTTCAGACTTCACCCACACATGCATAACACTCATAAACACAGTTTACATAAGAAATAGTATGCTGGAAATCAGAATTGTCCGGGACGTTGCGGATTGTGTGCAGTACTTTTGTGAGTCTTGAAAACGCCGAACGCCGTGATAATATTAAAGCCGAACTAGTAAGAAACGTCACTTCACGTCACGACGGAAAAAGTTTGGCCATATGCACAAATTTTTGGTGTTCGTAATTTTGCCTGTTTATGTTGATACATACATAGTAAGTATTTTTGTGTTTGATGTCAGTAAATTAATTATGTATATTTTATTCCCGTAACGTTTTAAATAAAATAAAAAAATAATAATAAAAAATAAATAAAATTTCAATATTTTTGTGACTTTGAAATGCATATATTACAGAACCACACATACAATCCTAATTATTTTTAAATTTATCATGTTGTAATACTTTATTATTACTTAATTTATTTTAAAACAACACCTCTGTTAATTAATTTATTTATTCTGCACCTCCACTAGATCCACTAACTGATGATCTAAAGACAATAAGAAAAATATAATTTTTATTGGGTTTGGTTTATCATTTGTAAATGCTGTTTTTGATATTATTTTTGTTGCCCTGTCACACAAATGGGATACATGCAAGTGTTAATGATGTACAATAGCATAGTATTGTGAAAGGCATTGGTAGCTGCGCTGCAGTTTTTCACTTTTGCGGCTGCCGGTGTCTTACTTTAACTCTATTGATGCTGGTCTGTTGTCTTCGTTTGTATATTTTATTTTATCCAAATAAAAAATATTATTATTATTATTATTATTTTTGACATCCAAGAATGACGCACAGAAAAAACCAAATGTGGAAAAAACAAATGAATTACGGTTTTCGAAACACAAATGCATGAGTAAAAAGCGCTATAAATTTGAAATTAGAATTCAAAGTGGCCAGGACGACAAAACGCCAATTTCATATGTAAGGACCTAATATTACATATAAGATTTTGCAGTAAAAGCATGTTTTGTATCTGCTTTAAAAGGACAAACGTATATTTCCGCCTTTTATTGATGAAATCCTAGCAATAGGGTAGAGATGTGTACTGCTTTAGAACTACATTTAATATGAATAGTTGACGAACTGTTAGTACTTTAAACAAATCATAAAGCAGGTTAGTTGGGAAAAGGAATGGACGGAAGTTACATACTTTGATGATTGCTCTCTGTGGATATATATTTAGGTTATATAGTGTCGGTTTATAAGTGTTTTACCACTCCTCCCCAAGATGTAATACAGTAAGCTAATATGGATTGACATAAAGCAAAATAAACTTGCCTGATTAGCTGTTTGTCTATTATATGAACAGCTGAACAGAACAGCAGCTTTTTGAAAATAAACATCAGCTTACGCATCTTATCACATAGTGCATCAATGTGATGTTTAAAACTCAGATTTTCATCTAAAGTGATGCCTAAATACTTTATTTCGTTTATTATTCCAATAATATTGTGCATTCGCTACTAGTAGAGGGAGTTGTGAGTAGTGAGCATACAGTAGGTATTTGGTTGGTAGAAGCTAAGGTGAATTTGCGCATTGAGAACTTTATATATTTCGTTTTTTCTGCATTAAATGTTAATAAATGAGTGCGAAGCCATACGTTTACTATGTTACACCCGTGTTGCGCATACTCATTATTGTATAGGTATACACTTTAGGTAACTCATACGACATTGTCAATACACATTATTGTATGAGTTAGCTGAAAAAATAAGTGCAGTGTCATCAGCGTATTATATAGTTGTGCCGTGGTCTAGGGTTAGTTCACACAGATCTTTTATATTGTATATTAGGAACATTGTTGGCCCTAAAATACTTCCTTATGTATTATATATAATTCATAGTTTCTCAACCTTATTTTGCTCACCGCCCACTTTGAGAATATGTTTTTTTCTAGAGCCCCCCCATCTTAATTTTACTTACCATCTGTCGCGAATTTAAAACAGCTATTGCCATGATTATATTTTAACGTAAGATATTATATTATAGTCTATATATACATATATTATATTATATTTTAAAATGAAGAATGAAAGAATAATGTTTCAATAGGAGCAATTAAAACGCATGCTTAGTTATATTGCGGAATATTTTTTTTGACATTCAAAAGACATGAATTTATGACATAACTAATGAGGTTGAATTTGATGCATTTTAAGGAGTTTGTTAATATCAGGCTCCATTTTACTTAAAAACAACCGTAAGTCGCCGCGTTCAGTAACTTGAAGCAGATTTCTCTTTTTAGTTACCAACGTTGCTACAGCACTAAATCCACGTTCAGCTAAATAGGAAGATGGGAATGCTATTAGAAATCGTTGAACAATCAACCATAATCCTGGGTACAGTTGTGAAATCGGCTTCTGCAGCCAAAATTCTTGGTAGCCATTCTTGAATTTAATTTTTAATTCCTCATTTGTCGTCAGTTCTATTAGTTCTTCTTCTAACTGGGATGATCCTGCTGTGTTAAAATTTGAAAAAGGATCCAAAACCCAGTCTGGTATGTCCATGTTTAAAAAAGTCCTGGAATCGTTCCATGAAATCTCTGTGGAGGTTTTCCAAGTGTTGACAGTAAACAAGCAAGTCAAGAAAACATACTCCAATAGATATGATAGAAAAATATTACGACTGTGCTCTTATTTTGTGTTACTTCCACGGAGGTATATGACTGTATTTTCGTGTGAAAAATAAATTCCGGGTCCCAAAAACATATACTTAATATATTTTTGGTTTTTAAAACGCTAATAAAAGAAGCTAATTACTATGATCGGCAAGTTGCACGGTCTTACTTTTTTTAGAAAAAGATGTTTTATTTGACAAGAGGTATTCACAGTTATTAAAAAAACTTGAAAAGAAAAAATTGCAACCATTACAATTTTTAAGAAAAATTATATTTAGGTATATTAGGCTTTTTTTTTAATCTATTTTTATTTAGGGATTTGTATCTAAAGATAATATGTCAATCCCATTGTACCCTGTACATAATAAGTTTTACACTTTACTATCTTCGATACTGGCAAAATTTCTATAGAGCATAATAGCTTGTTCCGAAGCTGGGTCGGAAAGTATTACCTGTATAAGCCCTACTTCATACAGATTACAATTAAATTTTTGGAAAAGTAGTTGTCTTTTACTCCGATACTTGACACATTCCATCAAAATATGCTGTACATCTTCGATCCGATCACACGTCTCACAATTAGGTGAGTTAACCTTTTTCATCAAAAAAGCAAACTTTTTTGATGGGATGTGTCCTGATCGGAGTCTAAACGCTAATTTAACTATATTCCGATCAAACTCCGGCGTTACAAACCATGGTATACGAGGAGGTTCCGATTGCATTGTTTTGTACCAAACACCTTTAAATTTTGATTGTTCATTAAAATATTCTCGCCAATGTTCGTAGTTACTCTTTTTAAACAAAATTAAAATCTCAGAATAATCCGGTTTATAATTAATCCAGCTACCATTTATAATACTAATTTTGCTAGTCGGTCGGCCTCCTCGTTACCTTTGATACCAATATGTCCAGGAACCCACTGCGTTCTCAGAATGCAATTGCTCTCTTGAAGATTAACTATCTTCTTGATAATTTCGTAGGCTACCGGAACACGTCTTAGTCCAGAAGCGCATCGAGCCAAATGTTGAAGGGCACTTTTGCTATCCGAGATAATCACAATTCTCTTTGATATGTTGCTATTACTTCTCAATAAGTCATTAACAATATATGACAATGCTTCCGAAATTGCAATGAGCTCCGTGGACATAATAGATATTTTAGACGTTATTATAAAACACCCAGAGGACCCCTAACAGATGTCAAAAAATGCCGCCCCGGAGCCATAATCGCCTCTGGAACCATCAGTAAATACAAGAGTCCATCCAGTATATTTTGTTGACAATTCTTTTACAATATCTGCTCTAAGTGAATTAGATTCATACCTGCTCTTAGTCATAAAAATGCTGTCTAAATTAACATTAATTATTTCTTTTAAATCAATACAGGACATTCAAGTATTTAGTGTAAACATTTGAAAGGATATGACATATGAACATTGACATTTTTCGTTTCATTGTAAATTTTTGTTAAAAGGGGTTTATTTTTATTTTGCCAATATCGAGATAACCTTAACCTATGCAGTTCACTAACAATACTAATAATTACATTATTTTGCCATGACAGTGTCTTTAAATAATATTTATACGCTAAATATTCCCGTCTTATATGTAATGGTGGTAAACTTAATTCACACTGCATTACATGAGTTGGAGAGCTTTTGATAAATCCGCCAATTATTCTTAAGGATTGATTCTGCAGTTTATCCAGCTTTGATAAGTGTGACTTAGCACAATGATCAAAAAGAAAACATCCATAATCTATTCTGCGTCTTATAATTGCTATGCATAACCTTCTTAAGTGTTTCGGGTGAACACCCCAACTAGAGTCCGACAAAAGTTTTAGAAGAATATTTAGAGCATTTTTCTGAAACTTCGTTAATATGTTTACGCCACCTAAGCCTTTGATCGAGTGACATTCCTAGGTATTTGATGTTTTCTGAATGGGATATAAGATAGTTGCATATATTCAGACGCGTTAGAATCCTCCTATGTCCTCTACTAAAAAGACAAAATTTAGTCTTTAAGTGTGATTTATTTATTTATTTATTTATTTATTTGGCATATCAACAATACAAATACAAGCTTACATACTTATCATTTTGGTCCATTAACAGTGTTTATATCAATTAAAGACATGCACAACATTGTATTGTTTTATAACACACAATACAACATATTTTAGTAAAATTTACAAGTTAAAAAAATATATGGGTACTTACGTTAGATTACAATAATATTAAAACAAAATTAAAAATCTATGAAATTCAGGTGAGTAAAAATATAACTTTAGTTATTAATTATTATATACACAAATTATTATTATGTCATGGTTCCGGTTGGGACGATCATAGAATATTAGTCAAAAACATAGAATACAATAATAATACACAAGCAAGACAAAAAATATATTTAAAGCATTGGCATTGAAATTAAGTAATGAAAATTGTAGAAAGCTAGTTTTATAACATGTCAAGGAATTATGATTAAATTAAGCAAATTAGCATTTTTTTTAAATAACATAACTAATATCTACAATAGAAATACAACATGTCATTTAAAATGTTACAATAAAAATGTTAGAATAATCAGGTCAATATTTTTTTCTTGAAATACATGAAGCGATCGTGAAAGATATCTAGATCAAACATTTTATTCCAGATATTATAGGAATTGATCATTCTCGTTCTTGCCGACATTCGTTTTATACCTAGGAGTATTGAAAAAAGGTTTCTGCCGTGTCCTAGCATTTGGCCTTGGTACTACAAGTCCTATAGTCTCCAACAGTTCCTGGCAGGGAGTGGAACCAGTTACAAGGTCTCTGAGGAAAACCAGATCAAGCATTCGTCTGCGATCTGATAGCGTGTGATATACTTAACCCAAGTTCGTCAAAGATCAGAACAAGAGCGACAAGAGATTCCTGGATCTTATTTTCACATATATTAATATCTTTATGACTGTAAAATAACACGAAGTCATCAGCGTACTGAGACACCGTAACATTCCGAATAATTTGAAATACTCTATGAGTTACGATATTAAAAAGCAGTGGTGAAATCGGATCTCCCTGTGCCAATCCTCAATGTGTTCGCCTACTTACAATGAAATTTCCACCATCATCCTTAATAAATAAATTTCTATTGCTTAAAAACGACCAAAAGTATCTGCACATTTTATTACCAATTTTGAGTTCATCTAAACTCTCGACGATTTTATGATTTAAAACATTATTATACGCGTTTTCAATATCAACAAAACAAGCCAACGTTGGTATATTTTTCGAAAATCCTATCTGTATTTGGCTAATAATTCTAACTAAACTATCTATACTTGATAGACACTTACGAAATCCAACTGTATACGGTGATAAATTTTTTTTTTCTATGTACCGCTCTACTCGCTTACATATCATATGGTGAAAAATTTTACAAATACACGATATGAGTGAAATTGGCCGTAGTTTTGCAGTTGCATTTTGGTTAGTAGTTATCTTTGGGATGGCAATAACATGGATGTTACGCCATCGGTTAGGCACATAACTAGTTCGAAGGATAAGATTATAAATATTGAGTAAAAAAATCTGTGCTAAATCAGGAGCATAGTGTAAAACACTCCGTCGCTCTCTGGAGCTGTGTCTTTTTTCTTTATGGAGTTATTTAACTCAGCAAGTGTAAAATCACACTCAATCATAGAATTCGTGGAAGAAATTATAAGTTCCGTGTTAAGGACTGAATCAGGGGTAAGGCTTATCAATAGTTCTTCCTGTTTTTCTATGGGAACAACTATATTCTTTCTTTTATAACCCTTAACCCAACGCATCTTATTCCACATGGTGGAAGCTGAAGTTGTTTCATCAATAGAGTCACAAAATTCACGGTAAGATTTAGATTTGGCCTCCTTTTTTTTTTACACTCTTTGACTTTAGGTATAAATCTATCATAATTGGTGGGTGTTGAGTTTTTCCTAAAATTTGTCAAATATAATCTACGTTGTGCAACTGCCAGTGAAAGAGACTGATTCCAGAATGGCTTTGGTTTAGAATTTCTAGCCGGATTAGAACACAATTTAATCGATGGAATGCTCTTATCGGCAGCTTTATTAATCTGTAATATAAAATAATCATATTGTTCTTGTAAACTCATATTAAAAGTCTTACTCATATTATTTGTAAAATATTGCATTAATTTTTCTTTATATACACCTTTGTATTGGCAATTGGCAAATTGGCAAAATTGGCAAAATGGCAAATTGGCAAATTTCATATTCCGTTTACTAATTATGTTTAGTGGTTCCTGATAATTCATTGCTAATTTAATAATCAAGTGGTCACTACCTAAGTTTTCATCAAGTACCTGCCAATCAAAAGACACGGCTATATCGGACGACACGAATGTTACATCAGGTGAAGACTGTAGTAAAACACTATTTACCAATTTCACACGAGTAGCCGCACAGTTATCCAAGGGCATAAATTCATTATCTAAAGCTGCATCCCATAATTGAACACCTCTTACGTCTGGCTTAGTAGACCAAGTACCATGATGTCCGTTAAAATCCCCGGCTATTAATGTTTTATTAGGTAATTTTGAAAACAATTCTTCCCAATGAAAAATGTCAGTACGAATCGATGATGGACAATATACAGACACAATATTTTCTAGATTAGAGCAATTATTTATTCTAATATGTAATAATTCTATGCCATTATTGTTAACTATTTTAAATTGACTTACATGGGCCCGAATCGAATTGTGCAATACTATAGCCACACCACCGTATGAATCATTTCGGTCCTTCCTAAATATATTATATCCATTTATTTTAGATGTTTTCCTAGGCTCTCCTTCCTAGGATCTACTAGTATAATACGTCACTTGACATTTAAATTCTAACTCTGCAAATTTTGTAGATTTTAATAATTTTTCCGCATCTTCACTGAATGCAAAACGCACCAAAATTTTGTATATGCTCTTGTATTTAGTCACATTTTTAATGTATTCTTCATTAAGTAGTCTTGCAAATGCCATCTGTTTTGGTAGAGGTAATAAGGATGTTACACACACCTCATATATACTTTCGGTTGAACTAGATTGAGACAAATGAAGTTCTACCTCCATATTTCTAATATTATTCGAGTTACTTCTTATCAACCTCTTTGGTTTTCTCCTAACAACTTCAGTGAATTCATCTTCGCTGCTATCTTCTTCTCTTTCCTTCCTTTTCTCAACCAGCCTGACGTTATTTAGCTCAGAGTTCTTCTCAAGTATCTTTCCCATTTCTAGTACTTCACTCAACTCACGTACGCATTGTACATCCGCAATTACATCATTAATTTCACTACTACACAGTAAATTAGCCACAACAGTCTCATTTTCTTCCATTATTAAAAAAAATACATTTTCAGAGTAGTTACAAAAACCGCTATATCAATGAATAGAGTGCTTGCGCCAAAACTGTATGCAACGGCCGATGCCGCGAGACTGTAATATTAGGCTTAAATTAGTATTCTAATTATATTTTCACAATTTTTTACATACATTTTAATTTTGTTTTGTTATTAGTTGAGGATGACAAGTACAATTTTTCGTTTAGGCGACATTCTGCGGAGTTTTGTTTTAGTTAAGGGTTACAAGTAACGAGATTTTTAGTTTTAGTTCTTACTTTATTAAATGAAAATGTAACACAAAATTTGTTTTTTTTTTTAGTTCGATGTTATTTGGTTTTCTACTCTACATTTTCACTATTTCGACATGTCCTAAATAGTACCATACAACACGGAACAATAATGCCATACACCCAGCAATTTAACAGTTAGAATTCAACATCTCGCAACTTCAATACTTTGTGAATTCAACATTTTAGAAATTCAACATTGTGGTCCAGAAGGGTTTAAACTGCTCTTTTGGTTGGATTTCTTTGGACAAATATCACAGCTAAATGGTTTTTTGCCTATATGGATTAGTATGTGTTTATTTAAATAACTCTTTCGTGAGAATTTCTTTGAACAAATATCACGGCTTAATGGTTTTTCGCCTGTATGGATTAGTATGTGTTTATTCAATTCACTCTTTTGTGAGAATTTCTTTGAACAAATATCACAGCTAAATGGTTTCTTGCCAATTTGGATTCGTTTGTGGACATTTAAATTAACCTTCTGCGTGAATTTCTTTGAACAAATATCACAGATAAATGGTTTCTCGCCTCTATGGATTAGTATGTGCCTGTTTAAATTTCTCTTATCTGAGAATTTCTTTGAACAAATATCACAGCTAAATGGTTTCTCGCCTATATGGATTTGTTTGTGGACATTTAAACTGGTCTTCTGCGTGAATTTCTTTGAACAAATATCACAGCTAAATGGTTTTTCGCCTATATGGATTAGTAGGTGCCTGTTTAAATTTGTCTTATCTGAGAATTTCTTCAAGCAAATATCACAGCTAAATGGTTGCTAGCCTGTATGGATTTGTTTGTGGACATTTAAATGAACCTTCTGCGTGAATTTCTTTGAACAAATATCACAGCTAAATGGTTTCTCGCCCGTATGGATTTGTTTGTGGACATTTAAATTAACCTTCTGCGTGAATTTCTTTGAACAAATATCACAGCTAAATGGTTTCTCGCCTATATGGATTAGTATGTGTTTATTCAATTCACTCTTTTGTGAGAATTTTTTTGAACAAATATCACACTTAAATGGTTTCTCGCCTCTATGGATTTGTTTGTGGACATTTAAATTAACCTTCTGCGTGAATTTCTTTGAACAAATATCACAGCTAAATGGTTTCTCGCCTGTATGGATTAGTATGTGTTTATTCAATTCACTCTTTTGTGACAATTTCTTTGAACAAATATCACAGCTAAATGGTTTCTCGCCTCTATGGATTAGTATGTGCCTGTTTAAATTTCTCTTATCTGAGAATTTCTTTGAACAAATATCACAGCTAAATGGTTTCTCGCCTCTATGGATTAGTATGTGTTTATTCAAATCACCCTTTTGTGTGAATTTCTTTGAACAAATATCACACCTAAATGGTTTCTCGCCTATATGGATTTGTTTGTGGACATTTAAATTAACCTTGTCTGTGAATTTCTTTGAACAAATATCACAGCTAAATGGTTTCTCGCCTATATGGATTAGTATGTGCCTGTTTAAATTACTCTTTTGTGAGAATTTCTTTGAACAAATATCACAGCTAAATGGTTTCTCGCCTCTATGGATTAGTATGTGCCTGTTTAAATGACTCTTTTGTGAGAATTTCTTTGAACAAATATCACAGCTAAATGGTTTTTCGCCTCTATGGATTAGTATGTGTTTATTCAAATCACCCTTTTGTGTGAATTTCTTTGAACAAATATAACAGCTAAATGGTTTCTCGCCTATATGGATTTGTTTGTGGACATTTAAATTAACCTTTTGCGTGAATTTCTTTGAACAAATATCACAGCTAAATGGTTTCTCGCCTGTATGGATTAGTATGTGCCTGTTTAAATTTGTCTTATCTGAGAATTTCTTCAAACAAATATCACAGCTAAATGGTTTTTCGCCTTTATGAACCCTGATGTGATGAAGTAATATGCTTTTGTATGAAAAAATCTTGAAACAATAATCACAGGTGAACTGTTTCTTGTAACAGCCGGTCTGAGCTTCACTGGCATGGTCTCGCCCCTCGCAGTCATTTGTGTTGTCTTGCTCCTCGTCTTGTTCGATACCTAAACAAATGTTCTGATATGATCATGTTAACTTAGTAGTAAGCTTACGTTTCCAGTTAGAGATATACAGAAAACGTGCTTTTGGGGTTTCAACGTGTTTTTAAACTAATGGTTTAAAGAAAACTATGAAATAAATAATGAGAAAAAACATTATGTACAAGTAAAATCAGTATGTTACGATCTTATTACAATGCGGTCTGTACCCACTACATATTCCTAAAAGAAAATAGCTAAGTAGCTAGCACAATATATGCATACCTTTATCTTCTGTCCCCTCTACTATATCTTGTTTTATTTCTGGATGTTCCGTGCTTTGTTCACCAAATGTTTTTTCTCTCCTGTCCTCCGGATATATTTCTGTGACCGGGTGTGTTGTGGGACTTTGGCAAACATATTTATCTATAACGCTTTGACTTTGCTTCACTATTATTAATTTAGGAACCTTTGCCTTCTGCTGTGCATCAATATTGTCCACATTCCACAACTCCTGTGTAATGCCGGCGAGAGCATCTTCGGATTCAATGAAGGGTTCTTTCTTTACTTCATAGTCATTTGTACTTTCCAAAATTTCATCTTGTTCAATGCCTGAAAATTACCGAAATGAAAATAATAATAAAAATCTAAGGATAATCTAACAGATAATGCCATTTTTAAGCTACATTATATACATTAAATGACATTATTTAATTTATACTAATATTATATAGAGGTAATGTTTGTGAGTTTGTGAGCTTGTAGGGGGTAATTTCTGGATCTGCTGAACCGATTTGATAAATATATTTTACCAATAGAAGGCTACGTTACTTGTGAGTGACATATGCGGGCGGCGGGCATACATTTCGGGCGTGTCTCTATTTATTATTAAAACCCAATTTCACGCGGGCGAAGCCGCAGGCAAAAGCTAGTTTTAAATAAAAGTAATAATTAAGTATCAATAACATACAAGATTTTAGTAAATTACAATATTTTACTGAGTGAGGTTTGCATTTTAATGATCGTAAGTTTGTTCAAATCGCTTTGATTTAGTTAAAGCACGAGTCTCAGATATAGACGAGTACATAAAATATATATATATATATATATATATATATATATATATATATATATATATATATATATATATAGAATATTATAGACGAGGCATGTTGATACAAAGTGTCTCCAGTTAAATGGATTTTTGGGGCCATTTTTACATTTGAAATATGGTGACAACCAAGATGGCGAAACTTTTTGCTGTATGAAGATTTGTTCTGTCAAATGTATGTCATAGCCCATCCGTTTCGAAATCTTTGGTCTCAGAACTCAAGTGTAACCCGTGTCAATATCATTACAAATTAAATTCAAAAAATTTTATTTCCATCTTCTTACGAATCCGATAAGGATAAAAGACAAGACGCACTCTTTTCACACACACACTCTTTTTTTGTCAAGCCGTACGTGTATCCTATAAAGATGTCAAATTCAGGTTGAAGGCCAGGTTTCCATACAAAACACTCATGTCCCACACATGTGCTGAATCGTTCAGATCCTGAATATGTCAGATCGATCTGACACTTTCATACAATTTAGTGAATTTACACTGAGCTTGACATCCTCATAAGATGTCAAATTTAGCCTAGGAACCTCAGAGCAATAACTATAGCATATCCATGTATATCCTTCTTCAGTGCTAGGAACACATGTACATAATTTGACATCGTTTAAGGATCCGGAATATTTCTCTGAATTTTCCCGAACCCAACGGATTCCGGATCATAATATTATATTCCCGGCCTCAGACTAGATCTGACTTTTTAAATTAAAGTATAATACAGTAATAAATAATAAACTATTGATAAAATAATATTTAAAATGCCTCTGCGTAAGGTGCATTAGAAAATATAATTTAACAGCTTGTCATTTGTAATACAGTTGATTTTTGTAAGTACAAAATTTCGGAGTTTTCGTTTCTGTTGTCTATTTATTCCATGCTCATGAGTCATGTACTAGGGTGTAGTAGTGTTATAAGAAACTGTATAACCCAATTTATTATTATAATAAAGGCAGTCTCATTGCAACTCTCGGTAATAAGATTACTAGTCTCCTAATCGCACCCTACATGGCGACCCTGCCATCAGAATGCGTGGCGCGAAATTGAGACTCCGTATATGGGGTAGAACTTTCTGTGCAGTGTAACTAGCAGTGAACTGACTAAATTTAATTTAAAATAATGGCTTTCTTTATTCGTTCGCGTTACGGAGTGTACGTGTTACTTAAATTAAATCGGAAAAGGAGGAGGAGAGGAGACCGTGATTGTGCAGAATGCAGTGGGCAGTAACCAGGCCGGAATCGAATAATTCCATTTTCATCTAACTACCACAAATATTTTGCTGTCTATTATCGCGCTGATGGTAGGCTTGGATTTCCTGTACTGCGTGTTCCGGGCATACAGACGGTGTCACATGGGTTGGATTACCTCGGAAATAAGCAGAAATAATTTCCGGAGGTCGTTTTTCCGACAACAGCAGCCTGCCGCAGCTTTGAAGGAGCAGCCTAATCAAGCTAAAACCTATTTTCCCTAAAGTGTGTGTGAAGTGAGAAAAATGTCGTTTACGCGCGTATAAAAATGTTTTAGTGTAAAAAAAAATAAAAAAAAATATCGTGTTTATTCATAAGTCGTACCTAAAATTACGTCTCGCGTCGCAACCGAATGTTTTTAGAGACTTTAATATTATTTAACTTTAAGATATTAAGAGTGTATTCCTTATTTTATTGTAATTTTACTTGTCTATAATCATTGTAATTTGTGTTTAACGTGTTGCATAATTAGTTATAAATTATACTAAAATATAAAAAGTTTGGTGGCAAACTGGTAAGTTATAAACATTTCCTTAGAAAAAATATATGAGAAAATAGGACATATTTAATTAAAATCGGACCGAATATATTAAATGTTAAGCTGAAGGAAACAAATGATATTTTTAGTCAATATTGTAGTTGGTTATTAATTTTTACAGAAAACGTAAACCAAGGAAAAATTAAAGCGAAAGACGTTCCATTTTATAATAACTATCGTGAAAATTTTGAATTATTACACAAGGATATTTTAAGTTTGTGTCAATCTAAAAGTTGAAGTTGAGATGAATACTTTATATGGATACTTTTGAATTAAAAACGGCTTTGACTTTATTACCTGTTATTTCTAATGAAGAGAAGAGATGACAAGACATGACAAGTATTAAGCAGTTGATAGATAATATCCAGTATTACGATTCTTTATTAACGAAGCCGGATTGTAAAAGAAATTTAATTAAATTTGTTTTAAAAAGCAGATTATTGCAATCAGCTAAATTGCGTCTACGAGACGATTATGCGACAGTCGATGATTTAATAAGTGACATGAATAAGGAATTAATGCCAAAATAGGTGCAACTGCCATTCATAATAAATTACAAAAATCAAGGCAAAACGAATTGTCTATTTCTGAATATGGAAAGCAAATAACAGAATTATTTGTAGACCTTACGATATCACAGGCTAATGGAAATTCGGACTGTTACAATATTTTAAAGCCAATTAATGAAAAACAAGCGATTAAACAGTTTTCCGATGGCTTGCGAAATCGTAGGCTCAGTACAATAATTTCAGCTAGAAATTACGATTCCCTGAAAGATGCCATACAAGCAGCCCAGGATGAGGAGTCTTCATCATCCGCCGCTGGAGAGGTGCTGGGTATGTACAAAAGAAATTTCTTTAATTATAGAAATTTTCATAATAACTCTAGGTCCCTACGCGGAGGAAGTAATTATCGGGTGTCCTCATATCGTGGACAGTACAACAGGTTTGAAGCAAACTGGCAGCCGACGAGCAGATACCAACAGTCAACTTCCCGTGACCCAGGGCAAGGTGCCCGTTATTTCCGTAACAATCGAGGTAAGTTTAATAATTATCGCGGAAATCGAGGGATTCGCAGAAATACAGTTAACGTTATTAACGAAAGTAAAAATTATTCGTCAGATGAGCCTAGACTAGATCAGTTTTTTCGTGAATATAAAAACCATTCAATTTTAGCTAGCAATAATAGTAAATGTTTTATTCATTTATTAATTTCTCTGTGCAAATAAAACTTATTCGTTCTTAGTCGATTCAGGAGCGTCGTTATGTGCTATATCATATAAACATATCATTGGATTAGGAATTCCATTCCATAATGAGAGTGTAATTATAAACGGACTAGATGGTGAAGTTCAAACTATAGGCTATGTTTTCATTCCATTATCTTTTAATGGTCGTGTAATCAATAATAAGTTCTACGTTTTCGATTCTTTACCAATTGTGGCAAACGGAATTTTAGGGCGAGATTTCTTAAAAACGTTTGTCGCATATTTAGACTTTGAGAAAAAAAAAATATTTTGAAAGTCGGGAGAAAATCAAAATATTTCAATACCTATTACTAATAATTATAACGCACATATTGTAGAGATTCCACCAAGAAGCGAATCGATACATTATATTCAAACCAAATTTAAAACGGATTGCATTGTTTGTTCAGAATTACAAGAAGGTATATATTTAGCTAGTTCTATAGTGAGTCCGGTTAGCGGAAGAAATACCGATAAAAATTTTGAATGTCACGGAAAAGCCTGTAACTTTGTCCATACATAAATCCAACAATACATGACCTTAGAGATTACGACGTTTGCACTTTGAATAAAAATGATAGTAATTCGGAAAGAGTGAAAAATTTGTTTTCCTAATCAAATATAAATGGATTAAATAATATAGAATTTCAGAGTATTCAGAGTATTTGTGCGAAATATGCAGATATTTTTATTTGCCAGGAGATAAATTAAAAACAACTAATACTTACTTACACTCATAATATTTCATTAAAACTAAATGCTACTCCAGTGTTTTCAAAGCCTTACCGATTGCCTATTAGCCAAAGAGACGAAATAAAACAACAAATTAGTAACATGCTTATAGAAGGAATTATAGAGCCCAGTAAGAGCGATTGGTCGAGCCCAATATTATTAGTTCCTATAAAAGTAGATGAAACCGGAAATAAAAAATTTCGTTTAGTGGTAGATTACCGTAAATTAAATGACCGAATAGAGGATGACAAGTATCCGCTCCCAGATATAACAGAGATTTTAGAATCACACTAAATTTAGACGAAAATAGTAGAAAATTTACAGCTTTCAACTCAGGTCAATATCAGATGACGAGAATGCCGATGGGTTTTAAAACAAGTCCCAGTTCATTCTCTAGAATGATGAATTTGCCTTTGTCAGGATTAAATAATGAATAATGTTTAATATATATCGATGACGTCATTGTTTTTGAAAGAAATGTAGAAAATCACAACGAAAATCTACAGGTATATTTTAAAGACTGAGAAAAGTTAACTAAAAATTAAATCCTTCGAAATGAACATTTTTAAAAAAGCAAATTTTATATTTGGGTCATTTAATATCGAATAAAGGTATAATGCCAGATAAAATAAATACAGTTAAATATTACCCATGTCCGGAGAATGCCGATGAAGTAAAAAGATTTGTCGCGTTCACAAATTATTATAGAAAGTTTATACCGACATTTGCTGAAATAGCTCAACCTTTAAATGAACTTTGTAGAAAAAATTTAAAATTTTTTTGGTGTGAAAAATGTCAAGATTCTTTTGAGACACTTAAAAAGTGTATAATTTCACTCCCTGTGTTAGATTATCCAGATTTTTCAGAACAAAATCATTTTTATCATATTTCAAATCATTAGGTAGACCTATAGCTTACACTAGTAGGACTCTAAATAAGGCCGAATCAAACTATCCTGATATAGAGAAAGAGTTCCTGGCGATAGTTTGGGCAGTGAAACATTTTCGACCTTATTTGTATGGTCAATATTTTAAAATCAGAACGGATCATAAACCTTTAATATATCTGTTGGGTATGAAAGATCCATCTAGCAGAGATATGAAGTTTAGGTTGACTTTAGAGGAATACAACTTTGATGTGGAGTATGTTAAGGGTTCAAGTAATACAGCAGCAGACGCTTTATCTTGGATATTGTTATCGTCAAAATAATTAAAACAATTAAAACAATAAAATGAGAATATAAATGTTATGACTCGAAATCAGTCAAGAAAGATTAATAAACCCGATTCTTCGGCGTTGGATATAGTACGTACAAACTTGAGGGATGCGCAACCGAAAGTTGAGCAAACCTGCAGAATCAGTAGAATTATATGTGACAAATGAAGATTATTTAAAGAAGAGTAGAAAATTAGGCAATATAAATAAAGAAAGTAAAACTTTTTCTAATGATGAAAAGAAAAATGTAATTTATATTAAAAATCTAAGCTCTGACTCACGAATAACGCGATGCGAATTTGTGAGACAACTAGATCATTTTTGTAAATCAATTAACGTCGACGAAGTATATACGAAGTATAGACGAAGGTAAAAAGGAAGATAATAAAGAAATTAGGAGAAAAAGTTAAGTCTTTAAAAAATTGGACCGGTCCTCGTGTCTGTATATTAAATAATGTAAAAACTATTTACAATAAAGATGATAGGAAAGTTATTTTAAAGATTTCTATCTTTTGCCTAGCAGTGACCATGCAGGCATGAGAAGGATGATCAATAATATCAAAAAGTATTATTATTGGCCTGGATTAGACAAAGATGTTAGAGATTATGTTAGGCGTTGTAATAAATGTTAGCGTTTGAAACATTCCATACCTATAAAAGAACCAATGAATATAACAACGACAGCTTATTCAGCATTCGAAAAGGTCTATTTAGATCTAGTAGGTCCATTTGAAGTTGATAATAATAATTACGCATATGCTCTGACGCTACAATGCGAACTAACTAAATATGTCGAAGCTTATCCCCTGATTTCTAAAAGAGCAGAAGAAGTAGCAAAAAGTTTTGTTAATAAATTTGTACTTAGATATGGAGTGCCGAGAGAAATAACTACAGACAGAGGGAAAGAGTTCATTGCATCTATATTTCAAGAGGTATGTAAATTACTCAAAATAAAACAGGTAAACTCGACTGCTTACCACCACCAATCTCTAGATGCGTTGGAAATGTCACATAAAAATTTAATTGCTTTTCTTCGGTTAGAAACTGATAATCATCCCGAGACATGGAGCAGTTGGCTTCCATTTTGGCCATTTGCATTTAACACTTCAGTTCACACAGAGACTAATTTCACTCCTTATGAATTAGTTTTTGGAAAGAAATGCTCGCTTCCTAGTAATTTGTCTTTAGATTTAGATCCTCTTTATAATTATGATGACTATCCATGTGAACTGAAATATCGTTTACAAATGTCCCACAAAGAGGCAAGAAATAATTTTATAAAATCAAAAGAAAAAAGGAAAGTAGTTTATGATAAGTATACTAACCCAATAATCTATAATGTAAATGAGTTAGTTTTATTAAAAAATGAATCAGGTAATAAGCTAAGTTCTTTATACCTACTCAGGTCCATACAAAGTAGTTAAGGATATGCCTCCAAACGTAGAAATAATAAAAAATGGCAAAAATGTATTAGTGCATAAAAACTGCACAAAACTTTTTATTGAATAATATTGTAATCTTATATTATACCTACTGTAATCTTATTATGCTATTATAAGAATTATGTATCAAATATATTATATGAAATGTAATCGAAATTATTTTATACAAAAAATGTAACCATGTAACATTTTTTTTTCTATTGGATGGGTGGTGTAGGTTATTATTATAATAAAGGCAGTCTCATTGCAACTCTCGGTCTTATTACTCGTCTCCTAATCGCACCCTACAAGGGAAACATAAAAAATATTGACACTCTTTTGACACTTATGTAGCCCGGAATAACACATAGGCTCAACTCAAACTGGCGCAGAGTCGAAGCTTAATGTGTTATCAATGATTTGTCGAACTCGTAGGCAAGCCACTAGGGTGCATGTGTGAATATTAGTATCTTAAGCTTGTGTGTTACCATTGATTAAACATAATATTATGTCTATACATTTATTCATAAGTTCTATCTCTGTTTTGTCGAATATAACATATTATTAAGAGTGACACCAACGCCTTTATCCACATATTAAAATCAGCATGTAACTCGAAGTATATGTATGAGTAAGTGTGCTTATGTATGTGTTTTTGTGCAAGTGTGTGTGGGGTGAGTAGCTAGCCCTACGACCATGGTCTTGGGATCAGTATAATGGTTACCACTGGGGTGCATGTATGTATATTAGTATGTATGAGTGTAAGTATTACCACAGATATAACATAATATGTTTATACATTTATTTTTAAGTTCTATCTTTGTATTGTCAAAATACTCAAACAAAACCTCAACCGATCCAGACTCATCCTCCAACCCAACAGTCGAGCCCAAAGGAGATGCTATCAATATACTAAGAAAACTGGGTTTTGTTAGTCAAGCAGGCGCAAACGCCACCATGATATAACACTACTACCCATGTCAAAATTAATCGTCTTACAAAACGAGTGGAAACATACAACATCTACACCCACCTAACCCAGACCACCCGAGCCCCCAGAAACTCTAATAACATCCCTTCTGAACCCACCCAGCGAGCTATCAAATATGTCTGGATCGGCAAGAACATTGTTAAATATTTCGACAATACGTCGGAGAGGAGCGCGGACACCTGTGTTTGTCCGACACGGGCCAGTGTGGAACACCCGGCGCACGCACACCTCACGCCGCTGCACAGTGCGTGGTACAATGTAACACAAGTGGTTGGTCAGCGCGATAGAATCGAATTTGCTCTTACATAACTTGTAACGTAGGCAAGTGGACGCTGACTCAAGACGGTAAGGCGAATCATGACGGTGCGACACGGGGGAAGTGCAATATGTATGTACTTCGTGAAATATATACAGCTACCGTAACCTTAAACACGGATAAAACTAAAGTAAGTCGTGAAAGTATCCAGAAGTGCTTGATCGACCGGAATAAAATTCAAATTACAAGGCTTTTGTATGCAATCAAAGAAAAAGTTTGCACATAAATATTTATCCGGTGATTGACACTTTTTTGCCATATAAAACCGAGAAGAGCTTCTATTGACTTTGGGATATGATTATACTACCTTTTCTCATTACAAAGTTTTATTTAAACTTTTTTTTTCTTCAAAAATTTCATTTTTATTTTCAATTTATACCTTATAATCATAAGAACAAGCTGTCTAGAAGTAGATTTTTTATTAAAATCATAATTTTATTATTTTTACTTCATTATGCTCGCCAATAACCCGTCAGCTGACGCACGGACCACCCGCCGCGCCGTGCTCCTGCCTTAGTACACGCGTTGAGTTATGTTTAATGTATGCAGATTGGAGTGACTTACAACCGTACACACACAAAAGTGACGGATGTTTGGATTTCAAATTTTCAAATAATTTTGGCGGAACCTTGATGACTATCCCACGGAACCTACTTTAGGAATCCCTGCTCTACATCACCTGCAGTGTGGTTCGTAAATCACGCACGAAATGTTGTTTGACAAATAACGAGCCCTGTGTACAGTGCAACTAAATTCTTAATGTCCAACGGCAATCATCGCTTTTCTATCGAAATTTCAGACGGTGTTTGAAAAACGACAATAACCGAAAAATGGAACGTGGTTGAACTGTAGGTAACAATGAAACTAAGTTGGTGTATTAATGATGATAGTGACGTATGTAATTACACCGAACATAATAAGTAAAACTATGGCTAATAGCTATTTACTTACGTGAAAGAAGTATTGAGTACTGAATGTCTGCTAGTAGGTAGTAGGTAAGTCTCCTCCTAGTACTAAGTTCACGGAATCCATCGACCATCAGGTGACCGCGGCAAGGTGTCACGTTAAAAGTAAAAACTTAAAGTTGTTCGAAAGTGTTTTTGTTGCAATTTGAAATTTGAAAATCGTTGCTAGCACCATAAATCATTACACGTATCACTTAAAACTTAACAACACAACACTACGTTTTTAAACACGACCTACTCGTAATAGTGAAACTCAAATTAGACGACAACTTTTACCTCGAGAGAAAAACCGCAACTAAATTCGAAAATCTATTTCAAAACAACATAGTTATTGTATATTAAACACACATAGTCTAACAACATAGTCTAACATTGTATATTTATTAAAGTTTAGCGTGGATAAGAGGGAAATACAATCGATTTTATTATTGACTAGTTTATGTAAGAATATCATATAAAGAAATTTTCTTCTTAATTTAAGTGACGTTAAGTGGAAAAGTTTGAATCTCTGATTATACGAAGAGTTTACCATGGAACGATCAAATATGGTAGGCAATATAACGAGTGACTCGTTTTTGGACATTTTCTATTCTGTCAATATGATTTCGGTATTGTGGGTTCCATACTGTAGAGCAATATTCAAATTTACTTCTGACAAAACTATTGTAGAGTTTTATTATTGTAGAGACTTGAGAGAAATTCCTGCATGTTCTAATTACGAAGCCAAGACCTAAGAGTAGAACTGACCACATCATCTACATGACATGAGAAGTTTAGATTTGAGTCTAAGATCACACCTAGGACTCGTATAGTTTTTACTCTTCAGATTTTATCAGTTCCGAATCACGTATTCAGTATTCATTGCCTTTCTTTTTCTCGTAAATTTTATGTGATAGTTCTTTTTCGGGTTAAAGTACATTTTGTTTTTGTTACACCAATGGAATAGGGACTCTATATTTTCTTGGAGTTTAATAGAATCATGCTTTTAATTATTCTTGTATTTTTGATGTCGCCTGCATATAGTTCTATTGATGTATTTTTTAGTATTTCAACTATGTGATCTAGGAATACATTAAAGAAAAGGGGGCCTATAATTAAACTATGAGGGACACCTGAGAAAGAAATAAAGGACTCCGACTGATAGCCATCAAATTCTAAAAAATAAGGTCGATTCTTTAAGTAAGAGGAACACCAATAGAGTAAAGAGCCAGTTACACGAAAAGATTTGAGTTTCTGAATAAGTATGTCGTGATTTACTTTGTCGAAAGCCTTTGAGAAGTCCGTATAATATATTGCATCAACCTCTTGCCCGTCATCAACTGCTTTAATCAAGTCTGCCACATATGAGTATAAATTAGTACCATATGACCTCCCCGGCATGAATCCGTGTTGATTTATATTAATTAACTTGTTTATGTTTCTTGATAAGTGTTTATGCACTAGAGTTTCAAAGGCTTTCGATATTATCGATATAATTGATATTGGTCTCTAATTGGCACATTATTTGGATTTTCGCTTTTAAAAATTGGTGCAATACGTCCTTCCATTTTTTAGGGAAAGAACCAGAGCTCAAAGAAGCATTGAATAAAAGTTGGAGGGGATAAGAGAGAACGGATCCACATTTTTGTAGGAAGGTAGTGGAAATGTTATCGGGGCCAGGCCCCTTAGAACAGTTCAGTTTTTTCAACAACCGATGTACGGCATGTATGTTTGGGTATGAAAACGTTTTCCATGTCGGTATGGGGCTCTGGTGCAGTATAATATGTATAATTATTGGTAGGAAGGATCGTACATCGAGGAGCAGTTTTTAGCGAATAAGTTACTTATTGCGAGACTTCCTTCAGATTCTCCTAAAAACATGCGAGATGGGTAAGTACTATTGTTTCTCCTTAAATTTTTTATGTGGACCCAAAATTGTTTTCGGTTTTCTTTTATTGAGTCTTCAATGGATATGATATAGATTTTATAACAATGTTTTATCATCTTATCGCAATCCTTTCTAAGATGATTATATTCAATTTTATCTAATGGGTTATTATATTTTCTAAGTTTTTTATGACAGTTGTTATTCTTTTTTAAGAGTTTAATAAGTTTATTTGAATACCAAATAGGAAAAAATTATCTCTTCTTTGTTTGTGATTTTGGAACATATTTAATGGTAATATTATTAAGAATTCCATAGAAAGTATCAGTTTTTGGGTTTTTTTTAAAGTGATGATATAATTTGTTCGTAGTCAGCTTTATAGAAGTTGTACTTTACCTTCGACGCAATTTTGTTCTTGTGTTTAACTTGAGCATCAATTACAAAGTTAAGAGCTGGATGATACGGGTAACTGTACGAATAGGAAGGAAGCACTCTGTAACGGTTACTATTGGATCACGACATAAGACTATATCAAGTATACGTTTGCTATTAACGATCTTATTAAATTGAAATAGTGAGTTAAGAGCCAAAAAGTCTGCCAGAGTGATTTAAACGTGCACTTATAGCGTATCCTGATGTGATTACGTTTTCAGTAAAGGTTTGCAGAAGGTCATGCGTTAAGGGTGGTGGAAGATAAGCACCACATAAACATAGTGTAGATTTAATGAGATTCAGAGATCTTCGCAATCACTCCCAATCGGAACATCGCATTGAGTCAATTGTTTTTGATACGCAATTAAAACACCGCCGCCTCTATTATTATGATTAGATATTTTGGACGTCTCTCTATCTCGCCTATGGATTCGTTTCGATATCGCTTTCGATTCCGAAATCCTCGATGATAGACACTCAGTCTGTATCTATCGTCGTGGATTTCGGAATCGAAAACACAGCCCTTGAGCCATGTTTCTGTGAGTACTATAAAAAAATATAATAAATAAAATCCCTCTGACATTTTGGTAATAACAGGTAAGAGAATCGAAAGTGACAATATTAACAATAAATTCGTGCTAAGAAGTAGATAGGATTATTTTAGGTTGTTCAAAACTTCCGAATTTTTGACGTACACGTATTCACGTATTGGTCTGTTTTCCTCATGAAAACTCTGCCATTCTTAACCCAGACGTATCGATAGTCTTTTGCCTTGGCGATTGATCGAGCTTCAGCGTGTAGAGTCTTTACCGTTGAGGGCAAATGCTCTCAGATGTAAACGGGTTTCTTGCTACCGCTGATAGTGTGTGGTAGTACTGGTGTTTATTTTGTCTCCTTTATTCGCTGATTTTTTGTTAAAGGTGATTGCTGAAGCGAGGAATTTATCGCGTATTCTTGGGTTACTGAATTTTACTAGCACCGATCGGGGACGGGGGCTTTCTTTGTTCACTCTCATTATTATAGTAGAAGTTTGAATGTCTTCGTCATTGACATTGCATTGAATAGGAGTTGCATTTTTTTTAACCGTAGCATTTATATTTTCAGTTTTAAATTCTGGTATACATTGGATTTCTAAGTTATTTGCTCATGAGATTTGTTCCATTGTAGCTAGCCTAGAACTGATTCGAGCTGATATCTAAAAATTCTCGCCTAATTTTCTTGTTCCAGTGATCGTATTACTTCGCTCTTTTGTGTCACTTCCAACTTTATATCCTCATATTTTTGGTTTAAGAATATCATTGCCGTGGTAACATCTGCCAGTGTTTTCTGCACCTCCGTTAGCTTTGAGTTGAATTCCTTGATTATGCTGACTTTATGGCCCTTCATGAGTACATTATTTTCTTCGCGAATCATCATTCGCAGATACGACAAACACTCGGTGTTAGGCGTGCCAGGTTTGTGCGTACAAGTTGCTTTACGTCTCATTGTGACATTCTGACCGGCATTTTTATCGTCTGTGTGTATAGGGGGTATCATTTTTACAGGATACATTCCTTATGGACGTATTTGTATTATCGCTCTTGGGTCTAGAGCACTGTGGGACATAGCCAATTGAGTTTGTGATCTTCGCTCAGATCTTTAAACTGCATTTTATTGACATTGACACATGTAAAATCATATTTCTTCTTGCACGATTGACAATTCAATATTTCGTTTGAAGTTTGCTGTCGTTTCTAGCACTCTAGATCATTAATTTTTAATACAGCGGCCATGATGAGATTATTTGAAGTTTTTAATTTATGTCACTTCTTATTATAATTAGACAAGCAATATTTATTTTGAAAAAGCCACATGTGCAAAACTCGAGTGCCACTAGGATTTGAACCCAGGTTCTTAGAGTAGATGAGACGCGAGTGAGCCCGCCGAACCAACAAGGCTGTTACGTATGTCTCAAAATAGCAGTACAACTGTAGTAACTCGAGTTCGTTGAAAATTTTTTTTAAAATTATTTTTCTTACTACCGACAGGCGTTGATTAATTTTGTTAACAAGTATTACACAAAGGATTTTCAAAACTAATTCACCTATTTGTGTTATTAGATTTAATGTGACACAGATACATATTCACAAACCAAGTCACTGTATTTTGATTGTGTTTCTGTAGTACACTTTTCACTATGATAACAATTTCACATCAACAAGGTTCATAATAATGTTCGTAACACACTTTTCAGACAATTTGATTCATTATAAATGTTTAATTTAATATTAAAACGCGGAGCCGATGTTAACTGCAGCTAGGGTTGCCAGAAAAAAAAATTAATCAAAAAAATGGCTATAAAAAGTAAAATACTCATTTCCTCGCCCTAAAATTGGTACAAAAATGATGGGGTAAGTATCTCCCCCCTCCCCCCAAAACCCAATCATCAGAATAAATAAATTCAGGCTACCACGTTCCGTTTCACTACTACGTGTATTTTATTTAAATGTTAATTTAAAAGCATTTCCTAAAAAATAATCATTGGGTGGGTCTAGTTCAATAAGACTCACAAACCCCTAAGAAGGCTACATGTCTTGAGACCCGACCCTTTCCAAGAATTATTATAAACATTCATGACCAGGTATGTGTTTAGGGAATCTATTAATAATTAATTGCATGAAGGTAACATACGGCTATAATATATGTTATATATGCCGTCGCGTCGTGTTTTTATTAAAATTTTATAGCGAGTAAACTGTAACAACTGTATATTTACGGAAAGGTCGTGTAATACGCAAGAGATCTTGGATTTACACACTAATATCTGTGTGATAATTGGTTGGGTAAGTATTATTAAGCTAAGTAAAAGTAAGTGGGTATATTGGTGGTGCATTTCAACGGAAAAGGTCATTAATAGTTCGACTACAGACAACTGTTTTTATTTGAGCAAAGTAGTACATGATAGTTCAAATAATAAAGTACCTTTCACTGCAATTTTCTTAGACATGACAAAGGCTTTTGACCTTGTTAATCATAACATATTATTGTATAAATTAGAAACATATAGAGTTAGAGGAATAGCATACGACTCGATAAAATCTTATTTAAGCAAAAGAAAAGTATGTACAGAAATTACAAACATTTATGGTATTATAAAAAAATATACAAATCAAAATACGCATATAATATAGACATAGGAGTACCACAAGGGAGTATGATTGATCCATTTATATTTCTTTTTCATTTATATTTCATATATAAATGACGTCACAACAGCAACGAAGCATCCTAGTGTTTCATTTGCAGATGATACAACGATATTAGTGAAATGGCAAAGTATTTTATTATATGAACAAGAAATTAACAATGCACTTAATGACATAATATTCTGGCTAGATAAAAATGATTTACAGGTTAATCTGAGTAAAACAAAAATAATGCAATTTAAATACTATAACGCAATACAAATACCTAAAAAAATTACTTATAATAACATAAATATAGACGAAGTAGACAGAATAAAATTTCTAGGATTAATGTTTGACCAACACTGTAACTGGAAGGCGCATGTGGACTATATTTGTAGCAAGCTGGACAAATTCGTTTATGCACTGCGGAGTTTAGCAAAGACCATGTCAATGTCTGCAGCTCTTTGTGCATATCACGGATACGTATCTTCCGTCATATCGTATGGTCTTATAATCTGGGGCAACTCTGTTGAATTCAATACAGCTTTCAAATTACAAAAGAAATGCATAAGAGCTATATATAATGTAGGACCAATTGAAAGTTGCAAACTGTTATTTAAAAAGCTGGGTCTACTTACGTTGCCATGCATGTACATTAGAGACATGTGTATGTTTGTTAAAAAAAACCCCAAATATTTTGTACAAAACAAAGACATGACTAACAGATCACAACGTTATCCCAATAAATTAGTTATGCCTAAGTGTAACAGAACAGCGTGTCAAAAGAGTCCCTATTTTATGGCTATTAAATTATTTAATAAATTGCCAAAAGATTTGGATAAACTTAACTTATCAACTTTTAAATGAAAATTGCATGACTGGCTTTTAGATAAATGTTTTTATGACGTAACGTTCAATATCGTTCATAGTGTGGTATCGATGGAAAACTTAAAAATATCGATTTCATCTTATAGTTTCTAGGGTTCCGTAGTTATACTATATACACGGAACCCTTGTACCTAGTATAAGATAAGTGTTTTTTTATTTCTCCGGGCTATTAATAGGTACAATGAGACCTCCTCTGTTTGTGGCAGAAAAAGATCTGGCCGTCCACGTAGTGTTCGTACGAAAAAGGTGGGGTCAAAGCAGTAAGCGAAAGAATTCGAAGAAATACTGTCTGAAAGCAAAAGATTTTATCTCGGGAGATGAAGATAGCACCTAGAACCATGTCGTGTATTTTAAAAGATGACTTAGGACTTGCAGCCTATAAGAGACGTACTGCTCATTTCTTAACTGATAATTTAAAAAGAATAGGGTGGTAAAATCGAAACAACTACTGAAGCGGTACGCAAAGGGAGGTCACAGAAAATTTTTGTTTACAGATGAGAATTTTTTTACAATTGAGCAACATTTTAACAAACAAAATGACCGTATTTATGCTCAAAGCTCTAAGGAAGCTTCCCAATTAGTCGACAGAGTGCAACGTGGGCACTATCCGACTTCAGTGATGGTTTGGTGGGGTATTGGCTATGAAGGAGTGACTGAACCACACTATTGTGAAAAAGGTATCAAAACATCGGCACAAGTGTATCAAGATACCATTCTTGAGAAGGTAGTGAAGCCCCTTAACAACACCATGTTCAATAACCAAGAATGGTCCTTCCAGCAAGACCCAGCGCCGGGTCATAAAGCTTTCGTCGTTTTGCAGTCATACAGCTACGCAGTCTTGGTTGGAAACGAACGTTTCGGACTTCATCAGAGCTGATATACATATAATATGAGCATGATAATTTGGAGTCCCTAAAACAATCCGTACGATTGGCAGTGATGAATTTTCCCATGGAAAGAGTGCGTGCTTCTATTGATAACTGGCTTCAACGTTTAAAGGACTGTATTGCAGCCAATGGTAACCACTTCAAATAAGCTTTTTATATTTTAAATTGTTTTATATTTATGTAATAAGCAAACACACTTTAAAAGTAATAAATGTTATTTGCAATAGATTTTTTTTTCTTTGTTTCAGTACTTATGGCAACACTGAACTACTACTGATTGACTTTTTATTTGTACTTAACCTGAGTTAATTTTATTTGTTTACAAATCGATATTCGGATCGATTGACCATAATAAAGATATTTTATCATCGAGCAATATTTCACCTCAACTTTGTTTTATCTATTAATAAATTCCCTTTTTTATCGAAACATTACTGATTGTAGTGGCGCTTATTTAAATGTTATCAAAATCATGTCTCTTTAAGGTACATTTCTGGACAAAGTCTTCTTAAAACAGTTATCCACTGTTGGCCTGAAATGGGCTTTCCCCTTTACAAAAAGCGAGGCCGCTACGAACTAGGCCAATAGCTATTCTGCACTATTCAATATGTCAAAATTGTTAATGTATATTTGCTTCTGAGATCAAGAACGCCATTATTGAACATTTTACGCAAAATTAATTAAGAATAAATCATAAGTTCTTTATATTTTTTTAATAGTAAGGCCGTATGTATATATATGTATATATACTTTATGTAATGTATAATTTTTATACAGATATTTGAGATTTTTATTATATTTTGTTCTCTATCAAATATTTAATACACATCCATGACACAAGAACACAGAAAAATTTTTTTTCCTTCGGCGGAATTCGAACCCGACCCCCATCAGCATCAACACGCTCAACCAGTGATTATTAGCGTAGGTACTATTTGTAAAATTATTATGAGTTATCTTATTCTGTCATTCGAACAGCATTTTCTCTATTGCATATGCATTGCACGTTATTGTAATGGCAGAATGTATCGGCAGCTCTCACAGAATATAAGACCATTATGTACTACATTCTAGCAATAAAGGAATTTGATTTGATTTGAAATTTCTTTGACAAAAAAATTACCACAAGTAACCTAGTTTCATGTAAGATCACATGCAACTTCATGACTAGTTTTTGTGAAAAACCGAATATAGTACTTACTCCACATGGTGTGTAATATAGAAACCATTCTCAAGTTAATAACTTTATATACTAAAATTAATCATTGTTTTAAACGATTTAAAAAATATAATATACTAATTATCTTTTTTCATATACCTATATTATATATTATGAAGAAAAGAATTTAATTACTTACAAGAAAATTATAATGAAACCTTTAGTTATTATAGTTTATATATTTAGTTTAGGGCAATAAGAAAAGTATTTATCAAGTATTAATCTAGTAAAGGTAGTCCAAAAACATTTTTATGTATATATAATAATCCAACATACAAAGTGTTTTCTGTTAAAAGAAATGTCAGGATCGCATTGCATGGCAGTCTGTGGTCAATATTTCTAAAGGAAACAAGCGCTAGCACAATATGTACAAACCTTTATCTCCTAACTCCTCTTTTAGCTCTTGTTCTATTTCTACATTTTCAGTGCTCTGTTCCCATGTTTGTTCTCCCCTGTCCTCGACATCTGTGACCACGTCTGTAGTGGGACTTTGCCGAACACTTTGACTTAGCTTCACTATATTCAATTCCATACCATTACTCTTTTTCTGTGCATATATATTGTTGACATTCGATAACTGTGTAATGCCGGCAAGAGCATCTTCGGATTCAATGGAATATTCTTCCTCTAAAAATATAAATCTATACTTATAATAATACTATAAAGAGGAAAGATTTGGTTGTTTGTTTGCATTGAATAGGTCACGAAACTACTGGAAGAATTTTGATGAAATTCGGCATAGATATAGATTAGAGATTAGACGGGCACAGACATAGGCTACTTCCTTTTACGCGCACGAAGGCGGGCAACATTTAGTATATTATATACCAACTTCATAGTCATATGTATTTTATAGTTTCATCTTCTTCAGTTCAAGTCAAATCTAAAATTACCCAAAAAATTATTATTTTTATTATAAAATTGAAAAGGGACGCAACACATAAATACCTGTTTTAACTAAACATTACATCAAAACATTTAATCTTCTTTCTTATAATAAATAATTATCTAGCCAAGAGCATGTCAGGACATTTCAAAGAAGGGTTCCGTAACTATCAATGTGGAATAAGCTTTTTTCAAATTACTTCAAAAGTTACTGTCCGACTAAGTTCAAAATAATTTTCTTAAAGAGTATTTATCATGATCTGTAAACGTGATAGTTATTATTATTCTCTAAAATTGGAACTCAATGATCATAAATTAGTTTTTGGTTTTGTTACACGAGCCTTGTTCAAGTAACATTAACACTTGAACCAATCAAACAACAAGACTAGCAGGAGAATGTCTAACCACCACAGAAGCACAGAGTAGAAAATATATTTACGTACAGAGATTTTGACGTCCCCTTTAACTGCCCACAATTTTTCCATAGAATTGTGGACACACCGTATAACTATGTAGCTGTTTATCTGTTCCTCTTTCTTTAATCTGTAACAGATGTCTCGGAACCCAACTGTAGCCTCTCTTATTATCAGGCAAGCCACAAGACGATAGTGTAAAACCTACCATTGTCACTGCAAAGTTCTGTCTTCACATCAGACTCCTGTTCAATATGAAATGAAGAAGGGGGTGTTATAGAAATAATCTTCATCCTGGATGTTGATAATTGTACCACTGACTCAAATGCTTTAAACTCTATTGCAATCTAAAAACAAGAAAAACTGTAGTTAAAAGTTGATTTTAATCTTTATACTTGGGCACTTAATAAAATGAAAACTAATAAATAGATGTTTACAAAAATTGATAATGTTCATTAATTTCAAATGTAAGATTTCAGTATTCTCTATGGACAAAAAAAATGTATGAGAATTCTTTCAAAACATCAATTAGCTTCTAAGATATTTAATTTTAAAATAGCCTTATGCCACGTCACGGTGATGTCATTCCATAACCCTTTAAGCTACTTTTTTTTACTGCAGCCACGCGTTACAAATAAATAATAATTATATAAAAATGTATGAAATTTGGTACAGTAGATTTTATTTTTGGCATTATAAAATATTAATAATTTCATATTTTAGGAGTGGATCCCCATACATGGATAGTGGGGATGGTTTTTTTACATTCTAGAGGGTAATAGGGATAGAGGAGTTGTCGATAAAGGTTGGATACATGACTTTTTAATCAAGTAAACCACTTTTGAGTAATTAAGACCGGGTTATATCGTGACGTAATGGGACAGTTATAAAACAAAAAACTAGTGTATCTGTATACATGATTTTACATACCTAGTATCAATCATCATTGTGTTATACGTTATTCCAAAGTCAAAATATTTTAAATACCTTATTCTGGAATAGATCATCAATGAGACCTCGTGTCTGTATGGCCAACTGCTGCAGCTGGTAACATTGCCGCAGTCTCTTGTGGCAAATATAACACATCCAACACTCATCACCACTAATCTGTTGATGATGATAAAAGTATAACTATTAAGCTTGCAATCATACATTGTAGTTCAATTATTCTTCTATTGTTATAAAATGTTGTGCACATGTATTCTGATTTTAACACTAGCAGCACAGACTATAGCAAGACGAACAGATAAACAGCTGCAGCTTTCGATTTGATTGCACTACTTATATTATGTATTGCAAGCATACATGGGCAGTTGACAGGGATGACAAAATTTTCAAATTTTTATTGATTTGGATCATTCTATGAAAGCTTTTACTCTGTACATATTAAGTGTATATATTATCCAGTCTGTGCTGGTAGTCCATGTTTATGGGCAATACTCACAGCTCAGCTAAGTTATATCTAATGGTACCTATGCGAGAAAATCATGGAATTAGTGTACTTTTAGCATTTTGTTATATTTCTCCAAAATATTAAGTAGTTTATCAAACTCCAAGTCTTTCCTTATGTTTGCCGAATACCATTACTTTCTAAGAATTGTTCCTTACTAGCAACACCATCAATTGGTGTAATAAGTAATAGGTACAGGTTGATTTTTTACCCGACTGGGTTATTTGCTTTTTTGTGACATTTATTCCTCATTATCTATGATCAAACTGAGTTTAGTTAAAAATAGCCATTGCAAGTTTGATTCCTAGTATTACCATAAATCCAAGTATCACGGTTTAATTGATGGCCGCGCGAAAACTAAAAGGCTACACCTTCCATACAAAATCGGGCATTGCCATTTGAGATTAATTTGCTGTTTTTTAGTCGATTTTGCGACCAAATGAAACCAAATCATACAAAATTTGATATTGTCACAAATAAAGAATCTTTTTCAGCATAAGAGAGTATAATTATTACAATAAAATGTAAATTCTACTAGGTTTGTTTGACTTGAACCAATTCATTTATAAAATTTAGGAGTAATGGTCTCAGGATATCAAGACACTCGACAATGTGTACAGAATGTGTGCAGCCAACTTTAAAGAAAATAATAGTAATTCTTATTCATTAATTAATTGAAGAAAAATTTATTAGAAATGTTACCTTAAAATTTGCAAGGTTTTCATAGACATACTGCAGATCTGTTTCGTAAATGTTAATTGTTCTTTTATTTATTGAAATGCAGGCAGAGCAACAAGTCTTTTTTAACATTTTGTAAGAGTAATTAGGTACTTTTATAAAATGACAATAAATTTCACAGATTAAGAATTAGTTACTACGTAAATAAATTTGTTAAAAACGTAAGTAGGATGTTTGATGATGTCCATAGACGAGTATTTATTTTCTTCTCTAATTATGGCGGTCTCAGTGAGATACCAATGTCAGTGTTTAATGTAGACTTTTTTTTTATATATGGCATCGGCCAGTAATATTAAATTATATTATTAATTATTAATAGTAAATTTGCCAGTGTCAAGTTAAAAAGGTGAGAAATAAAACTTTCGTTTCAATTTTCAACACCGTATTGCTATATTGTCAAGTCTAGTCAAAGTCCAAATATATAGTCAGTAGGTACAGTCAATAAGTTATGTCAGTCGATTCAGTAAAGTGGTAGAAACTTTACTGAAAGTTCCTAGGGAGTTTTGGTTTTCGTTTTTAGCAGTTGTACCACTTTCCCACACTTGTGCACGATAACTAATGTTTAATGGTTAATATTCTACCAATATTACACATTAAGAACCGAAATAACACAAATTTATGAATTTTTACAAATTCCACAACATCACTCATTGAACTCCCCGGCAAAACTCCAATGTAGACTTTGCTCAACAAATTATTGTAGGTCTGGTGAAACAACAAGGGTACAGTTATCAAATAATCTAATCACTGTTGAAGCACCTGAAACAAACATACAAGTGTTAGTAAAAACATCACAATCTTATATTGTTAGAACGAATATATGTACATAAAATTTCAATAAAATATGTAGTATTTACTCATAAAACTGATAGGGCGAGGAATGTAATTGGGAAGAAAGTCATATAGGGAGGGATGATTTCTTGGGCAACAGCAAAAGATATGATCCAAGATACCATCGTCTAGGCCAAACTCACAAAGAGAATTACCTCGACCCTGATCTTTGCAAGGAAGACGGGGGAGCAACAATGACCTAATCTGACTCGGCAAATTGTCAAGCACACTGGTTTGCTACATCGCAAATTGTATGTCAAAGTAGTGTTTGCCTTTAGTATTACTTGAGCTGGCCCACTCATTATTCCGTTGATAGTTGTCGTGTATTTAAGTTATGTTAGTCTGGCAATATTATGATGTTGGCAACACTAGAGAGTGGATGCATAACCTGTAAGGCCTGTCGGGAACTTGAGCAAGCTTGAGGGAACTTTCAGTAACTGGTACATAACATCTATGAACTTGAGATTGTAATGTACCTACATACTCAGATCAAATAAAAAACCTGTACATAGGTAATATGTCGTGTGTTGAATACATACCTGAATAAAAGTCTATCTACGATAAGTATTGTCGTTTCATGATCATCCACTAATCTACTCCGTGTGCACCGTGGAACCCTGGTCACCTCGCCCAACAATAAACATCAAACTTAGAACACAAATTAGCAGTCAGAATGTAAACAGAAAATACAAACATTTTCTTTTCGAAAGCAATCATTATTTTAAAATAGAACGTACCTGTACAAAGCGACTTTGACAATGTGAAAGTAAATACGATAAAGTTACATTAATTAAGGTTAACTTGAATGTTATTAACAGCTAAAACGAAAAGACCATGACAATAGTAAACGCCTTCGTTCGGTATGAAATTATTACACATTGTTAATAAGTTATACCATGTTGAAAAAAAAATTATTACACATTGTCTGAAGTTCTGAACCCTAAAGCTGTAGGGCGACTGCTGGAACTGATATTTAGTAGGTAAAATATCAAAAAGTTCCTGCTCGACCAGTTTCTGAACATTTTACTTTATTTTATTTTTATTTATTAATAAGATTTACCAACGATTGCTAATACTAGTTACATTTTATATAAATTCTATTACATTGATGTTGGACGTGTTACAATCACTTAAAGGTAATTTATACAGTATGCAAAAACAAAAATGACACAATCATCTGCTGTTCATGTGTTTCTTAAAAATAACAAGTTAGTTCTACTTCCAATCAATATACTGATTACAGCAACATATTCAGATAAAAAATAATTACCAGGAAAAAAAAGAATATTATATTTTATTGTTTGTGTGGTTCAGGATGTTAAATGTGTGGTGCGTAGTGCGTGTTTGTATGATTGATATACAATGTGTGCAAGTGTGCGAAAGTGTTTGGTGTTAGCTTGCGTACGCCTTAGCCATATAGTCAAGCACTGTTTTTTGACCTTATTAAGAGGTTCCGACCAAATGTCTACTAGGTCACTAACATCATTCACAGCCTTACACACTCTTACACATGGGGAGTTCACACCGAGCACAGTTCTCCGCAGTGGCGGGCAGAGCGGGGTGATAGGGTAACGCGGAATTCTTCTAGGAGCTATAAATTCTAAGTCTATATCAGAACTTCGTGGATTAGGACCTAAAGAACCGATGTCCGAGAGATTATCGTTGGGTGATGGAATAATATTTTCGGGGTCAACGCCAGCATACGGAGGGTACGGAGATAGAATGTCTTCAAATGACAAATTAGGTATTGGTGTTGTTGTAATTTGAGGTAACGTATTAGGATTTTCAGGGATGACGTTATTGTCGACATTATTATTATCTTGATGAGTAGTTTCGTTATGTATTTGTTCGGGATTCGGAGGGGCTGTACCTATTTCTTCTAATATATTATTTGGAGAAGGGACAGAGTCAAGGGGATCTTCAACAGGGTTCAGAGGTATTAGTTCAGGGAATAATTGTGCATCATAGTCGTCAGGAAAGATAGGGTTGACTGGATAGCGCGATAAGGCATCGGCTGCCGAATTTAACCTACCCTTGCGGTAGACTATTTCGTACTCGTACTCTTCTAGTTGTAAGCGCCATCTTTGGAGTTTGCTTTTATGATTAGAATGGTTAAAAAGCCATTTTAAGGGTTGGTGATCAGTGACTATTGTGAATTTCCGACCATATATATATGGGCGAAACGTTTTGCAGCCAAATATTATTGCTAAAAGTTCCTTTTCCGTTACCGTGTAATGATTTTCACTTTTATTAAGTGTGCGTGAGGCAAATGCGACGGGACGATCCTTACCCACTTGACCCTGCGATAGTACAGCGACAATGGCGTGATCGGAGGCATCGCAAGTAAGGATGAAAGGCAGGCTGAAGTCGGGGTAACAGAGAACGGGAGCAGTGGTAAGTTTGTGTTTTAGTGTATCGAAAGCTACTTGTTGTTGATTTTCCCATTTAAATATTACGTCCTTTTTTAACAGAGAGGTTAGAGGTTTTGCTGTCATTGAGAAATCGGGTATGAATCTGCGATAGTAAGAGACTAGACCTAGAAACGATTTTATGTCTTTAGGAGATTGTGGCGTAGGGAATTGAGTGACTGCTTCGATTTTATCCGGGTTAGGTTTTACACCATTCTCGGTTATAATGTGGCCAAGATAGGCGACTTCTCGTCGAAGAAATTCGCACTTATCTGGCTGTAGTTTTAAATTGTATTTTCTGAGTCTATCAAATATTGCGGTTAAATTTTGGATTTGGGAGGTGAGGTCAGAGGAATATATTACTACGTCGTCGAGATATACAAAACAGCGCATGCCCTGAAGCCCAGAAAGTGCGGTGTTCATAAGACGTTGAAATGTTGAGGGCGCGTTCTTTAGCCCGAATGGCATGCGTTTAAATTGGTAGTGCCCTTGAGGGACGGAAAATGCGGTTTGACTGAGTCTTCAGGGGAAACTTTAATTTGATGGAAGCCGGAAGCAAGGTCGAGGGTACTAAAATATCTACTTTTGCCTAATTGGTCTAGGATTTCGGTGATATTTGGGATGGGGTAGGAGTCTCCAATCGTGACATCATTCAATTTCCTATAGTCAATAACAACTCGCCATTTGCGGTTACCGGATGCGTCTAATTTTTTTGGGACTACCCATATGGGTGCCGACCATGGAGATGATGAAGGTTCTATAATTCCTTGTTGTAACATTTCGTTAATTTGTCTATTTACCTCCTCCTTATGAACTTCCGGAAAACGGTAGGTTTTAGTGTGGATTGGGATGTTGGATACAGTTTTAGTTTCATGTTGGATTGCATTCGTGTAAGTTAGTTGTTCTCCGAGAAGATGAAAGATGTCAGAATAGTCAGAACATAGTTTGTAAAGAGCGTTTATTTCCTCTTTATTCAGGTGAGATATTCGTAATTGATTTAAAACCTCTTGGGTGCGTCTAAAACTATTTTTGTATGATACAGTGTGAACAGAATTAACGGATATCGGAGAATTCTCATTATTAAGGTCATTAGGTTTATAAGGTAAAAGTACTAAGTTTAAATTTGATTTGATATGTATTGGAGATTCAGAGATGTTTGCGACGGATAAATTTATTCTTTTATTGGATTTCACTTTTACGAGGCAATTAGCAATTAATAAATCCTTAAATAATTTTTGGTCTACTATTAAACCCTCTTTCAATTCAGGGTTGACAACAGAACATTCGATGATTGTCTCTGTACGAGCTGGGATAAGGTAAGTTGGTTCGTAAAAATTTAATTTAATTTCATATTTTTTTATTTTGAGGATATCGCGATTGTAGTCAATATTACAACGAAACAAATTCATGAGATCACTGCCAATAATGCCGTCATAAGGTAAGTCAATATGTTCTACTACATGGAATTTACTAGAAATAAATTGATTCGAATTATCAGCTATGTATAAATTTAGATTGAAATGACCAAGTGTATGTGTTACTTCCTTTCCAGGGTCTATGCCTTTTATTTTAATTTGTTCTGGTATGAGTTTTTGTGATTTCATTACAGCATTTTTCTTTAATAGGCTAATAGCAGAACCAGAGTCGACTAGGAGAGCTAGGGGAATGTCAGAGACTTGAGTATAAAGTAATACATGCGGCAGTGTTTTATTTGTATGGTTAGTATTAATTTCATATATTTCTAAGAGATCGGCTTCACTTATTTCGGGTTTAGTAGTTTCGGAATTTTTTGAAGATCCGTCGGATTTGGTAATAAAGGACTTAGTAGATCTAGAATTTCCGAAAGACTCAGTGGGTTTTTTAGCAGGGTTAGTAATTTTAATAGACGCAGTGGATATAGCATTATTTATAGATTCAGAGGGTATACTATGTTTAGTGGGCACAGTGGACTTAGAATTATTAATAATTAAAGCCTCAGTGTTATTAGATTCAGTGGACTTAGTATTAAAGGATTCAGAGGATTTAGTATTTTTAAAAGATTCAGAGGATTTGGTATTTTCAGAAGATTTATTGGATTTAGTATTCAAAGATTCAGAGGATATAGTATTTTTAAAAGGTTTAGAGGATTTGGTATTTTCAAAAGATTCAATGGATTTAGTATTAAAAGATTCAGAGGATTTAGTATTTAATGATTTAGCAGAAATCAAAAATTTATTACGTTGGTCGGTGTCGATTTTAACACTTTTGTGTCTCACACGACGCCCAAATGAGACGTGATTTAGTTTTTTAAATTATCAACTTCGTCATAAGAGTTGTCTTGGATGATATTATTATCGTCAGTCCTGTGAGAATTAGTAAAATCTTGAGTAAAGTGAATTGGATTTGGTCTAGACGGCCTCGAATTATTGTTATAATTATTATTCCTCATCCGATTGTTATTATATTGACGTTTACGACAATTTTCAATCGTATGTCCTGGGTATTTACAATATCTACATACAGGTGTAGTAAAATTACTTGAATTATGACGCGGCGGGTATTGATCCTTCTTGTTATTATTATTAAACGAGTTCCGGGGTTGAAAGTTATTGCTATTATTAGATGCGCAATTATTATAATGGTTTTTATTTAAGTTTGTATATGACCTCCTAGTAGCATGGTAAATCTTTTCTTCGGATATGGCTATATTTATAGCTTCATTTAAGTCATTGGGTTCGCGGCATCTAACAACTGTGGATATATTTGGATTTAATCCTGTTAAGAAAGTGTGAAGCGCCAAATCTTCCATTGCAGCAACTCGGCCAGTCAGTTCGCCTTTTTTCTTAGTAGGAATTGAGACATTAATTTCGGTGAGTAATTTACTAAGACAGTTTTTAACTCTGAGAGAGAACTGATTGACTGACTCACTAACACCCTGTTTACTGTTTTGGAGTTCGGTTAGGAGATGTGTATAATGCTTTCGTTCTCCAAACTGTGTTTTTAGAAACTCTTCTAATTGGTTCCAGTCGTCGAATTCTTTAATATTAGCGGCGGACTCTGCGCGACCTTCTAGCCGACTTAATATATATTTAAAAATGATTTTCTTTTGCTCATCGTTAGCTAACCCTAGTGCATTGTTGCAATTACTTAAAAAAGGATTTAATTTATCTCTACTCCCATCAAACTTTCCGATAAATTTAATTAAAATATTTAATTCTACAGCTGGCATTATTGGAAGATTAATAGGCTCAGCTGGTTTACTGGTTCCTGGTGCCGACATTAACGTTAGACGAGGAGGATTACAGTACAGTAATATCACTATAATAATATGCCTAATATAAAATAAAGTTTGGAAAACAGAGAACTTTTAATGTTTGAGAAACAGTGACTAAAGACTTACAGTGAACTGGCGATCACGGAGGTGAAGATAAGAAGCATGACGGACGTAGACTCAGCGACACAGCGAAACACCGATGTAGTGTATATAATCTCTCTCGATATAGCACGTCTAACATCCGATTTCGAATGGGTTATTCGGAATGCCTTGTACCTATATTATTTTCTGAATATTTAGATTTATTATGTTTCGGTAATGAGTTTATCCACTTAGCTGGCTGATGACTGCGATACAGGATACTGTGAGGACTGCGACAGGATTCGGATGCCACAGGATTTATGCTTTCAGGAACTCACTTTTCCACTTTTACACAACACTTATTGTGAATTTTCACAGTTTTTTAGCTTTTATTCACAGATTTTACAGTTTACTACTTTTAAACAACACTTTTCATAGATTTTCACTAGTTTTTCACTGGTTTTAGCAATTATCTTCACAGTTTTCACTAGTTTTTCGGAGACGGTACCGAGGATTTTCACTTATAAATCCCTTAAGCTGCCACCAATGTTATGCGGGGCCTCGCGGATCGCGTTTTAAAAAAAGGTTTCTTTATTAATACACCTTACAATAATTATTTAGAAATAGGATTTAGAAATAAAAGAAATAGTAGAACAAGAAGGTGCTCCGCAATAAGACTGAAGGAAGACTAACTGTCCGGCCGACGGGCGACCTAATATAATGTTAAGATATGCTGACTTGACTTAAGGTCTAGTCAGCCCAACTACTTACATTGTGAAGGTATAACAGTTCGTAGCTTTGTCGGAATCGAGTTGGAAAAATTGTGCGCTGATGCACGCATTTTGGATTGGTATCCGGTAACAGATGCTAATAACATTGATGCTAAAATTGAAACTTTCACATCTATCATTACCAAACTATATGACGACCATGCACCTCTCAAGCCAGTCAGAATAAAACATTTACCTGCACCATGGTTGACAGATGAAATTAAAGCTCTTATAATTAAGAAACATCGTGCTAAGGCAACTTACAGACGACAAAAAACTAACGAAAGTCATGAAAAGTACATAAAAATTCGTAATCGCTGCAACACTATGTGCAGAGATGCACAGAGGCGTTACATTCATTCATCTGTAGAAAGCGGTGGGACAGCTAAAATATGGAAATTTTTAAAGTCTCTGGGTATAGGTAATCGTGGTGGGCAGGTCCCAACCAATAATATTAAACTTGATGATCTTAATAAATTTTTCTCATCGTCATCAACGTCATTGAGTACGACCGACAAAACTAATACGCTACAACATCTCTCTTCTCATCCTCCTGAAAGACACTCTCCTTTTTGTTTTCGTCCAGTCAGTATCAGTGAGGTTAAGAAAAGTGTAATGTAAATTTCATCTAATGCGGTTGGTAGTGATGAACTTAGTCGTAACATGATAGTTCCAATAATCGATATTATATGTCCCGTCTTAACAGATATCCTTAATTTTTCTTTGTCCACAGGTACTTTTCCAGAATTCTGGAAAAGAGCTAAAATTATCCCTTTACCCAAAAAGCCTAAACCACAATTTTGTAAGGATTATCGACCAATTTCTCTCCTACCATTTTTATCTAAGGTATTAGAGCGCCTCATCCATCAGCAAACTGTTAACTTTTTAAATAGGTTAAATTACTTCAACCCCTTTCAGTCTGGTTTCCGTCCCGGCCACAGTACAACTACTACATTAATAAAGGTGACTGACGATATACGCTGTGCCATGGACAATGGGAAATTAACGATTTTAACACTTTTGGACTTTACAAATGCTTTTAGCACAGTTGACCATGATATTCTCTTGCAACTCATGAACTCTCTAAATTTTTCACCTACCGTGATTGCATGGTTCCGTGGTTATTTATGTAATCGTCTTCAACGTGTTGCGGTGGAAGAAGTCGTATCTGAGTGGTCAACAGTCACGGCTGGTGTCCCTCAAGGGGGTGTCCTATCGCCTTTACTGTTTAGCATTTTCATTAATACCATCGCCAAAAACATCTTCTCCTGCTCTCACATGTATGCTGATGACTTGCAGATTTATCTCCATGCATCACTTAATGACTTACCGTCGGCTATTGCACGAACTAATGAAGATCTGAAAAGTATATGTGCTTGGAGTAAATCTCATGGATTAGTCATAAATCCTATGAAAACCCAAGCGATTATCATCGGCAGTCCAAGGTTATTGACAAGGGTTCGATTACAGGATCTTTGCCCAGTAATGGTCGAAGGAAACATTATCCCATTCTCACAATCCGTTAAAAATCTTGGAATTCATCTTGACTCAACACTGTCTTGGTCTAAGCACATTGGTGAGATCGGTAGGAGAGTTTTTGGTGCGTGGAGTACTCTGAGGCGCTTGCAGCATTTTCTGCCGATTCCGACCAAAATTCTGCTTGCTGAATCGCTTATCCTTCCTATATTAGATTACGCTGACACATGTTTCACAAATATTTCAGAAGAGCAGCTTAATAAACTTGAGCGTCTCCAAAACCTTTGTATTAGATTTATTTTCGGTTTACGAAAATATGATCACATATCCGAATTTCGTACCAAACTCAAGTGGCTGCCAATCAGACTTCGGCGGAATGCTCATATACTGTCCCACCTGTATGGTATACTGTAAGACCCCAAGTCGCCACCTTACTTAAAAGAAAGGTTTAAATTTTTGGACGATAGTGTAAAATGTTTTCGAAATTCTAATATATCATTAAAACCCCCTACGAGAAATACAAAATTTTTTGACTCTTCATTCACAGCTCGTGCAGTCAGTCTGTGGAACAGATTACCAATTTCATTGAGACGCGCTCAATCTTTGCACGTATTTAAAAATGGAGTTAAGGAACATTTTTTGTCACAATTAATATGGTGATCTTTACTATAAGTCCATAATTTGTATGCATTATTTCTACTTTTAATAATAGTATTTATTTATTTACTTTTAATAATAGTATTTATAGTACGATATGTAAGTATTTGTGTATGTATTAACGAATATTATAAAGTAGTGTACCTAAATAGTATATATCATATAAAAGTATTATGAAATTTAAATTACAATATGTATTAAAATAATTTTCTCTTTACGTGTCTATAAAGCCACCTACCAGTATATTACATGTAAACATGTGTCATGATTATAAAGGTTGTCTGGCAGAAATCGCTTGTAGCGATAAGACCGCCTTTTGTGCTTTAGTTTAAAAAAAGTAAGTTTTTTTTCTAAGTTTAGTTTTTCTATGTTCTGTATGTCCTATTTGTTTTCGGTGCAATAAAGAGTTTTTCATTCATTCATTCATTCATTCATTCATTCATATGGTGTGGTAACATAAGAACTTAATTTAGGATTGAGACGTAGTTATAAATGGCCTTTTGTAATATGCGATATCAGTAAGCCGATTATTGGTGCCGATTTCCTAAAAACACATAGGTTAGTGGTAGATTTATACAATAGAAAATTAATTGATCAGGTTACAACATTATACGCGAAAGGGAGCATCATAAGTCATAGTGAGCCTTCTGTAACAACAATTCAGTCTGATAGCCCGTACCGCGACCTATTAGAGCAGTTTTCAGAGATTACCAGACCCGCGTCTTTTAAGGACGTGCCGGACCATGCAGTTTACCATTTCATAGAGACGTCAGGCCCGCCGGTGCATGCGCGCGCCCGCCCGTTTCCTCCGGAGAAGTATACAAAGGTAAGAGACGAATTTCGTTTAATGCAGGAAATGGGTATTTGTCAGCCTTCTTGCAGCCAATGGGCTAGTCCTTTGCACATCGTCCCTAAAAAGGATGGCCAGATTCGACCGTGTGGCGATTATCGTAGATTAAATGCGGTGATTACGCCGGACAGATACCCCGTTCCTAGATTGCATGATTTTACTTATAGCTTGACAGGTAAAAAAATATTCACTAGATTAGATATAAACCGTGCATATCATATTATTAAAATAGCTCCCGAGGACATAGAGAAGACAGCGATTATTACTCCGTTCGGTCTTTATGAATTCACTCGTATGACCTTCGGACTAAGGAATGCAGCCCAAACTTTCCAGAGGTTCATGGATAACACAGTATTACGAGGTTTAGAAAATATTTCAAAAATAGACTCTAAAACGGGAGATAAACAACAAAGTTCCTTATTTTGTTACTTCGATGACGTCATAATTGCGTTAGAGGATGTCGTCACGCATAAAGAGCACGACAAGTATTTGAACGATTTAGTAAATTAGGAATTACAATTAACTTATCTAAATGTCTATTTGGTAAAAAAGAAATCGAATTTTTAGGTTATAAAGTTACACAGGAAGGAATACGCCCGCTGGCCGATAAGGTTAAGGCTATTACAGACTACCCAAAGCCGGAAACTGTGGAAAGTATGAGAAGGTTTTTAGGCATGATTAATTTTTATAGGTCGCATCTACCTAAGGCCGCCGAAAGTCATGCGCATTTAAATAAGTTTTTGCACAACGCTAAAAGGAAAGACAAAACTAGGATAGTTTGGGATCGAGAATCGGAGTTGGCATTCGAGCAGTGTAAGGAGAGCCTTAAAAGCGCCGCGACACTCGCTCACCCGGCCCCGGATGTCCCATTATCAATTATGACAGACGCTTCAAATACGCTATTTTTCAAAAAAACTGTCGCAGACGCAACAAAATTACAGTACATACGATAGAGAATTTCTTGCCATATACATATGGCATATACGAGTATACAAATAGTATTCAACACGTAGGTGGTAGCGAAAATCCAGTAGCGGACGCCTTATCGCGCGTTGAGACTATTGTGTGTCCGACTGTAGTCGATTACGAAGAAATAGCGTTGCAACAGGATGATGATGATCAGATTACATATTTTTTAGGAACTTGTAATGCGTCACAAATTCAGTTAAAACAAGTTATGTTACCTAATTTGAGTAAAAGCATATATTGTGATATTTCGACTGGTAATGTTAGTATAGGCCATATATACCAAAAAATGCAGGCGTAATATTTTTCTTTCAGTACATAACATTAGTCATCCAGGCATCAGAACAACACTAAAAATGTTATCCTCTCGTTATTTTTGGCCAGGAATGAATAAAGACGTCAGGGATTGGACTAAAAACTGTATACCGTGTCAAAAGAGTAAAGTGAATCGTCATGTTATTTCGGGTTTAGGATCGTTTACACCGAGCGAAATATTTGAACACATACACGTCGATATAGTAGGCCCGTTACAAACAACACAAAGAGGTAATAGATATTGCGTTACAATTATAGATAGGTTCACATCTTGGCCAGAGGCAGTAGCCACTAGCGACATAACAGCCGAAACGGTCGCCAGAGCCATTTATGAAAATTGGATTTGTAGATTCGGATGTCCAACCAGGTTAACAAGTGACCAAGGCAGACAATTCGAGAGCGAATTATTTAGCAGCTTACTAAAAATGTTAGGTGTACAGAGAATAAGAACCACCCCCTATCACCCCCAAAGTAACGGGAAGATAGAGCGATGGCATCGTTCTTTTAAAGTAGCCCTTACGTGTAGATTAACGAGTAGAACGTCGTGGGATGACGAATTGCCCACCGTTTTATTCGGGCTCCGTGCTGCGAGTTGGTGTGACACCGGCCTTAGCGCAGCAGAGTTGCTGCAAAAATTGTGGCATATGGCATACTTATTTTTGTAATTTCGGCAATACTGTTCAGTGTGTGTTTATTTTTGTGTATTAAAAAGTGTAGTAAACATGTAAAAGGCAAAGTTATCAAGGGTATCATAAATAAAGTTGAGCAAGGACGCTCTAGTGTCGAAGAGCAAGTAAATCCGCAGAACCCAGTGACAGGAACGCCTGTTATATATTGAACTCTAATCGTGTGATAACTGAAAATATGCTCCACGTGTTCACGCTAGTGGTAGGTAGTAGATATTTACTATCTACCGACGCCAAGACTATGTCGTAGGCCTAGGGTGCAACAACTTGCACATATTATTGGTTTTGTAATATTAATATTATGAGTTGTCAATTTAAAACTTATTGTAAGTTTGTGTGTATTAGAGTAAGTCTACATTGTATGATGGTGTTCTCTGCTTGCCCAATATTACGTTATTATATAAATACGTTTTTGTATACGTTCTATACGTAAGCAATGTGTGGCAAAATGCGGACGCCAAACCACGCTATTAAATTCAAGTATGCTCCTGACTAGGCCGTAATAAAGCAAGACCTTAGTTCCAATTTGCGTATAGACTTTACAGTTTCTCAGAACAAATCCTAACATTTTGGAACCTTTGCTTGTAATACTTTCAATATGCGGTATAAATTATTTAACTTGCTATCGAAAATAACTCCAAGGTCGCGAATTAAATGATCTTCTTTATTTTTTTCATTTTTTATAAAGTATTCAGATATTTTAAGATTACTTTTCCTTGTGTAAGTCACGTGATGGCATTTCTTAGAATTTAAATGCATATTATTTAATTTACACCAGCGGACATTGTAAGTAATAATTGTACGTGCATTATATCCTCTTTAGATTTGATAGTTCTTAGAAATTTAAGATCATCCGCATACATAAATACTTTAGAGTAAATAAAACCCAGATAAATATAATTTATAAAATAATTGAATAAAATGGGACCCACAATCGAGCCTTGTGGGACACCAGAGTGTACGTTGAGCACGGAAGATCTAAAACCATTAACCCATTGGTTCCGAATCTGGGGGTAATTACCCCCGAGGGGGTAAAACAGCTATTCTATAGGGGTAACACAGATGGTACCTTAAGAAAGATGAATAATCAGAAAAAAAAAATGTTTCAAATAAAATAACAGTAGGTACGCAGCATGACGCCCTCGCGTTCGCGTTGGCGAAAAGCAGCTTCAGAATACCCTGTCATTGCTGAAAGAGCTCTGAAAATGTTGGTACCGGTTTGTGCCACTTATAGATAGGAGAGCGGCTTCTCAACTCTGGTAATATTGTAAGCAAAGGCCAGAAACCGTCTGTCTGAACGTGGAGCATGACATGAGATACGCGTTGAGTGTACCTAAACTAAAAATATTAAAAAACTTGCGAATTTAAAACAATCTCAACCTTCACACTAAAATCTAAACGTTAGTAACAAACTATTATAAATGTGCATTTTTTATAGATAAAGATATATGTAGGTACTTGCTTTAAATAATTTTTGGGGTTGGGGGTTAACTCGGCGCAAAATCTAACAGGTCATATAGGGGTAACAGTTCTGAAAAGGTTAGGAACCACTGCATTAACCACTACGAAAAAAGTACGTTGGTACAAATATACTTAAATGGATAGAGTATCCATGCTTGGTTACCTTCGTCAACCGATTTTGTAATAAAATCAGTAAAAGAAACCAAATTAAACATCGTGATGTAGAGAAACCGTGCTGTGCCGTTCACTCGTGTAAGATGATTTTTTATATATGGACAAATTAGCGACTCAAAAACATTAGCGAATACCGATAGGATCGAAATAGGTCTGTAATTAGAAGTTAAATCCAACTTCCCAGCCTTGTGTACAGGAACCACTCTTGCCGTTTTCCAAATATCCGGAAAAGTACCAGATTTAAACGATTTGTTTAGAATCATAAAGTGGTAGGGCTAGTTCTAAGGCGCAAGATTTAACAAAAATAGGCGGGATCCAATCTGGACCAGCTCCTTTTGTACTTTCTAAATGTTTTAACTTATAAAGTAAGTCATCGAACCGTATACTTTTAACTATTAAACTAGAGCTAAAATTATACATTTGTGTTAGGTAATCTGACGTGTTGAAATTTACTTTTTGATCTGTTTGTGAATCGTAGACCGAACAAAATTGTTCAGCAAATAATTGACAAATTTTTGTACCGTCAGATGTAGTTGTAATACCATACGTTAATGAAGGAGGATAGGAAATAGTTCCACCACGTCTGGCTTTAATGTGAATGTGAGTTAGTTTTCTTAAAGGCTCATTAAGCCGCATTTATAGCACTAGATTCACTTAAATTATCACTATTAACTATTTAAAATATTAAATTAAATTACGGAACGACTTGACAAAGATGTTGCTTTATGAATGCACTATTTCGCCTAAAAATATTTAAACACAAAGGACTGACTGTGAGTGAAAGGAGTGACTTCAACAGTTATGACGTGGTTGAATTACGTATTTACGAGTAAATATGTGCGCGTGTGCACGATTAATGGGATGTGTCCTGATCGGAGTCTAAACGCTAATTTAACTATATTCCGATCCAACTCCGGCGTTACAAACCATAGTATACGAGGAGGTTCCGATTGCATTGTTTTGTACCAAATACCTTTAAATTTTGATTGTTCATTAAAATATTCTCGCCAATGTTCGTAGTTCCTCTTTTTAAACTAAATTAAAATCTCAGAATAATACGGTTTATAATTAAAAGGGGTTTATTTTTATTTTGCCAATATCGAGATAAGCTTAACCTATGCAGTTCACTAACAATACTAATAGTTACATTATTTTGCCATGACAGTGTCTTTAAATAATATTTATATGCTAAATATTCCCGTCTTATATGTAATGGTGGTAAACTTAATTCACACTGCATTACATGAGTTGGAGAGCTTTTGATAAATCCGCCAATTATTCTTAAGGATTGATTCTGCAGTTTATCCAGCTTTGATAAGTGTGACTTAGCACAATGATCAAAAAGAAAACATCCATAATCCATTCTGCTTCTTATAATTGCTATGTATAACCTTCTTAAGTGTTTCGGGTGAACACCCCAACTAGAGCCCGACAAAAGTTTTAGAAGAATAAGGTCATTTTTCTGAAACTTCATTAATATGTTTACGCCACCTAAGGCTTTGATCGAGTGACATTCCTAGGTATTTGATGTTTTCTGAATGGGATATAAGATAGTTGCATATATTCAGACGCGGTAGAATCCTCCACTACTAAAACTCTACTCTAACTAAAACGACAAAATTTAGTCTTTAAGTGTGATATACTTAACCCAAGTTCGTCAAAGATCAGAACAAGAGCGTCAAGAGATTCCTGGATCTTATTTTCACATATTTTAATATCTTTATGACTGTAAAATAACACGAAGTCATCAGCGTACTGAGACACCGTAACATTCCGAATAATTTGAAATACTCTATGAGTTACGATATTAAAAAGCAGTGGTGAAATCGGATCTCCCTGTGCCAATCCTCTATGTGTTCGCCTACTTACAATGAAATTTCCACCATCATCCTTAATAAATAAATTTCTATTGCTTAAAAACGACCAAAAGTATTATAACGAAACGTTACATGACTTCGTTTTATTGATATTATTTTAAAATATTTTCATAAACTTTACAAAATCAAATCTTTACTAACAATATGTACTAATCTTACTTACTAATTTATTTACATTTTAATCCCTAACAATATTTACATAATATTATCAATAAAATATACCTACTAATAAAGTTAAAGTGAACGTCCAATTTGCTTTCGATATAATACGTCTTATTAAAAATTAATAAAATAAATAGTTAAGCATTTGTTAGCGACTGTAAACCTCCGTTCGAACAATAGAACCGGTTGTCATCGACTCTGGCGCCGCCGCAGAGGCGATGGGGGCTTTCGGCGCTAGACTGCTAAGCTGCTACTACGTAACCAATTATTGTGCTTGACCGCAGCGCCGCCGTATAAATTTATAAACCTATATCATTTGTTCAGCATTTATTTGCTTAAAGTACTAATATTAACTGGATCCTTAATCACCTAGTTGGATATATATTGGAGAATTCCCGTCTTAGGGTAAGTTTTATTAGCACACCATATTTGCTAACAGTAGCATTAAAATTTTTCTTTATGTTGTGAATTATTTGTTACATCGTTCTGTACAGTTTATATGAGCTTTAAATAAAAATTACCAAGCTATTCATGACATTATTTGGCCTAATATTTCAAAATTTTAAGAGTTAATAATTTACCAGACTACCTTCAACTTTCATACCGTAATGTATAAGAATTCTTTGTTTTAAAATTAGAAACGTTTGTTATTATATTATTTAATAAGTAATATTTGTAGTAACGTATTGGCACCAATAATCGACAAGAACCAATGATCGACATTTTTTTCTGTAATTAAAGAAAATAAGAGTGAGAATCCGATTTTTTAATATGGCTACACTGTACACTGATAGGTACGCTTTCTACTGTCATCCAGTGACATTTGATTGTAATCCGTCATTTCGTCTAAAAATGGCGGCGTGAGAACTGTGACCGGCTAGTGTTCCTTCCAAAACAAAGACAATTCTAAGCGAAATCTATAACAAAGTAAGTACAATGTTTGATCGTTACCTTGGTGTATTATTAACTTATTAAGCTATTGTATAGCTTCTATCGCGGGCCTTGAGCGCGGGGACCGAATTCAGAAATTCCGTAACGAAAAAACCTCACGCTCCCCACTCCGACGGGCACGGAGGTGTGGCTTGAAGGCCGTGCATCGTCTAACGTCGTTTCAGTTCGGCAGTCTTCGACACGGCGTTGTGTGCGTGCGATAATGCTATGCAATAGCTTTACCGCGGCAGTCCCCGAGTGCCACATTTTTTTTCTAAGTGTTTTACGGTGTATTATGGGAATTATAGTATCAATATAAATTATAACAGAAGTTTGGAGGTAACTTTTTTAAAGGTTTTTGCTGGTGTCGATTACTGGTTCTCTAAAATTGAGTTTCTTCAATTATCGACAAGTGTCGAAAATATTTTTTTTTTTAACTTTTTTATTTTACAATGGAAGGAGAAAAGGTCGTCTTTTCTTTGCAGAATTGGTAAATATTTAAAATAGGTTGATCAATGTAGAGTTACCAGTAATCGACACCACGTCGATTAATGGAATTTAAATGTGTCGATAATTGGTTTCAGATGGCTCCGAGAAAAAACTACACTCCCGACCAGATAGAAAAAGCGGTTGAGGCTGTAAAGAATGGCGAAAAGATTGCAGTTGCTGCGAAACTTTTTGGAGTACCAAGGATTACTCTACACGACAAATTATCAGGAAAAACTCTAATCGGTTGCGCTATGGGGCCAAATACTATATTAACAAAATCAGAAGAAGACATTTTGGAAAGATGGTTGATAAAGTTATCTGAAAAACATGTACCACTGACTAAAGATTCTCTATTGGACAGTGTCCAAAAAATAATAATGAATCATAACAGGCCAAATCCTTTTACTAATAACAGGCCTGGTAAGAAATGGTGTCAGTCGTTTATGAAAAGACATCCAATCTTGTCAGAAAGGGTACCAGACAACTTCTCGAGATAACGTGTCTGAGAATAACATCAGGACCTGGTTTAATGAAGTTGAAAGTTATTTGGACGAACAAAATTTAAAAACTGTTCTAAACAACCCACACAGGCTATTCAACACAGACGAAAGTGCGTTTTTATTGTCACCCAAACCTAATCGTGTAATAGTAAAGAAAGGAGACAAACACCCATATAGTAGTTGTGGCGATGACAAGGACAATCTTACGGTCCTTATAACGGGAAATGCAGCCGGAGACCTAGCCCCTCCAATGATTGTATTTAATTATGAACGGATACCTGCATCTATTGCTGCAAGTGTTCCCGAAGAATGGGCAATAGGAAAGTCGGAGTGGGTGGATGTGCAGCAGTACCTTCTTTGAATATATTACTAATGTCTTCAACCCTTGGCTAGAGCAAAACAATATTGAAAAACCGATTTTATTATTCGTTGATGGCCACAAATCGCATCTCACGCTTCATTTATCGAATTTTTGCACTCAAAATGGTATTGAAATCTTTGCCTTATATCCAAACTCAACACATTTATTACAACCTGTTATGCGGGGCCTCGCGGATCGCGTTTTAAAAAAGGGTTCTTTATTAACACACCTTACAATAATTATTTAGAAATAGGATTTAGAAATAAAAGAAATAGTACAACAAGAAAGTGCTCCGCAATAAGACCGAAGGAAGACTGACTGTCCGGCCGACGGGTGACCTAATAAAATGTTAAGATATGCTGACTTGACTTAAGGTCTAGTCAGCCCAACTACTTACATTGATGAAGGTATAACAACCCCCCGGTTGAGTGTAAAGTTCGGGGTTAAAAATCAAACTTTACCAAATTTAATGAATTCTAATTCTAGGCGGGGTAGTAATTATATCTTCATCCAGTTCTATTTCGACTGGTGATTTTGGACCTTCCGTCTTCTTGCAAGAGTTAATAAATTTATTAATAAAAGTGTATCTACAGATCTTGTAAGATATAAAGCTACTAACTAAAACAATTAAAAATAGAGTTATACTAGAATAGTGTGTCCCGTATTTAATGATATGTGGCTGGTCGATTATTTTGTCAGCTTTGTTAATTAAAGAATTTGAAATTTGATCATTTAAGTTTAAATCGTCTAAATCAGTGTTTATTAAAGATATAGGGGGCACATTATTCGATAATAGTAATTGTAAAATTTTGTTTACGTTACAACAAGAGTCATTGATTAAATTGTAATCAGACGACATAGGGGTTATAGTTAAATTCACAAAATTATTACTATTAGGAATTAATCTAGTACTAGAAGTAAATGCGACACAATTGCCGGGAAGCGACACAATCCCAGTACCCAGTAGGGTGACAACCTTTTCAGACTGATCTTGGCAATCTATGGATAATTGTGTCGGAGCAGAATGTATATAAATCCATTGATTATTAGCTAATGCTTTCCAAATTTTTAAATGTCCATGAATGAACTTAGTTTCACACTGTGTGGGAGGTTTTCTCATAACCTTTAATAATAGTTCACTTGCACAGGTTGGATATTCACTTATAGAGTATATATTCATCACGTCACATATTAAGGTTTGGGGATCGATGGTGATACACTCGTCCAAGTCACTCAAGTTACAAAAATGTTGTTTGTCTTTAGTCACTGCGATATACTTAGTGCTAGGTATAATGGTAGTATAAGTGTCCGGATTTTCCGGGTCATAGGGTATTGGAAAAGCTATGCTATGATACAAATTAAATACGCCTGGAGCGACTAGAGGAATTCTGAGTACAAATATAATTTTCCTATTTATGTAATAGCAAAATACTTTTGAAATTTTCATTAAGTGATACATATAATCTAATTCTAAATTTACAGGAAACTCGACATCATTGTTTAGGTGAATGTGATTCTCGGCAAGTTCTCGGTATAATTGACTCGGCGTTATAACCGATGGATGCAGGATGTTTTGACTACTGAATGCGAAAGCGTTTGATAAGTCCTCTAAACGAAAAGACAAAGTTAAAAGCGTTGATTCTAAACTGTTAAGGATAGAGTTAATATTAGTTACAATAACTAAATGATTTGACACATTACTTAAATTACGGATGTTTACCGAGAGGTTGTCGATAGCATCATTTAAACGAGCTTCATTAATTTTCATTTCATGAAAAGTTTTATTATATGAATTTAATGTAGATTTAGTAACTAATATATTTTGTTTTATTAAGGAAGCCAGTTTTCCTTGGTTATTTTTTACAATTTCAATCGCCTGATCGTATTTAATTCCATCGTCCTCGTTTAAAGTTCCAAAAATATGTTTGAAAGCAGTTCCAATGCCACCAAACCAAGCTGACCGTTTGCTACCTTTAGACATAAGATGTGATATTGAATCATATTCCTTGACTATGTCGTAATACCCTGCTGTTATAGGTTCTAACATGCTATGACATTCGATATCATTTAACGCTTCATATTGTTTACATAAATATCTAACAGTTCCTAAAATAGAGTTGGCGTTTTCAATGTGTGGCCCGATATAAGATGTGTCGACTGGTATCATGGTATCGAGGTAAGCTCTTCTTATTTTGAGTTGTCCTAAATACAAAAAAATGATTCAGAGATGTTTGCAACGGATAAATTTATTCTTTTATTGGATTTCACTTTTACGAGGCAATTAGCAATTAATAAATCCTTAGATAATTTTTGGTCTACTATTAAACCCTCTTTCAGTTCAGGGTTGACAACAGAACATTCGATGATTGTCTCTGTACGAGCTGGGATAAGGTAAGTTGGTTCGTAAAAATTTAATTTAATTTCATATTTTTTTATTTTTAGGATACCGCGATTGTAGTCAATATTACAACTAAACAAATTCATGAGGTCACTGCCAATAATGCAGTCATAAGGTAAGTCAATATGTTCTACTACATGGAATTTACTAGAGATAAATTGATTCGAATTATGAGATATGTATAAATTTAGATTGAAATGACCAAGTGTATGTGTTACTTCCTTTCCAGGATCTATGCCCTTTATTTTAATTTGTTCTGGTATGAGTTTTTGTGGTTTCATTACAGCATTTTTCTTTAATAGGCTAATAGCAGAACCAGAGTCGACTAGGAGAGCTAGGGGAATGTCAGAGACTTGAGTATAAAGTAATACATGCGGCAATGTTTTATTTGTATGGTTAGTATTAATCTCATATATTTCTAAGAGATCGGCTTCACTTATTTCGGGTTTAGTAGTTTCGGAATTTTTTGAAGATCCATCGGATTTGGTAATAAAGGACTTAGTAGATCTAGAATTTCCAAAAGACTCAGTGGGTTTTTTAGCAGGGTTAGTAATTTTAATAGACGCAGTGGATATAGCATTATTTATAGATTCAGAGGGTATACTATGTTTAGTGGGCACAGTGGACTTAGAATTATTACTATTTAAAGACTCAGTGTTATTAGATTCAGTGGACTTAGTATTAAAGGATTCAGAGGATTTAGTATTAAAAGATTCAGCGCATACAGTATTTTTAAAAGATTCAGAGGATTTGGTATTTTTAAAAGATTCAATGGATTTAGTATTAAAAGATTCAGAGGATTTAGTATTAAAAGATTCAGAGGATATAGCATTTAATGATTTAGCAGAAATCAAAAATTTATTACGTTGGTCGGTGTCGATTTTAACACTTTTGTGTCTCACACGACGCCCAAATGAGACGTGATTTAGTTTTTTAAATTATCAACTTCGTCATAAGAGTTGTCTTGGATGATATTATTATCGTCAGTCCTGTGAGAATTAGTAAAATCTTGAGTATAGTGAATTGGATTTGGTCTAGACGGCCTCGAATTATTATTATAATTATTATTCCTCATCCGATTGTTATTATACTGACGTTTACGACAATTTTCAATCGTATGTCCTGGGTATTTACAATATCTACATACAGGTGTAGTAAAATTACTTGAATTATGACGCGGCGGGTATTGATCCTTCTTGTTATTATTATTAAACGAGTTCCGGGTTTGAAAGTTATTACTATTATTAGATGCGTAATTATTATGATGGTTATTATTTAAGTTTGTATTTGATCTCTTAGTAGCATGGTAAATCTTTTCTTCGGATATGGCTATATTTATAGCTTCATTTAAGTCATTGGGTTCGCGGCATCTAACAACTGTGGATATATTTGGATTTAATCCTGTTAAAAAAGTGTGAAGCGCCAAATCTTCCATTGCAGCGACCCGGCCAGTCAGTTCGCCTTTTTTCTTAGTAGGAATTGAGACATTAATTTCGGTGAGTAATTTACTAAGACAGTTTTCAACTCTGAGAGAGAACTGATTAACTGACTCACTAACACCCTGTTTACTGTTTTGGAGTTCGGTTAGAAGATGTGTATAATGCTTTCTTTCTCCAAACTGTGTTTTTAAAAACTCTTCTAATTGGTTCCAGTCGTCGAATTCCTTAATATTAGCGGCGGACTCTGCGCGACCTTCTAGCCGACTTAATATATATTTAAAAATTATTTTCTTTTGTTCGTCGTTAGCTAACCCTAGTGCATTGTTGCAATTACTTAAAAAAGGATTTAATTTATCTCTACTCCCATCAAACTTTCCGATAAATTTAATTAAAATATTTAATTCTACAGCTGGCATTATTGGAAGATTAATAGGCTCAGCTGGTTTACTGGTTCCTGGTGCCGACATTAACGTTAGACGAGGAGGATTACAGTACAGTAATATCACTATAATAATATGCCTAAATAAATCTAACGGTTACAAATAATAATTTTACCTGATATAAAATAGTTTGGAAAACAGAGGACTTTTAATGTTTGAGAAACAGTGACTAAAGACTTACAGTGAACTGGCGATCACGGAGGTGAAGATAAGAAGCATGACGGACGTAGACTCAGCGACTCAGCGAAACACCGATGTAGTGTATATAGTCTCTCACTACATAGCACGTCTAACATCCGATTTCGAATGGGTTATTCGGAATGCCTTGTATATTATTTTCTGAATATTTAGATTTATTATGTTTTGGTAATGAGTTTATCCACTTAGCTGGCTGATGACTGCGATACAAGATACTGTGAGAACTGCAACAGGATATGGCGTTATTCTCGCCACAGGATTTATGTTTTCAGGAACTAACTTTTCCACTTTTACACAACACTTATTGTGAATTTTCACAGTTTTTTCAGCTTTTATTCACAGATTTTACAGTTTTCACTAGTTTTTCGGAGACGGTACCGAGGATTTTCACTTTTAAAATCCCTTAAGCTGCCACCAATGTTATGCGGGGCCTCGCGGATCGCGTTTTAAAAAAGGGTTCTTTATTAACACACCTTACAATAATTATTTAGAAATAGGATTTAGAAATAAAAGAAATAGTACAACAAGAAAGTGCTCCGCAATAAGACCGAAGGAAGACTGACTGTCCGGCCGACGGGTGACCTAATATAATGTTAAGATATGCTGACTTGACTTAAGGTCTAGTCAGCCCAACTACTTACATTGATGAAGGTATAACAAACCGATGGACTTATCAGTATTCAGACCCCTCAAAGCACATTGGAGAAAAGCCATGATGCAATGGAAAATGGAGAACCTTGGTCAAAATCTCCGTAAAGAGAATTTTGCTCCAGTACACCAAAAAGCACTCACAAATATAACGAAAGTTTGCGTCAAAAATGGGTTCAGAGCGGGAGGCCTATTTCCATTCGGGCCTGATTATATTGACATGTCTAAAATTAGACAAACCGAAAAAGACACCACGCCTAAAACTAATCCAGTGCAGAAGGAGTTCATGAAATATTTAGAAAAGGAAATCATAAATGTTTTTTCAGCTCAAAAGTTACACTTATTTAATAAATTATACTTTGAAAATAGAAATACACTGGAAAGTAACATACCTAACGAAGACGTGGCATTATATGTCATTTGGGCCAAAAATAAATCCGAACTCGCGTGTCATTCGAATTCGTCGGATGCTGCTTTAACGTCAGACACATTGGAAGAGACAAACAATGTCTCGAATAATATAACCACTGCCCAGATAAACGAAGTTTTAACCGAAGAACATGTTTTTATTTCGTCAGATGCTGGTCTCACTGTGCTAACAGAAACTGAAAACAGCGTGCAGACTGATAATTCATCAAAAGACGCAGTCATAGAAAGTGTTACTGTTCAACCCAACCAACCTCTTCCTCTACCATTACTTTCTTTTCCAACTTTACCTGAAGTGACAAGAGATCTTCTAATCGAAGCGGTAGAAGCGGAAGCGATCGGTGTACCGGCGAAGATCCGGTAGTGGTAGTCTTGGTCAATTAATGTATCAACATTGGTGTTAATGTTGGGTACATTAACACCAATATTGATACATTAATTGACCAAGACTACCACTACCGGAGTCATTATCTTCTTCCGATTTGCCCAAAATAATAGAAGACCGCATATCTCAAGAACCTATAATTAGTACTATGGTACTACAGGACACAACACCACAGAAGAACTCTATGGAAACCCTTTTAGGAGTAATAGTACCATCTCCTTTTAAGAGGAGTCTGTTTTGGCCCGATAATTTGGATAGTAACAAAAAGAAGACAAAGCGAGTAAAGATTCCTTCAACAGTGACAAGTAAAGCTTGGAAAGAGTATCACGAGAAGAAAGAAGATGAGAAAAATAACAAACAACGAGAAAAAGATGAAAGAGCAAAACAGAGAATAGAAAAGAAGAAACTGAAGGAACAGTTAGCCAACGATAAGAAGAAGAAAACAGCTAAGACAAAAGTTAAAAGAAAGATGAGCATTCAAAAAGAATTGACTTCAGATTTAGATATGGACATTTCCTACGCTGAAAGTGATAATAGCTATGATGAGCCTGATTCTTTAAACTCAGACTTGGAAAATTATCCTGTAAAGAAACTTCCATCTTCAAAGTTTACTAAATTACAGAAGAAGTTTTCGATAGGAAGTTTCGTAATAATTAAGTATGAAGGGGAGTATTTTCCAGGTAAGATTGAAAACTTGGTAAATACCGAATTCGAAATAAGTACAATGACTTTCACTACAGGAAATACTTTCAAATGGCCCTATCCACCTGATATAATGTTATATGGCCATAGTGAAATAATTGAAGAAATTAATGAGCCTATATGTATAGAGAGGATTTTACAGAATACCAGAAATGGATAAATATTTACCCAATATCTACCTTTAAATTAAGAAGAATTATTATCAGTGATTGATTCTGTAATTTGCGATAGCAATGCGACAGCGACAAGTGACGGTTCACGCTCTAACGAACAATCGAGGAACTAAAAAATGTATTAAACGTCAACGTCAACCCAATACATTTTTTAATATCTCGATTGTTCGCTTAAAGCGCGAACCGTCGCTTGTTGCTGTCGCGTTGCTATCGCAAATTACAGAATCAGGGAGATACAATTATTAGAAATAATATAAACGACTGAATTTTTATAAATAAGATTCTATTTTAATTTCTGTTATTTTTTTCCTTGAATTTATTGATATAAAGATTAGGTACTTTAAGTTTTATTGTTACAAGAAAACATTCCTAGTTTGTTACAAACATGACTGAATTGTCAACTAGTTATTAAGTATATCATTCCAAAGCAATGTTTCCAAATAAGTAATGTATGATAATATGATTAATACCAAAAGACTTTTTAGAATTTAAAAAAAGTTAAGTCCTTCAGAGTTTTTTTTATGTAATTGATTTTTATAATTTAGACTTTTCTATACAAATAAATGAATATTTTTTGAATTGTTACTTTTAATTTACGGACTCAGTATCAAACCAGACAGCAGATATTGTACAATTTTCGCTTGTCGCATTGCTGACGCAAATTACATGATATTATGGCTGGCCTGGCAGGTAGGTACACATTGCTGGCAATCAGTCGATAATTGGGTAACGATAACTGGTAACTGTCGATAACTGGGTGTTGGTTACTGGAGTTTTCATGTCGATTATTGAAGATTTTAAATATTTTTATTTTTTCGGTTTTTTCTCAAAAACTATATATTTGTAATTAACAATAATCAGCATATCATTTCTCAAGGGCATATTTAATCATTTTCACTCGTCATTGCTTTTCTAAGTATGAAAATATTTTTTATATTTCTTTTTTAAGCACATAACCTCCTTAACGTGTCGATTATTGGTGCCAATACGTTAATTGTTTTTTTTATTATTATTATTTCTAATTGTAATTAAGTTCTGTCCCCCTACCACGACAATTCCACTACCACGGTAGGTGGCGGGCGCTCTTCTTGGAGCATCGTGGATGGGCCGCCACACAGTTTATGAATAGTGTCCTAAGGCGGAGGTTGTACATTCCAGGAACCTTGCTCCGAGTCGATAATACGAGCGTGGAGTGTCCACGCAACCCAGAAATCTCCAGCGTCTTTTCGGAGGCCAACGCTGCTGCCTTCACCCGTCTGGATGCGGAGTCCCTACAGCGTCCTAGCTATACCGGAACCTTCGCCTTCCCTCCACGGTTGTACCAGGAGAGTAGCCCTACATTTCCTCAATGGCAAAATCATAAGTAGGCTTTACACCACGACCCTGTATTAAATTTTGTGTCTCACATATCGGTTTTAATCACTGCTGTATCTTAATGAATTAAATTTTTAATTGAACACCAATTTTTTTTTATACTAAAAGCGGTAGGTGTTACACTGGCGCCCACAACGTGGTTTTAATAGATTTTGTCACTTTTGGAAGTGGTAGCGGATTGTTTGTGTCTGTTGTTTAGTCTATTGTGTTAAATGTATGTAATTTGTGCGTTTTTATTGTAAAAATTGTGTCATCGTGTGTTTTGTCTTAATATCTATGTGTAATATTATATGTTTCTGTTTATCCCTGTTATAATATTAAAAAATAAATAACTACAATTACGTTCTGTATAACATAAAACCATTTTATATATTTTTTTTAAAAAGGCCTATTTTTTTTACGAAGTTATAAACACATTTATAAAGTACAGTCGGAAACAGATTATGATATTATTTTTTTGTTTTTATTACAATATTTTTATTTGTTGGTGTTTAAACAGTCTACAGCTATTATAACAGAACGAAGCAATAATTATTATTTTGTAGTATTCGTGTGCTACTTAAAATTTTCGCTAAGATAGCTAGTTAAAAAGTTACTGCAGTATGTCTGTTATTTCAATTAAGTACCTTTCCTTACAAAAACCAGAATTAGAATATGAGGTTGCGCTTAGAGGCGAAACACCGGGCAGTACTGTTGCTGAACTCGGGAAACAGATCACTAAATTAGTACAACTATTTCCAGCTGAGGAAATAGCTTCTTCTCACCTTGACCTAGTAGATGACCTACGGTCTGTGTCAGAATTATTAAATAAAGTTCATAATACTCTTGAGTCAGGCGCGTGCGACAAAGGAACACTTACGCGTACGGAAAATATTTGCATCACCTCTATTATAGGTTGAATAGAATAGACTCAAGCGACGCAAAGGATACACACGCGGCTTGTAGTAGTTTGTATCGAGATTGTTACGAATCGTATCTTAAAATCCTAAATGAATTAATAGACCCATTTAAAGACTGTTGAATAGTCAAACTCAGCGACTGCATTTTCTAGTAGACAAGCACCAATTAACGTAGCAGTCACTTGTGACAAAAGCATTACCGCTGAGTTAGGTAAATTAAAATTCGATGGCAAGTCGTGCGTTCGGTCCTTTATTCAATGTGTCAGCAAATTTAGTGAATCTAGAAGCATTTCTGACACGAAATTAATTTCATTCGCTACAGAAATATTTACAGATGACGCCTTACATTGGTTTCGAAGTATAAGGGACCAGATATCATCTTGGGACGATCTTATTATCCTTTTAAAACAGGATTTCGATAAGCCTTATTGACTATCGCCTATTATCCGAGATCCGCGCTAGAACTCAGGGCGAGACGGAAAATATAACAATTTATTTATCGATTGTGTCAGGAATGTTTCCAAGACTTTCAAAGCCGTTGTCGAGGGAGGACAAACTCGAGATTGTTTTGCACAATATACGCCCTTGCTACGCAAGCACTCTAGCTTCCGTAACTGATATTCGGGATATTGATCAGGTGAGAACCTTGTGCAGGAATTATGAAACCGTCCAATCTCGTCTTGCCCACTTTAGAGAATCGTCAGCAGCAACTTCTGATACCTTAGCACCAGAATTTGCATACAAACATCCAAAACTAAAATCTAATTATGATTATAAAACTAACACTAATATAAAACAAAATATTAACACTAACGAAAAATATTTACATAGTATTACAAACAGCACATCTCAAACTAACAAAAGTATGCCGTACTGTCCTAGGTGTCGTAATAATACAGACAATTTGAGGCAGTGCACTAACACTGAAACCAAGTGTTTCAAATGTGGCCATAAGGGCGTTAAGAAGCCGGATTGCCCTAATTGCACTAATAATCAGAATACAAAAAAACGAATTAGGCAGAATTGTGGCAATTCTACACTGAATAATGATAATATTATCCGAACTAGTCAACAAGAGTGGAATAACTGGGTTAAGTCTGTTCGTTTATTTTTCAGTGGATACAAGGTTGCTACAATTCTACACACTAAACCAACTAATGACACAAGACCTTGTGTCAATAATAAAATTAATAACATGACAGCTTCAGGCCTTCTAGACTCAGGATCAGCTGTTACCATTCTAGGCAACAATGCTCATACCGCTTTAGTTAGTCGTGGTTTGGAGTTGTGTACCGATGATTTGGTAACAATCGTGGCAGCTGGTGGACAGAACCTGTGCAGCTTAGGTTACATAAATTTGCCCATCCATTTTGATAATCAGTTCCACATTATTAAGACACATGTAGTTCCAGAAGTTCAATCATCGCTGATTTTAGGGATTGACTTCTGGCGCGCTTTCAAAGTTTGTCCTAAATATTTGGGCTCTCTTATTATAACTAACGCTCCTCTAGCTGACTTGCATCCAGATAGTCCAACAACTTTCATACAGTCATACGACAATTTAGATAATTCGCAGAAGGTTATTGCTGACAACATCACACAGATGTTTATGCGCCGTCCACGCAGCAACGATTAGTGGACCGACTATTCGGCAACATGGACCATCAGGCCTTTGCCTATCTCGACGACATTGTACTAATAAGTCGTACATTTGAAGAGCACGAATCTCTTCTTCAACGCGTCTTTGAGAAGCTACGTCAAGCTAACCTAACAGTCAACTTGGACAAATGTGAATTCTTTCGAAGTCAGCTTAAATATCTAGGATATGTGGTTGACGCGAATGGTTTGCTAACCGACCCTGAAAAGTAGTGCCGCAAGGAACTTAAACGTTTTCTAGGCACGGCAACTTGGTACCGCCGGTTTGTTCCAAATTTTAGCACAATCGCTGGACCGCTCAATAAGCTGACTTCCAATAAAAAGTCTGCACCTCCTTTCCAATGGATTGAGGAAGCTGACGTAGCATTTAAGAAACTTAAAGAATGCTTGGTCTCGGCGCCTATTCTTTCCTGTCCCAATTATGACCTTCCATTCATATGAAGGTCATAATTGGGACATTGGGGGGGATGCTAGTAACTATGGGGTTGGTAGCCGTAAGGTCCTTCAACCCCAAAAAGGCCCCCGGGGCGGATGGACTCACGTCGGACATCTGCCAACACGCTGTGGAATGTGACCCGGAATGGTTCCTTGCTCTGCTGAATAGGTGGCTCACTATCGCCTGCTTCCCTAAACAGTGGAAGCGGGCGACCGTGGTGGTGCTAAGGAAGCCGGGCAAGGAATCGTACCGGGTACCAAAAGCCTATCGACCGATCGGCCTCCTGCCTGTTCTCGGCAAAATCTTCGAGAAGATGCTGGTCGCCCGATTTAAGTTCTACCTGCTGCCCAAGATCAGCCCTAACCAGTATGGCTTTATGCCCCAAAGAGGCACCGAAGACGCCCTCTATAGGTTGGTGAACCACATCAGAAAGCAGAGGGAGGAGAAGAAACTTTCTGTTGTGGTCTCGCTGGACATAGAGGGGGCCTTTGATAGTGCCTGGTGGCCGGCCATAAAGGTTAGGTTAGCTGAGGTTGGGTGTCCGGGGAACCTGAGGCGGCTGATCAGCAGCTACCTGAGTGAAAGAAGAGTGAGTGTAAGGTATGCAGGAATGGAAGTGAGCAGGGAGACCAACAAGGGGTGCGTGCAGGGGTCCATAGGTGGACCGATCCTGTGGGACCTCTTGTTGGACCCCCTGCTATAGATGTTAGAGGAGATGGATGTTTTCAGTCAGGCTTTCGCCGACGACGTAGTGATTGTGGTGGACGGAGACACGGCATTGGAGATAGAAGGGAAGGCGAACAGAGCGCTGGACAGGATAAGAGAATGGGGGAAAGCAAATAAACTCAACTTCGCTCCACATAAAACATACGCCCTACTTACAACTAAAAAACTAAAATACGACGTGCCTCGACTCTCGATGAATTAAAGTATTCTAAAACAGTGAAAATACTAGGCTTAACCATAGACGCAGGCCTCACGTTCAACGACCATGTAGGAGAAGTATGTAAAAAAGGAATAGCTCGCTACAAGCAGCTTGCCAAAGCGGCCAGAGTAGGATGGGGGCTTAACCCCCAGATAGTTAGAACCATATATATGGCCGTAATAGAGCCGACTATTTTGTATGCATCGGCAGCGTGGGCACCCACCGTGGAAAAGATGGGGGTCCAGAAAAGGCTCAACTCCGTTCAACGGGGTTTTGCCCAGAAGATTTGCAGAGCATATCGGACCGTCTCCCTGAACTCTGCGATGCTGTTGGCCGGGATACATGATTGATATCTTGATCTCAGGATACTCGAAGCTTCGAGGCTCTATGAGATCAAGAAGGGGGTACCTCACCTGGTGTTGAAGGACAGGGAGGTGGAGCGAAATGCTCCAGCGATCGAGGACCCACATCCGGCAGAGCAGGAAGAGCTGAGGTTTGGGTTGGTAGACGAGGACTCTTATGCGGACGTGGTTGATAGCCACGTCCATAGGATCTATACAGACGGCAGCAAGATTGAGGGTCGAGTCGGAGCCGCACTCTCCGTATGGGAGGGTGAGGCCGAGACGAAGGCCGTCAAGCTTGCGTTGCCGCCGTATTGTACCGTCTACCAAGCCGAGCTTCTAGCGCTCCATAGAGCTGTAGACATAGCCTGCAAGAGCGGAATGGCGAAGGTCGGTATCCTTAGCGATTCCAGATCGGCCCTCCAGGCTGTCACCCTTAGTTCCCCTCATCCCCTAGCAATGCAAACAAGGGCGGCCCTCCGAAAAACTGCATCGCAGAGGCGGGAGGTCTCCCTGTTTTGGATTAAGGCGCACGCAGGGTTGAGAGGGAATGAGAGGGTCGACGAATTAGCCAAGGAGGCCGCGCTGAGATTCAAAAGGAAGCCTGACTACGATCTGTGTCCTGTTTCATTCGTCAAGCGTATCTTAAGAGAGGATACGGTTGAGGAATGGGACAGGAGATACGAAGTGGGAGGGACGGCCGGAGTCACGAAGCTCTTTTTCCCAAGCGCTGCTGCTGCATACAAAGTAGTCAACAAGATAGACATCACACACTACACCACACAGATACTGACTGGACACGGTGGGTTCGCCTTCTACTTGAACAGATTCAAGTTGAAGGAGGACCCGTCGTGTTCATGTCAGCCAGGAGTTGAGGAGACGGTTCCTCACCTGTTACTCGAATGCCCGATTTTTGCTAGCAGTAGATATGATACTGAGCGAAAATTGGGCATATCGATTACGGGTGAGAGCCTGCCTTCCATCCTGGGGGGAAAAACGAGGGACATTTTCCTCGAGTACTGTAAGAAGATTGTGGGTGTAGTCTGTAAGAAAAATTGTGATATATTAGTGTGATATTAGTTAGGCTCTAGATTAGGTTTATTTGTGATAGTAGGTTTAAATTTGAATGTGTGTGCCGTTGTTTTATTGACATTTTAATAGAATTTTGTTTTTACATATTGGAATTATTATTTATTGATTATTGTTTTATTGACTTTTTAAATTTAATTGTTTTATATTATTGAAAAATTATTGGATTTTATTTTATTTACTGCGTTAAGTTAAGCTGTTGACCTTTTACAAATGTAAAGAGCCGACAAGTACATAGTTACAAGTGACAAGTTACTATGTAAGTAAATCATAAATTATATTGACTATTACTGATGTATTTGACATAAGAAGTAAGATAAAAGTATTGAAAATTTGTAATTTAAAAAAGGAAAAGAAATATTGTATAAGAAACATTGTATAAACTAGAGATAAGATATGCAAAAAATAGAAAAATAATAAAACATATAATAAAACCAAAAAGAAAAAGAATTCTCATGGAAAGAAGTGGTCCCATTAGAATTACGCGATAAGATTATTGCTGAAAACCATAATGAGCCTACAGCAGGTCATATGGGAATTTTTAAAACATATAGACGTGTTGCGCTCAGGTACTACTGGCCCAATATGCACAGCGGTATTTCTAAATTTGTCAGTTCCTGCTCCGTATGTCTCGCGTACAAGCCACAAAATCATGCAACACTTGGAGAAATGGGACGTCCAAAACAGTGCTCTCGTCCTTACCAAATGATCTCAATATATTTGATGGGTCCTCTCCCTGTAACACGCAAGCAAAATAGCTATATTCTAGTAGTTACGTGCCAGCTTTTTCCTAAGCTCGAAGTTTTGCCAGATTTTTCCTATTAAAAGAGGTCTCCTTCTGAGATTATTATCAGGATCTTTGAGGAACAAGTCTTCCTAGTCCATGGTGTCCCTCAAAGTATCTTCATGGATAATGGGAGTCAGTTTATTAGCGAGCAGACCAAAACCTTGTTCGATAAATATAAAATACCGAACGTGTTCTTTACACCCAAATATACTCCTCAGATTAATACAGTGGAACGTTACAATAAAACAATCATCACCTGTCTCTCCACGTTCGTCGAGGGCGATCATAGAACTTGGGACTTATTTATCCCAAAAGTACAATTTGCGATAAATAACTCTGTGAACTTCTCTGTGTATTTGGCCGAGAATTGGTGTTATGTGGTACTCATTACACAGACACCGAGTTAGGTAAGGAGGTTCTGTTCTTGCCTCGCGAAGAATATGTGGAAAATCGTGGTTGTTTAGCTGCAATTTTTGATAAGGTCCAAAAAACCTTGTACCATGCACACGTGAAAAACACATCCCATTATAACTTACGGAGGAAGGCATTCGAGTTTGAAGTTGGTGATATTGTTTATAAGTGAGCATATGTACTGAGTGACAAGGATAAATACTTCAGTAAGAAGTTAGCTCCAAAATTTATCAAATGTCGCGTGACTCAAAAGCTACGTCTTAGAAAATATGTCGAGAAAAGATTTAGGTACTTGGCATATTAAGGACCCAAAAATGGTTGGCCGTAACACATAGGTTATGTTTTCTATATCTGCGAAATCTGCGTAAGTTGCTTACCTGCTTCTATGCTTTGAGTTCGGATTTTGTCATAGTAAAAATGATAAAATCCTTGCGGGGCGAGGCGGGTAATGTAACGGAACGTTACATGACTTCGTTTTATTGATATTATTTTAAAATATTTTCATAAACTTTACAAAATCAAATCTTTACTAACAATATGTACTAATCTTACTTACTAATTTATTTAAATTTTAATCCCTAACAATATTTACATAATATTATGAATAAAATATACCTACCTACTAATAAAGTTAAAGTGAACGTCCGATTTGCTTTCGATATAATACGTCTTATTAAAAATTTATAAAATAAATAGTTAAGCATTTGTTAGCGACTGTACACCTCGGATCGAACAATAGAACCGGTTGTCATCGACTCGGGCGCCGCCGCAGAGGCGATGGGGGCTTTCGGCGCTAGACTGCTAAGCTGCTACTACGTTACCAATTATTGTGCTTGCGCGCCGCCGACTAAAATATTAACCTATATAATTTGTCCAGCATTTATTTGCTTAAAGTACTAATATTAACTGGATCCTTTATGTCGTGAATTATTTGTTACATCGTTCTGTACAGTTTATATGAGCTTTAAATAAAAATTACTAAGCTATTCATGACATTATTTGGCCTAATATTTCAAAATTTTAAGAGTTAATAATTTACCAGACTACCTTTAACTTTCATACCGTAATGTATAAGAATTCTTTGTTTTAAAATTAGAAACGTTTGTTATTAGATTTTAAATAAGTAATATTTGTAGTAATTTTTTATTTTATTTTATTTCTAATTGTAATAAAGTTCTGTCGCCCTATGAATAGTGGACTAAGGCGGAGGTTGTACATTCCAGGAACCTTGCTCCGAGTCGATAATACGAGCGTGGAGAGTCCACGCAACCCAGAAATCTCCAGCCTCTTTTCGGAGGCCACGGCTGCTGCCTTCACCCGTCTGGATGCGGAGTCCCTCCAGCGTCCTAGCTATACCGGAACCTTCGCCTTCCCTCCACGGTTGTACCAGGAGAGTAGCCCTACATTTCCTAAGTGGCAAAATCATATGTAGGCTTTATACCACGACCCTGTATTAAATTTTGTGTCTCACATACCGCTTTTAATCACTGCTGTACCTTAATAAATTAAATTTTTAATAGAACACCGATTTTTTTTTATACTAAAAGCGGTAGGTGTTACAGTATCTGCACATTTTATTACCAGTTTTGATTTCATCTAAACGCTCGACGATTTTATGAATTAAAACATTATTATACGCGTTTTCAATATCAACAAAACAAACCAACGTTGGTATATTTTTCGAAAATCCTATCTGTATTTGGCTAATAATTCTAACTAAACTATCTATACTTGATAGACACTTACGAAATCCAACTGTATACGGTGATAAATATTTTTTTCTATGTACCGCTCTACTCGCTTACATATCATATGGTGAAAGATTTTACAAATACACGATATGAGTGAAATTGGCCGTAGTTTTGCAGTTGCATTTTGGTTAGTAGTTATCTTTGGGATGGCAATAACATGGATGTTACGCCATCGGTTAGGCACATAACTAGTTCGAAGGATAAGATTATAAATATTGAGTAAAAAAATCTTTACTAAATCAGGAGCATTATATATCATAGTGTAAAACACTCCGTCGCTCCCTGGAGACGAGTCTTTTATCTATTGATAAGCCTTACCCCTGATTCAGTCCTTAACACGGAACCTATAATTTCTTCCACGAACTCTATGATTGAGTGTGATTTTACACTTGCTGAGTTAAATAACTCCATAAAGAAAAATAATCTAATATCTGCCTGTTTTTCTATGGGAACAACTATATTCTTTCTTTTATAACCCTTAACCCAACGCATCTTATTCCACATGGTGGAAGCTGAAGTTGTTTCATCAATAGAGTCACAAAATTCACGGTAAGATATAGATTTGGCCTCCTTTATTTTTTTTTTACACTCTTTGACTTTAGCTATAAATCTATCATAATTGATGGGTGTTGGGTTTTTCCTAAAATTTGTCAAATATAATCTACGTTGTGCAACTGCCAGTGAAAGAGACTGATTCCAGAATTGCTTTGGTTTAGAATTTCTAGCCGGATTAGAATACAATTTAATCGATGGAATGCTCTCATCGGCAGCTTTATTAATCTGTAATATAAAATAATCATATTGTTCTTGTAAACTCATATTAAAAGTCTTACTCATATTATTTGTAAAATATTGTATTAATTTTTCTTTATATACACCCCAATTGGCAAATTTCATATTCCGTTTACTAAATATATTTAGTGGTTCCTGATAATTCATTGCTAATTTAATAATCAAGTGGTCACTACCTAAGTTTTCATCAAGTACCTGCCAATCAAAAGACACGGCTATATCGGACGACACGAATGTTACATCAGGTGAAGACTGTTGTAAAACACCATTTACCAATTTCACACGAGTAGCCGTAAAGTTATTCAAGGGCATAAATGCATTATCTAAAGCTGCATCCCATAACTGAACACCTCTTACGTCTGACTTAGTAGACCAAGTACCATGATGTCCGTTAAAATCCCCGGCTATTAATGTTTTATTAGGAAATTTTGAAAACAATTCATCCCAATGAAAAATGTCAGTACGAATCGATGATGGACAATATACAGACACAATATTTTCTAGATTAGAGCAATTATTTATTCTAATATGTAATAATTCTATGCCATTATTGTTAACTATTTTAAATTGACTTACATGGACCCGAATCGAATTGTGCAATTGCCACACCACCGTATGAATCATTTCGGTCCTTCCTAAATATATTATATCCATTTATTTTAGATGTTTTCCTAGGCTCTAGCCAGGTCTCACTCAGAATAGCTATGTGGATTTTCATTTGATTTAAAAGCTCTCCAAAACATAAGATTTTAGGCAAAAGTCTTTGGCAATTCCATTGTAGAATATTCAACGTAAAATGATGAGATGTTCTATCCATTATATAGCTTTAAAAAATTATCAATAAAGCTTTTCTTCGATAAATAACTCATTATGAACTTTTTCGCTTCCTCTAATAATATCATAGCCATATCATAAAAATTTTCTACACCGCTACAGTCAGAATCAAATACACGTTTCATCTTCATCAATACCTTTAACCAGTCGATTCTCTCACTTTTTTCTTTGCGGTTTTCCTCCGAGCTCTCTAAAGTCCGTTCCATTTGTTGATTAATTAATTCTTGAGGATCATCTCCGTCTGCATTAACATTTTTCTTGTTTCTATTCTTCTCATTTAATAGACTTTTCTTTTTTGTTTTATGTACGTTTCCACTTTTCTTTTGCATTTCCATATCTATATCTGATAAAAAAACTTGGTATTTTTTTTCATTTATAATACGACGTGACATCACACTACTATAGGACTCTCTATTGTTAGGCTCTTGTGTAGTCTCTCTCAGGGTAATAAACTCTGAATTGTCAAAAACGCGATTTTTCTCTTCCATTGCCATTTCCTTACGTTGATCGGCTATATAAGACAATAGCGCTAACAACACTGATACGGTAATCATAAGCTCGAACAAAACGAAGTAATGATGAACTCTCAAAACACAGACGAACGGTTTCACTGTCTACCCATTTTCCTTCTGAGTTAATTCGTCTAAGACGTTTTACTGATAAAATTTTTACATCACTTTGTAAAATATTCATTATTTCCTCATCATTTAGTTCCAAATCTATCTATCGACTAGTATAATACGTCATTTGACATTTAAATTCTAACTCTGCAAATTTTGTAGATTTTAATAATCTTTCCGCATCTTCACTGAAAGCAAAACGTGTATTCTTCATTAAGTAGTCTTGCAAATGCCATCTGTTTTGGCAGAGGTTTTAAGGATGTTACACACACCTCATATATACTTTCGGTTGAACTAGATTGAGGCAAATGAAGTTCTACCTCCATATTTCTAATATTATTCGAGTTACTTCTTATCAGCCTCTTTGGTTTTCTCCTAACAATTTTAGTGAATTCATCTTCACTGCTATCTTCTTCTCTTTCCTTCCTTTTCTCAACCAGCCTGACGTTATTTAGCTCAGAGTTCTTCTCAAGTATCTTTCCCATTTCTAGTACTTCACTCAACTCACGTACGCATTGTACATCCGCAATTACATCATTAATTTCACTACTACACAGTAAATTAGCCACAACAGTCTCATTTTATTCCATTATTAAAAAAAATATATTTTCAGGGTAGTTACAAAAACCGCGATATCAATGAGTAGAGTGCTTGCGCCAAAACTGCATGCAACGGCCGATGCCGCGAGACTGTTATACTAGGTTTAAATTAGTATTCTAATTATATTTTCACAATTTTTTACATACATTTTAATTTTGTTTTGTTATTAGTTGAGGATGACAAGTACAATTTTTCGTTTAGGCGACATTCTGCGGAGTTTTGTTTTAGTTAAGGGTTACAAGTAACGAGATTTTTAGTTTTAGTTCTTACTTTATTAAATGAAAATGTAACACAAAATTTGTTTTTTTTTAGTTCGATGTTATTTGGTTTTCTACTCTACATTTTCACTATTTCGACATGTCGTAAATAGTACCATACAACACGGAACAATAATGCCATACACCCAGTAATTTAACAGTTAGAATTCAACATCTCGCAACTTCAATATTTTGTGAATTCAACATTTTAGAAATTCAACATTGTGGTCCAGAAGGGTTTAAACTGCTTTTTGGTTGGATTTCTTTGGATAAATATCACAGCTAAATGGTTTTTCGCGTAAATGGATTAGTATGTGTTTATTTAAATGACTCTTTCGTGAGAATTTCTTTGAACAAATATCACAGCTAAATGGTTTCTCTCCTGCATGGATTTGTTTGTGGACATTTAAACTAACCTTCTGTGTGAATTTCTTTGAACAAATATCACAGCTAAATGGTTTCTCGCCTGTATGGATTAGTATGTGCCTGTTTAAACTGCTCTTTTCTGAGAATTTATTTAAACAAATATCACAGCTAAATGGTTTCTCGCCTGTATGGATTAGTATGTGCCTGTTTAAATATCTCTTTTCTGAGAATTTATTCAAACAAATATCACAGCTAAATGGTTTCTCGCCTGTATGGATTAGTATGTGCCTGTTTAAACTTCTCTTTTCTGAGAATTTATTCAAACAAATATCACAGCTAAATGGTTTCTCGCCTGTATGGATTAGTATGTGCCTGTTTAAATAAATCTTTCGTGAGAATTTCTTTGAACAAATATCACAGCTAAATGGTTTCTCGCCTGTATGGATTAGTATGTGTTTATTCAAATCACTCTTTTGTGAAAATTTCTTTGAACAAATATAACAGCTAAATGGTTTCTCGCCAATATGGATTTGTTTGTGGGCATTTAAATTAACCTTCTGCGTGATTTTCTTCGAATAAATATCACAGCTAAATGGTTTCTCGCCTGTATGGATTAGTATGTGCCTGTTTAAATTTTTCTTTTCTGAGAATTTCTTTGAAGAAATATCACAGCTAAATGGTTGCTCGCCTATATGGATTTGTTTGTGGACATTTAAATGAACCTTCTGCGTGAATTTCTTTGAACAAATATCACAGCTAAATGGTTTCTCGCGTAAATGGATTAGTATGTGTTTATTTAAATGACTCTTTCGTGAGAATTTCTTTGAACAAATATCACAGCTAAATGGTTTCTCGCCTGCATGGATTTGTTTGTGGACATTTAAATTAACCTTCTGCGTGAATTTCTTTGAACAAATATCACAGGTAAATGGTTTCTCGCCTGTATGGATTAGTATGTGCCTGTTTAAATGACACTTTCGTGAGAATTTCTTTGAACAAATATCACAGCTAAATGGTTTCTCGCCTCTATGGATTAGTATGTGTTTATTCAAATCACTCTTTCGTGAGAATTTCTTTGAACAAATATAACAGCTAAATGGTTTCTCGCCTATATGGATTTGTTTGTGGACATTTAAATTAACCTTCTGCGTGATTTTCTTTGAATAAATATCACAGCTAAATGGTTTCTCGCCTTTATGAACCCTGATGTGATTAAGTAATATGCTTTTGTATGAAAAAATCTTGAAACAATAATCGCAGGTGAACTGTTTCTTGTAACAGCCGGACTGAGCTTCACTGGCATGGTCTCGCCCCTCGCAGTCATTTGTGTTGTCTTGCTCGTCGTCTTGTTCGATACCTAAACAAATGTTCTGATATGATCATGTTAACTTAGTAGTAAGCTTACGTTTCCAGTTAGAGATATACAGAAAACGTGCTTTTGGGGTTTCGACGTGTTTTTAAACTAATGGTTTAAAGAAAACTATGAAATAAATAATGAGAAAAAACATTGTGTACAAGTAAAATCAGTATGTTACGATCTTATTACAATGCGGTCTGTACCCACTACATATTCTTAGGAATATGTAGTGGGTACAGACCGCATAAGAAAGACGATAAGAAAATAGCTAAGTAGCTAGTACAATATAAGCATACCTTTATCTTCTGTCTCCGTGCTTTGTTCACCAAATGTTTTTTCTCTCCTGTCCCCCGGATATATTTCTGTGACCGGGTGTGTTGTGGGACTTTGGCATACATATTTGTCTATAACGCTTTGACTTAGCTTGACTATTATTAATTTAGGAACCTTTGCCTTCTGCTGTGCATCAATATTGTCCACATTCCACAACTCCTGTGTAATGCCGGCGAGAGCATCTTCGGATTCAATGAAGGGTTCTTTCTTTACTTCATAGTCATTTGTACTTTCCAAAATTTCATCTTGTTCAATGCCTGAAAATTACCGAAAGGAAAATAATAATAAAAATCTAAGGTACCCAACAGATAATGTCATTTTTAGAAAGTTTATACCGAAATTTTCTGAAATAGCTCAACCTTTAAATGAACTTTGTAGAAAAAATTCAAATTTTTTTTTGAGTGAACAATGTCAAGATTCTTTTGAAACACTTAAAAAGTGTATCATTTCGCCCCCTGTGTTAGATTATCCAGATTTTTCAGAACAAAATCATTTTTATCATATTTCAAATCATTAGGTAGACCTATAGCTTACACTAGTAGGACTCTAAATAAGGCCGAATCAAACTATCCTGATATAGAGAAAGAGTTCCTGGCAATAGCAAACTATGCAGTACTAGGCAGTGAAACATTTTCGACCTTATTTGTATGGTCAATATTTTACAAATCAGAACGGAACATAAACCTTTAATATATCTGTTTGGTATGAAAGATCCATCTAGCAGACTTATGAAGTTTAGGTTGACTTTAGAGGAATACAACTTTGATGTGGAGTATGTTAAGGGTTCAAGTAATACAGCAGCAGACGCTTCATCTAGGATATTGTTATCGTCAAAAGAAAGAAAAGAATTAAATGAGAATATAAATGTTATGGCTCGAGCTCAGTCAAAATGTAATCGAAATTATTTTATACAAAAAATGTAACCATGTAACATTTTTTTTTCTATTGGATGGGTGGTGTAGGTTATTATTATAATAAAGGCAGTCTCATTGCAACTTTCGGTCTTATTACTCGTCTCCTAATCGCACCCTACAAGGGAAAAATAAAAAATATTGACACTCTTTTGACACTTATGTAGCCCGGAATAACACATAGGCTCAACTCAAACTGGCGCAGAGTCGAAGCTTAATGTGTTATCAATGATTTGTCGAACTCGAAGGCAAGCCACTAGGGTGCATGTGTGAATATTAGTATGTTAAGCTTGTGTGTTACCATAGATTAAACATAATATTATGAACTATCTAACTCTGTTTTGTCGAATATAATGGTTACCACTGGGGTGCATGTATGTATATTAGTATGTATGAGTGTAAATTTTACCACAGATATAACATAATATGTTTATACATTTATTTTTAAGTTCTATCTTTGTATTGTCAAAATACTCAAACAAAACCTCAACCGATCCAGATTCACCCTCCAACCCAACAGTCGAGCCCAAAGAAGATGCTATCAATATACTAAGAAAACTGGGTTTTGTTAGCCAAGCAGGCGCAAAAGCCACCATGACATAACACTACTACCCATGTCAAAATTAGTCGTCTTACAAAACGAGTGGAAACATACAACACCTACACCCACCTAACCCAGACCACCCGAGCCCCCAATAACTCTAATAACATCCCTTCTGAACCCACCCAGCGAGCTATCAAATATGTCTGGATCGGCAAGAACATTGTTAAATATTTCGACAATACGTCGGAGAGGAGCGCGGACACCTGCGTTTGTCCGACACGGGCCAGTGTGGAATACCCGGCGCACGCGCACCTCACGCCGCTGCACAGTGCGTGGTACAATGTAACACAAGTGGTTGGTCAGCTCGATAGAATCGAATTTGCTCTTACATAACTTGTAACGTAGATACATTTCCTCTCCGTAAAATCAATTATTTCGGCGCTACTTACGTCATCTACGATTTAAATGCTTTTACTCATTATGATGCTTTAGCGCCATCTATCGGCGCACGCCCTTACTAAAACGACGTTAGCCTTGCTTTAATATTTGGTTCATAAATCGATTTTACTTCGGTCTTAAATTTTTAGAAATAATAATATAACCTTGAATACTTATTAAAATACAGTAGAATTGCATTATTATATAACATAATATATTGATTAATTATATAATACATTTTTATTTTTGTGGACTTTTTCTCTTTACGCTTTAGTTTTTTAGTTGTCAAATGTTAAAAAAGAAAGACGAAGAAGGGCATTTAAGGCAACTGACGCACGGGCCAGCCGCCGCGCCGTGCTCCTTAGTACACGCGTTCAGAGATGTTTAATGTATGCAGGATGCAGTGACTTACAACCGTACACACACAAAATTGACTAATGTTTGGATTTCATAATTTTAAATAATTTTGGCGGAACCTTGATGACTATCCCACGGAACCTACTTTAGGAATCCCTGCTCTACACCACCTGCAGTGTGGTTTGTAAATCACGCACGAAATGTTGCTTGACAAATAACGAACTCTGTGTACAGTGCAAATAAATTCTTAATTTCCAACGGCAATCATCGCTTTTCTATCGAAATTACAGACGGTGTTTGAAAAACGACAATAACCGAAAGATGTAACGTGGTTGAACTGTAGGTAACAATGAAACTAAGTAGGTGTATAAAAGGGTACCCGAAGTAGCATTAGTAAATTATTATTAATGATAATAAGTGACGTATGTAATTACACCGATCATAATAAGTAAAACTATGGCTAATAGCTATTTACTTACGTGAAAGAAGTATTGAGTACTGAATGACTGCTAGTAGGTAGTAGGTACTAAGGTAAATCATTACACGTATCACTTAAAACTTAACAACACAACACTACGTTTTTAAACACGACCTAATAGTGAAACTCAAATCAGAGAATCAGATCAATAAAATAAAAATAACTCTTAATATAAAATAATAGTACATGTAAGTCAAAGAGAAAAAGACATGTTAAAATTAGTTGGTAAACTATTTTTAACATGTCAATATTAATAGATAGGTCAATGTTACAAGATTGTTTAGCTATTTAAATGTTTAAAAATCCTAGATTTAAAACTATTCAGACTGTCGTAATTAATGTCTAGGTCCGCGATCCTCGACGACAACTCATTGTAGGCTTGGGTCATTCTAGTAATACGGCAATTCTTTCCTAGGTTAGTTTTATATCCAGTAGAACTAAACAGTGTCACATGTTTTCTAGGCATTCTAATCGATTCTATCTAATTCTAATTCTAATTCATATCTAAATAAAGATTCTATCTAATCTAATTGATTTTATTATTGACTAGTTTATGTAAGAAATTTTCTTCTTAATTTAAGTGACGTTAAGTGGAAAAGTTTGAATCTCTGATTATACGAAGAGTTTACCATGGAACGATCAAATTTGGTAGCCAATATAACGAGTGACTCGTTTTTGGACATTTTCTATTCTGTCAATATTGTGTTGATTGATTTCGGTATTGTGGGTTAAATACTGTAGAGAAATATTCGAATTTACTTCTGACAAAACTATTGTAGAGTTTTATTATTGTAGACACTTGAGAGAAATTCCTGCATGTTCTAATTATGAAGCCAAGAGATCTAAGAGCAGAACTGACCACATCATCTACATGACATGAGAAGTTTAGATTTGAGTCTAAGATCACACCTAGGACTCGTTTAGTTTGTTCTCTTGAGATTTTATCAGTTCTGAATCTCGTATTCAGTATTCATTGCCTTTCTTTTTCTCGTAAATTTTATGTGATAGTTCTTTTTCGGGTTTAAGTACATTTTGTTTTTGTTACACCAATGGAATAGAGACTCAATATATTCTTGGAGTTTAATAGAATCATGCTTTTAATTATTCTTCTGCATATAGTTCTATTGATGTATTTTTTAGTATTTCAACTATGTCATCTAGGAATACTTTAAAGAAAAGGGGGCCTATAATTGAACCCTGAGGTCCCTCCTGAGTAAGAAATAAAGGACTCCGACTGATAGCCATTAAATTCTAAAAAATAAGGTCGATTCTTTAAGTAAGAGGAACACCAATAGAGTAAAGAGCCAGTTACACCAAAGGATTTGAGTTTCTGAATAAGTATGTCGTGATTTACTTTGCCGAAAGTCTTTGAGAAGTCCATATACATTGCATCAACCTCTTGCCCGTCATCAACTGCTTTAATCAAGTCTGCCACATATGAGTATAAGTTAGTACGAGGGCGGGTCAATAAGTCCGTGACTTTTGGAATAAAACACAGATTTTTTGATAAATAAATCATTTTATTTTTCAACGTAGTCCCCCTTGAGCTCTATACACTTTGTCCAACGCTTCTCCAATTTTTTTATCCCTTCCAAAAAATATGATTTGTCGAGGTCCTCAAAATAGGCCTTTGTTTGCGAGATGACTTCATCATTGGAGTCAAATCTTTTTCCACCGAGCCATTTTTTCGTGTTTGGGAACAAGAAGTAGTCACTCGGAGCCAAATCTTGAGAATAGGGTGGATGTGGGAGCAATTCATAGCCCAATTCATGGATTTTTGCCATGGCAACTGCACATGTGTGCACCCTTGCATTGTCTTGGTGAAAAATAACTTTTTGCTTGGCCAAATGAGGTCGGTTTTTTTTCAATTCCTCATTGAAGCGGTCCAATAAGTTGGCATAATATTCCCCATTAATTGTTCTTCCCTTTTGAAGATAGTCAATGTGGATTATCCCACGTGCATCCCAAAAAACAGTCGCCATAACTTTATTGGCTGACAAACCCACCTTGGCCTTCTTTGGCGCCGATTCACCCTTAGAAACCCACTGTTTTGACTGTTGTTTGGTCTCTGGTGTGTTGTGATGGATCCATGTTTCGTCCACGGTTACAAAACTCCTCCATATTGTGATTAAACATCGCCAAATCTTCCTGTTAAGTTGTTACACGATTGCGTTTGTGGTCGACTTGCGGAAAGCTTTCTCATGCCCAAGTGATCATTCAAAATTGAAACCACTAAGCCATGCGAGATGCCTATGGCTTCCACAATCTCTTGCACTTTCTATCTTCGGTCGGCCAACACCATATCGTGAATTTTTTCGATTGTTTCGGGTGTAGAGACCTCAACTGGGCGTCCAGGACGTTCGGCATCTTCAGTGCTTGTACGGCCACAACGAAATTCAGTAAACCACTTTTTTACCATTGAAATCGATGGTGCAGAGTCCCCATAGTATTTATCAAGCTTAGCCTTGGTCTCGGTAATGGTTTTTTTTCGCAAAAAATAATGCTTAATAAGCACACGAAATTCACTTTTTTCCATTGTTTCCTTAAGTTACTGGATAGTCTGATAAAGATAGCTGTAAAACACAAACTAACTGACGCAGCAAGTTCAAATTTTGATAGGAGTCAACTGACAGATGCCTGTTGACAGGAGTAGTGTTGCTTTTTCAGTAAGGAGGTTAGAAATTCAAAAAGTCACGGACTTATTGACCCGCCTTAGTACCATATGACCTCCCCGGCATGAATCCGTGTTGATTTATATTAATTAACTTGTTTATGTCTTGATAAGTGTTTATGCACTAGAGATTTAGATTATTTCAAAGGCTTTCGATATTATCGATAGAATTGATATTGGTCTCTTATTGGCACATTATTTGGATTTTCGCTTTTGAAAATTGGTGCAATAACTCCTTCCATTTTTTAGGGAAAGAACCAGAGCTGAAAGAAGCATTGAATAAAAGTTGGAGGGGATAAGAGAGAACGGATCCACATTTTTGTAGGAAGGTACTGGAAATGTTATCGGGGCCAGGCCCCTTAGAACAGTTCAGTATTTTCAACAACCGATATACGGCATGTATGTTTGGGTATGAAAACGTTTTCCATGTAGGTATGGGGCTCTGGTGCAGTATAATATGTATAATTATTGGTAGGAAGGATCGTACACCGAAGAGCAGTTTTAAGCGAATAAGTTACTTATTGCGAGATTTCCTTCAGATTCTCCTAAAAACATGCGAGATGGGTAAGTACTATTGTTTCTCCTTAAATTTTTAACGTGGACCCAAAAATAGTTTTCGGTTGCCTTTTATTAAGTCTTCAATGGATATGATATAGTTTTTATAACAATGTTTTATCATCTTATCGCAATCCTTTCTAAGATGATTAAATTCAATTTTATCTAATGGGTTATTATATTTTTTAAGTTTTTTATGACAGTTATTATTCTTTTTTAAGAGTTTAATAAGTTTATTTGATAACCAAATAGGAAAAAATGATCTCCACTTTGTTTGTGATTTTGGAACATATATTTTTATTGTAATGTTATTAAGAATTCCATAGAAAGTATCAGTTTTTGCGTCTATATCTTTGGTATTGTTAAGTTCTTTGATCCAAATTTTTTTTAAGTGATGATATAATTTGTTCGTAGTCAGCTTTATAGAAGTTGTACTTTACCTTCGAAGCAATTTTGTTCTTGTGTTTAACTTGAGCATCAATTACAAAGTTAAGAGCTGGATGATACGGGTAACTGTACGAATAGGAAGGAAGCACTCTGTAACGGTTACTATTGGATCACGACATAAGACTAGATCAAGTATACGTTTACTATTAACGATCTTATTAAATTGAAATAGTGAGTTAAGAGCCAAAAAGTCTGCCAGAGTGATTTAAACGTGACTTATAGCGTATCCTGATGAGATTACGTTTTCAGTAAAGGTGTGCAGAAGGTCATGCGTTAAGGGTGGTGGAAGATAAACACCACAAAAATATAGTGTAGATTTAATGAGATTCAGAGATCTTCGCAATCACTCCCAATCGGAACATCGCATTGAGTCAATTGTTTTTGATACGCAATTAAAACACCGCCGCCTCTATTATTATGATTAGATATTTTGGACGTCTCTCTATCTCGCCTATGGATTCGTTTCGATATCGTTTTCGATTCCGATAGACACTCAGTCTGTATCTATCGTCGTGGATTTCGGAATCAAAAACACAGCCCTTGAGCCACGTTTCGGTGAGTACTATAATAAAATATAGTAAATAAAATCCCTCTGACATTTTGGTAACAACAGGTAAGAGAATAGAAAGGGACAATATTAACAATAAATTCGTGCTAAGAAGTAGATAGGGTTATTTTAGGTTGTTCAAAACTTCCGAATTTTTGACGTACACGTATTCACTTTGGTCTGTTTTCCTCATGAACATTCTGCCATTCTTAACCCAGGCGTATCGAGAGTCTTTTGCCTTGGCGATTGATCGAGCTTCAGCGTGGAGTCTTTACCGTTGGGGGCAAATGCTCGTAGATGTGAACGGGTTTCTTAATACCGCTGATAGTATGTGGTAGTACTGGTGTTTAGTTTGTCTCCTTTATTCGCTGCTTTTTTGTTAAAGGTGATTGCTGAAGCAAGGAATTTATCGCGTATTCTTGGGTTACTGGATTTTACTAGCACCGATCGGGGACGGGGGCTTTCTTTGATCACTCTCATTATTATAGTACAAGTTTGAATGTCATCCTCATATTTTTGGTTTAAGAATATCATTGCCGTGGTAACATCTGCCTGTGTTTTCTGCACCTCCGTTAGCTTTGAGTTGAATTCCTTGATTATGCTGACTTTATGGCCCTTCATGAGTACATTAATTTCTTCGCGAATAATCATTCGCAGATACGACAAACACTTGGTGCTAAGCGTGCCAGGTTTGTGCGTACCAGTTGCTTTACGTCTCATTGTGACATTCTGACCGGCATTTTCATCGTCTGTGTGTATAGGGGTATCGTTTTTACAGGATACATTCCTTATGGGCGTATTTGTATTATCGCTCTTGGGTCTAGAGCACTGTGGACATAGCCAATTGAGTTTATGATCTTCGCTCAGATCTTTAAGCTTCATTTTATTGACATTGACACATGTAAAATCGTATTTCTTCTTGCACGATTGACAATTCAATGTTTCGTTTGAAGTTTGCTGTCGTTGATAGCACTCTAGATCATTAATTTTTAATACAGCGGCCATGATGAGATTATTTGAAGATTTTAATTTGTGTCACTTCTTATTATAATTAGACAAGCAATATTTATTTAAAAAAAACCAAATGTGCAAAACTCCAGTGCCACTAGGATTTGAACCCAGGTTCTTAGAGTAGACGAGACGCGGGTGAGCCCGCATTAACTGCAGCTGGGGTTGCCAGAAAAAAAATTTAATCACAAAAATGGCTATAAACATAAATATAGATGAAGTAGACACAATAAAATTTCTAGGATTAATGTTTGACCAACACTGTAACTGGAAGTCGCATGTGGACTATATTTGTAGCAAGCTGGAGAAATTCGTTTATGCACTGCGACGTTTAGCAAAGACCGTGTCAATGTCTGCAGCTCTTTGTGCATATCACGGATACGTATCTTCCGTCATATCATATGGTCTTATAATCTGGGGCAACTCTGTTGAATTCAATACAGCTTTCAAATTAAAAAAGAAATGCATAACAGCTATATGTAATGTAGGATCACTTGAAAGTTGTCTGTAAAACTGTTATTTAAAAAGCTGGGTCTACTTACGTTGCCATGCATGTACATTAGAGACATGTGTATGTTTGTTAAAAAGAACCCCAAATATTTTGTACAAAACAAAGACATTAACATGACTAACAGATCACAACGTTATCCCAATAAATTAGTTATGCCTAAGTGTAACAGCACAGCGTGTCAAAAGAGTCCCTATTTTATGGCTATTAAATTATTTAATAAATTGCAAAAAGATTTTGATAAACTTAACTTAACTTTTAAAAGAAAATTGAATGACTGACTTTTAGATAAATGTTTTTATGACGTATCGTTCAATATCGTTCATAGTATGGTATCGACGGCAAACTTAAAAATATCGATTTCATCTTATAGTTTCTAGGGTTCCATCTTATAGTTTCTAGGTTTCCGTAGTTATACTATATACACGGAACCCTTGTACCTAGTAAAATATAAGTTTTTTTTTTATTTCTCCGGGCTATTAATAGGTCCAATGAGACCTCCTCTGTTTGTGTCAGAAAAAGATCTGGCCGTCCACGTAGTGTTCGTACGAAAAAGGTGGTCAAAGCAGTAAGGGAAAAAATTCGAAGAAATACTGTCTGAAAGCAAAAGATTTTAACTCGGGAGATGAAGATAGCACCTAGAACCATGTCGTGTATTTTAAAAGATGACTTAGGACTTGCAGCCTATAAGAGACGTACTGCTCATTTCTTAACTGATAATTTAAAAAAGAATAGGGTGGTAAAATCGAAACAACTACTGAAGCGGTACGCAAAGGGAGGTCACAGAAAAATTTTGTTTACAGATAAGAATTTTTTTACAATTGAGCAACATTTTAACAAACAAAATGACCGTATTTATGCTTAAAGCTCTAAGGAAACTTCCCAATTAGTCGACAGAGTGCAACGTGGGCACTATCCGACTTCAGTGATGGTTTGGTGGGGTATTAGCTATGAAGGACTGAGCCACACTTTTGAGAAAAAGGTATCAAAACATCGGCACAAGTGTATCAAGATACCATTCTTGAGAAGGTAGTGAAGCCCCTTAACTACACCATGTTCAATAACCAAAATGGTCCTTCCAGCAAGACTCGGCGCCGGGTCATAAAGCTTTCGTCGTTTTGCGGTCATACAGGTACGCAGTCTTGGTTGGAAACGAACGTTTCGGACTTCATCAGAGCTGAATACTGGCCGTCGTCTAGTCCCAATCTTAATCCGCTGGATTATAATTTATGCTCAGTTTTCGAAAGTAGGACTGCCAATCGTACGGATTATTTTAGGAGTCCCTAAAACAATCCGTACGATTGGCAGTGATGAATTTTCCCATGGAAAGAGTGCGTGCTTCTATTGATAACTGGCTTCAACGTTTAAAGGACTGTATTGCAGCCAATGGAGACCACTTCGAATAAGCTTTTTATATTTTAAATTGTTTTATATTTATGTAATAAACTAACACACTTTAAAAGTAATAAATGTTATTTGCAATATTTTTTTTTCTTTGTTTCAGTACTTATGACAACACTGAACTACTACTGACTGACTTTTTATTTTTACTTAACCTGAGTTAATTTTTTTTGTTTATAAATCGATATTTCGGATCGATTGGCCTTAATAAAGATATTTTATCATCGAGCAATATTTCACCTCAACTTTGTTTTATTTATCAATAAAATTCCCTTTTTTATCGAAACATTACTGATTGCAGTGGCGCATTTAAATGTTATCAAAAATCATGTCTCTTTGAGAAATGTACCTTATTTCTGGACAAAGTAAGTCTTCTTAAAACAGTTGTCCACTGTGGGCCTGAAATGGGCTTTCCCCTTTACAAAAAGCTAGGCCGCTACGAACTAGGCCAATAGCTATTCTGCACTATTCAATATGTCAAAATTGTGAATGTGTCTTTGCTTCTGAGATCAAGAACGCCATAATTGACCATTTTACGCATAAATCAATTGATGCAATATGACTCTTAAGGTGAAAAATGTTTAATATTAGAATAAATCATAAATTCTTTATATTTTTTTTATTAGTAAGGCCGTATGTATATATATACATACGGCCTTACTAATAAAAAAAATATAAAGAATTTATGATTTATTCTAATATTAAACTTTTTGTTCCTTCGGCGGAATTCGAACCCGACCCCCATCAGCACCAAACACGCTCAACCACTGAGCCACAGTGATTATTAGCATAGGTACTATTTGTAAAATTATTATAAGTTATCATATTCTGTCATCCCAACAGCATTTTCTCTATTGCATATGCATTGCACGCTATCGGCTATTGTAATGGCAGAATGTATCGGCAGCTCTCACAGAATATAAGACCATTATGTTAAGATTGGAGTGTTGTCGCTCATTTGATTAAATTTAAACTAAATTATTTATAAATAATAAATTGATAAATGGTAGTTTTTATATTTTATTCTGGTCACACTGACCACGTGCAATCCCTTCTACTATCATCCCCACCTAGAATGGGGTAGGCAGATAAAATAAGGTATTTGTATCGCAGGAGCTCATTGGAGAGCCAATTTTTACGGAGTAAAGATCTCAAGAGGGATCTATGCCCAAAAGTGTAAAAGTGTACAGTGTCTAGTAAATAAATGTATCGTGAACAAGTTGTGTAGTTTTTGTCAATTATTTACTGCATTCTAGCAATAAAGGAATTTGATTTGATTTGAAATTTCTTTGACAAAAAAATAACCACAAGTAAACTAGTTTCATGTAAGATCACATGCAACTTCATGACTCGATTTTGTGAAAAACCGAATATGGTACTTACTCCACATGGTGTGTAATATAGAAACCATTCTCAAGTAAATAACTCTATATACTAAAATGAATCATTGTTTTAAACGATTTAAAAAATATAATATACTAATTATCTTTTTTTCATATATATTTATATATTATGAGAAAAAGAATTTAATTATGTACTTACAAGAAAATTATACTGAGACCTTTAGTTATGTAGGGCAATAAGAAAAGTATTTATCAAGTATTAATCTAGTAAAGGTAGTCACAAAAACATTTTTATGTATATATAATAATCCAACATACAAAGTGTTTTCTGTTAAAAGAAATGTCAGGATCGTATTGCATGGCAGTCTGTGGTCAATATTTCTAAAGGAAACTAGCGCTAGCACAATATGTACAAACCTTTATCTCCTAACTCCTCTTTTAGCTCTTGTTCTATTTCTACATTTTCAGTGCTCTGTTCCCATGTTTGTTCTCCCCTGTCCTCGACATCTGTGACCGGGTCTGTGGTGGGACTTTGCCGAACACTTTGACTTAGCGTCACTATATTCAATTCCATACCATTAGTCTTTTTCTGTGCACATATATTGTTGACATTCGATAACTGTGTAATGCCGGCAAGAGCATCTTCGGATTCAATGGAATATTCTTCCTCTAAAAATATAAATCTATACTTATAATAATATTATAAAGAGGAAAGATGTGGTTGTTTATTTGCATTGAATAGGTACGACAATACTGGAAGAATTTTGATGAAATGGAATAGATATAGATTAGACCACGGGCACAGACATAGGCTATTTCTAATCCCGCAAAATGTACGATTCCCGCGGGACTTTCTTTTACGCGCACGAAGGCGGGCAACATTTAGTATATTATATACCAACTTCATAGTCATATGTATTTTATAGTTTCATCTTCAAGATATAAAATTACCCAAAAAATTATTAATTTTATTATGAAATTAAAAAGGGACGCAACACGTAAATACCTGTTTTAACTAAACATTACATCAAAACATTTAATCTTCTTTCTTATAATAAATAATTATCTAGCCAAGTGCATGTCAGGACATTTCAAAGAAGGGTTCCGTAACTATCAATGTGGAATAAGCTTTTTTCAAATTACTTCAAAAGTTACTGTCCGACTAAGTTCAAAATAATTTTCTTAAAGAGTATTTAGCATGATCTATCAACGTGATAGTTATTATTATTCTCTAAAATTGGAACTCAATGATCAGAAATTAGTTTTTGGTTTCTTACACGGGCCTTGTTCAAGTAACACTAACACTTGGACCACTCAAACAACAAGACTAGCAGGAGAATGTCTAACAACCACAGAAGCACAGAGTAGAAAATATATTTACGTACAGAGATTTTGACGTCCCCTTTAACTGCCCACAATTTTTCCACAGAATAATGGACAAGCCGTGTGCTTGTAGTAGGTCAAACGAATCGAAAGCTGACTATGTAGCTGTTTATTGTTCCTCTTTCTTTAATCTGTGACCGAAGTCTCTGAACCCAACTGTAGCCTCTCTTATTATCAGGCAAGCCACAAGACGATAGTGTAAAACCAACCATTGTCACTGCAAAATTCTGTCTTCACATCTGACTCCTGTTCAATATGAAATGAAGAAGGGGGTGTTATAGAAATAATCTTCATCCTGGATGTTGATAATTGTACCACTGACTCAAATGCTTTAAACTCTATTGCAATCTAAAAACAAGTAAAACTGTAGTTAAAAGTTGATTTTAATTTTTATACTTGGGCACTTAATAAAATGAAAATTAATAAATAGATGTTTACAAAAATTGATAATGTTCATTAATTTCAAATGTAAGATTTCAGTATTCTCTATGGACAATAAAAAATACTTGTATGAGAATTCTTTCGAAACATCAATTAGCTTCTAAGATATTTAATTTTAAAATAGCCTTCTGCCACGTCATGGTGATGTCATTCCATAACCCTTTAAGATACTTCTTTTTACTGCAGCCATGCGTTACAAATAAATAATAATTATATAAAAATGTATGAAATTTGGTACAGTACTGATTTTATTTTCGGCATTATTTTATAATGCCGAAAATAAAATCAGTACTATTAATAATTTCATATTTTAGGGGTGGATCCCCATACATGGATAGTGGGGATGATTTTTTTTCATTCTAGAGGGTAATAGGGGAAGAGGGGTTGTCGATAAAGGTTGGATACATGACTTTTTAATCAAGTAAACCACTTTTGAGTAATTAAGACCAGGTTATATCGTGACGTAATGGGACAGTTATAAAACAAAAAACTTGTGTATCTTTATACATGATTTTACATACCTAGTATCAATCATCATTGTCTTATATGTTATTCCAAAGTCAAAATATTTTAAATACCTTATTCTGGAATAGATCATCAATGAGACCTCGTGTCTGTATGGCCAACTGCTGCAGCTGGTGACATTGCCGCAGTCTCGTGTGGCAAACATAACACATCCAACACTCATCACCACTAATCTGTTGATGGTGATAAAAGTATAACTATTAAGCTTGCAATCATACATTGTAGTTCAATTATTCTTCTATTCTTATAAAATGTTGTGCACATGTATTCTGATTATAACACTAGCAGCACAGACTATAGAAAGACGAACAGATAAACAGCTGCAGCTTTCGATTTGATTGCACTACTTATATTATGTATTGCAAGCATATAGGGGCAGTTGACAGGGATGACAAAATTTTCAAATTTTGATTGATTTGGATCATTCTTTGAAAGCTTTTACTCTGTACATATTAAGTGTATATATTATCTAGTCTGTGCTGGTAGTCCATGTTTATGGGCAATACTCACAGCTTAGCAGCTAAGTTATGTCTTATATCTAATGGTACCTATGCGAGAAAATCATGGAATTAGTGTACTTTTAGCATTTTGTTACATTTCTCCAAAATATTAAGTAGTTTATCAAACTCCAAGTCTTTCCTTATGTTTGCCGAATACCATTACTTTCTAAGAATTGTTCCTTACTAGCAACACTATCAATTGGTGTAATAATAGGTACAGGTTGATTTTTTACCCAACTAGGTTATTTGCTTTTTTGTGACATTTATTCCTCATTATCTCCGATCAAACTGAGTTTAGTTAAAAATAGCCATTGCAAGTTTGATTCCGAGTATTACCATAAATCCAAGTATCACGGTTTAATTGATGGCCGCGCGAAAACTAAAAGGCTACACCTACCATACGAAATCGGGCATTGCCATATTTTGAGATAAATTGGCTGTTTTTTAGTCGATTTTGCGACCAAATGAAACCAAATCATACAAAATTTTATATTGGCACAAATAAAGAATTTTTTTCAGCATAAGAGAGTATAATTATTAAAATAAAATGTAAATTCTACAGGTTTGTTTGTCAAATTTAGGAGTAATGTCTCAGGATATCAAGACACTCGACAATGTGTACAGAATGTGTGCAGCCAACTTTAAAGAATATAACCGTAATTCTTATTCATTAATTAATTGAAGAAAAATTTATTAGAAATGTTACCTTAAAATTTGCAAGGTTTTCATAGACATACTGCAGATCTGTTTCGTAAATGTTAATTGTTCTTTTCAGTGTTGCCAGTCGGTCGTGTCAGAAAATCACCTAAAACATATAAAAAAGTAACCTTTTTGTAAAAAAAGTTACCATTATTTTTTTTTTAGTGAAAAGGTATTATAAGCAGCCCCGGATCTTCATTTTTTCTTAGGTGGGGCAAAAACATGTCAGATGACGAAAAAAAAAGGTCATTCAGTCCTTGGAGGGGTCCAAGGACTGAATGACCCTTTTTTTTTTCGTCGTCTGGCGTATTTTTGCCGCCCCTACTATTACTTGCTCGCTTTTATTGATCATAAATAAAATTCATAGGTACATAAAGACGATGACAGCAGCGAAACTAGCGCCACCTCTCATTTTGTTAGTTTACTCCTCTACCAAATCAAATTGAAAAAATCTATTAAATAAGTATAAGTACATACTCGTAAGTGTAAAATTAGCGATTTCCATATTCAAATTTGTAAATTGATTCAATAAATATTTTTTTACCTGTATTACCTGTATGTCTGACTGCACCATAAAATATATATTAAGTAATTAAAAACGGGCTGTAGTACGAAGTTGTATAATATGTATTATTTAAGTAAGTCAATTGTAATTATGAGACTAAAATAATTATATGAAATTAAAATGATGACCGAAGAATACATGAACACAGACAGCACATCAGCATCTGAAATTTTAAAATCAAATGTTTGTTCTGCGTTTTCAAATAAAGATTTCGAAAATATTCTCTTGAAAAAAAAATTGCTGATGTGTTAAATAATAAGAAAAAGCAATAAGTACCAGCCTTCACCATCATCATCATCACCATCCTTGCTGTATTTTACTCTAGCATGCATTAATGCTTTTGATGGCTCAAATGTTGAAGCATTTTTTACAGCCGCTTTGGTAGCCATCAAAGCTGCAATTGTGTTCGTATTTAGTCTGTTCCTGTGGTCCGATTTTATCAGTTTTAATTGGCTGAAAACTCGTTCCACACATGCATTGGAAAATGGCAAAACGAGCAAAACCATTATTACTTCTTTTAAATTTGGGAACATGGGTTCTACTTCATTCCCACCTGTCAGTTTCAAGATTTTACTCCAGTACTCTTCCACCGGCATCTCAGGCGAAATGTTTATTTCGCCGAAGTCGAGAAAATCATGTTTTTTCCATTCCTTATGTAAATTTTCTGTATCAATAACAATATTTGGAAATCTTTTTATTACGCATGATAAGTCTTTGACTTCAAATTTTTGTGCTTTGATTGGGTTAAGAACATTTTCTAATAAATCAAAAAGAGGATCATCAAAATTAAAGCGTTTTCTTATTTGTGCTAAAGCTTCGATATAAAAAGATAAACATGTTTTTCGGAAATCAGCAATTTGAGCTGGAGGTATTTCTCTCGAAAATTCATCAATTGATGCCTGTGCTGCCACACCTAAATATATCTTCTCAAGTGGCAAATAGAATCTTGGATTGGCATACTCTATTGTGTAGGCATCAGTTGTCTTACAATAAGTGAAATCCATATAATTACTGGCTATTGTTTTAATTAATTTGTGTACTTCTGGTTTTAATTGATACAGTAGCAACGGTTTCTCAGATTGAAATAGTCTATTAAAGTCATTGAACAGATTTAGCACGTAAGACATAAATTCGAGATAAATTTTTGTAAATATATTATTAAAACTTGTAAGTATGTCTTCAGTTACTTTGCTTGGATCCTCGAATACTTCCAATTTGAAGTACTCACCGAGTACCTGATATTGTTCCAAGGTTCTATTGACACATGCCTCTAATGATAGCCACCTTGTTGTTGCCGGGCTTAATATTTTATGAATGTCGACTTTAAAAAAATCCTGAAACTCTTTTAATTTGTTTTGCCTCTTAGTGCTTCGGGTAAAATGAGCTCCTATACTCCTTAAAAAATCTTCTATAGATCTTGGCAGCTTAAGACACGCTTGGGATGCCACAAGATTAATCATATGGCAGCTACATTTGATGCATGCAATGTGCGGTACTTTTTGTTTCAAGTGACTAAATACAGAGTTGCGTTCGCCTACCATGCTATTAGTCGTGTCCGATGCAAAGCCTACAAATTTTTCTACAGGAATTTGCCGGTCTTGTAGCCAAGTTAGTAAACCATCACAAAGATCTTCAGCCTTTCCAGATTGGACTTCATATATATCAAGAAACTGTGTGCGAACACCATCTACTTCGTCATAATATATAACTGTTAGTGCACATTGTTTTTTTACACTTATGTCAGTTGTCTCGTCCATTATAATACTGAAAGGAGATTTTTTTAACTTATCTACGAGTTCTTGAGTTAAAATGGGGCCAAGGACAGTTTTTATAGTATTTGTTGCTTTCGTCCTTCCTAAATTGATGGTTTTGATTGTGTTAGAATCGGTAAAAGTATTTTTTAAAAATGGGATTAAGTCATCTACTAAAGAAAAAGATAAATTGTGCTGTGCAAGAAAAGCGCATATTTTAATCTCTGCTCTTTTTTTTAATTCCTCCTCCGGTTTGGATTTCAGTATTTGTGTAATAGGCGTAGTTTGGGTTATTGCGCTAATATTTTGAATATGTTTAGTTGTATTCATGTGCTTGACCAGTGCTGGCTTATGATTAAGAACAGTACAATTGCACACTTTGCAAAAAGCGGCAACCATGCCACATTCTTGATCTCTCTTCGAAATCCAATTTTTAAATTTAACATCCGTCAGCCACTTTTCATTAAAGTCGCGGTGTCGTTTTTGTTTTTTTGGCAAAGGTTCTTCAGGTATCGTAATATTAATATCGTTTTCATCTCTCCTCTCCTCTTGCCTTGAAGTCGATGACTTAGATATCAAAAATTTGTCCATTTGCTTAGCGTAGACTGATTGTATATTGTTAGTAGATTAAGTAAAACCATGCCAAGACCAACACCAAAGCCATGAAAAGAAATCAAACAAATAAAATGAATAAATCATCTACGTTATTGTTATGAAAGTAAAATACCTAATGCAATACGTGTAATTACAAACAAAAAAAATTAAGGCGTTACATTAAACGCATAACACTATTATACATCATCATCATCATCATCATCATCATCAGCCTGTTTTTACCCACTGCTGGGCATAGGCCTCTCCCATAGCACGCCACTGGGCACGGTCCTCGGCTACTCGCATCCACATCCTGCCAGCCACCTTGCGAATATCGTCACTCCACCTAGTCTGAGGGCGTCCTACACTACGTTTGCCGATACGCGGTCTCCACTATAGGACTCGTTTACTCCATCGGTTGTCAAGTCTGCGGCTTATATGGCCGGCCCATTTCCCTATATACTATACTATATACTATTATACTTTTAATGAAATGCCTTAATTTTTACTCAGTACATTACATACACACACACATTTTGTTAAGTAACGGGGTTGGTGGGAGTTTATGACAAAATTCATACACATTTTGTGGAAAAAACTTTAGTGAGGTAACACTACTTTATTACCTAATGTCATATCCAGTTGTCAATTATGTCAATAAAATTTGAACGAATGTCATAATTTTAAAATTTTGGCGGGATTAAATCGGGCGGAATAAACATGTATCGTAGCGTATTATATATTATGATTATGAATAATATGTGAAAACAAGAAGCCTTTTGGTTTAATTCACTGACCGCTATTAAACCCCGCTCAGTGGTTTAATCTCAGTAACTTATTTTACGTAAGTATATTAATAACTGACTTGTACGTACTTACTATTTTATTATCTAATTAAAACCAAGTTTAAATAATTAAGCATTTATGGTTTGTTATACATAGGTATGTACATCCCTACTTTATTGGTCTGATTAAAACGCATCGTAAATTTTATTATTAGTCCCTAACCATAAAAAACCAAAGTGTAACACAGAGTAGGAACACAAAACAAACATGCACTGCAATCGTAAATAGACTTACCAAGCTCCCAGTAAATGTCCAGTAGGGAATTTGTCTTATTGTAATTATTAATATTTCGATTACAACAAATTGAAGAAGTGGTGGCGGCGGCGCGCAAACAAAATACAATCAACAACGAACGAATGAATGAAATTAATCCGACCGACCGATCCGACTGAGACTGAGACTGCCGTCGGCGAAAGCGAGTGAGCGAGATACAAGTGGTGTAAGTGTGAAAGACAACAACGTGTTCATGTTGGTTGTTCCAATGTTAACGAAGCTTACCAACATGAAAAATTCTAATCTAAAACGAGCGCAAAAATTAAAAGTTTATTCTACAAATCTGGAAAAATCACCTAAAAGTAACCTTTTCATTAGTGTAACCTAAAAGTAACCCATGCAGTTCAAAAATCACCTTAAAGGTTACAAAAGTAACCTTCTGGCAACACTGGTTCTTTTATTTATTGAAAAGCAGGCAGAGCAACAAGTGTTTTTTAACATTTTGTAAGAGTTTAATTAGGTACTGTATATAAAATAGGTAACAATAAATTTGGTAAAAACTTATGTAGGATGTTTGATGATGTCCATAGTCGAGTATTTATTTCATAGATGATAAGTAACTTTATTGAAGTAGATAAGTCACTTCCCCTGTTTGACGGTTCGAAAATGAAGGTTTGATGTAGCTCCTAACGCCACCTGGTTAAGATGCAGTTGCACTACATACTTATTAGATAGATATATATATATATACACGTTATATACTACTTATACTCTGTTTAGATCCCATTTAATTTAAACGTAAGCGAATACTTATAAAGCTAGTATTATTCAAATGTCACTTATTTTCCGTGAAATAAAGAAATACACACAATGATTTGGTGGAATTTAAACATTTTGCTTACGTTTAAATTAAATGGGGTCTGAACTGAGTTTACAACTTTACATTCTTAACACTATTGAATAAATTATATGCAATAAAATAAATTATTCCGTAAATCTTTCAAATCAAATCAAATCATTTATTCACTGAATGTAGTAAGTACATAGTATTACATATGCAGATGGTAAGTTTAAAAAAAAACATACATTCTACCATGATAGCATGGTGTGTGAAATTAAATTATACAATCTCCAGTCTAGGTACTTATAAAATATAGTTTTAAATATAAAGTAAAAGCAATTGGTCGATCTATAGATTATACAATAAATAATTAGTTTTGACCATTATGTTAACAGAAAGTTTATTACATATATATTAAAATAATAAAGTTAAAAATCATATAAATAGTTAAAATGTTAATTTGAGAATGCATTAGGTCACAAAATATTTTAGGTCACAAGATAAATAATTAAATAAGTTCAATGTCAAATGTATTATAATATTGACTAATTGATACAGGTCATTTTTTGTTTTGTAGTATAAATTCATTTATGTCGTAGAAACTATTTTCTACAAGCCAAGATGTCAGATTTCTTTTAAATTTATAAATTGTAGGCAATTCCTTGAATTGATTAGGTAAATTATTAAATATGTGTATAGCTTGTATGTATGCATTATCTCTGTATAAATTCAAGTTACACCAAGGGCGGTACAGTTTAAATTTATATCTTTCATTTTTTGTACCCTCCTCTGAGTTCTGTTTAAAGTATTCTGGATGTAGCCTAACAAAGATACAGAGATCTCGAATATACATACAGGCTAGTGGTAACAAACGTAATTTTTTAAACAATGGTCTGCAGCTATCCAAATACCAGGCACCACAAATAGCTCTCACACATTTTTTTGGATACGAAATGCTTTTTCGATTTCTACCGAATTACCCCACAACAGCAGACCGTAAGAGAGGACCGATGATACATAGCCGTGATACTCGGTTAGTGCCGCCTCAGCACCTTCCGTCTGACGTAATCTACGTAAAGCATATACGAACCGGTCCAGCTTATTACACACATAATCTATATGGGCTGATATAACAACAGTAAATAAAAAATATGCCATTTTACTGCTGAGAATAAAAAAAACCATAAGTTAAACATGAGAACATCATTACGATCAATAAAGATTTAAGTTTTGTAGTAAATATTTTAATTTTATATAATTTTTGAATACACTCCAAGTTTTAAACTATCTTTAATTCATAAACATACTAAAACCATGCGACCAATGTCAAATTCCTGTAACATGTGACTAGGAATTTACATAAAGAATTGATAATATATTTAATATTGAATAAATCTTGCCAGATATAATTTCATATAAAATTATCACCAATTATTAATATATACAACGTGTTCCTTTTGATTTCCCTTATTTAACTTAAGATAAATATTAGGACTATATTATGAAAACATTCAATGTTTATCATTAAATCTAAATCGAATTATGTATCAATATTTGGAGCACCACATAATATCATCACCATTATACTTAATAATTTAAGATATCTATTATTATCTTTAAAACTATACATTTTAGAACCCCATGGGAAATGAAGAACCACACCATGTATAAAGAACATTAGTTTGACAAAAAGAAGAAGAATTCCGTTTTATTTCTGTATCTAAAATACAAATCAATACAATAATTTTACGGCCTAACCAGAAAAATAAAAACCTGCTCTCAGCGTGCTTCATTTTTTATTGCAGGAAAACTACGAAAAGCTGGCATGTGATTGGCTAAATCTCGAACTTTTCTTATTTCATATACATAATAAAATCATGCAACAAATGTCACATTCATGTAAGATACTATACAAAAATATGCTGAGGAACGAAAAACTTTATGTTAATATTTTACTACTATAAAACAAGAAATATAATGTGACCAGGCATTTATTTTAGGAGTTAACGATATATTTATTATTAAATAAATCCTGCCAGATATAATTTAATACAAAATTATCACCAATAATTATTATACAAAGTGTTTCTTTTGATTTCCCATAAGTTTCGAGTATTATTGTTATTTTTAAGCTGACATTTTATACACCTAATATAAAAAATCCTAAATACTTTTATTTTATTAACATATTATTGACAATTGACATTATGATTATTGTTATATTTAAGCTGATATTTTTATGTAATTTAATTTAAAATAACTTTCTTTCCGTATTGCTATTTTAACTACCATTATAATATTTAAGTATTATCCTGACATCTTCTACTCATATCACTTACTATTGTATTTTTTTTTTTTAAATGTTATAACATGTAAGTAAATATAATTCTTAAATAAAGTACATACTAGTTTTATAAATTGTTTACGTTGTATTTTTTGATGATAATTGTTTTTTTTTTTAATTGAACAATATTGTGCATGTATGTAATATACATAAACACTGTAAAATTATTATTTATATTAACTTTAAATGTAAAATTAGGACCATATTATGAAAATATTAAATGTTTACAATGATATAATCTAAATCGAAATATGTACAAATATTCGACGCACCGCATCAGCTCACCACCATTATACTTAATAATTTAAGATAGCTATTATCTTTGCATGCATTTTAGAACCCCATGGGAAATGAAAAATTATGTATTATAAAGAACATGAGTTTGACAAAAGGAGAAGGATAGCCGTCTTGATTCTCTTTCTAAAATACAAATCAATAAAATAAATTTGGGGCCTAACCAGGAATATAAAAATCCTGAGCGTATTTCATTTTTTTATTGCATGAACACTACGAAAACGAAACATTGACATGTGTTCGGCTTAATCTCGAAGATCTGTTATTAGTGATTATATTTTTAATTTAATTTAGTGCATATGGCCAAGTTTTGTATATTCCCGCTCAAGCTACAAAAACAATACCTTATAGTTTATACTATCACAGATGCTGAAGATACTATGTATTTTTAACTTTGATATTATAACGCGCCCGCGCTATCAGATATTACAGTACATTTTATATAAATCTTCAGACATCTTATAGAATACATAATATCAATATTGGTCTAAGATCAGATATATAGAATATTATAATATTATATTATTATTTAAAATATAGAAAATTGTAATTAATAATATCCTCATCTGATAACAGATGCGATCATCATTTGCGATAAGTTTTATATTAAAGATAAAAATCAAATTAACACATTGCAAATAGGCTGCGTATTTAAATTACGTGCGGATAATATTAATATACATATGCAATGATAAATAGATTTTTATGTATCATATAAAACTTATCGTAAATAAATAACAAATAAGGGTACAATATATTCCTTATAACGTAGCTCGTACCATACAGGGATATATACAGGTTAAGTCAGAGGGATAAAGTTCCCAACATTTTTTTGTATTTTCTACAAATCGAAAGATATTTTTCAGAATAGCGGCATTACTAGGATTAAAAATAATAATAAAGCTTATTAGCTAGATAAAAACTATTTAAAAAATAGAGAAGAGATAAAAAGTTATTGATTTTTATGAAAATTAAAAACTTAAAAGTAAAAAATCTCGAAAAATATTAATATATAAATAGGTTTCATTGTAGACAATATTGGAAATGATGGGAAATCCAACCTTTTAAAGGATCAACATCGACTTAACTTGTAACTCTGTATATTAATGCTTTCTATTAATTGGACCAAGGCCTCCCCCAATGATCTCGTTCCCGCGCCATCTCCAGCCTGATTGCAGTGCATTTTGCACAACGCGATTACTCTTTCTAGGGAGGCCACGGGTATGGCGTCTTCGTCCATTCTCTCAAGCAATGCTTATTTTTGTCCCATATTAGGGATCTAATTCTTACTTTGGCTTTGTTGATGCTTGTTTTAGTACTCAGAATTTCATAGATTGAATTCATAATACTGAAAAATAAAAAGCAGTGGTTTAGTGTACGAACTATTAAGTAACTTTATGATTTTATGATGATATGATTTAAAAAATTGCATGGTGCTAAAAAGAAAAATGATACCTAAATCTTGACCCTTGTTTAGGGCTTCTCAAACTTATTTTAACTGTTTAAACCCAGCCTAAACTAATATAGGTATTACGTATTAAGTAGTTTTAGTAGCTATAGCCATTTAGTATACAGGTGTATGCAGAGCAGTCCCGATAACTTCGTGGGATTATAATAGGGAATGAGATATATCCATTGGTACAAGTTAATAGTCATTTTCTTTTAATCGATTGTTATTTTAAAAATATTTTTTTTAGAATTTTGAAGCAAAAAAATATTTTTTTACATTTCTGTAATGAGAAAAGGTAGTTAGTACTATCAGAGCATAGCTTCTAAGTCAAGGTTTTAGTTTAGAAATGCTACTGTGACTCTTATCTCTAAATCGCCTCAGGGGTTAGCCTGCAACGTCCCAGGACGTCGCGACGCACAATTTGGGAAGCCCAGTCCTAGGTGATAGTTACTGCACTTGATAAAAATTAAATATGCTGCTTACCTTTTTATTTTATTTTCAATTTTATGATGACTGTTCAGTCACAACACACAAGTAAAAAGGGATATTTCTTCTTTAACACTGAAAAATTAAAAATTAAATGTTAGGAAAAGATTATGTATTTAAAAGATTATTATTTAATTTGATAATAATTTCAAAAAGTAGGGCTCCGATTGTTTTACCCAAACGAATTGCAGGCAACAGCTAATCTTCACTAGGTAACTTTAATAGGCCAATTACAACTAATAAGTACTAATATTAAATTACACTAATTTAAATTGCAATAATAAATGATTAAACAATACCTTTAGAGTTAGCACAGCAGATGCAGACTTTCGATTCCACGAAGAAAGGTTGCACCACGATGGATATAATATATGAAGCGCCCACAATTATCCGCTCGATGCTGAAAATAATAATTATTAATTATTTTTTACTCTCTGATTATTTATTTATTATTCTCTGATTATTATCAGAAAGTAAAATTACACCACAGTTAAAAGTCAGATAAGTTTCTTGCGCTGTCAGTCAAGACAGTCAGATAAGTCCAACTGCACAAATTTTGTTAACACAATATGTTAGAAAGAGTATGTAAATTTTATAATTTCAAAAACTCAATTTTGACAGAATTTTTGCAGTAGAACATTTATATGTTAAAAAGTAATAAATGCATTAAAATGTGATAAAATATTTTTGTATGTTAAACACAATAACACAAAATAGCACAATAATGAAAAAGAATACTTTATAATTACTCTGTAAATTTTTCCTTTTCACTATAGTATTGACGAAACAGCTTTTGAATTTGAAGAATTCGATTTATTTTTCTGTACCAAGTGTGAATAAATAAATTTAAAGAAGTGTCAATAAAAATATCGGTATTTATTAGGTATCTAGTGTTAAACAGGTTAAGTTATTAAACAATAAAAAGCAAAAGGATGTGGCTCAGTGATATTTGTTCGTAAACGCCTCAACAAAAGTTTATAGCAAAATCTAGAAATGTGTTATAGCGTAAGAGGTTAAACGATTTTATTTTTAGGATTGTGACGAAATGAACACTTCCTGAAACTTATTGAATTGACTATGAATATATAGCTCATCTTCATATATAGCGCGGAATTATATTTATACATTTTAAGGGCAGTGGCTATAGCCAATTTAGCTATCACATTTTTATGACTATACCAAATTTTATCCATTTATATTCATTCTTATAACAATCATAATATAAATACATAAACCCAGTAGTTATGTTAGTATTTTTTTTATAAAATATAGACCGTTTTAATGTTACCAGCAATCTCACATTTATGACTGTATTTCGTAAACGAATGATTATTGCAAGGAAAATGTTTCCCAGCTTGTAATGTACTTTTTGAAAAGCCAATAAAAAAATATTTTTTAAACAAAAAATTAAACCGACTTCCAAAGTAAAAATGCACAAAAAAGTATGATATAAAACTTATTTTCTAGTTCCTCTTTTAAGTTTGTCTAAATTTTAACTATTTCTCTACTCAATCTTCATTATTTTGAAGTCGGTACCAGCCAAACAATATTTTATATAGAATTCATGTTCACCTTGTACCTTTTATATCATCATAATCATAATGTGATGATGATGATGATTACTCTAATTGACATAGTGGCATATGCTTGCAGTTCTTTAAACAACGCCGAAATCCCTAAACATGTATATATACGAAGTCAGGAGTTCTGTTCAGTACTTTTGGATCCAGGGGATACCTTGGTAGAAAATCTTACTTTTCCGTAGTATATGTCTGGACTATTTTTTAAGTCAACATCACAAAAGTGTCCATATAAATTTCGAGGAGTTCCGACGATTCCTCATGGATCCCATCATCAAGTCACCACTTTGGTGTCAAAAAGACCAATTGGGGATTATACCCTTTACAGCAAATCGGTCCACAGGCGATGGAGTTATCGTTTAACATAATATATATATATATATATATATATGTGTATAATATAATAAAAATCTTAAATATATGTAAAGTATTTAATATACTTCCTGTTGTATGATACCTGTAACACAAGTTCTTCAGATACTTAGCACGGGGGCAGACTAACGTGGTGTGAAGCGTCCATAGATATTATTATTATTATATAGCCGGATGTACAACCGCCTTCTTTTCTGGAAGTCGGTTAAGTTGAAACCATTAGTGAAATTCGCATTCAAATCGGTTAAGCCATTGACTAAGTACGCGCAAAAACAAATATCGCGAAAACCGTACATTTTCCGCAATAAAAGTAGCCTATGTGTTAATCCAGAGTCTAAACTACTATCATACCGAATTACATCAAAATCCGTTCATTAAATTCTGAGATTAGCGCATTCAAACATACAAACAAACAGATAAACAGAGAGACAAAAATTCTAAAAATCATTGTTTTGGGTTCTATGTTGTTCATAAAGCTTTTCTTAATTATTTTCTTCATCTTCATCAGACAGCGACCAGTTACGATTTTATTATATGTATAGATTTGTTGCTATAGCGGCAACAGAAATACATCTGTCTAGCTTTCGCGGTTAAGGAGATACAGCCTGGTGACAGACGGACAGACAGTAAAGTAGCGGTAATAGGGTTCCGTTTTTAACATTTGGGTACGGAACCCTAAAAATTGTTATAAATCAATAAAAGGAATGTTTGTTTTAAAAGCATTCTTTTTTACTAACCGACTGCGATCCATACGGGAATATGCCTCCGACTGCCGAGGTAAACGATGAAGATGATGTTGCCTAACTCGTAGCTGCTGGCTATGAGCCCCGACAGGCTGGAGGGAATCTTGAAACACTTCTTGATGGTTGTGATCACCAAGTCGATGTATCCCGAGCTCAACGCTTGTTATAACATCACAAGGATTGATAGGAAAAATATGAATACCTGGAACAAAATATAATCTCAAATTAACCATCTATATATAAGTATATTATATTGCGGTATCTCAGTAATCAAAACCTTTTAACTCTTGTTGTATTGGTCCAGAGTTCTATTTCCAAAACCCTAAATTGTACTGGTCTTCCATATTCTGGATCATATTATAGCCCCAGCCTAAGGGCATACAATACATGGCGAAGCAATTCCTCAGTCCCATCAAAAGATTATACAATACACACTGGTCTATGTGAATGTAAAATAGAGGTTTTTCTCCAATACAGTCTGAAAAAATTAATTATTAAAAAAAATCTAATTACAAGAGAATAATTTCATTCTGGATTGTACATATTATGTAGATAGAAATTTAAGACACATAATATGGACTCTCATAAATATTGTTTCATAACTGTGAACATAGAATATGCTTTTAAAATTCTTCAAATGTTATGGCCTATTTTAGCCTCCTCCTCAAGAGTTTTAAGCATGATACTCGTATATAAGCATAAAAGTTACAAACGAAAAAAAAAGAGGTACTAACCTCTTATGCTAGTGGGATAAAAAATTAATCTTTAATAAAAATCGTCCCATCATCTAAGCCTATTCGACAATACCACACATAATGGGGTAAATGACAAAACATCCCCACTTTACAAGCCACCACTAAAACAGTCGATTAGGGAAACGATGTACAACCTGATCTTCTGTATATAAATATTAAAAGAGAATAGGAAATAGACTAAACTGTAAAGATAAAATCTATATTGTATTATAATTACCGATTGCAAATGATGAAAAACTTCCAACCTAAGTCTTATCTTTACACCTTGTGATGTACATAGCAAAAAACGCAACGGTCCCGAACCACCCGCCGCCCGCGCACTTCCTCCCGAGGCTCCGCGGCGACCGGGTGTGTCGAGGGCGCTGCAAAATAATCTAATATTTTATTTCCTCACTGTCCCATATACCTACACCGACACACTTGCCTACAGCTGTAGTTGACGACAGCACAAACTGGCGACGAGGAAAAGAACGTAAGTGAATTTTTATATTATACGACTACAAAATATCCCGAAGCTATCAGACAAAGGGTTACAACAATACTATCACGCATTTCATTTTCTAAAGGGGGAAAAAACATATGACCTAATTACGGGGACATACTCAGTTCAGTACCTTAATTTTGTTTACAATATATTTGATTCATTTTAACGAAATCGTAAACAAAAGCGTTCTGATAGCTAAGGGTTCATGAGATAACGTAGTCGCAAGTGTGTTGCTAATATATACCTAGTAAAGTGGTTCCTATGTATGGTCATGGTAACAATTTATTGACAACGTAGTACTTACTTACTTACTACGCTGGCTCAGTGACCCGAAGTGAGTCTTGGCCTGATAGCGTAGTAAATGTTTACAATATCTCAAGTCGTGGATCAGATTCCCGCGAAGGACAAACATTGTGTTTGTTCTGCGTCCAAGTAGACCGTATATAATGTGGCGTTCATGTCGCTTATACGCCTATTAATTACCTCTTATTAGTAATATGAATTTCTTATTATTACCCGTTACTTGTTAATTGTGTACATCTTTAAATTTTCTTATAATTATTGTGCTGATACCTGACCATACTTACAACAAAGTAGTGCCTGTATATATTAGCCGAGTCGGGTTGTACTATTTTAGCAACCCGGCCGAGTAAAGTACACCGTACAATTGTCTAATGAGTAAAATCTCATCAAGTTTACATAGACGTACATTTTAATGTGATAATGCATTTGAAATGTTATTTCTATGCAATTAATAGGTAGTTCCAATTTTGATATTTAGTTTGCTTCCACTGTATCGATTTAGAATCGGCGATGAATATTCAAAATAAACGTTTAGTTGTTTACTTACCTTTCGTACTGGACAAGTTTTCTGTACTTACAGATCGTACGCGTACTGACATGTCTCAACTAACGGTTTTAGAACAATTTGATTGCGACGGCGATTTAAGCTCGCTAGGTCACAGATGGGAAAAGTGGAAACGCGCTTTAGACATTTACTTATTGGCTACTGGAATAGATGATCCAAAGATAAAACGAGCGATCCTTTTACATACCGGCGGACTCGCATTACAAGAAATATATTATAACATCCCCGGGGCGCACGTTGAAGAGTCGGAGGAGACAGAATTGGTTGACGTTTTTAAAATCGCGATCGTAAAATTAAATGGATATTTCGCGCCAAAACAAAGTTTCTTGTACGAAAGGCATATCTTTAGACTTATGAAACAAGAGCCTGATGAAGAAGTTTGAGAAGTTTTTAGTTCGTTTAGGTAATCAAAGCTCCAAATGTAACTTCGCGCGAAAGGACGACGACTTGATCGACCAGATAGTTGAGAAATGTAGCTCTTCTGACCTTAGAAAAAAAATTCTAACTATAGGGGATACGGTTACAATAGACAAAATTATAGTGGAAGCAAACTAAATCGAGACTGTCGAAAGACAGTTGAAAGGATTTCATGGAAATCAAAATATTGCTGTCAATAAAATTGGGACTAAGACAAGCAACAATAGTATGCGGTGTACTAGATGTGGAAGTGTTTATCACGATAGTGACTATGATAAATGTGTTGCGAAAGACAAAATTTGCACAAAGTGTGGTTTTAAAGGACACTTTAAAAACCAATGTCGTACAAGGTATGATAAACGAAAAGCAACTCCAAGTACGACCAAACAAAATAATGCAAAAAAGTTTAAACCAAATGTTGACCAACCACATATACAACCAAAATCTCAACAAGCCCATGATGCCAATAAGTCAGCTCAACCAAGCATCAACTATATATTTCACATTGACGATGATGCAGAAATAATGTGTCAAGTTGGTGGGGTTAACGTCAACATGCTTATCGACTCGGGCAGTAAAACTAACATAATAGATGACAAGACGTGGGAATATTTAAAATCAAACTCGATTGTTACTACCAATCAAGAAAAAGGTTCAGACCAAGTTTTCATGGCGTATGGATCCAAGGATCCTCTTGAGGTACTAGGCTCATTTGAAGCATCAATCACTGTAGGACCGGAGCAGCAATCTGCCAAGTTCTACGTGATCAAAAATGGTACTCGCAATCTGCTGGGCAAAGAGACGGCCATGAAGCTTAACGTCCTTAAATTAGGAGTGAGTATAAATTCTTTAAATTCTTCAGGCACAAAATCAAATATTTTCCCCAAATTCAAAGACCTTCAATTAGAAATCGCGATAGATAAATCTGTGACCTCTATGTGCCATATAGAAGGGTTCCCATCCCGCTCGAAGACAAGATTAACAACAAAATTGACCAGTTAGTAAGAAACGATATAATTGAACAGGTTGATAAAGCTACAAGCTGGGTTTCCCCGCTTGTACCAATATTAAAAGGTGACGGCGATGTAAGAATTTGCATCGACATGAGGTGTGCGAACATATCTATTATGCGGGAGAACCATCCTTTACCTACTATGACACAATTGCTACCGAAGCTGAGAAAAGCGCGCGTCTTCTCTAAACTAGATATCAAGGAGGCATTCCACCAAGTGGAAATTAAAGAAGATTGTCGAGACATTACGACATTCATTACTAGCAAAGGGTTATTTCGTTATAAACGGTTGATGTTCGGAATTTAATGCGCGCCCGAACATTTTCAAAAGATACTGGAAAGGATGCTTCTCCCGTGTGAAGGCGTCATAAATTTTATTGACGATATCGTCGTGTTTGGAAGCAGTGAAACTGAACATAATTCTAGATTGAAAAAGGTCTTGCAAACTTTAAAAGAAAACAATGTATTACTTAATGACAAGAAATGCATTTTTAATCAGTCTAAAATAGAATTTCTCGGTCATGAACTGTCTTGCGAAGGCATAAAACCTCTAGATAAATATGTAAAAGCCATAGAGTCTTTCAGGGAACCAAAATCTGTAGAGGAGATCCAAAGCTTCCTTGGACTTGTAAATTATATAGGTAAGTGGATCCCTAATTCGGCGACACTAACAGACCCGATTCGTGATATTTTAAGACAAAAGCTCTCCAAACACGCCGATATTACAGAATATTGGAAAGAAAAGCAAATAATTGCTTTTACTGAGTTGAAAATAAGTCTAACCAATCTTCTGACTTTAGGTTTTTATGACCCTCACGACAGAACGCAAGTTATTGCAGACGCCAGCCCTGTTGGACTTGGAGTGGTTTTAATTCAATATGATGCACGTGGACCTAGAGTGATCGCTTATGGCCATAAAAGTTTAACAGATGTTGAAAAACGATACTGCCAGACGGAAAAGGAGGCTTTGGCTTTGGTCTGGGCTATCGAGCATTTCAACATGTACCTTTATGGTTTACAAGAATTTTAACTGGTCACTGACCATAAACCTCTTGAGGTAATATTTAGCCCACGGTCTAAACCTGTGCTAGAATAGAACGTTGGGTGTTGCGCTTGCAATCGTACAACTATAAAGTTGTCTACTGTTCTGGCAAGAACAACATAGCCGACCCTTTATCTAGATTATGCTCGATTCAAAATTCATGCCCTTTTGATGATGACTATCATGTCAATCAAATTATACAGCTGGCCCGTCCACTGGCAGTGTCGATGGAAAGTATAATTTGCGAATCTCAAAAAGATAACGAAATCCAATTGGTGAAGGTCGGTCTTATGGATAAAACTTGGGATTCAAAGATCAACAATTATAAACTTTTCGAGCATGAACTCTGGGTCCATGATGATGTTTTATTGCGGGGAAATAAAATCGTTATACCTTTGGAATTACGCTAACAAGTTCTTGCATCGGCACATGAGGGTCACCCAGGCATTGTTGCTATGAAAGGGAGACTGCGGACTAAGGTGTGGTGGCCTAAAATAGATAAAGATGCCGAAAATATGGTAAAAAGTTGCAAAAGCTGTACCTTAGTCTCGGGTACAAACCCTCCTGTGCCTATGAAGAGGCGAGAACTACCATCTCAACCGTGGGTAGACATAGCTGTGGATTTTCTGGGCCCACTTCCAAGTGGACACTATTTATTTGTGGCTATAGATTACTATAGCCGTTACAAAGAAGTCAAGATCATGAAGTCTTTAACGTCACAGGAAACAATCGGCGTCTTAAAAGAAATATTTTCGAGACTAGGTATTCCTGTTAGTTTGACTTCAGATAACGGTCGACAATTCAAAAGCGAAGAGTTCAAGTCCTTCTGCTCAGAATTCGGCATCAAACTTTATCATTCTATACCATATTGGCCACAGCAGAATGGTGAAGTCGAATGGCAAAACCGTGACATAGTGAAGCGATTAAAAATAAGCCAATGCCAAAAGACTGATTGGAAGGAGGATCTGTTACAATACATCATGATGTACAATAGCACACCGCACAGCACGACGGGCAGGACTCCAGCCGAATTGTTTTTTAATCGACAATTTAGAGGTAAAATTCCTTCTGTTTTAGACGTTGAAAGCCGGCATCTAGATTTTGAGACACACGACAGAGACAAAATGATGAAAGAAAAGGGGAAAATCAGAGAGGACCGGAAAAGGAAAGCAAATTATTATGACATCGATGTAGGTGAGAAGGTCTATGTAAAAAATATGAGTAAAGAAAACAAATTGACACCAAACTTTAGTCCAACACCGCACACAGTGATCAGTGCCAATGGAGGGGACATTAAGGTGAGGAATGATGAGACTGGACAGGAATTAAGAAGGAATGTTATCCACCTTAAAAAGGTCGAAGGAACGTGGAAAATTCAAAATCAGAATGAAAGTGGAAGTAATTTAGAAGATATGGACGATGATAATAGTTCAAGAATTGATGAGTCATTGATTAATTAGGATCAAGTAATTGTATTATTAATTAAGTTCATACTTTTGTGTTCATGTATTGACTAGATTGTGTTTTGGTAAACTGACGTTTTTGTAAAATCATATTTTGTTGCATAACGTTATATTTCTTTACATAAAATCGAATTAGCTTGTATACCTACATTTAAGTTTGGTTGGTTAAGATTAGATGTTTTTAAAATGTTTTCAAAATTAGTTGAAAAGGAGAGATGTGATGTACATAGCAAAAAACGCAACGGTCCCGAACCACCCGCCGCCCGCGCACTTCCTCCCGAGGCTCCGCGGCGACCGGGTGTGTCGAGGGCGCTGCAAAATAATCTAATATTTTATTTCCTAATTGTCCCATATACCTACACCGGCACACTTGCCTACAGCTGTAGTTGACGACAGCACACACCTCATGTCATATTTTATAGTAAACGAGCAATGCTTTGTTACTGTTGTGTTTTTTACTACTTTAATTTGACATAATATACTTAAACAAAATAAAATCTAACCATTTTTCGTCGACTTACTATTTTTAGGTTATGTTCAATACATTTTCAACATTTATTAGATTTTCTTACTTTTTGCTGGTGGGTGGGTGGGTAGCTGCAGCCAAAAATGCATCTAAAGCTCATGGTGATTTCTTATCTCGACTTTATTAATTAAATTAAACAAGAAAAACCAACAAAGCAGTAAAGCAAAAATTAGCAGCCATTTTTTATATTATTTTTTTATTTTTGTATTTTGGTATGTACATTAAAGATTTGCCACTTGAAATAATATCGTCGCTTGAGTTCTAACACTACGTATATCAAAGATAGTCACTTTGAGGAGAGAAAAAAAGCCGAATAATTTGAACGTATACTATTACAGTACTATTTTGTATTTCGTATACACCTCATAATAGATTTAATTTTAAAAAATCATTAGTTTTTTATAAAAATTGGTAATTCAAACAATTTTTATGACCTGCGTTGTGTTTTCCTATTTTAATATCCGTTCGGGCTGACTTCCGTCTTTTTCTATGCAAAATTGAAAAATAATATTTTTTTTATCCTTTATTTATTTATTAAATAGCACTCTTCTTCCTTCCTTTTCTTTCCTCATCAATATTTATCCATAACAGTAAATACTTTACGTTTAATTACACTTTTTAAAGTATTTAATCAAACTTTTTTATTTGCTGAGTTCCATACTAATTAGGGAATCGAATCCAGTTTTACCCGAAACCGAAAAATCCTGTTTTGGAGCTATATGAAGAACCGGTTTTTGGGCTTTTTTCTCGTTTTTTTAGTTACGATTAATTGAAGAAAACCCACCTAACCGGACTGTATCTTTGAACGTAGAAGTAGCGAAACCCTACAAAGGTCATAAACATGGTGTTAAGGTCTTTCAGAGTTTGTCTCATCTCACGATCTCATCGGTAAATTGAAGGTGAGTCGCTATTTTAATTGATGTCAAGTCTTCGCCAGTCAAGGAGTTTAAAGGCATCCTCCAACGGAACCGAAAACAGTTTCAGAGTGATGACGTCTCCTTGTCTCACACCACCCCTCGGTGCAATGGAATCGCCTTTTTTTATGCTCGTGTACTCGGAAGTCGGACTCACATAGTGGCTTTGTCGTATCAACACTTTGATGTAACGGTAGTCGATGCGGCATCTCTGAAGAGGCTGTGACGGACCAGGCCACTGTAAACGAACGCCAAGCTAGTGGTTGATTGTACTCCTCGGTTTTCTCTATAAGCTGGTGCAGCATATGTATGTGGTCTATGGTACTAAATATACTACTATGGTACTAATGCGTGGGATTATCTAAGAATATAATATTATCTTACGATTGATTATTATTAAAAACGAATTGATTTGATTATTATAAGACCGATTGCTAAAAGGATAAAAATTATAGCTGTGATCATAAATTCCCTGTTTTATTTTTTACCCTATTCTATAATTTTAGACTTTATTCAAATAATTCTTATATATTAACCAAAGAACAGAAATATCTGAAAACCTCGGGTTATCCAGCTTTGCAGTCAAACTGAGGCCGAAAACAAATGGGTTTTAAAATATGTCCGGTTTTCGATGCCCTAGTTAGGTACTCCACAACGCTACGTAACTCCCAACGTGTGATAGAATAAACACCACGTAAGTCACTTACACTTTTAATACGATTAACTAACCAAAATACATTTGTGTCATTATAAAAATGTCAAATTTAAATAGTAAGAATGTCTACAACAGGCATTCCCAAAGTGGTACTAGGGGTCGACATAAACGAAAATTGATTTTGGTGGTCGACGAGGTCTAAAAATCGACCCCTATTAAATTAACACAAGTTCTTATTTAAAATATTCAAGATAGGTAGGTACTGTATTGTTTATGTTGTGTTACGTGTACTAAGAATAATTAATATTTTTGTAGGAAATAGCATTGTTGTAGTAATGTAAAGTCTCAAGTTCGTACAAGATGAAAATCTCGGCAAGTCAGTGTGGACAAGTTTGTGCAAGATAATGAGTTCGAGCGTACGTCTTTCAGGCGCGTTTTGACTTGCTCTCTATTTGACGCTTACGCAATTTAACACGAACGATCAACAAGTCCAAACGTGTTCCTGATATTTTACTATGTAATGAGCTTGCACTTAGGTTGAAAGTTCATTTGCGTTTTGAAATTCGTTGGAGCTTGAACGATAATAACTCATATAAGTACTCATTTATTTCAAGAGATTACAAAGTTATTACATAGCTAAATTAAGTGAAGTAAAGTGACTGAAAAAAAAATTACAAAATGCTGAGCTCTCTAAGCGAGTGAATAGCGTAACCATACAACATCTGCAGTCTATGAAAAATTTACATTGTAAGTACCAAACAGTTTTATCCGGCACAGCGCATCAGCATTGCCCACTGTGTGATAGTGATCAGTTGAGCTATCTGTAGATTGTTTGCAACAGTTTGCAGTTGCTTCAGTTGTTTCAATTGTAAAAATTTACTAGTTTAATTTGTTTTAGTATTTTATTGTAATTTTTTTTTGCCCTATGGTAAACACAACATATTTTAAATAGGTAGGTATAAAAGTATTTGTAAAAATTACTTACACTTAAGTTGTTACGTAGGTAGGTACCTAAACTTTGAAGTGTTCAGTTTGCTTTGGTTTTCGTTCTTATGCTGATAGGTACCTACTTACCTAATACAAATTTTCTATACCTAATTACCTACTAGTTATAATTACTTAACTAATATAGGTATCCAAGTTTAGCAATGAGTAAGTCAGTAATACCTAACAAACATCCGTTACCTGGGTGTGATGAAAATAAGATAGTGTGCAAATTTAACAGTTTGTATTGTTTTTTATTTAGGTAGTTTCTAATTTTTTTTTTTTGCAGGATTAATGAGAGTTCTATGATGGTGGACACGAAAAATAAATGCAGACAATACAGTTTGGACTACTTGAAGTTCGGATTTATTGCATCTCCATCAAATCAACACTTGCCGATGTGTCTCATATGTGAAAAAGTATTCAGTAACGATGCCATGAAGCCTTCAAAAATGGATGACCACTTATCAAGAGTACATGCTGGCAAAAAAAGTAAGCCCTTGTCATTTTTTCAAGCACTTAAAGAAAAACTAGACAAAAGGCCATCCATAAGATCGATGTTTGCGTCATCATCTATTAAAGACGATGATGGTTTACGAGCGTCCTATAATATATATTTACTAATAGCGATGTCGGGGAAACCACACACAATTGGAGAGCAGCTTATCTTACCAGCCATTGCGGAGGTCCTTAACAATGTGTTGCACAAGCTCGCACATGATATTTTAAAGAGAATACCTTTGAGCAATAACACCGTTCAAAGACGCATAGACGAGATGGGACGCGATGTGAAAAACATTTTATGCAAGTTCTTACAGACCAACAGATTCTCTCTCCAGTTGGACGAGTCTACATTACCCGGCAATGAAGCTGTGTTGTTAGGATATGTTCGATATATCAAAGATGAAAATATGTGCCAAGAACTGCTTTTTGCTACATATTTACAGACTAATACTAGAGGAGAATCGATTTTTTAGACCGTGGAACATTTTTTACTGACAAAGCTATTCCATGGAAGAACAATGTTTCTGTTGCGACTGATGGTGCACCGTCTATGGCTGGTCGTCATCGTGGTTTTATAGCTCACTTAAAGCGACAACTGCCGGATGTACTGTGCACTGCGTGATTCACAGGCAGCATTTAGTAGCAAAAAAGCTGAGTCCTAGATTGCATAAGTCTTTACAATATGTACTCGTAATAAATGATATCAACAAGATTCGAAGCAATTCTTTGAACTCTCAGTTATTTGCTCAGCTATGTGAGGAAAACGACGAAGTCTTTACTCGATTACTTCTGCACACTGAAGTTCGCTGGTTATCAAGAGGCTCTTGCTTAGAAAGATTTTCAGCCATTTTTGAATCTGTGTTGGAGTTTTTACAAGAAAAAGATCCTTGACTGATATCTTTGGAATGTTCAACAAAGTTAATTTGCAGCTGCAGGGTGACGATCTTAACTTGATTAAAACAAAATCAATAATATCAGCCTTCGTGGGTAAACTAATTCTTCATAAACAAAATTTAGTCAGAAAAGAATATTCGCAGTTTCCGCATTTGTTAAAATTACTAGAAATGCTTCAAGTTGATGACATTTTATTATATGTCACTCACTTGGATGCATTACACAAGGAGTTTACGGAGAGGTTTGAGGATCTTTTAAATTTACAAATTCCTCAATGGATAATAAATCCGTACAATTCCATTACCGTACATCCGACATTTTTAATCGACTTCCAAAAAAGGGGGCGGTTATCCTATGTAGACTTCATTTTACTAGGTAATTAGTAATCTGTGCTTCATAGAAATGTACCTCTGTGAGCTTCTTGCGTCTTGCTCTTCTTCTGTGCGTTCTTTTCAGTCCTAATAAATATTGTGGCCTGTGAGTTTACAAAACAATTCAATCGTGGAATCTCATAGGTCCGAACATCGAAAAGAATCAAAACTTACTTACTATAAAAATCTAAATTTATTAAAGTTATTTTTCAATGCGAAAATGTTTAACATATTTAAGGATAAGTTATTGTTTGGCATGGTTTATAATTTTGAAGTAAAGTGACAATATTTCGTTTTGATAATACACACGATGGCCTATTTCGAAAATTATATAAACTGTTTTAAATATGAATGAAATTAAAACATCGGCGGTGTTTTAAAGTACACAAATTTCAACAACATAGTTCATAGGTAAGTACATATTTACGTAATACCCCGACATCAATTGGCTGGGAGAATTTATACAAGTATTTACATGAATTCCAACGAAGTTAGGTAATATCCCTGTTGATTTACGTACTGTTTCCGAGAGATTTCGACCGATTGGTGATTAATTTGGAGTTGCTTTTCACTTGTTTCTGATCGGCTGAAACAGCGCGTCTTCCGATCCCCTAGTGAGTGGCATCAAAAAGCCGAAATCACCAAAAAAAAATACTTACGTGGTATTATAACTTATGCGACGATGTCGGTCAAATTGACCACTGTGCATTGCCATAAAATGTCCAAAATATATTACTATTTCGCACTATTTTTGTTTCTATATTCCAGTATGTATGTGTAGACTGCATTATGTATAGAAACATGGCCTTTCTTTGGTGCCATCTTAGTTTAAGGATATCAAATAAAGTTTGCAGGGACGTAGCTTTATTTTTTTTTTACGTACCCAACTAAAAACTTTCCGACATTGTTTATGTTAAAAAAAAAGTAAATAAAAAGAAGAAGGATAAATAGTGCGGTAATTTCCCGTTGCATATGTGTGAGTGTGGAACCTACGTTTACACGAAGTGTCCTTATTTTCTTCTTCTATAATTATGGCGGTCTCAGTGAGATACCAATGCAGTGTTTAAATGTAGACTTTTTTTTTATATATGGCATCGGCTTATTACTATTTGCCAGTGTCAAGTTAAAAAGGTGGGAAATAGAACTTTCGTTTCAATTTTCAACACCGTATTGCTATATCGTCAAGTCTAAAGTCTAGTCAAAGTCCAAATATATAGTCAGTACAGTCTATAAGTTATGTCAGTCGATTCAGGAAAGTGGTAGAAACTATACTGGAAGTTCCTAGGGAGTTTTGGCGGGAAACACAAAATAGCACGTTTTTAGAAGTTGTAATACTTTACCACACTTGTGCACGATAACGAATGTGTAATGGTTAATATTCTACCAATATTACACATTAAGAACCAAAATAACACAAATTTATTAAGTTTTACAAATTCCACAACATCACTCATTGAACTCCCCGGCAAAACTCCAATGTAGGTAGACATTGCTCTATAAATTGTAGGTCTGGTGAAACAACAAGGGTACAGTTACCTAATAATCTAATCACTGTTGAAGCACCTAAAACAATTACTTACAAGTGTTAGTAAAAATATCACAATCTTATATTGTCAGAACGAATATATGTACATAAAATTTCAATAAATGTAGTATTTACTCATAAAACTGATTTAAAATTGATAGGGCGAGGAATGTAATTGGGAAGAAAGTCATATAGGGAGGGATGATTTCTTGGGCAACAGCAAAAGATATGCTCCAAGATACCATCGTCTAGGCCACAAAGAGAATTACCTCGACCCTGATCTTTGCAAGGAAGACGGGGGAGCAACAATGACCTAATCTGACTCGGCAGATTGTCGAGCACACTGGTTTGCTACATCGCAAATTGTATGTCAAAGTAGTGCTTGCCTTTAGTATTACTTGAGCTGGCCCACTCATTATTCCGTTGATAGTTGTTACTGAATAAAATAAAATGTAGAAATATTTCACTGAATTTATTATGTCCTTAATACATGTACAAAGCTTAAGTTACAGCTAAAGTACAAGAAACGACCTGGCTGGGCTGTGACGCGGGATGACTGACTTGAACTCTAGCGCATAGCGCGTCGAATGATAAAATTGCTTAGACTACAAAATGTGTTCCCTACACTAATATTAAATTTCGTCGTGGATTATTACCGCATTTGATTTTCGTATTCTAAAAAGAATTAAATATAATTCATTTTAAGCGCCAAACTTTATCATGCTTGAATAATTTGATAAATACACTGATATACTTGGCCTGTTGATTTTATATGAACTTGCTTCCAATAAAACTTCCAATATTTAAATTAAGGACATTTTTTTTATCTACACAATCTGAAGCTATGATGTAAATGGCATGAAAAATTTATTTAATTGGCATTGCAAATATAAAATTTATAAATGCTCAATAAATTTACAGCATTTTTTTGTAATTGTAATTTGCACAATCTGTCACAATGTCATTACAAGATCAAATACAGATTTATAAAATTTATTAGAACACAACTAAAATGACTACACATCGGTACTTATTTGTAGTGAGTGAAGCGAATCAACATTTCAGACATATCGAGACAAACTACCTTCTTTTGCTATTTTAATTCTTCAAAGATCAAGTGTCAATATCAATATTATCATCAAGCTTACTTTTTCCTTTGTAAATATATTTTATCTTAGATAAGTACAGTTGATAAGATAAGCTAATTCACTCAAAAATTTAAAAAAAATATACAACAACCTTCGCAATTCGCAACGGATAAAATATTTTTACTCAACAAAGCAAACAAATCTACGAACGAGAACTATAAACAAAACGACAAATGAGCATCTGAAATTCATCATTTAATCACATTAAAATTTTAGTTTATAATTTATAATGGTAATCTAGACTAGAGAAGTAGGCTACCAAAATCACTCTATAGTAAATTAATAATATCATTATTTTAAAATAGAACGTAGGTACAAAGCGACTTTGACAATGTCAAAGTAAATACGATAAAGTTACATTAATAAAGGTTAACTTGAATGTTATTAACAGCTAAAACGAAAAGACCATGACAATAGTAAACGCCTTCGTTCGGTATGGAATTATTACACATTGTTAATAAGTTATACCATGTTAAAAAAATATTATTACACATTGTCTGAAGTTCTGAACCCTAAAGCTGTAGGGCGACTGCTGGAACTGACATTTAGTAGGTAAAATATCAAAAAGTTCCTGCTCGACCAGTTTCTGAACATTTTGCTTTGCACTATTTCGCCTCAAAAACGATTATGACGTGGTTGAATTACGTATTTACGAGTAAATATGTGTGCGTGTGCACGATTAAACGGCACTATTATGTGATGTTCATCACCTTATGCCTAGTCGAGCGGCAACTTGTATAGTATATAACTTGAGTGGGCTGATGATTCGTGGACCTGTGATCCATCCCGCTTCCGATTTCGGAGGGACTCAGGTTTGACTGAGTTTATTTATCTTACCTTCAGCAACACCAGACTTGCCTTTTGACATTTAACTTGTTTATTTTGATCAAAATTCCAGTTATTTTAATAACATTTATTCATAGGATAACTGAAATTATCACAATCCATTTTGCAACATTTAGAATCACTTTTACACTTAAAACACAAAACTTTGAAACTTTAAGTAATAATAATAATAAAGAAATATAATACGTTATACGACGTACTTACGACAATACGACGTTTGGACCAACGTCCCCGTAATAATGATCTTCCCCCCGAGCACGCTGTACTCCCCTCTTCATAGGGTGGGACGAAACCTCATTATCCCCACCTTGCGGATTCATGGGTTGTCAAGAGTGGTTCGATGAGTAAAGGGTCCCACACATTAACAGTTCGCCTGCAGTCTCTGGTGCGTATCAGGCGGCCTGCCGTCCAATATATCGCCTATATCGTCTAAGCATATCGCCCACTCACTTGAAACGATTATTGCTTGCCAACAATGACCTGAATGAATACCGGTTCTGCGACTACACACTATCAGACGGCAGTCGTCAGTTCTACCGATGTTTTTTAGTTTTACAGAATGTAGATCTCACATGACATTAGTATGTGAACTAAGACAGTCAAATCAGGAAGATCTATTTAATTACTTGCGAATGTCTTCCGAAACATTTTACGCCTTATTAACAATAGTTAAACCATACATCAGTAAAATGAGTAAAAAACTGCGTCAATCTATAAGTTCAGAAGAAAGATTACTAGTAACTTTACGGTTTTTGGCGACGGGACAAAGTTTTGAGGCCTTAAAATTTCTTACAAGAATTTCATCACAATCCCTTGGAGTAAAATTATCCCTGAAACTTGAAAATAGATTTTTTTTGGTGCTGAAAGATGTATATATGAAGGTAAGTAAACCATTTATGATTTCTTATATTTTTTATTTGAATTAATCAAAAATACAGTAAGTAATAAGAGAGTAAGACATTTACACCCGGAGTGGATACCTAGTATTCACTCTGGGTTTTTTAAATGTAAAAACTGCGATAGTCCACAAGATTCAATGTAATCTTCTTCAGTAATCACTACTGCCTCGGAAGGCTGCTGGTATTCGTTATACGATATAGTTCCAATTTCTACTGGAATCTCTTGTAAGGACGGAATTGATGGTTGAAGATGTACTGGAGGTGTTGGAGCTGCCTGTGATAACTGTGGACGTGCAATTTGCGACTGTGTGGGCATAAGGCCAGTAATATTGGTTTCTTCCTGCAACTTTTCTTTTATTCCGTTTAATAATACTTTATTTATTAAAGATTCTGCATATAACCTTTGCTTTTCGTTCATACGCCGCAACATACATGCTACATTTAATCCTATGCCATCGTATTCATCGTCTTGTTTTAAGGCTTTGTAAGCTTCATTGATCAATGTTCGTTTTCTTTTATTTTATACCGAATTTACGGATGATACCGAAGGCGTTGATCCATGCGTTTGGGGGGAAGGCGTCGGCGAGTGTGATGGCATCTGCGAGTGTGATGCCAGCGGGGAGTGTTGTGAGAGCGCCGAGTCGTCATCTTCGGAAAACTGAAACATAATATTTTTTTTAAATATATTTTCAGTTACCATCATCTATTGAAGAATGGCAAGAAATTGCAAAAGGTTTCGAAAATTGATGGCATTTCCCTAATTGTGGAGGTGCCATTGATGGTAAGCACATCAGAATTCGATAGCCGGCAAACAGCGGATCTTACTACTATAATTATAAATCCTATTTTAGTATTGTATTGATGGCAGTTGTAAATGCAGACTACGAATTTATTTATATTGATGTCGGTTGCAATGGAACAGTATCAGATGGAGGTGTTATTGAGTATAAGTACTAGTTTTTATGACAAGTTGAAAAACAGGCAATTAAATTTGCCATCAAATAATATGAATAAAAACAATATGATCTTTGTATTTGTGGCCGATGATGCTTTTGCATTACATGAAAATGAACTAAAACCATATCCATAAAGAAATTCAACCCTTGAAGCGCGCATTTTTAACTATCGCTTGAGCAGAGCTCGTCGCATAGTAGAAAACGCTTTTGGCATATTATCCAGCCGATTTAGTTTTTCATACAGAAATCAATATGAAACCTGAAAAAATTGACAACATACTTTTAGCTACATGTTGACTTCACAATTTTTTGAAGAAAAAAGAAAATGCGACTAACTTCCCTACTCGAGCTTTGGTTACTGAAGATTGAAAATTATTTTAATTTATTAAAGTCGTGAAAATTGTTTGTAAAATTGTGATTACTCACTCTTATTCCTTAAGAACCGTTCGGACTTTAACCAAACCACCTCTTTGGTAATAGCAGGTACCAATCGGCTTTTCACAATTTTTTACATATATTTTATTTTTGTTTTGTAATTAGTTGAGGATGACATGTACAATTTTTCGTGTAGGCGATATTCTGCGGAGTTTTGTTTTAGTTACAAGTTATAAGGTTATTAGGGTTATAAGTAACGAGATTTTTTCTTTTAGTTCTTACACGTTTAAATGTAACACAACTTGTTTTTTTTTGTTCTATGTCATTTGGTTTTCTACTTTTGTTTTTTACTATTTCGACATGTCCTAAATAGTACCATACAACATGGAACAATAATGCCAAACACCCAGCAATTTATTATTTAGGATTCAACATCTCACAACTTCAACATTTTGCGAATTCAACATTTTAGAAATTCAACATTGTGGTCCAGAAGGGTTTAAACTGCTCTTTAGGTTGAATTTCTTTGGACAAATATAACAGCTAAATGATTCTTCGCTTTTATTGTTTTTTTTCTGGACATTTAAACTAAACTTCCGTGTGAATTTCTTTGAACAAATATTACAGCTAAATGGTTTCTCGCTTGTATGTATTTGTTTGTGGACATTTAAACTAACCTTCTGTGTGAATTTCTTTGAACAAATATCACAGCTAAATGGTTTCTCGCCTATATGGAAAAGTATCTGTCTACTCATTTGACTCTTATGGAGGATTCTTCAAACAAATATCACAGCTAAATGGTATTTCGCCTTTATGAACCCTGATGTGATTAAGTAATTTGCTTTTGTATGAAAAAATCTTGAAACAATAATCACAAGTGAACTGTTTCTTATAACAGCCGGACTGAGCTTCACTGGCATGGTCTCGCCCCTCGCAGTCAATTGTGTTGTCTTGCTTGCCGTCTTGTTCGATACCTAAAAAAAAGTTCTGATATGATCATGTTAACTTAGTAGTAAGCTTACGTTTCCAGTTAGAGATATACAGAAAACGTGCTTTTGGGGTTTCAACATGTTTTTAAACTAATGGTTTAAAGAAAACTATGAAATAAATAATGAGAAAAAACATTATGTACAAGTAAAATCAGTATGTTACGATCTTATTACAATGCGGTCTGTACCAACTACATCTCATAAAAGAAACCAGCTAGCTAGCTAGCACAATATGTGCATACCTTTAACTTCTATCTCCTCTTCTATCTCTTGTTTTGTTTCTGGATCTTCCGTGCTCTGTTCACCAAATGTTTTTCTCTCCTGTCCTCCGGATATATTTCTGTGACCGGGTGTGTTGTGGTTCGGCAGACATATTTGTTTATAACACTTTGATTTAGTTTCAATTTTATTAATTTAGGAACCTTTGCCTTCTGCTGTGCATCAATATTGTTCACATTCCACAACTTCTGGGTAATGCTGGCGAGAGCATCTTCGGATTCATTGAAGGGTTCTTTCTTTACTTCATTGTCATTTGTATTTTCCAAAATTTCATCTTGTTCAATGCCTGAAAATTACCGAAAGGAAAATAATAATAAAATCTAAGGTACCCAACAGACAATGCCATTTTTAAGCTACATTATATACATTAAATGACATTATTTAATTTATACTAATATTATATAGAGGTAATGTTTGTGAGTTTGTGAGCTTGTAAGAGGTAATCTCTGGATCTGCTGAACCGATTTGAAAAAATCTTTTACCAATAGAAGGCTACGTTACTTGTGAGTGACATATGCGGGCGGCGGGTATACATTTCGGGCGGGCTATTTATTATTAAAACCCAATTCCACGCGGGCGCAGCCGCAGGCAAAAGTTAGTTTTAAATAAAAGAAATAATTAAGTACCAATAATACACAAGATTTTAGTAAATTACAATATTGTACTGAGTGAGGTTTGTATTTTAATGATCATAAGTTTGTTCAAATCGCTTTGATTTAGTTAAAGCAGGAGTCTCAGACATAGACGAGGACATAAAATATAAATACACACACCGGCATATTTAGTATACATATAGTATAGAACATAAAATAAAGGTTTGATATCAGTATCATATAAGGTTGCTGGCTGGTTTGTCGCGTTCACAAATTATTATAGAAAGTTTATACCGAATTTTTCTGAAATAGCTCAACCTTTAAATGAACTTTGTAGAAAAAATTCAAAAATTTTTTTTGAGTGAAAAATGTCAAGATTCTTTTGAAACACTTAAAAAGTGTATCATTTTGCCCCCTGTGTTAGATTATCCAGATTTTTCAGAACAAAATCATTTTTATCATATTTCAAATCATTAGGTAGCTTGCACTAGTAGGACTCTAAATAAGGCCGAATCAAACTATCCTGATATAGAGAAAGAGTTCCTGGCAATAGTTTGGGCAGTGAAACATTTTCGACCTTATTTGTATGGTCAATATTTTACAAATCAGAACGGATCATAAACCTTTAATATAATATCTGTTTGGTATGAAAGATCCATCTAGCAGACTTATGAAGTTTAGGTTGACTTTAGAGGAATACAACTTTGATGTGGAGTATGTTAAGGGTTCAAGTAATACAGCAGCAGACGCTTCATCTAGGATATTGTTATCGTCAAAAGAATTAAAAGAATTAAATGAGAATATAAATGTTATGGCTCGAGCTCAGTCAAGAAAGATTAATAAACCCGATTCTTCGGCGTTGGAATAGTACGTACAATCTTGAGGCCTGCGCAACCGAAAGTCGTGAGTACTCATGTCAAACCTGCAGAATCAGTAGAATTATGTGTGACAAATGAACATAATGTATTGATTATTAGTAAAATACATTTTTATTTTGGTGGACTTTTTCTCTTTACGCTTTAGTTTTTTTGTTGTCAAATGTTAAAAAAAAGACGAAGAAGGGCATTTAAGGCACTTCGTCGAAAGACGTTTCCTTTTTTAGAATAATATTTTCTAAAGATTCAAGATGTAGTCGTTCGTATTTCTAAATTCCCTTTTTACGGTAAGTTTTTTATATCTGTGTTGTGAAGTTTTATTTGGTAAATCACGCTTGTACACATTATTTTTCATGTCAATCACCAGTTTGTAAAATTAGTTGTCAAAAATTTGATTAGCCGAACACGTGCTTTCGAAAAACCGTAAGAATAAAGATCTTATTGTAAAAGGCAAGTGGACACTGACTCAAGACGATAAGGCGAATCATGACGGTACGACACGGGGGAAGTGCAATATGTATGTACTTCGTGAACCGTACACACACAAAAGTGACGGATGTTTGGATTTCATAATTTCAAATAATTTTGGCGGAACCTTGATGACTATCCCACGGAACCTACTTTAGGAATCCCTGCTCTACACCGCCTCCAGTGTCGTTCGTAAATCACGCACGAAATGTTGCTTGACAAATAACGAACCCTGTGTACAGTGCAACTAAATTCTTAATGTCCAACGGCAATCATCGCTTTTCTATCGAAATTACAGACGGTTTGAAAAACGACAATGACCGAAAGATGTAACGTGGTTGACCTGTAGGTAACAATGAAACTAAGTAGGTGTATATTTTATAAAAGGGTACCCGAAGTCGCATTAATAAATTATTATTAATGATAATAAGTTACGTACGTAAGTACACCGATCATAATAAGTAAAACTATGGCTAATAGCTATTTACTTACGTGTAAGAAGTATTGAGTATACTGAATGACTGCTAGTAGGTAGTAGGTACTAAGTCTACTCTTAGTACTAAGTTCATGGAATCCATCGACCATCAGGTGACCGCGGCAAGGTGTCACGTTAAAGTTAAAACTTAAAGTTGTTAGAAAGTGTTTTTGTTGCCTTTTGAAATTTGAAAATCGTTGCTAGCACCATAAATCATTACACTTATCACTTAAAACTTAACAACACAATACTACGTTTTTAAACACGACCTAATAGTGAAATTCAAATCAGACGACAACCTTTTACTTTGAGAGAAAAACCGCAACTAAATTCGAAAATCTATTTCAAAACAACATAGTTTTTTATCGACTTTCGGCAAAATTCAAAGAATGCAGTCGCTATGCGGCACGGGCGCAGGCGGCGGGGCGGCGCGTGCGGCACGGCTATTTGGCGGCAAATATCAAAAGCGTGCCGCTCGACTCTTTCAAAAACTACCTAGGCTAAGTGATGTGACCTATGAAAATTGAAACATTTACGTGTACGTAGTCGAAATTTAAATTTGTTTGATATGATTTTTTTCCTTAGTTTTTTATAATAAATAAGTTACTGTTTTTATATCAAGGTTTTTATGATTTATGACCGGCAATCGAGCAGACAGATCGCCTGATGGTATGCGATTGTCGTCTCCCACGCGTCTCTCTCTTCGCTCTTTTACGCGCCTTGAGACACCAGTAGATTTTGTAATAAGTTCATACAAATCAATGCGTATGCAAATTAAATGGTAATTTATCGATATGAAAACACACCCTCGCGCGCCCGCCGCCAACTCCGCCCGTGTGGTTATGTACTATGTACGTTGTACATTGCATATTGAAAATTTTAACTTTTACAAAAACAATCGATTAAAAGCAAATGACTAGTACCTACCAATGGATCTATCTCATGGCCTAATATAAGCCCACGAAGTTAATGGGACTGGTCTGAATACACCTGTATACAGACGTTCAAGTGACAGGATGCTTTCAGCATTAAAAAGGCAGTTTGGAAAAGGGGAAAGCAATGTAACTTGGTCAAGAAAAAATACTCCAATAGATATGATAGAAAAATATTACGACTGTGCTCTTATTTTGTGTTACTTCCACCGAGGTATATGACAGAAGCCTGGCGGCATATTGTAGATATTGCCCCTGATTCAGAAAATTTGCGAAATTTTCTGCAGTATTTCATAGAGCAATGATTCAATATGGATTAGTTGTGCAGACGATACCCACAGAACAACTTATTCGTGTGAAAAATAAATTCACGGCTCCAAAAACATATAATATATTTTTGGTTTTTAAAACGCTTATAAAAGAAGCTAATTAGGATGATCGGCAAGTTGCACGGTCTTACTTTTTTTAGAAAAAGATGTTTTATTTGACAAGAGGTAGTCACAGTTATTAAAAAAACGTGAAAAGAAAAAATTGCAACCATTACAATTTTTAAGAAAAATTATATTTATATTAGGCTTTTTTTTATCTATTTTTATTTAGGGATTTGTATCTAAAGATAATATGTCAATTCCATTGTACCCTATACATAATAAGTTTTACACTATACCTACTATCTTCGATACTGGCAAAATTTCTATAGAGCATAATAGCTTTAACCGAAGCTGGGTCGGAAAGTATTACCTGTATAAGCCCTACTTCATACAGACTACAATTAAATTTTTGGAAAAGTAGTTGTCTTTTACTCCGATACTTGACACATTCCATCAAAATATGCTGTACATCTTCGATCCGATCACACGTCTCACAATTAGGTGAGTTAACCTTTTTCATCAAAAAAGCAAACTTTTTAATGGGATGTGTCCTGATCGGAGTCTAAACGCTAATTTAACTATATTCCGATCCAACTCCGGCGTTACAAACCATAGTATACGAGGAGGTTCCGATTGCATTGTTTTGTACCAAATACCTTTAAATTTTGATTGTTCAATAAATATTCTCGCCAATGTTCGTAGTTACTCTGTTTAAACAAAATTAAAATCTCAGAATAATCCGGTTTATAATTAAAAGGGGTTTATTTTTATTTTGCCAATATCGAGATAAGCTTAACCTATGCAGTTCACTAACAATACTAATAGTTACATTATTTTGCCATGACAGTGTCTTTAAATAATATTTATATGCTAAATATTCCCGTCTTATATGTAATGGTGGTAAACTTAATTCACACTGCATTACATGAGTTGGAGAGCTTTTGATAAATCCGACAATTATTCTTAAGGATTGATTCTGCAGTTTATCCAGCTTTGATAAGTGTGACTTAGCACAATGATCAAAAAGAAAACATCCATAATCCATTCTGCTTCTTATAATTGCTATGTATAACCTTCTTAAGTGTTTCGGGTGAACACCCCAACTAGAGCCCGACAAAAGTTTTAGAAGAATAAGGTATTTTTTTTCTGAAACTTCATTAATATGCTTACGCCACCTAAGGCTTTGATCGAGTGACATTCCTAGGTATTTGATGTTTTCTGAATGGGATATAAGATAGTTGCATATATTCAGACGCGGTAGAATCCTCCACTACTAAAACTCTACTCTAACTAAAACGACAAAATTTAGTCTTTAAGTGTGATATACTTAACCCAAGTTCGTCAAAGATCAGAACAAGAGCGTCAAGAGATTCCTGGATCTTATTTTCACATATTTTAATATCTTTATGACTGTAAAATAACACGAAGTCATCAGCGTACTGAGACACCGTAACATTCCGAATAATTTGAAATACTCTATGAGTTACGATATTAAAAAGCAGTGGTGAAATCGGATCTCCCTGTGCCAATCCTCTATGTGTTCGCCTACTTACAATGAAATTTCCACCATCATCCTTAATAAATAAATTTCTATTGCTTAAAAACGACCAAAAGTATTGTAACGAAACGTTACATGACTTCGTTTTATTGATATTATTTTAAAATATTTTCATAAACTTTACAAAATCAAATCTTTACTAACAATATGTACTAATCTTACTTACTAATTTATTTACATTTTAATCCCTAACAATATTTACATAATATTATCAATAAAATATACCTACTAATAAAGTTAAAGTGAACGTCCAATTTGCTTTCGATATAATACGTCTTATTAAAAATTAATAAAATAAATAGTTAAGCATTTGTTAGCGACTGTAACCTCCGTTCGAACAATAGAACCGGTTGTCATCGACTCTGGCGCCGCCGCAGAGGCGATGGGGGCTTTCGGCGCTAGACTGCTAAGCTGCTACTACGTAACCAATTATTGTGCTTGACCGCAGCGCCGCCGTATAAATTTATAAACCTATATCATTTGTTCAGCATTTATTTGCTTAAAGTACTAATATTAACTGGATCCTTAATCACCTAGTTGGATATATATTGGAGAATTCCCGTCTTAGGGTAAGTTTTATTAGCACACCATATTTGCTAACAGTAGCATTAAAATTTTTCTTTATGTTGTGAATTATTTGTTACATCGTTCTGTACAGTTTATATGAGCTTTAAATAAAAATTACCAAGCTATTCATGACATTATTTGGCCTAATATTTCAAAATTTTAAGAGTTAATAATTTACCAGACTACCTTCAACTTTCATACCGTAATGTATAAGAATTCTTTGTTTTAAAATTAGAAACGTTTGTTATTATTAGATTATTAGATTTAATAAGTAATATTTGTAGTAACGTATTGGCACCAATAATCGACAAGAACCAATGATCGACATTTTTTTCTGTAATTAAAGAAAATAAGAGTGAGAATCCGATTTTTTAATATGGCTACACTGTACACTGATAGGTACGCTTTCTACTGTCATCCAGTGACATTTGATTGTAATCCGTCATTTCGTCTAAAAATGGCGGCGTGAGAACTGTGACCGGCTAGTGTTCCTTCCAAAACAAAGACAATTCTAAGCGAAATCTATATCAAAGTAAGTACAATGTTTGATCGTTACCTTGGTGTATTATTAACTTATTAAGCTATTGTATAGCTTCTATCGCGGGCCTTGAGCGCGGGGACCGAATTCAGAAATTCCGTAACGAAAAAACCTCACGCTCCCCACTCCGACGGGCACGGAGGTGTGGCTTGAAGGCCGTGCATCGTCTAACGTCGTTTCAGTTCGGCAGTCTTCGACACGGCGTTGTGTGCGTGCGATAATGCTATGCAATAGCTTTACCGCGGCAGTCCCCGAGTGCCACATTTTTTTTCTAAGTGTTTTACGGTGTATTATGGGAATTATAGTATCAATATAAATTATAACAGAAGTTTGGAGGTAACTTTTTTAAAGGTTTTTGCTGGTGTCGATTACTGGTTCTCTAAAATTGAGTTTCTTCAATTATCGACAAGTGTCGAAAATATTTTTTTTTTTAACTTTTTTATTTTACAATGGAAGGAGAAAAGGTCATCTTTTCTTTGCAGAATTGGTAAATATTTAAAATAGGTTGATCAATGTAGAGTTACCAGTAATCGACACCACGTCGATTAATGGAATTTAAATGTGTCGATAATTGGTTTCAGATGGCTCCGAGAAAAAACTACACTCCCGACCAGATAGAAAAAGCGGTTGAGGCTGTAAAGAATGGCGAAAAGATTGCAGTTGCTGCGAAACTTTTTGGAGTACCAAGGATTACTCTACACGACAAATTATCAGGAAAAACTCTAATCGGTTGCGCTATGGGGCCAAATACTATATTAACAAAATCAGAAGAAGACATTTTGGAAAGATGGTTGATAAAGTTATCTGAAAAACATGTACCACTGACTAAAGATTCTCTATTGGACAGTGTCCAAAAAATAATAATGAATCATAACAGGCCAAATCCTTTTACTAATAACAGGCCTGGTAAGAAATGGTGTCAGTCGTTTATGAAAAGACATCCAATCTTGTCAGAAAGGGTACCAGACAACTTATCGAGATAACGTGTCTGAGAATAACATCAGGACCTGGTTTAATGAAGTTGAAAGTTATTTGGACGAACAAAATTTAAAAACTGTTCTAAACAACCCACACAGGCTATTCAACACAGACGAAAGTGCGTTTTTATTGTCACCCAAACCTAATCGTGTAATAGTAAAGAAAGGAGACAAACACCCATATAGTAGTTGTGGCGATGACAAGGACAATCTTACGGTCCTTATAACGGGAAATGCAGCCGGAGACCTAGCCCCTCCAATGATTGTATTTAATTATGAACGGATACCTGCATCTATTGCTGCAAGTGTTCCCGAAGAATGGGCAATAGGAAAGTCGGAGTGGGTGGATGTGCAGCAGTACCTTCTTTGAATATATTACTAATGTCTTCAACCCTTGGCTAGAGCAAAACAATATTGAAAAACCGATTTTATTATTCGTTGATGGCCACAAATCGCATCTCACGCTTCATTTATCGAATTTTTGCACTCAAAATGGTATTGAAATCTTTGCCTTATATCCAAACTCAACACATTTATTACAACCTGTTATGCGGGGCCTCGCGGATCGCGTTTTAAAAAAGGGTTCTTTATTAACACACCTTACAATAATTATTTAGAAATAGGATTTAGAAATAAAAGAAATAGTACAACAAGAAAGTGCTCCGCAATAAGACCGAAGGAAGACTGACTGTCCGGCCGACGGGTGACCTAATATAATGTTAAAATATGCTGACTTGACTTAAGGTCTAGTCAGCCCAACTACTTACATTGATGAAGGTATAACAACCCCCCGGTTGAGTGTAAAGTTCGGGGTTAAAAATCAAACTTTACCAAATTTAATGAATTCTAATTCTAGGCGGGGTAGTAATTATATCTTCATCCAGTTCTATTTCGACTGGTGATTTTGGACCTTCCGCCTTCTTGCAAAAGTTAATAAATTTATTAATAAAAGTGTATCTACAGATCTTGTAAGATATAAAGCTACTAACTAAAACAATTAAAAATAGAGTTATACTAGAATAGTGTGTCCCGTATTTAATGATATGTGGCTGGTCGATTATTTTGTCAGCTTTGTTAATTAAAGAATTTGAAATTTGATCATTTAAGTTTAAATCGTCTAAATCAGTGTTTATTAAAGATATAGGGGGCACATTATTCGATAATAGTAATTGTAAAATTTTGTTTACGTTACAACAAGAGTCATTGATTAAATTGTAATCAGACGACATAGGGGTTATAGTTAAATTCACAAAATTATTACTATTAGGAATTAATCTAGTACTAGAAGTAAATGCGACACAATTGCCGGGAAGCGACACAATCCCAGTACCCAGTAGGGTGACAACCTTTTCAGACTGATCTTGGCAATCTATGGATAATTGTGTCGGAGCAGAATGTATATAAATCCATTGATTATTAGCTAATGCTTTCCAAATTTTTAAATGTCCATGAATGAACTTAGTTTCACACTGTGTGGGAGGTTTTCTCATAACCTTTAATAATAGTTCACTTGCACAGGTTGGATATTCACTTATAGAGTATATATTCATCACGTCACATATTAAGGTTTGGGGATCGATGGTGATACACTCGTCCAAGTCACTCAAGTTACAAAAATGTTGTTTGTCTTTAGTCACTGCGATATACTTAGTGCTAGGTATAATGGTAGTATAAGTGTCCGGATTTTCCGGGTCATAGGGTATTGGAAAAGCTATGCTATGATACAAATTAAATACGCCTGGAGCGACTAGAGGAATTCTGAGTACAAATATAATTTTCCTATTTATGTAATAGCAAAATACTTTTGAAATTTTCATTAAGTGATACATATAATCTAATTCTAAATTTACAGGAAACTCGACATCATTGTTTAGGTGAATGTGATTCTCGGCAAGTTCTCGGTATAATTGACTCGGCGTTATAACCGATGGATGCAGGATGTTTTGACTACTGAATGCGATAGCGTTTGATAAGTCCTCTAAACGAAAAGACAAAGTTAAAAGCGTTGATTCTAAACTGTTAAGGATAGAGTTAATATTAGTTACAATAACTAAATGATTTGACACATTACTTAAATTACGGATGTTTACCGAGAGGTTGTCGATAGCATCATTTAAACGAGCTTCATTAATTTTCATTTCATGAAAAGTTTTATTATATGAATTTAATGTAGATTTAGTAACTAATATATTTTGTTTTATTAAGGAAGCCAGTTTTCCTTGGTTATTTTTTACAATTTCAATCGCCTGATCGTATTTAATTCCATCGTCCTCGTTTAAAGTTCCAAAAATATGTTTGAAAGCAGTTCCAATGCCACCAAACCAAGCTGACCGTTTGCTACCTTTAGACATAAGATGTGATATTGAATCATATTCCTTGACTATGTCGTAATACCGTGCTGTTATAGGTTCTAACATGCTATGACATTCGATATCATTTAACGCTTCATATTGTTTACATAAATATCTAACAGTTCCTAAAATAGAGTTGGCGTTTTCAATGTGTGGCCCGATATAAGATGTGTCGACTGGTATCATGGTATCGAGGTAAGCTCTTCTTATTTTGAGTTGTCCTAAATAATCAAAATATATTCCGGGACTCGACGTAATTGCTTGGACATAATCCTGTTGCGCTAGTGCAATAACGCTGAAAAATAAATGTCGTATATAATATTTATTTTTATAAGGAATTAATTATAGTATATGTATGTTTAATAATTAGATGTAATTAATATTAGTAATGCCATCATAAGAACTAGTCGATAACTTTTGTATATATTTAATTTAAATTATTTAATATGTGGATTTATAAAGAATTAAGTTGATACTACTTCATTAGTGAATTATTTATGTTATTGGGATATTTGCAGGTTTAACTTCGTCGAAGTGATGTTTCACATGCCTACGATTTATTAGTAAAGATAGTGTATTATAGCCATGAATTTTAACTATTTTGTAGGGACCTTTCCACTGGGGTGACAAAGCTTTTCTGAGTCTTAGGTGATTTTTAAGGTACACATAGTCACCTACTTTATACGTAATTGGTCGAGAACGGTTATCATAATAAGTTTTCGAGGTTTGTTTTGATTGGACTATGTTTTGGATTGCTTTATCACGAGATAGTTTTAATCTATGTTGGAGCATTTTAAGATATTCGGGATAGGTAGCGTCTTGGGGAGGATTATAAATCGAATCTGGGAGAAAAGGTTTATGTCCGAATAGAAGTTCATAAGGTGAGTATTTCGTTGTGCAGTGTACATTAGTGTTGTAAGTGAGCATGGCTGTGTAGACGTAGCGAGGCCAATTATCTTGACTTTGATTAGTAAATGATTTTAGATATTCTTTTAAGGTCGAATGGCTGCGTTCTAGCGCTCCCTGAGGTTGTGGGTGATACGGAGTTGACCAAATTTGTTTAATTTTTAAAAAACTACAAGTTTTCTTAAATAAGTCCGCTGTGAAATTAGTACCTTGATCTGATAAAATAGTTTTAGGGATGCCGAATAGAGAAATAAAATGGATCAAACAGTCGCTTGTTTCTTTCGCAGTTGTTGATCGAATAGGATAAGCTGTTGAGAATTTCGTGAGATCGTCTTGGAAAGTCATGATGTATTTAAGTTTAGCAGTACCTGCCTCTGGCAAGGGACCTACGACGTCGATAGCTATTCGTTGAAAGGGAGCAGTGGACGTTGTACTTATCTGTATAGGTGTTCGATTAATTTGCCTAAATGCTTTATTCTTCTGGCACTGTGTACAATTCTTAACGTATGTTTCAATGTCTGAACGCATTCCTTTCCAGTAATATTTTTCCTTAATTCTATTCAGCATTCTGACGGAACCGAGGTGTCCAGAAACGGGTAAGTCATGATTTTCTCGTAATATAGTTTTAATTTCGCTAAGCGAGGGATACATTATATTATTATGATATATGTGAATAGCAATACTGGAGTCGTGAAATAGGTAAGTAATCATGTTATATATTTTACTAAATGCATGTTTATCAAAAGGATTTCTGAAATCGGATATAGCAATTTCTGTTATGATAGACGAATTAACTAATAAATTTTTTATTTTTTCCAGAGACTGAAAAATATCGCGGTAAGAACTTTCTTCAAAGTGATGTACCTTAGTAAAGAGTAAGTAGTAATTCTTGGTATTATGTTCTATTTTCTTATACGAATGTAATTCTTTTTCACTCTGTAGTATTTCATCTTTATTAGGAAAGTACGATAAGATATCATTTATATAAGGATTAGCTTCATCGAGATCGATGGAAGTTGGAACAAGAATGTGTGAACAGAAGGTTTTAAGTAATGCTTCATTATGTTCAATAATATTAGTGTTAAAACTTATATTTTTATCCGCGATTATTTTCAGGAATTGAGAATATTTTTCGTTACTATTTATATTTACAGGTGGTGGTTGCGGTTCTTTCGAAGCCGTAGGTATAGAGATCCTGGTAGGTGAAGGTAAGGATATATTATCAAAATCTAAGTCTATATCAGAACTTCGTGGATTAGGACCTAAAGAACCGATGTCCGAGAGATTATCGTTGGGTAATGGAATAATATTTTCGGGATCAACGCCAGCATACGGAGGGTACGGAGATAGAATGTCTTCAAATGACAAATTAGGTATTGGTGATGTTGTAATTTGAGGTAACGTATTAGGATTTTCAGGGATGACGTTATTGTCGACATTATTATTATCTTGATGAGTAGTTTCGTTATGTGTTTGTTCGGGATTCGGAGGGGTTGTACCTATTTCTTCTAATATATTATTTGGAGAAGGGACAGAGTCAAAAGGATCTTCAACAGGGTTCAGAGGTTAATGTTCAGGGAATAATTGTGCATCATAGTCGTCAGGAAAGATAGGGTTGACTGGATAGCGCGATAGAGCATCGGCTGCCGAATTTAACCTACCCTTGCGGTAGACTATTTCATACTCGTACTCCTCTAGTTGTAAGCGCCATCTTTGGAGTTTGCTATTATGATTAGAATGGTTAAAAAGCCATTTTAAGGGTTGGTGATCAGTGACTATTGTGAATTTCCGACCATATATATAGGGACGAAACGTTTTACAGCCAAATATTATTGCTAAAAGTTCCTTTTCTGTTACCGTATAATGATTTTCACTTTTATTAAGTGTGCGTGAGGCAAATGCGACGGGACGATCCTTACCCACTTGACCCTGTGATAGTACAGCGCCAATGGCGTGATCGGAAGCATCGCAAGTAAGGATGAAAGGCAGGTTGAAGTCGGGGTAACAGAGAACGGGAGCAGTGGTAAGTTTGTGTTTTAGTGTATCGAAAGCTACTTGTTGTTGATTTTCCCATTTAAATATTACGTCCTTTTTTAACAGAGAGGTTAGAGGTTTTGCTGTCATTGAGAAATCGGGTATGAATCTGCGATAGTAAGAGACTAGACCTAGAAACGATTTTATGTCTTTAGGAGATTGTGGCGTAGGGAATTGAGTGACTGCTTCAATTTTATCCGGGTTAGGTTTTACACCATTCTCGGTTATAATGTGGCCAAGATAGGCGACTTCTCGTCGAAGAAATTCGCACTTATCTGGCTGTAATTTTAAATTGTATTTCCTGAGCCTATCAAATATTGCGGTTAAATTTTGGATTTGGGAGGTAAGGTCAGAGGAATATATTACTACGTCGTCAAGATATACAAAACAGCGCAAGCCCTGAAGCCCAGAAAGTGCGGTGTTCATAAGACGTTGAAATGTTGAGGGCGCGTTCTTTAGCCCGAATGGCATGCGTTTAAATTGGTAGTGCCCTTGAGGGACGGAAAATGCGGTTTTGACTGAGTCTTCAGGGGAAACTTTAATTTGATGGAAGCCGGAAGCAAGGTCGAGGGTGCTAAAATATCTACTTTTGCCTAATTGGTCTAGGATTTCGGTGATATTTGGGATGGGGTAGGAGTCTCCAATCGTGACATCATTCAATTTCCTATAATCAATAACAACTCGCCATTTGCGGTTACCGGATGCGTCTAATTTTTTTGGGACTACCCATATGGGTGCCGACCATGGAGATGATGAAGGTTCTATAATTCCTTGTTGTAACATTTCGTTAATTTGTCTTTTTACCTCCTCTTTATGAACTTCCGGAAAACGGTAAGTTTTAGTGTGGATTGGGATGTTGGATACAGTTTTAATTTCATGTTGGATTGCATTCGTATAAGTTAGTTGTTCTCCGGGAAGATGAAAGATGTCAGAATAGTCAGAACATAGTTTGTAAAGAGCGTTTATTTCCTCTTTATTCAGGTGAGATATAAGTAATTGATTTAAAACCTCTTGGGTGCGTCGAAAACTATTTGTGTATGATACAGTGTGAACAGAATTAACAGATATCGGAGAATTCTCATTATTAAGGTCATTAGGTTTATAAGGTAAAAGTACTAAGTTTAAATTTGATTTGATATGTATTGGAGATTCAGAGATGTTTGCAACGGATAAATTTATTCTTTTATTGGATTTCACTTTTACGAGGCAATTAGCAATTAATAAATCCTTAGATAATTTTTGGTCTACTATTAAACCCTCTTTCAGTTCAGGGTTGACAACAGAACATTCGATGATTGTCTCTGTACGAGCTGGGATAAGGTAAGTTGGTTCGTAAAAATTTAATTTAATTTCATATTTTTTTATTTTTAGGATACCGCGATTGTAGTCAATATTACAACTAAACAAATTCATGAGGTCACTGCCAATAATGCCGTCATAAGGTAAGTCAATATGTTCTACTACATGGAATTTACTAGAGATAAATTGATTCGAATTATGAGATATGTATAAATTTAGATTGAAATGACCAAGTGTATGTGTTACTTCCTTTCCAGGATCTATGCCCTTTATTTTAATTTGTTCTGGTATGAGTTTTTGTGGTTTCATTACAGCATTTTTCTTTAATAGGCTAATAGCAGAACCAGAGTCGACTAGGAGAGCTAGGGGAATGTCAGAGACTTGAGTATAAAGTAATACATGCGGCAATGTTTTATTTGTATGGTTAGTATTAATCTCATATATTTCTAAGAGATCGGCTTCACTTATTTCGGGTTTAGTAGTTTCGGAATTTTTTGAAGATCCATCGGATTTGGTAATAAAGGACTTAGTAGATCTAGAATTTCCAAAAGACTCAGTGGGTTTTTTAGCAGGGTTAGTAATTTTAATAGACGCAGTGGATATAGCATTATTTATAGATTCAGAGGGTATACTATGTTTAGTGGGCACAGTGGACTTAGAATTATTACTATTTAAAGACTCAGTGTTATTAGATTCAGTGGACTTAGTATTAAAGGATTCAGAGGATTTAGTATTAAAAGATTCAGCGGATACAGTATTTTTAAAAGATTCAGAGGATTTGGTATTTTTAAAAGATTCAATGGATTTAGTATTAAAAGATTCAGAGGATTTAGTATTAAAAGATTCAGAGGATATAGCATTTAATGATTTAGCAGAAATCAAAAATTTATTACGTTGGTCGGTGTCAATTTTAACACTTTTGTGTCTCACACGACGCCCAAATGAGACGTGATTTAGTTTTTTAAATTATCAACTTCGTCATAAGAGTTGTCTTGGATGATATTATTATCGTCAGTCCTGTGAGAATTAGTAAAATCTTGAGTATAGTGAATTGGATTTGGTCTAGACGGCCTCGAATTATTATTATAATTATTATTCCTCATCCGATTGTTATTATACTGACGTTTACGACAATTTTCAATCGTATGTCCAGGGTATTTACAATATCTACATACAGGTGTAGTAAAATTACTTGAATTATGACGCGGCGGGTATTGATCCTTCTTGTTATTATTATTAAACGAGTTCCGGGTTTGAAAGTTATTACTATTATTAGATGCGTAATTATTATGATGGTTATTATTTAAGTTTGTATTTGATCTCTTAGTAGCATGGTAAATCTTTTCTTCGGATATGGCTATATTTATAGCTTCATTTAAGTCATTGGGTTCGCGGCATCTAACAACTGTGGATATATTTGGATTTAATCCTGTTAAAAAAGTGTGAAGCGCCAAATCTTCCATTGCAGCGACACGGCCAGTCAGTTCGCCTTTTTTCTTAGTAGGAATTGAGACATTAATTTCGGTGAGTAATTTACTAAGACAGTTTTCAACTCTGAGAGAGAACTGATTAACTGACTCACTAACACCCTGTTTACTGTTTTGGAGTTCGGTTAGGAGATGTGTATAATGCTTTCTTTCTCCAAACTGTGTTTTTAAAAACTCTTCTAATTGGTTCCAGTCGTCGAATTCCTTAATATTAGCGGCGGACTCTGCGCGACCTTCTAGCCGACTTAATATATATTTAAAAATTATTTTCTTTTGTTCGTCGTTAGCTAACCCTAGTGCATTGTTGCAATTACTTAAAAAAGGATTTAATTTATCTCTACTCCTATCAAACTTTCCGATAAATTTAATTAAAATATTTAATTCTACAGCTGGCATTATTGGAAGATTAATAGGCTCAGCTGGTTTACTGGTTCCTGGTGCCGACATTAACGTTAGACGAGGAGGATTACAGTACAGTAATATCACTATAATAATATGCCTAAATAAATCTAACGGTTACAAATAATAATTTTACCTGATATAAAATAGTTTGGAAAACAGAGAACTTTTAATGTTTGAGAAACAGTGACTAAAGACTTACAGTGAACTGGCGATCACGGAGGTGAAGATAAGATGCATGACGGACGAAGACTCAGCGACTCAGCGAAACACCGATGTAGTGTATATAGTCTCTCACTACATAGCACGTCTAACATCCGATTTCGAATGGGTTATTCGGAATGCCTTGTATATTATTTTCTGAATATTTAGATTTATTATGTTTTGGTAATGAGTTTATCCACTTAGCTGGCTGATGACTGCGATACAGGATACTGTGAGAACTGCAACAGGATATGGCGTTATTCTCGCCACAGGATTTATGTTTTCAGGAACTAACTTTTCCACTTTTACACACTTATTGTGAATTTTCACAGTTTTTTCAGCTTTTATTCACAGATTTTACAGTTTTCACTAGTTTTTCGGAGACGGTACCGAGGATTTTCACTTTTAAAATCCCTTAAGCTGCCACCAATGTTATGCGGGGCCTCGCGGATCGCGTTTTAAAAAAGGGTTCTTTATTAACACACCTTACAATAATTATTTAGAAATAGGATTTAGAAATAAAAGAAATAGTACAACAAGAAAGTGCTCCGCAATAAGACCGAAGGAAGACTGACTGTCCGGCCGACGGGTGACCTAATATAATGTTAAGATATGCTGACTTGACTTAAGGTCTAGTCAGCCCAACTACTTACATTGATGAAGGTATAACAAACCGATGGACTTATCAGTATTCAGACCCCTCAAAGCACATTGGAGAAAAGCCGTGATGCAATGGAAAATGGAGAACCTTGGTCAAAATCTCCGTAAAGAGAATTTTGCTCCAGTACACCAAAAAGCACTCACAAATATAACGAAAGTTTGCGTCAAAAATGGGTTCAGAGCGGGAGGCCTTTTTCCATTCGGGCCTGATTATATTGACATGTCTAAAATTAGACAAACCGAAAAAGACACCACGCCTAAAACTAATCCAGTGCAGAAGGAGTTCATGAAATATTTAGAAAAGGAAATCATAAATGTTTTTTCAGCTCAAAAGTTACACTTATTTAATAAATTATACTTTGAAAATAGAAATACACTGGAAAGTAACATACCTAACGAAGACGTGGCATTATATGTCATTTGGGCCAAAAATAAATCCGAACTCGCGTGTCATTCGAATTTGTCGGATGCTGCTTTAACATCAGACACATTGGAAGAGACAAACAATGTCTCGAATAATATAACCACTGCCCAGATAAACGAAGTTTTAACCGAAGAACATGTTTTTATTTCGTCAGATGCTGGTCTCACTGTGCTAACAGAAACTGAAAACAGCGTGCAGACTGATAATTCATCAAAAGACGCAGTCATAGAAAGTGTTACTGTTCAACCCAACCAACCTCTTCCTCTACCATTACTTTCTTTTCCAACTTTACCTGAAGTGACAAGAGATCTTCTAATGGAAGCGGTAGAAGCGGAAGCGATCGGTGTACCGGCGAAGATCCGGTAGTGGTAGTATTGGTCAATTAATGTATCAATATTGGTGTTAATGTTGGGTACATTAACACCAATATTGATACATTAATTGACCAAGACTACCACTACCGGAGTCATTATCTTCTTCCGATTTGCCCAAAATAATAGAAGACCGCATATCTCAAGAACCTATAATTAGTACTATGGTACTACAGGACACAACACCACAGAAGAACTCTATGGAAACCCTTTTAGGAGTAATAGTACCATCTCCTTTTAAGAGGAGTCTGTTTTGGCCTGATAATTTGGATAGTAACAAAAAGAAGACAAAGCGAGTAAAGATTCCTTCAACAGTGACAAGTAAAGCTTGGAAAGAGTATCACGAGAAGAAAGAAGAAAAGAAAAATAACAAACAACGAGAAAAAGATGAAAGAGCAAAACAGAGAATAGAAAAGAAGAAACTGAAGGAACAGTTAGCCAACGATAAGAAGAAGAAAACAGCTAAGACAAAAGTTAAAAGAAAGATGAGCATTCAAAAAGAATTGACTTCAGATTCAGATATGGATATTTCCTACGCTGAAAGTAATAATAGCTATGATGAGCCTGATTCTTTAAACTCAGACTTGGAAAATTATCCTATAAAGAAACTTCCATCTTCAAAGTTTACTAAATTACAGAAGAAGTTTTCGATAGGAAGTTTCGTAATAATTAAGTATGAAGGGGAGTATTTTCCAGGTAATATTGAAAACTTGGTAAATACCGAATTCGAAATAAGTGCAATGACTTTCACTACATGAAATACTTTCAAATGGCCCTATCCACCTGATATAATGTTATATGGTCATAGTGAAATAATTGAAGAAATTAATGAGCCTATATGTATAGAGAGGATTTTACAGAATACCAGAAATGGATAAATATTTACCCAATATCTACCTTTAAATTAAGAAGAATTATTATCAGTGATTGGCCCCCTGATTCTGTAATTTGCGATAGCAATGCGACAGCGATAAGTGACGGTTCACGCTCTAACGAACAATCGAGGAACTAAAAAATGTATTAAACGTCAACGTCAACCCAATACATTTTTTAATATCTCGATTGTTCGCTTAAAGCGCGAACCGTCGCTTGTTGCTGTCGCGTTGCTATCGCAAATTACAGAATCAGGGAGATACAATTATTAGAAATAATATAAACGACTGAATTTTTATAAATAAGATTCTATTTTAATTTCTGTTATTTTTTTCCTTGAATTTATTGATATAAAGATTAGGTACCTACTTTAAGTTTTATTGTTACAAGAAAACATTCCTAGTTTGTTACAAACATGACTGAATTGTCAACTAGTTATTAAGTATATCATTCCAAAGCAATGTTTCCAAATAAGTAATGTATGATAATGATATGATTAATACCAAAAGACTTTTTAGAATTTAAAAAAAGTTACGTCCTTCAGAGTTTTTTTTATGTAATTGATTTTTATAATTTAGACTTTTCTATACAAATAAATGAATATTTTTTGAATTGTTACTTTTAATTTACGGACTCAGTATCAAACCAGACAGCAGATATTGTACAATTTTCGCTTGTCGCATTGCTGACGCAAATTACATGATATTATGGCTGGCCTGGCAGGTAGGTACACATTGCTGGCAATCAGTCGATAATTGGGTAACGATAACTGGTAACTGTCGATAACTGGGTGTTGGTTACTGGAGTTTTCATGTCGATTATTGAAGATTTTAAATATTTTTATTTTTTCGGTTTTTTCTCAAAAACTATATATTTGTAATTAACAATAATCAGCATATCATTTCTCAAGGGCATATTTAATCATTTTCACTCGTCATTGCTTTTCTAAGTATGAAAATATTTTTTATATTTCTTTTTTAAGCACATAACCTCCTTAACGTGTCGATTATTGGTGCCAATACGTTAATTGTTTTTTTTTTTTATTATTTCTAATTGTAATTAAGTTCTGTCGCCCTACCACGACAATTCCGCTACCACGGTAGGTGGCGGGCGCTCTTCTTGGAGCATCGTGGATGGGCCGCCACACAGTTTATGAATAGTGTCCTAAGGCGGAGGTTGTACATTCCAGGAACCTTGCTCCGAGTCGATAATACGAGCGTGGAGTGTCCACGCAACCCAGAAATCTCCAGCGTCTTTTCGGAGGCCAACGCTGCTGCCTTCACCCGTCTGGATGCGGAGTCCCTACAGCGTCCTAGCTATACCGGAACCTTCGCCTTCCCTCCACGGTTGTACCAGGAGAGTAGCCCTACATTTCCTCAATGGCAAAATCATAAGTAGGCTTTACACCACGACCCTGTATTAAATTTTGTGTCTCACATATCGGTTTTAATCACTGCTGTATCTTAATGAATTAAATTTTTAATTGAACACCGATTTTTTTTTATACTAAAAGCGGTAGGTGTTACACTGGCGCCTACAACGTGGTTTTAATAGATTTTGTCACTTTTGGAAGTGGTAGCGGATTGTTTGTGTCTGTTGTTTAGTCTATTGTGTTAAATGTATGTAATTTGTGCGTTTTTATTGTAAAAATTGTGTCATCGTGTGTTTTGTCTTAATATCTATGTGTAATATTGTATGTTTCTGTTTATCCCTGTTATAATATTAATAAATAAATAACTACAATTACGTTCTGTATAACATAAAACCATTTTATATATTTTTTTAAAAAAGGCCTATTTTTTTACGAAGTTATAAACACATTTATAAAGTACAGTCGGAAACAGATTTTGATATTATTTTTTTGTTTTTATTACAATATTTTTATTTGTTGGTGTTTAAACAGTCTACAGCTATTATAACAGAACGAAGCAATAATTATTATTTTGTAGTATTCGTGTGCTACTTAAAATTTTCGCTAAGATAGCTAGTTAAAAAGTTACTGCAGTATGTCTGTTATTTCAATTAAGTACCTTTCCTTACAAAAACCAGAATTAGAATATGAGGTTGCGCTTAGAGGCGAAACACCGGGCAGTACTGTTGCTGAACTCGGGAAACAGATCACTAAATTAGTACAACATTTCCAGCTGAGGAAATAGCTTCTTCTCACCTTGACCTAGTAGATGACCTACGGTCTGTGTCAGAATTATTAAATAAAGTTCATAATACTCTTGAGTCAGGCGCGTGCGACAAAGGAACACTTACGCGTACGGAAAATATTTTGCATCACCTCTATTATAGGTTGAATAGAATAGACTCAAGCGACGCAAAGGATACACACGCGGCTTGTAGTAGTTTGTATCGAGATTGTTACGAATCGTATCTTAAAATCCTAAATGAATTAATAGACCCATTAACCCATTAATGAATTAATAGACCAATAGACCCCAAGACTGTTGAATAGTCAAACTCAGCGACTGCATTTTCTAGTAGACAAGCACCAATTAACGTAGCAGTCACTTGTGACAAAAGCATTACCGCTGAGTTAGGTAAATTAAAATTCGATGGCAAGTCGTGCGTTCGGTCCTTTATTCAATGTGTCAGCAAATTTAGTGAATCTAGAAGCATTTCTGACACGAAATTAATTTCATTCGCTACAGAAATATTTACAGATGACGCCTTACATTGGTTTCGAAGTATAAGGGACCAGATATCATCTTGGGACGATCTTATTATCCTTTTAAAACAGGATTTCGATAAGCCTTATTGACTATCGCCTATTATCCGAGATCCGCGCTAGAACTCAGGGCGAGACGGAAAATATAACAATTTATTTATCGATTGTGTCAGGAATGTTTCCAAGACTTTCAAAGCCGTTGTCGAGGGAGGACAAACTCGAGATTGTTTTGCACAATATACGCCCTTGCTACGCAAGCACTCTAGCTTCCGTAACTGATATTCGGGATATTGATCAGGTGAGAACCTTGTGCAGGAATTATGAAACCGTCCAATCTCGTCTTGCCCACTTTAGAGAATCGTCAGCAGCAACTTCTGATACCTTAGCACCAGAATTTGCATACAAACATCCAAAACTAAAATCTAATTATGATTATAAAACTAACACTAATATAAAACAAAATATTAACACTAACGAAAAATATTTACATAGTATTACAAACAGCACATCTCAAACTAACAAAAGTATGCCGTACTGTCCTAGGTGTCGTAATAATACAGACAATTTGAGGCAGTGCACTAACACTGAAACCAAGTGTTTCAAATGTGGCCATAAGGGCGTTAAGAAGCCGGATTGCCCTAATTGCACTAATAATCAGAATACAAAAAAACGAATTAGGCAGAATTGTGGCAATTCTACACTGAATAATGATATTATCCGAACTAGTCAACAAGAGTGGAATAACTGGGTTAAGTCTGTTCGTTTATTTTTCAGTGGATACAAGGTTGCTACAATTCTACACACTAAACCAACTAATGACACAAGACCTTGTGTCAATAATAAAATTAATAACATGACAGCTTCAGGCCTTCTAGACTCAGGATCAGCTGTTACCATTCTAGGCAACAATGCTCATACCGCTTTAGTTAGTCGTGGTTTGGAGTTGTGTACCGATGATTTGGTAACAATCGTGGCAGCTGGTGGACAGAACCTGTGCAGCTTAGGTTACATAAATTTGCCCATCCATTTTGATAATCAGTTCCACATTATTAAGACACATGTAGTTCCAGAAGTTCAATCATCGCTGATTTTAGGGATTGACTTCTGGCGCGCTTTCAAAGTTTGTCCTAAATATTTGGGCTCTCTTATTATAACTAACGCTCCTCTAGCTGACTTGCATCCAGATAGTCCAACAACTTTCATACAGTCATACGACAATTTAGATAATTCGCAGAAGGTTATTGCTGACAACATCACACAGATGTTTATGCGCCGTCCACGCAGCAACGATTAGTGGACCGACTATTCGGCAACATGGACCATCAGGCCTTTGCCTATCTCGACGACATTGTACTAATAAGTCGTACATTTGAAGAGCACGAATCTCTTCTTCAACGCGTCTTTGAGAAGCTACGTCAAGCTAACCTAACAGTCAACTTGGACAAATGTGAATTCTTTCGAAGTCAGCTTAAATATCTAGGATATGTGGTTGACGCGAATGGTTTGCTAAACGACCCTGAAAAGTAGTGCCGCAAGGAACTTAAACGTTTTCTAGGCACGGCAACTTGGTACCGCCGGTTTGTTCCAAATTTTAGCACAATCGCTGGACCGCTCAATAAGCTGACTTCCAATAAAAAGTCTGCACCTCCTTTCCAATGGACTGAGGAAGCTGACGTAGCATTTAAGAAACTTAAATAATGCTTGGTCTCGGCGCCTATTCTTTCCTGTCCCAATTATGACCTTCCATTCGAAGTGCATACACTTCGAATGGAAGGTCATAATTGGGACATTGAGGGGGATGCTAGTAACTATGGGGTTGGTAGCCGTAAGGTCCTTCAACCCCAAAAAGGCCCCCGGGGCGGATGGACTCACGTCGGACATCTGCCAACACGCTATGGAATGTGACCCGGAATGGTTCCTTGCTCTGCTGAATAGGTGCCTCACTATCGCCTGCTTCCCTAAACAGTGGAAGCGGGCGACCGTGGTGGTGCTAAGGAAGCCGGGCAAGGAATCGTACCGGGTACCAAAAGCCTATCGACCGATCGGCCTCCTGCCTGTTCTCGGCAAAATCTTCGAGAAGATGCTGGTCGCCCGACTTAGGTTCTACCTGCTGCCCAAGATCAGCCCTAACCAGTATGGCTTTATGCCCCAAAGAAGCACCGAAGACGCCCTCTATAGGTTGGTGAACCACATCAGAAAGCAGAGGGAGGAGAAGAAACTTTCTGTTGTGGTCTCGCTGGACATAGAGGGGGCCTTCGATAGTGCCTGGTGGCCGGCCATAAAGGTTAGGTTAGCTGAGGTTGGGTGTCCGGGGAACCTGAGGCGGCGTATCAGCAGCTACCTGAGTGAAAGAAGAGTGAGTGTAAGATATGCAGGAATGGAAGTGAGCAGGGAGACCAACAAGGGGTGCGTGCAGGGGTCCATAGGTGGACCGATCCTGTGGGACCTCTTGTTGGACCCCCTGCTATGGATGTTAGAGGAGATGGATGTTTTCAGTCAGGCTTTCGCCGACGACGTAGTGATTGTGGTGGACGGAGACACGGCATTGGAGATAGAAGGGAAGGCGAACAGAGCGCTGGACAGGATAAGAGAATGGGGGAAAGCAAATAAACTCAACTTCGCTCCACATAAAACATACGCCCTACTTACAACTAAAAAACTAAAATACGACGTGCCTCGACTCTCGATGGGGGGTGTGGAATTAAAGTATTCTAAAACAGTGAAAATACTAGGCTTAACCATAGACGCAGGCCTCACGTTCAACGACCATGTAGGAGAAGTATGTAAAAAAGGAATAGCTCGCTACAAGCAGTTTGCCAAAGCGGCCAGAGTAGGATGGGGGCTTAACCCCCAGATAGTTAGAACCATATATATGGCCGTAATAGAGCCGACTATTTTGTATGCATCGGCAGCGTGGGCACCCACCTTGGAAAAGATGGGGGTCCAGAAAAGGCTCCGTTCAACGGGGTTTTGCCCAGAAGATTTGCAGAGCATATCGGACCGTCTCCCTGAACTCTGCGATGCTGTTGGCCGGGATACATGATTGATATCTTGATCTCAGGATACTCGAAGCTTCGAGGCTCTATGAGATCAAGAAGGGGGTACCTCACCTGGTGTTGAAGGACAGGGAGGTGGAGCGAAATGCTCCAGCGATCGAGGACCCACATCCGGCAGAGCAGGAAGAGCTGAGGTTTGGGTTGGTAGACGAGGACTCTTATGCGGACGTGGTTGATAGCCACGTCCATAGGATCTATACAGACGGCAGCAAGATTGAGGGTCGAGTCGGAGCCGCACTCTCCGTATGGGAGGGTGAGGCCGAGACGAAGGCCGTCAAGCTTGCGTTGCCGCCGTATTGTACCGTCTACCAAGCCGAGCTTCTAGCGCTCCATAGAGCTGTAGACATAGCCTGCAAGAGCGGAATGGCGAAGGTCGGTATCCTTAGCGATTCCAGATCGGCCCTCCAGGCTGTCACCCTTAGTTCCCCTCATCCCCTGGCAATGCAAACAAGGGCGGCCCTCCGAAAAACTGCATCGCAGAGGCGGGAGGTCTCCCTGTTTTGGATTAAGGCGCACGCAGGGTTGAGAGGGAATGAGAGGGTCGACGAATTAGCCAAGGAGGCCGCGCTGAGATTCAAAAGGAAGCCTGACTACGATCTGTGTCCTGTTTCATTCGTCAAGCGTATCTTAAGAGAGGATACGGTTGAGGAATGGGACAGGAGATACGAAGTGGGAGGGACGGCCGGAGTCACGAAGCTCTTTTTCCCAAGCGCTGCTGCTGCATACAAAGTAGTCAACAAGATAGACATCACACACTACACCACACAGATACTGACTGGACACGGTGGGTTCGCCTTCTACTTGAACAGATTCAAGTTGAAGGAGGACCCGTCGTGTTCATGTCAGCCAGGAGTTGAGGAGACGGTTCCTCACCTGTTACTCGAATGCCCGATTTTTGCTAGCAGTAGATATGATACTGAGCGAAAATTGGGCATATCGATTACGGGTGAGAGCCTGCCTTCCATCCTGGGGGGAAAAACGAGGGACATTTTCCTCGAGTACTGTAAGAAGATTGTGGGTGTAGTCTGTAAGAAAAATTGTGATATATTAGTGTGATATTAGTTAGGCTCTAGATTAGGTTTATTTGTGATAGTAGGTTTAAATTTGAATGTGTGTGCCGTTGTTTTATTGACATTTTAATAGAATTTTGTTTTTACATATTGGAATTATTATTTATTGATTATTGTTTTATTGACTTTTTAAATTTAATTGTTTTATATTATTGAAAAATTATTGGATTTTATTTTATTTACTGCGTTAAGTTAAGCTGTTGACCTTTTACAAATGTAAAGAGCCGACAAGTACATAGTTACAAGTGACAAGTTACTATGTAAGTAAATCATAAATTATATTGACTATTACTGATGTATTTGACATAAGAAGTAAGATAAAAGTATTGAAAATTTGTAATTTAAAAAAGGAAAAGAAATATTGTATAAGAAACATTGTATAAACTAGAGATAAGATATGCAAAAAATAGAAAAATAATAAAACATATAATAAAACCAAAAAGAAAAAGAATTCTCATGGAAAGAAGTGGTCCCATTAGAATTACGCGATAAGATTATTGCTGAAAACCATAATGAGCCTACAGCAGGTCATATGGGAATTTTTAAAACATATAGACGTGTTGCGCTCAGGTACTACTGGCCCAATATGCACAGCGGTATTTCTAAATTTGTCAGTTCCTGCTCCGTATGTCTCGCGTACAAACCACAAAATCATGCAACACTTGGAGAAATGGGACGTCCAAAACAGTGCTCTCGTCCTTACCAAATGATCTCAATATATTTGATGGATCCTCTCCCTGTAACACGCAAGCAAAATAGCTACATTCTAGTAGTTACGTGCTGTTTTTCGAAGTTTTGCCAGATTTTTCCTATTAAAAGAGGTCTCCTTCTGAGATTATTATCAGGATCTTTGAGGAACAAGTCTTCCTAGTCCATGGTGTCCCTCAAAGTATCTTCATGGATAATGGGAGTCAGTTTATTAGCGAGCAGACCAAAACCTTGTTCGATAAATATAAAATACCGAACGTGTTCTTTACACCCAAATATACTCCTCAGATTAATACAGTGGAACGTTACAATAAAACAATCATCACCTGTCTCTCCACGTTCGTCGAGGGCGATCATAGAACTTGGGACTTATTTATCCCAAAAGTACAATTTGCGATAAATAACTCTGTGAACTTCTCTGTGTATTTGGCCGAGAATTGGTGTTATGTGGTACTCATTACACAGACACCGAGTTGGGTAAGGAGGTTCTGTTCTTGCCTCGCGAAGAATATGTGGAAAATCGTGGTTGTTTAGCTGCAATTTTTGATAAGGTCCAAAAAACCTTGTACCATGCACACGTGAAAAACACATCCCATTATAACTTACGGAGGAAGGCATTCGAGTTTGAAGTTGGTGATATTGTTTATAAGCGAGCATATGTACTGAGTGACAAGGATAAATACTTCAGTAAGAAGTTAGCTCCAAAATTTATCAAATGTCGCGTGACTCAAAAGCTATCCCCCCTCGTTTACGTCTTAGAAAATATGTCGAGAAAAGATTTAGGTACTTGGCATATTAAGGACCCAAAAATGGTTGGCCGTAACACATAGGTTATGTTTTCTATATCTGCGAAATCTGCGTAAGTTGCTTACCTGCTTCTATGCTTTGTTCGAGTTCGGATTTTGTCATAGTAAAAATGATAAGATCCTTGCGGGGCGAGGCGGGTAATGTAACGGAACGTTACATGACTTCGTTTTATTGATATTATTTTAAAATATTTTCATAAACTTTACAAAATCAAATCTTTACTAACAGTATGTACTAATCTTACTTACTAATTTATTTACATTTTAATCCCTAACAATATTTACATAATATTATGAATAAAATATACCTACCTACTAATAAAGTTAAAGTGAACGTCCGATTTGCTTTCGATATAATACGTCTTATTAAAAATTAATAAAATAAATAGTTAAGCATTTGTTAGCGACTGTACACCTCGGATCGAACAATAGAACCGGTTGTAATCGACTCGGGCGCCGCCGCAGAGGCGATGGGGGCTTTCGGCGCTAGACTGTTAAGCTGCTACTACGTTACCAATTATTGTGCTTGCGCGCCGCCGACTAAAATATTAACCTATATAATTTGTCCAGCATTTATTTGCTTAAAGTACTAATATTAACTGGATCCTTTATGCCGTGAATTATTTGTTACATCGTTCTGTACAGTTTATATGAGCTTTAAATAAAAATTACTAAGCTATTCATGACATTATTTGGCCTAATATTTCAAAATTTTAAGAGTTAATAATTTACCAGACTACCTTCAACTTTCATACCGTAATGTATAAGAATTCTTTGTTTTAAAATTAGAAACGTTTGTTATTAGATTAAATAAGTAATATTTGTAGTAATTGTTTTTTTTATTTTATTTCTAATTGTAATTAAGTTCTGTCGCCCTATGAATAGTGGACTAAGGCGGAGGTTGTACATTCCAGGAACCTTACTCCGAGTCGATAATACGAGCGTGGAGAGTCCACGCAACCCAGAAATCTCCAGCCTCTTTTCGGAGGCCAACGCTGCTGCCTTCACCCGTCTGGATGCGGAGTCCCTCCAGCGTCCTAGCTATACCGGAACCTTCGCCTTCCCTCCACGGTTGTACCAGGAGAGTAGCCCTACATTTCCTAAGTGGCAAAATCATATGTAGGCTTTATACCACGACCCTGTATTAATTTTGTGTCTCACATACCGCTTTTAATCACTGCTGTAACTTAATAAATTAAATTTTAATAGAACACCGATTTTTTTTTATACTAAAAGCGGTAGGTGTTACAGTATCTGCACATTTTATTACCAGTTTTGAGTTCATCTAAACGCTCGACGATTTTATGAATTAAAAAATTATTATACGCGTTTTCAATATCAACAAAACAAACCAACGTTGGTATATTTTTCGAAAATCCTATCTGTATTTGGCTAATAATTCTAACTAAACTATCTATACTTGATAGACACTTACGAAATCCAACTGTATACGGTGATAAATATTTTTTTCTATGTACCGCTCTACTCGCTTACATATCATATGGTGAAAGATTTTACAAATACACGATATGAGTGAAATTGGCCGTAGTTTTGCAGTTGCATTTTGGTTAGTAGTTATCTTTGGGATGGCAATAACTTGGATGTTACGCCATCGGTTAGGTACATAACTAGTTCGAAGGATTAGATTATAAATATTGAGTAAAAAAATCTTTACTAAATCAGGAGCATTATATATCATAGTGTAAAACACTCCGTCGCTCCCTGGAGCTGTGTTTTTTTTCTTTATGGAGTTATTTAACTCAGCAAGTGTAAAATCACACTCAATCATAGAGTTCGTGGAAGAAATTATAGGTTCCGTGTTAAGGACTGAATCAGGGGTAAGGCTTATCAATAGTTCTTCCTGTTTTTCTATGGGAACAACTATATTCTTTCTTTTATAACCCTTAACCCAACGCATCTTATTCCACATGGTGGAAGCTGAAGTTGTTTCATCAATAGAGTCACAAAATTCACGGTAAGATATAGATTTGGCCTCCTTTATTTTTTTTACACTCTTTGAATTTAGCTATAAATCTATCATAATTGATGGGTGTTGGGTTTTTCCTAAAATTTGTCAAATATAATCTACGTTGTGCAACTGCCAGTGAAAGAGACTGATTCCAGAATTGCTTTGGTTTAGAATTTCTAGCCGGATTAGAACACAATTTAATCGATGGAATGCTCTCATCGACAGCTTTATTAATCTGTAATATAAAATAATCATATTGTTCTTGTAAACTCATATTAAAAGTCTTACTCATATTATTTGTAAAATATTGCATTAATTTTTCTTTATTTTGGACACCACCCCCAATTTTACACCCCAATTGGCAAATTTCATATTCCGTTTACTAAATATATTTAGTGGTTCCTGATAATTCATTGCTAATTTAATAATCAAGTGGTCACTACCTAAGTTTTCATCAAGTACCTGCCAATCAAAAGACACGGTTATATCGGACGACACGAATGTTACATCAGGTGAAGACTGTTGTAAAACACCATTTACCAATTTCACACGAGTAGCCGTAAAGTTATTCAAGGGCATAAATGCATTATCTAAAGCTGCATCCCATAATTGAACACCTCTTACGTCCGACTTAGTAGACCAAGTACCATGATGTCCGTTAAAATCCCCGGCTATTAATGTTTTATTAGGAAATTTTGAAAACAATTCATCCCAATGAAAAATGTCAGTACGAATCGATGATGGAAAATATACAGACACAATATTTTCTAGATTAGAGCAATTATTTATTCTAATATGTAATAATTCTATGCCATTATTGTTAACTATTTTAAATTGACTTACATGGACCCGAATCGAATTGTGCAATTGCCACACCACCGTATGAATCATTTCGGTCCTTCCTAAATATATTATATCCATTTATTTTAGATGTTTTCCTAGGCTCTAGCCAGGTCTCACTCAGAATAGCTATGTGGATTTTCATTTGATTTAAAAGCTCTCCAAAACATAAGATTTTAGGCAAAAGTCTTTGGCAATTCCATTGTAGAATATTCAACGTAAAATGATGAGATGTTCTATCCATTATATAGCTTTAAAAAATTATCAATAAAGCTTTTCTTCGATAAATAACTCATTATGAACTTTTTCGCTTCCTCTAATAATATCATAGCCATATCATAAAATTTTTCTACACCGCTACAGTCAGAATCAAATACACGTTTCATCTTCATCAATACCTTTAACCAGTCGATTCTCTCACTTTTTTCTTTGCGGTTTTCCTCCGAGCTCTCTAAAGTCCGTTCCATTTGTTGATAAATAATTCTTGAGGATCATCTCCGTTCGCATTAACATTTTTCTTGTTTCTATTCTTCTCATTTAATAGACTTTTCTTTTTTGTTTTATGTACGTTTCCACTTTTATTAATAATAACTTTTTAATTTATTTTAACTTTTATAAATATAAAAATATATTTTCAGGGTAGTTACAAAAACCGCGATATCAATGAGTAGAGTGCTTGCGCCAAAACTGCATGCAACGGCCGATGCCGCGAGACTGTTATATTAGGTTTAAATTAGTATTCTAATTATATTTTCACAATTTTTTACATACATTTTAATTTTGTTTTGTTATTAGTTGAGGATGACAAGTACAATTTTTCGTTTAGGCGACATTCTGCGGAGTTTTGTTTTAGTTAAGGGTTACAAGTAACGAGATTTTTAGTTTTAGTTCTTACTTTATTAAATGAAAATGTAACACAAAATTTGTTTTTTTTTAGTTCGATGTTATTTGGTTTTCTACTCTACATTTTCACTATTTCGACATGTCGTAAATAGTACCATACAACACGGAACAATAATGCCATACACCCAGTAATATAACAGTTAGAATTCAACATCTCGCAACTTCAATATTTTGTGAATTCAACATTTTAGAAATTCAACATTGTGGTCCAGAAGGGTTTAAACTGCTTTTTTGGTTGGATTTCTTTGGATAAATATCACAGCTAAATGGTTTTTCGCGTAAATGGATTAGTATGTGTTTATTTAAATGACTCTTTCGTGAGAATTTCTTTGAACAAATATCACAGCTAAATGGTTTCTCGCCTGTATGGATTAGTATGTGCCTGTTTAAATTTTTCTTTTCTGAGAATTTATTCAAACAAATATCACAGCTAAATGGTTTCTCGCCTATATGGATTAGTATGTGCCTGTTTAACTTTGTCTTTTCTGAGAATTTCTTTGAACAAATATCACAGCTAAATGGTTGCTCGCCTATATGGATTTGTTTGTGGACATTTAAATGAACCTTCTGCGTGAATTTCTTTGAACAAATATCACAGCTAAATGGTTTCTCGCCAATATGGATTTGTTTGTGGACATTTAAATTACCCTTCTGCGTGAATTTCTTTGAACAAATATCACAGCTAAATGGTTTCTCGCCTGTATGAATTAGTATGTGCCTGTTTAAATTTGTCTTATCTGAGAATTTCTTCAAACAAATATCACAGCTAAATGGTTTCTCGCCTATATGGATTTGTTTGTGGACATTTAAATTAACCTTCTGCGTGATTTTCTTTGAATAAATATCACAGCTAAATGGTTGCTCGCCTGTATGGATTTGTTTGTGGACATTTAAATGAACCTTCTGCGTGAATTTCTTTGAACAAATATCACAGCTAAATGGTTTCCCGCCAGTATGGATTTGTTTGTGGACATTTAAATTAACCTTCTGCGTGAATTTCTTTGAACAAATATCACAGCTAAATGGTTTCTCGCCTATATGGATTAGTATGTGCCTGTTTAAATTTGTCTTATCTGAGAATTTCTTCAAACAAATATCACAGCTAAATGGTTTCTCGCCTTTATGAACCCTGATGTGATTAAGTAATATGCTTTTGTATGAAAAAATCTTGAAACAATAATCACAGGTGAACTGTTTCTTGTAACAGCCGGACTGAGCTTCACTGGCATGGTCTCGCCCCTCGCAGTAATTTGTGTTGTCTTGCTCGTCGTCTTGTTCGATACCTAAACAAATGTTCTGATATGATCATGTTAACTTAGTAGTAAGCTTACGTTTCCAGTTAGAGATATACAGAAAACGTGCTTTTGGGGTTTCGACGTGTTTTTAAACTAATGGTTTAAAGAAAACTATGAAATAGATAATGAGAAAAAACATTATGTACAAGTAAAATCAGTATGTTACGATCTTATTACAATGCGGTCTGTACCCACTACATATTCTTAGGAATATGTAGTGGGTACAGACCGTATAAGAAAGACGATAATAAAATAGCTAAGTAGCTAGTACAATATAAGCATACCTTTATCTTCTGTCTCCGTGCTTTGTTCACCAAATGTGAACTCTCTCCTGTCCCCCGGATATATTTCTGTGACCGGGTGTGTTGTGGGACTTTGGCAAACATATTTGTCTATAACGCTTTGACTTAGCTTGACTATTATTAATTTAGGAACCTTTGCCTTCTGCTGTGCATCAATATTGTCCACATTCCACAACTCCTGTGTAATGCCGGCGAGAGCATCTTCGGATTCAATGAAGGGTTCTTTCTTTACTTCATAGTCATTTGTACTTTCCAAAATTTCATCTTGTTCAATGCCTGAAAATTACCGAAAGGAAAATAATAATAAAAATCTAAGGTACCCAACAGATAATGCCATTTTTAGAAAGTTTATACCGAAATTTTCTGAAATAGCTCAACCTTTAAATGATCAGTTATGAAATGACCAGTACGTCTCTTATACTAAGGCGGGTCAATAAGTCCGTGACTTTTTGAATTTCTAACCTCCTTACTGAAAAAGCAACACTACTCCTGTCAACAGGCATCTGTCAGTTGACTCCTATCAAAATTTGAACTTGCTGCGTCAGTTAGTTTGTGTTTTACAGCTATCTTTATCAGACTATCCAGTAACTTAAGGAAACAATGGAAAAAAGTGAATTTCGTGTGCTTATTAAGCATTATTTTTTGCGAAAAAAAACCATTACCGAGACCAAGGCTAAGCTTGATAAATACTATGGGGACTCTGCACCATCGATTTCAATGGTAAAAAAGTGGTTTACTGAATTTCGTTGTGGCCGTACAAGCACTGAAGATGCCGAACGTCCTGGACGCCCAGTTGAGGTCTCTACACCCGAAACAATCGAAAAAATTCACGATATGGTGTTGGCCGACCGAAGATTGAAAGTGCAAGAGATTGTGGAAGCCATAGGCATCTCGAATGGCTCAGTGGTTTCAATTTTGAATGATCACTTGGGCATGAGAAAGCTTTCCGCAAGATGGGTGCCGCGTTTGCTCACAGTCGACCACAAACGCAATCGTGTAACAACTTCACAGGAAGGTTTGGCGTTGTTTAATCACAATATGGAGGAGTTTTTTAACCGTGGACGAAACATGGATCCATCACAACACACCAGAGACCAAACAACAGTCAAAACAGTGTGTTTCTAAGGGTGAATCGGCGCCAAAGAAGGCCAAGGTGGGTTTGTCAGCCAATAAAGTTATGGCGACTGTTTTTTGGGATGCACGTGGGATAATCCACATTGACTATCTTCAAAAGGGAAGAACAATTAATGGGGAATATTATGCCAACTTATTGGACCGCTTCAATGAGGATTTGAAAACAAAACCGACCTCATTTGGCCAAGAAAAAAGTTCTTTTTCACCAAGACAATGCAAGGGTGCACACATGTGCAGTTGCCATGGCAAAAATCCATGAATTGGGCTATGAATTGCTCCCACATCCACCCTATTCTCAAGATTTGGCTCCGAGTGACTACTTCTTGTTCCCAAACCTGAAAAAATGGCTCGGTGGAAAAAGATTTGACTCCAATGATGAAGTCATCTCGCAAACAAAGGCCTATTTTGAGGACCTCGACAAATCATATTTTTTGGAAAAGATAAAAAAATTGGAGAAGCGTTGGACAAAGTGTATAGAGCTCAAGGGGGACTACGTTGAAAAATAAAATGATTTATTTATCAAAAAATATGTGTTTTATTCCAAAAGTCACGGACTTATTGACCCGCCCTCGTAGGCTGCAAGTCCTAAGTCATCTTTTAAAATACGCGACATGGTTCTAGGTGCTATCTTCATCTCCCGATATAAAATCTTTTGCTTCCGGACAGGATTTCTTCGAATTCTTTCCCTTACTGCTTTGACCACCTTTTTCGTACGAACACTACGTGGACGGCCAGATCTTTTTCTGTCACAAACAGAGGAGGTCTCATTGTACCTATTAATAGCCCGGTACACAAACATTTTACTTATACCAAGCGTCTAGAGAGTTTTAAAAATTGCATTTGGCTCCATACCTACTTTGTGTAATGAAAGCACAGCGATTCGGTTCTCTTTATCACCCCACTCCATTTTAATATCGCAGAATATTCTACAATGTACTGGGGCTAAAATGAGAAAACACAATGAACAATCATATAAAAATGACAGATTTCAAATCCAAATTCAAATGTAATATTTTGTTTATTTTTAATTGTAACAGTATTTATGGCCAGACTAAGTACAGATTATATTTCATCGAAAGGAGTAATACCTATCGGTTAAAACAAAGTAATCTTTTTTCTTAAATCTGTTGGTTAATAAATAAAAAGAGCCAAAAATAAACGAACATATGACAAATTTTTCGCTCTCTTCAATCTACCTACCTACCCCGTTCATTTACGTAGACTGTATATCTCTGTAATAAGAAGTCGTCTGGAATACGGAAGTTACTTATACGATACTGCTAATATGATAATGATAATAAAATAGAATATGATAATGGTGTCACTAACTAAAATTGATAAGATACAAAACCAAGCTCTCAGGGGGTTATTGGTGGTTTCATTAAAACAACCCCCATACACGTAATGGAAATCGAGATAGGTGTTCCACCGTTGTCGATCCGAAGAGCGTACTTATGCTATAAATACTGCTTGAAGGCCAATTCTATATCTAATAATATAAGTTAACAATTATTTGGTAAATTACATGGCTTGCTTAACAATCGATTTTGGTTACATAAGAAGAAACCCTTGGTGCCAACATGTTTTAATGAAATCAAACAAGATATTATGTCCAGGTCTAACCCTCTTCAAATGTTTAAATCTAATACTTGGTTAGCTAGACTAACATAAAATGTGTCATTTGTGAATCTCTGAAATCTGGGGTTGGTTCAAAAGCGCAATATTTTGATAGTAGTAATCTAAAACATGAAGTAGGTATTGTATGAGATTCGGTCTAAATATTCTGGATTCCATAGGATTTACACTGACGGGTCTAAAACGTCTGCTGGTCTTGGATCAGCTTTTTATGACCCAGTTAACAAGTTTTAAAAAATTTAAGATTAAGAACAAATGTATATCAATCATAACTGCGGAGCTTCTTGCGTTGTCACAGGCCTTAAATTATATTTCTAGTATAGGTGCTCGTAAAGTTGTAATTTTTACAGATAGCCAAATTGCCCTCATGCATATTGTCAAGTGCACCTCTGATTACAGAGGTACAACTTTCGCATACAATATCTTAAATCAATTAAATAGCATTTGTGGCAACGGTATAATTGCGACATTGCAATGGGTTCCGCCCCATATTGGACTTTCGGGAAACGAAAAGGCTGACAGATTGGCAAAATCAGCTATAACAGAACGTGAAGAATTTAACATATTACCAAGTTTTACGGAAGTTTTGATTAAATATAGATCCAAGTGTCCGATTAATGTTAAAGGAATATTTTGATGAACGATCGAAAACGAACGGTATTTGGTATAAATGTATCCAATGTGAGCCTCTTCTTACTCCGTGGTTTTACGTTCCTAGATTTAACAGGCAGCAAATTGTTTCTTTATGTATATTAAGATCTGGCCACGTTCCTAGTAGAAGTTTTTTATTTTTGATGAGAATAGCTGATTCTCCCATTTGTGAGCAATGTAATAAGAGAGATGACTTATATCATCGCTTGATGGAATGTACCAGGAACAGTGACAAAAGAGATCGACTGGTTACTACATTTAATATAAATTTATATAATGTAGGTGCTCTACGCAGCATTCTAGCCGAACCAGACTCTGATGCGTCTAGTATGCTATATATATATATATATATATATATATCTATGGTAGCTTTCGATATTAGTGGATAGTTTTTATAAGGTGGGTGGACCATGGAAGGCCACTCTAACGAGTAAACGCTTTTTATTCGTTTATTAACTGGATAAATGAAAAAAACAAATTATCAAATAATACTTTATTTTATTGTGTACCATATAAATCACTTTTTTTTTAACCTAGCTTTAATCAGTATTCATTAAACTTAAGTTTTGTTAAGCTCTTCCAAATGGCCTTGCAAGGAACACGGCTCCAAACAAGGCCAATATTATACATCAGTCGTTCAACTTAAAAATAGAGTCGTAACAATTAATATATTCGCTTTTACTAAAACTACATAATAAGCTCTTTCATTTAAGCAAAACATTAAATGCTCAATATATTTTTATCATTTATAAAAAACTCAACGAACATTACTTGAACACCATCGTATAACTAAGAATATATTCATGGAAATTATTTAAAAACAGTAGTAATGAGTATTATATTGACATCAAATAACTTGCCAACGCGTATTATAATGAAATTAAAAACTTTTTTTTTACCTCAAATGGCCTTCTTATGGGTCCGTTCTTTGTAATGCCAAAATGTTCCTAAGAAGGCCAAACTAAAAATTATCAATGACTTTCTTATATTAATTATAATAAAATAATAGACACTACAGACTAAGTACTGTACTTATTACAAACTTATTATGGTACATAGTCAGTCTTGAAGTCAGGAATGTTTAAAATCAACGATTCTTAAGATTAAAAAACGAAAATAATTGTAACAAAATAAAAATTAACTTCGGAAACAAACTTAGAAACTAAAAAGGATAATAATGTTGGATATTTTAATCACAATCTGGGCATATAAATTTGAGATCTTTTTTAGTGAGACCCATACACTCCTCGTGATACCACTTTTGACATTCGGTACATTGTCTCATGTCTTCCATTCTATTCTCGCCACATGCGTAACAGTACCATTCCTTTTCTTCACCTTCTGCACTTTTCTTCATCTCTATTTTCGATCTTTTACTGTTTTCTTGTTGTACTGTTCTTTTTAGCCGTTTTACGGAATCATTTTTATTTTTGGTTTTCTTTTTTTGGTCTTGTTTAATTGTAGACTTTCCTTTTATCTTACTCGTCGCTTGCTTCATCTCATTCTTTTTTTCTTCAGTTTTAAATAAATCTTTAACTATTCTTTGTCCCTTATAATTAATAGCTTTTTGCCGTGGACGTGAAGACTTTATTGTAGCGTAGTTTGGAGTAGGCAAAAAAGCATGAAACGATTTTTCTTTATCCTCTATTAGATTAATTAACGGCTCGTCATCATCCGAAGATCTAGTCTCATGACTCTTTAGTTGAGCTTTTGTTTTAATTGAGCTTTTGTTTTGTATTAATCGTTTTTTCGGAGTGATTTCTTTTTTCTGCTCTAGGTCATCATCAAATGACGAAGAAGAAGTGTATAAATCCGAAACTTGAAGTTTAGTCATGTAGTCATCTTTGATAAATGATTCACTAAGATTCAAATCAAGATCAGATTCAGAGCTAGAACAGATGATATTTTCTTGTAGGCCGGACGTACTCGGAAGAGGATAATCGTACAGAGACGGTTGAGGGTCGTGTTTCGTATCTGCGACGTTGAAACGATGTACTGAACTTAGCAGCATGGGGCGGCACTGATCATTGACCGTAATATCTACTTCTAAGTCTGAAGCATCAGTTGAAGAACTGTAAGAAACAAGAACGGGTTTTCTTTTTGCTGTTGCAGCTGAAAATTTTGGCGATGTCGATACTATCTTCTCTTTGGAAGTTGATGGAAAAATTGAAGAGACGTTAGAAACATGAGCTGACCTCCTTTCATCTATTAGAGACTGAGACGACAATTCTGACACTTTTTTAAATTCAGACACAGGGGGCGAGACTTGAACAGATATAAGTGGTTGGTCGATCTGGTGTTGTAACGTTTCCGATAAAGGTCTTTCAGTTACAATTGAAGGAGCTTGATGAACGAAGATGCTTATCATCTTCGGGTATTACATCAGGATCAAGGGGGTATAAACCAGTGGCTTTGAATCCATTCGTTATATTGGTTTGAGTTATACACTTTGGCCATGTTCGGGAGAAAATTTTGTTAAATGCAGCTTTGTTTAAAGTTCTCTCTTGAGAATTGCACAGGTAGTTCAAAACTTCTTCATCCCAGTGATGTTCGAAGGACCGATTCACTGATTTATCTAGAGGTTGGAGTTCGTGCGTGGTGTTCGAAGGTAAGCAGTATAGTACTATATTATTTTTATCTGCTTCTTCCAGAGACTCATATGATAAATGACAGTTTGCGCCATCAAAGATAAGCAGACACTTACCGGGTACTTTATGTTGTGCTAAATGTTGTATGAACTCTACGAATAAGCTACTGGTCATGCTGCCTTTGGGTGCCATGCTTACCTTTGTTCCAGGTGGCAAATTTGATGCTAATTCTGATCTGTGCCTAATCCCCTTAAAAATAATCATGGGCGGTATAGCAATACCCACCGCATTTACGCACATCGCTATTGTAACGTTCTCGGCGTGTTCCGGAGCAACAAGATGTACTCTTGTATTCCCTTTTTCAGCCAAAACTACAGTTTGTTTGTGGACCGTAATGCGACACCCTTTTTCATCCATATTATACAAGCGTTCTGGATGTGCAATAATGTCTAGCTCTACATAGAGTTTCTTCACTTCTTCAAAATGGTGTTTCACAATGGGCTTATTAATTTTTTGAGCTCTAGCTGGATTCATTAGCTGGGGTTTTCTTTTTGATATTGATGGGTTTCGAGCCAAAAACATTTTGAGCCATTTGCGTCCAGCCATTCTTGTTGACATATTGAACGAGTGCTTGATTTTAAACCTCTCACAAAATAAAAAGGCTTGTTTCCTGATAAATTTAGGCGTAAGTGGTACACCCAGTTTTGCAAAACGTTTGATTCGCTGCGATAAATCTTCTTCTAATTGTTTTATAAGAATAGTTGTCTTCCCAATTATTTTAGTACTGTTACCGCTTACTAAATGGTTTCTAAGGGTGCGTCTTGGAATATTGAACTTCAACGCTGCAGCATTTGTATTAAGTTGATTATTTTGTACTGCTTCCATGGCACGTCTTAAACTGTCTTCATCCCATGTACTACCTCTTTTCCTGGGTTTTGACTCCGACATTCTTGAAATCTGAAATTATACGCATAAAATTTAATCATCTATTCAATTACCGGCTTATTGTTATAAAGTTTATATATAACTTATCACATACTTACTTTATCACATACTTTATCGTTTTTAACATGTAAATATTTTTTATATTCGTTGCTTTTCATGTAAATTAGTTTAGTTTATTTTCAGACATAACCTTTCCATAAAAGAAATTTAAATATATACTGACAATAAAATAATTTTTAAAAAAATGTCTGTAAGGTGTTGTGTGGTCAAAATGTTCTTTGTAAGGCCCATGTACCCTAGCAAGGCCAACTGTCAAATTTTTGATTGGCCTTATAAGGAACCACCGGCTTTCCTGGGAACACTACCAATATTTTAACTTAAATCGAGGCAAAACTATTTTTTTTTCTTTAGTACCATAAATATATCCTTATACTACAATTCACAGTAAAAAAATATGAAATAATAATAGGTTATCTAACTAAAAACTTACGTTTTGCTGTGCGCGCGAATAACAATTGTAATGTCGACGACCGAAGTCTACGAAGCGTGAGATCGCACTGCCACAATAGCGGCGCGAGCGACTCGCCGCCGCATCTGTGGCCTTGAGTTTGATGGATCTTAGTGTATAGCCGAAGGAATATGTGTTTACATGTCAATAACTACGACTTTTTGATAGTTGGCCTTCAAAGGAGCGAGGCCTTCCATGGTCCACCCACCTTACTAGATTTAATATGTACTTAATTAGTGTTATTATCTAAGTACGTTCTTTTTTTTAAATGTGTTGTTTACTGTTAAGAGTACAATAGGATTGGCATAGTCATTTCATGTACTAAAATCCTTAAAATAAAGAATTAAAAAAATAATCTACCTACCTGAATAAAGGTCCGCTTTACACTAAATCCACTACTGTAAATATGTATTTTAACACTGATATAAGAATGACCAGCGAGTAAGAAGCATCAGATAAGACTCAAAAGGCTAACAATACCAATACTACCTACCCAAAACTACCTACTGAATTTATTTCGATTATAAATTGATAGACCTTGAAAGTTTACAGTCACAAGTGACAGTAAGGATGTGGGCATGCCCATACCAGACGTATAGGTGCTCCGCTCCTGACTCAAATACGCGCGGCAATCCGCATGCATGACGTCGCGAACTAGACTCGCGCGTAATACGGACCAAGAGAAATATGTTTTTCTCATTCCGATTGTATGATTCAGAGTGAGACAGAAGTCAAAGTAAAAAAAATATTCAAAATTGGTATTTTTATACACTTACATTTACGTCGGTTTACATGTATTCAGTTCATTCGTTACACATCATTCAGATTAGTTGCCGCTGTTGGCAACTGGTAATTTTGGCATTTTCACAGTACCCACTCACACTAGTGAAATTTTACTTTAGTGTTGAGAAATTTTGTACTGTCAATGTTTTGTCAAAAACCAATCTTTTCAGAACACATTTTATATGAAAACCTTCAAACACATAATTATTATTATCGATTTGAATTATTCAAAAATGGCACCTGTATATTGGAGTGCAATGAAAGCGTAGTAAGATCGTGTCGCCAAGTTTAAAAAATATTTCTGCCTAAAATAAATAGTACCGTTCCTGTGTTTTTTTTGCACGTACGAAGTTTCGCAAATATAACTATTATAGCACACATACCAAAGATTTTATTTAATAGTTAAATATAGGTACGTTTAAATAATATTTAAAATTTAAATATAAAATTAACCTACACATCAATTAATGCAAATGACAACTAATGACAAATAATTAGTCATAGATTCGAAGCTACATTTTTATTTTTTGAGTGTTCTACCCAAAAGCAAAAATGTTAGAGAAAAAGTCTGTAGAAAAAATAAAAACCAGAGACTATAAAATATAGAATTATAAAATAAACGACAAAGTCACCCTTATTCCGCTGCGGCAACATCATTATTGGCAACAGGTAGACGCTTGAAATAAGAATTTTGGATGTAATAAACAACCTGTATAACATATTCTCTTTAAAAATGTTGCGTGATTATTTAAAAGTTATATTTAAATAATATTAATACACATATTATATAAAATCTGTTTTTTCTGTGAGTCTTAACAGTATTAAAAAAACATAAAAATAAAGATGTTGTTATTTCTAAAACTAAGCGTAACAAAAGAAATATAATCAAAATACCTATTATAAAAACTGATTTTGCACTTAAACAATATGTCAATAGATTGACATTGATTATATAATAATATATTATATAATCAATGTCGATCTATTGACATATTGTTTAAGTGCAAAATCAGTTTTTATAATAGGTATTTTGATTATATTTCTTTTATATATTTGTTATTTAATTATTACCATAACTTTACTATTATACTCTTGTAAATAAGTTTCATAATGTATAATATTTTGATAGGTCTTTGTATTATTTTTTATTTATATTTTTTAATATTAACTGTGGAAGAGCCTAGTAACCTGATACAGGCGTAAGCTTACTAGGTGACTACGAGTTCTACTTCATAATTTGTAAACTGTTTTTGGAAATAAAATATTTATTTATTTATTTTAAATGATCAGCTGTAAACATCAAGAGGTCAAAATACCATAAACTTGCTCGTAGTTGTCGTCAGCCGATGATCCTGATTTTTACATTTTAACCTGAAAGTAGATTCGTAGATGATTAATTATAAACATTCAGTTTATGACAAAAGTGTTGTATTATCATCAGAACTGAATATAGTTGAAAAGGTTTTTTAAGTCAATAAAGTACATATTAAATAGGTATAGGAAGTGGGTGTACTTAAATTGCAAGATTTGTTTATACACAAACAAACAAAGCAGGTACATCACTAGGTCAATTAGACAACGACACTTACCTTTTTTAGTTCTTTTCTGAATGTACTTTTTAGGTTATTAATTTTCCGTTTGACGGTATCAATTGTGGCTGAGGGTATTGCTGTTTTATAATATGTCAATAATTTATCGTAAGTTAATTCCAAAAGGTCTAATGGTACTAAAATTAAACTAGGAGTACCACAGGGGTCTATTTTGGGCCCTTTTCTATTTCTTATCTATATAAATGATCTACCTTATCTAGTTAATGATAAGCATGAGATAGTACTTTTTGCTGATGATACTTCACTAATTTTTAATGTGAAACGACGACAATCTAACAATGACGAGGTGAATAGTGCTCTCTCAAAAATAGTACATTGGTTTAATGCTAATAATTTACTGTTGAATTCTAATAAAACAAAATGTTTAAAGTTCAGCTTGCCAAATGTTACGCAGGCACAAACCAATATACTATTAAATAATGAGAAAATGAAATTAGTAGACACCACTGTTTTTCTAGGTATAACATTAGATAGTAAGTTACAGTGGGGACCACATATTGCTAAATTGACAGATAAGCTGAGTTCTGCAGCATACGCTGTTAAAAAAATTAGAGAAATTACCGACATAGAGATCGCGCGATTAGTTTACTTTAGCTATTTTCATAGCATAATGTCGTACGGCATCCTCTTGTGGGGAAACGCTGCGGACATTAATACAATATTTGTACTGCAGAAACGTGCACGCGACTTTTGAATCTCTAAGGGAAAAGTTTAAAGAAATAAAAGTTCTGACCGTCGCATCTCAATACATTTTGGAAAATGTGTTATATGTAAGAAAGAATCTAAACAACTTCAAAAAGAAATGTGATTATCATTGTGTAAACACTAGAAACAAGAACATGTTAGATATGCCAGTGTTCAGACTAAGCAAAGTTAGTAAATCCTTTAAAGGCCAATATATACGCTTATACAATATAATCCCAGAAAAGGTTCAAAACCTTCCCATTAATAAGTTTAAAATGTAGTTAAAGAACGTTTGTGAGCTAAAGCGTATTATAAAATTAATGACTTCATTCAAGACGGCACACCTTGGGAATAAGGTGGCTCCTTATCTTATCTTATTATTTGTTACATAGACATAAGTAAACATTGAAATAATTTTGATGTTAAAATAATAATTTTCCATCTTTTTGGTAAAAGATGGCCCCAGACGAGTTTCTTGCCGGCTCTTCTCGCTGGGTTAGTTCCCGAACCGGTGGTAGGCATTACGTAGTAACGACGTTCAAAAAGAGTATTTAAAAATACCAATTTTGAATAAATTTTTTTTTGATTTTTGTAAGCTTCATCCTTCAATCGCTTATTATGGTAGCAATCGTCCTTCACTTTCCATAAACATGGAAAACTTCGGTACATTTCTATAAAAGTGACACAAATTGAGGTTTATTATCCATTTTGTTGAAAAAATATTGAAGTGTTGGAAACGATAAAACTGACGGCGCTCGACTGGCACGCGATGACGGTCGGCCGGCCGTCGGGCGATTTCCTGCAAGTTGCGATTAACCGACAGACTAATATCGGCCGGCGGACTGTTAATGTGTGGGACCCTTAACATTGCACGTGGGCATGACAAACAACAGCAGGTGCATTAACACCTGCGCCGACATATACCTACTAGTATTTTATATCTGTAAAATCTATGCCAACGCTATAAATATATAATAGTCAGCCAGAACAGATTCATAATTTGCGTCCGTTAAGCCTTGCTAAATTCAATTTTGAAGTACATGTTTGTTAATTTGTTTGGACTTCTTTTTAGCTGCTACGAGGGCGGCACCGAAAAATTTCGGGACCTTGATTCCCGAAATTTTCAGTGCCTCCCTCTACAAGTGACACAACATTACTATTTAAAAATGTATTCATTGCTTTTCGAAGTATTCTCCGCGAAATTTGACATATTTTTCCATACGATGGAACCAATCATTGAAGCAACCATTCCATTCGGAAGTTGGGGTCTCCAAAATGGCCGTTTTGTAGGCGTCCACAGCTTCGTCAGGTGATGAAAATCTCTGACCACGCAATTTATTCTTTATTTTAGGGAAAGTATAGAAATCATTAGGGCTTAGGTCGGGGCTGTACGGCAGATGGTCTAATAATTCTATGATTTCTTGCTCTAAAAACTCTTGTTCTGTGCGCGGTGTGAGAACTCGCATTGTCGTGATGGAGGATGATGCGGCGGTTGCAGTTCTCTTTACGGAGTTCAGAAACGACCTGTGGCAAACAAATGTTAGCATACCATTCTGCATTAACCGTTCTTTGTCCCTCAAGAGGAATAGTCGCAACATGGCCGGTTTTGGAGACAAACATGGCCACCATTTTTTTTGCAACACTCCGTGAACGAACAATTTTTGTTGGCTTTAACTCATTTTCGAACACCCAAACTCGTGACTGGTTTTTTGTTTCGGGTTCGTACGCGTATATCCAGGATTCGTCACCTAATAGGATGTTGTATACAGCGTTTGAGGATCCTGCGTGGAATCTTTCGAGAGTTCTGACGCACCAAGTAACGCGAGCCGCTTTTTGCTCTTCACAAAGCAAATGCGGTATCCATCGGGAAAACAACTTTTTTACACCTAATTGTTCATGCAAGATTATTTGTATTTGACTCATGCCAATGTCTAAAGTTGCCTGAATTTCGCGGTTTGTCACATGTCGATCTTCCTCAATCAGCTTACGCACAGCATCAACGTTTTCTTGGGTGACTACAGTTTTTGGACGACCTTGACGGGGATCATCACTGAGCTTGACACGTCCACGTTGAAATTCAGCAAACCAGCGATAAATTGTGGTTTTGGATGGGGCTTCATCACGAAAAGCAGAAATCCAATCCGGTCAACACACTGTTTTTGTGTTAAACCACTTCGAAAGTCATAATAAATCACCGCTCTAGAATTTTCTCGAGTCAATTCCATTTTCTCAACGACTAAACAAGTTTGACAAGACCTTGTGACAAGACCGAGAATCTTTTTTTAAATAAATAAACGGTATTCGATTTTTAAAACCAAGGAGTTTTAAATTAAAAAGATTTTAATATGACAGGAACAGTGGAAATATTCCATTCCCGATACTTTTAGTGCAGCCCTCGTATTGTAAGGAATTTCGGTTGAACATATATAATTTTATTTTTCCCCACAGCTTACTCAACCTGAGAAGCCTGTGTATCCCGATGCAGTTCGGGTTATTGCTACCCAAGTAATCAAGTATTCGCTGCCCACTGCTAGAATATACGTTATCATTGGAATATTTAGTCCAAGACATTACTATATAATTCAAGGACCAGAATGTGAGATCTATTCCGAGTTATTTTATTATTGAGATATTCATCAGATGATTAGCGTCAACTACCCATTACTCTATTTGGCTGCGACCAAAATGTATGGGCCTTTTGGATTTAATTACCGTTCTTTGTTATACACAAAAATTTGGCTTTGGGTGACTGGTTGCACTCTAACTCTATGGTGGTGATATCCGGGTTACTGACAACCCAATTACTAATATATTACCAATGTGGCATTAGGAAGTTACTTTCATTTTGCATTCAAATTTAGAACCGTATGGTCTTAATTTATTGTATTACAAAACTGTAATTAGGGCGAATGACTTATTTTTTTTTGCTTTCGGATATTATTAGTTTTAAGATATTTTCATATGACAATTTTAAATCATCTATACTTTTAACTTACTTTTCATATATAAACTTAATCAAAAGTAACTCGGCACCTTCTGGCGCGCGTTGTAAACAACATCTGCACCAACAGGAGTGGTTGTTATTGCACAGTTGTGCTTAAAAAACAACACCTGCGCTCTCAGCTGTGCGCTATCAATACTTTGATGTGAAATTTATTTTAATTTATTAAAGTTGTGGAAATTGTTTGTAAAATTGTGATTACTCAATCTTAATCTTTAAGTACCGTTCGGACTTTAACCAAACCACCTATTTGGTAATAGCAAGTACCAATCGGCTTTTCACAATTTTTTACATATATTTTATTTTTGTTTTGTAATTAGTTGAGGATGACATGTACAATTTTTCGTTTAGGCGACATTCTGCGGAGTTTTGTTTTAGTTAAGGGTTACAAGTAACGAGATTTTTAGTTTTAGTTCTTACTTTATTAAATGAAAATGTAACACAAAACTTGTTTTTTTTGTTCGATGTTATTTGGTTTACGACTTTTGTTTTTTACTATTTCGACATGTGCTAAATAGTACCATACAACACGGAACAATAATGCCATGCACCCAGCAATTTAGCATTTAGGATTCAACATCTCACAACTTCAACATTATGCGAATTCCACATTTTAGAAATTCAACATTGTGGTCCAGAAGGGTTTAAACTGCTCTTTTGGATGAATTTCTTTGGAAAAATATCACAGCTAAATGCTTGCTCGTCTGTATGGATTAGTATGTGCCTGTTTAAATTTCTCTTATTTGAGAATTTCTTCAAACAAATATTACAGCTAAATGGTTTCTCGCCTGTATGGATTTGTTTGTGGACATTTAAACTAACCTTCCGTGTGAATTTCTTTGAACAAATATCACAGCTAAATGGTTTCTCGCCTGTATGGATTAGTATGTGCCTGTTTAAATTTCTCTTATTTGAGAATTTCTGCAAACAAATATCACAGTTAAATGGTTTCTCGGCTGCATGTATTTGTTTGTGGACATTTAAACTAAACTTCCGTGTGAATTTCTTAGAACAAATATCACAGCTAAATGGTTTCTCGCCTGCATGTATTTGTTTGTGGACATTTAAACTAACCTTCTGCGTGAATTTCTTAGAACAAATATCACAGCTAAATGGTTTCTCGCCTGTATGGATTTGTTTGTGGACATTTAAACTAACCTTCTGTGTGAATTTCTTTGAACAAATATCACAGCTAAATGGTTTCTCGGCTGCATGTATTTGTTTGTGGACATTTAAACTAAACTTCCGTGTGAATTTCTTTAAACAAATATCACAGCTAAATGGTTTCTCGCCTGTATGGATTTGTTTGTGGACATTTAAACTAACCTTTTGTGTGAATTTCTCAGAACAAATATTACAGCTAAATGATTTCTCGCCTGCATGTATTTGTTTGTGGACATTTAAACTAACCTTATGCGTGAATTTCTTAAAACAAATATCACAGCTAAATGGTTTCTCGCCTGTATGGATTTGTTTGTGGACATTTAAACTAACCTTCTGTGTGAATTTTTTTGAACAAATATCACAGCTAAATGGTTTCTCGCCTGTATGGATTAGTATGTGCCTGTTTAAATTTGTCTTATCTGAGCATTTCTTCAAACAAATATCACAGCAAAATGGTTTCTCGCCTGCATGTATTTGTTTGTGGACATTTAAACTAACCTTCCGTGTGAATTTCTTTGAACAAATATCACAGCTAAATGGTTTCTCGCCTGTATGGATTAGTATGTGCGTGTTTAAATTTATCTTATTTGAGAATTTCTTCAAACAAATATCACAGCTAAATGGTTTCTCGCCTATATGGATTTGTTTGTGGACGTTTAAATTAAACTTCTGTGTGAATTTCTTTAAACAAATATCACAGCTAAATGGTTTCTCGCCTGTATGGATTAGTATGTGCCTGTTTAAATGTCTCTTTTCTGAGAATTTCTTTGAACAAATATCACAGCTAAATGGTTGCTCGCCTATATGTATTTGTTTGTGGACATTTAAACTAAACTTCCGTGTGAATTTCTTCAAACAAATATCACAGCTAAATGATTTCTCGCCTGTATGGATTAGTATGTGCCTGTTTAAATTTCTCTTAATTGAGAATTTCTTCAAACAAATATTACAGCTAAATGGTTTTTCGCCTTTATGAACCCTGATGTGATTAAGTAATTTGCTTTTGTATGAAAAAATCTTGAAACAATAATCACAGGTGAACTGTTTCTTGTAACAGCCGGTCTGAGCTTCACTGGCACGGTCTCGCCCCTCGCAGTCATTTGTGTTGTCTTGCTCGTCGTCTTGTTCGATACCTAAACAAATGTTCTGATATGATCATGTTAACTTAGTAGTAAGCTTACGTTTCCAGTTTGAGATATACAGAAAACGTGCTTTTGGGGTTTCGACGTGTTTTTAAACTAATGGTTTAAAGAAAACTATGAAATAAATAATGAGAAAAAACATTATGTACAAGTAAAATCAGTATCTTACAATCTTATACGAAACCAGCTAGCTAGCTAGCACAATATGTGCATACCTTTAACTTCTATCTCCTCTTCTATCTCTTGGTTTGTTTCTGGATGTTCCGTGCTCTGTTCACCAAATGTTTTTTCTCTCCTGCCCTCCGGATATATTTCTGTGACCGGGTGTGTTGTGGGACTTTGGCGAACATATTTGTCTATAACACTTTGACTTAGCTTCACTATTGTTAATTTAGGAACCTTTGCCTTCTGCTGTGCATCAATATTGTCCACATTCCACAACTCCTGTGTAATGCCGGCGAGAGCATCTTCGGATTTAATGAAGGGTTCTTTCTTTACTTCATAGTCATTTGTATTTTCCAAAATTTCATATTGTTCAATGCCTGAAAATTACCGAAAGGAGAATAATAATAAAAATCTAACCAACAGATAATGCCATTTTTAAGCTACATTATATACATTAAATGACATTATTTAATTTATACTAATATTATAAAGAGGTGATGTTTGTGAGTTTGTAAGCTTGTAGGGGTTAATTTCTGGATCTGCTGAACCGATTTGAAAAAATCTTTTAGCAATAGAAGGCTACGTTACTTGCGAGTGACATATGCGGGCGGCGAGTATACATTTCGGGCGTGTCTCTATTTATTATTAAAACCCAATTTCACGCGGGCGAAGCCGTAGGCAAATGCTAGTTTTAAATAAAAGTAATAATTAAGTATCAATAATAGACAAGATTTTAGTAAATTACAATATTTTACTGAGTGAGGTTTGTATTTTAATGATCATAAGTTTGTTCAAATCGCTTTGATTTAGTTAAAGCAGGAGTCTCAGACATAGACGAGGACATAAAATATAGACGATATATATAATATGATTATTTAACAATATGGAAATAAAAATAATGTGTTGCTTTACAACTAAAGAAACAACATTTAATGCTGATATTTTACAATTTAAATAATATTTTATACAAATAATTCATAAGAAATTAAATATAAGTCTCATTCCCTTGACAGTTGACATTCATTGTCAAGTCTAAAAAACAATGAGGTTATATCTCCCCCTCCAGATCAGACTCCGACCGCTGCAGCTGTAGGAGCTGGAACCATCTTCGTAATGTGATAGAAATTTGATTCACACTTCTTGTGACCAGTGTCTACTCTGTATATAGAGTCAGATATCTTTTCCAAAACCTCAAAAGGCCCAATCTTTAATTCATCTAACTTTCTTCTATTAAGTTTATTTCCATTTTCAATATATACGAAATCACTAACTTTCAAATCTCTCCTCTTTCTATCAAATTTTTGCTTATTATATAAATGTGACTTCATAGAATTTTCAAATGCCAATTTTCTGTCCCTTTTTAAATCTTCAACTGTAGAATTTTCTTTTAATTCAGCTGGTAGAAGGGTGTAATTTTTGCCTTCCAGAAGATATTGAGGTGTAAACTTTGTAACAGTATTTTCCGTCTCATTATATCTTTTGATACATTCATGAGCAATAGTTGTCATGGCTAAGTTATTGTTATTTTCATTTATCTTACATCTTATTTTATTTACAATAGTTTGGTTTAATCTCTCATTTAAACCATTTGAAAACGGCGCATTCACGGCAGTAAAAACTATAGTTATATTTTCTGTATCTAAAAATGATTTAAATTTATACCTGGATATTGATCAGATAAAATAATGCCAATCTTATGTTCCTGTGTCACTTTCTGCAATAACTTTATAAAATCATTTGACTTCTGTGTTTTCGAGGTTAAAATGTAAGCATATCTTGTAAAGTGATCCACTAAAATGTGTAAATATTTTTTTGTAGATCGAGATCCACCAAATCCTCCAATAGTGTCTATTGACATTATTTCATAAGGACATGAAGCTGGTCCTAACTGAGACAATAACCCATAATTATATTTACCTCTGGACTTATTTCTTATGCACACTTCACATATGTCACACATATTCTTTATATTTCTCATCAAATTATTTGCAGTATAAAATGAGCTTATTTTATTCCTTATCTGTTCTGCTCCTATGTAACAGTAGAGGTAATGAATATGTTTTATTAGCTTTTTACTAAATTCTTCCGTTAGTATGATTTTTTCTTTTTTCTTTGACTTTTTATAGTACATATATTAAATTTTCAAATTTTAATTTATTTTTATTTTGTCTTATGTATTCATTTCTTTGCTGATCACATTGAATATCTTCTATTTTAACAAAATTTACAATTTTTAAATTATCATCATGATTACAATTGGTTCCAATACTGGATTTCTACTAAGACTATCAACTTCCAAGTTATATTTACCCGGCGAATAAATAATTTCAAAATTGTATTGAGATAAATAATATGTAAGATCTCCTAGTTCTTCATCTGGTCGAGATTTAATATTCATTTTTTCTAAAGGCTTATGATCTGTAAAAACTATAAACTTTTTCCCTAATAACCAATGTTGCCAATATTTAACAGCCTCTTTTATAGCTAAACATTCTAAGTAAATAGCTTTTTTCTTTTTCTGAGTATCATTCAGTTTTCTTGAAAAATATTCACACGGCTTTTCCTCTCCATTAAGCTGTGGCTGTTTCATGACAGCGCCAATACCCCCAGTATGCTGGCGTCAGTATAAATATGAATTGGTAAATCAGGATCAAAAATAGTTAATATAGGCTTCTGGCACATTAAGTTTCTAATCAACTGAAAAGATTCTTCACACTTTTTTGACCAACAAATTGTTGCCCTTTTCTCAATAAATTATGTAAAGGGTCTAAAATAATTGATATATTTGGTATGTATTTACCATATAAATTGATTTTCCCTAAAAATTGACGTACGTTCTTTTGCGTCTTTGGTACAGGAAAATCTTTTATTGCAATTAAATTGTCTTTCAAAGGAGCAATTGTGTTGTTCTTAATTATATGACCAAGGTACTTTACTAAAAATCTTGTGCAAAGTTACATTTTGAAAATTTTAATCTGAATCCTTCTTTTGATATTGCTTCCAGTAGTAATGATAAATGGGTAATATGTTCTTGAAACGTCTTAGAAAAAATCAAAATGTCATAAATATAATTTACAGTAAAGTTCGATAGTTTGTGCTTCCTTATTATATTGCTTAATACTCTTTGAAAAATTGCTGGTGAAGTTTTTAATCCAAAGGGTAGGCAGGTCCATTGAAAATGTCCATCTTGAGTTACAAAGGCTGTTTTATGTCTGTCTTCAATTTTGAACGGTATTGACCAAAATGCCGAATTAACATCAAGTGTTGTAAAGTATTTACAATTTCGAGTTTTCGCCACTAAGTCTTCTATTAAGGGAAACGGTTGTGACTGTGGTATTAAAATTTTATTAAAATCTCGGAAATCAATGCATAATCTGGATTTCCGTCCGTCTTCTTTTTTATATGCCAGAGTAACAGGTGCTGCAAAAGGACTATACGATTCTTCAATCAAATTTTCTTCCAATAATTTAGCCACCTGCATTTCTATCTCTTTTTTATCTTCTATACAACATCTATATGGTCTTTTAGCACAGTACTTATCGACCAATAAATCAATATGGGCTTCGTAATCTTTTACTCTACCAACATCGTACTTGCCTGTTGCGAAAAGTGATTTATATTTTGATATAAGGTTATCAATCTCATTCCGTTGATACACATCTAGGTGATTCACCATAATAGTAAAGTCTTTTTCCTCTAGATGTTCGTTAAAATTAATTACATATTCCTTGTTTGCTTTGTCAAAGTTTTTTCTTCTATAAAATGTCTTTGTTTAATAATATGTCTTATTCTCCATAAACGGAATACTTTGTTTTATATCTAAGTGTTCATCTTGAACAAGATGATTTTTTTTATTATGTCTAATAAAATCAAAAAATCGTAATCGAAGTTTTCTTCGTCTACGACAAATACATTGACATTTCTCTCTATATCGAAAATCCTTATTTTGAGTGTTATCATACCAACACTTTTTTTAACGCCATTAATCGTCTTGAGATTCGCATTTATACCGTTCTTATTATTTTGACTACCTTTTAATGATAAAATTTTGGAATTTATTAAGGACACATTCGAGCCCGAATCATAGATCCCTTTTATTTTTAAGGAGTCATTTAATTCAACTTCAATTTTGATTAATGGCGGAATATCAAGTTTTTTTGATCAATTTCATTTAATTCAACTTGTAACTCTGAATTGTTAACGTTTCTTATGGGGTATCTGTTTTCTCCTACTCCTCGTGGGTTTCTTGTATTTTTATTTTGTTTTTCTGATTTTTTGTCAACATTCCTTCTAAAGTTGTTTTCAAAATTCTTTCTGGTAACTAAATATTCTAGACCTCTTATTTGGTTAAATAAATCTTCTGTTGTTCTTAAAATATTTCTGTCGATTTTATTTATCACAAACGTAGGTCGTAACGTAACAAATCAAATCAATCAATGTACAAACATCAATGTTTTTGTTCACTTCCAATAAAAGTATCTCCTTTTTCAAGGTATAGTCTAAAAAATAACATTGTCTGTATTGAAATAAAATTGCATACTTGACAGGTGACCAACCTTTGTCAGCATAAGTTTCACAGAAACATTCCTTCCATATTTTCCATTCCGAATTAATTGTATATTTAATCATCATGGAGGTATACCAGTCTAGGTCCTCTAAAAATGCTCTTATAATCTCAATTTTCTTTGCATCTTCAACAATTGATAATCGTGAACATTCCTCTTCAAATCTAATAATCCATTGAGATGCATTAGATGTCCTCCTGTTAAACTTTTCCAATATAAATTTGTCTACTATATTTCTCGAAATTTGTGGTTTATTTGATTCCATGCATTGATGTAATAATTCTATCAAATACTCTTCCGAAATTCCTATACGCTGTGGTGCTCTTTCAATTTTTGAAGTTATTTCCTCTAAAAAATATCCATTAAATTGAATGTTTCCATCGTCATCTATATAGGTATCATGTATTTCTTGTGTCATTGTAATCCATACTTGTCTTCTCTCATGCCTTTTCATCAATGTTTTTTTTATATTATCATATACTTGCGTTTTAAGAATAGCATCATGTAATTTAGCCGGCTGAAGTTCTTGCGGAATCAAGTATATTTTTTATCAGTATCAGTAATCGAAGTTAAGCAGATAATATTAGATTTTGGATCATCATTTGCCTTTACTACAAATTCAAATCTCAGTTTTTCCATTGTTCATAAGTTATAGCGAAAATGTTGTTTTATAATATGATTATTTAACAATATGGAAATAAAAGATAATGTGTTGCTTTACAACTAAAGAAACAACATTTAATGCTAATATTTCACAATTTAAATAATATTTTATACAAATAATTCATAAGAAATTAAATATAAGTCTCATTCCCTTGACAGTTGACATTCATTGTCAAGTCTAAAAAACAATTAGGTTACATATATATACGATATAATATAGACGACGACGCCGAAATAGATGATATAAATATAGAATATTATAGACGAGTCATGTTGAGACAAAGTGTCTCCAGTTAAATGGCCCCACTTTTTAGATTTTTGGGGCCATTCTGACATTTGAAATATGGTGACAACCAAGATGGCGAAACTTTTTGCTGTATGAAGATTTGTTCTGTCAAATGTATGTCATAGCCCATCCGTTTTGAAATCTTTGGTCTCAGAACTCAAGTGTAACCCGTGTCAATATCATTACAAATAAAATTCAAAAAGTATACAAAACACTCATGTCCCACACATGTGCTGAATCGTTCAGATCCTGAATATGTCAGATCGATCTGACACTTTCATACAATTTCGTGAATTTACACTGAGCTTGACATCCTTATAAGAAGTCAAATTAGGCTAGGAACCTCAGAACAATAACTATAGCATATCCATGAATATGTATATTCTTCAGTGCTAGGAACACATGTACATAATTTGACATCGTTTAAGGATCCGGAATATTTCTCTGAATTTTCCCGAACCCACCGGATTCCGGATCATAATATTATAGTCCCGGCCTCAGACTAGGTCTGACTTTTTAAATTTAAGTATAATACAGTAGTAAATAATAAACTATGGATAATATAAAATTTAAAATGCCTCTGCGTATGGTGCATTAGAAAATATAATTTAACAGCTTGTAATTTGTATAATTCAGTTGATATTTGTAAGTATAAAATTTCGGAGTTTTCGTTTCTGTTTGTCTATTTATTCCATGCTCATGAGTCATGTACTAGGATGTAGTAGTGTTATAAGAAAGTGTATAACCCAATTTATTATTATAATAAAGGCAGTCTCATTGCAACTCTCGGTAATAAGATTACTCGTCTCCTAATCGCACCCTACATGGCGACCCTGCCATCAGAATGCGTGGCGCGAAATTGAGACTCCGTATATGGGGTAGAACTTTCTGTGCAGTGTAACTAGCAGTGAACTGACTAAATGTAATTTAAAATAATGGCTTTCTTTATTCGTTCGCGTTACGGAGTGTACGTGTTACTTAAATTAAATCGGAAAACAACAAAATTCGGACAAAATGGGCAAACAATAATCTAAGGAGGAGACCGTGATTGTGCAGAATGCAGTGGGCAGTAACCAGGCCGGAATCGAACAATTCCATTTTCATCTAACTACCACAAATATTTTGCTGTCTATTATCGTGCTGATGGTAGGCTTGCAGTTCCTGTACTGCGTGTTCCGGGCATACAGACGGTGTCACATGGGTTGGATCACCTCGGAAATAAGCAGAAATAATTTCCGGAGGTCGTTTTTCCGACGACAGCAGCCTGCCGCAGCTTTGAAGGAGCAGCCTAATCAAGCTAAAGCCTATTTTCACTAAAGTATGCGTGAATTGAGAAAAATGGCGCGTATAAAAAGGTTTCTAGTGTAAAAGATAAAATAAAAAAAAAATCGTGTTTATTCATAAGTCGTACCTAAAATTACGTCTCGCGTCGCAACCGAATGTAGAGACTTTAATATTATTGAACTGTAAGATATTAAGAGTGTATTCCTTATTTTATTGTAATTTTAGTTGTCTGTAATCATTGTAATTTGTGTTTAACATGTTGCATAATTAGTTGCAAATTATACTAAAATATAATCTACGTTTGGTGGCAAACTGGTAAGTTATGAACATTTCCTTAGAAAAAATATATGAGAAATTAAAAGAAATTAGGACATATTTAATTAAAATCGGACCGAATAGATGTGTCGGAAATATATTAAACGTTAAGCTCAAGGAAGCAAATGATATTTTTAGTCAATATTCTAGTGGGTTATTAATTTTTACAGAAAACGTAAACCAAGGAAAAATTAAAGCGGAAGACATTTCATTTTATGATAACTATCGTAAAATTTTTGAATTATTATACAAGGATATTTTAAGTTTGTGTCAATCTAAAAGTGTTGAAGTTGAGATGAATAGCTATGGATACTTTTGAATTAAAAACGGCTTTGACTTTATAACCTGTTATGTCTAATGATGAGACAAGTATTAAGCAGTTGAATATCCAGTATTACGATTCTTTATTACCGAAGCCGGATTGTAAAAGAAATTTAATTAAATTTGTTTTAAAAAGCAGATTGTCGCTATGGCGCGGCGGCTGGCCCGTGCGTCAGTTGACGGATCTTTGGCGAGCGTAATGAAGTAAAAATAATAAAATTTTAGATTTTAATAAAAAATCTACTTCTAGACAGCTTGTTCTTATTATTAAAAGGTATAAAATGAAAACAAAAAATGAAATTTTTGAAGAAAAAAAAACTTTAAATAAAACTTTGTAATGAGAAAAGGTAGTATAATCATATCTCAAAGTTAATAGAAGCTCTTCTCTGTTTTATTTGGCAAAAAAGTGTAAATCCCGGATAAATATTTATGTGCAAACTTCTTCTTTGATGGCATACAAAAGCCTTGTAATTTGAATTTTATTCTGGTCGATCAAGCACTTCTGGATACTTTCACGAATTATTTTAGTTTTATCTGTGCTTAAGGTTACGGTTGCTGTACATATTTCACGAAGTACATACATATTGCACTTCCCCCGTGTCGTACCGTCATGATTCGCCTTACCGTCTTGGGCCAGTGTCCACTTGCCTTTTACAATTATAAGATCTTTATTCTTACAGTTTTTCGAAAACACAATTTCTTTGGAAGGAGACATAATATTTTAATTTTATAGTTTAATTTCATCCTAAACGAACAGGAAATTATTAACGTCCACAAAGTTACCCATACAACTGATAATAGAAGAAGTAATTTAGCTATCGTGTTTGTTAAAGAAAATTCTTACTAAAGAGTCAATTAATGTAAACTCCATAACTAATCCACATCATACGCACAATTGATTAATAAGTACAATTTGCTTAACTTAGATAACAGACCACCTCTGTGCCAGGCGCACTAATTAAAACATTTTTATTACAATAGAATTGCATTATTATATAACATAGTATATTGATTAATTATATAATACATTTTTATTTTTGTGGACTTCTTCTCTTTACGCTTTAGTTTTTTAGTTGTCAAATGTTAAAAAAAAGACGAAGAAGGGCATTTAAGGCACTTCGTCGAAAGACGTTTCCTTTTTTAGAATTTTTTTGGATATGAGGATATGAAGAACAATTAAGGTTAACAACAAGGACAACAACAAGGAATCCTTGCTCTACACCACCTGCAGTGTGGTTTGTAAATCACGCACGAAATGTTGCTTGACAAACAACGAACTCTGTGTACAGTGCAACTAAATTCTTAATGTCCAACGGCAATCATCTTTTTCCTATCGAAATTACAGACAGTGTTTGAAAAACGACAATAACCGAAAGATGTAACGTGGTTGAACTGTAGGTAACAATGAAACTAAGTAGGTGTATAAAAGGGTACCCGAAGTCGCATTAGTAAATTATTATTAACTAGCTTTTGCCCGCGGCTTCGCCCGCGTAGTATAGTTTCTTGGAGAAAAAACTACTTCGGCGAATAACTCTCTATTTACAGCAATATACCTACTTCTGATACAATATTGAAAATGTTTATCGGTTTACCCAATGCAAATGGTTAAAAATGGGACCCTATCACCTCGACGCGACATGCGCGACCGCTTGATATACATTATATTATTATATCTATCGCGCTTGAGTATAAAAAGACTATTTAAAAAAACCGCATCAAAATCCGTTGCGTAGATTTAAAGATCTAAGCATAACATACAGGTACATAGGGACAGACAGATAAAGCGACTTGTTTTATACTACGTAGTGAATAATCATTTAATTTGCCATTCAAATATAATTTGACATTTCAACAAAACTGGCCAACTACCTCTATGGATATTCCATAAGAACTGCAGTATAGAATATTCGTTGAGCGAACACCGAGTCGCGACTCGCGAGTGCCGCCGAGACATGTCCCTGCATTTTAAATCCATAATATCTTCGAAAATATTCATTTAAATTACATGCTATAAAGGGCCATATTGATCTATATTAAATGCACAATGTATTTAAGGTACTAAATTGGATAAGGATTAATGCTGTATTGCTTAAAATCGCTTCGTAAATAAGCTATTAAATTTAAATCAAAGTAAAGGATAAAAAAATGGTTATTGTGGGTTATCCCTAAGAGATAGATAGATGCTATCGCGGACTTTTTTGTAGGCTTTTTTATGATGAACAAAACTGTAGTACATTATTTTGATCCATCTCGTAGGGTTCAGCCACCGTTTGCAATGTAAGCGGAAAAAATTTAATTATTTACGACATCACATTAGAAACCTCAAAAATAACAGTATTGCTCCACTATTTAATGAATGTTATTATACATCTAAACCTTCCTCTTCAATCACTCTATCTATTAAAAAAAACCGCATCAAAATCCGTTGCGTAGTTTTAAAGATTAAAGCATACATAGGGATATAGGGACAGAGAAAGCGACTTCGTTTTATACTATGTAGTGATGATAATAAGTGACGTATGTAATTACACCGATCATAATAAGTAAAACTATGGCTAATAGCTATTTACTTACGTGAAAGAAGTATTGAGTACTGAATGACTGCTAGTAGGTAGTAGGTACTAAGGTAAATCATTACACGTATCACTTAAAACTTAACAACACAACACTACGTTTTTAAACACGACCTAATAGTGAAACTCAAATCAGAGAATCAGATCAATAAAATAAAAATAACTCTTAATATAAAATAATAGTACATGTAAGTCAAAGAGAAAAAGACATGTTAAAATTAGTTGGTAAACTATTTTTAACTATTTAAATGTTTCAGAATCCTAGATTTAAAACTATTCAGACTGTCGTAATTAATGTCTAGGTCCGCGATCCTCGACGACAACTCATTGTAGGCTTGGGTCATTCTAGTAATAGGGCAATTCTTTCCTAGGTTAGTTTTATATCCAGTAGATCTAAACAGTATCACATGTTTTCTAGGCATTCTAACAGGGATATTAAAGTTTAGCGTGGATAGGAGGGACATACAATCGATTTTATTATTGACTAGTTTATGTAAGAATATCATATCAAGAAATTTTCTTCTTAATTTAAGTGACAAGTGGAAATTTTTGAATCTCTGATTATACGAAGAGTTTACCATGGAACGATCAAATTTGGTAGGCAATATAACGAGTGACTCGTTTTTGGACATTTTCCATTCTGTCAATATGATTTCGGTATTGTGGGTTCCATACTGTAGAGCAATATTCGAATTTACTTCTGACAAAACTATTGTCGAGTTTTATTATTGTAGACACTTGAGAGAAATTCCTGCATGTTCTAATTATGAAGCCAAGATATCTAAGAGCAGAACTGACCACATCATCTACATGACATGAGAAGTTTAGATTAAAGTCTAAGATCACACCTAGGACTCGTTTAGTTTGTTCTCTTGAGATTTTATCAGTTCCGAATCTCGTATTCAGTGTTCATTGCCTTTCTTTTTCTCGTAAATTTTATGTGATAGTTCTTTTTCGGGTTTAAGTACATTTTGTTTTTGTTACACCAATGGAATAGAGACTCAATATATTCTTGGAGTTTAATAGAATCATGCTTTTAATTATTCTTGTAATTTTGATGTCTTCTGCATATAGTTCTATTGATGTATTTTTTAGTATTTCAACTATGTCATCTAGGAATACTTTAAAGAAAAGGGGGCCTATAATTGAACCCTGAGGTCTCTCCTGAGTAAGAAATAAAGGACTCCGACTGATAGCCATCAAATTCTAAAAAATAAGGTCGATTCTTTAAGTAAGAGGAACACCAATAGAGTAAAGAGCCAGTTACACCAAAGGATTTGAGTTTCTGAATAAGTATGTCGTGATTTACTTTGCCGAAAGTCTTTGAGAAGTCCGTATACATTGCATCAACCTCTTGCCCGTCATCAACTGCTTTAATCAAGTCTGCCCCACATATGAGTATAAGTTAGTACCATATGACCTCCCCGGCATGAATCCGTGTTGATTTATATTAATTAACTTGTTTATGTCTTGATAAGTGTTTATGCACTAGAGATTAAGATTATTTCAAAGGCTTTCGATATTATCGATATAATTGATATTGGTCTCTCATTGGCACATTATTTGGATTTTCTCTTTTGAAAATTGGTGCAATACCTCCTTCCATTTTTTAGGGAAAGAACCAGAGCTGAAAGAAGCATTGAATAAAAGTTGGAGGGTTTAACTTGAGAATCAATTACAAAGTTAAGAGCTGGATGATACGGGTAACTGTACGAATACGAAAGAAGCACTCTGTAACGGTTACTATTGGATCACGACATAAGACTAGATCAAGTATACGTTTGCTATTAACGATCTTATTAAATTGAAATAGTGAGTTAAGAGCCAAAAAGTCTGCCAGAGTGATTTAATCGTGACTTATAGCGTATCCTGATGTGATTACGTTTTCAGTAAAGGTTTGCAGAAGGTCATGGCGTTAAGGGTGGTAGAAGATAAGCACCACATAAACATAGTGTAGATTTAATGAGATTCAGAGATCTTCGCAATCACTCCCAATCGGGACATGGCATTGAGTCAATTGTTTTGATACGCAATTAAAACACCGCCGCCTCTATTATTATGATTAGATATTTTGGACGTCTCTCTATCTCGCCTATGGATTCGTTTCGATATCGCTTTCGATTCCGAAATCCTCGACGATAGACACTCAGTCTGTATCTATCGTCGTGGATTTCGGAATCGAAAACACAGCCCTTGAGCCATGTTTCGGTGACTACTATAATAAAATATAATAAATAAAATACAACTGACATTTTGGTAACAGGTAAGAGAATCGAAAGTGACAATATTAACAATAAATTCGTGCTAAGTAGATAGGGTTATTTTAGGTTGTTCAAAACTTCCGAATTTTTGACGTACACGTATTTACGTTGGTCTGTTTTCCTCATGAACACTCTGCCATTCTTAACCCAGGCGTATCGATAGTCTTTTGCCTTGGCGATTGATCGAGCTTCAGCGTGTAGAGTCTTTACCGTTGAGGGCAAATGCTCGCAGATGTAAACGGGTTTCTTGCTACCGCTGATAGTGTGTGGTAGTACTGGTGTTTAGTTTGTCTCCTTTATTCGCTGATTTTTTGTTAAAGGTGATTGCTGAAGCAAGGAATTTATCGCGTATTCTTGGGTTACTGAATTTTACTAGCATCGATCGGGGACGGGGGCTTTCTTTGTTCACTCTCATTATTATAGTAGAAGTTTGAATGTCTTCGTCATTGAGATTGCATTGAATAGGAGTTGCATTTTTTTTAACCGTAGCATTTATATTTTCAGTTTTAAATTCTGGTATACATTGGATTTCTAAGTTATTTGCTCATGAGATTTGTTCCATTGTAGCTAGCCTCGAGCTGTTTCGAGCTGATATCTAAAAATTCTCGCCTAATTTTCTTGTTCTAGTGATCGTATTACTTCGCTCTTTTATGTCACTTCCAACTTTATATCATCATATTTTTGGTTTAATCTGCCAGTGTTTTCTGCACCTCCGTTAGCTTTGAGTTGAATTCCTTGATTATGCTGACTTTATGGCCCTTCATGAGTACATTAATTTCTTCGCGAATAATCATTCGCAGATACGACAAACACTTGGTGCTAAGCGTGCCAGGTTTGTGCGTACCAGTTGCTTTACGTCTCATTGTGACATTCTGACCGGTATTTTCATCGCCTATCTGTATAGAGGGGTATCGTTTTTACAGGATACATTCCTTATAGGCGTATTTGTATTATCGCTATTGACACATGTAAAATCGTATTTCTTCTTGCACGATTGACAATTCAATGTTTCGTTTGAAGTTTGCTGTCGTTTATAGCACTCTAGATCATTAATTTTTCATACAGCGGCCATGATGAGATTATTTGAAGTTTTTAATTTGTGTCACTTCTTATTATAATCAGACAAGCAATATTTATTTTTAAAAAAGCCACATGTGCAAAACTCCAGTGCCACTAGGATTAGAACCCAGGTTCTTAGAGTAGACGAGACGCGGGTGAGCCCGCCGAACCAAAAAGGCTGTTGCGTATGTCTCAAAATAGCAGTACAACTGTAGTAACTCGAGTTCGTTGAACATTTTTTTTTATTATTTTTCTTACTACCGACAGGCGTTCATTAATTTTGTTAACAAGTATTACACAAAGGATTTTCAAAACTAATTCACCTATTTGTGTTATTAGATTTATTGCGACACAGATACATCTACACAAACCAAGTCACTGTATTTTGATTGTGTTTCTGTAGTACACTTTTCACTATGATAACAATTTCACATCAACAATGGTTCATAATAATGTTCGTAACACACTTTTCAGACAATTTGATTCATAATAAATATTTAATTTAATATTAAAACTCGGAGCCGATGTTAACTGCAGCCAGAAAAAAAATTTAATCACAAAAATGACTATAAACATAAGTATAGATGAAGTAGACACAATAAAATTTCTAGGATTAATGTTTGACCAACACTGTAACTGGAAGGCGCATGTGGACTATATTTGTAGCAAGCTGGACAAATTCGTTTATGCACTGCGACGTTTAGCAAAGACCGTGTCAATGTCTGCAGCTCTTTGTGCATATCACGGATACGTATCTTCCGTCATATCATATCGTCTTATAATCTGGGGCAACTCTGTTGAATTCAATACATCTTTCAAATTACAAAAGAAATGCATAACAGCTATATGTAATGTAGGACCACTTGAAAGTTGCAAACTGTTATTTAAAAAGCTGGGACTACTTACGTTGCCCTGAATGTACATTAGAGACATGTGTATGTTTGTTAAAAAGAACACCAAATATTTAGTACAAAACAAAGACATTAACATGACTAACAGATCACAACGTTATCCCAATAAATTAGTTATGCCTAATTGTAACAGAGCAGCGTGTCAAAAGAGTCCCTATTTTATGGCTATTAAATTATTTAATGAATTGCCAAAAGATTTGGATAAACTTAACTTATCAACTATTAAATGAAAATTGCATGACTGGCTTTTAGATAAATGTTTTTATGACGTATAGTTCAATATCGTTCATAGTGTGGTATCGATGGAAAACTTAAAAATATCGATTTCATCTTATAGTTTATAGGGTTCGGTAGTTATACTATATACACGGATTTTCAAAACTAATTCACCTATTTGATATTTACGGAACCCTCGTAGGGTTCCGTGTATATAGTATAAGATAAGTTATTTTTTTATTTCTCCGGGCTATTAATAGGTACAATGAGACTTCCTCTGTTTGTGGCAGAAAAACATCTAGCCGTCCACGTAGTGTTCGTACGAAAAAGGTGGTCAAAGCAGTAAGGGAAAGAATTCGAAGAAATACCGTCTGAAAGCAAAAGATTTTATCTCGGGAGATGAACTTATAATTTAAAATGGAATAGGGTGGTAAAATCGAAACAACTACTGAAGCGGTACGCAAAGGGAGGTCACAGAAAAATTTTGTTTACAGATGAGAAATTTTTTACAATTGAGCAACATTTTAACAAAAAAAATGACCGTATTTTTGCTCAAAGCTCTAAGGAAGCTTCCCAATTAGTCGACAGAGTGCAACGTGGGCACTATCCGACTTCAGTGATGGTTTGGTGGGGTATTAGCTATGAAGGAGTGACTGAGCCACACTTTTGTGAAAAAAGTATCAAAACAACGGCACAAGTGTATCAAGATACCATTCTTAAGAAGATAGTGAAGCCCCTTAACAACACCATGTTCAATAACCAAGAATGGTCCTTCCAGCAAGACCCAGCGCCGGGTCATAAAGCTTTCGTCGTTTTGCAGTCATACAGCTACGCAGTCTTGGTTGGAAACGAACGTTTCGGACTTCATCAGAGCTGATATACATATAATATGAGCATGATAATTTGGAGTCCCTAAAACAATCCGTACGATTGGCAGTGATGAATTTTCCCATGGAAAGAGTGCGTGCTTCTATTGATAACTGGCTTCAACGTTTAAAGGACTGTATTGCAGCCAATGGAGACCACTTCGAATAAGCTTTTTATATTTTAAATTGTTTTATATTTATGTATTAAACTAACACACTTTAAAAGTAATAAATGTTATTTGCAATAGAAATTTTTTTCTTTGTTTTAGTACTTATGGCAACACTGAACTACTACTGACTGACTTTTTATTTGTACATAACCTGAGTTAATTTGTTAAACTTTTTAATATGTCAAAATTGTTAATGTATCTTTGCTTCTGAGATCAAGAACGCCGTAATTGACCATTTTACGCATAAATCAATCGATGTAATATGACTCTTAAGGTGAAAAATGTTTAATAATAGAATAAATTATAAATTCTATATATATATATATATATATATATATATATATATATATATATATATATATATATATATATATATACTTTATGTAATGATAATATTATACAGATATTTGAGATTTTTATTATATTTTGTTCTCTATCAAATATTTAATACAAATCCATGACACAAGAACAGAGAAAAACTTCGAACCCGACCCCCATCAGCATCAAACACGCTCAACCACTGAGCCACAGTGATTATTAGCATAGGTACTATTTGTAAAATTATTATAAGTTATCATAGTCTGTCATCCATGCTAAACGGAATATGGTACATACTCCACATGGTGTGTAATATAGAAACCATTCTCAAGTAAATAACTCTATATACTTAAATTAATCATTGTTTTATACGATTTAAAAAATATAATTTAGTTATGTAGGGCAATAAGAAAAGTATTTATCAAGTATTAATCTAGTAAAGGTAGTCACAAAAACATTTTTATGTATATATAATAATCCAACATACAAAGTGTTTTCTGTTAAAAGAAATGTCAGGATCGCATTGCATGGCAGTCTGTGGTCAATATTTCTAAAGGAAACAAGCGCTAGCGCAATATGTACATACCTTTATCTCCTAACTCCTCTTTTAGCTCTTGTTCTATTTCTACATTTTCAGTGCTCTGTTCCCATGTTTGTTCTCCCCTGTCCTCGTCAACTGTGACCAGGTCTGTTGTGGGACTTTGCCGAACACTTTGACTTAGCTTCACTATATTCAATTCCATACCATTACTCTTTTTCTGTGCATATAATATATTGTTGACATTCGATAACTGTGTAATGCCGCCGAGAGCATCTTCGGATTCAATGGAATATTCTTCCTCTAAAAATATAAATCTATACTTAAAATAATATTATAAAGAGGAAAGATGTGGTTGTTTATTTGCATTGAATAGGTACGACAATACTGGAAGAATTTTGATGAAATTTGGCATAGATATAGATTAGACCACGGGCACAAACATACGCTACTTCTAATCCCGGAAAATGTACGATTCCCGCGGGACTTCCTTTTACGCGCACGAAGGCGGGCAACATTTAGTATATTATATACCAACTTCATAGTCATATGTATTTTATAGTTTCATCTTCTTCAAGATCTAAAATTACCCAAAAAATTATTCTTTTGATGACCTGTTTTAAGTAAACATTAAATCAAAACATTTAATCTTCTTTCTTATAATAAATAATTATCTAGCCAAGAGCATGTCAGGACATGTCAAAGGAGGGTTCCGTAACTATCAATGTGGAATAAGTTTTTTTTTTCAAATTACTTCAAAAGTTACTGTCCGACTAAGTTCAAAATAATTTTCTTAAAGAGTATTTAGCATGATCTATCAACGTGATAGTTATTATTATTCTCTAAAATTGGAACTCAATGATCATGAATTAGTTTTTGGTATTGTTACACGAGCCTTGTTCAAGTAACACTAACACTTGAACCAATCAAACAACAAGACTAGCAGGAGAATGTCTAACCACCACAGAAGCACAGAGTAGAAAATATATTTACGTACAAAGATTTTGACGTCCCCATTAACTGCCCACAATTTTTCCACATAATCATGGACAAGCCGTGTGCTTGTAGTAGGTCAATTGAATCGAAAGATAACTATGTAGATGTTTATTGTTCCTCTTTCTTTAATCTGTGACCGAAGTCTCGGAACCCAACTATAGCCTCTCTTATTATCAGACAAGCCACAAGACGATAGTGTAAAACCAACCATTGTCACTGCAAAATTCTGTCTTCACATCTGACTCCTGTTCGATATGAAATGAAGAAGGGGGTGTTATAGAAATAATCTTCATCCTGGATGTTGATAATTGTACCACTGACTCAAATGCTTTAAACTCTATTGCAATCTAAAAACAAGTAAAAGTGTAGTTAAAAGTTGATTTTAATCTTTATACTTGGGCACTTAATAAAATGCAAATTAATAAATAGATGTTTACAAAAATTGATAATGTTCATTAATTTCAAATGTAAAATTTCAGTATTCTCCATGGACAATAAAAATACTTGTATGATAATTCTTTGGAAACATCAATTAGCTTCTAAGATATTTAATTTTAAAATAGCCTTTTGCCACTTCATGGTGATATCATTCCATAACCCTTAAGCTACTTCTTTTACCGCAGTCATGCGTTACAAATAAATAATAATTATATAAAAATGTATGAAATTTGGTACAGTGCTGATTTTATTTTCGGCATTATAAAATATTAATAATTTCATATTTTAGGGGTGGATCCCCGTACATGGATAGTGGGGATGATTTTTTTTTTATTCTAGAAAGAGTAACAGGGTTAAAGGGGTTGTCGATAAAGGTTGGATACATGACTTTTTAATCAAGTAAACCACTGTCGAGTAATTAAGACCGGGTTATATCCCGACGTAATGCGGCAGTTATAAAACAAAAAACTGGTGTATCTGTATACATGATTTTACATACCTAGTAACAATCATCATTGTCTTATACGTTATTCCAAAGTCAAAATACGTCCAGTATGCTGGTAGCTTTCGATGTTAGTGGATAGTTTTTATACTAGATTTATAATACACACTTGATTAGTGTTATTATCTAATTTCTTTTTTTATAAATGTGCTGTGTTTACTGTTAAGAGTACGATAGGATTGGCATAGTCATTTCATGTACTAAAATCCTTAAAATAAAGAATTAAAAAAAAAAAAAAAGTCAAAATATTTTAAATACCTTATTCTGGAATAGATCATCAATGAGACCTCGTGTCTGTATGGCCAACTGCTGCAGCTGGTGACATTGCCGCAGTCTCGTGTGGCAAACATAACACATCCAACACTCATCACCACTAATCTGTTGATGGTGATAAAAGTATAACTATTAAGCTTGCAATCATACATTATAGTTCAATTATTCTTCTATTCTTATAAAATGTTGTGCACATTCTGATTATAACACTAGCAGCACAGATTATAGAAAGACGAACAGCTAAACGCTGTTCGTCTGTAAAAAGCTGCAGCTTTCGATTTGATTGCACTACTTATATTATGTATAGCAAGCATACAGGGGCAGTTGACAGGGATGACAAAATTTTCAAATTTTTATTGATTTGGATAATTCTATGAAAGCTTTTACTCTGTACATATTAAGTGTATATATTATCTAGTCTGTGCTGGTAGTCCATGTTTATGGGCAATACTCACAGCTCTGCTAAGTTATGTCTTATAACTAATGGTACCTATGAGAAAATCATGGAATTAGTGCACTCACACAGTCATTGCAAGTTTGATTCCTAGTATTACCATAAATCCAAATATCACGGTTTAATTGATTGCCGCGCGAAAACTAAAAGGCTACACCTTTCATACAAAATCGGGCATTGCCCTTTAAGATAAATTGGCTGTTTTTTAGTCGATTTTGCGACCAAATGTAACCAAATCATATAAAATTTTATATTGTCACAAATAAAGATTTTTTTCAGCATAAGAGAGTATAATTATTAAAATAAAATGTAAATTCTACTAGGTTTGTTTGACTTGAACCCAATTCATTTATAAAATTTAGGAGTAATGGTCTCAGGATATCAAGACACTCGACAATGTGTACAGCATGTGTGCAGCCAACTTTAAACAAAATAACCGTAATTATTATTCATTAATTAATTGAAGAAAAATTTATTACAAATGTTACCTTAAAATTTGCGAGGTTTTCATAGACATACTGCAAATCTGTTTCGTAAATGTTAATTGTTCTTTTATTTATTGAAAAGCAGGCAGAGCAACAATTCTTTTTTAACATTTTGTAAGAGTTTAATTAGCTACTATATATAAAGTAACAACAAATTTGGTAAAAACTTATGTAGGATGTCTGATGATGTCCATACATGAGTATTTAATATTTATTTTCTTCTTCTTCTTTAATTATGGCGGTCTCAGTGAGATGCCAATGTGAAACAACAAGGGTACTATAGTTACCTAACAATCTAGTCTGACTAGCGAAAGATGCGCCTGGAAAAAGGCGGCAAATTCAAAAATCTACGTATGGCAACCTTGTCTATAGTAGGAATTATAGTTTTGACACTTGATTATTTATGACAATAATATTATGTTTTGTTAGGGACAACTCATTTCAAGAAAATGAAGTTTATTGTTGTTGTTTACTCAAATTTTATATTGCAATATATTTTATGATGAATTAAACGCATGCAAGACTCGTGCATGTTTTTGTCGGAGTATTAAAACTTCTTCTTTAATACAATATCATGATATATTTCATGATTTTTACAAAATAAAATTTAACCAAACAATTATCTTCATTTTCTTAAACTAAATTGTCCCTATAACTGTTTATAAGTGTAACTGTTTATAACTGTTTTTAAGTAGAATTGCCAGCAAAAATATTGGTTTGTCTGCAGAAGATATGGCAAGATTAAACGGCACTATTATGCGATGTTCACCTTATGCCTGGTCGAGCGGCAACTTGTATAGTACTCGTACATACCTTGAGTGGGATGATGATTCTTGAGTGGACCTGTGATCCATCCCGCTTCCGATTTCGGAGGGACTCAGGTTTGACTGAGTTTATTTATCTTACCTTCAGCAACACCAAACTTGCCTTTTGATATTTTACTTGTTTATTTTGATCAAAATTCCAGTTATTTAATAACATTTATTTATAGGATAACTGAAATTATTACAATCCATTTTGGAACATTTAGTTCCATTTCACAATCATTTTTACACTCAAAACACAAAACTTTACTCAACTTTGAAACTTTATGTAATAATAATAATAAAGAAATATAATAATTCTGACGAGCTATTTTAATAACGACTAGACGTTTGGACCAACGTCCCCGTAATAATGATCTTCCTTCCGAGCACGCTGTACTCCCCTCTTCATAGGGTGGGGCGAATCCACATTATCCCCACCTTGCGGATTCATGGGTTGTCAAGAGTGGTTCGATGAGTAAAGGGTCCCACACATTAACAGTTCGCCTGCAGTCTCTGGTCCGTATCAGGCGGCCTTCCGTCTAATATATCGCCTATATCGTCTAAGTATATCGCCCACTCACTTGAAACGATTATTGCTTGCAACAATGGCCGGATACCGGTTCTGCGACTACACACTATCAGACGGCAGTCGTCAGTTTTACACCGTAGCACCGCCTGTCGGCAATTATCTGAAAACCGGTTGGGGCATCTACACACTAGCAGGCGTCAATCGGCAGTTCACCACTAGCGCGTAGTTGTAATTTTTTGTCGTGATAGAGATGTTACGTAAAAAACGATGTGCTCTAATGCTACTTCATTTAGTTTCATCGTCAGGAAGAAGATATTGGAAAGATTAATAGTCACTTTACGGTTTTTCGCGACGGGACAAAGTTTTGAGGACTTACAATTTCCTACAAGAATTTCACCACAATCCCTTGGAGTAAAACTATCCCTGAAACTTCAAAATATATTTTTTTGGTGCTGAAAGATGTATAGGTATATGAAGGTAAGTAAACAAATTATGTTTTCTTATATTTTTTATTTGAGTTAATCAAAATACAGTAAGTAATAAGAGAGTTTATAACGAGTGCACCGGAGACCGTGCCTACTCGCTCGCACCATAGTGCAAACGCGCCGCTGGACAGCAACGCGTCAGGACAATCTTCCTGTGGGTCGCGTTCGACGCGCTCTCGCCAGACTCCCGCGTGCTACCGATTTGACTAGATGATATATTCACTGTGTACTGTTTCCCGCGTTTTCGCCTTTGTAAATTGTTTTATATATTTTTAATTTTGGCCTTTTAATATTATTTGTAATAAGTGAAACCAATGTTAAAAACACTATATTGTGAAATTGTGTTCCGTTCAATAAACATTTTCGAGACATTTTCGGTTTTCGTTTATTAAAAGTTAGATATTTACACCCGGAGTGAATAAGTGTAAGTGTAATCTTCTTCAGTAATCACTAATGTCTCGGAAGGCTGCTGGTATTCGTTATACGATATAGCTCCAATTTCTACTGGAATATCTTGTAAGGACGGAATTGTTGGTTGAAGATGTACAGTAGGTGTTGGAGCAGCCTGTGATAACTGTGGACGTGCAATTTGCGACTGTGTGGGCATAAGGCCAGTAATATGGGTTTCTTCCAGCATAATAAATAATAATACTTTATTAATTAAAGATTCTGCATATAACCTTTGCTCTTCGTTCATACGCCGCAACTTACATGCTACATTTAATCCTATGCCATCGTATTCATCGTCTTGTTTTAAGGCTTTGTAAGCTTCATTGATCAATGTTCGTTTTCTTTTATTTTATACCGAATTTACGGATGATATCGAAGGCGTTGATCCATGCGTTTGGGGGGAAGGCGTCGGCGAGTGTGATGGCATCTGCGAGTGTGATGCCAGCGGGGAGTGTTGTGATAGCGCCGAGTCGTCATCTTCGGAAAACTGAAACATTATATATTTTTTAAAATGTATTTTCAATTACCATCATCTTTCGAAGAATGGCAAGAAATTGCAAAAGGTTTCGAAAATCGATGGCATTTTCCTAATTGTGGAGGTGCCATTGATGGTAAGCACATCAGAATTCGATAGCCGGCAAACAGCGGATCTTACTACTATAATGGCAGTTGTAAATGCAGACTACGAATTTATTTATATTGATGTCGGTTGCAATGGAACAGTATCAGATGGAGGTGTTATTGAGTATAAGTACTAGTTTTTATGACAAGTTGAAAAACAGGCAATTAAATTTGCCATCAAATAATATGAATAAAAACAATATCATCTTTGTATTTGTGGCCGATGATGCTTTTGCATTACATGAAAATGTACTAAAACCATATCCTTGAGGATATGGGAAATTCAACTCTTGAAGCGCGTATTTTTAACTATCGCTTGAGCAGAGCTCGTTGCATAGTAAGTAGAAAACGCTTTTGGCATATTATACAGCCAATTTAGTTTTTCATACAGAAATCAATATGAAACCTGAAAAAATTGACAACATAGTTTTAGCTACATGTTGCCCTTCACAATTTTTTGAAGAAAAAAGAAAAAGCGACTTACTTCCCTACTCGAGCTTTGGTTACTGAAGATTTAGACTTGGGTAGTGATTGTAAATGGACATTTAAGCGAAGAAAACCCCCTGAACAGCTTACAACAGGGATATAGCAGAAATGTTTGTGAAAACGCAAAATTAAATCGGGACAAATACAAAGATTATTTTACGCAAGACGGAGCTGTATCATTTCAAAATAATTTTGTGAATAAAAAAATAAAAAATATATGCGTACTGTTTCATTTTGAGCAATATTTACAAAACTGTCACTTGCAGTACTTTTCCTTGGCAGTTCATGATCAGCTGTAAACACAAAGAGGTCAAATACCATAAACTTGAGACGTAGTTGTCGTCAGCCGATGATCCTGATTTTTACATTTTAACCTGAAAGTAGATTCGTAGATGATTAATTATAAACATTCAGTTTATGACAAAAGTGTTGCATTATCATCAGAACTGCATATAGTTGGAAAGGTTTTTGAAGTCAATAAAGTACATATTAAGTATTATAGGATTATAGGAAGTGGGTGTACCTAAATTGCAAGATTTGTTTATACACAAACAAACAAAGCAGGTACATCACTAGGTAATGTAGCGTCAATTAGACACGACACTTACCTTTTTTAGTTCTTTTCTGAATGTACTTTTTAGGTTATTAATTTTCCGTTTGACGGTATCAATTGTGGCTGAGGGTATTGCTGTTTTATAATATGTCAATAATTTATCGTAAGCTTCATCCTTCAATCGCTTATTATGGTAGCAATCGTCCTTCACTTTCTATAAACATGGAAAACTTCGGTACATTTCTATAAAAGTAGACACAAATTGAGGTTTATTATCCATTTTGTTGAAAAAATATTCAAGTGTTGGAAACGATAAAACTGACGGCGCTCGACTGGCACGCGATGACGGTCGGCCGGCCGTCGGGCGATTTCCTGCAAGTTGCGATTAACTGACCGACTAATATCGGCCGGCGGACTGTTAATGTGTGGGACCCTTAACATTGCACGTGGGCATGACAAACAACAGCAGGTGCATTAACACCTGCGCCGACATATACCTACTAGTATGTTATATCTGTGAAATCTATGCCAACGCTATAAATATATAATAGTCAGCCAGAACAGATTCATAATTTGCGTCCGTTAAGCCTTGCGATATTCAATTTTGAAGTACATGTTTTGTTAATTTGTTTGGACTTTTTTTTAGCGGCTATTGTAAGGAATTTCGGCTAAACATATATAATTTTATTTTTCCCCACAGCTTACTCAACCTGAGAAGCCTGTGTATCCCTATGCAGCTCGGGTTATTGCTACCCAAGTAATCAAGTATTCGCTGCCCACTGCAGCATATACGTTATCATTGGAATATTTAGTCCAAGACATTACTATATAATTCAAGGACCAGAATGTGAGATCTATTCCGAGTTATTTTATTATTGAGATATTCATCAGGTGATTAGCGTCAACTACCCATTACTTCATTTGGCTGCGACCAAAATGTATGGGCCTTTTGGATTTAATTACCGTTCTTTGTTATACACACAAAAATTTGGCTTTGGGAGACTGGTTGCACTCTAACTCTACGGTGGTGTCCGGGTTACTGACAACCCAATTACTAATATATTACCAATGTGCCATTAGGAAGTTACTTTCATTTTGCATTCAAATTTAGAACCGTATGGTCTTAATTTATTGTATTAGAAAACTGTAATTAGGGCGAATGACTAAATTTTTTTTTTCTTTCAGATATTATTAGCTTTAAGATAAACTTTTTCATATGATAATTTTAAATCATCTATACTTTTAACTTACTTTTTATATATAAACTTAATCAAAAGTAACTCGGCACGTTCTGGCGCGCGTTGTAAACAACACCTGCACCAACAGGAGTGGTTGTTATTGCACAGTTGTGCCTGAAAAACAACACCTGCGCTCGCAGCTGTGCGCTATAAATACTTTGATGTCAAAATTATTTTAATTTATTAAAGTTGTGGAAATTGTTTGTAAAATTGTGATTACTCACTCTTATTCTTTAAGTACCGTTCGGACTTTAACCAAACCACCTCTTTGGTAATAGCAGCTACCAATCGGCTTTTCACAATTTTTTACATATATTTTATTTTTGTTTTGTAATTAGTTGAGGATGACATGTACAATTTTTCGTTTAGGCGACATTCTGCGGAGTTTTGTTTTAGTTAAGGGTTACAAGTAACGAGATTTTAAGTTTTAGTTCTTACTTTATTAAATGAAAATGTAACACAACTTGTTTTTTTTTTGTTTTATGTCTTTTGGTTTTCTACTTTTGTTTTTTTTATTTCGACATGTCCTAAATAGTACCATACAACACGGAACAATAATGCCATACACCCAGCAATTTAACATTTAGGATTCAACATCTCACAACTTCAACATTTTGCGAATTCCACATTTTAGAAATTCAACATTGTGGTCCAGAAGGGTTTAAACTGCTCTTTTGGTTGAATTTCTTTGGACAAATATAACAGCTAAATGATTCTTCGCTTTTATGGTTTTTTTTGTGGACATTTAAATTAAACTTTCGTGTAAATTTCTTTGAACAAATATCACAGCTAAATGGTTTCTCGCCTGTATGGATTAGTATGTGCGTGTTTAAATTTATCTTATTTGAGAATTTCTTCAAACAAATATCACATTTAAATGGTTTCTCGCCTGTATGTATTTGTTTGTGGACATTTAAATTAAACTTCTGTGTGAATTTCTTTAAACAAATATCACAACTAAATGGTTTCTCGCCTATATGGATTAGTATGTGCCTGTTTAAATTTCTCTTTTCTGAGAATTTCTTCAAACAAATATCACAGCTAAATGGTTGCTCGCCTCTATGGATTACTATGTGCCTGTTTAAATTTATCTTATCTGAGAATTTCTTTGAACAAATATCACAGCTAAATGGTTTCTCGCCTTTATGGATTTGTTTGTGGACATTTAAACTAACCTTCTGTGTGAATTTCTTTGAACAAATATCACAGCTAAATGGTTTCTCGCCTATATGGATTTGTTTGTGGACATTTAAATTAGCCTTCTGCGTGAATTTCTTTGAACAAATATCACAGCTAAATGGTTTATGGCCTGTATGGATTAGTATGTGCGTGTTTAAATAACTCTTTCGTGAGAATTTCTTTGAACAAATATCACAGCTAAATGGTTTCTCGTCTGTATGTATTTGTTTGTGGACATTTAAACTAACCTTGTGTGTGAATTTCTTTGAACAAATATCACAGCTAAATGGTTTTTCGCCTATATGGATTTGTTTGTGGACATTTAAATTAACCTTCTGCGTGAATTTCTTTGAACAAATATCACAGCTAAATGGTTTCTCGCGTATATGGATTAGTATGTGCGTGTTTAAATAACTCTTTCGTGAGAATTTCTTTGAACAAATATCACAGCTAAATGGTTTCTCGCCTCTATGGATTTGTTTGTGGACATTTAAACTAACCTTCTGCGTGAATTTCTTTGAACAAATATCACAGCTAAATGGTTTCTCGCCTATATGGATTTGTTTGTGGACATTTAAATTAACCTTCTGCGTGTATTTCTTTGAACAAATATCACAGCTAAATGGTTTCTCGTCGGTATGGATTAGTATGTGCCTGTTTAAATTTGTCTTATCTGAGAATTTCTTCAAACAAATATCACAGCTAAATGGTTTCTCGCCTGTATGGATAAATATGTGTCTGATCATTTCACTCTTATGGCGGAATTTCTTCAAACAAATATCGCAGCTAAATGGTTTTTCGCCTTTATGAACCCTGATGTGATTAAGTAATATGCTTTTGTATGAAAAAATCTTGAAACAATAATCACAGGTGAACTGTTTCTTGTAACAGCCGGTGTGAGCTTCACTGGCATGGTCTCGCCCCTCGCAGTCATTTGTGTTGTCTTGCTTGCCGTCTTGTTCCATACCTAAAAAAATGTTCTGATATGATCATGTTAACTTAGTAGTAAGCTTACGTTTCCAGTTAGAGATATACAGAAGACGTGCTTTTGGGGTTTCAACATGTTTTTAAACTAATGGTTTAAAGAAAACTATGAAATAAATAATGAGAAAAAACGTTATGTACAAGTAAAATCAGTATGTTACGATCTTATTACAATGCGGTCTGTACCCACTACATATTCCTAAAAGAAAATAGCTAAGTAGCTAGCACAATATAATATGCATACTTTTATCTTCTGTCTTCGTGCTTTGTTCACCAAATGTTTTTTCTCTCCAGTCCCCCGGATATATTTCTGTGACCGGGTGTGTTGTGGGATTTTGGCAAACATATTTGTCTATAACGCTTTGACTTAGCTTCACTATTATTAATTTAGGAACCTTTGCCTTCTGCTGTGCATCAATATTGTCCACATTCCACAACTCCTGTGTAATGCCGGCGAGAGCATCTTCGGATTCAATGAAGGGTTCTTTCTTTACTTCATAGTCATTTGTATTTTCCAATATTTCATCTTGTTCAATGCCTGAAAATTACCGAAATGAAAATAATAATAAAAATCTAAGGTACCCAACAGACAATGCCATTTTTAAGCTACATTATATACATTAAATGACATTATTTAATTTATACTAATATTATATAGAGGTAATGTTTGTGAGTTTGTGAGCTTGTAAGGGGTAATCTCTGGATCTGCTGAACCGATTTGAAAAAATATTTTACCAATAGAAGGCTACGTTACTTGCGAGTGACATATGCGGGCGGCGGGCATACATTTCGGGCGTGTCTCTATTTATTATTAAAACCCAATTTCACGCGGGCGAAGCCGTAGGCAAAAGCTACTTTTAAATAAAAGAAATAATTAAGTATCAATAACATACAAGATTTTAGTAAATTACAATATTTTACTGAGTGAGGTTTGTATTTTAATGATCATAAGTTTGTTCAAATCGCTTTGATTTAGTTAAAGCACGAGTCTCAGACATAGACGAGTACATAAAATATAAATATATAATATAGACGATATATATATATATATATATATATATATATATATATATATATATATATATATATATATATATATATATATATATATATATATATATATATATATATATAATATATATTATATATATATATACGATACGATATATATATACGATATAATATAGTCGACGACGCCAAAATAGATGATATAAATATAGAATATTATAGACGAGGCATGTTGATACAAAGTGTCTCCAGTTAAATGGCCCCACTTTTTAGATTTTGGGGCCATTTTGACATTTGAAATATGGTGACAACCAATATGGCGAAACTTTTTGCTGTATGAAGATTTGTTCTGTCAAATGTATGTCATAGCCCATCCGTTTCGAAATCTTTGGTCTCAGATCTCAAGTGTAACCCGTGTCAATATCATTTCAAATTAAATTCAAAAAGTTTTATTTCCATCTTCTTATGAATCTGATAAGGATAAAAGACGATACGCACTCTTTTCACACACACACACTCTTTTTTTGTCAAGCCGTACGTGTATCCTATAAAGATGTCAAATTCAGGTTGAAGGCCAGGTTTCCATACAAAACACTTATGTCCCACACATGTGGTGAATCGTTCAGATCCTGAATATGTCAGATCGATCTGACACTTACATACAATTTCGTGAATTTACACTGAGCTTGACATCCATAAGATGTCAAATTTAGCCTAGGAACCTCAGAGCAATAACTACAGCATATCCATGTATATCCTTCTTCAGTGCTAGGAACCAGGGGCGTGCGCTCCATATAGGCAGAAATGCAGTGCTTTACTTGTCATTCACAGATATTTTAATGAAACGTTCGTACGTTTTAGATGACTTTAATTAATAGTAAATAAATTAATTAAAAAAATATAATAACTTAAAAACGCCTAATATTTTATAAATAGCAACTAATGCCGATGCGTACTGCAGGACAAATTTTCGCATGTGTGTGTAATTTTCATACTTTGCAAACGCACACATCCAGGAATATCGACATAATAATATTACAATAAATCCTGCGGCAGGCTATCGCCGAACCTCGCCGAGCCGAGCTGGGAACTCGGTTCGGCTATCCGATAGCAAACGAAAACCGCCGAACTGGCGTCGGAAATTATTCGTTGCCTATAATCCGACTAAAAACAAAATGACTTGAATCTAATGAATTATCTATACACAAAAATCATTTTTGTTTAGTAAGGTTATATTTGTTTAAATAGAAGAAATGTTTTATGTTTGCGGCGACCCTATTGCATATTTCATTGGTTTGTTTACAATTTAATCGCTCCTGTTTATTTATAGTTTTCTTAAAAGATTTTTCATTTTAACATTTGTAAGTGTGTACATTTGATTGTGAGGTTTGAGTTGATATTGTGTGTTTATTAAAAATTAAAAATAACAAGTTCTCACAATTGTCATTCAGTGAAAAGATTCAAATTCTGTCTAAAGGTAGGCGTGTACCCGAGTTACAACAATTAAACCAGCAAAAAAATAATGTAACTCGAAAATTTCATGTTAAAAGTTATTTAGGTAGTTAAGTAATTTACATCGGGATATAGTAATCTCAAGTAACCGGAACCTTGAATATGTGAAAATTGAAGCTGACTGAATGGTGAGTAGTTATAATATTTTAAAATATGCTTATTATTTTACTTATTCGAATTTCTTCCGCCGCGACGATCGATCGCTGTTTTGTCTGCGTTGCCGAAGAAGATGTACATGAATAGTACATCTAAGACTTGCTCTGTTGGCATGGTTTCGACTTAGAGATCCGTCGCTTGGCTGCAGCTATGCTAAAGATCTTTAAACGAAAAAGTTTTTGTGATCGAGTGCTTCGCCGCATGCCCAGTGCCATAAACCTGTGCACGCCACTGCTAGGAACACATGTACATAATTTGACATCGTTTAAGGATCCGGAATATTTCTCTGAATTTTCCCGAACCCACCGGATTCCGGATCATAATATTATAGTCCCGGACTCAGACTAGGTCTGACTTTTTAAATTAAAGTATATTACAGTAATAAATAATAAACTATTGATAAAATAAAATTTAAAATGCCTCTGCGTAAGGTGCATTAGAAAATAAAATTTAACAGCTTGTAATTTGTAATACAGTTGATTTTTGTAAGTACAAAATTTCGGAGTTTTCGTTTCTGTTTGTCTATTTATTCCATGCTCATGAGTCATGTACTAGGGTGTAGTAGTGTTATAAGAAACTGTATAACCCAATTTATTATAATAAAGGCAGTCTTACTGCAACTCTCGGTAATAAGATTATTCGTCTCCTAATCGCACCCTACATGGCGACCCTGCCATCAGAATGCGTGGCGCGAAATTGAGACTCCGTATATGGGGTAGAACTTTCTGTGCAGTGTAACTAGCAGTGAACTGACTAAATGTAATTTAAAATAATGGCTTTCTTTATTCGTTCGCGTTACGGAGTGTACGTGTTACTTAAATTAAATCGGAAAACAACAAAATTCGGACAAAATGGGCAAACAATAATCTAAGGAGGAGACCGTGATTGTGCAGAATGCAGTGGGCAGTAACCAGGCCGGAATCGAACAATTCCATTTTCATCTAACTACCACAAATATTTTGCTGTCTATTATCGTGCTGATGGTAGGCTTGCAGTTCCTGTACTGCGTGTTCCGGGCATACAGACGGTGTCACATGGGTTGGATCACCTCGGAAATAAGCAGAAATAATTTCCGGAGGGCGTTTTTCCGACAACAGCAGCCTGCCGCAGCTTTGAAGGAGCAGCCTAATCAAGCTATAGCCTATTTTCCCTAAAGTGTGCGTGAAGTGAGAAAAATGTCGTTTACGCGCGTATAAAAATGTTTTAGTGTAAAAAAAAAAAAAAAAAAATATCGTGTTTATTCATAAGTCGTACCTAAAATTACGTCTCGCGTCGCAACCGAATGTAGAGACTTTAATATTATTTAACTTTAAGATATTAAGAGTGTATTCCTTATTTTATTGTAATTTTACTTGTCTATAATCATTGTAATTTGTGTTTAACGTGTTGCATAATTAGTTATAAATTATACTAAAATATAATCTACGTTTGGTGGCAAACTGGTAAGTTATGAACATTTCCTTAGAAAAAATATATGAGAAATAAAAAGAAATTAGGACATATTTAATTAAAATCGGACCGAATATATTAAATGTTAAGTTGAAGGAAACAAATGATATTTTTAGTCAATATTGTAGTTGGTTATTATTTTTTTACAGAAAACGTAAACCAAGGAAAAATTAAAGCGAAAGACATTTCATTTTATGATAACTATCGTAAACATTTTGAATTATTATACAAAGATATTTTAAGTTTGTATCAATCTAAAAGTGTTGATGTTGATATGAATAGCAATATGATTGATACTTTGACTTTATTACCTGTTATGTCTAATGATGAGACAAGTATTAAGCAGTTGATAGATAATATCCTTTATAAACGAAGCCGGATTGTAAAAGAAATTTAATTAAATTTCTTTTAAAAAGCAGATTGTCGCAATCAGCTAAATTGCGTCTACGAGACGATTATGCGACAGTCGATGATTTAATAAGTGACATGATTATGGAAATATGTATTGCCAAAAAAGGCCATTCAAAATAAATTACAAAAACCAAGGCCAAACGAAATTGTCTGTTTCTGAATATGGAAAGCAAATAACAGAATTACTTGTAGACCTTACGATATCACAGGCTAATGGAAATTCGGACTGTTATAATATTTTAAAGCCAATTAATAAAAAACAAGCGGTTAAACAGTTTTCCGATGGCTTGCGAAATCGTAGGCTCAGTACAATAATTTCAGCTAGAAATTACGATTCCCTGAAAGATGCCATACAAGCAGCCCAGGATGAGGAGTCTTTATCATCCGCCGCTGGAGAGGTGCTGGGTATGTACAAAAGAAATTTCTTTAATTATAGAAATTTTCATAATAACTCTAGGTCCCTACGCGGAGGAAGTAATTATCGGGTGTCCTCATATCGTGGACAGTATAACAGGTTTCAAGGAAATTGGCAGCCGACGAGCAGATACCAACAGTCAAATTCCCGTGACCCAGGGCAAGGTGCCCGTTATTTCCGTAACAATCGAAGTAAGTTTAATAATTATCGCAGAAATCAAAGGAATTCGCAGAAATACTGTTGACGTTATTAACGAAAGTAAAAATTCTTCGTCAGATGAGCCTAGACTAGATCACTTTTTTCGTGAATAAAGAAAATCATTCAATTTTAGCTAGCAATAATAGTAAATGTTTTATGCATTTATTAATTTCTCTGTGCAATAAAACTTATTCGTTCTTAGTCGATTCAGGCGCGTTGTTATGTGCTATATCATATAAACATATCATTGGATTAGGAATTCCATTTCATAATGAGAGTGTAATTATAAACGGACTAGGTGGAGAAGTTCAAACTATAGGCTATGTTTTCATTCCATTATCTTTTAATGGTCGTGTAATCAATAATAAGTTCTACGTTTTCGATTCTTTACCAATTTTGGCAAACGGAATTTTAGGGCGAGATTTCTTAAAAACGTTTGGCGCATGTTTAGACTTTGAGAAAAACATTTTATTTTGAAAGTTGGGAGAAAATCAAAATATTTCAATTCCTATTACTAATAATTATAACGTACATATTGTAGAGATTCCACCAAGAAGCGAATCGATACATTATATTGAAACCGAATTTAAAACGGATTGCATTTGATTGTTTGTTCAGAAGAATTACAAGAAGGTATCTATTTAGCTAGTTCTATAGTGAGTCCGGTTAACGGAATCATACCGATAAAAATTTTGAATATCACGGAAAAGCCTGTAACTTTGTCTAGATTAAATCCAACAATACATGACCTTAGAGATTACGACGTTTGCAGTTTTAATAAAAATGATAATAATTCGGAAAGAGTGAAAAATTTGTTTTCAAAATTAAATATAAATGGATTAAATAATATAGAATTTCAGAGTATTCAGAGTATTTGGGCGAAATACGCAGATATTTTTATTTGCCATGAGATAAATTAAAAACAACTAATATTTACACTCATAATATTTAATTAAAACCAAATGCTACTCCAGTGTTTTGAAAGCCTTACCGATTGCCTATTAGCCAAAGAGACGAAATAAAACAACAAATTAGTAACATGCTTAAAGAAGGAATTATAGAGCCCAGTAAGAGCGATTGGTCGAGCCCAATATTATTAGTTCCTATAAAAGTAGATGAAACCGGAAATAAAAAAATTCGTTTAGTGGTAGATTACCGTAAATTAAATGACCGAATAGAGGATGACAAGTATCCGCTCCCAGATATAACAGAGATTTTAGAATCCCTGTCTGGAAGTGTTTATTTTACACATTTAGATTTCTTTCAAGGTTATTACAACGTAAATTTAGACGAAACTAGTTGAAAATTTACAGCTTTCAATTCAGGTCAATATCAGAAGACGAGAATGCCGATGGGTTTAAAAACAAGTCCCAGTTCATTCTCTAGAATGATGAATTTGGCTTTGTCAGGATTAAATAACGAATAATGTTTAATATATATTGATGACGTCATTGTTTTTGGAAGAAATTTAGAAAATCACAACAAAAATCTACAGGATGTATTTGAAAGTCTGAGAAAAGTTAACTTAAAATTAAATACTTTGAAATGTACATTTTTAAAAAAGCAAATTTTATATTTGGGTCATTTAATATCGAATAAAGGTATAATGCCAGATAAAATAAATACAGTTAAATATTACCCGTCCGCAGAATGCCGATGAAGTAAAAAGATTTGTCACTTTCACAAATTATTATAGAAAGTTTATACCGAAATTTTCTGAAATAGCTCAACCTTTAAATGAACTATGTAGAAAAAAATCAACATTTTTTTTTGAGTGAACAATGTCAAGATTCTTTTGAAACACTTAAAAAGTGTATCATTTCGCCCCCTGTGTTAGATTATCCAGATTTTTCAGAACAAAATCATTTTTATCATATTTCAAATCATTAGGTAGACCTATAGATTACACTAGTAGGACTCTAAATAAGCCCGAATCAAACTATCCTGATATAGAGAAAGAGTTCCTGGCAATAGTTTGGGCAGTGAAACATTTTCGACCTTATTTGTATGGTCAATATTTTAAAATCAAAACGGATCATAAACGTTTAATATATCTGTTTGGTATGAAAGATCCATCCAGCAGACTTATGATGAAGTTTAGGTTGACTTTAGAGTAATACAACTTTGATGTGGAGTATGTTAAGGGTTCAAGTAATACAGCAGCAGACGCTTTATCTAGGATATTGTTATCGTCAAAAGAAAGAAAAGAATTAAATGAGAATATAAATGTTATGACTCGAGCTCAGTCAAGAAAGATTAATAAACCCGATTCTTCGGCGTTGGATATAGTACGTACAAACTTGAGGCCTGCGCAACCGAAAGTCGTGAGTACTCATGTCAAACCTACAGAATCAGTAGAATTATGTGTGACAAATGAAGATAATTTAAAGAAGAGTAGAAAATTAGGCAAAATAAATAAAGAAAGTAAAACGTTTTGTAATGATGAAAAGAAAAAGGTAATTTATATTAAATATCTAAGCTCTGACTCACGAATAACGCGATGTATTTTTGTAAATCAATTAACGTCGAAGAAGTGTGTATAGTTAAAAAGGAAGATAATAAAGAAATTAGTAGAAAAGTTAAGTCTTTAAAAAATTGGACCGGTTCTCATATGTGTATATTAAATAATGTAAAAACTATTTACAATAAAGATGATAGGAAAGTTATTTTAAATGATTTCCATCTTTTGCCTAGCAGTGGCCATGCAGGCATGTGAAGGATGACCAATAATATCAAAAAGTATTATTATTAGCCTGAATTAGACAAAGATGTTAGAGATTATGTTAGGCGTTGTAATAAATGTTAGCGTTTGAAACATTCCATACCTTTAAAAGAACCAATGAATATAACAACGACAGCTTATTCAGCATTCGAAAAGGTCTATTTAGATCTAGTAGGTCCATTTGAAGTTGATAATAATAATTACGCATATGCTCTGACGCTACAATGCGAACTAACTAAATATGTCGAAGCTTATCCCCTGATTTCTAAAAGAGCAGAACAAGTAGCAAAAAGTTTTGTTAATAATTTTATACTTAGATATGGAGTGCCGAGAGAAATAACTACAGACAGAGGGAAAGAGTTCATTGCATCGATATTTCAAGAGGTATGTAAATTACTCAAAATAAAACAGTTAAATTCGACCGCTTACCACCACCAATCTCTAGGTGCGTTGGAAATGTCACATAAAAATTTATTTGCTTTTCTTCGGTTACAAACTGATAATCATCCCGAGACATGGAGCAGTTGGCTTCCATTTCGGTCATTTGCATATAACACTACAGTTCACACAGAGACTAATTTCACTCCTTATGAATTAGTTTTTGGAAAGAAATGTTCGCTTCCTAGTAATTTGACTTTAGATTTAGATACTCTTTATTATTATGATGATTATCCATGTGAACTGAAATATCGTTTACAAATGTCCCACAAAGAGGCAAGAAATAATTTAATAAAATCAAAAGAAAAAAGGAAAGTAGTTTATGATAAGTATACTAACCCAATAATCTATAAGGTAAATGATTTAGTTTTATTCAAAAATGAACCAGGTAATAAGCTAAGTTCTTTACACTCGGGTCCATACAAAGTAGTTAAGGATATGCCTCCAAACTTAGAAATAATAAAAAATGGCAAAAATGTATTAGTGCATAAAAACTGCACAAAACTTTTTATTGAATAATATTGTAATCTTATATTATACCTACTGTAATCTTATTATGCTATTATAAGCATTATGTATCAAATATATTATATGAAATATAATCGAAATTATTTTATACAAAAAATGTAGCCATGTAACATTTTGTTTTGCTATTGGATGGGTGGTGTAAGTTATTATTATTATAAAGGCAGTCTCATTGCAACTCTCGGTCTTATTACTCGTCTCCTAATCGCGCCCTACAAGGGAAACATAAAAAATATTGATTGTTGGTCAGCTCGATAGAATCGAATTTGCTCTTTACAAGTTATGTAACTTGTAACGTAGATACATTTCTTCTCCGTAAAATCAATTATTTCGGCGCTACTTACGTCATCTACGATTTATATGCTTTTACTCATTTAGATGCTTTAGCGCCATCTATCGGCGCACGCTCTTACTAAAACGAAGTTAGCCTTGCTTTAATATTTGGTTCATAAATCGATTTTACTTCCGTCTTAAATTTTTAAAAATAATAACTCAACCTTGAATACTAATTAAAATACAGTAGAATTGCATTATTATATAACATAATATATTGATTAATTATATAATACATTTTTATTTTTGTGGACTTTTTCTCTTTACGCTTTAGTTTTTTAGTTGTCAAATGTTAAAAAAAAGACGAAGAAGGGCATTTAAGGCACTTCGTCGAAAGACGTTTCCTTATTTAGAAAAAAAAATTCTATAGACTCAAGATGTAGTCGTTCGTATTTCTTAATTCCGTTTATACGGTGAGTATTTTATATATCTATTGTGAAGTTTTATTTGGTAAATCCAGCTTGTATTAAAATACATTATTTTTCACGTAAATCACCAGCTTGTAAAATTAGTTGTCAAAAATTTGATTAGCCGAACACGTGCTCATTCTTAATTTAACCCTTCGGTTTTAGCATTGAGTTATTAGGTCATTGTATCCATACCTTAATTGTTCTTCATATCCTCTTTTATTTTGATAACACTTTTTATTTTGTGACAGTCACACAGCCCCTGATTTTGATCGTTTGGGGCCTGTCATCAAAGATCATGGCGGCTGTGGGACTCCAACTCCACATGCTCGTATAGATATACGATACTACCCTACCCTATACTCCGGGTTCAACGCACCGTTTCGCATGAACTTATTGCTAGTTCAACACATCCGGATTTCAGCGTGCCGCTAGTTATATTCCGGACTGTGAACTGACTGGTTTCTGACCCAGTCTGCACCGCCCCTAGGACGATCTACATCACGGTGATCTACGTTCCAGTGATCGTATTACTTCGCTCTTTTGTGTCACTTCCAATTTTATATCCTCATATTTTTGGTTTAAGAATATCATTGCCGTGGTAACACCTGCCAGTGTTTTCTGCACCTCCGTTAGCTTTGAGTTGAATTCCTTGATTATGCTGACTTTATGGCCCTTCATGAGTACATTAATTTCTTCGCGAATCATCATTCACAGATGTGATGTGATGACAAACACTCGGTGTTAAGCGTGCCAGGTTTGTGCGTACCAGTTGCTTTACGTCTCAATGTGACATTCTGACCGGCATTTTCATCGTATGTGTGTATAGGGGTATCATTTTTACAGCATACATTCCTTATGGGCGTATTTGTACTATCGCTCTTGGGTCTTGAGCAGGGGTCTCCAAACTTTCCAGCCTTAGGGCTATACTGATTACTCCAGTAAGTTCCGAGGGCCAAAACCATATTATCATTGTTGCCGTTGGTAAAAAGTGAAATAGTTCATTGAAAAAAAAAAAAACGTCCGAAAAAGTACGCAACGTTTAAAAAAGGCTGCAAATCAGACTAAAGTCCGCAAAACGGCAACACTGCATATTATTAATTTTCCTGTCATTATCTGTAATTTCTAGATTAGTCGTTGAGTACGAGCCATGAGTAACGTGACACGATATCTAGTGGACACAAGCGGAAATAGGTAGTACCTTCTATCGCTAACAGATGGCGCTAATAGCACGTACAGAATAATCTCGTTGGTCCGAGAAAGTTCTGGTGTCTTCCACTCACTTCTAGATGGCAGTAATTGGAATATATAAGAAGGCTAGTGACGCAACGTGGCGAAATAAAATAGTGCGTACCTCCTTAAAACGTGTTTGTGCGTGTTTAAGTTTAAGACATCTTTGTAACAGTATTTTGATTTGAATTGTTGCTTTTGTGTGTGATTTAGTAGTATGGAAAAGAAGCGAAAAATTGATAGTGAATGCAGAAAATTCAAAGATCAGTGGAACATTCAGTATTTCGTAACGGAGTCCAGTAACAAGGCGCTGTTTGATTTGCAATGAAAGCATAGGCCGTTCTCAAGGAATATAACATTAAACGTCATTATGAAACAAAACATTTTCAAAATTACTCAAAATATATAGGAAGTTTGCGGACAGAAAAATTCGAAGCTTTCATAGCAAGTGCAGATTGAAATCGCAGCAATCTTCATTTACAAAACTCAAAACTGAACAAGAGGCTGCAACTGTTTTCCACGTTTTGCAAAAAAACCATTCACCGATGGAGAAATGATCAAAGAATGCATAATTGCAGTAGCCGAAGAAATGTGCCCTGAAAAGGTAAATTTATTAAAACTGTCAGTATGTCAGCAAACACTGTGGCTCGAAGGGTAGAAAACATCGCTGAAAATATATCCTCTCAAGTGTTCGACAAAAATGGACATGTTGAGTGGTTTTCTTTGGCCTTGGATGAGTCAACGATGTGTCAGATACTACTCAGGTGTTGATCATTCATCAACAGTCTTTGTGCGAAAAAAGTTTGGATATGTCTGAAGTTCTGAAACAAGTCATATCAACTGTTAATTTTATCAGATCTTTTGGGCTGAATCACCGACAATTCCGACAATTTATTGAAGAGATTGGAGAAAATGACTTACCTTATCATACTGCCGTACGTTGACTTAGTTGTGGGAAAGTCCTTCAGCGCTTTTTTGAACTTCGAGCAGTGATCGAAATTTTTTTGAATGAAAAGCATCGCCCCCTTACTGAATTACAAAACAACGCATGGCTGTGGAAGTTAGCATTCTATGTTGATTTGACAAAACATGTGAACGAACTGAATTTGAGATTGCAAGGAGAAAACCAGCATCTTCCTGATTTATACACTAATATCAAATCATTCCGGAAAAAATTGATACTGTTTCAATCACAACTACGAAATAAATGTTTTTCACATTTTAAAACATGTGAAATATTCAGCCACACCACTGAGACTGAGTTTCCTATCGATTTTGCAATCGAAACTTTGAGTGTTTTGAAAATAAATTTTGATACTCGTTTCTCGATTTTGATGCCATTGCGAATCAAGTTAAGATTTTCAGAATCCTTTTGATACTGACATTGAAACCCTAGCTCCGGAACTTCAAATGGAAATGATTGATCTACATTGCAGTGATATAATTAAGAGCAAATATCAAAACTCATCTTTGTTGGAATTTTTTAAGGGTCTTCCACTGACACAATTTGATAATTTGCATAAATTTGCTCGTGGGCTGTTTTTTGTTTTTGGTACTACTTATTTGTGTGAGAAGACTTTCTCCAAAATAAGGTACACAAAAAATGTTTACAGATCTAAAATAACTGATGAGCATCTTAAATCTCTTTTAATAATTGGTACAAGTAAAATTAGTCCACAACTACAAACTATTGTCAGTGGAAAATCTCAATTACAATAATCTCACTAGTATTTTATATGTCATTATGCTTCTTAAAGTTATGTTTTTATTTAAAATGTATAAATGTTAGTTGGATTCATTTCAATAATTTGGTTATTATATACTGAACTTAAATTTTCTGCATATTATACATGTCTTTACTCATTACAATTCTGCAGAAGAAGAAGAATTATTTTATTTTCCAAGAAATTGGTACTACAAGGATGTTGTTATACATATTATTATAAAATTCCAATTTCTGCCTCTAGGGCGTGGAAATATTTACAATATAAATAAAGATCACGCAAATTAAAAACTTTTAAACAATAATTGTAATAATAATAATAATATCATATCACCAAAACCTTTCATAAGTCAAAAGTTAAAATCTGTCTTAATCACCATAAAATCAAAATAATATTAATTATAATATGTCAAAATCATCATATTTAATAACTTATATTAATTAAGTAATAATTATTATAGCAATGTCAAATCAATTATTATCATTTATGTCATTTTATTTGTAATATGTAGATATAGAAAATAAAATAAAAGAATGTAAAACAATAAAATAAATATTTAAAATATATTTTTGAATTTTTTGGTAACTAGAACATCATTAAAGAACTCTTGTGTTGTGTAGTGCTTTTATCTAATAACCAGGTGAATAGTTCGTTTTTAAATTTATTGCATGTAATATTATTATTTTTAATTCTATTGGGTATATTATTGTATATTTTAATAGTCATGCAATATGCGTTCTTGCTATTAATTGTTAACCGCTGTGTTGGACTAGTAATATTTTTACTACTGGTTCTTTTACATCTGGCATTTTGTTTATCATTCTGATCTTCAAATAACGCAGTATATTTTTTTATAAATAGGCACGATTCTAATATATATAGACTAGCAAGAGGAAGTATTTTAAACTTTCTAAAAAGAGGTCTACAATGTGCTAGTCTATCAGCTCCTACCATAGCTCTGATACATTTTTTTTGTATTAAGAATGCTTTGTTTAAATCTACTGAATTTCCCCACAATACTATACCATATCTTAATGTTGAAGAAACGTATCCATGATAGGCTGTTACAGCGGCATCTATTGAAACAATTTTTTTTATCCTCCTCAGAGCAAATACAAACCTATTAAGTTTATTACAAACATTATCTACGTGATCTTTCCAATTTAAGTTACTATCTAAAATAAATCCTAGAAATTTAGTAGAAGGTACGCATTTAATAGGGCTTACTTTTATTTCTAAATGTTTGTCATTATTATTAGTCGATTTATAAAATTTTATTATTTTAGTTTTTTCTAGATTGACCTGTAAATTATTACAATACAACCATTTCGTCACATTTTTAATTTCATTTTCAATCTCGTCATTGAAATATTGTTTGCAGGATTTTATTAGCAATATTGTATCGTCAGCGAACATGTTGCCCTCATGTTTTAAAATTTTTGGCAAATCATTTATATATATTATAAATAAGTTTGGACCCAAAATACTCCCTTGTGGTACACCGCAACTATTGATTCTGTATTCAGATCTATAAGAAATTTCTCTATTGTTTATAATATTTGTTATTTCAGTACATTGCTTTCTGTCTTTTAGATACGATTCAAACCATTTATGTGCATTCCCCCTTATACCATATCTATTTAATTTAACGAATAGGCGTTCATGATTAACAAAATCGAAAGCTTTACTCATATCAAGGAATACTGCTGCTACAGATAATCTTTTGTCAATTGCTTCTGTTACTTGTTTTATTAGTGAAAAATAGGCCAGTGTTGTGGAGCTACCTTTTGTAAAGCCAAATTTTTGTTTGCTTAATAGATTTCTTGGATTTAAATATTGCACTATCTTAGATTGCGTAGCCTTTTCGAAATAACTGGTATTAATGTAACTGGTCTAAAATTACACATATTATTTTTCTCGCCTTTTTTAAAGAGAGGTCTAACTACAGATACTTTTAACGCAGTTGGAAAATGACCTTGTTCAAAGGGTAGATTAACTAGATGACAAAGGGGGTAACAGATATACTTTGCAGACAACTTTATAATCTTGGTGTTAATATGGTCATATCCAGTCGATTGAGTATTATTCAGAGAATTAATAATTTTGTAGATGTCATTGGGAATTAAGGGAGATAGGTTTACTGACAAATTCAATTCATTGTTAATTAAAATGTCATTTCTATTATTAACAAGCATGTCAATCGGATTCTTATTATTTTCATTATTTGTTATGTCAATGTAGTATTTATTAAACAATTTAGCAATATCAGTTATTTCTGTGTATATTTTATCACCTACTTGTATATTGTCAATATTATTACGTGTGCTTTTGCCATCAATGTCATTTTTTATTAATGCCCATGTGGCTTTGTACTTGTTTTTTGACATTTTTAAAAACTTACTATTGTTTTTTTGTTTTAGATGTATTAATACAGTGTTTTAAGATACTAGAATATTTATTGTATTTTTTTAATAATTCGTTTTTATTCACAACATCATGTCTATATTTAAAATATAAAATACGTTTTACTGCACAAGGTTTTTTTATGCCTTTCGTAAGCCAACCCATTTTTATCGGCTTATTATTGATTTTTACATTTATCCAGGGAAAGCAAAGATCATGTAAAAGTACAAAAATATCTTAAAAATTATTAAAACTTTCTTCACAATCTGTTATATTAAATACATCATTAAATGTTAACGAGGCCATGTAATTAAAAAAAATTGTAATGTTGTCTTTATTAAAATCGCGCCGTTTGGTAAAGTAATAGCTAGCCTTTAATTTTTTGTTTTTATTATGTACCGGAAATGTAATTGTCTGCCCAGTTTCATGGTCAGAAAGAGCCAAGTGGTGAACGTCTGCTTTGTATGATTTTAAGTTGCTCACAATTAAATCTATGCTGGACCGACCCCGAGTAGGTAGGTTTATATTAGCTTGTAGGTTGTGATTTAGCAGTACGTACCTTAATTCTTTATGTTCGTTTGACTCTTTCATTACATCGATATTCCAGTCACCACATATAATTATCTTTTTATTATTTAGACGGCTGCACTCTATTATCAGAGAATCCAAGCTACTTAGAAAAAAGTTAATGTCTTCTTTAGGCATCCTGTATATACATATTATTATTGTATTATAGGAAACTAATTCTATTCCGCAACATTCAAAGACGCGTTCCTTAGCATATTTTTCACTTATGTGTAGGTTTTTAAACTGTAGTCCTTTTTTAACTTATATGCAAGTTCCACCCCTTTTTTTATTTTTCCTCGAAAAGTAAGCTGCAACTTAATAATTCGGCAGTTGTAAATTTTTTTCTGAATTTTTCATCGAAATGTTTCACTTAGCAAATAATGTCTACAGAACCTACCTTTGACTGTAAAACTGTTGTTAACGCAATCTGTTATATGTCATAAATATTTAAGATTTCGGCAATATTTTGATGAAATATAGTTAAGTTTTCATTATTTATAAAAAAGAGTGATCTATATTTGTAACATTTTTAGGTGATATTTTTTTGAAATAGTCTGTTTTTTTTTTTTTTTATGTATGTACTGTTTGTTATTAAGTTGTGATTGTTTTTATTAAACCTACTGTTAATGTTCTGACTGAAGTAGTCCGGAATTGTTTTCTTAAGCTTAAGACTTTTACTAATTAGGGTTATTATTAATTTGTTGCTTAAATCCGGATATAAATGTTTTCTCATAATCTTTGCTATTTCGAGATTTATTTTTTCACTTATTTTATTCAACAATGATTTTTGATGTAAGCTGTAGCCAATATTAATAACCTTCACACTAGGGAAATCTTGAAAAGTTGATGCTAATTTAGTTTGAATAGTATAGTCTGACATTAAGTTTTTACTATTTATACAATATGGAACTATAAGTACATTTATTTGAGCTAATTTTGGGAGCGTATAAGTGATACACACACAGCCAGAACGACATAGTCTAATTTTGTAAACATTTTTGCTGATTCATTACTTATGTTAAACATCTGTGAGTAAGTGGCATTTTGTTTTATAATACCTATTACCGAATATTTATCGTTCCACGTATTTTGCCTATATTTTTATATTACGTTACTAAGACCTTTTGTATATTGATCTCCAACAATACATATCACAGATTTTTTATTTTGTTTTAATCGTAGTAGGTACCTCATTTTTGCTTTGTTGATAATTATTAAAATATACGTTTTTAATTAATATACACTTAATTTCTGAGCATATTTTACGTAAGAAGTGATAATCATAATTATACGTTGAATTTACAATAGGATTTATGTCAGGATGAATATAATTACAGTTTCCATAATTCTTAACTATTGAATAAATTGTATTATTGAGAAAATGAGTATTAAGGTAACGATTATATTTTACTCCTACTATAAAAACTTGCACATTTTGTAGTTTGCTAAGGATATTACAAATATCAGTAAACAGTTTATTTATATTATAGGTTTATATCTGTGTTTCTTTATCAAACTTATCACAAAAACAATAACAATAAGCCTACAACAATGTTATGAGTAGTTAGCCCATGACCATATCAATGTAGATGTCATATTAATAATTATTCAACATAAAATAAGAATACTTCAGTAAACTAAATTTAATTTGCTATAAAACAATATGTTCTCTAAAAGGAGTTTTCAAGTATGCTAGCTCTGCGCGGGCCGGACAAAATCTGTCCGCGGGCCGGATGTGGCCCTCGAGCCGTAGTTTGGAGACCCCTGGTCTAGAGCACTGTGGACATAGCCAATTGACTTTGTGATCTTCGCTCAGATTTTTAAACTTCATTTTATTGACATTGACACATGTAAAATCGTATTTCTTCTTGCACGATTGACAATTCAATATTTCGTTTGAAGTTTGCTGTCGTTGATAGCACTCTAGATCATTAATTTTTAATACAGCGGCCATGATACGATCATTTGAAGTTTTTAATTTGTGTCACTTCTTATTATAATTAGACAAGCAATATTTATTTTAAAAAAAGCCACATGTGCAAAACTCCAGTGCCAATAGGATTTGAGCTTTCTTAGAGTAGACGAGACGCGGATGAGCTCGCCGAACCAATAAGGTTGTTGCGTATGTCTCAAAATAGCAGTACAACTGTAGTAACTCGAGTTCGTTGAACATTTTTTTTTAAATTATTTTTCTTACTACCGACAGGCGTTGATTAATTTTGTAAACAAGTATTACACAAAGGATTTTCAAAACTAATTCACCTATTTGTGTTATTAGATTTATTGCGACACAGATACAAATTCACAAACCAAGTCACTGTATTTTGATTGTGTTTCTGTAGTACACTTTTCACTATGATAACAATTTCACATCAACAATGGTTCATAATAATGTTCGTAACACACTTATCAGACAATTTGATTCATTATAAATATTTAATTTAATATTAAAACGCGGAGCCGATGTTAACTGCAGTAGGGGTTGCCAGAAAAAAAATGTAATCACAAAAACGGCTATAAAAAGTAAAATACTCATTTCCTCGCCCTAAAATTGGTACCAAAATGATGGGGTAAGTCACCCCGCCCCCCCCCCCCCCAAAACCCAACCATCAGAATATATAAATTCAGGCCACCACGTTCCGTTTCACTATTACGTGTATTTTTTTTAAATGTTAATTTAAAAGCATTTCCTAACATCATTGGGTGGGTCTAATTCAATAAGACTCACAAACACCTAAGAAGGCTGCATGTCTTGAGACCCGACCCTTTCCAAGAATTATTATAAACATTCATGACCAGGTATGACCAGGGAATGTATTAATAATTAATTGCATGAAGGTAACATACGGCTATAATATATGTTATATCTGCCGTCGCGTCGTGTGTTTTAATTAAAATATTATAGCGAGTAAACTTACGTAAGCCTTTTAGGTTTTTTAACAACTGTATATTTACGGAAAGGTCGTGTAATACGCAAGAGATCTTGGATTTACACACTAATATCTGTGTGATAATTGGTTGGGTAAGTATTATTAAGCTTAGTAAAAGTAAGTGGGTATGTTGGTGGTGCATTTCAACGAAAAAGGTCATTAATAGTTCGACTACAGACAACTGTTTTTATTTGAGCAAAGTAGTACATGATAGTTTAAATAATAAAGTACCTTTCACTGCAATTTTCTTAGACATGACTAAGGCTTTTGACCTTGTTAATCATAACATATTATTGTATAAATTAAAAAGATATAGAGTTAGAGGAAAGTCATACGACTCGATAAAATCTTATTTAAGCAAAAGAAAAGTATGCACAGAAATTACAAACATTTATGGTAATATAAAAAAATATACAAATCAAAATACGCATATATAGACATAGGAGTACCACAAGGGAGTATGATTGATCCATTTCTATTTATTACATATATAAATGACGTCACAACAGCAACGAAGCATCCTAGTGTCTCATTTGCAGATATACAACGATATTAGTGAAATGGCAAAGTATTTTATTATATGAACAAGAAATTAACAATGCACTTAATGACATAATATTCTGGCTAGATAAAAATTATTTACAGGTTAATCTGAGTAGAACAAAAATTATGCAATTTAAATATTATAACGCAATACAAATACCTAAAAAAATTACTTATAATAACATACGAGGGCGGGTCAATAAGTCCGTGACTTTTGGAATAAAACACAGATTTTTTGATAAATAAATCATTTTATTTTTCAACGTAGTCCCCCTTGAGCTCTATACACTTTGTCCAACGCTTCTCCAATTTTTTTATCCCTTCCAAAAAATATGATTTGTCGAGGTCCTCAAAATAGGCCTTTGTTTGCGAGATGATTTCATCATTGGAGTCAAATCTTTTTCCACCGAGCCATTTTTTCAGGTTTGGGAACAAGAAGTAGTCACTCGGAGCCAAATCTTGAGAATAGGGTGGATGTGGGAGCAATTCATAGCCCAATTCATGGATTTTTGCCATGGCAACTGCACATGTGTGCACCCTTGCATTGTCTTGGTGAAAAAGAACTTTTTTCTTGGCCAAATGAGGTCGGTTTTGTTTTCAAATCCTCATTGAAGCGGTCCAATAAGTTGGCATAATATTCCCCATTAATTGTTCTTCCCTTTTAAAGATAGTCAATGTGGATTATCCCACGTGCATCCCAAAAAACAGTCGCCATAACTTTATTGGCTGACAAACCCACCTTGGCCTTCTTTGGCGCCGATTCACCCTTAGAAACACACTGTTTTGGCTGTTGTTTGGTCTCTGGTGTGTTGTGATGGATCCATGTTTCGTCCACGGTTAAAAAACTCCTCCATATTGTGATTAAACAACGCCAAACCTTCCTGTGAAGTTGTTACATGATTGCGTTTGTGGTCGACTGTGAGCAAACGCGGCACCCATCTTGCGGAAAGCTTTCTCATGCCCAAGTGAACATTCAAAATTGGGTCCACTGAGCCATGCGAGATGCCTATGGCTTCCACAATCTCTTGCACTTTCAATCTTCGGTCGGCCAACACCATATCGTGAATTTTTTCGATTGTTTCGGGTGTAGAGACCTCAACTGGGCGTCCAGGACGTTCGGCATCTTCAGTGCTTGTACGGCCACAACGAAATTCAGTAAACCACTTTTTTACCATTGAAATCGATGGCGCAGAGTCCCCATAGTATTTATCAAGCTTAGCCTTGGTCTCGGTAATGGTTTTTTGTCGCAAAAAATAATGCTTAATAAGCACACGAAATTCACTTTTTTCCATTGTTTCCTTAAGTTACTGGATAGTCTGATAAAGATAGCTGTAAAACACAAACTAACTGACGCAGCAAGTTCAAATTTTGATAGGAGTCAACTGACAGATGCCTGTTGACAGGAGTAATGTTGCTTTTTCAGTAAGGAGGTTATAAATTCAAAAAGTCACGGACTTATTGACCCGCCTTAGTAAATATAGATGAAGTAGACAGAATAAAATTTCTAAGATTAATATTTGACCAACACTGTAACTGGAAGGTGGACTATATTTGTAGCAAGCTGAACAAATTCGTTTATGCACTGCGACGTTTAGCAAAGACAGTGTCAATGTCTGCAGCTCTTTGTGCATATCACGGATAGTTACGTATCTTCCGTCATATCATATCGTCTTATAATCTGGGGCAACTCTGTTGAATTCAATACAGCTTTCAAATTACAAAAGAAATGCATAAGAGCTATATGTAATTTAACCAATTAAAAGTTGCAAACTGTTATTTAAAAAGCTGGGTCTACTTACGTTGCCATGCATGTACATTAGAGACATGTGTATGTTTGTTAAAAAGAACCCCAAATATTTTGTACAAAACAAAGACATTAACATGACTAACAGATCACAACGTTATCCCAATAAATTAGTTATGCCTAAGTGTAACAGCACAGCGTGTCAAAAGAGTCTATTTTATGGCTATTAAATTATTTAATAAATTGCAAAAAGATTTTGATAAACTTAACTTATTAACTTTTAAAAGAAAATTGAATGACTGACTTTTAGATAAATGTTTTTATGACGTATCGTTCAATATCGTTCATAGTATGGTATCGACGGCAAACTTAAAAATATAGATTTCATCTTATAGTTTCTAGGGTTCCATCTTATAGTTTCTAGGTTTCCGTAGTTATACTATATACACGGAACCCTTGTACCTAGTCTAAGATATTTTTTTTTATTTCTCAGTACAGTTTACAGTAAATAAAGTATATAACTTTATTACAGCACATACTTAGTCTGGCCATAATTACTGCTACAGTTAAAATTAAACAAAATATTACATTTGAATTTGGAATCTGTAATTTTTATATGACTGTTTATTAATTTTTCTCATTTTGGCGCCAATACATTGTACAATATTTTGCGATATTAAAATGGAGTGGGGTGATAAAGAGAACCGAATCGCTGTGAATGGATTACACAAAGTACGTATGGAGCCAAATGCAATTTTTAAAACTGTCCATACGTTTGGTATTAGTAAAATGTTTGTGTACCGGGTTATTAATAGGTACAATGAGACCTCCTCCATTTGTGACAGAAAAAGATCTGGCTGTCCACGTAGTGTTTGTACGAAAAAGGTAGTCAAAGCAGTAAGGGAATGAATTCGAAGAAATACTGTCTGAAAGCAAAAGATTTTATCTCGGGAGATGAAGATAGCACCTAGAACCATGTCGTGTATTTTAAAAGATGACTTAGGACTTGCAGCCTATAAGAGACGTACTGCTCATTTCTTAACTGATAATTTAAAATGGAATAGGGTGGTAAAATCGAAACAACTACTGAAGCGGTAGGCAAAGGGAGGTCACAGAAAAATTTTGTTTACAGATGAGAAATATTTTACAATTGAGCAACATTTTAACAAACAAAATGACCGTATTTATGCTCAAAGCTCTAAGGAAGCTTCCCAATTAGTCGACAGAATGCAACGTTCACTATCCGAACGGGCACTATCCGACTTCAGTGATTGTTTGGTGGGGTATTAGCTATGAAGGAGTGACTGAGCCACACTTTTGTGAAAAAGGTATCAAAACATCGGCACAAGTGTATCAAGATACCATTCTTGAGAAGGTAGTGAAGCCCCTTAACAACACCATGTTCTATAACCAAGAATGGTCCTTCCAGCAAGACTCGGCGCCGGGTCATAAGGCTTTCGTCGTTTCGCGGTCATACAGCTACGCAGTCTTGGTTGGGAACGAACGTTTCGGACTTCATCAGAGCTGAAGACTGGCCGTCGTCTAGTCCTGATTTTAATCCGCTGGATTATAATTTATGTCAGTCTTAGAGAGTACGGCTTGCTCTAAATGCCATGATAATTTGGAGTCCCTAAAACAATCCGTACGATTGGCAGTGATGAATTTTCCCATGGAAAGAGAGCGTGCTTCTATTGAAAACTGGCTTCAACGTTTAAAGGACTGTATTGCATCCAATGGAGACCACTTCGAATAAGCTTTTTATTTTTTAAATTGTTTTATATTTATGTATTACACTAACGCACTTTAAAAGTAATAAATGTTATTTGCAATAGAATTTTTTTTTTCTTTGTTTTAGTACTTATTGCAACACTGAACTACTACTGACTGACTTTTTATTTGGGTACTTAACCTGAGTTAATTTTGTTTATAAATCGATATTCGGATTGATTGACCATAATAAAGATATTTTATCATCGAGCAATATTTCACCTCAACTTTGTTTTATCTATCAATAAAATTCCCTTTTTTATCGAAACATTACTGATTGCAGTGGCGCTTATTTAAATGTTATCAAAAATTATGTCTCTTTAAGGTACATTTCTGGACAAAGTAAGTCTTCTTAAAACAGTTGTCCACTGTGGGCCTGAAATGGGCTTTCCCCTTTACAAAAAGCGAGGCCGCTACAAACTAGGCCAATAGCTATTCTGCACTATTCAATATGTCAAAATTGTTAATGTATATTTGCTTCTGAGATCAAGAACGCCATAATTGACCATTTTACGCAAAAATCAATCGATGTATATATATATACTTTATGTAATGTATAATATTTATACAGATATTTGAGATTTTTATTATATTTTGTTCTCTATCAAATATTTAATACACATCCATGACACAAGAACACAGAAAAACTTTTTGTTCCTTCCGCGGAATTCGAACCCGACCCCCATCAGCATCAACACGCTCAACCACTGAGCCACAGTGATTATTAGCGTAGGTACTATTTGTCAAATTATTATGAGTTATCATATTCTGTCATTCGAACAGTATTTTCTCTATTGCATATGCATTGCACGCTACGGCTATTGTAATAGCAGAATATACCGGCAGCTCACACAGAATACAAGACCATTATGTACTACATTCTAGCAATAAAGGAATTTGATTTGATTTAAAATTTCTTTGACAAAAAAATAACCACAAGTAAACTAGTTTCATGTAAGATCACATGCAACTATATTAGATATTTCTACTAGATATTTCACATATTCAAGGTTCCGGTTACTTGAGATTACTATATCCCGATGTAAATAAACGCAAGTTTCGGCCACCTCAAATATCTTATCCGAGTGAGTGAGGCCGCGGAATAGAAATTATTTAAATCTGAATATCCCGAATCAGTCCACACTGTACTAGAATTACTTAATAATATGCAAGGAAAACAATATAATTTAATCGTGTGTACACAACCACACAGCCAGTTATACGTTTCATAACTTTTAACATGAAATTTTCGAGTTACATTATTTTTTTGCTGGTTTAATTGTTGTAACTCGGGTACACGCCTACCTTTAGACAGAATTTGAATCTTTTCACTGAATGAAAATTGTGAGAACTTGTTATTTTTAATTTTTAATAAACACACATCAACGCAAACCCTTACAATCAAATAACATTTTAAAAAAAAAACGTACTAGTAAAAGCTAATCACTACAATTATTATAGAAACTCAGTAAGAAACTGTTAAATGTACACACTTTCAAATGTTAAAATGAAAAATCTTTTAAGAAAACTATAAATAAACAGGAGCGATTAAATTGTAAACAATGATTATCACATGAAATATGCAATATGGCCCCCGCGAAACACAAAACGTTTCTTCTATTTAAATAAATAAAACCTTACTAAACAAAAATGCATAATGTTGCGCATGATTCATTAGATTCACGTCGTATTATTTTTAGTCGGATTATAGGCAACGAATAATTTCCGACAAGCCAGTTCGGCGGTTTTCGGAAGCGATCGGATAGGCGAACCGAAGCCGAAGGCCTTCGCCTGCCGCGGGAGTTACCGTATATAATCATGTCGATATTCCTGGATGTGTGCGTTTGCGAAGTATGAAAATTACACACGATGATTTTTGATTGCGATGATTTTTCCTGAAGAACTTACCGGCATAGTTGCTATTTATAAAATATTAGGCGTTTTTAAGTTATTATATTTTTTTAATTAATTTATTTACTATTAATTATAGTCATCTAAAACGTACGAACGTTTCATTAAAATATCTGTGAATGACAAGTAAAGAAACACTGCATTTCTGCCTACAAGGAGCGCACGCCCCTGTTTTTTTCATATATATTATATATTATGAAAAAAATAATTTAATTACTTACAAGAAAATTATAATGAGACCTTTAGTTATGTAGGGCAATAAGAAAAGTATTTATCAAGTATTAATTTAGTAAAGGTAGTCACAAAAACATTTTTATGTATATATAATAATCCAACATACAAAGTGTTTTCTGTTAAAAGAAATGTCAGGATCGCATTGCATGGCGGTCTGTAGTCAATATTTCTAAAGGAAACAAGCGCTAGCACAATATGTACAAACCTTTATCTCCTAACACCTCTTTTAGCTCTTGTTCTATTTCTACATTTTCAGTGCTGTGTTCCCATGTTTGTTCTCCCCTGTCCTCGATGTCTGTGACCGGGTCTGTTGTGGGACTTTGCCGAACACTTTGACTTAGCTTCACTACATTCAATTCCATACCATTAGTCTTTTTCTGTGCATATATAGTGTTGAGATTCGATAACTGTGTAATGCCGCCGAGAGCATCTTCGGATTCAATGGAATATTCTTCCTCTAAAAATATAAATCTATACTTATAATAATATTATATTGTTTGCATTGAATAAGTCTCGAAACTACTGAAAGAATTTTGATGAAATTTGGCATAGATATAGATTAGACCACGGGCACAAACATAGGCTACTTCTAATCCGTATAATTTACGTACAGAGTTTTTGATGTCCCCTTTAATTGCCCACAATTTTTCCACAGAATCATGGACAAGCCGTATGCTTGTATTAGGTTTGCCGTATACTACAAGTATTGAATCGAAAGCTAACTATGTAGCTGTTTATCTTTTCCTCTTTCTTTAATCTGTAACAGATGTCTCGGAACCCAACTGTAACCTCTCTTATTATCAGGCAAGCCAAAAGACGATAGTGTAAAACCAACCATTGTCACTGCAAAATTCTGTCTTCACATCTGACTCCTGTTCAATATGATATGAAGAAGGGGGTGTTATAGAAATAATCTTCATCCTGGATGTTGATAATTGTACCACTGACTCAAATGCTTTAAACTCTATTGCAATCTAAAAACAAGTAAAAGTATAGTTAAAAGTTGATTTTAATTTTTATACTTGGGCACTTAATAAAATGCAAATGAATAAATAGATGTTTACAAAAATTGATAATGTTCTTTATTTTCAAATGTAAGATTTCAGTATTCTCCATGGACAATAAAAAATACTTGTATGAGAATTCTTTGGAAACATCAATTAGCTTCTAAGATATTTAATTTTAAAATAGCCTTTTGCCACGTCATGGTGATGTCATTTCATACCTAGTATCAATCATCATTGTCTTATACTTATTCCTAAGTCAAAATATTTTAAATACCTTATTCTGGAATAGATCATCAATGAGACCTCGTGTCTGTATGGCCAACTGCTGCAGCTGGTGACATTGCCGCAGTCTCGTGTGGCAAACATAACACATCCAACACTCATCACCACTAATCTGTTGATGGTGATAAAAGTATAACTATTAAGCTTGAAATCATACATTGTAGTTCAATTATTCTTCTATTCTTATAAAATGTTGTGCACATGTATTCTGATTATAACACTAGCAGCACAGATTATAGAAAGACGAACAGATAAACAGCTGCAGCTTTCGATTTGATTCCACTACTTATATTATGTATTGCAAGCATATAGGGGCAGTTGAAAGGGATGACAAAATTTTCAAATTTTGATTGATTTGGATTTTGGATTCATTCTTTGAAAGATTTTACTCTGTACATATTAAGTGTATATATTATCTAGTCTGTGCTGGTAGTCCATGTTTATGGGCAATACTCACAGCTCAGCTAAGTTATGTCTTATATCTAATGGTACCTATGCGAGAAAATCATGGAATTAGTGTACTTTTAGCATTTTCCTTCCTTGTGTTTGCCGAATACCATTACTTTCGAAGAATTGTTCCTTACTAGCAACACTATCAATTGGTGTAATAATAGGTACAGGTTGATTTTTTACCCGACTGGGTTATTTGCTTTTTTGTGACATTTATTCCTCATTATCTATGATCAAACTGAGTTTAGTTAAAAATAGCCATTGCAAGTTTGATTCCTAGTATTAGGTACCATAAATCCAAGTATCACGGTTTAATTGATGGCCGCGCGAAAACTAAAAGGCTACACCTTCCATACAAAATCGGGCATTGCCATTTGAGATAAATTGGCTGTTTTTTAGTCGATTTTGCGACCAAATGAAACCAAATCATACAAAATTTGATATTGTCTCAAATAAAGAATTATTTTCAGCATAAGGGAGTATAATTATTAAAATAAAATGTAAATTCTACTAGGTTTGTTTAACTTGAACCCAATTCAATTATTAAATTTAGAAGTAATGGTCTCAGGATATCAAGACACTCGACAATGTGTACAGCATGTGAGCAGCCAACTTTAAAGAAAATAACCGTAATTCTTATTCTTTAATTAATTGAAGAAAAATTTATTAGAAATGTTACCTTAAAATTTGCAAGGTTTTCATAGACATACTGCAGATCTGTTTCGTAAATGTTAATTGTTCTTTTATTTATTGAAAAGCAGGCAGAGCAACAAGTCTTTTTTAACATTTTGTAAGATTATTTAGGTACTTTTAAAAAATAACAATAAATTTGTTAAAAACGTAAGTATGATGTTTGATGATGTCCATAGACGAGTATTTATTTTCTTCTTTATTTATGGCGGTCTCAGTGAGATACCAATGTCAGTGATTAATGTAGACTTTTTTTTTATATATGGCATCGGCTTATTACTATTTGCCAGTGTCAAGTTAAAAAGGTGGGAAATAGAACTTTCGTTTCAATTTTCAACACCGTATTGCTATATTGTCAAGTCTAAAGTCTAGTCAAAGTCCAAATATATTGTCAGTACAATCTATAAGTTATGTCAGTCGATTCAGTAAAGTGGTAGAAACTTTACTGAAAGTTCCTAGGGGGTTTTGGCGAGAAACACAAAATAGCACGTTTTTAGAAGTTGTACCACTTTCCCACACCTGTACACGATAACGAATGTTTAATGGTTAATATTCTACCAATATTACACATTAAGGACCGAAATAACACAAAATGAAGTTTTACAAATTCCACAACATCACTCTTTGAACTCCCCGGCAAAACTCCAATGTAGACTTTGCTCTACAAATTATTGTAGGTCTGGTGAAACAACAAGGGTACAGTTACCTAATAATCTAATCACTGTTGAAGCACCTAAAACAAACATACAATTACTGTTAGTAAAAACATTACAATCTTATATTGTTAGAACGAATATATTATGTACTTACATAAAATTTCAATAAAATATGACGTAGTATTTACTCATAAAACTGATTTAAAATTGATAGGGCGAGGAATGTAATCGGGAAGAAAGTCATATAGGGAGGGATGATTTCTTGGGCAACAGCAAAACATATGATCCAAGATACCATCGTCTAGGCCACACTCACGAAGAGAATTACCTCGACCTCAGTCTTTGCAAGGAAGACGGGGGAGCAACAATGACTTAATCTGACTCGGCAGATTGTCGAGCACACTGGTTTGCTACATCGCAAATTGTATGTCAAAGTAGTGCTTGCCTTTAGTATTAGGTACTTGAGCTGGCCCACTCATTATTCCGTTGATAGTTGTCGTGTATTTAAGTTATGTTAGTCTGGCAATATTATGATGTTGGCAACACTAGAGAGTGGATGCATAACCTGTAAGGCCTATCGGGAACTTGAGCAAGCTTGAGGGAACTTTCAGTAACTGGTACATAACATCTATGAACTTGAGATTGTAATGTACCTACATACTCAGATCAAATAAAAAAACCTGTACATAGGTAATATGTCGTGTGTTGAATACCTGAATAAAAGTCTATCTACGATAAGTATTGTCGTTTCATGATCATCCACTAATCTACTCCGTGAGCACCCTGGAACCCTGGTCACCTCGTCCAACAATAAACATCAAACTTAGAACACAAATTAGCAGTCATTATGTAAACAGAAATACAAACATTTTCTTTTCGAAAGTAATCTGCCGAAATGAAAGAAGAATGCTAATATTAAATTTCGTCGTGGATTATTACCGCATTTGATTTTCGTATTCCAAAAAGAATTAAATATTATTCATTTTGAGCGCCAAACTTTATCATGTTTTAATAATTTGATAAATACACTGACATACTTGGCCTGTTGATTTTATATGAACTTGCTTCCAATAAAACTTCCAATATTTAAATTAAGGACATATTTTTTATCTACACAATCTAAATGGCATGAAAAATTTATTCAATTGGCATTGCAAATATAAAATTTATAAATGCTCAATAAATTTACAGCATTTTTTTGTAATTGTAATTTGCACAATCTGTCACAATGTCTTTACAAGATCAAATACAGAATTATAAAATCTATTAGAACACAACTTAAATGACTACACATCGGTACTTATTTGTAGTGAGTGAAGCGAATCAACATTTCAGACATAATATCGAGACAAACTACCTTCTTTTGCTATTTTAATCCTTCAAACATCAAGTGTCAATATCAATATTATCATCAAGCTTACTTTTTCCTTTGTAAATATATTTTATCTTAGATCAGTACGCTAATTCACTCAAAAAATTTCAAAAAATATAGGTACAACTTACTGTCGCAATTCGCAACGGATAGAATATTTTTTCTCAACTTACGCGCTACAGAAAAGCTACGAACGAGAACTATAAACAAAACGACAAATGAGCATCTAAAACTCAACATTGTATTAATCACATTAAAATTTTAGTTTATAATTTATAATGGTAATCTAGACTAGAGAAGTAGGCTACCAAAATGACTCTATAGTAAATTAATATCATTATTTTAAAATAGAACGTAGGTACAAAGCGACTTTGACAATGTGAAAGTAAATACGATAAAGTTACATTAATTAAGGTTAACTTGAATGTTATTAACAGCTAAAACGAAAAGACCATGACAATAGTAAACGCCTTCGTTCGGTATGAAATTATTACACATTGTTAATAAGTTATACCATGTTGAAAAAAATATTATTACACATTGTCTGAAGTTCTGAACCCTAAAGCTGTAGGGCGACTGATGGAACTGATATTTAGTAGGTAAAATATCAAAAAGTTCCTGCTCGACCAGTTTCTGAACATTTTACTTTATTTTATTTTTATTTATTAATAAGATTTACCAACGATTGCTAATACTAGTTACATTTTATATAAATTCTATTACATTGATGTTGGACGTGTTACAATCACTTAAAGGTAATTTATACAGCATGCACTAACCAAACAACAAAAATGTCACAATCATCTGCTGTTCATGTGTTTCTTAAAAATAACAAGTTAGTTCTACTTCCAATCTGACCAATACTGATTACAGCAACATATTCAGATAAAAAATAATTACCAGGAAAAAAAAGAATATTATATTTTATTGTTTGTGTGGTTCAGGATGTTAAATGTGTGGTGCGTAGTGCGTGTTTGTATGATTGATATACAATGTGTGCAAGTGTGCGAAAGTGTTTGGTGTTAGCTTATTTCGGTATTGTGGGTTCCATACTGTAGAGCAATATTCGAATTTACTTCTGACAAAACTATTGTAGAGTTTTATTATTGTAGACTTGAGAGAAATTCCTGCATGTTCTAATTATGAAGCCAAGACCTAAGAGTAGAACTGACCACATCATCTACATGACATGAGAAGTTTAGATTTGAGTCTAAGATCACACCTAGGACTCGTATAGTTTGTACTCTTGAGGTTTTATCAGTTCCGAATCACGTATTCAGTATTCATTGCCTTTCTTTTTCTAGTAAATTTTATGTGATAGTTCTTTTTCGGGTTTAAGTACATTTTGTTTTTGTTACACCAATGGAATAGGGACTCTATATCTTGGAGTTTAATAGAATCATGCTTTTAATTATTCTTGTATTTTTGATGTCGTCTGCATATAGTTCTATTGATGTATTTTTTAGTATTTCAACTATGTGATCTAGGAATACATTAAAGAAAAGGGGGCCTATAAATAAACCATGAGGGACACCTGAGTAAGAAATAAAGGACTCCGACTGATAGCCGATATATCGATATTATCGATATAATTGATATTGGTCTCTAATTGGCACATTATTTGGATTTTCGCTTTTAGAAATTGGTGCAATACCTCCTTCCATTTTTTAGGGAAAGAACCAGAGCTGAAAGAAGCATTGAATAAAAGTTGGAGGGGATAAGAGAGAACGGATCCACATTTTTGTAGGAAGATAGTGGAAATGTTATCGGGGCCAGGCCCCTTAGAACAGTTCAGTTTTTTCAACAACCGATGTACGGCATGTATGTTTGGGTATGAAAACGTTTTCCATGTCGGTATGGGGCCTCTGGTGCATTATAATATGTATAATTATTGGTAGGAAGGATCGTACACCGAGGAGCAGTTTTAGCGAATAAGTTACTTATTGCGAGACTTCCTTCAGATTATCCTAAAAACATGCGAGATGGGTAAGTACTATTGTTTCTCCTTAAATTTTTAATGTGGACCCAAAATTGTTTTCGGTTGTCTGTTATTGAGTCTTCAATGGATATGATATAGATTTTATAACAATGTTTTATCATCTTATCGCAATCCTTTCTAAGATGATTAAATTCAATTTTATCTAATGGGTTATTATATTTTCTAAGTTTTTTATGACGGTTATTATTCTTTTTAAAGAGTTTAATAAGTCTATTTGAATACCAAATAGGAAAAAATTATCTCTTCTTTCTTTGTGATTTTGGAACATATTTAATTGTAATGTTATTAAGAATTCCATAGAAAGTATCAGTTTTTGCGTCTATATCTTTGGTATTGTTAAGTTCTTGGATCAAATTTTTTTTTAAGTGATGATATAATTTGTTCGTAGTCAGCTTTATAGAAGTGTACTTTACCTTCGAAGCAATTTTGTTCTTGTGTTTAACTTGAGCATCAATTATAAAGTTAGAGCTGGATGATACGGGTAACTGTACGAATAGGAAGGAAGCACTCTGTAACGGTTACTATTGGATCACGACATGAGACTAGATCAAGTATACGTTTGCTATTAACGATCTTATTAAATTGAAATAGTGAGATAAGAGCCAAAAAGTCTGCCAGAGTGATTTAAACGTGACTTATAGCGTATCCTGATGAGAATACGTTTTCAGTAAAGGTGTGCAGAAGGTCATGCGTTAAGGGTGGTGGAAGATAAACACCACATAAATATAGTGTAGGTTTAATGAGATTCAGAGATCTTCGCAATCATCAGAGTCAATTGTTTTTGATACGCAATTAAAACACCGCCTTTATTATTATGATTAGATATTTTGGACGTCTCTCTATCTCGCCTATGGATATACAGACTATAGAAGGCGTGAAATTTAAATACATATATTACAACAAATATCAAGTCATGGACTCTTCAGCTTGAGCATAAAAGGAGCAAGGTGGCTGTATGTCGACAAGTTTGGAAAACATTGTTTTTATCGATAATTTGATTTCCAAATGCTTCAATAAATCGTCTATATCCCATACACTTGTTTTTCTAGAGACTGGTTTATTTACAGCGATCGACTTAAGCATATGATTTACCAGAACATGTGAAGATAATTTGCCCGCATCTTCAACACTACACAATGTCGCCACGACCGACTTGTGTACTAATATAGTATTGTAAGCTAGACTATCAATAAGATGAAGATCAGCTAAATATTTTGCCAGAACAGATCCCGACGGATGAGTGGCATTTTCTGTATTAGTGCGGCACCATCTGAGCCAGCGGTTCCACGCCACTTTGTAAGTTTTTAGTGTTGATGGACGCCAAGAGTATTTTAGGAGATTAAGGTGTTTTATATTCCAGTCCTTTAGCTCACCTGTAAGTGGCGTACCTGTAGTTCTATATGGTTTAAGTCTAAAAGGTGAAATATTTCTTTTGTCAACTGGAGCAACGGTAATGACCTGGTCCCCCCTCGTTTTTTAAATAAGACACAACAGTCTTGTTGTCGCACTGTAGGAGGACTGTGGATTTCTTTATCTTGTGACATAGACTTTGGAGTGCCTTTAACACCGCTAACATTTCTTTTTGGTTGCTGTGCAAATTTTGTTCTGGACCACATTCCACTCAAAGATATTTTCTCCAATTGGGCTCCCCAGGCTACGTCCGAGGCGTCTGTAGTTAAGAATTTTGTTGGAGATGGAAAATGAATTTGTGACGACAGGTCGCAATTGGCCATCCACCACTGCAGTTCCATTTCTACTGTGTTTGGCAACTAATGCACGGCAGTAAGCGGGCTCTTCATGGCAACGTTTAAGAACATGAGAGTGTCTCGAAAGTGTAGTCGTCCCCTCGGAATCACAAACCGAGCAAAATTGAGGAGTCCGACAAGACTGCAACTCTTTTAGGTGTATTTTTTGAGTTTGAAGGATTACGGAAATCTTTCTTTTTAGGTTTATCACCTTCTCTAACGGAAGATATTTTACATTGCGCCATGGGTCCCATTGAAAACCCAGAAAGGTCAGATATTTGGACGAAGTCAGCGTTGACTTTTCGAAATTGATTTGAAGGCCCAGATATTGAAGTCTTTCCACTGCAATTTGGATATGTGAGTTTAGTATATGGTCATTTTGATTGACAACCAAGAAATCGTCTAGGTATACTATGACGCGTATACCCTGTTCCCTTAGAATTTGAGCAATCCAGTTGCTTTAACAGGCAAAGACCCTTGGGGCCCTGCTGAGGCCAAAGGGAAGACACGTCATTTGAAGAATTTCCTTGTCGTAAATCAGGCGTAGAAATCGTCTGTGAGAACAAGCGATTGGTAGATTGAAGTAGGCCTGGGACAAATCCACTTTGCGCAACCAATCGTTCGGTTGTAGGAAGTCTGGGACCCTGTTCGCATTTATTAACCTGAATGGTTCGGTTAGTACATATTCATTTAACTTGATCAAGTTGAACACTGGACGGTGTGAGCCGTCTTGTTTCGGAACGAGAAACATGCTCGAAATGAAGCTGGGGGAAGATCGAACTACTTCGAGAACTATCTCCTCCTTAATCTTTTGAATTGCCTTTGACATTGCTTCTCACTTTATTGTCACTAGGCAGGTGCGTGTCAGGTCGGGGAGACAAAGAGGAGGTTCCTTGTAAAAGGGTATGCTATAACCTTTTATTATTTTTAAAAGAAAACGTGCCTTCAACGCCCTCCAATGACTGTGATACGCACAAAGTCGGCCCGCTTGGAATCTCGAGTCAGAATCTTCTTCTCTTACCTGGGTTGGATTCTCTATTAATAGGCCGTTTTCTATTGTCTCGTTGTCGAAAGGAACTACGGTCAGCTTTATTGCTACTCCATGCGTTAGAGTTTTCGTGAGAACCCTGCGAGGGATAACTTGTGTACCTTCCCTGCGAGGGTTGGTAATTCTGTAACGGTCGTGTGTGTTGAGAGCCACAGCAACCTTGAGATGTGCCCTGCAAGGGCGCATGACATCCCTGCGGGGGATGATTAGAGCCACTATTAACTACCTGCGAGGTAGTTTCAAATCTTTTTAGTTTTATCAAAGGCATAAAAGCTTTCTTAACGCCACCTGCCTTATCAAGAACTCCCGATAGCAATTCAGAATTAAAAAACTTTTTATCTGAAGGAGGGTTTTTGCGTAAATATGATTTGGTTAGTGGATCACGTGCATATTTTATGATCCCAACTCGGCGCATCTGTATCACCTCAGCTCTGTGACCACAAACGAGCTGTAAGAGGTCGGCAGAAACAGACGCATAATCGCCGCTTGTAAATAATTCCTTAACCTTCGTATGCAAAGAGTCGGCATTTAGGTTTACCTCATCTTTAGCCCAAGATAAAAGTAAGTTTAGAGTCTGTTGCAGAGCATCGCGCTGTTTTAGCAAACAAAAGGTAATACCGGCGTAAGCTTTATCTACGTAAGCTAAATGACGTAGACTATTATAAGCTTTAATCTCATCGTTAGCTTATAAATCAGTAAAACCTGGCGTATGATTCGCGCTCCATTCATCTTTATCAAAATGTTGAATTTGTTGCAGCAAATTAAGAAACTTTTCAGGTGCCTTTAGTACCGAAGGCTCCTTTAACTTCTATATCAAAATTAAAATCTAACTTGGCATTATTAGTATGTTCTTCATCATAAAGACTACCACTAACTTGATCGTCAGTAATATTATCGCTATAATAGTCTCTGTGTAGGCCTACGTTATCAATAACTAAAGGCGAATAGCTTTTATCTACGTGATCGTGGTTGTATCTAAGATGCCTTTTAAGTTCGCCTACTTCCTGTGTTAATTTTTTCAAAACTTTATCCTTGCGTTTACGGTGGCGCTGTCGCCGTTTCTTCGTACAAGAAGATGAGGAAGAGGAAGATGTAGAATCCGAGCTAGTGTCGTAGTTGGCGGTAGTCGGGCCCGGTTTATCTACGACCGGGTCAACTTCAACATTAGTTTTTTCCATGATAAAAACGAAACTTTATGCAAAAAGCTTGAAAATGTAAGATATGAACGAGAAACAAAAGTATTCCTTGACGTTAGTTAAAAATATTTGAAAACTAAAACTACGTACTTAAAACAAAAAAGCACGAACGTAAAAAGCATTACCACTATGCATTATATTATAAATTTCTAATTATAAAGAAATCTATAAAAAAAAAGTCTATCTGAAGGTAGATATAAATTTCTAGAAGAGTGGTAAAATTTTCTAAATTTTCTTATAAAATTACTGAATTCCTTTAGAGGGTAGCGTATATAACTTAATTATTATAGATTCTATAACAATAATGATCTATTTATAGAAATATTAATTTCAATACGAACGGTAAAAACCGTTAGTTTATTCACTTTGTAAGGAAAATAAAAATGAGCACTTACATGAATACCTGATATAGCATCAGGCTCACACTTATAATATAGAAATAAAAACTTAAGCACTTATCACAAAATGAACTGTTGGTAAGTGCAGACGGGTCGAAAATTCAGACGCCAATTTTTTTATTTTTTTTTCGAATGGGTCTACGCTAATGGTTTTAAGCCGTCTTAGCTTCATCGGTCTACTGACTGCCTTCTAGCAGTCGTTTTGGTGGGAAAAACAAAGAGGGAGTTTTACTCCCTAAAACGGTTTTTTTTAAATAGTTAAATATCCGTAGAAAACTATTTTTAGGTCTGGAGAGACCATAGTCCCTCCTACTGAGGGGTCCGACTCCTTCCGCACTGTCTGACGAGTGTGGTTGCTCACGCGCGGTAGCACAAACTAGCGGCGTATTTGTAGGGATAGAGAAGCTCAGTTTTAAGGATCTGGGAGGGCCGTCCCTCCCCCCTTCCGCGTGCGGTCGGGTGGGCTCGCGCGCGAATGTCCTGATGTCGAGTGCTTCCGCAGTATTTATAGAGCTTTTCTATAACAATATCGCGGTCGCGGTCATAATTATGTGTGGCTACACTAATGGGAGTCGAACTCGGATCCGGGTTCGAGTCCGGTGGTCCCGTGTTTGAGTCGGTCCGTATGTCTTACGTGTGTTCGTGTCTTGTGTAAGACTACGGGGTAGGCGCCGGCGTCTACCCCGGTGCTTTTCTAATCACGCGGGTGCATGTTTTGTGTTTAGGAGAACTCCTTTATTTTGTTTATCAAGTCTGTGTGACTTGCTAATGCTGACATGCGGTCCTCTAAGGAACCTCGCAGTTTCGTAACGAATACGTTTAGCTCCATCGAATCGATTTCGCTAAGAAATTTGGCTGCGAACGCTATGTCGGCGCCGAAATTGGAGGTCGGGGACGGTTTTGCAAGTCCCGTCTCTGTGGCCCTGTTGGCCGGGGGAGGGAGGACCTTTGTCGGACTGGCTGGGAGGGCCGTCGACCTTTGAGGAGGAGGTCCTTGTGGACTCTTTTTAGATAAGCCCCAAGCAGGTTTGGAGGGAGGAGGGGCAGGGACGTACCTCTGCTTGGGAGGGGCACCTCTCGTTGGTGGTACCTTGCGCCTCTTTGCTTGGGGTGCGCGCTTGCACCCCTTGTAATTGGCCGGATGGCCAGAAGAGTTGCATAGGACGCAGCTTGGGGGAGTAGTCTCCTCAGCTGAGTTCCTACGCGGACATTCGGACGTGCCGTGGTCGCCCAGGCATTTGACGCAGCGGGGTCTGGCGAAGCAGTTCCGCGCTGAGTGGCCGTACAGTTGGCAGCGGTGACACTGCCCCGGCATTCCCCTTTTGTAGGGGGGTTCTATGGACAAGCCTGTGATATGGCATACATTTTTGATATTAAAAATGGCTTTCCCCTCCGGAGTGGGGGGAAGCACGACAAGTACCATGTTGTACTGGTACTTTTTAGCTGGATGGTACATCCTGTGTACCTCTTTGGCGGGGATCCCCTGTCTACAGAGGTCCTCGAGGACGGATTCAGTGGAGAGCTCTTTGTCTACACCCTTGATGACGACACGCAGAGTGCGTTCGTCCTCCAGGGCATAAGTGTGGAATCCGATCTGCTTTTCTCTGAGAAAAGCAGTCAGTTTCCTATGGTCGCTCGGGGTTGGGACATGCACCATGATACCGTTTGGGGTGCTGCGGGCTGACGAGTAGTTAATACTCTGCTCATTTATAGCTGTACTAATAATGTTCCACCTTGCCTTCTCCTGTACTATAACAGGAGGCGGCAATTTGGGGGCCTTGGGGCCGTTCGGGGCCGCGACTGTCGTGTCGTCAGTCTGCATGGGTTCGGTACGGGGTGGGGATCCTGGTTTAAAACCCCTAAAAACATTTCCCTTTCCGCTTTTCGCGGATTTAGCTGGTGGCGTCGGTGAGGAGCAGACCGCAGAGGAAGCGCCGTCCGAGCGTTTCCTCTTCTTCGTCTTCCTACCCTTTACGGTTTTAAAACCGTCCTCCCCCTCGGACGCCTCCTGCTCGGAGCAGGACATCTCCGACTGGGTTGTATAATCGTCATCGCCAGATAGCGATGACGATTATACAACGGCTCGACGACGACGATTATACAATATATGACGACGGCTCTTCGGACGTAGCTGCTGCCGGAGAAGCCGGCGAGCTAGCGGGGATGGGATGCTCTTTGACGAATGCTTCCCAGGCCTTTGAAGCTCCTGGGAATTTTTGGTCCAAAAAGGACAGGAACAGCTTTACCACGGTGTTCTCCATGGTAAGGCCGCTTACCCTGACCCTCTTGGGGCTGCTCTCAATTTGAAATTATTAATTTAAAGATTCAACCCCTCCCGGCATCCGGGGGGGAGGTGTGTGCGTGGAGGAGTCCACTGGTGTGTAGCCTAATCGTACAGTTACACTTTACTTACTTTTCTTTGTTCCTCGGACGCAGGAACACACCGACACTACACTATCGCTATGCGAAGCGATCGCGACGGTGGAAAAGTGATAAAAACGGTCGCGTCTAAAAATAACGGTCGCGGCGGGAAACCCAACGGCCGTGATGGATCGCGCGGAAATCCCGGCGTCACGTCGCTGCTTGACGTCCCGAGATAAAGGCACTGGCACTGTGTTGTGTACTATAATAATCACTTTACTCAAAAATCTGAACATTTACTTTCGCATTGAATCACTACAACAACCTAAAAAACCGCCACCCGAATCGGAATCCGAGAGCAGAATGATGTCAGACGCCAATGATTTGAAATTAAATTAGGCCACTGCTTGTGGCGTCGCCATGGTAGGGTTCTCAAGATAGCTGTGCGAGCAAGAGGGTACGAGAAGAAAAGAGACAAGACGAGGTCGAGCACGCTAGCGCCATCTCATATCAGTAAGATTCAAGTATGCGTACAGCATTTAATTGCGGTTGCAAAGGTTTTGCGCCATTCTGCCAGTGCCAGTGCCAGTATTACGATTTTATTTCGAAGTTTTTTTAATTTTATTAATAACTATTTTTTTCCGCGGTTCCGCCCGCGTAAATATACTATTGGTTATCCCGCGGGAATACTCTACTTTTCCTGGATAAATAGTAGCCTATGTTTTAATTCAGAGCCTAAGCTACTATTATACCAAATTTCATCAAAATCCGTTCAGTAATTTTTGCGTAAAAGAGTAACAAACACCCATCCATCCTCAAAAACTTTCACATTTATAATATTAGTAGGACTATCTGTTGCCCGCGTAAATATTGTATCCCAAAGCAACATGTACTTTTGAGGGATAAAAAGTAGATTATGTTTTAACCTGAGAGAGAGCCTTAATACTATCATACCAAATTTCATCGAAATCCGTCCAGTAGTTTTTGCGTGAAAAAGTAACAAATATACATCCATCCTTCTAAACTTTCCCATTTCTAATATTAGTAGGATTTTACATTAATGTTATAATGTAATGATTTACATAAATGAAATGCATAACGAAACCGCGAGAAAAAGCTAGTTTTAAATAAAACCGAAAAAACTCGAAATAAAATCGTAATACTCGACACTGGCAGAATGGTGCAAAACCTTTGCAACCGTTATTGCTATAAATAATAGAGGAAGAAAAAAAAGATTAATTCCCATTTAAATTTACCGAATTTTTACATTAAGTACTGGATTTGTAATTTTGATTTAACTTTCTCAATGTTAGAAAACACTTGTTGCTCTATATGCTTATCCATAAATAATATTGTTTATATATACAATAATAATATTGTACAATATTACTGTTGCATGACGAAAGAAAAAAGTATGGCTTAAAGATGCGCGGTTACCCAGAGACAAGACCTAGCTAGATCGATTTTTCTCCCCCAAAACTCCTATAATATATCTATCGTATACTCAGTTTCATAGTATTACTTCTAGCCCTTTTCGAGTTACCGATTATAAAATATAATTATATAAGATGTCTCGTTTAAAGTATAATATATGTAATCAATATACACTAAAATTATAGATAAATAGATAGATAGATAGATAAACTCTTTATTGCTCACATTAAAGAATACAATCAGTAGACTAAAACTAAACTTATAATCTAAATGTGGGCAAGGGCGGCCTTATCGCTATAAGCGATCTCTTCCAGGCAACCCTGCAGCACAGGAGAGGTAAAATAGTTAAATAAGCAGGGTAATACGAAAAGTCAAGAATAACTTTCAAAACAATATACAATTGTTCAAATAATAAATAGGTAGGGAAAAGGGGGTAATGGGAGTCACTTAAGCAAGATATAGAATAAAACACACAATATTTACTTTATCTTTATTTTAACCAACTTTTAAAGTATTTTAATTATTACACTATCAGTCTCAGACAGTTTCATTACCTTTGGAATCATATATTAATTAACATTCAACTTAAAAAAAAACATCTTTGACTACCATTGTCCATACCTGAGGGTAATTATAGTCACTATGGGGACAATGAGAGTCAGCCTAGCCTAACAATTGTCACATACGTAACCTTTTGGCGAGTCCCATCCTGTGCAACTAGCGTGTGCCCATAAGCCACAACGAGTGCATCTATACCATAACTCATTGTTGCGACCAAATTCATCACATACTAAACATTTATTCAAATCATCGTCTTCATCATCGTCACATATCTGATTAAGACTAATATCTGATTCTGAAGAAGTGTTTAGATCTTGAAGTACGCGCCTTTTGGCCTTATTCGCAATATCATTCTTAGGTTTCTGCTTCTTGCTAGCTTTCGGCATAAGATGTTTTCCTTTTGATGCTCTAAATGCTTTCTTATTTTCTTTTTCAACAAGGCTATCTTTGACGGGTGTTGATGTCATAATTTTTGCGTGTTGCTTTATTCGTCCTTTTCTCACGGGCTTTTCAGGAATAATTTTGATAGGTAATGGAAGCAGATCTTCAATATTGGAAATCAATATTCCAGGAGCTAACATTGTTGATGAAGTCGACGGTATTGCATCAACTGCTATGGATGATATTGATGGCATATGTTGTATTCCTGCAGACGATGTAGATGGTGTTAAAGTTGTAACCGATGAATTACACGGTATTGTAGCAGATGATGTAGATCTTAGATCTATTGGAGCAGACGTAGATGGAATGACGATTGAGGTATCTTGAATAATTACTTCAGGTTGGGTTAAGACTTCTGCTGCGGTAAAATCTTCATCAGAAAAAATATTCGGATTATATGGGACAATACCTGAAGCCCGGAATCCTGATTCACCTTTATTTATAGATGCCACGGTAGAATATGCTCTATTTAAAATAGCCGCCACGTCGTATGGAGTTATTTTCTCAGCAAGGCGATTTTTTTAAAATAAATCGCACTCCTTTTTGTAAATAGCTTTAAGAGGACCAAAAAATGTGAGATCTAATGGCTGCATCCTGTGGGATGTATGTGGAGGCAGTGACAACATATGTATATTATTTTCTTTACAAAAATCATAACTTATCAGAGAAGTATGACTGGCGTGGTTGTCAAGTATTAATAAAACAGGCGCCTGTGACGATGGCTTGGTATACATGGCAAAGTGTTGCAGCCACTCAAAGAATAGATGTTCATTGATCCACCCATTATCAGAACATTTGTATATAGCTCCTGCAGGACCGTCTTTCTCAAGCTGAGGAGTCATTCTTTTTCTCGGTAAGATGAACATTGGTGGGACAAAACTACCAGAAGCGCTCATGGCACACAAGGGTGTAATATTTTTTCCTCTTTCCCAACTTGTAATGGAGCCAACTCTTTTCATGCCTTTGGGAGCTAATATTTTCCCAGGATCTTGCACTGTGGAAATACCTGTCTCGTCGCAGTTATAAATATTATTAGGAGTAAATTTATATTTGTCCATTAGATCTCCTAGTAGAAGAGTTGGACTTCTTCTTTATTGAAAGCCGTTATTCTGTTGATACTTGTAGCTTCAGGTTTTCGAACAGATGCCATTTCTTTTTAAAAAGCCATCTAGCCAATCGCGTCCAGCCATTTTAGCACTCTTGTCAAAATTGTGTGAAATTTTTAGCTCTTCTGCATACTGGTATGCTGCTTTCCTTATTTGAATTGCTGTGACACCATAAAAAATAGAAGATAAGTATTTTATAAGGTCTGCCAAAACCTTTTCTACATCTGCAGTGAATACAGGAAGTCGCCCGAGACGTGGTTCCGATGAATTGTTCTTCTTTAACCGCTTTTGGAGGCTTGAAAAAGGTATATTCATGGCTTCAGCAGCACTTCTCATGGAGTGGCCTTGACTCATAAGAGCCTCAGCTTTTGACAGTGTTTCAGATGACCACTGAACCTTATTTGTGGACCTGTGACGTATTTTCGGCATTTCTAGAATAGTAATTAATGCGAAATTATTTTTTTAGGTATGTTACAATGATTGCGGGCAATGGGAGTCGATTCTCATTGCCTGCACTGCAGTGACTCTTATTACCCGATCGTACTAAATGTGTAAAAAAATAAATCCTTAATTTACTATTAAAATACCAGAAATGGATTTCAAATCGATAATATAAGCTTAAAGACACTCAATAATCTACTCTAAGTATTTAAATTTTATGTATTGATGTATTTACCGCTTATTTTGTGCACACGTAAAGTTACATCAAATGAGCGCGAAACTGCGCAACGGCCTTCCAGTGCAAACGACGGACGCGTACTGAGCGAGCCGGCCGGGGGCCGCGAGATGTCACTTAACGAGTCTTTATGGACGATATTCGTTTGTTTAGATAATTTCGTCTAGGAACTAGAGCGCTGACCACCATTGCCCTCTGACTCTCAATGCCCCTTTTTCCCCTACTTATAGTACCAAGTAGTAGTTTACAAAAGAACTTGGATGAAATTCGAAGCAATTATGTGTCTGAAGAAAGATTTTGTCAGCTACAGAATGAAATAATAAATTTAAAGCAGGCTTCAATAGTAAATAATTTTGAATGCAGCGACAGAGATTTCATTCCCAAAAAGTGGACGGCCTCAAACAGACCAAATAGCTTAAATTGTGATAGCGGTCCCATAGGAATAATTTAAATTAATCAGGAAGTTTTAAATTCAAAACATAATAAAGTACCAACGATTTTGACGAAAGAAGTGGGTACCGTGCAACCAGATAACGAAGTGCAGCAGAGCTCGTCCTTGTCGCACTTACCGCAAGGCACGTTATCAGCTATCCCGCTTGCGTCCCCACCTCAATGTGCAAGCGACGACGTAAGACCGCTGCGTAATGAAAAAATACACGTGGAGGCCGATACGCTGGTTTCGCCGATTGAAACCGCGGTCTAGCCTAGGGCCTCACAGCTGAGTGCATTGATAGATAAAACCGGTTCTGCTGTCAAGCAGAAATCAACTTTATTGCATAGAGAATTAGATATAGATTCGCCTGTGCAATCTGAAGGGAATGTATCTATGGCGGAAATGGTTAGACATGGAGAATGGAAGGAAAGTGGGCTTAAAAATGGGTGGATAACTATACGAAAAAAGAAAGATAAGTCTAGAAATCGCTTCGCTGGAGAAAAGGGTACCTGTATGGAGTCTCAGAAGTTTAGAGCAGCTGATATTATGGTGCCGCTATTTATCAACAATGTTCACATCGAAACTAGGGAGGAGGATATTATTTCTTACATTTTAAGTAAAACACACGTTAAGGTGTCGATGGCTAAAATTAAAACTAAACAGCCCAAAGAATATAATTCCTACAAAATATTTGTACCTAAACACAAGCTGAGTATGTTTATGGACTCAAATCTCTGGCCAAACAGCATAATATATCTTTTCGTAGGTTTATCGAATTTCAAAAAAGGAAAGTCCACAAGGACATAGCAAACGAGGACATAGGAACTCAAAACTCAGTTAAACATGGATAGTGAAAATAAAACAACACTTATATCTTTTAATTGTAAAAACATAAAAAGATCTTTGGAATGCGTGACTAATTTAAGTAAAACGGTGGATATTATTGCACTGCAAGAAACCTGGCTGCTGCCTCAAGAAATATCAGAACTCAATCGAGTAAATACACAGTTCAGCTATTACGGGAAGTCAGCTGTTGACACTTCGCAGGGCATCTTGCGTGGTCGACCGTACGGGGGCGTTGCCTTGTTGTGGAATAAGATGAAGTTTAACTGTGTTTTTGTGGTTCATTGTGTGAGTGACAGATTGGTGACAATCAAAATTTCAACTGCAGATAGAGTGTTCAGTGTTTCTGATTGCTCAGAAAACTTATTAGAATATGTTCAATGTTTCAGTGAGATAGTGGCAATTATTGAAACTGTGATTTAGAAACTGTATATATTTTAGGGGATTTTAATGCACATCCGGGCGGGACCTTTGGCAGGACGCAAAGGTAGGCCCGGGTGCATTTTCCTAGCCATCCTAAAAAGAACGACAGACACAGTACCGCAAATTTACTCGGTAAGCTCCTTACTTGGCATGGATGGCGTCACCATCGAGGCCTGGAGAGGCGGCCGAGGCCCGAGGCAATGCCATCGATGCCAGAAATTTAGACACTCCTCGCATCACTGCCACAGAAGACAGGCGTGCGTGCGATGCGACGGCGAACACGCCGCAAAAGACTGCACGATACCTAGAGAGGACCCAGCCAAGTGTGCAAACTGCGAGGGGCCCCACCCAGCAAATAGCATCAAGTGTGAGTTCGTCACACGTGAAGCGAGAGCCCTCCGCAGCCGAAACCTACCGAAAAAGACGACCCGGGCGGAGACAGAACAAGCCGCAGCTCCAAACCAGGTACCTCTTCCACCTCCAGGTTGCTCCCTGATGGCCCAGGTCAACGACCCGAAGCCAAAGGGGAAAAAGCGGCCCAACAAAAAGAAGAATAAAAAGAAGAAGAAGAACAGCGCAAAGGGGAAAGCGCAAGACAACACTGCGTCTCCTCCCCCTAACACGCCCACTGCCCCCCAGGTAAGCTCCGCGCCTCCAAAGACTGCAGGACCGGCCCAGCGCGCACAGGGCCGCCCACAGCCGTCTGGACGCTCCCAACCAGGTGACCTAGGGCGCCTACTTAGTGAGGTAGCAACAATCATCGGCGAGCACGCGCGTACAATCGCGGAGGGCAACGACCCAACTGCCGCCCTTAGCAGCCTACCACGAGCACTTATGCTCCTAACTGAAGCCATCGCCTTAACAATCACCCGCAATGGATAATACACCAACAAGGGGTAAATTAACCATTTTAAATTGGAACGCCCGTGGGCTAACTGGTAAGAAGCATCTGCTGGTACAGGTACTCCGGGACCACGCAGTGGATGTTGCCCTATCAACGAAACCCACCTAAACCCCGGTACGCGGCTACACGTTCCGGGCTACTTCACGGTAAGGAAAGACCACTGTGGCGCGGACAAATACATCCGCGGCTTGGCTATCCTTACAAAAAGGGGAGTGGTCCACCAACCGCTTGCCCCCACCAATACCAACTCTATCACAACCCTGGGCATCGAGGTAAGTCTTGCCGGACGACCCACGAGGCTCTTCGCTGCCTACAAGGCACCAAGAACTAAATTAGACGCCGCCGACATCCTCGGGCTGCTATCTGCAGAGCCTACAGTGATCGTCGGCGACTTTAACTCCAAACATACTGCCTGGAACTCGCACTCCATCAACGTGAGCGGCAGAATACTCTACAACCTGGCAGCTCGACAGGGTCTGGACATTCTCGGACCCAACGAACCGACCCACTTCCCAGACAACCCCAGACACAGAGCGGACGTCCTAGACATAGCAGTGGTAAGCAAATTCCTCGGCACGATCACACAGGAGGTGCTACACGACGATCTCGGGTCAGACCACGCCCCTGTACTCATCACTATAGAAGCTCCTCCCACCCGGATCCCGCCACCACCACCCAAACCCAGAGTGGATAAGAAAAAATTCGCTGCCCTGCTGTCGGAGACGGCCCCCTGTCTCCCGGCCGACACAGCCGAGGAGATCGAGAGGCTCACCAAGGAACTGGAGTCGGCCATCAAGGCGGCCCTAGCCCAGGCCTCCGACAGCTCACCAACACCGAGAGGTAAGACACCAATTCCCAGACCCCTCGCGGCCATGATCGCCCAAAAGCGCCACCTGCGCCGCCTGTGGCAGCAAACGAGATGCCCAACGTTAAAATGCCGCCTAAACCGCATCACCGAGAAGGTGAAATCCGAACTCGACGCACTAAGCAACGACCTCTGGGAAAGGCGGTTAGTAGACGCAGCCGAAAATTCCAGCTCCATCTTTAGGCTCTGCCGCTCCCTCACAGGAGAACGGACGCCAACCCGTCCGCTCCTGCATACCGATGGACAACCGAGATACAGAGCCGACGACAGAGCTGAAATCTTCGCCGAACACCTACAGACCCAGTTCACCCCCTTCCCCACGCTGGACACAAACCACGCGGAAATGGTCACACAGCAGGTGAGCGACTTCTTCGACCAAATAGGACCTCCACCGGAATCAGAACTGCTCCCGGACTTCGCCCTGGATGCAGTCCAACGCGCCCTACAAAAGGTAAACCCAAAGAAGGCCACCGGGATCGACGGCGTCACCAACGCCGCCCTCCGCGCACTGCCAAGGAGCGCCGTAGCATCGGTGACCACGCTCTTCAACGGCATCCTACGCACGGGACACTTTCCCGAGCGCTGGAAAGAGGGCGTGGTCGTCATGATACCCAAGCCAGGCAAGGACGTCACCAGAGCAGCCAGTTACCGCCCTATTACACTCCTCCCGTGCCTCTCCAAGGTATTCGAGAGACTCTTCCTCAGCCGCCTCACCCCACTCCTCACGATCCGTCCGGAACAGTTCGGATTCCGGAGCGAGCACGCCACCACACACCAGCTAATCCGGGTCACAGCCCGAATAATGGACGCCCTAAACAAGAAGCAGAAAGCCGCCGCCGTCTTCCTGGACATGGAGAAGGCCTTCGACAGGGTCTGGCACGAGGGTCTTCTCTATAAACTGGTCAGCAGCGAAGCCCCAATCCCCCGTCCATACCTGGTAATTATTAAAAACTTCCTGCGGAACCGCTCCTTCCGCGTCAAAGTTGATAACACGACATCTTCCCCCCGCCACATAGAAGCCGGAGTCCCGCAAGGTAGCTGTTTGTCGCCAGCCCTCTTCAATAGATACACGGAGGACATCCCAAATCATCCAGACACCACCCTAGCCTTGTACGCTGACGACACAGCCTACCTTGCCTCTTCATTCACGTTCGCACATGCGGCAACCAAGCTGCAGCGAGCGCTCGACCTGTTGCCCGACTGGCTGGACCGCTGGAGGCTTGCAGTCAACGCAAGCAAGTCTCAAGGCATCGTCTTCCCATCGCACGGTAAGCCGCTACCACCACTGAACCTCAGAGGCGCCCCCATCCCCTGGTGCGCCGAGGCCAAATACCTTGGTGTCACCCTGGACAGGGAACTGTCGATGGGAAGACATGCGAAGAAAATTGCAGCCACAAACGCAGCAGCCCTCGGCACTCTCAGGGCGCTACGCACCCCACTCATCCCGCTAAACCTGAAGGTAACCATATTCAAACTGTACCTCAGATCCAGACTTACCTACGCCGCACCGGCCTGGTTCCACCTGGCCAACAAGACGGCCAAAAACCAACTAAGGGCCGCCCAATCGAAAGCCCTCCGATGCCTCGTCGACGCGCCTTGGTTCGTCAGGAACGAAGTCATCGCCCGGGACCTGAAGGTCGAATCCCTGGACGCGTTCATCGCGAATCAGGCCCGCCTACTATTCCTTCGGGCTGATAATTCGACACACTCGACACTTAGGGGCCTTGCCCCACTCCATGCCAGGCCACCTGACGCCAGGCCCTACCACCGGGACCTCATCCCCCCCAGGGACTAAGGTTTCCAGGTAACCAGAATTGCCCCTCCCTTACCGATTACAGGACTCTACAAGCGAGCAGACGCTTCGGATGACGACGCGCAAGCGAGTGAGAAAACCACCATAGACCATAGACCATAGACATACTCAGCTGCTGGGTGAATCCCTCATCGCGGGCTACAGCTATCCGGCAAATAGGCCCCCCCTGTCGCAGGTCGCCATCTGCCGGGCCTTCACCGGGGCAACCGGTGATCTCACCCGGTAGGGGCAGACCGCCGAGGGAGCCTACGGACGGCTACTGCCTGCGATGATACATTTAGGAAGATCAATCAAAAGAAGGATAAAAGGCACCCAAAGACCTTCCCATATTAATGGATGCGGATGACACCGCCGAAGGGGACCCAGTCCCGGAACGGCAACCCCGTAAACTCCCCCCCGGGGGTTATCAGGAAGATCAACAGCAGAAGATGGCTCGATCACTGCGTAACTACTGAGTCAGCGCGACGGTCGGTGTCATCTATAAAGGTACGTTACGATGTGTACTGGTCGGATCATTTCCCACTACAAATTCAGTGCAATATTTATACAGTTGGTCAGACTGTTTTGTTGCCGCGTGCTTCTATAAACAAAGTGTCAATGTGGAAGGCCGCGGGTTGGTAATATTTACAATAAAATGAGGGAGTCTAGAATTTTATTTAAGAAAAAGTTACAATACTGTCAAAAAAATGAGGAAATAATTAAAATGAATGATATTGCTGGCAAACATAAAAATAAAGACTTTCGGGGATTCTGGCGACAAACAAAAAGATGGGCCCTAAGTCTAGTATTCCGGTGAGTGTTGACAGTATAAGTGAGCCTAAAAATATTGCTAATTTGTTTAGGTCTCACTTTATAGTTAAAAATACTACACCGTCGCTGAATAATGCTGGTGCAGGGACCGTCGTTCCTGGCGATTTTGAACGTTTTACCACCAAAGAAGTTTTAATGACTATTAAAGAAATGACTAGAGGGAAGTCCCCAGGACACGACGGCCTCAGCATTGAGCATTTTCTTTACGCGGGTCCTCATCTACCGAGGCTTCTAGGAGTGCTGTTTACTATTTGTAAAAGGCACTCTTATCTGCCTGCTGACCTAATAAGGACAATTGTAGTACCTGTGGTAACAAAACAAGAATGGAGATATTTCTGATAAGGCCAACTACAGACCAATATCACTAGCCACTGTTACGGCTAAAGTACTGGATGGTTTGCTTGAGAGACAACTTAAACAACATCTTGACTTACACGATGCACAGTTTGGGTTTAGGCCATTGAGTTATAATGTACTACGTACTAGAGAAGCTATCTCAAACAAAAGATAGGGCGCGCACTTGATGACGGCGGGTTATGCGCGGGACAAGCGGGGGGTGTTATGTTCTCTTTGACATTCACGTAAACATGGCCGCCGCCGCGGTGACGCGTTGCAATTGAAAAATTATAATTAAATTAAGCGTGTTTTAAAGATAATAAATGAACTTACTGGTGAAAAGTCACTCCTTGACTTTTACTTATGTTTCTGGAGTTGTTTGAACAGTATCTCAATGCACATGAAGGCAAAACTTCACTCAAACGTGTCACGTTGCAGCAAGCGCTCGGCACAGACTAAGTCAGTTGGAGTGCGCGCGCTCTAACTCGTGTTACAAACAATCGAGTTGAGGCGTCTTCTCTAGTACGTAGTTACACACTTAACATTATAACTCAATGGTTTAGGCCAAAGCTGTCCACAGAATGTGCAATTTTGTCTCTTAAGCATATCATCAAGTATTATACCAGCAGAAAAACATGTGTGTATGGTGCTTTTCTGGACTTGTCGAAGGCGTTTGATCTGGTTTGCTATGATGTCCTCTGGTCTAAAATGTCCAAGTGTGGTGTTCCATCTGACACAGTTAGACTATTTAAATACTGGTACGGGCATCAGACAAACCAGGTCAGATGGCTTGGACACTTGTCCGACGAATATACGTTGGACTGTAGACTGAGACAGGGTGGGTTGTCCTCGCCAATGCTCTTCAATCTCTATGTGAATTAATTGATTGATGAACTCAGCAATACACTAATGACTTTCAAGCCGTCATACGAAAGCGAGTAGCTTCTTTGATGAGCAGAGTTCGCGCAAGGACCAACACCATTCTTAGGGTGGTAAGTGAAAAAGTAGTGTCCAATCATGCGTCATTGGGTGCACATTCATGTCTACGTGCCCAGTGCTGCTGGTAGGCCACGTAGATATTTTAACTAATTTTAATGCATTTTATATAATTTCTAAATACTAAAATAGTTTGTAATAAAATTATTGTATTTACTAACAACTTATGGACTCCCGTCTGAAATAAACATTTTTATTTTTTTATTTTATTATTATAGTTAGATTAGCGAGTGACTTTGTTCAGAAGATAGTTATGCAGTTTGGATTTGAAGATAGCAAGTGACTTTGACTCTCGAATGTCACGTGGTAGGTCATTCCACATGAGCGCAGAATTCACAATGAAAGAACCACTAAAGTAACCAGAGTTTGTAAATGGCACATGAAGTTTCCTACTATATCCAGAGCGTAGTGCACGGATTTGGTTAGTACTTCGATAGTGAAAACACTCCTTCAGTTAGGGCTCCCCCCTATCTGCGTCTATCCCCCTATCCCCCCTAGCGAGGCTCAAATAGGACATTAAACATAAATATAAGAACATGCTCATCCCGACGGAGCCTGATGGACAGCCAACCAAGTCGCTGTCGAAACTCAGAGACATGGTCGAACTTGCGCAGTCCATACACGAACCGTTTTGTAACCTTTCTAATTTATTAGGATATTCCTCATTAAACGAGCAATTCTTGTATATTTATTTATATATTTCGCTGAAAACGATTTCGCTGAAATTTGGTATATGGGGGTTTTCGGGGGTAAACAATCGATCTAGATTAGTCTTATGTTTGGGAAAACGCGTGTTTTCGAGTTTTCATGCGTTTTTCTGTCCACGCAGAATATGGTCGCTAATTTCGTCTTGCCGGCAACTGTCCTTCTGGTCCAGCGGGTTAAGACGCGGACCGCAAGAAAAGAGTACTACGGTTTCGAATCCCGCTCGGTGACTTACTTTTGTTTTTTTTTTATATGTTCAAGTTTATATATTATTTTTTAATTTTTATTGTTTTTAGACAAGTTTAAAAAATGCAGTTAATGTTTGAGATAACAATATATATTTCTCATAAATATGTCTAACATTTAGCTATACTGATTACGTAAATAAGATTTATGCTTTCGAGTTTTTATTTTATCGAGACTTATGAAGCAATAGTGCAAAACGAAAAATTTACCGATACAAATTTTAAACACAGTTTAGGGTAATTTTTGTGACGCCACTGATTTTATTACTAGTGAAGAGTTAAAAAGCAAAACTACAAAGTATTCATTCCTTCTTTCAAAGTTTGTCGGGTAGGCTTGGTTAGAGGAATACCGGCAGATTGGAATGGTCAAGACATTTTAGCTAATATTACTTTGCCTTATGGTTACGGTTAGAGGTATTAAAAGTAAGGCTTATAAAGAAAAAATATATTGTAAATAGTACTGTACAGTTTATTAATACTGACTTTGTGGTTTTTACATTTGATGGCCAGACATTACCTAAAAGACTATATTAAGGGTTCAGTTAGGCTAGGTTCTATTTTCAGTGCTCTGAATTTTCACCGGCGTTCCGGATTCCGGAGCATATAGTCCCAGTCTAAGGTTTCGATGCCCGGTTAAGTTAATCAGCGATCAAGGCAGGCAATTCGAAAGCAGCCTGTTCACATAACTCGTGAATAAGATGGGTATTGAAAAGTCGCGAACCACTGCCTACCGGCTACCATCCGCAAAGCAATGGGATAGTAGAGCGGTGGCACAGATCGTTGAAAGCAGTCTTGACGGCCCGCTTGCAATCATCATAATCATGGATTGTAGAGTTGCCAACAACCTTATTTTAGGTTTGAGAGCAGTTAATGCAGCACGATAATGGAATTAGTACAGCGGAAATGACACACGGACACCGTATCTTATGCCTATATCAAGGAAACATCAGAGTTCTAAAACTTTATTTGTGCACCCTGATTAAAGGAATGTAGTCACGCCTTTGTGCGAGTTGACCATGTACGTAAACCTTTACAGCCACCATCCGAAGGTCCTTACCAAGTCATCGACAGGGGTTTAAAGGTCTACAAACTGAACAGGGTAGTAAACATTTCAGTGGACAGGTTGAAACCTGCATATTTGTTAAATGATTGTATTATTAGAAAGGAAAGTGTTTGAGTCAAAATAGTATCGAGTTTAGGAGACAATAGTAGCGCCAAGGTAACATTAAATAACGAGTGAGATTCGAGTACGGAAAGCAATAGTAACGCAAAGGTAATGCGATCCCTCGTGTCACAGCATAAAATAACGCTCTGACGCGCTCGCTCTTGCAGGGGACATTGCAAGGTTCCATCTTGTTCCCAATGTCTGCAATCGTTGACAAAATATATTAGCAATTTACTAACTTTATAAACCATTATAAAATACGAAAATATATCGTTTGATTAATTACTCATAATATTATTTTCTCTTGTGCTTTAAAGATAAGTATAGACAGTAACCCGTCATTAAACTCTTTTTAATTCAGTGGCTCTTATAATCAATGGTTGAAAGTTCAGAGACAACTTACCCGTCTCATTCATACTTAATTTAGATAGAAACAATCTTAATTATATTAAAATACACTATAATATAATCTTAATTATATTAAAATACACTATAATATTGCCACCTGTAAGTAGATACTTATTTACAGCTTCAATACACACTTTTAATATCGACTTAGTCCAAGAGTATAGAATGTATGTAAAGTGTACATAATATAATGGTTAGGTAGATATAAATCTTGTGGTTAGGGGGCCACTTAGGTTTGATATTTGTCATCTCAACACTTCGGTATTTGCTTTCTGCAGTTTATTCAGTCCACATTTCATTGACAAAACTTCTCAAAGATTTTTCTGCCAAATGTAGGTCATGGCCCATCCTTAGTTTTTAAATCTTTCTTTAATTAATTAAACTATAAATCTTAAGTCGCTAGAATGTAACTTTACAATAGCGGTAAAGGTGCCAGTCACGTATCTAGAAGTATTATAATGCTATTCCAACAATGATATTAGATAACTGTATATTTATCACGAACGCTCGAAAATTGTCTCAAATATTTAACCTTAGTAAGAATTAAAATATATAATGATAATTCAATCATAGTAGGTCATAAAAGACTATGACCTTCTAAGTGTTTACTTTGTTATTTTTGCAAAATAAGGCTGTACTAAGTAGTAAGCAGTAAGATTAATTTTCATTATCGTCATATATTATAGGTAGTGGGATTTACATTTATGTCATCGCTAAGTGACATGTCGCTTGCGATGCCTTATGTCAAATCCCATACATTTTGTTTTCGAACTTCGCCGTCGAAATTATCGAACGCATCCTGACTAAAATAAATATTATTAAGACAGAATATTCAGATCAAATAAGCATGCCTACTTGATACCTACCTGTTAGTCATTAGATTTGCCGATCTAATCATGGATTTTATTTCTCGAATTCTCGACTGCAGATATTTAAAATTATTATTATTAATAGTTCCTTACCAATTATTTATCAATTGAAAGAAAAGGCAACACATCTAATGACGGGGGGGTGTAACTCCCATACGTCCTGTAAGTACCTACAACTTCACTGAGTATAGCGACGTCTTATCCCCGGAGAACCAACTATTATGCCTAAAAGTTTGCCATTTGCTACAACATATGACACTGTGGCCTCCACATCGCGTAATCGAAAACGCAAGGCACTAGTATATAGCTCACCATTGAATACGTCGCGGGTAAAAGTAAATACTCAGGAAAATGATACATTTGTTACATTATTAACGTTCGTACTTCATTATCTACGACTTCAGACATTAGTACCTACCCTCTAAAACTGACCATAAATTATAATCCAGCGGATTGTGATCAGGACTAGACGACGGCCAGTCTTCAGCTCTGATGAAGTCCGAAACGTTCGCTTCCGACCAAGACTGGTTAGACCGAGCTTTATGACCCGGCGCCGAGTCTTGCTGGAAGGACCATTCTTGGTTATTGAACATGATGTTGTTAAGGGGCTTCACTACCTTCTCAAGAATGGTATCTTGATACACTTGTGCCGATGTTTTGATACCCTTTTCACAAAAGTATGTCTCAGTTACTCCTTCATAGCTAACACCCCACCAAACCATCACTGAAGTCGGATAGTGCCCACGTTGCACTCTGTTGACTAATTGAGAAGCTTCCTTAGAGCTTTGAGCATAAATACTGTAATTTTGTTTATTAAAATTGTAAAAAAATTCTTATCCGTAAACAAAATTTTTCTGTGACCTCCCTTTGCGTACCGCTTCAGTAGTTGTTTCGATTTTACCATCCTATTCTTTTTTAAATGATCAGTTAAGAAATTACCAGTACGTCTCTTATAGGCTGCAAGTCCTAAGTCATCTTTTAAAATACGCGACATGGTTCTAGGTGCTATCTTCATCTCCCGAGATAAAATCTTTAGCTTCCGGACAGGATTTCTTCGAATTCTTTCCCTTACTGCTTTGACCACCTTTTTCGTACGAACACTACGTGGGCGGCCAGATCTTTTTCTGCCACAAACAGAGGAGGTCTCATTGTACCTATTAATAGCCCGGTACACAAACATTTTACTTATACCAAGCGTCTAGAGAGTTTTAAAAATTGCATTTGGCTCCATACCTACTTTGTGTAATGAAAGCACAGCGATTCGGTTCTCTTTATCACCCCACTCCATTTTAATATAGCAGAATATTCTACAATGTACTGGGGCTAAAATAAGAAAACACAATGAACAATCATATAAAAATTACAGATTCCAGATTCAAATGTAATATTTTGTTTATTTTTAATTGTAACAGTATTTATGGCCAGACTAACTATAGATTATATTTCATCGAAAGGAGTAATACCTATCGGTTAAAACAAAGTAATCTTTTTTCTTAAATCTGTTGGTTAATAAATAAAAAGAGCCAAAAATAAACGAACATATGACAAATTTTTCGCTCTCTTCAATCTACCTACCTACTCCGTTCATTTACGTAGACTGTATATCTCTGTAATAAGAAGTCGTCTGGAATACGGTAGTTACTTATACGATAATGCAGCTAGGTGTCACTAACTAAAATTGATAAGATACAAAACCAAGCTCCAGGGTTATTGGTGGTTTCATTAAAACAACCCCCTACACGTAATGGAAATTGAGTTAGGTGTTCCACCGTTGTCGATCCGAAGAGCGTACTTATGCTATAAATACTGCTTAAAGGCCAATTCTATATCTAATAATACAAGTTAACAATTATTTGGTAAATTACATGGCTTGCTTAATAACCGATTTTGGTTACATAAGAAGAAACCCTTGGTGCCAACATGTTTTAATGAAATCAAACAAGATATCATGACCAGGTCTAACCCTCTTCAAATGTTTAAATCTAAACTTGGTTAGCTAGACTTAACGTAAAATGTGTAATTTGTGAATCTCTGAAATCTGGGGTTGGTTCAAAAGCGCAATATTTTGATACTTAGTAGTAATCTAAAACATGAAGTAGGTATTGTATGAGATTCGGTCTAAATATTCTGGATTCCATAGGATTTACACTGACGGGTCTAAAACGTCTGCTGGTCTTGGATCGGCTTTTTATGACCCAGTTTAAAAAAAAATTAAGATTAAGAACAAATGTATATCAATCATAACTGCGGAGCTTCTTGCGTTGTCACAGGCCTTAAATTACATTTCTAGTATAGGTGCTCGTAAAGTTGTAATTTTTACAGATAGCCAAAGTGCCCTCATGCATATTGTCAAGTGCACCTCTGATTACAGAGGTACAACTTTGGCATACAATATCTTAAATCAATTAAATAGCATTTGTGGCAACGGTATAATTGTGACATTCCAATGGGTTCCGTCCCATATTGGACTTTCGGTAAACGAAAAGGCTGACAGATTGGCAAAATCAGCTATAACAGAACGTGAAGAATTTAACGTATTACCAAGTTTTACAGATTTTTTTATTAAATATAGATCCAAGTGTCGATTAATGTTAAAGGAATATTTTAATGAACGATCGAAAACGAGCGGAATTTGGTATAAAAGTATCCAATGTGAGCCTCTTCTTACTCCGTGGTTTTACGTTCCTAGATTTAACAGGCAGCAAATTGTTTCTTTTATGTAGATTAAGATCTGGCCACGTTCCTAGAAGTTTTTTATTTTTGATGAGAAAATAAGAATTTTGGATGTAATAAACAACCTGTATAACATATTCTCTTTAAAAAAATATTGAGTGATTATTTAAAAGTTATGTGAGTCAATTCATTTACCAACCGGAAGTGGCTTAATGCGGTTCTCTTTCTCATCCAGTCTTCGACCCATCGTTTTATTTTATTTGCTTTTTTTATTTAATTAACTAGTTTGCCATACACAATACAACTTTTTCCTTTTTTTTCATACTTCCCATAATTCTGATTTCCTATTTAACGTCCGCGCAGTTAGAGGAAATGTTCTTGACTGAGCCTATATTATTAAAAAAAAATGGCAATAAAATTGATAAGTATGCGGGGGACCTTGTTGATAAAATTGGCAATAATATTGCGTATGTGCGAATAGCCAAAACTTTAAATTTAGAACACTTTTTTTATCCGGAATGCCACATCTTATTACGTAGTTTACATTCTCTTTGTAGCTCGTGTCCAAGGGTAGCATTTTACCATTCAATTCTTGTAGGTACATAATCATGTATTTTTAGTGTTCACTTTGTGGAAAAAACCTCAAGAGGAATCAAAATCATGTTTGAAGATTGGCCGTAAGCTGATCACTTTAATGGTGAAATATTATGAATTTCCACTTATTACGACTCGACTTATAATTCACTGATTAATTCGATTTGTTCACTGACTGTTTTTATGGTTTATTTGTTTGAAATGATTTATTTAGCAATTTATAAATTGAAAAAATACGGAGATGAATAAAACTTCGTGTTGACAGCGCAACGGTGGCGCCCTCTCCTACTGAATTATTTTGTGTTCGTGTAAAATAATTAATCATAGGTTCTCAACGTGGGCGATAACGCCCCCTTGTGGGCGTTTGAGATTTTCGGGGGGGCAGTAGAAGACCCAGAGAAAATTGGAAAAAAAGGGGGCATTGAGATGGCGCAGAGGGGGCGTGGGTAGATTAAAAAATTAATATAGTCTAAAAAGGCAAAAAAATACACGCTAATCACGTACTAAAGTAAAATAAAAATTAATATCGTTTAATTTTTGTTATTGTAGGTATTGTAATCATTTTTATCACGTGTGCACGTATTTTGGTAGGACGGGCTGTCGTTGCGTAACACGTTACTAAATCAAACACCACACATCTGTTGAACTCACTTTATTTTAATTCACCTCATGCCTATATCATTCTTACAAAAGACACCGCTAGCGCGGGTTACGATCGAACGAACGCCATCTATCGGCATACGCTGGAAGTATATATATGAAAATCAATGTTTGCATTAAATGTTCAGTTTGGTGGGTGAGATCTTTATATTTAAGAATAATTATGTGATTTATATATTTAATTATTTTACGATGTATTTATATTATTTTCCTTTTATGTATTAAAGATTAAATCTGTATTAAACATCCCGCCCACCAAAAGGACTTGTTCCTTTTCAAACTTATTGACAATTACAAAATATCAAAAAGTAAACAATACCATAGGCGCTAATTGTCCACATGTTAATTTTTAAAACTTTCTACTCTACTTTCAACATTTCTAAATTTAAATTTTACAAAGTAAAATATTCCATTCACATATACTCAACTTATGACAATGTACTTTCAATGTAAATAACAACATTTTCTTACTTATCTATATAACACGTTAAAAGGAAAAATTACACTAGCACTAATCTAACTGAGCTGTAACTACCACTCCACACAAATATTTTGTGAGTTAAAAACAAATTCAAGAATTATTCGGCTTTAGGCAAAAAACATAATTTATTACAGGGACGTTTACATATACCATTTTTGGTTTTAATACTAACTACTCGAGTGATATTATCTTTTCCTGGATGTTTTTCGATTATTTTACCTAACATCCACCTAGCTGGTGGAATATTATGATCTCTAATAACCACAATATCGTTAACTTCTGGTTCAATCTTTTTAGTAAACCACTTATATCTATGATTTAAAGTCACTAGATACTCATCTGACCACTTACGCCAAAAATCATTAACCAATTTTTGGGTAAGCTTCCATCTCTGAAGGCAAGTAAGACGGATTTCAGTATAATCTGGTTCTGGGATTGTAACTAGTGGTTCGCCGACCAAAAAGTGACCGGGCGTCAAAGGCATTGGATCATCTGGATTCTCGCTCAAAAAGGATAGAGGATGCGAATTCAGGCAAGCTTCCACCTGTGTCAGAACCGTAGTCATTTCCTCAAAGGTAAGTGTTCCGTTACCTATTACTCTTTTGAGGTGTGTTTTAGTGGACCGCACACCGGCTTCCCACAGGCCTCCAAAGTTTGGCGCATGCGGAGGGATAAAATGCCATGTAGTACCTGCCTCGGTTAGTAGATGGGCGATTTCGTCGGGAAGCTGGGATTTAGCTCTCTTAAACATATCTCGGAGTTCTTTATCAGCTCCCACGAAATTTGTGCCATTATCGCTAAACATTTGCTGGCAGCGTCCTCGACGGGATACAAATCTTTTAAAGGCAGCTATGAAGCCGGACGAAGTCAAGTCAGATACTGCTTCCAAATGTATAGCCTTCGTAGACATACAAATGAAAAGGCATATGTAACCCTTATAAGATCGTGCTCCTCTACCAGGTGAAAATCTTATGTCTATATGGCCTGTGAAATCTACTCCTGTGGACAGGAAAGGTTTGGTAGGTGTTAATCTAGTCTTTGGAAGCTGTCCCATAAACTGATTGTTGTTCTGGCGCCAATAACGAACACATGTCACACAATCACGATAGCATTTTTTAACTTTCTCTCTTGCTCTTATTATCCAGTATTTACTTCTCAAAAAATTCAGCATAATCTGAGGCCCCCCGTGAAGTGTTCTAAGATGCGCGTCCATAATTATTAACTTAGTAATATGAGATTCACTAGGCAAAATTATAGGATGTTTTTTATTGAATGATAATGAAGACTGCATAATTCGGCCGCCCACCCTCAACAACCCATTCTGATCCAGAATCGGTGAAAGGGTGTGCAGTTGATTTTTCTTAGTAACACTTTCCGTGGCTCTCAGATTTTTAATATCCTGTTCAAAATAAAATTCTTGCGTAGCTTTTAGACATCTATTTAATACTTCATCCATTTCTTTAACTGTTATTAAATTATAATCCTTTTTTGTTTCAGGTTCCCGAGTCTTCAAGAACTTCATGCAGTATGATAACACTCTCAACATTTTGGACAAATTCGAAAATCTCAACCATATGAAATTTTCTTTAGGGTGTATTAAAGTTGTCAGCGCCTTGATTGGTCTCGTTTCTATGTCGGTACTGACATTTAATTTATTAGAGTAAACATCACTCGCTCTTAATGCCTTCGGACCATGCCACCACAATTCGTGCTCTCTCAATTCTCTTACCGATGTGCCTCTTGATGCACAGTCAGCGGGGTTTTGATCTGTGGGAATATGATTCCAGCGGTCGTAGTCGAGAATAATTAATATTTCGGAAACCCTGTTACTAACAAATGTTGTCCATCGACTTGGTTCTCCTCTAAGCCACGCCAGAACTACAGTTGAATCGGACCAGGCAAACCACTTCTCTTTAGGTATCTTCAATATTTGTGACACTTCAAATAACAATTTTGCACCAAGCAAAGCTGCACATAGCTCCATTCTTGGAATAGTAATCTGTTTGTCGACCGGCGCGACTTTTGTTTTAGCAGTAACGATATTAACGTAAGTATTACCCATTTTATCTTTAGATTTGATATACACTACTGCAGCATATGCCACCTGAGAAGCGTCAGCAAAAACGTGCAATTCTATGGGATCGCCCTTCCTGATCGACAACCATCGAGGTAACGAAATCATTTTTACATAATTTAATTCTTCTCTAAAGCAAATCCATTCAGATAAAAGGTCCGGTGTCAGATCAGCATCCCAATTTAATCCAGATTTCCACAGCTTTTGTTTTAAGATTTTGGCCGTTATCAACACTGGCGCTACCCAACCCATTGGATCGTAGAGCCTTGCGACTTCAGATAAAACTCTTCGCTTCGATACTGGCTGAGTAATCTCTGGTAAGTTGTAGGTATATTCAAATATGTCCGAATTTTTATTCCATGAAATACCCAAAACCTTGATAGTGTCATTGATTTTAAAAACAAATGTATCCTTAGAATTTTGATTTTCCTTCTCTATATAACTTAACAACTTTTGACTGTTGCTACACCATTTTTGGAGTCTAAATCCACCTTCTCCCATTAGTTTATTAATTTCTTTATAAATATCAATAGCTTCTTCATCTGTTTCACAGCCGGTTAATAGGTCATCGATGTAATAATCTTGTCGCGTTAATTTTGCAGCTAAAGGGTATTTTAATTGTTCATCGTTTGCCAGCTGTTGGAGAGACTTTACCGCTAAATATGGTGCGCAAGCTGTGCCAAAGGTAAGTCGTAAAAGTCGAAAATGACGGATAAGTTCTTTTGGATTATCACGCCATAAGATACGTTGAAAATCCACATCACTTCGATTTACTGCCACTTGTCTGTACATCTGTGTTATATCAGCTACGATACAATACGGATGTGTTCTCCATCGCATTAATATGTGGCGCAAATCTTGCTGAAGTTTCGGACCTACTAATAATGACTCATTTAATGATACGTTGTTGACACCTTTACATGACGCATCAAAAACAACCCTGACTTTTGTTGTCTCTTTGTCCTCTCGTACTATAGCGTGGTGTGGAAGATAAACAGCATAAGGATTCTCTATGTCATGTTCATTGGTAATCTCCTCCATATGATTTTGTTCCAGATAATCATTCATAACCTTTGTATATTCAAGACGTAAAGGTAAATCTCTACTAAGTTTGCGTTCTAACAACATGAATCTCTTCATAGCGACATCCTTGGACTTGCCGTACATGCACTGTGGATCAGGATCTCGAAATGGTATTCGCACAATATATCTACCTTCACTAGTTCTTGTAGTTGTAGTCTCATATATTTCTTCGCATCTTCGTTCTTCTTTTGTAAATTTCTTTTCAATGTTGTCTGGCTCTCTCTCAATCTCCCAAAATTGTTCCAGGATATCCTCTTCTTTTACCTTTAAATGTAAACTAACAACTCTTGGTAGTGATTCTTCTGTGTCACCTACCTTGCCGGATAAAATCCACCCCAGCTGGGTATTCTGAGCAACAGGACCAATGGGTGCTGGATGTTTGAGAAGACCACTTAATAATATTTGACTATAGCCCTCTACTCCAAGAATAATATCTATTTTTCCAGGTGAACCATAATAAGGATCTGCTAAAGGTAAATCGAGATCTGGCCAGTTCAGGATGAAAGTCTTAGCAGATGGAAGAAATGATGTTAATGAAGTTAAAACAAATGCATTAATTGACAAAGAAAAGTTACGATTATAAAGTGACTCTAATTCAAAATTAACAATGCTCTTAGATCTAAGTCTTCCTTCACCTACACGTGTCACTAAACCATTTACTGGTATACGCTTAAGACCTAGTGATTGCACTACACTTTCAGTGACAAAAGAGGCTTCTGAGCCTTGATCTATCAAAATGCGTACAGTTTGACAGTAGCCATTTTGTGATTTAACCTTAACTAATGCTGTAGCTAACAACACTTTGTTGCGATTTTGATGATCATCTCTATCAAAATGAGCTACTACTTTCTTCTCATATTTTGGAGTTTCATTATTGTTAACTGCATCTACCACAGAGTCAAATGCAGGACCCGTTGATATAGTCGACGTTCTAGTAACCTCTTGAGGTCGACTTCTCTCTAAATGCAGCAATGTGTGATGCCTTCTGCCACATCAACGACAGCACGTAGCCTGGTGGCAGTTCTTAACGTTGTGGGTAGGTGCAAAACAATTGAAACAAAGCCTCTTTGATTGTATGAACTCTGATCTCTCTTGAGGAGACTTAGATCCAAATTGTTTGCATTGATATAGCAAGTGTGATTTGTTACACATTACGCAGCTTTTCTCTTCTTGGACAGTTAAATGTAAGGTTTTGATTGTGTTGGGCGGTGTGACGCGGCGAATAAGCTTTGATCCAGACAACATCTCTAATGTTCTAAATTTTTTCTCCAAAAATGAAACTAACTGATCCCAGGTTGGGAAATCATCCGATGCTGCACGACTGACTTCTGTCTCCCACTCCATTCGTGTTTCATAATCCAATTTAGATACGGTCAAGTATATAATGACGATGTCCCATGTGTGTTCTAACTCCTAAATTCTTTAGCGACTTTAGGCATATGGCTGTAGTGTCTATGAAATTTTTTATAGAGGTAGCTGACTCGTTGCTGATACATTTTTGGGAAAACAATCGTTTCATTATTTCATTAGCATTATATCTTTTGTTGCTATACCGACGAACCAACTTGTCCCAGGCTTCAGTATAATTAACTTCTGTAGTAGACAAACTTCGTAACAGAATTTCGGGCTTACCTTTCAGACCGCTTTTCAAATAATGAAGCTTCTGCACCGCACTCAAGTTGTCATTACTATGGATAAGAGACTTGAACATGTCGTGGAAACTTTGCCACTCTTCATATGCCCCAGAAAATGTGGGAAGCTGAATTTGAGGTAGCTTTACTTCTGGTTTTGAGGCATTACAGTCATGGGCTGGTTCATTTTCTGTTTTATTCTTTTTGTTTTTATCTAATTTCAACCTTGTTTTATAATCAATGTATGTCTCTTCCACGGTGCTATACCATTCCTCCACACAATAAGCCAACTTCGATTTTTCGGCCTTGGGTACAGCGCTCATAATCTTAAAATGATTATCCGTAAATTTAGTCCATAATGGTTCTAGGCTCTCGAGTCTGGTGTCTATATATACTGATGTTAGTTTATCTTTGCTCGTCTTTTTATAATTAACAAAGCCTTTATTAATTTGTATACCAATTTCTTCTTGTTCAAGCAAAAGTAATTCCATGTTTATAGTTGTAAAAATGTACTTTTACTAAAATATTCTGTCTCTGACTTGCTCGCGAGACTATGTCCACAGCCCATACGAATCGGCACTGAAATTTTCTAAGTCTCGGAATCGCTCCAGAGACTATGTCCACAGCTCATACAAATCGGCGTGGAATTTTTCTAAGTCTCGGAATTGCTCCAGAGACTATGTCCACAGCTCATATAAGACTGGCGTGGAAATTTCATAAGTCCCAAATTCACACTCCAGAGACTATGTCCACGGCCCTTACGAAATGCACACGAAATTTTACAAGTCCAGTCCAAATTACTTAAGGGCACTTTAACTTTGAGAGTCAATTAACATTTAACTTAAGTTCATGTACTCACGGTTTCACTGTCCTTTTCACTCACTATTCACTTTAATCCCGGGTTTCGGCACCAGATGTCGTTGCGTAACACGTTACTAAATCAAACACCACACATCTGTTGAACTCACTTTATTTTAATTCACCTCATGCCTATATAATTCTTACAAAAGACACCGCTAGCGCGGGTTAGGATCGAACGAACGCCATCTATCGGCATACGCTGGAACTATATATATATATGAAAATCAATGTTTGCATTAAATGTTCAGTTTGGTGGGTGAGATCTTTGTGATTTATATATTTAATTATTTTACGATGTATTTATATTATTTTCCTTTTATGTAATAAAGATTAAATCTGTATTAAACACGGGCAATGGATTAAAATCATCATTACTAAAAAAACTATAAAATAAAAAGTACTACAATCGAGGTTAAAGTACACAGATTAAGATTATATAAATTTTAATTTCCAAAAGATACTTAATATTTGTTGAAATTATAATAAAATAAACATACACAAATCATTAATTAATAATTGAATCAGGTATTTTTTTAACCACATAATTCCATGAGATCAAATTTTTCAGGTGAGATAAAAAACTGAATCCTGACAAAAAAACAAAGGATACATAATAGTTTTGTTCAGACAATATAAAATATGCACAAGTATACATATTCTCAAAAAATTTGGATACTAAAAAAAATCAGGTTTTTGAAAAAACAATAATTATATGTGATGGACTTATGTTGTTACTAGAATTTCTCTGAAAATAAAACATACAGTATAGGATATCTTGTCTTTTATTGGAAAAATAATGTACTTAAGCTACTTAATAATGTACTAATCAACTACTTCCTCCTCATCATCATTTTTTGATGTGGCTACATGTCTATTTCCTGATAAAATTATTTTATATCTTCTTCAGGGGGTAAGTATTGTTCAATTTTCTTCAAATCATCAATTTTTTAAATATTTATTGGTATTTTTCCCAATGGATATGCTTTTTCCGTAGGTATAACAGGCACAGAAGCATCTTTTGCCAGCCTAAATGCTCCTAAATGTGTGGAACATTGGACTGTCTATGAATGGATGAGCTTTAACTGCACCAATAAATTCTGAAGTGTAATCAAATTGACGAAATTCAGAAACATTAAAAAGGTTGTTTTTTGTCCCTACAAAAAACAACCATTTAATGTAAAAGTGATCTCTGAAGAATCAAAGAGGGGTACTTTACCCCTCTTTGATTCAATCACTTTTTAGGGTTCCGTAGTTAACAAGGAACCCTTATAGTTCCGGTCTGTCCGTCCGTCTGTCTGTCTGTTTGTCTATCTGTCTGTCCGCGGTTTTGCTCAGAGACTAAGGTCTACAAAGCTGATTTATATCAAACTTATAACATTGCTTATGATATGACAGATAGGAGTAATGGGTTAAGAAATTATAGAAACAACATAAGTCCAGGACTTGTGTTGTTACAAAAATATTTCTAAAGCTTCAGCTTACTAAAACACGTGGAAGGAAAAGGACTTCTGTTGTTTCAATTTAGTCAAAGGTGTATGCCAGGATTGCCAGCATAAAAATACTATTAACTCAATTTTACCAAAAAAGTGGACTTGTATGGTTTCAAAAATACCTGATTCAATTATTAATCAATGTTTTGTGTATGTTTATAATCTAAACTGGCAAGCGAACCGGTTTGGGGCCGCGGTCAACCCCTAACATAAAATTTCAGATTTATTTCATTAAAATGTCTTATTCCGAATGGTTTTTATTATTTCAAGATGAAATAGATTAAATTATATTAATTTTTTGTTCGTCAGTGTCTTCGGGGCATTCGGGAGTTAGCAAGTGACGTACATGCGTCGACAGGTCTGAGCCCGCACTCTGCTCCCGCGTCGCCCTTGCCCTCGCGCGGCGTCCGCACTTACCTTTCGCGCCGGGTGTTATAAACGAGTCACTGCATGTTTATCTTATTCCTGTCGTTACATTTTAAATATTTCCAATCTATATAAAGGCAATGATTGTTCATTTTATTTTCATTAGCATTATCGCGCGCAATTGAGAACAGGGTTTTAGAAGTTAATCTTTTACTCACGTATCTGTAAAGTGCAAACCATGTCGGAAGCAAAAAAGAAGAGGCGGCAGTATTGTGCGGATTATATTAAATACGGATTTATCGAAAATCCTACAAATCCATCATCGCCTTTGTGCCTTATTTGTAAAAAAACATTTTCAAATGAAGCGATGAAGCCTTCTAGGCTTCAAGATCATTTTAATAAAATACACCCGAATAAGAAAGACAAAGATGTGACCTATTTTCAAGACATGAAAAAGAAGTACGAAATTCAGCCAACTATATCAAAACTTTTTTCATCAGCTTCTAAGCAAGACGATGACGGACTTCGAGCTTCGTACAATATCTCATTGTTGATTGCTAAAACAGGGAAACCACACACTATTGGGGAAGATTTAATTTTACCAGCAATCAAAGAAGTAATAACCACTGTACTCCATAAACCAGCTGCAGATATTATCCGAAAAATTCCTTTGAGCAATAGTTCTGTGCAAAGACGAATTGATGAGATGGCTAAAAACATTGAAGAATCATTGTGCAATTATCTGCAGACTTGTCAAATTTCAATTCAGCTGGATGAGTCCACTTTACCCACCAATGAAGCATTGTTATTGTCATACGTGAGGTTCATTAAGGATGAGAAAATATGTCAAGAACTATTGTTTGCTACAAATTTGGAAACGAATACAAAAGGAAAAACTATATTTAATACTCTGGAAAAGTTTTGTGCCGAAAAGGAAATTCCTTTGAATAATATTTTGTCAGTTGCTACGGATGGCGCACCGGCTATGACAGGGCGTCACAAAGGCTTCATAGCGTGCTTAAAAAATAAAGTTTCTGACGTGCTTGCTGTGCATTGCGTAATTCATCGCCAGCATTTGGTTGCGAAAAATCTGAATGAACGCCTCCATATATCACTGCAATATGTCATCAGATCAGTTAATAAAATCAGAAGTAACTCGTTGAATGACAGATTATTTAGTCAGCTTTGCATTGCCAATGATGAAGATTTCAACCGACTGCTGCTTCACACAGAGGTGCGCTGGCTGTCAAAAGGTACTTGCTTGTCTCGATTTTACAATCTGTTTGGATCTGTGATAGAGTTCCTAGAAAACAAAGACCCAGAATTGCGCGACAACCTCATCTCATCAAAGAACGATATTGCGCACTTGACAGACCTGTACAAATTGTTTAATAATGTCAACCTCCAACTTCAAGGTGATGACTTAAGCTTGATTAAGACAAAAAATAGCATTGCTGCTTTCGTATCCAAACTACTATTATACAAAAGAAATATCGGCAGACGAGAATTCAATAACTTCCCAAATTTATCAGGAGTATCATTCAATAACGACGACTTGCTTGTTTACTGTCAACACTTGGAAAACCTCCACAGAGATGTCAAGGAACGATTCCAGGACGTTTTGAACATGGACATACCAGACTGGGTTTTGGATCCTTTTTCAAATGTTAACACAGCAGGATCATCCCAGTTAGAAGAAGAACTAATAGAACTGACGACAAATGAGGAATTAAAAATTAAATTCAAGAATGGCTACCAAGAATTTTGGCTGCAGAAGCCGATTTCACAACTGTACCCAGGATTATGGTTGATTGTTCAACGATTTCTAATAGCATTCCCATCTTCCTATTTAGCTGAACGTGGATTTAGTGCTGTAGCAACGTTGGTAACTAAAAAGAGAAATCGGCTTCAAGTTACTGAACGCGGCGACTTACGGTTGTTTTTAAGTAAAATGGAGCCTGATATTAACAAACTCCTTAAAATGAATCAAATTCAACCTTCTCATTAGTTATGTCATAAATTCATGTCTTTTGAATGTCAAAAAAAATATTCCTCAATATAACTAAGCATGCGTTTTAATTGCTCCCATTGAAACATTATTCTTTCATTCTTGATTTTAAACTCAGAAATAGGATAGGGGTCATATTCCTATCTTACGAGTATAATATAATATCTTACGTTAAAATATAATCATGGCAATAGCTGTTTTAAATTCGCGACAGATGGTAAGTAAAATTAAGATGGGGGGGCTCTAGAAAAAAACATATTCTCAAAGTGGGCGGTGAGCAAAATAAGGTTGAGAAACTATGGTGTAAATGAATGAATGTTGAAAATTTCTTTAAACAAATATATCACAGCTAAATGGTTTGTTGTCCATATGAATTTGTTTGTGGACATTTAAATAATACTTTTGTGCAAAACTTTTTGAACAAATTTCTCAGCTAAATGATTCTTCGCCTTTATGTATTTGTTTGTGTACATTTAAATTAACCTTCTACGTGAATTTCTTTGAACAAATATCAAAGCTAAATGGTTTCTCGCCTTTATGGATTAGTATGTGCCTGTTTAAATGACTCTTTTGTGAGAATTTATTGGCACAAATATCACAGCTAAATGGTTTCTTGCCTGTATGGATAAGTATGTGTTTACTCATTTCACTCTTATAGGGGAATTTCTTCAAACAAATATCACAGCTAAATGGTTGCTCGCCTGTATGGATTAGTATGTGCTTGTTTAAATTACTCTTATCTGAGAATTTCTTCAAACAAATATCGCAGCTAAATGGTTTCTTACCTGTATGGATAAGTATGTGTCTACTCATATCACTCTTTCGTGTGAATTTCTTCAAACAAATATTACAGCTAAATGGTTTCTCGCCAGTATGATTTACTTTATGGCCAATTAAATGTTTATGTAAATAGGCTTTTAGTGTGAATTTTGCAGAACAAATGTCACAGCTAAATGGTTTGTTGCCGCTATGAATTTGTTTGTGTTCATGTAAATGACCCTTCTGTGTGAAATTCTTTGAACAAATATCACAACTAAAAGGTTTCTCGCCTGTATGAACCCTGATGTGATTAAGTAATTTGCTTTTGTACGAAAAAATCTTTAAACAATGATCACAGGTGAACTGTTTCTTATAACAGCCGGACTGAGCTTCACTGGCATGGTCTCGCCCCTCGCAGTCATTTGTGTTGTCTTGCTCGTCGTCTTGTTCGATACCTAAACAAATGTTCTGATATGATCATGTTAACTTAGTAGTAAGCTTACATTCCCAGCTAGAGATAGGTATACAGTGAGAACATGTTTTTAAACTAATGGTTTAAAGAAAACTATGAAATAAATGATGAGGAAAAACATTGTAACTATCTATATGATATCCACGATTGTGTAAGTCAAAAATAAAGTAGATATTATAATATAGTCTCCAAAACATGAAATGTTTTTTTACATTATTTAAATAAAAATCAAACATTCCACCTTTTGTAATCCATTCCACCACCTTATTACGATGGCGACTGTAGCCACAGCATTATATATTCCTCAAAGACACCAGCTAAGTAGATAGCGCAATATGTGCATACCTTTATCTTCTATCTCCTCTTCTATCTCTTGTTTTATTTCTGGAAGTTCCTTGCTCTGTTCAACCAATATTTTTTCACCCCTGTCATCCAGATATATTTCTGTGACTGGGTGTGTTGTGGGACTTTGGCGAACATATTTGTCAATAACACTTTGACTTAGCTTCATTATTATTAACATAGGAACCTTGTCTTCCTTCCTTCCTTCCCTTCCTTCCTGCTGAGGATCAATACTGCCCTTATTCGACAATTCCTGTGTAATGCCGGCAAGAGCATCTTCAGATTCAATAGAAGGTTCTTTCCTTACTTCATAGTCATTTGTATTTTCCAAAATTTTATCTTGTTCAATGCCTGACAATTGCAAAAAGGAAAATAATAAAGAAAATCTAAGGAACCCAACAGACGATGCCATGTTTAAATTTCAAATAAAACAAATTATTATGTACCAAGTAATACACAAGATATTAATAAATTACACGATTTTACTGAGTGAGGTTTATATTTTAATAATCATAATTAAGTTTGTTCAAATGGCTTTTAGTTTACGCAGGAGTCTCAGATCTCAAGTGTAACCCGTGTCAATATCATGTCATGTTCAAAAAGTTTAATTTCCATGTAGGTTAATAATAACACCAGTTCCAGAAGTAACCCGGCGACCCGGGGCTGTTGCACACATGTAATAGCATAATATAACCTACCACTGTCATTGTAAGCTCCCGTCTCCCCTTCTGACTCTTGTTTTATATATGAACAGTGGAAAGGTGTTATGGAAACAATCTTCGTCTGGGAAGTTGATAATTCTAGAATTGATTCAATTGCTCCATAAATTTTGATCTAAAAAAAATGATGCTTATAAATTTTAACTTATATGAAATCTTTTCAGTTACTTTCGATATTTGTATCTTAAATTGAAATGATTCCTATTAAGTACCTTATTCTGGAATATATCATCTATGAGACCTCGTGTCTGTACCGCCAGCTGCTGCAGCTGGTGACATTGCCGCAGTCTCATGTGGCAAATGAAACACATCCAGCACTCATCCTCTCTTATCTATTGATAATGATTAAAAAAATAAACATCGAAATATGGAAATAAATACATACCCGTTAATTTAATGTACTACAGTTTGCATTAGCCGTAGTAGCCAAAATATTTAAAACATTTCATCATTAAACTATTATGATATACTACTAATTATTATTATAATAAAAGGCTACACTTTCATTTTATATATAATAATTTTATTATTATGTAGATTGAAGATTCTACTACTTAGGTATATTTGACTTCAAACCCAATTTATTTATAAAATCTTAGAGCATGGTCTAAGAGATAATAAGGATAGCCATATTTGCATCTGCATCCGTGAATACGGAATAATCACAATCATTAAGACATCCATCTCTAAATGGGGATTCCAAACTGAGCCAAGATATAACATGACGTGCACAACGAACAACTGTTTAGTGAAGCTAGGATAGTATATAATTAGACAAAAGTAAACATCGAAATCGGTTCAGTAGTTATTGCGTGAGAGTAACAAAAATACATACATACATACAAACTTTCGGGGATGAGGCATAAGGATTAATCACCCGCATGCACCACGGCTATCGGTATTTGTATACGTAAGGACATGATTGATACGTACCTTATAATCAACGAGCGTCTCATAGGCATACTGCAGATCTGTTTTGTAAATATTAATAGTTCTTTTATTTATAGATAAGCATATAGAGCAACAAGTATTTTCTAACATTTTGAAAAAGTTAAATATATATATTATCAAATTCGGTCTTATGTAAAATTTCGGTTATTTTTTTTTATTATTTATATACGGCATCGGCTTATAATCATTTGCCAGTGTCAAGTTAAAAAGGCGGGAAATAGAACTTTCGTTTCAATTTTCAACACCGTATTCCTGTCGTCAAGTCTAAAGTCATGGAGAATAGAGTAAAGGAGTACCATCTCCATACATGAAAAGTGTCCGTAAAATAGCGTTAAATAGGGGGCGCTACAGACGCAGCCGGGAGTAAAGTTATAAGGAGTTATGGCGGTGTAATTTCATAAGAATTTGTTAACTAGCAGACATTGATGTTGGTGATGGTTGGTGAACACCAACGTCAATGTCTGCTCACTGCATAAATGTAGTAAATAACAGAAGATTCTTTATTTATTGTTCTTCCCGTATATTTATCAATTCCATATTATATGATTATGTTTATATTTACCAAAGGTATTATTACATCTTTCTGTTACACCCTTTATTACTAGCAATAATTATAATATTTTCAATTGTATTATATCGAGCGTCGTTGTCGTACCGCCCGTGTCGAGGCAGGAGCGCTGAACGCGTCTCTCAAATATATTAGTGTTTAAATAACTTAACTCAACTCACTTTACTTCATCTCTTATTGCTAACTTCATATCACACACCCTTGCCACTCTAGCGCCATTATGGCCAGTTTTGGAACTATTATTTAATTGGTGTCGGAGATGGAGACTCTTCTCGCGCGCCGGGCCCCTGAAAAGGGCCTTGGGCGGGGAACCAAAACCAGGGGCAGAGCCCCTCTACTTGGGGTGGGAAGACGCGCCCAGTACTAATACTGGGCGTATTTAGTCTGGTTTTAAGAGAAGACCCCCCGCGGCAGAACGCTGGGGAAACCCATGGGGGGGGCAACACTAAAACAATGGGAATGTCAAATTGCCAAACTAGGCACGACCAGTATTATTTAATTACTTTTGTCGGACACTTTTAAGCTTTTCTGCCTTAGAGAGATTATCCTCCTTACCTCTATTCTCCATGGATTCCATGTTGCTCCTATCACATAATACCGCGATTAGTTTCCTTACCTCACTTGACACTGGCAATTGTTTCATGCTAGTCGCTATATAAAAAAAACACTTCAGGTGACCACTCAATAGATAGGGACACCCCTCACTATTCCTATTCGTACAACATTGAATGGTGGTATAAATTCTTGATAGTTGTTCTCAGTAAGTAAACTATTATTTATAAATAAGTTTGCATCTGTGTAATAATTAATAAATGAAACTTAAAGTCTAGTGAAAAGCGCCCTATCTTTTTTAGGCTACCGTTAATAATATTGTAAATATTGTTTTTAATGAGAAAATCATCAAAAGTGATGGGGTGCAACATAGTTCCGTCATTGTCATTTTGGTAATTTTTGATTTAAAAAATGAAATTAACCAAGAAAAGTGACACGTCATTCTCATTGTACAATTTTCTACCAATAGAATGTTTTGTAGGCTCTACGCTTTGAGTGTGTGGTATCGAAGACGAGGCAACTTCCCCGTTCTCTTCAGATTTATCAGACCCTGAGCAGCATTGGCAACCAACCTTCTGGTTTCCCGCGTTTTTCCTTACTTTTTTGTTACAACGCTTACAAATCTTATGAAGACGAGATCTTTTTAGTGTCTTTTTGGTTGATTGATCCGTGTCCATACTGGAATCGTCTTAATCTACAGTAACAAAAGAGTTCCCGCCTCCCGGATCCGGAGGCCGATTCATTGTTAGAGGTATAAATTTAAAAAACTTACCTAAAATTAGAGAAAAAACAAAGTACATAGAAAACTAAAGCTAAATAATTAAAAATATACACTATACACCCGCACTGAACTATTTTTATGAAAATAAATATGAGACTTGAGAAAAAACAAGACCGTCCGCTTTCGAGATTCCCGCTGTTCCATTTTACAACCTTTTGATTAGAGACCTACCACAAAATGTGAGCTGAAAATGGCGGACCAGAGTTTAGCCGGAGAAATACAATTATTGACGTTGTGGATTTTGATTTTGTTTATTAATTTGTGATATTTCGGTTTTTAATGTTTAATATTGGTAGTATATTAACCATTAAATATTCGATAACGTGCACAATTAGTGTGGGCAAGTGGTACAACTTCAAAAAACGTGCTATTTTGTGTTACCTCCAAAACTCCCTATAAACTTTCAGTAAAGCTTCTACCACTTTACTGAATCGACTGACTTGACTCATTGACTGCACTGACTATCTATTTGGACTTTGACTAGGTTTAGGCTTGACGATTTAGGAATACGGTGATGCAAATAGAAACGAAAATTCTATGCCTGCCTTTTTAACTTGACACTGGCAAATAGTTTTAAGCCAACGCCATATATTTAAAAACAATAATAACTGGCTATTCCTTATGGGAGGCCATTTTAAAGAAGAAGAAGAAGTTGATTACATTATTACTCAGATATTATCCTTTTTCAAAATGTTAAAAAACACTTGTTGCTCTATATGTTTAGCTATAAATAAAAGAACTATTAATATTTACAAAACAGATCTGCAGTACGCCTATGAGACGCTCGCTAATTTTAAGGTACGTATCATGTATGTATACAAATCCCGATAGCCGTGGTGCATGCTGGTGAATAATCCTTACTTCCTCGTTCCCGAAAGTTTGTATGTTTGTATGTTTGTATGAACGTTTGTCACTCTTTCATACAATTACCACTGAATCGATTACGATGTTTACTTTCGTCTCATTATATAATATTAACTTAGCTCCACTAAACAGTTGAAATTTGGCAACAAGTTTTTACTTGCCAGCCCAGTTTGGAATCCCCATTTACTAAAGCTCTACATTAATTTGATGTGGACGTCTAAATGATTGTGATTATTCCGTATTCACGGATGCGGATGCAAATATGGTTATCCATAATACCCCTTGGAGTTTGGACCATGCTCTAAAGATATTTTAATAAATTAGGTTTAAGTCAAATGTATATTTGACTTAGACTAGTAGAATCTACACGATAATAAAATAATTATATTCTAATAATAAAAAATATTTCTGTTATTGTTTAATACAATGGTGAAATATGATTTTAATTTATCAGCTACATTGTCTATACTTATTGAAATGCAAACTGAAGTATATTTAATTAACGAGTATGTATTTTGTTTTCATATTTCAATGTTTATTTTCAACTTTATCAATAGATTAGAGAGGAGGAGTGCTGGATGTGTTACATTTGCCACACAAGACTGCGGCAATGTCACCAGCTGCAGCAGTTGGCTGTACAGACACGAGGTCTCATAGATGATATATTCCAGAAAGAGGTACTTTAAAGTAAATATTTCACATTGGTGAAATGTATTACTTTTTATGTAAATATATTATATTAATTCATTGGCATTATGACACTGTAAAGTAGTGCAAAACATTACAGAAAAGCCTTTTTAGATTTAAGCACATTATTGTTTTTAGATTGATATCAAGTCTGGAGCTTATGGATGTTTGTTAGAACTTTCAACATCCAGGACGAAGACTTTTTCTACCACACTCCCCCATCTCAAACTGGAGTCAGACGGGGAGACGGAATTTTACCATAACAATAGTAGGTATCCTGGTGTCTTACATGTTCTCAAGATTTTTATTTTAGTGTTGGAATTAGTTGGTGCTCCTCTTCAAACTTAGGAAACCTAACCAAGAGTGTGTTAGGAGTCAGGACACAGGTTAAAGAAGGGTTCATATATAGAATGTAGTCAATGCATGAAATATATGATGGGTGAAGACAAAAGTTTTTAAGTGGGTGATCTTATACTTTCAACAGCTGATTGTCAGTAGAAGACTTTTGGTGTTGTATTTTATGATAAAATGTATGTATCATAGAAAATATTTATTGACAATATTATACCTGATAACCTAGTACCTGGGTACTTTGTTCTGGGCTTTGTTCGGAGTTCTGATAAATAAAAAAGAATCACAAAAATATTTATCTGACCAAGATTAGATGACACCACATTCCGAATTTTCGAACAAAGCAAAAACTGCCTATAAACTGTCCTAAATATGCCCTAAACTGCCAATTGGACATACAAAATAAAGTTGAAATTAGTGATAAGTATAATATTGTTGCACATGGGAAAGAAAAAACATAATAATTTATGGCTTAAAAATGAACAGTTTTGCAAGGATAAGACCTAGCTAAATCGATTTTTCTCCACCAAAACTCCTTGCATACTAAATTTCATGATAATACTTGCTAGCTACTTTCGAGAAACCAAATATATATACAAGATTGTCTCGTTTAAAGTATAAGATAATATAATGTACACACAATACCATGCAACATCTGTCGTGTAAGAAACTTTTTCTACTCCTGGAAATTTTTAGGTGTTCCACTCGATGAAAATCTCGAAAATACAAAGGGGACGAGGATTATTTCTACCATACCCAACTCTTCATATATCGAACAGGAGTCAGATGTTAAGATAGAGATTTGCAGTGCAGATGGTGGGTATTTATGAGCGTTTTCCATTTAGAAAAAAATCTGTGTTGCACTGTGAAAAAATGTTTTATGTGTTTGCCGTTGTATGCCAACATTTTTTCACAGTGCAACACAATCTAAATTGTGTTGCACTGTGATTGTTCCATTTATATCGACTGTGTCGAATTGCATCAATTACTTAATTGATGCAATTCGACACAGTGTCAAACACAGAGGGGGTTTTCTTTTAAATGGAAAACACTATGTTATCTTACTCGTTACATAACAGGTTAGAGTTGTGTGCTGAGACTCGAGGAGTAAACATTCTCCGGGAAGGTTTCTCGCTTGGTTTGCCTTTATCTACTTGTCTTAAATTCAATCTTTGTAATACAAAGCTCTCTGATCTATCATTAATATAATCTAATATATCATTATCTTGTGTCTCATGACCCACTTAATCATTTATTGTATATTTTATTTGGAATTGAATTGGGTGAACTTGATTGTTTTATTTTCATCTCTGGTTAATTTTTAGACCTTAAACAAGATGAAATTGTAAGTAATGACTATGAAGTAGAGGAAAAAATTTCCATAGACTCGGAAGGCCCTCTTGATAGCTCAGGACAGCTGGAGTTATCGAATGTAGGGAATGACGCCCAGGAAAAGTCAAAATTTCTCAAGTTAAAAACAGTGAAGCTAAGTGTAGACAAATATGTTCGCCAAAGCCCCATAACACACCCGGACACTGAAATATGTCTCGAGGACCGAGAAGAAAGTTCTCTTCGGTCCTCGTGGGAGGAACAGAGCACGGAAAATGCAGAAATAAAGCTAGAGATGGAAGATAAAGGTATGTAGTACATAGTGTTATAAGGTTAACCCCTTACTAATAAAAACATTTACACAATGGATAAGCTATACAATATTTTGTCCTTGTCTGTCAAGCGACTTTTCCAACATATCAGACAAGGTCAAAACATTATAATATAGCTTGTCCATTATATACATATTTTTATTAGTAAGGGTTTATTAGTAGTCTATATTGATCCCTCAGGTGTTTTAATTCCCATCAGTTTCAATATTTTCTACAATGAAACCTAACGACAGCGCTTGAAAAAATAATAGAAAACGTAAAATTTGTACATACAGCGCCATTTGTGTATTGAGCCGTACTTTAGAAAGTTAAGTTGTTGCATAAGAAATATAAGTAGCTTTCGACAGATGGTGTTATATCTAAAATCCTAACGTTATATACAAATCGTGCGACGCGTGACGTGACGCGAACTTTAAATTTTACACTCAACGCCGCTTCGCCTCGAAGTATCATAAAAACAAGCCTTAGCTATTTAAAAATATTAGCATTAATTGCCCACGGCTTCGCCCGCGTGAAATTAGGTTTTAACTTTCATCCCCTATATTATATGGTGGGTTAGAAAACTCTGAAATACGTAACTCGTTATTTTTTTACTAAATTCATACGAAATATCATGCTAATATGCCAATTAGTAAAAAAGTTTAATACAAACTTTTATTCCATATTTTACACCCCACAATTCAACCCGAATTTTGAAAAATCCTTAGCCTAGTGCCTACGACATATGAGCAATACGTGTGCAAAATTTAAAATTTCTAGCCTTAAGGGTTTGGCCTGTGCGTTGATACATCAGTCAATCAGCTTTGCTTTTTATATACAGGGTGTGGCGTAATTAATGAATAATCCTTCCCCTGCAGCTGGAGAATATCATAACGGATCAGAAAAATACAATTAAAGCTTAGTAAAAGTATCATGTTTTTTTAGTTATCGGCCAGTTTTTTAATAATCTATAAAAATGACGCCCTTGCTCACTAATATTTGTTGTCACAGTCGCAAAAACTTGAATTATCTCTATCAGGTTTTTATTTATTAAACTTGAATAGTTGTATTATCAAATGTATAATGTCATTATTGTGCTGTTGCCTATTTTTTTTTTACAAATGCAACCAAAAAAATTTTTTTCCTTTCAAATATATTTTTTTTGTGTTTGATCGCACTTATCATAAAAAAAATGTATGGGGACTTGACTGACCAACCTACAAATAATTAGATTCTAATTATTTGTAATTAGTCTAATTATTAGACTATTCAATTGAGATTGTAAAAAGGTGTAACACATGGTATTTGATCCTTTGGTTTTAAAGAAATTTCATAATTTATAAACAATAGAGCCTATTTATTGTTTTAATCACAGGTTTTATTAAAATTTAATTTTAAAACTATTTTATTAATTTATGAATTAAATGTAAAGGAGATTAAAGAAAAGAAGCTTATATTTGCACAGTTTATTATTTACTTTTATAACAAGTGTTCAAAATGACTACCCCGAGCTCTAATGCAGGCCCTGCGCCTTCTAATAAACGATTGTTTTATTCGTTGCGAGTGGCCCGCCTCCTTGATTTCTCGAGCAGCGGCCAATATTGGTTTGCGTAAATTTTTCACTGATGTCACTGGTTTTTTATACACCTTCTCCTTTATACAACCCCAGTTAAAAAATCCAGAGGGTTGAGGTCTGGTGATCTTGGAGGCCAAAAAACTATCTCAAACGGCCAAATCCATCTTTGAGGGAATGTCGCGTCTATATACTCGCGGACGACACGGGCATAATGCGCAGGTCAGCCGTGCTGCAGCCACATGTCCCTTCTCGTCTCCAAGGTCTCGTCCTCCAAAAGTCCAGGGAGATCCTGGTAAGGATCCCAGACCATAGATTTATTTTAAATTTGTACTGGGATCTATCTTCTCTAACCAAATGTGGGTTAGTTAGTTGCCAACTGTGCAAATTATGCATATTAAAGTAGCCATCTTTTTATAAGAAGATTCATAACTCCATAGTATTTTGGTTTGTTTCTTATTTTTTGTAACATTCTTCAACAAAATGCTTATCTTAAAGGGTAATTCCTTGGCAGATGACTTTGTACACGTTTATAATGATAGGGATGAAACTTTCGCGTTTTAAAATCCTGTTTACAGTTCTTTTTGATATGTGTAGGGACCACACAAAAGTGCATGCTTGCACTCTTGGTTCCAAGTCATTTCAATATTATATTTCCAATGCTAAGTAGCCAGTCTCGTCCTAATCTCCGATCTAAATGGTATATTAAGCTAAACGTTGTATGTACGTTCTAAGTGAAAAGTCAATATCATTAAGTCAATATTATCGCGACTATAAATTTCATTTATCTCTCCAACATAAAGTAAACCCCACAATATGCCTGTGCGGCTTGATATTTTTTTCACGGAGGTGGTAGGATAGGATCAGCTTCAACCTCATCAAGGACTATGTCGTCGTCGTGTAGGCCATTTTTCTATGAGTTGAGGGCTTTTCGTTGTGTTCATTATAAAGTGGATAATGTGGTAATGAAAAAGTTATTACAAATAGCAAAAAAAGAAATAATTAAAATGTTATCAGAAAAGTATGTTTTTAGGAAAATAAGCCTTCATCAAAGTCATTAGGAATATACTTTGATATAAATGTCATGTGTTATACCTCTTTACAATCTCAATTGTATAGTCTAATTATTTGTAAGTTGGTCAGTCAAGCCCCATACATTTTTTTATGATATGTGCAAACACAATGAAAAAATGATATGGAAGGAAAAATTTTTTTGGACATGATACATTTGATAATACAGCTATTCCAGTTTAATAAATAAAAACCTGATAGAGACAGTTCATATTTTTGGGACTGTGACAACAAAATTTGTGAGCAAGGGCGTAATTTTTATATTTTAAAAAAAGGGGCTGCATACTAAAAATGATACTTTTACTAAACATAAATTGTATTTTTTAATCCGTTATGATATTCTCCAGCTGCAGGTGAAGGACTGTCCATTAATTACGACACACCATGTACAGTACCCGGCGATAAATAATGCACATCGACCTTTGGAAAGAGACAATCGGCTAATTTCGGCTTCGTAGAGCGTTACCTCTGTCGCACCCTACCTATGTGACGTTTTGTCAGTCGTTGTTCAAATGCGATAGAGTGCGGTCGCGTCCAGTTCAAAATATATATTTAGAGTTCTTAACACCCCCAAATTTAAATTATATAAATATTAAATATATATTAAATTATTAATTATATATATTTATTATTTTTATTACATCTCATCTCATTCTAACAATAGGTATAATGGTGTTTATTATGTACACTACAGCTATTATTTTCCAAAATTTTATTTTACCCCAACCTAAAGCCAATTTTTCTATAAGTGACTTATAGAAAAATTGGTGTATTTTATACAAATAATAAAAAGAATTATCAAAAGAAGCAAATCATAATTGATTAACAGCTCCTAAAAGATATCGGACTGTTTGTATTTCGTACGACATAGATAACGCTCTACGAAGCCCATTGTCTCTTTCCAATGGTCGATGTGCAATATTTATCGCCGGGTACTGTATATAGGTAGCTACATAAAACTTTAAAATCACAAATTTTTAAAAAATAAAGAGATAAAAAAATCAATTATTGTAAATAACTTAAAAGTCCAAAAATCTTGTAAAATAATTTATAGAATATGGATTTCAATGTAGAAAATATTAAAAATGATGGGAACTACAATCCTGTAAATGATGAACATTGACTTAACCTATAATCCTGTATTTTTGTATCATTTTATGTTGTAGAGACTATTTTACTAGTTTTAAAATCTATTTTTTGTATATTTTTTCTGCCTTAACAAGTTTCGTAAAGCTTATAATGATTTATAAATTAATATGAAAACACATTTGAATCTCAAAAAATTACCTATTTTTACTGTATATCGCTAGCATGAAATGTGTTATTATTTAGCAAATGTTGTTATAACATAACATTTCTTTAGGTACCATACAAGACGCCGAGCAGAAAAACACAAGTGACTGCGAGGGAGAGAATATGAAGAAAGGCCAATTACTTATGCCCATTAGGAGTCATGATCCCAAAAAACCTTTTTGCTGTGATATTTGTTCATGGAAATTCTCACGAAGGAGTCATTTAATTGAACATAAAGTAATTCATACAGGCGAGAAACCATTTAGCTGTGATATTTGTTCAAAGAAATTCACACAGAAAGGTAATTTAAATGTCCACAAAAAAAATCATATGGGCAACAAACCATTTAGCTGTAACATTTGTTCAAAGAAATTCACACAGAAAAGTACTTTAACTGTCCACAAAAAAAATCATATGGGCAAACAAAAAAACAAACCATTTAGCTGTGACATTTGTTCAAAGAAATTCACACAGAAAAGTAATTTAAATGTCCACAAACAAATTCATACTAGCGACAAAGCATATAGCTGTGATATTTGTTCAAAGAAATTCTCACAGAAGGTGAATTTAAAATATCACAAGGTAATTCATACAGGCAACAAATCATTTAGTTGTAATATTTGCTCAAAGAAATTCGCACAATCGATTCGTTTGAAATATCACTTACGAATTCATACAGGCGAAAGATCATTTAGCTGTGACATTTGTTCAAAGAAATTTCTAATGAAGAGTCATTTAAATACGCACATACGAATTCATACAGGCGAAAAACCGTTTAGCTGTGATATTTGTTCAATGAAATTCTCACGAAAGTCTCATTTACAGCAGCACGAACTAATTCATACAGGCGAAAAACCATTTAGCTGTGATATTTGTTCAAAGAATTTTCTACGAAAGAGTCATTTAAATTCCCATAAACGAATACACTGGCCCGAGAAAGAATATATTTATCTGTGACCAGCTTTCGCGCGCCACTTCGCCCGCGTGGATCCCCATTGCACCCCCGTGCCGGGTTTAACCGACTTGGAAAAAAGGAGGCGGCTATACGTTCGGCTGTATAATATATTATATATTTTATAATATTTTTTTTGTATATTCAACGGTTACTCCGCCGTCTGTGGACCGATTTTCAAAATTTCAAATTGGTCCTTTTGACATCGAAGTAGTGACTTGATGATGGGTCATGGGATCCATGAGGAATCGAGGGAACTCGTCGAAATTATATGGACACATGGTGATTTCGAGTAGTCCGAGCATATGCTACCAAAAAGTAAAATTTTGCTCCAAGGTATACCCTTGATCCAAATATACTAAACAGAACCGGACTCCTTATAGATACATGTTTGGGGATTTCGGCGTTGTTTAGAGAACCGCAGTTCTATTTTCAGTGATCACTGAATTTTCACCGGCGTTCCATAGGAGATGAAATGCCATTTCTTTATTGAACTCAACACGTATAAGTTTTATTAGTTATAGGACTCAGATGTTATAATATAATTTTAGTATAGGTTGGTTTAATATAAATTGTAGTTATAGTTGTGATAGTTGGTTTAATGTAAAAAAATAAAAATAAACATAAATAAACAAAACATATACAACCTTTTTTTTTTAAATAAATGCCTTGCACTCTGTACATAGCTAATGACGAACGGGAAAAACGTATGTACCAATAATATAACGCGAACGAGGAATTTGGAAAAAGGAATTCGGGACAGCATCAGAAAAAAAAATGCCTATTTACAAAGGAAGGGACAGAATGACTTACCTAAGTACATATTATATAGATAAAAATGATATCTCAATGTTGTTATATAAAATAAAATCAGGTAATATTTCATCAATCAAGGAAATGGGTGCGGTTGTAAAGTGGACAAGTAAAGAACAGATGGTTGATATCCCCAATTTTAGTACCACACACACAAGCGGGACTGGCAATGATATTAAACCTAGCGAGATGGTCTGGAGAACAAGTGTGGCCGAGCCTGTGGCCGAGCCTTAATCGTGATATAATGCTACAACATTTTCTATTCGTTACCATGGTTTTGCAAAAATTTCAGGCTGAAGTCTGTAATAATGCGCTCCTTTTTGCCTACAACTTTGATCATAAGACAATTTCCATGATGCGTCTAAATAAATTTTGGGCAAAGTTAATAAATCTAAATAGTACATTTTGTAAGGAACTAAATCTCCACATGTTAACGCAACATTGACACAGTATGAATCAGCTCCAACATTTCCAACAATTCCACAGTGGCTAGGGATCCAAGCAAATGTTATTAAATAATCTTTCTTGGTGCATTCTGTTAGTAACTGCCTAATACCAAATATAACAGGACGCTGTTGCTTAATTTTAAATGGATTTTTGATAAGGGCTTGTATAGCACTTTATCTGTCTGAATCTGTAAAGACAATGGACTTTTTAAGTTTTGCTAGTGTTATATATTCTAGAGCATTTAAAATACCTAAACACTCCCCAGAGAATACAGGACGTTCAGAAGGAAGTTTGGTTTTTTTGTACTATATTATATTGAGAGTGAAAAATGCCTACCCCGACATGGCCATTAATTACATGTTTTGGCGCATCTGCAATAACATAATGATAGTTTCAACAATTCTATTGAATTTAGAATTACCCCTCAATGAATTTTTTTTATACCAATGCTAACAACATTTGGAGTAGTAGTAAGTGCCTCATATGAGGATGAAAAAATTGGTAATTTAAAAGAGTTGTGTATAGGAGCAGAAAGCGATTTAAATTTAAAGTAACTTACAATTAAACACGGATTTTGTTTATGTAACCAATACGAATTGTTAGAAACAAAATAAGCAAGTTGTTGAAGCTTGCAATAATTGGATGATCATTTAGTTGCAGGCATCGGAAGAGATATTTATCTGATAGATACTGACGACGCTAATACAGAAGAGGGTCACATCATTCAACCTGTAAAGCGTTAATCTGGCTAGATTTCATGGCCCCGCAAATAATCCTAAGGCATTTACTTTGAATTTTATCTTGTGCTTTAAATCCCGACTTACACCCGGGCGCTAACAGGAATGTGTCATATTCTATAATACTTACGTATCAAAGCATTATTTATCATTTTTAAGTAAAAAGGATGGGCACCCCACCAAACACCTGCTAAACATCTAATAATATTTACATTTTTTTCGCATCTATTTACAATAAAATCACAATGAGGTATCGCTGAAAGTTTTTCGTCTAGTTTATCGCCTAAAAAATGATGATGATTATTTTGTGGAATAATCGTACTGTCAAAAACTATTTGAACTTGTGGTGACATACGCATTCGATGAAAAAGAACTGTACGAGCTAGCACGTACATTGCTGACTCTACATGATTTTCTTTGCATTGTGCGGCAAAGTGCAAGCTGTCGGGCCCAGTCCGCATTAAGCAATCATACCGCGCACTCATAATGATGTTTACACATAATAATAACTCATAATAACGCATCCGCGATGTTCACATCCGCTCACATCGACAGTTTCGCGGCTATACTGCGTAAGCGACCGCGTCTATGATGCGAAGAGTGCGAGACAGTTCCAACAGATACCTGAAGGAAATTGCTATTAAATAATGAGCAACTGGCATGTTAAGTAAAATATCAACGTGAGAGTTAAAAATTAATCTTTTGTGATTATACCGATGATTCAATATGTTCCAACAGATAGTGTAATTATCTGAAGAAATATTGAGGTGTTGGATGAGACTTGCTGAAACTTTAGTTTTTAAGAATTGCATTTTTTGCGCACTAGACAATGATGGGTTACTATGAATAGTCTCTGTAAATAAATCCTTAAAAGAAGTCCACTAATTATAAGTGCCATTGAAATCAGGAATTTCTATATGTGGAGTTACTTGTTCCCTATGAGAAGTTGACCATAACTTCCGGTTGATAGCCTTGACTACGTCGTTGTATTCTGTTTCTATTTGGTAAAATGTCTGCTCATACTCCATATTCCTATCCCCTAGCTCACTGTCTAACTCCCAGAGTAGAGAATCTATTGCTGACCAGCGAGACTGAATATTTCGGAGCAAATGTTCAAATTCGCAGAGAAAGATTTCAGCAGATTCGGTCTGCCATAGCCAACTATCAGCCGCCGGCGCCAGCGAGGGCTGGACCATCCACCCCGCTAATTAGGCCTGCGACACCTCTGGCTGACGCAGCAGCGTCACGCCAGCCTTCACCATTGCCAGGAACTCAATCTCATGGCACAAATAGTAGAATCGACGAATCATTAAGGCGTCAAAATAGTAGTTTTAAAGCTTTTCGCCATAAATTATCAAACATTACTTTAGATATGATCAACGAAAAATGCGAATTTGAACATTTGCTCCGAAATATTCAGTCTCGCTGGTCAGCAATAGATTCTCTACTCTGGGAGTTAGACAGTGAGCTAGGGGATAGGAATATGGAGTATGAGCAGACATTTTACCAAATAGAAACAGAATACAACGACGTAGTCAAGGCTATCAACCGGAAGTTATGGTCAACTTCTCATAGGGAACAAGTAACTCCACATATAGAAATTCCTGATTTCAATGGCACTTATAATTAGTGGACTTCTTTTAAGGATTTATTTACAGAGACTATTCATAGTAACCCATCATTGTCTAGTGCGCAAAAAATGCAATTCTTAAAAACTAAAGTTTCAGCAAGTCTCATCCAACACCTCAATATTTCTTCAGATAATTACACTATCTGTTGGAACATATTGAATCATCGGTATAATCACAAAAGATTAATTTTTAACTCTCACGTTGATATTTTACTTAACATGCCAGTTGCTCATTATTTAATAGCAATTTCCTTCAGGTATCTGTTGGAACTGTCTCGCACTCTTCGCATCATAGACGCGGTCGCTTACGCAGTATAGCCGCGAAACTGTCGATGTGAGCTGATATGAACATCGCGGATGCGTTATTATGAGTTATTATTATGTGTAAACATCATTATGAGTGCGCGGTATGATTGCTTGATGCGGACTGGGCCCGACAGCGTGCACTTTGCCGCACAATGCAAAGAAAATCATGTAGAGTCGGCAATGTACATGCTAGCTCGTACAGTTCTTTTTCATCGAATGCGTATGTCACCACAAGTTCAAATAGTTTTTGACAGTACGATTATTCCACAAAATAATCATCATAATTTTTTAGGCGATAAACTAGACGAAAAACTTTCAGCGATACCTCATTGTGATTTTATTGTAAATAGATGCGAAAAAAATGTAAATATTATTAGATGTTTAGGTGTGCCCATCCTTTTTACTTAAAAATGATAAATAATGCTTTGATACGTAGTATTATATTTTTAACTGGGAAACTTTCGTTAGCACTATCAATCAAGACATCCGTGAAAACAAGAGCATCTATGAAGGCATTACTACCAGACATTTTCTGTGACAGTTTTGAGTCAACTTTATTACTAAATTGTTCCCAAGATTCATCAGTAAGATTATTAACTAATTAAATATTATGATTTATTATACAGTGTAGGGGTCAAATACTTAGTGGTTCTCATCCCGTAATAGTTTTTAATCCGCCGTGTTACAAGTTTACCTAATCTAACATTTTTAGTATTATGCGAGTTTTTTATTTTTATTTTAAATTGATCACTATGAAATTGTTCGAGAATCATTAGGTATTCGACTTTTTTGTGAACCGGTAGAACTTTGCATACATTGAACAACGCTTCGTAGTCATTTTTACATTCTCTCTTTGTTTTTGGATCAACTAGCTATTTCATAAAGCGAGTTTGTAATTTCTTGATAGAATCTAGACAGGTTTTAAATGTGCGGCCGTAGGTACTTAGCCCGTAGCTGAGAAGCGAGTCGGCGAGCGCGAAGTAAATGACGCGTAGCGTCTTTTTATTTTACAGCCTCCTTTCCAGCCTCTCCTCCTACACAGGTCTGCAGGGTCATGCCGCTCAGGTAGCCGCGGAACCATCGGTTGGGGGGGGCCCGGATCCCACACTCGTCCATGGCCTGCAGGAGCGTTGCTTCAAGAAAGTACTAACCTGTCCTACGACTATCTTCTCCACTATTTTGTTGACAACTGATAGAATGGCAATCGGTCTTTAATTAGTGTCCTCAGCATGAACTTGTAACTACAACTCACCCTTGTAGATAGGCCGTATCACAGCCTTTTTTAGGAGGCTAGGATACACCCCCTCAGATAATGACATGTTAACAAATTGCGCCAAAAACGGCGAGATACATTTTGTTATAGTTTTTAAATCTGAAACTCGAATAGAATCTAATCCTGGGGCCTTGTCGCTGCTCAACTGGTCAATTACTTTACCTATCATTCGTCGTCGTGCGCTTGAATAAGACTGACGCGTTTTGTACGGATGTGTTTTGTACGGATTTAAAAATGTCAACCAAGTGCGACAATTGCAATAAAAGTATTTCTAAGGCAAGACCGGGCCTAGAATGTAACAGATGTGAAAAAACAGTACATATCAATAATGTATGTACCGGCCTAACAAAGAAGCAGATAACCGCCTTGAGAGTAACGGAAAACTTGGAGTGGACATGTCGTGATTGCCAAATGAACACTACAGGACGACGTTCTATCATCATCCCTAGTGACGAAGAGGAAGAAGATGATGAATATGGGGCACAATCCGGAATGAAAATCGATATAAAAAACTAACCAGTGATATATCAAAAGAGGTGGAGAAAGCTATAAAAAGGGAAATGAAGGACATTACTCACACTATGCAATTCTATTCCGATAAAATGGATGAACTCTTGATAAAAATAGATACAATGCAGGGAAATTTAAATAATTTGCAAAAGAAGAATGCTGAACTAACTAATCGAAATAACTTTTTAGAAGTGAGGGTAGGAGCATTGGAGCAACGTGTACAGGAAGCAACGTAGCTTGCATAAATGCATTGAAATACACCACATGCCAACTAAAACAGGAGAAGATCTACTAAACATTGTAAGCAAAATCGCTGAAAAACTTAACCAGAACCCTTCGGATATAGGGGAAATAAAGCGCTTACCTGAGAGAAACGGTCACTCAGGGCCGATACAAGTAAAGCTTAAATTTACTTAAGTAAATGAACATACACAGATGGCCTGGTTGACCTCATGTAAAACTAAACTTCCAAAAATTTCTGCATCTGATATCTATGATGGCATTTCTAATTCCAGTAATCCGTTATTTATATGCGAAGCTCTTACTCATTACAACAAACGGCTACTATTTTACACCAAACAAGAGCTAAAAGATACCTACAAATACATATGGATCAAGAAAGGAGTGTTACGTGTGAAAAAAGAAGGAGAAAACACAAAAACATATATTATTCGGTCCAAAGAAGATGTTAAAAAAATTAAATTCATTGAGTCGTAAGTCCATTTCATAGCATATATAAAGTAAAATTATAAAAATGAATATCTCTCTAGAAGATATCATTGAAATCAAAGATTGTGTAGATTTAAATAGTTTTTTAAAGATTGTTCCTAACAAGGTCCAATTACTATGTATACATATGAATATAAGATCAATAATCAAAAATTTCTCAAACTTAGAACAAATTATCTATTCTTCAACAACAACAATTGACGTAATAATGTTGACCGAAGTTAATATCCATGAAAACCTTTGTAATATGTATAATCTAAAGGGTTATAAAATGTATAGCAAATTACGAATAAATAAAAGAGGAGGTGGTATTATTTTATATGTAAAAAATAAGCATCAGTTTACTTTAGGCACTATTAATACACTACACTGCGAAACTATCATAGGATCAATCAAAACTTCTTCTAAGTACTCGGCGACCTTATGTTGTGTCTACCGTCCTCCAAATAACAGTAAGCACCTATTTATAAGAGAACTCAACTCCTTGTTAAATACTGTAAATAACGAATCCGATATGTATTTGCTAGGTGATATAAATATTGATGTGTTACAGGAACGCCCTATAAAACATATATACAACACCACTTTGTACGAGTATGGCCTAGCGTGCGGGATCTCAGAATATACGCGTATTGAGTGGACTAAAAAATGTATTAGTAAATCTTGTATAGACCACATCTATGCACGATCACGCACGCTGGACCTTTACACGGCGGCGCTCGGAACTGCACTAGCAGACCATCGCATCATCGCACTCGCCACGGTAGGCACAGTAAGGCACAATGAAAACACACGAGCAGATATTAGCTACATAACTCGATACGACAGAAATACATTAATTAATAGTTTAAAAGCTTTGGACTGGAAGCCCATAAAAAAAATAATAAATCCAAATAAAATTTATGAAATGATTGTGAACAATATTAAAAAATGTTATAACGAATCCCAAATTAAGTTAAAAATCAATAAAAGCAGTAATAAAAATAATAATACATGGATTAATAATAAAATTATAAAGGCATGTAAATACAGAGACAAATTACATTTAAAATGGATACGTGACACATCAAATATGATATTAAAACAACGATACAATTCTGCCAGAAACTACGCTACTAAATTAATTACTATAAACAAAAAAAAAAAAATTAAGGAACAAATTTTGAATTATAAAAATAGACCTAGACAACTGTGGAAACTCTTAAATGAAATTTCTGGGAGAACAAAGCCTATGGCGGACACTATAATTTTAAACGCATTTTCAAGTAATAGTAGTACGATTGAAAATATTGCGTCCAGCTTTGCAAAATCTTCTCAGAATGTGGCTTAAATTCTTTAAAAACATTAACGTGAAATTACTAAACAAAAATCATTATACTTCACCAGCCAATGTTACCTTCAGGTTTCAACAAGCGTCTGCCAAAACAATATTACGAGAAATAAGGTCGTTAAATAATCTCAAAGCCCCGGGTATAGATGGCATTAGAGCTCAGGATTTGAAAATAATTGCAACGGAAACCGCAGATATTATAGCCCGCTTCATTAATATGTCTATTAAATATGGAGTTTACCATCGCGACTTAAAGACGGGTATTGTAAGGCCTATATACAAAAAAGGTTTACAGACTGATTGGAATAACTACCGTCCGATAACAATACTATCCATCATAGACAAACTCGTAGAAAAGTCCATATCCAAACAAATTTATAAGTTTTTTAAAGAAAATAGAATAATAACGGAAAAACAATACGGATTTCAACCAGGTAAAAGTGCCACTCAATTACTTTCTGAATTTACTGACAAAGTTTACGACCACATTAACAAAAAAGATCATATTTTACTAGTATTTGTTGATTATACGAAAGCGTTTGACACTGAGACATAGTACGCTTATTGAAAAACTCGATGACTGCGGCATACGAGGACCTCTGAATGAGTGGTGTCGAGACTATCTTAAGGATAGGTCCTTCGTAGTAAAAGTTGGTGACGTTTTCAGTGAAAAGGTGCCTATTGACGAAGGAACCGCGCAAGGCTCAGTTATAGGGCCCCTACACTACATAACATGCGTTAATGACGCCATCAATGTCGTCAATAATTGTGACATGTACCAATTTGCTGATGACACATGTTTGGTTTCCGCCAATAAGGACATGAACATAGCCATAAAGAACCTTCAAAAGGATTTTACACTACTGACTAAGTGGTCTCATGATGCGGGACTAGCGATTAATGCTAATAAACAAAACTTATTTATGTTAGCTCCAGCCAAAATCGTAGTACCATATCTCCGGAAATAATAGCGCACAGTCATAATTGCCTACATAATAATGCCTACATAAGTTGTAATTGTGAGTCAATAGAAGTAGTGAGCAAACATAAATATCTCGGTCTAATAATCGATGACAAATTTAAATGGACGGATCATATTAACTCAGTTTGCGACAAACTACGAGCAATGTTAGCTAAGTTTAGAATCATAAAAAAGAACATTCCATATACCATGATTGTAACACTATACAAAGCCCTGGGTGAAGCCACAATATATTACGGCCTAAGTAGCTACGGGAGGACATTTAAATCGCATCTCGATCAAATTTACGACCTACAAATTCGTATCCTAAAAACGATAGTGCCTGCAAAGCTTAAGACTAATAACTGTGAAGAACTTTTTATCAAAACTAATATATTACCCATACATGACCAGGTAAAATATATTTTACTAAAAGAAAACTTTTTTAACGAGAACTACCTAAATATAATACACCATTATAAACAAACTCGTAGTGCGTCAAAAATCAAATTTTTAGTTCCACGATATTGTAACCTCTACGGCAAACAAATGTTGCAATATCAAGTACCTAACTTAATAAATAATCTTCCTGATAACCTTATAAAAGAAATAAATGAAACGAATATTAAATATAAATTGAAAAACTATTACCTCTCAAAATTATTAGTAGTATAATATAAAATTCATCACAAACAAAGTAAATAAAACCCGAGCTTAAGAAAAAAAAATTTTTTTTTTAAATATCCTAGATAATAAATAATATTATGCTGAACCAATTTATGCCCGTGTGTTTCCATTGTGTGATGAGGATGCGGCCGCGCGGTGTATTGGCGGTATTGTAGTTCTACCTACGGTTATGACTTTCTTAGATTTCGTAAATATTAGAATGTGTGTAACCTTAAAAATATATTGCTAAACTTAGTAATAACATAATTAAGATATAAGCATTGTCTAACTAAATATAACTAGTTATTAAAAATTAAAATGAGCTACCGACAACGAATAGCAGTGTGCGGAAAAACCAGCAATGGTTTATGTCACACTGTATAGTTTAAGCTTAATGTTTGTATTCTTAGTTTATAAATAAATAAATAAAAAATACTGTATAACTGGAAACTGTTTTAAAACGAAATGACACATCACTAGCTTTTACATATTGGTCTCTGTTTAATAATTTGACGCAACAATTATGCTTAATGTTAGTAATCTCATTTGTAAATGTGTCCGTTTTACTACAACATTATACATTGTATCTTTATGTCCAAAATATCTCCTAATAATATCATCTATGTTTGCCTTCTTTCTACTTATCCAACTGTTTATAATTTCCCATAATTTTCTTTGATCACCATTACACTTTTTTATTTGTTCCCGCCTGTACTTATTTTTCTCTTTAAAAATTAATTTATTAACCCAGTTCCTAAATCTTGTATACTCTAATCTTTTAGTGTTACTATTAGGAGAATTTTTGCAGTCCCTATACAAGTGATCTATGGCTGAGATACGCGTTTATTACACTTAGGCATAAATGTTGTTTTGCTTTCATTATAAATATCCTTAAAAACTAAATAAAACTTCTTATACAAAGTATTTGCACAGTCTATAGATAACAGTTGAGACTAATCATAATCACATATTTTTTTAGTAACTAACTTATTTTTAGTAACTAACTATACATACCGAGTGTCCAAATCTTTACTTGTGTTACATAATAGACTAGAGGCGCATACCGGTAATGAGACACCTACAAAATTATGATTTTTATACAAGGTACAAGGTTTTATACAAAGGTCAACTGGTAAGGAATTATAACAAATAAAGATTCTTTTCGGTAGAATCCTGCCATCGAAGTACACAACTACTGATTGTGTCGGCTTCTAGACAGGAGAACCCTGTACAATCGTTTTATAATATAAGCGTCTGACCTTTACATCTTTTCCACCACCAATAGGAGTAGAAATATTTTTTATTATTTCTTCAGGTGACCACTCAATAGGCACACCCCTCACAATTCCTATTACAACATTGAATGATGGTATAAATGCTTCAAAGTTGTTCTCAGTAAGTAAAAAATTATTTATAAATAAGTTTGCATCTGTGTAATTAATAAATGAAACTGAAAGTTTTCTGAATATCTTTTTTAAGCTGCCGCTAATAATATTGTAAATGTTGTTTTTCATGAGAAAATCACCAAAAGTGATGGGGTGCAACATACTTCCGTCATTGTCATTTTTGGTATTTTTTTGGATGTGAACCAAGTAAGGTGACACGTCATTCTCATTGTTCCTACCAATAGAATGTTTTGTAGGCTCTACGCTTTGAGCGTGTGGTATCGAAGACGAGGTAACTTCCCCGTTCTCTTCAGATTTATCAGACCCTGAGCAGCAATGGCAACCAACCTCCTGGTTTCCCGCGTTTTTCCTTACTGTTTTGTTACAACGCTTACAAATCTTATGAAAACGAGATCTTTTAGTGTCTTTTTGGTTGATTGATCCCTGTCCATACTGGAATCGTCTTAATCTACAGTAACAAAATTACTAGGCATTAATTTTTAACTTAATTTTACTTATTTTTTTTTACATTTTATACCTTTTAATCATAAGAACAAGCTGTCTAGAATTAGATTTTTATTAAAATCTAAAATTTTATTATTTTTACTTCATTACGCAATGTAATTTAGTTACTTCATTGCGCTCGGCGGCCAATGACCCGCAGCTGACCCACGGTCCGGCCGCCGCGCCTTGCTCCTTGATCCAGATTGCAGTGACTTACAACCGTACACACACATAAGTGACGGATGTTTGGATTTCATAATTTCAAATAATTTTGGCGGAACCTTGATGACTATCCCACGGAACCCACTTTAGGAATCATTTCTCTACACCGCCCGCAGTGTGGTTCGTAAATCACGCACGAAATATTGCTTGACAAATAACGAACCCTGTGTCCAGTGCAACTAAATTCTTAATGTCCAACGGCAATCATCGCTTTTCTATCGAAATTACAGACGGTGTTTGAAAAACGACAATAACCGAAAGATGTAACGTGGGTGAACTGTAGGTAATAATGAAACTAAGTAGGTGTATAAAAGGGTGCCCGAAGTTGCATTAGTAAATTATTATTAATGATAATAAGTTACGTATGTGATTACACCGATCATAATAAGTAAAACTATGGCTAATAGCTATTTACTTACGTGAAAGAAGTATTGAGTACTGAATGACTGCTAGTACTAAGTTCACGGATTCCATCGACCAAGGCAAGGTGTCACGTTAAAAGTTAAAACCTAAAGTTGTTCGAAAGTGTTTTTGTTGCATTTTGAAATTTAAAAATCGTTGCTAGCATCATAAATCATTACACGTATCACTTAAAACTTAACAACACAAAACTACGTTTTTCAACACGACCTAATAGTGAAACTCAAATCAGGCGACAACCTTTTACCTCGAGAGGAAAACCGCAGCTAAATTCGAAAATCTATTTCAAAACAACATAGTTCTTTTATCGACTTTCGACAAAATTAAAACATTGAGATATAATTTTTATCTATTTAAGTAGTTACTTGTGTCTTTCTGTCCCTTCCTTTGTAAATAGGTATTTATTTTTTCTGATTCTGTCCTGAATTCCTTTTTCCAAAGTCGTCGTTCTCGATAAATTATTGGTACATATTTCATGGTTTTTCCCGCTCGTCATTAGCTATGTACAGAGTGCAAGCCATTTATTAAAAAAAAGGTTGTATATGTTTTGTTTATTTATAAATTTCCAGGAGACATAAAAGAAGTTATCCTTTAAAATCTTACTTGAATGTTGTAAAAGTGATAATTAACATGCCTAAATGTTATATAGCAAAGTGAGATGCAATAAAGAGTAAAAATCAACTCTCGTCTTTACACAGGTTAGTTTTATGCAATAATATAAATACACTGGCGGACACTAAGACTGCATCACAGTGCAAGAACACATTCAATCAAATTTTATTACGAAATATGCAAACTTTTTACATTTATTGGTATTGGAAAATAAAGGCTGGTTTCTAAACACAAAAACAAAATCAAATTTAAATGTGTAACTGTCACAAAAGAATGAAAATATTCTATTGGAATTTTGTCAATTTACTAAAGATCGTTGTTACGTTTTTTTTATTTAAATATATAGCGTCGGCTTAAACCATTTGCCAGTGTCAAGTAAAAAAGGCAGGAAATAGAATTTTTCGTCATCGTCAAGTCCAGGGGTCTCCAAACTACGGCCCGAGGGCCACATCCGGCCCGCGGACAGATTTTGTCCGGCCCGCGGAGAGCTAGCATACTTGAAAACTCCTATTAGAGAACATATTTTTTATAGCAAATTAAATTTAGTTTACTGAAGTATTCTAATTTTATGTTGAATAATTATTAATATGACATCTACATTGATAGGGTCATGGGCTAACTACTCATAACATTGTTGTAGTCTTATTCTTATTGTTTTTGTGATAAGTTGGATAAAGAAACACAGAATTGTAATAAAATATGCAGAAAATTTAACTTCAGTATATAATAACTAACAAATTATTGAAATGAATCCAACTAACATTTTATACATTTTAAATAAAAACATAACTTATAACAAGCATAATGACATATGAAATACTAATGAGATTCATGTAATTGAGATTTTCCACTGACAATAGTTTGTAGTTGTGGACTAATTTTACTTGTACCAATTATTAAAAGAGATTTAAGATGCTCGTCAGTTCACTTAGATCTGTAAACATTTTTTGTGTACTTCATTTTTGAGAAGGTCTTCTCACACAAATAAGTAGTACCAAAAACAGAAAACAGCCCACAAGCTAATTTATGCAAATTATCAAATTGTGTCAGTGGAAGACCCTTATAAAATTCCAACAAAGATTAGTTTTGATATTTGTTCTTAATTATATCACTGCACTGTAGATCAATCATTTCCATTTGAAGTTCCGGGGCTAGGGTTTCAATGTCAGTATCAAAAGGATTCTGAAAAATCTAAATTTGATTCGCAATGGCATCAAAGTCCGAGAAACGAGTATCAAAATTTATTTTCAAAGCACTCAAAGTTTCGATTACAAAATAGGAAACTCAGTCTCAGTGGTGTGGCTGAATATTTCACATGTTTTAAAATGTGAAAAACATTTACTTCGTAGTTGTGATTGAAACAGTATCAATTTCTTCCGGAATGATTTGATATTAGTGTATAAATATTTTGTCAAATCAACATAGAATGCTAACTTCCACAGCCATGCGTTGTTTTGTAATTCAGTAAGAGGGCGATACTTTTCGTTCAAAAAATTCGATTCGAAAAAGATTCTCACAACTAAGCCAACGTACGGCAGTATGATAAGGTAAGTCATTTTCTCCAATCTCTTCAATAAATTGTCGGAATTGTCGGTAATTCAGCCCAAAATATCTGATAAAATTAACAATTGATATGACTGGTTTCAGAACTTCAGACATATCGAAACATTTTCCGCACAAAGACTGTTGATGAATGATACAATGTAAGACAAATGGTTTTGAACCATCGTCATTTTCTACAGCCTTTGACACAAGAGAGACCACTCCTTTATCTTTCCCACTCATGTTTTTGCCTCCATCAGTTGTAATACATTTCAAGTTTTTCCATCGAAGGTTGTTTTGATTAATGGCCATTTCAACTCCTTTAAAAATATCTGTACCAGTAGTTGTGCCATGAATAATATACATATCAAGAAGTTCTTCATGCACTTCATAGCTTTTATCTACTCCTCGAATATAAATCAACACCTGAGCAGTATCTGACACATCCGTTGACTCATCCAAGGCCAAAGAAAACCACTCAACATGTTCATTTTTGTCGAACAGTTGAGAGGATATATTTTCAGCGATGTTTTCTACCCTTCGAGCCACAGTGTTTGCTGACATACTGACAGTTTTTAATAAATTTACCTTTTCAGGGCACATTTCTTCGGCTACTGCAATTATGCATTCTTTGATCATTTCTCCATCGGTGAATGGTTTTCCACGTTTTACAATTTCAAGAGCCACACGAAAGCTGGCACAAGTTGCAGCCTCTTGTTCAGTTTTGAGTTTTGTAAATGTAGATTGCTGCGATTTCAATCCGCGCTTCATAGCTTCGAATTTTTCTGTCCGCAAACTTCCTGTATATTTTGAGTAATTTTGAAAATGTTTTGTTTCATAATGACGTTTAATGTTATATTCCTTGAGAACAGCTATGCTTTCATTGCAAATCAAACAGCGCCTTGTTACTGGACTCCATTACGAAATACTGAATGTTCCACTGATCTTTGAATTTTCTGCATTCACTATCAATTTTTCGCTTTTTTTCCATACTACTAAATCACACAGAAAAGCAAAAATTCAAATCAAAATACTGTAACAAAGATGTCTTAAACGTAAACACGCACAAACACGTTTTAAGGAGGTACGCACTATTTTATTTCACAACAGTGTCATAGGAACTGACTTGTGCTTGCGCCACTAGCCTTCTTATATATTCCAATTACTGCCATCTAGAAGTGAGTGGAAGACACCAGAACTTTCTGGAACCAACGAGATTATTCTGTACGTACTATTAGCGCCATCTGTTAGCGATAGAAGGTACTACCTATTTCCACTTGTGTCCACCAGATGTCGTGTTACGTTACTCCTCATGGCTCGTACTCTACGACTAATCTAGAAATTATAGATAGTGACAGGAAAATTAATAATATGCAGTGTTGCCGTTTTGCGGACTTTAGTCCGATTTGCAGCTTTTATTAAACGTTGCGTACTTTATCGGCCTTTTTTTTTCATCAGTGGACTATTTCACTTTTTACCACCGGCAACAATGATAATATGGTTTTGGCCCTTGGATCTTACTGGAGTAATGTATGGCCAGTATGGCCCTAAGGCTGGAAAGTTTGGAGACCCCTGGTCAAGTCGAAAGTCTAGTCAAAGTCCAAATAGATAGTCAATGAGTCAAGTCAGTCGATTCCGCAAAGTGGTAGAAGCTTTACTGAAAGTTTCTACGGAGTTTTGGATATAACACAAAATAGCACGTTTTTTGAAGTTGTACCACTTGCCCACACTTGTGCACGTTAACGAATATTTGATGGTTAATATTCTACCAATATTACACATTAAGAACCGAAATAACATAAATTTATGAAAAATATACAAAATCCACAACGTCACCCATTGATTTCCCCGGCAAATCTCCGTTGTTACGTTACGTTACGTTTTGTTTTGTTACATGTTGAATTATCGTTACTAATTTTTTAATTGCTAGTCTGTTTTCATTTTAAACGCGTTTTTATCTCACGAATATGGACGTATCGTCAAAAAGCCGCACAAATTGTTACTCTAGTGCAGCAAGGCCTAGACCAACGAACAATTGCTGCAGATTTAAATGTAAACCAGTCTACGGTTTCCCGAGTTTACAGAAGGCTTATGGAGACAGGTTAATTCAAAAGAAGACGTGGAACCGGCAGAACTCGGTTGACAACGTCTCGTGACGGAGTTTTACCGGGGAATTCAATGGGTGACGTTGTGGTTTCTTCAAAAATGTGTGTTATTCCGGTTCTCTAATCTTTTTTTAAGCACGCTAGTGACAATATTCTATCGTATTATTTGGACTTGGTTAATTCAATGTTATTGACAGCAATATCCCTAACACTTGTAAAACCCAGAGAGTTATTTCCATTTTAAAACCTTATAAACCTCAATATTCCGCTTCCTCATATCGCCCAATAGTATTATCGTCAGTTTTATTAAAAATTGCGGAACATCTAGTAAAAAATCGTTTAGAGTGGTATATTGAAAATAATAACCTCTTAACAAAAAGTCAATATGGATTCCGTAAAGGTATGGGCACCATAGACAATATTGCGATATTTACCACAGATGTTCGTATCGCCTTTTCGGAAAACAATCTGTTCTTGCGGCCTTTTTAGATATAAATGCGGCCTACGATAACGTTAGGGTAGATATACTCGAAACAAAGCTTCATTTATTATGTGTTCCGATAGTATTATGTAATTTTACTATAAATATATTACTGAAAAGATTTATTGCTCTACCCTTGCAAAGTACAACGGAATTGCGGGTTATGTTACGGGTTACCTCAAGTCCCAGTGATGAGGCAACTTTGTATAATATTTATACATCAGATTTGAAATCACATATCGTATCTGTAGATAGTGAAATAAATTTATTGCAATATGCTGACGATTTGGTATTTTATATAGTAGATCAATCTATCAATACAACTGCCTCTCGATTAACACGCTCCTTAGCGCATTTAAAGGTTTGGTTAGATGCAAACGGATTAGATCTTGCAGTTAGTAAAAGTACCACAGTTTTATTTACCAGTACTAGTTGAATATGATGGAAAAAGTAGTAGTCTGTAGGCGCAAGGTCTGGTGAGTAGGGCGGATGACGTAGAGCTTCCAACCCCAGTTCTTTTAACTTGGAGTCCGTCTGCTGTGCAGTATGAGGTCACGCGTTGTCGTGCAGCAGCAGCGAAGCGACCAATTCTGGTTGGAGATGTGTCAACTTCTCCATCATTGTGTTCAGTTCTTCAGTCTTTCAGTTCAGTGCAGTTCAGTTCATCTGCAGTATTGCTCACCTGGTAAGAAGCTGTGATGAATCACACCGGCGCTAGACCACCAAACAGTGACCATAACTTTTCTAGGGGTAAGTTTTTAGCGTTTAGGGCATTTTAGGTGCTGAACCAGGATCCAATCAACTTTCTGAGCGCTTGCGGTTAATAAACAGAATCTATTTTTCATCGCAGGTAACAATGCGGTTCAAAATTCCTTCATTTGTGTGTCTGTTGAGCAGTGCAAGGCACGTCTCGACGCGTACATCGCGCTGGCGATCATTGAGTTCGTGGGGCATCCATTTGTCAAGCTTCTTTACCTTGCCAATTTGTCGCAAATGGACCAATATTGTTTTGAGGCTAACGTCTAAAGCTGCTGCTAATTCAGCCGTACATTGTGTATCATCAGCTTCTACAATCGCCTTTAATTCGTCATTGTCGACCAAAGTCTTCAGACGACCGCGAGGTTCACTTCTCAGGTCAAAATTTCCAGAACGGAAGCGAGCAAACTAATAACAGGTGGTGCGTTGGTTTGTAGTGTTAGCTCCGTAAACGTCGTTGATGTTGCGTGCCTCTTGTGCCGCGTTGCTGCCACGACGGTTCTCATATTCCATAATTACTCGAATTTTTAACGTATCCATGATGACGGAAAAGATTGAAATGTGATGAAAATGTAACACTAATCAATAAACAAATGACTACTTTTGGAAAAAGAATTCCATGGTTTTAAAATAAAATTATTTGAAATTAGAATTCTTAGCCAAGCAAAAATTATTTTGATTTGAAATGGCCAGTACTGCAGAACGGCAATTTCATAGGTAAAGACCTATTATTTAGCAATTTATACATCGAAAAAATACGGAGTTGAATAAAACTTCGTGTTGACAGCGTGACGGTGGCGCCCTCTCCTACTTAATTATTTTGTGTTCGTGTAAAATTGTAAATGAATGAATGTTGAGCATTTCTTTAAACAAATATATCACAGCTAAATGGTTTGTTGCCCATATGAATTTGTTTGTGGACATTTAAATAATACTTTTGTGCAAAACTTTTTGAGCAAATTTCACAGCTAAATAATTTGTCGCCATTATGAATTTCTTTGTGTACATTTAAATTACTTTTATGTGTGAATTTCTTTAAACAAATATCACAGCTAAATGGTTTCTGGCCTGTATGGATTAGTATATGCTTGTTTAAATTTCTCTTATCTGAGAATTTCTTCAAACAAATATCACAGCTAAATGGTTTCTCGCCTGTATGGATAAATATGTGTTTTACTCATTTCACTCTTTCGGGGGAATTTCTTCAAACAAATATCGCAGCTAAATGGTTTATCGCCTTATGGGTTATTTTGTGTTCATTTAAATTACTCTTTCGTGAGAATTTCTTTAAACAAAATATATTAGAGCTAAATGCCTCTGTGAATTTGTTTGTGTTCATGTAAATGACTCTTCTGTGTGAAATTAACACTTAAAGACCTATTATATAAATTACTACACTAATAATTATTATTGTTTTAACAGTCGTAATATAATTAATGGTTAAACAAACTTACCATAAGTGAAGATTGACTATAATTATTAGAGTCGCTGCATCCGAAGAGACTTTATAATTAACATGGTAGTCCGCCCCTAGCTTCCGGCATCGAACACGTTTTAGAGTTTCCTGAAAAAATAAAATAAGTGGCGCGGCAATGGCGCGCGCGTAATATCTCGGCGGGAACAACTTACGTCACCCGCCACTCCCCACCAGTCTGCCTCAGAGGTTTTCTGGGGATCGATCCTCATTCATTTTAGAGTACTATCACTCTACGATTTTCCCGAGATACGCAAGGGTAAGATTTTTATAGGAAATCTTTATGGGTGGGTGGGTAATAAAGTCTCTTCGGATGCAGCGACTCTAATAATTATGGTCAAACTTCACTTATGGTTCACTTCACGTAAGTTTGTTTAACCATTAATTATAATTCGTCGCTGCATCCTCGAGACTTTATAATTAACATGGTAGATGTTTAGAGTTTTAGGAAAATCGTTATTTTAAATAAAATAAATTAATAAATTAATCGCAACATTATTAAATTATTATAATTTCCAAAAATCAATTTAGTAACCCATGTAATTTACTTGTGGTTAACATACCTAATCAATATAATATTATGTAATACATACATTTAGATATTTATTTAAAGTATTAATTGCTCTCTTCCAGGTCATGATCAAAAATCGTATTTGCAAATGTTGTATTAACATTTGTAGGTAAAATAGATCGATTGTAAAATTTACCAGAAACAAGAGAGTTTCCTGACCAACCTGCGACCTTATTTATAGTCTCAATGGAAACGCCGCCACGACAAGCCGCCGAAGTATATGCAGGACGAGTGCTATGTGCCGAGAACTGGCGTGTATCTATACCACTTTCTTCTAGTACTTGTTTATTCCAGCGGCTTATCGTGGATGCGCTTGCATTGTGATGAGGCTTTTTCGTTGTTAAAATTAATCTATCAGTTTTCTCTCTATTCCTGAATGACTGAGTTTTTTGTATATAGACTTCTAATGTATTCGCTGGACATATTTCTTTTTTATGATGATAAAACGGAATGATTAAATGTGGTTGAGTTTTATTAGGATTAGATGTTTTAAGTAATTCGTCAATGGATATTTGAATGGTCGAGTTTTAATTATTGATATTTGAAACTTTAATGAGAGATAGAGTCTGTACTCGCTGAGCAGTTGCCAGAGCAAGAAGTGCTACTAATTTTTTAGTTATAATCGAAAGTGATAAACCTTCATTTGGATACCAATTACTCACAAAATCAAGAACCAAATTAGTGTCCCAGGTATTTTGATATATTTTAGGAAAACATGGTCGTGATTTAAAGAAACCTTTGAGTAATCTGCTGACATTACTATCTGCGCTGAACCTTTTACCTAAAATAAGGGGAAGAACTGAACGTATAGTATTAATACTTGAATAACTAGAGCCTAATCTAAATTGTTCAGTTATAAATTGTAGTGCTATTTGATTTGGAATATTTAAACAATCAGTAATACTATTCTCTGTACAAAATTTCCAAAAAATTTTGTATGCAGTATCGTATTGTTTAAGCGTGTTACGAGATAAAGAGGAAATCATTAGGTCAATTGTCTCTAAATACAGCAACTGTCTTGAGAATGCTTCCCTGATAAACGGCACGATACCAGGGTAAGGCTTTGCCATAAGGGGTGCACGGTCCTGAAAGGTGATTTTAAAAGACTATAATCCGGCCTAAAATAGGTAACATCTGAGGATATAATTTTTAAAAATAACGGATACCATGCCTGACTAGGCCAATAAGGAAAAACAATAATGCCAGATGCCTGGTCATTAATTATTTTCCGTAAACATTTTAGTATTAGAGAAAATGGGGGAAAGCAAGTAAAAGTAGTAATTATTCCAATTTAAGGTATAGGCATCAATATTGTATGCATTTGGATCTCTTTTCCAAGAAACATATTTTGATGTCTGTGGAAACAAATTTGTAAGTTATCTTGTTAAAAGCTTCAATAGATAAACTCCATTCCGTATCAATATTACTGCATCGTGATTCCATGTCCGCATCTATATTCTCTTTAGAATTGATATAGGATGCAAAAATAAATAAGTGGCGTTTTTCACACCACTTCCAAATTTGCTGAGCTTCATTATTAAGATGTTCATATTGAACTCCTCCCATTCTGTTAATGTAGGAGATTGCAGTCGTATTATCAATTCTCAAGAGAATTTCTTTATTATGTAAAGAATTTGCAAAACATTTTAGTCCTATAAACGCTGCCCGTAACTCTAATAAATTAATATGATATTTTGACTCTACTTCATCACAAAATCCATTTGATGTTTCCCCATCACAAGCTATTCTCCATCCTGTAAGGGAGGCATCCGAGAATATCTCCAGATGGTATTGGTCATAACGAAGCGGTTTGATAGTAGGCATTATATTGTTTTGCCACCATAAAAAATTGGACTTTAAAGCCGGTATTAAAGGCATTAGCATATCATAATTATCATTTGATGCTCTGAGAGCCAAAAACTTCTCTCTTTCAAACTGCTTCGTATATAACCATCCATAATCTACAGCTAATACTAATACTAGACAAGTTTTCTCCTAGCATAAGTACTCGTATTTTGACAATGTAAATCTAGAAGCAACTGGCCTATTTCAGAAACTTTCTTGATGATATCAGTTTTTCTAAGTTACCTTCAATTAGAGATGACGTAAGATTAGCAATCGCCGCAATACATTGTCCTAAATGGTTTTGTGCTTTTTCTAAACGTTTATCTCTGTTCTTCACTGTATCGGTTAAAACTGACGCGAGTTCCGGATTAAGAACTGGAGCTTTAAGTAAATTAAAATTCTCAGGTATGTGGATATTTTCTATTAACTTCTGCATACAATTTTTACTCAGTCCGTCTACAATTATTTGGCCCCAGCGTTCAGAGATCTCATCTCTAATTTTCGGCGCAAAAACCTCGGCTTTATTTTTCGAAGTCCCTAACGCCTCCAAAACATAATTTGGTAAATTTGGGATGGACTCGACCGCATTGGGCGTGTCCTCGTCACCTTGAGAGGTCAAGGCAGATGAAATTTCATTTGGTTGCTCTCGTGAAGCGTTTACGTCAAACAAATTTGAATTGTTCGAAATTTCATTTCATTTCAACGACAGATGTCGTAAATGTCTAGGTCCGCATTTTGAAAATGAATGGCGTTCGACAAACTCATGCAAAGAGTGTGGAAGTGCAAATCACCACACCTCGCTTCATCGTCACGGAACTCCAAATTCTCCGGTGTCGTCAGCGCATTTGCTTCCTCCTCATTTACGTGCACAGCCCCGCCGGCGTGCTCAAGACAAGCCACATACCTACACGGCCTACACACAACATACGCGTGGCCATCAATCATCATCATCAGTCCCCAACCAATCGTCTGATCATGCACCGTCTACAACTCATCAATCTCAAAACAAAAAACAATGACTACCTACAATCACGGAGCACATAGAATTAGAAGATCAACCCAATAATTTAAAATGTCATTCAGCTCATAGTACACCTGCGTCACATTCAGCTCATAAAATATCTAAATCTAGTTCAGCCCAATATTCTGTAGAATCAGCCCAAGTAAATTCAACTCAGCACATAGAAAACCCATTAAAAACTCCTGTGTTACTTCCCACAGTCGTTTTAAATATATCTGATAAATGCGGAGAATATCACAAAGCTCGGGCTTTATTGGACTGTGGTAGCATGATAACACTCATAACTCAGCGCATGACTAGAAATCTTAATTTGCAACCAAAACAATGTTCATTAAAAATTACAGGTGTAGGTGATCAGCACATACAAAATTCTAAAGGTTGGGTCACAATAACATTTAGGCCCACACACCGTGACACGCCATCTATTACTACTACCGCTCATATTCTCAAAGACGTTACAGGTTATTTACCTTTGCAAAAAATACCAGATTTTATACAAGACTCAGCTCATCAGCTCATTCCATTGGCGGATCAAGCTTATCATACTCCTGCGCCCATTGATCTCATTTTAGGCTCAGACGTTTTGGGTCACGTTTTGGATGGTACTAAGATTGCTTTGGGCCCGGGGAAGCCCATAGCCTTCGGCACGATTTTTGATTTTGACTCTGCTCAGTCGGCTCACTCTACACATTCTGCTCATTCTACTCATGATATTTGCAAAAGCCTGGAAAGATTCTGGGAGTCGGAAGAACCCCAGCCTCGTTCTGCTCATTCAAACCCGCTACACGAGCAATGTGAACACATATTCAGCTCAACCATCATTCGTGACGATTCAGGCCGTTACATGGTGACTCTTCCCTTCTTATCAGATGCACCCGTATTAGGTAGTACTCATGCTATTGCTCTACGTAGATTTCTCAATTTAGAAAAACGGTTACAATCCGATCACACACTGCGACAAAAATATATAGAATTCATGAATGAATACATAAACTTAGGACACATGACACCGTGTCATCCGTCTACATTTACTCATAAACCTCATTATTATATTCCTCATCATGGCGTGTTCAAATCAGGTACTGACAAACTCCGCACATTATTTGATGGCAGTTGTAAGTCATCCAATGGAGTCAGTTTAAACGATTGCCTGCACACAGGTCCAGCACTTCAACGAGACATTGTAGATATTATTATATCATTCCGCGCACATCGTATAGTATTCAGCACTGACATAAAAATGATGTTTAGAAATATTCTCTTAAGACCAGACCAAAGATACTATCAGCTCATACTCTGGCGACCGTCTCCAGATCGACCTCTGCTCACATATGCACTCAACACTGTTACATACGGATTGCGCTCAAGTCCATATCATGCTATCCGCACATTATTACAATTAGCTGAAGATGAAGGTCATCGCTATCCTCAGGGTGTCCAAATTTTGCGTAAATTTGTTTTCGTGGATGATATACTTTGCGGCCATGACACCATAGAAAAAGCATCAGCACTCCAAACTCAGCTCATTGATTTGTTATCACTCGGTGGATTTAAACTTAGTAAATGGACATCAAACACACCTCAGCTCTTGCAAAGATTTCCAGACGATCAATGCGAAATGCCTAAAGACTTTGACATCAGCGCAGAGTCTCCATCAATTAAGGTTTTGGGTATTAGATGGATTCCCCAGTCTGATGAATTTACATATCACATCTCATTTCCACCAGTTACCCACATTACAAAACGTTCAATTCTTAGCACAGTAGCTTCTCTCTATGACCCAAACGGTTGGGTTACACCTGTCATATTCCGCGCAAAAATACTTCTTCAAAGGTTATGGTTAACTAAATTGGACTGGGACGATCCCACTCCAAATAATATTACAGATGATTGGCAGCGCATCTATCATGATCTTCCGCACATCTCAGATATACATTTTCCCAGACATATCGCTCCACACAAATTCAAATCAACATACTCACTTCACGGATTCGCAGATGCTTCGGAAAGCGGTTTTGCTGCAGTGATATATTTACAAGATCAGCTCACAACGGATCTGTTAACGTTCACCTCATAATTGCTAAATCTAAAGTCGCACCGATTAAAAATAAACTCACGATCCCCAAATTAGAGTTGTCTGCTGCAACTCTATTATCTCAGCTCATGTTGCGTGTCTCACAACAATTGTCTGCTCATCTCACAATTACACATCACGTTTGTTGGTCAGATAGTACCATAGTGCTTGCATGGATAAAAACTCCGCCCCATCGTTTACAAACATTTGAATCAAATAGAGTAACAAAAATTAACTCAAATTCACTCACACTTAAGTGGCGTCATGTACCTTCCCAATTAAATCCTGCTATGCCAGCAGAGGATTATCAGCTCAAGCTCTCTCCGCTCATGATTTATGGTGGTCTCCTCCATGGCTGAAATTGCCAGAGGATACCTGGCCCAAGATGCCTTCAGCTCATACTCGACAAGACTTGCCAGGGCTCAAACCAAAATACGTACCATGCAATTTCTCGATACCCGGTGTCGATAGTGATCTGCTCACTCGCTTCAGCTCTTTGGAAAAACTAACTGGTGTCACTGCCTACATGAGGCGATTCATTCGTAACTGTAAACTAAATTCAAACTCGCGACAACTAGGCCCTCTAACTGTAAGTGAACGTAGAGAAGCATTACTTTTCTGGATCCGCTCTGTACAGCAAAATGCATTCGCAGAAGATATTCACCGCCTGCAAACCGATAGAATCTGTACAGTACGACTACAACGTCTGTCGCCTTTTACGCAGGACGGTCTCCTCAGAGTAGGAGGTAGACTCACTCGTTCGGAACTTACATACGATGCTCAACATCCATTCATTTTGCCTAGTTCTAGTCCGCTCGTAGACCTCATAATATATTACTATCATCGCATACACTGCCACCCTGGCACGGACACGCTACATGCTATTTTACGTCAGCAATTTTGGATATTATCTGCCCGCCGCATTATAAGGCACAGAACGTTTAAATGCATAAGATGTTTCCGTTGCCGCGCTCAGCTCGAAGTACCTGTCATGGCTGACCTGCCAGCTGATAGAGTCATACCTCAGCCCGTATTTAGTCACGTATCAACGGATTTCGCCGGACCGTTTCTGCTCAAATCAAGTCAATTACGTAATGCTAAGTTAATTAAGGGATATTTTTGCATATTTGTTTGCCTCACTACAAAGGCGGTTCACTTAGAACCAGTCTCATCGCTCACTGCCGAAGCGTTTATTGCAACATTACGAAGGTTCTGCTCACGTCGCGGACTTCCGGTATTGATACGTTCGGATTGTGGCACAAATTATAGCTAGGAGCTAGGAATCATCTACTAGAGGTACAACAATTTCTCAATGACAATAACGACGCCATTTCTCATAAACTCTCAACTCAAAATATAACTTGGTTACTCAATCCGCCTAAAGCCCCATGGATGGGAGGTATCCATGAGATTAATGTTAAATCCACAAAGCAACTTCTATACCGTGTTATCGGTGAGCAACACCTCACTTTCGAGGAATTCTTAACTCTGCTCACTAGAATCGAAGCGGTGTTAAACTCTCGGCCCATCAGTCCACTTTCGTCCGATCCCACGGACTATCAGCCCCTTACTGCCGGCCGCTTTCTCATTGGCCGTCCGCTCACAGCTCTCCCCGAGCTGACTCTAGATGCAAGAGTAATATCTCCGCTCAAACGCTTTCAGCTCATTCAATCACTCTCTCAGCGCTTTTGAAACCTTTGGACCAAGTCCTACCTCCATACCCTTCAAATCCGCTCCAAATGGCTTTCCTCTTCCTCTCCACCCAAAATTGGAGAACTGGTTCTGCTCAAGGAAGACAATTTGCCTCCTCTACAATGGAAGATGGGAAGGATCTCACGTCTGCTACCTGGGAAGGATGGAGTCATCAGAGTTGTGGACTTGGACACCACTCAAGGCCAGCTGCGGAGGCCTGTCGGCAAGATTGCCCGGCTCCCACTGGATTCTGCTCAAGATGGGGCTCAGCTCGCCGCCTGTGTGGGCCCCCCAGGATGTTCGCGCCAACACTAGCGCGACGTTTAGAATAGACACAAAGGACATTCAATTCGGCCAATCACAACGCAAGTATGGCCGACCAACTCAGGGGCGCTGTCAGAGAGTGACGTACACTTGCAATTAGAACCCCTTCCGCGCTGGATGCATTTTCGGCTCATCCCAAAACCTAGTGAACGCGAACGCGTGTGCGCATATTTATTGGTGCTCGTTAGTATAAGACCAAATTCGCCGGCGAACCGCGATAAATCTATCGATAATCCGCTCAACAGCTGTGTAGTGTAGTGAGAAGAAACCTCCGCCCAGATTCAGAACCACCAGCTCAGCAATAAGGTCAGTCCCAGATTTCTCCAGCCCTCACATTAACCTATATACCTACTTCCCTCAGCTCAAAGTCGTATGTGTAAGTTCCTAGCTTACACAAGCATTAAAAATTAATCAAAGGCAAATATACATATTGCTATTAGATTACTCTTATGTGCTTCTTCCGAAAAATGGTAGGTATGTATATAAATGATTAGGCCTCATTTTTATTTATTTATTAGGCAATTACACATTATATATTTAACTGTATCGTTTCCATATATTTTTTTATATTTTGCCCTATGCTCCTTAAAAATAGTTATTTTGTTTCATGGGTAGAATCATATTAACTAGGTTAGATAAATAAAATAGGATATAATTTATCACTAAGTAAAATTGTGTAATTTATAAAAATCTTGTGTATTATTGGTACTTATCATTAATTTTATTTAAAATTAAATGTTATACTATTATAATGTATATAATGTACTTTTAACACGGCATTGTCTATTGGGTCCCTTAGATTTTCTTTATTGTAAATTATATTATAATATTCTTCCTTGGTAAATTTTCAGGCATTGAACAAGATGAAATTTGAGAAAGTACAAATGTCTATGAAGTAAAGAAGAACCATCCATTGAATCCAATGATGCTCTCGCCGGCATTACACGGGAGTTGTGGAATGTGGACAATATTCATGCACAGCAGAAGGCAAAGGTTCCTAAATTAATAATAGTGAAGCTAAGTCAAAGCGTTATAGACAAATATGTTTGCCAAAGCCACACAACACACCCGGTCACAGAAATATATCCAGAGGACAGGAGAGAAAAAACATTTGGTGAACATAGCATGGAACATACAGAAACAAAACAAGAGATAGAAGAGGAGATAGAAGTTAAAGGTATGCACATATTGTGCTAGCTAGCTAGCTGGTTTCTTTTAGGAGATGTAGTGGGTACAGACCGCATTGTAATAAGATCGTAACATACTGATTTTACTTGTACATAATGTTTTTTCTCATTATTTATTTCATAGTTTTCTTTAAACCATTAGTTTAAAAACATGTTGAAACCCCAAAAGCACGTTTTCTGTATATCTCTAACAGGAAACGTAAGCTTACTACTAAGTTAACATGATCATATCAGAACATTTGTTTAGGTATCGAACAAGACGACGAGCAAGACAACACAAATGACTGCGAGGGGCGAGACCATGCCAGTGAAGCTCAGTCCGGCTGTTACAAGAAACAGTTCACCTGTGATTATTGTTTCAAGATTTTTTCATACTAAAGCAAATTACTTAATCACATCAGGGTTCATAAAGGCGAAAAACCATTTAGCTATGATATTTGTTTGAAGAAATTCCTCCGTAAGAGTCAAATGAGTAGACACATACTTATCCATACTGGCGAGAAACCATTTAGCTGTGCTATTTGTTCAAAGAAATTCTCAGATAAGAGAAATTTAAACAAGCACATACTAATCCATACAGGCGAGCAACCAAATGGTTGCTAAATAGCTGTGATATTTGTTTGAAGAAATTCTCAGAAAAGAGAAATTTAAACAGGCACATACTAATCCATACAGGCGGGAAACGATTTAGCTGTGATATTTGGTTGAAGAAATTCTCAGATAAGAGAAATTTAAAAAGGCACATACTAATCCATACACTCCATGCGACAAACCATTTAGTTGTGATATTTGTTCAAAGAATTTCACACAGAAGGTTAATTTAAATCTCCACAAACAAATACATAAAGGCGAAGAATCATTTAGCTGTGATATTTGTTCAAAGAAATTCACATGGAAGTTTAGTTTAAATGTCCACAAAAAAAAACCATAAAGGCGAAGAATCATTTAGCTGTTATATTTGTCCAAAGAAATTCAATCAAAAGAGCAGTTTAACCCTTCTGGACCACAATGTTGAATTTCTAAAATGTTGAATTCGCAAAATGTTGAAGTTGTGAGTTGTTGAATCCTAAATGTTATATTGCTGGGTGAATGGCATTATTGTTCCGTGTTGTATGGTTCTATTAAGGACATGTCGAAATAGTAACAAAAGTCGAAAACCAAATGACATAGAACAAAAAAATAAACAAGTTGTGTTACATTTTCATTTAATAAAGTAAGAACTAAAAGAAAAAATCTCGTTACTTGTAATCCATAACTAAAACAAAACTCCGCAGGATGTCGCCTAAACGAAAAATTGTACATGTCATCCTCAACTAATTACAAAACTAAAATAAAATATATGTAAAAAATTGGTTAAAGTCCGAACGGTACTTAAAGAATAAGAGTGAGTAATCACAATTTTACCTACAATTTCCACAACTTTAATAAATTAAAATAATTTTCACATCAAAGTATTTATAGCGCACAGCTGCGAGCGCAGGTGTTGTTTTTCAGGCACAACTGTGCAATAACAACCACTCCTGTTGGTGCAGGTGTTGTTTACAACGCGCGCCAGAACGTGCAGAGTTACTTTTGATTAAGTTTATATATGAAAAGTAAGTTAAAAGTATAGATGATTTAAAATTATCATATGTAAAAGTTTTTCTTAAAACTAATAATATCCGAAAGCAAAAAAAATTAAGTCATTCGCCCTAATTACAGTTTTCTAATACAATAAATTAAGACTATACGGTTCTAAATTTGAATGCAAGATAAAAGTAAGCTCCTAATGGCACATTGGTAATATATTAGTAATTGGGTTGTCAGTAACCGGATAACACCACCGCAGAGTTAGAGTGCAACCAGTCTCCCAAAACCAAATTTTTGTGTGTATAACAAAGAACGGTAATTAAATCCAAAAGGCCCATACATTTTGGTCGCAGCCAAATGGAGTAATGGCGCTATAGTTGACGCTAATCATCTGATGAATATCTCAATAATAAAATAACTCTGAATAGATCTCACATTCTGGTCCTTGAATTAAATAGTAATGTCTTGGACTAAATATTCCAATGATAACGTATATGCTAGCAGTGGGGGCAGCGAATACTTGATTACTTGGGTAGCAATAACCCGAGCTGCATCGGGATACACAGGCTTCTCAGGTTGAGTAAGCTGTGGGGAAAAATAAAATAATATATGTTCAGCCGAAATTCCATACAATAGCAGCTAAAAAAAAGTCCAAACAAATTAACAAAACATATACTTCAAAATTGAATATCGCAAGGCTTAACGGACGCAAATTATGAATCTGTTCTGACTGACTATTAAATAGTAATAGCGTTGGCATAGATTTCACAGATATAACATACTAGTAGTATGTCGGCGCAGGTGTTAATGCACCTGCTGTTGTTTGTCATGCCCACGTACAATGGGGTAAAGGGTCCTACACATTAACAGTCCGCCGGCCGATATTAGTCGGTCAGTTAATCGCAACTTGCAGGAAATCGTCCGACGGCCGGCCGACCGTCATCGCGTGCCAGTCGAGCGCCGTCAGTTTTATCGTTTCCAACACTTGAATATTTTTTCAACAAAATGGATAATAAACCTCAATTTGTGTCTACTTTTATAGAAATGTACCGAAGTTTTCCATGTTTATGGAAAGTGAAGGACGATTGCTACCATAATAAGCGATTGAAGGATGAAGCTTACGATAAATTATTGACATATTATAAAACAGCAATACCCTCAGCCACAATTGATACCGTCAAACGGAAAATTAATAACCTAAAAAGTACATTCAGAAAAGAACTAAAAAAGGTAAGTGTCGTGTCTAATTGACGCTACATTACCTAGTGATGTACCTGCTTTGTTTGTTTGTGTATAAACAAATCTTGCAATTTAGGTACACCCACTTCCTATAATCCTATAATACTTAATATGTACTTTATTGACTTCAAAAACCTTTCCAACTATATGCAGTTCTGATGATAATGCAACACTTTTGTCATAAACTGAATGTTTATAATTAATCATCTACGAATCTACTTTCAGGTTAAAATGTAAAAATCAGGATCATCGGCTGACGACAACTACGTCTCAAGTTTATGGTATTTGACCTCTTTGTGTTTACAGCTGATCATGAACTGCCAAGGAAAAGTACTGCAAATGACAGTTTTGTAAATATTGCTCAAAATGAAACAGTACGCATATATTTTTTATTTTTTTATTCACAAAATTATTTTGAAATGATACAGCTCCGTCTTGCGTAAAATAATCTTTGTATTTGTCCCGATTTAATTTTGCGTTTTCACAAACATTTCTGCTATATCCCTGTTGTAAGCTGTTCAGGGGGTTTTCTTCGCTTAAATGTCCATTTACAATCACTACCCAAGTCTAAATCTTCAGTAACCAAAGCTCGAGTAGGGAAGTAAGTCGCTTTTTCTTTTTTCTTCAAAAAATGTGAAGGGCAACATGTAGCTAAAACTATGTTGTCAATTTTTTCAGGTTTCATATTGATTTCTGTATGAAAAACTAAATTGGCTGTATAATATGCCAAAAGCGTTTTCTACTATGCAACGAGCTCTGCTCAAGCGATAGTTAAAAATACGCGCTTCAAGAGTTGAATTTCCCATATCCTCAAGGATATGGTTTTAGTACATTTTCATGTAATGCAAAAGCATCATCGGCCACAAATACAAAGATGATATTGTTTTTATTCATATTATTTGATGGCAAATTTAATTGCCTGTTTTTCAACTTGTCATAAAAACTAGTACTTATACTCAATAACACCTCCATCTGATACTGTTCCATTGCAACCGACATCAATATAAATAAATTCGTAGTCTGCATTTACAACTGCCATTATAGTAGTAAGATCCGCTGTTTGCCGGCTATCGAATTCTGATGTGCTTACCATCAATGGCACCTCCACAATTAGGAAAATGCCATCGATTTTCGAAACCTTTTGCAATTTCTTGCCATTCTTCGAAAGATGATGGTAATTGAAAATATATTTTAAAAAATATTTAATGTTTCAGTTTTCCGAAGATGACGACTCGGCGCTATCACAACACTCCCCGCTGGCATCACACTCGCAGATGCCATCACACTCGCCGACGCCTTCCCCCCAAACGCATGGATCAACGCCTTCGATATCATCCGTAAATTCGGTATAAAATAAAAGAAAACGAACATTGATCAATGAAGCTTACAAAGCCTTAAAACAAGACGATGAATACGATGGCATAGGATTAAATGTAGCATGTAAGTTGCGGCGTATGAACGAAGAGCAAAGGTTATATGCAGAATCTTTAATTAATAAAGTATTATTATTTATTATGCTGGAAGAAACCCATATTACTGGCCTTATGCCCACACAGTCGCAAATTGCACGTCCACAGTTATCACAGGCTGCTCCAACACCTACTGTACATCTTCAACCAACAATTCCGTCCTTACAAGATATTCCAGTAGAAATTGGAGCTATATCGTATAACGAATACCAGCAGCCTTCCGAGACATTAGTGATTACTGAAGAAGATTACACTTTCACTTATTCACTCCGGGTGTAAATATCTAACTTTTAATAAACGAAAACCGAAAATGTCTCGAAAATGTTTATTGAACGGAACACAATTTCACAATATAGTGTTTTTAACATTGGTTTCACTTATTACAAATAATATTAAAAGGCCAAAATTAAAAATATATAAAACAATTTACAAAGGCGAAAACGCGGGAAACAGTACACAGTGAATATATCATCTAGTCAAATCGGTAGCACGCGGGAGTCTGGCGAGAGCGCGTCGAACGCGACCCACAGGAAGATTGTCCTGACGCGTTGCTGTCCAGCGGCGCGTTTGCACTATGGTGCGAGCGAGTAGGCACGGTCTCCGGTGCACTCGTTATAAACTCTCTTATTACTTACTGTATTTTGATTAACTCAAATAAAAAATATAAGAAACCATAATTTGTTTACTTACCTTCATATACCTATACATCTTTCAGCACCAAAAAAATATATTTTGAAGTTTCAGGAATAGTTTTACTCCAAGGGATTGTGGTGAAATTCTTGTAGGAAATTGTAAGTCCTCAAAACTTTGTCCCGTCGCGAAAAACCGTAAAGTGACTATTAATCTTTCCAATATCTTCTTCCTGACGATGAAACTAAATGAAGTAGCATTAGAGCACATCGTTTTTTACGTAACATCTCTATCACGACAAAAAATTACAACTACGCGCTAGTGGTGAACTGCCGATTGACGCCTGCTAGTGTGTAGATGCCCCAACCGGTTTTCAGATAATTGCCGACAGGCGGTGCTACGGTGTAAAACTGACGACTGCCGTCTGATAGTGTGTAGTCGCAGAACCGGTATCCGGCCATTGTTGGCAAGCAATAATCGTTTCAAGTGAGTGGGCGATATACTTAGACGATATAGGCGATATATTAGACGGAAGGCCGCCTGATACGGACCAGAGACTGCAGGCGAACTGTTAATGTGTGGGACCCTTTACTCATCGAACCACTCTTGACAACCCATGAATCCGCAAGGTGGGGATAATGTGGATTCGCCCCACCCTATGAAGAGGGGAGTACAGCGTGCTCGGAAGGAAGATCATTATTACGGGGACGTTGGTCCAAACGTCTAGTCGATATTAAAATAGCTCGTCAGAATTATTATATTTCTTTATTATTATTATTACATAAAGTTTCAAAGTTGAGTAAAGTTTTGTGTTTTGAGTGTAAAAATGATTGTGAAATGGAACTAAATGTTCCAAAATGGATTGTAATAATTTCAGTTATCCTATAAATAAATGTTATTAAATAACTGGAATTTTGATCAAAATAAACAAGTAAAATATCAAAAGGCAAGTTTGGTGTTGCTGAAGGTAAGATAAATAAACTCAGTCAAACCTGAGTCCCTCCGAAATCGGAAGCGGGATGGATCACAGGTCCACTCAAGAATCATCATCCCACTCAAGGTATGTACGAGTACTATACAAGTTGCCGCTCGACCAGGCATAAGGTGAACATCGCATAATAGTGCCGTTTAATCTTGCCATATCTTCTGCAGACAAACCAATATTTTTGCTGGCAATTCTACTTAAAAACAGTTATAAACAGTTACACTTATAAACAGTTACACTTATAAACAGTTATAGGGACAATTTAGTTTAAGAAAATGAAGATAATTGTTTGGTTAAATTTTATTTTGTAAAAATCATGAAATATATCATGATATTGTATTAAAGAAGAAGTTTTAATACTCCGACAAAAACATGCACGAGTCTTGCATGCGTTTAATTCATCATAAAATATATTGCAATATAAAATTTGAGTAAACAACAACAATAAACTTCATTTTCTTGAAATGAGTTGTCCCTAACAAAACATTATATTATTGTCATAAATAATCAAGTGTCAAAACTATAATTCCTACTATAGACAAGGTTGCCATACGTAGATTTTTGAATTTGCCGCCTTTTTCCAGGCGCATCTTTCGCTAGTCAGACTAGATTGTTAGGTAACTATTATAGTACCCTTGTTGTTTCACATTGGCATCTCACTGAGACCGCCATAATTAAAGAAGAAGAAGAAAATAAATATTAAATACTCATGTATGGACATCATCAGACATCCTACATAAGTTTTTACCAAATTTGTTGTTACTTTATATATAGTAGCTAATTAAACTCTTACAAAATGTTAAAAAAGAATTGTTGCTCTGCCTGCTTTTCAATAAATAAAAGAACAATTAACATTTACGAAACAGATTTGCAGTATGTCTATGAAAACCTCGCAAATTTTAAGGTAACATTTGTAATAAATTTTTCTTCAATTAATTAATGAATAATAATTACGGTTATTTTGTTTAAAGTTGGCTGCACACATGCTGTACACATTGTCGAGTGTCTTGATATCCTGAGACCATTACTCCTAAATTTTATAAATGAATTGGGTTCAAGTCAAACAAACCTAGTAGAATTTACATTTTATTTTAATAATTATACTCTCTTATGCTGAAAAAAATCTTTATTTGTGACAATATAAAATTTTATATGATTTGGTTACATTTGGTCGCAAAATCGACTAAAAAACAGCCAATTTATCTTAAAGGGCAATGCCCGATTTTGTATGAAAGGTGTAGCCTTTTAGTTTTCGCGCGGCAATCAATTAAACCGTGATATTTGGATTTATGGTAATACTAGGAATCAAACTTGCAATGACTGTGTGAGTGCACTAATTCCATGATTTTCTCATAGGTACCATTAGATATAAGACATAACTTAGCAGAGCTGTGAGTATTGCCCATAAACATGGACTACCAGCACAGACTAGATAATATATACACTTAATATGTACAGAGTAAAAGCTTTCATAGAATTATCCAAATCAATAAAAATTTGAAAATTTTGTCATCCCTGTCAACTGCCCCTGTATGCTTGCTATACATAATATAAGTAGTGCAATCAAATCGAAAGCTGTAGCTTTTTACAGACGAACAGCGTTTAGCTGTTCGTCTTTCTATAGTCTGTGCTGCTAGTGTTAAAATCAGAATACATGTCCACAACATTTTATAACAATAGAAGAATAATTGAACTACAATGTATGATTGCAAGCTTAATAGTTATACTTTTATCACCATCAACAGATTAGTGGTGATGAGTGTTGGATGTGTTATGTTTGCCACACGAGACTGCGGCAATGTCACCAGCTGCAGCAGTTGGCCATACAGACACGAGGTCTCATTGATGATCTATTCCAGAATAAGGTATTTAAAATATTTTGACTTTTTTTTTTTTTTTAATTCTTTATTTTAAGGATTTTAGTACATGAAATGACTATGCCAATCCTATCGTACTCTTAACAGTAAACACAGCACATTTATAAAAAAAGAAATTAGATAATAACACTAATCAAGTGTGTATTATAAATCTAGTATAAAAACTATCCACTAACATCGAAAGCTACCAGCATACTGGACGTATTTTGACTTTGGAATAACGTATAAGACAATGATGATTGTTACTAGGTATGTAAAATCATGTATACAGATACACCAGTTTTTTGTTTTATAACTGCCGCATTACGTCGGGATATAACCCGGTCTTAATTACTCGACAGTGGTTTACTTGATTAAAAAGTCATGTATCCAACCTTTATCGACAACCCCTTTAACCCTGTTACTCTTTCTAGAATAAAAAAAAAATCATCCCCACTATCCATGTACGGGGATCCACCCCTAAAATATGAAATTATTAATATTTTATAATGCCGAAAATAAAATCAGCACTGTACCAAATTTCATACATTTTTATATAATTATTATTTATTTGTAACGCATGACTGCGGTAAAAGAAGTAGCTTAAGGGTTATGGAATGATATCACCATGAAGTGGCAAAAGGCTATTTTAAAATTAAATATCTTAGAAGCTAATTGATGTTTCCAAAGAATTATCATACAAGTATTTTTATTGTCCATGGAGAATACTGAAATTTTACATTTGAAATTAATGAACATTATCAATTTTTGTAAACATCTATTTATTAATTTGCATTTTATTAAGTGCCCAAGTATAAAGATTAAAATCAACTTTTAACTACACTTTTACTTGTTTTTAGATTGCAATAGAGTTTAAAGCATTTGAGTCAGTGGTACAATTATCAACATCCAGGATGAAGATTATTTCTATAACACCCCCTTCTTCATTTCATATCGAACAGGAGTCAGATGTGAAGACAGAATTTTGCAGTGACAATGGTTGGTTTTACACTATCGTCTTGTGGCTTGTCTGATAATAAGAGAGGCTATAGTTGGGTTCCGAGACTTCGGTCACAGATTAAAGAAAGAGGAACAATAAACATCTACATAGTTATCTTTCGATTCAATTGACCTACTACAAGCACACGGCTTGTCCATGATTATGTGGAAAAATTGTGGGCAGTTAATGGGGACGTCAAAATCTTTGTACGTAAATATATTTTCTACTCTGTGCTTCTGTGGTGGTTAGACATTCTCCTGCTAGTCTTGTTGTTTGATTGGTTCAAGTGTTAGTGTTACTTGAACAAGGCTCGTGTAACAATACCAAAAACTAATTCATGATCATTGAGTTCCAATTTTAGAGAATAATAATAACTATCACGTTGATAGATCATGCTAAATACTCTTTAAGAAAATTATTTTGAACTTAGTCGGACAGTAACTTTTGAAGTAATTTGAAAAAAAAAACTTATTCCACATTGATAGTTACGGAACCCTCCTTTGACATGTCCTGACATGCTCTTGGCTAGATAATTATTTATTATAAGAAAGAAGATTAAATGTTTTGATTTAATGTTTACTTAAAACAGGTCATCAAAAGAATAATTTTTTGGGTAATTTTAGATCTTGAAGAAGATGAAACTATAAAATACATATGACTATGAAGTTGGTATATAATATACTAAATGTTGCCCGCCTTCGTGCGCGTAAAAGGAAGTCCCGCGGAAATCGTACATTTTCCGGGATTAGAAGTAGCGTATGTTTGTGCCCGTGGTCTAATCTATATCTATGCCAAATTTCATCAAAATTCTTCCAGTATTGTCGTACCTATTCAATGCAAATAAACAACCACATCTTTCCTCTTTATAATATTATTATAAGTATAGATTTATATTTTTAGAGGAAGAATATTCCATTGAATCCGAAGATGCTCTCGGCGGCATTACACAGTTATCGAATGTCAACTATATATATGCACAGAAAAAGAGTAATGGTATGGAATTGAATATAGTGAAGCTAAGTCAAAGTGTTCGGCAAAGTCCCACAACAGACCTGGTCACAGTTGACGAGGACAGGGGAGAACAAACATGGGAACAGAGCACTGAAAATGTAGAAATAGAACAAGAGCTAAAAGAGGAGTTAGGAGATAAAGGTATGTACATATTGCGATAGCGCTTGTTCCTTTAGAAATATTGACCACAGACTGCCATGCAATGCGATCCTGACATTTCTTTTAACAGAAAACACTTTGTATGTTGGATTATTATATATACATAAAAATGTTTTTGTGACTACCTTTACTAGATTAATACTTGATAAATACTTTTCTTATTGCCCTACATAACTAAATTATATTTTTTAAATCGTATAAAACAATGATTAATTTAAGTATATAAAGTTATTTACTTGAGAATGGTTTCTATATTACACACCATGTGGAGTATGTACCATATTCCGTTTAGCATGGATGACAGACTATGATAACTTATAATAATTTTACAAATAGTACCTATGCTAATAATCACTGTGGCTCAGTGGTTGAGCGTGTTTGATGCTGATGGGGGTCGGGTTCGAATTCCGCCGAAGGAACAAAAAGTTTTTCTCTGTTCTTGTGTCATGGATTTGTATTAAATATTTGATAGAGAACAAAATATAATAAAAATCTCAAATATCTGTATAAATATTATACATTACATAAAGTATATATATATATATATATATATATATATATATATATATATATTATATATGTATATATATATATATATATATATATATATATATATATATATATATATATATATATATATATATATATATATATATATATATATATATATATATATATATATATATATATATATATATATATATATATATATATATATATATATATATATATATATATATATATATATATATATATATATATAGAATTTATAATTTATTCTATTATTAAACATTTTTCACCTTAAGAGTCATATTACATCGATTGATTTATGCGTAAAATGGTCAATTACGGCGTTCTTGATCTCAGAAGCAAAGATACATTAACAATTTTGACATATTAACAAGTTTAACAAATTAACTCAGGTTATGTACAAATAAAAAGTCAGTCAGTAGTAGTTCAGTGTTGCCATAAGTACTAAAACAAAGAAAAAAAATTCTATTGCAAATAACATTTATTACTTTTAAAGTGTGTTAGTTTAATACATAAATATAAAACAATTTAAAATATAAAAAGCTTATTCGAAGTGGTCTCCATTGGCTGCAATACAGTCCTTTAAACGTTGAAGCCAGTTATCAATAGAAGCACGCACTCTTTCCATGGGAAAATTCATCACTGCCAATCGTACGGATTGTTTTAGGGACTCCAAATTATCATGCTCATATTATATGTATATCAGCTCTGATGAAGTCCGAAACGTTCGTTTCCAACCAAGACTGCGTAGCTGTATGACTGCAAAACGACGAAAGCTTTATGACCCGGCGCTGGGTCTTGCTGGAAGGACCATTCTTGGTTATTGAACATGGTGTTGTTAAGGGGCTTCACTATCTTCTTAAGAATGGTATCTTGATACACTTGTGCCGTTGTTTTGATACCTTTTTCACAAAAGTGTGGCTCAGTCACTCCTTCATAGCTAATACCCCACCAAACCATCACTGAAGTCGGATAGTGCCCACGTTGCACTCTGTCGACTAATTGGGAAGCTTCCTTAGAGCTTTGAGCAAAAATACGGTCATTTTTTTTGTTAAAATGTTGCTCAATTGTAAAAAATTTCTCATCTGTAAACAAAATTTTTCTGTGACCTCCCTTTGCGTACCGCTTCAGTAGTTGTTTCGATTTTACCACCCTATTCCATTTTAAATTATAAGTTCATCTCCCGAGATAAAATCTTTTGCTTTCAGACGGTATTTCTTCGAATTCTTTCCCTTACTGCTTTGACCACCTTTTTCGTACGAACACTACGTGGACGGCTAGATGTTTTTCTGCCACAAACAGAGGAAGTCTCATTGTACCTATTAATAGCCCGGAGAAATAAAAAAATAACTTATCTTATACTATATACACGGAACCCTACGAGGGTTCCGTAAATATCAAATAGGTGAATTAGTTTTGAAAATCCGTGTATATAGTATAACTACCGAACCCTATAAACTATAAGATGAAATCGATATTTTTAAGTTTTCCATCGATACCACACTATGAACGATATTGAACTATACGTCATAAAAACATTTATCTAAAAGCCAGTCATGCAATTTTCATTTAATAGTTGATAAGTTAAGTTTATCCAAATCTTTTGGCAATTCATTAAATAATTTAATAGCCATAAAATAGGGACTCTTTTGACACGCTGCTCTGTTACAATTAGGCATAACTAATTTATTGGGATAACGTTGTGATCTGTTAGTCATGTTAATGTCTTTGTTTTGTACTAAATATTTGGTGTTCTTTTTAACAAACATACACATGTCTCTAATGTACATGCAGGGCAACGTAAGTAGTCCCAGCTTTTTAAATAACAGTTTGCAACTTTCAAGTGGTCCTACATTACATATAGCTGTTATGCATTTCTTTTGTAATTTGAAAGATGTATTGAATTCAACAGAGTTGCCCCAGATTATAAGACGATATGATATGACGGAAGATACGTATCCGTGATATGCACAAAGAGCTGCAGACATTGACACGGTCTTTGCTAAACGTCGCAGTGCATAAACGAATTTGTCCAGCTTGCTACAAATATAGTCCACATGCGCCTTCCAGTTACAGTGTTGGTCAAACATTAATCCTAGAAATTTTATTGTGTCTACTTCATCTATATTTATGTTTATAGTCATTTTTGTGATTAAATTTTTTTTCTGGCTGCAGTTAACATCGGCACCGAGTTTTAATATTAAATTAAATATTTATTATGAATCAAATTGTCTGAAAAGTGTGTTACGAACATTATTATGAACCATTGTTGATGTGAAATTGTTATCATAGTGAAAAGTGTACTACAGAAACACAATCAAAATACAGTGACTTGGTTTGTGTAGATGTATCTGTGTCGCAAATGTCGCAATAAATCTAATAACACAAATAGGTGAATTAGTTTTGAAAATCCTTTGTGTAATACTTGTTAACAAAATTAATGAACGCCTGTCGGTAGTAAGAAAAATAATAAAAAAAAATGTTCAACGAACTCGAGTTACTACAGTTGTACTGCTATTTTGAGACATACGCAACAGCCTTTTTGGTTCGGCGGGCTCACCCGCGTCTCGTCTACTCTAAGAACCTGGGTTCTAATCCTAGTGGCACTGGAGTTTTGCACATGTGGCTTTTTTAAAAATAAATATTGCTTGTCTAATTATAATAAGAAGTGACACAAATTAAAAACTTCAAATAATCTCATCATGGCCGCTGTATTAAAAATTAATGATCTAGAGTGCTATAAACGACAGCAAACTTCAAACGAAACATTGAATTGTCAATCGTGCAAGAAGAAATACGATTTTACATGTGTCAATAGCGATAATACAAATACGCCTATAAGGAATGTATCCTGTAAAAACGATACCCCTCTATACAGACAGGCGATGAAAATACCGGTCAGAATGTCACAATGAGACGTAAAGCAACTGGTACGCACAAACCTGGCACGCTTAGCACCAAGTGTTTGTCGTATCTGCGAATGATTATTCGCGAAGAAATTAATGTACTCATGAAGGGCCATAAAGTCAGCATAATCAAGGAATTCAACTCAAAGCTAACGGAGGTGCAGAAAACACTGGCAGATTAAACCAAAAATATGATGATATAAAGTTGGAAGTGACATAAAGAGCGAAGTAATACGATCACTAGAACAAGAAAATTAGGCGAAAATTTTTAGATATCAGCTCGAAACAGCTCGAGACTAGCTACAATGGAACAAATCTCATGAGCAAATAACTTAGAAATCCAATGTATACCAGAATTTAAAACTGAAAATATAAATGCTACGGTTAAAAAAAATGCAACTCCTATTCAATGCAATCTCAATGACGAAGACATTCAAACTTCTACTATAATAATGAGAGTGAACAAAGAAAGCCCCCGTCCCCGATCGATGCTAGTAAAATTCAGTAACCCAAGAATACGCGATAAATTCCTTGCTTCAGCAATCACCTTTAACAAAAAATCAGCGAATAAAGGAGACAAACTAAACACCAGTACTACCACACACTATCAGCGGTAGCAAGAAACCCGTTTACATCTGCGAGCATTTGCCCTCAACGGTAAAGACTCTACAAGCTGAAGCTCGATCAATCGCCAAGGCAAAAGACTATCGATACGCCTGGGTTAAGAATGGCAGAGTGTTCATGAGGAAAACAGACCAACGTAAATACGTGTACGTCAAAAATTCGGAAGTTTTGAACAACCTAAAATAACCCTATCTACTTAGCACGAATTTATTGTTAATATTGTCACTTTCGATTCTCTTACCTGTTACCAAAATGTCAGTTGGATTTTATTTATTATATTTTATTATAGTAGTCACCGAAATATGGCTCAAGGGCTGTGTTTTCGATTCCGAAATCCACGACGATAGATACAGACTGAGTGTCTATCGTCGAGGATTTCGGAATCGAAAGCGATATCGAAACGAATCCATAGGCGAGATAGAGAGACGTCCAAAATATCTAATCATAATAATAGAGGCGGCGGTGTTTTAATTGCGTATCAAAAAAATTGACTCAATGCCATGTCCCGATTGGGAGTGATTGCGAAGATCTCTGAATCTCATTAAATCTACACTATGTTTATGTGGTGCTTATCTTCTACCACCCTTAACGCATGACCTTCTGCAAACCTTTACTGAAAACGTAATCACATCAGGATACGCTATAAGTCACGTTTAAATCACTCTGGCAGACTTTTTGGCTCTTAACTCACTATTTCAATTTAATAAGATCGTTAATAGCAAACGTATACTTGATCTAGTCTTATGTCGTGATCCAATAGTAACCGTTACAGAGTGCTTCTTTCGTATTCGTACAGTTACCCGTATCATCCAGCTCTTAACTTTGTAATTGATTCTCAAGTTAAACCCTCCAACTTTTATTCAATGCTTCTTTCAGCTCTGGTTCTTTCCCTAAAAAATGGAAGGAGGTATTGCACCAATTTTCAAAAGAGAAAATCCAAATAATGTGCCAATGAGAGACCAATATCAATTCTATCGATAATATCGAAAGCCTTTGAAATAATCTTAATCTCTAGTGCATAAACACTTATCAAGACATAAACAAGTTAATTAATATAAATCAACACGGATTCATGCCGGGGAGGTCATATGGTACTAACTTATACTCATATGTGGGGCAGACTTGATTAAAGCAGTTGATGACGGGCAAGAGGTTGATGCAATGTATACGGACTTCTCAAAGACTTTCGGCAAAGTAAATCACGACATACTTATTCAGAAACTCAAATCCTTTGGTGTAACTGGCTCTTTACTCTATTGGTGTTCCTCTTACTTAAAGAATCGACCTTATTTTTTAGAATTTGATGGCTATCAGTCGGAGTCCTTTATTTCTTACTCAGGAGAGATCTCAGGGTTCAATTATAGGCCCCCTTTTCTTTAAAGTATTCCTAGATGACATAGTTGAAATACTAAAAAATACATCAATAGAACTATATGCAGAAGACATCAAAATTACAAGAATAATTAAAAGCATGATTCTATTAAACTCCAAGAATATATTGAGTCTCTATTCCATTGGTGTAACAAAAACAAAATGTACTTAAACCCGAAAAAGAACTATCACATAAAATTTACGAGAAAAAGAAAGGCAATGAACACTGAATACGAGATTCGGAACTGATAAAATCTCAAGAGAACAAACTAAACGAGTCCTAGGTGTGATCTTAGACTTTAATCTAAACTTCTCATGTCATGTAGATGATGTGGTCAGTTCTGCTCTTAGATCTCTTGGCTTCATAATTAGAACATGCAGGAATTTCTCTCAAGTGTCTACAATAATAAAACTCGACAATAGTTTTGTCAGAAGTAAATTTGAATATTGCTCTACAGTATGGAACCCACAATACCGAAATCATATTGACAGAATGGAAAATGTCCAAAAACGAGTCACTCGTTATATTGCCTACCAAATTTGATCGTTCCATGGTAAACTCTTCGTATAATCAGAGATTCAAAAATTTCCACCTAATGTCACTTAAATTAAGAAGAAAATTTCTTGATATGATATTCTTACATAAACTAGTCAATAATAAAATCGATTGTATGTCCCTCCTATCCACGCTAAACTTTAATATCCCTGTTAGAATGCCTAGAAAACATGTGACACTGTTTAGATCTACTGGATATAAAACTAACCTAGGAAAGAATTGCCCTATTACTAGAATGACCCAAGCCTACAATGAGTTGTCGTCGAGGATCGCGGACCTAGACATTAATTACGACAGTCTGAATAGTTTTAAATCTAGGATTCTTAAACATTTAAATAGTTTACCAACTAATTTTAACATGTCTTTTTCTCTTTGACTTACATGTACTATTATTTTATATTAAGAGTTATTTTTATTTTATTGATCTGATTCTCTGATTTGAGTTTCACTATTAGGTCGTGTTTAAAAACGTAGTGTTGTGTTGTTAAGTTTTAAGTGATACGTGTAATGATTTACCTTAGTACCTACTACCTACTAGCAGTCATTCAGTACTCAATACTTCTTTCACGTAAGTAAATAGCTATTAGCCATAGTTTTACTTATTATGATCGGTGTAATTACATATGTCACTTATTATCATCACTACATAGTATAAAACGAAGTCGCTTTCTCTGTCCCTATATCCCTATGTATGCTTTAATCTTTAAAACTACGCAACGGATTTTGATGCGGTTTTTTTTAATAGATAGAGTGATTGAAGAGGAAGGTTTAGATGTATAATAACATTCATTAAATAGTGGAGCAATACTGTTATTTTTGAGGTTTCTAATGTGATGTCGTAAATAATTAAATTTTTTCCGCTTACATTGCAAACGGTGGCTGAACCCTACGAGATGGATCAAAATAATGTACTACAGTTTTGTTCATCATAAAAAAGCCTACAAAAAAGTCCGCGATAGCATCTATCTATCTCTTAGGGATAACCCACAATAACCATTTTTTTATCCTTTACTTTGATTTAAATTTAATAGCTTATTTACGAAGCGATTTTAAGCAATACAGCATTAATCCTTATCCAATTTAGTACCTTAAATACATTGTGCATTTAATATAGATCAATATGGCCCTTTATAGCATGTAATTTAAATGAATATTTTCGAAGATATTATGGATTTAAAATGCAGGGACATGTCTCGGCGGCACTCGCGAGTCGCGACTCGGTGTTCGCTCAACGAATATTCTATACTGCAGTTCTTATGGAATATCCATAGAGGTAGTTGGCCAGTTTTGTTGAAATGTCAAATTATATTTGAATGGCAAATTAAATGATTATTCACTACGTAGTATAAAACAAGTCGCTTTATCTGTCTGTCCCTATGTACCTGTATGTTATGCTTAGATCTTTAAATCTACGCAACGGATTTTGATGCGGTTTTTTTAAATAGTCTTTTTATACTCAAGCGCGATAGATAATAATAATAATAATAATGTTTATTTCTCCTCACAATATAGATTACAATTATACATAATTACAAAAGTGTCTTTCAGTCAAGTGAAATGTGAGGAGCTGGTGTCCATTATAGGTCATACCTGTATTACGGATCACCAGGTCCTCACCCCAAGGAATATTTTATGTAACATTTAAATCATATAGATTGTACTATGATTCACTAGATTGTTTTTATTAAGTTGATTGAAGCAAAAGAGATTATTATCATAAAAAGATGAGGAAAGAATATTAAATTTAGTCTTAGATCTATTTTTATACAATAATAAATTTTTATATATGTATTATTCGAGGCCCTTTTACATATATATTATATATATATATATATATATATATATACATACATATATATATATATATATATATATATATATATATATATATATATATATATATATATATATATATATATATTTTTCTTTTTTATGAATATGTGACATAATGCTTGCGCACATGTGTGTGTGTGTGTGTGTGTGAATTTGTGTATGTGTGTGTTAGTTAAGTATGTTCTCTGTAGGACCGTATTCCAAGATTTGCAACCATTTAGTAACCACTTCCTTGCATTTGTATTTTGTAAGGGGGTAGATTTTAAGACATTTGTTGACTTTATTGTATTTATGACATCCCCGATACTCGAAGAAGCGTTGTGCAAATACGGTTTTACATTGTGGTTTATCAAAGACTTTATCCCTTCTGCGGCGATTTTCCACTATCTTAGGATCATAGGTCGTACAGGAATGTTGCCTGATTATGGTCTGCAGAATATATAGCTGGCGAACGGTTAGTACTTTACTTAGCTTATAAACGTCACTTGTTGGGTGGAAGAAGGACAAAGAAAAACCAACCTTTAATACCGCCCTCTGAGCCCTTTCTAGTTTCAACATAAGGGTTTTAGTTGTACCGCTCCAAACACTAATACAGTAGCTTAGCTGTGACTGTACCAGTGCGAGGTAAACGGATCTTATAAGATCCTTGCAGGCAACATGACGCAGATTTTTAAACATGAACATTAGTTTGCGTGTACGTGTAGCTAACTGGTCGATGTGTTCATGGAAGGATAGCTTACTATCAATAACCACGCCCAGGTACTTAATTGTATTGGTCCTTTCAATTGTGGCACAATCACAGTTGGAGGTAGCATAATTGGAGCATTCATGGGATATTATGCTGTATTGCATATTATTTTCTTTTTTGTTTCTTAAGGAGAATGTGATGTATTTAGTTTTGCTTGTATTTAGAGTTAAAACATTAGATCGCAACCATTCCGTGACAACGTTAAACCCATTTTGTGCGTATGAGAAAACTTCAGCCCAAGTCTTCCCGCTAAAAAGTAATGCTGTATCATCAGCGAAGGTTATAATTTTAGCCTGAGGTAGTACTAATTGACACATGTCATTAATATATACGAGAAACAGTGTCGGGCCCAGTATACTTCCCTGAGGAACCCCAAAGTGGACTGTTGTATCATTGCTTTTGAGGTTTTCTATTTTTACACACTGTGTCCTCTCAGACAAATAACTTTTGAAGAGTTTTAGTTGAATGTCCCTAATTCCTAAGCGCTCCAGTTTGTATAATAATATTGGGATAGAGACCGTATCAAATGCTTTTGCAAGGTCCAAGAATATTGCAATAGATTTATTTTTACTATCTAAGTTCCTAACTGTGAAATTAACTAATTCATGTACCGCATCTGTGGTAGATCTTTTAGCCCTAAAACCAAATTGTGCTTGCGATAATAGTTTGTTATCCTCTAGATATTTTATTAATCTTTTGTTGATTAGTCGTTCTAATATTTTAGATAATGTTGATAGGATGGATATAGGTCTGTAGTTATCGATACGGTCTCTATCTCCAGTTTTATGAATAGGATAAATTCTAGACTTTTTAAATGCTTTTGGGAACGTACCGGTTAACAATGATAAGTTACATATATAAGTTATGGGTTTTACTAAAATGTTAGTATTCACCTTGAGAATGTCCGCAGAGACCATATCCAAGCCAACGGCACTGTCGCTCTTAAGGTTAGCAATCAATGATCTAATCTCATTTTCATCTGTTGGTAGAAAAACAAAAGAATTGGGACATGATCTTAAAATATTGAGCTGTACATCAGAAATTTGTTTTAATTTTTTTTCAGCTAGTGATTTTCCTATATTTGCGAAATAATGGTTGATGGCGTTTATAGATTTAGTGGGGTTGACTGTGTTTATAAGTTCATGTGGGGTATCTATTTGTTTTTTAGTATATGTAATATCTTTAATTGCTTTCCATAATCTTTTGTTATCGTGGTGTGCGTTTTGAAGCTGGCTTTTTTCGTAATCTCGTTTTAGCTTTTTGATTAAGGACGAGCAAAAGTTTCTATACCTCTTGTATGTCGTTTTTAGGATGTCATTATCAGGATCTTTTTTTATTTTTTTATGAAGATTATCTCGGTTTTTTAAACATTTCAATATACCCGATGATATCCAAGGTTTTAACAGTCTTTTCCGTGTTGAGGTTTTAATTTCTTTAGAGTTACTTGTTATAATTGTTTGGAGTGTTCTCATAAAATAATCAGTCGCTTTGTCCGTATCATCTATTAGGTAGAGTGCGCCAAAATCTACAGCTTTTAGATCACTAGAGAGTGTTTCGTGATTAATTCGATTTACCGGTTTCTTTGAAGGTTTAAGGCTATGTCTTGCAGCAATGCTGAATGTAACACTATAGTGGTCCGTGAGGGATGTTGTGAGTACAAGGCTACGAGCTGGCAACTTAGTCTTCATGAGTACATGATCAAGACAGGTTTTGCCATGAGTTGCTATTGTGTGGGCTGGTAGTATTCCATGATATGCTAGCATATCCAAGTATAGTGAAATATTTGGGTCTGAACTTCCGTTACAAATATCAATATTTATATCTCCCAAAACAATAATATTCTGGAAACTAGCGTACTCAATTAATAAATTATTAAGGGATTGAATGAAGATGTTAACATTTTTATACCCAGGAGGACGGTAAATAGCCAAAGCCACTGTATTGTTGTTAGGTTTTATAGCCAGGCAATTTGCTTCCAGTAGTTGTGGTTCTTCAACCGATATGACAAGGTTACTCCTGTAGTATACTACAACACCTTCGTTCTGAGTATTGTTTAATGTAGTAGAATAAGAGTTATAACCGTTGATACCTGGTATATTTGGATTGGACATCAACCAACACTCAGTCAACACTATACAGTCCCAGCTCACACCACTACGAGTTATTAATGGAAATAGCCCATCTATGTTGCGTTTAATACTTCTAATATTCTGCTGTAACAGTTTAAAGCCATTGTTAGAATTTGACATAATTGTTCCACAGTCGTCAACTGTACACAAGACAGATTCCGCTATGCTAAACGAGTCAATTTCATTTTGTATTTCATGTAACACATTGAATTGTGATAACTAGGTTGTCAGTAAGATCTCTATTACATATTAGATAATTGTTTCTTATGTTTTGTTGGTTGAAGCTGACGTTTTGAAAATACCAATTTTTAAAGAAGTTTCTTAGAGTAATGATGATTATAATCAAAAAGATTACAAACCACAGACAGTAGTTAAGAGTGTAAATATTGCATGTAGTTTTGTAGTTGTAGTGGTAATGATGCGAGTTATGTGTATATTGTATGTATATGGAATATGAGGGTGTTGTAGAGTTTGTGTTCAGTGAATTATCAGAAGAGTTGGGCTTAATAATATTATTCAGTAGAGTTTTAGTACAAAATTGTCCAAACATGGTGTTTACAAGATATAGTTTTAAGGAATGATCTGATTGGCATGCATTAAACTTTAGTAACAGCAAAAAAAAAAAGATAATAAGTACTAGTCACATACTACTTTTAAGTTTTACCAGATCGTCTTCGCTGTTAACACGTATTCGTTTTTCGGTCTTGGTGCGCCTCAGGTAAACACTCCCATATGAAGTCCAGCAGCTGTCGTAGTTGCTGTCCTTGGCAAAAACTCTAGCCAGATAGTAAAGACGCTTTTCCTTCTTTGTAAGGGATTCAGAAATATAGACTGGTCTGCTAGGTCCGTGCATTTTTAATACCGTTGTATTTAGCTTTTTATCGGCGGGTTTTTCTTTATTGTACTTAATTGTCGATTTTATGATCCTTTCTTTTGTGAAAGTTGAGGTAAAATCGACTATTATAGAAGCATCAGGTTTATCTTTTATTTTCAGCCGATATATGTCACGGATGTCTGCATCTTGAATGGGCGAGTCCACGGTTGCAGCGATGGTTTTTGTCATTTCGATCAGACTTTGCTTAGACTCTGGCTCTAGTTTTGGTATGTTGCGAATTTCAATTACGCCGGAACGATATTTTTTATCCAGCGCTTCCAACTGAGACTCCAGTGTTTTAATATAATTTTCATTTTTGTTATTTTCTTGTTGAAGTTTTTTTATATTTAAAGTAATCTCCTCATATTTATCGGATAAGAAGTTAATAGATGTTTTAATCTCTTCATTCTGTATTTTTATAGCATCCATGGTAGATATTAGTGCCTCGTATTTCTTCTCTTGTTTAGTTTGGAAGTCCTCAAATATTTTTTTAAATTCGGATAAGGTTATATATGTACAATCTGGAGTGTCTTCAAGCTTCCGTTTGAATCTTCTAGTAGAATTGACTTTCAGGTGATCGCAAGCTTCCGTTTGAATCTTCTAGTAGAATTGACTTTCAGGTGATCGTGATTTTCTGGTGTATGTAATGCTGAGTCGGATCCGTAATGTACTGGCGTAGTTTTCCTGCTTTCACTCCGGGGCGGAGTTCTTGCAAGGGACATTTAATAAAATAGATATAATAATATAATGTATATCAAGCGGTCGCGCATGTCGCGTCGAGGTGATAGGGTCCCATTTTTAACCATTTGCATTGGGTAAACCGATAAACATTTTCAATATTGTATCAGAAGTAGGTATATTGCTGTAAATAGAGAGTTATTCGCCGAAGTAGTTTTTTCTCCAAGAAACTATACTACGCGGGCGAAGCCGCGGGCAAAAGCTAGTTAATAATAATTTACTAATGCGACTTCGGGTACCCTTTTATACACCTACTTAGTTTCATTGTTACCTACAGTTCAACCACGTTACATCTTTCGGTTATTGTCGTTTTTCAAACACCGTCTGTAATTTCGATAGAAAAGCGATGATTGCCGTTGGACATTAAGAATTTAGTTGCATTGTACACAGAGTTCGTTATTTGTCAAGCAACATTTCGTGCGTGATTTACAAACCACACTGCAGGTGGTGTAGAGCAAGGATTCCTTGTTGTTGTCCTTGTTGTTAACCTTAATTGTTCTTCATATCCTCATATCCAAAAAAATTCTAAAAAAGGAAACGTCTTTCGACGAAGTGCCTTAAATGCCCTTCTTCGTCTTTTTTTTAACATTTGACAACTAAAAAACTAAAGCGTAAAGAGAAGAAGTCCACAAAAATAAAAATGTATTATATAATTAATCAATATACTATGTTATATAATAATGCAATTCTATTGTAATAAAAATGTTTTAATTAGTGCGCCTGGCACAGAGGTGGTCTGTTATCTAAGTTAAGCAAATTGTACTTATTAATCAATTGTGCGTATGATGTGGATTAGTTATGGAGTTTACATTAATTGACTCTTTAGTAAGAATTTTCTTTAACAAACACGATAGCTAAATTACTTCTTCTATTATCAGTTGTATGGGTATCTTTGTGGACGTTAATAATTTCCTGTTCGTTTAGGATGAAATAAAACTATAAAATTAAAATATTATGTCTCCTTCCAAAGAAATTGTGTTTTCGAAAAACTGTAAGAATAAAGATCTTATAATTGTAAAAGGCAAGTGGACACTGGCCCAAGACGGTAAGGCGAATCATGACGGTACGACACGGGGGAAGTGCAATATGTATGTACTTCGTGAAATATGTACAGCAACCGTAACCTTAAGCACAGATAAAACTAAAATAATTCGTGAAAGTATCCAGAAGTGCTTGATCGACCAGAATAAAATTCAAATTACAAGGCTTTTGTATGCCATCAAAGAAGAAGTTTGCACATAAATATTTATCCGGGATTTACACTTTTTTGCCAAATAAAACAGAGAAGAGCTTCTATTAACTTTGAGATATGATTATACTACCTTTTCTCATTACAAAGTTTTATTTAAAGTTTTTTTTTCTTCAAAAATTTCATTTTTTGTTTTCATTTTATACCTTTTAATAATAAGAACAAGCTGTCTAGAAGTAGATTTTTTATTAAAATCTAAAATTTTATTATTTTTACTTCATTACGCTCGCCAAAGATCCGTCAACTGACGCACGGGCCAGCCGCCGCGCCATTGCGACAATCTGCTTTTTAAAACAAATTTAATTAAATTTCTTTTACAATCCGGCTTCGGTAATAAAGAATCGTAATACTGGATATTCAACTGCTTAATACTTGTCTCATCATTAGACATAACAGGTTATAAAGTCAAAGCCGTTTTTAATTCAAAAGTATCCATATAGCTATTCATCTCAACTTCAACACTTTTAGATTGACACAAACTTAAAATATCCTTGTATAATAATTCAAAAATTTTACGATAGTTATCATAAAATGAAATGTCTTCCGCTTTAATTTTTCCTTGGTTTACGTTTTCTGTAAAAATTAATAACCCACTAGAATATTGACTAAAAATATCATTTGCTTCCTTGAGCTTAACGTTTAATATATTTCCGACACATCTATTCGGTCCGATTTTAATTAAATATGTCCTAATTTCTTTTAATTTCTCATATATTTTTTCTAAGGAAATGTTCATAACTTACCAGTTTGCCACCAAACGTAGATTATATTTTAGTATAATTTGCAACTAATTATGCAACATGTTAAACACAAATTACAATGATTACAGACAACTAAAATTACAATAAAATAAGGAATACACTCTTAATATCTTACAGTTCAATAATATTAAAGTCTCTACATTCGGTTGCGACGCGAGACGTAATTTTAGGTACGACTTATGAATAAACACGTTTTTTTATTTTATCTTTTACACTAGAAACTTTTTTATACGCGCCATTTTTCTCAATTCACGCATACTTTAGGGAAAATAGGCTTTAGCTTGATTAGGCTGCTCCTTCAAAGCTGCGGCAGGCTGCTGTCGTCGGAAAAACGACCTCCGGAAATTATTTCTGCTTATTTCCGAGGTGATCCAACCCATGTGACACCGTCTGTATGCCCGGAACACGCAGTACAGGAACTGCAAGCCTACCATCAGCATGATAATAGACAGCAAAATATTTGTGGTAGTTAGATGAAAATGGAATTGTTCGATTCCGGCCTGGTTACTGCCCACTGCATTCTGCACAATCACGGTCTCCTCCTTAGATTATTGTTTGCCCATTTTGTCCGAATTTTGTTGTTTTCCGATTTAATTTAAGTAACACGTACACTCCGTAACGCGAACGAATAAAGAAAGCCATTATTTTAAATTACATTTAGTCAGTTCACTGCTACTTACACTGCACAGAAAGTTCTACCCCATATACGGAGTCTCAATTTCGCGCCACGCATTCTGATGGCAGGGTCGCCATGTAGGGTGCGATTAGGAGACGAGTAATCTTATTACCGAGAGTTGCAATGAGACTGCCTTTATTATAATAATAAATTGGGTTATACACTTTCTTATAACACTACTACATCCTAGTACATGACTCATGAGCATGGAATAAATAGACAAACAGAAACGAAAACTCCGAAATTTTATACTTACAAATATCAACTGTATTACAAATTACAAGCTGTTAAATTATATTTTCTAATGCACCTTACGCAGAGGCATTTTAAATTTTATATTATCCATAGTTTATTATTTACTACTGTATTATACTTAAATTTAAAAAGTCAGACCTAGTCTGAGGCCGGGACTATAATATTATGATCCGGAATCCGGTGGGTTCGGGAAAATTCAGAGAAATATTCCGGATCCTTAAACGATGTCAAATTATGTACATGTGTTCCTAGCACTGAAGAATATACATATTCATGGATATGCTATAGTTATTGTTCTGAGGTTCCTAGCCTAATTTGACTTCTTATAAGGATGTCAAGCTCAGTGTAAATTCACGAAATTGTATGAAAGTGTCAGATCGATCTGACATATTCAGGATCTGAACGATTCAGCACATGTGTGGGACATGAGTGTTTTGTATACTTTTTGAATTTTATTTGTAATGATATTGACACGGGTTACACTTGAGTTCTGAGACCAAAGATTTCAAAACGGATGGGCTATGACATACATTTGACAGAACAAATCTTCATACAGCAAAAAGTTTCGCCATCTTGGTTGTCACCATATTTCAAATGTCAGAATGGCCCCAAAAATCTAAAAAGTGGGGCCATTTAACTGGAGACACTTTGTCTCAACATGACTCGTCTATAATATTCTATATTTATATCATCTATTTCGGCGTCGTCGTCTATATTATATCGTATATATATGTAACCTAATTGTTTTTTAGACTTGACAATGAATGTCAACTGTCAAGGGAATGAGACTTATATTTAATTTCTTATGAATTATTTGTATAAAATATTATTTAAATTGTGAAATATTAGCATTAAATGTTGTTTCTTTAGTTGTAAAGCAACACATTATCTTTTATTTCCATATTGTTAAATAATCATATTATAAAACAACATTTTCGCTATAACTTATGAACAATGGAAAAACTGAGATTTGAATTTGTAGTAAAGGCAAATGATGATCCAAAATCTAATATTATCTGCTTAACTTCGATTACTGATACTGATAAAAAATATACTTGATTCCGCAAGAACTTCAGCCGGCTAAATTACATGATGCTATTCTTAAAACGCAAGTATATGATAATATAAAAAAAACATTGATGAAAAGGCATGAGAGAAGACAAGTATGGATTACAATGACACAAGAAATACATGATACCTATATAGATGACGATGGAAACATTCAATTTAATAGATATTTTTTAGAGGAAATAACTTCAAAAATTGAAAGAGCACCACAGCGTATAGGAATTTCGGAAGAGTATTTGATAGAATTATTACATCAATGCATGGAATCAAATAAACCACAAATTTCGAGAAATATAGTAGACAAATTTATATTGGAAAAGTTTAACAGGAGGACATCTAATGCATCTCAATGGATTATTAGATTTGAAGAGGAATGTTCACGATTATCAATTGTTGAAGATGCAAAGAAAATTGAGATTATAAGAGCATTTTTAGAGGACCTAGACTGGTATACCTCCATGATGATTAAATATACAATTAATTCGGAATGGAAAATATGGAAGGAATGTTTCTGTGAAACTTATGCTGACAAAGGTTGGTCACCTGTCAAGTATGCAATTTTATTTCAATACAGACAATGTTATTTTTTAGACTATACCTTGAAAAAGGAGATACTTTTATTGGAAGTGAACAAAAACATTGATGTTTGTACATTGATTGATTTGATTTGTTACGTTACGACCTACGTTTGTGATAAATAAAATCGACAGAAATATTTTAAGAACAACAGAAGATTTATTTAACCAAATAAGAGGTCTAGAATATTTAGTTACCAGAAAGAATTTTGAAAACAACTTTAGAAGGAATGTTGACAAAAAATCAGAAAAACAAAATAAAAATACAAGAAACCCACGAGGAGTACGAGAAAACAGATACCCCATAAGAAACGTTAACAATTCAGAGTTACAAGTTGAATTAAATGAAATTGATCCAAAAAACTTGATATTCCGCCATTAATCAAAATTGAAGTTGAATTAAATGACTCCTTAAAAATAAAAGGGATCTATGATTCGGGCTCGAATGTGTCCTTAATAAATTCCAAAATTTTATCATTAAAAGGTAGTCAAAATAATAAGAACGGTATAAATGCGAATCTCAAGACGATTAATGGCGTTAAAAAAAGTGTTGGTATGATAACACTCAAAATAAGGATTTTCGATATAGAGAGAAATGTCAATGTATTTGTCGTAGACGAAGAAAACTTCGATTACGATTTTTTGATTGGATTATAATAAAAAATATAAAAATAATAGACATAATAAAAAAAATCATCTTGTTCAAGATGAACACTTAGATATAAAACAAAGTATTCCGTTTATGGAGAATAAGACATATTATTAAACAAAGACATTTTATAGAAGAAAAAACTTTGACAAAGCAAACAAGGAATATGTAATTAATTTTAACGAACATCTAGAGGAAAAAGACTTTACTATTATGGTGAATCACCTAGATGTGTATCAACGGAATGAGATTGATAACCTTATATCAAAATATAAATCACTTTTCGCAACAGGCAAGTACGATGTTGGTAGAGTAAAAGATTACGAAGCCCATATTGATTTATTGGTCGATAAGTACTGTGCTAAATGACCATATAGATGTTGTATAGAAGATAAAAAAGAGATAGAAATGCAGGTGGCTAAATTATTGGAAGAAAATTTGATTGAAGAATCGTATAGTCCTTTTGCAGCACCTGTTACTCTGGCATATAAAAAAGAAGACGGACGGAAATCCAGATTATGCATTGATTTCCGAGATTTAAATAAAATTGTAATACCACAGTCACAACCGTTTCCCTTAATAGAAGACTTAGTGGCGAAAACTCGAAATTGTAAATACTTTACAACACTTGATGTTAATTCGGCATTTTGGTCAATACCGTTCAAAATTGAAGACAGACATAAAACAGCCTTTGTAACTCAAGATGGACATTTTCAATGGACCTGCCTACCCTTTGGATTAAAAACTTCACCAGCAATTTTTCAAAGAGTATTAACCAATATAATAAGGAAGCACAAACTATCGAACTTTACTGTAAATTATATTTATGACATTTTGATTTTTTCTAAGACGTTTCAAGAACATATTACCCATTTATCATTTCTACTGGAAGCAATATCAAAAGAAGGATTCAGATTAAAATTTTCAAACTGTAACTTTGCACAAGATTTAGTAAAGTACCTTGGTCATATAATTAAGAACAACACGATTGCTCCTTTGAAAGACAATTTAATTGCAATAAAAGATTTTCCTGTACCAAAGACGCAAAAGAACGTACGTCAATTTTTAGGGAAAATCAATTTATATGGTAAATACATACCAAATATATCAATTATTTTAGACCCTTTACATAATTTATTGAGAAAAGGGCAACAATTTGTTGGTCAAAAAAGTGTGAAGAATCTTTTCAGTTGATTAGAAACTTAATGTGCCAGAAGCCTATATTAACTATTTTTGATCCTGATTTACCAATTCATATTTATACTGACGCCAGCATACTGGGGGTATTGGCGCTGTCATAAAACAGCCACAGCTTAATGGAGAGGAAAAGCCGTGTGAATATTTTTCAAGAAAACTGAATGATACTCAGAAAAAGAAAAAAGCTATTTACTTAGAATGTTTAGCTATAAAGGAGGCTGTTAAGTATTGGCAACATTGGTTATTAGGGAAAAAGTTTATAGTTTTTACAGATCATAAGCCTTTAGAAAAAATGAATATTAAATCTCGACCAGATGAAGAACTAGGAGATCTTACATATTATTTATCTCAAGTCTTAGTAGAAATCCAGTATTGGAACCAATTGTAATCATGATGATAATTTAAAAATTGTAAATTTTGTTAAAATAGAAGATATTCAATGTGATCAGCAAAGAAATGAATACATAAGACAAAATAAAAATAAATTAAAATTTGAAAATTTAATATATGCACTATAAAAAGTCAAAGAAAAAAGAAAAAATCATACTAACGGAAGAATTTAGTAAAAAGCTAATAAAACATATTCATTACCTCTACTGTTACATAGGAGCAGAACAGATAAGGAATAAAATAAGCTCATTTTATACTGCAAATAATTTGATGAGAAATATAAAGAATATGTGTGACATATGTGAAGTGTGCATAAGAAATAAGTCCAGAGGTAAATATAATTATGGGTTATTGTCTCAGTTAGGACCAGCTTCATGTCCTTATGAAATAATGTCAATAGACACTATTGGAGGATTTGGTGGATCTCGATCTACAAAAAAATATTTACACATTTAAGTGGATCACTTTACAAGATATGCTTACATTTTAACCTCGAAAACACAGAAGTCAAATGATTTTATAAAGTTATTGCAGAAAGTGACACAGGAACATAAGATTGGCATTATTTTATCTGATCAATATCCAGGTATAAATTTAATCATTTTTAGATACAGAAAATATAACTATAGTTTTTACTGCCGTGAATGCGCCGTTTTCAAATGGTTTAAATGAGAGATTAAACCAAACTATTGTAAATAAAATAAGATGTAAGATAAATGAAAATAACAATAACTTAGCCTGGACAACTATTGCTCATGAATGTATCAAAAGATATAATGAGACGGAAAATACTGTTACAAAGTTTACACCTCAATATCTTCTGGAAGGCAAAAATTACACCCTTCTACCAGCTGAATTAAAAGAAAATTCTACAGTTGAAGATTTAAAAAGGGACAGAAAATTGGCATTTGAAAATTCTATGAAGTCACATTTATATAATAAGCAAAAATTTGATAGAAAGAGGAGAGATCTAGATTTGAAAGTTAGTGATTTCGTATATATTGAAAATGGAAATAAAGTTAATAGAAGAAAGTTAGATGAATTAAAGATTGGGCCTTTTGAGGTTTTGGAAAAGATATCTGACTCTATATACAGAGTAGACACTGGTCACAAGAAGTGTGAATCAAATTTTTATCACATTACGAAGATGGTTCCAGCTCCTACAGCTGCAGCGGTCGGAGTCTGATCTGGAGGGGGAGATATAACCTCATTGTTTTTTAGACTTGACAATGAATGTCAACTGTCAAGGGAATGAGACTTATATTTAATTTCTTATGAATTATTTGTATAAAATATTATTTAAATTGTAAAATATCAGCATTAAATGTTGTTTCTTTAGTTGTAAAGCAACACATTATCTTTTATTTCCATATTGTTAAATAATCATATTATATATATCGTCTATATTTTATGTCCTCGTCTATGTCTGAGACTCCTGCTTTAACTAATTCAAAGCGATTTGAACAAACTTATGATCATTAAAATACAAACCTCACTCAGTAAAATATTGTAATTTACTAAAATCTTGTCTATTATTGATACTTAATTATTACTTTTATTTAAAACTAGCTTTTGCCTACGGCTTCGCCCGCGTTAAATTAAATAATGTCATTTAATGTATATAATGTAGCTTAAAAATGGCATTATCTATGGGTTAGATTTTTATTATTATTCTCCTTTCGGTAATTTTCAGGCATTGAACAATATGAAATTTTGGAAAATACAAATGACTATGAAGTAAAGAAAGAACCCTTCATTAAATCCGAAGATGCTCTCGCCGGCATTACACAGGAGTTGTGGAATGTGGACAATATTGATGCACAGCAGAAGGCAAAGGTTCCTAAATTAACAATAGTGAAGCTAAGTCAAAGTGTTATAGACAAATATGTTCGCCAAAGTCCCACAACACACCCGGTCACAGAAATATATCCGGAGGGCAGGAGAGAAAAAACATTTGGTGAACAGAGCACGGAACATCCAGAAACAAACCAAGAGATAGAAGAGGAGATAGAAGTTAAAGGTATGCACATATTGTGCTAGCTAGCTAGCTGGTTTCGTATAAGATTGTAAGATACTGATTTTACTTGTACATAATGTTTTTTCTCATTATTTATTTCATAGTTTTCTTTAAACCATTAGTTTAAAAACATGTGGATACCCCAAACGCACGTTTTCTGTATATCTCTAGCTGAAAGCGTAAGCTTACTACTAAATTAACATGATCATATCAGAACATTTGTTTAGGTATCGAACAAGACGACGAGCAAGACAACACAAATGACTGCGAGGGGCGAGACCGTGCCAGTGAAGCTCAGACCGGCTGTTACAAGAAACAGTTCACCTGCGATTATTGTTTCAAGATTTTTTCATACAAAAGCAAATTACTTAATCACATCAGGGTTCATAAAGGCGAAAAACCATTTAGCTGTGATATTTGTTTGAAGAAATTCTCAATTAAGAGAAATTTAAACAGGCACATACTAATCCATACAGACGAGAAATCATTTAGCTGTGATATTTGTTTGAAGAAATTCACACGGAAGTTTAGTTTAAATGTCCACAAACAAATACATATAGGCGAGCAACCATTTAGCTGTGATATTTGTTCAAAGAAATTCTCAGAAAAGAGACATTTAAACAGGCACATACTAATCCATACAGGCGAGAAACCATTTAGCTGTGATATTTGTTTAAAGAAATTCACACAGAAGTTTAATTTAAACGTCCACAAACAAATCCATACAGGCGAGAAACCATTTAGCTGTGATATTTGTTTGAAGAAATTCTCAAATAAGATAAATTTAAACACGCACATACTAATCCATACAGGCGAGAAACCATTTAGCTGTGATATTTGTTCAAAGAAATTCACACGGAAGGTTAGTTTAAATGTCCACAAACAAATACATATAGGCGAGAAACCATTTTGCTGTGATATTTGTTTGAAGAAATGCTCAGATAAGACAAATTTAAACAGGCACATACTAATCCATACAGGCGAGAAACCATTTAGCTGTGATATTTGTTCAAAAAAATTCACACAGAAGGTTAGTTTAAATGTCCACAAACAAATCCATACAGGCGAGAAACCATTTAGCTGTGATATTTGTTCTAAGAAATTCACGCATAAGGTTAGTTTAAATGTCCACAAACAAATACATGCAGGCGAGAAATCATTTAGCTGTAATATTTGTTCTGAGAAATTCACACAAAAGGTTAGTTTAAAAGTCCACAAACAAATCCATACAGGCGAGAAACCATTTAGCTGTGATATTTGTTTAAAGAAATTCACACGGAAGTTTAGTTTAAATGTCCACAAACAAATACATGCAGCCGAGAAACCATTTAGCTGTGATATTTGTTCAAAGAAATTCACACAGAAGGTTAGTTTAAATGTCCACAAACAAATACATGCAGGCGAGAAACCATTTAGCTGTGATATTTGTTCTAAGAAATTCACGCAGAAGGTTAGTTTAAATGTCCACAAACAAATACATGCAGGCGAGAAACCATTTAGCTGTGATATTTGTTCTAAGAAATTCACACGGAAGTTTAGTTTAAATGTCCACAAACAAATACATGCAGCCGAGAAACCATTTAACTGTGATATTTGTTTGAAGAAATTCTCAAATAAGAGAAATTTAAACAGGCACATACTAATCCATACAGGCGAGAAACCATTTAGCTGTGATATTTGTTCAAAGAAATTCACACGGAAGGTTAGTTTAAATGTCCACAAACAAATCCATACAGGCGAGAAACCATTTAGCTGTAATATTTGTTTGAAGAAATTCTCAAATAAGAGAAATTTAAACAGGCACATACTAATCCATACAGACGAGCAACCATTTAGCTGTGATATTTTTCCAAAGAAATTCATCCAAAAGAGCAGTTTAAACCCTTCTGGACCACAATGTTGAATTTCTAAAATGTGGAATTCGCATAATGTTGAAGTTGTGAGATGTTGAATCCTAAATGCTAAATTGCTGGGTGCATGGCATTATTGTTCCGTGTTGTATGGTACTATTTAGCACATGTCGAAATAGTAAAAAACAAAAGTCGTAAACCAAATAACATCGAACAAAAAAAACAAGTTTTGTGTTACATTTTCATTTAATAAAGTAAGAACTAAAACTAAAAATCTCGTTACTTGTAACCCTTAACTAAAACAAAACTCCGCAGAATGTCGCCTAAACGAAAAATTGTACTTGTCATCCTCAACTAATAACAAAACAAAAATAAAATATATGTAAAAAATTGTGAAAAGCCGATTGGTACTTGCTATTACCAAATAGGTGGTTTGGTTAAAGTCCGAGCGGTACTTAAAGATTAAGATTGAGTAATCACAATTTTACAAACAATTTCCACAACTTTAATAAATTAAAATAAATTTCACATCAAAGTACGAGGGCGGGTCAATAAGTCCGTGACTTTTGGAATAAAACACAGATTTTTTGATAAATAAATAATTTTATTTTTCAACGTAGTCCCCCTTGAGCTCTATACACTTTGTCCAACGCTTCTCCAATTTTTTTATCCCTTCCAAAAAATATGATTTGTCGAGGTCCTCAAAATAGGCCTTTGTTTGCGAGATGACTTCATCATTGGAGTCAAATCTTTTTCCACCGAGCCATTTTTTCAGGTTTGGGAACAAGAAGTAGTCACTCGGAGCCAAATCTTTAGAATAGGGTGGATGTGGGAGCAATTCATAGCCCAATTCATGGATTTTTGCCATGGCAACTGCACATGTGTGCACCCTTGCATTGTCTTAGTGAAAAAGAACTATTTTCTTGGCCAAATGAGGTCGGTTTTTTTTCAAATCCTCATTGAAGCGGTCCAATAAGTTGGCATAATATTCCCCATTAATTGTTCTTCCCTTTTGAAGACAGTCAATGTGGATTATCCCACGTGTATCCCAAAAAACAGTCGCCATAACTTTATTGGCTGACAAACCCACCTTGGCCTTCTTTGGCGCCGATTCACCCTTAGAAACACACTGTTTTGACTGTTGTTTGGTCTCTGGTGTATTGTGATGGATCCATGTTTCGTCCACGGTTAAAAAACTCCTCCATATTGTGATTAAACAACGCCAAACCTTCCTGTGAAGTTGTTACACGATTGCGTTTGTGGTCGACTGTGAGCAAACGCGGCACCGATCTTGCGGAAAGCTTTCTCATGCCCAAGTGATCATTCAAAATTGAAACCACTGAGCCATGCGAGATGCCTATGGCTTTCACAATCTCTTGCACTTTCAATCTTCGGTCGGCCAACACCATATCGTGAATTTTTTCGATTGTTTCGGTCGTAGAGACCTCAACTGGGCGTCCAGGACGTTCGGCATCTTAAGTGCTTGTACGGCCACAACGAAATTCAGTAAACCACTTTTTTACCATTGAAATCGATGGTGCAGAGTCCCCATAGTATTTATCAAGCTTAGCCTTGGTCTCGGTAATGGTTTTTTTTCGCAAAAAATAATGCTTAATAAGCACACGAAATTCACTTTTTTCCATTGTTTCCTTAAGTTACTGGATAGTCTGATAAAGATAGCTGTAAAACACAAACTAACTGACGCAGCAAGTTCAAATTTTGATAGGAGTCAACTGACAGATGCCTGTTGACAGGAGTAGTGTTGCTTTTTCAGTAAGGAGGTTAGAAATTCAAAAAGTTACGGACTTATTGACCCGCCTTAGTATTGATAGCGCACAGCTGAGAGCGCAGGTGTTGTTTTTTAAGCACAACTGTCCAATAACAACCATTCCTGTTGGTGCAGATGTTGTTTACAACGCGCGCCAGAAGGTGCCGAGTTACTTTTGATTAAGTTTATATATGAAAAGTAAGTTAAAAGTATAGATGATTTAAAATTGTCATATGAAAATATCTTAAAACTAATAATATCCGAAAGCAAAAAAAAAATAAGTCATTCGCCCTAATTACAGTTTTGTAATACAATAAATTAAGACCATACGGTTCTAAATTTGAATGCAAAATGAAAGTAACTTCCTAATGGCACATTGGTAATATATTAGTAATTGGGTTGTCAGTAACCCGGATATCACCACCGTAGAGTTAGAGTGCAACCAGTCACCCAAAGCCAAATTTTTGTGTGTATAACAAAGAACGGTAATTAAATCCAAAAGGCCCATACATTTTGGTCGCAGCCAAATGGAGTAATGGGTAGTTGACGCTAATCATCTGATGAATATCTCAATAATAAAATAACTCGGAATAGATCTCACATTCTGGTCCTTGAATTATATAGTAATGTCTTGGACTAAATATTCCAATGATAACGTATATTCTAGCAGTGGGCAGCGAATACTTGATTACTTGGGTAGCAATAACCCGAACTGCATCGGGATACACAGGCTTCTCAGGTTGAGTAAGCTGTGGGGAAAAATAAAATTATATATGTTCAACCGAAATTCCTTACAATACGAGGGCTGCACTAAAAGTATCGGGAATGGAATATTTCCACTGTTCCTGTCATATTAAAATCTTTTTAATTTAAAACTCCTTGGTTTTAAAAATCGAATACCGTTTATTTATTTAAAAAAAGATTCTCGGTCTTGTCACAAGGTCTTGTCAAACTTGTTTAGTCGTTGAGAAAATGGAATTGACTCGAGAAAATTCTAGAGCGGTGATTTATTATGACTTTCGAAGTGGTTTAACACAAAAACAGTGTGTTGACCGGATTGGATTTCTGCTTTTCGTGATGAAGCCCCATCCGAAACCACAATTTATCGCTGGTTTGCTGAATTTCAACGTGGACGTGTCAAGCTCAGTGATGATCCCCGTCAAGGTCGTCCAAAAACTGCAGTCACCCAAGAAAACGTTGATGCTGTGTGTAAGCTGATTGAGGAAGATCGACATGTGACATACCGCGAAATTCAGGCAACTTTAGACATTGGCATGAGTCAAATACAAATAATCTTGCATGAACAATTAGGTGTAAAAAAGTTGTTTTCCCGATGGATACCGCATTTGCTTTGTGAAGAGCAAAAAGCGGCTCGCGTTACTTGGTGCGTCAGAACTCTCGAAAGATTCCACGCAGGATCCTCAAATGCTGTATACAACATCCTATTAGGTGACGAATCCTGGATATACGCGTACGAACCCGAAACAAAAAACCAGTCACGAGTTTGGGTGTTCGAAAATGAGTTAAAGCCAACAAAAATTGTTCGTTCACGGAGTGTTGCAAAAAAAATGGTGGCCATGTTTGTCTCCAAAACCGGCCATGTTGCGACTATTCCTCTTGAGGGACAAAGAACGGTTAATGCAGAATGGTATGCTAACATTTGTTTGCCACAGGTCGTTTCTGAACTCCGTAAAGAGAACTGCAACCGCCGCATCATCCTCCATCACGACAATGCGAGTTCTCACACCGCGCACAGAACAATAGTTTTTAGAGCAAGAAATCATAGAATTATTAGACCATCTGCCGTACAGCCCCGACCTAAGCCCTAATGATTTCTATACTTTCCCTAAAATAAAGAATAAATTGCGTGGTCAGAGATTTTCATCACCTGACGAACCTGTGGACGCCTACAAAACGGCCATTTTGGAGACCCCAACTTCCGAATGGAATGGTTGCTTCAATTATTGGTTCCATCGTATGGAAAAATATGTCAAATTTCGCGGAGAATACTTCGAAAAGCAATGAATACATTTTTAAATAGTAATGTTGTGTCACTTGTAGAGGGAGCACTGAAAATTTCGGGAATCAAGGTCCCGAAATTTTCGGTGCCGCCCTCGTAGCAGCTAAAAAGAAGTCCAAACAAATTAACAAACATGTACTTCAAAATTGAATTTAGCAAGGCTTAACGGACGCAAATTATGAATCTGTTCTGGCTGACTATTATATATTTATAGCGTTGGCATAGATTTTACAGATATAAAATACTAGTAGGTATATGTCGGCGCAGGTGTTAATGCACCTGCTGTTGTTTGTCATGCCCACGTGCAATGTTAAGGGTCCCACACATTAACAGTCCGCCGGCCGATATTAGTCTGTCGGTTAATCGCAACTTGCAGGAAATCGCCCGACGGCCGGCCGACCGTCATCGCGTGCCAGTCGAGCGCCGTCAGTTTTATCGTTTCCAACACTTTTATATTTTTTCAACAAAATGGATAATAAACCTCAATTTGTGTCACTTTTATAGAAATGTACCGAAGTTTTCCATGTTTATGGAAAGTGAAGGACGATTGCTACCATAATAAGCGATTGAAGGATGAAGCTTACAAAAATCAAAAAAAAATTTATTCAAAATTGGTATTTTTAAATACTCTTTTTGAACGTCGTTACTACGTAATGCCTACCACCGGTTCGGGAACTAACCCAGCGAGAAGAGCCGGCAAGAAACTCGTCTGGGGCCATCTTTTACCAAAAAGATGGAAAATTATTATTTTAAAATCAAAATTATTTCAATGTTTACTTATGTCTATGTAACAAATAATAAGATAAGATAAGGAGCCACCTTATTCCCAAGGTGTGCCGTCTTGAATGAAGTCATTAATTTTATAATACGCTTTAGCTCACAAACGTTCTTTAACTACATTTTAAACTTATTAATGGGAAGGTTTTGAACCTTTTCTGGGATTATATTGTATAAGCGTATATATTGGCCTTTAAAGGATTTACTAACTTTGCTTAGTCTGAACACTGGCATATCTAACATGTTCTTGTTTCTAGTGTTTACACAATGATAATCACATTTCTTTTTGAAGTTGTTTAGATTCTTTCTTACATACAACACATTTTCCAAAATGTATTGAGATGCGACGGTCAGAACTTTTATTTCTTTAAACTTTTCCCTTAGATATTCAAAAGTCGCGTGCACGTTTCTGCAGTACAAATATTGTATTAATGTCCGCAGCGTTTCCCCACAAGAGGATGCCGTACGACATTATGCTATGAAAATAGCTAAAGTAAACTAATCGCGCGATCTCTATGTCGGTAATTTCTCTAATTTTTTTAACAGCGTATGCTGCAGAACTCAGCTTATCTGTCAATTTAGTAATATGTGGTCCCCACTGTAACTTACTATCTAATGTTATACCTAGAAAAACAGTGGTGTCTACTAATTTCATTTTCTCATTATTTAATAGTATATTGGTTTGTGCCTGCGTAACATTTGGCAAGCTGAACTTTAAACATTTTGTTTTATTAGAATTCAACAGTAAATTATTAGCATTAAACCAATGTACTATTTTTGAGAGAGCACTATTCACCTCGTCATTGTTAGATTGTCGTCGCTTCACATTAAAAATTAGTGAAGTATCATCAGCAAAAAGTACTATCTCATGCTTATCATTAACTAGATAAGGTAGATCATTTATATAGATAAGAAATAGAAAAGGGCCCAAAATAGACCCCTGTGGTACTCCTAGTTTAATTTTAGTACCATTAGACCTTTTGGAATTAACTTACGATAAATTATTGACATATTATAAAACAGCAATACCCTCAGCCACAATTGATACCGTCAAACGGAAAATTAATAACCTAAAAGTACATTCAGAAAAGAACTAAAAAAGGTAAGTGTCGTTGTCTAATTGACCTAGTGATGTACCTGCTTTGTTTGTTTGTGTATAAACAAATCTTGCAATTTAAGTACACCCACTTCCTATACTTACTTAATATGTACTTTATTGACTTAAAAAACCTTTTCAACTATATTCAGTTCTGATGATAATACAACACTTTTGTCATAAACTGAATGTTTATAATTAATCATCTACGAATCTACTTTCAGGTTCAAATGTAAAAATTAGGATCATCGGCTGACGACAACTACGAGCAAGTTTATGGTATTTTGACCTCTTGATGTTTACAGCTGATCATTTAAAATAAATAAATAAATATTTTATTTCCAAAAACAGTTTACAAATTATGAAGTAGAACTCGTAGTCACCTAGTAAGCTTACGCCTGTATCAGGTTACTAGGCTCTTCCACAGTTAATATTAAAAAATATAAATAAAAAATAATACAAAGACCTATCAAAATATTATACATTATGAAACTTATTTACAAGAGTATAATAGTAAAGTTATGGTAATAATTAAATAACAAATATATAAAAGAAATATAATCAAAATACCTATTATAAAAACTGATTTTGCACTTAAACAATATGTCAATAGATCGACATTGATTATATAATATATTATTATATAATCAATGTCGATCTATTGACATATTGTTTAAGTGCAAAATCAGTTTTTATAATAGGTATTTTGATTATATTTCTTTTGTTACGCTTAGTTTTAGAAATAACAACATCTTTATTTTTATGTTTTTTTAATACTGTTAAGACTCACAGAAAAAACAGATTTTATATAATATGTGTATTAATATTATTTAAATATAACTTTTAAATAATCACGCAACATTTTTAAAGAGAATATGTTATACAGGTTGTTTATTACATCCAAAATTCTTATTTCAAGCGTCTACCTGTTGCCAATAATGATGTTGCCGCAGCGGAATAAGGGTGACTTTGTCGTTTATTTTATAATTCTATATTTTATAGTCTCTGGTTTTTATTTTTTCTACAGACTTTTTCTCTAACATTTTTGCTTTTGGGTAGAACACTCAAAAAATAAAAATGTAGCTTCGAATCTATGACTAATTATTTGTCATTAGTTGTCATTTGCATTAATTGATGTGTAGGTTAATTTTATATTTAAATTTTAAATATTATTTAAACGTACCTATATTTAACTATTAAATAAAATCTTTGGTATGTGTGCTATAATAGTTATATTTGTAAGTAAGTACTGAAGCACTCCCAGTCTTAGCCGGAGTCCTACCAGTAGATTTAGAGATACAGCGTCGTGCAGCGCTATATTATAAAAATAAAAAAATGACTAACCCTGAGTTTTTAAGCGCGAAAGAGAGTAATAAGATAACTAGATTATTCGAGCCATTAGATATTTCTATACAGAACCTAATTTCTGAGTGGCAGGAACGGTGGGACAACACTATCAAAGGGCGTCACCTATATAATTTCTTCCCTTCGGTACGCGATCGACTCTCGAAGCAATGGATAGAAATAGACCACTACGTCGCACAATTTTTGACAGGACACGGAAACTTTAAAGCGAAACTGTTTGGATTTACATTAGTCTCGTCTCCGCTATGCGAGTGTTCGACCGAAGGTAGCCCTTATGAACAAACTGCTCATCACATACTCTGGGAGTGTGATCTCTGGTATGACGAAAGAATCGAAATGTTGAACAGCGTCCATTGTGTTTCTAGGGTTGTGTACTATGAAGATCTCGTGGACTGCGCGAAAAACTTCCGAGCTTTCAAACGTTTTTGTCATAAGTACTATTGGAAACAATGCAACACTTTTTTGTCATTATAAATACATTGTAATCAATTGTCATATTATAAATTAAAACATTTAATTACATTCTGTCTTGTAGCCATAAAAAAAAAAAAAAACATGTTATTCCCGTGGTGCTTCCCCATTAATTCTGACTTTTTGTCATCACAATTTTTGCTGTCTCCCGCTTTGCTTGGGGAGGGAAACTGGAATACTTCCTACTCCTCCTACAATCTTCTGATTAATTTCGTTGCGGGTTCCAAGACAGATTTAGCATGTCCCCCGGGCACCCCTGAGATCATATCAAAGGGTTTTTGCGGTTGGTTACCACTGTCGATCCTGGCTACACAGGAGTTGCAGTGGTGGGTAAGTGTGGTGGGCCAATTGCCCGTTAAAATAGTTATATTTGCGAAACTTCGTACGTGCAAAAAAAAAACACAGGAACGGTACTATTTATTTTAGGCAGAAATATTTTTTAAACTTGGCGACACGATCTTACTACGCTTTCATTGCACTCCAATATACAGGTGCCATTTTTGAATAATTCAAATCGATAATAATAATTATGTGTTTGAAGGTTTTCATATAAAATGTGTTCTGAAAAGATTGGTTTTTGACAAAACATTGACAGTACAAAATATCTCAACACTAAAGTAAAATTTCACTAGTGTGAGTGGGTGCTGTGAAAATGCCAAAATTACCAGTTGCCAACAGCGGCAACTAATCTGAATGATGTGTAACGAATGAACTGAATACATGTAAACCGACGTAAATGTAAGTGTATAAAAATACCAATTTTGAATATTTTTTTTACTTTGACTTCTGTCTCACTCTGAATCATACAATCAGAATGAGAAAAACATATTTCTCTTGGTCCGTATTACGCGCGAGTCTAGTTCGCGACGTCATGCATGCGGATTGCCGCGCGTATTTGAGTCAGGAGCGGAGCACCTATACGTCTGGTATGGGCATGCCCACATCCTTACTGTCACTTGTGACTGTAAACTTTCAAGGTCTATCAATTTATAATCGAAATAAATTCAGTAGGTAGTTTTGGGTAGGTAGTATTGGTATTGTTAGCCTTTTGAGTCTTATCTGATGCTTCTTACTCGCTGGTCATTCTTATATCAGTGTTAAAATACATATTTACAGTAGTGGATTTAGTGTAAAGCGGACCTTTATTCAGGTAGGTAGATTATTTTTTTTAATTCTTTATTTTAAGGATTTTAGTACATGAAATGACTATGCCAATCCTATTGTACTCTTAACAGTAAACAACACATTTAAAAAAAAGAACGTACTTAGATAATAACACTAATTAAGTACATATTAAATCTAGTAAGGTGGGTGGACCATGGAAGGCCACGCTCCTTTGAAGGCCAACTATCAAAAAGTCGTAGTTATTGACATGTAAACACATATTCCTTCGGCTATACACTAAGATCCATCAAACTCAAGGCCACAGATGCGGCGGCGAGTCGCTCGCGCCGCTATTGTGGCAGTGCGATCTCACGCTTCGTAGACTTCGGTCGTCGACATTACAATTGTTATTCGCGCGCACAGCAAAACGTAAGTTTTTAGTTAGATAACCTATTATTATTTCATATTTTTTTACTGTGAATTGTCGTATAAGGATATGTTTATGGTACTAAAGAAAAAAAAATAGTTTTGCCTCGATTTAAGTTAAAATATTGGTAGTGTTCCCAGGAAAGCCGGTGGTTCCTTATAAGGCCAATCAAAAATTTGACAGTTGGCCTTGCTAGGGTACATGGGCCTTACAAAGAACATTTTGACCACACAACACCTTACAGACATTTTTTTAAAAATTATTTTATTGTCAGTATATATTTAAATTTCTTTTATGGAAAGGTTATGTCTGAAAATAAACTAAACTAATTTACATGAAAAGCAACGAATATAAAAAATATTTACATGTTAAAAACGATAAAGTATGTGATAAAGTAAGTATGTGATAAGTTATATATAAACTTTATAACAATAAGCCGGTAATTGAATAGATGATTAAATTTTATGCGTATAATTTCAGATTTCAAGAATGTCGGAGTCAAAACCCAGGAAAAGAGGTAGTACATGGGATGAAGACAGTTTAAGACGTGCCATGGAAGCAGTACAAAATAATCAACTTAATACAAATGCTGCAGCGTTGAAGTTCAATATTCCAAGACGCACCCTTAGAAACCATTTAGTAAGCGGTAACAGTACTAAAATAATTGGGAAGACAACTATTCTTATAAAACAATTAGAAGAAGATTTATCGCAGCGAATCAAACGTTTTGCAAAACTGGGTGTACCACTTACGCCTAAATTTATCAGGAAACAAGCCTTTTTATTTTGTGAGAGGTTTAAAATCAAGCACTCGTTCAATATGTCAACAAGAATGGCTGGACGCAAATGGCTCAAAATGTTTTTGGCTCGAAACCCATCAATATCAAAAAGAAAACCCCAGCTAATGAATCCAGCTAGAGCTCAAAAAATTAATAAGCCCATTGTGAAACACCATTTTGAAGAAGTGAAGAAACTCTATGTAGAGCTAGACATTATTGCACATCCAGAACGCTTGTATAATATGGATGAAAAAGGGTGTCGCATTACGGTCCACAAACAAACTGTAGTTTTGGCTGAAAAAGGGAATACAAGAGTACATCTTGTTGCTCCGGAACACGCCGAGAACGTTACAATAGCGATGTGCGTAAATGCGGTGGGTATTGCTATACCGCCCATGATTATTTTTAAGGGGATTAGGCACAGATCAGAATTAGCATCAAATTTGCCACCTGGAACAAAGGTAAGCATGGCACCCAAAGGTAGCATGACCAGTAGCTTATTCGTAGAGTTCATACAACATTTAGCACAACATAAAGTACCCGGTAAGTGTCTGCTTATCTTTGATGGCGCAAACTGTCATTTATCATATGAGTCTCTGGAAGAAGCAGATAAAAATAATATAGTACTATACTGCTTACCTTCGAACACCACGCACGAACTCCAACCTCTAGATAAATCAGTGAATCGGTCCTTCGAACATCACTGGGATGAAGAAGTTTTGAACTACCTGTGCAATTCTCAAGAGAGAACTTTAAACAAAGCTGCATTTAACAAAATTTTCTCCCGAACATGGCCAAAGTGTATAACTCAAACCAATATAACGAATGGATTCAAAGCCACTGGTTTATACCCCCTTGATCCTGATGTAATACCCGAAGATGATAAGCATCTTCGTTCATCAAGCTCCTTCAATTGTAACTGAAAGACCTTTATCGGAAACGTTACAACACCAGATCGACCAACCACTTATATCTGTTCAAGTCTCGCCCCCTGTGTCTGAATTTAAAAAAGTGTCAGAATTGTCGTCTCAGTCTCTAATAGATGAAAGGAGGTCAGCTCATGTTTCTAACGTCTCTTCAATTTTTCCATCAACTTCCAAAGAGAAGATAGTATCGACATCGCCAAAATTTTCAGCTGCAACAGCAAAAAGAAAACCCGTTCTTGTTTCTTACAGTTCTTCAACTGATGCTTCAGACTTAGAAGTAGATATTACGGTCAATGATCAGTGCCGCCCCATGCTGCTAAGTTCAGTACATCGTTTCAACGTCGCAGATACGAAACACGACCCTCAACCGTCTCTGTACGATTATCCTCTTCCGAGTACGTCCGGCCTACAAGAAAATATCACCTGTTCTAGCTCTGAATCTGATCTTGATTTGAATCTTAGTGAATCATTTATCAAAGATGACTACATGACTAAACTTCAAGTTTCGGATTTATACACTTCTTCTTCGTCATTTGATGATGACCTAGAGCAGAAAAAAGAAATCACTCCGAAAAAACGATTAATACAAAACAAAAGCTCAATTAAAACAAAAGCTCAACTAAAGAGTCATGAGACTAGATCTTCGGATGATGACGAGCCGTTAATTAATCTAATAGAGGATAAAGAAAAATCGTTTCATGCTTTTTTGCCTACTCCAAACTACGCTACAATAAAGTCTTCACGTCCACGGCAAAAAGCTATTAATTATAAGGGACAAAGAATAGTTAAAGATTTATTTAAAACTGAAGAAAAAAAGAATGAGATGAAGCAAGCGACGAGTAAGAAAAAAGGAAAGTCTACAATTAAACAAGACCAAAAAAAGAAAACCAAAAATAAAAATGATTCCGTAAAACGGCTAAAAAGAACAGTACAACAAGAAAACAGTAAAAGATCGAAAATAGAGATGAAGAAAAGTGCAGAAGGTGAAGAAAAGGAATGGTACTGTTACGCATGTGGCGAGAATAGAATGGAAGACATGAGACAATGTACCGAATGTCAAAAGTGGTATCACGAGGAGTGTATGGGTCTCACTAAAAAAGATCTCAAATTTATATGCCCAGATTGTGATTAAAATATCCAAAATTATTATCCTTTTTAGTTTCTAAGTTTGTTTCCGAAGTTAATTTTTATTTTGTTACAATTATTTTCGTTTTTTAATCTTAAGAATCGTTGATTTTAAACATTCCTGACTTCAAGACTGACTATGTACCATAATAAGTTTGTAATAAGTACAGTACTTAGTCTGTAGTGTCTATTATTTTATTATAATTAATATAAGAGAGTCATTGATAATTTTTAGTTTGGCCTTCTTAGGAACATTTTGGCATTACAAAGAACGGACCCATAAGAAGGCCATTTGAGGTAAAAAAAAAAGTTTTTAATTTCATTATAATACGCGTTGGCAAGTTATTTGATGTCAATATAATACTCATTACTACTGTTTTTAAATAATTTCCATTAATATATTCTTAGTTATACGATGGTGTTCAAGTAATGTTCGTTGAGTTTTTTATAAATGATAAAAATATATTGAGCATTTAATGTTTTGCTTAAATGAAAGAGCTTATTATGTAGTTTTAGTAAAAGCGAATATATTAATTGTTACGACTCTATTTTTAAGTTGAACGACTGATGTATAATATTGGCCTTGTTTGGAGCCGTGTTCCTTGCAAGGCCATTTGGAAGAGCTTAACAAAACTTAAGTTTAATGAATACTGATTAAAGCTAGGTTAAAAAAAAAGTGATTTATATGGTACACAATAAAATAAAGTATTATTTGATAATTTGTTTTTTCATTTATCCAGTTAATAAACGAATAAAAAGCGTTTACTCGTTAGAGTGGCCTTCCATGGTCCACCCACCTTATAAAAACTATCCACTAATATCGAAAGCTACCATAGAAGCTACTATATATATATATAATATTTATATAATGTAGGTGCTCTACGCAGCATTCTAGCCGAACCAGACTCTGATGCGTCTAGTATGCTATATATATATATATATATTGCTATATATATATATATATATATATATATATATATATATATATATATAGCATACTAGACGCATCAGAGTCTGGTTCGGCTAGAATGCTGCGTAGAGCACCTACATTATATAAATTTATATTAAATGTAGTAACCAGTCGATCTCTTTTGTCACTGTTCCTGGTACATTCCATCAAGCGATGATATAAGTCATCTCTCTTATTACATTGCTCACAAATGGGAGAATCAGCTATTCTCATCAAAAATAAAAAACTTCTACTAGGAACGTGGCCAGATCTTAATATACATAAAGAAACAATTTGCTGCCTGTTAAATCTAGGAACGTATAACCACGGAGTAAGAAGAGGCTCACATTGAATACATTTATACCAAATACCGTTCGTTTTCGATCGTTCATCAAAATATTCCTTTAACATTAATCGGACACTTGGATCTATATTTAATCAAAACTTCCGTAAAACTTGGTAATACGTTAAATTCTTCACGTTCTGTTATAGCTGATTTTGCCAATCTGTCAGCCTTTTCGTTTCCCGAAAGTCCAATATGGGGCGGAACCCATTGCAATGTCGCAATTATACCGTTGCCACAAATGCTATTTAATTGATTTAAGATATTGTATGCGAAAGTTGTACCTCTGTAATCAGAGGTGCACTTGACAATATGCATGAGGGCAATTTGGCTATCTGTAAAAATTACAACTTTACGAGCACCTATACTAGAAATATAATTTAAGGCCTGTGACAACGCAAGAAGCTCCGCAGTTATGATTGATATACATTTGTTCTTAATCTTAAATTTTTTAAAACTTGTTAACTGGGTCATAAAAAGCTGATCCAAGACCAGCAGACGTTTTAGACCCGTCAGTGTAAATCCTATGGAATCCAGAATATTTAGACCGAATCTCATACAATACCTACTTCATGTTTTAGATTACTACTATCAAAATATTGCGCTTTTGAACCAACCCCAGATTTCAGAGATTCACAAATTACACATTTTATGTTAGTCTAGCTAACCAAGTATTAGATTTAAACATTTGAAGAGGGTTAGACCTGGACATAATATCTTGTTTGATTTCATTAAAACATGTTGGCACCAAGGGTTTCTTCTTATGTAACCAAAATCGATTGTTAAGCAAGCCATGTAATTTACCAAATAATTGTTAACTTATATTATTAGATATAGAATTGGCCTTCAAGCAGTATTTATAGCATAAGTACGCTCTTCGGATCGACAACGGTGGAACACCTATCTCGATTTCCATTACGTGTATGGGGGTTGTTTTAATGAAACCACCAATAACCCCCTGAGAGCTTGGTTTTGTATCTTATCAATTTTAGTTAGTGACACCATTATCATATTCTATTTTATTATCATTATCATATTAGCAGTATCGTATAAGTAACTTCCGTATTCCAGACGACTTCTTATTACAGAGATATACAGTCTACGTAAATGAACGGGGTAGGTAGGTAGATTGAAGAGAGCGAAAAATTTGTCATATGTTCGTTTATTTTTGGCTCTTTTTATTTATTAACCAACAGATTTAAGAAAAAAGATTACTTTGTTTTAACCGATAGGTATTACTCCTTTCGATGAAATATAATCTATAGTTAGTCTGGCCATAAATACTGTTACAATTAAAAATACACAAAATATTACATTTGAATCTGGAATCTGTAATTTTTATATGATTGTTCATTGTGTTTTCTCATTTTAGCCCCAGTACATTGTAGAATATTCTGCGATATTAAAATGGAGTGGGGTGATAAAGAGAACCGAATCGCTGTGCTTTCATTACACAAAGTAGGTATGGAGCCAAATGCAATTTTTAAAACTCTCTAGACGCTTGGTATAAGTAAAATGTTTGTGTACCGGGCTATTAATAGGTACAATGAGACCTCCTCTGTTTGTGACAGAAAAAGATCTGGCCGTCCACGTAGTGTTCGTACGAAAAAGGTGGTCAAAGCAGTAAGGGAAAGAATTCGAAGAAATCCTGTCCGGAAGCAAAAGATTTTATATCGGGAGATGAAGATAGCACCTAGAACCATGTCGCGTATTTTAAAAGATGACTTAGGACTTGCAGCCTACGAGGGCGGGTCAATAAGTCCGTGACTTTTGGAATAAAACACATATTTTTTGATAAATAAATCATTTTATTTTTCAACGTAGTCCCCCTTGAGCTCTATACACTTTGTCCAACGCTTCTCCAATTTTTTTATCTTTTCCAAAAAATATGATTTGTCGAGGTCCTCAAAATAGGCCTTTGTTTGCGAGATGACTTCATCATTGGAGTCAAATCTTTTTCCACCGAGCCATTTTTTCAGGTTTGGGAACAAGAAGTAGTCACTCGGAGCCAAATCTTGAGAATAGGGTGGATGTGGGAGCAATTCATAGCCCAATTCATGGATTTTTGCCATGGCAACTGCACATGTGTGCACCCTTGCATTGTCTTGGTGAAAAAGAACTTTTTTCTTGGCCAAATGAGGTCGGTTTTGTTTTCAAATCCTCATTGAAGCGGTCCAATAAGTTGGCATAATATTCCCCATTAATTGTTCTTCCCTTTTGAAGATAGTCAATGTGGATTATCCCACGTACATCCCAAAAAACAGTCGCCATAACTTTATTGGCTGACAAACCCACCTTGGCCTTCTTTGGCGCCGATTCACCCTTAGAAACACACTGTTTTGACTGTTGTTTGGTCTCTGGTGTGTTGTGATGGATCCATGTTTCGTCCACGGTTAAAAAACTCCTCCATATTGTGATTAAACAACGCCAAACCTTCCTGTGAAGTTGTTACACGATTGCGTTTGTGGTCGACTGTGAGCAAACGCGGCACCGATCTTGCGGAAAGCTTTCTCATGCCCAAGTGATCATTCAAAATTGAAACCACTGAGCCATTCGAGATGCCTATGGCTTCCACAATCTCTTGCACTTTCAATCTTCGGTCGGCCAACACCATATCGTGAATTTTTTCGATTGTTTCGGGTGTAGAGACCTCAACTGGGCGTCCAGGACGTTCGGCATCTTCAGTGCTTGTACGGCCACAACGAAATTCAGTAAACCACTTTTTTACCATTGAAATCGATGGTGCAGAGTCCCCATAGTATTTATCAAGCTTAGCCTTGGTCTCGGTAATGGTTTTTTTTCGCAAAAAATAATGCTTAATAAGCACACGAAATTCACTTTTTTCCATTGTTTCCTTAAGTTACTGGATAGTCTGATAAAGATAGCTGTAAAACACAAACTAACTGACGCAGCAAGTTCAAATTTTGATAGGAGTCAACTGACAGATGCCTGTTGACAGGAGTAGTGTTGCTTTTTCAGTAAGGAGGTTAGAAATTCAAAAAGTCACGGACTTATTGACCCGCCTTAGTATAAGAGACGTACTGGTCATTTCATAACTGATCATTTAAAGGTTGAGCTATTTCAGAAAATTTCGGTATAAACTTTCTAAAAATGGCATTATCTGTTGGGTACCTTAGATTTTTATTATTATTTTCCTTTCGGTAATTTTCAGGCATTGAACAAGATGAAATTTTGGAAAGTACAAATGACTATGAAGTAAAGAAAGAACCCTTCATTGAATCCGAAGATGCTCTCGCCGGCATTACACAGGAGTTGTGGAATGTGGACAATATTGATGCACAGCAGAAGGCAAAGGTTCCTAAATTATTAATAGTCAAGCTAAGTCAAAGCGTTATAGACAAATATGTTTGCCAAAGTCCCACAACACACCCGGTCACAGAAATATATCCGGGGGACAGGAGAGAGAAAACATTTGGTGAACAAAGCACGGAGACAGAAGATAAAGGTATGATTATATTGTACTAGCTACTTAGCTATTTTATTATCGTCTTTCTTATACGGTCTGTACCCACTACATATTCCTAAGAATATGTAGTGGGTACAGACCGCATTGTAATAAGATCGTAACATACTGATTTTACTTGTACATAATGTTTTTTCTCATTATCTATTTCATAGTTTTCTTTAAACCATTAGTTTAAAAACACGTCGAAACCCCAAAAGCACGTTTTCTGTATATCTCTAACTGGAAACGTAAGCTTACTACTAAGTGAACATGATCATATCAGAACATTTGTTTAGGTATCGAACAAGACGACGAGCAAGACAACACAATTGACTGCGAGGGGCGAGACCATGCCAGTGAAGCTCAGTCCGGCTGTTACAAGAAACAGTTCACCTGTGATTATTGTTTCAAGATTTTTTCATACAAAAGCATATTACTTAATCACATCAGGGTTCATAAAGGCGAGAAACCATTTAGCTGTGATATTTGTTTGAAGAAATTCTCAGATAAGACAAATTTAAACAGGCACATACTAATCCATATAGGCGAGAAACCATTTAGCTGTGATATTTGTTCAAAGAAATTCACGCAGAAGGTTAATTTAAATGTCCACAAACAAATCCATACTGGCGGGAAACCATTTAGCTGTGATATTTGTTCAAAGAAATTCACGCAGAAGGTTCATTTAAATGTCCACAAACAAATCCATACAGGCGAGCAACCATTTAGCTGTGATATTTATTCAAAGAAAATCACGCAGAAGGTTAATTTAAATGTCCACAAACAAATCCATATAGGCGAGAAACCATTTAGCTGTGATATTTGTTTGAAGAAATTCTCAGATAAGACAAATTTAAACAGGCACATACTAATTCATACAGGCGAGAAACCATTTAGCTGTGATATTTGTTCAAAGAAATTCACGCAGAAGGGTAATTTAAATGTCCACAAACAAATCCATATTGGCGAGAAACCATTTAGCTGTGATATTTGTTCAAAGAAATTCACGCAGAAGGTTCATTTAAATGTCCACAAACAAATCCATATAGGCGAGCAACCATTTAGCTGTGATATTTGTTCAAAGAAATTCTCAGAAAAGACAAAGTTAAACAGGCACATACTAATCCATATAGGCGAGAAACCATTTAGCTGTGATATTTGTTTGAATAAATTCTCAGAAAAGAAAAATTTAAACAGGCACATACTAATCCATACAGGCGAGAAACTATTTAGCTGTGATATTTGTTCAAAGAAATTCTCACGAAAGAGTCATTTAAATAAACACATACTAATCCATTTACGCGAAAAACCATTTAGCTGTGATATTTATCCAAAGAAATCCAACCAAAAAAGCAGTTTAAACCCTTCTGGACCACAATGTTGAATTTCTAAAATGTTGAATTCACAAAATATTGAAGTTGCGAGATGTTGAATTCTAACTGTTATATTACTGGGTGTATGGCATTATTGTTCCGTGTTGTATGGTACTATTTACGACATGTCGAAATAGTGAAAATGTAGAGTAGAAAACCAAATAACATCGAACTAAAAAAAAACAAATTTTGTGTTACATTTTCATTTAATAAAGTAAGAACTAAAACTAAAAATCTCGTTACTTGTAACCCTTAACTAAAACAAAACTCCGCAGAATGTCGCCTAAACGAAAAATTGTACTTGTCATCCTCAACTAATAACAAAACAAAATTAAAATGTATGTAAAAAATTGTGAAAATATAATTAGAATACTAATTTAAACCTAATATAACAGTCTCGCGGCATCGGCCGTTGCATGCAGTTTTGGCGCAAGCACTCTACTCATTGATATCGCGGTTTTTGTAACTACCCTGAAAATATATTTTTTTTAATAATGGAAGAAAATGAGACTGTTGTGGCTAATTTACTGTGTAGTAGTGAAATTAATGATGTAATTGCGGATGTACAATGCGTACGTGAGTTGAGTGAAGTACTAGAAATGGGAAAGATACTTGAGAAGAACTCTGAGCTAAATAACGTCAGGCTGGTTGAGAAAAGGAAGGAAAGAGAAGAAGATAGCAGTGAAGATGAATTCACTGAAATTGTTAGGAGAAAACCAAAGAGGCTGATAAGAAGTAACTCGAATAATATTAGAAATATGGAGGTAGAACTTCATTTGTCTCAATCTAGTTCAACCGAAAGTATATATGAGGTGTGTGTAACATCCTTAAAACCTCTGCCAAAACAGATGGCATTTGCAAGACTACTTAATGAAGAGTACATTAAAAATGTGACTAGAATTAAATACAAGAGCATAAACAACATTTTGGTGCGTTTTGCTTTCAGTGAAGATGCGGAAAGATTATTAAAATCTACAAAATTTGCAGAGTTAGAATTTAAATGTCAAATGACGTATTATACTAGTAGATAGATAGATTTGGAACTAAATAATGAGGAAATAATGAATATTTTACAAAGTGATGTAAAATTTTTATCAGTAAAACGTCTTAGACGAATTAACTCAGAAGGAAAATGGGTAGACAGTGAAACCGTTCGTCTGTGTTTTGAGAGTTCCTCATTACTTCGTTTTGTTCGAGCTTATGATTACCGTATCAGTGTTGTTAGCGCTATTGTCTTATATAGCCGATCAACGTAAGGAAATGGCAATGGAAGAGAAAAATCGCGTTTTTGACAATTCAGAGTTTATTACCCTGAGAGAGACTACACAAGAGCCTAACAATAGAGAGTCCTATAGTAGTGTGATGTCACGTCGTATTATAAATGAAAAAAAATACCAAGTTTTTTTATCAGATATAGATATGGAAATGCAAAAGAAAAGTGGAAACGTATATAAAACAAAAAAGAAAAGTCTATTAAATGAGAAGAATAGAAACAAGAAAAATGTTAATGCGAACGGAGATGATCCTCAAGAATTATTTATCAACAAATGGAACGGACTTTAGAGAGCTCGGAGGAAAACCGCAAAGAAAAAAGTGAGAGAATCGACTGGTTAAAGGTATTGATGAAGATGAAACGTGTATTTGATTCTGACTGTAGCGGTGTAGAAAAATTTTATGATATGGCTATGATATTATTAGAGGAAGCGAAAAAGTTCATAATGAGTTATTTATCGAAGAAAAGCTTTATTGATAATTTTTTAAAGCTATATAATGGATAGAACATCTCATCATTTTACGTTGAATATTCTACAATGGAATTGCCAAAGACTTTTGCCTAAAATCTTATGTTTTGGAGAGCTTTTAAATCAAATGAAAATCCACATAGCTATTCTGAGTGAGACCTGGCTAGAGCCTAGGAAAACATCTAAAATAAATGGATATAATATATTTAGGAAGGACCGAAATGATTCATACGGTGGTGTGGCAATTGCACAATTCGATTCGGGTCCATGTAAGTCAATTTAAAATAGTTAACAATAATGGCATAGAATTATTACATATTAGAATAAATAATTGCTCTAATCTAGAAAATATTGTGTCTGTATATTTTCCATCATCGATTCGTACTGACATTTTTCATTGGGATGAATTGTTTTCAAAATTTCCTAATAAAACATTAATAGCCGGGGATTTTAACGGACATCATGGTACTTGGTCTACTAAGTCGGACGTAAGAGGTGTTCAATTATGGGATGCAGCTTTAGATAATGCATTTATGCCCTTGAATAACTTTACGGCTACTCGTGTGAAATTGGTAAATGGTGTTTTACAACAGTCTTCACCTGATGTAACATTCGTGTCGTCCGATATAACCGTGTCTTTTGATTGGCAGGTACTTGATGAAAACTTAGGTAGTGACCACTTGATTATTAAATTAGCAATGAATTATCAGGAACCACTAAATATATTTAGTAAACGGAATATGAAATTTGCCAATTGGGGTGTATATAAAGAAAAATTAATACAATATTTTACAAATAATATGAGTAAGACTTTTAATATGAGTTTACAAGAACAATATGATTATTTTATATTACAGATTAATAAAGCTGTCGATGAGAGCATTCCATCGATTAAACTGTGTTCTAATCCGGCTAGAAATTCTAAACCAAAGCAATTCTGGAATCAGTCTCTTTCACTGGCAGTTGCACAACGTAGATTATATTTGACAAATTTTAGGAAAAACCCAACACCCATCAATTATGATAGATTTATAGCTAAATTCAAAGAGTGTAAAAAAAATAAAGGAGGCCAAATCTATATCTTACCGTGAATTTTGTGACTCTATTGATGAAACAACTTCAGCTTCCACCATGTGGAATAAGATGCGTTGGGTTAAGGGTTATAAAAGAAAGAATATAGTTGTTCCCATAGAAAAACAGGAAGAACTATTGATAAGCCTTACCCCTGATTCAGTCCTTAACACGGAACCTATAATTTCTTCCACGAACTCTATGATTGAGTGTGATTTTACACTTGCTGAGTTAAATAACTCCATAAAGAAAAAAAACACAGCTCCAGGGAGCGACGGAGTGTTTTACACTATGATATATAATGCTCCTGATTTAGTAAAGATTTTTTTACTCAATATTTATAATCTAATCCTTCGAACTAGTTATGTACCTAACCGATGGCGTAACATCCAAGTTATTGCCATCCCAAAGATAACTACTAACCAAAATGCAACTGCAAAACTACGGCCAATTTCACTCATCACTCATATATAAAATCTTTCACCATATGATATGTAAGCGAGTAGAGCGGTACATAGAAAAAAATATTTATCACCGTATACAGTTGGATTTCGTAAGTGTCTATCAAGTATAGATAGTTTAGTTAGAATTATTAGCCAAATACAGATAGGATTTTCGAAAAATATACCAACGTTGGTTTGTTTTGTTGATATTGAAAACGCGTATAATAATTTTTTAATTCATAAAATCGTCGAGCGTTTAGATGAACTCAAAACTGGTAATAAAATGTGCAGATACTGTAACACCTACCGCTTTTAGTATAAAAAAAAATCGGTGTTCTATTAAAATTTAATTTATTAAGTTACAGCAGTGATTAAAAGCGGTATGTGAGACACAAAATTAATACAGGGTCGTGGTATAAAGCCTACATATGATTTTGCCACTTAGGAAATGTAGGGCTACTCTCCTGGTACAACCGTGGAGGGAAGGCGAAGGTTCCGGTATAGCTAGGACGCTGGAGGGACTCCGCATCCAGACGGGTGAAGGCAGCAGCGTTGGCCTCCGAAAAGAGGCTGGAGATTTCTGGGTTGCGTGGACTCTCCACGCTCGTATTATCGACTCGGAGTAAGGTTCCTGGAATGTACAACCTCCGCCTTAGTCCACTATTCATAGGGCGACAGAACTTAATTACAATTAGAAATAAAATAAAAAAAACAATTACTACAAATATTACTTATTTAATCTAATAACAAACGTTTCTAATTTTAAAACAAAGAATTCTTATACATTACGGTATGAAAGTTGAAGGTAGTCTGGTAAATTATTAACTCTTAAAATTTTGAAATATTAGGCCAAATAATGTCATGAATAGCTTAGTAATTTTTATTTAAAGCTCATATAAACTGTACAGAACGATGTAACAAATAATTCACGACATAAAGGATCCAGTTAATATTAGTACTTTAAGCAAATAAATGCTGGACAAATTATATAGGTTAATATTTTAGTCGGCGGCGCGCAAGCACAATAATTGGTACCGTAGTAGCAGCTTAACAGTCTAGCGCCGAAAGCCCCCATCGCCTCTGCGGCGGCGCCCGAGTCGATTACAACCGGTTCTATTGTTCGATCCGAGGTGTACAGTCGCTAACAAATGCTTAACTATTTATTTTATTAATTTTTAATAAGACGTATTATATCGAAAGCAAATCGGACGTTCACTTTAACTTTATTAGTAGGTAGGTATATTTTATTCATAATATTATGTAAATATTGTTAGGGATTAAAATGTAAATAAATTAGTAAGTAAGATTAGTACATACTGTTAGTAAAGATTTGATTTTGTAAAGTTTATGAAAATATTTTAAAATAATATCAATAAAACGAAGTCATGTAACGTTCCGTTACATTACCCGCCTCGCCCCGCAAGGATCTTATCATTTTTACTATGACAAAATCCGAACTCGAACAAAGCATAGAAGCAGGTAAGCAACTTACGCAGATTTCGCAGATATAGAAAACATAACCTATGTGTTACGGCCAACCATTTTTGGGTCCTTAATATGCCAAGTACCTAAATCTTTTCTCGACATATTTTCTAAGACGTAAACGAGGGGGGATAGCTTTTGAGTCACGCGACATTTGATAAATTTTGGAGCTAACTTCTTACAGAAGTATTTATCCTTGTCACTCAGTACATATGCTCGCTTATAAACAATATCACCAACTTCAAACTCGAATGCCTTCCTCCGTAAGTTATAATGGGATGTGTTTTTCACGTGTGCATGGTACAAGGTTTTTTGGACCTTATCAAAAATTGCAGCTAAACAACCACGATTTTCCACATATTCTTCGCGAGGCAAGAACAGAACCTCCTTACCTAACTCGGTGTCTGTGTAATGAGTACCACATAACACCAATTCTCGGCCAAATACACAGAGAAGTTCACAGAGTTATTTATCGCAAATTGTACTTTTGGGATAAATAAGTCCCAAGTTCTATGATCGCCCTCGACGAACGTGGAGAGACAGGTGATGATTGTTTTATTGTAACGTTCCACTGTATTAATCTGAGGAGTATATTTGGGTGTAAAGAACACGTTCGGTATTTTATATTTATCGAACAAGGTTTTGGTCTGCTCGCTAATAAACTGACTCCCATTATCCATGAAGATACTTTGAGGGACACCATGGACTAGGAAGACTTGTTCCTCAAAGATCCTGATAATAATCTCAGAAGGAGACCTCTTTTAATAGGAAAAATCTGGCAAAACTTCGAAAAACAGCACGTAACTACTAGAATGTAGCTATTTTGCTTGCGTGTTACAGGGAGAGGACCCATCAAATATATTGAGATCATTTGGTAAGGACAAGAGCACTGTTTTGGACGTCCCATTTCTCCAAGTGTTGCATGATTTTGTGGTTTGTACGCGAGACATACGGAGCAGGAACTGACAAATTTAGAAATACCGCTGTGCATATTGGGCCAGTAGTACCTGAGCGCAACACGTCTATATGTTTTAAAAATTCCCATATGACCTGCTGTAGGCTCATTATGGTTTTCAGCAATAATCTTATCGCGTAATTCTAATGGGACCACTTCTTTCCATGAGAATTCTTTTTCTTTTTGGTTTTATTATATGTTTTATTATTTTTCTATTTTTTGCATATCTTATCTCTAGTTTATACAATGTTTCTTATACAATATTTCTTTTCCTTTTTTAAATTACAAATTTTCAATACTTTTATCTTACTTCTTATGTCAAATACATCAGTAATAGTCAATATAATTTATGATTTACTTACATAGTAACTTGTCACTTGTAACTATGTACTTGTCGGCTCTTTACATTTGTAAAAGGTCAACAGCTTAACTTAACGCAGTAAATAAAATAAAATCCAATAATTTTTCAATAATATAAAACAATTAAATTTAAAAAGTCAATAAAACAATAATCAATAAATAATAATTCCAATATGTAAAAACAAAATTCTATTAAAATGTCAATAAAACAACGGCACACACATTCAAATTTAAACCTACTATCACAAATAAACCTAATCTAGAGCCTAACTAATATCACACTAATATATCACAATTTTTCTTACAGACTACACCCACAATCTTCTTACAGTACTCGAGGAAAATGTCCCTCGTTTTTCCCCCCAGGATGGAAGGCAGGCTCTCACCCGTAATCGATATGCCCAATTTTCGCTCAGTATCATATCTACTGCTAGCAAAAATCGGGCATTCGAGTAACAGGTGAGGAACCGTCTCCTCAACTCCTGGCTGACATGAACACGACGGGTCCTCCTTCAACTTGAATCTGTTCAAGTAGAAGGCGAACCCACCGTGTCCAGTCAGTATCTGTGTGGTGTAGTGTGTGATGTCTATCTTGTTGACTACTTTGTATGCAGCAGCAGCGCTTGGGAAAAAGAGCTTCGTGACTCCGGCCGTCCCTCCCACTTCGTATCTCCTGTCCCATTCCTCAACCGTATCCTCTCTTAAGATACGCTTGACGAATGAAACAGGACACAGATCGTAGTCAGGCTTCCTTTTGAATCTCAGCGCGGCCTCCTTGGCTAATTCGTCGACCCTCTCATTCCCTCTCAACCCTGCGTGCGCCTTAATCCAAAACAGGGAGACCTCCCGCCTCTGCGATGCAGTTTTTCGGAGGGCCGCCCTTGTTTGCATTGCTAGGGGATGAGGGGAACTAAGGGTGACAGCCTGGAGGGCCGATCTGGAATCGCTAAGGATACCGACCTTCGCCATTCCGCTCTTGCAGGCTATGTCTACAGCTCTATGGAGCGCTAGAAGCTCGGCTTGGTAGACGGTACAATACGGCGGCAACGCAAGCTTGACGGCCTTCGTCTCGGCCTCACCCTCCCATACGGAGAGTGCGGCTCCGACTCGACCCTCAATCTTGCTGCCGTCTGTATAGATCCTATGGACGTGGCTATCAACCACGTCCGCATAAGAGTCCTCGTCTACCAACCCAAACCTCAGCTCTTCCTGCTCTGCCGGATGTGGGTCCTCGATCGCTGGAGCATTTCGCTCCACCTCCCTGTCCTTCAACACCAGGTGAGGTACCCCCTTCTTGATCTCATAGAGCCTCGAAGCTTCGAGTATCCTGAGATCAAGATATCAATCATGTATCCCGGCCAACAGCATCGCAGAGTTCAGGGAGACGGTCCGATATGCTCTGCAAATCTTCTGGGCAAAACCCCGTTGAACGGAGTTGAGCCTTTTCTGGACCCCCATCTTTTCCACGGTGGGTGCCCACGCTGCCGATGCATACAAAATAGTCGGCTCTATTACGGCCATATATATGGTTCTAACTATCTGGGGGTTAAGCCCCCATCCTACTCTGGCCGCTTTGGCAAGCTGCTTGTAGCGAGCTATTCCTTTTTTACATACTTCTCCTACATGGTCGTTGAACGTGAGGCCTGCGTCTATGGTTAAGCCTAGTATTTTCACTGTTTTAGAATACTTTAATTCATCGAGAGTCGAGGCACGTCGTATTTTAGTTTTTTAGTTGTAAGTAGGGCGTATGTTTTATGTGGAGCGAAGTTGAGTTTATTTGCTTTCCCCCATTCTCTTATCCTGTCCAGCGCTCTGTTCGCCTTCCCTTCTATCTCCAATGCCGTGTCTCCGTCCACCACAATCACTACGTCGTCGGCGAAAGCCTGACTGAAAACATCCATCTCCTCTAACATCTATAGCAGGGGGTCCAACAAGAGGTCCCACAGGATCGGTCCACCTATGGACCCCTGCACGCACCCCTTGTTGGTCTCCCTGCTCACTTCCATTCCTGCATACCTTACACTCACTCTTCTTTCACTCAGGTAGCTGCTGATCAGCCGCCTCAGGTTCCCCGGACACCCAACCTCAGCTAACCTAACCTTTATGGCCGGCCACCAGGCACTATCAAAGGCCCCCTCTATGTCCAGCGAGACCACAACAGAAAGTTTCTTCTCCTCCCTCTGCTTTCTGATGTGGTTCACCAACCTATAGAGGGCGTCTTCGGTGCCTCTTTGGGGCATAAAGCCATACTGGTTAGGGCTGATCTTGGGCAGCAGGTAGAACTTAAATCGGGCGACCAGCATCTTCTCGAAGATTTTGCCGAGAACAGGCAGGAGGCCGATCGGTCGATAGGCTTTTGGTACCCGGTACGATTCCTTGCCCGGCTTCCTTAGCACCACCACGGTCGCCCGCTTCCACTGTTTAGGGAAGCAGGCGATAGTGAGCCACCTATTCAGCAGAGCAAGGAACCATTCCGGGTCACATTCCACAGCGTGTTGGCAGATGTCCGACGTGAGTCCATCCGCCCCGGGGGCCTTTTTGGGGTTGAAGGACCTTACGGCTACCAACCCCATAGTTACTAGCATCCCCCCCAATGTCCCAATTATGACCTTCATATGAATGGAAGGTCATAATTGGGACAGGAAAGAATAGGCGCCGAGACCAAGCATTCTTTAAGTTTCTTAAATGCTACGTCAGCTTCCTCAATCCATTGGAAAGGAGGTGCAGACTTTTTATTGGAAGTCAGCTTATTGAGCGGTCCAGCGATTGTGCTAAAATTTGGAACAAACCGGCGGTACCAAGTTGCCGTGCCTAGAAAACGTTTAAGTTCCTTGCGGCACTACTTTTCAGGGTCGGTTAGCAAACCATTCGCGTCAACCACATATCCTAGATATTTAAGCTGACTTCGAAAGAATTCACATTTGTCCAAGTTGACTGTTAGGTTAGCTTGACGTAGCTTCTCAAAGACGCGTTGAAGAAGAGATTCGTGCTCTTCAAATGTACGACTTATTAGTACAATGTCGTCGAGATAGGCAAAGGCCTGATGGTCCATGTTGCCGAATAGTCGGTCCACTAATCGTTGCTGCGTGGACGGCGCATAAACATCTGTGTGATGTTGTCAGCAATAACCTTCTGCGAATTATCTAAATTGTCGTATGACTGTATGAAAGTTGTTGGACTATCTGGATGCAAGTCAGCTAGAGGAGCGTTAGTTATAATAAGAGAGCCCAAATATTTAGGACAAACTTTGAAAGCGCGCCAGAAGTCAATCCCTAAAATCAGCGATGATTGAACTTCTGGAACTACATGTGTCTTAATAATGTGGAACTGATTATCAAAATGGATGGGCAAATTTATGTAACCTAAGCTGCACAGGTTCTGTCCACCAGCTGCCACGATTGTTACCAAATCATCGGTACACAACTCCAAACCACGACTAACTAAAGCGGTATGAGCATTGTTGCCTAGAATGGTAACAGCTGATCCTGAGTCTAGAAGGCCTGAAGCTGTCATGTTATTAATTTTATTATTGACACAAGGTCTTGTGTCATTAGTTGGTTTAGTGTGTAGAATTGTAGCAACCTTGTATCCACTGAAAAATAAACGAACAGACTTAACCCAGTTATTCCACTCTTGTTGACTAGTTCGGATAATATTATCATTATTCAGTGTAGAATTGCCACAATTCTGCCTAATTCGTTTTTTTGTATTCTGATTATTAGTGCAATTAGGGCAATCCGGCTTCTTAACGCCCTTATGGCCACATTTGAAACACTTGGTTTCAGTGTTAGTGCACTGCCTCAAATTGTCTGTATTATTACGACACCTAGGACAGTACGGCATACTTTTGTTAGTTTGAGATGTGCTGTTTGTAATACTATGTAAATATTTTTCGTTAGTGTTAATATTTTGTTTTATATTAGTGTTAGTTTTATAATCATAATTAGATTTTAGTTTTGGATGTTTGTATGCAAATTCTGGTGCTAAGGTATCAGAAGTTGCTGCTGACGATTCTCTAAAGTGGGCAAGACGAGATTGGACGGTTTCATAATTCCTGCACAAGGTTCTCACCTGATCAATATCCCGAATATCAGTTACGGAAGCTAGAGTGCTTGCGTAGCAAGGGCGTATATTGTGCAAAACAATCTCGAGTTTGTCCTCCCTCGACAACGGCTTTGAAAGTCTTGGAAACATTCCTGACACAATCGATAAATAAATTGTTATATTTTCCGTCTCGCCCTGAGTTCTAGCGCGGATCTCGGATAATAGGCGATAGTCAATAAGGCTTATCGAAATCCTGTTTTAAAAGGATAATAAGATCGTCCCAAGATGATATCTGGTCCCTTATACTTCGAAACCAATGTAAGGCGTCATCTGTAAATATTTCTGTAGCGAATGAAATTAATTTCGTGTCAGAAATGCTTCTAGATTCACTAAATTTGCTGACACATTGAATAAAGGACCGAACGCACGACTTGCCATCGAATTTTAATTTACCTAACTCAGCGGTAATGCTTTTGTCACAAGTGACTGCTACGTTAATTGGTGCTTGTCTACTAGAAAATGCAGTCGCTGAGTTTGACTATTCAACAGTCTTTAAATGGGTCTATTAATTCATTTAGGATTTTAAGATACGATTCGTAACAATCTCGATACAAACTACTACAAGCCGCGTGTGTATCCTTTGCGTCGCTTGAGTCTATTCTATTCAACCTATAATAGAGGTGATGCAAATATTTTCCGTACGCGTAAGTGTTCCTTTGTCGCACGCGCCTGACTCAAGAGTATTATGAACTTTATTTAATAATTCTGACACAGACCGTAGGTCATCTACTAGGTCAAGGTGAGAAGAAGCTATTTCCTCAGCTGGAAATAGTTGTACTAATTTAGTGATCTGTTTCCCGAGTTCAGCAACAGTACTGCCCGGTGTTTCGCCTCTAAGCGCAACCTCATATTCTAATTCTGGTTTTTGTAAGGAAAGGTACTTAATTGAAATAACAGACATACTGCAGTAACTTTTTAACTAGCTATCTTAGCGAAAATTTTAAGTAGCACACGAATACTACAAAATAATAATTATTGCTTCGTTCTGTTATAATAGCTGTAGACTGTTTAAACACCAACAAATAAAAATATTGTAATAAAAACAAAAAAATAATATCATAATCTGTTTCCGACTGTACTTTATAAATGTGTTTATAACTTCGTAAAAAAAATAGGCCTTTTTAAAAAAAATATATAAAATGGTTTTATGTTATACAGAACGTAATTGTAGTTATTTATTTTTTAATATTATAACAGGGATAAACAGAAACATATAATATTACACATAGATATTAAGACAAAACACACGATGACACAATTTTTACAATAAAAACGCACAAATTACATACATTTAACACAATAGACTAAACAACAGACACAAACAATCCGCTACCACTTCCAAAAGTGACAAAATCTATTAAAACCACGTTGTGGGCGCCAGTGTAACACCTACCGCTTTTAGTATAAAAAAAAATTGGTGTTCAATTAAAAATTTAATTCATTAAGATACAGCAGTGATTAAAACCGATATGTGAGACACAAAATTTAATACAGGGTCGTGGTGTAAAGCCTACTTATGATTTTGCCATTGAGGAAATGTAGGGCTACTCTCCTGGTACAACCGTGGAGGGAAGGCGAAGGTTCCGGTATAGCTAGGACGCTGTAGGGACTCCGCATCCAGACGGGTGAAGGCAGCAGCGTTGGCCTCCGAAAAGACGCTGGAGATTTCTGGGTTGCGTGGACACTCCACGCTCGTATTATCGACTCGGAGCAAGGTTCCTGGAATGTACAACCTCCGCCTTAGGACACTATTCATAAACTGTGTGGCGGCCCATCCACGATGCTCCAAGAAGAGCGCCCGCCACCTACCGTGGTAGTGGAATTGTCGTGGTAGGGGGACAGAACTTAATTACAATTAGAAATAATAATAATAAAAAAAACAATTAACGTATTGGCACCAATAATCGACACGTTAAGGAGGTTATGTGCTTAAAAAAGAAATATAAAAAATATTTTCATACTTAGAAAAGCAATGACGAGTGAAAATGATTAAATATGCCCTTGAGAAATGATATGCTGATTATTGTTAATTACAAATATATAGTTTTTGAGAAAAAACCGAAAAAATAAAAATATTTAAAATCTTCAATAATCGACATGAAAACTCCAGTAACCAACACCCAGTTATCGACAGTTACCAGTTATCGTTACCCAATTATCGACTGATTGCCAGCAATGTGTACCTACCTGCCAGGCCAGCCATAATATCATGTAATTTGCGTCAGCAATGCGACAAGCGAAAATTGTACAATATCTGCTGTCTGGTTTGATACTGAGTCCGTAAATTAAAAGTAACAATTCAAAAAATATTCATTTATTTGTATAGAAAAGTCTAAATTATAAAAATCAATTACATAAAAAAAACTCTGAAGGACTTAACTTTTTTTAAATTCTAAAAAGTCTTTTGGTATTAATCATATTATCATACATTACTTATTTGGAAACATTGCTTTGGAATGATATACTTAATAACTAGTTGACAATTCAGTCATGTTTGTAACAAACTAGGAATGTTTTCTTGTAACAATAAAACTTAAAGTACCTAATCTTTATATCAATAAATTCAAGGAAAAAAATAACAGAAATTAAAATAGAATCTTATTTATAAAAATTCAGTCGTTTATATTATTTCTAATAATTGTATCTCCCTGATTCTGTAATTTGCGATAGCAACGCGACAGCAACAAGCGACGGTTCGCGCTTTAAGCGAACAATCGAGATATTAAAAAATGTATTGGGTTGACGTTGACGTTTAATACATTTTTTAGTTCCTCGATTGTTCGTTAGAGCGTGAACCGTCACTTGTCGCTGTCGCATTGCTATCGCAAATTACAGAATCAATCACTGATAATAATTCTTCTTAATTTAAAGGTAGATATTGGGTAAATATTTATCCATTTCTGGTATTCTGTAAAATCCTCTCTATACATATAGGCTCATTAATTTCTTCAATTATTTCACTATGGCCATATAACATTATATCAGGTGGATAGGGCCATTTGAAAGTATTTCCTGTAGTGAAAGTCATTGTACTTATTTCGAATTCGGTATTTACCAAGTTTTCAATCTTACCTGGAAAATACTCCCCTTCATACTTAATTATTACGAAACTTCCTATCGAAAACTTCTTCTGTAATTTAGTAAACTTTGAAGATGGAAGTTTCTTTACAGGATAATTTTCCAAGTCTGAGTTTAAAGAATCAGGCTCATCATAGCTATTATCACTTTCAGCGTAGGAAATGTCCATATCTAAATCTGAAGTCAATTCTTTTTGAATGCTCATCTTTCTTTTAACTTTTGTCTTAGCTGTTTTCTTCTTCTTATCGTTGGCTAACTGTTCCTTCAGTTTCTTCTTTTCTATTCTCTGTTTTGCTCTTTCATCTTTTTCTCGTTGTTTGTTATTTTTCTCATCTTCTTTCTTCTCGTGATACTCTTTCCAAGCTTTACTTGTCACTGTTGAAGGAATCTTTACTCGCTTTGTCTTCTTTTTGTTACTATCCAAATTATCGGGCCAAAACAGACTCCTCTTAAAAGGAGATGGTACTATTACTCCTAAAAGGGTTTCCATAGAGTTCTTCTGTGGTGTTGTGTCCTGTAGTACCATAGTACTAATTATAGGTTCTTGAGATATGCGGTCTTCTATTATTTTGGGCAAATCGGAAGAAGATAATGACTCCGGTAGTGGTAGTCTTGGTCAATTAATGTATCAATATTGGTGTTAATGTACCCAACATTAACACCAATGTTGATACATTAATTGACCAAGACTACCACTACCGGATCTTCGCCGGTACACCGATCGCTTCCGCTTCTACCGCTTCGATTAGAAGATCTCTTGTCACTTCAGGTAAAGTTGGAAAAGAAAGTAATGGTAGAGGAAGAGGTTGGTTGGGTTGAACAGTAACACTTTCTATGACTGCGTCTTTTGATGAATTATCAGTCTGCACGCTGTTTTCAGTTTCTGTTAGCACAGTGAGACCAGCATCTGACGAAATAAAAACATGTTCTTCGGTTAAAACTTCGTTTATCTGGGCAGTGGTTATATTATTCGAGACATTGTTTGTCTCTTCCAATGTGTCTGACGTTAAAGCAGCATCCGACGAATTCGAATGACACGCGAGTTCGGATTTATTTTTGGCCCAAATGACATATAATGCCACGTCTTCGTTAGGTATGTTACTTTCCAGTGTATTTCTATTTTCAAAGTATAATTTATTAAATAAGTGTAACTTTTGAGCTGAAAAAACATTTATGATTTCCTTTTCTAAATATTTCATGAACTCCTTCTGCACTGGATTAGTTTTAGGCGTGGTGTCTTTTTCGGTTTGTCTAATTTTAGACATGTCAATATAATCAGGCCCGAATGGAAATAGGCCTCCCGCTCTGAACCCATTTTTGACGCAAACTTTCGTTATATTTGTGAGTGCTTTTTGGTGTACTGGAGCAAAATTCTCTTTACGGAGATTTTGACCAAGGTTCTCCATTTTCCATTGCATCATGGCTTTTCTCCAATGTGCTTTGAGGGGTCTGAATACTGATAAGTCCATCGGTTTGTTATACCTTCATCAATGTAAGTAGTTGGGCTGACTAGACCTTAAGTCAAGTCAGCATATCTTAACATTATATTAGGTCACCCGTCGGCCGGACAGTCAGTCTTCCTTCGGTCTTATTGCGGAGCACTTTCTTGTTGTACTATTTCTTTTATTTCTAAATCCTATTTCTAAATAATTATTGTAAGGTGTGTTAATAAAGAACCCTTTTTTAAAACGCGATCCGCGAGGCCCCGCATAACATTGGTGGCAGCTTAAGGGATTTTAAAAGTGAAAATCCTCGGTACCGTCTCCGAAAAACTAGTGAAAACTGTAAAATCTGTGAATAAAAGCTGAAAAAACTGTGAAAATTCACAATAAGTGTTGTGTAAAAGTGGAAAAGTTAGTTCCTGAAAACATAAATCCTGTGGCGAGAATAACGCCATATCCTGTTGCAGTTCTCACAGTATCTTGTATCGCAGTCATCAGCCAGCTAAGTGGATAAACTCATTACCAAAACATAATAAATCTAAATATTCAGAAAATAATATACAAGGCATTCCGAATAACCCATTCGAAATCGGATGTTAGACGTGCTATGTAGTGAGAGACTATATACACTACATCGGTGTTTCGCTGAGTCGCTGAGTCTACGTCCGTCATGCTTCTTATCTTCACCTCCGTGATCGCCAGTTCACTGTAAGTCTTTAGTCACTGTTTCTCAAACATTAAAAGTCCTCTGTTTTCCAAACTATTTTATATCAGGTAAAATTATTATTTGTAACCGTTAGATTTATTTAGGCATATTATTATAGTGATATTACTGTACTGTAATCCTCCTCGTCTAACGTTAATGTCGGCACCAGGAACCAGTAAACCAGCTGAGCCTATTAATCTTCCAATAATGCCAGCTGTAGAATTAAATATTTTAATTAAATTTATCGGAAAGTTTGATGGGAGTAGAGATAAATTAAATCCTTTTTTAAGTAATTGCAACAATGCACTAGGGTTAGCTAACGACGAACAAAAGAAAATAATTTTTAAATATATATTAAGTCGGCTAGAAGGTCGCGCAGAGTCCGCCGCTAATATTAAGGAATTCGACGACTGGAACCAATTAGAAGAGTTTTTAAAAACACAGTTTGGAGAAAGAAAGCATTATACACATCTTCTAACCGAACTCCAAAACAGTAAACAGGGTGTTAGTGAGTCAGTTAATCAGTTCTCTCTCAGAGTTGAAAACTGTCTTAGTAAATTACTCACCGAAATTAATGTCTCAATTCCTACTAAGAAAAAAGGCGAACTGACTGGCCGGGTCGCTGCAATGGAAGATTTGGCGCTTCACACTTTTTTAACAGGATTAAATCCAAATATATCCACAGTTGTTAGATGCCGCGAACCCAATGACTTAAATGAAGCTATAAATATAGCCATATCCGAAGAAAAGATTTACCATGCTACTAAGAGATCAAATACAAACTTAAATAATAACCATCATAATAATTACGCATCTAATAATAGTAATAACTTTCAAACCCGGAACTCGTTTAATAATAATAACAAGAAGGATCAATACCCGCCGCGTCATAATTCAAGTAATTTTACTACACCTGTATGTAGATATTGTAAATACCCAGGACATACGATTGAAAATTGTCGTAAACGTCAGTATAATAACAATCGGATGAGGAATAATAATTATAATAATAATTCGAGGCCGTCTAGACCAAATCCAATTCACTATACTCAAGATTTTACTAATTCTCACAGGACTGACGATAATAATATCATCCAAGACAACTCTTATGACGAAGTTGATAATTTAAAAAACTAAATCACGTCTCATTTGGGCGTCGTGTGAGACACAAAAGTGTTAAAATCGACACCGACCAACGTAATAAATTTTTGATTTCTGCTAAATCATTAAATGCTATATCCTCTGAATCTTTTAATACTAAATCCTCTGAATCTTTTAATACTAAATCCATTGAATCTTTTAAAAATACCAAATCCTCTGAATCTTTTAAAAATACTGTATGCGCTGAATCTTTTAATACTAAATCCTCTGAATCCTTTAATACTAAGTCCACTGAATCTAATAACACTGAGTCTTTAAATAGTAATAATTCTAAGTCCACTGTGCCCACTAAACATAGTATACCCTCTGAATCTATAAATAATGCTATATCCACTGCGTCTATTAAAATTACTAACCCTGCTAAAAAACCCACTGAGTCTTTTGGAAATTCTAGATCTACTAAGTCCTTTATTACCAAATCCGATGGATCTTCAAAAAATTCCGAAACTACTAAACCCGAAATAAGTGAAGCCGATCTCTTAGAAATATATGAGATTAATACTAACCATACAAATAAAACATTGCCGCATGTATTACTTTATACTCAAGTCTCTGACATTCCCCTAGCTCTCCTAGTCGACTCTGGTTCTGCTATTAGCCTATTAAAGAAAAATGCTGTAATGAAACCACAAAAACTCATACCAGAACAAATTAAAATAAAGGGCATAGATCCTGGAAAGGAAGTAACACATACACTTGGTCATTTCAATCTAAATTTATACATATCTCATAATTCGAATCAATTTATCTCTAGTAAATTCCATGTAGTAGAACATATTGACTTACCTTATGACTGCATTATTGGCAGTGACCTCATGAATTTGTTTAGTTGTAATATTGACTACAATCGCGGTATCCTAAAAATAAAAAAATATGAAATTAAATTAAATTTTTACGAACCAACTTACCTTATCCCAGCTCGTACAGAGACAATCATCGAATGTTCTGTTGTCAACCCTGAACTGAAAGAGGGTTTAATAGTAGACCAAAAATTATCTAAGGATTTATTAATTGCTAATTGCCTCGTAAAAGTGAAATCCAATAAAAGAATAAATTTATCCGTTGCAAACATCTCTGAATCATTTTTTTGTATTTAGGACAACTCAAAATAAGAAGAGCTTACCTCGATACCATGATACCAGTCGACACATCTTATATCGGGCCACACATTGAAAACGCCAACTCTATTTTAGGAACTGTTAGATATTTATGTAAACAATATGAAGCGTTAAATGATATCGAATGTCATAGCATGTTAGAACCTATAACAGCACGGTATTACGACATAGTCAAGGAATATGATTCAATATCACATCTTATGTCTAAAGGTAGCAAACGGTCAGCTTGGTTTGGTGGCATTGGAACTGCTTTCAAACATATTTTTGGAACTTTAAACGAGGACGATGGAATTAAATACGATCAGGCGATTGAAATTGTAAAAAATAACCAAGGAAAACTGGCTTCCTTAATAAAACAAAATATATTAGTTACTAAATCTACATTAAATTCATATAATAAAACTTTTCATGAAATGAAAATTAATGAAGCTCGTTTAAATGATGCTATCGACAACCTCTCGGTAAACATCCGTAATTTAAGTAATGTGTCAAATCATTTAGTTATTGTAACTAATATTAACTCTATCCTTAACAGTTTAGAATCAACGCTTTTAACTTTGTCTTTTCGTTTAGAGGACTTATCAAACGCTTTCGCATTCAGTAGTCAAAACATCCTGCATCCATCGGTTATAACGCCGAGTCAATTATACCGAGAACTTGCCGAGAATCACATTCACCTAAACAATGATGTCGAGTTTCCTGTAAATTTAGAATTAGATTATATGTATCACTTAATGAAAATTTCAAAAGTATTTTGCTATTACATAAATAGGAAAATTATATTTGTACTCAGAATTCCTCTAGTCGCTCCAGGCGTATTTAATTTGTATCATAGCATAGCTTTTCCAATACCCTATGACCCGGAAAATCCGGACACTTATACTACCATTATACCTAGCACTAAGTATATCGCAGTGACTAAAGACAAACAACATTTTTGTAACTTGAGTGACTTGGACGAGTGTATCACCATCGATCCCCAAACCTTAATATGTGACGTGATGAATATATACTCTATAAGTGAATATCCAACCTGTGCAAGTGAACTATTATTAAAGGTTATGAGAAAACCTCCCACACAGTGTGAAACTAAGTTCATTCATGGACATTTAAAAATTTGGAAAGCATTAGCTAATAATCAATGGATTTATATACATTCTGCTCCGACACAATTATCCATAGATTGCCAAGATCAGTCTGAAAAGGTTGTCACCCTACTGGGTACTGGGATTGTGTCGCTTCCCGGCAATTGTGTCGCATTTACTTCTAGTACTAGATTAATTCCTAATAGTAATAATTTTGTGAATTTAACTATAACCCCTATGTCGTCTGATTACAATTTAATCAATGACTCTTGTTGTAACGTAAACAAAATTTTACAATTACTATTATCGAATAATGTGCCCCCTATATCTTTAATAAACACTGATTTAGACGATTTAAACTTAAATGATCAAATTTCAAATTCTTTAATTAACAAAGCTGACAAAATAATCGACCAGCCACATATCATTAAATACGGGACACACTATTCTAGTATAACTCTATTTTTAATTGTTTTAGTTAGTAGCTTTATATCTTACAAGATCTGTAGATACACTTTTATTAATAAATTTATTAACTCTTGCAAGAAGACGGAAGGTCCAAAATCACCAGTCGAAATAGAACTGGATGAAGATATAATTACTACCCCGCCTAGAATTAGAATTCATTAAATTTGGTAAAGTTTGATTTTTAACCCCGAACTTTACACTCAACCGGGGGGTTGTTATACCTTCATCAATGTAAGTAGTTGGGCTGACTAGACCTTAAGTCAAGTCAGCATATCTTAACATTTTATTAGGTCACCCGTCGGCCGGACAGTCAGTCTTCCTTCGGTCTTATTGCGGAGCACTTTCTTGTTGTACTATTTCTTTTATTTCTAAATCCTATTTCTAAATAATTATTGTAAGGTGTGTTAATAAAGAACCCTTTTTTAAAACGCGATCCGCGAGGCCCCGCATAACAGGTTGTAATAAATGTGTTGAGTTTGGATATAAGGCAAAGATTTCAATACCATTTTGAGTGCAAAAATTCGATAAATGAAGCGTGAGATGCGATTTGTGGCCATCAACGAATAATAAAATCGGTTTTTCAATATTGTTTTGCTCTAGCCAAGGGTTGAAGACATTAGTAATATATTCAAAGAAGGTACTGCTGCACATCCACCCACTCCGACTTTCCTATTGCCCATTCTTCGGGAACACTTGCAGCAATAGATGCAGGTATCCGTTCATAATTAAATACAATCATTGGAGGGGCTAGGTCTCCGGCTGCATTTCCCGTTATAAGGACCGTAAGATTGTCCTTGTCATCGCCACAACTACTATATGGGTGTTTGTCTCCTTTCTTTACTATTACACGATTAGGTTTGGGTGACAATAAAAACGCACTTTCGTCTGTGTTGAATAGCCTGTGTGGGTTGTTTAGAACAGTTTTTAAATTTTGTTCGTCCAAATAACTTTCAACTTCATTAAACCAGGTCCTGATGTTATTCTCAGACACGTTATCTCGAGAAGTTGTCTGGTACCCTTTCTGACAAGATTGGATGTCTTTTCATAAACGACTGACACCATTTCTTACCAGGCCTGTTATTAGTAAAAGGATTTGGCCTGTTATGATTCATTATTATTTTTTGGACACTGTCCAATAGAGAATCTTTAGTCAGTGGTACATGTTTTTCAGATAACTTTATCAACCATCTTTCCAAAATGTCTTCTTCTGATTTTGTTAATATAGTATTTGGCCCCATAGCGCAACCGATTAGAGTTTTTCCTGATAATTTGTCGTGTAGAGTAATCCTTGGTACTCCAAAAAGTTTCGCAGCAACTGCAATCTTTTCGCCATTCTTTACAGCCTCAACCGCTTTTTCTATCTGGTCGGGAGTGTAGTTTTTTCTCGGAGCCATCTGAAACCAATTATCGACACATTTAAATTCCATTAATCGACGTGGTGTCGATTACTGGTAACTCTACATTGATCAACCTATTTTAAATATTTACCAATTCTGCAAAGAAAAGACGACCTTTTCTCCTTCCATTGTAAAATAAAAAAGTTAAAAAAAAAAATATTTTCGACACTTGTCGATAATTGAAGAAACTCAATTTTAGAGAACCAGTAATCGACACCAGCAAAAACCTTTAAAAAAGTTACCTCCAAACTTCTGTTATAATTTATATTGATACTATAATTCCCATAATACACCGTAAAACACTTAGAAAAAAAATGTGGCACTCGGGGACTGCCGCGGTAAAGCTATTGCATAGCATTATCGCACGCACACAACGCCGTGTCGAAGACTGCCGAACTGAAACGACGTTAGACGATGCACGGCCTTCAAGCCACACCTCCGTGCCCGTCGGAGTGGGGAGCGTGAGGTTTTTTCGTTACGGAATTTCTGAATTCGGTCCCCGCGCTCAAGGCCCGCGATAGAAGCTATACAATAGCTTAATAAGTTAATAATACACCAAGGTAACGATCAAACATTGTACTTACTTTGTTATAGATTTCGCTTAGAATTGTCTTTGTTTTGGAAGGAACACTAGCCGGTCACAGTTCTCACGCCGCCATTTTTAGACGAAATGACGGATTACAATCAAATGTCACTGGATGACAGTAGAAAGCGTACCTATCAGTGTACAGTGTAGCCATATTAAAAAATCGGATTCTCACTCTTATTTTCTTTAATTACAGAAAAAAATGTCGATCATTGGTTCTTGTCGATTATTGGTGCCAATACGTTACTACAAATATTACTTATTAAATAATATAATAACAAACGTTTCTAATTTTAAAACAAAGAATTCTTATACATTACGGTATGAAAGTTGAAGGTAGTCTGGTAAATTATTAACTCTTAAAATTTTGAAATATTAGGCCAAATAATGTCATGAATAGCTTGGTAATTTTTATTTAAAGCTCATATAAACTGTACAGAACGATGTAACAAATAATTCACAACATAAAGAAAAATTTTAATGCTACTGTTAGCAAATATGGTGTGCTAATAAAACTTACCCTAAGACGGGAATTCTCCAATATATATCCAACTAGGTGATTAAGGATCCAGTTAATATTAGTAACTACTTTAAGCAAATAAATGCTGAACAAATGATATAGGTTTATAAATTTATACGGCGGCGCTGCGGTCAAGCACAATAATTGGTTACGTAGTAGCAGCTTAGCAGTCTAGCGCCGAAAGCCCCCATCGCCTCTGCGGCGGCGCCAGAGTCGATGACAACCAGTTCTATTGTTCGAACGGAGGTTTACAGTCGCTAACAAATGCTTAACTATTTATTTTATTAATTTTTAATAAGACGTATTATATCGAAAGCAAATTGGACGTTCACTTTAACTTTATTAGTAGGTATATTTTATTGATAATATTATGTAAATATTGTTAGGGATTAAAATGTAAATAAATTAGTAAGTAAGATTAGTACATATTGTTAGTAAAGATTTGATTTTGTAAAGTTTATGAAAATATTTTAAAATAATATCAATAAAACGAAGTCATGTAACGTTTCGTTATAATACTTTTGGTCGTTTTTAAGCAATAGAAATTTATTTATTAAGGATGATGGTGGAAATTTCATTGTAAGTAGGCGAACACATAGAGGATTGGCACAGGGAGATCCGATTTCACCACTGCTTTTTAATATCGTAACTCATAGAGTATTTCAAATTATTCGGAATGTTACGGTGTCTCAGTACGCTGATGACTTCGTGTTATTTTACAGTCATAAAGATATTAAAATATGTGAAAATAAGATCCAGGAATCTCTTGACGCTCTTGTTCTGATCTTTGACGAACTTGGGTTAAGTATATCACACTTAAAGACTAAATTTTGTCGTTTTAGTTAGAGTAGAGTTTTAGTAGTGGAGGATTCTACCGCGTCTGAATATATGCAACTATCTTATATCCCATTCAGAAAACATCAAATACCTAGGAATGTCACTCGATCAAAGCCTTAGGTGGCGTAAACATATTAATGAAGTTTCAGAAAAAAAATACCTTATTCTTCTAAAACTTTTGTCGGGCTCTAGTTGGGGTGTTCACCCGAAACACTTAAGAAGGTTATACATAGCAATTATAAGAAGCAGAATGGATTATGGATGTTTTCTTTTTGATCATTGTGCTAAGTCACACTTATCAAAGCTGGATAAACTGCAGAATCAATCCTTAAGAATAATTGTCGGATTTATCAAAAGCTCTCCAACTCATGTAATGCAGTGTGAATTAAGTTTACCACCATTACATATAAGACGGGAATATTTAGCATATAAATATTATTTAAAGACACTGTCATGGCAAAATAATGTAACTATTAGTATTGTTAGTGAACTGCATAGGTTAAGCTTATCTCGATATTGGCAAAATAAAAATAAACCCCTTTTAATTATAAACCGGATTATTCTGAGATTTTAATTTTGTTTAAAAAGAGTAACTACGAACATTGGCGAGAATATTTATTGAACAATCAAAATTTAAAGGTATTTGGTACAAAACAATGCAATCGGAACCTCCTCGTATACTATGGTTTGTAACGCCGGAGTTGGATCGGAATATAGTTAAATTAGCGTTTAGACTCCGATCAGGACACATCCCATTAAAAAGTTTGCTTTTTTGATGAAAAAGGTTAACTCACCTAATTGTGAGACGTGTGATCGGATCGAAGATACATACAGACAGCATATTTTGATGGAATGTGTCAAGTATCGGAGTAAAAGACAACTACTTTTCCAAAAATTTAATTGTAATCTGTATGAAGTAGGGCTTATACAGGTAATACTTTCCGACCCAGCTTCGGTTAAAGCTATTATGCTCTATAGAAATTTTACCAGTATCGAAGATAGTAGGTATAGTGTAAAACTTATTATGTATAGGGTACAATGGAATTGACATATTATCTTTAGATACAAATCCCTAAATAAAAATAGATAAAAAAAAGCCTAATATAAATATAATTTTTCTTAAAAATTGTAATGGTTGCAATTTTTTCTTTTCACGTTTTTTTAATAACTGTGACTACCTCTTGTCAAATAAAACATCTTTTTCTAAAAAAAGTAAGACCGTGCAACTTGCCGATCATCCTAATTAGCTTCTTTTATAAGCGTTTTAAAAACCAAAAATATATTATATGTTTTTGGAGCCGTGAATTTATTTTTCACACGAATAAGTTGTTCTGTGGGTATCGTCTGCACAACTAATCCATATTGAATCATTGCTCTATGAAATACTGCAGAAAATTTCGCAAATTTTCTGAATCAGGGGCAATATCTACAATATGCCGCCAGGCTTCTGTCATATACCTCGGTGGAAGTAACACAAAATAAGAGCACAGTCGTAATATTTTTCTATCATATCTATTGGAGTATTTTTTCTTGACCAAGTTACATTGCTTTCCCCTTTTCCAAACTGCCTTGTTAATGCTGAAAGCATCCTGTCACTTGAACGTCTGTATACAGGTGTATTCAGACCAGTCCCATTAACTTCGTGGGCTTATATTAGGCCATGAGATAGATCCATTGGTAGGTACTAGTCATTTGCTTTTAATCGATTGTTTTTGTAAAAGTTAAAATTTTCAATATGCAATGTACAACGTACATAGTACATAACCACACGGGCGGAGTTGGCGGCGGGCGCGCGAGGGTGTGTTTTCATATCGATAAATTACCATTTAATTTGCATACGCATTGATTTGTATGAACTTATTACAAAATCTACTGGTGTCTCAAGGCGCGTAAAAGAGCGAAGAGAGAGACGCGTGGGAGACGACAATCGCATACCATCAGGCGATCTGTCTGCTCGATTGCCGGTCATAAATCATAAAAACCTTGATATAAAAACAGTAACTTATTTATTATAAAAAACTAAGGAAAAAAATCATATCAAACAAATTTAAATTTCGACTACGTACACGTAAATGTTTCAATTTTCATAGGTCACATCACTTAGCCTAGGTAGTTTTTGAAAGAGTCGAGCGGCACGCTTTTGATATTTGCCGCCAAATAGCCGTGCCGCAAGCGCCGCCCCGCCGCCTGCGCCCGTGCCGCATAGCGACTGCATTCTTTGAATTTTGCCGAAAGTCGATAAAAAACTATGTTGTTTTGAAATAGATTTTCGAATTTAGTTGCGGTTTTTCTCTCAAAGTAAAAGGTTGTCGTCTGATTTGAATTTCACTATTAGGTCGTGTTTAAAAACGTAGTATTGTGTTGTTAAGTTTTAAGTGATAAGTGTAATGATTTATGGTGCTAGCAACGATTTTCAAATTTCAAAAGGCAACAAAAACACTTTCTAACAACTTTAAGTTTTAACTTTAACGTGACACCTTGCCGCGGTCACCTGATGGTCGATGGATTCCATGAACTTAGTACTAAGAGTAGACTTAGTACCTACTACCTACTAGCAGTCATTCAGTATACTCAATACTTCTTACACGTAAGTAAATAGCTATTAGCCATAGTTTTACTTATTATGATCGGTGTACTTACGTACGTAACTTATTATCATTAATAATAATTTATTAATGCGACTTCGGGTACCCTTTTATAAAATATACACCTACTTAGTTTCATTGTTACCTACAGGTCAACCACGTTACATCTTTCGGTCATTGTCGTTTTTCAAACCGTCTGTAATTTCGATAGAAAAGCGATGATTGCCGTTGGACATTAAGAATTTAGTTGCACTGTACACAGGGTTCGTTATTTGTCAAGCAACATTTCGTGCGTGATTTACGAACGACACTGGAGGCGGTGTAGAGCAGGGATTCCTAAAGTAGGTTCCGTGGGATAGTCATCAAGGTTCCGCCAAAATTATTTGAAATTATGAAATCCAAACATCCGTCACTTTTGTGTGTGTACGGTTGTAAGTCACTGCTACCTGCATACATTAAACATCGCTGAACGCGTGTACTAAGGCAGGAGCACGGCGCGGCGGGTGGCCCGTGCGTCAGCTTACGGGTTATTGGCGAGCGTAAAAATAATAAAATTTAAGATTTTAATAAAAAATCTACTTTTAGACAGCTTGTTATTATGATTAAAAGGTATAAAATGTAAAAAAAATAATTGAAAAATGAAATTTAAAAAAAAAAAACTTTAAATAAAACTTTGTAATGAGAAAAGGTAGTATAATCATATCCCAAAGTTAATGGAAGCTGTCTTCTGGCACCCTGTATACCTTCGTAATTGCGTTTATTTAATCTTGTTCGTAATCGCATTTGAAAATTGCAAAAGGGACTCCAAACTCATTCATAATTAATTGAAATAGCCGTGTGTAAGTTTTCTCTGCTTTAAGGTCTTCGCACATTATAACAACTCCACGCCAACGCGGCAGCAACTCTACTCACACTCTCGATGAGTAGTCAACTAGTTGATCCACCCAATGGTCACTAGTGGACAACGCGGTGTCAAGGAGTGGCCAACGCGGTGCCAACGAGTGGGTTATTCAACAGACAACTCGTCTAACCTCAGTTTTCGGTTAAATTTTGTCCAAAGAAGTCGTGTTGCTTATGAAATGTCGAACTTTACATTCAGTGAACTGGCGATTATAGCTATTATATTTGATAATGAAAATGAACGAAACAGCAGGAAAAGAAGATATTGGGTACATGATATGTTGCGACAAAGGAAATCAGAAGGGGAATATTGGAATATCCGGAAACGTCTGCTAGATGATGAAGAAAAATTCTATATCTATTTCCGTATGCCGAGATACTTGTTTTATTATATACTTAATATTATTGAGGACGACATCTACAAAAGAAACACGCGATTTAGAGAAGCTGTATCACCGGAAGAAAAGCTGGCAGTGACATTAAGGTAAGCAATAAGAAACTTTTTTATAATTTATATGTATTTATTTATATATCAAGTTAAAGGATAAATCAAAGCAAAGCAATTTTACTTTAATTGTGTTAAGAAGAACCATCAACCCTCGATTCTTCCATAGGCGTTGTATTTTGCTGTTGGGTGCTAGCGGTGCTACTACCGATAGTACCTGCATTTAGGTTTTGAGTTGTGTAGCCAGAAGTTCCTGGTGCAAAAAAATCATCATAGTAACAGTTTCGATTATTTTGCAGTTCTTGTATTTCAGCTTCCGAAACTAAATTAAAAATTCTTGACTTTAAAAGTGCTTGATTATAGGTAGATAATTTTTTTACTGTGCTAGAAATACTTAAAAAAAATTTATCCATTTCGTCATTCTGCTTTCCATCTTCATCGTTTTTTTTTTTAATAAATATTCCATTAATTCGCCGATGCACTTGTTTCTTGCAATTTCTTTCGTTTTGTCGTTTTTGGAATGTCAGGAAACACTGATCTAGATGAATCGTACATAGACACCGAAGATTCAGGACGCTCCGAGATAATTGACGAGTCTTGAGATTCTTCATTATTAGTCACATTGGCAAGAATTTCCGCAGCAGATAAGCTATTTTCATCATCACCATCATCTGTGTTGTCCACTGACGTCACTGTAGACCGTTCTTTATAATGTGGTAATAAAAAAGACATTTCAGTTTCATATTGCCATTTTTTATTAGTATTAGCACTCTGACCACTTTTAGTTGCTTTCTTTTTAATGGCTCTTCTATGATATTCCCTTAAGTTTTGCCATATCTTCTTACATTCTGACGCTGTAACAAAATAATATAAATATAAAGAAAAATTGGTTGTTTCAGGTACTTGATTAGTGGCTGTTCATTTAGGACTATGAGTTCAAGCTTTCGGTTAGGCGAAAGTACCATCCGGTCGATATTAAAAGATGTGTGCAATGCGATTATAAATACAATGAAGGTGAAGTTCATGCCCACACCTACTACCGAAGACTGGAAAAGAATCGCAGATGGTTTCAATAAAAAATGGAATTTTCCAAACTGTATAGGTGCCATTGACGGCAAACATGTAAACATAATTGCCCCTCCTAGCAGCGGCTCGCTATTTTTTAATTATAAAAAACACTTCTCTATCGTCCTCATGGCTGTCGTCGATGATAAATACAGATTAATAGCTGTCGATATAGGGGCCTATGGCAAGAATAGTGATGGCGGAATTTTGGCATCGTCAAGATTAGGAAGAGCGATTGAAATGAATACATTTAATATTCCAACTGACACACCATTACCTGGTACTGAAATAATAATGCCACATGTTTTTGTAGCCGACGAAGCGTTTCCTTTAAAAAGGAATTTATTGCGACCATATCCACGTTCAAGTGGCATTTCAGAAAAGGAAAGAATATACAATAATCGCTTATCGCGAGCTCGCAGAGTAGTTGAAAACGCGTTCGGCATCTTATATCAAAAATTTGGAATTTATAATAAGAATTTGCATTTACACCCAAAATATGTTGATATTGTGGTCTTTGCGACGTGTATTTTACACAATGTCATGCGGTGTTATAATATAACATCCGATGATGAAGTCAACACAAGGCAGAGTTCGGCCAATAATGATGATGAACAGAGATTACTAAGTAATCTAAGTACAATTCCAGAAGATATAAGTGAATCTTCGGCATCTGCTTTTGAAACTCGTGATATGTTTGCAACTTATTTTCAATCTCCCGAAGGACGAGTTCCGTGGCAGCATTTAATATAGATCATGTATAATTAATATGTAATAATCGTAAGAAGTTGGTTATAATATTATTGGCTTATTAAGAATATTAAACAAGTTTCTATACTAAGCTGGGATTTTATTACTGATTACCTATATTAAATAAACGTAAGGCACTTTATTATAACATACAGACACCCAAACTAAAAATAAAATATATATGACGTAGATTTAATATTTTATATCAGTAAATTCTGGGATTTTATATTACTGTATGTGAAAAAACTAATTTTTACGATAAACCAAGATTTTTCGAGTGTCCAAGTAGAAAATCGTAGGTACTGTTAACTGTACAATAACATACCTACTTTTTGGATGTAACAGGTTGAATTAAATTTTCTCAACAATGTACTTTAATGAAATGACTTATAAGTTTTAACATTATTTTTAATATCTATTAGAATCACACATATTTATTTGTTCGATAGCTGAATTTCTGTAGATTATGGCAAAATCAATAACTCAAAAAAAAAAATTCTTACCTGGTTGCGACAATACAATAGCGATTTCATTCCATGCCTTTTCCTTCTTATGTACGTCACTATATTTCGGATCACGAAGGTCGTATAGTAGCGGATATTTTCGCACTTCTTCTATCAACTTTTCTTTCTGCATGATTTTCGAAAAATTATCACCGTGTACCGCCAACGTGCACTCCGTCCTTCGATTCTATAGTGAATGATGGCGGGCGGGGGGAAGGCACGGGGCGGACGGGTGGGCTGGCAAATGGTTGCCCGTCACGCGTCAGTCGCAAACGCATAGTCGTTACGTGGACAACGTTTGGTCGTTGCGTGGACGACGTATGGTCATTGCGTGACAAACGTGTCGGGGTTGACCTCTAGTGTACGATGCGTAGGCCACTCGTTGTACACTACTTTATAATCATTTTTTGAAATTGAACCTTGAACATATGATACAGGGCTTAAATTTCAATGTCTAGCATAGAGTCGAGTCGCCGGTGAGTTGTTATAATGTGCGAAAACCTTTATTTGGCAAAAAAGTGTAAATCACCGGATAAATATTTATGTGCAAACTTTTTCTTTGATTGCATACAAAAGCCTTGTAATTTGAATTTTATTCCGGTCGATCAAGCACTTCTGGATACTTTCACGAATTACTTTAGTTTTATCCGTGCTTAAGGTTACGGTAGCTGTACATATTTCACGAAGTACATACATATTGCACTTCCCCCGTGTCGTACCGTCATGATTCGCCTTATCGTCTTGAGTCAGTGTCCACTTGCCTTTTACAATAAGATCTTTATTCTTACGGTTTTTCGAAAGCACGTGTTCGGCTAATCAAATTTTTGACAACTAATTTTACAAACTGGTGATTGACATGAAAAATAATGTGTACAAGCGTGATTTACCAAATAAAACTTCACAACACAGATATAAAAAACTTACCGTAAAAAGGGAATTTAGAAATACGAACGACTACATCTTGAATCTTTAGAAAATATTATTCTAAAAAAGGAAACGTCTTTCGACGAAGTGCCTTAAATGCCCTTCTTCGTCTTTTTTTTAACATTTGACAACAAAAAAACTAAAGCGTAAAGAGAAAAAGTCCACCAAAATAAAAATGTATTTTACTAATAATCAATACCTACATTATGTTCATTTGTCACACATAATTCTACTGATTCTGCAGGTTTGACATGAGTACTCACGACTTTAGGATGCGCAGGCCTAAAGATTGTACGTACTATTCCAACGCCGAAGAATCGGGTTTATTAATCTTTCTTGACTGAGCTCGAGCCATAACATTTATATTCTCATTTAATTCTTTTAATTCTTTTGACGATAACAATATCCTAGATAAAGCGTCTGCTGCTGTATTACTTGAACCCTTAACATACTCCACATCAAAGTTGTATTCCTCTAAAGTCAACCTAAACTTCATAAGTCTGCTAGATGGATCTTTCATACCAAACAAATATTATATTAAAGGTTTATGATCCGTTCTGATTTGTAAAATATTGACCATACAAATAAGGTCGAAAATGTTTCACTGCCCAAACTATTGCCAGGAACTCTTTCTCTATATCAGGATAGTTTGATTCGGCCTTATTTAAAGTCCTACTAGTGCAAGCTACCTAATGATTTGAAATATGATAAAAATGATTTTGTTCTGAAAAATCTGGATAATCTAACACAGGGGGCAAAATGATACACTTTTTAAGTGTTTCAAAAGAATCTTGACATTTTTCACACAAAAAAAAATTTTGAATTTTTTCTACAAAGTTCATTTAAAGGTTGAGCTATTTCAGAAAAATTCGGTATAAACTTTCTATAATAATTTGTGAATGCGACAAACCAGCCAGCAACCTTATATGATACTGATATCAAACCTTTATTTTATGTATACTATATGTATACTAAATATGCCGGTGTGTGTATTTATATTTTATGTCCTCGTCTATGTCTGAGACTCCTGCTTTAACTAAATCAAAGCGATTTGAACAAACTTATGATCATTAAAATACAAACCTCACTCAGTACAATATTGTAATTTACTAAAATCTTGTGTATTATTGGTACTTAATTATTTCTTTTATTTAAAACTTAATTTTTGCCCGCGGCTGCGCCCGCGTGGAATTGGGTTTTAATAATAAATAGCCCGCCCGAAATGTATGCCCGCCGCCCGCATATGTCACTCACAAGTAACGTAGCCTTCTATTGGTAAAAGATTTTTTTCAAATCGGTTCAGCAGATCCAGAGATTACCTCTTACAAGCTCACAAACTCACAAACATTACCTCTAGGTATATAATATTAGTATAAATTAAATAATGTCATTTAATGTATATAATGTAGCTTAAAAATGGCATTGTCTGTTGGGTACCTTAGATTTTATTATTATTTTCCTTTCGGTAATTTTCAGGCATTGAACAAGATGAAATTTTGGAAAATACAAATGACAATGAAGTAAAGAAAGAACCCTTCAATGAATCCGAAGATGCTCTCGCCAGCATTACCCAGAAGTTGTGGAATGTGGACAATATTGATGCACAGCAGAAGGCAAAGGTTCCTAAATTAATAAAATTGAAACTAAATCAAAGTGTTATAAACAAATATGTCTGCCGAACCACAACACACCCGGTCACAGAAATATATCCGGAGGACAGGAGAGAAAAACATTTGGTGAACAGAGCACGGAACATCCAGAAACAAAACAAGAGATAGAAGAGGAGATAGAAGTTAAAGGTATGCACATATTGTGCTAGCTAGCTAGCTGGTTTCTTTTATGAGATGTAGTTGGTACAGACCGCATTGTAATAAGATCGTAACATACTGATTTTACTTGTACATAATGTTTTTTCTCATTATTTATTTCATAGTTTTCTTTAAACCGTTAGTTTAAAAACATGTTGAAACCCCAAAAGCACGTTTTCTGTATATCTCTAACTGGAAACGTAAGCTTACTACTAAGTTAACATGATCATATCAGAACTTTTTTTTAGGAATCGAACAAGACGGCAAGCAAGACAACACAATTGACTGCGAGGGGCGAGACCATACCAGTGAAGCTCAGTCCAGCTGTTATAAGAAACAGTTCACCTGTGATTATTGTTTCAAGATTTTTTCATACAAAAGCAAATTACTTAATCACATCAGGGTTCATAAAGGCGAAATACCATTTAGCTGTGATATTTGTTTGAAGAAATTCCTCCATAAGAGTCAAATGAGTAGACACATACTTATCCATATAGGCGAGAAACCATTTAGCTGTAATATTTGTTCAAAGAAATTCACACGGAAGTTTAGTTTAAATGTCCAGAAAAAAAACAATAAAAGCGAAGAATCATTTAGCTGTTATATTTGTCCAAAGAAATTCAACCTAAAGAGCAGTTTAAACCCTTCTGGACCACAATGTTGAATTTCTAAAATGTTGAATTCGCAAAATGTTGAAGTTGTGAGATGTTGAATCCTAAATGTTAAATTGCTGGGTGTTTGGCATTATTGTTCCATGTTGTATGGTACTATTTAGGACATGTCGAAATAGTAAAAAACAAAAGTAGAAAACCAAATGACATAGAACAAAAAAAAACAAGTTGTGTTACATTTAAACGTGTAAGAACTAAAAGAAAAAATCTCGTTACTTATAACCCTAATAACCTTATAACTTGTAACTAAAACAAAACTCCGCAGAATATCGCCTAAACGAAAAATTGTACATGTCATCCTCAACTAATTACAAAACAAAAATAAAATATATGTAAAAAATTGTGAAAAGCCGATTGGTACCTGCTATTACCAAAGAGGTGGTTTGGTTAAAGTCCGAACGGTACTTAAGGAATAAGAGTGAGTAATCACAATTTTACAAACAATTTTCACGACTTTAATAAATTAAAATAATTTTCACATCAAAGTATTTATAGCGCACAGCTGCGAGCGCAGGTGTTGTTTTTCAGGCACAACTGTGCAATAACAACCACTCCTGTTGGTGCAGGTGTTGTTTACAACGCGCGCCAGAACGTGCCGAGTTACTTTTGATTAAGTTTATATATGAAAAGTAAGTTAAAAGTATAGATGATTTAAAATTGTCATATGAAAAAGTTTATCTTAAAGCTAATAATATCCGAAAGCAAAAAAAAATTAAGTCATTCCCTTATTACAGTTTTCTAATACAATAAATTAAGACCATACGGTTCTAAATTTGAATGCAAAATAAAAGTAAGTTCCTAATGGCACATTGGTAATATATTAGTAATTGGGTTGTCAGTCACCCGGATATCACCACTGTAGAGTTAGAGTGCAACCAGTCTCCCAAAGCCAAATTTTTGTGTGTATAACAAAGAACGGTAATTAAATCCAAAAGGCCCATACATTTTGGTCGCAGCCAAATGGAGTAATGGCGCTATAGTTGACGCTAATCATCTGATGAATATCTCAATAATAAAATAACTCTGAATAGATCTCACATTCTGGTCCTTGAATTAAATAGTAATGTCTTGGACTAAATATTCCAATGATAACGTATATGCTAGCAGTGGGGGCAGCGAATACTTGATTACTTGGGTAGCAATAACCCGAGCTGCATCGGGATACACAGGCTTCTCAGGTTGAGTAAGCTGTGGGGAAAAATAAAATAATATATGTTCAGCCGAAATTCCATACAATAGCAGCTAAAAAAGTCCAAACAAATTAACAAAACATATACTTCAAAATTGAATATCGCAAGGCTTAACGGACGCAAATTATGAATCTGTTCTGGCTGACTATTAAATAGTAATAGCGTTGGCATAGATTTCACAGATATAACATACTAGTAGTATGTCGGCGCAGGTGTTAATGCACCTGTTGTTGTTTGTCATGCCCACGTGCAATGGGGTAAAGGGTCCTACACATTAACAGTCCGCCGGCCGATATTAGTCTGTCGGTTTATCGCAACTTGCAGGAAATCGTCCGACGGCCGGCCGACCGTCATCGCGTGCCAGTCGAGCGCCGTCAGTTTTATCGTTTCCATTACTTGAATATTTTTTCAACAAAGTGGATAATAAACCTCAATTTGTGTCTAGTTTTATACAAAAGTACCGAAGTTTTCCATGTTTATGGAAAGTGAAGGACGATTGCTACCATAATAAGCGATTGAAGGATGAAGCTTACGATAAATTATTGACATATTATAAAACAGCAATACCCTCAGCCACAATTGATACCATCAAATGGAAAATTAATAACCTAAAAAGTACATTCAGAAAAGAACTAAAAAAGGTAAGTGTCGCATCTAATTGACGCTACATTACCTAGTTATGTACCTGCTTTGTTTGTTTGTGTATAAACAAATCTTGCAATTTAGGTACACCCACTTCCTATACTTACTTAATATGTACTTTATTGACTTAAAAAACCTTTTCAACTATATGCAGTTCTGATGATAATGCAACACTTTTGTCATAAACTGAATGTTTATAATTAATCATCTACGAATCTACTTTCAGGTTAAAATGTAAAAATCAGGATCATCGGTTGACGACAACTACGTCTCAAGTTTATGGTATTTGACCTCTTTATGTTTACAGCTGATCATGAACTGCCAAGGAAAAGTACTGCAAGTGACAGTTTTGTAAATATTGCTCAAAATTAAACAGTACGTATATTTTTATTTTTTATTATTATTCTCAAAATTATTTTGAAATGATACAGCTCCGTCTTGCGTAAAATTATCTTTGTATTTGTCCCGATTTAATTTTGCGTTTTCACAAACATTTCTGCTATAATATCCCTGTTGTAAGCTGTTCAGGAGGTTTTCTTCGCTTAAATCTCCATTTACAATCACTACCCAAGTCTAAATCTTCAGTAACCAAAGCTCGAGTAGGGAAGTTAGTAGCATTTTCTTTTTTCTTCAAAAAATTGTAAAGTCAACATGTAGCTAAAAGTATGTTGTCAATTTTTTCAGGTTTCATATTGATTTCTGTATGAAAAACTAAATCGGCTGGATAATATGCCAAAAGCGACTACTATGCGACGAGCTCTGCTCAAGCGATAGTTAAAAATACGCGCTTCAAGAGTTGAATTTCTTTATGGATATGGTTTTAGTTCATTTTCATGTAATGCAAAAGCATCATCGGCCACAAATACAAAGATCATATTGTTTTTATTCATATTATTTGATGGCAAATTTAATTGCCTGTTTTTTAACTTCTCCTAAAAACTAGTACTTATACTCAATAACACCTCCATCTGATACTGTTCCATTGCAACCGACATCAATATAAATAAATTCGTAGTCTGCATTTACAACTGCCATCAATACAATACTAAAATAGGATTTATAATTATAGTAGTAAGATCCGCTGTTAGCCGGCTATCGAATTCTGATGTGCTTACCATCAATGGCACCTCCACAATTAGGGAAATGCCATCAATTTTCGAAACCTTTTGCAATTTCTTGCCATTCTTCAATAGATGATGGTAACTGAAAATATATTTAAAAAAAATATTATGTTTCAGTTTTCCGAAGATGACGACTCGGCGAACTCTCACAACACCCCGCTGGCATCACACTCGCAGATGCCATCACACTCGCCGACGCCTTCCCCCCAAACGCATGGATCAACGCCTTCGGTATCATCCGTAAATTCGGTATAAAATAAAAGAAAACGAACATTGATCAATGAAGCTTACAAAGCCTTAAAACAAGACGATGAATACGATGGCATAGGATTAAATGTAGCATGTATGTTGCGGCGTATGAACGAAAAGCAAAGGTTATATGCAGAATCTTTAATAAATAAAGTATTATTAAACGGAATAAAAGAAAAGTTGCAGGAAGAAACCAATATTACTGGCCTTATGCCCACACAGTCGCAAATTGCACGTCCACAGTTATCACAGGCAGCTCCAACACCTCCAGTACATCTTCAACCATCAATTCCGTCCTTACAAGAGATTCCAGTAGAAATTGGAACTATATCGTATAACGAATACCAGCAGCCTTCCGAGGCAGTAGTGATTACTGAAGAAGATTACATTGAATCTTGTGGACTATCGCAGTTTTTACATTTAAAAAACCCAGAGTGAATACTAGGTATCCACTCCGGGTGTAAATGTCTTACTCTCTTATTACTTACTGTATTTTTGATTAATTCAAATAAAAAATATAAGAAATCATAAATGGTTTACTTACCTTCATATATACATCTTTCAGCACCAAAAAAAATCTATTTTCAAGTTTCAGGGATAATTTTACTCCAAGGGATTGTGATGAAATTCTTGTAAGAAATTTTAAGGCCTCAAAACTTTGTCCCGTCGCCAAAAACCGTAAAGTTACTAGTAATCTTTCTTCTGAACTTATAGATTGACGCAGTTTTTTACTCATTTTACTGATGTATGGTTTAACTATTGTTAATAAGGCGTAAAATGTTTCGGAAGACATTCGCAAGTAATTAAATAGATCTTCCTGATTTGACTGTCTTAGTTCACATACTAATGTCATGTGAGATCTACATTCTGTAAAACTAAAAAACATCGGTAGAACTGACGACTGCCGTCTGATAGTGTGTAGTCGCAGAACCGGTATTCATTCAGGTCATTGTTGGCAAGCAATAATCGTTTCAAGTGAGTGGGCGATATGCTTAGACGATATAGGCGATATATTGGACGGCAGGCCGCCTGATACGGACCAGAGACTGCAGGCGAACTGTTAATGTGTGGGACCCTTTACTCATCGAACCACTCTTGACAACCCATGAATCCGCAAGGTGGGGATAATGAGGTTTCGTCCCACCCTATGAAGAGGGGAGTACAGCGTGCTCGGGGGGAAGATCATTATTACGGGGACGTTGGTCCAAACGTCGTATTGTCGTAAGTACGTCGTATAACGTATTATATTTCTTTATTATTATTATTACTTAAAGTTTCAAAGTTTTGTGTTTTAAGTGTAAAAGTGATTCTAAATGTTGCAAAATGGATTGTGATAATTTCAGTTATCCTATGAATAAATGTTATTAAAATAACTGGAATTTTGATCAAAATAAACAAGTTAAATGTCAAAAGGCAAGTCTGGTGTTGCTGAAGGTAAGATAAATAAACTCAGTCAAACCTGAGTCCCTCCGAAATCGGAAGCGGGATGGATCACAGGTCCACGAATCATCAGCCCACTCAAGTTATATACTATACAAGTTGCCGCTCGACTAGGCATAAGGTGATGAACATCACATAATAGTGCCGTTTAATCGTGCACACGCACACATATTTACTCGTAAATACGTAATTCAACCACGTCATAATCGTTTTTGAGGCGAAATAGTGCAAAGCAAAATGTTCAGAAACTGGTCGAGCAGGAACTTTTTGATATTTTACCTACTAAATGTCAGTTCCAGCAGTCGCCCTACAGCTTTAGGGTTCAGAACTTCAGACAATGTGTAATAATATTTTTTTAACATGGTATAACTTATTAACAATGTGTAATAATTCCATACCGAACGAAGGCGTTTACTATTGTCATGGTCTTTTCGTTTTAGCTGTTAATAACATTCAAGTTAACCTTTATTAATGTAACTTTATCGTATTTACTTTGACATTGTCAAAGTCGCTTTGTACCTACGTTCTATTTTAAAATAATGATATTATTAATTTACTATAGAGTGATTTTGGTAGCCTACTTCTCTAGTCTAGATTACCATTATAAATTATAAACTAAAATTTTAATGTGATTAAATGATGAATTTCAGATGCTCATTTGTCGTTTTGTTTATAGTTCTCGTTCGTAGATTTGTTTGCTTTGTTGAGTAAAAATATTTTATCCGTTGCGAATTGCGAAGGTTGTTGTATATTTTTTTTAAATTTTTGAGTGAATTAGCTTATCTTATCAACTGTACTTATCTAAGATAAAATATATTTACAAAGGAAAAAGTAAGCTTGATGATAATATTGATATTGACACTTGATCTTTGAAGAATTAAAATAGCAAAAGAAGGTAGTTTGTCTCGATATGTCTGAAATGTTGATTCGCTTCACTCACTACAAATAAGTACCGATGTGTAGTCATTTTAGTTGTGTTCTAATAAATTTTATAAATCTGTATTTGATCTTGTAATGACATTGTGACAGATTGTGCAAATTACAATTACAAAAAAATGCTGTAAATTTATTGAGCATTTATAAATTTTATATTTGCAATGCCAATTAAATAAATTTTTCATGCCATTTACATCATAGCTTCAGATTGTGTAGATAAAAAAAATGTCCTTAATTTAAATATTGGAAGTTTTATTGGAAGCAAGTTCATATAAAATCAACAGGCCAAGTATATCAGTGTATTTATCAAATTATTCAAGCATGATAAAGTTTGGCGCTTAAAATGAATTATATTTAATTCTTTTTAGAATACGAAAATCAAATGCGGTAATAATCCACGACGAAATTTAATATTAGTGTAGGGAACACATTTTGTAGTCTAAGCAATTTTATCATTCGACGCGCTATGCGCTAGAGTTCAAGTCAGTCATCCCGCGTCACAGCCCAGCCAGGTCGTTTCTTGTACTTTAGCTGTAACTTAAGCTTTGTACATGTATTAAGGACATAATAAATTCAGTGAAATATTTCTACATTTTATTTTATTCAGTAACAACTATCAACGGAATAATGAGTGGGCCAGCTCAAGTAATACTAAAGGCAAGCACTACTTTGACATACAATTTGCGATGTAGCAAACCAGTGTGCTCGACAATCTGCCGAGTCAGATTAGGTCATTGTTGCTCCCCCGTCTTCCTTGCAAAGATCAGGGTCGAGGTAATTCTCTTTGTGGCCTAGACGATGGTATCTTGGAGCATATCTTTTGCTGTTGCCCAAGAAATCATCCCTCCCTATATGACTTTCTTCCCAATTACATTCCTCGCCCTATCAATTTTAAATCAGTTTTATGAGTAAATACTACATTTATTGAAATTTTATGTACATATATTCGTTCTGACAATATAAGATTGTGATATTTTTACTAACACTTGTAAGTAATTGTTTTAGGTGCTTCAACAGTGATTAGATTATTAGGTAACTGTACCCTTGTTGTTTCACCAGACCTACAATTTATAGAGCAATGTCTACCTACATTGGAGTTTTGCCGGGGAGTTCAATGAGTGATGTTGTGGAATTTGTAAAACTTAATAAATTTGTGTTATTTTGGTTCTTAATGTGTAATATTGGTAGAATATTAACCATTACACATTCGTTATCGTGCACAAGTGTGGTAAAGTATTACAACTTCTAAAAACGTGCTATTTTGTGTTTCCCGCCAAAACTCCCTAGGAACTTCCAGTATAGTTTCTACCACTTTCCTGAATCGACTGACATAACTTATAGACTGTACTGACTATATATTTGGACTTTGACTAGACTTTAGACTTGACGATATAGCAATACGGTGTTGAAAATTGAAACGAAAGTTCTATTTCCCACCTTTTTAACTTGACACTGGCAAATAGTAATAAGCCGATGCCATATATAAAAAAAAAGTCTACATTTAAACACTGCATTGGTATCTCACTGAGACCGCCATAATTATAGAAGAAGAAAATAAGGACACTTCGTGTAAACGTAGGTTCCACACTCACACATATGCAACGGGAAATTACCGCACTATTTATCCTTCTTCTTTTTATTTACTTTTTTTTTAACATAAACAATGTCGGAAAGTTTTTAGTTGGGTACGTAAAAAAAAAATAAAGCTACGTCCCTGCAAACTTTATTTGATATCCTTAAACTAAGATGGCACCAAAGAAAGGCCATGTTTCTATACATAATGCAGTCTACACATACATACTGGAATATAGAAACAAAAATAGTGCGAAATAGTAATATATTTTGGACATTTTATGGCAATGCACAGTGGTCAATTTGACCGACATCGTCGCATAAGTTATAATACCACGTAAGTATTTTTTTTTGGTGATTTCGGCTTTTTGATGCCACTCACTAGGGGATCGGAAGACGCGCTGTTTCAGCCGATCAGAAACAAGTGAAAAGCAACTCCAAATTAATCACCAATCGGTCGAAATCTCTCGGAAACAGTACGTAAATCAACAGGGATATTACCTAACTTCGTTGGAATTCATGTAAATACTTGTATAAATTCTCCCAGCCAATTGATGTCGGGGTATTACGTAAATATGTACTTACCTATGAACTATGTTGTTGAAATTTGTGTACTTTAAAACACCGCCGATGTTTTAATTTCATTCATATTTAAAACAGTTTATATAATTTTCGAAATAGGCCATCGTGTGTATTATCAAAACGAAATATTGTCACTTTACTTCAAAATTATAAACCATGCCAAACAATAACTTATCCTTAAATATGTTAAACATTTTCGCATTGAAAAATAACTTTAATAAATTTAGATTTTTATAGTAAGTAAGTTTTGATTCTTTTCGATGTTCGGACCTATGAGATTCCACGATTGAATTGTTTTGTAAACTCACAGGCCACAATATTTATTAGGACTGAAAAGAACGCACAGAAGAAGAGCAAGACGCAAGAAGCTCACAGAGGTACATTTCTATGAAGCACAGATTACTAATTACCTAGTAAAATGAAGTCTACATAGGATAACCGCCCCCTTTTTTGGAAGTCGATTAAAAATGTCGGATGTACGGTAATGGAATTGTACGGATTTATTATCCATTGAGGAATTTGTAAATTTAAAAGATCCTCAAACCTCTCCGTAAACTCCTTGTGTAATGCATCCAAGTGAGTGACATATAATAAAATGTCATCAACTTGAAGCATTTCTAGTAATTTTAACAAATGCGGAAACTGCGAATATTCTTTTCTGACTAAATTTTGTTTATGAAGAATTAGTTTACCCACGAAGGCTGATATTATTGATTTTGTTTTAATCAAGTTAAGATCGTCACCCTGCAGCTGCAAATTAACTTTGTTGAACATTCCAAAGATATCAGTCAAGGATCTTTTTCTTGTAAAAACTCCAACACAGATTCAAAAATGGCTGAAAATCTTTCTAAGCAAGAGCCTCTTGATAACCAGCGAACTTCAGTGTGCAGAAGTAATCGAGTAAAGACTTCGTCGTTTTCCTCACATAGCTGAGCAAATAACTGAGAGTTCAAAGAATTGCTTCGAATCTTGTTGATATCATTTATTACGAGTACATATTGTAAAGACTTATGCAATCTAGGACTCAGCTTTTTTGCTACTAAATGCTGCCTGTGAATCACGCAGTGCACAGTACATCCGGCAGTTGTCGCTTTAAGTGAGCTATAAAACCACGATGACGACCAGCCATAGACGGTGCACCATCAGTCGCAACAGAAACATTGTTCTTCCATGGAATAGCTTTGTCAGTAAAAAATGTTCCACGGTCTAAAAAATCGATTCTCCTCTAGTATTAGTCTGTAAATATGTAGCAAAAAGCAGTTCTTGGCACATATTTTCATCTTTGATATATCGAACATATCCTAACAACACAGCTTCATTGCCGGGTAATGTAGACTCGTCCAACTGGAGAGAGAATCTGTTGGTCTGTAAGAACTTGCATAAAATGTTTTTCACATCGCGTCCCATCTCGTCTATGCGTCTTTGAACGGTGTTATTGCTCAAAGGTATTCTCTTTAAAATATCATGTGCGAGCTTGTGCAACACATTGTTAAGGACCTCCGCAATGGCTGGTAAGATAAGCTGCTCTCCAATTGTGTGTGGTTTCCCCGACATCGCTATTAGTAAATATATATTATAGGACGCTCGTAAACCATCATCGTCTTTAATAGATGATGACGCAAACATCGATCTTATGGATGGCCTTTTGTCTAGTTTTTCTTTAAGTGCTTGAAAAAATGACAAGGGCTTACTTTTTTTGCCAGCATGTACTCTTGATAAGTGGTCATCCATTTTTGAAGGCTTCATGGCATCGTTACTGAATACTTTTTCACATATGAGACACATCGGCAAGTGTTGATTTGATGGAGATGCAATAAATCCGAACTTCAAGTAGTCCAAACTGTATTGTCTGCATTTATTTTTCGTGTCCACCATCATAGAACTCTCATTAATCCTGCAAAAAAAAAAAATTAGAAACTACCTAAATAAAAAACAATACAAACTGTTAAATTTGCACACTATCTTATTTTCATCACACCCAGGTAACGGATGTTTGTTAGGTATTACTGACTTACTCATTGCTAAACTTGGATACCTATATTAGTTAAGTAATTATAACTAGTAGGTAATTAGGTATAGAAAATTTGTATTAGGTAAGTAGGTACCTATCAGCATAAGAACGAAAACCAAAGCAAACTGAACACTTCAAAGTTTAGGTACCTACCTACGTAACAACTTAAGTGTAAGTAATTTTTACAAATACTTTTATACCTACCTATTTAAAATATGTTGTGTTTACCATAGGGCAAAAAAAAATTACAATAAAATACTAAAACAAATTAAACTAGTAAATTTTTACAATTGAAACAACTGAAGCAACTGCAAACTGTTGCAAACAATCTACAGATAGCTCAACTGATCACTATCACACAGTGGGCAATGCTGATGCGCTGTGCCGGATAAAACTGTTTGGTACTTACAATGTAAATTTTTCATAGACTGCAGATGTTGTATGGTTACGCTATTCACTCGCTTAGAGAGCTCAGCATTTTGTAATTTTTTTTTCAGTCACTTTACTTCACTTAATTTAGCTATGTAATAACTTTGTAATCTCTTGAAATAAATGAGTACTTATATGAGTTATTATCGTTCAAGCTCCAACGAATTTCAAAACGCAAATGAACTTTCAACCTAAGTGCAAGCTCATTACATAGTAAAATATCAGGAACACGTTTGGACTTGTTGATCGTTCGTGTTAAATTGCGTAAGCGTCAAATAGAGAGCAAGTCAAAACGCGCCTGAAAGACGTACGCTCGAACTCATTATCTTGCACAAACTTGTCCACACTGACTTGCCGAGATTTTCATCTTGTACGAACTTGAGACTTTACATTACTACAACAATGCTATTTCCTACAAAAATATTAATTATTCTTAGTACACGTAACACAACATAAACAATACAGTACCTACCTATCTTGAATATTTTAAATAAGAACTTGTGTTAATTTAATAGGGGTCGATTTTTAGACCTCGTCGACCACCAAAATCAATTTTCGTTTATGTCGACCCCTAGTACCACTTTGGGAATGCCTGTTGTAGACATTCTTACTATTTAAATTTGACATTTTTATAATGACACAAATGTATTTTGGTTAGTTAATCGTATTAAAAGTGTAAGTGACTTACGTGGTGTTTATTCTATCACACGTTGGGAGTTACGTAGCGTTGTGGAGTACCTAACTAGGGCATCGAAAACCGGACATATTTTAAAACCCATTTGTTTTCGGCCTCAGTTTGACTGCAAAGCTGGATAACCCGAGGTTTTCAGATATTTCTGTTCTTTGGTTAATATATAAGAATTATTTGAATAAAGTCTAAAATTATAGAATAGGGTAAAAAATAAAACAGGGAATTTATGATCACAGCTATAATTTTTATCCTTTTAGCAATCGGTCTTATAATAATCAAATCAATTCGTTTTTAATAATAATCAATCGTAAGATAATATTATATTCTTAGATAATCCCACGCATTAGTACCATAGTAGTATATTTAGTACCATAGACCACATACATATGCTGCACCAGCTTATAGAGAAAACCGAGGAGTACAATCAACCACTAGCTTGGCGTTCGTTTACAGTGGCCTGGTCCGTCACAGCCTCTTCAGAGATGCCGCATCGACTACCGTTACATCAAAGTGTTGATACGACAAAGCCACTATGTGAGTCCGACTTCCGAGTACACGAGCATAAAAAAAGGCGATTCCATTGCACCGAGGGGTGGTGTGAGACAAGGAGACGTCATCACTCTGAAACTGTTTTCGGTTCCGTTGGAGGATGCCTTTAAACTCCTTGACTGGCGAAGACTTGACATCAATTAAAATAGCGACTCACCTTCAATTTACCGATGAGATCGTGAGATGAGACAAACTCTGAAAGACCTTAACACCATGTTTATGACCTTTGTAGGGTTTCGCTACTTCTACGTTCAAAGATACAGTCCGGTTAGGTGGGTTTTCTTCAATTAATCGTAACTAAAAAAACGAGAAAAAAGCCCAAAAACCGGTTCTTCATATAGCTCCAAAACAGGATTTTTCGGTTTCGGGTAAAACTGGATTCGATTCCCTAATTAGTATGGAACTCAGCAAATAAAAAAGTTTGATTAAATACTTTAAAAAGTGTAATTAAACGTAAAGTATTTACTGTTATGGATAAATATTGATGAGGAAAGAAAAGGAAGGAAGAAGAGTGCTATTTAATAAATAAATAAAGGATAAAAAAAATATTATTTTTCAATTTTGCATAGAAAAAGACGGAAGTCAGCCCGAACGGATATTAAAATAGGAAAACACAACGCAGGTCATAAAAATTGTTTGAATTACCAATTTTTATAAAAAACTAATGATTTTTTAAAATTAAATCTATTATGAGGTGTATACGAAATACAAAATAGTACTGTAATAGTATACGTTCAAATTATTCGGCTTTTTTTCTCTCCTCAAAGTGACTATCTTTGATATACGTAGTGTTAGAACTCAAGCGACGATATTATTTCAAGTGGCAAATCTTTAATGTACATACCAAAATACAAAAATAAAAAAATAATATAAAAAATGGCTGCTAATTTTTGCTTTACTGCTTTGTTGGTTTTTCTTGTTTAATTTAATTAATAAAGTCGAGATAAGAAATCACCATGAGCTTTAGATGCATTTTTGGCTGCAGCTACCCACCCACCCACCAGCAAAAAGTAAGAAAATCTAATAAATGTTGAAAATGTATTGAACATAACCTAAAAATAGTAAGTCGACGAAAAATGGTTAGATTTTATTTTGTTTAAGTATATTATGTCAAATTAAAGTAGTAAAAAACACAACAGTAACAAAGCATTGCTCGTTTACTATAAAATATGACATGAGGTGTGTGCTGTCGTCAACTACAGCTGTAGGCAAGTGTGCCGGTGTAGGTATATGGGACAATTAGGAAATAAAATATTAGATTATTTTGCAGCGCCCTCGACACACCCGGTCGCCGCGGAGCCTCGGGAGGAAGTGCGCGGGCGGCGGGTGGTTCGGGACCGTTGCGTTTTTTGCTATGTACATCACATCTCTCCTTTTCAACTAATTTTGAAAACATTTTAAAAACATCTAATCTTAACCAACCAAACTTAAATGTAGGTATACAAGCTAATTCGATTTTATGTAAAGAAATATAACGTTATGCAACAAAATATGATTTTACAAAAACGTCAGTTTACCAAAACACAATCTAGTCAATACATGAACACAAAAGTATGAACTTAATTAATAATACAATTACTTGATCCTAATTAATCAATGACTCATCAATTCTTGAACTATTATCATCGTCCATATCTTCTAAATTACTTCCACTTTCATTCTGATTTTGAATTTTCCACGTTCCTTCGACCTTTTTAAGGTGGATAACATTCCTTCTTAATTCCTGTCCAGTCTCATCATTCCTCACCTTAATGTCCCCTCCATTGGCACTGATCACTGTGTGCGGTGTTGGACTAAAGTTTGGTGTCAATTTGTTTTCTTTACTCATATTTTTTACATAGACCTTCTCACCTACATCGATGTCATAATAATTTGCTTTCCTTTTCCGGTCCTCTCTGATTTTCCCCTTTTCTTTCATCATTTTGTCTCTGTCGTGTGTCTCAAAATCTAGATGCCGGCTTTCAACGTCTAAAACAGAAGGAATTTTACCTCTAAATTGTCGATTAAAAAACAATTCGGCTGGAGTCCTGCCCGTCGTGCTGTGCGGTGTGCTATTGTACATCATGATGTATTGTAACAGATCCTCCTTCCAATCAGTCTTTTGGCATTGGCTTATTTTTAATCGCTTCACTATGTCACGGTTTTGCCATTCGACTTCACCATTCTGCTGTGGCCAATATGGTATAGAATGATAAAGTTTGATGCCGAATTCTGAGCAGAAGGACTTGAACTCTTCGCTTTTGAATTGTCGACCGTTATCTGAAGTCAAACTAACAGGAATACCTAGTCTCGAAAATATTTCTTTTAAGACGCCGATTGTTTCCTGTGACGTTAAAGACTTCATGATCTTGACTTCTTTGTAACGGCTATAGTAATCTATAGCCACAAATAAATAGTGTCCACTTGGAAGTGGGCCCAGAAAATCCACAGCTATGTCTACCCACGGTTGAGATGGTAGTTCTCGCCTCTTCATAGGCACAGGAGGGTTTGTACCCGAGACTAAGGTACAGCTTTTGCAACTTTTTACCATATTTTCGGCATCTTTATCTATTTTAGGCCACCACACCTTAGTCCGCAGTCTCCCTTTCATAGCAACAATGCCTGGGTGACCCTCATGTGCCGATGCAAGAACTTGTTAGCGTAATTCCAAAGGTATAACGATTTTATTTCCCCGCAATAAAACATCATCATGGACCCAGAGTTCATGCTCGAAAAGTTTATAATTGTTGATCTTTGAATCCCAAGTTTTATCCATAAGACCGACCTTCACCAATTGGATTTCGTTATCTTTTTGAGATTCGCAAATTATACTTTCCATCGACACTGCCAGTGGACGGGCCAGCTGTATAATTTGATTGACATGATAGTCATCATCAAAAGGGCATGAATTTTGAATCGAGCATAATCTAGATAAAGGGTCGGCTATGTTGTTCTTGCCAGAACAGTAGACAACTTTATAGTTGTACGATTGCAAGCGCAACACCCAACGTTCTATTCTAGCACAGGTTTAGACCGTGGGCTAAATATTACCTCAAGAGGTTTATGGTCAGTGACCAGTTAAAATTCTTGTAAACCATAAAGGTACATGTTGAAATGCTCGATAGCCCAGACCAAAGCCAAAGCCTCCTTTTCCGTCTGGCAGTATCGTTTTTCAACATCTGTTAAACTTTTATGGCCATAAGCGATCACTCTAGGTCCACGTGCATCATATTGAATTAAAACCACTCCAAGTCCAACAGGGCTGGCGTCTGCAATAACTTGCGTTCTGTCGTGAGGGTCATAAAAACCTAAAGTCAGAAGATTGGTTAGACTTATTTTCAACTCAGTAAAAGCAATTATTTGCTTTTCTTTCCAATATTCTGTAATATCGGCGTGTTTGGAGAGCTTTTGTCTTAAAATATCACGAATCGGGTCTGTTAGTGTCGCCGAATTAGGGATCCACTTACCTATATAATTTACAAGTCCAAGGAAGCTTTGGATCTCCTCTACAGATTTTGGTTCCCTGAAAGACTCTATGGCTTTTACATATTTATCTAGAGGTTTTATGCCTTCGCAAGACAGTTCATGACCGAGAAATTCTATTTTAGACTGATTAAAAATGCATTTCTTGTCATTAAGTAATACATTGTTTTCTTTTAAAGTTTGCAAGACCTTTTTCAATCTAGAATTATGTTCAGTTTCACTGCTTCCAAACACGACGATATCGTCAATAAAATTTATGACGCCTTCACACGGGAGAAGCATCCTTTCCAGTATCTTTTGAAAATGTTCGGGCGCGCATTAAATTCCGAACATCAACCGTTTATAACGAAATAACCCTTTGCTAGTAATGAATGTCGTAATGTCTCGACAATCTTCTTTAATTTCCACTTGGTGGAATGCCTCCTTGATATCTAGTTTAGAGAAGACGCGCGCTTTTCTCAGCTTCGGTAGCAATTGTGTCATAGTAGGTAAAGGATGGTTCTCCCGCATAATAGATATGTTCGCACACCTCATGTCGATGCAAATTCTTACATCGCCGTCACCTTTTAATATTGGTACAAGCGGGGAAACCCAGCTTGTAGCTTTATCAACCTGTTCAATTATATCGTTTCTTACTAACTGGTCAATTTTGTTGTTAATCTTGTCTTCGAGCGGGATGGGAACCCTTCTATATGGCACATAGAGGTCACAGATTTATCTATCGCGATTTCTAATTGAAGGTCTTTGAATTTGGGGAAAATATTTGATTTTGTGCCTGAAGAATTTAAAGAATTTATACTCACTCCTAATTTAAGGACGTTAAGCTTCATGGCCGTCTCTTTGCCCAGCAGATTGCGAGTACCATTTTTGATCACGTAGAACTTGGCAGATTGCTGCTCCGGTCCTACAGTGATTGATGCTTCAAATGAGCCTAGTACCTCAAGAGGATCCTTGGATCCATACGCCATGAAAACTTGGTCTGAACCTTTTTCTTGATTGGTAGTAACAATCGAGTTTGATTTTAAATATTCCCACGTCTTGTCATCTATTATGTTAGTTTTACTGCCCGAGTCGATAAGCATGTTGACGTTAACCCCACCAACTTGACACATTATTTCTGCATCATCGTCAATGTGAAATATATAGTTGATGCTTGGTTGAGCTGACTTATTGGCATCATGGGCTTGTTGAGATTTTGGTTGTATATGTGGTTGGTCAACATTTGGTTTAAACTTTTTTGCATTATTTTGTTTGGTCGTACTTGGAGTTGCTTTTCGTTTATCATACCTTGTACGACATTGGTTTTTAAAGTGTCCTTTAAAACCACACTTTGTGCAAATTTTGTCTTTCGCAACACATTTATCATAGTCACTATCGTGATAAACACTTCCACATCTAGTACACCGCATACTATTGTTGCTTGTCTTAGTCCCAATTTTATTGACAGCAATATTTTGATTTCCATGAAATCCTTTCAACTGTCTTTCGACAGTCTCGATTTAGTTTGCTTCCACTATAATTTTGTCTATTGTAACCGTATCCCCTATAGTTAGAATTTTTTTTCTAAGGTCAGAAGAGCTACATTTCTCAACTATCTGGTCGATCAAGTCGTCGTCCTTTCGCGCGAAGTTACATTTGGAGCTTTGATTACCTAAACGAACTAAAAACTTCTCAAACTTCTTCATCAGGCTCTTGTTTCATAAGTCTAAAGATATGCCTTTCGTACAAGAAACTTTGTTTTGGCGCGAAATATCCATTTAATTTTACGATCGCGATTTTAAAAACGTCAACCAATTCTGTCTCCTCCGACTCTTCAACGTGCGCCCCGGGGATGTTATAATATATTTCTTGTAATGCGAGTCCGCCGGTATGTAAAAGGATCGCTCGTTTTATCTTTGGATCATCTATTCCAGTAGCCAATAAGTAAATGTCTAAAGCGCGTTTCCACTTTTCCCATCTGTGACCTAGCGAGCTTAAATCGCCGTCGCAATCAAATTGTTCTAAAACCGTTAGTTGAGACATGTCAGTACGCGTACGATCTGTAAGTACAGAAAACTTGTCCAGTACGAAAGGTAAGTAAACAACTAAACGTTTATTTTGAATATTCATCGCCGATTCTAAATCGATACAGTGGAAGCAAACTAAATATCAAAATTGGAACTACCTATTAATTGCATAGAAATAACATTTCAAATGCATTATCACATTAAAATGTACGTCTATGTAAACTTGATGAGATTTTACTCATTAGACAATTGTACGGTGTACTTTACTCGGCCGGGTTGCTAAAATAGTACAACCCGACTCGGCTAATATATACAGGCACTACTTTGTTGTAAGTATGGTCAGGTATCAGCACAATAATTATAAGAAAATTTAAAGATGTACACAATTAACAAGTAACGGGTAATAATAAGAAATTCATATTACTAATAAGAGGTAATTAATAGGCGTATAAGCGACATGAACGCCACATTATATACGGTCTACTTGGACGCAGAACAAACACAATGTTTGTCCTTCGCGGGAATCTGATCCACGACTTGAGATATTGTAAACATTTACTACGCTATCAGGCCAAGACTCACTTCGGGTCACTGAGCCAGCGTAGTAAGTAAGTAAGTACTACGTTGTCAATAAATTGTTACCATGACCATACATAGGAACCACTTTACTAGGTATATATTAGCAACACACTTGCGACTACGTTATCTCATGAACCCTTAGCTATCAGAACGCTTTTGTTTACGATTTCGTTAAAATGAATCAAATATATTGTAAACAAAATTAAGGTACTGAACTGAGTATGTCCCCGTAATTAGGTCATATGTTTTTTCCCCCTTTAGAAAATGAAATGCGTGATAGTATTGTTGTAACCCTTTGTCTGATAGCTTCGGGATATTTTGTAGTCGTATAATATAAAAATTCACTTACGTTCTTTTCCTCGTCGCCAGTTTGTGCTGTCGTCAACTACAGCTGTAGGCAAGTGTGTCGGTGTAGGTATATGGGACAGTGAGGAAATAAAATATTAGATTATTTTGCAGCGCCCTCGACACACCCGGTCGCCGCGGAGCCTCGGGAGGAAGTGCGCGGGCGGCGGGTGGTTCGGGACCGTTGCGTTTTTTGCTATGTACATCACAAGGTGTAAAGATAAGACTTAGGTTGGAAGTTTTTCATCATTTGCAATCGGTAATTATAATACAATATAGATTTTATCTTTACAGTTTAGTCTATTTCCTATTCTCTTTTAATATTTATATACAGAAGATCAGGTTGTACATCGTTTCCCTAATCGACTGTTTTAGTGGTGGCTTGTAAAGTGGGGATGTTTTGTCATTTACCCCATTATGTGTGGTATTGTCGAATAGGCTTAGATGATGGGACGATTTTTATTAAAGATTAATTTTTTATCCCACTAGCATAAGAGGTTAGTACCTCTTTTTTTTTCGTTTGTAACTTTTATGCTTATATACGAGTATCATGCTTAAAACTCTTGAGGAGGAGGCTAAAATAGGCCATAACATTTGAAGAATTTTAAAAGCATATTCTATGTTCACAGTTATGAAACAATATTTATGAGAGTCCATATTATGTGTCTTAAATTTCTATCTACATAATATGTACAATCCAGAATGAAATTATTCTCTTGTAATTAGATTTTTTTTAATAATTAATTTTTTCAGACTGTATTGGAGAAAAACCTCTATTTTACATTCACATAGACCAGTGTGTATTGTATAATCTTTTGATGGGACTGAGGAATTGCTTCGCCATGTATTGTATGCCCTTAGGCTGGGGCTATAATATGATCCAGAATATGGAAGACCAGTACAATTTAGGGTTTTGGAAATAGAACTCTGGACCAATACAACAAGAGTTAAAAGGTTTTGATTACTGAGATACCGCAATATAATATACTTATATATAGATGGTTAATTTGAGATTATATTTTGTTCCAGGTATTCATATTTTTCCTATCAATCCTTGTGATGTTATAACAAGCGTTGAGCTCGGGATACATCGACTTGGTGATCACAACCATCAAGAAGTGTTTCAAGATTCCCTCCAGCCTGTCGGGGCTCATAGCCAGCAGCTACGAGTTAGGCAACATCATCTTCATCGTTTACCTCGGCAGTCGGAGGCATATTCCCGTATGGATCGCAGTCGGTTAGTAAAAAAGAATGCTTTTAAAACAAACATTCCTTTTATTGATTTATAACAATTTTTAGGGTTCCGTACCCAAATGTTAAAAACGGAACCCTATTACCGCTACTTTACTGTCTGTCCGTCTGTCACCAGGCTGTATCTCCTTAACCGCGAAAGCTAGACAGATGTATTTCTGTTGCCGCTATAGCAACAAATCTATACATATAATAAAATCGTAACTGGTCGCTGTCTGATGAAGATGAAGAAAATAATTAAGAAAAGCTTTATGAACAACATAGAACCCAAAACAATGATTTTTAGAATTTTTGTCTCTCTGTTTATCTGTTTGTTTGTATGTTTGAATGCGCTAATCTCAGAATTTAATGAACGGATTTTGATGTAATTCGGTATGATAGTAGTTTAGACTCTGGATTAACACATAGGCTACTTTTATTGCGGAAAATGTACGGTTTTCGCGATATTTGTTTTTGCGCGTACTTAGTCAATGGCTTAACCGATTTGAATGCGAATTTCACTAATGGTTTCAACTTAACCGACTTCCAGAAAAGAAGGCGGTTGTACATCCGGCTATATAATAATAATAATATCTATGGACGCTTCACACCACGTTAGTCTGCCCCCGTGCTAAGTATCTGAAGAACTTGTGTTACAGGTATCATACAACAGGAAGTATATTAAATACTTTACATATATTTAAGATTTTTATTATATTATACACATATATATATATATATATATATATTATGTTAAACGATAACTCCATCGCCTGTGGACCGATTTGCTGTAAAGGGTATAATCCCCAATTGGTCTTTTTGACACCAAAGTGGTGACTTGATGATGGGATCCATGAGGAATCGTCGGAACTCCTCGAAATTTATATGGACACTTTTGTGATGTTGACTTAAAAAATAGTCCAGACATATACTACGGAAAAGTAAGATTTTCTACCAAGGTATCCCCTGGATCCAAAAGTACTGAACAGAACTCCTGACTTCGTATATATACATGTTTAGGGATTTCGGCGTTGTTTAAAGAACTGCAAGCATATGCCACTATGTCAATTAGAGTAATCATCATCATCATCACATTATGATTATGATGATATAAAAGGTACAAGGTGAACATGAATTCTATATAAAATATTGTTTGGCTGGTACCGACTTCAAAATAATGAAGATTGAGTAGAGAAATAGTTAAAATTTAGACAAACTTAAAAGAGGAACTAGAAAATAAGTTTTATATCATACTTTTTTGTGCATTTTTACTTTGGAAGTCGGTTTAATTTTTTGTTTAAAAAATATTTTTTTATTGGCTTTTCAAAAAGTACATTACAAGCTGGGAAACATTTTCCTTGCAATAATCATTCGTTTACGAAATACAGTCATAAATGTGAGATTGCTGGTAACATTAAAACGGTCTATATTTTATAAAAAAAATACTAACATAACTACTGGGTTTATGTATTTATATTATGATTGTTATAAGAATGAATATAAATGGATAAAATTTGGTATAGTCATAAAAATGTGATAGCTAAATTGGCTATAGCCACTGCCCTTAAAATGTATAAATATAATTCCGCGCTATATATGAAGATGAGCTATATATTCATAGTCAATTCAATAAGTTTCAGGAAGTGTTCATTTCGTCACAATCCTAAAAATAAAATCGTTTAACCTCTTACGCTATAACACATTTCTAGATTTTGCTATAAACTTTTGTTGAGGCGTTTACGAACAAATATCACTGAGCCACATCCTTTTGCTTTTTATTGTTTAATAACTTAACCTGTTTAACACTAGATACCTAATAAATACCGATATTTTTATTGACACTTCTTTAAATTTATTTATTCACACTTGGTACAGAAAAATAAATCGAATTCTTCAAATTCAAAAGCTGTTTCGTCAATACTATAGTGAAAAGGAAAAATTTACAGAGTAATTATAAAGTATTCTTTTTCATTATTGTGCTATTTTGTGTTATTGTGTTTAACATACAAAAATATTTTATCACATTTTAATGCATTTATTACTTTTTAACATATAAATGTTCTACTGCAAAAATTCTGTCAAAATTGAGTTTTTGAAATTATAAAATTTACATACTCTTTCTAACATATTGTGTTAACAAAATTTGTGCAGTTGGACTTATCTGACTGTCTTGACTGACAGCGCAAGAAACTTATCTGACTTTTAACTGTGGTGTAATTTTACTTTCTGATAATAATCAGAGAATAATAAATAAATAATCAGAGAGTAAAAAATAATTAATAATTATTATTTTCAGCATCGAGCGGATAATTGTGGGCGCTTCATATATTATATCCATCGTGGTGCAACCTTTCTTCGTGGAATCGAAAGTCTGCATCTGCTGTGCTAACTCTAAAGGTATTGTTTAATCATTTATTATTGCAATTTAAATTAGTGTAATTTAATATTAGTACTTATTAGTTGTAATTGGCCTATTAAAGTTACCTAGTGAAGATTAGCTGTTGCCTGCAATTCGTTTGGGTAAAACAATCGGAGCCCTACTTTTTGAAATTATTATCAAATTAAATAATAATCTTTTAAATACATAATCTTTTCCTAACATTTAATTTTTAATTTTTCAGTGTTAAAGAAGAAATATCCCTTTTTACTTGTGTGTTGTGACTGAACAGTCATCATAAAATTGAAAATAAAATAAAAAGGTAAGCAGCATATTTAATTTTTATCAAGTGCAGTAACTATCACCTAGGACTGGGCTTCCCAAATTGTGCGTCGCGACGTCCTGGGACGTTGCAGGCTAACCCCTGAGGCGATTTAGAGATAAGAGTCACAGTAGCATTTCTAAACTAAAACCTTGACTTAGAAGCTATGCTCTGATAGTACTAACTACCTTTTCTCATTACAGAAATGTAAAAAAATATTTTTTTGCTTCAAAATTCTAAAAAAAATATTTTTAAAATAACAATCGATTAAAAGAAAATGACTATTAACTTGTACCAATGGATATATCTCATTCCCTATTATAATCCCACGAAGTTATCGGGACTGCTCTGCATACACCTGTATACTAAATGGCTATAGCTACTAAAACTACTTAATACGTAATACCTATATTAGTTTAGGCTGGGTTTAAACAGTTAAAATAAGTTTGAGAAGCCCTAAACAAGGGTCAAGATTTAGGTATCATTTTTCTTTTTAGCACCATGCAATTTTTTAAATCATATCATCATAAAATCATAAAGTTACTTAATAGTTCGTACACTAAACCACTGCTTTTTATTTTTCAGTATTATGAATTCAATCTATGAAATTCTGAGTACTAAAACAAGCATCAACAAAGCCAAAGTAAGAATTAGATCCCTAATATGGGACAAAAATAAGCATTGCTTGAGAGAATGGACGAAGACGCCATACCCGTGGCCTCCCTAGAAAGAGTAATCGCGTTGTGCAAAATGCACTGCAATCAGGCTGGAGATGGCGCGGGAACGAGATCATTGGGGGAGGCCTTGGTCCAATTAATAGAAAGCATTAATATACAGAGTTACAAGTTAAGTCGATGTTGATCCTTTAAAAGGTTGGATTTCCCATCATTTCCAATATTGTCTACAATGAAACCTATTTATATATTAATATTTTTCGAGATTTTTTACTTTTAAGTTTTTAATTTTCATAAAAATCAATAACTTTTTATCTCTTCTCTATTTTTTAAATAGTTTTTATCTAGCTAATAAGCTTTATTATTATTTTTAATCCTAGTAATGCCGCTATTCTGAAAAATATCTTTCGATTTGTAGAAAATACAAAAAAATGTTGGGAACTTTATCCCTCTGACTTAACCTGTATATATCCCTGTATGGTACGAGCTACGTTATAAGGAATATATTGTACCCTTATTTGTTATTTATTTACGATAAGTTTTATATGATACATAAAAATCTATTTATCATTGCATATGTATATTAATATTATCCGCACGTAATTTAAATACGCAGCCTATTTGCAATGTGTTAATTTGATTTTTATCTTTAATATAAAACTTATCGCAAATGATGATCGCATCTGTTATCAGATGAGGATATTATTAATTACAATTTTCTATATTTTAAATAATAATATAATATTATAATATTCTATATATCTGATCTTAGACCAATATTGATATTATGTATTCTATAAGATGTCTGAAGATTTATATAAAATGTACTGTAATATCTGATAGCGCGGGCGCGTTATAATATCAAAGTTAAAAATACATAGTATCTTCAGCATCTGTGATAGTATAAACTATAAGGTATTGTTTTTGTAGCTTGAGCGGGAATATACAAAACTTGGCCATATGCACTAAATTAAATTAAAAATATAATCACTAATAACAGATCTTCGAGATTAAGCCGAACACATGTCAATGTTTCGTTTTCGTAGTGTTCATGCAATAAAAAAATGAAATACGCTCAGGATTTTTATATTCCTGGTTAGGCCCCAAATTTATTTTATTGATTTGTATTTTAGAAAGAGAATCAAGACGGCTATCCTTCTCCTTTTGTCAAACTCATGTTCTTTATAATACATAATTTTTCATTTCCCATGGGGTTCTAAAATGCATGCAAAGATAATAGCTATCTTAAATTATTAAGTATAATGGTGGTGAGCTGATGCGGTGCGTCGAATATTTGTACATATTTCGATTTAGATTATATCATTGTAAACATTTAATATTTTCATAATATGGTCCTAATTTTACATTTAAAGTTAATATAAATAATAATTTTACAGTGTTTATGTATATTACATACATGCACAATATTGTTCAATTAAAAAAAAAACAATTATCATCAAAAAATACAACGTAAACAATTTATAAAACTAGTATGTACTTTATTTAAGAATTATATTTACTTACATGTTATAACATTTAAAAAAAAAAAATACAATAGTAAGTGATATGAGTAGAAGATGTCAGGATAATACTTAAATATTATAATGGTAGTTAAAATAGCAATACGGAAAGAAAGTTATTTTAAATTAAATTACATAAAAATATCAGCTTAAATATAACAATAATCATAATGTCAATTGTCAATAATATGTTAATAAAATAAAAGTATTTAGGATTTTTTATATTAGGTGTATAAAATGTCAGCTTAAAAATAACAATAATACTCGAAACTTATGGGAAATCAAAAGAAACACTTTGTATAATAATTATTGGTGATAATTTTGTATTAAATTATATCTGGCAGGATTTATTTAATAATAAATATATCGTTAACTCCTAAAATAAATGCCTGGTCACATTATATTTCTTGTTTTATAGTAGTAAAATATTAACATAAAGTTTTTCGTTCCTCAGCATATTTTTGTATAGTATCTTACATGAATGTGACATTTGTTGCATGATTTTATTATGTATATGAAATAAGAAAAGTTCGAGATTTAGCCAATCACATGCCAGCTTTTCGTAGTTTTCCTGCAATAAAAAATGAAGCACGCTGAGAGCAGGTTTTTATTTTTCTGGTTAGGCCGTAAAATTATTGTATTGATTTGTATTTTAGATACAGAAATAAAACGGAATTCTTCTTCTTTTTGTCAAACTAATGTTCTTTATACATGGTGTGGTTCTTCATTTCCCATGGGGTTCTAAAATGTATAGTTTTAAAGATAATAATAGATATCTTAAATTATTAAGTATAATGGTGATGATATTATGTGGTGCTCCAAATATTGATACATAATTCGATTTAGATTTAATGATAAACATTGAATGTTTTCATAATATAGTCCTAATATTTATCTTAAGTTAAATAAGGGAAATCAAAAGGAACACGTTGTATATATTAATAATTGGTGATAATTTTATATGAAATTATATCTGGCAAGATTTATTCAATATTAAATATATTATCAATTCTTTATGTAAATTCCTAGTCACATGTTACAGGAATTTGACATTGGTCGCATGGTTTTAGTATGTTTATGAATTAAAGATAGTTTAAAACTTGGAGTGTATTCAAAAATTATATAAAATTATAATATTTACTACAAAACTTAAATCTTTATTGATCGTAATGATGTTCTCATGTTTAACTTATGGTTTTTTTTATTCTCAGCAGTAAAATGGCATATTTTTTATTTACTGTTGTTATATCAGCCCATATAGATTATGTGTGTAATAAGCTGGACCGGTTCGTTTATGCTTTACGTAGATTACGTCAGACGGAAGGTGCTGAGGCGGCACTAACCGAGTATCACGGCTATGTATCATCGGTCCTCTCTTACGGTCTGCTGTTGTGGGGTAATTCGGTAGAAATCGAAAAAGCATTTCGTATCCAAAAAAATGTGTGAGAGCTATTTGTGGTGCCTGGTATTTGGATAGCTGCAGACCATTGTTTAAAAAATTACGTTTGTTACCACTAGCCTGTATGTATATTCGAGATCTCTGTATCTTTGTTAGGCTACATCCAGAATACTTTAAACAGAACTCAGAGGAGGGTACAAAAAATGAAAGATATAAATTTAAACTGTACCGCCCTTGGTGTAACTTGAATTTATACAGAGATAATGCATACATACAAGCTATACACATATTTAATAATTTACCTAATCAATTCAAGGAATTGCCTACAATTTATAAATTTAAAAGAAATCTGACATCTTGGCTTGTAGAAAATAGTTTCTACGACATAAATGAATTTATACTACAAAACAAAAAATTACCTGTATCAATTAGTCAATATTATAATACATTTGACATTGAACTTATTTAATTATTTATCTTGTGACCTAAAATATTTTGTGACCTAATGCATTCTCAAATTAACATTTTAACTATTTATATGATTTTTAACTTTATTATTTTAATATATATGTAATAAACTTTCTGTTAACATAATGGTCAAAACTAATTATTTATTGTATAATCTATAGATCGACCAATTGCTTTTACTTTATATTTAAAACTATATTTTATAAGTACCTAGACTGGAGATTGTATAATTTAATTTCACACACCATGCTATCATGGTAGAATGTATGTTTTTTTTTAAACTTACCATCTGCATATGTAATACTATGTACTTACTACATTCAGTGAATAAATGATTTGATTTGATTTGAAAGATTTACGGAATAATTTATTTTATTGCATATAATTTATTCAATAGTGTTAAGAATGTAAAGTTGTAAACTCAGTTCAGACCCCATTTAATTTAAACGTAAGCAAAATGTTTAAATTCCACCAAATCATTGTGTGTATTTCTTTATTTCACGGAAAATAAGTGACATTTGAATAATACTAGCTTTATAAGTATTCGCTTACGTTTAAATTAAATGGGATCTAAACAGAGTATAAGTAGTATATAACGTGTATATATATATATATATATATATATATCTATCTAATAAGTATGTAGTGCAACTGCATCTTAACCAGGTGGCGTTAGGAGCTACATCAAACCTTCATTTTCGAACCGTCAAACAGGGGAAGTGACTTATCTACTTCAATAAAGTTACTTATCATCTATGAAATAAATACTCGACTATGGACATCATCAAACATCCTACATAAGTTTTTACCAAATTTATTGTTACCTATTTTATATACAGTACCTAATTAAACTCTTACAAAATGTTAAAAAACACTTGTTGCTCTGCCTGCTTTTCAATAAATAAAAGAACAATTAACATTTACGAAACAGATCTGCAGTATGTCTATGAAAACCTTGCAAATTTTAAGGTAACATTTCTAATAAATTTTTCTTCAATTAATTAATGAATAAGAATTACGGTTATATTCTTTAAAGTTGGCTGCACACATTCTGTACACATTGTCGAGTGTCTTGATATCCTGAGACATTACTCCTAAATTTGACAAACAAACCTGTAGAATTTACATTTTATTTTAATAATTATACTCTCTTATGCTGAAAAAAATTCTTTATTTGTGCCAATATAAAATTTTGTATGATTTGGTTTCATTTGGTCGCAAAATCGACTAAAAAACAGCCAATTTATCTCAAAATATGGCAATGCCCGATTTCGTATGGTAGGTGTAGCCTTTTAGTTTTCGCGCGGCCATCAATTAAACCGTGATACTTGGATTTATGGTAATACTCGGAATCAAACTTGCAATGGCTATTTTTAACTAAACTTAGTTTGATCGGAGATAATGAGGAATAAATGTCACAAAAAAGCAAATAACCTAGTTGGGTAAAAAATCAACCTGTACCTATTATTACACCAATTGATAGTGTTGCTAGTAAGGAACAATTCTTAGAAAGTAATGGTATTCGGCAAACATAAGGAAAGACTTGGAGTTTGATAAACTACTTAATATTTTGGAGAAATGTAACAAAATGCTAAAAGTACACTAATTCCATGATTTTCTCGCATAGGTACCATTAGATATAAGACATAACTTAGCTGCTAAGCTGTGAGTATTGCCCATAAACATGGACTACCAGCACAGACTAGATAATATATACACTTAATATGTACAGAGTAAAAGCTTTCAAAGAATGATCCAAATCAATCAAAATTTGAAAATTTTGTCATCCCTGTCAACTGCCCCTATATGCTTGCAATACATAATATAAGTAGTGCAATCAAATCGAAAGCTGCAGCTGTTTATCTGTTCGTCTTTCTATAGTCTGTGCTGCTAGTGTTATAATCAGAATACATGTGCACAACATTTTATAAGAATAGAAGAATAATTGAACTACAATGTATGATTGCAAGCTTAATAGTTATACTTTTATCACCATCAACAGATTAGTGGTGATGAGTGTTGGATGTGTTATGTTTGCCACACGAGACTGCGGCAATGTCACCAGCTGCAGCAGTTGGCCATACAGACACGAGGTCTCATTGATGATCTATTCCAGAATAAGGTATTTAAAATATTTTGACTTTGGAATAACATATAAGACAATGATGATTGATACTAGGTATGTAAAATCATGTATAAAGATACACAAGTTTTTTGTTTTATAACTGTCCCATTACGTCACGATATAACCTGGTCTTAATTACTCAAAAGTGGTTTACTTGATTAAAAAGTCATGTATCCAACCTTTATCGACAACCCCTCTTCCCCTATTACCCTCTAGAATGAAAAAAAATCATCCCCACTATCCATGTATGGGGATCCACCCCTAAAATATGAAATTATTAATAGTACTGATTTTATTTTCGGCATTATAAAATAATGCCGAAAATAAAATCAGTACTGTACCAAATTTCATACATTTTTATATAATTATTATTTATTTGTAACGCATGGCTGCAGTAAAAAGAAGTATCTTAAAGGGTTATGGAATGACATCACCATGACGTGGCAGAAGGCTATTTTAAAATTAAATATCTTAGAAGCTAATTGATGTTTCGAAAGAATTCTCATACAAGTATTTTTTATTGTCCATAGAGAATACTGAAATCTTACATTTGAAATTAATGAACATTATCAATTTTTGTAAACATCTATTTATTAATTTTCATTTTATTAAGTGCCCAAGTATAAAAATTAAAATCAACTTTTAACTACAGTTTTACTTGTTTTTAGATTGCAATAGAGTTTAAAGCATTTGAGTCAGTGGTACAATTATCAACATCCAGGATGAAGATTATTTCTATAACACCCCCTTCTTCATTTCATATTGAACAGGAGTCAGATGTGAAGACAGAATTTTGCAGTGACAATGGTTGGTTTTACACTATCGTCTTGTGGCTTGCCTGATAATAAGAGAGGCTACAGTTGGGTTCAGAGACTTCGGTCACAGATTAAAGAAAGAGGAACAATAAACAGCTACATAGTCAGCTTTCGATTCGTTTGACCTACTACAAGCACACGGCTTGTCCATTATTCTGTGGAAAAATTGTGGGCAGTTAAAGGGGACGTCAAAATCTCTGTACGTAAATATATTTTCTACTCTGTGCTTCTGTGGTTGTTAGACATTCTCCTGCTAGTCTTGTTGTTTGAGTGGTCCAAGTGTTAGTGTTACTTGAACAAGGCCCGTGTAAGAAACCAAAAACTAATTTCTGATCATTGAGTTCCAATTTTAGAGAATAATAATAACTATCACGTTGATAGATCATGCTAAATACTCTTTAAGAAAATTATTTTGAACTTAGTCGGACAGTAACTTTTGAAGTAATTTGAAAAAAGCTTATTCCACATTGATAGTTACGGAACCCTTCTTTGAAATGTCCTGACATGCACTTGGCTAGATAATTATTTATTATAAGAAAGAAGATTAAATGTTTTGATGTAATGTTTAGTTAAAACAGGTATTTACGTGTTGCGTCCCTTTTTAATTTTATAATAAAATTAATAATTTTTTGGGTAATTTTATATCTTGAAGATGAAACTATAAAATACATATGACTATGAAGTTGGTATATAATATACTAAATGTTGCCCGCCTTCGTGCGCGTAAAAGAAAGTCCCGCGGGAATCGTACATTTTGCGGGATTAGAAATAGCCTATGTCTGTGCCCGTGGTCTAATCTATATCTATTCCATTTCATCAAAATTCTTCCAGTATTGTCGTACCTATTCAATGCAAATAAACAACCACATCTTTCCTCTTTATAATATTATTATAAGTATAGATTTATATTTTTAGAGGAAGAATATTCCATTGAATCCGAAGATGCTCTCGGCGGCATTACACAGTTATCGAATGTCAACAATATATGTGCACAGAAAAAGACTAATGGTATGGAATTGAATATAGTGACGCTAAGTCAAAGTGTTCGGCAAAGTCCCACCACAGACCCGGTCACAGATGTCGAGGACAGGGGAGAACAAACATGGGAACAGAGCACTGAAAATGTAGAAATAGAACAAGAGCTAAAAGAGGAGTTAGGAGATAAAGGTTTGTACATATTGTGCTAGCGCTAGTTTCCTTTAGAAATATTGACCACAGACTGCCATGCAATACGATCCTGACATTTCTTTTAACAGAAAACACTTTGTATGTTGGATTATTATATATACATAAAAATGTTTTTGTGACTACCTTTACTAGATTAATACTTGATAAATACTTTTCTTATTGCCCTACATAACTAAAGGTCTCAGTATAATTTTCTTGTAAGTACATAATTAAATTCTTTTTCTCATAATATATAAATATATATGAAAAAAAGATAATTAGTATATTATATTTTTTAAATCGTTTAAAACAATGATTCATTTTAGTATATAGAGTTATTTACTTGAGAATGGTTTCTATATTACACACCATGTGGAGTAAGTACCATATTCGGTTTTTCACAAAATCGAGTCATGAAGTTGCATGTGATCTTACATGAAACTAGTTTACTTGTGGTTATTTTTTTGTCAAAGAAATTTCAAATCAAATCAAATTCCTTTATTGCTAGAATGCAGTAAATAATTGACAAAAACTACACAACTTGTTCACGATACATTTATTTACTAGACACTGTACACTTTTACACTTTTGGGCATAGATCCCTCTTGAGATCTTTACTCCGTAAAATTTGGCTCTCCAATGAGCTCCTGCGATACAAATACCTTATTTTATCTGCCTACCCCATTCTAGGTGGGGATGATAGTAGAAGGGATTGCACGTGGTCAGTGTGACCAGAATAAAATATAAAAACTACCATTTATCAATTTATTATTTATAAATAATTTAGTTTAAATTTAATCAAATGAGCGACAACACTCCAATCTTAACATAATGGTCTTATATTCTGTGAGAGCTGCCGATACATTCTGCCATTACAATAGCCGATAGCGTGCAATGCATATGCAATAGAGAAAATGCTGTTGGGATGACAGAATATGATAACTTATAATAATTTTACAAATAGTACCTATGCTAATAATCACTGTGGCTCAGTGGTTGAGCGTGTTTGGTGCTGATGGGGGTCGGGTTCGAATTCCGCCGAAGGAACAAAAAGTTTAATATTAGAATAAATCATAAATTCTTTATATTTTTTTTATTAGTAAGGCCGTATGTATATATATACATACGGCCTTACTAATAAAAAAAATATAAAGAATTTATGATTTATTCTAATATTAAACATTTTTCACCTTAAGAGTCATATTGCATCAATTGATTTATGCGTAAAATGGTCAATTATGGCGTTCTTGATCTCAGAAGCAAAGACACATTAACAATTTTGACATATTGAATAGTGCAGAATAGCTATTGGCCTAGTTCGTAGCGGCCTCGCTTTTTGTAAAGGGGAAAGCCCATTTCAGGCCCACAGTGGACAACTGTTTTAAGAAGACTTACTTTGTCCAGAAATAAGGTACATTTCTCAAAGAGACATGATTTTTGATAACATTTAAATGCGCCACTGCAATCAGTAATGTTTCGATAAAAAAGGGAATTTTATTGATAAATAAAACAAAGTTGAGGTGAAATATTGCTCGATGATAAAATATCTTTATTAAGGCCAATCGATCCGAAATATCGATTTATAAACAAAAAAAATTAACTCAGGTTAAGTAAAAATAAAAAGTCAGTCAGTAGTAGTTCAGTGTTGTCATAAGTACTGAAACAAAGAAAAAAAAATATTGCAAATAACATTTATTACTTTTAAAGTGTGTTAGTTTATTACATAAATATAAAACAATTTAAAATATAAAAAGCTTATTCGAAGTGGTCTCCATTGGCAGCAATACAGTCCTTTAAACGTTGAAGCCAGTTATCAATAGAAGCACGCACTCTTTCCATGGGAAAATTCATCACTGCCAATCGTACGGATTGTTTTAGGGACTCCTAAAATAATCCGTACGATTGGCAGTCCTACTTTCGAAAACTGAGCATAAATTATAATCCAGCGGATTAAGATTGGGACTAGACGACGGCCAGTATTCAGCTCTGATGAAGTCCGAAACGTTCGTTTCCAACCAAGACTGCGTACCTGTATGACCGCAAAACGACGAAAGCTTTATGACCCGGCGCCGAGTCTTGCTGGAAGGACCATTTTGGTTATTGAACATGGTGTAGTTAAGGGGCTTCACTACCTTCTCAAGAATGGTATCTTGATACACTTGTGCCGATGTTTTGATACCTTTTTCTCAAAAGTGTGGCTCAGTCCTTCATAGCTAATACCCCACCAAACCATCACTGAAGTCGGATAGTGCCCACGTTGCACTCTGTCGACTAATTGGGAAGTTTCCTTAGAGCTTTAAGCATAAATACGGTCATTTTGTTTGTTAAAATGTTGCTCAATTGTAAAAAAATTCTTATCTGTAAACAAAATTTTTCTGTGACCTCCCTTTGCGTACCGCTTCAGTAGTTGTTTCGATTTTACCACCCTATTCTTTTTTAAATTATCAGTTAAGAAATGAGCAGTACGTCTCTTATAGGCTGCAAGTCCTAAGTCATCTTTTAAAATACACGACATGGTTCTAGGTGCTATCTTCATCTCCCGAAATAAAATCTTTTGCTTTCAGACAGTATTTCTTCGAATTTTTTCCCTTACTGCTTTGACCACCTTTTTCGTACGAACACTACGTGGACGGCCAGATCTTTTTCTGACACAAACAGAGGAGGTCTCATTGGACCTATTAATAGCCCGGAGAAATAAAAAAAAAACTTATATTTTACTAGGTACAAGGGTTCCGTGTATATAGTATAACTACGGAAACCTAGAAACTATAAGATGGAACCCTAGAAACTATAAGATGAAATCGATATTTTTAAGTTTGCCGTCGATACCATACTATGAACGATATTGAACGATACGTCATAAAAACATTTATCTAAAAGTCAGTCATTCAATTTTCTTTTAAAAGTTAAGTTAAGTTTATCAAAATCTTTTTGCAATTTATTAAATAATTTAATAGCCATAAAATAGGGACTCTTTTGACACGCTGTGCTGTTACACTTAGGCATAACTAATTTATTGGGATAACGTTGTGATCTGTTAGTCATGTTAATGTCTTTGTTTTGTACAAAATATTTGGGGTTCTTTTTAACAAACGTACACATGTCTCTAATGTACATGCATGGCAACGTAAGTAGACCCAGCTTTTTAAATAACAGTTCTACAGACAACTTTCAAGTGGTCCTACATTACATATAGCTGTTATGCATTTCTTTTTTAATTTGAAAGCTGTATTGAATTCAACAGAGTTGCCCCAGATTATAAGACCATATGATATGACGGAAGATACGTATCCGTGATATGCACAAAGAGCTGCAGACATTGACACGGTCTTTGCTAAACGTCGCAGTGCATAAACTAATTTCTCCAGCTTGCTACAAATATAGTCCACATGCGACTTCCAGTTACAGTGTTGGTCAAACATTAATCGTAGAAATTTTATTGTGTCTACTTCATCTATATTTATGTTTATAGCCATTTTTGTGATTAAATTTTTTTTCTGGCAACCCCAGCTGCAGTTAATGCGGGCTCACCCGCGTCTCGTCTACTCTAAGAACCTGGGTTCAAATCCTAGTGGCACTGGAGTTTTGCACATTTGGTTTTTTTAAAATAAATATTGCTTGTCTAATTATAATAAGAAGTGACACAAATTAAAATCTTCAAATAATCTCATCATGGCCGCTGTATTAAAAATTAATGATCTAGAGTGCTATCAACGACAGCAAACTTCAAACGAAACATTGAATTGTCAATCGTGCAAGAAGAAATACGATTTTACATGTGTCAATGTCAATAAAATGAAGCTTAAAGATCTGAGCGAAGATCATAAACTCAATTGGCTATGTCCACAGTGCTCTAGACCCAAGAGCGATAATACAAATACGCCCATAAGGAATGTATCCTGTAAAAACGATACCCCTATACACACAGACGATGAAAATGCCGGTCAGAATGTCACAATGAGACGTAAAGCAACTGGTACGCACAAACCTGGCACGCTTAGCACCAAGTGTTTGTCGTATCTGCGAATGATTATTCGCGAAGAAATTAATGTACTCATGAAGGGCCATAAAGTCAGCATAATCAAGGAATTCAACTCAAAGCTAACGGAGGTGCAGAAAACACAGGCAGATGTTACCACGGCAATGATATTCTTAAACCAAAAATATGAGGATGACATTCAAACTTGTACTATAATAATGAGAGTGATCAAAGAAAGCCCCCGTCCCCGATCGGTGCTAGTAAAATCCAGTAACCCAAGAATACGCGATAAATTCCTTGCTTCAGCAATCACCTTTAACAAAAAAGCAGCGAATAAAGGAGACAAACTAAACACCAGTACTACCACATACTATCAGCGGTATTAAGAAACCCGTTCACATCTACGAGCATTTGCCCCCAACGGTAAAGACTCCACGCTGAAGCTCGATCAATCGCCAAGGCAAAAGACTCTCGATACGCCTGGGTTAAGAATGGCAGAATGTTCATGAGGAAAACAGACCAAAGTGAATACGTGTACGTCAAAAATTCGGAAGTTTTGAACAACCTAAAATAACCCTATCTACTTCTTAGCACGAATTTATTGTTAATATTGTCCCTTTCTATTCTCTTACCTGTTGTTACCAAAATGTCAGAGGGATTTTATTTACTATATTTTATTATAGTACTCACCGAAACGTGGCTCAAGGGCTGTGTTTTTGATTCCGAAATCCACGACGATAGATACAGATATGAGTGTCTATCGGAATCGAAAACGATATCGAAACGAATCCATAGGCGAGATAGAGAGACGTCCAAAATATCTAATCATAATAATAGAGGCGGCGGTGTTTTAATTGCGTATCAAAAACAATTGACTCAATGCGATGTTCCGATTGGGAGTGATTGCGAAGATCTCTGAATCTCATTAAATCTACACTATATTTTTGTGGTGTTTATCTTCCACCACCCTTAACGCATGACCTTCTGCACACCTTTACTGAAAACGTAATCTCATCAGGATACGCTATAAGTCACGTTTAAATCACTCTGGCAGACTTTTTGGCTCTTAACTCACTATTTCAATTTAATAAGATCGTTAATAGTAAACGTATACTTGATCTAGTCTTATGTCGTGATCCAATAGTAACCGTTACAGAGTGCTTCCTTCCTATTCGTACAGTTACCCGTATCATCCAGCTCTTAACTTTGTAATTGATGCTCAAGTTAAACACAAGAACAAAATTGCTTCGAAGGTAAAGTACAACTTCTATAAAGCTGACTACGAACAAATTATATCATCACTTAAAAAAAATTTGGATCAAAGAACTTAACAATACCAAAGATATAGACGCAAAAACTGATACTTTCTATGGAATTCTTAATAACATTACAATAAAAATATATGTTCCAAAATCACAAACAAAGTGGAGATCATTTTTTCCTATTTGGTTATCAAATAAACTTATTAAACTCTTAAAAAAGAATAATAACTGTCATAAAAAACTTAAAAAATATAATAACCCATTAGATAAAATTGAATTTAATCATCTTAGAAAGGATTGCGATAAGATGATAAAACATTGTTATAAAAACTATATCATATCCATTGAAGACTTAATAAAAGGCAACCGAAAACTATTTTTGGGTCCACGTTAAAAATTTAAGGAGAAACAATAGTACTTACCCATCTCGCATGTTTTTAGGAGAATCTGAAGGAAATCTCGCAATAAGTAACTTATTCGCTTAAAACTGCTCTTCGGTGTACGATCCTTCCTACCAATAATTATACATATTATACTGCACCAGAGCCCCATACCTACATGGAAAACGTTTTCATACCCAAACATACATGCCGTATATCGGTTGTTGAAAATACTGAACTGTTCTAAGGGGCCTGGCCCCGATAACATTTCCAGTACCTTCCTACAAAAATGTGGATCCGTTCTCTCTTATCCCCTCCAACTTTTATTCAATGCTTCTTTCAGCTCTGGTTCTTTCCCTAAAAAATGGAAGGAGTTATTGCACCAATTTTCAAAAGCGAAAATCCAAATAATGTGCCAATAAGAGACCAATATCAATTCTATCGATAATATCGAAAGCCTTTGAAATAATCTAAATCTCTAGTGCATAAAGACTTATCAAGACATAAACAAGTTAATTAATATAAATCAACACGGATTCATGCCGGGGAGGTCATATGGTACTAACTTATACTCATATGTGGCAGACTTGATTAAAGCAGTTGATGACGGGCAAGAGGTTGATGCAATGTATATGGACTTCTCAAAGACTTTCGGCAAAGTAAATCACGACATACTTATTCAGAAACTCAAATCCTTTGGTGTAACTGGCTCTTTACTCTATTGGTGTTCCTCTTACTTAAAGAATCGACCTTATTTTTTAGAATTTAATGGCTATCAGTCGGAGTCCTTTATTTCTTACTCAGGAGGGACCTCAGGGTTCAATTATAGGCCCCCTTTTCTTTAAAGTATTCCTAGATGACATAGTTGAAATACTAAAAAATACATCAATAGAACTATATGCAGAAGAATAATTAAAAGCATGATTCTATTAAACTCCAAGAATATATGAGTCTCTATTCCATTGGTGTAACAAAAACAAAATGTACTTAAACCCGAAAAAGAACTATCACATAAAATTTACGAGAAAAAGAAAGGCAATGAATACTGAATACGAGATTCAGAACTGATAAAATCTCAAGAGAACAAACTAAACGAGTCCTAGGTGTGATCTTAGACTCAAATCTAAACTTCTCATGTCATGTAGATGATGTGGTCAGTTCTGCTCTTAGATCTCTTGGCTTCATAATTAGAACATGCAGGAATTTCTCTCAAGTGTCTACAATAATAAAACTCTACAATAGTTTTGTCAGAAGTAAATTCGAATATTTCTCTACAGTATTTAACCCACAATACCGAAATCAATCAACACAATATTGACAGAATAGAAAATGTCCAAAAACGAGTCACTCGTTATATTGGCTACCAAATTTGATCGTTCCATGGTAAACTCTTCGTATAATCAGAGATTCAAACTTTTCCACTTAACGTCACTTAAATTAAGAAGAAAATTTCTTACATAAACTAGTCAATAATAAAATCAATTAGATTAGATAGAATCTTTATTTAGATATGAATTAGAATTAGAATTAGATAGAATCGATTAGAATGCCTAGAAAACATGTGACACTGTTTAGTTCTACTGGATATAAAACTAACCTAGGAAAGAATTGCCGTATTACTAGAATGACCCAAGCCTACAATGAGTTGTCGTCGAGGATCGCGGACCTAGACATTAATTACGACAGTCTGAATAGTTTTAAATCTAGGATTTTTAAACATTTAAATAGCTAAACAATCTTGTAACATTGACCTATCTATTAATATTGACATGTTAAAAATAGTTTACCAACTAATTTTAACATGTCTTTTTCTCTTTGACTTACATGTACTATTATTTTATATTAAGAGTTATTTTTATTTTATTGATCTGATTCTCTGATTTGAGTTTCACTATTAGGTCGTGTTTAAAAACGTAGTGTTGTGTTGTTAAGTTTTAAGTGATACGTGTAATGATTTACCTTAGTACCTACTACCTACTAGCAGTCATTCAGTACTCAATACTTCTTTCACGTAAGTAAATAGCTATTAGCCATAGTTTTACTTATTATGATCGGTGTAATTACATACGTCACTTATTATCATTAATAATAATTTACTAATGCTACTTCGGGTACCCTTTTATACACCTACTTAGTTTCATTGTTACCTACAGTTCAACCACGTTACATCTTTCGGTTATTGTCGTTTTTCAAACACCGTCTGTAATTTCGATAGAAAAGCGATGATTGCCGTTGGAAATTAAGAATTTAGTTGCACTGTACACAGAGTTCGTTATTTGTCAAGCAACATTTCGTGCGTGATTTACAAACCACACTGCAGGTGGTGTAGAGCAGGGATTCCTAAAGTAGGTTCCGTGGGATAGTCATCAAGGTTCCGCCAAAATTATTTAAAATTATGAAATCCAAACATTAGTCAATTTTGTGTGTGTACGGTTGTAAGTCACTGCATCCTGCATACATTAAACATCTCTGAACGCGTGTACTAAGGAGCACGGCGCGGCGGCTGGCCCGTGCGTCAGTTGCCTTAAATGCCCTTCTTCGTCTTTCTTTTTTAACATTTGACAACTAAAAAACTAAAGCGTAAAGAGAAAAAGTCCACAAAAATAAAAATGTATTATATAATTAATCAATATATTATGTTATATAATAATGCAATCTACTGTATTTTAATTAGTATTTAAGGTTATATTATTATTTCTAAAAATTTAAGACCGAAGTAAAATCGATTTATGAACCAAATATTAAAGCAAGGCTAACGTCGTTTTAGTAAGGGCGTGCGCCGATAGATGGCGCTAAAGCATCATAATGAGTAAAAGCATTTAAATCGTAGATGACGTAAGTAGCGCCGAAATAATTGATTTTACGGAGAGGAAATGTATCTACGTTACAAGTTATGTAAGAGCAAATTCGATTCTATCGAGCTGACCAACCACTTGTGTTACATTGTACCACGCACTGTGCAGCGGCGTGAGGTGCGCGTGCGCCGGGTATTCCACACTGGCCCGTGTCGGACAAACGCAGGTGTCCGCGCTCCTCTCCGACGTATTGTCGAAATATTTAACAATGTTCTTGCCGATCCAGACATATTTGATAGCTCGCTGGGTGGGTTCAGAAGGGATGTTATTAGAGTTATTGGGGGCTCGGGTGGTCTGGGTTAGGTGGGTGTAGGTGTTGTATGTTTCCACTCGTTTTGTAAGACGACTAATTTTGACATGGGTAGTAGTGTTATGTCATGGTGGCTTTTGCGCCTGCTTGGCTAACAAAACCCAGTTTTCTTAGTATATTGATAGCATCTTCTTTGGGCTCGACTGTTGGGTTGGAGGGTGAATCTGGATCGGTTGAGGTTTTGTTTGAGTATTTTGACAATACAAAGATAGAACTTAAAAATAAATGTATAAACATATTATGTTATATCTGTGGTAAAATTTACACTCATACATACTAATATACATAAATGCACCCCAGTGGTAACCATTATATTCGACAAAACAGAGTTAGATAGTTCATAATATTATGTTTAATCTATGGTAACACACAAGCTTAACATACTAATATTCACACATGCAGCCTAGTGGCTTGCCTTCGAGTTCGACAAATCATTGATAACACATTAAGCTTCGACTCTGCGCCAGTTTGAGTTGAGCCTATGTGTTATTCCGGGCTACATAAGTGTCAAAAGAGTGTCAATATTTTTTATTTTTCCCTTGTAGGGTGCGATTAGGAGACGAGTAATAAGACCGAAAGTTGCAATGAGACTGCCTTTATTATAATAATAACCTACACCACCCATCCAATAGAAAAAAAAATGTTACATGGTTACATTTTTTGTATAAAATAATTTCGATTACATTTTGACTGAGCTCGAGCCATAACATTTATATTCTCATTTAATTCTTTTCTTTCTTTTGACGATAACAATATCCTAGATGAAGCGTCTGCTGCTGTATTACTTGAACCCTTAACATACTCCACATCAAAGTTGTATTCCTCTAAAGTCAACCTAAACTTCATAAGTCTGCTAGATGGATCTTTCATACCAAACAGATATATTAAAGGTTTATGTTCCGTTCTGATTTGTAAAATATTGACCATACAAATAAGGTCGAAAATGTTTCACTGCCTAGTACTGCATAGTTTGCTATTGCCAGGAACTCTTTCTCTATATCAGGATAGTTTGATTCGGCCTTATTTAGAGTCCTACTAGTGTAAGCTATAGGTCTACCTAATGATTTGAAATATGATAAAAATGATTTTGTTCTGAAAAATCTGGATAATCTAACACAGGGGGCGAAATGATACACTTTTTAAGTGTTTCAAAAGAATCTTGACATTGTTCACTCAAAAAAAAATTTGAATTTTTTCTACAAAGTTCATTTAAAGGTTGAGCTATTTCAGAAAATTTCGGTATAAACTTTCTAAAAATGACATTATCTGTTGGGTACCTTAGATTTTTATTATTATTTTCCTTTCGGTAATTTTCAGGCATTGAACAAGATGAAATTTTGGAAAGTACAAATGACTATGAAGTAAAGAAAGAACCCTTCATTGAATCCGAAGATGCTCTCGCCGGCATTACACAGGAGTTGTGGAATGTGGACAATATTGATGCACAGCAGAAGGCAAAGGTTCCTAAATTAATAATAGTCAAGCTAAGTCAAAGCGTTATAGACAAATATGTATGCCAAAGTCCCACAACACACCCGGTCACAGAAATATATCCGGGGGACAGGAGAGAAAAAACATTTGGTGAACAAAGCACGGAGACAGAAGATAAAGGTATGCTTATATTGTACTAGCTACTTAGCTATTTTCTTATCGTCTTTCTTATGCGGTCTGTACCCACTACATATTCCTAAGAATATGTAGTGGGTACAGACCGCATTGTAATAAGATCGTAACATACTGATTTTACTTGTACATAATGTTTTTTCTCATTATTTATTTCATAGTTTTCTTTAAACCATTAGTTTAAAAACACGTCGAAACCCCAAAAACACGTTTTCTGTATATCTCTAACTGGAAACGTAAGCTTACTACTAAGTTAACATGATCATATCAGAACATTTGTTTAGGTATCGAACAAGACGACGAGCAAAACAACACAAATGACTGCGAGGGGCGAGACCATGCCAGTGAAGCTCAGTCCGGCTGTTACAAGAAACAGTTCACCTGTGATTATTGTTTCAAGATTTTTTCATACAAAAGCATATTACTTAATCACATCAGGGTTCATAAAGGCGAGAAACCATTTAGCTGTGATATTTGTTTGAAGAAATTCTCAGATAAGACAAATTTAAACAGGCACATACTAATCCATATAGGCGAGAAACCATTTAGCTGTGATATTTGTTCAAAGAAATTCTCACGAAAGTGTCATTTAAACAGGCACATACTAATCCATATAGGCGAGAAACCATTTACCTGTGATATTTGTTCAAAGAAATTCACGCAGAAGGTTAATTTAAATGTCCACAAACAAATCCATGCAGGCGAGAAACCATTTAGCTGTGATATTTGTTCAAAGAAATTCTCACGAAAGAGTCATTTAAATAAACACATACTAATCCATTTACGCGAGAAACCATTTAGCTGTGATATTTGTTCAAAGAAATTCACGCAGAAGGTTCATTTAAATGTCCACAAACAAATCCATATAGGCGAGAAACCATTTAGCTGTGATATTTGTTCAAAGAAATTCTCACAAAAGAGTGATTTGAATAAACACATACTAATCCATAGAGGCGAGAAACCATTTAGCTGTGATATTTGTTCAAAGAAATTCACGCAGAAGGTTAATTTAAATGTCCACAAACAAATCCATATTGGCGAGAAACCATTTAGCTGTGATATTTGTTCAAAGAAATTCACGCAGAAGGTTCATTTAAATGTCCACAAACAAATCCATATAGGCGAGCAACCATTTAGCTGTGATATTTCTTCAAAGAAATTCTCAGAAAAGAAAAATTTAAACAGGCACATACTAATCCATACAGGCGAGAAACCATTTAGCTGTGATATTTATTCGAAGAAAATCACGCAGAAGGTTAATTTAAATGCCCACAAACAAATCCATATAGGCGAGAAACCATTTAGCTGTTATATTTGTTCAAAGAAATTTTCACAAAAGAGTGATTTGAATAAACACATACTAATCCATAGAGGCGAGAAACCATTTAGCTGTGATATTTGTTCAAAGAAATTCTCACGAAAGATTTATTTAAACAGGCACATACTAATCCATACAGGCGAGAAACCATTTAGCTGTGATATTTGTTTGAATAAATTCTCAGAAAAGAGAAGTTTAAACAGGCACATACTAATCCATACAGGCGAGAAACCATTTAGCTGTGATATTTGTTTGAATAAATTCTCAGAAAAGAGATATTTAAACAGGCACATACTAATCCATACAGGCGAGAAACCATTTAGCTGTGATATTTGTTTAAATAAATTCTCAGAAAAGAGCAGTTTAAACAGGCACATACTAATCCATACAGGCGAGAAACCATTTAGCTGTGATATTTGTTCAAAGAAATTCACACAGAAGGTTAGTTTAAATGTCCACAAAAAAATCCATGCAGGCGAGAAACCATTTAGCTGTGATATTTGTTCAAAGAAATTCTCACGAAAGAGTCATTTAAATAAACACATACTAATCCATTTACGCGAAAAACCATTTAGCTGTGATATTTATCCAAAGAAATCCAACCAAAAAGCAGTTTAAACCCTTATGGACCACAATGTTGAATTTCTAAAATGTTGAATTCACAAAATATTGAAGTTGCGAGATGTTGAATTCTAACTGTTAAATTACTGGGTGTATGGCATTATTGTTCCGTGTTGTATGGTACTATTTACGACATGTCGAAATAGTGAAAATGTAGAGTAGAAAACCAAATAACATCGAACTAAAAAAAACAAATTTTGTGTTACATTTTCATTTAATAAAGTAAGAACTAAAACTAAAAATCTCGTTACTTGTAACCCTTAACTAAAACAAAACTCCGCAGAATGTCGCCTAAACGAAAAATTGTACATGTCATCCTCAACTAATTACAAAACAAAATTAAAATGTATGTAAAAAATTGTGAAAATATAATTAGAATACTAATTTAAACCTAATATAACAGTCTCGCGGCATCGGCCGTTGCATGCAGTTTTGGCGCAAGCACTCTACTCATTGATATCGCGGTTTTTGTAACTACCCTGAAAATATATTTTTTTTAATAATGGAAGAAAATGAGACTGTTGTGGCTAATTTACTGTGTAGTAGTGAAATTAATGATGTAATTGCGGATGTACAATGCGTACGTGAGTTGAGTGAAGTACTAGAAATGGGAAAGATACTTGAGAAGAACTCTGAGCTAAATAACGTCAGGCTGGTTGAGAAAAGGAAGGAAAGAGAAGAAGATAGCAGTGAAGATGAATTCACTGAAATTGTTAGGAGAAAACCAAAGAGGCTGATAAGAAGTAACTCGAATAATATTAGAAATATGGAGGTAGAACTTCATTTGCCTCAATCTAGTTCAACCGAAAGTATATATGAGGTGTGTGTAACATCCTTAAAACCTCTGCCAAAACAGATGGCATTTGCAAGACTACTTAATGAAGAATACACGTTTTGCTTTCAGTGAAGATGCGGAAAGATTATTAAAATCTACAAAATTTGCAGAGTTAGAATTTAAATGTCAAATGACGTATTATACTAGTAGATAGATAGATTTGGAACTAAATGATGAGGAAATAATGAATATTTTACAAAGTGATGTAAAAATTTTATCAGTAAAACGTCTTAGACGAATTAACTCAGAAGGAAAATGGGTAGACAGTGAAACCGTTCGTCTGTGTTTTGAGAGTTCATCATTACTTCGTTTTGTTCGAGCTTATGATTACCGTATCAGTGTTGTTAGCGCTATTGTCTTATATAGCCGATCAACGTAAGGAAATGGCAATGGAAGAGAAAAATCGCGTTTTTGACAATTCAGAGTTTATTACCCTGAGAGAGACTACACAAGAGCCTAACAATAGAGAGTCCTATAGTAGTGTGATGTCACGTCGTATTATAAATGAAAAAAAATACCAAGTTTTTTTATCAGATATAGATATGGAAATGCAAAAGAAAAGTGGAAACGTACATAAAACAAAAAAGAAAAGTCTATTAAATGAGAAGAATAGAAACAAGAAAAATGTTAATGCGAACGGAGATGATCCTCAAGAATTATTTATCAACAAATGGAACGGACTTTAGAGAGCTCGGAGGAAAACCGCAAAGAAAAAAGTGAGAGAATCGACTGGTTAAAGGTATTGATGAAGATGAAACGTGTATTTGATTCTGACTGTAGCGGTGTAGAAAAATTTTATGATATGGCTATGATATTATTAGAGGAAGCGAAAAAGTTCATAATGAGTTATTTATCGAAGAAAAGCTTTATTGATAATTTTTTAAAGCTATATAATGGATAGAACATCTTATCATTTTACGTTGAATATTCTACAATGGAATTGCCAAAGACTTTTGCCTAAAATCTTATGTTTTGGAGAGCTTTTAAATCAAATGAAAATCCACATAGCTATTCTGAGTGAGACCTGGCTAGAGCCTAGGAAAACATCTAAAATAAATGGATATAATATATTTAGGAAGGACCGAAATGATTCATACGGTGGTGTGGCAATTGCACAATTCGATTCGGGTCCATGTAAGTCAATTTAAAATAGTTAACAATAATGGCATAGAATTATTACATATTAGAATAAATAATTGCTCTAATCTAGAAAATATTGTGTCTGTATATTGTCCATCATCGATTCGCACTGACATTTTTCATTGGGATGAATTGTTTTCAAAATTTCCTAATAAAACATTAATAGCCGGGGATTTTAACGGACATCATGGTACTTGGTCTACTAAGTCAGACGTAAGAGGTGTTCAGTTATGGGATGCAGCTTTAGATAATGCATTTATGCCCTTGAATAACTTTACTGCTACTCGTGTGAAATTGGTAAATGGTGTTTTACAACAGTCTTCACCTGATGTAACATTCGTGTCGTCCGATATAGCCGTGTCTTTTGATTGGCAGGTACTTGATGAAAACTTAGGTAGTGACCACTTGATTATTAAATTAGCAATGAATTATCAGGAACCACTAAATATATTTAGTAAACGGAATATGAAATTTGCCAATTGGGGTGTATATAAAGAAAAATTAATACAATATTTTACAAATAATATGAGTAAGACTTTTAATATGAGTTTACAAGAACAATATGAGTATTTTATATTACAGATTAATAAAGCTGCCGATGAGAGCATTCCATCGATTAAATTGTATTCTAATCCGGCTAGAAATTCTAAACCAAAGCAATTCTGGAATCAGTCTCTTTCACTGGCAGTTGCACAACGTAGATTATATTTGACAAATTTTAGGAAAAACCCAACACCCATCAATTATGATAGATTTATAGCTAAAGTCAAAGAGTGTAAAAAAAAATAAAGGAGGCCAAATCTATATCTTACCGTGAATTTTGTGACTCTATTGATGAAACAACTTCAGCTTCCACCATGTGGAATAAGATGCGTTGGGTTAAGGGTTATAAAAGAAAGAATATAGTTGTTCCCATAGAAAAACAGGCAGATATTAGATTATTTTTCTTTATGGAGTTATTTAACTCAGCAAGTGTAAAATCACACTCAATCATAGAGTTCGTGGAAGAAATTATAGGTTCCGTGTTAAGGGCTGAATCAGGGGTAAGGCTTATCAATAGATAAAAGACACAGCTCCAGGGAGCGACGGAGTGTTTTACACTATGATATATAATGCTCCTGATTTAGTAAAGATTTTTTTACTCAATATTTATAATCTTATCCTTCGAACTAGTTATGTGCCTAACCGATGGCGTAACATCCATGTTATTGCCATCCCAAAGATAACTACTAACCAAAATGCAACTGCAAAACTACGGCCAATTTCACTCATATCGTGTATTTGTAAAATCTTTCACCATATGATATGTAAGCGAGTAGAGCGGTACATAGAAAAAATATTTATCACCGTATACAGTTGGATTTCGTAAGTGTCTATCAAGTATAGATAGTTTAGTTAGAATTATTAGCCAAATACAGATAGGATTTTCGAAAAATATACCAACGTTGGTTTGTTTTGTTGATATTGAAAACGCGTATAATAATGTTTTAATTCATAAAATCGTCGAGCGTTTAGATGAATTCAAAACTGGTAATAAAATGTGCAGATACTGTAACACCTACCGCTTTTAGTATAAAAAAAAATCGGTGTTCTATTAAAAATTTAATTTATTAAGGTACAGCAGTGATTAAAAGCGGTATGTGAGACACAAAATTAATACAGGGTCGTGGTATAAAGCCTACATATGATTTTGCCACTTAGGAAATGTAGGGCTACTCTCCTGGTACAACCGTGGAGGGAAGGCGAAGGTTCCGGTATAGCTAGGACGCTGGAGGGACTCCGCATCCAGACGGGTGAAGGCAGCAGCGTTGGCCTCCGAAAAGAGGCTGGAGATTTCTGGGTTGCGTGGACTCTCCACGCTCGTATTATCGACTCGGAGCAAGGTTCCTGGAATGTACAACCTCCGCCTTAGTCCACTATTCATAGGGCGACAGAACTTTATTACAATTAGAAATAAAATAAAAAAAAAAATTACTACAAATATTACTTATTTAAAATCTAATAACAAACGTTTCTAATTTTAAAACAAAGAATTCTTATACATTACGGTATGAAAGTTGAAGGTAGTCTGGTAAATTATTAACTCTTAAAATTTTGAAATATTAGGCCAAATAATGTCATGAATAGCTTAGTAATTTTTATTTAAAGCTCATTTAAACTGTACAGAACGATGTAACAAATAATTCACGACATAAAGGATCCAGTTAATATTAGTACTTTAAGCAAATAAATGCTGGACAAATTATATAGGTTAATATTTTAGTCGGCGGCGCGCAAGCACAATAATTGGTAACGTAGTAGCAGCTTAGCAGTCTAGCGCCGAAAGCCCCCATCGCCTCTGCGGCGGCGCCCGAGTCGATGACAACCGGTTCTATTGTTCGATCCGAGGTGTACAGTCGCTAACAAATGCTTAACTATTTATTTTATTAATTTTTAATAAGACGTATTATATCGAAAGCAAATCGGACGTTCACTTTAACTTTATTAGTAGGTAGGTATATTTTATTCATAATATTATGTAAATATTGTTAGGGATTAAAATTTAAATAAATTAGTAAGTAAGATTAGTACATATTGTTAGTAAAGATTTGATTTTGTAAAGTTTATGAAAATATTTTAAAATAATATCAATAAAACGAAGTCATGTAACGTTCCGTTACATTACCCGCCTCGCCCCGCAAGGATTTTATCATTTTTACTATGACAAAATCCGAACTCAAAGCATAGAAGCAGGTAAGCAACTTACGCAGATTTCGCAGATATAGAAAACATAACCTATGTGTTACGGCCAACCATTTTTGGGTCCTTAATATGCCAAGTACCTAAATCTTTTCTCGACATATTTTCTAAGACGTAGCTTTTGAGTCACGCGACATTTGATAAATTTTGGAGCTAACTTCTTACTGAAGTATTTATCCTTGTCACTCAGTACATATGCTCGCTTATAAACAATATCACCAACTTCAAACTCGAATGCCTTCCTCCGTAAGTTATAATGGGATGTGTTTTTCACGTGTGCATGGTACAAGGTTTTTTGGACCTTATCAAAAATTGCAGCTAAACAACCACGATTTTCCACATATTCTTCGCGAGGCAAGAACAGAACTTCCTTACCTAACTCGGTGTCTGTGTAATGAGTACCTCATAACACCAATTCTCGGCCAAATACACAGAGAAGTTCACAGAGTTATTTATCGCAAATTGTACTTTTGGGATAAATAAGTCCCAAGTTCTATGATCGCCCTCGACGAACGTGGAGAGACAGGTGATGATTGTTTTATTGTAACGTTCCACTGTATTAATCTGAGGAGTATATTTGGGTGTAAAGAACACGTTCGGTATTTTATATTTATCGAACAAGGTTTTGGTCTGCTCGCTAATAAACTGACTACCATTATCCATGAAGATACTTTGAGGGACACCATGGACTAGGAAGACTTGTTCCTCAAAGATCCTGATAATAATCTCAGAAGGAGACCTCTTTTAATAGGAAAATTCTGGCAAAACTTCGAAAAACAGCACGTAACTACTAGAATATAGCTATTTTGCTTGCCTGTTACAGGGAGAGGACCCATCAAATATATTGAGATCATTTGGTAAGGACGAGAGCACTGTTTTGGACGTCCCATTTCTCCAAGTGTTGCATGATTTTGTGGTTTGTACGCGAGACATACGGAGCAGGAACTGACAAATTTAGAAATACCGCTGTGCATATAGGGCCAGTAGTACCTGAGCGCAACACGTCTATATGTTTTAAAAATTCCCATATGACCTGCTGTAGGCTCATTATGGTTTTCAGCAATAATCTTATCGCGTAATTCTAATGGGACCACTTCTTTCCATGAGAACTCATCTGTAAGTTGGTGTTTATTTTTGCTAAGCCGAAAGAGGATATCATTTTTAATTTGGAAATTTGGAAAGTTATCTGGTTTGTCGCGGCAGCCTTTAAAAATATTTATTCCAATCGTCACTAGAAGTCGCGACAGAATTTGGCAGTAGTGACTGCTGAAACAGGGACTGCTCTGGACAAAGCGTCAGGGATAACATTATCCACACCACGACGGTGTTTCAAAATAAAATTGAAGGATGAGAGACGAACTCCCCAGCGAGCAAGCCTACCTGTTGGGTTATCTAATGAAAGGAACCACTTAAGCGCGCTGTGGTCTGTATAGACTGTGTGAGTTTGACCGTTCTCTAAGTAGCATCGCCAATGTTCCAGGGCTATGAGAACAGCCAGCCAGAACAGCTCAGTGATGCTATAATTATTTTCTGGCCCAGTTAAGGATCTGCTCATGTAAGCTATGGGGTGCTCCTTTCCATCAATGGTTTGAGTGAGCATTGCACCAACCCCATAGTTTTTTTTTTTTTTTTTTTTCTTTTCTTTCTTTTTCTTTTTGGTTTTATTATTTTTCTATTTTTTGCATATCTTATCTCTAGTTTATACAATGTTTCTTATACAATATTTCTTTTCCTTTTTTAACTTACAAATTTTCAATACTTTTATCTTACTTCTTATGTCAAATACATCAGTAATAGTCAATATAATTTATGATTTACTTACATAGTAACTTGTCACTTGTAACTATGTACTTGTCGGCTCTTTACATTTGTAAAAGGTCAACAGCTTAACTTAACGCAGTAAATAAAATAAAATCCAATAATTTTTCAATAATATAAAACAATTAAATTTAAAAAGTCAATAAAACAATAATCAATAAATAATAATTCCAATATGTAAAAACAAAATTCAATTAAAATGTCAATAAAACAACGGCACACACATTCAAATTTAAACCTACTATCACAAATAAACCTAATCTAGAGCCTAACTAATATCACACTAATTTATCACAATTTTTCTTACAGACTACACCCACAATCTTCTTACAGTACTCGAGGAAAATGTCCCTCGTTTTTCCCCCCAGGATGGAAGGCAGGCTCTCACCCGTAATCGATATGCCCAATTATTGCTCAGTATCATATCTACTGCTAGCAAAAATCGGGCATTCGAGTAACAGGTGAGGAACCGTCTCCTCAACTCCTGGCTGACATGAACACGACGGGTCCTCCTTCAACTTGAATCTGTTCAAGTAGAAGGCGAACCCACCGTGTCCAGTCAGTATCTGTGTGGTGTAGTGTGTGATGTCTATCTTGTTGACTACTTTGTATGCAGCAGCAGCGCTTGGGAAAAAGAGCTTCGTGACTCCGGCCGTCCCTCCCACTTCGTATCTCCTGTCCCATTCCTCAACCGTATCCTCTCTTAAGATACGCTTGACGAATGAAACAGGACACAGATCGTAGTCAGGCTTCCTTTTCAATCTCAGCGCGGCCTCCTTGGCTAATTCGTCGACCCTCTCATTCCCTCTCAACCCTGCGTGCGCCTTAATCCAAAACAGGGAGACCTCCCGCCTCTGCGATGCAGTTTTTCGGAGGGCCGCCCTTGTTTGCACTGCCAGGGGATGAGGGGAACTAAGGGTGACAGCCTGGAGGGCCGATCTGGAATCGCTAAGGATACCGACCTTCGCCATTCCGCTCTTGCAGGCTATGTCTACAGCTCTATGGAGCGCTAGAAGCTCGGCTTGGTAGACGGTACAATACGGCGGCAACGCAAGCTTGACGGCCTTCGTCTCGGCCTCACCCTCCCATACGGAGAGTGCGGCTCCGACTCGACCCTCAATCTTGCTGCCGTCTGTATAGATCCTATGGACGTGGCTATCAACCACGTCCGCATAAGAGTCCTCGTCTACCAACCCAAACCTCAGCTCTTCCTGCTCTGCCGGATGTGGGTCCTCGATCGCTGGAGCATTTCGCTCCACCTCCCTGTCCTTCAACACCGGGTGAGGTACCCCCTTCTTGATCTCATAGAGCCTCGAAGCTTCGAGTATCCTGAGATCAAGAGATCAATCATGTATCCCGGCCAACAGCATCGCAGAGTTCAGGGCGACGGTCCGATATGCTCTGCAAATCTTCTGGGCAAAACCCCGTTGAACGGAGTTGAGCCTTTTCTGGACCCCCATCTTTTCCACGGTGGGTGCCCACGCTGCCGATGCATACAAAATAGTCGGCTCTATTACGGCCATATATATGGTTCTAACTATCTGGGGGTTAAGCCCCCATCCTACTCTGGCCGCTTTGGCAAGCTGCTTGTAGCGAGCTATTCCTTTTTTACATACTTCTCCTACATGGTCGTTGAACGTGAGGCCTGCGTCTATGGTTAAGCCTAGTATTTTCACTGTTTTAGAATACTTTAATTCCACACCCCCCATCGAGAGTCGATGCACGTCGTATTTTAGTTTTTTAGTTGTAAGTAGGGCGTATGTTTTATGTGGAGCGAAGTTGAGTTTATTTGCTTTCCCCCATTCTCTTATCCTGTCCAGCGCTCTGTTCGCCTTCCCTTCTATCTCCAATGCCGTGTCTCCGTCCACCACAATCACTACGTCGTCGGCGAAAGCCTGACTGAAAACATCCATCTCCTCTAACATCCATAGCAGGGGGTCCAACAAGAGGTCCCACAGGATCGGTCCACCTATGGACCCCTGCACGCACCCCTTGTTGGTCTCCCTGCTCACTTCCATTCCTGCATACCTTACATTCACTCTTCTTTCACTCAGGTAGCTGCTGATACGCCGCCTCAGGTTCCCCGGACACCCAACCTCAGCTAACCTAACCTTTATGGCCGGCCACCAGGCACTATCGAAGGCCCCCTCTATGTCCAGCGAGACCACAACAGAAAGTTTCTTCTCCTCCCTCTGCTTTCTGATGTGGTTCACCAACCTATAGAGGGCGTCTTCGGTGCTTCTTTGGGGCATAAAGCCATACTGGTTAGGGCTGATCTTGGGCAGCAGGTAGAACCTAAGTCGGGCGACCAGCATCTTCTCGAAGATTTTGCCGAGAACAGGCAGGAGGCCGATCGGTCGATAGGCTTTTGGTACCCGGTACGATTCCTTGCCCGGCTTCCTTAGCACCACCACGGTCGCCCGCTTCCACTGTTTAGGGAAGCAGGCGATAGTGAGGCACCTATTCAGCAGAGCAAGGAACCATTCCGGGTCACATTCCACAGCGTGTTGGCAGATGTCCGACGTGAGTCCATCCGCCCCGGGGGCCTTTTTGGGGTTGAAGGACCTTACGGCTACCAACCCCATAGTTACTAGCATCCCCCCCAATGTCCCAATTATGACCTTCCATTCGAAGTGCATACACTTCGAATGGAAGGTCATAATTGGGACAGGAAAGAATAGGCGCCGAGACCAAGCATTCTTTAAGTTTCTTAAATGCTACGTCAGCTTCCTTAGTCCATTGGAAAGGAGGTGCAGACTTTTTATTGGAAGTCAGCTTATTGAGCGGTCCAGCGATTGTGCTAAAATTTGGAACAAACCGGCGGTACCAAGTTGCCGTGCCTAGAAAACGTTTAAGTTCCTTGCGGCACTACTTTTCAGGGTCGGTTAGCAAACCATTCGCGTCAACCACATATCCTAGATATTTAAGCTGACTTCGAAAGAATTCACATTTGTCCAAGTTGACTGTTAGGTTAGCTTGACGTAGCTTCTCAAAGACGCGTTGAAGAAGAGATTCGTGCTCTTCAAATGTACGACTTATTAGTACAATGTCGTCGAGATAGGCAAAGGCCTGATGGTCCATGTTGCCGAATAGTCGGTCCACTAATCGTTGCTGCGTGGACGGCGCATAAACATCTGTGTGATGTTGTCAGCAATAACCTCCTGCGAATTATCTAAATTGTCGTATGACTGTATGAAAGTTGTTGGACTATCTGGATGCAAGTCAGCTAGAGGAGCGTTAGTTATAATAAGAGAGCCCAAATATTTAGGACAAACTTTGAAAGCACGCCAGAAGTCAATCCCTAAAATCAGCGATGATTGAACTTCTGGAACTACATGTGTCTTAATAATGTGGAACTGATTATCAAAATGGATGGGCAAATTTATGTAACCTAAGCTGCACAGGTTCTGTCCACCAGCTGCCACGATTGTTACCAAATCATCGGTACACAACTCCAAACCACGACTAACTAAAGCGGTATGAGCATTGTTGCCTAGAATGGTAACAGCTGATCCTGAGTCTAGAAGGCCTGAAGCTGTCATGTTATTAATTTTATTATTGACATAAGGTCTTGTGTCATTAGTTGGTTTAGTGTGTAGAATTGTAGCAACCTTGTATCCACTGAAAAATAAACGAACAGACTTAACCCAGTTATTCCACTCTTGTTGACTAGTTCGGATAATATTATCATTATTTAGTGTAGAATTGTCACAATTCTGCCTAATTCGTTTTTTTGTATTCTGATTATTAGTGCAATTAGGGCAATCCGGCTTCTTAACGCCCTTATGGCCACATTTGAAACACTTGGTTTCAGTGTTAGTGCACTGCCTCAAATTGTCTGTATTATTACGACACCTAGGACAGTACGGCATACTTTTGTTAGTTTGAGATGTGCTGTTTGTAATACTATGTAAATATTTTTCGTTAGTGTTAATATTTTGTTTTATATTAGTGTTAGTTTTATAATCATAATTAGATTTTAGTTTTGGATGTTTGTATGCAAATTCTGGTGCTAAGGTATCAGAAGTTGCTACTGACGATTCTCTAAAGTGGGCAAGACGAGATTGGACGGTTTCATAATTCCTGCACAAGGTTCTCACCTGATCAATATCCCGAATATCAGTTACGGAAGCTCGAGTGCTTGCGTAGCAAGGGCGTATATTGTGCAAAACAATCTCGAGTTTGTCCTCCCTCGACAACGGCTTTGAAAGTCTTGAAAACATTCCTGACACAATCGATAAATAAATTGTTATATTTTCCGTCTCGCCCTGAGTTCTAGCGCGGATCTCGGATAGATCGAAGATCGTCCCAAGATGATATCTGGTCCCTTATACTTCGAAACCAATGTAATGCGTCATCTGTAAATATTTCTGTAGCGAATGAAATTAATTTCGTGTCAGAAATGCTTCTAGATTCACTAAATTTGCTGACACGTTGAATAAAGGACCGAATGCACGATTAATTCATTTAATGGACCCATTTAAAGTTGAATCGTCAAACTCAGCGACTGCATTTTCTAGTAGACAAGCACCAATTAACGTAGCAGTCACTTGTGACAAAAGCATTACCGCTGAGTTAGGTAAATTAAAATTCGATGACAAGTCGTGCGTTCGGTCCTTTATTCAACGTGTCAGCAAATTTAGTGAATCTAGAAGCTTGTCTACTAGAAAATGCAGTCGCTGAGTTTGACGATTCAACTTTAAATGGGTCTATTAATTCATTTAGGATTTTAAGATACGATTCGTAACAATCTCGATATAAACTACTACAAGCCGCGTGTGTATCCTTTGCGTCGCTTGAGTCTATTCTATTCAACATATAATAGAGGTGATGCAAAATATTTTCCGTACGCGTAAGTGTTCCTTTGTCGCACGCGCCTGACTCAAGAGAACTTTATTTAATAATTCTGACACAGACTGTAGGTCATCTACTAGGTCAAGGTGAGAAGAAGCTATTTCCTCAGCTGGAAATAGTTGTACTAATTTAGTGATCTGTTTCCTGAGTTCAGCAACAGTACTGCCCGGTGTTTCGCCTCTAAGCGCAACCTCATATTCTAATTCTGGTTTTTATAAGTAAAGGTACTTAATTGAAATTACAGACATACTGCAGTAACTTTTTAACTAGCTATCTTAGCGAAAATTTAAAGTAGCACACGAATACTACAAAATAATAATTATTGCTTCGTTCTGTTATAATAGCTGTAGACTCTTTAAACACCGACAAATAAAAATATTGTTTGAAAAACAAAAAAATAATATTAAAATCTGTTTCCGACTGTACTTTATAAATGTGTTTATAACTTCGTAAAAGATAGGCCTTTTTAAAAAAAATAAAATAAAATGGTTTTATGTTATTAAACAGAACGTAATTGTAGTTATTTATTTAATAATATTATAACAGGGATAAACAAAACATACAATATTACACATAGATATTAAGACAAAACACACGATGACACAATTTTTACAATAAAAACGCACAAATTACATACATTTAACACAATAGACTAAACAACAGACACAAACAATCCGCTACCACTTCCAAAAGTGACAAAATCTATTAAAACCACGTTGTGGGCGCCAGTGTAACACCTACCGCTTTTAGTATAAAAAAAAATCGGTGTTCAATTAAAAATTTAATTTATTAAGATACAGCAGTGATTAAAACCGATATGTGAGACACAAAATTTAATACAGGGTCGTGGTATAAAGCCTACTTATGATTTTGCCACTTAGGAAATGTAGGGCTACTCTCCTGGTACAACCGTGGAGGGAAGGCGAAGGTTCCGGTATAGCTAGGACGCTGGAGGAACTCCGCATCCAGAGGGGTGAAGGCAGCAGCGTTGGCCTCCGAAAAGACGCTGGAGATTTCTGGGTTGCGTGGACACTCCACGCTCGTATTATCGACTCGGAGCAAGGTTCCTGGAATGTACAACCTCCGCCTTAGTCCACTATTCATAAACTGTCTGGCGGCCCATCCACGATGCTCCAAGAAGAGCGCCCGCCACCTACCGTGGTAGCGGTACCACGACATGGTAGGGCGACAGAACTTAATTACAATTAGAAATAATAAAAAAAAAACAATTACTACAAATATTACTTATTAAATCTAATAACAAAAGTTTCTAATTTTAAAACAAAGAATTCTTATACATTACGGTATGAAAGTTGAAGGTAGTCTGGTAAATTATTAACTCTTAAAATTTTTAAATATTAGGCCAAATAATGTCATGAATAGCTTGGTAATTTTTATTTAAAGCTCATATAAACTGTACAGAACGATGTAACAAATAATTCACGACATAAAGGATCCAGTTAATATTAGTACTTTAAGCAAATAAATGCTGAACAAATTATATAGGTTAATATTTTAGTCGGCGGCGCTGCGGTCAAGCACAATAATTGGTAACGTAGTAGCAGCTTAGCAGTCTAGCGCCGAAAGCCCCCATCGCCTCTGCGGCGGCGCCCGAGTCGATGACAACCGGTTCTATTGTTCGATCCGAGGTGTACAGTCGCTAACAAATGCTTAACTATTTATTTTATTAATTTTTAATAAGACGTATTATATCGAAAGCAAATCGGACGTTCACTTTAACTTTATTAGTAGGTAGGTATATTTTATTCATAATATTATGTAAATATTGTTAGGGATTAAAATTAGTAAGTAAGATTAGTACATACTGTTAGTAAAGATTTGATTTTGTAAAGTTTATGAAAATATTTTAAAATAATATCAATAAAACGAAGTCATGTAACGTTCCGTTACATTACCCGCCTCGCCCCGCAAGGATTTTATAATTTTTACTATGACAAAATCCGAACTCAAAGCATAGAAGCAGGTAAGCAACTTACGCAGATTTCGCAGATATAGAAAACATAACCTATGTGTTACGGCCAACCATTTTTGGGTCCTTAATATGCCAAGTACCTAAATCTTTTCTCGACATATTTTCTAAGACGTAGCTTTTGAGTCACGCGACATTTGATAAATTTTGGAGCTCACTTCTTACTGAAGTATTTATCCTTGTCACTCAGTACATATGCTCGCTTATAAACAATATCACCAACTTCAAACTCGAATGCCTTCCTCCGTAAGTTATAATGGGATGTGTTTTTCACGTGTGCATGGTACAAGGTTTTTTGGACCTTATCAAAAATTGCAGCTAAACAACCACGATTTTCCACATATTCTTCGCGAGGCAAGAACAGAACCTCCTTACCTAACTCGGTGTCTGTGTAATGAGTACCACATAACACCAATTCTCGGCCAAATACACAGAGAAGTTCACAGAGTTATTTATCGCAAATTGTACTTTTGGGATAAATAAGTCCCAAGTTCTATGATCGCCCTCGACGAACGTGGAGAGACAGGTGATGATTGTTTTATTGTAACGTTCCACTGTATTAATCTGAGGAGTATATTTGGGTGTAAAGAACACGTTCGGTATTTTATATTTATCGAACAAGGTTTTGGTCTGCTCGCTAATAAACTGACTCCCATTATCCATGAAGATACTTTGAGGGACACCATGGACTAGGAAGACTTGTTCCTCAAAGATCCTGATAATAATCTCAGAAGGAGACCTCTTTTAATAGGAAAAATCTGGCAAAACTTCGAAAAACAGCACGTAACTACTAGAATGTAGCTATTTTGCTTGCGTGTTACAGGGAGAGGACCCATCAAATATATTGAGATCATTTGGTAAGGACAAGAGCACTGTTTTGGACGTCCCATTTCTCCAAGTGTTGCATGATTTTGTGGTTTGTACGCGAGACATACGGAGCAGGAACTGACAAATTTAGAAATACCGCTGTGCATATTGGGCCAGTAGTACCTGAGCGCAACACGTCTATATGTTTTAAAAATTCCCATATGACCTGCTGTAGGCTCATTATGGTTTTCAGCAATAATCTTATCGCGTAATTCTAATGGGACCACTTCTTTCCATGAGAACTCATCTGTAAGTTGGTGTTTATTTTTGCTAAGCCGAAAGAGGATATCATTTTTAATTTGGAAATTTGGAAAGGTATCTGGTTTGTCGCGGCAGCCATTATAAATATTTTATACCAATCGTCACTAGAAGTCGCGACAGAATTTGGCAGTAGTGACTGCTGAAACAGGGACTGCTCTGGACACAGCGTCAGGGATAACATTATCCACACCACGACGGTGTTTCAAAATAAAATTGAAGGATGAGAGACGAACTCCCCAGCGAGCAAGCCTACCTGTTGGGTTATCTAATGAAAGGAACCACTTAAGCGCGCTGTGGTCTGTATAGACTGTGTGAGTTTGACCGTTCTCTAAGTAGCATCGCCAATGTTCCAGGGCTATGAGAACAGCCAGCCAGAACAGCTCAGTGATGCTATAATTCTTTTCTGGCCCAGTTAAGGATCTGCTCATGTAAGCTATGGGGTGCTCCTTTCCATCAATGGTTTGAGTGAGCATTGCACCAACCCCATAGTTACTAGCATCCCCCCCAATGTCCCAATTATGACCTTCCATTCGAAGTGCATACACTTCGAATGGAAGGTCATAATTGGGACAGGAAAGAATAGGCGCCGAGACCAAGCATTCTTTAAGTTTCTTAAATGCTACGTCAGCTTCCTCAGTCCATTGGAAAGGAGGTGCAGACTTTTTATTGGAAGTCAGCTTATTGAGCGGTCCAGCGATTGTGCTAAAATTTGGAACAAACCGGCGGTACCAAGTTGCCGTGCCTAGAAAACGTTTAAGTTCCTTGCGGCACTACTTTTCAGGGTCGGTTAGCAAACCATTCGCGTCAACCACATATCCTAGATATTTAAGCTGACTTCGAAAGAATTCACATTTGTCCAAGTTGACTGTTAGGTTAGCTTGACGTAGCTTCTCAAAGACGCGTTGAAGAAGAGATTCGTGCTCTTCAAATGTACGACTTATTAGTACAATGTCGTCGAGATAGGCAAAGGCCTGATGGTCCATGTTGCCGAATAGTCGGTCCACTAATCGTTGCTGCGTGGACGGCGCATAAACATCTGTGTGATGTTGTCAGCAATAACCTTCTGCGAATTATCTAAATTGTCGTATGACTGTATGAAAGTTGTTGGACTATCTGGATGCAAGTCAGCTAGAGGAGCGTTAGTTATAATAAGAGAGCCCAAATATTTAGGACAAACTTTGAAAGCGCGCCAGAAGTCAATCCCTAAAATCAGCGATGATTGAACTTCTGGAACTACATGTGTCTTAATAATGTGGAACTGATTATCAAAATGGATGGGCAAATTTATGTAACCTAAGCTGCACAGGTTCTGTCCACCAGCTGCCACGATTGTTACCAAATCATCGGTACACAACTCCAAACCACGACTAACTAAAGCAGTATGAGCATTGTTGCCTAGAATGGTAACAGCTGATCCTGAGTCTAGAAGGCCTGAAGCTGTCATGTTATTAATTTTATTATTGACATAAGGTCTTGTGTCATTAGTTGGTTTAGTGTGTAGAATTGTAGCAACCTTGTATCCACTGAAAAATAAACGAACAGACTTAACCCAGTTATTCCACTCTTGTTGACTAGTTCGGATAATATTATCATTATTCAGTGTAGAATTGCCACAATTCTGCCTAATTCGTTTTTTTGTATTCTGATTATTAGTGCAATTAGGGCAATCCGGCTTCTTAAGGCCCTTATGGCCACATTTGAAACACTTGGTTTCAGTGTTAGTGCACTGCCTCAAATTGTCTGTATTATTACGACACCTAGGACAGTACGGCATACTTTTGTTAGATTGAGATGTGCTGTTTGTAGTACTATGTAAATATTTTTAGTTAGTGTTAATATTTTGTTTTATATTAGTGTTAGTTTTATAATCATAATTAGATTTTAGTTTTGGATGTTTGTATGCAAATTCTGGTGCTAAGGTATCAGAAGTTGCTGCTGACGATTCTCTAAAGTGGGCAAGACGAGATTGGACGGTTTCATAATTCCTGCACAAGGTTCTCACCTGATCAATATCCCGAATATCAGTTACGGAAGCTAGAGTGCTTGCGTAGCAAGGGCGTATATTGTGCAAAACAATCTCGAGTTTGTCCTCCCTCGACAACGGCTTTGAAAGTCTTGAAAACATTCCTGACACAATCGATAAATAAATTGTTATATTTTCCGTCTCGCCCTGAGTTCTAGCGCGGATCTCGGATAATAGGCGATAGTCATAATAAGGCTTATCGAAATCCTGTTTTAAAAGGATAATAAGATTGTCCCAAGATGATATCTGGTCCCTTATACTTCGAAACCAATGTAAGGCGTCATCTGTAAATATTTCTGTAGCGAATGAAATTAATTTCGTGTCAGAAATGCTTCGAGATTCACTAAATTTGCTGACACGTTGAATAAAGGACCGAACGCACGACTTGCCATCGAATTTTAATTTACCTAACTCAGCGGTAATGCTTTTGTCACAAGTGACTGCTACGTTAATTGGTGCTTGTCTACTAGAAAATGCAGTCGCTGAGTTTGACAATTCAACAGTCTTTAAATGGGTCTATTAATTCATTTAGGATTTTAAGATACGATTCGTAACAATCTCGATACAAACTACTACAAGCCGCGTGTGTATCCTTTGCGTCGCTTGAGTCTATTCTATTCAACCTATAATAGAGGTGATGCAAAATATTTTCCGTACGCGTAAGTGTTCCTTTGTCACACGCGCCTGACTCAAGAGTATTATGAACTTTATTTAATAATTCTGACACAGACCGTAGGTCATCTACTAGGTCAAGGAAGAAGAAGCTATTTCCTCAGCTGGAAATAGTTGTACTAATTTAGTGATCTGTTTCCTGAGTTCAGCAACAGTACTGCCCGGTGTTTCGCCTCTAAGCGCAACCTCATATTCTAATTCTGGTTTTTGTAAGGAAAGGTACTTAATTGAAATAACAGACATACTGCAGTAACTTTTTAACTACCTATCTTAGCGAAAATTTTAAGTAGCACACGAATATTACAAAATAATAATTATTGCTTCGTTCTGTTATAATAGCTGTAGACTGTTTAAACACCAACAAATAAAAATATTGTAAGAAAAACAAAAAAATAATATCAAAATCTGTTTCCGACTGTACTTTATAAATGTGTTTATAACTTCGTAAAAAAAATAGGCCTTTTTAAAAAAAAAATATAAAATGGTTTTATGTTATTATACAGAACGTAATTGTAGTTATTTATTTATTAATATTATAACAGGGATAAACAGAAACATACAATATTACACATAGATATTAAGACAAAACTCACGATGACACAATTTTTACAATAAAAACGCACAAATTACATACATTTAACACAATAGACTAAACAACAGACACAAACAATCCGCTACCACTTCCAAAAGTGACAAAATCTATTAAAACCACGTTGTGGGCGCCAGTGTAACACCTACCGCTTTTAGTATAAAAAAAAATCGGTGTTCAATTAAAAATTTAATTTATTAAGATACAGCAGTGATTAAAACCGATATGTGAGACACAAAATTTAATACAGGGTCGTGGTGTAAAGCCTACTTATGATTTTGCCATTGAGGAAATGTAGGGCTACTCTCCTGGTACAACCGTGGAGGGAAGGCGAAGGTTCCGGTATAGCTAGGACGCTGGAGGGACTCCGCATCCAGACGGGTGAAGGCAGCAGCGTTGGCCTCCGAAAAGAGGCTGGAGATTTCTGGGTTGCGTGGACTCTCCACGCTCGTATTATCGACTCGGAGCAAGGTTCCTGGAATGTACAACCTCCGCCTTAGTCCACTATTCATAGGGCGACAGAACTTTATTACAATTAGAAATAAAAAAAAAAAAAAAATTACTACAAATATTACTTATTTAAAATCTAATAACAAACGTTTCTAATTTTAAAACAAAGAATTCTTATACATTACGGTATGAAAGTTGAAGGTAGTCTGGTAAATTATTAACTCTTAAAATTTTGAAATATTAGGCCAAATAATGTCATGAATAGCTTAGTAATTTTTATTTAAAGCTCATATAAACTGTACAGAACGATGTAACAAATAATTCACGACATAAAGGATCCAGTTAATATTAGTACTTTAAGCAAATAAATGCTGGACAAATTATATAGGTTAATATTTTAGTCGGCGGCGCGCAAGCACAATAATTGGTAACATAGTAGCAGCTTAGCAGTCTAGCGCCGAAAGCCCCCATCGCCTCTGCGGCGGCGCCCGAGTCGATGACAACCGGTTCTATTGTTCGATCCGAGGTGTACAGTCGCTAACAAATGCTTAACTATTTATTTTATTAATTTTTAATAAGACGTATTATATCGAAAGCAAATCGGACGTTCACTTTAACTTTATTAGTAGGTAGGTATATTTTATTCATAATATTATGTAAATATTGTTAGGGATTAAAATGTAAATAAATTAGTAAGTAAGATTAGTACATACTGTTAGTAAAGATTTGATTTTGTAAAGTTTATGAAAATATTTTAAAATAATATCAATAAAACGAAGTCATGTAACGTTCCGTTACATTACCCGCCTCGCCCCGCAAGGATCTTATCATTTTTACTATGACAAAATCCGAACTCGAACAAAGCATAGAAGCAGGTAAGCAACTTACGCAGATTTCGCAGATATAGAAAACATAACCTATGTGTTACGGCCAACCATTTTTGGGTCCTTAATATGCCAAGTACCTAAATCTTTTCTCGACATATTTTCTAAGACGTAAACGAGGGGGGATAGCTTTTGAGTCACGCGACATTTGATAAATTTTGGAGCTAACTTCTTACTGAAGTATTTATCCTTGTCACTCAGTACATATGCTCGCTTATAAACAATATCACCAACTTCAAACTCGAATGCCTTCCTCCGTAAGTTATAATGGGATGTGTTTTTCACGTGTGCATGGTACAAGGTTTTTTGGACCTTATCAAAAATTGCAACTAAACAACCACGATTTTCCACATATTCTTCGCGAGGCAAGAACAGAACCTCCTTACCTAACTCGGTGTCTGTGTAATGAGTACCACATAACACCAATTCTCGGCCAAATACACAGAGAAGTTCACAGAGTTATTTATCGCAAATTGTACTTTTGGGATAAATAAGTCCCAAGTTCTATGATCGCCCTCGACGAACGTGGAGAGACAGGTGATGATTGTTTTATTGTAACGTTCCACTGTATTAATCTGAGGAGTATATTTGGGTGTAAAGAACACGTTCGGTATTTTATATTTATCGAACAAGGTTTTGGTCTGCTCGCTAATAAACTGACTCCCATTATCCATGAAGATACTTTGAGGGACACCATGGACTAGGAAGACTTGTTCCTCAAAGATCCTGATAATAATCTCAGAAGGAGACCTCTTTTGATAGGAAAAATCTGGCAAAACTTCGAAAAACAGCACGTAACTACTAGAATGTAGCTATTTTGCTTGCGTGTTACAGGGAGAGGACCCATCAAATATATTGAGATCATTTGGTAAGGACGAGAGCACTGTTTTGGACGTCCCATTTCTCCAAGTGTTGCATGATTTTGTGGTTTGTACGCGAGACATACGGAGCAGGAACTGACAAATTTAGAAATACCGCTGTGCATATTGGGCCAGTAGTACCTGAGCGCAACACGTCTATATGTTTTAAAAATTCCCATATGACCTGCTGTAGGCTCATTATGGTTTTCAGCAATAATCTTATCGCGTAATTCTAATGGGACCACTTCTTTCCATGAGAACTCATCTGTAAGTTGGTGTTTATTTTTGCTAAGCCGAAAGAGGATATCATTTTTAATTTGGAAATTTGGAAAGTTATCTGGTTTGTCGCGGCAGCCATTATAAATATTTTATACCAATCGTCACTAGAAGTCGCGACAGAATTTGGCAGTAGTGACTGCTGAAACAGGGACTGCTCTGGACACAGCGTCAGGGATAACATTATCCACACCACGACGGTGTTTCAAAATAAAATTGAAGGATGAGAGACGAACTCCCCAGCGAGCAAGCCTACCTGTTGGGTTATCTAATGAAAGGAACCACTTAAGCGCGCTGTGGTCTGTATAGACTGTGTGAGTTTGACCGTTCTCTAAGTAGCATCGCCAATGTTCCAGGGCTATGAGAACAGCCAGCCAGAACAGCTCAGTGATGCTATAATTCTTTTCTGGCCCAGTTAAGGATCTGCTCATGTAAGCTATGGGGTGCTCCTTTCCATCAATGGTTTGAGTGAGCATTGCACCAACCCCATAGTTTTTTTTTTTTTTTTTTCTTTTCTTTCTTTTTCTTTTTGGTTTTATTATATGTTTTATTATTTTTCTATTTTTTGCATATCTTATCTCTAGTTTATACAATGTTTCTTATACAATATTTCTTTTCCTTTTTTAACTTACAAATTTTCAATACTTTTATCTTACTTCTTATGTCAAATACATCAGTAATAGTCAATATAATTTATGATTTACTTACATAGTAACTTGTCACTTGTAACTATGTACTTGTCGGCTCTTTACATTTGTAAAAGGTCAACAGCTTAACTTAACGCAGTAAATAAAATAAAATCCAATAATTTTTCAATAATATAAAACAATTAAATTTAAAAAGTCAATAAAACAATAATCAATAAATAATAATTCCAATATGTAAAAACAAAATTCAATTAAAATGTCAATAAAACAACGGCACACACATTCAAATTTAAACCTACTATCACAAATAAACCTAATCTAGAGCCTAACTAATATCACACTAATTTATCACAATTTTTCTTACAGACTACACCCACAATCTTCTTACAGTACTCGAGGAAAATGTCCCTCGTTTTTCCCCCCAGGATGGAAGGCAGGCTCTCACCCGTAATCGATATGCCCAATTATTGCTCAGTATCATATCTACTGCTAGCAAAAATCGGGCATTCGAGTAACAGGTGAGGAACCGTCTCCTCAACTCCTGGCTGACATGAACACGACGGGTCCTCCTTCAACTTGAATCTGTTCAAGTAGAAGGCGAACCCACCGTGTCCAGTCAGTATCTGTGTGGTGTAGTGTGTGATGTCTATCTTGTTGACTACTTTGTATGCAGCAGCAGCGCTTGGGAAAAAGAGCTTCGTGACTCCGGCCGTCCCTCCCACTTCGTATCTCCTGTCCCATTCCTCAACCGTATCCTCTCTTAAGATACGCTTGACGAATGAAACAGGACACAGATCGTAGTCAGGCTTCCTTTTCAATCTCAGCGCGGCCTCCTTGGCTAATTCGTCGACCCTCTCATTCCCTCTCAACCCTGCGTGCGCCTTAATCCAAAACAGGGAGACCTCCCGCCTCTGCGATGCAGTTTTTCGGAGGGCCGCCCTTGTTTGCACTGCCAGGGGATGAGGGGAACTAAGGGTGACAGCCTGGAGGGCCGATCTGGAATCGCTAAGGATACCGACCTTCGCCATTCCGCTCTTGCAGGCTATGTCTACAGCTCTATGGAGCGCTAGAAGCTCGGCTTGGTAGACGGTACAATACGGCGGCAACGCAAGCTTGACGGCCTTCGTCTCGGCCTCACCCTCCCATACGGAGAGTGCGGCTCCGACTCGACCCTCAATCTTGCTGCCGTCTGTATAGATCCTATGGACGTGGCTATCAACCACGTCCGCATAAGAGTCCTCGTCTACCAACCCAAACCTCAGCTCTTCCTGCTCTGCCGGATGTGGGTCCTCGATCGCTGGAGCATTTCGCTCCACCTCCCTGTCCTTCAACACCGGGTGAGGTACCCCCTTCTTGATCTCATAGAGCCTCGAAGCTTCGAGTATCCTGAGATCAAGAGATCAATCATGTATCCCGGCCAACAGCATCGCAGAGTTCAGGGAGACGGTCCGATATGCTCTGCAAATCTTCTGGGCAAAACCCCGTTGAACGGAGTTGAGCCTTTTCTGGACCCCCATCTTTTCCACGGTGGGTGCCCACGCTGCCGATGCATACAAAATAGTCGGCTCTATTACGGCCATATATATGGTTCTAACTATCTGGGGGTTAAGCCCCCATCCTACTCTGGCCGCTTTGGCAAGCTGCTTGTAGCGAGCTATTCCTTTTTTACATACTTCTCCTACATGGTCGTTGAACGTGAGGCCTGCGTCTATGGTTAAGCCTAGTATTTTCACTGTTTTAGAATACTTTAATTCCACACCCCCCATCGAGAGTCGATGCACGTCGTATTTTAGTTTTTTAGTTGTAAGTAGGGCGTATGTTTTATGTGGAGCGAAGTTGAGTTTATTTGCTTTCCCCCATTCTCTTATCCTGTCCAGCGCTCTGTTCGCCTTCCCTTCTATCTCCAATGCCGTGTCTCCGTCCACCACAATCACTACGTCGTCGGCGAAAGCCTGACTGAAAACATCCATCTCCTCTAACATCCATAGCAGGGGGTCCAACAAGAGGTCCCACAGGATCGGTCCACCTATGGACCCCTGCACGCACCCCTTGTTGGTCTCCCTGCTCACTTCCATTCCTGCATACCTTACACTCACTCTTCTTTCACTCAGGTAGCTGCTGATACGCCGCCTCAGGTTCCCCGGACACCCAACCTCAGCTAACCTAACCTTTATGGCCGGCCACCAGGCACTATCGAAGGCCCCCTCTATGTCCAGCGAGACCACAACAGAAAGTTTCTACTCCTCCCTCTGCTTTCTGATGTGGTTCACCAACCTATAGAGGGCGTCTTCGGTGCTTCTTTGGGGCATAAAGCCATACTGGTTAGGGCTGATCTTGGGCAGCAGGTAGAACCTAAGTCGGGCGACCAGCCGTTTGCCGAGAACAGGCAGGAGGCCGATCGGTCGATAGGCTTTTGGTACCCGGTACGATTCCTTGCCCGGCTTCCTTAGCACCACCACGGTCGCCCGCTTCCACTGTTTAGGGAAGCAGGCGATAGTGAGGCACCTATTCAGCAGAGCAAGGAACCATTCCGGGTCACATTCCACAGCGTGTTGGCAGATGTCCGACGTGAGTCCATCCGCCCCGGGGGCCTTTTTGGGGTTGAAGGACCTTACGGCTACCAACCCCATAGTTACTAGCATCCCCCCCAATGTCCCAATTATGACCTTCCATTCGAAGTGCATACACTTCGAATGGAAGGTCATAATTGGGACAGGAAAGAATAGGCGCCGAGACCAAGCATTCTTTAAGTTTCTTAAATGCTACGTCAGCTTCCTCAGTCCATTGGAAAGGAGGTGCAGACTTTTTATTGGAAGTCAGCTTATTGAGCGGTCCAGCGACTGTGCTAAAATTTGGAACAAACCGGCGGTACCAAGTTGCCGTGCCTAGAAACGTTTAAGTTCCTTGCGGCACTACTTTTCAGGGTCGGTTAGCAAACCATTCGCGTCAACCACATATCCTAGATATTTAAGCTGACTTCGAAAGAATTCACATTTGTCCAAGTTGACTGTTAGGTTAGCTTGACGTAGCTTCTCAAAGACGCGTTGAAGAAGAGATTCGTGCTCTTCAAATGTACGACTTATTAGTACAATGTCGTCGAGATAGGCAAAGGCCTGATGGTCCATGTTGCCGAATAGTCGGTCCACTAATCGTTGCTGCGTGGACGGCGCATAAACATCTGTGTGATGTTGTCAGCAATAACCTTCTGCGAATTATCTAAATTGTCGTATGACTGTATGAAAGTTGTTGGACTATCTGGATGCAAGTCAGCTAGAGGAGCGTTAGTTATAATAAGAGAGCCCAAATATTTAGGACAAACTTTGAAAGCACGCCAGAAGTCAATCCCTAAAATCAGCGATGATTGAACTTCTGGAACTACATGTGTCTTAATAATGTGGAACTGATTATCAAAATGGATGGGCAAATTTATGTAACCTAAGCTGCACAGGTTCTGTCCACCAGCTGCCACGATTGTTACCAAATCATCGGTACACAACTCCAAACCACGACTAACTAAAGCGGTATGAGCATTGTTGCCTAGAATGGTAACAGCTGATCCTGAGTCTAGAAGGCCTGAAGCTGTCATGTTATTAATTTTATTATTGACATAAGGTCTTGTGTCATTAGTTGGTTTAGTGTGTAGAATTGTAGCAACCTTGTATCCACTGAAAAATAAACGAACAGACTTAACCCAGTTATTCCACTCTTGTTGACTAGTTCGGATAATATTATCATTATTCAGTGTAGAATTGCCACAATTCTGCCTAATTCGTTTTTTTGTATTCTGATTATTAGTGCAATTAGGGCAATCCGGCTTCTTAAGGCCCTTATGGCCACATTTGAAACACTTGGTTTCAGTGTTAGTGCACTGCCTCAAATTGTCTGTATTATTACGACACCTAGGACAGTACGGCATACTTTTGTTAGTTTGAGATGTGCTGTTTGTAATACTATGTAAATATTTTTCGTTAGTGTTAATATTTTGTTTTATATTAGTGTTAGTTTTATAATCATAATTAGATTTTAGTTTTGGATGTTTGTATGCAAATTCTGGTGCTAAGGTATCAGAAGTTGCTACTGACGATTCTCTAAAGTGGGCAAGACGAGATTGGACGGTTTCATAATTCCTGCACAAGGTTCTCACCTGATCAATATCCCGAATATCAGTTACGGAAGCTCGAGTGCTTGCGTAGCAAGGGCGTATATTGTGCAAAACAATCTCGAGTTTGTCCTCCCTCGACAACGGCTTTGAAAGTCTTGAAAACATTCCTGACACAATCGATAAATAAATTGTTATATTTTCCGTCTCGCCCTGAGTTCTAGCGCGGATCTCGGATAGATCGAAGATCGTCCCAAGATGATATCTGGTCCCTTATACTTCGAAACCAATGTAATGCGTCATCTGTAAATATTTCTGTAGCGAATGAAATTAATTTCGTGTCAGAAATGCTTCTAGATTCACTAAATTTGCTGACACGTTGAATAAAGGACCGAACGCACGATTAATTCATTTAATAGACCCATTTAAAGTTGAATCGTCAAACTCAGCGACTGCATTTTCTAGTAGACAGGCACCAATTAACGTAGCAGTCACTTGTGACAAAAGCATTACCGCTGAGTTAGGTAAATTAAAATTCGATGGCAAGTCGTGCGTTCGGTCCTTTATTCAACGTGTCAGCAAATTTAGTGAATCTAGAAGCTTGTCTACTAGAAAATGCAGTCGCTGAGTTTGACGATTCAACTTTAAATGGGTCTATTAATTCATTTAGGATTTTAAGATACGATTCGTAACAATCTCGATACAAACTACTACAAGCCGCGTGTGTATCCTTTGCGTCGCTTGAGTCTATTCTATTCAACATATAATAGAGGTGATGCAAAATATTTTCCGTACGCGTAAGTGTTCCTTTGTCGCACGCGCCTGACTCAAGAGTATTATGAACTTTATTTAATAATTCTGACACAGACTGTAGGTCATCTACTAGGTCAAGGTGAGAAGAAGCTATTTCCTCAGCTGGAAATAGTTGTACTAATTTAGTGATCTGTTTCCTGAGTTCAGCAACAGTACTGCCCGGTGTTTCGCCTCTAAGCGCAACCTCATATTCTAATTCTGGTTTTTGTAAGGAAAGGTACTTAATTGAAATAACAAACATACTGCAGTAACTTTTTAACTAGCTATCTTAGCGAAAATTTTAAGTAGCACACGAATACTACAAAATAATAATTATTGCTTCGTTCTGTTATAATAGCTGTAGACTGTTTAAACACCAACAAATAAAAATATTGTAATAAAAACAAAAAAATAATATCAAAATCTGTTTCCGACTGTACTTTATAAATGTGTTTATAACTTCGTAAAAAAATAGGCCTTTTTTAAAAAAATATATAAAATGGTTTTATGTTATACAGAACGTAATTGTAGTTATTTATTTATTAATATTATAACAGGGATAAACAGAAACATACAATATTACACATAGATATTAAGACAAAACACACGATGACACAATTTTTACAATAAAAACGCACAAATTACATACATTTAACACAATAGACTAAACAACAGACACAAACAATCCGCTACCACTTCCAAAAGTGACAAAATCTATTAAAACCACGTTGTAGGCGCCAGTGTAACACCTACCGCTTTTAGTATAAAAAAAAATCGGTGTTCAATTAAAAATTTAATTCATTAAGATACAGCAGTGATTAAAACCGATATGTGAGACACAAAATTTAATACAGGGTCGTGGTATAAAGCCTACTTATGATTTTGCCACTTAGGAAATGTAGGGCTACTCTCCTGGTACAACCGTGGAGGGAAGGCGAAGGTTCCGGTATAGCTAGGACGCTGGAGGAACTCCGCATCCAGAGGGGTGAAGGCAGCAGCGTTGGCCTCCGAAAAGACGCTGGAGATTTCTGGGTTGCGTGGACACTCCACGCTCGTATTATCGACTCGGAGCAAGGTTCCTGGAATGTACAACCTCCGCCTTAGTCCACTATTCATAAACTGTCTGGCGGCCCATCCACGATGCTCCAAGAAGAGCGCCCGCCACCTACCGTGGTAGCGGTACCACGACATGGTAGGGCGACAGAACTTAATTACAATTAGAAATAATAAAAAAAAAACAATTACTACAAATATTACTTATTAAATCTAATAACAAACGTTTCTAATTTTAAAACAAAGAATTCTTATACATTACGGTATGAAAGTTGAAGGTAGTCTGGTAAATTATTAACTCTTAAAATTTTTAAATATTAGGCCAAATAATGTCATGAATAGCTTGGTAATTTTTATTTAAAGCTCATATAAACTGTACAGAACGATGTAACAAATAATTCACGACATAAAGGATCCAGTTAATATTAGTACTTTAAGCAAATAAATGCTGAACAAATTATATAGGTTAATATTTTAGTCGGCGGCGCTGCGGTCAAGCACAATAATTGGTAACGTAGTAGCAGCTTAGCAGTCTAGCGCCGAAAGCCCCCATCGCCTCTGCGGCGGCGCCCGAGTCGATGACAACCGGTTCTATTGTTCGATCCGAGGTGTACAGTCGCTAACAAATGCTTAACTATTTATTTTATTAATTTTTAATAAGACGTATTATATCGAAAGCAAATCGGACGTTCACTTTAACTTTATTAGTAGGTAGGTATATTTTATTCATAATATTATGTAAATATTGTTAGGGATTAAAATTAGTAAGTAAGATTAGTACATACTGTTAGTAAAGATTTGATTTTGTAAAGTTTATGAAAATATTTTAAAATAATATCAATAAAACGAAGTCATGTAACGTTCCGTTACATTACCCGCCTCGCCCCGCAAGGATTTTATCATTTTTACTATGACAAAATCCGAACTCAAAGCATAGAAGCAGGTAAGCAACTTACGCAGATTTCGCAGATATAGAAAACATAACCTATGTGTTACGGCCAACCATTTTTGGGTCCTTAATATGCCAAGTACCTAAATCTTTTCTCGACATATTTTCTAAGACGTAGCTTTTGAGTCACGCGACATTTGATAAATTTTGGAGCTAACTTCTTACTGAAGTATTTATCCTTGTCACTCAGTACATATGCTCGCTTATAAACAATATCACCAACTTCAAACTCGAATGCCTTCCTCCGTAAGTTATAATGGGATGTGTTTTTCACGTGTGCATGGTACAAGGTTTTTTGGACCTTATCAAAAATTGCAGCTAAACAACCACGATTTTCCACATATTCTTCGCGAGGCAAGAACAGAACCTCCTTACCCAACTCGGTGTCTGTGTAATGAGTACCACATAACACCAATTCTCGGCCAAATACACAGAGAAGTTCACAGAGTTATTTATCGCAAATTGTACTTTTGGGATAAATAAGTCCCAAGTTCTATGATCGCCCTCGACGAACGTGGAGAGACAGGTGATGATTGTTTTATTGTAACGTTCCACTGTATTAATCTGAGGAGTATATTTGGGTGTAAAGAACACGTTCGGTATTTTATATTTATCGAACAAGGTTTTGGTCTGCTCGCTAATAAACTGACTCCCATTATCCATGAAGATACTTTGAGGGACACCATGGACTAGGAAGACTTGTTCCTCAAAGATCCTGATAATAATCTCAGAAGGAGACCTCTTTTAATAGGAAAAATCTGGCAAAACTTCGAAAAACAGCACGTAACTACTAGAATGTAGCTATTTTGCTTGCGTGTTACAGGGAGAGGACCCATCAAATATATTGAGATCATTTGGTAAGGACGAGAGCACTGTTTTGGACGTCCCATTTCTCCAAGTGTTGCATGATTTTGTGGTTTGTACGCGAGACATACGGAGCAGGAACTGACAAATTTAGAAATACCGCTGTGCATATTGGGCCAGTAGTACCTGAGCGCAACACGTCTATATGTTTTAAAAATTCCCATATGACCTGCTGTAGGCTCATTATGGTTTTCAGCAATAATCTTATCGCGTAATTCTAATGGGACCACTTCTTTCCATGAGAACTCATCTGTAAGTTGGTGTTTATTTTTGCTAAGCCGAAAGAGGATATCATTTTTAATTTGGAAATTTGGAAAGTTATCTGGTTTGTCGCGGCAGCCATTATAAATATTTTATACCAATCGTCACTAGAAGTCGCGACAGAATTTGGCAGTAGTGACTGCTGAAACAGGGACTGCTCTGGACAAAGCGTCAGGGATAACATTATCCACACCACGACGGTGTTTCAAAATAAAATTGAAGGATGAGAGACGAACTCCCCAGCGAGCAAGCCTACCTGTTGGGTTATCTAATGAAAGGACTGATTTGTCTGTTTTACTAAGCTTTTGTAGTATTTATTGCTTTCATTAGTTTCGACAAGTTAAGACCTTTCTTACTGTAACAGTTTTTTGTACTTAGTCGTAAGTTATAAAGATATAATCAACATTAAAAAACGACAAGTGGAGGATTGCGCGGCCAGAACTTCTTAGGTAAATATTTCTTAAAATATCGAATTAGAGTTTATAATTCCTTTTTCGACAATTTTTGACAAATTCAGTCTTTATATGACATAAGAAATAAGATCTCTGACCTACGTGATTCCCGAGATCTTCATAGCCGCGCAATCGTCCACGTTACGTTCGCGCGGCCAACTTAAAATCCTTGTAACTTATTAGTTTCTACTTTGACAAATTTTTGGTTTGTACCCTTCGATTTTGACAAATTTCGACAATTTTTTTGGCGACATTTCTTTCTGTTTAGATAAAGTGGCGGAGCAATCGTGACGCACATCCAATAATCGACACGTTAAGGAGGTTATGTGCTTAAAAAAGAAATATAAAAAATATTTTCATACTTAGAAAAGCAATGACGAGTGAAAATGATTAAATATGCCCTTGAGAAATGATATGCTGATTATTGTTAATTACAAATATATCGTTTTTGAGAAAAAACCGAAAAAATAAAAATATTTAAAATCTTCAATAATCGACATGAAAACTCCAGTAACCAACACCCAGTTATCGACAGTTACCAGTTATCGTTACCCAATTATCGACTGATTGCCAGCAATGTGTACCTACCTGCCAGGCCAGCCATAATATCATGTAATTTGCGTCAGCAATGCGACAAGCGAAAATTGTACAATATCTGCTGTCTGGTTTGATACTGAGTCCGTAAATTAAAAGTAACAATTCAAAAAATATTCATTATCTATCTCGAGAAGTTATCTCGAGAAGTTGTCTGGTACCCTTTCTGACAAGATTGGATGTCTTTTCATAAACGACTGACACCATTTCTTACCAGGCCTGTTATTATTAAAAGGATTTGGCCTGTTATGATTCATTATTATTTTTTGGACACTGTCCAATAGAGAATCTTTAGTCAGTGGTACATGTTTTTCAGATAACTTTAACAACCATCTTTCCAAAATGTCTTCTTCTGATTTTGTTAATATAGTATTTGGCCCCATAGCGCAACCGATTAGAGTTTTTCCTGATAATTTGTCGTGTAGAGTAATCCTTGGTACTCCAAGTGGTGGTAAAAAGTTTCGCAGCAACTGCAATCTTTTCGCCATTCTTTACAGCCTCAACCGCTTTTTCTATCTGGTCGGGATGTAGTTTTTTCTCGGAGCCATCAGAAACCAATTATCGACACATTTAAATTCCATTAATCGACGTGGTGTCGATTACTGTTAACTCTACATTGATCAACCTATTTTAAATATCTACCAATTCTGCAAAGAAAAGACGACCGTATTCCTTTGTAAAATAAAAAAGTTAAAAAAAAATAATATTTTCGACACTTGTCGATAATTGAAGAAACTCAATTTTAGAGAACCAGTAATCGACACCAGCAAAAACCTTTAAAAAAGTTACCTCCAAACTTCTGTTATAATTTATATTGATACTATAATTCCCATAATACACCGTAAAACACTTAGAAAAAAAATGTGGCACTCGGGGACTGCCGCGGTAAAGCTATTGCATAGCATTATCGCACGCACACAACGCCGTGTCGAAGACTGCCGAACTGAAACGACGTTAGACGATGCACGGCCTTCAAGCCACACCTCCGTGCCCGTCGGAGTGGGGAGCGTGAGGTTTTTTCGTTACGGAATTTCTGGATTCGGTCCCCGCGCTCAAGGCCCGCGATAGAAGCTATGCAATAGCTTAATAAGTTAATAATACACCAAGGTAACGATCAAACATTGTACTTACTTTGTTATATATTTCGCTTAGAATTGTCTTTGTTTTGGAAGGAACACTAGCCGGTCACAGTTCTCACGCCGCCATTTTTAGACGAAATGACGGATTACAATCAAATGTCACTGGATGACAGTAGAAAGCGTACTTATCAGTGTACAGTGTAGCTATATTAAAAAATCGGATTCTCACTCTTATTTCCTTTAATTACAGAAAAAAATGTCGATCATTGGTTCTTGTCGATTATTGGTGCCAATACGTTACTACAAATATTACTTATTAAATCTAATAACAAACGTTTCTAATTTTAAAACAAAGAATTCTTATACATTACGGTATGAAAGTTGAAGGTAGTCTGGTAAATTATTAACTCTTAAAATTTTGAAATATTAGGCCAAATAATGTCATGAATAGCTTGGTAATTTTTATTTAAAGCTCATATAAACTGTACAGAACGATGTAACAAATAATTCACAACATAAAGAAAAATTTTAATGCTACTGTTAGCAAATATGGTGTGCTAATAAAACTTACCCTAAGACGGGAATTCTCCAATATATATCCAACTAGGTGATTAAGGATCCAGTTAATATTAGTACTTTAAGCAAATAAATGCTGAACAAATGATATAGGTTTATATATTTATACGGCGGCGCTGCGGTCAAGCACAATAATTGGTTACGTAGTAGCAGCTTAGCAGTCTAGCGCCGAAAGCCCCCATCGCCTCTGCGGCGGCGCCAGAGTCGATGACAACCGGTTCTATTGTTCGAACGGAGGTTTACAGTCGCTAACAAATGCTTAACTATTTATTTTATTAATTTTTAATAAGACGTATTATATCGAAAGCAAATTGGACGTTCACTTTAACTTTATTAGTAGGTATATTTTATTGATAATATTATATATTGTTAGGGATTAAAATGTAAATAAATTAGTAAGTAAGATTAGTACATATTGTTAGTAAAGATTTGATTTTCTAAAGTTTATGAAAATATTTTAAAATAATATCAATAAAACGAAGTAATGTAACGTTCCGTTACAATACTTTTGGTCGTTTTTAAGCAATAGAAATTTATTTATTAAGGATGATGGTGGAAATTTCATTGTAAGTAGGCGAACACATAGAGGATTGGCACTGGGAGATCCGATTTCACCACTGCTTTTTAATATCGTAACTCATAGAGTATTTCAAATTATTCGGAATGTTACGGTGTCTCAGTACGCTGATGACTTAGTGTTATTTTACTGTCATAAAGATATTAAAATATGTGAAAATAAGATCCAGGAATCTCTTGTCGCTCTTGTTCTGATCTTTGACGAACTTGGGTTAAGTATATCACACTTAAAGACTAAATTTTGTCGTTTTAGTAGAGGACATAGGAGGATTCTACCGCGTCTGAATATATGCAACTATCTTATATCCCATTCAGAAAACATCAAATACCTAGGAATGTCACTCGATCAAAGCCTTAGGTGGCGTAAACATATTAATGAAGTTTCAGAAAAATGCTCTAAATACCTTATTCTTCTAAAACTTTTGTCGGGCTCTAGTTGGGGTGTTCACCCGAAACACTTAAGAAGGTTATACATAGCAATTATAAGAAGCAGAATGGATTATGGATGTTTTCTTTTTGATCATTGTGCTAAGTCACACTTATCAAAGCTGGATAAACTGCAGAATCAATCCTTAAGAATAATTGGCGGATTTATCAAAAGCTCTCCAACTCATGCAATGCAGTGTGAATTAAGTTTACCACCATTACATATAAGACGGGAATATTTAGCATATAAATATTATTTAAAGACACTGTCATGACAAAATAATGTAACTATTAGTATTGTTAGTGAACTGCATAGGTTAAGCTTATCTCGATATTGGCAAAATAAAAATAAACCCCTTTTAATTATAAACCGGATTATTCTGAGATTTTAATTTTGTTTAAAAAGAGTAACTACGAACATTGGCGAGAATATTTATTGAACAATCAAAATTTAAAGGTATTTGGTACAAAACAATGCAATCGGAACGTCCTCGTATACTATGGTTTGTAACGCCGGAGTTGGATCGGAATATAGTTAAATTAGCGTTTAGACTCCGATCAGGACACATCCCATTAAAAAGTTTGCTTTTTTGATGAAAAAGGTTAACTCACCTAATTGTGAGACGTGTGATCGGATCGAAGATGTACAGCATATTTTGATGGAATGTGTCAAGTATCGGAGTAAAAGACAACTACTTTTCCAAAAATTTAATTGTAATCTGTATGAAGTAGGGCTTATACAGGTAATACTTTCCGACCCAGCTTCGGTTAAAGCTATTATGCTCTATAGAAATTTTGCCAGTATCGAAGATAGTAGGTATAGTGTAAAACTTATTATGTATAGGGTACAATGGGATTGACATATTATCTTTAGATACAAATCCCTAAATAAAAATAGATAAAAAAAAAGCCTAATATAAATATAATTTTTCTTAAAAATTGTAATGGTTGCAATTTTTTCTTTTCACGTTTTTTTAATAACTGTGACTACCTCTTGTCAAATAAAACATCTTTTTCTAAAAAAAGTAAGACCGTGCAACTTGCCGATCATCCTAATTAGCTTCTTTTATAAGCGTTTTAAAAACCAAAAATATGTTATATGTTTTTGGAGCCGTGAATTTATTTTTCACACGAATAAGTTGTTCTGTGGGTATCGTCTGCACAACTAATCCATATTGAATCATTGCTCTATGAAATACTGCAGAAAATTTCGCAAATTTTCTGAATCAGGGGCAATATCTACAATATGCCGCCAGGCTTCTGTCATATACCTCGGTGGAAGTAACACAAAATAAGAGCACAGTCGTAATATTTTTCTATCATATCTATTGGAGTATTTTTTCTTGACCAAGTTACATTGCTTTCCCCTTTTCCAAACTGCCTTGTTAATGCTGAAAGCATCCTGTCACTTGAACGTCTGTATACAGGTGTATTCAGACCAGTCCCATTAACTTCGTGGGCTTATATTAGGCCATGAGATAGATCCATTGGTACTAGTCATTTGCTTTTAATCGATTGTTTTTGTAAAAGTTAAAATTTTCAATATGCAATGTACAACGTACATAGTACATAACCACACGGGCTGAGTTGGCGGCGGGTGTGTTTTCATATCGATAAATTACCATTTAATTTGCATACGCATTGATTTGTATGAACTTATTACAAAATCTACTGGTGTCTCAAGGCGCGTAAAAGAGCGAAGAGAGAGACGACAATCGTATACCATCAGGCGATCTGTCTGCTCGATTGCCGGTCATAAGTCATAAAAACCCAGCTTGATATAAAAACAGTAACTTATTTATTATAAAAAACTAAGGAAAAAAATCATATCAAACAAATTTAAATTTCGACTACGTACACGTAAATGTTTCAATTTTCATAGGTCACATCACTTAGCCTAGGTAGTTTTTGAAAGAGTCGAGCGGCACGCTTTTGATATTTGCCGCCAAATAGCCGTGCCGCACGCGCCGCCCCGCCGCCTGCGCCCGTGCCGCATAACGACTGCATTCTTTGAATTTTGCCGAAAGTCGATAAAAAACTATGTTGTTTTGAAATAGATTTTCGAATTTAGTTGCGGTTTTTCTCTCAAAGTAAAAGGTTGTCGTCTGATTTGAATTTCACTATTAGGTCGTGTTTAAAAACGTAGTATTGTGTTGTTAAGTTTTAAGTGATAAGTGTAATGATTTATGGTGCTAGCAACGATTTTCAAATTTCAAAAGGCAACAAAAACACTTTCTAACAACTTTAAGTTTTAACTTTAACGTGACACCTTGCCGCGGTCACCTGATGGTCGATGGATTCCATGAACTTAGTACTAAGAGTAGACTTAGTACCTACTACCTACTAGCAGTCATTCAGTATACTCAATACTTCTTACACGTAAGTAAATAGCTATTAGCCATAGTTTTACTTATTATGATCGGTGTACTTACGTACGTAACTTATTATCATTAATAATAATTTATTAATGCGACTTCGGGTACCCTTTTATAAAATATACACCTACTTAGTTTCATTGTTACCTACAGGTCAACCACGTTACATCTTTCGGTCATTGTCGTTTTTCAAACCGTCTGTAATTTCGATAGAAAAGCGATGATTGCCGTTGGACATTAAGAATTTAGTTGCACTGTACACAGGGTTCGTTATTTGTCAAGCAACATTTCGTGCGTGATTTACGAACGACACTGGAGGCGGTGTAGAGCAGGGATTCCTAAAGTAGGTTCCGTGGGATAGTCATCAAGGTTCCGCCAAAATTATTTGAAATTATGAAATCCAAACATCCGTCACTTTTGTGTATGTACGGTTGTAAGTCACTGCTACCTGCATACATTAAACATCGCTGAACGCGTGTACTAAGGCAGGAGCACGGCGCGGCGGGTGGCCCGTGCGTCAGCTTACGGGTTATTGGCGAGCGTAAAAATAATAAAATTTAAGATTTTAATAAAAAATCTACTTTTAGACAGCTTGTTATTATGATTAAAAGGTATAAAATGTAAAAAAAATAATTGAAAAATGAAATTTAAAAAAAAAAACTTTAAATAAAACTTTGTAATGAGAAAAGGTAGTATAATCATATCCCAAAGTTAATGGAAGCTGTCTTCTGGCACCCTGTATACCTTCGTAATTGCGTTTATTTGATCTTGTTCGTAATCGCATTTGAAAATTGCAAAAGGGACTCCAAACTCATTCATAATTAATTGAAATAGCCGTGTGTAAGTTTTCTCTGCTTTATTTGGCAAAAAAGTGTAAATCACCGGATAAATATTTATGTGCAAACTTTTTCTTTGATTGCATACAAAAGCCTTGTAATTTGAATTTTATTCCGGTCGATCAAGCACTTCTGGATACTTTCACGAATTACTTTAGTTTTATCCGTGCTTAAGGTTACGGTAGCTGTACATATTTCACGAAGTACATACATATTGCACTTCCCCCGTGTCGTACCGTCATGATTCGCCTTATCGTCTTGAGTCAGTGTCCACTTGCCTTTTACAATAAGATCTTTATTCTTACGGTTTTTCGAAAGCACGTGTTCGGCTAATCAAATTTTTGACAACTAATTTTACAAACTGGTGATTGACATGAAAAATAATGTGTACAAGCGTGATTTACCAAATAAAACTTCACAACACAGATATAAAAAACTTACCGTAAAAAGGGAATTTAGAAATACGAACGACTACATCTTGAATCTTTAGAAAATATTATTCTAAAAAAGGAAACGTCTTTCGACGAAGTGCCTTAAATGCCCTTCTTCGTCTTTTTTTTAACATTTGACAACAAAAAAACTAAAGCGTAAAGAGAAAAAGTCCACCAAAATAAAAATGTATTTTACTAATAATCAATACATTATGTTCATTTGTCACACATAATTCTACTGATTCTGCAGGTTTGACATGAGTACTCACGACTTTCGGTTGCGCAGGCCTCAAGTTTGTACGTACTATTCCAACGCCGAAGAATCGGGTTTATTAATCTTTCTTGACTGAGCTCGAGCCATAACATTTATATTCTCATTTAATTCTTTTAATTCTTTTGACGATAACAATATCCTAGATGAAGCGTCTGCTGCTGTATTACTTGAACCCTTAACATACTCCACATCAAAGTTGTATTCCTCTAAAGTCAACCTAAACTTCATAAGTCTGCTAGATGGATCTTTCATACCAAACAGATATTATATTAAAGGTTTATGATCCGTTCTGATTTGTAAAATATTGACCATACAAATAAGGTCGAAAATGTTTCACTGCCCAAACTATTGCCAGGAACTCTTTCTCTATATCAGGATAGTTTGATTCGGCCTTATTTAGAGTCCTACTAGTGCAAGCTACCTAATGATTTGAAATATGATAAAAATGATTTTGTTCTGAAAAATCTGGATAATCTAACACAGGGGGCAAAATGATACACTTTTTAAGTGTTTCAAAAGAATCTTGACATTTTTCACTCAAAAAAAATTTTTGAATTTTTTCTACAAAGTTCATTTAAAGGTTGAGCTATTTCAGAAAAATTCGGTATAAACTTTCTATAATAATTTGTGAACGCGACAAACCAGCCAGCAACCTTATATGATACTGATATCAAACCTTTATTTTATGTTCTATACTATATGTATACTAAATACGTATAGTGTGTGTATTTATATTTTATGTCCTCGTCTATGTCTGAGACTCCTGCTTTAACTAAATCAAAGCGATTTGAACAAACTTATGATCATTAAAATACAAACCTCACTCAGTACAATATTGTAATTTACTAAAATCTTGTGTATTATTGGTACTTAATTATTTCTTTTATTTAAAACTAACTTTTGCCTGCGGCTGCGCCCGCGTGGAATTGGGTTTTAATAATAAATAGCCCGCCCGAAATGTATACCCGCCGCCCGCATATGTCACTCACAAGTAACGTAGCCTTCTATTGGTAAAAGATTTTTTCAAATCGGTTCAGCAGATCCAGAGATTACCTCTTACAAGCTCACAAACTCACAAACATTACCTCTATATAATATTAGTATAAATTAAATAATGTCATTTAATGTATATAATGTAGCTTAAAAATGGCATTGTCTGTTGGGTACCTTAGATTTTATTATTATTTTCCTTTCGGTAATTTTCAGGCATTGAACAAGATGAAATTTTGGAAAATACAAATGACAATGAAGTAAAGAAAGAACCCTTCAATGAATCCGAAGATGCTCTCGCCAGCATTACCCAGAAGTTGTGGAATGTGGACAATATTGATGCACAGCAGAAGGCAAAGGTTCCTAAATTAATAAAATTGAAACTAAATCAAAGTGTTATAAACAAATATGTCTGCCGAACCACAACACACCCGGTCACAGAAATATATCCGGAGGACAGGAGAGAAAAACATTTGGTGAACAGAGCACGGAAGATCCAGAAACAAAACAAGAGATAGAAGAGGAGATAGAAGTTAAAGGTATGCACATATTGTGCTAGCTAGCTAGCTGGTTTCTTTTATGAGATGTAGTTGGTACAGACCGCATTGTAATAAGATCGTAACATACTGATTTTACTTGTACATAATGTTTTTTCTCATTATTTATTTCATAGTTTTCTTTAAACCATTAGTTTAAAAACATGTTGAAACCCCAAAAGCACGTTTTCTGTATATCTCTAACTGGAAACGTAAGCTTACTACTAAGTTAACATGATCATATCAGAACTTTTTTTTAGGTATCGAACAAGACGGCAAGCAAGACAACACAATTGACTGCGAGGGGCGAGACCATGCCAGTGAAGCTCAGTCCGGCTGTTATAAGAAACAGTTCACCTGTGATTATTGTTTCAAGATTTTTTCATACAAAAGCAAATTACTTAATCACATCAGGGTTCATAAAGGCGAAATACCATTTAGCTGTGATATTTGTTTGAAGAATCCTCCATAAGAGTCAAATGAGTAGACAGATACTTTTCCATATAGGCGAGAAACCATTTAGCTGTGATATTTGTTCAAAGAAATTCACACAGAAGGTTAGTTTAAATGTCCACAAACAAATACATACAAGCGAGAAACCATTTAGCTGTAATATTTGTTCAAAGAAATTCACACGGAAGTTTAGTTTAAATGTCCAGAAAAAAAACAATAAAAGCGAAGAATCATTTAGCTGTTATATTTGTCCAAAGAAATTCAACCTAAAGAGCAGTTTAAACCCTTCTGGACCACAATGTTGAATTTCTAAAATGTTGAATTCGCAAAATGTTGAAGTTGTGAGATGTTGAATCCTAAATAATAAATTGCTGGGTGTTTGGCATTATTGTTCCATGTTGTATGGTACTATTTAGGACATGTCGAAATAGTAAAAAACAAAAGTAGAAAACCAAATGACATAGAACAAAAAAAAACAAGTTGTGTTACATTTTAAACGTGTAAGAACTAAAAGAAAAAATCTCGTTACTTATAACCCTAATAAACTTAGAACTTGTAACTAAAACAAAACTCCGCAGAATATCGTCTACACGAAAAATTGTACATGTCATCCTCAACTAATTACAAAACAAAAATAAAATATATGTAAAAAATTGTGAAAAGCCGATTGGTACCTGCTATTACCAAAGAGGTGGTTTGGTTAAAGTCCGAACGGTTCTTAAGGAATAAGAGTGAGTAATCACAATTTTACAAACAATTTTCACGACTTTAATAAATTAAAATAATTTTCAATCTTCAGTAATTAAAGCTCGAAGTTAGTCGCATTTTCTTTTTTCTTCAAAAAATTGTGAAGTCAACATGTAGCTAAAAGTATGTTGTCAATTTTTTCAGGTTTCATATTGATTTCTGTATGAAAAACTAAATCGGCTGGATAATATGCCAAAAGCGTTTTCTACTATGCGACGAGCTCTGCTCAAGCGATAGTTAAAAATACGCGCTTCAAGAGTTGAATTTCTTTATGGATATGGTTTTAGTTCATTTTCATGTAATGCAAAAGCATCATCGGCCACAAATACAAAGATCATATTGTTTTTATTCATATTATTTGATGGCAAATTTAATTGCCTGTTTTTTAACTTGTCATAAAAACTAGTACTTATACTCAATAACACCTCCATCTGATACTGTTCCATTGCAACCGACATCAATATAAATAAATTCGTAGTCTGCATTTACAACTGCCATCAATACAATACTAAAATAGGATTTATAATTATAGTAGTAAGAGCCGCTGTTTGCCGGCTATCGAATTCTGATGTGCTTACCATCAATGGCACCTCCACAATTAGGGAAATGCCATCAATTTTCGAAACCTTTTGCAATTTCTTGCCATTCTTCAATAGATGATGGTAACTGAAAATATATTTAAAAAAAATATTATGTTTCAGTTTTCCGAAGATGACGACTCGGCGCTCTCACAACACTCCCCGCTGGCATCACACTCGCAGATGCCATCACACTCGCCGACGCCTTCCCCCCAAACGCATGGATCAACGCCTTCGGTATCATCCGTAAATTCGGTATAAAATAAAAGAAAACGAACATTGATCAATGAAGCTTACAAAGCCTTAAAACAAGACGATGAATACGATGGCATAGGATTAAATGTAGCATGTATGTTGCGGCGTATGAACGAAAAGCAAAGGTTATATGCAGAATCTTTAATAAATAAAGTATTATTAAACGGAATAAAAGAAAAGTTGCAGGAAGAAACCAATATTACTGGCCTTATGCCCACACAGTCGCAAATTGCACGTCCACAGTTATCACAGGCAGCTCCAACACCTCCAGTACATCTTCAACCATCAAATCCGTCCTTACAAGAGATTCCAGTAGAAATTGGAACTATATCGTATAACGAATACCAGCAGCCTTCCGAGGCAGTAGTGATTACTGAAGAAGATTACATTGAATCTTGTGGACTATCGCAGTTTTTACATTTAAAAAACCCAGAGTGAATACTAGGTATCCACTCCGGGTGTAAATGTCTTCTTACTCTCTTATTACTTACTGTATTTTTGATTAATTCAAATAAAAAATATAAGAAATCATAAATGGTTTACTTACCTTCATATATACATCTTTCAGCACCAAAAAAAATCTATTTTCAAGTTTCAGGGATAATTTTACTCCAAGGGATTGTGATGAAATTCTTGTAAGAAATTTTAAGGCCTCAAAACTTTGTCCCGTCGCCAAAAACCGTAAAGTTACTAGTAATCTTTCTTCTGAACTTATAGATTGACGCAGTTTTTTACTCATTTTACTGATGTATGGTTTAACTATTGTTAATAAGGCGTAAAATGTTTCGGAAGACATTCGCAAGTAATTAAATAGATCTTCCTGATTTGACTGTCTTAGTTCACGTACTAATGTCATGTGAGATCTACATTCTGTAAAACTAAAAAACATCGGTAGAACTGACGACTGCCGTCTGATAGTGTGTAGTCGCAGAACCGGTATTCATTCAGGTCATTGTTGGCAAGCAATAATCGTTTCAAGTGACCACCCATGAATCCGCAAGGTGGGGATAATGAGTATTCGTCCCACCCTATGAAGAGGGGAGTACAGCGTGCTCGGGGGGAAGATCATTATTACGGGGACGTAGGTCCAAACGTCTAGTCGTTATTAAAATAGTTCATCAGAATTATTATATTTCTTTATTATTATTATTACTTAAAGTTTCAAAGTTTTGTGTTTTAAGTGTAAAAGTGATTCTAAATGTTGCAAAATGGATTGTGATAATTTCAGTTATCCTATGAATAAATGTTATTAAAATAACTGGAATTTTGATCAAAATAAACAAGTTAAATGTCAAAAGGCAAGTCTGGTGTTGCTGAAGGTAAGATAAATAAACTCAGTCAAACCTGAGTCCCTCCGAAATCGGAAGCGGGATGGATCACAGGTCCACTCAAGAATCATCAGCCCACTCAAGTTATGTACTATACAAGTTGCCGCTCGACTAGGCATAAGGTGATGAACATCACATAATAGTGCCGTTTAATCGTGCACACGCACACATATTTACTCGTAAATACGTAATTCAACCACGTCATAATCGTTTTTGAGGCGAAATAGTGCAAAGCAAAATGTTCAGAAACTGGTCGAGCAGGAACTTTTTGATATTTTACCTACTAAATGTCAGTTCCAGCAGTCGCCCTACAGCTTTAGGGTTCAGAACTTCAGACAATGTGTAATAATATTTTTTTAACATGGTATAACTTATTAACAATGTGTAATAATTCCATACCGAACGAAGGCGTTTACTATTGTCATGGTCTTTTCGTTTTAGCTGTTAATAACATTCAAGTTAACCTTTATTAATGTAACTTTATCGTATTTACTTTGACATTGTCAAAGTCGCTTTGTACCTACGTTCTATTTTAAAATAATGATATTATTAATTTACTATAGAGTGATTTTGGTAGCCTACTTCTCTAGTCTAGATTACCATTATAAATTATAAACTAAAATTTTAATGTGATTAAATGATGAATTTCAGATGCTCATTTGTCGTTTTGTTTATAGTTCTCGTTCGTAGATTTGTTTGCTTTGTTGAGTAAAAATATTTTATCCGTTGCGAATTGCGAAGGTTGTTGTATATTTTTTTTAAATTTTTGAGTGAATTAGCTTATCTTATCAACTGTACTTATCTAAGATAAAATATATTTACAAAGGAAAAAGTAAGCTTGATGATAATATTGATATTGACACTTGATCTTTGAAGAATTAAAATAGCAAAAGAAGGTAGTTTGTCTCGATATGTCTGAAATGTTGATTCGCTTCACTCACTACAAATAAGTACCGATGTGTAGTCATTTCAGTTGTGTTCTAAAAGATTTTATAATTCTGTATTTGATCTTGTAATGACATTGTGACAGATTGTGCAAATTACAATTACAAAAAAATGCTGTAAATTTATTGAGCATTTATAAATTTTATATTTGCAATGCCAATTAAATAAATTTTTCATGCCATTTACATCATAGCTTCAGATTGTGTAGATAAAAAAAATGTCCTTAATTTAAATATTGGAAGTTTTATTGGAAGCAAGTTCATATAAAATCAACAGGCCAAGTATATCAGTGTATTTATCAAATTATTCAAGCATGATAAAGTTTGGCGCTTAAAATGAATTATATTTAATTCTTTTTAGAATACGAAAATCAAATGCGGTAATAATCCACGACGAAATTTAATATTAGTGTAGGGAACACATTTTGTAGTCTAAGCAATTTTATCATTCGACGCGCTATGCGCTAGAGTTCAAGTCAGTCATCCCGCGTCACAGCCCAGCCAGGTCGTTTCTTGTACTTTAGCTGTAACTTAAGCTTTGTACATGTATTAAGGACATAATAAATTCAGTGAAATATTTCTACATTTTATTTTATTCAGTAACAACTATCAACGGAATAATGAGTGGGCCAGCTCAAGTAATACTAAAGGCAAGCACTACTTTGACATACAATTTGCGATGTAGCAAACCAGTGTGCTCGACAATCTGCCGAGTCAGATTAGGTCATTGTTGCTCCCCCGTCTTCCTTGCAAAGATCAGGGTCGAGGTAATTCTCTTTGTGGCCTAGACGATGGTATCTTGGAGCATATCTTTTGCTGTTGCCCAAGAAATCATCCCTCCCTATATGACTTTCTTCCCAATTACATTCCTCGCCCTATCAATTTTAAATCAGTTTTATGAGTAAATACTACATTTATTGAAATTTTATGTACATATATTCGTTAAGACAATATAAGATTGTGATATTTTTACTAACACTTGTAAGTAATTGTTTTAGGTGCTTCAACAGTGATTAGATTATTAGGTAACTGTACCCTTGTTGTTTCACCAGACCTACAATTTATAGAGCAATGTCTACCTACATTGGAGTTTTGCCGGGGAGTTCAATGAGTGATGTTGTGGAATTTGTAAAACTTAATAAAGTGTTATTTTGGTTCTTAATGTGTAATATTGGTAGAATATTAACCATTACACATTCGTTATCGTGCACAAGTGTGGGAAAGTATTACAACTTCTAAAAACGTGCTATTTTGTGTTTCCCGCCAAAACTCCCTAGGAACTTCCAGTATAGTTTCTACCACTTTCCTGAATCGACTGACATAACTTATAGACTGTACTGACTATATATTTGGACTTTGACTAGACTTTAGACTTGACGATATAGCAATACGGTGTTGAAAATTGAAACGAAAGTTCTATTTCCCACCTTTTTAACTTGACACTGGCAAATAGTAATAAGCCGATGCCATATATAAAAAAAAAAGTCTACATTTAAACACTGCATTGGTATCTCACTGAGACCGCCATAATTATAGAAGAAGAAAATAAGGACACTTCGTGTAAACGTAGGTTCCACACTCACACACATGCAACGGGGAATTACCGCACTATTTATCCTTCTTCTTTTTATTTACTTTTTTTTTAACATAAACAATGTCGGAAAGTTTTTAGTTGGGTACGTAAAAAAAAAATAAAGCTACGTCCCTGCAAACTTTATTTGATATCCTTAAACTAAGATGGCACCAAAGAAAGGCCATGTTTCTATACATAATGCAGTCTACACATACATACTGGAATATAGAAACAAAAATAGTGCGAAATAGTAATATATTTTGGACATTTTATGGCAATGCACAGTGGTCAATTTGACCGACATCGTCGCATAAGTTATAATACCACGTAAGTATTTTTTTTTGGTGATTTTGGCTTTTTGATGCCACTCACTAGGGGATCGGAAGACGCGCTGTTTCAGCCGATCAGAAACAAGTGAAAAGCAACTCCAAATTAATCACCAATCGGTCGAAATCTCTCGGAAACAGTACGTAAATCAACAGGGATATTACCTAACTTCGTTGGAATTCATGTAAATACTTGTATAAATTCTCCCAGCCAATTGATGTCGGGGTATTACGTAAATATGTACTTACCTATGAACTATGTTGTTGAAATTTGTGTACTTTAGAACACCGCCGATGTTTTAATTTCATTCATATTTAAAACAGTTTATATTATTTTCGAAATAGGCCATCGTGTGTATTATCAAAACGAAATATTGTCACTTTACTTCAAAATTATAAACCATGCCAAACAATAACTTATCCTTAAATATGTTAAACATTTTCGCATTGAAAAATAACTTTAATAAATTTAGATTTTTATAGTAAGTAAGTTTTGATTCTTTTCGATGTTCGGACCTATGAGATTCCACGATTGAATTGTTTTGTAAACTCACAGGCCACAATATTTATTAGGACTGAAAAGAACGCACAGAAGAAGAGCAAGACGCAAGAAGCTCACAGAGGTACATTTCTATGAAGCACAGATTACTAATTACCTAGTAAAATGAAGTCTACATAGGATAACCGCCCCCTTTTTTGGAAGTCGATTAAAAATGTCGGATGTACGGTAATGGAATTGTACGGATTTATTATCCATTGAGGAATTTGTAAATTTAAAAGATCCTCAAACCTCTCCGTAAACTCCTTGTGTAATGCATCCAAGTGAGTGACATATAATAAAATGTCATCAACTTGAAGCATTTCTAGTAATTTTAACAAATGCGGAAACTGCGAATATTCTTTTCTGACTAAATTTTGTTTATGAAGAATTAGTTTACCCACGAAGGCTGATATTATTGATTTTGTTTTAATCAAGTTAAGATCGTCACCCTGCAGCTGCAAATTAACTTTGTTGAACATTCCAAAGATATCAGTCAAGGATCTTTTTCTTGTAAAAACTCCAACACAGATTCAAAAATGGCTGAAAATCTTTCTAAGCAAGAGCCTCTTGATAACCAGCGAACTTCAGTGTGCAGAAGTAATCGAGTAAAGACTTCGTCGTTTTCCTCACATAGCTGAGCAAATAACTGAGAGTTCAAAGAATTGCTTCGAATCTTGTTGATATCATTTATTACGAGTACATATTGTAAAGACTTATGCAATCTAGGACTCAGCTTTTTTGCTACTAAATGCTGCCTGTGAATCACGCAGTGCACAGTACATCCGGCAGTTGTCGCTTTAAGTGAGCTATAAAACCACGATGACGACCAGCCATAGACGGTGCACCATCAGTCGCAACAGAAACATTGTTCTTCCATGGAATAGCTTTGTCAGTAAAAAATGTTCCACGGTCTAAAAAATCGATTCTCCTCTAGTATTAGTCTGTAAATATGTAGCAAAAAGCAGTTCTTGGCACATATTTTCATCTTTGATATATCGAACATATCCTAACAACACAGCTTCATTGCCGGGTAATGTAGACTCGTCCAACTGGAGAGAGAATCTGTTGGTCTGTAAGAACTTGCATAAAATGTTTTTCACATCGCGTCCCATCTCGTCTATGCGTCTTTGAACGGTGTTATTGCTCAAAGGTATTCTCTTTAAAATATCATGTGCGAGCTTGTGCAACACATTGTTAAGGACCTCCGCAATGGCTGGTAAGATAAGCTGCTCTCCAATTATGTGTGGTTTCCCCGACATCGCTATTAGTAAATATATATTATAGGACGCTCGTAAACCATCATCGTCTTTAATAGATGATGACGCAAACATCGATCTTATGGATGGCCTTTTGTCTAGTTTTTCTTTAAGTGCTTGAAAAAATGACAAGGGCTTACTTTTTTTGCCAGCATGTACTCTTGATAAGTGGTCATCCATTTTTGAAGGCTTCATGGCATCGTTACTGAATACTTTTTCACATATGAGACACATCGGCAAGTGTTGATTTGATGGAGATGCAATAAATCCGAACTTCAAGTAGTCCAAACTGTATTGTCTGCATTTATTTTTCGTGTCCACCATCATAGAACTCTCATTAATCCTGCAAAAAAAAAAATTAGAAACTACCTAAATAAAAAACAATACAAACTGTTAAATTTGCACACTATCTTATTTTCATCACACCCAGGTAACGGATGTTTGTTAGGTATTACTGACTTACTCATTGCTAAACTTGGATACCTATATTAGTTAAGTAATTATAACTAGTAGGTAATTAGGTATAGAAAATTTGTATTAGGTAAGTAGGTACCTATCAGCATAAGAACGAAAACCAAAGCAAACTGAACACTTCAAAGTTTAGGTACCTACCTACGTAACAACTAAAGTGTAAGTAATTTTTACAAATACTTTTATACCTACCTATTTAAAATATGTTGTGTTTACCATAGGGCAAAAAAAAATTACAATCAAATACTAAAACAAATTAAACTAGTAAATTTTTACAATTGAAACAACTGAAGCAACTGCAAACTGTTGCAAACAATCTACAGATAGCTCAACTGATCACTATCACACAGTGGGCAATGCTGATGCGCTGTGCCGGATAAAACTGTTTGGTACTTACAATGTAAATTTTTCATAGACTGCAGATGTTGTATGGTTACGCTATTCACTCGCTTAGAGAGCTCAGCATTTTGTAAAATTTTTTTCAGTCACTTTACTTCACTTAATTTAGCTATGTAATAACTTTGTAATCTCTTGAAATAAATGAGTACTTATATGAGTTATTATTGTTCAAGCTCAAACGAATTTCAAAACGCAAATGAACTTTCAACCTAAGTGCAAGCTCATTACATAGTAAAATATCAGGAACACGTTTGGACTTGTTGATCGTTCGTGTTAAATTGCGTAAGCGTCAAATAGAGAGCAAGTCAAAACGCGCCTGAAAGACGTACGCTCGAACTCATTATCTTGCACAAACTTGTCCACACTGACTTGCCGAGATTTTCATCTTGTACGAACTTGAGACTTTACATTACTACAACAATGCTATTTCCTACAAAAATATTAATTATTCTTAGTACACGTAACACAACATAAACAATACAGTACCTACCTATCTTGAATATTTTAAATAAGAACTTGTGTTAATTTAATAGGGGTCGATTTTTAGACCTCGTCGACCACCAAAATCAATTTTCGTTTATGTCGACCCCTAGTACCACTTTGGGAATGCCTGTTGTAGACATTCTTACTATTTAAATTTGACATTTTTATAATGACACAAATGTATTTTGGTTAGTTAATCGTATTAAAAGTGTAAGTGACTTACGTGGTGTTTATTCTATCACACGTTGGGAGTTACGTAGCGTTGTGGAGTACCTAACTAGGGCATCGAAAACCGGACATATTTTAAAACCCATTTGTTTTCGGCCTCAGTTTGACTGCAAAGCTGGATAACCCGAGGTTTTCAGATATTTTACAGATGATATGATACAGGATGCCTTTAAACTCCTTGACTGGCGAAGACTTGACATCAATTAAAATAGCGACTCACCTTCAATTTACCGATGAGATCGTGAGATGAGACAAACTCTGAAAGACCTTAACACCATGTTTATGACCTTTGTAGGGTTTCGCTACTTCTACGTTCAAAGATACAGTCCGGTTAGGTGGGTTTTCTTCAATTAATCGTAACTAAAAAAACTAGAAAAAAGCCCAAAAACCGGTTCTTAATATTATGCAAACCGGTTCTTCATATAGCTCCAAAACAGGATTTTTCGGTTTCGGGTAAAACTGGATTCGATTCCCTAATTAGTATGGAACTCAGCAAATAAAAAAGTTTGATTAAATACTTTAAAAAGTGTAATTAAACGTAAAGTATTTACTGTTATGGATAAATATTGATGAGGAAAGAAAAGGAAGGAAGAAGAGTGCTATTTAATAAATAAATAAAGGATAAAAAAAATATTATTTTTCAATTTTGCATAGAAAAAGACGGAAGTCAGCCCGAACGGATATTAAAATAGGAAAACACAACGCAGGTCATAAAAATTGTTTGAATTACCAATTTTTATAAAAAACTAATGATTTTTTAAAATTAAATCTATTATGAGGTGTATACGAAATACAAAATAGTACTGTAATAGTATACGTTCAAATTATTCGGCTTTTTTTCTCTCCTCAAAGTGACTATCTTTGATATACGTAGTGTTAGAACTCAAGCGACGATATTATTTCAAGTGGCAAATCTTTAATGTACATACCAAAATACAAAAATAAAAAAATAATGTAAAAAATGGCTGCTAATTTTTGCTTTACTGCTTTGTTGGTTTTTCTTGTTTAATTTAATTAATAAAGTCGAGATAAGAAATCACCATGAGCTTTAGATGCATTTTTGGCTGCAGCTACCCACCCACCCACCAGCAAAAAGTAAGAAAATATAATAAATGTTGAAAATGTATTGAACATAACCTAAAAATAGTAAGTCGACGAAAAATGGTTAGATTTTATTTTGTTTAAGTATATTATGTCAAATTAAAGTAGTAAAAAACACAACAGTAACAAAGCATTGCTCGTTTACTATAAAATATGACATGAGGTGTGTGCTGTCGTCAACTACAGCTGTAGGCAAGTGTGCCGGTGTAGGTATATGGGACAGTTAGGAAATAAAATATTAGATTATTTTGCAGCGCCCTCGACACACCCGGTCGCCGCGGAGCCTCGGGAGGAAGTGCGCGGGCGGCGGGTGGTTCGGGACCGTTGCGTTTTTTGCTATGTACATCACATCTCTCCTTTTCAACTAATTTTGAAAACATTTTAAAAACATCTAATCTTAACCAACCAAACTTAAATGTAGGTATACAAGCTAATTCGATTTTATGTAAAGAAATATAACGTTATGCAACAAAATATGATTTTACAAAAACGTCAGTTTACCAAAACACAATCTAGTCAATACATGAACACAAAAGTATGAACTTAATTAATAATACAATTACTTGATCCTAATTAATCAATGACTCATCAATTCTTGAACTATTATCATCGTCCATATCTTCTAAATTACTTCCACTTTCATTCTGATTTTGAATTTTCCACGTTCCTTCGACCTTTTTAAGGTGGATAACATTCCTTCTTAATTCCTGTCCAGTCTCATCATTCCTCACCTTAATGTCCCCTCCATTGGCACTGATCACTGTGTGCGGTGTTGGACTAAAGTTTGGTGTCAATTTGTTTTCTTTACTCATATTTTTTACATAGACCTTCTCACCTACATCGATGTCATAATATTTTGCTTTCCTTTTCCGGTCCTCTCTGATTTTCCCCTTTTCTTTCATCATTTTGTCTCTGTCGTGTGTCTCAAAATCTAGATGCCGGCTTTCAACGTCTAAAACAGAAGGAATTTTACCTCTAAATTGTCGATTAAAAAACAATTCGGCTGGAGTCCTGCCCGTCGTGCTGTGCGGTGTGCTATTGTACATCATGATGTATTGTAACAGATCCTCCTTCCAATCAGTCTTTTGGCATTGGCTTATTTTTAATCGCTTCACTATGTCACGGTTTTGCCATTCGACTTCACCATTCTGCTGTGGCCAATATGGTATAGAATGATAAAGTTTGATGCCGAATTCTGAGCAGAAGGACTTGAACTCTTCGCTTTTGAATTGTCGACCGTTATCTGAAGTCAAACTAACAGGAATACCTAGTCTCGAAAATATTTCTTTTAAGACGCCGATTGTTTCCTGTGACGTTAAAGACTTCATGATCTTGACTTCTTTGTAACGGCTATAGTAATCTATAGCCACAAATAAATAGTGTCCACTTGGAAGTGGGCCCAGAAAATCCACAGCTATGTCTACCCACGGTTGAGATGGTAGTTCTCGCCTCTTCATAGGCACAGGAGGGTTTGTACCCGAGACTAAGGTACAGCTTTTGCAACTTTTTACCATATTTTCGGCATCTTTATCTATTTTAGGCCACCACACCTTAGTCCGCAGTCTCCCTTTCATAGCAACAATGCCTGGGTGACCCTCATGTGCCGATGCAAGAACTTGTTAGCGTAATTCCAAAGGTATAACGATTTTATTTCCCCGCAATAAAACATCATCATGGACCCAGAGTTCATGCTCGAAAAGTTTATAATTGTTGATCTTTGAATCCCAAGTTTTATCCATAAGACCGACCTTCACCAATTGGATTTCGTTATCTTTTTGAGATTCGCAAATTATACTTTCCATCGACACTGCCAGTGGACGGGCCAGCTGTATAATTTGATTGACATGATAGTCATCATCAAAAGGGCATGAATTTTGAATCGAGCATAATCTAGATAAAGGGTCGGCTATGTTGTTCTTGCCAGAACAGTAGACAACTTTATAGTTGTACGATTGCAAGCGCAACACCCAACGTTCTATTCTAGCACAGGTTTAGACCGTGGGCTAAATATTACCTCAAGAGGTTTATGGTCAGTGACCAGTTAAAATTCTTGTAAACCATAAAGGTACATGTTGAAATGCTCGATAGCCCAGACCAAAGCCAAAGCCTCCTTTTCCGTCTGGCAGTATCGTTTTTCAACATCTGTTAAACTTTTATGGCCATAAGCGATCACTCTAGGTCCACGTGCATCATATTGAATTAAAACCACTCCAAGTCCAACAGGGCTGGCGTCTGCAATAACTTGCGTTCTGTCGTGAGGGTCATAAAAACCTAAAGTCAGAAGATTGGTTAGACTTATTTTCAACTCAGTAAAAGCAATTATTTGCTTTTCTTTCCAATATTCTGTAATATCGGCGTGTTTGGAGAGCTTTTGTCTTAAAATATCACGAATCGGGTCTGTTAGTGTCGCCGAATTAGGGATCCACTTACCTATATAATTTACAAGTCCAAGGAAGCTTTGGATCTCCTCTACAGATTTTGGTTCCCTGAAAGACTCTATGGCTTTTACATATTTATCTAGAGGTTTTATGCCTTCGCAAGACAGTTCATGACCGAGAAATTCTATTTTAGACTGATTAAAAATGCATTTCTTGTCATTAAGTAATACATTGTTTTCTTTTAAAGTTTGCAAGACCTTTTTCAATCTAGAATTATGTTCAGTTTCACTGCTTCCAAACACGACGATATCGTCAATAAAATTTATGACGCCTTCACACGGGAGAAGCATCCTTTCCAGTATCTTTTGAAAATGTTCGGGCGCGCATTAAATTCCGAACATCAACCGTTTATAACGAAATAACCCTTTGCTAGTAATGAATGTCGTAATGTCTCGACAATCTTCTTTAATTTCCACTTGGTGGAATGCCTCCTTGATATCTAGTTTAGAGAAGACGCGCGCTTTTCTCAGCTTCGGTAGCAATTGTGTCATAGTAGGTAAAGGATGGTTCTCCCGCATAATAGATATGTTCGCACACCTCATGTCGATGCAAATTCTTACATCGCCGTCACCTTTTAATATTGGTACAAGCGGGGAAACCCAGCTTGTAGCTTTATCAACCTGTTCAATTATATCGTTTCTTACTAACTGGTCAATTTTGTTGTTAATCTTGTCTTCGAGCGGGATGGGAACCCTTCTATATGGCACATAGAGGTCACAGATTTATCTATCGCGATTTCTAATTGAAGGTCTTTGAATTTGGGGAAAATATTTGATTTTGTGCCTGAAGAATTTAAAGAATTTATACTCACTCCTAATTTAAGGACGTTAAGCTTCATGGCCGTCTCTTTGCCCAGCAGATTGCGAGTACCATTTTTGATCACGTAGAACTTGGCAGATTGCTGCTCCGGTCCTACAGTGATTGATGCTTCAAATGAGCCTAGTACCTCAAGAGGATCCTTGGATCCATACGCCATGAAAACTTGGTCTGAACCTTTTTCTTGATTGGTAGTAACAATCGAGTTTGATTTTAAATATTCCCACGTCTTGTCATCTATTATGTTAGTTTTACTGCCCGAGTCGATAAGCATGTTGACGTTAACCCCACCAACTTGACACATTATTTCTGCATCATCGTCAATGTGAAATATATAGTTGATGCTTGGTTGAGCTGACTTATTGGCATCATGGGCTTGTTGAGATTTTGGTTGTATATGTGGTTGGTCAACATTTGGTTTAAACTTTTTTGCATTATTTTGTTTGGTCGTACTTGGAGTTGCTTTTCGTTTATCATACCTTGTACGACATTGGTTTTTAAAGTGTCCTTTAAAACCACACTTTGTGCAAATTTTGTCTTTCGCAACACATTTATCATAGTCACTATCGTGATAAACACTTCCACATCTAGTACACCGCATACTATTGTTGCTTGTCTTAGTCCCAATTTTATTGACAGCAATATTTTGATTTCCATGAAATCCTTTCAACTGTCTTTCGACAGTCTCGATTTAGTTTGCTTCCACTATAATTTTGTCTATTGTAACCGTATCCCCTATAGTTAGAATTTTTTTTCTAAGGTCAGAAGAGCTACATTTCTCAACTATCTGGTCGATCAAGTCGTCGTCCTTTCGCGCGAAGTTACATTTGGAGCTTTGATTACCTAAACGAACTAAAAACTTCTCAAACTTCTTCATCAGGCTCTTGTTTCATAAGTCTAAAGATATGCCTTTCGTACAAGAAACTTTGTTTTGGCGCGAAATATCCATTTAATTTTACGATCGCGATTTTAAAAACGTCAACCAATTCTGTCTCCTCCGACTCTTCAACGTGCGCCCCGGGGATGTTATAATATATTTCTTGTAATGCGAGTCCGCCGGTATGTAAAAGGATCGCTCGTTTTATCTTTGGATCATCTATTCCAGTAGCCAATAAGTAAATGTCTAAAGCGCGTTTCCACTTTTCCCATCTGTGACCTAGCGAGCTTAAATCGCCGTCGCAATCAAATTGTTCTAAAACCGTTAGTTGAGACATGTCAGTACGCGTACGATCTGTAAGTACAGAAAACTTGTCCAGTACGAAAGGTAAGTAAACAACTAAACGTTTATTTTGAATATTCATCGCCGATTCTAAATCGATACAGTGGAAGCAAACTAAATATCAAAATTGGAACTACCTATTAATTGCATAGAAATAACATTTCAAATGCATTATCACATTAAAATGTACGTCTATGTAAACTTGATGAGATTTTACTCATTAGACAATTGTACGGTGTACTTTACTCGGCCGGGTTGCTAAAATAGTACAACCCGACTCGGCTAATATATACAGGCACTACTTTGTTGTATGTATGGTCAGGTATCAGCACAATAATTATAAGAAAATTTAAAGATGTACACAATTAACAAGTAACGGGTAATAATAAGAAATTCATATTACTAATAAGAGGTAATTAATAGGCGTATAAGCGACATGAACGCCACATTATATACGGTCTACTTGGACGCAGAACAAACACAATGTTTGTCCTTCGCGGGAATCTGATCCACCACTTGAGATATTGTAAACATTTACTACGCTATCAGGCCAAGACTCACTTCGGGTCACTGAGCCAGCGTAGTAAGTAAGTAAGTACTACGTTGTCAATAAATTGTTACCATGACCATACATAGGAACCACTTTACTAGGTATATATTAGCAACACACTTGCGACTACGTTATCTTATGAACCCTTAGCTATCAGAACGCTTTTGTTTACGATTTCGTTAAAATGAATCAAATATATTGTAAACAAAATTAAGGTACTGAACTGAGTATGTCCCCGTAATTAGGTCATATGTTTTTTCCCCCTTTAGAAAATGAAATGCGTGATAGTATTGTTGTAACCCTTTGTCTGATAGCTTCGGGATATTTTGTAGTCGTATAATATAAAAATTCACTTACGTTCTTTTCCTCGTCGCCAGTTTGTGCTGTCGTCAACTACAGCTGTAGGCAAGTGTGTCGGTGTAGGTATATGGGACAGTGAGGAAATAAAATATTAGATTATTTTGCAGCGCCCTCGACACACCCGGTCGCCGCGGAGCCTCGGGAGGAAGTGCGCGGGCGGCGGGTGGTTCGGGACCGTTGCGTTTTTTGCTATGTACATCACAAGGTGTAAAGATAAGACTTAGGTTGGAAGTTTTTCATCATTTGCAATCGGTAATTATAATACAATATAGATTTTATCTTTACAGTTTAGTCTATTTCCTATTCTCTTTTAATATTTATATACAGAAGATCAGGTTGTACATCGTTTCCCTAATCGACTGTTTTAGTGGTGGCTTGTAAAGTGGGGATGTTTTGTCATTTACCCCATTATGTGTGGTATTGTCGAATAGGCTTAGATGATGGGACGATTTTTATTAAAGATTAATTTTTTATCCCACTAGCATAAGAGGTTAGTACCTCTTTTTTTTTCGTTTGTAACTTTTATGCTTATATACGAGTATCATGCTTAAAACTCTTGAGGAGGAGGCTAAAATAGGCCATAACATTTGAAGAATTTTAAAAGCATATTCTATGTTCACAGTTATGAAACAATATTTATGAGAGTCCATATTATGTGTCTTAAATTTCTATCTACATAATATGTACAATCCAGAATGAAATTATTCTCTTGTAATTAGATTTTTTTTAATAATTAATTTTTTCAGACTGTATTGGAGAAAAACCTCTATTTTACATTCACATAGACCAGTGTGTATTGTATAATCTTTTGATGGGACTGAGGAATTGCTTCGCCATGTATTGTATGCCCTTAGGCTGGGGCTATAATATGATCCAGAATATGGAAGACCAGTACAATTTAGGGTTTTGGAAATAGAACTCTGGACCAATACAACAAGAGTTAAAAGGTTTTGATTACTGAGATACCGCAATATAATATACTTATATATAGATGGTTAATTTGAGATTATATTTTGTTCCAGGTATTCATATTTTTCCTATCAATCCTTGTGATGTTATAACAAGCGTTGAGCTCGGGATACATCGACTTGGTGATCACAACCATCAAGAAGTGTTTCAAAATTCCCTCCAGCCTGTCGGGGCTCATAGCCAGCAGCTACGAGTTAGGCAACATCATCTTCATCGTTTACCTCGGCAGTCGGAGGCATATTCCCGTATGGATCGCAGTCGGTTAGTAAAAAAGAATGCTTTTAAAACAAACATTCCTTTTATTGATTTATAACAATTTTTAGGGTTCCATACCCAAATGTTAAAAACGGAACCCTATTACCGCTACTTTACTGTCTGTCCGTCTGTCACCAGGCTGTATCTCCTTAACCGCGAAAGCTAGACAGATGTATTTCTGTTGCCGCTATAGCAACAAATCTATACATATAATAAAATCGTAACTGGTCGCTGTCTGATGAAGATGAAGAAAATAATTAAGAAAAGCTTTATGAACAACATAGAACCCAAAACAATGATTTTTAGAATTTTTGTCTCTCTGTTTATCTGTTTGTTTGTATGTTTGAATGCGCTAATCTCAGAATTTAATGAACGGATTTTGATGTAATTCGGTATGATAGTAGTTTAGACTCTGGATTAACACATAGGCTACTTTTATTGCGGAAAAATGTACGGTTTTCGCGATATTTGTTTTTGCGCGTACTTAGTCAATGGCTTAACCGATTTGAATGCGAATTTCACTAATGGTTTCAACTTAACCGACTTCCAGAAAAGAAGGCGGTTGTACATCCGGCTATATAATAATAATAATATCTATGGACGCTTCACACCACGTTAGTCTGCCCCCGTGCTAAGTATCTGAAGAACTTGTGTTACAGGTATCATACAACAGGAAGTATATTAAATACTTTACATATATTTAAGATTTTTATTATATTATACATATATATATATATATATATATATATATATATATATATATATATATATATATATATATATATATATATATATATATATATATATATATATATATATATATATATATATATATATATATATATATATATATATATATATATATATATATATATATATATATATATATATATATATATATTATGTTAAACGATAACTCCATCGCCTGTGGACCGATTTGCTGTAAAGGGTATAATCCCCAATTGGTCTTTTTGACACCAAAGTGATGACTTGATGATGGGATCCATGAGGAATCGTCGGAACTCCTCGAAATTTATATGGACACTTTTGTGATGTTGACTTAAAAAATAGTCCAGACATATACTACGGAAAAGTAAGATTTTCTACCAAGGTATCCCCTGGATCCAAAAGTACTGAACAGAACTCCTGACTTCGTATATATACATGTTTAGGGATTTCGGCGTTGTTTAAAGAACTGCAAGCATATGCCACTATGTCAATTAGAGTAATCATCATCATCATCACATTATGATTATGATGATATAAAAGGTACAAGGTGAACATGAATTCTATATAAAATATTGTTTGGCTGGTACCGACTTCAAAATAATGAAGATTGAGTAGAGAAATAGTTAAAATTTAGACAAACTTAAAAGAGGAACTAGAAAATAAGTTTTATATCATACTTTTTTGTGCATTTTTACTTTGGAAGTCGGTTTAATTTTTTGTTTAAAAAATATTTTTTTATTGGCTTTTCAAAAAGTACATTACAAGCTGGGAAACATTTTCCTTGCAATAATCATTCGTTTACGAAATACAGTCATAAATGTGAGATTGCTGGTAACATTAAAACGGTCTATATTTTATAAAAAAAATACTAACATAACTACTGGGTTTATGTATTTATATTATGATTGTTATAAGAATGAATATAAATGGATAAAATTTGGTATAGTCATAAAAATGTGATAGCTAAATTGGCTATAGCCACTGCCCTTAAAATGTATAAATATAATTCCGCGCTATATATGAAGATGAGCTATACATATATTCATAGTCAATTCAATAAGTTTCAGGAAGTGTTCATTTCGTCACAATCCTAAAAATAAAATCGTTTAACCTCTTACGCTATAACACATTTCTAGATTTTGCTATAAACTTTTGTTGAGGCGTTTACGAACAAATATCACTGAGCCACATCCTTTTGCTTTTTATTGTTTAATAACTTAACCTGTTTAACACTAGATACCTAATAAATACCGATATTTTTATTGACACTTCTTTAAATTTATTTATTCACACTTGGTACAGAAAAATAAATCGAATTCTTCAAATTCAAAAGCTGTTTCGTCAATACTATAGTGAAAAGGAAAAATTTACAGAGTAATTATAAAGTATTCTTTTTCATTATTGTGCTATTTTGTGTTATTGTGTTTAACATACAAAAATATTTTATCACATTTTAATGCATTTATTACTTTTTAACATATAAATGTTCTACTGCAAAAATTCTGTCAAAATTGAGTTTTTGAAATTATAAAATTTACATACTCTTTCTAACATATTGTGTTAACAAAATTTGTGCAGTTGGACTTATCTGTCTTGACTGACAGCGCAAGAAACTTATCTGACTTTTAACTGTGGTGTAATTTTACTTTCTGATAATAATCAGAGAATAATAAATAAATAATCAGAGAGTAAAAAATAATTAATAATTATTATTTTCAGCATCGAGCGGATAATTGTGGGCGCTTCATATATTATATCCATCGTGGTGCAACCTTTCTTCGTGGAATCGAAAGTCTGCATCTGCTGTGCTAACTCTAAAGGTATTGTTTAATCATTTATTATTGCAATTTAAATTAGTGTAATTTAATATTAGTACTTATTAGTTGTAATTGGCCTATTAAAGTTACCTAGTGAAGATTAGCTGTTGCCTGCAATTCGTTTGGGTAAAACAATCGGAGCCCTACTTTTTGAAATTATTATCAAATTAAATAATAATCTTTTAAATACATAATCTTTTCCTAACTTAATTTTTAATTTTTCAGTGTTAAAGAAGAAATATCCCTTTTTACTTGTGTGTTGTGACTGAACAGTCATCATAAAATTGAAAATAAAATAAAAAGGTAAGCAGCATATTTAATTTTTATCAAGTGCAGTAACTATCACCTAGGACTGGGCTTCCCAAATTGTGCGTCGCGACGTCCTGGGACGTTGCAGGCTAACCCCTGAGGCGATTTAGAGATAAGAGTCACAGTAGCATTTCTAAACTAAAACCTTGACTTAGAAGCTATGCTCTGATAGTACTAACTACCTTTTCTCATTACAGAAATGTAAAAAAATATTTTTTTGCTTCAAAATTCTAAAAAAAATATTTTTAAAATAACAATCGATTAAAAGAAAATGACTATTAACTTGTACCAATGGATATATCTCATTCCCTATTATAATCCCACGAAGTTATCGGGACTGCTCTGCATACACCTGTATACTAAATGGCTATGGCTACTAAAACTACTTAATACGTAATACCTATATTAGTTTAGGCTGGGTTTAAACAGTTAAAATAAGTTTGAGAAGCCCTAAACAAGGGTCAAGATTTAGGTATCATTTTTCTTTTTAGCACCATGCAATTTTTTAAATCATATCATCATAAAATCATAAAGTTACTTAATAGTTCGTACACTAAACCACTGCTTTTTATTTTTCAGTATTATGAATTCAATCTATGAAATTCTGAGTACTAAAACAAGCATCAACAAAGCCAAAGTAAGAATTAGATCCCTAATATGGGACAAAAATAAGCATTGCTTGAGAGAATGGACGAAGACGCCATACCCGTGGCCTCCCTAGAAAGAGTAATCGCGTTGTGCAAAATGCACTGCAATCAGGCTGGAGATGGCGCGGGAACGAGATCATTGGGGGAGGCCTTGGTCCAATAATAGAAAGCATTAATAATCAGAGTTACAAGTTAAGTCGATGTTGATCCTTTAAAAGGTTGGATTTCCCATCATTTCCAATATTGTCTACAATGAAACCTATTTATATATTAATATTTTTCGAGATTTTTTACTTTTAAGTTTTTAATTTTCATAAAAATCAATAACTTTTTATCTCTTCTCTATTTTTTAAATAGTTTTTATCTAGCTAATAAGCTTTATTATTATTTTTAATCCTAGTAATGCTGCTATTCTGAAAAATATCTTTCGATTTGTAGAAAATACAAAAAAATGTTGGGAACTTTATCCCTCTGACTTAACCTGTATATATCCCTGTATGGTACGAGCTACGTTATAAGGAATATATTGTACCCTTATTTGTTATTTATTTACGATAAGTTTTATATGATACATAAAAATCTATTTATCATTGCATATGTATATTAATATTATCCGCACGTAATTTAAATACGCAGCCTATTTGCAATGTGTTAATTTGATTTTTATCTTTAATATAAAACTTATCGCAAATGATGATCGCATCTGTTATCAAATGAGGATATTATTAATTACAATTTTCTATATTTTAAATAATAATATAATATTATAATATTCTATATATCTGATCTTAGACCAATATTGATATTATGTATTCTATAAGATGTCTGAAGATTTATATAAAATGTACTGTAATATCTGATAGCGCGGGCGCGTTATAATATCAAAGTTAAAAATACATAGTATCTTCAGCATCTGTGATAGTATAAACTATAAGGTATTGTTTTTGTAGCTTGAGCGGGAATATACAAAACTTGGCCATATGCACTAAATTAAATTAAAAATATAATCACTAATAACAGATCTTCGAGATTAAGCCGAACACATGTCAATGTTTCGTTTTCGTAGTGTTCATGCAATAAAAAAATGAAATACGCTCAGGATTTTTATATTCCTGGTTAGGCCCCAAATTTATTTTATTGATTTGTATTTTAGAAAGAGAATCAAGACGGCTATCCTTCTCCTTTTGTCAAACTCATGTTCTTTATAATACATAATTTTTCATTTCCCATGGGGTTCTAAAATGCATGCAAAGATAATAGCTATCTTAAATTATTAAGTATAATGGTGGTGAGCTGATGCGGTGCGTCGAATATTTGTACATATTTCGATTTAGATTATATCATTGTAAACATTTAATATTTTCATAATATGGTCCTAATTTTATATTTAAAGTTAATATAAATAATAATTTTACAGTGTTTATGTATATTACATACATGCACAATATTGTTCAATTAAAAAAAAAAACAATTATCATCAAAAAATACAACGTAAACAATTTATAAAACTAGTACTTTATTTAAGAATTATATTTACTTACATGTTATAACATTTAAAAAAAAAAATACAATAGTAAGTGATATGAGTAGAAGATGTCAGGATAATACTTAAATATTATAATGGTAGTTAAAATAGCAATACGGAAAGAAAGTTATTTTAAATTAAATTACATAAAATATCAGCTTAAATATAACAATAATCATAATGTCAATTGTCAATAATATGTTAATAAAATAAAAGTATTTAGGATTTTTTATATTAGGTGTATAAAATGTCAGCTTAAAAATAACAATAATACTCGAAACTTATGGGAAATCAAAAGAAACACTTTGTATAATAATTATTGGTGATAATTTTGTATAAAATTATATCTGGCAGGATTTATTTAATAATAAATATATCGTTAACTCCTAAAATAAATGCCTGGTCACATTATATTTCTTGTTTTATAGTAGTAAAATATTAACATAAAGTTTTTCGTTCCTCAGCATATTTTTGTATAGTATCTTACATGAATGTGACATTTGTTGCATGATTTTATTATGTATATGAAATAAGAAAAGTTCGAGATTTAGCCAATCACATTTCGTGCCAGCCAGCTTTTCGTAGTTTTCCTGCAATAAAAAATGAAGCACGCTGAGAGCAGGTTTTTATTTTTCTGGTTAGGCCGTAAAATTATTGTATTGATTTGTATTTTAGATACAGAAATAAAACGGAATTCTTCTTCTTTTTGTCAAACTAATGTTCTTTATACATGGTGTGGTTCTTCATTTCCCATGGGGTTCTAAAATGTATAGTTTTAAAGATAATAATAGATATCTTAAATTATTAAGTATAATGGTGATGATATTATGTGGTGCTCCAAATATTGATACATAATTCGATTTAGATTTAATGATAAACATTGAATGTTTTCATAATATAGTCCTAATATTTATCTTAAGTTAAATAAGGGAAATCAAAAGGAACACGTTGTATATATTAATAATTGGTGATAATTTTATATGAAATTATATCTGGCAAGATTTATTCAATATTAAATATATTATCAATTCTTTATGTAAATTCCTAGTCACATGTTACAGGAATTTGACATTGGTCGCATGGTTTTAGTATGTTTATGAATTAAAGATAGTTTAAAACTTGGAGTGTATTCAAAAATTATATAAAATTAAAATATTTACTACAAAACTTAAATCTTTATTGATCGTAATGATGTTCTCATGTTTAACTTATGGTTTTTTTTATTCTCAGCAGTAAAATGGCATATTTTTTATTTACTGTTGTTATATCAGCCCATATAGATTATGTGTGTAATAAGCTGGACCGGTTCGTTTATGCTTTACGTAGATTACGTCAGACGGAAGGTGCTGAGGCGGCACTAACCGCGTATCACGGCTATGTATCATCGGTCCTCTCTTACGGTCTGCTGTTGTGGGGTAATTCGGTAGAAATCGAAAAAGCATTTCGTATCCAAAAAATGTGTGAGAGCTATTTGTGGTGCCTGGTATTTGGATAGCTGCAGACCATTGTTTAAAAAATTACGTTTGTTACCACTAGCCTGTATGTATATTCGAAATCTCTGTATGTTTGTTAGGCTACATCCAGAATACTTTAAACAGAACTCAGAGGAGGGTACAAAAAATGAAAGATATAAATTTAAACTGTACCGCCCTTGGTGTAACTTGAATTTATACAGAGATAATGCATACATACAAGCTATACACATATTTAATAATTTACCTAATCAATTCAAGGAATTGCCTACAATTTATAAATTTAAAAGAAATCTGACATCTTGGCTTGTAGAAAATAGTTTCTATGACATAAATGAATTTATACTACAAAACAAAAAATGACCTGTATCAATTAGTCAATATTATAATACATTTGACATTGAACTTATTTAATTATTTATCTTGTGACCTAAAATATTTTGTGACCTAATGCATTCTCAAATTAACATTTTAACTATTTATATGATTTTTAACTTTATTATTTTAATATATATGTAATAAACTTTCTGTTAACATAATGGTCAAAACTAATTATTTATTGTATAATCTATAGATCGACCAATTGTTTTTCTTTATATTTAAAACTATATTTTATAAGTACCTAGACTGGAGATTGTATAATTTAATTTCACACACCATGCTATCATGGTAGAATGTATGTTTTTTTTTTAACTTACCATCTGCATATGTGATACTATGTACTTACTACATTCAGTGAATAAATGATTTGATTTGATTTGAAAGATTTACGGAATAATTTATTTTATTGCATATAATTTATTCAATAGTGTTAAGAATGTAAAGTTGTAAACTCAGTTCAGACCGCATTTAATTTAAACGTAAGCAAAATGTTTAAATTCCACCAAATCATTGTGTGTATTTCTTTATTTCACGGAAAATAAGTGACATTTGAATAATACTAGCTTTATAAGTATTCGCTTACGTTTAAATTAAATGGGATCTAAACAGAGTATAAGTAGTATATAACGTGTATATATATATATATATATATATATATATATATATATATATATATATATATATATATATATATATATATATATATATATATATATATATATATCTAATAAGTATGTAGTGCAACTGCATCTTAACCAGGTGGCGTTAGGAGCTACATCAAACCTTCATTTTCGAACCGTCAAACAGGGGAAGTGACTTATCTACTTCAATAAAGTTACTTATCATCTATGAAATAAATACTCGACTATGGACATCATCAAACATCCTACATAAGTTTTTACCAAATTTATTGTTACCTATTTTATATACAGTACCTAATTAAACTCTTACAAAATGTTAAAAAACACTTGTTGCTCTGCCTGCTTTTCAATAAATAAAAGAACAATTAACATTTACGAAACAGATCTGCAGTATGTCTATGAAAACCTTGCAAATTTTAAGGTAACATTTCTAATAAATTTTTCTTCAATTAATTAATGAATAAGAATTACGGTTATATTCTTTAAAGTTGGCTGCACACATTCTGTACACATTGTCGAGTGACTTGATATCCTGAGACATTACTCCTAAATTTGACAAACAAACCTGTAGAATTTACATTTTATTTTAATAATTATACTCTCTTATGCTGAAAAAAATTCTTTATTTGTGCCAATATAAAATTTTGTATGATTTGGTTTCATTTGGTCGCAAAATCGACTAAAAAACAGCCAATTTATCTCAAAATATGGCAATGCCCGATTTCGTATGGTAGGTGTAGCCTTTTAGTTTTCGCGCGGCCATCAATTAAACCGTGATACTTGGATTTATGGTAATACTCGGAATCAAACTTGCAATGGCTATTTTTAACTAAACTCAGTTTGATCGGAGATAATGAGTAATAAATGTCACAAAAAAGCAAATAACCTAGTTGGGTAAAAAATCAACCTGTACCTATTATTACACCAATTGATAGTGTTGCTAGTAAGGAACAATTCTTAGAAAGTAATGGTATTCGGCAAACATAAGGAAAGACTTGGAGTTTGATAAACTACTTAATATTTTGGAGAAATGTAACAAAATGCTAAAAGTACACTAATTCCATGATTTTCTCGCATAGGTACCATTAGATATAAGACATAACTTAGCTTCTAAGCTGTGAGTATTGCCCATAAACATGGACTACCAGCACAGACTAGATAATATATACACTTAATATGTACAGAGTAAAAGCTTTCAAAGAATGATCCAAATCAATCAAAATTTGAAAATTTTGTCATCCCTGTCAACTGCCCCTATATGCTTGCAATACATAATATAAGTAGTGCAATCAAATCGAAAGCTGCAGCTGTTTATCTGTTCGTCTTTCTATAGTCTGTGCTGCTAGTGTTATAATCAGAATACATGTGCACAACATTTTATAAGAATAGAAGAATAATTGAACTACAATGTATGATTGCAAGCTTAATAGTTATACTTTTATCACCATCAACAGATTAGTGGTGATGAGTGTTGGATGTGTTATGTTTGCCACATGAGACTGCGGCAATGTCACCAGCTGCAGCAGTTGGCCATACAGACACGAGGTCTCATTGATGATCTATTCCAGAATAAGGTATTTAAAATATTTTGACTTTGGAATAACATATAAGACAATGATGATTGATACTAGGTATGTAAAATCATGTATAAAGATACACAAGTTTTTTGTTTTATAACTGTCCCATTACGTCACGATATAACCTGGTCTTAATTACTCAAAAGTGGTTTACTTGATTAAAAAGTCATGTATCCAACCTTTATCGACAACCCCTCTTCCCCTATTACCCTCTAGAATGAAAAAAAATCATCCCCACTATCCATGTATGGGGATCCACCCCTAAAATATGAAATTATTAATAGTACTGATTTTATTTTCGGCATTATAAAATAATGCCGAAAATAAAATCAGTACTGTACCAAATTTCATACATTTTTATATAATTATTATTTATTTGTAACGCATGGCTGCAGTAAAAAGAAGTATCTTAAAGGGTTATGGAATGACATCACCATGACGTGGCAAAAGGCTATTTTAAAATTAAATATCTTAGAAGCTAATTGATGTTTCGAAAGAATTCTCATACAAGTATTTTTTATTGTCCATAGAGAATACTGAAATCTTACATTTGAAATTAATGAACATTATCAATTTTTGTAAACATCTATTTATTAATTTTCATTTTATTAAGTGCCCAAGTATAAAGATTAAAATCAACTTTTAACTACAGTTTTACTTGTTTTTAGATTGCAATAGAGTTTAAAGCATTTGAGTCAGTGGTACAATTATCAACATCCAGGATGAAGATTATTTCTATAACACCCCCTTCTTCATTTCATATTGAACAGGAGTCAGATGTGAAGACAGAATTTTGCAGTGACAATGGTTGGTTTTACACTATCGTCTTGTGGCTTGCCTGATAATAAGAGAGGCTACAGTTGGGTTCAGAGACTTCGGTCACAGATTAAAGAAAGAGGAACAATAAACAGCTACATAGTCAGCTTTCGATTCGTTTGACCTACTACAAGCACACGGCTTGTCCATTATTCTGTGGAAAAATTGTGGGCAGTTAAAGGGGACGTCAAAATCTCTGTACGTAAATATATTTTCTACTCTGTGCTTCTGTGGTTGTTAGACATTCTCCTGCTAGTCTTGTTGTTTGAGTGGTCCAAGTGTTAGTGTTACTTGAACAAGGCCCGTGTAAGAAACCAAAAACTAATTTCTGATCATTGAGTTCCAATTTTAGAGAATAATAATAACTATCACGTTGATAGATCATGCTAAATACTCTTTAAGAAAATTATTTTGAACTTAGTCGGACAGTAACTTTTGAAGTAATTTGAAAAAAGCTTATTCCACATTGATAGTTACGGAACCCTTCTTTGAAATGTCCTGACATGCTCTTGGCTAGATAATAATTTATTATAAGAAAGAAGATTAAATGTTTTGATGTAATGTTTAGTTAAAACAGGTATTTACGTGTTGCGTCCCTTTTTAATTTTATAATAAAATTAATAATTTTTTGGGTAATTTTATATCTTGAAGATGAAACTATAAAATACATATGACTATGAAGTTGGTATATAATATACTAAATGTTGCCCGCCTTCGTGCGCGTAAAAGAAAGTCCCGCGGGAATCGTACATTTTGCGGGATTAGAAATAGCCTATGTCTGTGCCCGTGGTCTAATCTATATCTATTCCATTTCATCAAAATTCTTCCAGTATTGTCGTACCTATTCAATGCAAATAAACAACCACATCTTTCCTCTTTATAATATTATTATAAGTATAGATTTATATTTTTAGAGGAAGAATATTCCATTGAATCCGAAGATGCTCTCGGCGGCATTACACAGTTATCGAATGTCAACAATATATATGCACAGAAAAAGACTAATGGTATGGAATTGAATATAGTGACGCTAAGTCAAAGTGTTCGGCAAAGTCCCACCACAGACCCGGTCACAGATGTCGAGGACAGGGGAGAACAAACATGGGAACAGAGCACTGAAAATGTAGAAATAGAACAAGAGCTAAAAGAGGAGTTAGGAGATAAAGGTTTGTACATATTGTGCTAGCGCTTGTTTCCTTTAGAAATATTGACCACAGACTGCCATGCAATACGATCTTGACATTTCTTTTAACAGAAAACACTTTGTATGTTGGATTATTATATATACATAAAAATGTTTTTGTGACTACCTTTACTAGATTAATACTTGATAAATACTTTTCTTATTGCCCTACATAACTAAAGGTCTCAGTATAATTTTCTTGTAAGTACATAATTAAATTCTTTTTCTCATAATATATAAATATATATGAAAAAAAGATAATTAGTATATTATATTTTTTAAATCGTTTAAAACAATGATTCATTTTAGTATATAGAGTTATTTACTTGAGAATGGTTTCTATATTACACACCATGTGGAGTAAGTACCATATTCGGTTTTTCACAAAATCGAGTCATGAAGTTGCATGTGATCTTACATGAAACTAGTTTACTTGTGGTTATTTTTTTGTCAAAGAAATTTCAAATCAAATCAAATTCCTTTATTGCTAGAATGCAGTAAATAATTGACAAAAACTACACAACTTGTTCACGATACATTTATTTACTAGACACTGTACACTTTTACACTTTTGGGCATAGATCCCTCTTGAGATCTTTACTCCGTAAAAATTGGCTCTCCAATGAGCTCCTGCGATACAAATACCTTATTTTATCTGCCTACCCCATTCTAGGTGGGGATGATAGTAGAAGGGATTGCACGTGGTCAGTGTGACCAGAATAAAATATAAAAACTACCATTTATCAATTTATTATTTATAAATAATTTAGTTTAAATTTAATCAAATGAGCGACAACACTCCAATCTTAACATAATGGTCTTATATTCTGTGAGAGCTGCCGATACATTCTGCCATTACAATAGCCGATAGCGTGCAATGCATATGCAATAGAGAAAATGCTGTTGGGATGACAGAATATGATAACTTATAATAATTTTACAAATAGTACCTATGCTAATAATCACTGTGGCTCAGTGGTTGAGCGTGTTTGGTGCTGATGGGGGTCGGGTTCGAATTCCGCCGAAGGAACAAAAAGTTTAATATTAGAATAAATCATAAATTCTTTATATTTTTTTTATTAGTAAGGCCGTATGTATATATATACATACGGCCTTACTAATAAAAAAAATATAAAGAATTTATGATTTATTCTAATATTAAACATTTTTCACCTTAAGAGTCATATTGCATCAATTGATTTATGCGTAAAATGGTCAATTATGGCGTTCTTGATCTCAGAAGCAAAGACACATTAACAATTTTGACATATTGAATAGTGCAGAATAGCTATTGGCCTAGTTCGTAGCGGCCTCGCTTTTTGTAAAGGGGAAAGCCCATTTCAGGCCCACAGTGGACAACTGTTTTAAGAAGACTTACTTTGTCCAGAAATAAGGTACATTTCTCAAAGAGACATGATTTTTGATAACATTTAAATGCGCCACTGCAATCAGTAATGTTTCGATAAAAAAGGGAATTTTATTGATAAATAAAACAAAGTTGAGGTGAAATATTGCTCGATGATAAAATATCTTTATTAAGGCCAATCGATCCGAAATATCGATTTATAAACAAAAAAAATTAACTCAGGTTAAGTAAAAATAAAAAGTCAGTCAGTAGTAGTTCAGTGTTGTCATAAGTACTGAAACAAAGAAAAAAAAATATTGCAAATAACATTTATTACTTTTAAAGTGTGTTAGTTTATTACATAAATATAAAACAATTTAAAATATAAAAAGCTTATTCGAAGTGGTCTCCATTGGCAGCAATACAGTCCTTTAAACGTTGAAGCCAGTTATCAATAGAAGCACGCACTCTTTCCATGGGAAAATTCATCACTGCCAATCGTACGGATTGTTTTAGGGACTCCTAAAATAATCCGTACGATTGGCAGTCCTACTTTCGAAAACTGAGCATAAATTATAATCCAGCGGATTAAGATTGGGACTAGACGACGGCCAGTATTCAGCTCTGATGAAGTCCGAAACGTTCGTTTCCAACCAAGACTGCGTACCTGTATGACCGCAAAACGACGAAAGCTTTATGACCCGGCGCCGAGTCTTGCTGGAAGGACCATTTTGGTTATTGAACATGGTGTAGTTAAGGGGCTTCACTACCTTCTCAAGAATGGTATCTTGATACACTTGTGCCGATGTTTTGATACCTTTTTCTCAAAAGTGTGGCTCAGTCCTTCATAGCTAATACCCCACCAAACCATCACTGAAGTCGGATAGTGCCCACGTTGCACTCTGTCGACTAATTGGGAAGTTTCCTTAGAGCTTTAAGCATAAATACGGTCATTTTGTTTGTTAAAATGTTGCTCAATTGTAAAAAAATTCTTATCTGTAAACAAAATTTTTCTGTGACCTCCCTTTGCGTACCGCTTCAGTAGTTGTTTCGATTTTACCACCCTATTCTTTTTTAAATTATCAGTTAAGAAATGAGCAGTACGTCTCTTATAGGCTGCAAGTCCTAAGTCATCTTTTAAAATACACGACATGGTTCTAGGTGCTATCTTCATCTCCCGAAATAAAATCTTTTGCTTTCAGACAGTATTTCTTCGAATTTTTTCCCTTACTGCTTTGACCACCTTTTTCGTACGAACACTACGTGGACGGCCAGATCTTTTTCTGACACAAACAGAGGAGGTCTCATTGGACCTATTAATAGCCCGGAGAAATAAAAAAAAAACTTATATTTTACTAGGTACAAGGGTTCCGTGTATATAGTATAACTACGGAAACCTAGAAACTATAAGATGGAACCCTAGAAACTATAAGATGAAATCGATATTTTTAAGTTTGCCGTCGATACCATACTATGAACGATATTGAACGATACGTCATAAAAACATTTATCTAAAAGTCAGTCATTCAATTTTCTTTTAAAAGTTAAGTTAAGTTTATCAAAATCTTTTTGCAATTTATTAAATAATTTAATAGCCATAAAATAGGGACTCTTTTGACACGCTGTGCTGTTACACTTAGGCATAACTAATTTATTGGGATAACGTTGTGATCTGTTAGTCATGTTAATGTCTTTGTTTTGTACAAAATATTTGGGGTTCTTTTTAACAAACGTACACATGTCTCTAATGTACATGCATGGCAACGTAAGTAGACCCAGCTTTTTAAATAACAGTTTTACAGACAACTTTCAAGTGGTCCTACATTACATATAGCTGTTATGCATTTCTTTTTAATTTGAAAGCTGTATTGAATTCAACAGAGTTGCCCCAGATTATAAGACCATATGATATGACGGAAGATACGTATCCGTGATATGCACAAAGAGCTGCAGACATTGACACGGTCTTTGCTAAACGTCGCAGTGCATAAACGAATTTCTCCAGCTTGCTACAAATATAGTCCACATGCGACTTCCAGTTACAGTGTTGGTCAAACATTAATCCTAGAAATTTTATTGTGTCTACTTCATCTATATTTATGTTTATAGCCATTTTTGTGATTAAATTTTTTTTCTGGCAACCCCAGCTGCAGTTAATGCGGGCTCACCCGCGTCTCGTCTACTCTAAGAACCTGGGTTCAAATCCTAGTGGCACTGGAGTTTTGCACATTTGGTTTTTTTAAAATAAATATTGCTTGTCTAATTATAATAAGAAGTGACACAAATTAAAATCTTCAAATAATCTCATCATGGCCGCTGTATTAAAAATTAATGATCTAGAGTGCTATCAACGACAGCAAACTTCAAACGAAACATTGAATTGTCAATCGTGCAAGAAGAAATACGATTTTACATGTGTCAATGTCAATAAAATGAAGCTTAAAGATCTGAGCGAAGATCATAAACTCAATTGGCTATGTCCACAGTGCTCTAGACCCAAGAGCGATAATACAAATACGCCCATAAGGAATGTATCCTGTAAAAACGATACCCCTATACACACAGACGATGAAAATGCCGGTCAGAATGTCACAATGAGACGTAAAGCAACTGGTACGCACAAACCTGGCACGCTTAGCACCAAGTGTTTGTCGTATCTGCGAATGATTATTCGCGAAGAAATTAATGTACTCATGAAGGGCCATAAAGTCAGCATAATCAAGGAATTCAACTCAAAGCTAACGGAGGTGCAGAAAACACAGGCAGATGTTACCACGGCAATGATATTCTTAAACCAAAAATATGAGGATGACATTCAAACTTGTACTATAATAATGAGAGTGATCAAAGAAAGCCCCCGTCCCCGATCGGTGCTAGTAAAATCCAGTAACCCAAGAATACGCGATAAATTCCTTGCTTCAGCAATCACCTTTAACAAAAAAGCAGCGAATAAAGGAGACAAACTAAACACCAGTACTACCACATACTATCAGCGGTATTAAGAAACCCGTTCACATCTACGAGCATTAGCCCCCAACGGTAAAGACTCCACGCTGAAGCTCGATCAATCGCCAAGGCAAAAGACTCTCGATACGCCTGGGTTAAGAATGGCAGAATGTTCATGAGGAAAACAGACCAAAGTGAATACGTGTACGTCAAAAATTCGGAAGTTTTGAACAACCTAAAATAACCCTATCTACTTCTTAGCACGAATTTATTGTTAATATTGTCCCTTTCTATTCTCTTACCTGTTGTTACCAAAATGTCAGAGGGATTTTATTTACTATATTTTATTATAGTACTCACCGAAACGTGGCTCAAGGGCTGTGTTTTTGATTCCGAAATCCACGACGATAGATACAGACTGAGTGTCTATCGGAATCGAAAACGATATCGAAACGAATCCATAGGCGAGATAGAGAGACGTCCAAAATATCTAATCATAATAATAGAGGCGGCGGTGTTTTAATTGCGTATCAAAAACAATTGACTCAATGCGATGTTCCGATTGGGAGTGATTGCGAAGATCTCTGAATCTCATTAAATCTACACTATATTTTTGTGGTGTTTATCTTCCACCACCCTTAACGCATGACCTTCTGCACACCTTTACTGAAAACGTAATCTCATCAGGATACGCTATAAGTCACGTTTAAATCACTCTGGCAGACTTTTTGGCTCTTAACTCACTATTTCAATTTAATAAGATCGTTAATAGTAAACGTATACTTGATCTAGTCTTATGTCGTGATCCAATAGTAACCGTTACAGAGTGCTTCCTTCCTATTCGTACAGTTACCCGTATCATCCAGCTCTTAACTTTGTAATTGATGCTCAAGTTAAACACAAGAACAAAATTGCTTCGAAGGTAAAGTACAACTTCTATAAAGCTGACTACGAACAAATTATATCATCACTTAAAAAAAATTTGGATCAAAGAACTTAACAATACCAAAGATATAGACGCAAAAACTGATACTTTCTATGGAATTCTTAATAACATTACAATAAAAATATATGTTCCAAAATCACAAACAAAGTGGAGATCATTTTTTCCTATTTGGTTATCAAATAAACTTATTAAACTCTTAAAAAAGAATAATAACTGTCATAAAAAACTTAAAAAATATAATAACCCATTAGATAAAATTGAATTTAATCATCTTAGAAAGGATTGCGATAAGATGATAAAACATTGTTATAAAAACTATATCATATCCATTGAAGACTTAATAAAAGGCAACCGAAAACTATTTTTGGGTCCACGTTAAAAATTTAAGGAGAAACAATAGTACTTACCCATCTCGCATGTTTTTAGGAGAATCTGAAGGAAATCTCGCAATAAGTAACTTATTCGCTTAAAACTGCTCTTCGGTGTACGATCCTTCCTACCAATAATTATACATATTATACTGCACCAGAGCCCCATACCTACATGGAAAACGTTTTCATACCCAAACATACATGCCGTATATCGGTTGTTGAAAATACTGAACTGTTCTAAGGGGCCTGGCCCCGATAACATTTCCAGTACCTTCCTACAAAAATGTGGATCCGTTCTCTCTTATCCCCTCCAACTTTTATTCAATGCTTCTTTCAGCTCTGGTTCTTTCCCTAAAAAATGGAAGGAGTTATTGCACCAATTTTCAAAAGCGAAAATCCAAATAATGTGCCAATAAGAGACCAATATCAATTCTATCGATAATATCGAAAGCCTTTGAAATAATCTAAATCTCTAGTGCATAAACACTTATCAAGACATAAACAAGTTAATTAATATAAATCAACACGGATTCATGCCGGGGAGGTCATATGGTACTAACTTATACTCATATGTGGCAGACTTGATTAAAGCAGTTGATGAGTGGGCAAGAGGTTGATGCAATGTATATGGACTTCTCAAAGACTTTCGGCAAAGTAAATCACGACATACTTATTCAGAAACTCAAATCCTTTGGTGTAACTGGCTCTTTACTCTATTGGTGTTCCTCTTACTTAAAGAATCGACCTTATTTTTTAGAATTTAATGGCTATCAGTCGGAGTCCTTTATTTCTTACTCAGGAGGGACCTCAGGGTTCAATTATAGGCCCCCTTTTCTTTAAAGTATTCCTAGATGACATAGTTGAAATACTAAAAAATACATCAATAGAACTATATGCAGAAGAATAATTAAAAGCATGATTCTATTAAACTCCAAGAATATATTGAGTCTCTATTCCATTGGTGTAACAAAAACAAAATGTACTTAAACCCGAAAAAGAACTATCACATAAAATTTACGAGAAAAAGAAAGGCAATGAATACTGAATACGAGATTCAGAACTGATAAAATCTCAAGAGAACAAACTAAACGAGTCCTAGGTGTGATCTTAGACTCAAATCTAAACTTCTCATGTCATGTAGATGATGTGGTCAGTTCTGCTCTTAGATCTCTTGGCTTCATAATTAGAACATGCAGGAATTTCTCTCAAGTGTCTACAATAATAAAACTACAATAGTTTTGTCAGAAGTAAATTCGAATATTTCTCTACAGTATTTAACCCACAATACCGAAATCAATCAACACAATATTGACAGAATAGAAAATGTCCAAAAACGAGTCACTCGTTATATTGGCTACCAAATTTGATCGTTCCATGGTAAACTCTTCGTATAATCAGAGATTCAAACTTTTCCACTTAACGTCACTTAAATTAAGAAGAAAATTTCTTACATAAACTAGTCAATAATAAAATCAATTAGATTAGATAGAATCTTTATTTAGATATGAATTAGAATTAGAATTAGATAGAATCGATTAGAATGCCTAGAAAACATGTGACACTGTTTAGTTCTACTGGATATAAAACTAACCTAGGAAAGAATTGCCGTATTACTAGAATGACCCAAGCCTACAATGAGTTGTCGTCGAGGATCGCGGACCTAGACATTAATTACGACAGTCTGAATAGTTTTAAATCTAGGATTTTTAAACATTTAAATAGCTAAACAATCTTGTAACATTGACCTATCTATTAATATTGACATGTTAAAAATAGTTTACCAACTAATTTTAACATGTCTTTTTCTCTTTGACTTACATGTACTATTATTTTATATTAAGAGTTATTTTTATTTTATTGATCTGATTCTCTGATTTGAGTTTCACTATTAGGTCGTGTTTAAAAACGTAGTGTTGTGTTGTTAAGTTTTAAGTGATACGTGTAATGATTTACCTTAGTACCTACTACCTACTAGCAGTCATTCAGTACTCAATACTTCTTTCACGTAAGTAAATAGCTATTAGCCATAGTTTTACTTATTATGATCGGTGTAATTACATACGTCACTTATTATCATTAATAATAATTTACTAATGCTACTTCGGGTACCCTTTTATACACCTACTTAGTTTCATTGTTACCTACAGTTCAACCACGTTACATCTTTCGGTTATTGTCGTTTTTCAAACACCGTCTGTAATTTCGATAGAAAAGCGATGATTGCCGTTGGAAATTAAGAATTTAGTTGCACTGTACACAGAGTTCGTTATTTGTCAAGCAACATTTCGTGCGTGATTTACAAACCACACTGCAGGTGGTGTAGAGCAGGGATTCCTAAAGTAGGTTCCGTGGGATAGTCATCAAGGTTCCGCCAAAATTATTTAAAATTATGAAATCCAAACATTAGTCAATTTTGTGTGTGTACGGTTGTAAGTCACTGCATCCTGCATACATTAAACATCTCTGAACGCGTGTACTAAGGAGCACGGCGCGGCGGCTGGCCCGTGCGTCAGTTGCCTTAAATGCCCTTCTTCGTCTTTCTTTTTTAACATTTGACAACTAAAAAACTAAAGCGTAAAGAGAAAAAGTCCACAAAAATAAAAATGTATTATATAATTAATCAATATATTATGTTATATAATAATGCAATCTACTGTATTTTAATTAGTATTTAAGGTTATATTATTATTTCTAAAAATTTAAGACCGAAGTAAAATCGATTTATGAACCAAATATTAAAGCAAGGCTAACGTCGTTTTAGTAAGGGCGTGCGCCGATAGATGGCGCTAAAGCATCATAATGAGTAAAAGCATTTAAATCGTAGATGACGTAAGTAGCGCCGAAATAATTGATTTTACGGAGAGGAAATGTATCTACGTTACAAGTTATGTAAGAGCAAATTCGATTCTATCGAGCTGACCAACCACTTGTGTTACATTGTACCACGCACTGTGCAGCGGCGTGAGGTGCGCGTGCGCCGGGTATTCCACACTGGCCCGTGTCGGACAAACGCAGGTGTCCGCGCTCCTCTCCGACGTATTGTCGAAATATTTAACAATGTTCTTGCCGATCCAGACATATTTGATAGCTCGCTGGGTGGGTTCAGAAGGGATGTTATTAGAGTTATTGGGGGCTCGGGTGGTCTGGGTTAGGTGGGTGTAGGTGTTGTATGTTTCCACTCGTTTTGTAAGACGACTAATTTTGACATGGGTAGTAGTGTTATGTCATGGTGGCTTTTGCGCCTGCTTGGCTAACAAAACCCAGTTTTCTTAGTATATTGATAGCATCTTCTTTGGGCTCGACTGTTGGGTTGGAGGGTGAATCTGGATCGGTTGAGGTTTTGTTTGAGTATTTTGACAATACAAAGATAGAACTTAAAAATAAATGTATAAACATATTATGTTATATCTGTGGTAAAATTTACACTCATACATACTAATATACATAAATGCACCCCAGTGGTAACCATTATATTCGACAAAACAGAGTTAGATAGTTCATAATATTATGTTTAATCTATGGTAACACACAAGCTTAACATACTAATATTCACACATGCAGCCTAGTGGCTTGCCTTCGAGTTCGACAAATCATTGATAACACATTAAGCTTCGACTCTGCGCCAGTTTGAGTTGAGCCTATGTGTTATTCCGGGCTACATAAGTGTCAAAAGAGTGTCAATATTTTTTATTTTTCCCTTGTAGGGTGCGATTAGGAGACGAGTAATAAGACCGAAAGTTGCAATGAGACTGCCTTTATTATAATAATAACCTACACCACCCATCCAATAGAAAAAAAAATGTTACATGGTTACATTTTTTGTATAAAATAATTTCGATTACATTTTGACTGAGCTCGAGCCATAACATTTATATTCTCATTTAATTCTTTTCTTTCTTTTGACGATAACAATATCCTAGATGAAGCGTCTGCTGCTGTATTACTTGAACCCTTAACATACTCCACATCAAAGTTGTATTCCTCTAAAGTCAACCTAAACTTCATAAGTCTGCTAGATGGATCTTTCATACCAAACAGATATATTAAAGGTTTATGTTCCGTTCTGATTTGTAAAATATTGACCATACAAATAAGGTCGAAAATGTTTCACTGCCTAGTACTGCATAGTTTGCTATTGCCAGGAACTCTTTCTCTATATCAGGATAGTTTGATTCGGCCTTATTTAGAGTCCTACTAGTGTAAGCTATAGGTCTACCTAATGATTTGAAATATGATAAAAATGATTTTGTTCTGAAAAATCTGGATAATCTAACACAGGGGGCGAAATGATACACTTTTTAAGTGTTTCAAAAGAATCTTGACATTGTTCACTCAAAAAAAAATTTGAATTTTTTCTACAAAGTTCATTTAAAGGTTGAGCTATTTCAGAAAATTTCGGTATAAACTTTCTAAAAATGACATTATCTGTTGGGTACCTTAGATTTTTATTATTATTTTCCTTTCGGTAATTTTCAGGCATTGAACAAGATGAAATTTTGGAAAGTACAAATGACTATGAAGTAAAGAAAGAACCCTTCATTGAATCCGAAGATGCTCTCGCCGGCATTACACAGGAGTTGTGGAATGTGGACAATATTGATGCACAGCAGAAGGCAAAGGTTCCTAAATTAATAATAGTCAAGCTAAGTCAAAGCGTTATAGACAAATATGTATGCCAAAGTCCCACAACACACCCGGTCACAGAAATATATCCGGGGGACAGGAGAGAAAAAACATTTGGTGAACAAAGCACGGAGACAGAAGATAAAGGTATGCTTATATTGTACTAGCTACTTAGCTATTTTCTTATCGTCTTTCTTATGCGGTCTGTACCCACTACATATTCCTAAGAATATGTAGTGGGTACAGACCGCATTGTAATAAGATCGTAACATACTGATTTTACTTGTACATAATGTTTTTTCTCATTATTTATTTCATAGTTTTCTTTAAACCATTAGTTTAAAAACACGTCGAAACCCCAAAAGCACGTTTTCTGTATATCTCTAACTGGAAACGTAAGCTTACTACTAAGTTAACATGATCATATCAGAACATTTGTTTAGGTATCGAACAAGACGACGAGCAAGACAACACAAATGACTGCGAGGGGCGAGACCATGCCAGTGAAGCTCAGTCCGGCTGTTACAAGAAACAGTTCACCTGTGATTATTGTTTCAAGATTTTTTCATACAAAAGCATATTACTTAATCACATCAGGGTTCATAAAGGCGAGAAACCATTTAGCTGTGATATTTATTCAAAGAAAATCACGCAGAAGGTTAATTTAAATGTCCACAAACAAATCCATATAGGCGAGAAACCATTTAGCTGTTATATTTGTTCAAAGAAATTCTCACGAAAGAGTGATTTGAATAAACACATACTAATCCATAGAGGCGAGAAACCATTTAGCTGTGATATTTGTTCAAAGAAATTCTCACGAAAGTGTCATTTAAACAGGCACATACTAATCCATACAGGCGAGAAACCATTTACCTGTGATATTTGTTCAAAGAAATTCACGCAGAAGGTTAATTTAAATGTCCACAAACAAATCCATGCAGGCGAGAAACCATTTAGCTGTGATATTTGTTCAAAGAAATTCTCACGAAAGAGTCATTTAAATAAACACATACTAATCCATTTGCGCGAGAAACCATTTAGCTGTGATATTTGTTCAAAGAAATTCACGCAGAAGGTTCATTTACATGTCCACAAACAAATCCATATAGGCGAGAAACCATTTAGCTGTGATATTTGTTCAAAGAAATTCTCACAAAAGAGTGATTTGAATAAACACATACTAATCCATAGAGGCGAGAAACCATTTAGCTGTGATATTTGTTCAAAGAAATTCACGCAGAAGGTTGATTTAAATGTCCACAAACAAATCCATATTGGCGAGAAACCATTTAGCTGTGATATTTGTTCAAAGAAATTCACGCAGAAGGTTCATTTAAATGTCCACAAACAAATCCATATAGGCGAGCAACCATTTAGCTGTGATATTTCTTCAAAGAAATTCTCAGAAAAGAAAAATTTAAACAGGCACATACTAATCCATACAGGCGAGAAACCATTTAGCTGTGATATTTATTCGAAGAAAATCACGCAGAAGGTTAATTTAAATGCCCACAAACAAATCCATATAGGCGAGAAACCATTTAGCTGTTATATTTGTTCAAAGAAATTTTCACAAAAGAGTGATTTGAATAAACACATACTAATCCATAGAGGCGAGAAACCATTTAGCTGTGATATTTGTTCAAAGAAATTCTCACGAAAGATTTATTTAAACAGGCACATACTAATCCATACAGGCGAGAAACCATTTAGCTGTGATATTTGTTTGAATAAATTCTCAGAAAAGAGAAGTTTAAACAGGCACATACTAATCCATACAGGCGAGAAACCATTTAGCTGTGATATTTGTTTGAATAAATTCTCAGAAAAGAGATATTTAAACAGGCACATACTAATCCATACAGGCGAGAAACCATTTAGCTGTGATATTTGTTTAAATAAATTCTCAGAAAAGAGCAGTTTAAACAGGCACATACTAATCCATACAGGCGAGAAACCATTTAGCTGTGATATTTGTTCAAAGAAATTCACACAGAAGGTTAGTTTAAATGTCCACAAAAAAATCCATGCAGGCGAGAAACCATTTAGCTGTGATATTTGTTCAAAGAAATTCTCACGAAAGAGTCATTTAAATAAACACATACTAATCCATTTACGCGAAAAACCATTTAGCCGTGATATTTATCCAAAGAAATCCAACCAAAAAGCAGTTTAAACCCTTCTGGACCACAATGTTGAATTTCTAAAATGTTGAATTCACAAAATATTGAAGTTGCGAGATGTTGAATTCTAACTGTTAAATTACTGGGTGTATGGCATTATTGTTCCGTGTTGTATGGTACTATTTACGACATGTCGAAATAGTGAAAATGTAGAGTAGAAAACCAAATAACATCGAACTAAAAAAAAACAAATTTTGTGTTACATTTTCATTTAATAAAGTAAGAACTAAAACTAAAAATCTCGTTACTTGTAACCCTTAACTAAAACAAAACTCCGCAGAATGTCGCCTAAACGAAAAATTGTACATGTCATCCTCAACTAATTACAAAACAAAATTAAAATGTATGTAAAAAATGTGAAAATATAATTAGAATACTAATTTAAGCCTAATATTACAGTCTCGCGGCATCGGCCGTTGCATGCAGTTTTGGCGCAAGCACTCTACTCATTGATATCGCGGTTTTTGTAACTACCCTGAAAATATATTTTTTTTAATAAAGGAAGAAAATGAGACTGTTGTGGCTAATTTACTGTGTAGTAGTGAAATTAATGATGTAATTGCGGATGTACAATGCGTACGTGAGTTGAGTGAAGTACTAGAAATGGGAAAGATACTTGAGAAGAACTCTGAGCTAACTAACGTCAGGCTGGTTGAGAAAAGGAAGGAAAGAGAAGAAGATAGCAACGAAGATGAATTCACTGAAATTGTTAGGAGAAAACCAAAGAGGCTGATAAGAAGTAACTCGAATAATATTAGAAATATGGAGGTAGAACTTCATTTGCCTCAATCTAGTTCAACCGAAAGTATAATATATGAGGTGTGTGTAACATCCTTAAAACCTCTGCCAAAACAGATGGCATTTGCAAGACTACTTAATGAAGAATACACGTTTTGCTTTCAGTGAAGATGCGGAAAGATTATTAAAATCTACAAAATTTGCAGAGTTAGAATTTAAATGTCAAATGACGTATTATACTAGTAGATAGATAGATTTGGAACTAAATGATGAGGAAATAATGAATATTTTACAAAGTGATGTAAAAATTTTATCAGTAAAACGTCTTAGACGAATTAACTCAGAAGGAAAATGGGTAGACAGTGAAACCGTTCGTCTGTGTTTTGAGAGTTCATCATTACTTCGTTTTGTTCGAGCTTATGATTACCGTATCAGTGTTGTTAGCGCTATTGTCTTATATAGCCGATCAACGTAAGGAAATGGCAATGGAAGAGAAAAATCGCGTTTTTGACAATTCAGAGTTTATTACCCTGAGAGAGACTACACAAGAGCCTAACAATAGAGAGTCCTATAGTAGTGTGATGTCACGTCGTATTATAAATGAAAAAAAATACCAAGTTTTTTTATCAGATATAGATATGGAAATGCAAAAGAAAAGTGGAAACGTACATAAAACAAAAAAGAAAAGTCTATTAAATGAGAAGAATAGAAACAAGAAAAATGTTAATGCGAACGGAGATGATCCTCAAGAATTATTTATCAACAAATGGAACGGACTTTAGAGAGCTCGGAGGAAAACCGCAAAGAAAAAAGTGAGAGAATCGACTGGTTAAAGGTATTGATGAAGATGAAACGTGTATTTGATTCTGACTGTAGCGGTGTAGAAAAATTTTATGATATGGCTATGATATTATTAGAGGAAGCGAAAAAGTTCATAATGAGTTATTTATCGAAGAAAAGCTTTATTGATAATTTTTTAAAGCTATATAATGGATAGAACATCTTATCATTTTACGTTGAATATTCTACAATGGAATTGCCAAAGACTTTTGCCTAAAATCTTATGTTTTGGAGAGCTTTTAAATCAAATGAAAATCCACATAGCTATTCTGAGTGAGACCTGGCTAGAGCCTAGGAAAACATCTAAAATAAATGGATATAATATATTTAGGAAGGACCGAAATGATTCATACGGTGGTGTGGCAATTGCACAATTCGATTCGGGTCCATGTAAGTCAATTTAAAATAGTTAACAATAATGGCATAGAATTATTACATATTAGAATAAATAATTGCTCTAATCTAGAAAATATTGTGTCTGTATATTGTCCATCATCGATTCGCACTGACATTTTTCATTGGGATGAATTGTTTTCAAAATTTCCTAATAAAACATTAATAGCCGGGGATTTTAACGGACATCATGGTACTTGGTCTACTAAGTCAGACGTAAGAGGTGTTCAGTTATGGGATGCAGCTTTAGATAATGCATTTATGCCCTTGAATAACTTTACTGCTACTCGTGTGAAATTGGTAAATGGTGTTTTACAACAGTCTTCACCTGATGTAACATTCGTGTCGTCCGATATAGCCGTGTCTTTTGATTGGCAGGTACTTGATGAAAACTTAGGTAGTGACCACTTGATTATTAAATTAGCAATGAATTATCAGGAACCACTAAATATATTTAGTAAACGGAATATGAAATTTGCCAATTGGGGTGTATATAAAGAAAAATTAATACAATATTTTACAAATAATATGAGTAAGACTTTTAATATGAGTTTACAAGAACAATATGAGTATTTTATATTACAGATTAATAAAGCTGCCGATGAGAGCATTCCATCGATTAAATTGTATTCTAATCCGGCTAGAAATTCTAAACCAAAGCAATTCTGGAATCAGTCTCTTTCACTGGCAGTTGCACAACGTAGATTATATTTGACAAATTTTAGGAAAAACCCAACACCCATCAATTATGATAGATTTATAGCTAAAGTCAAAGAGTGTAAAAAAAAATAAAGGAGGCCAAATCTATATCTTACCGTGAATTTTGTGACTCTATTGATGAAACAACTTCAGCTTCCACCATGTGGAATAAGATGCGTTGGGTTAAGGGTTATAAAAGAAAGAATATAGTTGTTCCCATAGAAAAACAGGCAGATATTAGATTATTTTTCTTTATGGAGTTATTTAACTCAGCAAGTGTAAAATCACACTCAATCATAGAGTTCGTGGAAGAAATTATAGGTTCCGTGTTAAGGGCTGAATCAGGGGTAAGGCTTATCAATAGATAAAAGACACAGCTCCAGGGAGCGACGGAGTGTTTTACACTATGATATATAATGCTCCTGATTTAGTAAAGATTTTTTTACTCAATATTTATAATCTTATCCTTCGAACTAGTTATGTGCCTAACCGATGGCGTAACATCCATGTTATTGCCATCCCAAAGATAACTACTAACCAAAATGCAACTGCAAAACTACGGCCAATTTCACTCATATCGTGTATTTGTAAAATCTTTCACCATATGATATGTAAGCGAGTAGAGCGGTACATAGAAAAAATATTTATCACCGTATACAGTTGGATTTCGTAAGTGTCTATCAAGTATAGATAGTTTAGTTAGAATTATTAGCCAAATACAGATAGGATTTTCGAAAAATATACCAACGTTGGTTTGTTTTGTTGATATTGAAAACGCGTATAATAATGTTTTAATTCATAAAATCGTCGAGCGTTTAGATGAATTCAAAACTGGTAATAAAATGTGCAGATACTGTAACACCTACCGCTTTTAGTATAAAAAAAAATCGGTGTTCTATTAAAAATTTAATTTATTAAGGTACAGCAGTGATTAAAAGCGGTATGTGAGACACAAAATTAATACAGGGTCGTGGTATAAAGCCTACATATGATTTTGCCACTTAGGAAATGTAGGGCTACTCTCCTGGTACAACCGTGGAGGGAAGGCGAAGGTTCCGGTATAGCTAGGACGCTGGAGGGACTCCGCATCCAGACGGGTGAAGGCAGCAGCGTTGGCCTCCGAAAAGAGGCTGGAGATTTCTGGGTTGCGTGGACTCTCCACGCTCGTATTATCGACTCGGAGCAAGGTTCCTGGAATGTACAACCTCCGCCTTAGTCCACTATTCATAGGGCGACAGAACTTTATTACAATTAGAAATAAAATAAAAAAAAAAATTACTACAAATATTACTTATTTAAAATCTAATAACAAACGTTTCTAATTTTAAAACAAAGAATTCTTATACATTACGGTATGAAAGTTGAAGGTAGTCTGGTAAATTATTAACTCTTAAAATTTTGAAATATTAGGCCAAATAATGTCATGAATAGCTTAGTAATTTTTATTTAAAGCTCATTTAAACTGTACAGAACGATGTAACAAATAATTCACGACATAAAGGATCCAGTTAATATTAGTACTTTAAGCAAATAAATGCTGGACAAATTATATAGGTTAATATTTTAGTCGGCGGCGCGCAAGCACAATAATTGGTAACGTAGTAGCAGCTTAGCAGTCTAGCGCCGAAAGCCCCCATCGCCTCTGCGGCGGCGCCCGAGTCGATGACAACCGGTTCTATTGTTCGATCCGAGGTGTACAGTCGCTAACAAATGCTTAACTATTTATTTTATTAATTTTTAATAAGACGTATTATATCGAAAGCAAATCGGACGTTCACTTTAACTTTATTAGTAGGTAGGTATATTTTATTCATAATATTATGTAAATATTGTTAGGGATTAAAATTTAAATAAATTAGTAAGTAAGATTAGTACATATTGTTAGTAAAGATTTGATTTTGTAAAGTTTATGAAAATATTTTAAAATAATATCAATAAAACGAAGTCATGTAACGTTCCGTTACATTACCCGCCTCGCCCCGCAAGGATTTTATCATTTTTACTATGACAAAATCCGAACTCAAAGCATAGAAGCAGGTAAGCAACTTACGCAGATTTCGCAGATATAGAAAACATAACCTATGTGTTACGGCCAACCATTTTTGGGTCCTTAATATGCCAAGTACCTAAATCTTTTCTCGACATATTTTCTAAGACGTAGCTTTTGAGTCACGCGACATTTGATAAATTTTGGAGCTAACTTCTTACTGAAGTATTTATCCTTGTCACTCAGTACATATGCTCGCTTATAAACAATATCACCAACTTCAAACTCGAATGCCTTCCTCCGTAAGTTATAATGGGATGTGTTTTTCACGTGTGCATGGTACAAGGTTTTTTGGACCTTATCAAAAATTGCAGCTAAACAACCACGATTTTCCACATATTCTTCGCGAGGCAAGAACAGAACTTCCTTACCTAACTCGGTGTCTGTGTAATGAGTACCTCATAACACCAATTCTCGGCCAAATACACAGAGAAGTTCACAGAGTTATTTATCGCAAATTGTACTTTTGGGATAAATAAGTCCCAAGTTCTATGATCGCCCTCGACGAACGTGGAGAGACAGGTGATGATTGTTTTATTGTAACGTTCCACTGTATTAATCTGAGGAGTATATTTGGGTGTAAAGAACACGTTCGGTATTTTATATTTATCGAACAAGGTTTTGGTCTGCTCGCTAATAAACTGACTACCATTATCCATGAAGATACTTTGAGGGACACCATGGACTAGGAAGACTTGTTCCTCAAAGATCCTGATAATAATCTCAGAAGGAGACCTCTTTTAATAGGAAAATTCTGGCAAAACTTCGAAAAACAGCACGTAACTACTAGAATATAGCTATTTTGCTTGCCTGTTACAGGGAGAGGACCCATCAAATATATTGAGATCATTTGGTAAGGACGAGAGCACTGTTTTGGACGTCCCATTTCTCCAAGTGTTGCATGATTTTGTGGTTTGTACGCGAGACATACGGAGCAGGAACTGACAAATTTAGAAATACCGCTGTGCATATAGGGCCAGTAGTACCTGAGCGCAACACGTCTATATGTTTTAAAAATTCCCATATGACCTGCTGTAGGCTCATTATGGTTTTCAGCAATAATCTTATCGCGTAATTCTAATGGGACCACTTCTTTCCATGAGAACTCATCTGTAAGTTGGTGTTTATTTTTGCTAAGCCGAAAGAGGATATCATTTTTAATTTGGAAATTTGGAAAGTTATCTGGTTTGTCGCGGCAGCCTTTAAAAATATTTATTCCAATCGTCACTAGAAGTCGCGACAGAATTTGGCAGTAGTGACTGCTGAAACAGGGACTGCTCTGGACAAAGCGTCAGGGATAACATTATCCACACCACGACGGTGTTTCAAAATAAAATTGAAGGATGAGAGACGAACTCCCCAGCGAGCAAGCCTACCTGTTGGGTTATCTAATGAAAGGAACCACTTAAGCGCGCTGTGGTCTGTATAGACTGTGTGAGTTTGACCGTTCTCTAAGTAGCATCGCCAATGTTCCAGGGCTATGAGAACAGCCAGCCAGAACAGCTCAGTGATGCTATAATTATTTTCTGGCCCAGTTAAGGATCTGCTCATGTAAGCTATGGGGTGCTCCTTTCCATCAATGGTTTGAGTGAGCATTGCACCAACCCCATAGTTTTTTTTTTTTTTTTTTTTCTTTTCTTTCTTTTTCTTTTTGGTTTTATTATTTTTCTATTTTTTGCATATCTTATCTCTAGTTTATACAATGTTTCTTATACAATATTTCTTTTCCTTTTTTAACTTACAAATTTTCAATACTTTTATCTTACTTCTTATGTCAAATACATCAGTAATAGTCAATATAATTTATGATTTACTTACATAGTAACTTGTCACTTGTAACTATGTACTTGTCGGCTCTTTACATTTGTAAAAGGTCAACAGCTTAACTTAACGCAGTAAATAAAATAAAATCCAATAATTTTTCAATAATATAAAACAATTAAATTTAAAAAGTCAATAAAACAATAATCAATAAATAATAATTCCAATATGTAAAAACAAAATTCAATTAAAATGTCAATAAAACAACGGCACACACATTCAAATTTAAACCTACTATCACAAATAAACCTAATCTAGAGCCTAACTAATATCACACTAATTTATCACAATTTTTCTTACAGACTACACCCACAATCTTCTTACAGTACTCGAGGAAAATGTCCCTCGTTTTTCCCCCCAGGATGGAAGGCAGGCTCTCACCCGTAATCGATATGCCCAATTATTGCTCAGTATCATATCTACTGCTAGCAAAAATCGGGCATTCGAGTAACAGGTGAGGAACCGTCTCCTCAACTCCTGGCTGACATGAACACGACGGGTCCTCCTTCAACTTGAATCTGTTCAAGTAGAAGGCGAACCCACCGTGTCCAGTCAGTATCTGTGTGGTGTAGTGTGTGATGTCTATCTTGTTGACTACTTTGTATGCAGCAGCAGCGCTTGGGAAAAAGAGCTTCGTGACTCCGGCCGTCCCTCCCACTTCGTATCTCCTGTCCCATTCCTCAACCGTATCCTCTCTTAAGATACGCTTGACGAATGAAACAGGACACAGATCGTAGTCAGGCTTCCTTTTCAATCTCAGCGCGGCCTCCTTGGCTAATTCGTCGACCCTCTCATTCCCTCTCAACCCTGCGTGCGCCTTAATCCAAAACAGGGAGACCTCCCGCCTCTGCGATGCAGTTTTTCGGAGGGCCGCCCTTGTTTGCACTGCCAGGGGATGAGGGGAACTAAGGGTGACAGCCTGGAGGGCCGATCTGGAATCGCTAAGGATACCGACCTTCGCCATTCCGCTCTTGCAGGCTATGTCTACAGCTCTATGGAGCGCTAGAAGCTCGGCTTGGTAGACGGTACAATACGGCGGCAACGCAAGCTTGACGGCCTTCGTCTCGGCCTCACCCTCCCATACGGAGAGTGCGGCTCCGACTCGACCCTCAATCTTGCTGCCGTCTGTATAGATCCTATGGACGTGGCTATCAACCACGTCCGCATAAGAGTCCTCGTCTACCAACCCAAACCTCAGCTCTTCCTGCTCTGCCGGATGTGGGTCCTCGATCGCTGGAGCATTTCGCTCCACCTCCCTGTCCTTCAACACCGGGTGAGGTACCCCCTTCTTGATCTCATAGAGCCTCGAAGCTTCGAGTATCCTGAGATCAAGAGATCAATCATGTATCCCGGCCAACAGCATCGCAGAGTTCAGGGCGACGGTCCGATATGCTCTGCAAATCTTCTGGGCAAAACCCCGTTGAACGGAGTTGAGCCTTTTCTGGACCCCCATCTTTTCCACGGTGGGTGCCCACGCTGCCGATGCATACAAAATAGTCGGCTCTATTACGGCCATATATATGGTTCTAACTATCTGGGGGTTAAGCCCCCATCCTACTCTGGCCGCTTTGGCAAGCTGCTTGTAGCGAGCTATTCCTTTTTTACATACTTCTCCTACATGGTCGTTGAACGTGAGGCCTGCGTCTATGGTTAAGCCTAGTATTTTCACTGTTTTAGAATACTTTAATTCCACACCCCCCATCGAGAGTCGATGCACGTCGTATTTTAGTTTTTTAGTTGTAAGTAGGGCGTATGTTTTATGTGGAGCGAAGTTGAGTTTATTTGCTTTCCCCCATTCTCTTATCCTGTCCAGCGCTCTGTTCGCCTTCCCTTCTATCTCCAATGCCGTGTCTCCGTCCACCACAATCACTACGTCGTCGGCGAAAGCCTGACTGAAAACATCCATCTCCTCTAACATCCATAGCAGGGGGTCCAACAAGAGGTCCCACAGGATCGGTCCACCTATGGACCCCTGCACGCACCCCTTGTTGGTCTCCCTGCTCACTTCCATTCCTGCATACCTTACATTCACTCTTCTTTCACTCAGGTAGCTGCTGATACGCCGCCTCAGGTTCCCCGGACACCCAACCTCAGCTAACCTAACCTTTATGGCCGGCCACCAGGCACTATCGAAGGCCCCCTCTATGTCCAGCGAGACCACAACAGAAAGTTTCTTCTCCTCCCTCTGCTTTCTGATGTGGTTCACCAACCTATAGAGGGCGTCTTCGGTGCTTCTTTGGGGCATAAAGCCATACTGGTTAGGGCTGATCTTGGGCAGCAGGTAGAACCTAAGTCGGGCGACCAGCATCTTCTCGAAGATTTTGCCGAGAACAGGCAGGAGGCCGATCGGTCGATAGGCTTTTGGTACCCGGTACGATTCCTTGCCCGGCTTCCTTAGCACCACCACGGTCGCCCGCTTCCACTGTTTAGGGAAGCAGGCGATAGTGAGGCACCTATTCAGCAGAGCAAGGAACCATTCCGGGTCACATTCCACAGCGTGTTGGCAGATGTCCGACGTGAGTCCATCCGCCCCGGGGGCCTTTTTGGGGTTGAAGGACCTTACGGCTACCAACCCCATAGTTACTAGCATCCCCCCCAATGTCCCAATTATGACCTTCCATTCGAAGTGCATACACTTCGAATGGAAGGTCATAATTGGGACAGGAAAGAATAGGCGCCGAGACCAAGCATTCTTTAAGTTTCTTAAATGCTACGTCAGCTTCCTTAGTCCATTGGAAAGGAGGTGCAGACTTTTTATTGGAAGTCAGCTTATTGAGCGGTCCAGCGATTGTGCTAAAATTTGGAACAAACCGGCGGTACCAAGTTGCCGTGCCTAGAAAACGTTTAAGTTCCTTGCGGCACTACTTTTCAGGGTCGGTTAGCAAACCATTCGCGTCAACCACATATCCTAGATATTTAAGCTGACTTCGAAAGAATTCACATTTGTCCAAGTTGACTGTTAGGTTAGCTTGACGTAGCTTCTCAAAGACGCGTTGAAGAAGAGATTCGTGCTCTTCAAATGTACGACTTATTAGTACAATGTCGTCGAGATAGGCAAAGGCCTGATGGTCCATGTTGCCGAATAGTCGGTCCACTAATCGTTGCTGCGTGGACGGCGCATAAACATCTGTGTGATGTTGTCAGCAATAACCTCCTGCGAATTATCTAAATTGTCGTATGACTGTATGAAAGTTGTTGGACTATCTGGATGCAAGTCAGCTAGAGGAGCGTTAGTTATAATAAGAGAGCCCAAATATTTAGGACAAACTTTGAAAGCACGCCAGAAGTCAATCCCTAAAATCAGCGATGATTGAACTTCTGGAACTACATGTGTCTTAATAATGTGGAACTGATTATCAAAATGGATGGGCAAATTTATGTAACCTAAGCTGCACAGGTTCTGTCCACCAGCTGCCACGATTGTTACCAAATCATCGGTACACAACTCCAAACCACGACTAACTAAAGCGGTATGAGCATTGTTGCCTAGAATGGTAACAGCTGATCCTGAGTCTAGAAGGCCTGAAGCTGTCATGTTATTAATTTTATTATTGACATAAGGTCTTGTGTCATTAGTTGGTTTAGTGTGTAGAATTGTAGCAACCTTGTATCCACTGAAAAATAAACGAACAGACTTAACCCAGTTATTCCACTCTTGTTGACTAGTTCGGATAATATTATCATTATTTAGTGTAGAATTGTCACAATTCTGCCTAATTCGTTTTTTTGTATTCTGATTATTAGTGCAATTAGGGCAATCCGGCTTCTTAACGCCCTTATGGCCACATTTGAAACACTTGGTTTCAGTGTTAGTGCACTGCCTCAAATTGTCTGTATTATTACGACACCTAGGACAGTACGGCATACTTTTGTTAGTTTGAGATGTGCTGTTTGTAATACTATGTAAATATTTTTCGTTAGTGTTAATATTTTGTTTTATATTAGTGTTAGTTTTATAATCATAATTAGATTTTAGTTTTGGATGTTTGTATGCAAATTCTGGTGCTAAGGTATCAGAAGTTGCTACTGACGATTCTCTAAAGTGGGCAAGACGAGATTGGACGGTTTCATAATTCCTGCACAAGGTTCTCACCTGATCAATATCCCGAATATCAGTTACGGAAGCTCGAGTGCTTGCGTAGCAAGGGCGTATATTGTGCAAAACAATCTCGAGTTTGTCCTCCCTCGACAACGGCTTTGAAAGTCTTGAAAACATTCCTGACACAATCGATAAATAAATTGTTATATTTTCCGTCTCGCCCTGAGTTCTAGCGCGGATCTCGGATAGATCGAAGATCGTCCCAAGATGATATCTGGTCCCTTATACTTCGAAACCAATGTAATGCGTCATCTGTAAATATTTCTGTAGCGAATGAAATTAATTTCGTGTCAGAAATGCTTCTAGATTCACTAAATTTGCTGACACGTTGAATAAAGGACCGAATGCACGATTAATTCATTTAATGGACCCATTTAAAGTTGAATCGTCAAACTCAGCGACTGCATTTTCTAGTAGACAAGCACCAATTAACGTAGCAGTCACTTGTGACAAAAGCATTACCGCTGAGTTAGGTAAATTAAAATTCGATGACAAGTCGTGCGTTCGGTCCTTTATTCAACGTGTCAGCAAATTTAGTGAATCTAGAAGCTTGTCTACTAGAAAATGCAGTCGCTGAGTTTGACGATTCAACTTTAAATGGGTCTATTAATTCATTTAGGATTTTAAGATACGATTCGTAACAATCTCGATATAAACTACTACAAGCCGCGTGTGTATCCTTTGCGTCGCTTGAGTCTATTCTATTCAACATATAATAGAGGTGATGCAAAATATTTTCCGTACGCGTAAGTGTTCCTTTGTCGCACGCGCCTGACTCAAGAGAACTTTATTTAATAATTCTGACACAGACTGTAGGTCATCTACTAGGTCAAGGTGAGAAGAAGCTATTTCCTCAGCTGGAAATAGTTGTACTAATTTAGTGATCTGTTTCCTGAGTTCAGCAACAGTACTGCCCGGTGTTTCGCCTCTAAGCGCAACCTCATATTCTAATTCTGGTTTTTATAAGTAAAGGTACTTAATTGAAATTACAGACATACTGCAGTAACTTTTTAACTAGCTATCTTAGCGAAAATTTAAAGTAGCACACGAATACTACAAAATAATAATTATTGCTTCGTTCTGTTATAATAGCTGTAGACTCTTTAAACACCGACAAATAAAAATATTGTTTGAAAAACAAAAAAATAATATTAAAATCTGTTTCCGACTGTACTTTATAAATGTGTTTATAACTTCGTAAAAGATAGGCCTTTTTAAAAAAAATAAAATAAAATGGTTTTATGTTATTAAACAGAACGTAATTGTAGTTATTTATTTAATAATATTATAACAGGGATAAACAAAACATACAATATTACACATAGATATTAAGACAAAACACACGATGACACAATTTTTACAATAAAAACGCACAAATTACATACATTTAACACAATAGACTAAACAACAGACACAAACAATCCGCTACCACTTCCAAAAGTGACAAAATCTATTAAAACCACGTTGTGGGCGCCAGTGTAACACCTACCGCTTTTAGTATAAAAAAAAATCGGTGTTCAATTAAAAATTTAATTTATTAAGATACAGCAGTGATTAAAACCGATATGTGAGACACAAAATTTAATACAGGGTCGTGGTATAAAGCCTACTTATGATTTTGCCACTTAGGAAATGTAGGGCTACTCTCCTGGTACAACCGTGGAGGGAAGGCGAAGGTTCCGGTATAGCTAGGACGCTGGAGGAACTCCGCATCCAGAGGGGTGAAGGCAGCAGCGTTGGCCTCCGAAAAGACGCTGGAGATTTCTGGGTTGCGTGGACACTCCACGCTCGTATTATCGACTCGGAGCAAGGTTCCTGGAATGTACAACCTCCGCCTTAGTCCACTATTCATAAACTGTCTGGCGGCCCATCCACGATGCTCCAAGAAGAGCGCCCGCCACCTACCGTGGTAGCGGTACCACGACATGGTAGGGCGACAGAACTTAATTACAATTAGAAATAATAAAAAAAAAACAATTACTACAAATATTACTTATTAAATCTAATAACAAAAGTTTCTAATTTTAAAACAAAGAATTCTTATACATTACGGTATGAAAGTTGAAGGTAGTCTGGTAAATTATTAACTCTTAAAATTTTTAAATATTAGGCCAAATAATGTCATGAATAGCTTGGTAATTTTTATTTAAAGCTCATATAAACTGTACAGAACGATGTAACAAATAATTCACGACATAAAGGATCCAGTTAATATTAGTACTTTAAGCAAATAAATGCTGAACAAATTATATAGGTTAATATTTTAGTCGGCGGCGCTGCGGTCAAGCACAATAATTGGTAACGTAGTAGCAGCTTAGCAGTCTAGCGCCGAAAGCCCCCATCGCCTCTGCGGCGGCGCCCGAGTCGATGACAACCGGTTCTATTGTTCGATCCGAGGTGTACAGTCGCTAACAAATGCTTAACTATTTATTTTATTAATTTTTAATAAGACGTATTATATCGAAAGCAAATCGGACGTTCACTTTAACTTTATTAGTAGGTAGGTATATTTTATTCATAATATTATGTAAATATTGTTAGGGATTAAAATTAGTAAGTAAGATTAGTACATACTGTTAGTAAAGATTTGATTTTGTAAAGTTTATGAAAATATTTTAAAATAATATCAATAAAACGAAGTCATGTAACGTTCCGTTACATTACCCGCCTCGCCCCGCAAGGATTTTATAATTTTTACTATGACAAAATCCGAACTCAAAGCATAGAAGCAGGTAAGCAACTTACGCAGATTTCGCAGATATAGAAAACATAACCTATGTGTTACGGCCAACCATTTTTGGGTCCTTAATATGCCAAGTACCTAAATCTTTTCTCGACATATTTTCTAAGACGTAGCTTTTGAGTCACGCGACATTTGATAAATTTTGGAGCTCACTTCTTACTGAAGTATTTATCCTTGTCACTCAGTACATATGCTCGCTTATAAACAATATCACCAACTTCAAACTCGAATGCCTTCCTCCGTAAGTTATAATGGGATGTGTTTTTCACGTGTGCATGGTACAAGGTTTTTTGGACCTTATCAAAAATTGCAGCTAAACAACCACGATTTTCCACATATTCTTCGCGAGGCAAGAACAGAACCTCCTTACCTAACTCGGTGTCTGTGTAATGAGTACCACATAACACCAATTCTCGGCCAAATACACAGAGAAGTTCACAGAGTTATTTATCGCAAATTGTACTTTTGGGATAAATAAGTCCCAAGTTCTATGATCGCCCTCGACGAACGTGGAGAGACAGGTGATGATTGTTTTATTGTAACGTTCCACTGTATTAATCTGAGGAGTATATTTGGGTGTAAAGAACACGTTCGGTATTTTATATTTATCGAACAAGGTTTTGGTCTGCTCGCTAATAAACTGACTCCCATTATCCATGAAGATACTTTGAGGGACACCATGGACTAGGAAGACTTGTTCCTCAAAGATCCTGATAATAATCTCAGAAGGAGACCTCTTTTAATAGGAAAAATCTGGCAAAACTTCGAAAAACAGCACGTAACTACTAGAATGTAGCTATTTTGCTTGCGTGTTACAGGGAGAGGACCCATCAAATATATTGAGATCATTTGGTAAGGACAAGAGCACTGTTTTGGACGTCCCATTTCTCCAAGTGTTGCATGATTTTGTGGTTTGTACGCGAGACATACGGAGCAGGAACTGACAAATTTAGAAATACCGCTGTGCATATTGGGCCAGTAGTACCTGAGCGCAACACGTCTATATGTTTTAAAAATTCCCATATGACCTGCTGTAGGCTCATTATGGTTTTCAGCAATAATCTTATCGCGTAATTCTAATGGGACCACTTCTTTCCATGAGAACTCATCTGTAAGTTGGTGTTTATTTTTGCTAAGCCGAAAGAGGATATCATTTTTAATTTGGAAATTTGGAAAGGTATCTGGTTTGTCGCGGCAGCCATTATAAATATTTTATACCAATCGTCACTAGAAGTCGCGACAGAATTTGGCAGTAGTGACTGCTGAAACAGGGACTGCTCTGGACACAGCGTCAGGGATAACATTATCCACACCACGACGGTGTTTCAAAATAAAATTGAAGGATGAGAGACGAACTCCCCAGCGAGCAAGCCTACCTGTTGGGTTATCTAATGAAAGGAACCACTTAAGCGCGCTGTGGTCTGTATAGACTGTGTGAGTTTGACCGTTCTCTAAGTAGCATCGCCAATGTTCCAGGGCTATGAGAACAGCCAGCCAGAACAGCTCAGTGATGCTATAATTCTTTTCTGGCCCAGTTAAGGATCTGCTCATGTAAGCTATGGGGTGCTCCTTTCCATCAATGGTTTGAGTGAGCATTGCACCAACCCCATAGTTACTAGCATCCCCCCCAATGTCCCAATTATGACCTTCCATTCGAAGTGCATACACTTCGAATGGAAGGTCATAATTGGGACAGGAAAGAATAGGCGCCGAGACCAAGCATTCTTTAAGTTTCTTAAATGCTACGTCAGCTTCCTCAGTCCATTGGAAAGGAGGTGCAGACTTTTTATTGGAAGTCAGCTTATTGAGCGGTCCAGCGATTGTGCTAAAATTTGGAACAAACCGGCGGTACCAAGTTGCCGTGCCTAGAAAACGTTTAAGTTCCTTGCGGCACTACTTTTCAGGGTCGGTTAGCAAACCATTCGCGTCAACCACATATCCTAGATATTTAAGCTGACTTCGAAAGAATTCACATTTGTCCAAGTTGACTGTTAGGTTAGCTTGACGTAGCTTCTCAAAGACGCGTTGAAGAAGAGATTCGTGCTCTTCAAATGTACGACTTATTAGTACAATGTCGTCGAGATAGGCAAAGGCCTGATGGTCCATGTTGCCGAATAGTCGGTCCACTAATCGTTGCTGCGTGGACGGCGCATAAACATCTGTGTGATGTTGTCAGCAATAACCTTCTGCGAATTATCTAAATTGTCGTATGACTGTATGAAAGTTGTTGGACTATCTGGATGCAAGTCAGCTAGAGGAGCGTTAGTTATAATAAGAGAGCCCAAATATTTAGGACAAACTTTGAAAGCGCGCCAGAAGTCAATCCCTAAAATCAGCGATGATTGAACTTCTGGAACTACATGTGTCTTAATAATGTGGAACTGATTATCAAAATGGATGGGCAAATTTATGTAACCTAATCTGCACAGGTTCTGTCCACCAGCTGCCACGATTGTTACCAAATCATCGGTACACAACTCCAAACCACGACTAACTAAAGCAGTATGAGCATTGTTGCCTAGAATGGTAACAGCTGATCCTGAGTCTAGAAGGCCTGAAGCTGTCATGTTATTAATTTTATTATTGACATAAGGTCTTGTGTCATTAGTTGGTTTAGTGTGTAGAATTGTAGCAACCTTGTATCCACTGAAAAATAAACGAACAGACTTAACCCAGTTATTCCACTCTTGTTGACTAGTTCGGATAATATTATCATTATTCAGTGTAGAATTGCCACAATTCTGCCTAATTCGTTTTTTTGTATTCTGATTATTAGTGCAATTAGGGCAATCCGGCTTCTTAAGGCCCTTATGGCCACATTTGAAACACTTGGTTTCAGTGTTAGTGCACTGCCTCAAATTGTCTGTATTATTACGACACCTAGGACAGTACGGCATACTTTTGTTAGATTGAGATGTGCTGTTTGTAGTACTATGTAAATATTTTTAGTTAGTGTTAATATTTTGTTTTATATTAGTGTTAGTTTTATAATCATAATTAGATTTTAGTTTTGGATGTTTGTATGCAAATTCTGGTGCTAAGGTATCAGAAGTTGCTGCTGACGATTCTCTAAAGTGGGCAAGACGAGATTGGACGGTTTCATAATTCCTGCACAAGGTTCTCACCTGATCAATATCCCGAATATCAGTTACGGAAGCTAGAGTGCTTGCGTAGCAAGGGCGTATATTGTGCAAAACAATCTCGAGTTTGTCCTCCCTCGACAACGGCTTTGAAAGTCTTGAAAACATTCCTGACACAATCGATAAATAAATTGTTATATTTTCCGTCTCGCCCTGAGTTCTAGCGCGGATCTCGGATAATAGGCGATAGTCATAATAAGGCTTATCGAAATCCTGTTTTAAAAGGATAATAAGATTGTCCCAAGATGATATCTGGTCCCTTATACTTCGAAACCAATGTAAGGCGTCATCTGTAAATATTTCTGTAGCGAATGAAATTAATTTCGTGTCAGAAATGCTTCGAGATTCACTAAATTTGCTGACACGTTGAATAAAGGACCGAACGCACGACTTGCCATCGAATTTTAATTTACCTAACTCAGCGGTAATGCTTTTGTCACAAGTGACTGCTACGTTAATTGGTGCTTGTCTACTAGAAAATGCAGTCGCTGAGTTTGACAATTCAACAGTCTTTAAATGGGTCTATTAATTCATTTAGGATTTTAAGATACGATTCGTAACAATCTCGATACAAACTACTACAAGCCGCGTGTGTATCCTTTGCGTCGCTTGAGTCTATTCTATTCAACCTATAATAGAGGTGATGCAAAATATTTTCCGTACGCGTAAGTGTTCCTTTGTCACACGCGCCTGACTCAAGAGTATTATGAACTTTATTTAATAATTCTGACACAGACCGTAGGTCATCTACTAGGTCAAGGAAGAAGAAGCTATTTCCTCAGCTGGAAATAGTTGTACTAATTTAGTGATCTGTTTCCTGAGTTCAGCAACAGTACTGCCCGGTGTTTCGCCTCTAAGCGCAACCTCATATTCTAATTCTGGTTTTTGTAAGGAAAGGTACTTAATTGAAATAACAGACATACTGCAGTAACTTTTTAACTACCTATCTTAGCGAAAATTTTAAGTAGCACACGAATATTACAAAATAATAATTATTGCTTCGTTCTGTTATAATAGCTGTAGACTGTTTAAACACCAACAAATAAAAATATTGTAAGAAAAACAAAAAAATAATATCAAAATCTGTTTCCGACTGTACTTTATAAATGTGTTTATAACTTCGTAAAAAAAATAGGCCTTTTTAAAAAAAAAATATAAAATGGTTTTATGTTATTATACAGAACGTAATTGTAGTTATTTATTTATTAATATTATAACAGGGATAAACAGAAACATACAATATTACACATAGATATTAAGACAAAACTCACGATGACACAATTTTTACAATAAAAACGCACAAATTACATACATTTAACACAATAGACTAAACAACAGACACAAACAATCCGCTACCACTTCCAAAAGTGACAAAATCTATTAAAACCACGTTGTGGGCGCCAGTGTAACACCTACCGCTTTTAGTATAAAAAAAAATCGGTGTTCAATTAAAAATTTAATTTATTAAGATACAGCAGTGATTAAAACCGATATGTGAGACACAAAATTTAATACAGGGTCGTGGTGTAAAGCCTACTTATGATTTTGCCATTGAGGAAATGTAGGGCTACTCTCCTGGTACAACCGTGGAGGGAAGGCGAAGGTTCCGGTATAGCTAGGACGCTGGAGGGACTCCGCATCCAGACGGGTGAAGGCAGCAGCGTTGGCCTCCGAAAAGACGCTGGAGATTTCTGGGTTGCGTGGACACTCCACGCTCGTATTATCGACTCGGAGCAAGGTTCCTGGAATGTACAACCTCCGCCTTAGTCCACTATTCATAAACTGTGTGGCGGCCCATCCACGATGCTCCAAGAAGAGCGCCCGCCACCTACCGTGGTAGCGGAATTGTGGTGGTAGGGCGACAGAACTTAATTACAATTAGAAATAATAAAAAAAAAAACAATTAACGTATTGGCACCAATAATCATGTGCGTCACGATTGCTCTGCCACTTTATCTAAACAGAAAGAAATTTCGCCAAAAAAATTGTCGAAATTTGTCAAAATCGAAGCGTACAAACCAAAAATTTGTCAAAGTAGAAACTAATAAGTTACAAGGATTTTAAGTTGGCCGCGAACGTAACGTGGACGATTGCGCGGCCATGAAGATCTCAGAATCACGTAGGTCAGAGATCTTATTTCTTATGTCATATAAAGACTGAATTTGTCAAAAATTGTCGAAAAAGAAATTATAAACTCTAATTCGATATTTTAAGAAATATTTACCTAAGAAGTTCTGGCCGCGCAATCCTCCACTTGTCGTTTTTTAATGTGGATTATATCTTTATAACTTACGACTAAGTACAAAAAACTGTTACAGTAAGAAAGGTCTTAACTTGTCGAAACTAATGAAAGCAATAAATACTACAAAAGCTTAGTAAAACAGACAAATCAGTCCGAAACAATAAATACATGGCCGCGCGGTCGAAACGTTACTTTGTACGCTGATATCTCAGTATCTGTAATTGCTAGGATTTCGGTGTAAATATCCATTTATTCGACATATTAACCACATTAGAATGACATATCGTTTCACTCTCAGAACAGTTATAAACGCATGTAATCTCGAAAAATATGTTCTCTCGTACAATGTTCGAGTAGGGTAACCATAATTTTGATTTGATTTGGTTTTGGTTTTTTGATCTTTCGCTCTACTAGACGAAAATGTATCTATTTCATCAATAATACCAATTTCGACCATTTACTCGTAAAATCAAATTTGGTAAGTTATGAGCTACAAAAAAAATCATTAACTTAGTTATCGCTATGTACGTTAAATATGCAGACCAAGGTGAACTAGAGTGAAGGAAGAAATGCAATAATAAAAAGGTATACATTATCTCCCTTACCAGGCCTCTGTCACTAGATGTAGTTTACTCGCGCTAAGTGCCTACCGCAAGCCGGAACATGGTTGATCCATTTCGCAGTGGGTTGTCGACCATCGAGCGCGACGCGCTCGTACTAATATTAATTGAATCGATTCGAATTCTAATGAACTTGCCTCGTAATTTGTGTAGTGTACATGGATGTAGACCAGGTAGAAGAAGAAAAAAAGGAAATATATCTTTTTTCACATTACCTACTGATGAAGACAGGCGACTGTCATTGTTTTTAACTAGATTTTAAATTTTTTTTTTTTTTTTGATTTGTGTTGCTTTATGTAACATGACTATTGACTAAAATATTTACCTAAATCTTATATCCTAATAGCACATATTACTAAATAGTTACTGCGTAAGTAATAATACCTACTTGTACTCTTATTTATTCTGTGCTAATAGTATGCATTCAGAAACATTTTATGGGTAGCAACGTCGGTCTTTGTTTTTGATAGAGGTACAAAATTTGTTTTTTGTTTTTTTAGTAAAAGTTTACTTTTACAAAAAACCATATTTTAAGTTTACTTTACGACTTCACATAAATAAATTATACTCAAAAGTAATATAAGCTATAAATGTAGTTTTTTTATAGAATGTGATTAAACATCTTTGAGTAATATCGTTCGCTAAAGTACAGTAGGTTTACAAGAAAAAAGTTGTAATTAAATATAATTCTAAAAGAAGACAACCCCGATTTGGACATATTTGGCCAGAAAAGATAAGAGTTATGCAATAGAAAGAGACGCAACATATTGTAGGTAAATATAACCGTAGGCCAATTTCTACTTCACTAAAAAAAGTCAAGGATCAATCGCTGAGCGATTAGAATTGAACTTAATCGTATCCTAGTAGGAATCAAAATTTCTTTTAAGACTTTTCTAAATGATTCTTCTGTATTTGTACTCTTATTTATTCTGTACCCTTACTAATCATTAATTAAAAGAGTAACACATTGAATAAGCTATAAAATGTTTTGTCCTTTTCTGTCAAGCTACTTTTTCTATACTTATATCAAACAAGGACAACACATTGTATATGTACGTATACAGTGTGTAAAATATTTACACAATGAATACGTGATACATAATCACGTATTCATTGTGTAAATTTTTAATTATTATATATATAAATTATATAAATATATATAAATTTTTAATTAGTATTTAATATAAATAAAATAACCTTACATAGAGAAAAATCTTATATTTTTATATGCCAAACGTTTTAAGATGTTAGCATAAAAAAATATGCCGATGGACTGACTGTCTTGGTTGATCCATTCGGTCGCGTGAGAGTTGTCTGCGAAGGATCGACGCGAGTTTGCTTTTTGGGCTCTAACTCTAACATAATATGTTAGAGTGAGAGCGCTAAATGAAATTTATGATTTCTCACTCGCACAACTGCTAGCCAGCGGACCATCGACCGAATGATAGCCGCTTAGGTTTAAAAAATGAGCCGTTAGTCTTGTTCGAAACCCGGATGTGTGATTTGTGTTTATTCGGATCGCAATGTAAGTGCCATGTTCTGTATTTCATCTAATAAACCTGGTTACCTATATTTTTTCAAGAAAGTTTATACTTGGACCTAACATTTGTGAAATAATTTACCATGACAAGCACGGTAAGTGATTTTTTTACAACTTAAATTTGAGTAAAATATATGAAAATATATATATACCTTTTTAATTAATATTTAAGGTTTAGTTAAGCTATAAAATTTCATTAGTCGTATATATGTACATAAGAAAAAGGGCATGAAGGTTGTTTCAAAATAATAATAAAATGTGAGTTTAGTTTACATAATATAGCTACAATGTTATATTCCCATTTGTTTGTTGAATGTCCGCCGTATAATAGGTACAATTTTTCATAGATCCTACATTTCTTATTCAAAATTACCAACTGCAATTCTTTCGATATTTGGGTTATTCCTCAAAAGGTTTTCCTAATTTTATTTCTAAACCACCCCTACAATAGCGAAATAATTAATCAAATTGATTTAGCAAGTATTTATATTTTTTGTAGGCCCTAGGTACATCTTTTAATTTTTATATAAACAGTTAGGTACTTATTTTGAAATTGAGAGTCCTTGAATGCGTTTTGTACTTAAAAATTAACACCAAACTTTTACTTTAGTGAGTATTTACCAAAGAATAAAGAAAACACCTTACATTATTACGGAGTAGACATTTTAAATGTCATATGCAAATTGTTCAAGTTATCATTTTCTTGTCTAAATCTGTCGATACTTTTAAGCTCCTGGAAATCTCTAATTATAGTAGCTGATAAGTTGTAATTGACGGTTATTTTATATATCCTTACGGGATACTAGTTTTTTTGTAAAATGAACGCATTTCTTTTTCAGATTAAAATAAGAGGCCGCAAACGGAAAGTGGATAGTGAAAAATTTAAAAAAGTATTAATGAAATACGCAGATGTATGTAAAAACCGTTACATTAAGTACAATGATGCAGTGTTTAAATCTATTTCTATAGAATTAGATAATCTGATGTCTCCATACGCAATTTATAAGACGTTGAAAAGACACTACGACGAATATTTCCAAAACGATGAAGATGAAAACCATGAAGATATTCCAATTCAGAGCAGTTCATCTTCACCGTCGCGTCATGGTATAGTTTCATCACCATTGACATGTCAAGACAAAGGAGACCAAATAAAAACGTTTACTTTTATAATAGATGAGCATGACTGGAAAAAAATACAACCTATCTCGGTACATTATACTAGAAGAGACATAAGAACCACATCAACACACCAAACATACAAAAGTCTACCAAAGTTTAAGTGGGCGACTTTCTTAAGAGAAAAGCTCTGGGAATTATCTAGGCTACCGTGTACTTGGAACTTTAAAAATAAAAAAGTTGATAGTGAAAATAGTATTTGGATTAAAGGAAAGTGCTCACAATGTGAAAGAAAAACATTAATCAGAACAGAAGCCATTACTGAGAAAACTGTAACTATGTCATGCGATATAATTTCCTCTAATGAAGTCATTGTACCACATAACCCTAAGAAAAAATCAAAATTTACGCCATATAGAAGAGGTCAATTAGCAAAAAAAATTACAATATTAGCCTGCAGTTGCTGTACATAAAGAACTTGCGGCAAAATTCATAATAGAGCCAAATGTCTGCCCACCGGTGTTGCCAAGCTTAGGAGCTCTCCGAAAGATCAAGTATGACAAAAGACAAGGCAACAGACTTAATTCTCACCCAATTCTATGTATACTTATGATGACACAAATTGTACAAAGAAACTTTATTCGTGAAATGACACTGATACCACATTTTCATTTGTATTATTGGTCTGATCAACAAATTGATTATTATGATATGTATCATCGTAGTTTCTCTAAAGTAACCATTACTGTAGATGCAACAGGGTCTTTTTTTCGGGCTATAATGCTTCCAGATGGATCTATACTGACGAAACGAATATTTATTTATATTGCTATGATTTCCTCAGATTCGATTAAATCTACACCTATTTTTCAAATGATTACTGATTCCCACAGTAAAGACTCAATAACGGCGTGGTTAAAAAAATGGTTAATTGAGGTAAGAAGCGCACCACATGAAGTTATTACAGATGACTCTTCAGCATTAATTGCAGCTAACGTTTTAGCTTTCACAACGTTTAACAGCGTAAAAGATTATATTAAACGATCGTTTCTGGTTTTAGGAGGTTACAATTACGCATTACCAGAAGTGTTTATAAGACTTGACACTAGTCATTTTATCAAAACCATTTACAACTTACGTTGCTTTGAAAATATCGATATAAATGTGAAGATGTTTTACGTTCGTTGCATTTTATTTATAAAAGAATGTGAATGTTATCAACAAATAAAAGTTCTTATTACAGATGTTGTCAAAATATGTCTAACTGAATACGACAATACAGAAAATCCTGTTCGTAAAATTTATGTAAAGAAAATAAAATGCTTACTAGGCAATAGCGAATATAAGGAACCTAACCAAGAAACCGACGAAAATGAAAATATTTATGAAAATATAATCTTTGATGATGAAGACGGCTTACTTTCATGGTTTGAAGAAATAGTTGAGAAGGAAAAAAACCTGGATAAAACAGAAAAAAGTGTTTCAGAATCGCGCAATTTCTTTTATATGCCTCATTTAATAACAACGCTTAAACGATTACTTCTCAAGTTACCCCTCTGGAGTAATGTTATGTGCCCACTATATAAGTCTCAAAATAAAAAACCAACATCCTCAGCTATAGAAAGCTATTTCAAAACAATGAAAAATTTATTATTTGCAACAAGATTAAAAAAATACAGCATAGACGAGTATCTAAAAATCCATCATGATTATTTATTAGGTGAAATGAAAATTGCTCTTAACTGTTTAAATATTACCTCAGAAATTGACAAAAAAAGAGAGAAACAAAAACAGGAAAAAACAAAAAAAAGGAAAAAACTAATATCAAGACAAAAATGTAGCAAAAAACAAAAAATTGATGTAATGAAAACGTTTTCAAACGATTCAGTGTTCTCTGAAATACCTTCGTATATTGAAAACTGGAGAGGCGAAGGCGTTTCTACCAAAAATGACGACCGTCTGAATATTATGATTTTAAAAAATGGCAATTTAACAAATATTTTTTTTGAAAATATAACTTTAACAAATACATGTGCTTTTGATTCCGTTTTTTTTTTGCTGGCCCTCGGATATAAAGAAAATAAATTCTTACGTGAAATATTTGACGGTTGTGGAAATAACGAGGTTACAACGTTTTTAAAACTCATAAGCGATTCTGATAACTATATAGAAGCTTACAGGCTTAGAATAAAAATTGCTTCGAATTATTTCAAAAATAATGGATATAGTTGCGACTGTAACGCCGCATTTATTTATGAACACATTATAAATGACATTATTTTCAGCGCGAGTTCTATTAGTAATTGTTTAAACAGTACGTGCAGGAATTCGGGCCCATTAGAGAGAAAACATGTATTTCTACCATTGAATTTAGATGTAATAAACATCTTTTCCATTCACAACTTAGAAGATGCTATTCTTATAAATGAATGGGAAAATAAACGATGTAGAAAATGCAATGAATTAGTCAAATTTACTTATACATTATCTAAAATAATAACGTTTGATTTAAACGGTACACAAATGATGATGTTACAGGACATACCTCAAAATATTATACTAAAACAAAATATTTATAAATTGTTAGGTGCAATTGAATATATTCCTCCAATTCTTGGGGCAATAGGTCACTACAAATGCCATTTTACAAGAAATGACAGAGTGCTTTGTTACGACGATAATATAACCAAAATATGTGACAGTACAAAAGACCCTGTTTACATTCATTTTCTAACATATGGTTTTGTAGATGTGTAACCAATATTATTATTTGTGTTATTTGATTTGTTGATTTTGTTGAATAATTAATGATTTTTTATTTTCTTTAAAATGTTTCTGTAGTGGTTTTCAAATTATTTTTTGTTTGTTGATTTTTGTAACATGTCTATTGTTGTTAATTTTGCAAGCTGTGATGAATAAATACATTTAAATATTGAAATATACAAGTTTAGTTTTATTTAATACTTTTGCAAATCGAGTTAGATGTTGTTCAATATAATTGTAAGTGTCCAGTTAGAGGTATTCCCAAATCAAATCAAAATTATGGTTACCCTACTCGAACATTGTACGAGAGAACATATTTTTCGAGATTACATGCGTTTATAACTGTTCTGAGAGTGAAACGATATGTCATTCTAATGTGGTTAATATGTCGAATAAATGGATATTTACACCGAAATCCTAGCAATTACAGATACTGAGATATCAGCGTACAAAGTAACGTTTCGACCGCGCGGCCATGAATTTATTGTTTCGGACTGATTTGTCTGTTTTACTAAGCTTTTGTAGTATTTATTGCTTTCATTAGTTTCGACAAGTTAAGACCTTTCTTACTGTAACAGTTTTTTGTACTTAGTCGTAAGTTATAAAGATATAATCAACATTAAAAAACGACAAGTGGAGGATTGCGCGGCCAGAACTTCTTAGGTAAATATTTCTTAAAATATCGAATTAGAGTTTATAATTCCTTTTTCGACAATTTTTGACAAATTCAGTCTTTATATGACATAAGAAATAAGATCTCTGACCTACGTGATTCCTGAGATCTTCATAGCCGCGCAATCGTCCACGTTACGTTCGCGCGGCCAACTTAAAATCCTTGTAACTTATTAGTTTCTACTTTGACAAATTTTTGGTTTGTACCCTTCGATTTTGACAAATTTCGACAATTTTTTTGGCGACATTTCTTTCTGTTTAGATAAAGTGGCGGAGCAATCGTGACGCACATCCAATAATCGACACGTTAAGGAGGTTATGTGCTTAAAAAAGAAATATAAAAAATATTTTCATACTTAGAAAAGCAATGGCGAGTGAAAATGATTAAATATGCCCTTGAGAAATGATATGCTGATTATTGTTAATTACAAATATATCGTTTTTGAGAAAAAACCGAAAAAATAAAAATATTTAAAATCTTTAATAATCGACATGAAAACTCCAGTAACCAACACCCAGTTATCGACAGTTACCAGTTATCGTTACCCAATTATCGACTGATTGCCAGCAATGTGTACCTACCTGCCAGGCCAGCCATAATATCATGTAATTTGCGTCAGCAATGCGACAAGCGAAAATTGTACAATATCTGCTGTCTGGTTTGATACTGAGTCCGTAAATTAAAAGTAACAATTCAAAAAATATTCATTTATTTGTATAGAAAAGTCTAAATTATAAAAATCAATTACATAAAAAAAAACTCTGAAGGACGTAACTTTTTTTAAATTCTAAAAAGTATTTTGGTATTAATCATATCATTATCATACATTACTTATTTGGAAACATTGCTTTGGAATGATATACTTAATAACTAGTTGACAATTCAGTCATGTTTGTAACAAACTAGGAATGTTTTCTTGTAACAATAAAACTTAAAGTACCTAATCTTTATATCAATAAATTCAAGGAAAAAAATAACAGAAATTAAAATAGAATCTTATATATAAAAATTCAGTCGTTTATATTATTTCTAATAATTGTATCTCCCTGATTCTGTAATTTGCGATACCAACGCGACAGCAACAAGCGACGGTTCGCGCTTTAAGCGAACAATCGAGATATTAAAAAATGTATTGGGTTGACGTTGACGTTTAATACATTTTTTAGTTCCTCGATTGTTCGTTAGAGCGTGAACCGTCACTTGTCGCTGTCGCATTGCTATCGCAAATTACAGAATCAGGGGGCCAATCACTGATAATAATTCTTCTTAATTTAAAGGTAGATATTGGGTAAATATTTATCCATTTCTGGTATTCTGTAAAATCCTCTCTATACATATAGGCTCATTAATTTCTTCAATTATTTCACTATGGCCATATAACATTATATCAGGTGGATAGGGCCATTTGAAAGTATTTCCTGTAGTGAAAGTCATTGTACTTATTTCGAATTCGGTATTTACCAAGTTTTCAATCTTACCTGGAAAATACTCCCCTTCATACTTAATTATTACGAAACTTCCTATCGAAAACTTCTTCTGTAATTTAGTAAACTTTGAAGATGGAAGTTTCTTTATAGGATAATTTTCCAAGTCTGAGTTTAAAGAATCAGGCTCATCATAGCTATTATCACTTTCAGCGTAGGAAATATCCATATCTGAATCTGAAGTCAATTCTTTTTGAATGCTCATCTTTCTTTTAACTTTTGTCTTAGCTGTTTTCTTCTTCTTATCGTTGGCTAACTGTTCCTTCAATTTCTTCTTTTCTATTCTCTGTTTTGCTCTTTCGTCTTTTTCTCGTTGTTTGTTATTTTTCTCATCTTCTTTCTTCTCGTGATACTCTTTCCAAGCTTTACTTGTCACTGTTGAAGGAATCTTTTCTCGCTTTGTCTTCTTTTTGTTACTATCCAAATTATCGGGCCAAAACAGACTCCTCTTAAAAGGAGATGGTACTATTACTCCTAAAAGGGTTTCCATAGAGTTCTTCTGTGGTGTTGTGTCCTGTAGTACCATAGTACTAATTATAGGTTTTTGAGATATGCGGTCTTCTATTATTTTGGGCAAATCGGAAGAAGATAATGACTCCGGTAGTGGTAGTCTTGGTCAATTAATGTATCAATATTGGTGTTACTGTACCCAACATTAACACCAATATTGATACATTAATTGACCAAGACTACCACTACCGGATCTTCGCCGGTACACCGATCGCTTCCGCTTCTACCGCTTCGATTAGAAGATCTCTTGTCACTTCAGGTAAAGTTGGAAAAGAAAGTAATGGTAGAGGAAGAGGTTGGTTGGGTTGAACAGTAACACTTTCTATGACTGCGTCTTTTGATGAATTATCAGTCTGCACGCTGTTTTCAGTTTCTGTTAGCACAGTGAGACCAGCATCTGACGAAATAAAAACATGTTCTTCGGTTAAAACTTCGTTTATCTGGGCAGTGGTTATATTATTCGAGACATTGTTTGTCTCTTCCAATGTGTCTGACGTTAAAGCAGCATCCGACGAATTCGAATGACACGCGAGTTCGGATTTATTTTTGGCCCAAATGACATATAATGCCACGTCTTCGTTAGGTATGTTACTTTCCAGTGTATTTCTATTTTCAAAGTATAATTTATTAAATAAGTGTAACTTTTGAGCTGAAAAAACATTTATGATTTCCTTTTCTAAATATTTCATGAACTCCTTCTGCACTGGATTAGTTTTAGGCGTGGTGTCTTTTTCGGTTTGTCTAATTTTAGACATGTCAATATAATCAGGCCCGAATGGAAAAAGGCCTCCCGCTCTGAACCCATTTTTGACGCAATCTTTCGTTATATTTGTGAGTGCTTTTTGGTGTACTGGGGCAAAATTCTCTTTACGGAGATTTTGACCAAGGTTCTCCATTTTCCATTGCATCACGACTTTTCTCCAATGTGCTTTGAGGGGTCTGAATACTGATAAGTCCATCGGTTGTAATAAATGTGTTGAGTTTGGATATAAGGCAAAGATTTCAATACCATTTTGAGTACAAAAATTCGATAAATGAAGCGTGAGATGCGATTTGTGGCCATCAACGAATAATAAAATCGGTTTTTCAATATTGTTTTGCTCTAGCCAAGGGTTGAAGACATTAGTAATATATTCAAAGAAGGTACTGCTGCACATCCACCCACTCTCCGACTTTCCTATTGCCCATTCTTCGGGAACACTTGCAGCAATAGATGCAGGTATCCGTTCATAATTAAATACAATCATTGGAGGGGCTAGGTCTCCGGCTGCATTTCCCGTTATAAGGACAGTAAGATTGTCCTTGTCATCGCCACAACTACTATATGGGTGTTTGTCTCCTTTCTTTAATATTACACGATAAGTTTGGGTGACAATAAAAACGCACTTTCGTCTGTGTTGAATAGCCTGTGTGGGTTGTTTAGAACAGTTTTTAAATTTTGTTCGTCCAAATAACTTTCAAGTTCATTAAACCAGGTCCTGATGTTATTCTCAGACACGTTATCTCGAGAAGTTGTCTGGTACCCTTACTGACAAGATTGGATGTCTTTTCATAAACGACTGACACCATTTCTTACCAGGCCTGTTATTAGTAAAAGGATTTGGCCTGTTATGATTCATTATTATTTTTTGGACACTGTCCAATAGAGAATCTTTAGTCAGTGGTACATGTTTTTCAGATAACTTTAACAACCATCTTTCCAAAATGTCTTCTTCTGATTTTGTTAATATAGTATTTGGCCCCATAGCGCAACCGATTAGAGTTTTTCCTGATAATTTGTCGTGTAGAGTAATCCTTGGTACTCCAAAAAGTTTCGCAGCAACTGCAATCTTTTCGCCATTCTTTACAGCCTCAACCGCTTTTTCTATCTGGTCGGGAGTGTAGTTTTTTCTCGGAGCCATCTGAAACCAATTATCGACACATTTAAATTCCATTAATCGACGTGGTGTCGATTACTGGTAACTCTACATTGCTCAACCTATTTTAAATATCTACCAATTCTGCAAAGAAAAGACGACCGTATTCCTTTGTAAACTAAAAAAGTTAAAAAAAGAAATATTTTCGACACTTGTCGATAATTGAAGAAACTCAATTTTAGAGAACCAGTAATCGACACCAGCAAAAACCTTTAAAAAAGTTACCTCCAAACTTCTGTTATAATTTATATTGATACTATAATTCCCATAATACACCGTAAAACACTTAGAAAAAAAATGTGGCACTCGGGGACTGCCGCGGTAAAGCTATTGCATAGCATTATCGCACGCACACAACGCCGTGTCGAAGACTGCCGAACTGAAACGACGTTAGACGATGCACGGCCTTCAAGCCACACCTCCGTGCCCGTCGGAGTGGGGAGCGTGAGGTTTTTTCGTTACGGAATTTCTGGATTCGGTCCCCGCGCTCAAGGCCCGCGATAGAAGCTATGCATTAGCTTAATAAGTTAATAATACACCAAGGTAACGATCAAACATTGTACTTACTTTGTTATAGATTTCGCTTAGAATTGTCTTTGTTTTGGAAGGAACACTAGCCGGTCACAGTTCTCACGCCGCCATTTTTAGACGAAATGACGGATTACAATCAAATGTCACTGGATGACAGTAGAAAGCGTACTTATCAGTGTACAGTGTAGCCATATTAAAAAATCGGATTCTCACTCTTATTTCCTTTAATTACAGAAAAAAATGTCGATCATTGGTTCTTGTCGATTATTGGTGCCAATACGTTACTACAAATATTACTTATTAAATCTAATAACAAACGTTTCTAATTTTAAAACAAAGAATTCTTATACATTACGGTATGAAAGTTGAAGGTAGTCTGGTAAATTATTAACTCTTAAAATTTTGAAATATTAGGCCAAATAATTTCATGAACAGCTTGGTAATTTTTATTTAAAGCTCATATAAACTGTACAGAACGATGTAACAAATAATTCACAACTTAAAGAAAAATTTTAATGCTACTGTTAGCAAATATGGTGTGCTAATAAAACTTACCCTAAGACGGGAATTCTCCAATATATATCCAACTAGGTGATTAAGGATCCAGTTAATATTAGCTTTAAGCAAATAAATGCTGAACCAATGATATAGGTTTATATATTTATACGGCGGCGCTGCGGTCAAGCACAATAATTGGTTACGTAGTAGCAGCTTAGCAGTCTAGCGCCGAAAGCCCCCATCGCCTCTGCGGCGGCGCCAGAGTCGATGACAACCGGTTCTATTGTTCGAACGGAGGTTTACAGTCGCTAACAAATGCTTAACTATTTATTTTATTAATTTTTAATAAGACGTTATATCGAAAGCAAATTGGACGTTCACTTTAACTTTATTAGTAGGTATATTTTATTGATAATATTATGTAAATATTGTTAGGGATTAAAATGTAAATAAATTAGTAAGTAAGATTAGTACATATTGTTAGTAAAGATTTGATTTTCTAAAGTTTATGAAAATATTTTAAAATAATATCAATAAAACGAAGTCATGTAACGTTCCGTTACAATACTTTTGGTCGTTTTTAAGCAATAGAAATTTATTATTAAGGATGATGGTGGAAATTTCATTGTAAGTAGGCGAACACATAGAGGATTGGCACTGGGAGATCCGATTTCACCACTGCTTTTTAATATCGTAACTCATAGAGTATTTCAAATTATTCGGAATGTTACGGTGTCTCAGTACGCTGATGACTTAGTGTTATTTTACTGTCATAAAGATATTAAAATATGTGAAAATAAGATCCAGGAATCTCTTGTCGCTCTTGTTCTGATCTTTGACGAACTTGGGTTAAGTATATCACACTTAAAGACTAAATTTTGTCGTTTTAGTAGAGGACATAGGAGGATTCTACCGCGTCTGAATATATGCAACTATCTTATATCCCATTCAGAAAACATCAAATACCTAGGAATGTCACTCGATCAAAGCCTTAGGTGGCGTAAACATATTAATGAAGTTTCAGAAAAATGCTCTAAATACCTTATTCTTCTAAAACTTTTGTCGGGCTCTAGTTGGGGTGTTCACCCGAAACACTTAAGAAGGTTATACATAGCAATTATAAGAAGCAGAATGGATTATGGATGTTTTCTTTTTGATCATTGTGCTAAGTCACACTTATCAAAGCTGGATAAACTGCAGAATCAATCCTTAAGAATAATTGGCGGATTTATCAAAAGCTCTCCAACTCATGTAATGCAGTGTGAATTAAGTTTACCACCATTACATATAAGACGGGAATATTTAGCATATAAATATTATTTAAAGACACTGTCATGGCAAAATAATGTAACTATTAGTATTGTTAGTGAACTGCATAGGTTAAGCTTATCTCGATATTGGCAAAATAAAAATAAACCCCTTTTAATTATAAACCGGATTATTCTGAGATTTTAATTTTGTTTAAAAAGAGTAACTACGAACATTCGCGAGAATATTTTAATGAACAATCAAAATTTAAAGGTATTTGGTACAAAACAATGCAATCGGAACCTCCTCGTATACTATGGTTTGTAACGCCGGATTTGGATCGGAATATAGTTAAATTAGCGTTTAGACTCCGATCAGGACACATCCCATTAAAAAGTTTGCTTTTTTGATGAAAAAGGTTAACTCACCTAATTGTGAGACGTGTGATCGGATCGAAGATGTACAGCATATTTTGATGGAATGTGTCAAGTATCGGAGTAAAAGACAACTACTTTTCCAAAAATTTAATTGTAATCTGTATGAAGTAGGGCTTATACAGGTAATACTTTCCGACTCAGCTTCGGTTAAAGCTATTATGCTCTATAGAAATTTTGCCAGTATCGAAGATAGTAGGTATAGTGTAAAACTTATTATGTATAGGGTACAATGGAATTGACATATTATCTTTAGATACAAATCCCTAAATAAAAATAGATAAAAAAAAAGCCTAATATAAATATAATTTTTCTTAAAAATTGTAATGGTTGCAATTTTTTCTTTTCACGTTTTTTTAATAACTGTGACTACCTCTTGTCAAATAAAACATCTTTTTCTAAAAAAAGTAAGACCGTGCAACTTGCCGATCATCCTAATTAGCTTCTTTTATAAGCGTTTAAAAAACCAAAAATATATTATATGTTTTTGGAGCCGTGAATTTATTTTTCACACGAATAAGTTGTTCTGTGGGTATCGTCTGCACAACTAATCCATATTGAATCATTGCTCTATGAAATACTGCAGAAAATTTCGCAAATTTTCTGAATCAGGGGCAATATCTACAATATGCCGCCAGGCTTCTGTCATATACCTCGGTGGAAGTAACACAAAATAAGAGCACAGTCGTAATATTTTTCTATCATATCTATTGGAGTATTTTTTCTTGACCAAGTTACATTGCTTTCCCCTTTTCCAAACTGCCTTGTTAATGCTGAAAGCATCCTGTCACTTGAACGTCTGTATACAGGTGTATTCAGACCAGTCCCATTAACTTCGTGGGCTTATATTAGGCCATGAGATAGATCCATTGGTAGGTACTAGTCATTTGCTTTTAATCGATTGTTTTTGTAAAAGTTAAAATTTTCAATATGCAATGTACAACGTACATAGTACATAACCACACGGGCGGAGTTGGCGGCGGGCGCGCGAGGGTGTGTTTTCATATCGATAAATTACCATTTAATTTGCATACGCATTGATTTGTATGAACTTATTACAAAATCTACTGGTGTCTCAAGGCGCGTAAAAGAGCGAAGAGAGAGACGACAATCGTATACCATCAGGCGATCTGTCTGCTCGATTGCCGGTCATAAGTCATAAAAACCCAGCTTGATATAAAAACAGTAACTTATTTATTATAAAAAACTAAGGAAAAAAATCATATCAAACAAATTTAAATTTCGACTACGTACACGTAAATGTTTCAATTTTCATAGGTCACATCACTTAGCCTAGGTAGTTTTTGAAAGAGTCGAGCGGCACGCTTTTGATATTTGCCGCCAAATAGCCGTGCCGCACGCGCCGCCCCGCCGCCTGCGCCCGTGCCGCATAGCGACTGCATTCTTTGAATTTTGCCGAAAGTCGATAAAAAACTATGTTGTTTTGAAATAGATTTTCGAATTTAGTTGCGGTTTTTCTCTCAAAGTAAAAGGTTGTCGTCTGATTTGAATTTCACTATTAGGTCGTGTTTAAAAACGTAGTATTGTGTTGTTAAGTTTTAAGTGATACGTGTAATGATTTATGGTGCTAGCAACGATTTTCAAATTTCAAAAGGCAACAAAAACACTTTCTAACAACTTTAAGTTTTAACTTTAACGTGACACCTTGCCGCGGTCACCTGATGGTCGATGGATTCCATGAACTTAGTACTAAGAGTAGGCTTAGTACCTACTACCTACTAGCAGTCATTCAGTATACTCAATACTTCTTACACGTAAGTAAATAGCTATTAGCCATAGTTTTACTTATTATGATCGGTGTACTTACGTACGTAACTTATTATCATTAATAATAATTTATTAATGCGACTTCGGGTACCCTTTTATAAAATATACACCTACTTAGTTTCATTTCATAGGTAACACCTACAGGTCAACCACGTTACATCTTTCGGTCATTGTCGTTTTTAAAACCGTCTGTAATTTCGATAGAAAAGCGATGATTGCCGTTGGACATTAAGAATTTAGTTGCACTGTACACAGGGTTCGTTATTTGTCAAGCAACATTTCGTGCGTGATTTACGAACGACACTGGAGGCGGTGTAGAGCAGGGATTCCTAAAGTAGGTTCCGTGGGATAGTCATCAAGGTTCCGCCAAAATTATTTGAAATTATGAAATCCAAACATCCGTCACTTTTGTGTGTGTACGGTTGTAAGTCACTGCAACCTGCATACATTAAACATCGCTGAACGCGTGTACTAAGGCAGGAGCACGGCGCAGCGGGTGGCCCGTGCGTCAGCTTACGGGATTTTAATAAAAAATCTACTTTTAGACAGCTTGTTATTATGATTAAAAGGTATAAAATGTAAAAAAAATAATTGAAAAATGAAATTTAAAAAAAAAAAACTTTAAATAAAACTTTGTAATGAGAAAAGGTAGTATAATCATATCCCAAAGTTAATGGAAGCTGTCTTCTGGCACCCTGTATACCTTCGTAATTGCGTTTATTTGATCTTGTTCGTAATCGCATTTGAAAATTGCAAAAGGGACTCCAAACTCATTCATAATTAATTGAAATAGCCGTGTGTAAGTTTTCTCTGCTTTATTTGGCAAAAAAGTGTAAATCACCGGATAAATATTTATGTGCAAACTTTTTCTTTGATTGCATACAAAAGCCTTGTAATTTGAATTTTATTCCGGTCGATCAAGCACTTCTGGATACTTTCACAAATTACTTTAGTTTTATCCGTGCTTAAGGTTACGGTAGCTGTACATATTTCACGAAGTACATACATATTGCACTTCCCCCGTGTCGTACCGTCATGATTCGCCTTATCGTCTTGAGTCAGTGTCCACTTGCCTTTTACAATAAGATCTTTATTCTTACGGTTTTTCGAAAGCACGTGTTCGGCTAATCAAATTTTTGACAACTAATTTTACAAACTGGTGATTGACATGAAAAATAATGTGTACAAGCGTGATTTACCAAATAAAACTTCACAACACAGATATAAAAAACTTACCGTAAAAAGGGAATTTAGAAATACGAACGACTACATCTTGAATCTTTAGAAAATATTATTCTAAAAAAGGAAACGTCTTTGGACGAAGTGCCTTAAATGCCCTTCTTCGTCTTTTTTTTAACATTTGACAACAAAAAAACTAAAGCGTAAAGAGAAAAAGTCCACCAAAATAAAAATGTATTTTACTAATAATCAATACATTATGTTCATTTGTCACACATAATTCTACTGATTCTGCAGGTTTGACATGAGTACTCACGACTTTCGGTTGCGCAGGCCTCAAGTTTGTACGTACTATTCCAACGCCGAAGAATCGGGTTTATTAATCTTTCTTGACTGAGCTCGAGCCATAACATTTATATTCTCATTTAATTCTTTTAATTCTTTTGACGATAACAATATCCTAGATGAAGCGTCTGCTGCTGTATTACTTGAACCCTTAACATACTCCACATCAAAGTTGTATTCCTCTAAAGTCAACCTTAACTTCATAAGTCTGCTAGATGGATATTTCATACCAAACAGATATATTAAAGGTTTATGATCCGTTCTGATTTGTAAAATATTGACCATACAAATAAGGTCGAAAATGTTTCACTGCCCAAACTATTGCCAGGAACTCTTTCTCTATATCAGGATAGTTTGATTCGGCCTTATTTAGAGTCCTACTAGTGCAAGCTACCTAATGATTTGAAATATGATAAAAATGATTTTGTTCTGAAAAATCTGGATAATCTAACACAGGGGGCAAAATGATACACTTTTTAAGTGTTTCAAGGGAATCTTGACATTTTTCACTCAAAAAAAAATTTTGAATTTTTTCTACAAAGTTCATTTAAAGGTTCAGAAAAATTCGGTATAAACTTTCTATAATAATTTGTGAACGCGACAAACCAGCCAGCAACCTTATATGATACTGATATCAAACCTTTATTTTATGTTCTATACTATATGTATACTAAATATGCCGGTGTGTGTATTTATATTTTATGTCCTCGTCTATGTCTGAGACTCCTGCTTTAACTAAATCAAAGCGATTTGAACAAACTTATGATCATTAAAATACAAACCTCACTCAGTACAATATTGTAATTTACTAAAATCTTATGTATTATTGGTACTTAATTATTTCTTTTATTTAAAACTAACTTTTGCCTGCGGCTGCGCCCGCGTGGAATTGGGTTTTAATAATAAATAGCCCGCCCGAAATGTATGCCCGCCGCCCGCATATGTCACTCACAAGTAACGTAGCCTTCTATTGGTAAAAGATTTTTTTCAAATCGGTTCAGCAGATCCAGAGATTACCTCTTACAAGCTCACAAACTCACAAACATTACCTCTATATAATATTAGTATAAATTAAATAATGTCATTTAATGTATATAATGTAGCTTAAAAATGGCATTGTCTGTTGGGTACCTTAGATTTTATTATTATTTTCCTTTCGGTAATTTTCAGGCATTGAACAAGATGAAATTTTGGAAAATACAAATGACAATGAAGTAAAGAAAGAACCCTTCAATGAATCCGAAGATGCTCTCGCCAGCATTACCCAGAAGTTGTGGAATGTGGACAATATTGATGCACAGCAGAAGGCAAAGGTTCCTAAATTAATAAAATTGAAACTAAATCAAAGTGTTATAAACAAATATGTCTGCCGAACCACAACACACCCGGTCACAGAAATATATCCGGAGGACAGGAGAGAAAAACATTTGGTGAACAGAGCACGGAACATCCAGAAACAAAACAAGAGATAGAAGTTAAAGGTATGCACATATTGTGCTAGCTAGCTAGCTGGTTTCTTTTATGAGATGTAGTTGGTACAGACCGCATTGTAATAAGATCGTAACATACTGATTTTACTTGTACATAATGTTTTTCTCATTATTTATTTCATAGTTTTCTTTAAACCATTAGTTTAATTAAAAACATGTTGAATCCCCAAAAGCACGTTTTCTGTATATCTCAAACTGGAAACGTAAGCTTACTACTAAGTTAACATGATCATATCAGAACATTTTTTTAGGTATCGAACAAGACGGCAAGCAAGACAACACAATTGACTGCGAGGGGCGAGACCATGCCAGTGAAGCTCAGTCCAGCTGTTATAAGAAACAGTTCACCTACAAAAGTAAATTACTTAATCACATCAGGGTTCATAAAGGCGAAATACCATTTAGCTGTGATATTTGTTTGAAGAAATTCCTCCATAAGAGTCAAATGAGTAGACACATACTTATCCATATAGGCGAGAAACCATTTAGCTGTGATATTTGTTCAAAGAAATTCACACAGAAGGTTAGTTTAAATGTCCACAAACAAATACATACAAGCGAGAAACCATTTAGCTGTAATATTTGTTCAAAGAAATTCACACGGAAGTTTAGTTTAAATGTCCAGAAAAAAAACAATAAAAGCGAAGAATCATTTAGCTGTTATATTTGTCCAAAGAAATTCAACCTAAAGAGCAGTTTAAACCCTTCTGGACCACAATGTTGAATTTCTAAAATTTGAATTCGCAAAATGTTGAAGTTGTGAGATGTTGAAACCTAAATGTTAAATTGCTGGGTGTTTGGCATTATTGTTCCATGTTGTATGGTACTATTTAGGACATGTCGAAATAGTAAAAAACAAAAGTAGAAAACCAAATGACATAGAACAAAAAAAAACAAGTTGTGTTACATTTTAAACGTGTAAGAACTAAAAGAAAAAATCTCGTTACTTATAACCCTAATAACCTTATAACTTGTAACTAAAACAAAACTCCGCAGAATATCGCCTAAACGAAAAATTGTACATGTCATCCTCAACTAATTACAAAACAAAAATAAAATATATGTAAAAAATTGTGAAAAGCCGATTGGTACCTGCTATTACCAAAGAGGTGGTTTGGTTAAAGTCCGAACGGTACTTAAGGAATAAGAGTGAGTAATCACAATTTTACAAACAATTTTCACGACTTTAATAAATTAAAATAATTTTCACATCAAAGTATTTATAGCGCACAGCTGCGAGCGCAGGTGTTGTTTTTCAGGCACAACTGTGCAATAACAACCACTCCTGTTGGTGCAGGTGTTGTTTACAACGCGCGCCAGAACGTGCCGAGTTACTTTTGATTAAGTTTATATATGAAAAGTAAGTTAAAAGTATAGATGATTTAAAATTGTCATATGAAAAAGTTTATCTTAAAGCTAATAATATCCGAAAGCAAAAAAAAATTAAGTCATTCGCCCTTATTACAGTTTTCTAATACAATAAATTAAGACCATACGGTTCTAAATTTGAATGCAAAATAAAAGTAAGTTCCTAATGGCACATTGGTAATATATTAGTAATTGGGTTGTCAGTCACCCGGATATCACCACTGTAGAGTTAGAGTGCAACCAGTCTCCCAAAGCCAAATTTTTGTGTGTATAACAAAGAACGGTAATTAAATCCAAAAGGCCCATACATTTTGGTCGCAGCCAAATGGAGTAATGGCGCTATAGTTGACGCTAATCATCTGATGAATATCTCAATAATAAAATAACTCTGAATAGATCTCACATTCTGGTCCTTGAATTAAATAGTAATGTCTTGGACTAAATATTCCAATGATAACGTATATGCTAGCAGTGGGGGCAGCGAATACTTGATTACTTGGGTAGCAATAACCCGAGCTGCATCGGGATACACAGGCTTCTCAGGTTGAGTAAGCTGTGGGGAAAAATAAAATAATATATGTTCAGCCGAAATTCCATACAATAGCAGCTAAAAAAAGTCCAAACAAATTAACAAAACATATACTTCAAAATTGAATATCGCAAGGCTTAACGGACGCAAATTATGAATCTGTTCTGGCTGACTATTAAATAGTAATAGCGTTGGCATAGATTTCACAGATATAACATACTAGTAGTATGTCGGCGCAGGTGTTAATGCACCTGCTGTTGTTTGTCATGCCCACGTGCAATGTTAAGGGTCCCACACATTAACAGTCCGCCGGCCGATATTAGTCTGTCGGTTAATCGTAACTTGCAGGAAATCGTCCGACGGCCGGCCGACCGTCATCGCGTGCCAGTCGAGCGCCGTCAGTTTTATCGTTTCCATTACTTGAATATTTTTTCAACAAAGTGGATAATAAACCTCAATTTGTGTCTAGTTTTATACAAAAGTACCGAAGTTTTCCATGTTTATGGAAAGTGAAGGACGATTGCTACCATAATAAGCGATTGAAGGATGAAGCTTACGATAAATTATTGACATATTATAAAACAGCAATACCCTCAGCCACAATTGATACCGTCAAATGGAAAATTAATAACCTAAAAAGTACATTCAGAAAAGAACTAAAAAAGGTAAGTGTCGCGTCTAATTGACGCTACATTACCTAGTTATGTACCTGCTTTGTTTGTTTGTGTATAAACAAATCTTGCAATTTAGGTACACCCACTTCCTATAATCCTATACTACTTAATATGTACTTTATTGACTTCAAAAACCTTTTCAACTATATGCAGTTCTGATGATAATGCAACACTTTTGTCATAAACTGAATGTTTATAATTAATCATCTACGAATCTACTTTCAGGTTAAAATGTAAAAATCAGGATCATCGGTTGACGACAACTACGTCTCAAGTTTATGGTATTTGACCTCTTTATGTTTACAGCTGATCATGAACTGCCAAGGAAAAGTACTGCAAGTGACAGTTTTGTAAATATTGCTCAAAATTAAACAGTACGTATATTTTTATTTTTTATTTTTATTCACAAAATTATTTTGAAATGATACAGCTCCGTCTTGCGTAAAATTATCTTTGTATTTATCCCGATTTAATTTTGCGTTTTCACAAACATTTCTGCTATAATATCCCTGTTGTAAGCTGTTCAGGGGGTTTTCTTCGCTTAAATCTCCATTTACAATCACTACCCAAGTCTAAATCTTCAGTAACCAAAGCTCGAGTAGGGAAGTTAGTCGCATTTTCTTTTTTCTTCAAAAAATTGTGAAGTCAACATGTAGCTAAAAGTATGCATGTATGAAAAGTTGCAGGAAGAAACCAATATTACTGGCCTTATGCCCACACAGTCGCAAATTGCACGTCCACAGTTATCACAGGCAGCTCCAACACATCCAGTACATCTTCAACCATCAATTCCGTCCTTACAAGAGATTCCAGTAGAAATTGGAACTATATCGTATAACGAATACCAGCAGCCTTCCGAGGCAGTAGTGATTACTGAAGAAGATTACATTGAATCTAGTGGACTATCGCAGTTTTTACATTTAAAAAAACCCAGAGTGAATACTAGATATCCACTCCGGGTGTAAATGTCTTACTCTCTTATTACTTACTGTATTTTTGATTAATTCAAATAAAAAATATAAGAAATCATAAATGGTTTACTTACCTTCATATATACATCTTTCAGCACCAAAAAAAATCTATTTTCAAGTTTCAGGGATAATTTTACTCCAAGGGATTGTGATGAAATTCTTGTAAGAAATTTTAAGGCCTCAAAACTTTGTCCCGTCGCCAAAAACCGTAAAGTTACTAGTAATCTTTCTTCTGAACTTATAGATTGACGCAGTTTTTTATTCATTTTACTGATGTATGGTTTAACTATTGTTAATAAGGCGTAAAATGTTTCGGAAGACATTCGCAAGTAATTAAATAGATCTTCCTGATTTGACTGTCTTAGTTCACGTACTAATGTCATGTGAGATCTACATTCTGTAAAACTAAAAAACATCTGTAGAACTGACGACTGCCGTCTGATAGTGTGTAGTCGCAGAACCGGTATCCGGTCATTGTTGGCAAGCAATAATCGTTTCAAGTGAGTGGGCGATATACTTAGACGATATAGGCGATATATTGGACGGCAGGCCGCCTGATACGGACCAGAGACTGCAGGCGAACTGTTAATGTGTGGGACCATTTACTCATCGAACCACTCTTGACAACCCATGAATCCGCAAGGTGGGGATAATGAGGATTCGTCCCACCCTATGAAGAGGGGAGTACAGCGTGCTCGGGGGGAAGATCATTATTACGGGGACGTTGGTCCAAACGTCTAGTCGTTATTAAAATAGTTCATCAGAATTATTATATTTCTTTATTATTATTATTACTTAAAGTTTCAAAGTTTTGTGTTTTAAGTGTAAAAGTGATTCTAAATGTTGCAAAATGGATTGTGATAATTTCAGTTATCCTATGAATAAATGTTATTAAAATAACTGGAATTTTGATCAAAATAAACAAGTTAAATGTCAAAAGGCAAGTCTGGTGTTGCTGAAGGTAAGATAAATAAACTCAGTCAAACCTGAGTCCCTCCGAAATCGGAAGCGGGATGGATCACAGGTCCACTCAAGAATCATCAGCCCACTCAAGTTATGTACTATACAAGTTGCCGCTCGACTAGGCATAAGGTGATGAACATCACATAATAGTGCCGTTTAATCGTGCACACGCACACATATTTACTCGTAAATACGTAATTCAACCACGTCATAATCGTTTTTGAGGCGAAATAGTGCAAAGCAAAATGTTCAGAAACTGGTCGAGCAGGAACTTTTTGATATTTTACCTACTAAATGTCAGTTCCAGCAGTCGCCCTACAGCTTTAGGGTTCAGAACTTCAGACAATGTGTAATAATATTTTTTTAATATGGTATAACTTATTAACAATGTGTAATAATTTCATACCGAACGAAGGCGTTTACTATTGTCATGGTCTTTTCGTTTTAGCTGTTAATAACATTCAAGTTAACCTTTATTAATGTAACTTTATCGTATTTACTTTGACATTGTCAAAGTCGCTTTGTACCTACGTTCTATTTTAAAATAATGATATTATTAATTTACTATAGAGTGATTTTGGTAGCCTACTTCTCTAGAGTCTAGATTACCATTATAAATTATAAACTAAAATTTTAATGCGATTAATACAATGATGAGTTAGATGCTCATTTGTCGTTTTGTTTATAGTTCTCGTTCGTAGCTTTCCTGTAGCGCGTAAGTTGAGAAAAAATATTCTATCCGTTGCGAATTGCGACAGTAAGTTGTATATTTATTGAAAATTTTTGAGTGTAATTCACAATTCAATAAATATTATTATCTTATCAACTGTACTGATCTAAGATAAAATATATTTACAAAGGAAAAAGTAAGCTTGATGATAATGTAGTGACCTATAAACTTTTATTATGTAATATTATTGACAAACTACCATATTTACCAAATAATATATTTACAAACAAAAATAATTTTTATATGCAACAGACAAAAAATGTACAACTGTTTTTATTAGTAGATAATTCTACACGTATGCATCGCGTAGGTACCTATACCTATACGCTATCTTAACATCTCTTCTGTCATCCCTTATGTTTTGTTGAACTCCTGGTGTGTGTATATATGTGTTAATAAACCTGTATTTCTTCGTGTGTACTACTGGCTGTTTATTTCCACCATATTCGCTTCGCATACCTACATTACCTACAATAATATTGATATTGACACTTGATGTTTGAAGGATTAAATGGAGTGGGGCGATAAAGAGAAGAGAAGAATTGGTGTGATTGCATTACACAAAGTAGGTATGGAGCCAAATGGAATTTTTAAAACTGTCCATACGCTTGGTATTAGTAAAATGTTTGTGTACCGGGCTATTAATAGGTACAATGAGACCTCTGTTTGTGACAGAAAAAGATCTGGCCGTCTACGTAGTGTGTTCGTACGAAAAAGGTGGTCAAAGCAGTAAGAAAAGAATTCGAAGAAATCCTGTCCGAAAGCAAAAGATTTCATCATCATTGGGATATGAAGATAGCACCTAGAACCATGTCGCGTATTTTAAAAGATGAATTAGGACTTGCAGCCTATAAAAGACGTACTGTTTATTTCTTAACTGATCATTTAAAAAAGAAAAAATAAGATCGAAACAACTACTGAAGCGGTACGCAAAATGAGGAGGTCAGAGAAAAATTTTGTTTACGGATGAGAAAATTTTTACACTTGAGCAACTTTAACAAACAAAATGGCCGTATTTATGCTCAAAGCTCTAAGGAAGCTTCCCAATTAGTCGACAGAGTGCAACGTGGGCACTATCCGACTTTAGTGATGGTTTGGGGGGGTATTAGCTATGAAGGAGTGACTGAGCCATACTTTTGAGAAAAAGTTATCAAAACATCGGCACAAGTGTATCAAGATACCATTCTTGAGAAGGTAGTGAAGCCCCTTAACAACACAATGTTCAATAATAGTCCTTCCAGCAAGACTCGGCGCCGGGTCATAAAGCTCGGTTTACGCTTTTTTTTTGGTTTTTTGGTTGGAAACGGACGTTTCGGACTTCATCAGAGCTGAAGACTGGCCGTTGTCTAGTCCCGATCTTAATCCACTGGATTATGATTTATCGTCAGTTTTAGAGAGTATGGCTTGCTCTAAACGCCATGATAATTCGGAGTCCCTAAAACAATCCGTACGATTGGCAGTGAAGAATTTTTCCATGGAAAGAGTGCGTGCTTCTATTGATAACTAGTCTCAACGTTTAAAGGACTGTATTGCAGCCCATGGAGACCACTTCGAATAAGGTTTTTTTTATTTTAAATTGTTTTATATTTATGTATTAAACTAACACAGTAAAAGAAATAAATGTTATTTGCAATAGAATTATTTTTCTTTGTTTCAGTATTTATGGCAAGACTAGGTATTATGCGCACAAAGATGCATGTACCATAAGCCTGTTGTGAAGCATCTACAAAGCAATGAATTTCGATAGCTTCGGGATCACCGATCATGACACGAGTAATTACCACTTTAGCTAAATGATGAAGCTTTTCCAAAAACGCGACCCACAGTTTTTTGAACTGTTCTGCTACCGGATCATCCCAATCTAATTTCACACTCCATAAATTTTGAAGCAAGATTTTTGGTTTTATTATACAACAACTAACTAACCCTAATGAATCAAAAATATTACAAGTGATAGATATGATTATTCTTTTAGTAATTTTAGGTGTTGTTTCAATGACATTTGAAAAATGTAACAAACCTGATTTGGGGGACCATTTCAGACCCAGAACATTGGCTTCGTCATGAAAATCAAGACAAGTTCCTGATTGATCATCTAATATTTGAGGACAATTGGTCCGAAATTTTCTTAGTGGAAAACAAGCCGAGTCAAGAACCTTGGTGACATTAAAATAAATGTGTTTTAATTTTTTGAACTAGACATCCTGTGCTCAAAAAGGGAGCCGAAGCCATCCCATGTGTTACAGTTTGAAGTTGTAAAACTTTGATTGGATAACTTTGAGGTTGTTCTACCGGATCTTCTGGATCTGTCCAGAGCATTAATTGTAAATTACGTTGAGATTCATCTCAAACAATTTGCCTATAAATTTATTAATATCCGCAGTAAAAACAAATTTATGACTCCTAAAGCGGAGAAGAATGGAAAACAAGTGACTTTATACAACCGGACCTACAGCCTGAATATCATTTAATGATTGTCCGGAGGTTGTCTTAACAGAAGCATCATAAACAACCCGAAGACGAGTAAAAGTCTGATAACAGGGTGATGAGGAAGAAAACATCCAAACTTAGGTTTTATAATTTCTTTAAGATGGCCTAAATCACCACATACCTTTATAAATTCACAATATTGTTCATTGACATTCTTTGTTTTCATTTAATTTTCTTTCAAGATTAAAAAAACGTTTTATTGCAATAGAAAATGAATTACCAAGAGCCTGATCTGGATCCTCCGCCAGCAGTATCATAACAGAAAATCGACCGTTAGGTAAACGCTTGGTATGCGTTATGAAATGAGATTCATAAAATTGTCCTTCTAAAGAATAGAGAGTTTTACCTAAAAATAAAACTTACCTATTATCTTTTCATCAATATCCGGAATCCATCTTGAGTCAAGCACCTGTCTTTTCGCCCACAAGCCCGCGCTTTCACTCGCGCCCGAGTGATTTGTTTGTTATCACCTGGTGTTGTAAAGCTAAAGACGCTATAATGTGTTAAAATAGAGAAACGCCAAGGTATCAAGTATGATTTTCTTTTTATTAATATTATTATAAGTACTTAAAAGTATAAAACAAAATCAATTTACAGGATTAAAATAATTAGTAAATGACAATGACTGATTTACATTATTACAATCAACTAATTATTTTTGGTAATAATTTCTAAAAGTGTGAACAGATCTCCAATTACCAGTTTTAAGAATTTGATCTATAGGGAAATTTTCAACAAAATTGAGGGAAGCTACTGCTGACCGTACTGAACCGGGAGTAGCCTCGATTCCAGCTTCACTTAAAAGAGATTTAACCCAATTCCCTATAACAGTCCGAGAGGCAGGTTTGACATCACCCCTAGCGGTAATAAATAAGTGATTTGTATTTTGTCTACGATCCGCACCTATCTCTATCAAACGCCTTATCCAGAAAATTACATTTAACCTCTTAATAGGATGTTCTTCTAGCCTCCATCCCGACTGTCTATAATTGCAACTATCAGTTTTCGATCCAAATGTAGGCCACAATATGATATACTACCTTCATCAATTAAGCTTTGATTATCTACGCGTAACAAAGTGAGGTCGTGAACCCTGCGGCCAGAAGCTAGAAGTAAAAGTGTAGCTGTATGTCGTGACACTTGATATAAATTATTTTCATCTAAATTAGGATTCCATATAGGTGGTTTAGATGGTGTTTCGCGAGCTACTGATATAGCTTTAAGAATGTGCTTAATAAAGAAATTTGAAGATAAATCAATGTTAGATGTTAAATGCGTAAAATTGGATATTACCGATTTGTGAACTAAAATAGTTTTATATGAGAGACCTATGTCACAATGTAGATAAGCAAGATAACGTGCAACTTGATCAGCATTAGGATACTTAAAATTTATAGAACGAGACTCACACCATTTCTTCCATCTGTCCCACGCAGGTCTGTATGTCTTCATTGTTGAAGATCGCCAACTCGACATTAGCAACTTTTGTTCATCTTCTGTCCAGTCTGTCAACACTTCTTGCCACCCAAAATTAGCCAAGCCTCCAGCTGTAGGTCTTGAACTTGTGGAGGGTGAGTTCCTATTCTCGTATCCAGGAGAACACGTGGCAAGTCTGGAATCGTGTACGGAGGCCGAAGAGCACGGTGGCGAACATCGGCCTGCCAAAACACTTTGTTCCACCTGGGGGCTATCAATATGTAATGTCCCTGCGCCTGGTTCAAGTGTTGTAGTACCCTGGGGAACAGGCTCGCGGTGGAGGGAAGAGCCATGCTAATCCGTACTGCCACTGGTGACAAAATGCGTTGTGTAGATATGCTTTTTCGTCTAATATGTCTATTGATACATACCTCTGTACGACATGTGCTGTTTTGGACGCAAAAAGATCTATCTCCGGGGTGCCCCACATTTGAAATATCGCTGTGGTTGCTGTAGCTGTCAGATGCCATTCGGGACAAACCTTCTGACGAGATAGAGCATCCACTTCGCAATTGAATCTTCCGGGAAAATATTGAGCTACTAAATGCACATTCAGTTTGTCTAGGAGTGATAGAAGTTGTTGGGTCTGTTTCAGGAGCCTCTTGGATTTTGTTCCTCCCTCATTGTTTATGTAAGACACCACTGTCCGATTGTCTGTTTGAAGCAGTATCTGGGCATTTCGAAGACGAAGCTGTTCGTGTACGATTGTTCCGTAAACCGCAAACATTTCTTTTTGGTTCACATGCCACGATTGCTGTTGTTTCGTCCACGAGCCTGTTATTATCGTGTCGTCCATCTGCGCTCCCCAACCGATGTCGGATGCGTCTGTGGTCAGTAGGTGTGTCGTTGCGCTCATATGTATCGGCATAGAACCTCCCACTGCTTTTGTCCACCAAAGCATTTCTACACGAACGGGCTGTGGAATACTTACTAGGCGATATGGGTGATGCTTGGGAAGTTGCCGACTGAAATATTGTATCGTTCGACAATGAAGCCGACCCCTTTGGGTTAAGAAAGTTCCAAAATTGAGTCTCCCCATTAGCGATTGATACTGTTTGAGGGACCATTTGCCTGTTCCAAGCTGTTTTTGAAGTACCCTGCGTAGCGATAGGCACTTCATCTCGGACAAGGACTTTGCGTTGCGTTTTGTGTCCCATGTTATGCCGAGAAACTCTAAACATTGTGTCGGAGCTAGAACGGATTTTCTGAAATTGATTGTCCAGCCCAAAATTTGCATTATCTTTATTGCGAATGCAATGTCCTTTTGGAGTTGGGATTTCGATTGGTGAGCAAAAAGGAAGTCGTCGAGATACACTACACAACGTATACCGTGGGTCCTGAAAAATTCGGCTACCCAATTGGTAAACGAAGCGAATGTTCTGGGTGCCGAGGAAAGGCCGAAAGGTAAGCAGGTCGTTTCCAACAGCTGATGCTGATGAGAATCTGGATGATAGTCCATCCGTAAAAAGCGGCGGTGTGTTTTCAATATAGGAACGTGAAAATAAGCCTGACTTAGGTCTAATTTGACCATCCAATCTAGATGCTGTAAAAATGTTGGCACCCGGAAGTGGTTGAAGAGTTGGAACGGTTTTATGTCTATAAATTGGTTCAGTCGTTTTAGGTTGAAGATTGGACGGGAAGTTCCATCCGGTTTCGAGACCAAAAGGAACTTCGAAAGGTAACTGGGGTTTTGCTCTGCTTGTTCCAGGACCCCTGACTCTAACATATCTTGTATTTGCGCTGTCATAATTACTGATGTTTTGGTTCGGTAACACTGCATTACCAATGTACTCGGGAAAATTAGAGGCGGCTTTATAATAAATGGAATTCGGACACCGTTCAGAAGTTGACATATTTTCTTTGGTGCACCCAAATTGCTCCAAGTACTTTGAAAATGCTTCAGACAGCCGCCTCGAAATGTCCGCAAGTCATTGGTGATGTTTATTTCTGAATGAAGATTTAGACTGACTTTTCTTACCTTTTTGCCTTTCGTGAGCATTACTTTGTCTATTTCTTCTAGGTTTGTTTGACGGATGGGGTGCACGTTTTGCCCTTTCGGAAGCATTTCGACGAAAAAATGTTTCATCGTTTTGCTTGCTAGTAGACGGCCGTTGATTTCGGTAAAAATTTTCTTAAGTATTGGGTAACGCAGTTAGCCTAGAGGATATAATTAATTTCTCCGCCCCCCCCCCCCCTATTTTTTTGAAGGTAATTTTGAACGGACTCTTCATTAAATAAGTATTCTGAGCTAGGGGGAATCTTATGTAAAACGTCGCGATGATATTCCTCGGGTATATGGCGGAGCAAGCTATCCCGGCGCAAATTTATAAAATCCTCGCCTACCACATACTATTTGCAAAATGTCATCTGATATTTTACTATACGTAGACTCTTTAGAAAAAGATGCTTCTATTTTATTAAACAACGAATTAGGTGTTAATGAATTTTTTGAGTCACTAGCCCAATCGACTAAATCTTGTAAAGTATTTTGCAATGCTTGTTTTTGCTGAAGGATAGCATTCGTTAATCCAGCAAATGAACGCTCTAATAAATATGAACGTGAATCGTCTTTTAACATATTTAATTCAAATTGCTTCAATTCATCATTTACGCTAAGTTCGATAAAACCGGGGGTAGCTAAATATTTCTTTTGTGTATCAATAAAACGAATTGCATACCAATCGTTACATTTAAAGCGTTGTAATTGATTTAATTTTTTTTTTCCAAGAATGAATCGTCTGCTTTTTGGTAAATTGGATCTTTAACAGTTGTACTTATTTCAGAAAGTATACTAAGCTGGTTATTTTTAACGCCTTCCAGGCGTCGTAACAATAAATCATTTGAAGTAGTGGGTTTTTCGATGCATACATTAATAGCGTTCGAATTATTAGTAACTTCGCTATTTTTTGCAATAAGATCCGTTAAATATGCAACTTGTTGCGAAATGTGCAGTACTCACAGTATCCGGTTGTCTTCTTGCTCTTTTAGCTGAGCTATGGCTTGAAGAATCACTTTCACTATTAGACGATTCACTTTGATCACAAACTACATCCGGTGCAACAGAGCGAACGCGCTTTCGAGAATTATCAACTTCATTAGCACCGCTCGCCATTTCACAATTACGAGTATTATTACGAGTATTATAACTTTAAATTTTAAGTTTAATTATTGAAAAACTAAACTAAATTTTTATTATTATTTTACTTTAAATTATTAAAATGAAAAGAAAATAAAATTTAAACATAAAAACAAGTTAGACTTGTGAACGGCGTGACAAACGACGCTATAATGATGAACCAACACTCAGTCCCCTCCAAAGTGAGATCATAGGAGGTAGTGGTAAGAGGTGAGTAGAGGGGGCTCTGGCGGGGAGGCAACCAAAAGCGCGGGCTTGTGGGCGAAAAGACAGGTGCTTGACTCAAGATGGATTCCGGATATTGATACAAAACAGATAATGAGTAATTTTATCTAAGGGCAATTCCTCAATTTTCCAAAATTTCTTAATTGACTCGTGTATATCCTGAAGTGATATCAAAGAAAACAGAGAAGAACTAGTAACTCGACATGAATTTGAAAAGGTCTCGGGAGTATCTTGTGGAAGAACCCGAGAACAAGCAACCATATCAAGTAATATGGAAGACGATCCGGAATTATTATCTTGAAGTGATACTTTAGGGGAAAGTTTGATGTCTTGAAGTGACATCAAAGAATGGGCATCCGTATCTTGAAGCGATAGCGGAGAACAAACAATTGTATTTGGCTGGTTAGCAGAGCCAGCTGTCAAAGAGATTGCTAAGACAGAATTGGTATAATCTTGAATAATAGGGCCAGCTACTATCCATCCTTATTCAGTTTCTTGAAGAATAGGAATGAAGAATTTTTTGTGAATGAAAATTGTTTGCGCCTAATTTAACTTTATTGGGACAAAGAATATCAAAGAATATGTCTGCACGGTCTAACAAAATATCTATCTCGGAAGGTTCATGAATTGAAGGGTCAGCAAGTTCTATATTACCTGGTAGATTTAAATTTTAAATGTCGACTTTGGTTTTTGGAATAGTACCAGTTATCTTAGGTATAACAAAACAATAATTAATGTTCACACTGAATGGCCTTACACGTGACTTTACTAAAATACTACATCTTTTGGACACTGGACATGAAATATTACTTATAAGTACCAGAAATGTTGAAACTACCTTTTTTTTTAAACTATTCCTATTTTTCGTTTTAGGTCATTAGTGATAAACCACACTTGGCTTCCCGTGTCTAACAGCGCACGAGCAAGATATGTGCCGTCTATCTATCAGCGGAGCCCAAGGGCGCCGAAATTTTATGAAATAATAACACAAATCATAGAACAACGTTACAATTCCAATGTGTTATGTTAATTTAATGTTAGGTGCGACTAAATTAGTTATGGGAAAAAATGGCGCCGACAATAAGGCGTCGACTTTGTTTTTGAGATTTAATTGTACAAATTATATGTTGTACACCACGGAATGAACTTTACACACATAGGATTGGAATGGGAAATACGGCAATTATATGGGAAAAGGTAAAATAGGCATTTCTTTTGTTTTAAGACCGGCCCGCGACTATGTACTCACGACAATTATGATCGCCAAGCCATTTGTTGTCTTCTGATGTCACGGTCGCCACTAATGTCCACGCCGTCGCGGGCACAATTTGTTGATCAAAACACTTTACTTTTGAGTTCAATTGCAGTAATATAAATTAACTGCTAACCTTGTTTCTGGTGAAAACGTAATGAAAGTTTGTATGAAAAAGAAAACAAAATCTGTCCTGATTTCCATAAAATTCCAAAGAATCCGATCTAATGAATAGAAATTATTGATTACATAGTTTTTCGAAATTCGTCCCCCAAAAGGGATGAAACACGGGCCAAAGTTTGTATAGTGAAATTTCAAAAACTGAGTGGATGGCGTTGTATTTTGGCACGCAGAATCAATAGTCATTTTGACGAAGAAATCCGTAAATTATTTTTAAACAAAAAAATTAAATCGACTTCCAAAGTAAAAATACACAAGAAACTAATAAATAAGTGTTAATTTCTAAATAATTCCTCTTTTAAAATCGGCTATAATTTTAACTATTTCTTTACTCAATTTTCTTAACATTGAAGTCGGTACCAGCGCAAACAATATCCTACAATATTTTATAGAACTCACGTTCAAATTTGCTGGTACAGACTTCAAAATTAAGAAGATTGAGTAGAGAAATTGTTAAAATTTTAGCCGATTTTAAAAGGCGAATTCTTTAGAAAATAAGATTTATTTCATACTTTTTTGTGTATTTTTACTTTGAAAGTCGGTTAAATATTTTTTCCCTTTTTAGTTAGATTTCTTAAATTATTATTAAAACATTTTAAGAACGTTTAAAATAAACTATCTAATGTATAATTGAATACGCTCCAAGCTTCCATTAGGTATTGTAATTATGATGATGTTGATGATGATTACTGTAAGTTACATAGTGGCATATGATTTCCAGGTTTCCACTTTGTCAAAATCACTATATGTGTCCATATAAATTTCGAGGAGTTCCCTCGATTCCTCATGGATCCCATCATCAGGTTTCCACTTTGTCAAAATCACTATAATATGTGAACAGAATCCCTAAAAATATATACTGAATTTTAAACGCAGCTAAGAAAGTTTTTGTTGTCATATCTCCTACTAACTTTAAATGTATAGCCTTCGTTGCCGTGCATATGAATAAACAAATATAACCTTTAGTAGAACGATTTCCACGTCCTTTCGTACAACGGACATTTATGGGTCCGGCGTAATCCACAGCGCTTTTATGAAAAGGTCTGTTAGGTGTTACTCGTGATTGTGGTAGTTGACCCATCATCTGTTGAGTAGAGTGCGCCGAGTGTCTCACACAAATAATACATTTGTGTACAATTCCCTTAACAAGGGCTCGAAGGATCATGAACAGAGTCCCAAAAATATCTAAATGAAACAAGAGTATCATCAGTAGATTTGTATTCCAATTCAACTTTACAAACTACTCCCTGCCTTATATACCTACGTAACTCTCATTGCTTTGATAAGGTGATGTAGAAAACATTTACTGACATCTATAATAATATAAAAGAACTAAAAATTTAAATAGGTGCCTTTCAGAATATGATTAAGAAAAACTTAAATTTATAAAAAGAATAAAACCTAAAAGAGATTTGAAATTTATAAATTTCGAGGAGTTCCATCGATTCCTCATGAATGCCATCATCAGGTTTCCACCTTGGTGACTAAAGGACCAATTTCAAATTATATTCTTCACAACAAAATAATTTCAAAACATGCTTCGACAAACGACAGAGTAATGTTCAAAGATATCCGTGTCGGTGTAAAATACTATGAGAAGTACCTTTTATATCATCAAAATGTGATGATGGTGGTGATGATGATGATTACTCTAATTTACATCGTGGCATATGCTTGCAGTTCTTTAAACAACGCCGAAATCCCCAAACATGTATCTATAAGCAGTCCGGTTCTGTTCAGTATTTTTGGATCCAGGGTATACCTTGGAGCAAAAAGAGATGGAAACTGGTGGGCCCAAAATATTGTAATAAGTTCAGAATTGCTTTTAAAAATTAGTTATTTTTATTTTGTATGAAATACCAAAATCTATAAATTCTCAATCTACAAGCGGAAAATCTTCACACTAGGTATTAAACTTATAGTAATTTTATTAAACTACACCATATAATATGTCTACAATTCAATAAAACATAACGTATAACATAAGTATATTTTATTTAAAAACATCCTTTTCGATTATCGATTTCATATCGATCAAAATCATTCAGTATCTAGTCTGTGGCAACATGACATTAACACTTGACACTTGACAATTTACACACTTTGACAGTTAGTAGTTACCAATGGCTCTTGCTTGCATTGTCTTGTCTCACTTGTTTCGTGTTTTTCGATGCGTTTTGAGTGCTTTCCCGATCATTTTATATTTTCAACGACCACTCCTTTGTTTTTTACGGACTCCGAACCCGCCTACGTACGACCCTTGCTTTCATATTGGACACCGAAGATTGCCTGCACGTTTGACTTGGAATTGTTAATTTGGATTTTGTCGCCAGCTTGTGGATTGGATATTGTTGAAACAATGGATCGCTGTGTGAATTGTGGGATAGCAACTAGTCACTGCAATACATTAGGTCGACGACCGTTAAACGATGAAACAATTCTATCAGTGATTCGGCAATGGCTTGCACCTCAGTCCGTAAGTAAATATAAACTCACCTAAGTAGGTACTTCCTTGGTAGACTTAAAATACATACAGCTACAAGGCATAAGCAGATTATTTACATTTAAAGCAAAGAATTTAGCCATTGCACTTTATAATGAGATATTTATTTAAGGATAGGTATCATCAAAGTGACTGAATACTAAAATAAATAAAAATATTTTCAATTTTTTAGCTAAGCAGTAGTGACCATGTTTGTCAAGCATGTTATGATTTTGGCTCAAAGCCCACAGGCTCTTAACAAGGGAAGACTACTAGGACACTGCAACATTTGTCTCCGCTGTGGACACTCTCTAGCTGCACGAGTCAGTCAGAGAATTTATAATGTCATACGAGAATGGATTATTCCTCGAAGTGTAAGTAAATAAATTAACGTATTCTTTACTGCAATCAAAGCATAAAATATTTATGGCCTGCCTCATTACATTGTACAGGTCGATGCCCTATCATATAAATAGGTAGACCATGATGTGCCTAAGCATATAGTGAAGTCTGGCTATTTTATGATAGTACTTAGGTGAAAGTACATTAGGAATATTATAAAAAGTGGCATTTCACTTGGCCATTATTAATTATGTATGTCTCTTGCAGATTCAAGCAACAAGTCGCATATGTCATACATGTTGGGTGACTGCAGACAGAGCTTCTGTCCACATGACCTCAGGCCCATCAACATCATCCCGACAAGACACTCCTCAAATAGTAGAACCACAACAACAAGATCTTCCTAATGTGTCTCTAAATGTAGGAGTTAGCAGCAACCAACCAGTACCTTCTATTGTTTTGTCCGAGTACATGAGAGCCATCGAAACTCAATGAAGGTGTTTCATTGAAGGATGCCAAAGAACAGAGAGATACAGAGTACCACTTACTACTCGTAAAATGTTGTTCAATGAATATAAATATTACATCCCTGAAAATAACTGTCTTTGTGATCAACTTTTGGTTATCGAAGCATGGGATTTTCTGGATCTGAGATCTGAGATCCAATTATGTCGACATTTACCGAGAGACATAATATATGATATGATGTCTCTAAAGACGTTGAAAGTACGTCACTACTTCACTTCGAAAACATTGGTGAAATGGAGGACCATGTTGTTCGCATATGGACTGGGTTTAATAAAGAGCAGTCCAACCAGATGTTTGCTGAAGTTCCTGAACTATCAGAAATATCAAAAGCAGCCGTAGCTCTGGCCGCTTATCTCATGAAGCTTAGAACTGGAGACTCAAATGAAAGGTTGGCGACTTTATTAAAAGTATCTAGGACAACTCTAGAAAATTGGATTAATCAAGTTAGAGAACTACTTACTGAGCATTTTGTATCCAGAAATCTTGGTTTAAACCACCAGAACAGACAACGATTGGTAAAGAAATCTCGCAATACCTAAGTCTTTGTTTGGAAGCTTTGAGGGAGTTGTCACCCCAATAGCAATTTTTGATGGAACATATTGTTATGTCGAAAAGAGTTCCAATTACTTATACCAAAAAAAAAAAACATACAGCCTGCATAAGTACAGGAATCTTATGAAACCATTCATAATAGTGTGTATGGATGGATATATCATAGATGTTTTGGTTCCAGAGAGAATTTCAAGATGGAAGGCCTCTACGAGAATATTTCCAGGAAGGTGATGCCATTATATTAGATAGAGGCTTTCGTGACTTCTTCGTTTTTTTCTTGATTCCTTTGTTAAACCATTGTGGTAATAGGACTTACGTGCCTGCTTCATTGGAGGAGGGTGAAACGCAATTATCAACTATTGAGGCAAATAAATCAAGAGCAGTCACCATATGCCGTTGGGTGGTTGGAGTTGTAAATGGCAGATTCAAAAGAGATTTTAAATTGTTACGGCAAAATTATTGTAAGGCCGTGTTCAGACGACATGCGCCCGCTTCGCCCACGCCACGCGCTTCTGCACCCGCGTCAAACTCGCTTTGAAATTTGTTGATTTTATTTGAGTCTTTAGGCACATCAATAGATCTCAAATTGCATTTATCGAATTCCACCCGCGCACGCCACGCGCCCGCCCCGCGCCCGCCTCGCGCTCACCCCGCATACGCGCTGCACATGCCTTGCGCCCGCGCTGTGGCTAGTGTTGTATTGACTGTGATCAAGTGTAGTCGCGTGGCGTGTTTTTTGGATAAATATGATGAATAATATCGATAAAGAAATATTCATTTCTTTGGTGGAGGAAAGGGATGTGCTGTGGGATAAAACCCTCGAAAGTTATAAAGATAAAATAAAAACTACAGGCTTGGCGTGACATATGTACTTGTATAATCATCAATGAGGAGTTTAAAACGCTGCCGGATGTGGAAAAAAATAAATACGGTATGTATGTTAGCATATTTTTATTAAATTGTGTTTTATCATTTAAACTAACAATATTTATTTTGCCATGGTACTCTTCCCTGCTCAGACATAAAGTATTCCGCAAAATGATTACGAACTGTACTTGCTGGTATATTATGTTGTATTGATTGCGACCTTGGTAAAGCCGATATTTCAGGACCCAGATTGATGATTGATACTTCAGGCATACCCTCTTCTTTATGTATAAAATTTTGTAGTAAACAACACGTCTTTACGATTTTTACTGATAAATCAAGTGACACATCTAGAGGACGATGGAGAATTCGCTATTTATTAGCCATAATGCCAAATGCACATTCTACGTATCGCCTTGCTCGGGTCAAACGGTAATTAAAGACCGATTTAGTCGCATCCAGCTGTTGACCACTGGGGCGAAGTAAGTTTTCGTGGAACGCAAAAGCCTCCTCCCCAAAAAAAATGTAGGGTAGATCGACATTTGATCCTTCCGGTTGTGCAGAGGTTGGCAAATTTAATATCTTGTTCACCAAGCTTTTCCAAAAAGTAGTCTCCTTGAAAAATTAAGCGAGAGCAAGTCGGGATCGGGAGCTAATCCAATAGTTCATAAGTACACATACTATGACAACATGAAATTTTTGTCAAAAATAGCCCAACATAGGGATACTGAGTGAAATATGCAACCAACCCTGTAACACTGAAAGTGACGACAGCCATGATACATTGATCAGAAAAGGGAAGAAAGAACAAGTTCATAAAGAAAAATATTTGAGTGCAGTAGATAGAAGAATGATTCAATTTATCGATTCTATGCAAAAAGAAAAAAAGAAAAACCGATGACAGTAGAATTATGTCATTTTTCAAGAGTATTGCTCCAACAATAGAGAAGTTCAGTGACGATGGAGTTGTCGAATTTCAATATCAAGTTATTTCAATATTACGGAATTTTAAACAAAGAAATATAAATAGCAACACATCAGAATCTCAAAGTATACACCTGCAAGAATCCATCCAACCTCAGCCAACCTATGATACTGAAGCTTATGGATATTCTACTGCACCTGGACCTTCTAACGTGAGAAGCCAATCTAGACTTACTACTTATAGTTCCGAACTAGAATTTGACTCTTACACTCGAGTTGGACAAAGTCAACCCAGTGTGCAATCCAGTATGAGTGACGACCTCGACTTTGCGACGCTGAATAATTAACTTTATTATTTTTCTACTGCGACATCTACCGCTATGATTCAAGATAATTATAGTATTTGATTAGTGTAATTACTTTACCTTACATTTTCTGAAATTAAAAAAATTATTAAAACAAAAACATGTTTTATTATATATGGTCACGTTCAAAAGAGGAGTCATAGTACTATAGTTTGAAATAATTTATTTAAAAAGGTCATGTGCTTTATTCTATATGTTTGTGCTTTTTTATAAATAAATTATAAACCTTTTAGAAATACAAAAATATTTCAAACTATACGCTCACGCAAAAATTTTAATCTAAATCATGACTACTTACCTCAAAAGTTACAACCAGTCTTTCGGCAGAAGAAATACTATCTCGCATAACTGTGTGCTGATGCTCCAGTTTAATATTTAAAACGGACAGTAATTTATCAAAAGTCCTTTTAGTCATTCGAAGATAGCCATAAAATTCGTCATCATAATTGCGTAATTCCGCAAAAAGGACATGAAATTCGCCGTGCTTCTCTCTGCGAGTTAATATAGGGTGAACCCAATATCTTCGTGTGGAATTAATCTTACTGTCTTTTTCTTTCTTCCATTGTTTATACATATAGTATTTAATTAGAACTTTGTTTGACTTAGTCAAATCCATTTTATTTCAAACGTTCTCACGTTGTGACACCTGGAAGCCACTACGTCTACTGAACGAAGTAGTCCAGTCACTAGTAGTTTATGCGTGCGCGGGTCGTGCGCGAGGCGATCGCGGGTGTAATGCGGGCACAACGCGTGTGCGGGTCCTGCGGGTGGACGACGCGTGTCATCTGAACGCGGCCCAACATAGCCAGTAAAAGTTTCATGAAAGATTTTAAGGTGGCTGCTTGTCCTTTAAATAAGTTTCACCCACCTATATTTGATCGTGAAGATGTTCAGGAAAAATAATACAAGAAATAGAAAGGTACATGAATACAGAAAATCAGTTAGCCAGTTTTATTATTTTTAATAATTATAATAGGCGTCGAGCTAATTTTGAAACAATAACTGTACATAATGATGCATTAAACGGTTTTAACCAGCATTTTCGGAAAGCGAACTTATATTAATTTCATTAGGTACATACCAAATTAAGCAGGCACAATCATATTGCGGAGAACATATGAGACAAAATGACGGTTTTGTCATTGAAGTGTGCAGGGAGGTTGCCAATAGCCTACTTCGAGAGTTGTCGGCTTCTAACACATCTTGGCTACTCAGGGGTCGTATATTATCACGACATATAAGTCGGAAAACATATTACATTTATATTTTAGATTCGACAGCTCTCGTAGAGGAAGAGAAGCTATTGTACAGCATTATTGCAACTGTATTGTAGGTAGACGAACAGTAGGCTGCTGTGCTCACATAATGTCCATTATATGGTACCTTAGCTGGTACCGCAATGTTGTACCCCCTGCACAATTCCTAGACGACATTTTAATTATTATTGAAGAGGAATAAAATATTCTATTAAAATTATTTGTTTTATTTTACGACTTTCATTCCATAGTTCACTCCCCCTGGTCCTCTAGAAATCCATACTTGTCACCTACCAGTCTTTGTTTGAGTATTCATCGACTTGTTATGACTTATAAGACATTAACTACTAGATATAATAAATATTTTCGCTTATTTTTACATGTATTCATCTGACACTTAAAGATTGCAACATAACCTCACTTTTACTAAACCTCCAATATCTCAGCTTTCAGATTGTCAATATCTATAGAATTTTCAGCAAGGAAAGCCTTAATTTTGAATATTCCCACCATTTTCATGTCTTTACATACAGGGCCCAGAATTGTATGTAATTGTTTCGATCTTCTTTTTGGTAGCATATGCTCGGACTACTCAAAATCACCATGTGTCCATATAAATTTCGAGGAGTTCCCTCGATTCCTCATGGATCCCATGACCCATCATCAGGTCACCACTTTGATGTCAAAAGGACCAATTTGAAATTTTGAAAATCGGTCCACAGACGGCGGAGTAATCGTTGAATATACAAAAAAAATATTATAAAATATATAATATATTATACAGCCGAACGTATAGCCGCCTCCTTTTTTCCAAGTCGGTTAAACCCGGCACGGGGGTGCAATGGGGATCCACGCGGGCGAAGTGGCGCGCGAAAGTTGGTCACAGATAAATATATTCTTTCTCAGGCCAGTGAATTCGTTTATGGGAATTTAAATGACTCTTTCGTAAAAAATTCTTTGAACAAATATCACAGCTAAATGGTTTTTCGCCTGTATGAATTAGTTCGTGCTGCTGTAAATGACACTTTCGTGAGAATTTCATTGAACAAATATCACAGCTAAACGGTTTTTCGCCTGTATGAATTCGTATGTGCGTATTTAAATGACTCTTCATTAGAAATTTCTTTGAACAAATGTCACAGCTAAATGATCTTTCGCCTGTATGAATTCGTAAGTGATATTTCAAACGAATCGATTGTGCGAATTTCTTTGAGCAAATATTACAACTAAATGATTTGTTGCCTGTATGAATTACCTTGTGATATTTTAAATGAACCTTCTGTGAGAATTTCTTTGAACAAATATCACAGCTAAATGCTTTGTCGCTATTATGAATTTGTTTGTGGACATTTAAATTACTTTTCTGTGTGAACTTCTTTGAACAAATGTCACAGCTAAATGGTTTGTTTTTTTGTTTGCCCATATGATTTTTTTTGTGGACAGTTAAAGTACTTTTCTGTGTGAATTTCTTTGAACAAATGTCACAGCTAAATGGTTTGTTGCCCAAATGATTTTTTTTGTGGACATTTAAATTACCTTTCTGTGTGAATTTCTTTGAACAAATATCACAGCTAAATGGTTTCTCGCCTGTATGAATTACTTTATGTTCAATTAAATGACTCTTTCGTGAGAATTTCCATGAACAAATATCACAGCAAAAAGGTTTTTTGGGATCATGACTGCTAATGGGCATAAGTAATTGGCCTTTCTTCATATTCTCTCCCTCGCAGTCACTTGTGTTTTTCTGCTCGGCGTCTTGTATGGTACCTAAAGAAACGTTATGTTATAACAACATTTGCTAAATAATAAGCACACATTTCATGCTAGAGATATACAGTAAAAATAGGTAATTTTTTGGGATTCAAATGTGTTTTCATATTAATTTTTAAAACATTATAAGCTTTACAAAACTTGTTAAGGCAGAAAAAAAAATTCAAAAATTAGATTTTAAATCTAGTAAAATAGTCTCTACAACATAAAATGATACAAAAATACAGGGTTATAGGTTAAGTCGATGTTCATCATTTACAGGATTGTAGTTCCCATCATTTTCAATATTTTCTACATTGAAATCCATATTCCATGATTGATTTTACAAGATTTTTGGACTTTTAAGTGTTTACAGTATGTGAATTTTTTTATCCCTTTACTTTTTAAAAATTTATGATTTTAAAGTTTTTATGTAGCTATCTATATACAGAATGTGTCATAATTAATCAATAGTCCTTCACCTGCAGCTGGATAATATCATGACGGATTAGAAAAATACAAATTAAGTTTAGTAAAAGTATCAAGGTTTTTTAGTATTCGGCCATATTTTTTTTAACTATAAAAATTACACCCTTGCTCACAAATTTTGTTGTTACAGTCTCAAAAATATGAATTATCTCTATCAGGTTTTTATTTATTAAACTGGAATAGTTGTATTATCAAATGTATGATGTCATTTTTATGCTGTTGCCTAATTTTTTTTACAAATGCAACCAAAAAATTTTTCCTTTCAAATTATTTTTTTTTGTGTTTGGTCGCACATATCATAAAAAATGTATAGTGACTTGACTGACCAACTTCAAATAATTAGATTCTAATTATTTGTAAGTTGGTCAGTCAAGTCTAATTATTAGACTATTCAATTGAGATTGTAAAAAGGTGTAACACATAGTATTTGATCCTTCGGTTTCAAAGAATTTTCATAATTTATAAAAAATAGAGCCTATTTATTGTTATAATCACAGGTTTTATAAAAATTTAATATTAAAACTATTTTATTAATTTATGAATTAAATGTAAAGGAGAATAAAGAAAAGACGCTTATCTTTATACAGGGTGTCCCAGAAAGAATGGATAATCCTGGAGCGCCTAATATTACGTCTATCAGGAGCTCAAATAAAAATACACAAAAAAAATATTCGAAGTGGTGCCAAAATATGAAGTTTAAAAAAAATTGTTTTTATTGACCTTACTGTACTTTTATGTACACCACTGCTGCAAATTAATGAAATTTGTTGCATTTTTTGGTGTTATCTTTTTCCTCATAGACCATACTATTAGAAATTCAGTAAAAAGTATGAATATCTATTGTACTTTTTTGGAAAAACAAATATCAACTTAAATTTTTTGTATGAAACTTGATAAATAAATAATTTTGACAAAGTTTGGGAGCCTTTCGTGAAAAAAATAGTATGAAGACATAAGTGGCCAACTGTTTTAAAAATATGCGCAATTAATACAGTTTACAAAATGGTATAATACATAATTTTATCTAGATAGAAAATTAAAAAAAATCTTATCTTGTCTTCATCGGTGACCAAGACGGTGACAGGCGTTCTAAAAGAGCCCTTTTTACTGCAGTAAAGATCGTGTAATATCGGTATTTACTACCTGAGGCTGGTATTTACTACCTGGCCCATGCTACCCATCTTTTGTTTATTACGAGACAGGTAGAGTGTGAGTGAGCGAGAGAACAGTATAATGTTAATAGATTGTACCTTTCCTCTCGCGACAGGGCACATAACAAAGGCAAGTATTTATAATTTAGTGCGTATCTCGACTTGTTCGCCGTTCGGTATTGCATGTGTATATTCCTTTTAGACTTCTCTGTAATTTTAAAATCCGTGTTATAACGACGACTCCTGGCTATATCATTGGACTTTTATTTTTGCTCAGTGATTTGGATTTTGTTTGGTGATTTTACGATGACTTGGCTTGTATCTGAACTAGTATTGTGTATTAAGATGCCACGTATTCAATATACGGCTCAAGAATACGAAAACATGCACTTCATTTATGGTGAATATAGAGGCAACGCAAGTGCTGCTGCAGCTCTTTATAGAGAAAGATACCCTATAAAGTGCTGCTGCAGCTCTTTATAGAGAAAGATACCCTACCACGCGTCATCCAGATTACCGCATATTCATCAGAGTCCACAGGTGTTATTCGGAAGGCAGAATACCTGGCAGCGGCATTGGTGGTACGAGCATTGGTAGACTGGCTAATATCAATACACAAAACATTGTAATTGACGAAATTGAGCTAGACCCGTCCACCTCTACTAGAGTAATAGCACGACGTACTCGAATCTCAAAGACGACCGTGCACCGTGTACTGAAAAAAAATACAATTTCATCCCTACCACATTAGACGCGTCCAAGCTCTACAACCGAGAGATTGTTTTTTTTGTCGACAAATGCTTGCAAAAATAGAACAAGATCCACAATCCTTCGACAAAATTCTGTGGGGCGATGAATCCACTCTTAAAAAAGATGGATACTTCAACATGCATAATCTGCACAGCTTATGAGATCACAATACCAGTTCAAAATAAATTTTTGGACTAGTATATTAAACGGAAAAATCATTGGTCCATTTGAACTGTCCGGAACTTTATCTGGACAAAGTTACTTGAATTTTTTACAAAATGATCTGCCAAATTTAATGGAGGAGGTGCCTGAGGAGTTGTGACAATCCCACTGGCTACAAAATGATGGTTGTCCTGCACATTATGCTGCAAACGTCCGTGCGTATTTAATTGCCACATATCCAAATAAATGGATTGGTCGTTTGGGTCCCATTTTGTGGCCTCCGCGATCCCCGGACTTAAATCCACTAGATTTTTTTACTTATTTTTTTCTAAAAGAACAGGTGTATTTTAAGCCTATTTCAAGTTTGGAGGAATTACGCAGTCGTGTGCAGGAGGCCGCTTCGAAATAACTGAACGGCGCTACGCACGACTTCTTAGAAGAGCATTTATTAGAAGATGTCAAGCTTGTATCGAGAGTCGGTGGCAGACAATTCAAACACTTGTTATGAAATAAAGATTGATTTATGTACAACTTAACGCTTTTACTTTGACAATTTAAGACAAGATTATTATTTTCTTTCTTCAGTCGAAATTACCATTTTTGCATCTTAATGTTAAAAAAAATTATGTAATACGTAATTTTATGAACATTTTGTAAACTGTATTAACTGCGCATATTTTTGAAATACTAAGGCGGGTCAATAAGTCCGTGACTTTTTGAATTTCTAACCTCCTTACTGAAAAAGCAACACTACTCCTGTCAACAGGCATCTGTCAGTTGACTCCTATCAAAATTTGAACTTGCTGCGTCAGTTAGTTTGTGTTTTACAGCTATCTTTATCAGACTATCCAGTAACTTAAGGAAACAATGGAAAAAAGTGAATTTCGTGTGCTTATTAAGCATTATTTTTTGCGAAAAAAAACCATTACCGAGACCAAGGCTAAGCTTGATAAATACTATGGGGACTCTGCACCATCGATTTCAATGGTAAAAAGTGGTTTACTCAATTTCGTTGTGGCCGTACAAGCACTGAAGATGCCGAACGTCCTGGACGCCCAGTTGAGGTCTCTACACCCGAAACAATCGAAAAAATTCACGATATGGTGATGGCCGACCGAAGATTGAAAGTGCAAGAGATTGTGGAAGCCATAGGCATCTCGCATGGCTCAGTGGTTTCAATTTTGAATGATCACTTGGGCATGAGAAAGCTTTCCGCAAGATGGGTGCCGCGTTTGCTCACAGTCGACCACAAACGCAATCGTGTAACAACTTCACAGGAAGGTTTGGCGTTGTTTAATCACAATATGGAGGAGTTTTTTAACCGTGAACGAAACATGGATCCATGACAACACACCAGAGACCAAACAACAGTCAAAACAGTGTGTTTCTAAGGGTGAATCGGCGCCAAAGAAGGCCAAGGTGGGTTTGTCAGCCAATAAAGTTATGGCGACTGTTTTTTGGGATGCACGTGGGATAATCCACATTGACTATCTTCAAAAGGGAAGAACAATTAATGGGGAATATTATGCCAACTTATTGGACCGCTTCAATGAGGATTTGAAAACAAAACCGACCTCATTTGGCCAAGAAAAAAGTTCTTTTTCACCAAGACAATGCAAGGTGCACACATGTGCAGTTGCCATGGCAAAAATCCATGAATTGGGCTATGAATTGCTCCCACATCCACCCTATTCTCAAGATTTGGCTCCGAGTGACTACTTCTTGTTCCCAAACCTGAAAAAATGGCTCGGTGGAAAAAGATTTGACTCCAATGATGAAGTCATCTCGCAAACAAAGGCCTATTTTGAGGACCTCGACAAATCATATTTTTTGGAAGGGATAAAAAAATTGGAGAAGCGTTGGACAAAGTGTATAGAGCTCAAGGGGGACTACGTTGAAAAATAAAATGATTTATTTATCAAAAAATATGTGTTTTATTCCAAAAGTCACGGACTTATTGACCCGCCCTCGTAGTTGGCCACGTAGGTCTTCATACTATTTTTTTTTTCACGAAAGGATCTCAAACTTTGTCAAAATTATTTATTTATCAAATTTCATAAATTTAAAAATCATTTAAAAAATTTAAGTTGATATTTGTTTTTCCAAAAACGTACAATAGATACTCACTCTTTTTACTGTATTTATAATAGTATGGTCTGTGGAATAAGATTACCCCAAAAATGCAACGAATTTCCGTAATTTGCGGCAGTAGTGTACATGAAAGTACAGTAAGGTCAATAAAAACGATTTTTTTTAAAACTTCATATTTTTGGCACAACTTCGAAATTTTTTTTTGTGCATTTTTATTTGAGCGCCTGATAGCCGTACTATTAGGCACTCCAGGATTATCCATTCTTTCTGGGACATCCTGTATAAAAAACCAGTGACGTCAGTGGAAGATTTACGCGAACGAATATTAGCCGCTACTCGATAAATCATGGAGGCGGGCCACTCGCAACGAATAAAACAATCGTTTCTTAGAAGGCGCAGGGCCTGTATTAGAGCTCGGGGTAGTCATTTTGAACACTTGTTATAAAAGTAAATAATAAACTGTGCAAAGATAAGCTAGCCGTACTATTAGGCGCTCCAGGATTATCCATTCTTTCTGGGACAACCTGTATAAAGATAAGCTTCTATTCTTTAATCTCTTTTACATTTAATTCATAAATTAATAAAATAGTTTTAAAATTAAATTTTAATAAAACGTGTAAAACAATAAATAGGCTCTATTTTTTTTAATTAAAAAAAAAATATTTGTAACCAAAGGATCATATACCATGACTAATTATAAATAATTAGAATCTAATTATTTGTAAGTTGGTCAGTCAAGTCCCCATAATTTTTTTTTTATGATAAGTGCGATCAAACACAAAAAAAAAATTATATGAAAGGAAAGAAAAATTTTGGTTGCATTTGAAAAAAAAAATTAGGCAACAGCACAAAAATGACATGATACATTTGATAATAAAACTATTTAAGTTTAATAAATAAAAACCTCATAGAGATAATTCATGTTTTTGCGACTGTGACAACAAAATTAGTGAGCAAGGGTGTCATTTATATATTAGGTCTTTACCTTTGAAATTGTCGTTTTGTATGAAAAAATTTAAACTAATTTTTTTCATGTATTTTTTATTTGTATTAATCGAAGTAACCATGCAATCAATGCATTTTTGCCAACGCAGTGGCAGTTTATTGATGCCCTTCTTAAAGAAATCAGCTGGTTGGGAGGCAACGAATTCTTCAAAGGCATTTTGTACTGCCTCTCGGGTATTGAATTTTTTTCCCGCCAAGAAGTTATCCAAATTCTGAAAAAAGTAGTAGTCTGTAGGCGCAAGGTCTGGTGAGTAGGGCGGATGACGGAGAGCTTCCAACCCCAGTTCTTGCAACTTAGAGACCGTCTGCTGTGCAGTATGAGGTCGCGCGTTGTCGTGCAGGAGCAGCGGAGACGAGCGATTGACCAATGCTGGTTGGAGATGTGCTTCTCCATCATTGTGTTCAGTTCTTCACAGTACACATCTGCAGTAATGCTCACCCCGTTTGGTAAGAAGCTGTGATGAATCACACCGGCGCTAGACTACCAAACAGTGACCATCACTTTTCTAGGGGTAAGTTTTCGTTTAGGGCATTGTTTAGGTGCTGAACCAGGATCCAACCAACATGCTGAGCGCTTGCGGTTATCAAACAGAATCCATTTTTCATCGCAGGTAACAATGCGGTTCAAAATTCCTTCATTCATTTTTCAGGTCGAAATTTCCAGAACGGAAGCGAGCAAACCAATAACAGGTGGTGCGTTGGTTTGTAGTGTTAGCTCCGTAAACGTCGTTTATGTTGCGTGCCGCTTGTGAAGCGTTGCTGCCACGACGGTACTTATATTCCATAATTACTCGAATTTTTAACGTATCCATCGCATGACGAAAAAAAAAGTAAAATGTAACACTAATCAATAAACAAATGACTACTTTTGGAAAAAGAATTCCATGTTTTTAAAATAAAATATATTTGAAATTAGAATTCTTAGCCAAACAAAAATTATTTTGATTTAAAATGGCCAGCACTACAGGACGGCAATTTCATAGGGACAGACCTATTAGATTTTTAAAAAACTAGCCGATTACTAAAAAAACATGATACTTTTACTAAACATGAATTGTATTTATCTGATCCGTTATGATATTCTCCAGATGCAGGTAAAGGATTATCCATTCATTACCCCACACCTGTATATAAAAAGTAAAGAGGATTGACTGATGTATAAACGCACAGGCCAAACCCTTAAGGCTAGAAATTTTAAATTTTGCACACGTATTGCTCATATGACGTAGGCACTAGGCATCCACTAAGGAAGTATTTTTTAATATTGGGGTTGAATAAAATTGTAGGGTGTAAAATATGGAATAAAAGTTTGTATTAAACTTTTTTTATTCGTTGGACATATTAGCATGATATTTCGTATGAATTGAGTAAAAAAATAATGAGTCACGTATTTCAGCGTTTTCTAAAATTCAGCCCCTAGGAAAGGGTAAGATAGGGGATAAAAGTTTTAAATAAAAACCCTTAGTGCTAGAAACTTAAAATTTCCAAACACGTATTTCTCTTATGACATAGTCATTCACTAAGAAAGGTATTTTTCAAAATTACCCCAAGGGGGTAAAATAGGGTATAAAAATTTGTATGAAACTTTTTATTTCTTGGACATATTATTTGCATGATACTTCGTATGAATTTAGTAAAAATAATAACGAGTTACATATTTCAGTTTTCTAATCCACCATATAATATAAGGGATGAAAGTTAAAACCTATTTCACGCGGGCGAAGCCGCGGGGGATTTATGCTAGTATATTTATATAGCTAACGCTAGTTTTTATGATACTTCATAGTGAATTACATAGTGAAATTTTAAGTTCGCGTCACGTCACGCGTCGCACAATTTGTAAATAACGTTAGGATTTTAGATATAACGCCATCTGTCGGAAGCTACTTATATTTCTTATGCACCAACTTAACTTTCTTAAGTACGGCTCAATACACAAATGGTGCTGTATGTACAAATTTTACTTTTTCTATTATTTTTTCAAAGTGCTGACTTTAGGCATGTTGAGAGTATTTTTGGCGACACATATCGTAAAATATTAATTTTGAAATATGGGTTTCATTGTAGAAAATATTGAATGTGATGGGAACTAAAACAACTGAAAGGATCAATATAGACTACTAATAAACTCTTACTAATAAAAATATTTATACGATGGACAAGCTATATTACAATGTTTTGACCTTGTCTGATACGTTGGAAAAGTAGCTTGACAGACAAGGACAAAATATTGTATAGCTTATCCATTGTCTAAATGTTTTTATTAGTCAGGGGTTAACCTTATAACACTGTATGTAGTACATACCTTTATCTTCCATCTCCTCTTCTATCTCTAGCTTTATTTCTGCATTTTCCGTGCTCTGTTCCTCCCACGAGGACCGAGGAGAACTATCTTCTCGGTCCTCGAGACATATTTCAGTGACCGGGTGTGTTATGGGACTTTGGCGAACATATTTGTCTACACTTAGCTTCACTGTTTTTAACTTGAGAACCTTTGACTTTTGCTGGGCGTCATTTCCCACATTCGATAACTCCAGCTGTCCTGAGCTATCAAGAGGGCCTTCCGAGTCTATGGAAATTTTTTCCTCTACTTCATAGTCATTGTTTACAATTTCATCTTGTTTAAGGTCTAAAAATTAACCAGAGATGAAAATAAAACAACAAAGCTCACCCAATTCAATTCCAAATAAAATATACATTAAATGATTAAGTACCCATGAGACACAAGATAATGATATATTACATTATTTTAATGATAGATCAGAAAGCTTTGTATTACAAAGATTGAATTTAAGACAAGTAGATAAAGGCAAACCAAGCGAGAAACCTTCCAGGATAATGTTTACTCCTCGAGGTAGTCTCGCACTAGACTGTGTCAGATTTTTTTTTTGAGTACATGTAAAAAGTTTCTTTGGTAGACAAAAAAAAATCTCCTAAAATTTGAGCTTGATATCTCAAAAATTAAGCTGGCGCATGGGGGGGTCCCATTTAAAATGCATTGAAAAAAAAAACATTTTTTTTTAATTTTCAATATAAATCATCGAAATTTTTTTTTTTTAATTTCCGTTTCCATTATCTTATAGGAAATTAAATTCTCTACAAAAAAGTTCTCTTACAAGTTTTTGCTCAGCTCATAGGAAAAAAGTTACAGTTTTAACAAAGTGAAAATTTAAAACAAACAAATAGTGCGTATCAATTTTTTCATTAAATTGAATAATATATTTTTTTATCAACTTATTCGTAATTTTATTTTATATTTCTCATTTATACACCGTTTTAATGTACACGTTGTTTTTTTTTACACTCCAACATTCGTTTCTGATTGTTTGTTAATATATTAGAACTATTTTTTGAACATATTATATCAAATAATTCTTCCAGTTTTTCGCAAAAATTCTGTTTATTACTTTTTTGAGTTGGAGATTTTTTTCTTAAAGAGCTTTTTTTTAAACTTTTCCATTACAAATGGACAATAAATGGAATTTTTTATTTTGCCAAGAATAAATTGAGAATGAATAATTATTATTATAATTATTCATTACAAATATTCTCCAAATATTCACTCCAAATATTAATCACTTCTTTACTACCGCCAATAGCACTTTCACGAATACTTTTTTTAAAATATAAATATTTATGAAAAAATAAACTCATTACTTGTCGGTTACATGGTAGCTTACGACAATTAAGTTTACTGCTACAAAGACCAATTAAATATACAATTTTGTTTTTATCTGACATTATTACAACGTATTAAATAAATTTAAAAAATAGTAGTACTAATTTGAATAACTAATAGCTGTTACTTATATTTTATGATCAAAATTAATTTCTTCTATAACCTAAAATCGAGAGATCTAACCTGTTTACATTTACGTTTACATTGCATAGTGTTTTCCATTTAAAAGAAAACCCCCTCTGTGTTTGACACTGTGTTGCATTGCATCGATTTTATTTTTTACTTTTATAAATGGAACAATCACAGTGCAACACAATTTCAACTGTGTGGCACTGTGAAAAAATTTTGGCATACAATTTAACACATACAACATTTTTTCACATTGCAACACAGACTTTTTTTCTAAATGGAAAACGCTCATAAATACCCACCATCTGCGCTGCAAAACTCCATCTTAACATCTGACTCCTGTTCGATATATGAAGAGTTGAGTGTGGTAGAAATAATCCTCGTCCCCTTTGTATTTTCGAGATTTTCATCGAGTGGAACACCTAAAAATTTGCCAGGAGTAGAAAAAGTTTATTTATTTATAATTGGTATTGTGTGTACATTGCATTATCTTATACTTTAAACAAGACAATCTTGTATATATAATCGGTTTCTCGAAAGTAGCTAGCAAGTATTACCATGAAATTTAGTATGCAGGGAGTTTTGGTGGAGAAAAATCGAGTTAGCTATCCCTGCAAAACTATTCATTTTTAAGCCATAAATTATGTTTTTCTTTTCAATGTGCAACAATATTATACTTATCACTAATTTCAACTCTGTTTTGTATGTCCGATTGGCAGTTTAGGGCAGTTTATAGGCAGTTTTTGCTTTGTTCGAAAATTCGGAATGTGGTGTCATCTAATCTTGGTCAGATAAATATTTTTGTGATTCTTTTTTATTTATCAGAACTCTGAACAAAGCTCGGTTACCCAGGTACTAGGTTATGAGGTATAATATTGTCAATAAATATTTTCTATGATACTTCCTACAATTTATCATAAAATACAACACCAAAAGTCTTCTACTGACAATCAGCTGTTGAAAGTATAAGATCACCCACTTAAAAACTTTTGTCTTCACCCAGAATATATTTCATGCATTGACTACATTCTATATATGAACCCTTCTTTAACCTGTGTCCTGACTCCTAACACACTCTTGGTTAGGTTTTCTAAGTTTGAAGAGGAGCACCAACTAATTCCACCACTAAAATAAAAATCTTGAGAACATGTAAGACACCAGGATACCTACTATTGTTATGGTAAAATTCCGTCTCCCCGTCTGACTCCAGTTTGAGATGGGGGAGTGTGGTAGAAAAAGTCTTCGTCCTGGATGTTGAAAGTTCTAACAAAGATCCATAAGCTCCAGACTTGATATCAATCTAAAAACAATAATGTGCTTAAATCTAAAAAGGCTTTTCTGTAATTTTTTGCACTACTTTACAGTGTCATAATGTCAATGAATTAATATAATATACAGTATAAACTCTATATAACGACACCGAAGGGACTGTGCATTTTATGGTGTTATAGAGAGTTGTCGTTAAATGGAGAGAAGAAACATCAGAATTAGAAAAAGAAAAAGTTTATTTATGTGCATAAAAAAGAATGTTATTTGAACGCTATTGCGTATAGTCTGTTATTTTTGTCTGGCGTCTTTTGCTGTACCAGTAATTTTGTTGTATTTTTTCACTTATCTTCTCTCCCGTTTCTATTGCGCGTATCAGTGAAACTTTTTCGTCAATACACAGTGATTTTCTTTTATTAGCCATGTTCACAGTTCGAAAGTTTGTGAGCAACTAAGAATATGATAAGGTATAGATAATCCGTGACTCCTACTTATGAGTCATTGTCAACAACAGTGTACACGTACAAGCAATCCCAATTTGTAAACAAAAGAACGAATTTCTTAGAATGTTTGGTATGCATGATGCCGACAGTCGAGTTTATTGCAGGCTAGGATAATAAAGTGACAATAGATCGTACACAGCTGCGCAGTTTTTACTAATTTAAGCAACTTAAAAGGTACTTTTTATTACTCAATTGTTGTCGTTATTGAGAGTGGGTGTAATGCTATGTAGAGTGAAACATGGTATGAAAGACAAGCTAAACCAACCAAAGCCAATTGATTTCGACGCTTAAGGGAGTTTGTCGTTAAATAGAGTGACGTTACATGGAGTTTACACTGTATTTACATAAAAAATAATACATTTTACCAATGTGAAATATTTACTTTAAAGTACCTTTTTCTGGAATATATCATCTATGAGACCTCGTGTCTGTACAGCCAACTGCTGCAGCTGGTGACATTGCCGCAGTCTCGTGTGGCAAATGTAACACATCCAGCACTCCTCCTCTCTAATCTATTGATAAAGTTGAAAATAAACATTGAAATATGGAAACAAAATACATACTCGTTCGATCGAAATTGATTCAGTAGTTATTGTATGTAAGAACATTAACTATAACATTCATACATACATACAGACTTTCGGGGATGAGGAAGTAAGGATTATTCACCATCCTGCATCACGGCTATCGGGATTTGTACAAGTACATGATACGTACCTTAAAATTAACGAGCGTCTCATACGCGTACTGCAGATCTGTTTTGTAAATATTAATAGTTCTTTTATTTAAAGCTAAGCATATAGAGCAACAAGTGCTTTTTAACATTATAACATTTTGAAAAAGTTTAATCTCTGACTAATAATGAATACCTCTTGATCTTCTTCTTTGAAATGGGAAAATAGGAATAGCCAGTAATTATTGTTTTTAAATATATGGCGTCGGCTTAAAACCATTTGCCAGTGTCAAGTTAAAAAGGCGGGTATAGAATTTTCGTTTCAATTTTCAACACCGTATTCCTAAATCGTCAAGCCTAAATCTAGTCAAAGTCCAAATAGATAGTCAGTGCATTTAATGAGTCATGTCAGTCGATTCAGTAAAGTGGTAGAAGCTTTACTTAAAGTTTCTAGGGAGTTTTGGAGGTCACACAAAATAGCTCGTTTTTTGAAGTTGTACCATTTGCCCACACTTGTGCACGTTATCGAATATTTAATGGTTAATATACTACCAATATTAAACATTAAGAACCGTAATAACACAAATTCCTAAACGAAGACAAAATCCACAACGTCAACAATTGTATTTCTCCGGCTAAACACTGGTACGCCATTTTCATTTTTGGTAGGTCCCCTGTCAAAACGTTGTTTATTGGAAAAAAACGGCGGGAAACTCGAACGCGGGCGGTCTAGTTTTTTCTCAAGTCCTACATTTATTTTCTTTTAAATAGCTCAGTGAGGGTGTATAGTATATATTTTTAATAAATTAGCTTTAGTTTTCTATTTACTTTGCTTTTTCTCTAATTTATACCTATTCTTCTTCTTCTTTTGGTATAGCCTCCCCTGTAATAGGAGTTGCCAACGTCAGAGTGATGGAGCAGATGTTCAGTGAAAATATGGACACGGATCAATCAACCAAAAAGACACTAAAAATATCTCGTCTTCATAAGATTTGTAAGCGTTGTAACAAAAAAGTAAGGAATAACGCGGGAAACCAGAAGGTTGGTTGCCAATGCTGCTCAGGGTCTGATAAATCTGAAGAGAACGGGGAAGTTGCTTCGTCTTCGATACCACACACTCAAAGCGTAGAGCCTACAAAACATTCTATTGGTAGAAAATTGCACAATGAAAATGACGGAACTATGTTGCACCCCGTCACTTTTGGTGTTTTTCTCATTAAAAACAATATTTACAATATTAATAACGGCAGCCTAAAAAAGATAGGACTCAATAGACTTTCAGTTTCATTTATTAATTATTACACAGATGCAAACTTATTTATAAATAATAGTTTACTTACTGAGAACAACTATGAAGAATTTATACCATCATTCAATGTTGTACGAATAGGAATTGTGAGGGGTGTGACGGGTGTCCCTACCTATTGAGTGGTCACCTGAAGTGTTTTTTTTTTATATGGCGACTAGCATGAAACTATTGCCAGTGTCAAGTGAGGTAAGGAAACTAATCGCGGTATATTGTGATAGGAGCAACATGGAATCCATGGAGAATAGAGGTAAGAAGGACAATCTCTCTAAGGCAGAAAAGCTTAAAAGTGTCCGACAAAAGTAATTATATTTAATAATAATTATACTGGTCGTGCCTGGTTTGGCAATTCGACATTCCCATTGTTTTTGTGTTGCCCCCCCATGGGTTTCCCCCGCGTTCTGCCGCGGGGGGTCTTCCCTTAAAATCAGACTAAATACGCCCAGTATTAGTACTGGGCGCGTCTTCCCACCCCAAGTAGAGGGGCTCTGCCCCTGGTTTTGGTTCCCCGCCCAAGGCCCTTTTCAGGGGCCCGGCGCGCGAAGAAGAGTCCATCTCCGACACCAATTAAATAATAGTTCCAAAACTGGCCATAATGGCGCTAGAGTGGCAAGGGTGTGTGATATGAAGTTAGCAATAAAAGATGAAGTGAGTTGAGTTTAGTTATTTAAAATGTTTAACGACTTTAGTAGATTTAAAGTAGTTAATTCAGTAAATCATGAAAATTCTAATTACTCGTATAGTCGAAAATATTTTTATATATAAAACCGAAGAAAATGCTAAGATTTAATTATCCGTTTAAATTTTGCCGCTTTAAAATAAATAAAATAAAATAAAATAAAAATATCTTTATTAAACACATAAGGGACATGACAGCCAAATTTTAAGAAAAAACAAGTACATTATACACTAACGCACTATAACATTAAAAGAATACGAGAAGAGACAGTTTTAAAAACACACCTGATTAAGTTAAGAGTATGCAATGCCCACACCATGTGTTTAAAGGGATGCCACTCAGGCTTCGACCGCGGCAAGCCGTGGCGCCTGATCTTCCGTGACCCCCTTGTAAGTTCGCAATCTCACGACGGCGCACAATCATAATAATTATAAAGGTACAAAAATACAAAAGATACAAAAAAAATAAAACACAACGCATATAGGTATACATAGAATGTATAGATACGATACTAATTACATTGTTATTATCGCTTCAAGCTGTTTATCTCACGGCGCACATAATCACCGCACACAATCAGTCAGTCGGCGCAGAGACGCGTTCAGCGCTCCTGCCTCGACACGGGCGGCACGACAACGACGCTCGATATAATATAATATATAATTGAAAATATCATAATTGCGAGTAATAAAGAGTGTAACAGAAAGATGTAATAATACTTTTAGTAAATATAAATATAATCATATAATATGTAATTGATACGGGAAGAATAATAAATAAAGAATCCTCTGTTATTTACTACATTTATGCAGTGAGCTGACATTGACGTTGGTGTTATCACCAACGTCAATGTCTGCTAGTTAACAAATTCTTATGAATTTACACCGCCATAACTCCTTATAACTTTACTCCCGTCTGCGTCTGTAGCGCCCCCTATTTAACGCTATCTTACGGACACTTTTCATGTATGGAGATGGTACTCCTTTACTCTATTCTCCATGACTTTAGACTTGACGATAGGAATACGATGTTGAAAATTGAAACGGAAGATCCATTTCCCGCCTTTTTAACTTGACACTGGCAAATGGTTATAATAGGGATGGGCAAATGGAAAAAAAATTTCGATATTTATCGTATCGATATTTTTCAAATATATGAATATATTATATCACCCAAGAAATATCGATATTTCAATATATCGATATTTTTTGCCCAATTTGCAATTATTTATAAAAATTGCACAAATTATCGAAATTTTCGGTTTCTTTCGATGAATTTTGTATGTCTACCATTTGTAAATAAGCAAAATGGTGCTTCGTTTTTAAATGTGTTGCCAAATTTGTAGTGTTTCTACAAGTTTTATACGTTTTACCGCACAAGTAGCAAGAAACAGGTTCTTTGTTCCCACTTTTTTAAAGAACTTCCATACAGTAGACATGACGTTTAACATAAATACAATTCACACAAAAAAAATAACAATGAGCTACGCTTAGTTTACTCGTGACAACACAACAAAACAACGTTCGTACCAACACTCTAAAATGCAGTCAGTCCAGTGCAGTGACCAACCAAACCAACAAGCAAGTCATAGAGTGTAATTTTTGTTTATGTTTGAAGCAAAGAAACTAAACCCATACAGCCTACTGCATATTTTCTAAATTTAAAAAATCTGATTGGTCAAAAACATGATGTGACGCATGAGCAGACAGCAGAGCTTTAAAAATATATCGATTTTGATATCTGAAAATAAATATCGAAAATTGATATATTCGCGATATATCAATTTTCGATATTTATTTTCAGAAAAAAAAAAACGCTAATTTATATTGACATTTTTCTGAAACAATATCGATATTTTGATATATCGATATTTTTTGCCCAAGCCTAGGTTATAAGCCGATGCCGTATCTATATAAATAAACCCACTTGACCGATCACCTGGTAGCGACCATAGAGAGATAATCTAGGGAGGTGCCAACGACCCCCAAGGGCCGTTGGCCCCTCCCTGAGGACATAAGGGAGTCCATCAGACTCCGAAATGCGGCTAAGCGCACATATGATCGCTACCCGTCGGAAGAGTGGAGGAAAGCCCTCCGTCACTACGAGAGGGAAGTTAAGTTTAAAATCAAACAACACAAAGCCGAGAGTTGGGATCGACTTCTTAGTGATTTAGAACCGTCTCACGTGGCATACTGGCCACTCGCGAAGGCCCTCAAAAACGACACGGAGTGCAATATGCCTCCGTTAGACAGACCTAACCGTCCTCCTGCATTCGAAGACATAGACAAGGCCGAGTGCCTAGCTGATAACTTCGAACAACAGTGCCGGCCGAGTACTCTCCCGATCGATCCCGTGCACCTTAGCTTAGTAAATAGCCACAAACCGGGGAAACCCCGGAAGGTGCCTGGTAGTTACCGACCAATAAGTCTCATTAGCTCCCTCGGTAAAGTCTACGATAGAGTTATTAAAAGGCGCCTCAATGACGTCATATCCGACAAAAAACTCCTTCCAGACGAGCAGTTTGCCTTCCGCGAAATGCACAGCTGTCCCGCTCAAGTACACCGCTTAACGGAGTACATAATATCTAGCAAAAACGACAGGAAGACGACATGCGCCGTATTCTTTGACATTGCAAAAGCTTTTGATAAAATTTGGCATAACGGACTGTTATACAAACTCTATCAAATGGAAATACCCGATTATCTTGTCATACTAATTAGTAACTTTTTAAAAAATCGTAAATTTCATTTCCGCGTAGAAGGCGCACTGTCGTCGCCAAGATATATGGAGGCGGGAGAACCGCAGGGCTCGGTCCTCTTGCCCTCCCTATATAACCTGTATACTAGTGACATCCCCAAACACGCTAAGGTGCAATTAGCTATGTTCGCGGACGACACAGCCCTTTATTATTCCCACATACGAGCCTGTACCGCGTCAAAAGCCCTCCAGGAGTCAGTTACCGCTCTCGGTAACTGGTTCACCAAATGGAGAATAGAAGTTAATCCCGACAAAAGTCACGAGTGCAATGAGGCGTACTTGCCCCCGTAAACTAATGAGCCCTATAAGCCTGCACGGCAACATAATCCCAGAGGTCACTCAGGTCAAATATTTAGGCGTAGTACTAAACAAGTCGATGACGTTTTCGAGTCACATTAGTAACACATTACGAAAAGCGAAATATGTACTCTACAAATTATATCCGCTACTTAATCCGCGAAGCAAAATGTCCCTAAGACATAAGCTTACACTGTATAAGGTTTGCATCAGAACGATACTCACTTATGCGTGCGTCTCTTTCGCACAGATAAGCGAGTCTCAGTTGGACCGTTTGCAAAGAGTCCAGAACCGGTTTCTACGCATGGCAACAGGCGCCCCCTGGTACATGCGTAACATCGACTTGCATAGGGACTGCGAAATCATTACTATTAAAGCCTATATCAAGGAACTCGTAGAGAGATTTATTGATAAAGGCAAAAATCACAAAAACCCCCTTATCAAAAAGGCACTGGACTATGACCACGACGCACAGACTTTCCGACACCCTTACAAACGGCCTAAGCATATCTTAGCCGATCCCGTTGACCCGATCACAAAATACGTAACGTACTGTGTACAGTTACGTAAACACAAAACTAGTATCGCACCGGGGTCGACGCCGGCGCCTACCCCGAGGTCCCTCATCCGACACGACAACACGTACAGACATACAGACCGACCCTAACACGGGACCGGACCCGAACCCGAGTTCGAGTTCGCATCCCAGTAGACTAGGTACACTTCTAAATAGTGCCCGCGACCGCAATATTGTTATAGAGAGCTCTACCAATACCGCGATACCGCGAACCTCATCGATATTAGGACTTACGCGCGCGAGTCATCCCGACCGTACGCGGAAGGGGAGAGGGACGGCCCTCTCAGTACCGATACCATACAAAACGAGAGCTCCTTTATCGCGATAACTCGCACGCCGCTAGTTTCTGCTACCGCGCGCGAGCAACCTCACTCATCAGCGAGTGAGGAAGGGGTCGGACCCCTTAGCAGGAGAGACCCGCGTCTCCCCTGTCATAATAATAGCACACAACTCGTAGCTGTCCCCAAAATCCGGTCTGAATGGGTGATGACCCGGGTGATGTTAGGGAGGGTCAAACCCTCCCATCGACTCTAACCAAATAAACTAGCCACCAGGCTAGTTATAGTCCGACTTAGCTACAGCGGTCTTAACCCGACCCTTAGCATAGACCCGTTCGAAAAAAAAAAAAAAATATTTATATAAAATAAAAAAATTACCGAAATTTTACGGAGGACCGAATTTGATAATCTAATAAAATATTTAACTTTTCCAAAATGTTAGAAAATACTTGTTGCTCTTTATGCTTATCTATAAATAAAAGAACTATTAATATTTACAAAACAGATCTGCAGTATGCCTATGAGACGCTCGCTAATTATAAGGTACGTATCAATCATGTCCTTATGTATACAAATACCGATAGCCGTGGTGCATGCTGGTGATTAATCCTTATGCCTCATCCCCGAAAGTTTGTATGTATGTATGTATTTTTGTTACTCTCACGCAATAACTACTGAACCGATTTCGATGTTTACTTTTGTCTAATTATATACTATCCTAGATTCACTAAACAGTTGTCCGTTGGGCACGTCATGTTATATCTTGGCTCAGTTTGGAATCCCCATTTAGAGATGGATGTCTTATTGATTGTGATTATTCCGTATTCACGGATGCGGATGCAAATATGGTTATCCTTATTATCTCTTAGACCATGCTCTAAGATTTTATAATGGTATAAGTGTTTGAAGTCAAATATACCTAAGTAGTAGAATCTTCAATCTACATAATAATAAAATTATTATATATAAAATGAAAGTGTAGCCTTTTATTATAATAATAATTAGTAGTATATCATAATAGTTTAATGATGAAATGTTTTAAATATTTTGGCTACTACGGCTAATGCAAACTGTAGCACATTAAATTAACGAGTAGGTATGTATTTATTTCCATATTTCGATGTTTATTTTTTTATCATTATCAATAGATAAGACAGGATGAATGCTGGATGTGTTTCATTTGCCACACGAGACTGCGGCAATGTCACCAGCTGCAGCAGCTGGCGGTACAGACACGAGGTCTCATAGATGATATATTCCAGAATAAGGTACTTAATAGGAATCATTTCAATTTAAGATACAAATATCGAAAGTAACTGAAAAGATTTCATATAAGTTAAAATTTATAAACATCATTTTTTTTAGATCAAAATTTACGGAGCAATTGAATCAATTCTAGAATTATCAACTTCCCAGACGAAGATTGTTTCCATAACACCTTTCCACTGTTCATATATAAAACAAGAGTCAGAAGGGGAGACGGGAGCTTACAATGACAATGGTAGGTTATATTATGCTATTACATGTGTGCAACAGCCCCGGGTCGCCGGGTTACTTCTGGAACTGGTGTTATTATTAACCTACATGGAAATTAAACTTTTTGAACTTGACATGATATTGACACGGGTTACACTTGAGTTCTGAGACTCCTGCATAAACTAAAAGCCATTTGAACAAACTTAATTATGATCATTAAAATATAAACCTCACTCAGTAAAATCGTGTAATTTATTAAAATCTTGTGTATTACTGGTACATAATAATTTATTTTATTTGAAATGAATTGTTGTCATTTAATGTATATTATGTAATTTAAACATGGCATCGTCTGTTGGGTTCCTTAGATTTTCTTTAATATTTTCCTTTCTGCAATTGTCAGGCATTGAACAAGATGAAATTTTGGAAAATACAAATGACTATGAAGTAAAGAAAGAACCTTCCATTGAATCTGAAGATGCTCTTGCCGGCATTACACAGGAATTGTCGAATATGGACAGTATTGATGCACAGCAGGAAGAAAGGAAGGAAGCCAAGGTTCCTAAGTTAATAATAGTGAAGCTAAGTCAAAGTGTTATTGACAAATATGTTCGCCAAAGTCCCACAACACACCCTGTCACAGAAATATATCCGGATGACAGGGGAGAAAGAATATTGGTTGAACAGAGCAAGGAACTTCCAGAAATAAAACAAGAGATAGAAGAGGAGATAGAAGATAAAGGTATGCACATATTGCGCTAGCTACTTAGCCGGTGTCTTTTAGGAATATGTAATGCTGTGGCTACAGAAGCCATCGTAATAAGATCTTGATAGACTGATTTTACTTCATTTTACAAAAGGTGGTATGTTTGATTTTTACTTAAATAATGTAAAAAAAACATTTAATGTTTTGAAGCCTATATTATAATATCTAATTTATTTTTGGCTTACACAATCGTGGATATCATATAGATAGTTACAATGTTTTTCCTCATCATTTATTTCATAGTTTTCTTTAAACCATTAGTTTAAAAACATGTTCTCACTGTATACCTATCTCTAGCTGGGAATGTAAGCTTACTACTAAGTTAACATGATCATACCAGAACATTTGTTTAGGTATCGAACAAGACGACTGCGAGGGGCGAGACCATGCCAGTGAAGCTCAGTCCGGCTGTTATAAGAAACAGTTCACCTGTGATTATTGTTTCAAGATTTTTTCATACGAAAGCAAATTACTTAATCACATCAGGGTTCATACAGGCGAGAAACCTTTTAGTTGTGATATTTGTTCAAAGAATTTCAAACAGAAGAGTCATTTACATGAACACAAACAAATTAATAGCGGCAACAAACCATTTAGCTGTGACATTTGTTCTGCAAAATTCACACTAAAAGCCTATTTACATAAACATTTAATTGGCCATAAAGTAAATAATAAAGGCGAGAAACCATTTAGCTGTAATATTTGTTTGAAGAAATTCGCACGAAAGGGTGTAATGAGTAGACACATACTTATCCATACAGGTAAGAAACCATTTAGCTGCGACATTTGTTTGAAGAAATTCTCAGATAAGAGTAATTTAAACAAGCACATACTAATCCATACAGGCGAGCAACCATTTAGCTGTGATATTTGTTTGAAGAAATTCCCCTATAAGAGTGAAATGAGTAAACACATACTTATCCATACAGGCAAGAAACCATTTAGCTGTGATATTTGTGCCAATAAATTCTCACAAAAGAGTCATTTAAACAGGCACATACTAATCCATACAGGCGAGAAACCATTTAGCTTTGATATTTGTTCAAAGAAATTCACGCAGAAGGTTAATTTAAATGTCCACAAATAAATACATAAAGGCGAAGAATCATTTAGCTGAGAAATTTGTTTTTGTGCAAAAAGTTTTGCACAAAAGTATTATTTAAATGTCCACAAACAAATTCATATGGACAACAAACCATTTAGCTGTGATATATTTGTTTAAAGAAATTTTCAGAATTCATTCATTTACACGAACACAAAATAATTCAGTAGGAGAGGGCGCCACCGTCGCGCTGTCAACACAAAGTTTTATTCAACTCCGTATTTTTTCGATTTATAAATTGATAAATAAATCATTTCAAACAAATAAACCATAAATACAGTCAGTGAACAAACCGAATTAACCAGTGAATTATGAGTCGAGTCGTAATAAGTGGAAATTCATAATATTTCACCATTAAAGTGATCAGCTTACGGCCAATCTTCAAACATGATTTTGATTCCTCTTGAGGTTTTTTTTCACAAAGTGAATACTAAAAATACATGATTATGTACCTACAAGAATTGAATGGTAAAATGCTACCCTTGGACACGAGCTACCCTTGGACACGAGCTACCCTTGGACACGAGCTACATAGAGAATGTAAACTACGTAATAAGATGTGGCATTCTGGATAAAAAAAAGTGTTCTAAATTTAAAGTTTTGGCTATTCGCACATACGCAATATTATTGCCAATTTTATCAACAAGGTCGCCCGCATACTTATCAATTTTATTGCCATTTTTTTTTAATAATATAGGCTCAGTCAAGAACATTTCCTCTAACTGCGCGGAAGTTAAATAGGAAATCAGAATTATGGGAAGTATGAAAAAAAGGAAAAAGTTGTATTGTGTAAACGATGGGTCAAAGACTGGATGAGAAAGAGAACCGCATTAAGCCACTTCCGGTTGGTAAATGAATTAAGACTCTCAGAAAAAACCAGATTTTATATATGTGTATTAATATTATTTAAATATAACTTTTAAATAATCACTCAATATTTTTTAAAAGAGAATATGTTATACAGGTTGTTTATTACATCCAAAATTCTTATTTCAAGTGTCTACCTGTTGCCAATAATGATATTGCCGCAGCGGAATTAGGGTGACTTTGTCGTTTATTTTATAATTCTATGTTTTATAGTCTCTGGTTTTTTTTTTTCTACAGACTTTAAGAAAGGTCTCTAACATTTTTGCTTTTGGGTAGAAAACTCAAAAAATAAAAATGTACTAAGGCGGGTCAATAAGTCCGTGACTTTTTGAATTTCTAACCTCCTTACTGAAAAAGCAACACTACTCCTGTCAACAGGCATCTGTCAGTTGACTCCCATCAAAATTTGAACTTGCTGCGTCAGTTAGTTTGTGTTTTACAGCTATCTTTATCAGACTATCCAGTAACTTAAGGAAACAATGGAAAAAAGTGAATTTCGTGTGCTTATTAAGCATTATTTTTTGCGAAAAAAAACCATTACCGAGACCAAGGCTAAGCTTGATAAATACTATGGGGACTCTGCACCATCGATTTCAATGGTAAAAAAGTGGTTTACTGAATTTCGTTGTGGCCTTACAAGCACTGAAGATGCCGAACGTCCTGGACGCCCAGTTGAGGTCTCTACACCCGAAACAATCGAAAAAATTCACGATATGGTGTTGGCCGACCGAAGATTGAAAGTGCAAAAGATTGTGGAAGCCATAGGCATCTCGCATGGCTCAGTGGTTTCAATTTTGAATGATCACTTGGGCATGAGAAAGCTTTCCGCAAGATGGGTGCCGCGTTTGCTCACAGTCGACCACAAACGCAATCGTGTAACAACTTCACAGGAAGGTTTGGCGTTGTTTAACCACAATATGGAGGAGTTTTTTAACCGTGGACGAAACATGGATCCATCACAATACACCAGAGACCAAACAACAGTCAAAACAGTGTGTTTCTAAGGGTGAATCGGCGCCAAAGAAGGCCAAGGTGGGTTTGTCAGCCAATAAAGTTATGGCGACTGTTTTTTGGGATGCACGTGGGATAATCCACATTGACTATCTTCAAAAGGGAAGAACAATTAATGGGGAATATTATGCCAACTTATTGGACCGCTTCAATGAGGATTTGAAAAAAAACCGACCTCATTTGGCCAAGAAAAAAGTTCTTTTTCACTAAGACAATGCAAGGGTGCACACATGTGCAGTTGCCATGGCAAAAATCCATGAATTGGGCTATGAATTGCTCCCACATCCACCCTATTCTCAAGATTTGGCTCCGAGTGACTACTTCTTGTTCCCAAACCTGAAAAAATGGCTCGGTGGAAAAAGATTTGACTCCAATGATGAAGTCATCTCGCCAACAAAGGCCTATTTTGAGGACCTCGACAAATCATATTTTTTGGAAGGGATAAAAAAATTGGAGAAGCGTTGGACAAAGTGTATAGAGCTCAAGGGGGACTACGTTGAAAAATAAAATGATTTATTTATCAAAAAATCTGTGTTTTATTCCAAAAGTCACGGACTTATTGACCCGCCCTCGTAGCTTCGAATCTATGACTAATTATTTGTCATTAGTTGTCATTTGCATTAATTGATGTGTAGGTTAATTTTATATACAGATCTCGAAACTTTATATAAATCGTTATTTAAACGTACCTATATTTAACTATTAAATAAAAACTTTGGTATGTGTGCTATAATAGTTATATTTGCGAAACTTCGTACGTGCAAAAAAAACCCACAGGAACCATACTATTTATTTTAGGGAGAAATATTTTTTAAACTTGGCAACACGATCTTACCACGCTTTCATTGCACTCCAAAATACAGGTCACATTTTTGAATAATTCAAATCGATAATAATAATTATGTGTTTGAAGGTTTTCATATAAAATGTGTTCTGAAAAAATTGGTTTTTGAAAAAACATTGACAGTACAAAATTTCTGAACACTCTATAAAGTAAAATTTCACTAGTGAAATATTACTTAAGGGTACTGTGAAAATGCCAAAATTACCAGTTGCCAACAGCGGCAACTAATCTGAATGATTTGTAACGAATGAACTGAATACATGGACGTAGTTAAGCAGAAAGGATCCATTCCACATCAAACTAGTTTTGAGATATTTGACTTTGAAGTTTACATCGTATTTCTTCTTGAATGCGGTACAGTAAACCTGCTGATTTAATGGCAGACGAAGGGTTTCTAGTATTTTAATATTTGAGTTGTGGAATTAGGTTGAGGTTGATTAGGTTAGGTTAGGTTGCCGGTATTCCTCTTACCAAGCCTACCCGAAAAACTTTGAAAGAAGGAATGAATACTTTATAGTTTTGCTTTTTTAACTCTTCACTAGTAATAAAGTCATTTGCATCAGTGAACACTGAAAAGCATAATGCTAACCTATTTCTACCAATTCTCCTTAGACTATCCGTTCTCTACATTTCTAATATTATTGTTTTTAAGAAAGCGACCAAACTCTACAAGGTGCAATATGCAATTTCCATTGGGAGATGATACCTTCTGAATATGTACTACATAAGCCAAAGTACCCGAAATAAGCATAAGCTTGATGTACCAGTGACTAGACTTAGTAAAGTAAAGAATTCGTTTAAAGACCAGTGTATACGCCTATATACAATAAGATCCCAGAAAGCGTTCAAAATTTTTAAATCAATAAATTTAAAAAAATAGTTAAAGAACGTTTGTGTGCTAAAGCCTATTATAAAGTTAATGATTTTATGAATGATGCACACCTTGGGAATGAGGTGACCCTCTGCAAGGCTACTTCTAAATTACATATATTATTGTACTCTTGTTATGTAGTTTTAGTCATAACATTGTATATATGCCTTTTTTATATTTTTAAAAGAACAGTTTTCCATCTTTTTGATAAAAGTTGGCCCCGCGCGAGTTTCTTACGCAGGTTCTTCTCGCCGGGCTAGTTCCCGAACCGGTGGTAGGCATCATGTAGATCGACGTTCAGAAAGTGTATAATGATACCTTTTGAATAAAATTTTTTGACTTCGACTTCATAGGGTGTGGAGTCTGTGTTGGTATATAACAACCGACTGATACGGGGATTAATCAAGCCTTGATTTTTCTCTTTGATATCAATTGTATGTGATACATGTGTTTCCTGGGTTTTATTTAAGTTTTCTTTAATTACTGTGTCACTCGAGCACATACAATTGACATCGGGTTTTGCTCCGGATTTTTCTTGATTTTAAGCTATTGCATAGCTTCTATCGCGAGCCTTGAGCGCGGGGACCGAATCCAGAAATTCCGTAACGAAAAAACCTCACGCTCCCCACTCCGACGGGCACGGAGGTGTGGCTTGAAGGCCGTGCATCGTCTAACGTCGTTTCAGTTCGGCAGACTTCGGCATTGTGTTTGTGTGCGTGCGACTAGACGTATGCGTGTAGACTTACTATGCAATAGCTTTACCGCGGCAGTCCCCCAGTGCCACACGTATTTTTTTATTGGATTTCCTACAAACACAGCCTAGATGCTGCAGGACGTTTGCGGTTAGAAATTGTATTATGTAATATAATTTGAATTGCGCTAAATATAATAAAATTAAAAAAAATCAATACAAAATTAGAAGAAAACTGAGTATGTAATATTTACAATAAATTTAACCACAATTAAAATTTTCAAGTAAAACACGTCCGCCTTTTTCAAGATTACCGCGCTTTTTTTTTTTCAAAATACGGTGCTAAAAACTATACCGAAAATTCTATTCCCGCCTTTTTAACTTGACACTGGCAAATGATTTCAAGCCGAACGCCATATAAATAAAAAAAAGCTAAAAGAAGAAGAGGATGAATAATTCGCATGTAAATCACCGTTCAGGAGTTTTGCCGGGGAGTTCAATAGGTGATGTTGTGGAATTTGTAAAACTTCATTTTGTGTTATTTCGGTTCTTAATGTGTAATATTGGTAGAATATTAACCATTAAATATTCGTTATCGTGCACAAGTGTAGGCAAGTGGTACAACTTCTAAAACGTGCTATTTTGTGTTTCCCGCCAAAACCAGGGGTGGTCAACTCTATAGGGCAGATAAATCTCCTACGAGGGCAGGGCCCCGCGCGAGTTTCTTACGCAGGTTCTTCTCGCCGGGCTAGTTCCCGAACCGGTGGTAGGCATCATGTAGATCGACGTTCAGAAAGTGTATAATGATACCTTTTGAATAAAATTTTTTGACTTCGACTTCATAGGGTGTGGAGTCTGTGTTGGTATATAACAACCGACTGATACGGGGATTAATCAAGCCTTGATTTTTCTCTTTGATATCAATTGTATGTGATACATGTGTTTCCTGGGTTTTATTTAAGTTTTCTTTAATTACTGTGTCACTCGAGCACATACAATTGACATCGGGTTTTGCTCCGGATTTTTCTTGATTTTAAGCTATTGCATAGCTTCTATCGCGGGCCTTGAGCGCGGGGACCGAATCCAGAAATTCCGTAACGAAAAAACCTCACGCTCCCCACTCCGACGGGCACGGAGGTGTGGCTTGAAGGCCGTGCATCGTCTAACGTCGTTTCAGTTCGGCAGACTTCGGCATTGTGTTTGTGTGCGTGCGACTAGACGTATGCGTGTAGACTTACTATGCAATAGCTTTACCGCGGCAGTCCCCCAGTGCCACACGTATTTTTTTATTGGATTTCCTACAAACACAGCCTAGATGCTGCAGGACGTTTGCGGTTAGAAATTGTATTATGTAATATAATTTGAATTGCGCTAAATATAATAAAATTAAAAAAACCAATACAAAATTAGAAGAAAACTGAGTATGTAATATTTACAATAAATTTAACCACAATTAAAATTTTCAAGTAAAACACGTCCGCCTTTTTCAAGATTACCGCGCTTTTTTTTTTCAAAATACGGTGCTAAAAACTATACCGAAAATTCTATTCCCGCCTTTTTAACTTGACACTGGCAAATGATTTCAAGCCGAACGCCATATAAATAAAAAAAAGCTAAAAGAAGAAGAGGATGAATAATTCGCATGTAAATCACCGTTCAGGAGTTTTGCCGGGGAGTTCAATAGGTGATGTTGTGGAATTTGTAAAACTTCATTTTGTGTTATTTCGGTTCTTAATGTGTACTATTGGTAGAATATTAACCATTAAATATTCGTTATCGTGCACAAGTGTAGGCAAGTGGTACAACTTCTAAAACGTGCTATTTTGTGTTTCCCGCCAAAACCAGGGGTGGTCAACTCTATAGGGCAGATAAATCTCCTACGAGGGCAGGGCCCCGCGCGAGTTTCTTACGCAGGTTCTTCTCGCCGGGCTAGTTCCCGAACCGGTGGTAGGCATCATGTAGATCGACGTTCAGAAAGTGTATAATGATACCTTTTGAATAAAATTTTTTGACTTCGACTTCATAGGGTGTGGAGTCTGTGTTGGTATATAACAACCGACTGATACGGGGATTAATCAAGCCTTGATTTTTCTCTTTGATATCAATAATTGTATGTGATACATGTGTTTCCTGGGTTTTATTTAAGTTTTCTTTAATTACTGTGTCACTCGAGCACATACAATTGACATCGGGTTTTGCTCCGGATTTTTCTTGATTTTAAGCTATTGCATAGCTTCTATCGCGGGCCTTGAGCGCGGGGACCGAATCCAGAAATTCCGTAACGAAAAAACCTCACGCTCCCCACTCCGACGGGCACGGAGGTGTGGCTTGAAGGCCGTGCATCGTCTAACGTCGTTTCAGTTCGGCAGACTTCGGCATTGTGTTTGTGTGCGTGCGACTAGACGTATGCGTGTAGACTTACTATGCAATAGCTTTACCGCGGCAGTCCCCCAGTGCCACACGTATTTTTTTATTGGATTTCCTACAAACACAGCCTAGATGCTGCAGGACGTTTGCGGTTAGAAATTGTATTATGTAATATAATTTGAATTGCGCTAAATATAATAAAATTAAAAAATTTCAATACAAAATTAGAAGAAAACTGAGTATGTAATATTTACAATAAATTTAACCACAATTAAAATTTTCAAGTAAAACACGTCCGCCTTTTTCAAGATTACCGCGCTTTTTTTTTTCAAAATACGGTGCTAAAAACTATACCGAAAATTCTATTCCCGCCTTTTTAACTTGACACTGGCAAATGATTTCAAGCCGAACGCCATATAAATAAAAAAAAGCTAAAAGAAGAAGAGGATGAATAATTCGCATGTAAATCACCGTTCAGGAGTTTTGCCGGGGAGTTCAATAGGTGATGTTGTGGAATTTGTAAAACTTCATTTTGTGTTATTTCGGTTCTTAATGTGTAATATTGGTAGAATATTAACCATTAAATATTCGTTATCGTGCACAAGTGTAGGCAAGTGGTACAACTTCTAAAACGTGCTATTTTGTGTTTCCCGCCAAAACCAGGGGTGGTCAACTCTATAGGGCAGATAAATCTCCTACGAGGGCAGGGCCCCGCGCGAGTTTCTTACGCAGGTTCTTCTCGCCGGGCTAGTTCCCGAACCGGTGGTAGGCATCATGTAGATCGACGTTCAGAAAGTGTATAATGATACCTTTTGAATAAAATTTTTTGACTTCGACTTCATAGGGTGTGGAGTCTGTGTTGGTATATAACAACCGACTGATACGGGGATTAATCAAGCCTTGATTTTTCTCTTTGATATCAATTGTATGTGATACATGTGTTTCCTGGGTTTTATTTAAGTTTTCTTTAATTACTGTGTCACTCGAGCACATACAATTGACATCGGGTTTTGCTCCGGATTTTTCTTGATTTTAAGCTATTGCATAGCTTCTATCGCGGGCCTTGAGCGCGGGGACCGAATCCAGAAATTCCGTAACGAAAAAACCTCACGCTCCCCACTCCGACGGGCACGGAGGTGTGGCTTGAAGGCCGTGCATCGTCTAACGTCGTTTCAGTTCGGCAGACTTCGGCATTGTGTTTGTGTGCGTGCGACTAGACGTATGCGTGTAGACTTACTATGCAATAGCTTTACCGCGGCAGTCCCCCAGTGCCACACGTATTTTTTTATTGGATTTCCTACAAACACAGCCTAGATGCTGCAGGACGTTTGCGGTTAGAAATTGTATTATGTAATATAATTTGAATTGCGCTAAATATAATAAAATTAAAAAATTTCAATACAAAATTAGAAGAAAACTGAGTATGTAATATTTACAATAAATTTAACCACAATTAAAATTTTCAAGTAAAACACGTCCGCCTTTTTCAAGATTACAGCGGGGTTTTTTTTTTTCAAAATACGGTGCTAAAAACTATACCGAAAATTCTATTCCCGCCTTTTTAACTTGACACTGGCAAATGATTTCAAGCCGAACGCCATATAAATAAAAAAAAGCTAAAAGAAGAAGAGGATGAATAATTCGCATGTAAATCACCGTTCAGGAGTTTTGCCGGGGAGTTCAATAGGTGATGTTGTGGAATTTGTAAAACTTCATTTTGTGTTATTTCGGTTCTTAATGTGTAATATTGGTAGAATATTAACCATTAAATATTCGTTATCGTGCACAAGTGTAGGCAAGTGGTACAACTTCTAAAACGTGCTATTTTGTGTTTCCCGCCAAAACCAGGGGTGGTCAACTCTATAGGGCAGATAAAACTCCTACGGGGGCAGAGTTGTGCGACCGATTGAAAAATATACCCATTTTTGTGGGTAACCGAATTGTAAATTTTTAATGACGAAATTGTTAATGACGAGAAAAATTGTTGGATTTTATTTTGGATGAATATAATTATTTACGATTTTATTCTTATTTCTGCGTTTAAACTGCAAATGAATAAGATTTGTAAAAAACAAATATTGTAGGTTACTTAATTTCCTTCACCTGGTATCACCATGATCGCATATTTATAAAAAAAAAAACGTACGTCACCGGTCAAACAACAAAATGGCGTTCGTTTTGTTTGCGCCTAACGAATGAGGTGTTATTTTGTGTTTTTTGATGTATCTTGTGAATAAAACGTTGAGTTGAGCATCCGTTCCTCCGTTCAAATAATACAAATTGCATCTACTTCCTGTGTAGTGAGATATTGACTCAGTGTTGTTGTTTAGTGAGATATAGATATTGACTAAATTGTTAGGTATTATAATGTCACATTAGTAGTGCAGTAATGTACATTTCGTAATAGTACTCATGCTCAGTTGCAACATAAATAAATCTGTTTTTTCTAACAAAACCCATTCTTAGAAATACCTAGATGATCAAGTTTTGTACAAACTAATAAAGGCAACGGGTATTAATTTGCTTGCAGCTATCACTGATCATATATTATTATGTACATAATATTATGTCTTCAGTCTCCACCGAGGAGTGTACTCCTATGTGAATATTGAATAATAATATTTTTGAGGTATAGTTCACTTATTATTATTTATGTTGCAATTGAATGTAAGACTATTGTTTCTTCATGGGAAATGTTGTTAAATAATTTCAATTAATACATATTATTTCTTTATTAATTTGTTTTCATTTCAAATGTGGACTTTCAGTAGTAAGGAAAACTAAAAAGGTAAATAGCGCCAAAACTGCAAGTACCTACTTACCTTTTAAGTTTTTCTATCAACTAAAATGAGTGCCTTTATGAAATATAAATCCCATGAAAGTATTAAGATTTAAATTTACCGCACAAATTCAAAAAACCCGCGCTTTGTTTATCCGGATATAATTGCCTGGGGCTGATAATAGATGGCAGTAGTAAATTTTTGTTGTAGCGAGTTGATATTCTTCTCCGGTAGGAGTAATAGTGTTCTGTAGCCAAAACTCCCTAGGAACTTCCAGTAAAGCTTCTACCACTTTACTGAATCGACTGACATGACTCATAGACTGTACTGACGTTATAGGAATACGGTGTTGAAAATTGAAACGAAAATTCTATTTCCCGCCTTTTTAACTTGACACTGGTAAATGGTTATAAGCCGATGCCATATATAAATTTAAAAAAAAAAACACCGTTTACCAAAATATTACCGAATTAATTTACAAGGGATTAAATTTTTGAAAATGTTAAAATATACTTGTTGCTCTATATGCTTATCTGTAGATAAAAGAACTATTAATATTTACAAAACAGATCTGCAGTATGCCTATGAGACGCTCGCTAATTTTAAGGTACGTATCATGTATGTATACAAATCCCGATAGCCGTGTTGCATGCTGGTGAATAATCCTTACTTCCTCATCCCCGAAAGTTTGTATGTATGGATACTCTTTCATGCAATAACTGCTGAACCGATTTCGATGTTTACTTTTGTCTAATTAAATAATATCCCAGGTCCACTAAACAGTTGTTTGTTGGAAACAAGTTATTACTTGGCGCAGTTTAGAGTCCCCATTTATTAAAGCTCTTCATCAATTTGATGTGGATGACTAAATGATTGTGATTATTTCGTATTCACGAATGCATATGCAAAAATGGTAATCCATAATCAAATCCAAAAATGTTGGAGCTGATTCATCTTTGCCAATGTTGCGTTAACATATGGAGATTTAGTTACTTACAAAATGTACTTACTATTTAGATTTATTAACTTTGCCTAAAATTTATTTAGACGCATCATGGAAATTGTCTTATGATCAAAGTTGCAGGCAAAAAGGAGCGCAGATTACATTACTACAGACTTCAGCCACAAATTTTGGCAAAACCATGGTAACCAATAGAAAATGTTGTAGCATTATATCACGATTAAGGCTCGGCCACAGGCTCGGCCACACTTGTTCTCCAGACCATCTCGCTAGGTTTAATATCATTGCCAGTCCCGCTTGTGTGTTTGGTACTGAAATTGGGGATATCAATCACCTGTTCTTTACTTGTCCACTTTACAACCGCACCCATTTCCTTGATTGATGAAATATTATCTGATTTTATTTTATATAATAACATTGAGATATAATTTTTATCTATTTATGTACTTAAGTTCTGATCCTGTCCTGAATTCCTTTTTCCAAATACTCGTTCTCGTTAACCCTTTATTTCCCTAACAGAAAAACAAAGAATTACGATAATGAACCTAAAGCGAACCTAAAACCTAAACCTGCGGGTGGTGGAAGCTCGTAAGACGAGCTTCCACCACCCGCAACGTTCATATCAGTATCGGCAAACGAAAGAATGCTCGACAACTTATTTTTTTTTTTTTAATTTATATTATTTTAATAAACTATTTTTTGTACCATTTTTATCCCTGTGAATCCCTTTACGACATACACTACAGTACACGTAACGGTGTGGGGATTTTGATACGTGCAATTTTTGTTGTATTTTTTTCTCATAACATTTGCTACAATTTTTTGTTGTAAAAGCTTCGTTTATTATATACAATGATAAATTTGTACGTTGTTTTATAATTTTCAAAATATCATTGTGTCTAAACTTCCTATGATCTTTGAAAGTTCTCTTGTTCATGAAATCGAAACCAGCCCCATAAACCACCAGTGTGTCTGGTTCTTTTACAAAATATTAATCTACAATTTTATGATTTGTTTTTTGATCGTTTACATATTTGTCAAACTTTAATCGTTGCAATCTCCTCTGTCGTACAATTTTTGTTTTTCATCAAACCATTTTAGTGAAAATTTAGTGGTCTTGAACGTTTGAATTTTTACAACTAATTCCAAAACCCCTTTCCTTCTCCACTGACTCCCGGTCATTTCTTATTTTCAAATCGATATCTTTTATAAATTTCAATCGCTTCTTTTCCCTGTGATGTTCCTTCGTTTCGTAAACGACTCTTTCCTTTTATAGAGTATTATATTCAAAATTATTATTACCACCATTTCTACTGCACGTCACGATCGGTGTTTTTGCTCCCGGATCGACTGCAACAACTTTTTTATACTTTTTATACAATTGATTTTCATTTTCATTCGAAGCCACCTCCCCCTTTGCACGCTTAGTTTTGTATTTATCCTCTTTTGTAATCAATCTATTCATAGATAACGATACGCAAACACCGTCTGTGCTAAAACTCCAACCGAAAGATTTCGGTACGGAAAAATGTCGCCTCCAATACTGCTTCGGGTCATTTTCGGAAAACTGAACCCAGGAGGATGGGGTGTTTTTCGCATCGACTCTACGTAAAAGTTCATGTAAACATCTAGAATCATAGGTAATGTGTTTCAATCCATGTTTGTAAATTGGGAAAACGTTAAAAGATTTTGTATCATTTTCATACAGTTCATGTTGAATTTTTACAAATAAAAGAATAAATTTCCAAAAGTTTTGTTTTACTTCTTTTTCCGAAATTCCATTCACTTTGAACCATTTTCCAATTTCATTATCGCTGCACATATTTTGGTTTTTATAGAAAGCATTAAATGTGAATTCGTGAATTTGCGACTTTGTTAATTTTTCGGAAAATTTGCAATACATGTACTTCTTTAGTCATTTGAATGCATGAAGATTTACATTTGTCTCTAAAATTGTCTTGTACTGATTTGCAATTGACATTAAGTTGAAAGATCTCAAATTTCCGTTGTATGTTACATTTTTATTTAAACTTTTATACTTTTCAATAGTTAATATTGAGAGGATCTTGTAATTTTTTTTACCTTTGAGTATATACGTAAATTGTAATGGATCGAATTTGGAAAACAATTGTTGAAAATCTTTTTTTTTTTTTTTTTTTTTTTTTTATTTGATCAAGGTACAAAAATAATTAATGAACTAAGTCTTTACAAATAGGTTAGTAAGTTAATACATTGGTGAATTCATTAATCTAAATATTGTACACAGCTTTTGTTAGTAAAAAAAAGAGAAATTACATTGACAATCAACGTCTTCATTTAGGAAAATATTTGAAAAACTTTAAGGTGCATTATGTATACCTAACTAATTAACGTCTATAATAGTTTGTTACAATCAAGCAAAGAGATCTTATAAGCAGAAATTTTTTGATGAAAGATATCGATATTTACATCAGTCTTTGAACAAAATATGTCATTATAGGACTGACACATGCGACGTAGCGGATTATTCCGTCCAACGTTATTGCTAAAAGGTGGAATGTCAAAGAGCACTGGCTTTCGTTTAGGGCGTTTACTAATAGATAAATTGATGTTTGCAAGCAATTCATCACTGAGCACACCATTGACAATCTTATGGAGCGCACATAAGTCTGCAATATTGCGACGTTGCCCTAAACTGGTAAGACGGTAATGGAGAAGGCGATCCTCATATTCAGGTAGAGTATTTCTTAGGTTATCTTTGTTGCTTAGGTATCTAAGAAATTTTCGCTGTATTGACTCTATACTTTCGCTATCAATTTTATATATGGGTGACCATATAGGTGAGCAATATTCCAATTGTGATCTGACCAGAGCGGTGTACAGCATCTTAAGTGACTCAGTATTTTTAAAAGGTTTTGCAGTTCGTAATACAAAATAGAAAATTCTTTTTGCTGCTGTGATCATAGTTTGATAATGAAATTTAAAATTCAATGAGGAATCATACCAGACACCTAGGTCACGAACTAAATTAACTCGAGTCAGATGCGATCCAGCTATAGTATAATAGTATTGTAATGGTTTCTTTTTTTTTGTGAAAGTTATATATTGGCATTTTTTAACATTAAGGTTCATGTCATTTGATGAACACCAGTAATATACAATATTAATGTTATGCTGAAGAAGAACACAGTCATTGATATTTGCTATTTCGTTGAACAATTTTATGTCATCAGCATAAGCTAGACATGGACATGTAAATTTATCGAGTAAATCGTTTATATGTATTAAAAAAAGGAGAGGACCTAAGTTAGAGCCTTGTGGAACGCCTGACATTGGTTCGAAAGGTATTGAGTCAAAACCGTACAGGGCAACAATTTGGGTGCGATTAATAAGATATGAATGAAACCATCGATGAAGATCACCATGAATTCCAAGATGTTGAAGTTTGATTAAAAGTACATTGTGATTGACGCGGTCGAATGCCTTGGAAAAATCCAAATATATTGAGTCAACTTGGGATTTTTTATTAAAAGACTGACATAGGAAATTTGAGTATACCAGCAAATTAGAAAGTGTTGACTTACCTGATATAAAACCGTGTTGTTTTGGGCTGAGACTGTGAAGTATATGGTTGTAGAGTGAATCATATATCATTCCCTCAAAGATCTTAGCTAAGCAATTGAGGATGCTAATAGGCCTGTAATTTGTGACATCATTTTTGTCACCGCATTTATAAATGGGTGTTATTTTTGCTATTTTCCATAAATCGGGGAAAGTGCCTTGGCTAAGCGATTTGTTAAAGATTATACTCAAGGGGGTACTCAGAGCTGAACCACACATCCGTACGAAAAAAGGTGGGATACCGTCCGGGCCACTCCCTTTCGAAATGTCGATTCCGCATATACGTTTATAGACATCGCTTTCGCTAACCTTCAAGCGACTAAGAATATAGTTTGCAGCTTTAAAGTCGGGTTTGTAGGATGTGGAGCTAATATTGGGGGACTTATGAACAGAAGAAAAGTATTCTGCAAACAAGTTTGCTATTTCCGCACCAGTAGTGGCAGTTTTATCCTTATACTTAACTGATAATGGGAGATCGTTAGTCATGCGTTTAGCCTTGGTATAACGCCAGAAGGCTTTGATATTTTTGGCTAAATCTTCTTCTATGCTTGATATGTACTTTGCAAAACATTTATATATCATACATTTTGTGCGCGTTCTGAGCAGGGAATACGAGTCATAATCGCGGGGATTGCGGTAAGTTTTGAATTTATGATGGTACTTGTTTTGTTCTTTTAGGGCTTTTATTAGTGGTTTAGAAAACCATGACGGGTAGCGACTATTTTTGTAAGTTGAAAGAGGTGTGCATTTGTGAAAAATGTCGAACACTTTGTTATAAAAAAATTGTATGTAATCATTAACATTGTCTATACTTTTAGCATAACGTTCCCAATCTATTTCTTCAATTTCAGTTTTACATTTCGTGTAATCAGTTTTTCGAAAATTCAATTTTTGCAATGATGTGTTTTCTTTTAAAGATTTATATGACTCGATTGTAAAATCGAGTGGGGGATGGAACTTATCAATTTTGCTTAATGGGAAAGTTTGAGAAACATTTGTCACATTTAGGTCCGATAGTATTAGTTCTAGTACGTTATTACAGCAGTTAGAAATTCTGTTAAACTGATTAAGATTGTTTTTCAAAATGAACTCGTTTAATAATGAGAGTCTCTCGCAGTTTTTAGTCGAGGTATTCGTTTGTGGACCGAGCCATGACGTATCGGGAATATTGAAATCGCCCATCATCAATGTTTTATTTTTTGGGCATGATGTAATAGTTTGACTACATAGGTCAAGAAAAATTTTAAAGATCTCTAGGGAGATGTACGATGGTATATAAGCCAGACACACGTTTATGAAGTAATTTTTGTCAAAAATTATGCGAATACATACATGCTCTATGTCACTTTCTAAATTTAAAACTTCGAAATCTATGTCCTTTTTTAGTGCTATTAATACTCCACCTCCGTGATTTTTACCATATAGTTTTTGGAAATTAGTCGTCCTGTCTCTTCTTATAACTCGATATCTATCGTCAAAAAGCTCAGATGACAACACAGAATCAGTAAGCCAAGTCTCAATAAATCATATAATATCATAGTCACAACAGAGCACAGAGTTATATATTTCGAGACATTTTGATTTTGAACCTCGTATATTTTGTACGTAAACTTTAAGGTGTATATTACTATACATTTTTAAAAAAATTTAACTTGCTAACTATTGTATTCTACGGTAATAACTTAAACGATTTTCTCTAGAGAGTGTTGGGACTTAATGAGTATGAACCTAGAGTTCTCATCTTTACGCACGAAAATCTGTCCATCTCTAACCCAAACAAATTTGTACTTCAATTCTTTGGCCTTTAGTCGAGCAGCATAATGAAGTGCTTTATTAGCCGGAGACAAGTGTTCGGCGACGTAAATTGGGGTGTTTTCGCCTGGGTATCCCAGAATACTTGTACTGATTTTGTTGTTAGGATTTGATTTGTTGTAGCGGGATACAGATGAAATGAATTCGTCGCGACGCCTTGGACTAATCAATTTGGCAACAATAGTGCGCGGCTTTTTGCTATCCTTATTAAATTTAGCTACTCTTGTTACTTTCACGATATCATTATCGCTGACTGAATATGAAGTCGCTTCAGCAATTTTTTTGATAATATTGCATAAATTTTCAGATCTCGATTCGCTTACACCATGTATCTCAATATTGCAGTCTCTTAATTGTTGTTCAAGAAGGTTAATTTTTTCATTTAGTTTATGCAAATCATCGGTGTTCTGGGTGATTAATTTTTCGTGGCGATCGCTGTCAGAGACAAGTTTGTCCATCCGAGCACTAAACTCGTCGTATTTGTCGCTAAGAAAAGCTACAGAAGTTTGCAGGTCCTTTACCAAGTTTTCTAAAGGTGTTATGACCGCAGCCAATTGTTCGCGAATCAGTTTAGGTAACTCTATTTTCAGAGCGCTTATTATTTCGTCTTTGTACGAAGAACCCTGAGAAGCACCTATATCAGGTGAGTGAAGCTCGTTTGTTGTATCTTCACATAGAGCTAGTGATAAAGCTGACTTAATCGGAGTGTTGGAGTTGTCACCGCCTCGTTTTATCTTGGCAGAACAGTCGGGACAGGTCCATCCTTCATTGAATTTTGGTGATAAGGCAGCGTTACTCTGGTAGTTAACACAGGTGTTATGGAATGTTTTACGACATTTGGAGCAATTGATTAGTATTTTATTTCCACGCTTCACCTCCTTATTGCAGCCGCCACAGGTAAGTGTCATGTTATTTTTTAGAATAAAAAAAAAACAAAGTAATAAAATAGAAAATAAAAAAACCAAAAAGTATCTCCTTGGGTTTGAACTCAGGCTCTATAGCTCCCACGCAGAGACGACTTGCGCTTGGACCGCTAGGCTAGTATGGGGCCCGCTTCACAGTGGTTGACAGCTAGTTAACAGTTGACACCGTAGTTGTTGATGAAGTTTGATAACTACCCTATATGTCAGTTATTGTTCCGCAATTAATAACACAAATTGCTTGAAAAAACAGTCAAATTCAGAGATTTTCGAGAAAAATATTTTGATTCACGATAGATTGACACTTTGTCCGAAATTTGAGCACAAAATTTTAGCACTTAGACGATTTTGAACACGCGAATTAATATTGTTTTAGCAGGAGCTCGCAATGCACTTGTGTACTTGTGGGTGTATTGTACTGAAGTGATGATTATGTTTATTATTGTTTAGTTATGATTATAATAACTTTTAAAGAAATAATTGACCAAGTACGATAATTCAATACTCAATCTAGACAATTCTTTCACATCCGCTCGTATTGTTTCCAACAATTCCTGCCTCTTTTCAGACACACGGAAGAGCCGAGTCCCTTTTTGACGCAATATACTGATATTTCTTGATCTTCTTCAAGTTCATTTTCTCTTACTCTTCTTTTTCGTATTAAACATTTGGAACTGGAAGAGCGGGAATGATCGTCGTTTCCGCAAGTTTTACATGGCATGTTATTTTTTATTGTAATATTCAATCTAGTTTTGTTGGTATATCTTGAATATTGTGACATAAAAAGAACGATATTGAAAGAAATGTTAAAAACGCATAAGTCATATGAAAAAAAATAAAATTATAAAATTTGAAAAAAAGAACAAAAGTTTTAAAATGATTAATTAATAAAATTTAAATTATTTAATTAATAAAATTTAAAGTATTTAATTAATTTATTTAAATTAATTTAAAATTAATTAAATTTACTAATTTCTCGTTAAATTATTGTTACATACGTTTTTCCCGTTCGTCATTGGCTATGTACAGAGTGCAAGCCATTTAAAAAATATATGATTGTCAAAATCAAAAGAAGAAGTAGAGTAACTAAGATTAATATTACTTTCCGTGTACATATCTCATTTTAACTAAGTTTATTTAAAGCTTTCTGTTTTAGATACAAAATGCTTAGAAAAACTTATTGCTCTATATGCTTAACTATTAATAAAAGAACTATAAACATTTACGAAACAGATCTGCAGTATGTTTATGAGAACATCGCGAATTATAAGGTAACATTTACTAGGTATCATTTTCTTTGAACTGGACAATGTGTCCAGTTGCCTTGTGTTTTATAAATTGGATTCAAGTCAAATATTATAAATTTAGAATCTATAATAGATAATAACAAAAAATAATCTAATTTAATGTGTAAACAGAAAATCTGTTTTCACTAGCTGACCCGTGCCCACTTCGTTGGACGTCAAACATTTTTGATGATGATGATGATGAGGATAAAAAGTATCCTAAGTTACGCCTTATAACATCAGCTATCTGCTAGTGAAAGCCCCATGAAAATCTATCCAGCTGTTTCAGAGATTAGCCGGAACAAACAGACAGACAAAAATTATATAAATATATTTTTATTGTAGGTACGGTATATACTTTCATATTATGCATTAAGTGAAAAGCTGTAAATTTAAAATGAAAAACAGGCATTTAAATTTTATTTATCTGTATAGATATTAAACTTGGTGCACATACTTGGTGCACATACTCACACCATGCATCGGTGTGAGTAGTATGTGAGCACCAAGCTTTTTTCATATACAGTGCCTTAAAAATATATATCAATATCATTAAAATTTCAAGCTCCTTTGGATTTGTATAGTTCAAATATTATTTCTCAACTTTTCTCCATCAATGGTTTGCTGGAACCAATTGTTTGAGAAGTGGTTTTGTAAAATATAAAAGGTAAATAATAGAAATTGTTACCTAATGTAAGTTGATTTGTAATATCATTGTCAGTAATGGAGCCACTCAGAATTCTAGACCATGCTGTGTTTAAAAGCCGCAGAACTTTTAATAATAATATGGTATTCAAGCCAAAAAAGCAAATGCAAAATAAATAGCCTAGGAGCTTCTGTTCATATAGATTATAGATGATGGTATAGTACTAGCTGTTGCCTACAGCTTCGCCCGCGTAAATATAGTATTACTAGGGAACATTGTACTTTTTTCGGATAAAAAGTAGCCTATGTTTTAATCCAGAGCCTAAACTATTACCATACCAAATTTCATCAAAATCTGTTTAGTAGTTTTTGCGCGAAAGAGTAACAAACATCCATCGCATTCATCCTTGCAAACTTTCACATTTATAATATTAGTAGGATGGTTCTAAATATGAGATTTGTGTATTATTTTACATGTCTTTACAAGATGTGTCCATTTGTTTACACAACATGTATGGTACTGTCAGAAAATATAATTTTTGATTTTGTGTAATTTAGTAGCAATAACAAACCAATTATTGTCTTCTTCTATATCAAAGGTTTGATCAGACGAGAGAGTGACAGGGACATTGTGACGGACAATGCATGCAATGTCACTGTCATGTGGCTGGCATCAGCACTCAACTGTTAATAATTAGATTAAAAAAAATCCCATAATGCCCTATTCATACACAGCATGTGTCATTGTGTTGTTTGCGCCAACTCTTATATTTCCTTTACCATGCACATTGATCATTCATATCTATATGCTGTACAACATAAAATCAATGAGTATTTTATCTAATCCTGCCAGTGTAAAACTCGGTACACTTATACATATATAAAACGAGTGTGCTGTAGACCACACAACTGAAGTAAGACTCGCAAACGAACTACTCACTGATATGCTATGAAAGAAAGAAGAAGTGCGAGGGCACTGCTCTCACTCTTGCTCCTACAGTAATAAACGAAACGTAACACTCTCAACTTCCGTTAGCTTCGCCCGATCGCACTTATTGTAACGCTCACGTCACGCATTCACCAGCAAGTCAGGCGTGCGTAAAAGAGTTTTACTTCAATAACTGTAGAAGAACTAAATGATAATGTAGGATTTAATGCATTATGTCAATATGTTTATTTTTATCACCATCAATAGATTAGTGATGATGAGTGCTGGATGTGTTATATTTGCCACACAAGACTGCGGCAATGTCACCAGCTGCAGCAGGTGGCCGTACAGACACGAGGTCTCATAGATGATATATTCCAGAAAAAGGTACTTAAAATTAACCATTTCACATGGCTAAAATGCAGTAGACTTTTTATATAAATAGATATATATTAATTCATTGGCATTATGACACTAGATGCAAAAGTAGCACAATAAATTACAGAAAAGCCTTTTTAGATTTAAGAACATTATTGTTTTTAGGTTGTTATCAAGTTTGGAGCGTATGGATCTTTGTTAGAACTTTCAACTTCCAGGACGAAGACTTTTTCTACCACACTCCCCCATCCCAAACTGGAGTCAGACGGGGAGACGGAATTTCACTGTAACAATAGTAGGTATCCTGGTGTCTTACATGTTGATGTTGTAATTTGATGGTGGGGAAAAAGGTTATTGAATGAAGATATTGTAGAAAAAAAAACTTGTGTATCAATAATTTGTTGTCACAATTTTGCTGTTGTTTTGATAATCTGATATGCCAGAGTATTTCTCAGAGTATCTCTCTCGTATATATGCATGAATTCATGTTGACTGATGTCATAATTTGCTCGAATCATGGTAATTACATGACATCGAACTGACATGTGTTGAAAAATAAAATGTGATTGCAAATAAACTATGAGAGTTTTGCCGGGAAATTCAATGGGTGACGTTGTGGATTTTGCATTTTTTTCTTAAATTTGTGTTATTTCGGTTCTTAATTTGTAATATTGGTAGAATATTAACCGTTAAATATTCGTCAACATGCACAAGTGTGGCCAAGTGGTACAACTTCTAAAAACGTGCTATTTTGAGTTTCCCTCCAAAACTCCCGAGGAACTTTCAGTAAAGCTTCTACCACTTTACTGAATCGACTGACATGACTCATGGACGGCACTGACTATTTATTTGGACTTTGACTAGACTTTAGACTTGACGATTTAGGAATACGGTGTTGAAAATTGAAACGAAAGTTCTATTTCCCGCCTTTTTAACTTGACACATGGTTATCAGCCGATGCCATATATAAATAATAATAATAATAAACTATGAGAACACTACCTGCATAAGAATTAGATTCACTGATAGTACATACTTAATACCGTGCAGCATCTGTCGCGTGAGAAATTTTTTCTACTGCTTGGTAATTTTTAGGTGTTCTACTTGATGAAGATCTAGAAAATACAAACGGGACGCAGATTATTTCTACCACATCCAACACTTCATATATCAAACAGGAGTCAGATGTTAAGACTGAGTTTTACGGCGCCGATGGTGAGTTTTTATGTTATCTTACTCATTACAGTTGTGTACTGAGACTCTCTTGGGGAGTAAAGATTCTCCTGGTGGGCTTCTTGCATGGTTAGTCCAAGTGAGAGTTTGTATTCATCAGCTTGTCTCAAATTCAACCTTTGAAATACAATGCTATCATATTATAATCTAATGTATCATTATCTTTTGTCACATGGGTACAAAATTATTAAACTTTGAAGATTTATTTTATTTAGAAATGAATTAAATGAATTTTGAATTATAATTGAATTATATTATAAATTAAAGTAAGTATAGTTAAGACAGGGCATTATCTATTGGGTGAGCTCGATTTGTATTTTGACCACCAGGTAATTTTTTTAGAGCTCGAACAAGATGAAATTCTAGAAAATGACTTTGGAGTAGAGGAAAAATTTTCCATAGACACTGAAGGTCCTTTTACTCGCATTGGTCAGGAGTTATCGAGTGTGGAAAATGATGCGCACCAAAAGTCAAAGGTTCTCAAGTTGAAAATAGTGGAGCTCAGTCAAAGTATTATTGACAAATGTTTTCGTCAAAGTCCCACAACACGCCCGGTCACAGAAATATATCTGGAGGACAGGGGAGAACCAACATGTGGGGAACAGAGCACTAAAAATGCAGAAATAAAAAAAGAGATAGAAGATAAAGGTATGTTCATTTTGTGCTAACGCTGGTTTCCTTTAGAAATATTGGCTAAAGAGTGCATACTTCCATGGTATGCAATCCTGACAGATTTCTTTTGCTGATCATTGTTATTTTAACAGCAGATAATTATATTGGATTTTTATTTTAGAAAAAGTAAACATTGAAATTTTGGAGACCCCTTTTACAAATTTTTAATTCTATAATTTTTTTTCTGCGTTTGCAAGTTTTTGTAGGCTTATGATATTTTTATATAAATAATATTTATATTAATACAACCTGTACATAACAGATGTTGTTTTGTCTTATCTATGAACTGGAATACTACCACATTTTTCCACACTTACTACCTACTCCTACACCTACTACCTACCTCTTCAATCTACACCTACCAACACCAGTAGGTAGTAACCTACACCTACACAAACTACCTACCCCTACAACCTACAGTTTTATTTACAATATAAATAAACACTTTAAATTAATTATAAAGTTGGGAGGTTACAATGAGGGTGTTTGATATTTTTCTGCCGCAAGGGGCAGACCCAACGCACACAAAGCGTCATCGTGGTGGCTTGAGAAAAACGGGCAATAAGAATTTTCGATTCTTTTTCTGTCACCAGGTGGCGCTTTGTAGCCCGACGGTCCTTGTTGTGTCAAAAAGCTGTCAGATGTCACGAATATAAAAACCCTCATTTCACGTAGTGTTAAAAATGTTGCCACCAAAAAAATTGAGTGTTGAAGATTATTTCAGTACTAATATCGGTATTGGTACAGGGGGTTGGTGTTAGAAGGGTGGGTGGGGAGGGTTATATTATATATCTATCTTATTCCAAATAATAAAATAATAGAAATTTAAAAATTTTACGAAGCCTTTTACGAAGGGGTATAAAAAAAGTATGCAACCTACCGAATACACCTGTAAAATTTTCATAAAATCGGTCAAGCCGTTTCTTAGAAGTTCTTTTATAAATACTATTAATATTTATTATATAAATAATATAATAAATAATATTTATATAGATATATTTCGACAAGCTACTGTTAAAGAATTACGATCTGCATCCAATTTTCAACTAGAATTACCCATGCATAAAACAAAATATTATGCCTCCTCGTTTTTTTTGGGTAAAGCTGTGGAATCCGTTACCAAAACATATCAAACTTTCTGAAACGTTAAATAGTTTTAAAACTATGGTTAAGATGCATTATTTGACTATTTGTAGTCAGCTAAATCAATAATTCTTTTTTTTCTTGTTTATTATTTTCTGTCATAAGACTATAAAGCTTAACTATAAAATTTTATTACAATTATTTGTGTATATATATATATATATATATATATATATATATATATATATATATATATATATATGCCTAAATGTATATGTTTAACGCATGTATGTACCCAAATTCTTTTCTATTATTTCCTCTACCCAAGGTTGCCTGGAAGAGATTGCTACCTACAGTAGGCGCGCAGGTTCATGTCCATCGGGGCCTGAGGTGACGCGCGGGGGCGCCCCGCCTTCACCCACCTCGCCGCATTCGTCCGCAGTCGAGTGTTGTCCTTGACGGTGACGCGCGCTTGTCGATAGCGATACTAAAAACTATTAACCGCTAATTGTGTTGTTTTTTTGTGTACGAAAACATGAGTACTTCGCCTTCAACAGGTTCAAGTAACCTAAATAAAAAGTAAACCTTATATAATACATAAACAAGCACGACAAATGGCAAGAAATGTCCTACAGATGTGCTTCGAAGAAAAAAAAGATAACAAATTTGCTTATCCCGTTAACAATGCTTTAGATCGAGCGGCCCGTTATACTGGGCTTACTAAAAGGACATTGACTAGAATTCAGACAGAAGCAAAAATGGGTAATCTTTGTTCACCTTCTAAAAAAGGAAAACCATGTAATAAAAAGACGAACTTAAATGTGGATGATTTCGATAGAAGTGTAATACATAGATGTATTGAAGAATTTTATTTAACAAAAAAAATTGTTCCCACTTGTCCTAAACTTCTAGCGGTCATTAGAGAAAAAATAGATTTTCCATGGGGAGTTCCAAGTTTAAGAAAACTACTGAAGGCAATGGGCTATAAATGGCAAAAATGTCACAACAAGCGAAAAATTTTAATAGAAAGACCAGCTGTGGTATTTGCGCGGTCAAATTATTTGCAAAAAATTCGTCAATATAGAGAAAACGACCTCACTATTTTTTTTTTAGACGAAACGTGGTTAGACAACAACTTCACATTTAAAAAGTGCTGGAGAAATGATTACATAGACGCAGTACTAACCGACACTAGCTCCACGAACAGACTGATTCTCGTCCATGCCGGATCCAGACGTGGTTTTTTGGATGGAGCAAAGTTGCTTTTTAAAGCTGGGACTGCTACTGGCGATTACCACGGGCAAATGAACAGCACAAACTTTGAGAAATGGGCGACTGACATGTTCATTCCCAATTTGCCACCAGCTAGCGTTGTCGTTATGAACAACGCTTCATATCATAGCGTTCAAGAAAATAGAGTCCCTACAAAATCAAGCACTAAAACAGTTATGTTAGACTGGCTTAGTAGAAACAATATAGAGGCTTCACTAAGTATGAGAAAAGCGAGCTTTTTGAGCTGATAAACTACATGCGCCACAAGAGAAAACTTTTAAAATGGATCAGCTTATCCGTAGTCACGGACATGAGGTTTTAAGGTTGCCGCCGTACATGTGCGACTTAAACCCCATTGAATTGGCATGGGCAAAAGTCAAAAGAGTTGTAAGGGAGCATAACGTTAACTCAGATTTATCGCTGAAAAGATTGAAAGAAGTAACGGAGATGGCTATAAACCAGGTGACAGAGGAAGATTGGTCTGGATACGACGATCACGTCATCATTTTGGAAGAGCACTACTGGCAAAAAGATGGACTAATGGAAAATGCGATAGACAAATTCATAATTGAAGTCAGTGACGGCGAAGATAGTGACTCTGATTCTGCCCTGTCAGTTATCTTTGCATCTGATAGTGACTAATTCGTGTTTAGGGTTTTTGTGCTTTGTATTTTTTTTTCCTATTTTTGTAATAAACTATTATTAAGTATTGGGTAAATCCATTCGATAACATGTATTAATTCACTTAATTGAAGTTGTAATAAATTTGTGATAGATATGGTTGACCAAATGTGTAATAATTATCGACATCGACATTACCATAATTAATTAAGTCACAGCACTACCGCATTCCTCAGGATGGACATGAACTCGCGCGCCTACTGTAGTAATAAGGCCGCCATTGTGTTACCTGTGTATATTGTTATTTTTTATCTCTTTTCTTTTATATTTTTTTATGTTGTGTGCACAATAAAGAATATTTCATTATGGCATTAGAATTTTGTATATATACATTATATATAAGATGAAAACACATTTGAATTCCAAAAACATACATTTTTCTTTTTCTTTAGGTATTGTACAAGAAACCGAGCAAAAAAAATCAAGTGACTCCGAAGCAGATAATTTGAAGAACTTTTCAGGCAAAGGCCAATTACTTATACCTATTGGGTCTCAAAAGGCTACAAAATCTTTTATCTGTGATATTTGTTCGAAAGGATATGCACACAAAGCTCGTTTAAATAGCCACATACTTACACATACTGGCGACATATCATTTAAATGTGATTTATGTTTAAAGGTATTCTCACAAAAGAGTGAATTAAATAGTCACATGCTGATACATACAGGCGAGCACCCATATTGTTGTAATATTTGTTCAAAGAAATTTACAAAAACGACTAATTTAAAGAAACACAAACTAATTCACACAGGAGATCAGCCATTTTGCTGTGACGTTTGTTTAAAGAAATTCACAACAAATAGTAATTTAAAGAAGCACAAACTAATTCATACAGGAGAGAAACCGTTTAGCTGTGACACTTGTTCAAGGAAATTCACACAAAAGAGTCAATTAAATACTCATATTTTGCTCATTCACTCAGACAACAAGGGATTTTGTTGTGATATATGTTCAAAGAAATTCACAAAAATTAGTAATTTAAAGCAGCACAAACTAATTCATACGGGCGAGCAGCCATTTAGTTGTGACGTTTGTTCAAAGAAATTCTCAATAAAGAGTAATTTAAAGAAGCACAAACTAATTCACACAGGGGAGAAACCATTTAGCTGTGACATATGTTTAAAGAAATTCATACAAAAGAGTCAATTAAATAGTCATATTTCGCTAAATCATACAGACAAGTGACAGCAAACAGTACATCAGTGTCGGTAATGTATACTCACAGACTAATTCAAGGGCTGAAACTCCCATACATGTACAATTGCACAGGAAACGGCGACCTCCCAGGACCAGAGAACGGTATTGTCAGTTTAATAAATTGCTGACTGACAACAGATGTCGCTAGACGGCCTTTACATAGCGGTTTCGAAAATGCCGAAAACGAATAAGAGGCTCACGGATAATAAACTGGGTAAACTATTATTCCGTTTCGTGAGAAACAGGATACAATAAGGTACATGAAATACAGTATGGTATGCTTAGTTTACATTTTTCTTATTTCATACTTGATGAAAATTTGTTTTTACTACATCGGACTACTATTTTAAAAGGCTTGTGTTTAAACGTCGCCCAAAAATGTACCTATTTTACTAACAATTAAATTTGAAACGCTTACCGAAATGGATAAACGGTCACCAAATTACGTTTCCTAAAATATTATCAAATAAATCCAATATTTCTTATTATTGACTGCCATAAAAATATATGGACGCCTTAAAATTCACTTCAGTCTAAATATTATATATTGTCACTAAATAGATGTTACCAATATTTTATGTCACGCGTTATAATTTGGTAGTTTTTGCTGGGCTAAAAAAGCTAACGATCGCTAGAACATTTTTTAATTACCAAATAATATACTTACTGGGGTTCTCAAACACACGTCACTTGTTTATTGTTATATGAAATTAATTAAAATATGATAATATAGCCAAATAGTATATGTATTTCACTCTAGATATTGCTGTAAATTAAATCATCAAAACCAAAATGAAAATTATGTTTTATTGCAGTCGTAGGTACTTATAACTCTATAACATTAATTTGTACTAAGATTTATCAATGGCACTTTGAGATCAATCAATCATAGACACTTTATAAGAAACAAAAAAATATTGGATTAACAGAGCTTTTTTAGATTTAGCTGGCCGCCCTCTCTTTCTCTTCTCGCCAATAGGGATATTTCTGGCTTCATGAGGTGGTTCCACGTACTTCAGCCTGATTGCTAAACCCAATAGATGTTTACAGGTATACTGTTTTAAAAATGTAGGACAGTTACACCTACTGGTTAACCATTCGTCGCTGTTGAATGTTGTGTTGGAAGTAGGCTTGCCAGGCCATAAAATGCAAAGGCCGGACTGCGCACTATATAAGGCCGGACATTTTAGCCTAAAAGCCGGACATGTTTTTTTTATTGCCAAACATAATGTTTTTACAGCTGGGCTGTTGAAAAAAGTATTTATACGTGGTGAAAAGTGAGGATATTCGATATTTATTAAAAGATGGACATAATATTTATAATAAAAAAACTCGTTTACGAATTTGAAATGTTTATTAAGTTACACTATTACAGTTTTACTTACAAATGGATCATCAGTCTTTTGTAGATAATTAAATATTATTAAAACTAAAAAACAAATGAATATAGCTCTCTTTTGGCATTCTTAATACTATAAACTAAAAAATATAATAAAACAAATAAAAATAATCATTCTTCTGGAAAGTAACAAAAAGATAATATTAATTTTACGGCTAGGTAAGAATTTACTTTATAGTAGGTATTTATAGAACAATTTAAAATCTTTAAAAAATAACAAAATCTAGTTATATTTGGCACTTGCACCTACTTTGTCAAGAATTTCGTTTTCCTTAGAAATCATATCGTAAAATTCTTTACATGTTAATTTTAAATTGCATAACAAGAACATCATCTTAGCAATTGTATCTGTTTGTAGTCTACTGCGTTCCTTTGTCCACTGGGCGTTTATTAAAGAGAAAACTCTTTCAACGTTGGCATTGTGGCCTGGTATTGCAAAATAATATTCTGCCAACTTAAGCAGTTCCGAATAAAATTCTTCATTATTAAATGATTTAAAATACGAGGTCCACTTCTGATGTGCCAACAGCTTTTTAAAGTCAGAGTCATCTTCGTGTTGCTTTAAAAATTTTATGAAGTTTTGCCACTGATCAAAAAATTTATTGTCATTTAACTGTACATTTTTTCTAGACAAAGTGTCTATCGTTTTTGCCCCTTGTTCCCAGCTTGGAATATTAGCTAAAGTCATCCACTGAAAGTGTTTTAGGTCAGTACAAAATTCACTGGTCCAGGAATTCAGGTAATCTTTGGCAATATTGTACATTCTTCTCATGTTTTGTTTAAAATCTTCTACCTCATCCCGACGAGCCTCCGATAAACGCCGTAAAATTTCGGTCACTTTCATTGGGCAAAAATTTTGTTCCAATCTTTCGTTTATATTTTCCACTACTTGCGAACACTGATCAATTACTTCATTGACAGAAATATCAGCAGTTTCAGTGTGTTTGATTCGGCTTTGGTATATAGACATGAAAGAATGTAAGAGCCATAAATAACACTCAGAGAAGTCATTTTCGAAAAACATTTGCAATGTTCTGGCCGGATAACTCAGTGAAAGAAAGTATGACTTTAATGGCTCGTACATTTGCAAGATTCTCTCTATGGCGGGATAAAGAGATAGCCAGCGGGTTTTTGAATGGCTAAGCATACGTTTAAAATCAATTTCCAATTCTGAACAAACTTTTTTTAAAGCTTCAGTACGAACTGTGAAGCTGGCAAAATGGTTGTGCATTTGCATCACTATGCTGTCTACACAGATTGGTAAAGATTCGATTGCGTGATGTACGGAATTGCTGAAGATATGTGCAATACATCCAACACCGACCATATCATCGTTTTGAGTAGCTGATTTGAGTCTACTGTAGACGCTGTTGGTCCCACTTCTCTCTCTACCGCCAAAGTTAGTATTGGTGTTGTCCGCTGAAAAAGCTATTAATTTATCCAATAAGTTTTTGTCCGTCAAAATGGTGTGTATGTAAGTGGATATTGTTTCAGCAGTCTCGTTCGGTAAGGCCTGTAGCTCCAGTAATTTAACTTGAATTCCTCCCTTTTCAGGGTTGAAATATTGTATAAGCACAGGAAATAGCTTAATAGCACCATGGTTGCTACTATCTGTGGAGACGCTCAAGTATCTGATTTTTGACACTTCTTTTAACATATTTTCTTGGGCAAATGGGCCTAAAACATTTTTTAGGATAGCTTCAGCTTTTGAGCGGGAACAGGTTACATCTTTTGCGATTTTCGAATCTGGATATATACTCTTGCAAAGTGGAGCTGTGCAATCTAGTGAGTTAAATGATTCGTGATGTTTAACGGTATGATAAACCAGAGTAGCTTCTGTGGCCCGAACGCTCCGTTGAAGATTTAAGTTCGCATTGGATTCCATGAAAATATCAATTCTTGATGTAGATGCCGTACTACGAATCTTCATTTTGTGTTTTTCGGTATTTAAATGCTTTTCTAAGTCAGCTTTGCCCTTATTAGCAATGGAAATTATTTGATCACAAATTACACATTTTGCGTCCCATGGCTCTTTGCCAGATTTGAACATCTTGTATTGACTTTTTAAACTGTCAGAAAATATACATTTTCTTTTCGACATGACTAATAGAGAGATCTGAAACAAAGATGTTGTACTTGTATTTGAGGTTTGTCAATAACACATTAATGCTACAAATAGGAAAATATAAAACTAACTCACCAAAAATACGGTCGCCGCTAACTGAAATACTTAATTGTACGTGAACACACGCCAAGCACGCGCAAACGCCACGCGTTCCTAGGGCAGACTAACGGGCGCGAACCTGTCTGCGGACGGTGCGAGCAGCGGGGCGGGGTAACCACGCTCACGCACGCCACGCGCGGCGCGGCGCGAATCGCGGGCCGGAAGATAGTTTGCTCTCCGCTCGCCCTTGTCCGTTCGGGTCGGGCGCTCGTCCGCCCATCGTCGTACGAATCGCCACTCTGACAAAAAGCCTGACAAAAGCCGGACAGGCCAAACACGTACATATTTGGCCGGACGCGACTGCAAAAAGCCTAACATGTCCGGCTAAAGCCGGACACCTGGCAAGCCTAGTTGGAAGTCATGTTACCCATAACATGACTTCCCATTCACTGAAAAATTTTTCCTTAAAATCGTTGAAACTTTCCCAGGGATCATTTAAAGTTTTACATTCCATGTTATCACCAGCTGGAATTCGGTAGTATGTCGCTGAGTCAGTTGTCAGTTTAACGTGTAGTCTTTTAGGCAGTTTAGCCCATTGGTACGCTTCAGTCCATTGTTTGAGAGTAATGGTGGGTTGTTGGGAAACGGACTTATTATTAATGTTAATATTATTAACTTATTATTCTATTATAAATATTACACCACTCGGTCACCATATCTTTTGCTACCACCAGGAATCGCGACAATGAATGACGCTCCCGTAAGGTATGTTCGTCTTTTATAGTTCCATTAAATGCTTCCAGAGGGTTGTTAGTTGCTGGAGTACCTGGAAGGACTCCTAAATACCAATTGCGATTCATAACACCGGCAAACAAAAAAAAAAAAAAATTGTCTGTACACCGGGCTCCACCTATTTCAAGTCAGTTTAGGCCGTCTAGCCTTCAATTTCGAGTAAATTGCAAAAAACCCCAAAAAATAGCGAAAATTTGATTTGACAAGAAAAAAAATTTTGAGATCTAAGGCAAGCATAATTTTCATTTATTTTGATCTCTTAAATACTAATTTCGATCGTACTAATCATAAACCCTTTTAAATCTAAAAAAAAATTGTAAAAAATCATCAAAAATTGCAAAAATCGAAGAAAATTGGGATTATCTTTGTATAAAAAATTTAAGGCTGGACGGCCTAAACTGACTTGAAATTTGTATTCAGCGGGTCGAAAAACATGCCCGTAGATAGGTGGCGCCCGGTGTACAGACAATTATTTTTTTTGTGTGCCGGTGTAATCAGCCATTCTTCTTCAAAGTATTTAATAAATTCTTGTTGATCTTTCCACTTCCCCAAAAAACTTTCACAAGCACTGTCAAAGACATCAGAAGACGATGAACACTGTAAAGCATCTATGTCAGACATTATTTGCTTGTATAGTAATTTGTCTACTGACTTCTCAACTCTTTTTTGGATATTTTTTTTCGCATGTGCCCAACACATTCTTATTTTGGCATTAGGTCCAAAAACTTTTAAGAATGCAATTTGTATGCATTTTGCAGCATCAGATATTAATACTTCTGGAGTCAAGTCTTTGTTGTGTGTAGAAGAAACACTGTCCTTGAGTGCCGTAAATACAAATGTAAAGTCAGCAGTTCGTTCCGAGGATGTTACGCTTAGGGCAAATGGATGAAAACTTCTATCACGATCAGTTGTTCCAACGATGAGTACCGGAAAACTTTTTTTTTTTTTTTCGAAAGGGTCTACGCTAAGGGTCGGGTTAAGACCGCTGTAGCTACATCCAACTATAACTAGCCTGGTGGCTAGTTTATTAGGTAAGAGACGATGGGAGGGTTTGACCCTCCCTAACATCACCCGGGTGATGTTCAGATCGGATAATGGGGATAGCTACGGATTGTGAGCTATTATTATGACAGGGGAGACGCGGGTCTCTCCTGCTACGGGGTCCGACCCCTTCCTCACTCGCTGAGGAGTGAGGTTGCTCGCGCGCAGTAGCAAAAACTAACGGCGTGCGAGTTATCGCGATAGAGGAGCTCTTGTTTTTATCGGTATCGGTTCTGAGAAAGCCGTCCCTCTCCCCTTCCGCGTACTGTCGGGGTGACTCGCGCGCGTCCTAATGTCGATGAGGTTCGCGGTATTGGTAGAGCTCTCTATATCAATATCGCGGTCGCGGACACTATTTTGAAGTGTACCTAGACTACTAGGATGCGAACTCGGGTTCGGGTCCGGTCCCGCCGTGTTAGGGTCGGTCTGTACGTCTGTACGTGTTGTCGTGTCGGATGTGGGACCTCGGGGTAGGCGCCGGGTCGGCCCCGGTGCGATACAAACCTCGCGGGTGCGTGTGATTTGTGTTTACGTAACTGTACACAGTACGTTACGTATTTTGTGATCGGGTCGATGGGATCGGCTAAGATATGCTTAGGCCGTTTGTACGGGTGTCGGAAAGTCTGTGCGTCGTGGTTATAGTCCAGGGCCTTTTGGATAAGGGGGTTTGGATGGTTTTTGCCTTTATCAAAGAATCTCTCTACGAGTTCCTTGATATAGGCTTTAATGGTGATGAGCTCACAGTCCCTATGCAAGTCGATGTTACGCATGGAATAGGGGGCTCCTGTTGCCATGCGTAGAAACCGGTTTTGGACTCTTTGCAATCAGTCCAATTGAGACTCGCTTATTTGTGCGAAAGAGACGCACGCATAAGTGAGTATCGTTCTGATGCAGACTTTATACAATGTATGCTTATGTCTTAGGGACATTTTGCTTCGCGAATTAATTAGCGGATATAATTTGTAAAGTACAAATTTCGCTTTACGTAATGTATTACTGATGTGACTCGAAAACGACATCGACTTGTTTAGTACTACGCCTAAATATTTGACCTGAGTGACCTCTGGGATTATGTTGCCGTGCAGGCTTATAGGGCTCATTACTTTACGGGGGCAAGTACGCTTCATTGCACTTTTAATATCGAATTGGATGGCGTGACTTTTGTCGGGATTAACTTCTATTCTCCGTTTGGAGAACCATTTACCGAGAGCGGTAACTGACTCCTGGAGGGCTTTAGACGCGGTATAGGCTCGTATGTGGGAATAATAAAGGGCTGTGTCGTCCGCGAACGCGGACACGCGCGTGTTTAGGGATGTCACTAGTGTACAGGTTATATAGGGAGGGCGAGAGGACCGAGCCCTGCGGTACTCCCGCCTCCATATATCTTGGCGACGACAGTGCGCCTTCTACGCGGAAATGAAACTTACGATTTTTTAGAAAGTTACTAATTAGTAAAACAAGATAATCGGGTATGCCCATTTGATAGAGTTTGTATAACAGTCCGTTTTGCCAAATTTTATCAAAATCTTTTGCAATGTCAAAGAATACGGCCCATGTCGTCTTCCTGTCGTTTTTGCTAGTAATTATGTACTCCGTTAAGCGGTGTCCTTGAGCGGGTCAGCTGTGCATTTTGCGGAAGGCAAACTGCTCGTCTGGAAAGAGTTTTTTGTCGCTTATGACGTCATTGAGGTGCCTTTTAATTACTCTTTCATAGACTTTACCAAGGGAGCTAATGACTTATTGGACGGTAGCTACCACGCGCCTTCCGGGGTTTCCCCGGTTTGTGGATACCTATGACAATAGCTACTTTCCAAATGTCTGGAAATGAACATCCTACTAAGAGGGCGTTAAAGATATTCACTAGGAGTTGAATTAGCTCGGACGGTAACATTTTAAGTGTTTTGTTTGAAATACCGTCAAGGCCTGGAGACTTTTTGGCATTCATACACTAAATAATGTCGTTGACCTCCTCCGAGTCCACCATCCTCACCATATCTACATCAGGTGGCCTCGAAAGTCGGCTGTCGACCGCGCTATTCACTAAGCTAAGGTGCACGGGATCAATCGGGAGAGTACTCGGCCGGCACTGTTGTTCGAAATGTTCAGCTAGGCATTCGGCCTTGTCTATATCTTCGAATACAGGAGGACGGTTTGGTCTGTCTAACGGAGGCATGTCGCTCTCCGTGTTGTTTTTGAGGGCATTCGCGAGTGGCCAGTACGCCACGTGAGATGGTTCTAAATCGCTAAGAAGTCGATCCCAACTCTCGGCTTTGTGCTGTTTGATCTTAAACTTTCCCTCACGTAGTGACGGAGGGCTTTCCTCCACTCTTCCGACGGGTAGTGATCATATGTGCGTTTGGCCGCATTCCGGAGTCTGATGGACTCCTTTATGTCCTCAGAGAGGGGCCAACGGCCCTTGGGGGTCGTTGGCACCTCCCTAGATGAGTTCTCTATGGTCGCAATCAGGTGGGTGTCGCGGTCAAGTGGGAGGCGGCCGCTATGGCTGTCTCTTTACTATCTATACTATCGGGAATTTTATCGAGGTGACTAGATTGGAGGACTTTGATGTTCTCCGTTAATAATTTATAGTCTACTATCTTCCTAGTACTAGAATTGTTGGGGTTAAGACTACCAAGTGTAATCGTAACCGGTCTGTGGTCCGAGTTAAGCTCGTGGAGAGTCTCAATATAGATATTGAGAGAAACATTTTTGACTAAAGCTATGTCTATCGTACTAGGATCGCGTATGACACCGTTGATGTTTTCATTGGTGTCATAGCGAGTGGGGTTAGTGGGAGCTCAAAAATAAAAATTTAGGGTATCGGTTAAACTACAAAGAATGATGCCGTTTCTATTGTTACGTACGTTGCCCCACTCAGTGTGTTTGCAATTTAGGTCGCCGGCAATGATGACGGCGTTGCCTAAGTTAAATAGCGATTGCAGGTCGCTAGAATGTAATTCTTTGTTGCACGCTAAGTACGCGCTTACTATTACAATTGGTCCGTGACCGAACATACTAATGTGGCAAATAGATGACTCTAAAATTAATAATGGTGGTGGCTCTAAGGGAATACAATTATTGTATTATACTTATTATATTATACTTAGGCGCGGAGGGCATGGCCTTATTGGGGAGAGCGGGGAAAACCGCTAACTCCGAACTACTATTCTGCGTGGGCTTGAACCATGCAGATTGGGAGGGTAGGGGGGCAAAACGAATCTCTGTTTGGGGGGGGGGGCACCTTTCGTATGTGGTGCAATGCGCTTTTTTTACTTTGGGTGCTTTTTTTCACCCTCTTTAATTGGGGGGGTGTCCTTGGGACTTACACAGAACACAGCTGGGGGGTTCGGACTCCTCAGCTGGGCTGTTTCGGGGACAGTCAGAGGTGCCGTGGTCACCCAGGCACTTGACGCAACGCGGCCTAGCTTGGCAATTCCGTGCCGAGTGCCCGTAAAGTTGGCATCGGTGGCACTGGCCAGGGATGCCCCTTTTACGGGGAGGCTCGACGCGGATGCCCGTAATGTGACAGATGGCTCGGATATTGAAGATATCCTTGCCCTCTGGCGTAAGAGGGAGGGTTACGAGTACCATATTGTACTCGTGTTTTTTGATCGGATGGTACATACGATGTACCTCTGTGGCGGGATAGCCCTGGGACTGGATGTCAATGAGTACCTCTTTTGTGGAGAAGCACTTATCGACACCGGTTATGACGACGCGCAGAACGCGCTCGTCCTCGAGAGCATAGGTGTGGTAGCCTATGTTTTTGGTGCGTAGGAACGCGGTGAGGAGGCGGTGATCCTCCGAAGTCTTAACTTGGACTTTTATACCTATGGGGGTCGTATGAGCAGAAGAGTAACGAAGCTTATGCTCGTTAATCGCTGCGGAGATTAAGTTCCATTTGGCCTTCTCCTGTATGATTACAGGAGGAGGCATTTTTGGAGAACGAACGGCCTGAGGGGCCTAAGACTGGAGAGGAGGTGCCCTCTGGGCGCTTCCTCTTCTTCGTCTTGTATTTGACTGTAGTGAAATCGCCTTGTTGACTACGGTCGGATTCTTGCTCCAAGCAAGACATCTCTGATGGAGATGATAGGGATTCGGCTTCGGCCGGTATTAACGGGACGTTGCTATCGGGCGACGCCGGTGCGTCTGCTTCGTGTATGCGCACGAAGCGTTCCCATTTGGACGCGACATCGGGAATTTCAGCTTTTAAAAACTCCAGGAACTTTCTGAGTCAGACATACTAATTATTAAGTTTATCCCAGGAGAGGGATTCTGCTCTCTATTAATTAATTATTGGGGATACAGCCCCTGTCGGCGACCGGGGGGGGAGGTGTGTAGGGAGGAAAACTTCTCGTGTAGTGTGCCTAAACGTGTCACGGTACTTACAACTGTTCCTCGGGCGGCTGGAACTCACAAACGTTACGCTAAACACTAGGGCGCTAGTGTTCGCAAACGAGAACGTGGCGGAGCGCGAGCAGAAGGCTCGATGCGAATGAAGACGAGCTGTTCTTCCTTCTGATAACCCCGGAGGGAGTTTTCGGGGTTGCCGTTTCGGGACTAGGTCCCCTTCGGCGGTATCATTCGCATCCCATTAATATGGGAAGGTCCTTGGGTGCATTTTTACCTTCTTTTGTTTGATCTTCTTAATATTTCTTTGCAGGCAGTAGCCGTCCGTAGGCTCCCCCGGCGGTCTGCCCCTACCGGGTGAGATCACCGGTTGCCCCGGTGAAGGCCCAGCAGATGGCGACCTGCGACACGGGAGCCTATTTGCCGGACACCTGTAGCCCGCGATGAGGAGTTCACCCAACAGCTGAGATGTCACCATAGCGGTTCGCTCGCTCGCTCGCACGTCGCCGTCCGAAGCGTTTGCTTGTTTGTTTGTTTGTGTGCTGGAATCAGTGCGGAAAGGGCAATCATGGTTAATGTGATGATTATTATTGATTGAGGAAGGAGGTCAGGTGTATATCGGGGAACCTTAGTCCTTGGGGTAATGAGGTCCTGGTGGTAGGGCCTGGCGTCGGGTGGCCTGGCATGGAGTGGGGCGAGGCCCCTAAGAGTCGAGTGTCTGGAGTTGTCTGCCCGTAGAAATAGTAGGCGGGCCTGGTTCGCGATGAACGCGTCCAGGGGTTCGACCTTCAGGTCTCGGGCGATGACGTCGTTTTTGACGCACCATGGCGCGTCGACGAGGCATCGGAGGGCTTTAGATTGGGCGGCCCTTTTTTCGTTGTCGTGTTGGCCAGATGGAACCAGGCCGGTGCGGCGTAGGTGAATCTGGATCTGAGGTAAAGCTTGTATATTGTTACCTTCAGGTTTAACGGGATGAGTGGGTTACGTAGTGCTCTGAGTGTACCGAGGGCTGCTGCATTTTTGGCTGCTACCGTCTTCGCATGTCTTCCCATCGACAGTTTCCTATCTAAGATGACGCCAAGGTATTTGGCCTCGGCGCACCAGGGGATGGGGACGCCTCGGAGGTTCAGTGGTGGTGGCAGCTTACCGTGTGATGGGAAGACGATGCCTTGTGACTTGCCTGCGTTAACCGCTAGCCTCCAGCGGTCCAGCCAGTCCGGCAGCAAGTCGAGCGTGCGCTGCAGCTTGGTTGCCGCATGCGCGAATGTAAGGGATGAGGCGAGGTAGGCTGTGTCGTCAGCGTACAGGGCCAGGGTGGTGTCAAGAGTGTTTCGGGATGAATACCTGTTGAAGAGGGCTGGCGACAGGCAGTCGGGCTGGCTGGGAGAGCCACCGACATAAGAGGAGGAGGAGGTCCTTGTGGACTCCTCTGGGATGTCACCCAAGCAGGTTTGGAGGGAGGGGGGGCAGGGACATACCTCTGCTTGGGAGGGGCGCCTCTCTTTGGTGGTGCTTGGCGCGTCTTTACTTGGGGTGCGCGTTTGCACCCTTTGTAGTTGGCCGGATGGCCAGAAGTCTACACAGGACGCAGCTTGGGGGAGTAGTCTCCTCAACTGGGTTCCTGCGCTGACAGTCTGATGTGCCGTGGTCGTCCAGGCACTTTATGCAGCGCGGTCTGGCGAAGCAGTTCCGCGCTGAGTGGCCGTACAGATGGCAGCGATGACACTGCCCCGGCATTCCTCTTTTGTAGGGGGTTTCCCCTCCGGAGTGGGGGGAAGCACTACAAGTACCATATTATAATGGTATTTCTTATGGGGGTGGTACATCCTGTGTACCTCTTTAGCGGGGATACAGAGGTCCTCTAGCACGGACCCCGTGGACAGTTCTTTATCAACACCCTTTATGACGACACGCAGCATGCGTTCGTCCTCCAGGGCGTAGGTATGGTAACCTATTTGCTTTTCCCTAAGGAAAGCAGTCAGTTGCCTATGGTCATTAGGGGTTGGGACCTGCATCAGTATCCCATTTGGGGTGGCATGGGCTGACGAGTAGCGGATACGCTGCTCGTTTATTACCCCGCTTATCTGATTCCACTTGGCCTTCTCCTGTATTATAACTGGAGGCGGCATTTTGGGAGCCGATGGGGTGACTGGGACAGCCCCAAGTCGACTTGACTTGGGGCTGTTAGAGGCCGCGACTTTTGTGCCGTCAGCCTGCACGGTTTGCGCACGGGGCTCTGTAGGGCGTATCGGTTTAAATCCCTTTCCGGTTTTCGCGGTTTTTACCGGTGGCGTCGGCGAGGAGCAGACCAGAGAAAGCGCCGTCCGAGCGTTTCCTCTTTTTGGTCTTCCTATTTTTAACGGTTTGGAAACCGTCCTCCCCCTCGGAGACCTCCTGTTCGGAGCAGGACATCTCCGACGGGAATGAATTGTTGTCATCGCTCTCTGGCGATGACATTGTAGTCGCTGTCGTCGCCGGCGATGACGGCGACTCTTCGGACGTAGCTCCCGGAGAAGCCGGTGAGCTAGTGGGGATATGCTCTTTCTTGTATTCTTCCCAGGCCTCTAAGGCTCCTTGGAATTTCTGGTCCATAAAGGACAGGAACAGCCTCTCCATGTTATTATTCATGGTAAGGCAGTTTACCCTGACCCTCTTTGGCTGCTCTCTAATGAAATTTAAAAGATTCAACCCCTCCTGGCATCCTGGCTCCTGGGGTGTAGGTGTGTGAGTGGAGGAGTCCACTGGTGTGTGACCTATCCGCACAATTTTACTTTACTTACTTTTCCCGTTCCTCGGACGCAGGAACACACAGACACTACACTATCGCTATGCGAAGCGATCGCGCCGGTGGAAAAGTGTTTTAGAAAGGTCGCGGCGAAAAATAATGGTCGCGGCGAAAAATAACGGTCGCGGCGGTAAAAACTGATGATGGCGGTGATGAGCTCGCAGTCCCTATGCAAGTCGATGTTACGCATGTACCAGGGGGCGCCTGTTGCCATGCGTAGAAACCGGTTTTGGACTCTTTGCAAACGGTCCAATTAAGACTCGCTTATTTGTGCGAAAGAGACGCACGCATAAGTGAGTATCGTTCTGATGCAAACTTTATACAATGTAAGCTTATGTCTTAGGGACATTTAGCGTCGCGAATTAATTAGCGGATATAATTTGTAGAGTACAAATTTCGCTTTACGTAATGTATTACTGATGCTCGAAAACGACATCGACTTGTTTGTACTACGCCTAAATATTTGACCTGAGTGACCTCTGGGATATGTTCCCGTGCAGGCTTATAGGGCTCACCGGAAAACCCTGCCAGATTCATTTATAAGTTGCATCAGCGTGAATAATTTTACAGGGTTGCGCCCGCGGCCTGTGTCTCACGCGCCGGTCGCGGTTGTGCGGGGTGCGGGGTAAAGGAATAAAGAGAAGCAATTGTTATTTTAGTCTTACATTAAAGTTGTGTGTGACCAATATATTTATTTTGGATGACGTCAAACTAATTTAGAGTAAGGTTTTTGATAGTAATAATAATTTTTGTATATGACATGATTTGGTGACCATTTATCTTTTTTAGGAAGCAAAAAGAATATTTGTGTAATGCGTGCAATTATTCTAATATTTGTTTATTTATTTTCGATCACAATATGATTTACTTTAGGTCCCTTTTTATAAAGTCAATTTAATTTTATTGGGGCTATTTATTTTATTCGGTGCTTAGGCTTAGGGTATTAAAAATATTTCTGGTGACCGTCCAAACTATACCCATTTTAAAATCATTATTTAAAAAGTATAAATAAAAATAATATAAATATAAAAATTACTTAAAGAATTGCCAGTCTATTGCGTGTGATTGGTTGGTACAACGGCGCACAGTGGTCCGAAATCGCAAAATCTATTTTTACTGTATATCGCTTGAAATGTATTCAATATGCACAGAAGTACCCATGCGGACGAGAAACCGTATAGTTGTGAGAAAAATTCAACACAAGTGGGTACTTGATAAAACACATGAGAATACATACAGGAGATATGTGGCAAGAGGTCCGTCAAAAAAATGTCTGACTACCCACAAACGATAACATAAGGGTGAAAAACCGTAGCAATGCGAGGTTTGCTTTAAAAAGTTCTGTCATAGCAGTAGTGTGGCGAAGCACAGAAGAACACATAGAAGGAACATTAACGAATTCTTATCAACCTAAATCAAAAAATGTCACCACCGAAATTGACAAGCAAGCGAGCTGATGATGATGAGTTGCAGCTAAGAACACTCTTGATCGCAACTACGTCTTAAATTGTTTGAAAGAGTAGACGTTATTTATAGACGAAATGGCCCCACTTTTGGGGTTGTTTAGGGCCATTTTAACATTTGAGATATGATGACATCTAGATGGCTGACATTTGAGGTATAGTTAAATCAAGATGGCGTATCTTTTTCTTGTATATAGATTTGATCTTTAGTTTTAAATATGTGTTTAAAAGGTTTTTATTTTAGATATAATAGAGATAATATTTAGGGTATGAAAATAATAATATCTATGGATGCTTTCACACCACGTCAGTCCGGCCCCGTGCTAAAAATCCGAAGAACTTGTGTTACAGGTACCTGACAACGGGAATATATTTAATACTTTTATACTATACATATATTAAAGATTTTAATTGTATAATACACACATTTAACACATAATATCCATGGTCCAGGAACATTTAAAACTTGGGGGGGATTTGTACCCGCGACCTCCGGCTTGAGCGCCGACGTGCTATCTGAGCCACAGAGGTCGTCAAAATGCATTACGTCGTCATTTTATGGTACGTCACCGAAAAATTGTAAATACCGTAAGATTGTAATTAATCTAGCGAGATTATAAAATGTCAAAAGATTGTAAACCCGAACATACTGCTTACAATGTAACTCATTATTTACAATTACTTCGGTAACGTGACGTAACCTAAATTTTTTTGACGACCCTGTGGCTCAGTGGTCAGCGCGTTGGCGCTCAAGCCGGAGCTCGAGGGTTCGAATCCCGCCGACGGAACAAAAAATTTTCTGTGTTCCTGGGTCATGGATGTAATACACTTATCACATCCATGACCCAGTAACACAGAAAAATATGTGTATAATATAATAAAAATCTTAAATGTAGGTATGTAGTTAACTATAGTATTGAATATACTTCTCGATGTCTGGAACCTGTAACACAATTTCTACGGATACTTAGCACGGGACCAGATTGACCTAGTGTGAAGCATCCATAAAAATTATCATTATTATAACTGCAAAGTGCAATTAAGATTATACAGTTATTTTGTTATGTTACTTAAGCGTTAAATAAAATATCAATAAAATATGTCAGGTTTAAATTGTGCAATCTATGCACAATTTAAAGTTATATCTACTTTTGTTATTACGAGAAAATTAAAACATTGACGAATAAATCCATTTTCAGTGTTTTATTGTGATTTAGGCTGGGACTATAAGCTCCAGAATCCGGAACGCCGGAGAAAATTAAAAGCACTGAAAATACAACTCGGTACTTATACAATAGAGTTGATAATTGAACACATGAGTGTCGAGTCAAATGTCAAAGTCATATGTGATTCGACACTGTCTAACATTGGAGCAGAAAATCGACACTTCGATTTTCTGCTCCAATGTTAAATAAATACAGAGTTGTATTTTGAGTGCTCTGAATCTTCACCAGCGTATACCTAGTCCCAGCCAATGACCCTAACAGGTGAGACAGAAAATCGACACTTCGATTTTCTGCTCCAATGTTAAATAAATACAGAGTTGTATTTTGAGCGCTCTGAATCTTCAGCGTATACCTAGTCCCAGCCAATGACCCAAACAGGTGAGGCCGCCCACTCCTGAAAATAAATACTCATACTGGGGTCCAATGATGATGCTCCTCGGCCGTTTTCGGGCAGGTGAGCACACCATTATGGTAGTTGTTATTTTATAGTACAAGGTGTGCTTTCAGTTCATACTTCATCGCGTCGGGCATCTAATTCAGACCAGCTATTTTTTCAGTCTTTGACTTTAGTTTTAACCAAAGACCTCCATTCCAGTCGACAGGCGGCTGACCGCTCCCACTTCGGAGGAATAATGCCGCATTTCTTCATATGACGCTTATAAGCACATCTTTATATCTAATAAGTTGGCCGCCGTGCTTACGCTTGCTATTTTCAAGTTAAGTTGGCCAAAATCGTTCATACAAAGGTTCAAATGATTGTTTTCCCCCCGATGTGTACCAAACACGCTGTATAAGGCGCCATACTCACCATCTAACCTACAAACCCAAGGCCGCGTCCTTGTAGCGGACTTGTAGGCAAAAAATTATAAATGATTGGCACTTTTGACGGCCATAAGTGCCGGTGCAGGATTTGCAGGCTGGACCGTGGGACCGTCGCGCTTAAAGCGCCTTACCGTCCATCCCGCAACTCCAGTACCGGTACTACTAAGTGCTGTCAATCGTGTCAATCATAATTTTTGCCTACAAGTTCGCGGCCTAGGATTTGGAGACTGGATTACGATCCAGCCAACATACTCGCGAGTATGGCGTTGAAAGCGCTAAACTAAATTTGTCAGAGTTATGGAGTAGACCATGGGAATGGATATTAAGATCCTTTTTAGCGCGGTAAACTTTCGAGCCTTATTGCTAAAGTGTCATATTCACTATCCAGCCTGCAAATCCAGCACCGGTACTAATAGGCATCATTAGGCTACTTAGAGCATTTATCCAGCCTGAGTAGCCATTGTCAGGCGTTCCCCACTGCCAAAGGTACGAGACCGCCGGTTATATAAAATACCGGTTATATAAAACTAGTTGCCGCGCGTTATTGACGTATTCGGCAAATCAGTGAGGCGGGACGAACCGGAGCTAAAAATGCTGAATTGCTGTGTTTTTTTACTGTAAAAAGAGATCGGAAACTTCTGATAAACAAAAGGACAACGTTACTTTCCATCTGTAAGTATTATTTTGTCTAAGTATTCACAAATAATGCAATAAATAAGCAAAAATCCAAAACAAATTCTCGGTCAATAAGTGTTGTCACTGAATCGTACAAGAATCTAACTTATAGTAATATTTAAAAGTATTATATAGAAGTTTATTTTTATAAACTTCTATTAGATATTCGTTCTAGTTATCACTGTTTTCAAAATGAAGAAACAACTAATTAATTAGTATACTATTTGCAATTTTGTTTTTCTTCATATTAATAAGTAAACACGTCATAAAAAATTGCAAATTATTAAAAAATAATTTATAAACTAGCCACTTTGCAGGAAAATGAGGGTTGTAACAGCACAAAAAATATCGGTATCGCCTTTATCAGTATGGTATTCTGACTATTAATTTTTCAGATTTCCTAAGGATACAATGATTCGGGATATCTGGATTCGAGGTTGTGCAAATCATGTTTTGGTGGACTTAACGTAGGTACGAGAACAATTTGCTCAGAACATTTTGAAGCTTCATGTTTTATAGTACAAGCGGATATCAAGAGGATATATTTTATTAAGTATTTACTATAGCATTCAAAACGAATTTAAAACCTACTACTATTATAAATTTGAAAGTTTGTGAGGATGGATGGATGTTTGTTACTCTTTCACGCAAAAACTATTAAACGGATTTCAATAAAATTAAATAAAACATAGGCTACTTTTTATAATAACGAGAGCGAAACCACCGGAAAAAGCTAGTTATTCATAAAATAAGTTTCATTTTATACTTTTTTGTGCATTTTTACTTTGGAAGTCGGTTTTATGCTCTAAACTCATAAATTTTTCGAAATAGTAATTAGTACCTACATTGTGGCATGAATGAGTTTTATTCATATGTGGTATAAAATTGTAAAAATAATGGCATTAGAACTCCAGAAACGTTGTTCATTATAGTGCCGGAAGATATCGAAATGAGGAAAGTTTGGTTGGAAGTTGAAACTCGCAAAAATATATCCTAAATCATTTACAACTAAAAGTCGTAATGTAATTCTTATTTGTGAAAATCCATATTTCATGGTACATCTACATGCTATAAATCAACACAACTATTTATCCATAAAATCAATATGACTATAAAATCCATATTAAATAACGTATTGAATCTTTTCAATCAATTTTACCACAGTGAAATCAATCAATTTATTTAAACAATTACGAAAAAATCATGTTTATTACTATTTTGTTCACCATAGAAAGTACCCTATTATTATTCGCCGAACTCATCGATATTTAAACATCGATTGTGTTAAGCACTAGCGTTTTTGATAAAAATGACATTTGTCGAACACTGACAGCCTATTTTTCCTTTGTGTGTACCTATATTACAAATTTGATAATATTTTCGTGTGCCTGCGTGACGACATGAATGAAAATGCATTAGTTTGTATTCACTATTCGTCGTCATAGGCAGAAAGTGGCATATTTTTCGCATAGAAATTAGCTGTCATTTCGTCTCCGTTTGGTTGGATGCTATAAGTCCGACATTTGACGCTTCAATTATCAGAGTTATATTTACAGTGCAGATTTTTCTGTCGCGACCACAAATAATCGCTCGTGGGAACTTAGGCTTAGTGTCAATCATTCATAACTTTTGCCTACAAGTCCGCTTCAAGGCGTTTGATTTGCAGGCTGGATGATGAGTATGGCCGTAATGCCTAAATATTATGATGATGAATAAGGTGGCTTAAGATCATACTCACGGTCCATCTTCGCAGGTTCTGCGTCGCGACTCGCGGCCTTTATGCAAATAATATAATATATTATTAACGTAAGATCGCGATGGACTTGCGACGCTGGACCATGAGTTTGGATCTTAATATAATAAATATATTGTATATATGTTGTTTATTTCTATAAAAAATATATTTACACCGAATAATTTAACATTTTGTTAACTATTGGTACCTGTGTAGTACTCTATTTATATAAAAAGGTTTATTTAGGTTTATAATTTCCCCCTTAATCGATTCAGAAATCAATCTAATTGGTAAGTACCTACTTTGCTTATTTGCATCGAGTTATTTGTAAATCCCTCCCTACCTTGCATAAAAAAAATGGCCGCTTGATGTATGTCGAAGTCGATGTGCTAGAAACAGTATTTTCTTGTAAAATTTGTTATTAATCTCGATTTATACGTAAAATTCATGTAAATTAGTTGTACGGAAAAAAAAAATAAGTTTGTTCTGCATATTCGTTGTAGATTGCTTATAGATTATTGTGCATATTTGTATACGCGTCACATTAGTGATTTTGGTTATTTGGTTATGTCGATGTGGTAGTGAATTTATTGAACTCAGGGTGTGAGTGCGATGTCTTTTCCGCCTCGTCCGCCGCTTGTTCCCTATGGAATTGCTCCAGGGGTCGTTACAATGCCAGTCGCCACACACGTAAGTGGATTCCATATTAAAAAGTTTGTAAAGTTTTTTTTACAAATCGGTACGAACGAATAGAACTCGAGAAGTAGGTAGCCTTATCTATATTTCACGGCTGAAACGATAAATCTGTAATTGATCATTAACATTAAGTGGTTGTAACATGTTCATTATCAAATACATTTCATCACCACATTGTAAACACCATAATATTAATTAAAATAAGCAAGCACTTATGATTGCTTATGTTGCTATAGTCTGCTTGATCAATACGGTTAATGGTTTTTTCATTTATTTTTTACATAGAGTAGGTATAGTCTACAAGTTACAACTTTTTTGGTAATCACATGTTTTTACTTTTCTGGTTAAAAACGTATTTCCCTAAATACATAAAAGAGTACCACCTCAGTATGTGTCAGATTTAATAGTATGGATATAGTGTTATATATATTATTATTATTGTAATGTAAATTGTTTTTATTACTTTATTATTATTTAAGTTATTGCATATGTATTATTGTGTATGTATGTATTTATTTATTTTATTTAATGTTTATAGTATCAAGTTATATACTTTCTGCGCAATACCCCTCTCCAGCAATTTCTTCCTTTCTTTGAAAGGTTGTCTGGAAGAAATTGCTATTTAGTAATAAGGCTGCCTTGTGTACTATCGTAGTGTTGTGTGTATGTGTAACTACCGATTGTGCACAATAATGTATATTTCAATTTAATTTCACTTTCATTTTTACATTAGTTTCTACACATTGAGTATGATATGGACTGTCACCTGTGATGTAGCCACAGTCTGTGCGGTAATCTACTAATATTATAGAGATGAAAAGTTTGTTTCGTTGTTTGTATTGTATAGGCTCCGAAACTACTGGGCCGATTTTGATGAAATTTGGCACAGACATAGAGTAGACCACAGGGACGGTCATAGGCATAGTACATAGTAGACTTTAGTATGGGGCGTTTTCACGAGACTTGTGAAATTTTGTATATAAATCACTGTACCTTTAAAAATATTGACTTATGATATATACTGTTTCTTCTAAGAAGTTACTCATATTTAAGAGTACTATTCATTTATGCAATAAAAAAACCTAGTCATCTAGCCTGTTGTTGTTAGTAAGTGACAAAATACTTTAGATATTAACTGCTATAGACCTTTTAGATATTTTGCCTCGACATGCCTTGTCTATAATATATACGTCTATGACTGTAACTTGCTAAGTTTTATGAATAAACTATATTACATAATTAACTATATTTTCAGATGATGGTTGGTGCATATGGTGCGGGGGGCCCAGTCGGCGGTCGGTCGGCGCTGCTGCCCGCCCCTCCTGTTACCACATCCAAGCCCTCGCAGAGGTCGGGCCGAGCGACAAACGGTGCTAAAGATGACGGACCTCCGGTGACAGTTTTCATAGGTAATTTTAACAAATACAAAATTTATTTGGTAATAATATCTCCACATAACCACAGCGCATTTTCCACAGTATTATTCCCTCACTCTCGTATTACTTCTCTACTACTTTAGTATTGCGACTCTTTAGTAGCACGATAGTTTGATCTGCAGTCCAAACTGCACAGATCCCATTGCCATTGATCCCATTTGGAACACAGTCTGATGCGTGGTCCGAGCTTCACGTGTGATTTTAGGCAAATGAAAAATTTAATTTTGTAATATTTTTATCTTGATATGGAACAAACCTTATTGTAAATATTTTGACGACCTCTGTGGCTCAGTGGTTAGCGCATTGGCGTTCAAGCCGGAGGTCGCGGGTTCGAATCCCGCCAGGGAATAAAAAAAAGTTTTCTGTGTTCCTGGGTCATGGATGTTTATTAAATATGTGTATAATATAGTAAAAATCTTAAATATAAGTACAGTATAAAAAGTATTAAATATATTTCCGTTGTCTGGTACCCGTAACACAAGTTCTTCGGATACTTACCACGGGACCAGACTGACGTGGTGTGAAGCGTCCATAGAAAAAAAAGAAAAAAAATAGGGATTTCAATATGAGTGCTCACACTTTGATATCAAATATAATATAATCTGGTGTTCTAAAAATTTATTAAATTAAGTTAAGACCAATATTGTTACCATATTCTAGCAAATATGGATTATGACTATGGAAGCCACTGTTTTATGTCCAAGGATCATGTAGAAAATTATCTTCCATCGTGTTTCAGGTAACATATCGAGTCGTGCTCCGGATGCTATGATCAGGGCCCTGCTAGGTGCCTGTGGTGCTGTGATCAGTTGGAAGAGAGTCAGCACATTCGGTTTCTGTGAGTTCGCTGGACCGGAGGCGGCGTTGCGGTGTGTGCGACTGTTGCACGAAAGACCATTGGCTGATAAGAAGTTGCTCGCACGTACCGATGGCAAGATGCAGGCGTTGGTGGACACATATAAAAGTAAGTCTTTACTACGGTTTCTTACCCAACTACAGAGAAGCCTAAAAAGGAAGCATGATAATTTTGGTAGTCTACGTATGTATGTTTGTTCCACTGTAGCGCCTAAACTACTGTACCGATTTTAATAAATTTGGTGTCAATATATTTTCGTAATAATCACAACATTCGGATCACATAGGCTTTTTAATTTATGTATAGTTGGTAATTTTATTCATCTCAGTAAAATGACAGGTGAAAAGTAACTACAGTACGCGCGCGATCTGAGTGCAGCTCTGAGGAATGCGCTAGTGATGTGACCTAATTAACGACAATGAACGGAGTTCGATATTTTTCTTTGACGTCTCAAAAGTGGACATTCAAACTGCTTGTATCTGTTAGTATTTTAACACATTTTATTTATTATATTGGAGCTAGATATTAATTGTTTTACAAGTTATGGAATATGTCAAGAAAAATATGATTTGCCAGCTCCCGTGCTTGACGATGAATAAAAACATGTCTTTTATCAATAGGACTTGAAGTACACGGATCAGTCGATCAGTCATCTTGACAAAACAAAAATAAACACGAGTACGTAACTTGAGTAAAAAGCTATCGATGAGCGCGCGAGCGAGAGACGTCAGGTCAGCACGCCACTACACACAGGCGGTCGCGGCGAGGTGTGGCGACGGGCGGGGGGAGGTGCGCCCACTGTAACTGTTAATCTCAAGCGTCGCGTGCCGACCGTCGGCAAGGCGGGTAGGCCCATATAAATTTATTTCTAATATGTACGCGTTTTGTTTGCACCACATAATTTGAACATTTGTGTAAATAATATTAAGTTTTTTATGCGTATTCTTAGTATTTTCCATAATTCTAATATAAACTACCTACATCGGAAAATCTGAATTGAAGATTCACATTCTTATTGATATTTTTTCCAACATTTTATTCGAATTAACCATTTTATCAGATATTTTATTAGAACAGTATTAATTCTGGAGTCTAGGAATGGAATATATGGATAATAATAAGTAGATTAGTTACTATTATTGTTTATGTCGCACAGTACCGTCAAAAAAGGCTATTTTCAATGAGGGAGTACCCTCATTGGGCATTGTAAAAAATTAAAGAGTTACTTTAATATTTAACAACCTGAACTGTATAAAAACAAAAATATGTCTATAATTATGTCCCAGCATAGATAAATCATTGGTCTCGCTGGGCGCTCGACAAGATAGAACACTCCCTTATAAAAACAGCTTCGTCAATGCGGCAACTCACTATCGTAGCGTGTAAATTGACAGTTGACTTACATGTGACAAATCGTAGTGTGCATGAAAAAGTTCACTATCGCTTTCTTAAATCTGGCCGGACGATTATGGCAGATGTCTATTGCCAGCAACTGCAAATCATGATGGAAAAGCTGCTGCTAAACGACCGAGGTTGGTCATTCACTCTAGCCCACTGCTGCTTCAGGACAACGCTAGACCACACACTGCACAACAGACGGCTACCAAATTAAAAAATTTAATAACTTCTTGCAAGGGAAAAAAATCAACTCCGATGGGGCAGTCCAAAGCGCCTTCAAATATTTTATTGATTCCTGTCCGAATGGTTTTTTTTAGTAAAGGAATCAATGAACTACCTATGAGATGGCAAAAATGCATAGATAGCAATGGTATCTATACTTTGATTAAATAAATATATTATTTAAAAAAAATCCATCCTAAACTACTACCATACCAAACTTTAAAGAGTAACAAACATCCATCCATCCATACATCCACAGAAACTAACATTTATAATCACCCGGTCACTCCCATAAATGAAGTCTAAGAACTCATGGAGCGATTTTCTGTCGCGCGCGCCGCGATCTTGGAGCTGCGATTTTATTCCAAAACTCACGAGCCCGGTCATTTGCGCGATTACAAGTCGCCGCGGTTGCGCGGTCGCAAGACGGGCGACTGCAAAACGGTTAAATCTAAACATAAGAATTTTGCCCGCCGATCGATCGCATTCCGCAGAGCGCGCGGGCGCAAATAGCCGAGGCTGCGTGTGATCGCGGCCCGCGCGATTCTACTAGTCGCCCGCCGGTGCAGTGAGATGTGCTTTAATTTTTTACATCATATATTTGCAGTCTACAGAAGCTGCGGGCCCGCACTCGCGGCGGGCGCGACTGAAAATCGCTCCGTGTGTTCTTGGCCTAAGGACGTGTTTGTTTGACAGGTTTCCGAGTATTGAGAGCAAAGCTATTAGAAATGTTTTGTGTAATAAATACAAATCAAATAAACCTTATTGCCACGCATTAAGATTTATGCACAACCGTAAAACACGTGAAAAATTTTTGAATACTTTTTATGCTTCATCCAAATAAATTTTATAATATTCATGGATTTGTTTCAGGCCATTTTTATGGTGATTATGTCCGCTATCTTTGGTCTTCTAAATAAACAAAATAAACTAAACAACAGAGAAAAATTATTCTAAACACGACGACCTATTTTTGAAAAGTAGAAGGGGCATTTTTGTATGGAGCCCGCTCCCACTACTGTAGTACCACAGGACATAATATATCAAATGAAAGGGAATATATATATATATATAAAATCCTGTATTGTTGCACCATTTCATAGTGTTGCTAGTAATGAACAATATCTGGGAATTATTGGTATATGGCAAACTTCAGGAAAATGTTGTATTTCCATAAAATACCACATATTTTTGAAGAAATGTATGGGAAAATAATAAAATGCTAAAAATAAGGTCTATTCTCAAGATTTTAAAAGGTTTTTTTAACCTTTTGTAATATTTAGTTTCATGCGGTCGCAAAATACACCGAAAAAACAGCCAATTTATGTCAAAATTCGTAAACGCGCCCTTAATATTGCTAAGATATGTTACACATGCCACTGATATATTATATTTGATGTCGCAGTGCGTCAATACCGCGATTTAGAGTGTTAAGCGCATATTTTAGATATTACCATATTTTACCAACTACTGATTAAATAAGGCTTTCGTTAGCACATTTTTTTAAATGAAATGAACTAGGAAACAAATATATATAGGAGAAATATAGAAGCAGACGGATCGCCTGATGGTAAGCGATTACCGCCGCCCATCGCGTCGCAACACCATATGTCCATTCATCTGGTGTTGAAACTTTCGTTCCCAGTCCTTAAAATCCCCAACACCCCTTGGGCTTCCATAATATTATAAGTATGGCTAAATTATATATTTATTTGCAGCGGAGCAGCGCTCCCGTCTCGGCGACACGACCGCCCCGACGGACGGCAGCGAGGCGCCCTACCTAGACGCGGCCATGCGCGCCGCCGACGACGCCGCCGCGCGCCGCCTGCAGCAGCTGTACAGGGACTACCAGGACGACATCAATAACTACGAGCTGCTGCAGAAAGGTGAGCGCCACTAGGCCTGCATGTACAGACACGACGCGCGACGCGACACGATAACGAGTAATGACACTAGATTAGTTTCAAATGGATTAGACTGTATGTGACGTTCAGTGTCAAATATATCTCGTTGAGTCTGTTACATTTGTGCTGTGGGTAATAAATAGTACACGCCAGTAACGCGCACGTGACAATATTCTTGTAATGTGAAACGTGTGTTTCTTAATTTAGATCCGAATTAAATTTTCCAGATCGGTGGACTGTAATTGTCAGTGTTTTTGTTATGTTCCATAATTGACACATTTTTATGCGGATTTTTTTATTTTTTTTTCTTTCATTCCATACCAATTCTATTGCAGAGGAGGCGATATCGAAGACGGCGCGCGTGCTCGAGGAGGCAGACATATCGGAGGAGAAGCGCGATGTCATCCACCGCGAGATCGGCAAGTTCCGCGAGAGCATGAAGGTAACCACCGCCGTGACCGCCACACGGAGCGGGGACCCCCCACGCACGGAGCGGGGGTTACCAGGTACCCTCGCTCCATGACTCCCTAGGAGCATCGGGCTCATGACCCCCCGCTCCACGACTAACTAGGGGTCGCCATGCCCATGACCCTCCGCCGTACACGGAGCGAGGGGTTCAGCAGGTCCCCCCGCCCCACGTCCCAATGACCCCGCCGAGTTGCACCCCCCCCGCTGGGGGGGTCCGGCGCGGCGCTGACCGATCCGCTTTGCAGTAGGTGCGCGGGACAGCGGCGCCGGCGGCGGCGAGCGGGTGAGTCACACGCACGCGACCGCGGCGCGCGCTGCGGCCCGATAGCGTCCTTTGCGTATTGCGGCCCGCGAGCTGTGTTAGATGTTTACACGCTGGCCAAAAGTAGAGCGACCCTGCGAATCGTAAAATTAAATTTTTGATAGTTTGCAAATTGATAAGAATACAAGCCGTAAGTTGTGAGATCAAAATGCATCGAGTTGGCTATATTATGTTTCGTGTAAATATCTATTGTTATATTTTATCTTTTCTCTCTAATATCATAGAGAATAACGACTCGTCTTATGTTTGTCTGTCCGCACTGAATAAGCTCCGAAACTACTGGGTGTGGACGATCCGTCACTTCATTTGCCGATCTCGTCTATACGAATAAATGAAATTGATGTGTCTATATGATACTATGTGCGGTGCATATTTCAAAATTATTATTTTTTTTTACTTTTGCTTGTCTATCCGTCTGACTGTTTGTCTATTTGTTCCGGCTCATCTCTGAAACGGCTGGGCCTATTTCGAGTGGATTTTATTGGCAGACAGCTGATGTTATAAGGAGTAACTTAAGAGTTCCGTTTAAAAAAATAGGTTTCCTGGCACCAGCTAGTAATAATTGAACAACAATACGCAAATGTCGACGCGAATCGGTCCAAAAGCTCTCGCCACGGTCATATAAACTAGGCGTGCTATAAAAGAACAGAGATATACCTTATAATTCATTTGTCTAGATATATTTTATCTCTAAAACTTTAGTTTTAACCGGATTTTTGCGTGTATTTTTTTAGTCTGTTTTAAAACTTATTAATTTTTATATGAAATTCTATCAATATTCAAAAATATTTCCGAGTAGAACGAGATAGGTGTTCTCTCGTTCTCTTTCGCACGTCCCGGTTTATTTATGTGATACGTGGCAGTCACACTAAAGAACTAAATCATTTTAAATAAGCTGTTTATTAAATGTTTAAGTAAATGTAAAGAAACGTTAAAATTGTTCCTAAAGGCTGGGATTATATGATCAGTAATCCGGGAGGCCGTAGAAAATTCTGAGCGTTGAAAATAGAACTCTGCGCTAATATAGTAGAGTTGTATTGTTAGCGTAGAATTCTATATTCAATGCTCAGAATTTTCTACGGCCTTCCGGATCCCGGAGCATATAGTCAAAGCTTAATACGCCATCTATCGGTAAACTGAAAAACATTAAACAGCGCCATCTATTCGCATTGTAGCTATTTAGTGTGACTGCGGCTATTAGTTTGGGAGGTTTACTATATTTTCTTTCTCACACACCCGCTTTGTAATATTATTAAGCGTTTTCATTTAGAATTTCTTAATAATCTTTATGAGACTATTTGGCGCAAAAGTTATGTGACATAAAGTTTGTCTGTATGTTTTTGTATATATTTTTAAAATTTCGTTCTTAATGAATACGTTTATGCCATACAACACAACACACTACACAATATCTATATAAAGTATCTTAAGATAATAATTTACTTTTAGTTTCGGGTGGCTACGGACGACGCGCATATACAATTTATTATATGTCAAATTGTCAAGTCACACATTAAAATGGGGAGTTATATGCCATCAATGGCCGATGATAATTCAAGATATATCGCTTCTGGCATCTATACTATATGCCAATTCTAACTTTGATATAACACTTTTAGCATGGATTTATCACTTCTACCATCGATATGATACTTTTGGCATCGATATGTCACTTGTGACATACGCGCACGCAAATATGCGCGTCGTCCCATGCGCCCGCGGTCGCACGCCCGCACGGGTGAGTTACGGACGTGCGACGCGCCGGAGTGCGTGCGCTCATACCTTCGTAAATAAATATCTATAGTAGATTTGTCTGTATGATGTATTTAAGTATTAAGCGTGTGAAAATCGTTTCGATAGTTTTTTATTCCTCATTTTAATATCAAGTGAAATCAGCGAAACTTTAACGCGGTGGATCGTGCTCTAACTTCTCTCACATTATTTAGAATGATTAATGGGTAGTGACGTAATATAAAGTATCTGAATAACTGTCAAAAAGTGCTTACGTAATTAATTTCGGACATATGACTAAAAAAAGATTAAAAGATCATACATAGACAGAATGACGTCACCGAACGTGTTAACGTAGGTCCCGTTTTAGTTTAGGGCTGCCAAACCGTTTTATGACTTTTATTTTGTTACTTTTGAAAACATATAAGATTGAGCGAGCGCCCCCCGGCCAAACAGCATCACCGGCCGTCGTCGCCTGCCGCCGCCGCGCCGCGTCGCCGCCATATGGACGCCCGCACAGATACCGGTATATTGTCGCGATATATACTTTGTATTGGGGGGTACATATTGTGAAAACATTGAAACTAGAGGGGTTGTCAAAAGATACAATTCGATTAATATGATCTAGAGGGTAGATGTAGAGAGAGGGTAATTTGATTTTGGGGGTAGACGTGAAATAATAAGAGGATAATCATAAGATTTAATTTAATGCCTCCTAAGAGGTAGATTCGAAAAATTATAATAAGAAGAGGGCAGTCGTAAAGATTTTTAGGGCTATGCGGGGTAAATCTATGGTTAATAAAAAAATAGGTATAATTTCAATTGAATACATTTTGGGAGTTTTTTTTTTTAAGTTTTTATACCATTGTAGACTAGGGTAGATATTAAATAATTTTAACCACTTTATGTAAATTGCTCAACAAATTTGTAAATGGTCGTTTCTATTGCATAACAAAAATTTTGATAATTCACATTTTGTTCTGTAATTTCTGCTTTCTAGTGTTGTATGTCTATATCTAATTCGATTTAAATCGATATTTTCGATATTTTTTTTGTGAAAAATCGATACTTTCATAATCGAATTGGTATTTTTATGTTAGTATGAGAAGATATTTGTTTATATACAGCAGGCGCAGACAACGAGAGGAACGGATCCAAAGTATAATATCGTGATTGTGAGTTGTGAGTCGAACATAATATTTATTAGCACAACCCTTACGTCACTTTGTTGGTGTGCGGAGTCGATGTGATGCATGTGTGTGTGTGTATCGCGTGGAAATCGTTCTTCTATATATTGAAATGCAACAAAGCGATCTTTACTAGATTTTCAAAATAATTGATGTAACAACTTTATGTAATGAGGATCAATCACTTCGTAGTAAATCAGATTTTTAGGGTTCCGTAATATACAAGGAACCCTTATAGTTTCGCTCTGTCCGTCCGTCTGTCTGTCTGTCCGCGCTTCTAGCTTCTGTAATTATAAATATAAATTGATGAATTTTGGTATAGGTATATAATGTGTATAGATCTCGGTTTTGGCATCATAAAATAAAAATTATTTTATATTTTAGGGGGTGATGGTGGGGATGAAAAGTATTTTTTCATCCCCTACCCCATCGTGTGGGGTATCGTTGAATAGGTCTTTTAAAATAAAGGCATGGTTTCATACATAACTTTTTTGCAAAATCGACCATTTTCGAGTAATCTGTCTCCAAAGTGGTTTGTAAGTTGGTTTCCCTACTGTTGGTTGGTGGTCTTACATGAGGAACTTACATGATTCTATCTCCAATATCTTAGAAATGCTATACATTTAAACTATTGGAGATATAGTCATGTAAATTTTCACGCTGATACATCATGCTAAAAACTTTAGGAAAAAGATTTTGAACGAAATCGGACAATAACTTTTGAAGTAAATTTAAAAAAACCTATCACGCGTCGATAGTTACGGAACCCTCCTTAGACATGTCCAGACATGCTCTTGGTTAGGTCAGGTTATTACTTATTACATCGTATTAACTTTAACTTATTAACTTTAACTGAGCATTTTATTTTTTAAATTATTATAAATCCGTCAAGTAATGGTGGATTTATTAAAGTTTTTCTGAACGGTTAGTTTGATTTAAATAGTTTCTTTACAGTGTTTACCCGTTTTTTTTGTCGCCATAAGTCTGCATAGCCTACAAAAAACATGACTGATCCTCATTATTCCATTGTAACACGTGAAATATATTAAAAAATAAGGCGCTATTTTAACTTGAACAACGCCATCTACTGACAGTACATAACATAAAACAACTAAACTTTTTAAAAAGGGGTGGAAATTTAATTTCGACACTTTTCACTCAATAATTTTGGCTTTTTTCTCTCGCTACTGGATATGGGACATTGAAATCCTCCTGTATTAATTTTTTTTATTATTATCACGGATGAAAATAAGTTTTGTAAATGATTTCTTGCCTTTTAAACAATTGGCCGAAAATAAAGAGAATTAATAACTTTGTAAATATTGTGTCATATCGACTCCGTATGTAAACTAGTTGTAAACATTAGAGAGAGAGACGGGAATGAGTTTCTCTTTTCGCGCAGGAGGAGGCGGACGTGGTTGTGAGGAGGAAAAAGGACGTGAAGGAAGATGGGAAAGACAAGGACAGGGATAGAGAGCGAGACCGCGAGCGCGAGCGAGAGCGAGACAGAGATAGGGACAAGGAGAGGGAGCGGGACAGAGACAAGGAGAAGGACCGCGAGCGAGACAAGGACAGACGGCGTAGAAGCGTTTCCAGGTACGTTGTGTAGCTTAGTAGAGAGAGACAAGGACAGATATAGAGTGCGGGACAAGGAGAGGGAGCGGGACAGAGATAGGGAGAAAGACCGCGCGCGAGACGAGGACAGACGACGCAGAAGCGTTTCCAGGAACGTTGTTTTGCTTCGTAGAGAGATACAAGGACAAATATAGAGACTAGGACAAGGAGAGGGAGCGAGACAGATATAGTTTAATGTCTTGGCTGTCACCTGTCTTTAAATTAAACTAGAGAAGTAATTTTGTTTGCGACCTATTTTTTATTTTATAACTTTGGGACAATAATAACATTTTAATGTCGAATTAACGAACATTATTTAGACTTCTTTCTTGCTTTTTAAATTTTAAAGCAGGTCTAAAATGGACACATTAAGTGAATAGTTCTTTTCAATTTCAATAGTACGATTCACTTAGGCCCTCTTGCACAGATCTGGGTTTAAGTTAGCCTTGGTTAAGATATCATGCCATGCTGCACCATGACACACATGCACCATGCTCTTTCATAAATTCGAAAAACGAGAGAAATAACATGATATTTAACCCAGTCTGCGCAAGACGTGGGACTTAATGTTGCCATTTTAGACCTGCTATTATACCCCAAGGTTTGAAATAATATGTCCAACACTATTTAATAACTTAACAGAGGTAAGGACCGGCGGGAGGACCGGCGGGAGGACCGGCGAGAGGACCGGAGAGAGGACCGGCGCGAAGACCGGCGCGAGGACCGGCGCGAGGCTCGGCACGAGGATCGGCGAGAGGAGCGCGACAAAGACCGCGATAAGGACCGCGACAAGGAACGCGACAAAGAGCGCGAGAGGGAGAGAGAAGAGCGCGAGCGGGAGCGGGAGCGGGAGAGAGAGAGGGAGAAGGAGCGCGAGCGGGAAAGAGAGAGGTATAGTGAATACGCCATCTGAAATTACCATGAAAGTAGGGGTGGACTACTAACGAAACACTGGTCTATTCAAAACGGTATTTTGGTAATAGGTATTTCATAAGTAACAGCCTCCTTGGTCCGTGGCTTTGAGCTTGGCTTTCGACTCGGAAGCCATGGTTTCGATTCCCGCGTTGGAGCAACAAAAATTGTAGTTTCCAAGTTCGTTTAGAACAATGCAGGCTGATCACCTGATTGTCTGACAAGAGAGATGATCCATGCGTCGGATGGGCATGTAAAAAGTGGGACCTGCGCCTGAACCCTCGCCAGTCGTGTCGGCTATCCGTCCCACTGGCCTATGAGAGTAAAGGAAGAGAGAGTGCTCATGTGTACTGCGCACACACTTGGACACTGTTAAATAATTCCTGCTTAGCTGCGCTGGTTTCAATGAAACCGACCACCGTCACTGACATCGGTGTGGGGAGCAATTTCATAACATCAACTTTACAGGAAAGCAATGGCTGTTTTGAATACGGCCTTAGACACCGTCCATATATTAAGTCACCCAAAAATGTAGACTCTTTGAACCCCGCCCACGATTTATCATTCGACTCGTGCGAACATGTGAACAAAAACCCGTTTTATTATTTAATATACTAGCTTTATTTTAGAATCTTCAAGAATTGCGTTACGTAATACTTGAACGCGAATGAAATGTTTCAGAGAGCTACGGGAGAGGGAACGAGAGAGGGAGCGAGAGGCGCGCGAGAGGGAGAGGGAGAGAGAACGCGAGCGAGATAGAGACCGGTAAGTTGTTAATTAAATTAAATAACGTTTATTTCGGGCGGCATAGGCCCATATTATAAATACCTTACAGACTAACATACATATCAGTATTATTATATACTTAAACTACACTTTACCGTGTGTTGTCGGCGAAGTGATGCGCGCTTCGTTCCGGAGCCTCCCCGGAACCTCCGGTGTGGTCACACCCGTCGGCCAGAAGTCCACCACCTCGAAGGTCGACAAAAGATGCGTCGGCACTCTCACCACAAAGGAACTATAGTTTGAAATTATATCGAGAGTCCAGACGTTCGACCCTCAAGGTGATGGACGTCTTCTTGCGGATGTAGTCCACGACGTCCTCGATATCCATGGACCAGTGCAGGCGGGATACGTACAACGGCATCGCGGGAATCTTGCACCGCAGGCGCAGTTCCGCTACGTAAGGTGCTGTGCCGCGATAGTTGCGGGCGGCGGGCTTCCTCTTCTTACTTCTTTCGACCAGTATGAAGCCCTCCTCATCGCACCTCCTGCTCTCGTCCTTACCAGGTAGAGGAGGCTCAGCCTTGCGGCTCTCCACAGCCATGTGGCTCTCTTTCTCCCCATTTGTCAGCGCCCGCGGGGGAGGTGCGGGGCGACCGGCGACATTTCCAAAAATTTTCTGCTGAGTCGCATCCAATCTATCTCTCATCTCGTCCCGTTTGCCTTCATACTGTTGAAGTTCAACATCAGGCAGGAGACGTCGACGTGGTACATCGTTACCACCGGCAAATCTTTCGCCACAAAGGCCGGCATGTCGTTGGATCTGTCTGCTTCAGCAGGGAGATGATGTGCTGCACACTTGTTCGTCGCCATTTTTAATACTAGGCACTGCCAGAATCAGATGGTCGGCAGTGCAGTGTAATGCCTAACCATCAAAATGGAGATCACTCAGCCGGCGCACTACACAAACACCACAGTGCCTGGTATTGTGTGGTTCCTTCGGTACTGTCATTTGAGGGACAGAATAACACTTAGCAATAGCTGATAAAACGTACATAATATAACGGGTGTCCCAATAAGAGTGCCCGATTTAAATTTGGCGCCATTTTGTTACTGAGCAAGTGGCAGCTCTGAAACATGACAACTGTCATCTATGATTGTTCCGATTATTAAATATGGAGCGTTACACAAAAGAACAACGCGTTATCATTGTAAAAACCCTTTACAAAAATGGGGAAAGCTACGCTGAAACCGCTCGCAAACTTCGCGTAATTTTCGGTCGTGAAAGTGCACCAAATGTGTCAACAATTCGAAGAGTGATCAATAAATTTGAAGAAACTGGGTCGATTATGGAAGGTTAGTCTCCTGTGCGTCGGCGTACTGGTCGGTCTATCGAAAACATCGCTGCTGTAAACGAGAGTGTCGCCGAAAACCGAAACTGTCAACGGTTTGCGTTACCGCACCATGATAACAGAGTTCTTGTGGCCCCAATTGGAAGAACTGGACCTGGACGACATGTGGTTCCAACAGGATGGCGCGACCTGCCACACCGCCCACGAAACAATTCATTTATTGGAGGAAAAATTTCCGGACCGAATAATCTCGAAGATGGAGAACGGGAACGAAGAAGTTTAAAGAGGAGCGTGAGAGTGTGTGTATTCCTCCGCAGTCGTATTGGAAGCCACTAAGACGTTTACGAAACTCTGAGATATGGTCGTACCTGCGCAAACCATACACATACCTGATGCATATATTTTGTAGACGTTCAAGTTTGTTTAGTGAGGCTTCCGTTGCATCCAAAAAACGACGTCTGCGTTATCCAGCAGTGGTAGTATGAGAGACTGTACCAGTAGCAACTTAGTTGGGAAAGGAAGGAAATTCTGTAATCGTTTAAGCGCATGTATCGCACCATTTACGCGTCTACTGACATCACAAATATGCTCCGACCAAGAAAGGTTGGAAACAAAGATTACACCTAAGTTTTTCGCAGAGTCCGATATCTTTATAACATTGCCATTATAGGTAATGTTAGCCAAGGTATTCAAGTTAATTTTACTGCGCAATTGTTTATTACCTATTATGACAGCCTGTGATTTTTTAGGATTAAGAAGTAACCCAAAGGTATTTGCAAAATCTTTTATGCACTTAAGGTCCTCGATTAGCTGGTGCACCGCATTATCAATATCAGAAAGCACGGTGTGCCTATATTTTTGCAAATCGTCAGCATATAGGTGAAAACAAGAGTTATGGCTGATGAAATACTATTAATAAATATTGAGAAAAGCAAGGGTGATAAGACTCCGCCCTGGGGAACGCCAGCAGCGAAATTGGACCAGTCAGAGATAAATTCAGGTGTAAAAATACGCTGCGGTCGATTTCTAAGGTAGGAGTCAAACCACTGCAAAGCCGAATCCGATACACAAACCGAACGAAGTATGGCCCAATCAAGACATCATAATCTACGGAGTTAAATGCACAGCTAAAGTCGAGCAGGACGATGATTGTCAGTTGGCTATTGTCCATAGCCTGGCGAATGTCTTCAGATACATTCAGTAGCGCAGTAGTACTATGGTCTGCGCGAAAACCGGATTGGAAGGGAGTCATCAACTGGTTCTGATCTAAGAAGGTAGAAGGAAGGTATTTACAGAAACGATCCGTTTCACTACTACATATGTGTTTAGTGTGTTTGTGTCGTCACATTCTTGTCGGAGGTTACTTCGAGGCGTTTTCATCAGTGAAATTAAAAAACATAAATTCACATTTTTAAATCAACTTTATTTATCAATCTTAAATTTTTAATTTATGATATCGCTGGAATACGTTTTCCTTAGCCAAGTACTAAAGGAAATACTCCTTCAATGTATGAAATTAAATACGAGTCAAATAGCCTATTACATTTAAACAAGATAAAATATTGTATATTATGGGAATATTTCTTGGTCGTTATGGCCTTATTCATTCGAAATATTAAATAAACTGTTTTTTATTAGTGTACACCTGTTAAATTATAATTCTTTAAGTTATTTATTATTAAAATAAATGGAACACAAAATTAGTGGGCCATAGTTAGTCTAATTACATAATTGACAAAGTAACATACAAATTTGTTTTAAATGTCACAGATGGTGATAGTGACACTGAAATTAACAAATTATTATTGGTTTTATTTCTAAGCCCCTCAATTATCAGGTTTTATTAAATTATTGTGTTTTTTCTTTTTCTTGAAATCAAAGATTGAAACCAATTGAATTATTCATTCGAATTCATTAAATTTCACCATTTGTTTTATTATTTCGTAACAATGAGGGTTTTAAAATTCGTGACATCTGACAGCTCTTTGACACGACAAGGACCGTCGGGCTACCAAGCGCCGCCTGGTGACAGAAAAATAATCGTGTTACGGGTAATATTTAATAAAAGATTTACTTATTACCGTGACAAATTTATTTTAAATTAGAGGTCGTGGGCAGAAGGCCGAAGGCTCTTGGTGTCTGTGGGAATCGAAGGGGCTTTAAACCACGTGGGAACTTAGCTGAGTCCAGGAGTGTGGCACGTGGCGGGAGCGAGCTGGGGCTCCAACTTCGGGTAGTTTCCCGCTGTTCACCGCGACGTAGATCGTCCAATCGGCGGTGCAGACTGATTCCGAAACCAGTAGTTCAGTCCGGAATATCTAGCGGCACTCAGAACTCCAGATGTGGGAAAATAGTTATAAGTCCTTGTAAATCGGTGCCTTGAACCCGGTGTATAGATGCCTGGAAAATCCATGAAAAACGTGTGGGTAGGAGTCCCGTCACACAGCGTGATCTTAACCCCAAATGATCAAAATCACGGGCTGTGTGACCATCACAATATAAAAGATGATATACAAGAATAATTAAGGCATGGATACAAATATCCTAATATTTTAACAATGCAAGAACGGAAAGATGAAACTACAAATGATACCACATGGTATGGCCAATCAAATAATTGACAACTAATTTTACGATGTGATAATTTTACACGAAAGAATAATGCGTTTTAATACAAGCGCGATTTTCCAAATATTCACAACACAGATATAAAAAAAAACTTACCGTGAACACGGGTTTAAGAATGTAACGACTACATCTTGAGTCTATAGAAATTTTATTCTAAAAAGAAATGTCATTCGAAGAAGTGTCATATATACCCTTCTTCGTCTTTTTTTTAAACTTTTGACTACTAAGAAACTGAAGGCGTAAAAAGATAAAATCCAGAAATCAAAATAAAAAGATATATTAATAATCAATATACTATGTAATATAATAATACAAATATACTGTATTTTCATTATTAAAAACTAATTTTTTTTTTAAAGATTTAAATAGCCTATACAATGATTTGTCCTTGTCTGTCAAGCGACTTTTCCGAGGTATCAGACAAAGACAAAACATTGTATAGCTTTACAGTTGTATAAATATTTATATTAGTAAGGGGGTTTAATATAATAACAGAGTATAAAAACAAATTTATGGATTACATGATTTAGCCACATCACTATATCTATACATTAATAATCTACATTCTGCACCATTGCAACTGTCAGTTTATTGCATCGAATTAAAAGTCCGACTACATGCGGCAGAATTTTGCTATTTGTTGTAATGGAGAAGGCACTCTAGGTATGTTAAATCACTTGAAATCACTTTGTTACAGTAAAACTATACACTACTACACTACACCACTTGCTTTTTCCATCGGCTCCGCCCACGTAAATACAGTTATCCCACGGGTACACTGTACTTTTTCGGGATATAAAGTAGCCTATGTGCTAATCCAGAGTTCAAACTACAACCATACGAAATTTTATCAAAATCCGTTCGGTAGTTTTTGTGTGAAAGAGTAACAAACATCCATCCATCTATTCATCCATCAGTTTACAGTAAAATAACACACAGGATTTCTTGCCCTATTTCCACTTTAATAAGTATTTTGCATTAATTTTAATATATTATTTATATTTGGTTTCGACAAAGTCATCATCAGGTGTCTTTGCCGAAATGGTAATCTGTTTGAGCAAGGTCCGGGGAGTACGGTGGATGTCTTAGACATTCCAATTGAAGCTCCTCTAATTTGGTAGCCAACAGACGGCTACAGACGGCTAACAGACGGTGCAGTGTGTGGTCTAGCGTTGTTCTGAAGCAGCAGTGACCTAGAGCGAATGAGCAACCTCGGTTGTTTAGCAGCTAGCTTTTCCATCATGATTTCCAGTTGCTGGCAATAGACATCTGCCGTAATCGTCTGGCTAGATTTAAGAAAGCTGTAGTGAACGACACCGGCACTAGTCCACCAAACGATCACAAGTAACTTTTTTGGAGTCAATTTTCGCTTGGGGCAGGCTTTGGCTGGCTCGCCAGGGTTCAGCCATTGCGATGAGCGTTTCCGATTATCGTACAGGGTCCACTTTTCATCACAGGGAATGATTAGATTTAAAATTTGATTTATTATGAATATTTAATATGAATTAAATTTTGATTAGATTATTGTGCCGGTTGAGTAATGTAACGCAGCAGTCATTCATGAGGTACCGACCTTTCAAGCTTTTTCACCTTCCCAATTTACTTCAAGTGGATTAAAACAGTTTTATTACTAATACCGCAGCCTGCAGCTAACTCGGACGTGGTTTGCGATGGATCTGCTTTCACAATAGCCTTCAATTCTTCATTATCAACTTTGGTCACCGGCCGTCCACGGGCATGCATCAGTAAATAGCGGTATAAATTTGAAATTGAAATTCCTAACCAAAGAACATATATTTGAGATCAATCGGCCAGTACGACAAAACGCCAATTTCATATGTAAGGACCCTAATATTATGTAGTTATTATTTAACACGCGTTGAAAGTTCCCAAAAATTTATAATCTCGCTGTCGCTTGACGTCATAATATGTTAATGTCACAAAAAGGCCGGGTTGGCCTTACTTAAAAATCATGTATCAAATATCGCCTTAAAAATTCCTATTCGACGATACATCACACAATGGGGTAGAGTGAAAAAAAATCACCCCTAATTTAACAGTCCCAAAAATAAAACCTTTACGCTATCTTTAACTGTACCTTTGACTAACACGAAGTGACTAAACTGTTTTTTTTTTTTAATTTGAAAGGAGATCGGCAAGTCACCATACATTTACCGCCCGGTAATTAAAAAACGTGGCTACAAAAATATTTATTGTAAGTTGTACCTTATGAACATAGGAACAACACTAATAAAAAAGCAAAAAATTATACATCAAACTCGGGGGATACAAGATAATTGATTAAATATAACATAACCTATTGTTCAATATATTGCTCTAGTGGCGGTTTGCGGAAAAGCGACATCTATTACTGGTGATGTCAATTACGTAATAAAAAATTAATAAAACTAGTTTGTTTGAAATGCAATATTCTAACAGATAAATCGTAGATTTCACGTTTCGAAAACCAAAAACAATAATTATTTTCCTTCGTATAAATATAAATAGTATATTTTTTTCATATAACTAGTACTTAAACTGTACAAAAAGAAAATAGCTTTACACTCCAATAAAAAATAAATCTATCTATTAGGTCACTAGATGGAGCTTTTACTCCTCAAATTGTCCATTTACAGCATGATAACCACAGACTATAGATATGATGACAACGATTATTACGTATTTTGCACATGAATTCTCTGATATTCGGAGATTCATAACTTTAAAGTCCTAAAAAGACTGGGTCACTGGGAAAACATTGCGCTTACTAGCTCTCGCAAATTTATTCGTAAACTCTTGTAAAAGTGATCAATCGAAGTGTTAATTACGTTACGTTTGAAGATTAGTGGTTTTGGAACATAGTGAACAATAAAGTCCAGCTTGAATCGTGTGGAAAATAACTTAAAACTGTGCCGAAAATTAGTGTTTGACATTAGTGCTTGGCCATAGTTTTTCGAAGTACCCACTCGGGACAATTTTATTGCGGCCAATTTGAAATTGACATTTGTCAGTGATTGTCAAAAGTGCGAATCATAGACAATCGGTGTTTCCAAAAATTCCAACTATAATATACTCGGGATAATTTACAAAATATGGCTCAGTGCTTTAAATGTAAACTCCAAGTCCAAGATGACAAGGGATCAAAAATATTATGTAAGGGTTGTAACAGGGTAATATGTGTCAAGTGCTCTGGTTTGTCTGCAACCGAAATGCGTGTAATTGGTCTTCAGAACCCAAAACTGTCGTACCTATGCGAAGAATGTGAGGAAGGTCTAAGGCAAATTCCTCAGCTGCCAAAGCTTGTTATTGAACTTCAGCATCAGGTCCAAGGATTGAAAGAACAGTGGGCTTGTGCTGTGAACTTGGATGCAGTAATTAATGAGATAGAAGATCGCAAGAGCCGTAGTCGTAATATTATCCTACATGGACTACCAGAATCAAAGTCAGCGGCCGTGGAGGATCGCAAAGCTCACGATAAAGACCTCGTTTCGAATACACTTGCTGCTCTCCCCATATCGAAACCTGAAATTTTGGCAACTATTCGTCTTGGTAAACCTGTAGATAATAATGGCAAGTCGCGTCCCTTGAAGGTGATTCTAAATAACAAGCAATGTGCAATAAATATATTAAAAAACAAAGGTAAGCTCACTAAAACAATAAAAGTGCAGTCAGATATGACGCCCTACCAGCGAGACCAGCTTAAAAAACTACGTGACGAATTGGCTACTAGAACTGATAATGGTGAGTCAAATTTAACCATCAAATACATTAATAAAATCCCAAGAATTATCAGCTCCAGCGCGCCACCTATAAAAAACTAACTGCGACGGTTATTTCAGAATTGCGCATACTATACACGAACCTGGCATCGTTAACGGCAAAATTTGATCTTTTCCTTCTTGAAGTCAATATCCATAAACCTGCATTTGTTCTTATAACGGAATCCCACCTAAATTTTAAAATTAATAATAGTCTTATAAATATATCTGGGTACACACTATACCGCTTAGACAGAGACGACAGAAGAGGAGGTGGCGTTGTAATATATGTCGCAAACGAAGTAAATGGTATTGCCCTAATATCTAAAACAAATAACATTTATCATAACGACAGTGTAGAGGGGCTCTGGCTTGATATCCAATATGGAGGATTACATTTTTTGTTAGTATGTATATACAGACCACCATCAAACAGTCTATCTAGTTCAGACGAGATATTGTTTAACACAATTTACAAGGCAGCTACTGAAAAAACAGTCCTTATTGCAGGTGACTTTAACTTACCAGGTCTAAAATGGCCCTCCCCAAGTCTGTATAGATGTGACACCTTGCATAAAGCGTTTATAGAAATGTATATTAACAGCAACCTCCACCAACTAGTAACGCAAATTACAAGAAAGAGAAACCAAGAAGAATCATTGCTGGATCTTATCCTTTGTAACGAAGAAAATTTATTATGCGACATTGAATATCACCCTCCAATCGGTAAAAGTGATCACCTTGTATTAACAGCTACAATTCAAGTAAATATTACTAAGAACTTGACTAATATAAAACCGCAATATAATTATTTTAAAGCTAACTTTGATGCGATAAGTAAAACTGTTGAGGAATACCTAGTTGAGACAGATAGTAGTATTAATAATATGTGGCTTTCTTTAAAAAATCAGCTGCAGTCTGCAATTACTATGTACACTCCAATAAAATACAAAAATGAAAAGATTAAGAACAAACCCTGGATAAATAAGGAAATACTAGAGTTGATTAAGAAAAAGAAACAACTATGGAATATATATAGAACAAATCCAAACGATATTGCATATAAACAATATAGAAAAATTAATAATAAAATACTTACAGTAAGTAGAATTAGAAGAGCAGCCTTTGAGTAATCAGTAATAGATAGCGGTTCTAAAACATTCTACAAACTACATTAGAAAACAGCTTAATTCCAAAATTTGCATACCTAACATTATCAAAAATAAAACAAATGAAATTGTCACTACCCCTAATCAGATATCTGAAGCATTTGCTGATCAATTCGAACAAGCATTTGTCAAATAACCTGATGGACCATTGCCAAATATTAATCACCACAGGGTAATAAACTCTATAGATGATATCGATATTACAACAGATAAGGTACAGCGGGCTCTACTCGGTTTTGATGACACCACAGCTACTGGACCAGACGATTTACCTTCAATAGTATTAAAAAGGTGCTCAAAATCTCTAGTAAGGAACATTACTAGGTTAATGAAAAAATCGTTAGAGGATGGAGCACTACCAGCAGACTGGAAAATAGCTACTGTCGTTCCCATATACAAAAAAGGAAGCAAACTTGATCCATCTAACTACAGACCAATAAGTCTAACAAGTGTATTATGCAAAACAATGGAAAAAGTGATTGCTAACGAAATAAGAAACTTCCTAACAAAGGAGCATATTATATTGGAAGAACAACATGGATTCGTACCAGGTCGATCAGTATCTACAAACCTTTTGAGATGCCTGAATGAGTGGACAAAAAACCTCGACGAAGGAAATCCTACCGATGTCATCTACCTAGATTACGAGAAGGCATTCGATCGTGTACCTATAAAACGGCTAATTCGTAAAATTGAACATTTGGGTATACGCGGAAAACTGTTAGCCTGGATAAGAGATTTTCTCACTAATAGGACTTTTCGGGTTAGGATCGGTGAAGCTTTATCTAAAACTAGGAAAGTATTCAGTGGTGTGCCACAGGGATCCGTTCTTGGACCAATACTCTTTATATTGTACTTAACTGACCTGAAAAGCGTTCTTGTTGTTGTTCAGCGGAAATCCATGTAGCCATTATCACCATATCCAAAACGATCTGAATGCTATATACAAGTGGACCCAAGAATGGCTATTAACCCTTAATGTTGAAAAATGCACAGTGTTACGCATTGGAAAGAACAACCCCCGTAGAAACTACTTACCTTGGACCTAAACAATTGATGCATGTCGAATCCCAAAAAGACCTAGGCGTAACAATAACTTCGGATCTAAAATGGGAAATGCATATAATGAATATTGTCAAGAAAACAAACTCCATCCTTTATATAATTCGTAAAGCGTTTAAGTGTCTGACACCCAAAACATTCCTTCAATTGTACAAGGCTTATGTTAGACCACTTTTAGAGTATGCGTATGTAATATGGGATCCTTATTTTAAAAAAGACGTCAAGTTACTGGAAAATGTACAGAGAAAAGCTACAAAAATGGTAAACACATTACGCAATAAGTCTTACGAACAGCGACTCGAAATCCTTGGCCTTACCTCACTCGAACAGCGTCGACAGAGGGGAAGTCTCATCGAGACTTATAAGATACTGCACGAAATTTATGATGTGCCTCGTCTCCGAGAACTATACACCCTGAATGCGAATAAGCACCTAAGAGGACATTCTCTTAAATTATGCCAAAATCCTAGCAAGAAGTTACCTAGAAGGCACTTTTTACCTAACCGAGTGGAAGTGGTCTGGAACAGACTTCCTGAAAGCGTTGTAATGGCAACCTCCGTGAACTGCTTTAAAAACAAACTGGACCAATTAGGAGACGAAATCCTCAAACGATTTGACACACACGCATCAGCTTAATGGCTGCTAGTGTGGTTACACAAATAATAATAAAAATATAATGTTTTTTTATATAATAACTTCAAGTACTATAAAACCACATATGTTCGAAACTTGGCCGCTCTTGATGGAAAATCGGGCAGGATTCGCCAGTGTCCTTTTCGACGAAACCCTTAAGTTTGTTTACATTGTTTATTTTGTCTCGTAAACTTTAGTAAATATCCCTATTGTCATTTGGTTGCAAATTCATTACCTCATAACAGTTTATAATATAGTATAATATAAACTAAATATATATTATAATATATTTAGTTTATAATTTTGATACGAAAATTGAATGTCCTTTCGTCAAATCCTTTCGTCGTTCGTTAAATCCTTTCCCCATGCAACGATATACCAATAATTTTGACCCTACTATGTCAGTCCGATTGGCAGTTTGGTATGCGTGTGGACAATTTTTGCTTTGTTCGATAATTCGGAAAGTGGTGGGTTCTAATCTCGGTCAGATAACCGCCGCGCTACCCCCGCATACGTCTAGCCGCACACACGTAGCCGCGAGCTGTCATTCGTGTAAATCGGGGAATGACGGTCCTTTGCATCAGTAATACATATTTTTTAACCAGTAAAACTGTTTACAATACACTATAAACCCGAGCTCGTATCGAACACACCATTAACTTTTATCGTACCACTTTATCGCTGCCACAGCGGAAAATAATTGTACACCTTAGTATCCAGTAGTGAAACACAATCACAGTACAATATTTATTATAAGATTAAAAATAGAAAATAACGAAATAAATTAGATATATTGATGTTTTAGCTACAAAATTATTGTACTAACTATATAGGTGAAATGTGCCTTTCATAGTTTTACACTTGTTTAATGAAAAGCTACAAAAGTCATGGTCATATAATATAAATAATGTTTTAGTACAAGCATAGAGTAGAATATATATATATATATATATATATATATATATATATATATATAATTACGTACATAGGAACAGCTTTCATAGAAAAAATCCAAATCGATCCAACGGCCCACAATTTTTCCACACAATCGTGGGACACACCGTATGCTTGTAGTGGTGCAATCGAATCGAAAGCTAACTATGTAGCTGTTTATCTGTTCCCCTTTCTTTGCTACAAGTTGCGTGTAAGAAAGTGGAGTAACTATCGTGTGATCTAGTGATTAGCAGAAATGCGTTTCGTGGTGTTGTCTATTCATCCATACATACGTACGAGACACGAGATACGCAATGACTTGCGGAAGAACAAGAAAAGGTAATACTTAGAATGTTACTAGGTAAACAATATTGTCTAGCTTACCTAATAATAATATCTATGGACGCTTCCACACCACGTCAATCTGGTCCTGTACTATCCGTAGTACTTGTATCACAGGTACCAGACAACGGAAATATATTTAATACTTTTATACTATACACAAGTACACATATTCAAGATATTTATTTTATTATAAATATATTTAACATACATTCAAGACCCAGGAACATGGAATAACTTTTTGTCTCTTCGGCGGTATTCGAACCCGCGACCTCCGACTTAAGCGCCGACGCACTAACCACTGTGCCACAGAGATCGTCGTTTTATTCACACAAGAGATAAGGTATTCAATGTTGCTGTCTTTGTCTGATACGTTGGAAAAGTCACTCGACAGACACAGACACCAACATTGAATAGCTAGTCAGTTGTGTAGATAAATAAATAAATAACCATTTCTTTGACACAATGAGACATTACACCAGAAATGTAAATATTTTAATTAATAGGTTTATTTAGGAGGATTAGTATTGATTTTATAAATATGTTTTTTAAAATTGTCGACCACAAACCAAAATACTATTAGGTTGTACAATTTTCATTTTAATTTCATTTTCTTTACTTATTTTAATACAGATCCATGGAGAAGTGGAGATAATCAATATATTGTTAATGATATTTTATATTATGAATATTCGTTGTAATTAGTTAAAATATAAGAATTTACCCGACCTCCTGCAGATATGCGACCTGTGTCGTTTTACTCCAGGTGTAGTTACGCCAGCATCTAGCTTAATTTTGTCTTTGTTCCATAGAAAATCCTTTATGTCACAGCTTTTTGCTATCTTTGTTTCATTCGCTTTAGCTAGATAAACCATGCGAATAATATATACCAGATGTTGCTCGCCAATTCGTTTGCAATAAAAAGTAGCCTATGTCCTTCCCCGTGGTCTATTCTATATCTGTGTAAAACTTTATCGAAATCGGTCCAGTAGTTTCGGGAGCCTATTCAATGCAAACAAACAAACAAACCATTTCTCTTTAGTATAGACAAAGTCTTGAATGTATTTTGATTTTTGTGTATCATCAATGCAACATTTTATGTTTCTAGTATATTAATTAATAGATCGGTTAAAACTACAATTTTTATAAAAAAAAAAACTATAACCCGTCTGCGTAAATTATATAGCCTATGTTACCCGGACTATTATTACGTATCTATTGACAACTAATTTATTAAAATCGGGCTAGTAGTTTAGGGGCTACGGTGGAACAAACATACATACACACATACACAAACATATTCGGGTGATAAAAATAATGTAAATTCTGATGTAAAATGACAGCCTTAGTCGTTATAGTAACTAAGATTAAAATCAGAAGCCAAATTCACGTTTTTGTTCAATTCGCAGTATGATTCCAGTGTCACTCACACACGCGTCGAATCGAGTGTGCACGAGAGAGAGCATGCACTGACACTGGAGCCGAATTGCTTCCCAGAGTGTAATAACAGTTTAATAACCAAATTAAAAAGATTCATTTAATGTTACAGCGAGCGCGAGCGAGAGAGAGAACGCGAGAGGGAACGAGAGCGCGAGCGCACGCGGTCTCGCTCCCGCGGCCGCGAAACTGACGCGCGGCGCGAGAGAGAGATAGAGGAGGAGGCGAGAGACAGGAAGAGGCTGGAAAAGCGGGCGCGCGAGAAGGAGGCCGCCTACCAGGAGAGGTGAGTGCTGAGGGTCAATTCTGCTAAATAAAACCTGCAATAATACAATAATTACAATCTAATCCCGACACGCTAAAACTGTCAAACCGGTACTCTCTCTAACGTTAAAGTAGCGTCTAACGCATCCTGATCGGTCCAAACGTCACAAAATAGCTTCACTCACAATACAATCGAAGTAAAATGAAAGTCTACGTTAAATTCGAGAATTAAGGTTCTGTATACGGTACTCGGCCGGAAGTAATACAAATCGGTCCTCGATAAGAGATATTCGAGAAATTACTATTTGTATAGCGTGTTTTCTTAAGCACAAAGCAGTGACAGTACGTCTTAGTGTCAATTCACACCGAAATGAGACGATACGCTACGCGGCGCTGCATTTTAGGAATAGCTATTCAAAATTGAACTTTATTCCCTACACAAGAAGTAGACGTTTCGTACTGGGCGCATTTTGCCAGTTTTTAGGGAAGACCCCCCGCGGCAGCAAGACGATACACTAAGTGTACGCACACGAAGACGGTACACACACTTAGGGGGGCTGTCTCCTCGTGAACCAACGTTGAGCCGAGACTCAACGGGAGGCCAGGAGCAGGGCAACTCCCCAGCAAGGCGCAAATCCGCACCTTATTCTAATGAATAAGGTATGAATTGACGATCGCTATCAGGAGTTTATACGCACTGCACTAAAGGCGGGTCGGCACGTAGTGGCGCGTAGGCGGGGCTACGACGTATTACGCTACGGAGCCACTGAGAACGCGCGCGCTCTAGCGGAGACAGGACGATCCGGTCCTCTGATGCCACATGAAACGTGTATCCATCTTAAACATGTAACGCCGCGTATCGTCGCGGTGTGAACTGCCCCTTATTCGTACTGTAACAGTGTGTAACAGAGATGATGTTCTACAAAACCGACACCGGCCGAATGTCCCTTTTCAAAAGTCGATGTTCATTCATTTTGTCCTGTACGTACAGGGGGGATTGATAGAAACGCCATTTGGTGGGATTACGTTTGCGGCACACGTGATGTTCCACAGTTAATAATATTTGTAATATCTATGGACGCTTTCACACCACATCGGTCTGGTCCCGTTGTAAGTTCTCGAAGAACTTGTGTTACGGGTACCAGACAACGGAAATATATATAATACATGTTTTACTAAACTTATATTTAAGATTTTTGTTATTTAATACACATATTTAATACAAATCCATTACCCAGGAACATAGAAAACTTTTTGTTTCCTGGCCTCCGCGGGATTCGGACCCGCGACCTCCGGCTTGGGCGCCAACGCGCTAACCACTGAGCCACAGAGGTCGTTAATGACTTTACATTCATTCGTCTCAGTCCCTTTCGTGATTTCACGTTCCAGGCTACGCAACTGGGAGAGTCGGGAGCGGCGCAAGGCCAAAGATTACGAGCGCGAGAAAGAGAGGGAGCGATGTAGGGACGAGGAGAGGGAGCGAGAGGCGAAACGCCTCAAGCAGTTCCTAGAGGACTATGACGACGAGCGAGACGACCACAAGTACTACAAGTGAGTTCCTTATCTATAAATAATAATAATATTAACACATAACCGGACAACACAGGCTATACTTAAAAAAAAATAAAAGACTACCCACACCGATTTTCGGTGACGATGGCCGGTTTCATTGAAACCAGGCCAGCTACGCCGGAGTAATTTTATAGTGCTCAAAAGTGTGCGCAGTACACAGGAACACTCTCTCCTCCTTCACTCCCGTAACCCAGTGATAAGTATAACCGACACGACTGGCGAGAGACCAGGCGCAGGTCCGACTGTTTACATGTAACACGCCCATCCGACGCATGAATCAACTCTCTCGTCAGACAATCAGGTGATCAACCTGCATTGTCCTAACCAAACATGGAAAAACAATTTTTCTTTATGTTACAATGCGGGAATCGAACCCACGACCTCTGAGTCGAGAGCTAAGCTCTAACCACTGGACCACGGAGGCTGATGATTCTATACTAACCCCCTTACTAATAAAAATATTTACACTACGGATAAGCTATACAACCTTATGTCCTTGTTTCATACGTCGGAAAAGTCGCTTGTCAGACAAGGACAAAATATTGTATAGCTTATACGCTGTATAATTTTTTTATTAGTAAGGGGGATATATTATAAAGAGGAATGATTTATTAATGTATGTTTGTTTGATTGTTTGCAATGAATGGGCTCGGAAACTACTGGACCGATTTTGAGAATTTTGCACATAATATATAGATTAAACTACAGGGAAGGACATAGGCTACATTTAACCAACCAAAAAGTTTGGTCCTGAATATGTAATACGATTATTATAGGACCTAAATTTGCCAAATCTGTCCAGTCGTTCTTGAGTTTCAGCTAGACATTCAAATCGCACACCATTTTTATATATTATAAGAAGATGATATAACATTTACCCACAATTTACAGGGGTAAAGAGCTGCAACGGCGGCTCGGCGCGCGCGTCCGCGAGGCCGAGAGCGACGGCCGCGAGCGAGCGAGAGAGCATGCCGAGTTAGAGGCGTTGCGCGCCAAAGTACTGGGCGGTGCTGATCCCGCCGACCCCGCCGCCAACGCCGCCTGGGAGCGAGCGAGACAGGTACAGTGTGCGAGCGAGCGAGAGAGCATGCCGAGTTAGAGGTGTTGCGCGCCAAAGTACTGGGCGGCGCTGATCCCGCCGAGCGAGACAGGTACAGACTGAGAGGACAAGTTTGGTAAGAAACAGACGAGCGAATAAGAAGATTGATACCTCATTAATGGGCGGATGAGCTGAGCGACGGATGTGAGTGAAGCGAGCTGGATGAGCTACAAACCGATATAAACAATATCTATGGACGCTTTCACACCACGTCAATCTGGACCCTATTTAATACATAGCCAAGACCCAGGAACGCGGTATTCGAACCCGCGACCTCCGGCTTGAACGCCAACACGCTAACCATTGAGTCATATCGCAGGTTGCCAATATTTATTAGTGTAGTTGCAGGAGTATTTCACTTTCAGTACCTCATAGCCCGTTAAATTCGACAACTAAATCCAACTTTACGCAAAATAAATTATACCTATTGTTTTTCTCTTTACAGGAACTAGAGCAATCCTACGCGCCGCGTCTGCTAGTGGACGCGCGCGCGAGCGGCGAGCAGCAGCGGGCGCGCGAACGACAGCGGGCGCAACAGCGACAGCGGGCGCGGGAGGAGGCGCGCGAGCGGGCGGCGCGCGACAGGGACAGATATCTGCGGGACCAGGTGAGCTGCGTACACGTGTAACCAGAAAATACAGGATAATTCTCGGCACGAAAGCTATACATGACTTATTAATCACTCAAGTAATTTAATGACAAGTGTCCATACACTTATTGGAATGAGACCCCAGGCCCGCCAGACTACCCTTATATTCTTAAGTATGTATATAAAAAAAGTTGTTTCCAAGTTTGGTTAGGACAATGCAGGCCGATCACCTCATTGTCTGACAATAAAGATGATCCATGTGTCGGATGGGCATGTGAAAAGTCGGACCTGCGCCTGATCTCTCGCCAGTCGTGTCGGTTATCCGTCCCACTGGGTTACAAGAGTAAAGGAAGAGAGAGTGCTCTTGTGTACTGCGCACACACTTGGGCAATATAAAATTACTCCTGCGTAACTGGCCTGGTGTCAATGAAACCGGCCGCCGGCACCGAAATCGCTGTGGTGAGTTATATTTTATATTATGTAATTCCAGGCGACACGTCAACTACCGACCGAAGCGGAGCCGATAGACAGCGACGATAGCCCAGGCGCGTCGCCGTGCGCGTCCCTCACGCCACCGCGCGCGCCGCCGCCCCGCACGCCGCCCACCCCGCCGCGCCCCGCCACGCCCGAGCTGCGACCCGCACAGGTGAATGTAGGCTCTGTTGTGGCACGCGGCAAGGTCGAGTATAGCTTGATCGTATGTATAGTAAAATTTGGTAGCGATGAGGTCGAATGCCCCCCTGCTCACGTCGAATTCCTCATTGCTGACGGGTCCTGATTCCCCCGCGGAATAATTTTTATTTGGATTGATGGATGGATTGGACTTCGACCGGGTCGAAGACCGTCGACCTTGCCTTGAAAACCACGAGCTGGTCTAGCTGGTTATGACCGTCCAGGTCGAATGTGGCACGCCATTTTAAGTAAACAGTATCGTCGTACTAAGTGACTACTGTGTAATGTTCCAGGGCGTGGTGTCTGGCGAGAGCTCGCCCATCAGCATAAGCTTCCGCAGCAAGGGCAGCCCTACCCCCTCCACCGACACGCCCACCGGTACGTAATATTATAACGAGCATGTTGACTAAAACCACAACTAAAACAACCAAAAACCACGAGAACAAATAATTAATGTATGTGTCTCGGTATAGCGCAGGAGCAAATGATAACTCGACTGTCAGACCGGAAGTGCATTTTTTTATTAACAAAACTTACGGGTGGGTATATGTTACAACATTTTACAAAATAAAACTGGCGGACCAATTAGCGCCACGGTCCAGAATCGCGCTATCGAAGTTTTCAAAGCTCGGCGCTATGTATACAACATGTGGGCATCGGTTTGACCGAGCATACCACGCCGCTCGGTCGGCGATCTCCCTTTGGGGCTTCCCTACATACTACCACATTTTAGAGTTACTTTAAGGCTCTTATTATATGCGTCCGCGCAACCGAGCGGCGTGGCCGATACACCGCGAAACTACAAGCAACTGTATGCAACGATTTATTTGAATAGCTGAGCGCGACGCATATAATAAGATCCTTTAAGTGTTGAGAGTAACTTTACTTTTGAAGTGATAGTCTAAAATAACAATTAAACATTACATTACAGATGGGCGGTTGCGGCGCAGCGCACTCGCGGCTTTCGCGCCGGACGACGAGCTGCCGCCCGCCCGGCATCCCAGTGCGTATACTACCTGCAACAGTTGGGCTACGTTCCCACGAGCGTTTTTTTTGCGGTCGCGACAGTATAAACTGCACTGTGAATTCAACTCTAATACAAAAGAGCTGAAAATCGTGTACAGCTGTCAAATCTGATATTTGACACTAGACGCTTCGATTTTCAACTCTATTGTATTAGCGTAAAGTTATATTTATAGTGCAGTTTTTTCTGTTGCGACCAAATAAAAATGCTCGTGGGAACGTGGGCTTAGGGTCAGCTCACACCGAGACGCGACGCGACAGGCACTTTTTAAGATAGCGGCTAGAGATGGGTAAACGCCCGGTAAACGCCCAAAACGCCCGGGTGTAACGTAACACCCATCTCTAATAGCGACTCAAAATTAAACTATTTAGTACGCAATAAGAAAATAGTTTCATTGCAAGAGCGGCGCCGCGCTGCGCAGTGCGATGCACTACTTCGAATTGCAGTCTTGCAAGCAAACGTGTATCTTTTTGTGTGGTTAATAGAGTTCAATTTGGAATCGCTATCATAAAAATTGTGTTTCGGTGTGATCTGACCGTGGCGTCCATGGATATTATTATTATAAATATAGAAAACCTGCATTTTACCGAGTTAATATTACAGATATTGTGGCTATTGAAAAACTTTGTTATTATGTCTCATATGTTCCTTACACAAGTATCATAAATCATTCAATCAATTCAATTTTTTAATTCAATTTTCCATTTCAATTTTCATTCAATTTAAATTAAAATCTAAGGAGTTGGCCAAAATTGACCCAGAGCCGTCGAGCAACGACATGGTTGTCACTTTAAATCATATCTGATGTCACTAAAGGCCTTTATTCCTGCTCACTTTTATTAAATTATTTATTTATTTAATTTCGGGCATATTTCGGGGGTCCCCCTTTGATGACATTAAATATTATTTTAGGTGAATGCATTGCCAATCATTTCATTGCTGTCGACTGTGGGTTTATTTTGTGTGGATTTTTGATCGTGTCCTTTATGTTTCCAAATAAAAGTACTTAATTCTAAATACCAATAGACATAATAGAAGATTTATTTAATTCTTCTTTCTAGTCATATACAATAAATAAAAATGTCAAATCTATTCCAGTGAAAGAGAAAAAGGACAAGGACAAGAGTAAAAAAGAAGAAAAAGAAAAGTCAGATAAAGAGAAAGCAGACAAGAGCGACAAGGAGAACAGGAGTGCGGAGGAGAAGAGGAAACACATCAAGAGCCTCATAGACAAGATACCCACGCAGAAGGAGCAGCTGTTCCAGTACAAGTTGGACACTGCGCAGGTATGTGAGCCTAGTAGCTAGAAGAGATACATATTTTGTAGCTTATAGCCCATATATGTATAGGCAAATTTTTGGTAAAAACGTGGGTTCAAAATGATTCTATATTTCAAGCAAGTCAAACTTAATTTATACTTTGCCGCTTCTCCTATAGCTTCCTTTTTTCCTTCCTAGCCTAAATTGCTTAGGACGTATGTGTTTCAGAGCTCCGTGGCCTAGTGGGTAGACCGTTTGATTCGCACTCGAGAGAGTGCAGGTTCGATTCCCAGGTTCTGGCGTGTACCAATGAGACTTTAACATCTCAAGCACATGCACACTATACAGACGCTCTAACGGTGAAGGAAAACATCTCGAGAAAACCCGCACACGGTTGGCCCCAGACGTATTGACTAGTCATTCCTTTGGACTAGGTTGACTGTGTTGTGAGAATGCCGCATGTGCTTGGGTACAGACATTGAGTAGTCCACGGGACATAGGCTTTCGCAGAAAAATGTACGGTTCCCTTCGGGATTCATTTGCCGGAAGTCGGAGGCCGCATGTAGTTTTTAATTAAAGTTGAGTCTAATTTGTTGCAAAAACCAAAACTAACAATTTCAGATCGACAACACCCTGATGGAGAAGAAGATACGGCCGTGGATCAACAAGAAGATAATAGAGTACATCGGCGAGCCGGAGCCGACGCTCGTGGACTTCATATGCAGCAAGGTGCTGGCGGGCTCCGCGCCGCAGGGCATACTGGACGACGTGCAGATGGTGAGAAAACTTGCATGGTTTGATTATATATTATTATAATATATCTATGGACGCTTCACACCACATCAGTCATCCGTGCTAAGTATCCAAAGATCTTGTGTTACTGGTACCAGACAACGGGAAGTATTTTTAATACAATATTTTTACTATACATATATTTAAGATTTTTATGATATTATACACATAGTAAAATACACATCCATGGCCCAGGAACATTGAAAACTTTTTCTCCCCTAGGCGGGATTTGAACCCGCGACCTCCAGCTTGAGCGCAGGCGCGCTAACCACTGAGAAATGATGTTAACTTGGGACATGCTTCGTCACGAACGGGCTGGCTCGCCTGCTATACCGCGGGCTTGCGTTGTGTTTCGCTGAGTGAAAATGTTTGTTTTTAGGTGCTCGACGAAGAAGCGGAGGTGTTTGTGGTGAAGATGTGGAGACTCCTTATATACGAGCTGGAGGCCAAGCGCGCCGGACTCGCCAAGTGAACCGACAGGACTAGGCCAGCCTAGTAGCTGGCAACTTCAGGCTAGTAGCTGGTAGGCCGGGCTAGTAGCTGGCTAGGCTAGGCTAGTAGCTAGTGGACTTGTAAGGCTTGACTAGCAGCTACTAAGCGACTAGCGAGGCTTAAAAAAGTTACTAGCAAGGCTAATAGCTATCAACGCTTGATTAGAAACTACCAAAACCAGACTAGCTAATTGGACTAAAGACGCATTCAAACAGATGAGAGTAAATTTAATTCTGAGTATATTTGTTTTGACACATACATCGGTATACCAAACTGTTACCGTTACCGACTGATCTGATAGCGGAGATCAAACTGAACTTATCCCCCAATCAAAATATTTAGGGATTGTTGCATAATCTTCTGGGTCAGACAGCTTATTTTGTCTCTGTCGCTCTATATTACGTAAGTAGCGACAAAACTTCCGAATAAGCTATCTGACACTCATAAGAAGATTGTGACACAGGCCCCAAGACACATTATTTACTATAATTAACTTGGGATAAATGTATTCTTAGATGTTTGACTGTCTATAATGTTGCAATTCGTATGTTCTCGTATCGTCTACGCCATTTTTGTATACACATTCGTATTTATGTTAGGAAAATACATTTATTGAATACTAGAATTGTTTTTTTTTTAATTTAGTCATTTTCGCCGTCACACTGGGTACACATTAAGGAAAAACGACATTGATAGTCACGCATACAAGGATGTTGCCTGGTGTGGAATATCACATTTTTTGAAAATTTAAATAAATCTAATGAAAATTATTAAAAATTATAAGAAAAAAAAATGTTGCCCATCCCTTCTGGCAAAACGATTTCTGACATCACTATCGGCTGATAGCACATCGTGACGTCACACGCCGATATATCACGCGCTTATTGTCAATTTGAAATTATATCTTCGGAAAAATATTTTTTTAGTCAACATGCCTAAATAGGCTACTTGACCTTGTTTTTATTTATGTCCTAAACGCTTCATAATTGTTTCATAATATTACATTATTTTGAAACCTAAAAACGAGCAAAAAATATATTTGAAAAATACACTTTAAAAACCGCCGAAAACACTTCGCCGTCTTGGTTGATAGATCATCTGTGCTGTGATGTCATACTAGTACTATTTGTATTCTGTGCTACAGTCCGTAGTAGTAAAATGGCGGTGTCACGTTCCGTTTGACGTTTTGACAACTATTTAGTTACAGAAACAAGTTCCGTTTCACTACTACATAATATGTGTTTAGTGTGTTTGTGTCGTCACATCCTTGTCGGAAGTTACTTCGAGGTGTTTTCATCAGTACAAATTTAAAAATGTATATTTTTAAATCAACTTTATTTATCAATAATTTTTAATTCTATAAAAATTTTGCGCGTATCTATATTACTGTTCGCGAGTTTACTAGGAACGCAGAAACTATCGGGAGTCTACAATTACTTCAACCGCACAGTCTGATTCGCAGTTTTATAGCAATAAAGGAGTTTGTGATTAGAAAGAGATGGTCATATTCCTTCTCTTTCTAGCAAAGGTCATTAAACGATACTGCCATTTTTTAAACCGGCTAAGTCAAGATGTCTGATGTTATGCGCGTCACTTACACAAGTAATAACATTTTTGAAATATTGTTCATTATATTGAGGGATTTTTTAGTTCTAGTGATTTATTTCTTCATGGAAACAATGACTATATTGTTAGTTATAGTAAACCAATTATAGTATAATTAATACTCTAATAATATGAAGGTTTTTTCTAATATTTCTCAGTTTTTTTATCTGTACTATATAATAATATAAAGAGGAAAGATTTGTTTATATCTTTGTTTCATTGTTTGCAAGGATTTTGATGCAATAGATGCATGCACAGATAGACCACGCTACTTTCTATCGCGGCAAAATATATGGTTCCTGCGTTATTTTCTCTAGCCCGAACGAAGTCGCAGGAATTAACTGCTGTTAATTATAATTCACATAAAGTAATTTTGTTTTTATGTTTTGATTCTGGAAGAATTACCTAAAATGAAGATAAATTCTTGTTATGTATGTAATTTATATAAAATGTAAATGTAAGAAATACATAGTATTTTGTGTAAGGAGCGCCAAGAGTCTTGTCACTTGTATAGAGACTAGAAAATAAATATTGTCAAATATAGGTACGTGTTTTCTTTGATTATACCCCTAAAATATCTTAGTCATTTTTAAAATTAAAATACTAGCTTTAGTAAATAAAGTATCCCACGGTTACCCTGTACTGTTTCGGAATGAATAGTAGCGTATGTGTTTTTCCAGACCTTAAACTGTTACCGTACCAAATTTCATCGAAATCCGTTCTGTGGTTTTTGCGTGAAGGAGTAACTAACATCCATTCATCCTCACAAACTTTCACATTTATAATATTAGCAGGATTTCTTTGGTAAAATATTGGACTCTGTTCATATCAGACTTAATCTGAACGTAAACAAACGTATGTATTAAAATCGACTAAATTATTGTGTCGTTGAATTTCTTAAGCGGCAAGTGACATTTAAATTGGTCTCATTTTCACTTTTGCTTACATTTTGATCAATCGTATTTGAAAAAGTGTACCAAGAACATCGTTTACTAGGAAAACATAACCCAGCAGTAGTTTAAGGTAGGTTTAAGATTTAAGGGTCAATCACACCATTCACACCGAAACGAAAGACGCGCGTTACGGCGCTGCATTTTTAAGATAGCTACGTATTCAAAATTGAATCCTATTAATTACACTAGTTTCATTGTAAGAGTTCGAATGACAAGTTGCATAGCGCTGCACAGCGCATGTGCAGTGTTCGACTGATGTCATGAAACGTGTATCTTTTTGTGCAGTGAATAAAGTTCAATTTTTAAATAGCTATCTTAAAAATCCGCGCGTTCCATCGCGGTGTGAACTGACCGTAAGCGTCCAAACTTTAACCATGCTCCAACTACCTCACATTACATGTCATAAAACTGTTTTTCATATCAGAGATTGCCAAAAGAAAATGTATTTCTACGTCTAATCCGTACTGCTATAAAATACAGGCACACAGTAAAACATGATATTTTATTTCGTCCACAAATAAGAAAAATTGGCACGTAACATATTGTACGGTCGAGGAAATCGACTGGTGGTTAAGGGCGTCACAGATGTTAGCAAAACTCCGATAATTGATATATCTACTAAAGGACTTCTAATAGAAGTTTGAGAGCATAATGAACCAACAAAACTATAATTATAACTGTTTATTATAATCATCAATTTTACAAGAATATCAAGTTCCCTATTCAGTGTCCAAAAGGTCAAAAGTCCCGTCGTGGACAGCCGTTTTATATCATCAGTGGCTGACAAGTGTCATCCTTGCTGATGACAGTTCGTCCTTCGCGCCTCGACGGAGAGTTGTCAACTTGAAGGGTTGCCAACACAGACGGCTAAGATACTAAGATAATATTTATCTTAAGATGCCTCGATATATTTCATACTAGCTTTTTCACGCGGCTCCGCCCGCGTAAATACAGTATCCCGACGGGAACACTGTATTTTTTCGGGATAAAATGTAGCCTATGTTTTAATCCCGAGCCTAAACTACTACCATACCAAATTTCATCGAAATCCATTCAGTAGTTTTCGCGTGAAAGCGTACGAGGGCGGCACTGAATATTTCGGGAATCAAGGAAGTGACACAACATTACTATTTAAAAATGTATTTATTGCTTTTTGAAGTATTCTCCGCGAAATTTGCCACATTTTTCCATACGATGGAACCAATCATTGAAGCAACCATTCCATTCGGAAGTTGGGGTCTCCAAAATGGCCGTTTTGTAGGCGTCCACAGCTTCTTCAGGTGATGAAAATCTCTGACCACGCAATTTATTCTTTATTTTAGGGAAAGTATAGAATATACTATAGAATAGAAATAGTATAGGGCTTAGGTCGGGGCTGTACGGCGGATGGTCTAATAATTCTATGATTTCTTGCTCTAAAAACTCTTTTGTTCTGTGCGCGGTGTGAGAACTCGCATTGTCGTGATGGAGGTTGATGCGGTGGTTGCAGTTCTCTTTACGGAGTTCAGAAACGACCTGTGGCAAACAAATGTTAGCATACCATTCTGCATTAACCGTTCCTTGTCCCTCAAGAGGAATAGTCGCAACATGGCCGGTTTTGGAGACAAACGTGGCCACCATTTTTTTTGCAACACTCCGTGAACGAACAATTTTTGTTGGCTTTAACTCATTTTCGAACACCCAAACTCGTGACTGGTTTTTTGTTTCGGGGTCATACGCGTATATCCACGATTCGTCACCTGATACGATGTTGTATACAGCATTTGAGGATCCTGCGTGGAATCTTTCGAGAGTTCTGACGCACCAAGTAACGCGAGCCGCTTTTTGCTCTTCACAGAGCAAATGCGGTATCCATCGGGAAAACAACTTTTTTACACATAATTGTTCATGCAAGATTATTTGTATTTGACTCATGCCAATGTCTAAAGTTGCCTGAATTTCGCGGTATGTCACATGTCGATCTTCCTCAATCAGCTTACGCACAGCATCAACGTTTTCTTGGGTGACTGCAGTTTTTGGACGATCTTGACGGGGATCATCACTGAGCTTGACACGTCCACGTTGAAATTCAGTAAACCAGCGATAAATTGTGGTTTTGGATGGGGCTTCATCACCAAATGCAGAAATCATCCGGTCAACACACTGTTTTTGTGTTAAACCACTTCGAAAGTCATAATAAATCATCGCTCTAGAATTTTCTCGAGTCAATTCCATTTTCTCAACGACTAAACAAGTTTGACAAGACCTTGTGACAAGACCGAGAATCTTTTTTTAAATAAATAAACGGTATTCGATTTTTAAAACCAAGGAGTTTTAAATTAAAAAGATTTTGATATGACAGGAACCGTGGAAATATTCCATTCCCGATACTTTTAGTGCAGCTTATGTAACAAACAAACTTACATTCACATTTATAATATTAGTGGAAGTAGGATTACACTGCTTATTATGAAAATATTATATAGTACAATTGTATCTTAGTCATCTCACAGACATTCATACAAACTGTGTGAACTATCACTGACGGCGATATTTATTAATCTTAACTTAAAATATTATAGTATCTTCGCCGTCTGTAATGACCTAAACGATGCTAAATATGTACTTAATTGAGCGATGATCGAACCTTGTAGGTTTTGTAGATTAGAATAGAATTTTATTTATTTCTGGAATTTGGTATGGTAGCGGTTGAAAACTAAAAGTTTAAGCTCTGGATTAACACAGGCTTTTTATCCCGAAAAGGTACAATATTCCCGTGGGATACTGTATTTACGCGAGCGAAGCCGCTGGAAAAGCCAATATAAGAATAATGTACGTAGGTATATGTAATTTTATCGGATTATCCGCTAGTTTCGAATTTGACATGTAAGTAAGTGGGTATATTTTCATTTCAATTAAAATACAACACTTGACGTGACAACGTCTTATAATTCGGTGGAGCCGGCTGCACGCACGAAAAAACATGACTCGACTCATGCGGCGTTACCTCGCTCTGAGGCGTTCCATTTATTATTGTGACGTTGTCACGTTCAACTATCGTCAGTAAACCGACTTTACAAACAACCGATTTTTTTTTAAGTTTAGACCACCTCTATCCGAAATTTTCTTATACCTATCTTAAACTTTTATATAGGATTCGGATATATTTTTATTTCGTTTATCGGACAGTTTCAGTTACGGCTTAGGAGCCGTATAACAACGTGGAAATGAAACCAGCAAATTGTCTACATATATCATTCGCGAGTCTCCCGGGAGAGAAGGGGGTTAAAAGTGGGCATAACGGTTTAAAAATGGGAGAAAACCCCCTTCTAGGGGGTCAAACAATGTACCTACTCTGATAAATGGCATTTTTTATTATAATATTTATTAGACTGCAGTAAGACGGTAGTGTTTCTGGTATTTGAAGTGAAAACTTATTTTTTTACTCTATGAAAATATATGAATCGAATAAGTAACTAAGTTCAAAGGGCATAAAATATTTTTTCGAAATGGTTGCTTTTCTATCTCGTGTCAACTGCACACACCTTTTATTTATGTAGGTATATTTATTTTTTCACTAACATAAAACTAATATACCTAACAGTTACACAATAACGTGACTAGCTACTTTAAAATATTTATTTTAGTGCCTATAGTCTTCGCGTTAAGTTTGCAATGAGTACGAATGACAAAATGCCTAACTTTAATTGGTTATCGTTTACACGGCTTAAGCGTCGTTGGTCAATTTCGCCATTCGCACTGTAGATTTACTGCAAAATAAACGCGAATGAACTTTATTATCATGTCCAAATTTAACATCGCGATAACAGATAGCGATTCAATATTGAGATTTCAAGTCACTCCACAAGAAGATGTTACACTGCATCGGGCTGCATAGCGCGGCGCCGCTCTTACAATGAAACGTATATTCTTGAGAAGTGAATAAAGTTCAATTTCGAATCGCTATCTTGAAAAATGCATCGCCGCATTGCCGTGCGGCTCGGTGTGAGCTGACCCTTAGAGATAAATATACTAGGATAGCAGAAAACCAGTGGAGATATAATAACATATCTGCAGGTATTTCTGCACCGACGCATTATTTCGTCAGAATATTCGTTTTCACAACATTACATTACATTCCGAATGTTGTTTTTTTATTTGAGATAGTGATGTGACCTTCTTTCGAGTCGATATTTTTAGTTTAATCGATACCCTGTACATACATACGCTATTTCCTGTTCAGATCAAATTCAATATACACGTAAGCAAAAATATCAAATTCGTGATAGCAAATTAATGAGTCACTGTAAAATATTACACGGTAAATAAGTCACATTTAAATTTACAGCATAACGAGCTGGTGTCTCCAACTTCGTTTGCGTAGAACAAACGGAAACGGAACTCTATTTTTTAAACGGAACCCTAAGGTAAAGTAGCCTATGTTACACCTTATAACATCAGCTAGCAGCAGCTAGCAGGCCGTTTCAGAAATTAGCCGCAACAAACAGACAGACGAAACGACAAGAATAAAAATAAATATGTTTTTCTTATTTTGAGTACCCTATATACTTTCATATGCCTGCCATTGTGAATTTCCAATGGCAGTGGCCATTGGAAATTTGAAAATTCGTCGCGTTGATTCAATTAATTCTTTTAAAAATAAATTTAAAATATATTTTATCAATAAGCCCTAAATCGTTTCTGTCGTTAATGTGACTATGTATGTTCTGTACTTTTATGTTTAAATTAATGAAGCTTTCTTAGTTTGTACACCTACACGATCTTTTTCATTTTCTATTTCATTGAAACCAGGCCAGCTGCGCAGGAGTTCTTTTATAGTGCCCAAGTGTGTGCGTAATTCACAAGCGCACTCTCTCTTTCTTTACTCTCATGACCCAGTGGGATGGATAACCGACATGACTGGCGAGAGATCAGGCGCAGGAGCCAGAACCGACTTGACGTATGGATCATCTCTCTTGTCAGACATCAGGTGATCATCCTGCATGGTCCTAACCAAAATTGGAAACATTATTTGTTGTTCCAAGGCGGGTATCGAACACATGACCTCCGTAGCTATTATTTTGCCCCAGTATCGATACTGCGGCCCATCTCTAGTTCTAATTTGATTAACATAGTGTACCGAGCGTAGGTAATGAATATTACAGAATCACGTCACAACAGCTGACTTATGTTAATTTCAGTGTTGCCATAACCCATTTTCCCCGAAGATAGTAGAGTTTGAGGAAAAGTTTGTTTGTTTGTTTGCATTGAATAGGCTCCAAAACTACTGGACCGATATTGATGAAATATCGCAGAAATATAGAAGGCATAGGCTACTTTTTATCGCTGAAAAATGTACGGTTTCCACAAGAATAACTTTTGCGCGCAGAAGTCGCGGGCAACACCTAGTATCTATAGTATAAAAGTAAATATACTTTCCGTTGTCCGGTCCTCGTAACACAAGTTCTTCGGATACTTACCACGGAGCCAGATTGACGTGGTGTGAAGCGTCCATAGATATTAACTTATGCAATGTTACTGAGAATTATTTGTATTAATGTGGTATCCCACTCCCCACTCCCAGGGGCATATTCGACGCATTCAAAAAGGCTTGTTCATCATTGAATGATTCCAATACATCTTTCTCTCATTTGTTTTTTACTCGACTACAGCAAAAGGAAGGGTAATGATTTTGGCAGTCTATGTATGTGTATTTGTATGTTTGTTTCATTGCAGCTCCTGAACTTAACTGATCCGATTCGTAATAACGGCTAGGATAATATGGGTTATATATAATTTGCGTAAACGGGTAACGGGTTATAGTTTTTCACTTTTTATTATTATTATTATGAAATGGACCGCGAAACGAGCAGACGGATCGACTGTTGAAAATCGAATTCCGCCGCCAATGAACACCAGAGGAGATACAAGTGCGTTCCTACTGGCCTATTATGAACTTGAACTGACAATTTGGATATGGGCTTCATTTTGACGTTTGAACTTTTATGCCAAAATTTAAATAGTTAAAATGTCAAAATTTTGACATAAATCAAGTCCATTCCCACTTGTCAGTTCAAGTTCATAATAGAGCAGCTGGTCCTTAAAATCGCCAAACTCCCTTAGGGCGTCCGTGCACACCTTAGGCTACGTTCCCACGAGCGATTTTAATGGGCCCGACAGAAAAAACAGCATTGTAAATAGAACTCTGAGCTAATACAATAGAGCTGAAAATCGAAGCGTCGAGCGTTAATTTGTCTTTACTCGTATGTTCGATTTTCAGCTCTGTTGTACAGAGTTCTATTTACAGTGTAGTTTTTTTCTGTCGCGACTACAAAAAGTTCTGGTGGGTACGAGGGCTTAAGCCGCCATTATTTTCTACATTGTACAATAATAATATATCTACGGACGCTTTCACGCCACGTCAATATGGTCCCGTGGTAAGTTCTCGAAGGAGTTGTGTTACGGGTACCGGACAACGTTTTTAATACTCATTTTTTATACTACAATTATTTTAAAGATTTTTAATATATAATACACATTCATATACACCATCCATGAGCCAGGAACACAGAAAACTTTTTGTTCCCTGACGAGATTGCAACCCGCAACCTCCGGCTACGCCAACGCGCTAACCACTGAGCCACAGAGGTCGACGAATATTACTTATACAATATTTAGTTTTATGGGTCTTTTGCCTGAAATAAATATGATTTGATTTGATAGGTAGATATAATATAGGTAGAATTATACTCCATTCCGATTTAATGCGATCTAGACGTAAGCAAATGAAATTCGACCAAATTAAGGAGCAGCACAAACGGCGAAGATGCTATTAAAACATTTTATGTTCAGATAAAATTGCTTGCTATAGGTACAGTTCGTATGAAGTGTCACAGACGGCGAGGATTCTGTATATTTTCATATTACGTACTGTAATGTGAAATAAATCCAGGCATCTTAAGATAAAATACTATAGTATCTTCGCCGTCTGTGATGCCCTTAACGCGTTATTGTCTTGCGCTGTAAAGAAGAGACATTTTAATTAGAAGTATTATAGCCGGCCATATTGAGCTTTGTTTAGATTCAGAATCCCAATTCTCGTAATTAACTTACACTTTCATTTTACTTTTAAGGAATTATAAATGAATCGTCTTGATATCATAAACTGATTTTTGAAGTTTGGACCAATCAACACAGGTAATATTATATTGAATCGGAACGTAAGCACCAGGGGTAAGTGCTAGCTGAGTGCTTGTGTTGTCGCGTTGTTCTATCGTTTGTAAGTAACCCACATATATAATTCGATACCTTGGGTTAGAAAGGGCGTATAAACCATTTTACCCAAAACGAGTTATGAATACAGTCATATTTAAAATTTTCCGCTGTATCGATTAGTCTATGTAACACTTTCAAATTCGCAAAAAAATGGTTATTACAGCCCAGATGACTTCAACGTCTAAACAGAGTTTTTGTTTGAATTAATGATGTAAGAACCAAAAATATATATATTGCTATGACTATTTGGTGTAATGTCATATTTGTGTATCCCTACTACCTACTACCCTACCCTACTGGGTAGGGTAGTAGGTAGTAGGGGTAGGGGACAGTAGGGTAGGACCGTATTAATAAACCGTTCTCGAACTCGTTCTCAAGACCTTTCTTGGCTGAGACAGTCTCAAGTAACGATTAGCTTCTCAAGACGGTATTTAATTCATAGTATGATCTCAAGACCGTCTCAGTTGATAACGTTATTGAGGTCACTTACTCAATTTTTAAGCGTCATCTACACGACAAAGAACGAATAAAATAACGTTTCGTTTACACTTCTACAAAGAACGGATTTATTGATTATACATTCCTTCAATATTTCTTTTTTTAAATGTAATATTTAATAATATAAATACCAAAAAAAGTTTAGTCTGTATTTTTTATATTGAAAAAACTGATTTTCATTAATTTTTACGTAGATATTAATATTTATTATTGTCTAGCATAATAATATCCATATTTTTTTAACAACTACGTAAAATGGAATGCGGATCATTGCCTTTCGAAAAAGTTCTTCTTCTTCTTATTCTTTAAATTGGCTCCTTAGTGATTCGCCAATGTTGTTATATGTTGACAAAACTCTGCCTTATGAGTGGGTTTTATAAATAAACAAGGGCACGATGTACAGGAGGAAGTCTGTTGAATAATCTAAAACCTAGAACAGACAAATTTAGGGCCAGTACCACAGTATGTACATAAAGTTTCAGTAAAAGGAGTATTTACAAAACATAGAACAGATTTAAGGTTGATAGGGCGAGGAATTGTAGGAGGGAGGGATCATATAATGAGGTTTGTTTTTTGGGCAGCGAAAAAAGGTTCTGCTGTCAAGTGTCAAATCAAGTCAATTAATATAAATCAAATAGGTAATTCGTTTAACATAAATAAATAAATAAATATATTTAAATAAAATCGAAAATATTTCTACAAATACTCGACACTGGCAGAATGGTGTAAAACCTTTGCAACTGCGATAACCAAAAAAAAAGAAGAATAAGTATCAATAAGCGTCTTTTATTTGTAACTTTATTTTGTGTTGAGTATGTAGTGTAAATTCTGAGTTTGTTTAGTCATAAGTATTTAGATTTTAATTTACATAATTGTAACACACCCAAAAACACCACAAATAATAATGTACTGTATCCCAATTCCCAAGCAAGCCCTTCTCAAGTCAAGTTTGACTGTACCCACGAAACCGCGTTTCAAGTAACAGTTTGACAGCAATGACAGCGTACTTAAGTAACGCGTCTCGTTTATTAATACGTTCCCACTCACTTGATACGCCGTACCTACAGCTGTACGGTCTATTAATTAAAACAACATCTTAAGTACTTTCTTGAGAATTGTCTTAGAGATAAGAACGCTTTTTTAATACGGGCCTAGATTTGAGTCAAGTATGGGGTATTACTAACGTAATAAATGCACTTGGTTGTAAAAACCAAAATTTAGTACGATTTTGATTACCAACATTGCAAATGCACTTGGTTGTAAAAAAAAGTTCAGAACGACTTTTAGTACAATTTGGTTTAAATATTAAATTCCAACAAATTTAAAAGAAAATAAATAAAATAAATATTAAGTACCTACTCAATGTGTAAAGATTTTGAAGAAGAAGAAAAGATTGATTACTGACAAAAAATTGTGAACTATTCATTCATTTGGTGTAAATGCAGCAACATGTCTACTAGCTCATATCATATTGAAATTACGAAATAAAATGAGATGGTATGTATATTGCTGCATGAAACCAAATAAAGAATAATGTTATTGATAGTTTATAGTTTTATATTGTTATTTAACGTCGCGAAAGTTTCAACGTTATGTTATTAGGAATGAGGCAAGGTGATTATTTAAAGTTCTTTCTTCTTTTTCTTTTTCGGTCTCATATTTTAAATCATATTGCAATTTATTATTGCAAACTCGGTACTACCGCTTATTCACTCAGATGACCCCTTGCTTATAATCATAATCAATAACTTCATTATTTATATAAATTGAGCTCGCTCATATTTCCTACGGGGTACCACAAGGGAGCGTCTTGGGACCGACGCTCTTCTTAATCTATATTAATTACCTCTGCAATTTAAATATTCCAAATGGGAAAATATTTTCCTATGCTGACGACACCGCTATAGTTTTTTCTGGCTCAACATGGGATGAGGTACATGGCTTTGCTCAAAAAGGACTAAACCAACCAAGCTTTATGGTTGAATAACAACTATATTATATTTGTTTCAATTATATATGTTTCACAAATTATAAAAGCTCTCCGACAAATTCTAACTACAAACTAAAAATTCATGTCTGTTAAGACTTCGCTGACAAAAATTGTTCATGTTGCAGTATAGACAAAATATCGCCAAGTCAGGCGCTGGTCAACCATTACTCCTAGACATTTAGTTTGCGTAAGCTAATCGTTACTTCAGATTGTCTCAGCCAAGAAAGGTCTTGATAACGAGTTTGAGAACGGTTTATTAATACGGTCCTACCCTACTGTCCCCTACCCCTACTACCTACTACCCTACCCAGTAGGGTAGGGTAGTAGGTAGTAGGGGTACCCTACTGTCTTTTACGACCTAATCTTATGACAAATATGACATTACACCAAATAGTCATAGAAATATATATAACTTTACATCTTGATACACTTGATACATACACTTGATTCTAAAACTTCATAGTAAACTCCCTTACAATCCCATCAAACAAAATAAAAAGCGGAGCGGAGGATATATATATATCCCTCCAACTAATAGTGCTCGGAAATCTTATTGATATTAATATATATGTATTCATGTGTGCATGTTACACTTTCATTTCATTTTACGACTTATTCACTTTAAAAAAAAATAATAGAAAAAACAATAATAATAAATTAATGTATCTTTTGTTTGTTTACCGAAAGAGCGAGGTCTCCTAACACAGGTTTATACTTAAAAGGAGACCCTAGCAACTTGTTTGTTATATTTGTAAAAGATACCGAATAAACATTTTTTCATTTTCATTTTTCATTTTCATTTTCAATTAAATACGACTCAAGTTGCTACAAGAGCCAATTACCATATTATTCTATTGAATTTAATAGATAACTGGTGATAACTTTGATATCAATGATTGTTCTAAGCATAATATTACTATCGTAACTAAAAGTAATTTCCTATTTCGTTGCTGCACTAATAAATATAATAAAGCTTTTAAAGTTACTGTCTGTGAAGTAATTAATAAAATAAATAAATAAAAAAACCGACTTCGTAAAAGCTAAGAATAACAAGAAATCCCAGTTAATCAAGACTTTTGCTATCGAATATTTTTGAATAACTATACCTACATTTGAAACATTCTATTAGTGAACATTATAGTTTTGATAATCGGGATTCAGGACCCATTATTTATAAAGAAGCCGGATTATTGATGGGTCTGGACTGTTTTTACTTGTTTTTTTTATTTACGCAGTCGGGTACCTTTTGTTATTATTTTATTTTACACTTTTAAGTTTATGTTTATTTATCAAAATCAGTTTGGTCTTAATAGTGCCCCAGGTGCAAACACAAATACATAGGCTGATAAATACATTACCACTCCTTTTTATCGCGCAGTAGTGTAAAAACAAGAATGTTTTAATAAAAAATGTTTTATTTGAAATCAATCACTTCATAAATTTGACTAAATTTGGTTAAATAACTGATTAATATTGTTTTTTTTTCACTCGTAGATAAAAGTAGGTAAAGCGGGGTATTTAAGTATCATGGTTTTTGTTACCCAAGTGAGGTATGTATTATTAGTATAAACTTATTGTAGTTACGACTCCACACATTCAAAAGGTACAGTCTAAGTGGTTTTACGTCTTTCTTATTTTTTGGTACTGGTCTATAAGCTCAATGACAACGACCTACTTCTAGTTACGACTCATTAAAATGAAACACCTGAAAGAAATATGCGGTGTATAAACTATTTTTACAAAAAAATTTGGTCGTATATCCACGCTAACTTCTAAACTAAGAGACTGATAATAAAATAAGGTTTTCCATTGCAAAAAACATAAAAAAAAATAACTTATAAACCTTAAAAGAGTTAATATAAGTACTAATTACTAAGTATATATAAACTAAGTACTAAGGCGGGTCAATAAGTCCGTGACTTTTTGAATTTCTAACCTCCTTACTGAAAAAGCAACACTACTCCTGTCAACAGGCATCTGTCAGTTGACTCCTATCAAAATTTGAACTTGCTGCGTCAGTTAGTTTGTGTTTTACAGCTATCTTTATCAGACTATCCAGTAACTTAAGGAAACAATGGAAAAAAGTGAATTTCGTGTGCTTATTAAGCATTATTTTTTGCGAAAAAAAACCATTACCGAGACCAAGGCTAAGCTTGATAAATACTATGGGGACTCTGCACCATCGATTTCAATGGTAAAAAAGTGGTTTACTGAATTTCGTTGTGGCCGTACAAGCACTGAAGATGCCGAACGTCCTGGACGCCCAGTTGAGGTCTCTACACCCGAAACAATCGAAAAAATTCACGATATGGTGTTGGCCGACCGAAGATTGAAAGTGCAAGAGATTGTGGAAGCCATAGGCATCTCGCATGGCTCAGTGGTTTCAATTTTGAATGATCACTTAGGCATGAGAAAGCTTTCCGCAAGATGGGTGCCGCGTTTGCTCACAGTCGACCACAAACGCAATCGTGTAACAACTTCACAGGAAGGTTTGGCGTTGTTTAATCACAATATGGAGGAGTTTTTTAACCGTGGACGAAACATGGATCCATCACAATACACCAGAGACCAAACAACAGTCAAAACAGTGTGTTTCTAAGGGTGAATCGGCGCTAAAGAAGGCCAAGGTGGGTTTGTCAGCCAATAAAGTTATGGCAACTGTTTTTTGGGATGCACGTGGGATAATCCACATTGACTATCTTCAAAAGGGAAGAACAATTAATGGGCAATATTATGCCAACTTATTGGACCGCTTCAATGAGGATTTGAAAAAAAACTGACCTCATTTGGCCAAGAAAAAAGTTCTTTTTCACTAAGACACTGCAAGGGTGCACACATGTGCAGTTGCCATGGCAAAAATCCATATGAATTGCTCCCACATCCACCCTATTCTCAAGATTTGGCTCCGAGTGACTACTTCTTGTTCCCAAACCTGAAAAAATGGCTCGGTGGAAAAAGATTTGACTCCAATGATGAAGTCATCTCGCAAACAAAGGCCTATTTTGAGGACCTCGACAAATCATATTTTTTAGAAGGGATAAAAAAATTGGAGAAGCGTTGGACAAAGTGTATAGAGCTCAAGGGGGACTACGTTGAAAAATAAAATGATTTATTTATCAAAAAATCTGTGTTTTATTCCAAAAGTCACGGACTTACTGACCCGCCCTCGTATAAAAAAAGAGTTTTAGTCGATTTATTTTTTTCAATCACGTTTTATGCTTCTCCTGTAAAGTAGGGTTTTGGCTTTTACAACCTATAATATATACGGCGAATAATTTTATTTAAATATATTAATTTATAAATATGTGTTGTACAAGTTTGAAATGTTTCTTGTACTTCAGACATACTCGAGCACTGTGAACGCAGACATTCATTAGAATTCATTCGGAATAAGTTATGCGTTAAGCATCAATTACACTCAACATTAAATATAGAGAGATTTAAAAAGCTATTTATACAAATGTAAAGATTTTTTAAATATTATTACTTCCTACTAATATTACTATTTAAAATACTAGCTTTTGCCGGCGGCTTCGCCTGCGGTAAAGTTTTGCGTGAAATAGCAACGCAACAGCAACAGCAACCATACATACAAACTTTCGCGTTTACAATATTAGTACCTAAGGATTATATTTTGGATAATTCTGAATTCCCATAAAAACTTAACAAATTACAGCCTATGTGTTATTATGATGTATTAGTTAAAGATTATTGTAAAGTTTCAATTAAATCCGTTCAGTAGTTTTTGCGTGAAAGAGCAACAAACATCCATACTTACCAAGTTTCGCGTTTAAAATAGGCGAGTAAGGTAGTAAGATAGTGAAAGTTTGTGATTCTTTCACACAAAAACTACTGAACGGATTTTGATGAAATTTGGCATGGTAGTAGTTTGGGCTCTGGATTGATTTTAAGTACGAGTAAGTATTTTAAATTGTTTATATTCTGATTATTTTCGTCCTTCCGAAGAACTCAAAACCATGACTGACCCATGCTTCGGCACTAATCGACAGATTCGATCAAATACCACCACGGCCTCACAGATCGACATGAAATAAAACTTGCGGTGTATCGCCAAGTGGATAGCGGATAGTTTCGTACCGGAGCTTGAGTGAGAGTAAAAACAGGCAACGCTCTTGTAACTCATCTGGTGTTGCGGATAATCGTAATATTGTATCAATAATAATAATAACTCTCCACACCGATTTCAGTGACGGTGGCCGGTTTCATTGAAGTCGTGTCAGTGGATGACTGACACGACTGGCGAGAGATCAGGCGCAGGTCCGCCTTTTTACATGCCCATCCGACACATGGATCATCTCTCTTGTCAGTCATCAGGTGATCAGCCTGCACAATGCTGCCTGCACAAACCTAACCTAACCAAACTTGGAAACAACATTTTTTTGTTGTTCCAATGCGGGAATCGAACCCACGACCCAGATCCGAGTCGAGAGCCAAGCTCTAAACACTAGACCACGGAGGCTGTTATTATATATGTTATGAGGGTAAAGGTATGTAAACGTCAGTTGATCACTTCACACTGTGACGTGACGGCCGCGGCGCGCATTTTTTAAGGTGGTTTTCGCGTCAAGTCTGGGTGTGAGCTGACCCTAATGGTGTTTTAATGACCAGAGTGGATGTAAGTCATAAGCTTAATTAAGTCTTAAGATACTAGACCAGTTTCTTTATTTCTATTTTGATTCATAATTATTGAATATGGAGACATAATATTAATATATAATATAATAATATTTATTTATAATATTATTTTTTCGAGAGTAACAGGGCCATGTATGAAAAATAGAGAGCTGTAAAGTCTGAAGATAATCTTCAAAAAAAAAATAATTTAGGGTCACCCTATTGCGGGCGACGGGACCTCGGGTAGCCGCGCGCCGATGTACGCTCCGATCACGCACAACATCATAGCGGTTAACAGAAGTCAATAGGGTAACAATTACATGTAATTTCAATATTTTTTTATTAGTATAATAAATTAGTAAGACGATTTCAAATTAGTAGTCCTATGTTGGAAAACACATCTTCAACATCAAGTTAGAACAAAGGAAATAAAGCAAATTAAGTAATGCCATAGCACTCTATTTTGTAATACTTAGTATAATACCCTGTTTATTTCGAAACGGAGTAAGAAATCACCCAGTATATCGCCATATTCAATAATGACTTAAAATAGAAATTTAACGTGACATTTTATGTTACATTCGTGGTCGTACTCAGGTACTTTTACCTGAATAATTAAATATCATCTGCATTTAAGCTATTGAGCCATATTTATTTATTGGCTAGGTAACGGTCGAATACTGAAAACTAAGAGTCCTCCTATTCACAGGCTGTCGCTGTCGTCGCTAGCCGAAATGACAAGGACGGCATGTGACTTGAGCGTCACTTAGTTTAACTATCGTTCCAGTATTTGGCCGTAATTCATTGCATTTAACCTTAGTAACTATTTATGGATCTGTGACCTCTGTGGTTAGGCCGTCGGCGCGGTCCGAGGTCGCGGGGACGAATCCCGCCGAAGGGACGAAATGTTTTCTGTGCTCCTGGGTCTTTGGTGTGTATTAAATAATATGTATAGTTTAATAAAAATATTAAATATGTGTATAGACAATAGTATAACAGTATTAAATATATTTCCGTTGGTTAGTTTGTCTGGTCCCTGTGATACAAGTTCTTCGGATACTTACGGACCAGACTGACGTGGTGTGGAAGCGTCCATAGCTATAAGCTATTATTATTAGGAATCACCGTGTTTTGCATATAATAATGCGACAGCTAACGAACGTTCAACGATCAAAATCTCCGCAAAAAAACACCTTGCGCCTTATTGTGATCTCTGTGTAATGTCCGCTACAGCGTGTAACTCAACTTCACTAATCGTATGTGTTTCATGGAACAATCAGAAGGTAATTATACTTTTTGTCGCGTTTTGGCGATTTGCCATTAATTAGTTTTTTAAAACTCTACTGTTTATTAAAACTAGTAAAGCGCTAACATATTCATATAATATGTATACCAATATAATCTATAAGAGGAATGGTTTGTTTGTTTGTATTGAATAGTCTCCGAAACTACCGGACTGAATTTGATGAAATTTGCCAAATATTTATAATGGACCATGGGGAAGGACATATGCCACTTTTTATTGCGGAAAATTGTACGGTTCCCTCGACATTTCCTTTTGCACGCAGAGTTGGCAACATGTTGTTTTTAAATAAAAAGCGGGACTGAGACAAACAAAGTCTACATTATTTGTTTACGTTTAAATTGGTTTGGAATTTGCAACAGAAGGTATAACGATAAAATTAGTCAAATTACCAGTAAAAGTGTATGGCCGGAATGTCACAGGTCGGGAGATCGAGTCTGGATTGTCTAATAATATTTCCTTTACGTTCCATGAGTATATTACGTGTGGTATAGGTCATAGGGCATCAGAGACGGCGAAGATACTATAATATTTTATGTTAAGATAAAGTATCGCTTGCTGTACAGTTTGTATGAACTATCACAGACGGTTAAGATACTATATAATTTCATATTACGCACTGTAATATGAAATATATCCAGGCATCCTAAGATAAAATATTATAGTATCTTAGCCGTCTCTGACGCTCTTTAGGTCATAGAAATAGGAATCCAGTGAGAGTTGAGACATCAGTATTCAGTGTAAATGTCAAAATGGCTTTCTCCTATTGGTGAATGTGAAAAATTGGTAAAATTTTACCCAACCACAGCGGAGTCAAAAGGGCACCTAATAATTTTGGCAGCCCATTTTTGTATGTATGTTTGTTCCACAGTAGCGCCTAAGCTACTGATCCGATTTTGTATGCCTCTGTGTCTATAGATACTTACTAACATTATAAACGCGAGAGTTTGTGAGAATGTGTGGATGTTGGTTACTCTTTCACGCAATAACTACCGAACGGATTTGAATTAAACTAAAGTTTAGACTGTGCATTAACACATAGACTACAGCAAAATGTACGGTTCCGCCGAGATATCTTTTTGCTCGTACGAACGACCAGGCCAACATATAATTTGAGTAGTCGGGTTATATATTATATTATATTTATTAACTTTTTAATTATACTAGAATAAATAGCAACTGATCTCTATGTTTCCCTAATACCCCAATGATATTTTATATTTCTAATACCCCCATCGCCATCATATTGACTGACAGTGTTGTCGACGTGTCGACACGGCAAGGCTTTCACGTTATATTCGAACGCCTATGTTTTATGCGCGCCTGGTAACAAGAATAGAAAGAACACGTCGTCGTCAAAATAAATAACAATTTTAAAAGATCAAGATTCCTATAAAATTTTACAAATTCAATGTTGCTTGTCTGTGTCTGCAACGTTGGAAAAGTCATGAAATAGCTAATCCGTTGTGTTAATTTTTTTATTACTAAGGAGGTACATACATTTATTACACCCACTACACAATTGAGAGTTTAATAGATATCGTAACGATTTAATGGTGAAAGCCGAACTGTGAAGGTTCACACGATCTATCGATCGCAACGCAAATCGTTACGATAATTCGCTGCGATTTGCCGTACACACGATCGATAAAACTGCACAGTTCGACCTACACGGATAAATATTATAATGACGCGGTGTCATCACTCATCACTCTACGTCTACATCATCACATCGTGTCAAACTACTAAACAAACAATTTCCCCGACTCTTTAACCGACTTATAAAAAGAGGAGTTTGTTGACCCACACAAAAGGGCTTGAAGCTATAAACAGTGTGCTATAAATATCTAGGCTACTTTTTATCTTGGCAAAATGTATTCCTTTAGACATCTTTAACTTAACTTAAACTTAAAATAAATGATTGTTTGAATTATCAATATTAAAAAAAACATGAATTAAACATTATAAAAAAGGCGTACTTTAAGTGTGTTTCAATAGCTTTTAGAATCAGAGTATATTGTTCCCTTCGGAGGGGTAAAATTTAAAATACATCGAGATTTATTTCAATCCCATGGGAATTATTCTATAAACATTATGTTATGGGGGTTTACAAAGTTCCTTTTACTGTAGTTTTCTACAAACTCAAGTATTGAAATTAGACAAATAATCATTCAATCATTAACAAAATTAAATGTCCCCCGAATGGGCAAGCAGTGAGCGAGCTAATGATGATGAATTATAGCTTAGAACACTCTAAATCATGTCAGCTTTAGAACAAAAAAACTGGATCACACTCGGTTCATCCGTTTGAAAGCTACGATGTCACGGACAGACACACAGGCCAACCCTTAGCATTTCTAAACTATAAACTTATAAAGGGTAAACACATACAGTAACTTTCTATACTGATAGGCATAGGTCCTAAATACTTTTTAGCAAAATTCTTTTGAGCGTCATCGGACAATAGCTTTTGAAGTAATTTGAAATAACCTAACCAAGAGCGTGTCAGGACATGTCTAAGGAGGGTTCCGTAACTGTCAACGCGTGATAGGTTTTTTTTCAAATTACTTCAAAAGATACTGTCCGATTTCGTTCAAAATAATTTTCCTAAAGAGTATTTAGCATGATCTATCAGCATGGAATATTGCAAGTTTCTAAGTCTTATAGTTTAGAAATGCCAGGGGGGGACCAACTTATAAACCACTTTGGAGGCCGATTACTCGAAAATGGATGACTTTGTAAAAAACTTTGTAAAGAAATCTTGCCTTTAAAATACCTTTTCAATTACCCACACAATAGGGTAGAATGAAAAATATTTTTCATCCCCACTTCACATGTATGGAGAGCCACCCCTAAAATGTAAAATTATTTTTATTTTATGATGCCAACACCGAGATCTATTACACAGTATTTAACTATATCGAATTTCATTTATTTACATTCATAATTACAGAAGCTAGAGGCGCGGACAGACAGAAGCACGAACGAACAGAGCGAAACTATGAGGGCTACTTGAGTATTATGGAACCCTAAAAAGCTGTTGCACGTTGGTAATTACGGAACCCTCCTTAGACATGTCCTGAGTCCTGACATGCTCTTGGTTAGGCTTTATTTTTCTGCTCACATAATCAGTCAATCATGTGCCCGAAATATCCGTAAAGGGCGTCAAAGACGGCAAAGATACTAAACACACCGGCATATTTAGAGGAACACAAAAAAAAGGTCCATAATTATAAAAATATAGTTTTATTTTAAAATCTACTTACTACACTTCTTTTGTTATTTAAAGTTTCAATTGTTTTACTTAAACTTTTCATGTAACCGGGAAAAGTGAAAATTAATATTAAAATAACAATTAATTAAATTAGAAAAATGGTGATTAATATCGCGTATTTCCTCCAGGTGCTCTTATTAAAGTTTCTACCCGTCAAGGCATACTGAGAATGATGTTATCGATGGTCTCCTGGGATAGTCTCCGCCATTCCTCAACTACGGCGATTCGCAGTTCACCCACTTTGGCAGGAGCTGGAATTCTGGACTTAACTTTTCTTTTCAGCAAGTCCCAAACGTGCTCTATTGGGTTCATATACGGTGATCTCGCCGGCCACTCCATAATAGTGATATTCATATCATTAAGATAAGCTTGAGTTACCCGAGCGGAATGCGGCCGAGCATTATCCTGCATAAAAACAAAATCGTCACTGATATAATTATGGGACTAACGGTACGACATTTTCTTCTAAGACTTCTCTGATATAGCGGTCTGCAGTCAGACTCCCTCTGTCAATCACTACCAAGTCTGTGCGAGCTCCCAAAAAAATGCCCGCCCAAACCATTATTGATCCACCACCATATGCAACTGTAGTTTCAAAATTTGTCTGAATGTATCGTTCTTCTTTGCGTCTGTATATTCTTTGCCTGCCGTCAATTTGATTTAAGAGAATTCTGCACTCATCACTAAACAATACCTTACTCTATTGGTCCGCGTTCCAAAGTCGATGTTCCTGAGCAAAAGTTAACCTGTTTCTACGATGATTTACCTCGAACCTTGGAGCCTTGGCGGGCACAAATGAACCCAAACCAGCTTCTTCGAACCTTCTTCGTACCGTACGCTCACTTACGGTTACACCCCGCACTGCTTCTAACTCATGGACGGCCGTCAAACGGGGGTTCCTATGTACACGAAGCCGAATGAAACGATCATCCCTACTCGAAGTGCGTCTTTTTCTGCCTTGTCCTGCTCTTTTCACATAAGTACCGGTCTCCCTGAACCGTTGGATACTACGATGGATCGTTGAAACTGGTCGACGAAGATCTCTGGATATCACTCTGTAGGTTTGACCATTTCTTCGCATTTCGAGTGCCCTGGCAATCTCCGTTGGGGCTAAGTCAGGCATAATTCAGTCCTCAACTCCAAAAAGATACGCGATTAAAAAAAACTAACAAAAAACAGTATTTCAATGAAATTTTAAATCAAACTCAGAAGGATGAAATACTCGAAGTTCGATCCAGATAAGGTGTATTTGTATAAAATCAAAACAATTGCATAAGATGTGATGTTCAGTTGTTTTCTTAATTTGAAAATATTTCTTTTTAAATTAAATGACGTAAAAACCAGCCAGCAACCTTATATGATACTGATATCAAACCTTTATTTTATGTTCCGCTTAATATGCCGGTGTGTGTATAATAATTAATTTATCGTAAGAGAAAATATCGCATCGTTTGGATGAAATATCAAAGACAACAAAAATATGTAATTTAATATATTTTAATAAATATCTAATATAAGATAGACAGTAAGTATATCGCAATATCCTTATACAGAGTTCGCACCAGCTCACTCACATTAATTAATTCCATAGAGCCAATTCTCGTAATTAATATGAGTGGGATCTCGTTTTTATTTTCGGACTGTCCCGCTCATATGCGAATGAGTCTGTGCGTTGACCGAATCGAGATTATATCGAAAAAATATAAGTTAATAGAATTGGGCTTCCAATTTATATCACCGCGGTCTTTCCTTAACTTTATATTATGATGCAAATCATCGATCAAAATTAGTAGAAATACCAAAATTTTTCGGCACCAAAAGACATATTCAAAATCAGAATTATCTTACGATTAGCTATCTTGTAAATCTAATATTATATTTATAAATATTAGATCAACCTGTATATGGGATCAGTCGAGGTTTTGAGAGACCGATTTGAGTGGATAATAGCCGTGTGTTATATCTTAAGATACTATAATATTTTATATCCAGGCACCTTAAGATAAAATATTATAGTATCTTCGCCGACTGATACGCCCTTAAATACAAGACGTTATTTATTCACCTCTATTGCCAAACTTACAAGTCAATTAAGTTTAGTACAAGTTAATTTTGACAATGGGATGTTTAGTGTTTACGTTTCATGTTACACACCTTAATTAAAATCTATACATATATTTTGTTTACAGCTGAACACTCTGACGCTTCTTAAATTAAGAGGCTCTTAGGGTCAGCTTACACCGGTACGCGACGCGGCGCGCTCTTTTTAAGAAAGCGTCGCGTCCCGGTGTGAACTGACGCTTAGTCACAAGAAGCAGACACTGCACGCATAATGTTGTAATTTACGGGCCCTTAACATTAAAGGTACGCGCACATTGTGTCGGGCCGTAGCGGATCCCATCGCAGCGCAAAATGTTTTATTACCAGATTAGGATGGCACTGGAGGGCACTGGTGACTGGGCACCCTATATTAAAAAAAAAACGAAATTTAATAAGATAGCGCTTTATAAAGTGGAAGCAAAGACTGCCCAAATAATATCAGTACTATAATAGCTAATAATAATGGCTGTGTGAGGTCAATGACCATAACAGCGCCGAACAAAACATAAAGAGCGTAAACTAATTTTATTTACTAGATTTTCTTTCGAAATTTTTAATTATTTTTTATCCTGAACGTCTTGACATTAGCAGTAGGCCCAAAATAGCCGCAATTGATTTTATAGGTAGGTATACGTTAGTAATATTATTATTTATTTATTACTTCATACCAATAAACAAAAAATATAAAATAAAGACCTACAAACAAAAAATATAAAATGTTACAAAACTTAATATTATAGACAGAGTATAAAAATAAAATTTACAAGATACAAAATTAATAATACTAATATCACAAATATATTATATGAATATTCTTTGATTTTGTTATTCTATACACGTTGTCAGGCCGCAGCGATTGGTCTTATCTGGCATTCGTTGTTTTACCAATAATTATAAATTTGTACTAGGAAATCATGGAACAGCAGTAATGAATCATACAGAAGTTAAAAATTGCTTATGAAAAAACTTTCGGCGCACCTGTTCGTAAGGGAATGATTTATTTCATCAAAAATTTTCCAGAACAGATTCCCATGGGAAATCTGTATGAATTTTTAATCAATTAAAAATGATTTAAAAGCATAATGGCTCAGTTATAATGATACTTACAGATAACTGAAAAATTTCGCCGTTGTGGTTCATTGGTTTAGAGCTTAGCTCCCGACTCCGGTGGTCGTGGGTTCGATCCCCGCGTTGGAACGATAAGCAAGTGAGAGTCGGACTCGCGCATGAAAGGTTAGTTCCATTCCAGCACCCTTAAATATGTATGTTATTCTGTTTTTAGTATTTGTTGTTATAGCGGAAACAGACATACATCATCTGTGAAAATGTCAACTGTCTAGCTATCACGTTTCACGAGATACAGCCTGGTGAGTGGTGACAGACAGATAGACGGAAGGACAGCAGAGTCTGAGTAATAAGTAATCAGAATGAAATTTTAAGGACGTGTCACGTCATACGTCATGATTTTGAATATAACGCCAACTGTCAGAAGCTAGTTATACTTCTTACATACAACTTAATTTACTAAAGTATTTTTTTATGAAACGGACCAGGAATCGAACAGACGGATCGTCAGCACCGCCAGAGGAGTCACAACTTACAAGTGCGTTCTTGGTCCCCAAAATCGCCAAGCCCTTTGGGTATCCAGTAAACTCACTCGGCGAAACAACGCAAGCGTTATTTCACACCTGTTTTCAGTGAGGCCGCGGTATTTATCCGGTCGAGCCGGCCCATTAGTGCCGAGGCATGGCTCTCCAACCAAGTTTAAATTTTTATTACAATTCGTTGAATTGTATGTCCTCGACAGTATCTATACTGTCGAAGAAATTAAATATTTAGCAGATACTTCTGAAATTATATCACTTCCCGAGGGTAAGCGACTGATGACGTCACGTCTTTATATGTATACGAGCAAATTACGGCCATGAAAGTGGTAAAAAGTCAATTCCTACGATCATACACAGCTCCAATCACCGGACGGTGTGCGCTGTGTGTGCTAGAAGACAAGATACTATAATTCGCGTTATGAATACAGTGAGTTGTGCAAATATCAAAATTGCTTAAATCAATTTACGAATGTATACGGTTTAAACGTCAATAATATTAGCACTGATGTTTCACTATACTGCTATTTTAACGCGAATCTGAAGAGTCTACTTATTTTGTCATTTGAAATATCCCTGAAATCTTCTTACCCGTAAACCAAACTTGCATATTCATCTCCTAGTTGAAACGTAATGAAATACCAGGCTAACATAATTAGGTGGTGTTATAAAAGCACTGCATAAAATATAGCTCAATAGCGAATGCGGTAACTGGCCGCCTGGCGAAATGTGGATTCCAATTCGGAGAAAATTTCATTCTTGTTAATGTTGATACATTAGACATTAATTGTAATTATGTTGACATGGAGAATAGAAGTAAGGAGGACAATCTCTCTAAGGCAGAAAAGCTAAAAAGTGTCCGACAAAAGTAATTAAATAATAGTTCCAAAACTGGCCATAATGGCGCTAGAGTGGCAAGGGTGTGTGATATGAAGTTAGCAATAAGAGATGAAATAAAGTGAGTTGAGTTTAGTTATTTAAAAATTTTGACAACTTTAGTTGATTAAAAGTAGTTAATTCAGTAAATCGTGAAAATTCTAATTACTAGTATACCTAGTCGAAAATATTTTTATATATAAAACCGAAGAAGATGCTAAGATTTAATTATCCGTTTAAATTTTGCCGCTTTACCGTCTGCGTCTGTAGCGCCCCCTATTTAACGCTATTTTACGGACACTTTTCATGTATGGAGATGGTACTCCTTACCTCTATTCTCCATCTATGTTGACAATTAACAACTATTATGCCAAGGTATATCTACTACAGAACAGAATACATTAAGGTCTCCACAGACGAGAGGCTGATCGTTTCAGTTAGAACTGACGTCAGCTCGGCCTGAACGGATTCGAGCACACACACGGCAAAATCACATCAGTTCGTTCTGGTTTGCCGCGAGCTACGGTCGTGTTTATTAATTGTGTAATAATTAAACACCGCGAAAACTCACTACGCTTGTACACTATACACGCCCGCACGGCCGCGACCTTAGCGAGAACTGAAGCGATTTGTCCACATATGGTCCGTCCGTACAGTCCATAATTAATGTTGCCAATTTAGTTATTTTACAAAGTTACTACTAAAGTCTCCTCATTTTAATAGGCAACATTTGACAATTCATCAAAATTTAACAACGTAACCTTGTAACGGCGGGCATAATATATTTTTTCGTTTTGTTAGAACTGCACAATTGCTTAACTTTTTGCAATTAAGATATAGACATATTTATATATAGACATAGACATATTTATATATAGACATAGACATATTTATTGTAATAATGACCGATGCGAGTAATTTTACGTTTTGCTTTCACTAATAAAACATTCTAAACATAATAAAAAATTTCTGATCTAAAGAACTGACAGAAGAGTTACAATGTTGCGTCAGTTAACCCTTTTTCATTTTAAACACTGGGATGTTACTCTAAAAATCGAAAGCTGATAAGTAGAATCGAATGCTTGATAGTTGTTCGTTCGTTCGAAGTTTGAAATCGAAGTTGATAAACCACCAACTCAAGCAAATAAAAAGCAAGAAATTGTCTCGTAGCTGGTATAAAATGTGTGGATCCAAGTCCAACTTTAATAAAAGCTAAGTTGGTAAATCTGGTAAAAGCAACTAAGCCGTCCAAGCTCCGCTATGTAATCGATGAACTAGCCCTAGAGCATAAACACGAAGTTATTCGATTGCCTCCGTACCATTGCCAGTGTAACGCCATCGAGCTACAGAGCACAAATAAAGGGCCATGCAGCGCGGAACAATACTGAACCACCCTTTAGTACTGCTAAAATGATGACTCTGTTACAAACTGCGTGTGCAGAAGTCACTACAGAAGACTTGAGAAAAGACGTGGAGAAAACAAAAAAAATAATTTTACATGATTTTGAAGGAGATGTGAGAATTGACAATATTATAGAAAATGAATAAATAATATCTCTGAGTGCTGACAGCAGTGATGAAGATGACAATACTAATAATATTTCAGATAGTTCAACCGAATAAATGCAATTTTTTTGTTAAGTTATGTAAGTACTTGTCTTATTTTGTTCCTTAAATTTACGAAAGAAAAAATAATAATGGGACAGGGATTCCCCTGATAATTTTTAAAATTCACATATGTTTCAAGTCTGTATCGATTCATTCACTTTAATCGATGTTTTTAAGCAGGTCACCTCACTACGAAGATAAAACTGACAGACGTCAAATGTTACCTATTAAAATGACTCCACCTTAAATTAAGTATTTTATTCCCTCCTTAGTAGGAATTTAGTTGTTAGTAGTATTTTAGTAGGAAAGAGCCAGACAGTAATCATATGAAAAATGGTCTAGGTTAGTCACAAAAAAAATACACCTTATCATATTAATACATTCGTCCGTAATTTGCTTAAAACTACCCGTTTAATTACTATATACGTAATATTTCCTAGCATATTTTTATTAAACGGTAAAGTTTATAATAAATTCAATATATATATTTTTTAATACAACAAAACCTAAAATGCCCTGAGTTTTTGGGGGGTTTACGGTTTCCGGAGTTTAGTAGCTTTTTTATAGTTTTCAGTATTATTTTAGTAGAAATAGACGCGAGTTTAGTAGTTTCGCAAAATCAGAGCTGGCAACACTGGAACGAATAACTTTAGTCCATCCGGCCGACTGATGCGATCTCGAAATTGCACACAGACGATACGATTTTGCATCCGTTCCGGCTGAACCCCGTATTGGGACCCCTTATAATGAGTACCTACTAAGAAATAGGAAATGGCGAACTTGAACATTTTTGCAAAGTTTGAATTGTATAGGAGAATGTAGCGGACCCGACAGACGTTGTCCCGTACACTTCATAATAAATTTTAAAAGAAATTTTAAATTTTAATTTAAATAAGCTGTAATAAAACATCAGTAAATCTAAACCATTCTCAGATCCATTTGAACACACACACAATAAAAAATTTCAACACCTTTTTTTTTGGGGATTTAAAAGCAACGTCCGTAGGTAGTCCATACCGGGAGTGTAGGACTCGCATGTTTACAGAATGCCACAGCGAGTGAATCGTTCTACGTAGCTCGTGTATCACATTCAGGATTGGGCTCATTATTGCATTCCTAATTTATTTAGCTAATGGCATTCATGTTTTCCTAGTACACTTGTCTGGTTTTACCAGGTGTGAATGGTGATACATGTAGCTGTAAGCATCCGTTATGATTGCTAACATTTGCTAATGGCATAATACACATTGTGACGAAACTGACGCGATTTGAATACAAAACGAAAGTACGTCAAGTCACCACGCTGGATTGAGGATATTGTAGTATCCTCGCCGGTAAAAAGACGATACAACACAACAAACACACCAAAGAAGCAATGCGCTAGTACTCACCAGGTCAACCACTGCCAGGGACGATGCTTTTAATTAAAGAATATAGGATTTCACACGCGATAATATCGCTAAAATCGGTAGTTTTGAGGCGAATTCGAAATTTTATTACTCCTGCGTTCTGTTCAGCGCGCGCGTCTCCAATGTTCTGTTTTCAACCGACAGCGGCGCTAGCGGCGCCCGGCTTTGTACCGCGCAATGCGAATGGTCGGAATGTCAAAATGTCGGTAAATTTAAATGTCACTTACGGAAGACATAATATACTTACCACTTTGTGCTAGCGGCTACAACTTATTGAGCTAATGACATCATGTTTTCCTAGTATACTAGCCTGGTTTTACCAGGTGTGATATTGAAACAGCGTTTTAAGATTAGTACTGACTTATTTAGCTAGTGGGATTCATGTATTCCTAGTACACTTATCTGGTTTGTCATGTGATGGCACTCTGAAGATATGGCATGTTGTCCTAGTAAATTTCTGATTATGTTACTAGCCTACTGTGACTGCATAACTCCATAGATTGTCGCGATTATGAATCGTAGATATTATTATATCTACGATTTATCGACTATTAATCTAAACCTGAAACGGTAGAATATTAGAATAACTTAGATGAACTTAGGTTTAGGTATTATTAATAAATGCAATAATAATCGGATAAGGATCGCGAAAGTTAACGGCATATAACATTAAACTAATGTGACCCAAATAGCATGTGGCTTCAACTATTTTTTCTGCACCGAAATAACATTTACCTCGGCCAACATGGCGATTCAAAGAAATATTTTAAAGAAGAATATTCTATCCAAAACTGCGTTGCAAAATAGTTCACAATCTATGGTAACAAGGTCGCCAATAGAAGTCAACATTTCTAAAATAAAATTTTTAAAATGGCTGCCGGGAAATCTTCTGTCAAAAATTGTCTTTTCAAGTAAATGACTGAACGTAAAGAAACTCTTGGACCGCCATGATAGTAGTTGACATCATTGTAAGACTATTTGACATTGAAATAAGAATACGTTTCTACTTTAGCTGTCAAAAGAGGCCATTTTGTGAGCTCATCTCGGGAAGAAAAGAAATGTTGTTTCTCATAACGACGATGCATCGACCTTGCTAACTTACAATAAGACCTATTTTGCTCCGAATGGTATTAATGTTTCTTTAATCTGTCATTTTGTCGATTCTTCGGTGTTTCTAGGGTGCCCATGCTAAGCCTGAGGCGCCCACATAAACGCGCGCAAGTATTAATTAATGTATTTATATAGAGCGTTCATGTTTTCCTAGTATTTTTCGCGGAGTTCACCAGGGATTGTTACCTCCGGGGTAGGTCGACCTAATTTCACAATGACTCGACACTATGGACATTGTTATGGTCTTGATCGATAGGTGATTTTCTCATTGTTTTATTCTGTTTGTTAGTATTTGTTGTTATAGCGGCAACGGAGATACACCTTCTCTGAAAATTTCAACTGTCTAGCTATCACGGTTAAGGTGATACAGCCAGGTGAAAGATAGACGGACAGACAGCGGAGTCTCAGTAATAGGGTCACATTTTTACCCTTTAAAACAAAAACAATGCCGAAGGACATCAGGTTTAGTTGTACTGTGTACATCTATATTATCTATATTAATATTATAAAGAGGAAAAGTTCGTTTGTTAGTTTGTTTGCATTGAATAGGCTCCGAAACCACTGGACCGATTTTGATGAAATTTGGCACAGACATAGAGTAGACCACGGGAAAGGACATAGGCTTCTTTTTGTCGCGGAAAAATGTACGGTTTAGGCGATATTTCTGTATGTGCGCACGAAGTCGCGGGGAACATTTAGTTACATATAAAGTATAGAAAATACTTCTAATAATGCAACTCCCAGTGGTCTCTTTAGAGCAAACTATTAATTTATGCAAACACTCTAACAAAATTAGACAATGTATTTTGAGGTTGGGTTCGTTATTTCCTCACATAGCATTATATGAAAATGTATCCTACTCTATTCTATGTGCTGAGTGCGAGTTTTTGTCACTGCTCGTCGTGAAGAAGTTAACTGCAATGTGTATGGCATCGGCCATCGACACAGCGCCCCTAGTGGCAAACAATCGTAACTAATTCGATGCCATACAACTTGTAGTCAACTTTCTTTCATATTTTTGAATTGACAATTTCATCATCAACATTCTTTTAGAATTGACCAAGATGATGACCTTCGGGAACTAACCCGGCGTGAAAAACCGGTACACACACACATCCAAACAAACGTTAACGAAAATATTAAATACAACCAAATTAATGTGTCATATTTCTTTATTGAAATTGGTAGCGTTATAACAAAAAGATATCTTTTTGTTTACTAAAATATTGAACTTCATCTGAAGCGAGCATAGATCAGGGGCACTCGAATGATGATGCAAAAAATTAAGGGTCCAGATCTTCGGGGATCGTTCATCAAATAAATCAGAAAGTGATATCCGTTCTAACAATACGCTGACGCTGCGAAATCGGACAATGGAGTATCGATTCATCATCATGGTATGCTGTCTGCTGCCTCCGTGGTCAAGTGGTTTAGAGCTTGGCCCTCGTGGGCTTGATTCCCGCGTTGGAACAACAAAAATGTTGTTTCCAAGTTTGGTTAAGCATCGGCGAATGTCAGCCATGTAGTCTCACCGAAATAGTGTCAAACGTTGCCTCAAACAAATCTATCATAAATATTATGAAAATATATTGTCAATTACGAGTCCTGACAAAGCACGAAACGACCAGCGGCCAGCCCCGTGAAAAGTCCTGGCTTGAAAAAACTTACATCCCACTCCCCCCCCGGATGCGTCTAGGCACGCACGAGCTGTCAATCATATAAGTCTATTGAATGACGGTTAAATAGTCCCAGCTTAAAGTTGGATTAAAATCTTCTCTTTTGTTTAATATCCAAGATTTGCTATTGGTAAACATTGAAGTTTTATACTTTTAGAGAAGGAAGGAGAAGGAGTTTTATATTTTTAGAGATCCAGGAATTATTACGATTCACAGTAGAAACAACTGGTAGCATTGATCAATTAAGTAATAATTACCAGAGCATCAGAAATATAAAGTTGTTTCATTATAGAGCATTCTTCATACAATTAAGTAAGTTTCGAATTTGTGTAAAACTTCTCTCCGCTGCGAACGTAGATGCAACAAATCTGGAAATGTCTATTTTTGTATTATGAAACAAATCTGGAAATGTCTATTTAAACGACTTCCAAAAAAGGAGGTTATTGTATATTATGTTTGTTAAACATCAAACACGGTAACAAAAACATACTAACAGAAAACATCTTTGGTTCTTAAGCTTTGGGTCTTCTTGTTTATTGTTGTAATTGCATTGCAAAATTTTATGATGCGTTTTTCATGTAACTTTCGATACAACACAATACTGTCACCTTCACCATCGTAAAAATATGGTCACAACTTACACAATTAACACATTCACATGAAAGTACCTACGGTACTTACAATAAAAATCATTTTAAACATTTTTGTCTGTCCGTCTGTCTGTCGTCTGTCTGTTTGTTCCAGCTAATCTCTGAAACGACTGGACCGATTTTCACGGGACTTTGACAAGGTGATTACTGATGTTATAAGGAGTAACTTTAAGGCTACTTTTATCTTTGGGTTCCGTTCAAAAAAATTGGGTACCGTTTCCGTTAGTTCTATGCAAACAAAATTGCGGGGACCAGCTAGTTGAGATAATAAAATGAAATCGAATAAAATGCCCTATGAATTTATTTTCAAATAATAACAAGTATCTGACAAGACAATTAGCATGTTAATATTTTTTACTTCGTCTGGTAAAGAAAATAGGCCACAGAAAAGGGTATTTACTATTTGATTTCTTTTGTCTATGCTTCATACTTTGGACATAAACAAAAAAAAATATTTACATATTACAACTGTTTATTACACTATTTTTATCGGTCATCTCGGAAATAACTACAAGTATTTCCATGAAATTCAGTTTTAGGGTAGAAAATCGATCTAGCTAGGTCTTATCTGTGTATTATTAAATTATATAATATGTTTTATCTTTCGTCGTGCTACAATCAATAATTTGGATTTATTTCAGTCCGATTGGCATACAGATGCGTGTGTGTAATTTTTGCGTTGTTCGGAAATTCGGAATGTGGTGGGTATGAACACCGGTGAAATTTTTTGTGTTTTTTTTATCTACTAGAGCTCCATGCAAAAATAGGTTACCCAGGTACTTAATAATTATTTGACAATGAACATTATAATACGAACAAAATATTATGTTGACGATCAAACTGCTAAGCATTCATTTTCATAAATTGTAATACGTACGTTATGTACGTTTGTACAGTCAATAGTTCTGACATTTGTCAAGTTACGACATATTTCAAGAAGACAATAATTATTTTTTAAAGATCGGATGGTGGGCCAGAGGCACCAGAGCAGTAACAAGTGCGTTGCCAGTCCATAAAAATTCCCAACCGCCTTCTGGGCCTCCTGTAAACTCACGTCACTCGGCGCAAACGTTATTTCACGCCGGTTTTCTATGAGGATGGATATGAATATCCGACACATTCCTGCCGAAGTGTGGCTCTCCTACGTTTAATTTTCCTTGACAGTACTATGTATGTTCAATTTTATATGTCTTATCTAGCAAACACACATCTTCGACTCGTCGCACACTTGCCCATTGTATTCGAGGTACTAGGGCGCCAGAGGTGTGAGGAGGTGGAATAAAATCTGCATCACGTATCGACACCGTCTCGGGGTGGCTACGAAAATTGCGGAGCTATGTCACAGATCAACTAACGAGGAACAGATGAACAGCCGCATAAACAGCTTTCGATTGTGTGTCGAACGGTGAATTCTTTCTTTATTATAAGAGAAATGTTACTTATCTACCGTGCCATAAAGAAATACAATTTGGTCGAATTAAAACTACATTTTGATTAAATGAATACTAGAGATGTCAAGTCAGAGTATAAATACAGTACAGGATTACTTGGGTACATTTTGTGATTTTTTTTTCACAAAATGTACCCAAGTCCCTAAAATCGTGGTCGCACAGCAGTTTCGGGGCGTATCTTGGCTGCATCTATCTCGAGACCTATCTTCGCATTTTACTGCAATACAATACACCTGGGAGCACGGTAGTGCCCCCGCCAAGACGAGCGCAAAAAACATTTCATGTTAAATGATGCTAAGACGAGACCAAATGGTCACTGTCAAAAAGGAGCCAGATCTCACCCAGAGCCAAGCTTCTGAATCTACACGCCCAAACTCTACCATCAATAATAATAGGGTCCGAAAAGGGTAAAAACGGGACCCTATTACTGAGACACGCTTTCTGCCTGTCTGTCCGTCCGTCTATCTGTCACCAGGCTGCATCTCCTTAACTGTGAAAAACAGTTGAAATTTTCACAGATGATGTATTTCTGTTGCCGCTAAGTATAGCAGCAAATACAAAAAGAGAACAAAATAAATATATAAGGGGATCTCCCATCCAACAAACGTGATTTTTTTGCCGTTTTGTACAAAACCATTTGTGCGTGATTCCGTCTCGCACTTGGCCGATTTTGTGTCTTACTCACTTGTTACTACACTTGTTTACAATCAATACTTTTTGGGAATAATCAAAAGTTAAAAACTATAACCCGACTACCGAAAAGATATAGGTAGCCTATGTCACCCGGGCCGTCCTTTCAAATCTATTGACACCTCATTCATTAAAATCGGATCAGTAGGTTAGGCGCTACGATGGAACAAACATACATACATAGACTGCCAAAATCATTACCCTCCCTCCTTTTTTCGCCGTAGTCGGGTAAAAATGGGTTGAAGGCCAGACGGAATCTTATATGGAAACTTTTATCTCGGAGGGAGATAAAGAGATCAGTGTGTGCATCTACTCTTCTATTAAAAAAATCCGAACTTATAAATTTGACGATCTCTTTCATTATCATCAGAAAACATAATATTACTTTCATTTATAATTTTTCAACCACAAATTATAATAATATAACCACAATATAACCTTCAAGGATCAACTTTCTGTCTCCGAGTTAGACAATTTAACCTGCCAAAAAGGAAGGGTTAAAATTTTAAAATTTTAGGTTGTTTATAACTCTCGGTGGTGCAAGACGAAATTTCAACTTAACTCCAGGCTCGGGTTTAACTATTGGTTTATTTATTTAACTCGGATTGGCACAAGTGGCCCTCAGGAATCAGGATCAGCTCACACCGAGACGCGACGCGGCGCGCTATACTTCAGATTTGGTGTGAACTGACTGACGCTTACTAATGATGAAGTTTCGGCAGTGACCCAATAAACTAGAGTCCCATAATCCAGCCATAAGCGGAGACAGCGGCTCCTGCCAAGACGGCACCAGGGGAGTATAAGTCACTCACAGTTGACTTCGTACGTCTGCCAATAGTAGAATTGGCATTGATATTAAATGCCACATAATATAACGTGGTCTCATAAAGAAAGGTATTGACTATTCAGACTAATTAAAAGTCTACGATACGCCAACTGAATGTAAATCGACTTCATCCGTCTCAAGCCTTTTCTTAAATGCTTACATGTACACAAGTAAAACTTTACAAATATGTATATAAATTGTGTTTCTGGGTGTTTTTCGATGTGAATAATCAGAAAATAATCGTCAATCATTAATAGGTATATAACAGCACCAAAAAAGTTGATTTCTGTCGACCTCTGTAATCGATCATAAAAACAAGAAAGAGACAGTGCTAGAGTGAGACAGCTACATGTGGCATGTCTACACAAAATCTGTACTATGTATTTTTGTCATTACAAAACTTCTGTTAACATTGTAACAAATGTTAACAAAAAACACTAGGCAATCATAAATATTACGTGTGTAATTAGCCGGTTTAATTTTAGAACAATCGAACATAGATACTATCTTTTACTTTGCAGAGCTTTTCGTTAGAGGGAGATAGCATTCGTCCGTCTGTCTGTACAAAAGCTGTAATGTTTGTTTGTTTTGTTACAAAACTCGGAAAAGTGGTTTTCTGTCAAACAGAGCGACGAATTTATTTACGAACGAAATTAGTGTTCAGGTGTATAAATATTGTGACTGCGCAGAGGAAATGCATCAGTATGTCAGATTACAACAGCGATGACGTTGTGCGTGATAGTAGCGTACAACGGCGAGCGGCGCGTGAGCCGTTCCCCACTGCCCCCGCAGTAGAATGACTTCAATTCATGATCTTTTTTAAGATTTTCCTACTTCCAAATACTTGAGTTTTGACATCAATGCTCTTAATATAATAATAATATTAATACGTGAAGCAAACACTTTCAGTAGTACAGTTTCACGTGAATTTGCTAACGGAGCTGAGGAGGATTATATTTGGCACAGTTAAAGTTTATGAGGTGGAAAGTGTACAGAAAGCTAACATATTTTAAACAATGCTTAGAATATATAAAATTAATAAAAATACCAACAACACACACTACCTCAGATTATTAACACACACTACCGTGGGCTTGATGGATACAATTTTGTTACACGTTGATGATCTGACCCTAAGGCTGGGACTACATTATGTACCGGAATCCGGCGGATCCGGGAAAATTCAGAGCACTGAAAATAGAACAATATAGTTGAAAATCGAAGTGCCAAGTGTCAAATGTCAGATTTGACAGTTGTACACGATTTTCAGCTCTATTGTATTAGCGCAGAGTTCTATTTTCAATGCTTCCCCGGGCTTCCGAATTCCGGATCATAATATTATTATATTCCCAGTCTGACGGCCGATTACTGAAACGCTCATTAAAATTAAGCGTCCTCCTATTCACAGGCTGTCGCTATCTCCGCTAGCCGAAATGACAAGGACAGCATGTGACTTGAGCGTCACTTAATTTAACTATCGTTCATTCAGCCGTAAGACCATAAAGACATGTTTTGATGTTTTCACACATTATTCTAAGGCTAGAACTATACGATCTGGAATCCGGAGGGCCGGGGGAAATTTAAAACATTGAAAACAGAACTCTGCGCTAATACAATAGAGTTCAAAATCTAACACACAAGTTTCGTGCCAAATATCAATGTCATATATGACAGCTCGACTCTTGACACTTCGATTTTCAACACTATTGTATTAGCGCAGATTTCTATTTTCAATGCTCTGAAATGAATTTCCACCGGGCCTCCGGATTCCGGATCGTATACTCCCGGCCTGACTTACTGAGATCTCCGTCCTGTGGCGTGCCGCGTGCGGTTTAGCGTCCATAATACGCCATCTATTTGCCGATTAAACGCCATTAATGTCGGTGCATCGCTAAACATTGTTAAAATAGAACGGCGAAACTGTTTGTTAGTACACGGTACAGTTGGAGAAATCGGAGGTTAAGCAGCGCCGATTGCTTGAAACAGCCGGATAAATTCACGGTATTAGCAGCGCGAAGCGAATTCTGGGCGAAGAGGTCCTGTTAAATTGTTTTTGGTACACTAAAAAGCATATATTTTTAACTGATTTCAGGTAAAGGAGTACTTTATTTGCGACAGTGGCTAGTTTTGTAGGGTTTGTTTTCATTTGGTCGCAAAATCGACCGAAAAAACAGCCAATTTATGTCAAATGTATAAACACGCCCTTATCTAACGTTATCTTGTTTTCATTACAAAAACAACATGGTTGCTGTCACAAGTCAGAACTTCTGTTCCCCGTGTGCGAAATTATGTTCTAACTTTATATTATCTGTTTCTATTTATTAAGTGCTAGACAGGATGTTGCCTGCGATTTCGCGAAGAAAAAGCTCGGGAACCGTGCATTTTGCCGCGATAAAAAGTAGCCTATGTCCATCCCCGTGGTTTACTCTATATCTGTGCCGAACTTCATCAAAATCGTTATAATAGTTAATAATAATAATAGTTCCCCCCCCACACCGATTTCGGTGACGGTGACCGGTTTCATTGAAACCAGGCCAGCTTCGCGGGAGTTATTTTATAGTAGCCATGTGTGTGCGCAGTACACAAGAGCACTCTCTTCCTTTACTCTCGAAACCCAGTGGGAACGGACAGCCTGACACGACTGGCGAGAGATCAGGCGCAGGTCCGACTTTTTACAAGCCTATCCGACGCATGGATCATCTCGCTTGTCAGACAATCAGGTGATCAACCTGCATTGTCATAACCAAACTTGGAAACAACATTTTTTATTTTTCCAAGGCGGGAATCGAACCCCCGACCTCCGAGTCGAGACCCAAGCTCTAAACCACTGGACCACGGGGGCTGTAGTAGTTACTGAGTGTATTAAATGCAAACAAACAATCAAATCTTTCCTGTTTATAATTATTAGTATAGATCAGTTTTGATGACGTTACAAAATGTTGTTTCCCATCAGATCCCCTATGTTCTTCTTTAACTTGATAGAATGCGTTAAGTTTCCAGTGCGTTATCATTGCAAATGTCAAAATGGCTTACTTTAATTAGTGACTGTGAACACGGCTTAAGCGCTATATATTAATATATTGTTTGAAGCACTTTTGTGAGATTCCTGAAAACCCCGTATACAAAAGTCGTACAAGCAGGTGACGTCACACGCTACCAATGTTGCTACGAAATGTATGGCCATTTGTACAAAATTTCTGATATCTCTGGAGTTTGCGTGTTTATGTTCATACATAAACCAAATAAGTAACACCTTAGTAAACCTTTTTGTATTTGATGTAAGTAAATCAAATTTTGTAGGTTCTTTACACTAACTAACTATACTAATAAAGTACCTACTTTATTTACAACATTTCAACTATTTCTAACTTTGAAATGCACATAATTACAAAACTAATCAAAAAAACATACCGGTTGTCTGTAAAGTCGATTTACTGACGATAGTTGAACGTGACAACGTCAACAACAACAACAACAACAACAACAACAACAACAGCAGCAGCAGCAACAATACCAACAATAATAATAATAATAATGAGGTAAAGGCAATGCGAGCTAACGCTGGTACTTGGTAACGATAACGGGTAACAGGTAACGTATGAGTCATGTTTTTTCGTGCGTGCAGCCGGCTTTATCGATTTATAAGACGTTATCACGTCAAAATCCTAATTCTTTTTACTTTTATCAAGTTGTCATACCTATTATATCTTAATTTATTTAAAAAATCAAAATTTTTACAATATGTAGGAAAATACCCAATTGGTCAATTTTGACATTTTTACAGTTAAATCACTGCAGACTTAACTTTAATAGACTAAGATGTGTCATGTGTAACAAACAAAATGCAGAACAGGCGGAACGCTTGATGGTAAGATATCCTACTACTATTTTAAATGTGAAAGTTTGTGAGATAGATGGACGGATAGATGTTTGTTACTCTTTCACGCAAAAAGTACTGGACGGATTGCGATGAAATTTGGTATAGCAGTAGTTTAGGCTCTGGATTAAAACATAGGCTAATTTTGATCCGGAAAAAGTACAGTATTCCCGTGGGATACCCGATACTATATTTACGCGGGCGGACCGACGGAAAAATTGTAGTTTATTATATTCCTTGCCTATGGATACTTGCAACTCCAGAAGGGTTACAAAAGTTACATTTATTTTAAACTCCCCATCTCCTAGGTGGTACTTTTAGATGATATAATATATTGTGTACCCGTGTTGAAAATAATAAATGCCAATGATATAAAATTATGCTTTCTGCTTTATATCCTTGAAATAACGACACATATACATAAGAAATTGAACATTTCGCAATATATTACGTGTTAGTTAATTTGGCAGCGGAAATATAATATTTATGTGTTAATTAAAACGTAAGTCCTTTGTGTCCGGGAGACGTGCTCTGACGTGGACTAGGGTTGTCACTTATAGCAAATTAAATTTAAACATTATATAAGATTATTCCACTTCTTCATGTGAAAGTTTGTTAGGATGTGTGATACCCTTCGAAAACGTGCTCAAGGCACAGATAGTTTACCTGTCCTCAATTAGAACATAGGCTACATTTTACCTTAACAAAATTTACAGTTACTATTTAATACAAACAAGCAATATTTTCTCTTTATAATATTATGAGAATAGATATAAAGAAAGAGTAAGGTATCGGCTGCTATTTTACTGACTAAGATCTAACGTAGGAGAGCCATGATTCGAGACGAATGGACCGCCTCAATCGGATAAATACCACACCCTCACAGAAAACCAGCGTGAAATAACGCTTGTGTTTCGCCGAGTGCGTGTGGTTTAGGCGATTGTCCATGAGGACGGTAATCGCTTACCATAGGACGTTCCGTTTCCTCGTTATCTGGTCCATTCCATAATTAAATAGATATAAGTCAAGTTGTTGCTTTTGACTTTGTGTATTATTTCTGAAAACACCGGGGTGACAACCCTAGTAGTCTCTCATGAGACAAGGTGCATCCTTTGTGCTGAATTACATTCAGATGTTCTGCAGACCTAGTAGCACAAAATACATCTTGAATATTGGCTAGCTGCTAGACCCTGCTAGTTAGTATCTTTAAAGAAAGTCAGAAGATACATGTTATTCAAAGAGAATGTAATATGTAGTATTCGAAAATAGTAACAGTAAGGCTCAGATCAAACTAAGCGTAAACGAAGAGAATATGTGTGTAGACTATAGACTATTCTGCTGCAGTAGGCTACTCGACTCATACTTAATTTCATACATTGAATGAGCATTTCATTTAGTACTTGGCTTAGGAAAAAGTAATATAGCGAAATCATAAAATAAAAGAACAAGATGGATAAATACAGACAAATAAACTTAATTTGAAAAAAATATTTTAATGTTTAATTTGAACTGACGAAAACACTATTAATGGCGATGGCCATGGCTATGATGTGACGTCATAGTAATAGTAAAAAAATAAATGTCACTTGTCATAGTTATGAACCTTGCATAGTGCGCTGAGCTGTCAAGTGACTGTTTACTATTAGTATGACGTCAGAACTCAGAGCGAGAGCACAGATTATTATCTATCGACAACTTTAATCGACAAACATGGAGGCCGCGGGAGGCGTATTCGGCTGTTTTTAAACGATTTGTTTGTTGTTGTTGTTGTTGTTTAAGTTAAAAAGCGATTTTTTAAATTAAAGTTTTGTGCGGTTTTAAAATAATATTCGTTTATTTTTATGGGGTAACGGAACAATTATTATACGTTCAGGATAAAAATAAAGAAGGGTCAAGTAGCCTAGCCTAATTAAGCTTTTTAATTATTTAGCGTGCATTATAGAAATACAAAGACTCATTAATTTGGTCGAATTTCAAAGGCCATACAGCGATTGCTATACTCGAAGTAGTCGCATTTGTCATTCGCTTAGGCCCCGTTATGCCCTCTTCTCTCCTCTTATTCCCTGTGTTCTTTCTTATGCCCTCTTTACGGAATCGCGGAAATATTCTCCGAGGAGCCGCCCTTTCGCTGTATCCAAAGGAATCGTTAATTGAACGCAAATAAAATATTTTCCCTCTGTATTGACTAACTCAATCTTACATTTTCCTGGTAACATTAAGGATTTATTGGATAAAATAATGACGGCAGGCCACAAACGTAATTAATATCCGTATAATTTAATTAATTAATTAATTAATGAATATTAATAACGTAAATATTAAATAATTGTATCGACTAACTCAATCGTATGTTTTCCTGGTAACATTAAGGATTTATTGGATAAAATAATGACGGCAGGCCACAAACATCCATTATGTTCTTTATGTATGTTCGGAAAACGAGAAATCGGATCGCATGGTGGTGAGTGTTTACCAGCCACAAAACGAGAGGAGTTACAAGTGCGTTCCCAACGGACCTCAATCAAAAATCGTCTGGGCAATCTCTCAATGTTTTGAAATACCTATCTAATGATACCCCACACTATGTGGTAGACGCGAAAAAAAATAATTGTGGTTATATTTAGCACTTTATCGACGTGATAAATACACATATCCATGCAAAATTTCATCCTTATGACGGACGGACATGACGAAACCGTAAGGGTTCCGAGACGTGAACTACGGAACCCTAAAAATGTATGTATTAATGAAATATAATGTATTTTATGATTTATCTTTTATATTTAACTATACTTGTCTCGATCCCTGTCTTCAAACACGTTATACGTTGAAATTTTGGATCGCGTGTGAGAAACGGATTTTAAAGTGTAAATTACATTCAAGCACTAGGTATGCAAAGTAAGTTTTATCCTGTAAATCTTTTATCCGCTAGCCATGGAGTATAGTGGAATGGATGTTACATTATCAAATAAGACCACTCCGTAAAAAGTGATGCGAAAAATATACGCGTTGACTTGATAACCTCCCCCGGTTTCTTTTAAGCTATTGCATAGCTTCTATCGCGGGCCTTGAGCGCAGGGACCGAATCCAGAAATTCCGTAACGAAAAAACCTCACGCTCCGTGCATCGTCTAACGTCGTTTCAATTCGGCAGTCTTCGACACGGCGTTGTGTGCGTGCGATTAGACGTATTGTACGACTCTACGAAACTCGCACGAATCGAGATGAGCTGCTCCAAAATCGGACGAATACATAAGCAGCTGTTTATGAGAAAGTAATTGTAAAAAATAATAATTAAAAACCCACATGTATTGTAAAATAATAAAAATATTTTAAACAATATTAACTTTTTATTTATTTAATAAAAGAAAAATTTGTTTTCTTATCGGTCACCACGCTCAAAAAGTGTAACTTGAATTAATATCAAAGAAAAAGAAATACTGCATAAATAAAATAAAATAAATAAATAATTATAATTGCATAAGTTGATACAAAATGCTATGCAATAGCTTTACCGCGGCAGTCCCCGAGTGCCACACGTCTTTTTTTTTGTTGGTCCAAATGATCCAAATTAATATAAAGGTGGGACCGCACTAAGTGTAACTACACGGCAGCGGAGCGACGCGACGCGGCACGACACTTCTAGCTATACCGCACTAGAGCGACACCTCAGCGACACTACACGGCAAAATTTGCTCAGTATTTCGGCAACGTCTGAGCATGATGGAAGCTTTCCCACCAAAAAAAAACGGTTGTCTGTAAAGTCGGTTTACTGACGATAGTTGAACGTGACAACGTCATGTTTATAGTGCGCGTGGAACTAATTGGCCGCGCCTTAGGTAGGCGTGTTGCCGCCGCGAAGTCCGGCGCCGAACTGAGGAATAACATCAAGCGCCCCCGCCTCTCCGTCCCACCGCTCACCACCATACCTAAGGCGCAATTAGCGAGGTAACGCTGGTAACAGGTAACGCATGAGTCATGTTTTTTCGTGCGTGCAGCCGGCTCCATTAAATTATAAGACGTTATCGCGTCAAAAACTTGTTACATAATATGACTTATCATGGGTGTATTCTGTAATACCCAGCATACTGGCCAGTGCTAATGACGTCATGAATCGACGCTGTACTGTTTATTCATTTCGAAATATTGACGCCTAAGTAAAAGCTTGATAAATTAACTTAATTATTAAATATTTATTGGTGATATGTCATTATTGCGAATTAATAATACAATAAAATTTTCCCAGTTTGCGGGGCTACATTTTAGAATACACTCTTTTTGTCAAGTTGTTGAAATGTGAAGTGTCGCGCCGCACAACGCGGCAGCGGAACTAAGCGACAGCCACGGCGCGTCAAAGTTGGTCAGTTGGTCAACTTTGTCGCGCAGTATCGCGTCGCGTAGTCCGGAAACTAGTGAGTTGTATATCATACAATTTCATACAAATAATATTTGGCCGTGTCGTGTCGCAAAGTACCGCTGCCGCGTAGTTACGCCTCGTGAGATCTCACCTTTAATGTATTTTTTGTATGCAATTGACTTAATAATAATGTGACATTGTATATCTCCATTGCACGGTGGATAAGTGACATTTTATGTGGTAGCATTATTATAATTCTTTGTTTATTTACGTTTAATTTAAATTGGATTTGAACACTGCTCACATTAGTAATAATTTATAATATACTACTTTAGAAGGTCTAATAGAACTTGGACCAAACTAACAAGATATTATTGTACAGTACAACCACGTTCTTAATAACTTTCGAGAATCTGATCAGGTATGTCGGTATCTGTAATTTTCAAAGAAAAACGATGATTGCCGAAAGAAATTGTTGTACTGTATTTCTTAATAATAGGTCTTTACCTATGAAATTGCCGTTCTGCAGTACTGGCCATTTCAAATCAAAATAATTTTTGTTTGGCTAAGAATTCTAATTTTAAATTAATTTTATTTTAAAAACATGGAATTCTTTTTCCAGAAGTAGTCATTTGTTTATTGATTAGTGTTACATTTTCATCGCATTTCAATCTTTTTCGTCATCATGGATACGTTAAAAATTCGAGTAATTATGGAATATGAGTACCGTCGTGGCAGCAACGCGGCACAAGCGGCTCGCAAAATCAACGACGTTTACGGAGCTAACACTACAAACCAACGCACCACCTGTTATTCGTTTGCTCGCTTCCGTTCTGGAAATTTCGACCTGAAAAATAAACCTCGCGGTCTTCCGAAGACTTTGGTCGAATTAAAGGCGATTGTGGAAGCTGATGATACACAATCTACGGCTGAATTAGCAGCAGCTTTCGACGTTAGCGTCAAAAGAATATTGATCCATTTGCGTCAAATTGGCAAGGTAAAAAGCCTGACAAATGGGTGCCCCACGAACTCAATGATCGCCAGCGCGAAGACACACAAATGAAGCAATTTTGAACCGCATTGTTACCTGCGATGAAAAATGGATTCTGTTTGATAACCGCAAGCGCTCAGCAAGTTGGTTGGATCCTGGTTCAGCACCTAAACAATGCCCTAAACGAAAACTTACCCCTAGAAAAGTGATGGTCACTGTTTGGTGGTCTAGCGCCGGTGTGATTCATCACAACTTCTTACCAAACGGGGTGAGCATTACTGCAGATGTGTAGGTACTGTGAAGAACTTAACACAATGATGGAGAAGCTGGCACATCTCCAACCAGTATTGGTCAATCGCTCGTCTCCGCTGCTCTTGCACGACAACGCGCGACCTCATACTGCACAGCAGACGGTCTCCAAGTTGCAAGAACTGGGGTTGGAAGCTCTCCGTCATCCGCCCTACTCACCAGACCTTGCGCCTACAGACTACTACTTTTTCCAGAATTTGGATAACTTCTTGGCGGGAAAAAAATTTAATACCCGAGAGGCAGTAAAAAATGCTTTAGAAGAATTTGTTGCCTCCCATCCAGCTGATTTCTTTGAGAAGGGCATCAATAAACTGCCACTGCGTTAGCAAAGATGTATTGATTGCATGGGTGATTACTTCGATTATTACAAATAAAAAATACATGAAAAAAATTCGTTTAAATTTTTTCATACAAAATGGCAATTTCCTTCTTTAGACCTAATATCATAATCGAAAAATCTTCATGAATAAATGAATGAAAATTAGTCAGCCGCTGAATCAATCACCTCCAAATATTTGAAAACTAATAAACAAAGTAGTTTTAACTGACAATAACTAGCTATTTACTAATAAAACAAATTTGTCTAATTGTGGCCTTCCTTCATTTCACCTCCAAATGACTCACAAGTACGGTCAATGTACCAGGTTAACATAGCTTGTAAAGCGTAAGTCGAATAGGTCACTGGTACAGATTGTAGTGCAGATTACAGCTTAATTATAGGGCTAAGATAAGAACTAGGGACTAGGGCGGTATAAGTTATAGGCGTTTTAACTTGCTGCTTTCAAATACATAAAGTCTATTCTGTCTGTCTTACATCTTTAAAACTACGCAACGGATTTTGATGTGGATTGGTGGTGGCGTGTGCCTATAATGCCGCGCGGTTGTCCTATAGCACTTTAAGATTAGCAGCTATCGCACGCGTTTATCGAAGCTCTCTAGCGAGGAAAATAAAAATACTTGATAAAACTAGCTGCCCGTGCCCAGTTCATATTTATTATTATGTATGGTATTTTCAGAAGCTATTTAGACGGATACAGTATGAAACTTATCAGATATAATACATTACTCACTTAAATCATTTTATACACATTATAGTAGCCCTTTAAACCATACAGCTTAAATTAATATTTTATATTCACAAGATATCGTAAAGGACACTGGCGAATCCTGCCCAATTTGGAACATATGTGTTTTTATAGTACTTAAAAAATTATTATATTTTCAGGACTTCAGGACAGGATAGGACATAACTTCAGGACAGGACTTGGGAATAAAACGTTATGAATCCCCGAATATCAGAGAATTCATGTGCAAAATAGATACTTATCTGTGGTAATCGTATCTGTATAGTATATGGTTATCATGCTGTAAATTGACAATTTGAGGTGCAAAAGCTCTATCTAGCGGCCCAATAAATAGATTTATTTTTTATTGCAGTGTAAAGCTATTTTATTTTTCTATAGTTCATCAGCTTAGTACTAGTATTATGAAAAAAAATGTTACTTGGTTGTGTGAAATAGATCCGTCTATACTATTTATGTTGATACCAAGAAAAATAGTTTTAATGTTTTTGGTTCGTAACGTGAAAGTGACATCTATAATTTATCTGTTGGCATAATGCGTTTCCAAACAAACTAGTTATTAATTGCATTACGTATTTATATTGATATCACAACTAATAGCTGATGTCGCTTTTCCGCAAACCGCCACTAGAGTAACTCATTGTACTATTGTTCAACTACTAACCTAACCTATTGGTTAGGTTATATTTAATCAATTATCTTTTATCCCCCAAGGTTGATGTATAATATTATTACTTTTTTTTGTTAATATGTTCATAAAGTACAACTTACAATCAATATTTATTGTGGCCGCGTATTTTCATTACAGGCAGTAAATGTATGACGACTTGCCGATCGCGAAATATATATATATATATCATTATACATATATTTCATTACATCATTACAGTGAGTAGAGTTTTGTGTAGAGTTTGCTGAAGAAGTTTTTTCTCCAAGACCACTATTCCACGCGGGGGAAGCCGCGACCACAAGCTAGTAATTCTTTAAAAGTAAAATGAAAGTGTAAGTTATTTACGAGAATTGGGAAAAAAAGTCGAGCCAGCCCATTCCTGCCGACGCATAGTTAGTGGGAGAGCCATAATGATCCAATGTATATTGTTGTCTCAGTCCCTGTCTTTATTTAAAAGTAAAACTATCGCTTCGTCTTTTACTTTGAATTGTCTAAACTCTAATGTAACTTCGTCTATTCAAGATAACTTTTCAATTGTTCAGCTTAATTCCTATCAATGAGTTGTCAAGATTGGGACTGAGACAAATGTCCATTATATATACACCCCCTTACTAACAAAAATATTTATAGAATGGATAAGCTATACAATGTTTAGTCCTTGTCTGATACGTTGGAAAAGTCGCTTGACAGACAAGGACAAAAAAATGCATAGCTTATCGATTGTGTAAATATTTTATTTGTATTTTCCAGAACCTATCCCCACCCTAAATTTACAAGAAGATGTAGTGTTTAGGATAATTTTTCAGCTCTTAAGTAGATTATTTTGTTTGTTTAAAAATACCCAAATAAAGCGGAAATAATCACCTTTTATTTGGCTAAAAAAATAATCCAACAATATTAAAAATTAATTTGGAGAAAGCATAAAAAGTATCATCTAAAATTTTTTAACTGTTTTGCTTTTATGGATGAATCTTAATGCGTGGCAATAAGGCTTATTTTATTTGGTCAATGTCTGCATTTACTGCACTAAGCATTTCAAAAGAAAAGTCAGTCCATACACGGACGCTGTCAAACAACACGTTTTGCAAACGCGTCCTTAATTAAAGAAATACAATTTAATTAAAAATATATGGCTAGAATTAAACATATCATTTTAATAGATTTAGAACATAGACGTACTATAAAGTTTTCAAATCCATTTTAATCTAAAAGTCAACGAACAGAACAACAGCACACATAATACTACCAATTGAAATGTCACTAATTCAGTAAGCATTAAATAAATCCTACTAATCCTACTAACTACTACAAATTTTTATATGAAAAAGTACAGTGTTCCCGTGGGATACTGTATTTACGCGGGCGGAGCCGCGGGTCACAGCTAATACAATTGCAATATATAATTTATAATGCAGTTATAATGCAAATATATAATTAGGTCGGCAAAATATCGCGTTTGTACTATGGGAGGCCACTTCAATATTAATAATTTTGTTGCGTGTTTAGTTTCTGCCTAGCTATCACGGTAAAGGGGATACAGCCTGGTGACAGGCAGACGGACGGAAAGACAGGCAGCGGTGTCTTGTGTGTGTAATGATTTTGGCAGTCTATGTATATAAATATGTATGTATGCAGTATGTATGTATGTATTCAGTCCGTCGAGTCAAACGCTCAGGAGTGAATATACTGTATCAAAGTTTATTCACTCCTGAAAATTTGGATGACTGACTGAAAAAACATCGTGTATATGTTTGTTCCACCCTAGCGCCTAAACTGCTGGCCCGATTTTTATGAATTAGGTGTCAATAGATTCGCAATAATGACCCAGGTAACATAGGCTATATAATTTACGTAGTCGGGTAATAGTTTCTTTATAAAATTGCAGTTATTACCCTTTCGGTGAGGTATCCTAAAAAGTACGGTGTGCCTACATAAAATATGGTACATAAGTATGTCAATGGTACATTTTATAATCATAGTGAAAGTATTTTTGAATATTAAATTATACTTCAATACAAAATTTCGATCGAGCACGAAATGAAGTGCTATAATTTCAATAAAGTCATTATTATTACTATGCTATGCATACAGTTCTTTTATGCAGTAAGTAAAAAAATTATGTTATATTCTAGTACTAATATAAATTTGAAAGTTTGTGACTCTTTCACGCAAAAACTACTGAACTGATTTTGATGAAATTTGGTATGGCAGTTAAGGCTCTGGATTAACCAGAAAAAGTACAGTGGTTTAGGCGTGTTTGCGTAACAGAGAGTTATTTTCGCATTTATAATTATTATGAAATAAGGATTTATTAGGAGGTTTTTGCGTAAAACACTGATTTTTTTAGTAGCCTATGCTGTTTCGCTGGTCGTCCATTACTCTTCCAGCCAGACCGCTGTTGGCCAGCCTGGCTGGTACGCATCCAGCTCATCGCGCCATTTTTTTCTAGTTCGATCACGGCGGCGTCGTCCGTCATCTGGTAATCTGTGGTAATCTTTGCCCAGCGGTTGGGATGCATGGGGCTGGTATGACCCGCCCAATCCCAATTTAGCTTAGCAGCCTTCATACAAGTGCGAGCGTCTGTAACACCCGTTTTGGACCGTTTTCCGGATAAGAAACTGTTGCGCTCCAAACACAGAAATAGTTTTTAGAATCTAAAACGTTGACGGTTTCACTTCTATCGTGTTACTCGTTTCAGGAGTGTACCCATGTCTTCACACTAGATGAAGACTTCAGCAGGATAAATACGGATGAGGGTGTACGAAAGTATGTGAGTAGACCAAAGAGGAGACGGTCTTTTGAAGTAGTTTGTGAAAATTGAGTAGACCATCGGTCTTTTGTAGTCTTTTGTCAAGCTTAGTGATAGAGTCGAGGTAAATCGAGACAAATCTATCTCGCGCTGTTTGTATTCGACAAACGAATCTGTCGGCGCGAGATAGCTTTGTCGCAGCTGTCCTCGTCTTACGCTTTTTATTTGTGTAAGCGCCTTTATGATGTAGTGGACCTTCTATAAATATATGTACTCCTAGTATCTAGTCTCTATAAACCAACAAATCGCCATTTAATGCATTCAGAAGCTTCTTAAATTAAGAGGCTCTCAAGTCACATAGTAACTCTCCCACACCGATTTCGGTGACGGTGGCCGGTTTTATTGAAACCAGGCCAGTTACTCAGGAGTAATTTTATAGTGCCCAAGTGTGTGCGCAGTAAACAAGAGCCCTCTCTCTTCTTTTACTCTCATAACCCAGGGGGACGGATAACAGACACGACTGGCAAGAGATCAGGCGCCGGTTCGACTTTTTACATGCCCATCCGACGCATGGATCATCTTTCTTATTAGACAATCAGGTGATCAGCCTGCATTGTCCTAATCAAACTTGGAACCAACATTTTTGTTGTTCCAATGCGGGAATCGAACCCACCTCCGAGTCGAGAGCCAAGCTCTAACTAGGTCTAGTGGACCACGGGAGCTGTTAAGTCGCATCTTTGTCATTAGTTCATTATTTATATAACAAACTTTAAAGGTGGTTAGTGTTTACTTTCAGGCTAGCGAAATTTTGAAAAAGCTTAACACTTTTACCATAAAAGTACACCCAAGAATTCCTCTGTTCTACAAGTTTTTAAAGAAAATAATGTTGAAATATGCCTACGAGAATTCAGACTCTCTGTACAACCCATATGTGTATAAAGTGAAAAATGAAACAGAAATAGACAAAAATTCAATATAGTAAACATGGAAAATAATGAAATAATGAGACGAAAAAATGGCATGTTCATTCTGTAACTTTTCCCTGACTTTAATAAAAAGTTTCAAACATTTGTCATGTGGTTTTGTAGTTCTTAAAAAGATATAAATTAAAAAATATTACATTTTTAGGAGTTGGGAATCAAAAGTGTTGACCCCGAAAATAAATTAATGTATCTTTCATGTAACGTTTTCGGCATCTAAAACTGCCCCGGGGCGGAGTCGCCGAATGTTGACGGAAATAGCCGAATATGAATGTCAATGTCTAAATCAGTGCATTGTCAAATACTTATAAGAAGAAGACGGAAAAGTAGTGCTTCGTGAGTCGTCGGTTTCGTTCGACTATGTCGTATATTCGTCGTTTCATATTAATACAATGCAATTCAAATACAAAAAAAAAAACAATTCAATATTACATCAGCTGTTTTAGTGTTCCGTAATAATCAAGGAACTCTTATAGTTTGTCTGTCTGTCTGTCCGTCTGTCTGTCTGTTTGTCTGTCTGTCTGTCCGTCCGAAATTTGGTATTGTTATAGACTGTGTATAGATCTCAGTTTTGGCATCATAAAATAATAATAATTTTTATTTTAGGGGTGGCTCCATATGGCACATATATGTGAAGTGGGGATGTTTTTTTTTTCATTCTACCCTATCGTGTAGGGTATCGTTGAATAGGCCCCTTTAAATAAAGGCAAGGTTCCATACATGACTTTTTAACAAAGTCAACCATTCACGAGAAATCGGCCTCCAAAGTGGTTTAAAAGTTGCCAGGGGGCCTGGCATTTCTAAACTATGAGACTAAGCAACTTGCAATTTTCCATGCTAATAGATCCTGCTAAAAACTCTTTAGGAAAATTACTTTGAACGAAATCGGATAGCAACTTTTCGAGTATTTTGAAAAAAATATATTACATGATTATAGTTACGGAACCCTCCTTAGACATGTCCTGACATGCTCTTAGTTAGGTTATATTAAAGTTAAATTCAACCTAGCAATTATTGTACCTACAGGCTGTCCCGTGGCAGATTTAGGATTTCTTAATTAAATTAAAGGATGTTATTATTTTAGAACACAAATATATTTATCACAAAAAGAAAGACGAGACATGCGGATTTTAAGTTTTGGAGATCACTTCGTCCAAATGTTTTCCATTGCGACGTACACATTCGCGGAATCTTTCGAGAGTATTCTGAGCGACGCGCTGCAATACTGACCGAGGAATAGCATTCATTTCTCGCACGATATTTTCTTTTAAATCCGATAGATCTGTCGGGTTACTATCATACACTTTTCCCTTTAAGTAACCCCATAGAAAAAAATCTAATGGGGTGAGATCTGGCGATCTGGGTGGTCATGCGATGTACCCAAATCGGCTAATCAATTTTCCGGGGAATCCTTCGCGAAAGAGGCTCAAGGTGGCCCCTGCTGTGTGAGGCGTGGCGCCATCTTGTTGAAACCACGTGTGGGAGCTGTTCGATGGATGTTCTCTTAGTTTCGGTATAAAATATTCGATAAGCATACGGCGATAGACATCACCATCAACAGTTACGGTTGCTCCACGAGAATTTCGTCAAAGAAAAACGGTCCAATTATTCCATTGACAGAAAGAGCTGTCCACACAGTTACTTTTGGGCTATGCAATGCTTGTTGGTGTTTCAATCGCGAGTTATGTTCTCTTGGCGCCCAATAGCGATAGTTTTGTTTATTGACAAAGCCATTCAAATGGAAATGAGCTTCATCACTAAACCAAATTGTGTTATCAGTTCGGAATCGGCTTAACATGTTATCACAGAACTCTTTGCGTTCTCTGTAGTCATTTGGATTAAGTGCCTGTACCAATTGGATCTTTGTGGTGGAATTTAATGTCCAAGCTTAAAATACAGTGCACCGTGGTTTTTGGAAGCCGCAAACTTGACGCTCTCTTACACACGGACTGGCGGGGATTTTCTTGCACGCTGTTTGCAACGCGTTCAATGTTTTGTGCCGTCCTCGACGTTCGGCTAGGACCTGGGCGTGGCTCGTTAACTGTTGAACCTGTTGCACGGAACTTCTGGACCCACGTCTGAATCAAACTTTAACTCGGTGCTTCACTTAAGCGACGAATATTGTAGCGAGAACAAAATCTCCAGCGAGCAACAGTGCACGATTTATTAGCATCAAAATACGCTTCAACTGCGAAAGCGCGGTGCGCGCCAGTCCACTGCGACATCGTGACTGACAAATCCGCACAAATGCCGCGCCAAACTGTAACGGGGAGGCCCCGTCCCCCGCGCAACCGTTAGAAAAATATTCGAAATTCAAATCCTAAATCTGCCACGGGACACCCTGTATTTGAAAATGAGTTTTGGGTATTGCAATTCAATCTGAAATCGGTAATCCGCACGCACGCACACACGTACGCACTCAAACACGCATTCACACACACACACTAAAATTTGACGACCTCTGTAGCTCAGTGGTTCAGCGCGTTGGTGCTCAAGGGGGTCGCGGGTTCGAATCCCGCCGAAGGAACAAAAAGTTTTTCTGTTTACCCTGGGTCATGGATGTGTGTTAAATATGTGTATAGTATAAAAGTATTAAATATACTTCACGTTTTCTGGTACCTGTAACACAAGTTCTTCGGATACTTAGCACGGGGCCAGATTGACGTGGTGTGAAGCGTCCGTGAAATAAAAAAAAAAAACAACTGTTTTCGTTGGGGATTAAAACGACGATTCCCGAAAGACATGTGGGTTAGGCACTATATATTTTAGTTTTTATTTCTAATTTATCAGCTCAAAAGGTGTTTCAGCTGAAAATAAATTTAAATAACACGAAGACAAATTTAATCTCGTCAAATTCATGAACTTCTAAAGTTTATACGTAGAACTTGGTACTTTCTAGATCTTCGAAGACTTCTAGTTTAAAAACTAATTATTATTTAACTGAAACAGCGAGACTTGTTTGTGTGTAAGTCACAGTGGAACTTGAATGAAATTATTACACATCTTAAACTTTAAACGAGACAATCTTGTATATATATATATATAATCGATTTCTTGAAAACGGGTGCAAGTAATACCATGAAATTTGGTATGCAGCTAGTTTTGGGGAAGAAAAATGGATCTAGCTAGGACACTCCCTTATCCCTTATCCCTAGGACACTGCGTATTTTTAAGCTATTTATGCTTTTTCTGTCGTCGTGCAACAATATATCAATAATTTCGACTCGATTATGTCGGTCCGATTGGCAGTTTAGTATGCGTATATTTTTTGGGTTCGAATCTCTTTTTTATAATTTTATTTATCAGAACTCCGAGCAAAGCTCGGTTACCCAGATAAAAGTAATAACACCATTCAATGAAATCATTTATAATACTAATAATAATGATATCTAAGGACGCTTCCACACCACGTCAATCTGGTCCTGCGTTCATTTCTCGAAGAACTTGTGTGACAGGTACCAGACATACGGAACTATATATATACCTACCAAAACATTTTCATGTAAAACGAAGACCAAGACGAGACCAAATGACTATCTGTCACAAAGTTATCAGATCTCATATTCTAGAGTCGAGCCTAGAGGACTCAGGGACTCTACACGCCCATACTTGTGTGGGATAACTTGTGAAGTTCTCCCAGTAGTAGTCAACTTCAACGTTTCTATTTTAAAAATATTGTTGTATCAGGATGTTGTTCTGGCTGGTACCGACATCTAAATTATGAAGATTGAGTTATATATTTAGAAAATAAGTTTTATTTCACACTTTTTTGTGCATTTTTACTTTGGAGGTCGGTTAATTTTTTGTTTAATTATTATACATTAAATATTATATCCCTGTACTAATTTTATGATAAAAATATTTACACAGCGGATTACTTATACGTTGCTGTCTTTGTCTGATACGTTGGAAATGTCACTTGACAGACAAAGAAAGCAACAGGAGGATATTATTTAGTACATGACATCCATGACCCAGAAAAATAATCAACAATAAGATTATATTCGACCAAATTAATATGTCATTTTCTTTATTGCACGGTAAATAAGTGACCTTAATCGGTAGCATTATAAGCATATTATTGTGTTTTTGTTTACGTTTACATTGAATAAGATCCGCACAGAGTATACGTATATATTATGATCAGTTGACGTGTCGTAGACTTCATTTGTCACAGTCCGTCTCTTTATGTAAACGACAGCGTAAAACTATTATAGTTTCGAAGTAGCTCACCAAGTGAATGACGTCACACAGATGACGTCACGAGCGACGAGAATTGTTTTCTCGTTGGACAGGCCCACAAACACCAGGGGAGCATATCCATTGAGGAGATTTGCACGCATGTCCACTTCAAGCTATATTGACTTATCAACTCCTGTTAGCCTAGTGCATTGGATCTCGCTCTTTGATTCAAATTAAATGTGTTCTTGAGACTAAATTCCTACTGTAAATGTGAAAGTTTGTGAGGATGGCCGATGGATGCCGGATGGAAATGTAACTCTTTCACGCAAAACTACTGAATGGATTTTAATTAAATTTGGTATGGTAGAAGTTTAAGCTCTGGAATAACACATAGGTTACATTTTATCACGAAAATGTAGTGTTCCCGTTGGATTCTGTATTTAGGCGGGCGGAGCCGCGGGAAAAAGCTAGCCCCTTTTGTAAAAAAAAAATATATTTAAGATATTGATTAGGTAGATTTTACGGCCGAATACTGAATTATTATTTTTTTATTATTATTATAAGCCTAAACTGTCCCACTGCTGGGCAAAGGCCTCTCCCAAAGACTTCTATCTGTCTCTCTCCTGCGCCACCGCTGGCCAGCCTGGCTGGTATGCCTCCAGCTCATCGCGCCATCTTTTTCTAGGCCGGCCTCGGCGGCGGCGTCCGTCTTCAGGTGCCCACTCTGTTGAGATCTTTCCCAGCGGTCTGCGAATACTGAAACGATAGTTAAATTAAGTGACGCTCAAGTCATATGCTGTCCTTGTCATATCGGCTAGCGGAGACAGCGACAGCCTGTGAACAGGAGACACGGTATTCAGGGCGCGGTAGTCAGGGAGGGCGTGGCCCCTTGCAAGGGCGTCGATTATTACACTGCACTGAACACCGGTCTCTTTCTTCTTTTATTTTTCTAATTTCTTTTCTTTATTTCAAGCAATACTTGAAAGTAAGAGGAAAGCACTCCAATATGCGGATACTCAGTGCTCTGGAACCAGTGGATTTTAAAAACTATTCAAGAATGGAAGAGGAGGAATTTGAATACATATTAATTTTAGTAGCTCCGTATATAAAAAAAAAGAAGACACAATTTAAAGCCAGAGTGTGTGTGCTAGACAAAGAATGGTTATCGTCTTGGTTTTTACAGATCCTTCTTACGCTTGAGTGATAAGAATAATACAGCAACAATTCTTATATTCTCCTTTATCTATTTATTATGTATTACATATGAGATATGCCTAACACAGATACGTCTACACCAGTAATTCCCAAAGTGGTCCAGGTGGACCCCCCGAGGTCTACGGAGACTCGATGGGGGTCTACGTTGGACGTGACAAAAAATGAGGGTCTACAATCGTAAGCAGGGGCGCATGAAAATCAATTTGGTTTCGATAGTGAAGATCTAAAATGTTGCCTTGTTATTTTAAATAGTATGATACCTAAATTAAACCTTCTCAATAAGACAATTTATAAATAAATTGATTGGTCCTTGTGCTGAGTCACTGTAGATTTCAAAAAAGTAAAGTTGGATGGAGTCACTTTTTCGATTGGCTAACTTTGCTTTTTTGACATCCACTCACAACACAATAATATTTTTTTTCGAATGGGTCTACGCTAATGGCTTTTGGCCGTCTTAGCTTAATCGGTCTGGTGACTGCCATTTAGCAGTCAATTTAAAATTTTATTGAAAATTTGTTAACTCTACATACTTTACGATCAAATAATTAACCCTATCAAGCAATCAATTCTAACCTTTTTTTTCGAAAACTGTTAATTCGCCGTTGAGACTCAGCCACAACAAATCTAATCTTCAGTTTTATTTCGAGATTTAGAAATTGGTAGTAATGCTTAATATATAATGCTTAATGAAAGCAAAATTTTGAAAGTGGTCTATGAAACAAAAGTGTCTGGGAACCACTGGTCTACACTATATATAGCCTTTTGGCTAACTGAAATAAACTAACTAGATAGGCTGTGCTTGTGACATCTGCCAATATGACATTGACATTTCTACTTTATAATACTGTTAACATTAAGCAACAATTAAGATTTCTAGCTACAGGAAGCTCCCTAATCGCCTTAAGTGTTTTTACACTACTCGATCGTAGGGGCGATGAGGGAAGGCTTGCCGGGACCGTCCGGTCGCCATGATTTCCTTACTTCTGGAATTAATTACACTGCCCTAAAATGAGGGATAAGGGTCCCTAAATACCTCACAGTGTAAGGCCTTTTAATTTCGATTAGCGTTTCAGTATTCGGTCTGTTAGAACGGATTTTTTAAAAGACTTCTTAAAAAAGGAAAATATATTGAACTGGAAAAGATTCACAATACAAATTTATTCTACTGGATTACACCATACATTAGGAGATTAGATATGCGTCCGTGGTGGCCCGTGTCTAGCTCTGAACTGGCTCGCAGCTCAAACCTACTAACTAAGATGACAGAGTAGTGATGATGTATCAGCTCTCCCGTCAGCAATTCTAGGAACAGTATAGGGATGTAACAGGTCGTTAGTCGTTTAAATATTTTTATGACAGAATTCTGCGAACCTACACACACAACCTGTGACCCACACAGCGAGGAGGCTGGTCTAAACTACGCCTCCCCGTGTAATTACACAGTGTCACGCACACATATGTAACGAAACTACGCCTTACCTTGTGAGGCGAGCTGACGCGGTGTGTGATTTTATACCCGACTACGGCGAAACCAAAAAAGGAAAGGTAATGATTTTGGCGGTCTATTTATGTTTGTAAGTTTGTTCCACTGAAGCGCCTAAGCGTCCGATTTTAATAAATCAGCTTGGTGTAATAATAGCCATAGTAGATTCGTTAAAATAGCCCCGCCCGGGTAACATAGGTAATAATAATAATAATAACATAAACAAATATCTATGGACGCTCCACACCACGTCAATCTGGCCCCGTGCTAAGTATCCGAAGAACTTGTGTTACAGGTACCAGAAAACGGGAAGTATATTTAATACTTTTATACTATACATATATTTAAGATTTTTATTATATTATACACATATTTAATACACCTCCATGACCCTGGAACACGGAAAAACTTTTTGTTCCTTCGGCGGGATTCCCGCGACCTCCGGCCTGAGCACCAACGCGCTGAACCACTGAGCCTCAGGGGTCGTCATAGGTATATATTTTACGTCATCGGGTCATAGTTTTTTATAAAATTAAAGTTTTTATGTATCTAGCACGTAGCTACATGCACCTTTTTACCATTACCACACACGACCACTCGCAAGTCGCAATACTAGGGTAGCTACAAGTGCGTTTCCAATTATACACTTTTTTTTTTTCTTTTTTTTTTTTATTAAATAAGGGGGCAAACGAGCAAACGGGTCACCTGATGGTAAGCAACTACCGTCGCCCATGGACACTCGCAACATCAGAAGAGCTGCAGGTGCGTTGCCGGCCTTTTAAGAGGGAATACGCTCTCTTCTTGAAGGTTTGCAGGTCGTATAGGTCCGGAAATACTGCTGGTGACAGTTCGTTCCAGAGTTTTACAGTGCGCGGCAGAAAGTTACGCGAAAAGCGCACGGTGGAAGACTGCCACTCATCAAGGTGATGAGGATGGTATGTTTTTCGCGTGGGACGATGGCGAAAAGTTGCAGGTGGTATGATTCCGAACAATTCCTCAGAGCACTCCCCATGATACAACCGATAGAGGATGCAGAGTGAAGCTACATCTCGGCGTAATTCCAAGGGGTCCAAGCTGTTTGAAACACTATGGCACTCAACAACTCGAGCGGCCCTTCGTTGGATACGATCCAGAGGGAGCAGTTGGTATTTTGGCGCCCCTGCCCAGAGATGAGAACAATATTCCATATGAGGCCGAACCTGCGCCTTGTAGAGTTGTAGGCGTTGGTCCGGACTGAAGTACTGTCTCACTCTGTTAAGAATACCAAGCTTCTTCGAGGCTAACTTGGCTTACCCTCTAGATGATATCGGAACTGGACTTCGCTCGATACGTTGACGCCAAGTATCTCAATGCTAGGGGAGATGGTTAAAGATGTGCCCTCGAAACGAGGATATACGACCATTGGTGACTTTTTAGTGGTGAACGCGCAGACTTGTGTCTTGGCGGGGTTGAATTGGACTAAGTTACGTCTACCCCATTCAGAGACTTTCTCCAATGAATTCTCTATTTTAGACACAAGTTCGTTTCGACTCTCAATGACATTTAGCCGAGAAATATTGGGGGAGCCGGTATATACAGCATAACCTGTACTATCATCCGCATAGCAATGAATGCCGTTGGTCTGTAACATGTCATTGATATGCAGTATGAATATTTATAATTGATATGCAGGTAGGCGATAGCACACAGCCCTGAGGGACGCCAGCATCAACAGACTGAGTTTCCGAGCATTCGCCGTTAACTGCGACCTTTATGCTTCTATCTGCTAAGAAACTAGTGACCCACTTACATAATTTCTCGGGCAGCCCGTATGATGGAAGCTTTGATAGCAGCGCTTTATGCCAAACCCGATCAAAGGCCTTCGCAATGTCCAAACTAACAGCCAATGCCTCTCCCTTCAACTCAATTGCCTGAGCCCAACGATGAGTTAGGTACGCCAAGAGATCACCAGCCGAGCGACCCTTACGGAACCCGTATTGTTTGTCGCTTAGTAATCCCTGGCCGTCCAAGTATCGATGAAGCTGGCTATTGATAATGGATTCCATTATCTTCGAGAAGAGAGAGGTTATAGCGATTGGTCTGTAGTTGGAAGGATTTGAGCGATCACCTTTTTTGGGGATCGGGTGCACCAAGGCTGTCTTCCAAGAAGCCGGGACGATGCCAGAAGAGTAGGAGAATCGAAATAGACGCGTCAAGACCGGAGCCAACTCTGGAGCACACTTTTTCAACACAATAGGAGGGATTCCGTCAGGCCCACTCGACTTTTGGATATCAAGGGAACGGAGGGCTTTTCGCACTGAGCGCTGATGAAACCGAATATCCGACATGATGCTCGTGCATCGCGGTATGGTCGGCGGTTTCTGCCCCCCGTCATCCAGGGTCGAGTTTGACGCAAAGAGCTTGCCCAGAAAATCGGCTTTGTCCTTTGCGTCCTGGGCCAACGATCCATTTCCTACGTGTAGGGATGGTAGGGTTGGCTTGCAGAAATTTCCTTCAATAGCTTTGGCCAGAGACCAGAATGCACGGGTTCCCGAGGGGAGGCGCTCAAGTCTCTTACCAATTCTATTGACGTGCTGTTTCTTTGCCCGAGTGATCTCTTTCTTGAGGGACCTAGAGGCAAGGTTGTACTCCTTTTTATATGTGCTGGTATTTAAATCCCGAGCAGACACTGCATTAGCCCAGGATTGGTAAGCCTCCTGCTTCCGGCGAGAAGCTTTTTTGGGGGATGAACTAAACCAGGGACGAAATCTGCCGCCAGTTGGCACTACAGAGGACGGAATGAAAAGTTCCATCCCTTGCATCACCACATCGGCAACAGAGTTGGCAGTGTTGTCGGGATCATCCGGCGAGAAGCACACGTTCACCCAAGGATAGGATGCAAAAAACGACCGCATCCTATCCCAGTCTGCCGACTTGTAGTGCCACACACGACGGTATTTAACAGCACGCTGTCGTAACACCGTCGTAAGTGCACAGAACTCCTAACAAGGCAGTGATCCGATGTACCAAGTGGTGCGATTACGGATATTTGGTAGCCGTCAGAATTTGAAGTCAGCAGAAGGTCCAACAAGGAAGGATTCTGACCATCCACATCTGGGATTCGCGTAGGCGTAGTGACCAGTTGTGTCAAGTCGTTCGCAAGGGCAAAATTGCAGACAGATCTCCCCGCATAATCAGTTTTACTGGAATTGAGCCAGTCGGCGTGGTGGGCATTAAAGTCGCCAAGTATTATGATCTCTGCGGATGGGATCTGCCGCTGCACAAAATCTGAAGCAGCTTGCAGGTGTTCCAAGAGTCGGTCCGTCTCGGGGTCACCACTATGGGACCTATATAGGCACGCATAGACGCGAGGGTGGTCGTCGCAATCTATGCGGAGCCACAACGTTGACAGGTCCCTGTCCTCAAGATTGCTGAGGTGGCGAGAGCTGATATCATCTCTGACATACACACACACTCCAGCTTTGGGTAGAAAGGAGTGCTCGAGAGAATAACCTGGGTGGGAAAGGTATGATGCGTCACTCTGAGATGATATCTGCGTCTCGGTTAAAAAGAGCAAAGCCGGCTTTGCCGTCTCAAGGTGGTAATGGACGGCATTAAGGTTGGAGTGTAATCCCCTGATATTACAAAAGTCCATGTTTAATATCGAGGGGGGTGCCTTTGTGCGTTTGCTCTTGCCCCGAGCAGATTGGAGCGCAGTTTTGCCCTCCCCAGAATACGAGGGGCAGCCCGGACGTCCACGTTCAGTTCCAGGGGTTCCTGAGCATGGACGTCCTGAGAGGGATTCTCCAACGCAGTTGGTACCCTCCTGGGGTAACAAATTGCTTTTCAACTGCGGCATTTCTAGGGGGGTAGGGGATTGGGCCTCACTCACTCGGCGAAACACAGCGCAAGCGCTGTTTCACGCCGGTTTTCTGTGAGCTCGTGGTATTTCTCCGGTCGAGCCGGCCAATTCGTGCCGAAGCATGGCTCTCCCACATGACATGACACATGACACTACAAAATAATCCAGCTCAAATCATTCACTCGAAGAAAAAACGATAGCATTATTTCACTCCTATTTTCTGCAAGGGCGTGATATTTCTTCGGCCATTCGTGACATAAATTGGCCACAAAACCGCACAACGAAACACGCACAACTATATAATGTTAACCGAAATTACGTAGGACTTAAAGCTAAGGGTCAGTTCACACAGCGCAGACGCAGCGACGCAAAATCCCGAAACTGAATATAGCAAATTATGTCCATAACGTAATATACATATTCTTTCTGAGATAGGAAAGAAATCGCGCGTCTGAACACGACCAACGGTTCTTTTTAAGGGTTCCGTAGTAACTACAAGCGACCCTTATAGTTTCACTCTGTCCCTCCGTCTGTCCTCCTTTAGGAGGTAACAATAGTTACTACACTTGAAGCCGCGGGGATTTTTAGCAAGATACTGTTAGTATGTTTTGCGTGGATCGGAACACAAACAATAATTGAAGAATCTTCGGGTAGTTTGAACAACTTCAACAAATAGGTCAATTGACACCTCAGTCCTCCCGTGACCACGGCTGCTGGAAAGTAGCCGAAACGTCGGGAAATATAAAAGTGCACCGCGACACAATCCGTAAGTGTTTAAAACAATGAACAATATTCGCGTAGACCTAAGAAATCAAAACTGAACCATTTTCGAGTAATCCAGGACCTCCAAACTAGTATACAGGTTTCTAAACGATAAGAGGTAGAATATTGCAAGTTTCCATGCTGATAGATCATGCTAAATACTCTTGTGAAGATTATTTTGAACGAAATCGGGAAGTAACTTTGAAGTCAAACGCTAACCAAAACGCCAACAGGATTTGACATTTAAAAATCGAAATCACTCATATCCTATAACGCGACAAAAGTAAAAACACACATAAGTTAAAAATGCGCAGTTTCCCAGGAATAAGACTTAGCTGGATCGATTTTTCTCCCCCCGAAACTCCCTGCATACTAAATTTCATGGAAACTTGAAGCCCTTTCCGAGATTCCGTTTATTACGAGATTTGCTCGGTAAAAGTATAAGATTAAATTTCGGAATTTCGCTTCGCTGCGCTTCAACTCCGCGCAAGTATGAATTGACCCTTATATCTACTTCTAGTCTAGCCCTCTGAAATGTCTGCCCTTAGTATTCGAACTCTAGGGTCAGAACTAGATTAGAACGGCACATATAACTAAGGCCGGGACTATATGTTCTAGAATCCGGCGGGCCCGGGAAAAACTCTACGCGTAACAATGGAGCTGAAAAACGAACACACTAGTGTCGAGTCAAATGTCAACGTAATATATGACAGCTCGAGACTCGACACTTCCATTTTCAACTCTATTGTATTAGCGCAGAGTTCTATTTCCGGTGCTCTGAATTTTCCCCGGCCTTCCAGATTCCGGAACATATAGTCCCAGCCTAAGACAACTGTGCGGCATTATTAAAATATCTATTCAAAACTGAACTTTGTTACAATTACACAATAAGATACACGTTTCATTGTAAGAGTTCGAGTGTCAAGTTGTGTCGCGCTGCACAGCGTACGGCTAAAACGTGTATCTTTTTGTGTAGTGAATAAAGTTCAATTTTGAACAGCTATCTTAAAATTGCAGCGCCGCGTCGGTATCGTCGCAGTGTGAACTGACACTGCTGGTCAATCCACATTAGCTACATCAGTATGTACGTAAGTCTGTCCATGTGGATATCCACCACTTAAGCCCACTTGCTGACTTTTCAATTCTCATATAATCACTCCAGCCTCCATGGTCCAGTGGCTTAGAGCTTGGCTGTCGACTCGGAGGTCGTGGGTTCGATTCCCGCGTTGGTACAACAAAAATGTTGTTTCCAAGTTTGGTTAGGACAATGCAGGCTGATCACCTGATGTCTGACGAGAGAGATGACCCCATGCGTCGCATGGGCTTGTAAACAGTCGGACCTAACGGAACAGTCGGGCTTAATCTCTAGCCAGTCGTGTCGCCCATCTGTCCCACTGGGATACGACAGGAATGGTGCTCTTGTGTACTGCACACACTTGGACACTACACAATAACTCCTGCGTAGCTGGCCTGGTTTCAATGAAACCGGCCACCGTCACCGAAACCGGTGTAGGGAGCCCTCTACAGAATGGACGTTACAAATTTACCTTTTAAATTACATCTGACACAGCTGACAACACACGACACGACACGACACAACCACCGAGTTCTGCAAACCAAACCAGGCAGCCGCAACCCTGCTCCAAATCTGCTGGGTTAGTTTTGACTAAGCATTTTGTCAATTTACCAATCTTATTATCGTTAATGAAGATAACTTCTCTAAACTCTATGAACAGATTAATTCTGTCATAAAATAACTACGAGATTTTGAGGTCTATCGTGGTACAATTTAACTATTTATCCCTTTTAACGACTATCGTATATTACGACCATTCGGTCATCGGTACATTCATTCATGATGTCTTTTTATCAGATTTCTGACCGAGCATACCACCTAGCTCGGTCGGAGATCTCCCTTTGGGGCCTGCCACCATATTACCACAATAGCGATAATTCTGATGAATTTCGTTTTAACCTCAATTTTTCCCCCATTTTTACAATTTCCCTAACGAGTGCAGTCTCAAAGCGATGCTCTGAATGGGGATCGCATAAATGGATAAGAGGTGTGTTTAACGCGAGATGTATAGCGCGATCAGCATGACTTGATAGTATACTCTGTTCAGATTCTTAACCGAAGAAGAAACATTGCTTACTAATATTACAAACGCGTAATATTAGTAAGTTTATATGTATGAATGTTTGTTACCCAAAATGTACAGTGTTTTCGTGGGATAATGTATTGATGTGTGTTTTTTGACTGCCTTTCACGCCCAAAGGGCCGAACCGAATTAATTTAAATACGAAATGAAAAAAAAAACCAAATTAAAAAAAAAAACCGAATGAAACCGAAAAAAAAATAACGAATGGTAGTGGTTTATTATAATAATAATTGTTTATTTGCATAGAATGTAGGTTACGCTTTGGATGTTACACATACTACTTTTTGTCCCGTAAAAGTACAGCTGAACGAAAAAAAAATCATTAAATATAGTTTTCAGAAGTATATTTCAATAAACAGAGTTATTTGGTAAAGAAATTTTGACACAAACTACACAACTTGTTCACGATACCTTTATTTACTAGACACTGTACACTTTTACACTTTTGGGCATAGATCCCTCTTGAGATCTTTACTCCGTAAAAATTGGCTCTCCTTGTTTGAGAAGGAGACTCTTCTCAGCTCGACGCCGGGCCCCTGAAAAGGGCCTTACGGCGGGCTAACCGATACCAGGGGCTAAGCCCCTCTAATTGGGGTGGGAAGACGCGCCCAGTACTAGTACTGGGCGCATGAGTCTCAAGGTCTTTAGGGAAGACACCCCGCGGCAGAACGCGGGGTAAACCCATGGGAGGGCAACAACCATGACAAAGGAGTGACGATGTGCCAATCCAGGCCCGACCAAGACCGACGGTCGGCTCCAAACGGCGCGTGGGGGCCCCGACCCGGGGGTCGGGAAACGTGTATGGGTCCACTCCCTCACACGTCGTGCTTTACCGGACCGCGGAACCAAGCGACCTGGGGAAAAGGGAAGGGTAAAAACTTCCGGGCCCCGACTTTTTATGTCGGGGGGGGGAAGGTACGCCCCGGGGACGACGGGGTGGCAATAGGGCTGCCATTCGTCAGGCCCCGGACGCGTTTTAGACAGGTTTCGCCGGCATCTGGTTTGCCGGCGAAAAAGGGGGGGTGGGGGGGGAAACAATCCCGCAGTGGTGGTGGCGCGGTTGCGCCAGAGCGCATCAATGCGCTAGGTGCGGCGCATCATTACGCCTGGGCTCCTCCTCTTCGGGGGCGGCGAGGCGGGCTGTGTGGCTCCGCTGGGTCCTCCGGAGGGACGGCATCCCTCGGCAGGCGGTGGCGGTCCGGCGGGCGGGCATGCCACGGCGCCAGGTCGGTCAACTCGACCAGGCGCGAGGCATCCGCCCGCGCAAACAGCTTCGCAGAGAGCTGGGCCACAAAGGCCTCCACGCTCTCCACCCTGAGGTCCCTCGCAATGGTGGTGTTGCGGACGTACCACGGTGCGTCCGCAATTCGGCGCAGCACCCGGTTTTGGGCTCTCTGCAGCAACCCTTTCTGGGGTGCAGAGAGCAGGTGGTGCCACGCGGGTGCCGCGTACGTCAGGCGGGACCGTACGTACGTCCGATAGAGGGCTATGCGCATTTTCAGGGGGATCTGCGGGGACGCGTAGGCCGGACGCAGCTGGGCTACTGCCAAGTTCGCCTTCGACACCGCCGCTGAGCACTGGGGGGCCATGGATAATCGGCGGTCAATAATGACCCCGAGATATTTCGCCGTCTTACCCCACGGAATTGCGGCGTCTCCGATCTTCAGAGGAGCCGGAAAACCTGTTCTCGTCGAGACGGCGAGCGCCTGGGACTTGCCTGCGTTGACAGATAGTCGCCATTTGCTCAGCCAGTCCGGGAGTAGGTCCAGCGTCCTCTGAAGCATTGTAACGGCGTGGTCCCTGTTTAGGGAACTGGCGATGTAGGCCGTGTCATCGGCGTAGAGCGCCGCGATGGTGCCAGGGTGTGTGGGCACGTCGCTGGCGTACAGGTTGTACAGCGCTGGGGAGAGCACGCTACCTTGGGGCACACCAGCGGTGATGGGGCGCTCGGCGGAGAGGACTCCGTCCACGCGCACCTTAAAGGACCTGCCGGAGAGGAAAGAGGCCACAAGCCTTACCATGGGGGGAGGTACGTTGGCTCGGATGAGCTTGCAGAGCAGGCCCTCATGCCAAACACTATCGAACGCCTTTTCCATATCCAGGAAAACGGCGACCGAGGCTTCCTTCTTGTTTGCCGCAACGGAGAGATGGTGGATCACGCGTACCAGCTGGAGGGTGGTACTCAGCTGGGACCTGAAACCAAATTGCTCCACGCGAGGGGGGAGGTGGGGGGAAAGGTGTTTGAGGAACAGGATCTCAAAGACCTTGGATAGGGTAGATAGGAGGGTTATAGGCCGGTAGCCCTCGGCCAGCCTCAGGTTTTTATGGGGCTTGGGGACGGTTATAATCAGTCCCATCTTCCAAGTGGAGGGGAAGTGGCCGGTCCTAACAATGCCGTTGTACAGGCGGGTGAGGGCGGCCACCGTCCTAAAGGGTAGGTGACGGAGGGCGGAATTTGGAATTCCGTCTGCACCGGGGGCCTTTCTGGGTTTCAGGTGGGAGAGGGTCCTTTGGACCACCCTCGGAGAGAAGGAGAAATTTGGGGGAGAGGGGGGGGGTGAAAGTAGGAAAGCCTGTACCTCCTCGGTTACCATTTGGGCGTGTTCCGTTGCGGTCGTGGGCAGCGGCGAGAATTGGCGTTCTAAGTGTTCGGCATGGATGTCTGCTCTGTCCTCTGCACGGTACCTGTGGTTGCCGTCCGGGTGGAGCAGGGGGCGGACGGGGGCAGTGGCACCGGTAAGGGTGCGGCAGAACCGGTGAAGGGAGGGCCAGTCCTCTCCGGCCTCCTGTATCCGACGAGTCCATTGCATGGCGTGTAGGTCCTCGATCGCGGCTTTTACCTGTGCAGTAAGGCGATTGAGCTGCACCTTCTGCGTGGGGCAGCGTGTGCGTTGCCATGTCTTACGCAGACGCTTTTTCTCCGCCAAGAGGTCTGCGATGTGGCGAGGGAGCAGGGGCCGCTTGAATTGGCGGCGGGTGGGCGGCTGGGTTGCCGCGTTCATTGCAGCTGTTATCGCCTCGGTGATCTGCAGCGTCATAGACTCGACGGTCTCTGCAGTCAACCGGAAAGTTAGGCGTGGACTCGTGCAGCTGCAATGAAAAAGCGTCCCAGTCGCGGAAGGGGGGAAGGGGGGGAACGCTAGCGGGAGTAGCGCGTATAATGGCTAAGACCGGAAGATGGCAGAGCCATGGGCCACATCGAGGACCTCCTGGTGGAGGTCACCCGGGAATTGGTGGGTGATAGCAACGTCGAGGACATCAGGTGTATAGCGGGGGTTTTCGGGATAGTGGGTGGGGGAGTATGTTCCCACCACCGAGTACCCGACTCGCTCTGAGTCGGCGAGCAGCCGGTTCCCGTCCGAGTTGGGAGCACGAGATCACCATCCGGGGTGCTTGCAGTTCAGATCTCCGGCAATCACAGTCGGCTCTTTTGATAGGAGCCTGTGGATGTCGGAAATGTCTAAACGCGACCCCGGAGGTTTGTAGCAAGCATAAATGTGCGTGCGGCGCGACCCGAGGAGTACCTCCACTCCAAGGGCATGCAGTGATGAAACTGAGGGGGGGGGGTAGGAGTTGGTGCAGAAGTTTCCTGCCGACCAGAACGGCTAGGCCTCTGCTGGCTCGCTCACCCCCCAGGAAGTTCTGGCGGTATACAAAGTAGCCGGGGGCACTGAAGCGGTCCTGAGGGGACAGGAGGGTCTCACTCAGCAAGGCGACATCCACCTCGTACTCCCGAAGGAGGTGGCGAATCGGGGCCACCTTGCCGCGGACCCCCCGGACGTTCCAGTGGACAACTTTTAGTGAAACTGGGGCGTGGGAAGCCATTGGGATATCAAGGATGCGAAGAGGGAGGCCCCCTCAGGGAGGGCCTTAAGGAGGGTCTGTAAAATATCATCCCCGGCCAGGATTTTGTTAAACACATCTAGGGCCAGGGAGAGCAAAGCTTGTAAAAGCTGGGCCGTGGTCCTGGGGGACTTACGGCGACGAGAAGAAGGGGGGACACGAGGGGGCAAAATGGCGGTAGTGATCGCCGGGTTTGCAGGCTCAGTGGCGAGCTCGGTCACCTCAGGTTTGGTGACCGGCTGGACAGCACGTTTGGTGCGCGAAGGGCGCGGGGGGCGCGGGGTACGCTGCGGTAGAGGGGGGGCCGATAGGATGGCCTCGACCACCGGTGGTGCTGCTACAACAGGGGGGAGGGGGAGGGCGAGGGGCTCGTACTCCGAGTCCGTGGCGGCGGTTGAGGTCGCACCGGATTTGGCCCTCTTCTTGGTCCTAGTCCTAGTCCGTTTCCGCTGCTTCCGGGCCGAGGGGGGGGCGGCGGATGCGGCGGGACGGGGGGTGGGGTCATTTGCCTCCGCCATTTGAGAAGTGGCGGAGGGCGGCGGAGGGGGAACCTCTCTCTCAGAAATGGTGGGGGCGTCACTTACCCGATTTGTTCGCACCCGGTTTGTGGTCCGGGTAGTGCGGGCGATAGGGCCCGCGTGGCGGTTCCTGGCCTCCCTACGGAAGACCGGGCAGTTACGACTGTTCGCAGGGTGGGGCCGTTTGCAATTTATGCAAGTGGGCTGGTCAGTTGTAGGTCGGGGGCAGTCAGAGGCGGCGTGCTCCTCGCCGCATCTGACGCACGCCATCTTACAGTGACAGTTTGCACTCGAGTGCCGGAACTGTTGGCATCTGTGGCATTGGGCGGGGCCACTCTTCCCACGCCAGGCCTCCACCTTGATGTCCGGCATATTTAGAATCTCAGTTACCTGGTAGATGCCTGGTACCAGGTTCAGGGTGCGTCTTAGCAGGACGAAGTAGGAGCACCCGGGATGGTCCCTTCTGGCCAGGATCCGGGACACGTGCTCGACTACGAAGCCCTTGGTGGTGAGATCCGCTGCAATCTCCTCGGTGGGCGTATAAAAAGGTAGGCCGTGTATACCTACCTTTAATCCTCGGTCCTGTGGTAGCGCGTATGAGTACCAGCTGACCTGAGTGGACTTGCTCAGGTCAGACAGGTACCGCTGCACGCACCTGTACTCGTTCTCGCTGCGTGGGAAGAACTTAACCCCCAGACCTAGCGGCCTCGCGTGGGGGGGGTGCCCCAGGAGGTCCCTGAGGCGGTGGAAGTGGCCGATCCAGTCCTCCAGTTTCTCCACTATAAGTGGGGGACATCTGGGGGGTGCTTTCGGCGGCGGAGAGGTCACGTTCGCTGTGGGAGGGGCGGTGGTTACCGTGGTTGCCTCCATCGGCGAGGGGGCCCTCGATGTGGGGGCCGCGGGAGCCCCGGACGGTGCGGGGGCGGTGGTCGCTGCGGCGTAGGTGGCCGAGCGATCGGCACGCTTGGCAGGCGGCGAGATGTCAGAGGACACCTCTTGCCGCTGCCGTTTGGTTACCTGCGCTGGAGGGGCAGGGGGCAGGGGCATGCTGCTCGACGATGGGGCCGGCACGGGGGCCCTCGGAACAGGAGCACTTACCCCTCTACGATCTTCTTCCGGCGGCGAGGCCGGCGAAGACGGGGGAGCGGGCTGTGAGCTCACTGGCGGTGGTGTATGCGGTGGGCGCGAGGCGCTCAGCTCCGCAGTGCGGCGCATGGGGCGCGGCGGAGAGGCCGAACCCTTGTCGGCTGAGCGGGGCTGGGGCCCAGACTCGCGGCGGGTCGCCGTCGGAGGGCATTGGGGCGGGGGGGTGTCAGTACACCCCCGCGAGAATGCCGAGGACGGCCCGGGGCGAGCGGTATCCGTGGCGCTCAAGCTGGGCTTGGTGGCGGACAGGTACGCGCGCTCAGACGTGCGCGAGCTGGACCTCGACGAGGGTCCGCTGCGCGACGCAACTGAACTGGCGCGGGAATGGCTGGGGCGGTCGCGGCTATGCGGCCGCGAACCACGGTCGGCCATGGTAACGCTGCACTATTTAGTGTCCACCGTGTAAAATGGGGGACATGTTTAAAATATCACCAAAGACACTGTTATAACATGTACACGAACAGAAACAGTAATAAGGTACTCACACAACACAGGTAAAACACAAAACACGAACACGTATTAAGTGTCAAAGTAGTCACATAAGTGTACGTACTTGCACGGTATTTAAAACTTTGAGGAGGCTGGCTCCCCGTGACTCAACGCTGGAACAAGTTCCAACGGGAGGCCAAGGGCAGGGCAACTCCTCAGCAAGGCGACAATCCACTCGTTATTCTTACGAATAAGGAGTGAATTGACGATCGCTATGTGGAGTTTATCGGCACTGCACTGGGACGGGTCGGCACGGGCGTGGAGTGAGTGCGGCTACTCGACACGTTTGGGGCGGGGCGACACTACCGCGGAGTGAGCGAGACACTACGACGCGGGCAGAGCGAGACGGCACGAGACGCGGAGTAAGCGGGAACGCACTAACACGCACGGGAGACAGGACGATCCATTGGCTCTCCAATGAGCTCCTGCGGTACAAATACCTTGTTTTATCTGCCTACCCCATTCTAGGTGGGGATGATAGTAGAAGGGATTGCACGTTGTCAGTGTGACCAGAATAAAATATAAAAAACTACCATTTATCAATTTATTATTTATAAATAATTTAGTTTAAATTTAATCAAATGAGCGACAACACTCAAATCATAACAGTTTTTTGTCACGAACACTATTACACGCGGGCGGAGCCGCGGGCAAAAGCTGGTGGTAAATAATAATAATAATAAGGTAATGTAATAATGTAATGTAATGTCATAATGTCCTCGAAAATAGCACCGTAAAACTCTACTGGGATCGCGATATAGGTACAGACCGTACCATCTTAAGCAACATACCTGACATAACCCTCACAATAAAATCCGAAAAACAACTTACCTCATAGATATCGCCGTCCCTAATACCAACAATCTAAAACAGAAACACAATGAGAAAATACAGAAATATATTCCACTTGCAGACGTAATCAAACAAATGTGGCAGCAAAATACTGTTAAAATTATTCCCATCATCATCTCTTCAACCGGAGTAATACCTAAAACCCTTGCCGCTTCTCTAAAAACTCTAGACCTTCATAAAAACACGTATATTCATATGCAAAAATCTATCGTCATAGATACATGCTTCATCGTCGTTTTCTTAACCCATCCTCATCTTTTTCTACACCTCAATCATAATTCTTCTTAACATGAATCAGGATACTTTTTACTTTTTACATTACTTACATTACTTTACATTACTTTTTTTTGAGTCTTATCCGGCAAATTTCCGAGACTACTATTTATTAATAATAATAATAATAATAATAATAATTATTATTATTATGTATTTATTCTCAAATCACATACATCTAAATGTTTGCAGATTATAAGAACTTGATAGTGCAGTTTATTTAATTATTCGGTAGTTAGTGTTGGGAGCTGTACTAGTATAAACTGTGACACAGCTCCCAGCGTCCTCCACTCTGGTGCTCTCCACATTATAATATTTCTACTTAAAATACAAAAGTTAGTATACACATATTCTCACACAATCTACACAGTTTGTTTAACTAATAAGTAATTACAAAAACAGTTAACACTACAATATTTGGTAACGTGTATTACCACGACACATAACAATTATAATAACCTTTGTACGACAAAAAGCAGGCATGATTTACTGGTACTCCCTAGCCCTACGACATAGTGTCTTGGGATCAGTTTAAAGTATTGTAGTGTGTATGTGTGTGCGTGTACGTGCGTGTGCGTGCGTGTCTGTGTGTGTGTGCACGTCTGCTAGAGTGTTACAATGTGTACGAGAGTGTACTTTCTGTATCCTTATAATTTTTATTCAGCAACCATCTCTGCCATTCTTGTTTACATTTGTATAAACTCAGGGTATATTATTTATCACGCGATTAGCTTCACTGTATATATGAGAGCTACATTCATTATAATGGCGCTTGGCGACGGCAGTATAATGCTGGACACTGGGACAAACATTTCCGGCTTTCCTCTTTTTATGGAGCATATAATTTTTTATTTCTGGGTCTTTATGCTTACGCAAAATTGTGTACAATATGAAAAGTTGTGCTAACCGTTAGAACGGAGGCCTCTTTATATAATGTTTCAGTACTATACCTTTGAGGTTTCCCTAGCATGACTTTAAGAATAACTCTCTGAGCACATTCAAGCGATAGCATAGAAGTAGTACCAATTCCACCCCAAGTCACAATGCAGTATAGTAATATACTTTGCACAAGGGCACAGTATACACACAACATAGTTGGACGATCTGATACAGATAATAGACTTTTATGGATAGGAATTAACTTCCTCGTTTTGTTAATGTGTTAATATGAGATCTCTATTTGGTAACATATCTATATGAAGGCCAAGATATTTAATTGTGTTAGTTCTAGCGAGAGTGGGGCAGTTATAAGTAGACTGAACACACGTATGAGCTTGTATCTTGTACAACGAGGACGGCAGGATTTGAGTACTGAGCGAAAGGGTTAATATATTTGGTTTTATCAATATTAAGCGTCAGTAAACTAGAATCCAACCACGTCACTATATTACGCAATGCTTCTACAGTTCTGTTACGAGTTTGTTCCCATTTATCGCCATGTATGATAAGCGCGGTATAGTCAGTATAAGTTAAAATTTTGCAGAAGGGTATGGACATTTTACACAAGCTATTCATATATAGGAGGAACAGAGTAGGTCCCAATACACTGCCCTGCGGAACACCAAAGGCTTGCATCTCCACTTACAAAGTTTCCCACCTTTACTCGTTGGGTTCTGTTAGAAAGATAACTTATAAAGATGTCCAGAGCTAATCCACGACAACCAGCTCATTCCATCCTTTTTAGGAGTAGGGGATAGATAGCGGTGTCAAACGCTTTTGACAAATCAAGAAATACCCCTATGACTTTTTTATTACTGTCCATATGCCTAGCTATAGTTTCAGTTAGTGAGAGAGTAGCATTTTCTGTAGATTTATATTCATAAAACCGTATTGATTAGACGCAATAATATTATTTCCATCCAGGAAATTCTTTAGGCGGATATTTATGATTTTTCCAGAATTTTATTATATTAATTTTATTTATTATATTTATATATTTAAATATAGGTCTATAGTTGCCAACAAACAGACAATCACCATATTTATAAATTGGATGGACCAAGGCTTTTTTAGTATATCCGGAAATACTCCAGAATTTAGGCATAGGTTGAAAATATGCGGTCATAGTCATTTGTTACTACGTAAATATTATGTAAAAAAATATATAAGTATATTTTAACTAGCTTTTTCCCGAAGCGGAGCCCGCGTAATAAAAGTATTGAAAAAGTGCAGTGTTTCCTGAACTTTTTCGAGATATAAAGTAACTTATATTTAATCCAGAGCTTAAACTATCACCATACTTAATTTCATCGAAATATTATGTTCAGCAGTTTTTGCGTGAAAGAGTAACAATCATTAAACCATCCATCCATCTTCAAAAACTTTTACATTTATAAATAGTAGTAGGATGGGGCACGTGACAGGTCACACATATAATGCTCGTTACGTAGTTCAAGATTATTCAGACGTTCAACACACCTCTTACTATACATGAAATCCTATTACCGCTGGCTAACGGACCGATTCATGGCACCCTGGTACAACATTAAACTGCCCTTGGAACTTTTCAGTGCACACTTAAGTTTGCTGAAGTCCTGGTATAACAACTTCAAAAGTTCAAATAATATTAGAGACAGGGATTGAGACAAATTACGTCTACATACGATACGTGAATTGATTATTGTAGACTTCAGTTGTCTCAATCCCTTTCTTTACTTAAGCGAATTATAACTAATGCCATTATTAAAATGTCGTGATAATAATACTATATTACGCTTTCAGTTTGTCATGCATTACATTAATGAGAATGCTTTTTAGATAATTATAATAATATTATTATAAACTTACACATGGCTGGTTATTAAATGTATTCGAAATCATTTTTCTGCCATATTTCATCGTTTTTCGCCCCGAAGCATGGCTCTCCCACCGTAAAATCACGAAGATTGATATCAAACTTCGAAACCTCGACCCATGATTATAAAAAATAATATCCGGACGCTTCCACACCACATCATGTTTTGAATCCCGTTCTAAGTATCCGAAGAACTTGTATCACAGGATAACGTAAAATTATATTAAATACTTTTATTACGTTAATTATAACGACTATTTAAGATTTGTATTATAATACACATTTTTCATAACAACCCACGATCCAGGAACAAAGGAAACTTCTTGTTTCTCAGCGGGATTCGAACCCGCAAACTCATGTCGACACGCCGTAAGCTAACTACTGAGCCACAGAGGTCGTCAAACCGTCGAATTTGACCGCGATCGATTCAACGATCAAGACATCTCGTTAGCCCCGAGTGCACTCGCAAATCTTGAGAGTTTCATACAAACTTTTAATTGCGACCCTGTCTACCAGGCACACATAGGTACAGAGGAGAGTACACTCGGCGCATATACACGCGAAAACAATTAAATTATACACTAACGAATACATATTGAACGGGGCGGATGTATTCTGGGTGTTGAAAACGATTTTAAATGTGATAAGTTAGGGTAAGTTCTATTGGGTTAAGAGTGACAGAAGCAAAAATAATGTTCTCGACCCGAAAATAAAAATAATGTTAGCCCGCTTGCCACTTAGCAATCTTCGATGCCAAATTATGTTGCTGTTTAATCTCATATTGAGGAAAAGTTGAGAACTGATTAGTAAAATAAAATAAAAGTCCATGCGGGCAACAGACAGTGGGAATCTTCCTACATAATTATTCTGATCACATACTACACAAATTCCTAATTAGTAATTACGTTACTATGCGTCTTTAAATATTTATATTTAATTCTTTAAATCTAGATATTGCCCGTGCGAAATCCCGCGGGAAGAGTGCTGTTGTAAGTATGTCCATGGTATATTCTGTGGAAAATTTCAACAAAATCGCTCCAGAAGTTTCAAAGCATAATATTTAACGCAAACAAACAAATTTTCCCTCTTAATAATATAAGTAGGATTTATTAAAAACAGAGAAATTTTATTTTTACTTACAAGTAGAGCAAGTAATAAATTGTTAGTTTGAAAATAATGTACTAAGCGACCAAAAGATGATATGAAAGCGATACGAAAACGGCACAGTTCATAATAGGACTCTCAGGTAATTTAAAAGCGGCGATGTCTCTACAAAAACTTAATTGAAGACGTTGAAAAAGACTTGAAAGTTGCAACTTTGCAAATTTATTAAGAAACTAGATGTTGCCGGCGACTTCGTACGCGCAAAAGGAAACCGTGCATTTTGGCGCGATAAAAAGTAGCCCATGTCCTTCCCCGTGGTCTAATCTATATGTTTGCCGAATTTCATTAAAATCGGGCCAATAGTTCCGTAGCCAATTCGATGCAAACAAACAGACAAATTTTCCTCCTTATAGTATAGATTTAGCGACATCATAGTTTTCTATGAAGTTTCTGTTTAAATTGTTAAATATATTACTTGATTTTGCGACATTTCTATCGCAAGTTAACGATAGATTTTGCTAAGTAATAATCTCACAAGCCTGTTAAAAGGTTTAGGCGTGAAAGAGTAAAAAACATACTATACCTTGGGAGAGCCAGGCATGGCACGAATGAGGCGACTTTCCCGGAAAGATACCACGGTCATCCCGAAATCCAGCGTAATGGCCACGATCCAATAATAGTATTGCAACGCACTTGTGACTTCTCTGCTGTTGCTCTACCGCATTCGCCTATCATCAGCAGGCTTAGCATGCGGACCCCAGAAACACCAAAGAATTGCCAAATGACAGACTTAATACAATTCGGAGCAAAATAACTCTTATTGTAAGGCCGCAAGGTCGATGCATCATCGTTATAAGAAACAACATTTCTTTTCTTCCCGAGCATGAGCTCACAAAATGGCCTCTTTTGACAGCTAAAGTAGAAACGTATTCTTATTTCAATGTCAAATAGTCTTACAATAATGTCAACCATTCAACATCATGGCGGTCCATTACAAATAGTTTCTCAGTTCAGTTATTTACTTGAAAATTTGATCATTTTTTGACAAAAGAGATTTACCCGGCAACCATTTTAAAAATCCATATTTTTGAAACGTAGTTCCTTATGGCGGGTTGCGAATTGGAGGCTAGGCGGATTAAAATTGGCACGACACTTTTTGCCACTCGAAATCACTATGTAATAACGACTATTAAGAATGATACAAAAAACGACCTTATCACTTTGACAATAATGTAGAATTTTGCAATTACACATTGTGACTGTTATGACTGTTACATATTGTGACTAGCTAGCCGAGGGCTTGATGTTATTACTCAGTACGGAGCCGGACTTCGCGGCGGCAACACTGCGAGCAGCAAGCAACCCGGCCCCTCACCCCTATCCCTACCTAAGGCGCGGCCAACTAGTTCCGCGCGTACTATATATACTTAGTTCAACTTTTTGTATTGTATAATATAATACATTATATATATATATATATATAAGATAAACAAAATTGAAGTGTCTGTTTGTAATTTCAAAATAACAGCTTTTATTTTCACTTAATGCATTTAAAAGTATGATCGGTACTTACAATAAAATATAAATTGTTATACTATCTTACTTATTATTGTTATATATATATATATATATATATATATATATATATATATATATATATATATATATATATATATATATATATATATATATATATATATATATATATATATATATATATATATATATATATATGTGTGTATATTTCTTCCAAAATAGGCTTCAATTCTTTATTATCAACTATATAAATATATTATAATATATATTATAACTTCGTTCCATCCGGGTGTCCCTTGACACTTGACTCTCAAGTTTTTTTTATCTATTTAGAAATGTTTGACTGACTTCTATTGATGGTCATCAACCATGTTACCATGATACCATGGATTAAGAACTATTTTGCAACGTTGTTTTGGATAGAATATAGCTTCTTTAAAATTATTTCTTCGAATCACCATTTTGTCCGCTGGCATCCTTTGTTTAAAAAATTGTTCCTTAGATCCACTGGTCTGCCTAATTTGTACCAGGACAACATGACTAATTAGGCACCTTTTCTTAAATAGAAAAGGATCGATGAATATTCAACACTTTTTCTCGGACAGTTTACACGTATCTGCTAATTGAGCTTAGTAGGTTGGACACTCCCTTTAGAGTCTGAAAGGCCCAGGGACCTACGCTACCCGCATTGTAATGGAATCCTATGACTGCTTTTCCACTTAGCGGCCCGGAGCCGACAACGGCAGGCGGCAACTGCCCGGCTGCCGGGGTAGCAAAAAATTTTGGGTCAATTCACACTTTCAAAATTAAACTTTACTTCACGAAAAGATACACCCAAGAGCGGCGCCTTCCACATTGACTTTGATTGACCAGTATTCGAACTCTTGTAATGAAACGTGTATCTAGATTCTTTTGTAGTGAATAAAGTTTGTAGTGAAAAGGTTCGTGCTGTAGCTTGCGTAGCGACGAGTCGCGTATCTCTCGTTTCGGTGTGAGCTGATCTTTGTAGGCATATTTTTTCATGCAGAAACAGCTTTCATACAACGATCCAAATCGATCGAAATTTAAAAATTTTGACGTCCTCTTCAACAGCCCTTGGGCTGTGGAAGAGATTGGTTCTTACTCTTTATTCTGTGGCCCGGTACCGGGCCGGTGCTGGGGCGGCCCGTGGAAAAGCAGCCAAAATCTGTCTTAAATACTAACGTTTTTGGCCGCTGAAATTGTATTTTGGTGGTCAAATTAGGCAAAGCGTGACGAGCGACGACGTGTTACATCGCCATGCCTAACCTTCGTTATAAATTTGTCTGTCGAATAATGTTGACGCAGTGACGTGGTGGTTACAACGCGTCGCCATGCCTAGTAATAATTATTGGGAACATGCATTTTTTAATTGGCTTTCGAAAAGTACATAATAGGCCAGGAAATATTGTCTTTGCAATGGCATATCTACGATCAACCGATGACGAAACACAGTCATCACATAAGTCCCTCACAGTGGAGAGCATTAAAAACGCTCCTGTTCAAAAAATAATTATGATGAAAGAATGATGATTATGTAATGTCGTAACAAAAAAGGTCACAAAAAACAAGGATTTGAACAGTAATTTTCGTTTTACAATCATAGCAGAAAAACTCAATTACGTCTCAGAAACAATACTCATAAACATTTTTGTCTTTATTTCTATCTAGTTTTCGAGATGTAACACTTAAACATACATAACATTTAGTGTAACGACAGGGCCCGACCGTAAATACTCCGATAAGAGCTCTGCGAGGCTTACGAATTGTTATCTATAGTAAAATGTGTGTTACACTGGGGCTATAGTGAGACGTCGACGGTTGCGATGATTGTGTCTCAATAGTGAAATATAACGCTGGGGCTACACTGAGGCAAAACGTCGACGGTTGCGATGATTGTGTCTAAATAGTGAAATATAACGCTGGGGCTACACTGAGGCAAAACGTCGACGGTTGCGATGATTGTGTCTAAATAGTGAAATATAACGCTGGGGCTACACTGAGGCAAAACGTCGATGGTTGCGAAAGAAATTTATATGGCATTTCTTTAGTAATTTAGTTTAAAGAATTTTCAATTAACCGCGTCGTTGTGTAGATTTTGATTTTGTTGTGTATATAGATTAACTGATTTTAGCTTTAGAATGTTGTGACTTTTTGTTGGCTATAAATTATAGACAAGGAAAGAGTTTCGTCTCTGGATATATAAGACGTAAATTCACATTTTTCATGTTAGAAACAGGTTACGTTCAAATGAGATCGTGGTAACAGAAATGATTGAAACTGTAAGAAATATATGTGGAAGGATAAACTTTAATTGTCGTTTCTTTGTTTACAGGTTAGTTTTGTGTATTTTACTAGTAAAGTATTAGATGTAAATGTCGGTGAAATAACGTTAAAATAAAAAATTATAATAAAAGTTTTTTAAAAATTAAAAAAATAATAATAAAAGAGTTTATTCATTTACGAACTATAGAATTATCTCATATCCATACTAATATTATAGTGATTAGAGGCTACTTGTTATGGCGAAAACGTCGATTATTGTGACGATGGTAACTAGATAAAAAAATTGATGACAAATTTTACATTTGCACTTTAAGGTAGTGATTCAAAATTGAAGTTTATTTACTACACAAAAAGATCGAAGCTCGAGCTCTTGTAATGAAACGTGTATCTTTTTGTGAAGTCAATGAAGTTCAATTTATAACCCCTGTCCTAAACGTGCGCGCCGCGTCGTGTCTCGATGTGAGCTGACATAAATGTCGAAAAACTGTGGCTACACTAACATTCGCTGGGTCACCGTCTTGTCCTTCCTGTGACCTTAGTATAGTTCGTAAGCTAACTCCTTGGAAACGGCTTGACCAATTTTAATGAAAATTTTTGTGATGAATTTTTGAGAGAAAAAGAAAGATCGTTAACTATTTTTTATACCAACAAGTAATTGTTAAGATTTCAAAACAATGTTTGCTTGTCTCCACTTCATAATCCACGAGCCCATCGGGCGATACCTCTGCCCATTTTCCTCATAAAAATATAATTTCTAGATGATCGCCTTAACAATATAATTAACTCACATCACCAACACCAAATTATTCCTTATGCCCCGCACATACGGTTCATAATCAATCGACCGCCGCCAAATTAAATTAATTCCGCCAATTAGCACGATTAGCTAATTAGGCGGTGTGTGGGGGGGACGACTCCACAAGGGAGGGATTGCTATATTAATATTGCCTTTGATGTCGCCGACTCAAAGAAGCCGAAAATTGTAAACACACAGACGCAGAGAATATTATCTACGGTAAGAGAAGATATTTCATGGATTCATGTATTTTTTATTTTGGAACACGAAATAATTTAATATAACCAGGTTCTGCTTGTGGCCTTTAGTTAAATAATCTAAACGAGGGCATGTCAGGACATGTCTGTGGAGGGTTTCGTCACTGTCCACGCGCAATAGGTTTTCTTTGAACTACTTCAAAAGTTATTGTCCGATTTCGCTGAAAATAATTTCCCTAAAGAGTTTTTGACATGATCAAATCAGCATGGGAACTTACAAGTTTATATCTTTTATAGTTTAGAAATGTCAGGGACCAAATTTTAAACCACTTTGGAGGCTGATTGAATTTTTAATAAAAGCCAATCTGATGCCTTGGCTTTATTTAAAAAGAACTATTCTTTGATACCCCACACGAACGGGTAGAATGAAAAAAATATTTCGTCCCCACTTCACATGCATTGGACTGAGATCCCAGGTCCGCCAGACTACCCTTATATTCTTACTGATAAAATGTATATAATATTGTAGTATCAGTGTGTACAATAAACGTATGTATTCAAGAACATTTGTGTGCCAAAGCGTATTATAAAATTAATGACTTCATTTAAGACGGCACACCTTGGGAATAAGGTGGCTCCTTATCTTATCTTATTATTTGTTACATAGACATAAGCAAACATTGTAATAATTTTGATTTTAAAAGAATAATTTTCCATCTTTTTGGTAAAAGATGGCCCCAGACGAGTTTCTTGCCGGCTCTTCTCGCTGGGTTAGTTCCCGAACCGGTGGTAGGTTGGTATTTAAAAATACCAATTTTAAATAAAAAAATTTTTGATTTTGATTTTGATTTTATGCACACTCGTTAGTTGTGACGTGGGCCAATTCGTAGGTACAAGGCGCTGAAGTTGCAGAAAATTTTATTCACCTCACTCAAATTCCGATTGAGTATCAATCTTATTTTTTGGATTCATAAAAACGTAAGGAACAAAACATTATACATTCAATCCTATATAAACTCAGTAAGAACAGAGTTTTCTTTCTACGTGGATGATTTACCATCTCATATTTTTTTAACAACAACATAAAATTAAGTTACCGGTGTAAATTTAACTATTGTAAACCTTAAATTGTCATAATTCTCCTTTAACATACGTAAGAATCATTTCCAAGGGTGTGAGAATAGTTGGTACAATTTTTTGTACCTTTGGCAACCTGTGACTGAGAATTAGCGCGTAGTAAGTTTTGGGACTTACTTTGTTGCCGTATGTCACGGGGTATGGAAAGACGTAACTTGTATGGACTATAGAGGAACGCCATTAACTTAATTAACTATACACTAATAAACATATTCAAATGACGGTCTTTTAGCCTATTCACAAAAATGACTTTTGTTCTATTAACAACACGTGTGTATTAAGTAATATTAAAAAAAATAAAAATAACAGCCTTTTGGTGTATTCAGAAAGCGGTATTTTCGTCTATGTCTTTTGCACTATTCAGACGACGGTTTTTGGTCTTTTGACAAAACAGTCTTTCGGTCTATTCCAAAGACGGGTTTTGGTCTATTCCAAAGACTTCATTTGACAGTACGAGCTGAGCAAAATAATAGTGTTGTTAGTTGAGGTGAGAGAGGTATATTTTGTTTGATCTTTGGGTTTTAAGAGGAACATACTTCATGTATGGAACTACAAAAGCTGTTTTGTTTTATGACAGCCTAGTATTACTAACCTTTGACTCGTACAATCTGATGCGCCGCTTCTGTCTTCCTAGTACCTGCAAATGGTTAAAAATGTTTTTTTTCTTAATAAAGAGAGGGACTGAGACAAATTAAGATTACATAATATGAATGGCTGTTTTTCCACTCACCGGCTCGGCGCAGACGAGGTTGGTATGTGGAAAAACAGACATGCGAATAAGCGTCAGCTCACACCGAGACGCAACGCAACACGGCACTGCATATTTTAAGATAGCGATTCAAAGTTGAACTCTATTCACTACATAATAAGGTTCACGTTTCATTGCAAGAGTTCTTATTTCAAACTGCACCGCGCTGCGTAGCGCGGCGCTGCTCTTGCAATTAAACATGTATCTTCTTGTGTAGCGAATAAAGATAAATTTGGAATCGTTACCTTAAAAATGCCGCGTCCTGTCGCGTCTTGGTATGAGCTGACCCGAATATAAATATTAAACCCATAACAGAAACCACATAAAACTACTGCAACACAGAATTAACATAAAACACAATCGTGTTACACAAAATATTGATAGTTCAATGGAGGCTACGACACTGCTACGACGTAGCATCCCGTAGCACTTTGTAGCATTTCGTAGCAGTAAACAGTAAAGAAGATCCCCCACATTTAAAACACGATACGAAATCGACCAAAATCGGCCTAAATCGGTCTAAATCTGAAGATATCTACATTCTACACTCATATTATAAAGGGGAAAGATTTGATAGTTTGTTTGTTTCCATTGTTTAGCCTCCGAATCTACTGAATCAATTTTGATGAAAGGCATTAGGGGTTATAATAATACTAGCCTTTTCCCGTGGCTCCTCCCGCGTGCACATAGAATCGGGTACTCCACGGGAATATTGTATTGTTTGTGAATGAAAGGTAGCCTATGTTTTAATCCAGAGTCTAAACTTCAACCATATCAAATTTCATCGCCTATCCAAACATAGTTTACGCGGGCGGATCGGCTATGGATTAAATATAGCCAATCGAGCGAATACTAAAACTCTTCAAAAAGTTAAGGGCTCCTTAATGCACTGTGTGAGCTCAACAGACTGACTAGCAAAATAACTCGAGAGCCTCTTAACTAAAGTAACTTATGAGTAGGCCGGTTGTCGTCAAAGAATCGCCGAATCTCTGAGACAGTTAAAAGTTTACAGTAAATATAAGATATATAAGCAGGGGGGAGTTTGGGGAAAAATATCGATTCAGCTAGGTCTTATCACTGGGAAACTGTGCATTTTTAAGCTATATATATTTTTGGTTTCGTCGTGCAACAATATATCAATAATTTCGACTCTATTATGTCAGTTCGATTGGCAGTTTGGTATGCGTATGTATAATTTTTGCTTTGTCGGGAAAATTGTTTGTTGTTAAAATTGGGAATGTGGTGGGTTTTTATTAATTTTAATATTTTTGTGATTCTTTTATTCGAGCAAAGTACGGTAGTTACTATGACGTGATTTAAGAGCTTCCTAATTTAAGAAGCGCTCAAGAAGCCCGTTCGTTCGTCAAAAAATCACCGAATAAGAATAAAAACATTCCTTCTCTAATAAAGATACTTATTATGCTTGATAACAGTAAATTCTTATCACAAAACCTAACTTCGTCTGCCCGAGAAATAATATATGCGAACTAAATAGACCGCTAATCCCAAAGACTTAAGAATCATTTTTGTGTGGCATTATGTGTGATAAAGTAGTTTTTATACAAAGTAATATACACTCTATCTGTATAGTTATAAGGTTCATTTTCTTGTGATGTTGGATGTCGTAACAATATATGAAAGAAGCAGGAAATCGGGTGACCCATCCTAAAGACACTCTGTAAGGCTTAAACCACGGGCATAGGAGGTAGCGATTAATGTAGCGATTTTTTCTATACTAGATAACTATTATAAATGTTTTGTATATTATTGTACATTTTATATTACATTTTATTATTTAACTGTACGTTTGAACTGTAGACATGGCATAAGAAAAGATAAATGTAAACAACAAGCCCTGTTCATGATAGGGGTTAATAATAAAAAAAAAAAAAAATCTATTATAAATGTGAAAGTAAATGTATGTCTGTTATATTCACGCTACACACATGTACATGTTACACAATCACGCCTAGACCAGGGAACGGATTGTGATAAAGATACGAAGATAAATTTGAATTTGCCGCGATAAAAGCGACACTGAGCTTTTATCGGGGCAAAATTAATTAATATAATATAAAATAAAAATCTTTTGACGTCAGTGTTATGAAAATTGCATAGAATTTAATGTTTATCGTGCAATATTGGCGATAATTTTGTAACGACATTTTACATCGCCGTTGAACAGTTTCTGTTTAAGTGTGGCCATAATCTACTATAAATACGTTAATATAATTATAATGTGACAACGTCGCCCGAGTTATGATACAATAAAGTACAGATATAAGGAGTCCGAACGTAATGTTGAACAAATGGTCTCAATTTAGGGGGCAGATTTTCTTGCCGGTAGAGCGCGCAACTTTTTAAAGAAGTACTCGTTTAAATATACTTGGTGGAAACAAAATTAAAATAGTATAAATTACAAATAAGTAAGTAAGTTTATAAGTATAAATTACATTTACGTGTAATAATCAGTAATAATAATAATAGTATCGGTACGTCCTGAACAGTTGCGCAGCTAGTGGCAGAAAAGAGAACTATGATCTGGGCTTATTATTGGGTACATAAATACTATGGAAAAGCCTATACCGTCCGGACTCCTTATATCTTCGTGTATGATACAATAAAGTATTTTTTTAAATGCTAACCCCTGCATTCGTTAGAATTAGCTGAACATTGAACTAATTAAAAAAACAATAATAGAAAACGAAATAACAAACGTCTAAAGTTGGTACTCACATTAAAACCTTATACAGTACGACCGCGATCTTAGTCTCTTTCGGGAGTCGTCGAATTACATCGTCTGTCATTTTCATAGAAAATCGATAATTGACGAGGGACATAGATAGCTATCTTAGTAGTTGCAGTCGTTGAGATATTTTTATAACCGCCAACGCTACAGTGAGCGTTTAGCGAAGCGTATCGCTACCCGCTGTCACCGTGTCCGCCCCTTTACCGTCGCAGTGTGACGTCATTTAATTACTAAAATTAACAGCTTGCTGTTTTTTTTTTGTTTTTCTCATGTAAATGTGGACACCCACTAGTCACATTCATACTAATACACGGGCCACACTGGTGGGAAACGTCGCGTCGTAATTATAGGTGGATTTGTACTAACATCACGATAAGTAATGTTTTGTAAAGGTTGTTCCAATACTAGCTCGCTAAAATAAATATATTTAAAATGACGTATTAATGCTGGGGCCAGAAGCCCTTGCGGGGACGGCGCTCGCACGGGTTTTTTTAGAAAACCGTCTTGAAATGAACAAAATATTTTTGTCCGTGTCAAATATAAACTATGGAGTACCTGGGAAACTGAGCTTTGCTCGGAGCTCGGATAAGTTTTAAAAATTAAAAAGAATCACAATTTTTTTTTCTTGATCGGGATTGAATACTTACGCATATCAAACTGTCAATCGGACTGACATACTATGATCGAAATTATTGATAATTTGTCGTACGACGAAGGCTTTAAAATGCGCAGTCCCAAGGATAAGACCTAGCTAAATCGATTTTTCTCCAGTTTCCCAAGGACAAGACCTAGCGAGATCAATTTTGCTCCCTTTAAATTTGGAAACTTAAATGGCTTGTCGCCGAACGTCGGCAAAATGAAAATCTCTGTTGTTGTAGAGGTTTTTTGATTCATTTTGTTGTTTACATTTACACGTTGTTAAATTTTGTTATGTTGCAGATAAACAAAGGTCGAAGACTTCATGAATCTGTCCATCTGTCTGAATGAAATTTAATTTAATTTTCTTTGCTATGATGATTGGTAAGAAAAATAGGCATTCCCGCAGCCAAAATCTCTCATGCGTCGTCATAATTAGTGTTATAAATAAATAATTGAGTGCCTTTACTTTTTACATAGCAAAAGCACAAAATTTAAAAAAAAACTACATACTACATACTGCTGGGGATCGAGTTTCTCACTAACGAGCTATATTAAGGGCTAGATTTTTCCCGCGCAGTATCCCACGGGAACACTGTACTTTTTCGGGATAAAAAGTAGCCTATGTGTTAATGAATGAATGAATGCATTTTATTTATAAGTTACATAGGCTCATTTTGGTTTGTAAAACTTACAATTTATGTTATAATTATTATATAGTAGTAAAGTTAAGCAAGAGAACAAAATACTATCATACCAAATTTCATCAAAATCCGTTCAGTAGTTTGCGTGAAAGAGTAACAAACATCTATCCATCCGTCCATCCTCACAAACTTTTACATTTATAATATTAGTAGGATAATACAGCACGGCCACGCTCTCAACAAGTGTGTATCGGGAATAGTCGTTTTTTCACACATCGTCTGTCATTTCCATAGAAAAAAAAAGACGATTGCCGAGGGACATTAGCAACGTGTAATAGAATATAAAGTTGTTAAACATAAATTCTCTTGTGGCATTTGACGATAATGTAAAATGTCGTTCTTAAAAGTTTAGCTTCACCAAGGACCGAGGAACTTACAGACCCGGCTTTTATTTGTTATTTTATCGTTTAAATAAAAAGAGCATTTCAGGAAATGGCTCACTTTATGATAAAGTCGTGTATGCAACATATACGGGAAGCTACCCCTGAAACCACAATATTTTTTGTATTTTATTTCTTTATGTTATTTTATGTAACTTCGACCTTAGTAATAAATAACACAATGTGCTTAGTATGTAATAATAATAATAATTAATGTTTAGATTTATATATTTGCATGCCCAATTGGGCAAATGTGCTGATTCTGTTGTTGTTTTAATGTAACATCTGTAATAACACACATATTGCAAATAAAGAAAGAAATAAATAAATAAATATTCATAATTACAGCAGTTAGCAGGGGCGGACAGACAGACGGGCGGACGGACATACTGCCAGACAGAGCGAAACTATATGGGTTCAATGTAGCACGGAACGACCCTAATAAAAAAACCCCATCAATCACTGAAAACTAAATCTTGTTTTTTTTAAAAGACAAGATTTAATTTAGCTTTTGTCCGCGACGCCACTCGCGTAAATACAAGTAGGTATCCCACTGTACTTTTTCGAGATGTACAGTTACCTATGTGTTTAACACGCAAAAGGTTACTTTTAAGAGTAGAGCTTAAACTACTACCATACCGAATTTCATCAAAATCCGTTCAGCAGTTTTTGTGAGAAAGAGCAACAAACATCCATCCATCCATCCTCACTAACAAACTTTCACATTTATAATAGTCGAAGGATATATGTAGAATTTCGTCGGAATCCCCCGGGATTGGCTCTTACAGATAAAGCCATATCTACCCCTCACTCATATCTACATTATCGAAGTTTCCTCTCAAGGATGTCACAACGTTAAGCGTCGTCGACGGGCCGCGCCGGTGAATGGGTGGGCGACAGTTTGTCAATACTGAGTACTTACGTCTTTATTGAGTGACAGTTTGTCATGTCTATCAGGGAAAATCTATGGATGCTTCTTACTAGGTTTTATCCGCGACTTCGCTATGAACAACCACACCCACTATAAAAATATAAAAATTGCTGCGATAAATTGAAATGTAGCCTACATGTAAGTGTATGAACTTTCCAAATATAAAGTTTTGAGGCCCATGAGATACTATTTTCCAAAAGGCTAACGCACTTGTTTTCACACACACACATCTGTTTTCACCGGACTACGGCGAAGCCTAAAGGAAGGTCAATGATTTCGGCAGTCTATGTATGTATGTTTGTTCCACCGTAGCGCCTAAACTACTGGTCTGATTTTAATGAATAAGGTGTCGATTTCATAATAATAGATTGGGTAACATAGGCTATATATTTAGTCAGAAATCAGAATATTGTTTTTTGTAAAAACTTGTTATTAACTTTCCGTCAGACGATCCGTCTGCTCATTTATCATAATGAACAAAACAGAAGGAAACATTTGCTATAGAAAGTAAAAGTTACTTATAAGAAGTATCTGGAGACGCTTTATTAATTAATTCGTAAATAGCTCTGTCTTGAGTACCTTTTAAAAATTTAGATTAATTTCGTGAAACTTGCCACCTTATTCCAAGAAGAATTTGTTAATAAATATTTTCTAAGCTTTGTGATTTTTATTTAGTGCTGCTTAAGATCTTTAGAGTTTTCATTCGTTCGGGTAGAATCATGCTTCGGGCACGGATAAGCTGGCTCGACCGCAGAGATACCATGGTCTAGATTCTAGAAAAACGGGCGTGAAATATGCTCACGATTTGTTTCGAGTAAGTGACATTGCCGGAAGCCCAAGGGGGTATTTGTGGGTGTTAAAGACTGAAAATGCACTTGTAACTCCTCAGGTTTTGCGAGTATTGGCCCCCCACGGGTAACGGTGATGGGTTACCATCACACAATAAAAATATTTAACAATTTCACATTCAAAATGTTTAATGGGATTTCACAATAAACGGAATCAGTAAAAACTATTTATTATGTAGGTACACGTAAAATGCTTTATCGTTTTATTTCAAAGTAATAACACAATAGAACTGAAAAAATGGAATTGAAAACTATTGTGTTTGTAACGCTCATAGCTTTTGTTAATACGAATACTATAATAGAAAATGTTAAAGAAATAATAAATAAAAAAAATGCTAGAAACAAAGTTTCAAAAGACAAACCAGTTGATGTGAGTGCAGAACTCCATGAGGTTAGGAAAGAAAAAACAAAAGATGAAATAGAAGAGTTAAAAAACATCAGGGACACTTTATACAATAACATAAACACAGAAATTGATAACAATATAGCTATCCTAAGACGGAAAAAAGATTCCCGTGCAGATATAAAAAAGTTGAAGGAGTTAAAAGATGATATTGCAAAATTAAATGCAGATTTTGATAATTATACAGTAAATGGCACAAATCCTAGAGGATTCGCACAAGATTTTAAGTATGCAAGGCAAGCTATTTGAATATTTTAGCAGAATGCAACGACAGGAGAAATTAAAAAGATTTCAAATATAATATAATAAATGTATTAAAGCCAGATAATAAATGTATTAAAGCCACAGGGACGACACTCTCTACAAATGACAGCTTGAGCACCGGCGAATGTCAGACATGTTGACGTAAGCCTAAGGTTGACACCGAAATAGTTTCAAACGTCGCGTCAGACAAATCTATCATATGAAATTATGTTGTCAATTATGTCAAAGCACAAAACGGCCCAAAAATAAAGGCCCAAAAGTGGGCCGTCTAAGTGGGGACAGTTTTTGCCTCGACATGCCTCGTCTATAATACAATACGCCTATACTCTGCACGCTTAGCATGACCGCAATAGACATGGGTTTTGTCTACACAAGAGTAGACATACTGACAGATAATGTGGACAAAATGACAGCTCTCCTTTGTCAATCTGTCGTTATGTCTATTTTTCTATGTTGAAAAAAAAACCATCAGGTGCTTCTTTTTACTAGTATCTGACTTATAGTCTCAGCTAGTACGAGGACATTTCTCTGTTTTCGGGCTCTTCATCATCTCTCTTTCTCCTTCTTTGTCTATTTAAAGAGACATTGTGATTTCTAGAAGTTTATTCTGATCAAAAATCACAGCACATACATATTTGTTTCTGTTGAGCATAGCTGCATATATATGACGACCCCTGTGGCTCGGTAGTTAGTGTGTTGGCGCCCAAGCCGGAGGTCGCGGGTTCAAATCCTGCCGAAAGGACAAAAGTTTTCTGTGTTCCTGGGTCATGGATGTGTATTAAATATGTGTATAATATAATAAAAGTCTTAATTATAACATGTATATATAGTATAAAAGCTTTAAATATATTTATTTCCGTTGTTTGGTACTCGTGCCACAAGTTCTTCGAGAACTTACCACGGGGCCATATTGACTTGGTGTGGAGCGTCCATAGATAAAAAAAAGGTTACTAAAATATAAAAAACCACAGTACATACATATTTATTTCTGTTGTTCATAATATCATTTTTGTCTCGCTTTTGAATCGCGTTAATCTCTCATAATAAGTATCTTTATAAAATTACTTCGATCGCTTTTAAGATATAACGAATGTAAATAATTAATTGATTTCGATGGGGAAAAGAATCGAGTTACTGCAAGAGCACTTTGAGCTCATAATGAAATTATTAGCCAAAAAAGTTGATATTGTTACAATTGGGGGGCTGTGTTCTGTAAAATATCGCCCTATCGGAAGAAATCCTACTATTTTTGGCTTGTGTGTCTTCCTTGCTTTTTGCAATATTTCAGGGTCAGCTCACACCGAGACTCGATGTGACGCGATACGGCGCTGCATTTTTAGGGTTCCGTAATACACAAGGAATCCTTATAGTTTCGCTCTGTCCGTCCGTCTGTTCTGTCTATCTGTCTATATGTCTGGTCACGCTTCTAGCCTCTGTAATTATGTATATAAATGGATAAACTTTGGTATAAATTGTGTATTATAGATCTCGGTTTTGACATCATAAAACATAACAACTTTATATTCTAAGGGTAGGTACATGGGAAGTGGGGGATGAAAAAAATTTGTTCATTCTACCCCATCGTGTGGGTTATCGTTGAATAGACCATTTAAAATAAACACAAGGTTTCATACATGACTTTTTTACAAAGTCGACTATTTTTGAGTAATCGGCCTCCAAAGTGGTTTGTATGTTGCTAGTCCCTCTTAGTATGCCCCCCCCTAGCATTTCTAAACTATTGGAGATAGAAACTTGTGAGTTACCACGCTGATAGATCATGCTAAAAACTCTAAAGGAAAATTATTTTGAACGAAATCGGACAGTAACTAGAAGTAATTTTAAACCAATTACGCGTTGATATTTACGGAACGCTAATTAGACATGTCTTGACATGCTCTTGGTTAGCTTATTAAGATCGAAGTTCGATTCGCACAAGAAGTTACTTTGAGTTTAATAAATTCAACATCTAGTTAGAAGATCTATAGATTAAAAATAGTAACAGATTTAAATATATCCGTAGAATCAGAAAGCTTCAAATAACGTTTTCCATTATGAACGGGAATAAAAATCAAATACAAGCATTTGTTGCGTCGAGTGCCACTCAGCAAGATTTCCATTCGAGTTTTTTCACTTTCGACTTTCGAGTGAGTTTCCTTAATGATCAATTTTATACGGATTGGAAAAGATTATCCAAGGTTTAATGGTTTTATTTCTTGAGGGACAGTCGTTAATATAATTAGATTTTAGATTTAGTTTAGTTAGTTAAGCTCTGATAACATGGCTTTAAATAAATAAATACCTTCTTATCTAGTACATATTTCAGAGACTAAAGATTTCTTATTCTTCTTTTATTATACACAAACAATAACTTTTTGCTGCACTTTGCCAGTAGCAAGTATGAGATATACTCAAATGTTACTATTTGAAAAATCTAAAACTGCCCCGGGCCGGGACCGTCGAATACATACGGATATAGTCGAACGAAACCGATGATTCAAGAAGCACTATATTCCATCTTTCTTCACAAATTTCAGAGTTCATAAGTTCATAAATATACATATTTGACAATGCTATAACACTGATTTAGACATTGTAGTGTATGACACTTATAATAATAAATATAAACACGCACACTCGTAGGGCGTGGCATCGGTGTCGGAGTGGGGTAACTATTTATGGACTAGGTGGAGAGCTCAAGCTACCACTGGCATTCCAATACCGACCACTTACCGAGTGGGTCAACAGACCACTTCTAGACTGCTGTATAACAATACAGCAGTCTAGAAGTGTTTTTGTTACACTTCCTAATCCTACAGACAATGCCATTGATATTCGGCTATTTTAACATAGACATCTTAGTTGTCAATGTCAATGTAACTGTCATTAGTCCGTTCGTTTCTGGGTGGTTCTCGTCCGACCGCCGCCGGCGGCGTTCGAGCATCTCATATATTCGTTATTTACTCTGTGCCGACATTGTTAGACATTTTTGAATACTAATAGATATAAATCTTCGACATAATACACTATGACGAGCTCTGTGGCTCTGTGGTTAGCACGTCGGCGCTCAAGCCGAAGGTCGCGAGTACGAATACCGCCGAGGAAACACAAAGTTTTCTGTGTTCCTGGGTCATTGATGTCTAATTATTATGTCTATAATATAATAAAATCTTAAATATAATATTATGTATTATAACAAATTAAACAAACAGAGTTGGTAGCAAAGCTTGGTAATTTTAATCACTTAATGAACGAAAAGCATTTCATGATATGCACATTATTATAGACGTGAAGTAATCTGCGATAATGTATGGATGCTGTCCCATGAAGTACTACAGGAACTCGAACGTATTTTACTTTCGAGATATTGTGTCATATTACGTAAACTCGATCGTACTATATTGTAAACATTATTCTACCTTTTTCGGGCATCATTAGTTTTGCGAATTACGAAAAATGCCGCTATCACACATGTATATTTATTCAATTTCATGGTTCAGTACCATTTTATTTCTGGCTCCTTGAAAGTAAAAAATAGCCAATAGCTTTGTTTTAATTTAGTTAAGAAATAATATATTTACAATATTGCGTACGAAATCATAATATTTCTACACACAGGTATGCATGCCAATTTGGGACTTACGTGGCTAATTCCAATGGATTATTTCAATATTTCAATATACCAGCAGTATTGTTTCAGTTTCTTTAACAACTAATCATTGGTGTGACTATATTTGTTACTCGTTATAAAATCAAACATTTTCATTATTTTGTTCGCGTTTTAAAACAGTACACAAATGCATACGCTATTTCAATCGAACGATCCTATTTACATTCATACGCTTAAAAATCTCAACTTTCGGGTTCGAGTTACAAGTGAGTTTCGATAGTAAATCAGGGTATGTCAATAATACAAATGGGTTAGAAATACCCCGGGTACAGCCTTATCTTATCAGCGCTGGGTCAACTGCCTAGGGGTTGAGGGGTTGGGGGCGTTTATAACCCCCATATTTTTACGATACGCCTCTATTGCGTTCCGTTTTTCCTTGTCAAACAAATTTGTTTTCTTTTATTTAAAAGATAAAACGTGTATTATTCATGCTCTCCTAGTATTCGTGAGAGCGAACGCCAGGAGAATAGAGATTGTGAGATATATTTTAAGGAAATTGAGGGCTTTCCTTTATCAAGTTATGTTTTCCTTTCCTCATAATATGAAATAAGTATGTAAAACTGATCATAAGTTTTAATTTTAATTACACAATCGATGATATTTTAAATTAAAATTTCGTCGATTGTGTAAAAATAGAAAATGTCGAAATAGAAATGGGTAGGCCGCTGCGGAGCCTAGCGGCGGAACTAGCCCCTTCAGAGTACTGAATCCCGCTATTCAAACAGCCCTAGTACCGCCTTTGAACACCAAATCCGCACAATGCCTCTGGTACATGAGCTTGTAGGGGTAGGGACTCGGGGAACCTCCAGCTCGTCCAAGATGATTAGTCCTCCGCAAATGGAGAGTCACTTGGACGATGGCATGGTTCAGGCTCACATACTTGATATAAGCCATCAAATATAATTCTTGTATGTTCAGATTAATTACGTACATACCCTATTCCGTCCGTAGTTCCGTGTCTGTCTATTACCAGCACGCGTAGTTACACTTTAGAAATTGTTTCTTTCTACGAAAGAATTGTCTACGATTGCGTAGACAATTCTTTCGTGAATCTGTGAGTAATAGAGTAGGTATTCTTGTGTAGACAAAACGCATTGCAACATGCTACGCGTGTTCGCTGTATCTCATGAACCATGATAGCTAGACAATTACAATTTTTACAGAACATGTATCTGTTGCCGCTATAACAAACAATACTAAAAAGCGGGTGGGGCTGTGTCGGGGCACACGGCCGTTGGTTTTAACGTGAAACGTCTATGTTAGCGAATCGCTTTTAAAGTAAAAGATTGAAATGAAAACAAGATGGACGCTGTTTTTTTGTATAAATCATTCGGTTCAAATAAACTTGACAAACACACGAAAGAATCACCACGCTATAAAGTCGGAGTCACGAGTTACACTGAATAGAAACAAGCGTGAGCGCCGGTTTCGCACAGTTATCGCAGTATCCCTCCCCCGCCGCCCCGCTTGACCCCGACACGAACTCAATGTCATAACAGCGAGCTGACTATATAAGTGAAATATTTACACCACATTTTTGTTTCTAAGACTAATAGTTTTTTAATTATTAAGGTACGATGATATAGACCTTTTCGTTACGGTCCAGTTTTTAAACCTGGTACCCGTATGTTTCGGCGCGATTTTAAAGACGTTTCACGTCAAAAAACAATAAAAAATATATAAAAGGGAGGCAAACGAGATTTTTTAGCTGTTTTGTTCGAGACCCTGCGTGCGCGTGTCCGACTCGCACTTGGTCAGTTTCAGTAGCCAGGTCAGTTTCAGTTTTCATAGTCATAGCTACATTTAACGGTTTTTCAATTTGGCCCTCTTTAAAAACGAGGAATAGACAAAAACAGCGATAATCTGACAAACTCGTGGCCGAACATACCAGGCAATCAGATCGCACTAGCAGGTCTTCGTATCGAATAACACACGAGGACAATTACTGATAAGCTGTTGTAACGCGCTGTCAGATCAGATGACACGCACCGCGTGTTATAAATTATCTATATTTTACATAAAAGGCGATGCCCCCTCTGATTACTGACTGACTGACATATAGACGCTCGCATAGCCGAAACCGCAAATAGTAGAACCGTGAAATTTAATAGACGCACACTATGAAGGGATTTTGAAAAAATCCACCTTTAAAGGGATGAATTTCGTATTGAAAGTCTGTATAGAAAAACTTTAAATCTGCTCCGATTGTGATTAGATACGTGTTTCGGTATTTATAATGCCCCAGAGGGTGTGAAATAATGGTTGAAAGTTTGTATCGTAAAAAATTAATAACTTCACCGATTTCCTTGAAATTTAATATCAGAGCTAATACATACGAGTACAAATTTTTTGAAATTCTTCCCCTAAAGGGTCAAATAGGGGTCAAAAGTGACGTACTGCTTTGTATTTAGTCACGCGGATAGTTATTATGACAGCGAAATCTATTCCCCACGCGCTCAAGCCAGCTAAAAATAAAAAATTAAACTTACCTTTTAAATCAAAATACTCCGATGTCTTGTATTAGTAATAACTTAATAGAATCAGGCGTTACATACTTTGCGGAAATCCATAGCATACAATTTAATTCATATTATATCTAGCAATATCCCGTGAAAAAATACCCACAACCTGCAAGCAAATGCGTGAGTGCACGCAGCCAAAAATACCCATACTCCCAGCGGGCTTAGCATGGCGATCCGAAGAAATAATTTTAAAGAAGAAATATTCTATCTAAAACAGTTCGTTGCAAAATAGTTCTCAATCCATGGTAACAAGGTCATTAATAGAAGTCAACATTTCTAAATAGCCATATTTTTAAAATGGCTGCCGGGAAATCTTATGTCAAAAGTGATCAAATTTTCAAGTAAATGACTGAACGCAAATAAACTATTAGTCTTGGACCGTCATGATGTGATTTTCTAAAATATCTTTCATTGGTATCGCCAATGGTCTCGAATGCTCTATAATTTGCCGTACATGTATATCTTTACATTTGATGAAACATCAGAACATTGACATAGACGTGATAAAGGATCGGCAATATTCGATTTTCCAGGTCTGTAAATAACCTTATATTTGTACGATTGCAGTCTTAATCAAATTCTTTACCATAAAGAAAAATGTTGAAGTGTTCGACGGCCCAAACCAATGCCAAGGCTTCCTTCTTTGTCTGACAGTATTGTCGCTCGCAGTCCGTTAAAGTTTTGTTGCCATACGCAATTATTCTAGGTTCATTATTATCTCTCTGTACTGGTACAGCCCCGAGTCCAACTGGGCTCGCATCTGCGTTAACTTGAGCCCTATCTTGAACATCGTAGTAGCCTTATGATTGTATATATTGTATATTTGTGAGCGTATTTTTTAAAAGAATCAAAGCAGTATCTTGTTCTTTCAACCAGAATTTCACTACGAGGGCGGGTCAATAAGTCCGTGACTTTTGGAATAAAACACAGATTTTTTGATAAATAAATCATTTTATTTTTCAACGAAGTCCCCCTTGAGCTCTATACACTTTGTCCAACGCTTCTCCAATTTTTTTATCCCTTCCAAAAAATATGATTTGTCGAGGTCCTCAAAATAGGCCTTTGTTTGCGAGATGACTTCATCATTGGAGTCAAATCTTTTTCCACCGAGCCATTTTTTCAGGTTTGGGAACAAGAAGTAGTCACTCGGAGCCAAATCTGGAGAATAGGGTGGATGTGGGAGCAATTCATAGCCCAATTCATGGATTTTTGCCATGGCATCTGCACATGTGTGCACCCTTGCATTGTCTTGGTGAAAAAGAACTTTTTTCTTGGCCAAATGAGGTCGGTTTTTTTTCAAATCCTCATTGAAGCGGTCTAATAATTTGGCATAATATTCCCCATTAATTGTTCTTCCCTTTTGAAGATAGTCAATGTGGATTATCCCACGTGCATCCCAAAAAACAGTCGCCATAACTTTATTGGCTGACAAACCCACCTTGGCCTTCTTTGGCGCCGATTCACCCTTAGAAACCCACTGTTTTGACTGTTGTTTGGTCTCTGGTGTGTTGTGATGGATCCATGTTTCGTCCACGGTTACAACACGGCGCAAAAACTCTTCCATATTGTGATTAAACAACGCCAAACCTTCCTGTGAAGTTGTTACACGATTGCGTTTGTGGTCGACTGTGAGCAAACGCGGCACCCATCTTGCGGAAAGCTTTCTCATGCCCAAGTGATCATTCAAAATTGAAACCACTGAGCCATGCGAGATGCCTATGGCTTCCACAATCTCTTGCACTTTCAATCTTCGGTCGGCCAACACCATATAGTGAATTTTTTCGATTGTTTCGGGTGTAGAGACCTTAACTGGGCGTCCAGGACGTTCGGCATCTTCAGTGCTTGTACGGACACAACGAAATTCAGTAAACCACTTTTTTACCATTGAAATCGATGGTGCAGAGTCCCCATAGTATTTATCAAGCTTAGCCTTGGTCTCGGTAATGGTTTTTTTTCGCAAAAAATAATGCTTAATAAGCACACAAAATTCACTTTTTTCCATTGTTTCCTTAAGTTACTGGATAGTCTGATAAAGATAGCTGTAAAACACAAACTAACTGACGCAGCAAGTTCAAATTTTGATAGGAGTCAACTGACAGATGCCTGTTGACAGGAGTAGTGTTGCTTTTTCTGTAAGGAGGTTAGAAATTCAAAAAGTCACGGACATATTGACCCGCCTTAGTATGTTGGCATTCTTACCAAATTTATATTTGAGGATTTTCTTTAGCGGCTCAGTTAAGGTAGCTAGGTTCGGTACCCATTTATTTATATAATTCAGCAGGCCCATAAAACTCTGCAATTCTTCCACAGTTTTTGGAGTACGAAAATCCATTATGCTTTGTACATATTTGTTCAAGGTTTTAATTCCTCGAGAGCTTAAATTATGGCCTAAGAAACTAACTTCGTTTATTTTAAACAAACACTTGTCTTTATTTAACTTAACATCATTGTCTTTCAGAACCTGCAATATCTGACCTAGTCTTTTATCATGTTGTTGCTCACTATCTCCAAAAACTAGAATGTCATCTATGAACCTTCATATCTAATCAACATTTTTTCAAGAATCTTTTGAAATAACTCTGGAGCGCATGTGATTCCGAACATTAGGCGTTTATAGCGATATAACCCTTACGTAGACGTAATGAACGTTGTAATATGGCGTGAGTCTGGATGGATCTAGACCTGATAAAAGGCATTTTTAATATCAAGCTTACTAAAATATTTTGATTTATTTATTTTCGGCAACAAATTATCCATAGTGGGCAAAGGATAGTTTATTAAAATAGCAGCGTTGGCGCGCCTCATGTCGACACAAAGTCTTAATTCCCCGTTACCTTTTAGGATTGGAACTACTGGTGATACCCATTTTGAAGGACCTTTTACCTCTTCTATGATGTCATTATCAAGTAACCCCTAGATTTTCTTGTTCACCTTTTCCTCTAACGGTATAGGTACTCTACGACATGGTTGGGAAATAGGTTTTATAGAATTATCAATTGGAATTTCAATTAATACGTCTTTAAATTTTGGAAATGGTGTAGGCTTTACTAGATTAATTCCTGTACCCAAACTAAGAACTCCTTAGGCCACTGCTGAATTCTTTCCCAACAGATCCTTAGTTCCTCCAGCTATGACATAAACCGTAGTGATTTCTTCTTTTCCGTTTGTCTCAATACTAGCCTCAAATGAGCCTATGACATCTAATGGAGTTTCACTTCCATAAGGCATTAATATTTTGTTTGGCCTTTTAACCATATTCCTAATATGAACTTTCTTATCCTTCAATTCCTTCCATGTTTTCTCGCTAATTAGATTTGGTGTACATCCAGAGTTGATCACCTCCATCATATTTATTTCAATTCCACCTAATTTACAAGTAATTGTAGCATCATTGTCAACTTGAAAAACGTAATCAACTTCATCATCTTCTACTTAATCGACTTCGTTTCTGTTTCCAATTCTAGCTTTTTCCAAGTCTGTGTATTATTTCTTTTATTAGAAAAACTTTCACGTTTCCTTTTATTGTTTGAAACTTCTAATCTCGACTTACAATAAGACTTAAAGTGTCCTATTTTACCACACTGGTGACATTCTTTACCCTTAGCGGGACAATTAAAGTCTCTTGGAGAATGGACGTTACTCCCACATCTCCCACAATGTATTTTCTTTTGAAATTTAACCTGATTACTGCTGTGTTTTTCTTGTCTTGAATCTTCTTTCTTTGCTATCCAATTTATTTCCTGGCTTTTGCTTGTACTTCCATATTCTTCTAGCTATCTGTTTACTACTTCCAGAGTGTTTGCTTCGGTAATAATTTTATCTAAGGTTACACTGTCCCCTAGAGTTAAAATTTTCTTGCGTAATTCCGTAGACACACATTTTTCTGTAATTTGATCAATTAAGTGCTCCTCTGGTATTTGAAATCCACATTTTTCAGCCTGGTTCCTTAGTCTTACCACAAACTTTTCCATTTTTTCTCCATTTTCTTGTTTTAATAAACGAAAAACATGTCTCTCATATACCTTGCTTTGTTTAGGTAGGAAATAATCGTGAAGCTTATTTATAGCTACCTCAAAAACATCAACATCAGCTGATGGTTCAACACTAGCTCCCGGAAGGTTATAGTAAATTTCTTGGATACCTAACCCTCCACAGTGCAATAAAATTGCTCGTTTCTTTGTTGAAAGTATGATATCGGTCGCTTCTAAGTATATTTTTAAGGTACTTTTCCATTTTTCCCATCTTATACCGACAGAAGTACTGTCTCCTTCTAAGTCAAACTTGTCGAGAGTTGACAAGAGACCTGTAAATCATACACAACAGAACTGTTGATTCCAATTTACTCAACTCAATTCGCAAATAGATGTGCATACTACTGAATTTATAATGTGGTAGCACCCATTTCCTTATTATAAATAAATAATTCTAAAACTACCAATTTAATGATTGTATCAATTTGTACCCTTTATACTACCAATTTACTCAACTCAGTCAGTAATCAGTTCAGTGAAGGTATTATTTCATATCCAACAACCAATTTAATGGAGGTATTATTTTATACCCAGCAACCAATTTAATGGAGGTATTATTTTATACCCAAAAACCAATTTAATGGAGGTATTATTTCATACCCAACAGCCAATTTAATGGTAGTAGGTACCTCCTTTTAGGTACCCTGTTACATGATTCATTGTAGTTAAAAAGCATTGTTTATTATTACCAAAATTTATTTAACGAAATTAATTTTATATTTTTATGCACATAAAGCAAATATGTTCTTTATTTTACTGCTTTTGACTTTTCAACAAGCTGAACTTAAAACAAGAATCAGAATTTATCTTGTTTATAAATTAAGAAGAAATAGAATTAAAGAATGTCCAAACTACCTAGGTACCTACTTAATATCTCAAATAACTTACTACAAATCTTTAGAAGAAAACTTATATCTTATTGTAGTTTCAGAATAAGACTGTGGTTTGTTTTTTATCATTCATATCGTAACTTAATTCGCACATTAGAAAAACTCATAAAGCTTGAACTGAATGTACGTATACCAGTGGCGAAATAACGCGCGCGCACAAGTAACGTTTGGTATAGCAATAAATAATGTAGGTATGAAGATACTGAGAAACAATTAATAGATTATAATAGTTTTAATCTAATAAATAAAATTTTAATGTATCAAACAATAATCACAACAGCGTTATTTTATATATTCATTTTCGTAATGTATTAAATCTTTTTCCTTCTTTTTTTTTTAACCTATACGCTTTTAAGTCTTATTTTGAAAATAAAATGATTATTGCTCTTTTTTGCTTTTTGCTCGTCGCCACTTGTAATACCCGGTGTTGGTGATGTAAATCACAGGCTTGATCACTTGATCTCGTCTACGACTCTCGTGTGACTGACGTGGTGCGATCAAGACAGTGTTACGTCTGTTTGTATGTCTGTTTGTATGTATGTATGTACGTGTGTAGTAATTATTGTATTATGTTTATATAATATTTATTTATTGGTAAATCACATACACTACAAAGTGTGTAAAAAGAAAAAGTTGTCAAAGTATTACTTTAATAAAAAGTACCTAGGTCACCGAGCTTTGCTCGAAGCTCTTGTAGATAAAAAAAAAGAAACAAAAATATTTTTTTTACCGGGGTTCGAACCCACCACATTTCTAATTTCCGAACGATGCACAAATTATACATAAGCATATCATTATGCGAACCGGACTGACATAATATAGACGAAATTTTTGATATATTGTTGCACTACATAAGAAAAAAAACATATATGCGCTTAAAATGCATAGTTTCTCAGGGATAAGACCTAGGTAGATCAATTTTTCTCCCCCAAAACTCCTTACACACTAAATTTCATGGTAATACTTGCAGCCGTTTCCGAGATTACGATTATATATAAACAATATTGTCTCGTTTAAAGTATAAGATAAAATATCGTATTTTGACGTAATAATTTAATTCTAGATGTTGAATAAAAGCGACCAAATGAAATAAACAGTTTATTAAAAGAGCCTTACAAATTAACCATTTTAATAACGTAAAGAATCGTCATTCAATAGACTTACACAAATGACAGCTCAGTGCGGGTGCCGCGCGGCGCGCGCGGAGTGAGTTTTTCAAGCCAGGACTTTCGCGCACCGGCTAGGGCTGGCCGCTGGTCATTTCGTTCTTTGACATAACTGACAGTATAATTTCATTTTTATTATGATAGAAGATTTGTCAGATGCGACGTTTACTATTATTATGGTGTCAACATGGCTGACATTCGCCGGTGCTCGAGCTGTCATTTGTAGAAAGTGTCGCCCCTGTGGCACTTTTTCGATGTACTATCAGGGAATCTAATTCTAAAGCAGAAATTAACCATTGACAGGATTTGCTCATAATGAACTAATATTCTGATATCAAAGTGAGCCGTCATTATAATGAAAATAAATTATGAGAACATTCTATCTGCTTGTGTATTAGATTCCCTAAGAGTACAACTACAAGCAGCCCAAATAGGATAGCTTACAGCATTTCCTGCAGCAAGGATACTTTGTGCCTTTGCGTGTGTCTTTGCCATCATCATCATCACTGTACAGTGACGCGCGTCTGTAACCGTATCTTGGACACTTTTCGCCAGCACGTCTTCTTTCTCCTCGCTTGAAACATGAGACGTTAAAACATTAAAATACTAGCTGTTGCCCACGGCACCGCCCGCGTAAATGCAGTATCCCACGGGAACACTGTATTTTTACGGGATAAAAAGTATTCTATGTTTTAATCCGGAGCTTAAACTACTACCATACCAAATTTCATCGAAATCTGTTCAGTAGCTTTTTGTGGTTACCTGAAATAGTAACACACATCCATCCATCCATCCTCACAAACACATTTATAATAGTAGTAGGATATTTAATATATATCTATGGACGCTACACACCACGCCAATAGTTTTATACTATACATATATTTAAGTTTTTTATTATATTATATACATATTTCAATACAACAATAGTTCACTCTTCATGACCAACATAGTTAGGTAAGTACATAATATATTTATTAACTAAAAACTATTTAAAATATTTACAAACTATAAAAGTAGGTAAGTACTAAAAAAATAATAACTACTCCAAAACTTAAAACGCTACAAAACAAAGAAATCTCCCAGGTCGTCCCCACCAGGCAGAGTACATAGAAGGCTCAAAGAGTTTCCTCGTATACATATTTAATACACATCTATGACCTTGTAACACACAAAACTTTGTTGTTCCTTCGGCGGCTAACCACTGCGCCACAGAGGTCGTATATTATAAATAAAGGTGAGCATAGCCATTTTATACCCCGTTTAGATCCAATCCCACTACAATTATAAATGTGAAAATTTTTGAGGGTGGATGTTTAAATTACTCTTTCACGCACACAAAATGGTTTTTGATAAAATTTGCTATGGTAGCAGTTTAGGCTCTGGATTAACACGCAGGCTAATTTTATCCCGAAAAAAAAAATAGTGTTTCCGTGGGATACTATATTTACGCGGGCAAAAGCTAGTTTGAAAACATAAACGTAAATATTAAATTCGATGAAATTAATGTTTGTCTATTTCTTTATTCTACGGTAAATATCGCACATGAATTGATAGCATTGTTCTACTATTTTCTGTTTGCATCTGGATAGAGTATGCTGATGATTTTAATTATGATAAAGAATTCACTCACCGTTCGCAAAACTTTCTTTCGTTTTCTACGTTTCTGTGATTCTTCTGTTAGCTCTTTAAACATTTTACTCGCTTTTTCTTGTACCAATCTTCTGTCCTTCTTGATACGTATTTGCATATCTCTCGTCAAGTGTTTCATGTAATTGTGTAGCTTACTTAGTCTTCTGGTGTCATCACCTACACCGCTGGTTGTATAAACCGCATTCAATTTCTCAATATCGTCCTTCAATTCTTTCAAATCTTTAATCAATGTCATGGAATTGTTAGTTTTTTGGAGACTAGCAACACTTTCGTCGATCCCCTTGGTTATATTCTTGAATATATCATCCCTTTTGTTTTCTAATTCTTTGATTTTTTCTTTTGTATTTTCTCCTTTTATTTTGGTGTTGTTCTCTAATTTGGTTATGTTTTCTTTAATTTTGCTAGTATTTTCTTCTTTTATCGTGCGGATTCGTTGAAATTCTTGTACATCATCAATTGATATTTCTTTTTTATCAATATTAATATTATTTGTAGTAACAAAAGCTGTTAACGTTAGGAGAACAATAATAATATTTTGTATTTTCATTGTTTCCGTATAAACTGTACCGTTTATTTTACGAGTTTCTACAATATTTATGACGTTCGAATTTAATGTGAAATAAAATTTCCATTTTAACTTTTTATGTAAAATCTCATGCACTTGCAACACCAAAGGAGTAACGAATATATTGAATGAATGAATTAATGAATGAATATGTTTTTCAATAATAAAAAAAAACCCGCCCACATTAATAAAATAAGCAGTAGATCATAAGCCTAAAAATATCCGTGATTAATTTTGAACATGATTGAAGAATATTATATTCGCGAAGTAAAAAAAATATCCATGTGTACATTTATATGAATATTGAGTACGTAGGCTAGGAATGAAATTTTTTATTGCATAAATGAACAGTTTTCTTAAATATGAGTAAATTCTCAGAAGAAACAGTATATCAAAAGTCAATATTTGAAAAGGTACAGAGCGTATTTGTATACAAAATTTCGCAAGTCTCGTGAAAGCGCTCCATACAAAAGTCGTACCTACCTGTGACGTCACGCCTAGGTTTTAGTGTATGAACTATGAAGTATACGGCCGCAGGAACATATTTGTAAATATCTCCGATATTTGTGCGTTTAAGTTCATAGTTACCGTAATGAATGTTTTTGTATATGATGTAAGTAAACTTATGATGTTGGTTTGGTTTACTAATTTAGAAAAAAAAAACATTCCACTACTTTTTAGATGTATCTAACTAAAAGAAATATTATATTTCTTATATTTATCAAGTTATAATCCTACTAATATTATAAATGTGAAAGTTTGTGAGGATGGATGGATGTTTGTTACTCTTTCACGAAAAAACTCTTGAACGGATTTCTATGAAATTTGGTATGGTAGTAGTTTAGGCTCTGAATTAAAACATAGGCTACTTTTTATCCCGTAATAATACAGTGTTCCCTAAGAGATACTGTATTTACGCGGGCGGAGCCGCGGGCAACATCTAGTACCTCAATATTTCTGAATAATAGGTATTTATCTAGTACCTATGAAATTACTGTTCTGCAGTACTGGCCATTTCAAATCAAAATAATTTTTGTTAGTTTGAATTCTAATTTCAAATTAATTTTATTTTAAAAACATGGAATTCTTTTTCCAAAAGTAGTCATTTGTTTATTGATTAGTGTTACATTTTTATCTCATTTCAATTTTTTTCGTTATCATGGATACGTTAAAAATTCAAGTATTTATGGAATATGAGTACCGTCGTGGCAGCAACGCGGCACAAGCGGCACAAGCGGCACGCAACATCAACGACGTTTACGGAGCTAACACAACAAACCAACGCACCACCTGTTATTGGTTTGCTCGCTTCCGTTCTGGAAATTTCGACCTGAAAAATGAACCTCGCGGTCGTCCGAAGACTTTGGTCGACAATGACGAATTAAAGGCGATTGTGGAAGCTGATGATACACAATCTACAGCTGAATTAGCAGCAGCTTTCGAAGTTAGCGTCAAAACAATATTGGTCCATTTGCGTCAAATTGGCAAGGTAAAAAAGCTTGACAAATGGGTGCCCCACGAACTCAATGATCGCCAGCGCGAAGTACGCGTCGAGACGTGCATTGCACTGCTCAACAGACACACAAATGAAGGCATTTTGAACCGCATTGTTACAGGCGATGAAAAATGGATTCTGTTTGATAACCGCAAGCGCTCAGCAAGTTGGTTGGATCCTTGTTCAGCACCTTAACAATGCCCTAAACGAAAACTTATCCCTAGAAAAGTGATGGTCACTGTTTGATGGTCTAGCGCCGCTGTGATTCATCACAGCTTCTTACCAAATGGGGTGAGCATTACTGCAGATATTTACTGTGAAGAACTGAACACAATGATGGAGAAGCTGGCACATCTCCAACCAGCATTGGTCAAACGCTCGTCTCCGCTGCTCCTGCACGACAACGCGCGACCTCATACTGCACAGCAGACGGTCTCCAAGTTGCAAGAACTGGGGTTGGAAGTACTCCGTCATCCGCCCTACTAACCAGACCTTGCGCCTGCAGACTACTACTTTTTATAGAATTTGCATAACCTCTTGGCGTGAAAAAAATTCAATACCCGAGAGGAAGTACAAAATTCCATTGAAGAATTTGATGCCTCCCGTCCAGCTGATTTCTTTAAGAAGGGCATCAATAAACTGCCACTGCGTTGGCAAAGGCGCATTGATTGCATGGGTGATTACTTCGATTAATACAAATAAAAAATACATAAAAAAAATCGTTTAAATTTTTTCATACAAAACGGCAATTTCATAAGTAAAGACGTAATATATCAAATCCAATCCAAATCCTAATATATCAAATCAATATTTGACATGCAGTCATCATCCTCAGCTCTTGTAACTTGATATATAAAGTTTACAATCGGTTCGATCTAACGTCGACTCGATGCTCACGTCCGTCCTTTGAAATAAATAAGGGCTAGCTCACGCTACAACTATTTACACGCTATTATTTTATACGAATTTCGACCACAGGGCGACTACTAATAAATTAGCTATTAGAGTCGCCCTGTGATTGAAATTCGACCACAATTCATATTAAACTTTTTTAAGGGCCCTTTTGCGTGTTAGATGCGCAATAAATAACTAAAACAAAACCGCGATGGTCGTGTTCTTGAGTTGTATCTTTGCATAGTATAAAAATGAAGTCGCTTCCTTTCCTGTTCGCTTAAATCTTTTAAACTATTGAATAGGTATGATCGATATTAGAAAAACATCGATGTTGCCGAAGTCACCTTAAAAACCGGCCAAGTGTAAGTCAGACTCGCGCACGTAGGGTAGGGTATTTTAAATCATGTTTACTTATTATTTCGCTATTCTTATACGAAGTTTTCCAAGTAAGCGCAAGCAAGGGGTTTTTTTTAACAAAAAAAAAAAAGCTCTTTCAAGTTGAATGTCTCGCAACATAAAAATAAGTACAACACAAAAATCGTTTTAGAAACCTCCAAATGTTTCTAATATTAATAATCTTGTTTCTATCTTATGAGATGATATATTAGATACACACTATGGGGTAGACGCGAGAGAAAAAATCGATCGATCGACGTACGGTTTGCGTGTTTTTTTATTTATTTATATCAGAACTCCGAGCAGAGCTCAGTACTAGGTAATATCAATAATTCCTGTAATTAAAAGTTACAACTTGAAGCTAAAATAAAGTGTGCGCCTGCATGGTATTTCCATACCAACCGCTGAAGCGTGTTCCGCCAAGTCCGCTCAGACTAAAGGATTTGGTCTAATGAGACGCCGGTATTACTGCAGGCTAGGATAGAATAATCTAGATACTAAACAGTGAACACTGCTACAATATTTATAACCTTACCAAAAGCATGTTCTACAAAGTATCAACATGCAATAGGTTTTTTTTGCAAATTCTTTTAAAAGTTATTGTCCGATTTTAGTCTAAATAATTTTCTTAAGGGTCAATTCACACCAAAACGAAACGATACGCGATAACTGTTCAAAATTGAATTTTACTAATTACACAAAAAGATATATTTGTAAATATCTCCGAAATATGTGTGTTATTCATACACTTTTAAGTTTTATCTAATAGTTACACGTATATCCTACTAATGTGAAAGTTTGTGAGGATGGATGGGTGGATGGATGTATGCATGGATGGATGGATGTTTGTTACTCTTTTACGCAAAAACTACCGAACGGATTTCGGATGAAATTTGGTATGGTAGTAGTTTAGGCAGTATAGGCTCTGGATTTAAATATAGGCTACTTTTTATCCCGATAAAATACAGTTTTCCTGTGGGATACCGGATACTATATTTACGCGGGCGGAGTCGCGGGAAAAAGCTAGTACTATGATTGTACGTCATAGTTACGCTGGGACTGACTATATGCTCCGGATTCCGGAAAGCCGTAGAAAATTCTGAGCGTTGAAAATGGAACTCTGCGCTAATATAATACAGTTGAAAATCGAACACGTGAGTGTAGAGTCAAATGTCAATGTCATAAATGAAAGCTCGACACTCGAAACTTCCATTTTCAACTCTATTGTACTAGCGCAGAATTCAATTTTCAATGCTATGAATTTTCACCGGCGTTCCGTATTCCGGAGCATATAGGTCCAGCCAGGTAAGACGTTGTATGGAGCGTTTTCACGAGACTTGCGAAATTTTGTAAACAATTCGCTGTAGTTTTGAAAATATTGATTTTTTATCTACTATTTTAAAAATCAGTCGTCTAGCTAGCAGCGGCGAAGGCTGGTTCTTCTTCATAGGGAAGCCCTAGCCTGTACAATAGGTAGGGATTTGGATGAGGGCCTTCAAAAGGTAAGCGGTAAGTGAAGCCGACAGGAATGGAGTTATAGAACCCTACGCCGCTGCTAGCCATAGCATTTGGATATTCGGTCGATATGTCGCAAAATTTAACGCTTTGAAATAACGGATACAATTGTAAAAGCAAAATTATCTCTGTAATAATAGTCATATATCGACAGTTCCCCGTCAGTCTGGCCCCAGTATTGCCAGCATGTCAATTAAAAGTAGAGAGCCGTTTGATTGAGTGCACTCGACTCAAGTCTGTAGTGTGGTACAGGGCTGTTGTTTCAAGTACAAATACCTCTAACGATTCTATGTTGCCCTAGTACAAATATCTAAAACAAAACCTATTTTAGGACATTATTTCTAAACAAACGAGTGTCTGGATAGACTGATGTAGGCAAGTAAGGCAAGCGCTTGGCGCCTAACATCCGCAACACCAGAGGAGTTACAAGTGCTGTTGTCAGTCTACATTCCTTCCGGTTGTCTTAGCGAAAAACAACGTTAGCACTATTTCACGCAAATTTTCTGAGAGGCCGTGGTATTCCGCAGTCTAGCAGGCCCATTCGTGTCGAAGTATAGCTTGGCCCTGGTATAAATATCTAAACTTCCCATCATCTAAATACTAATTTTATTCATACAAAAACATATTTGAATTAATCCTGCAGATCGTTTGTAGCTTTAGCGTTTCCGTGGAATGAGGGTGTTTCATATTTTTTCTGCCGCTAAGGGGCCCTAAGACCCAACGCACACAAAGCGTCAACTGTTTTTGATACCACTTACGCCACGTAAGTGGTATCAAAAGCGGTCAATAAGAATTTTCGATTCTTTATAATATTATGTCACCGGGCGGCGCTTGGTAGCCCGACGGTCCTTGTCGTGTCAAAAAGCTGTCAGATGACACTAATTTAACAACCCTCATTGATTGAACGAACGTAACCGTGGGCTACGTCTAGTACAGAAATAACAGATACAAAGTTAAACTGCAACCCAAAGGTTCAATCGGATTTAACGTGCAGTATATACAAGTTACGGTGTAACTAAGTTACGGTGTAACTCAAATTACTTGCATTAATGCTTCGGACATGACTTCAATGCTCAGTATTCGTCTAAAGGAAACCTAGGTTTAAGTTCAACCGTTGTGAACTTATGATTTCACGCTGTTTACTTACCTTGAAAGAAAGAGATTTTAAAAGGACATGGGAAATTGTACTATAGAACAATATTATTAGCCATGACGACCAAACATTAGATGTAAGTGTAATTTTGCATCTGGATTACAACGGCATACAGTGGGGTAAATACTGTGATATTGTCACAAATTACAACGTATATTCACATAAAATATGATTTACAATTTATCCATTATCTCCATTTCTTCTTGGATCTGAATTAAAATTATAACGTATTGTGAATTGTGCGATCTTGTTGTATTTTGGTTTATAGAGATAAAACCGCGGTCTATATAGATAACTAGTAAAAAATTTAAGCATGTATATCATAAACTGTATTGTATGTATGCGCATTCCTTGACTATATCTGGAACGTCAGGAATGCGCAGTACCCTCATAGATTAATTACTAGGCTGCCTAGGTAGTACGAGTATAATATGCATGCGTTAGCTCATTTAGCAAGCAATCAAAGTCAGCCTAGTTAGTAGTTACTAATTAGTAACTAATATTAATTCGATGGTCGCATAGTTTTCGTAAAACTCGTATGTAGTAAAACCAATTTTCTAATGTAATTCGCGAATAGTCGGTTGCGTACATCGTCTGTCATTTTCCTACAAGAAAGATGATTGTCGAGAGCTTAATTAGGTTCAATTCAGACCGAAAGAAAACGATACGCGACATGGCGTTGCATTCTTAGGATAGCTATTCAAAATTGAACTCTATTCTTTACACAAGAAGATACACGTCGCGGTGTGAACTGTAAAGTCGACATCGTCGCGCTGTACAAAGTTTTTTCTTCGCGCAGCATTTGTCTTAATCCCGATCTTTATATATCAAAATTCAAAAGTACTAGGTAAGCATTACTTACGAAGTAACTAATCTGTGGCATAGATAGTGATACCCCATAAACTATGAACCTCTGTATAAACAAAGATCGCCCGGTAATTAGGACACAGCCTCCACTTTGTCTTGGATTTTTTCATTTCCCCCTCCCTCTCCTTCTCACCCCCTGTTCACACCCCCGTCACAGAACAATGGCGAGTTAGAGTGGTTAAACTGGGGATATATGTATATGAAAACTGAAAAGTTAGACGTTTTAAAAATATGACGTTGTCAATTTTACTTTTATTAATTTTGAATTGAATAATTAACTATTTCCTTACATAATTTGTAATAAAACATAGATGTAGTGCAATACATTATTTTGTTTTATATTTTATTCTGTTTTTTAAGCGTCCGGATTTTTATGTTATATTAAAATAATTTTGTGTTAAATAGAAAAGAATCACGTAAGATGCTTTTACCTATTGTAAAATATTTGTTTATTTATAATTTTTAATAATTTTAAGTGCCCTGGATGTTACAAGTGTTACAACTTCTAGTTTACCATATAAAACTAATAATTTAAAAAAAATTATTTGATAGATTAGGGCATACACAAGATATTACATTACAATAAAAAAGCACAATACAAGAACAGAAGAAAAAAGATAAATAAATGACATAAAATGGTAAACAAGAATAATATTAAGATTTTTATTAAATAGTTTAATTACGAGTGCAGCAAAATACGTCTTAAGTTAAAATCTTATATATACTACAGTAATAAAGAAAAAAGATTGTGTTTGTTGGTTTTCATTATAAAAGTTAAATTTGGCGCAGATAAAGATTCATCTTTATGGAAATTTCCTTATCATTATAATTGTACTTTTTATCACAACCAAAGTATAATTATACTTTTTATAGCGACAAGGTGTACGATTTCCGCGGTATTTTCATTTGGGTAAATTATTGTATTTAGCAAATTAAATGAAAATTCCAACTTTAGTATTCATAAGATTTAGAAATAAGTTGTGAAAAGCAATATTTTTTAAAATAACACCCCCAAAATGTGCTCAAGTCCCCATTTTCGCATTCACAAACAAGGGCTATTACTCAATTTCCGCTGTACCATGTTATTGACGAAAACGATTGCATGGGAAATGACGACGATTGTTCGACAATCGCATCTGAAGACTCTCGGGTAGACCTGATAATTGTCTATTTCTTGTTTATAAAATGTACAATTGAATTTCCGATGGTTGACAAAAGCCGTCGCGGTATGCCGTGCAAAAGTAAAACGTAGGAATTTTTGAACAACGACGCGACGCATTATTTTGTGATCACGATGTGATAGGTACCAATATTTTTTGTTAAGTATTTTTTATTGTCTTTATACTTGACTATTGACTCTTGACAAACAAATAATTTTTTTTTAAATATTTTTTTATAGGGAATTTGGCACAGTTTAAACCATGTCACTCTCTTTGAATGCCATTCAACATAACTCGTAGTGATTCGTACTCGAGAAGATGCAGGTTCGACTTTCAGGTTGTGGCGTGTATCGCATCTGCGCGTTCACCACTATAAAGTCACCAATGGTCGTATATCCTCGTTTCGAGGGCACATCTTTAACCATCTCCCCTAGCATTGAGATACTTGGCGTCAACGTATCGAGCGAAGTCCAGTTCCGATATCATCTAGAGGGTAAGCCAAGTTAGCCTCGAAGAAGCTTGGTGTTCTTAACAGAGCGAGACAGTACTTCAGTCCGGACCAACGCCTACAACTCTACAAGGCGTAGGTTCGGCCTCATATGGAATATTGTTCTCATCTCTGGGCAGGGGCGCCAAAATACCAACTGCTCCCTCTGGATCGTATCCAACGAAGGGCCGCTCGAGTTGTTGAGTGCCATAGTGTTTCAAACAGCTTGGACTCTGCATCCTCTATCGGTTGTATCACGGGGAGTGCTCTGAGGAATTGTTCGGAATCATACCACCTGCAACTTTTCGCCATCGTACCACGCGAAAAACATACCATCCTCATCACCTTGATGAGTGGCAGTCTTCCACCGTGCGCTTTTCGCGTAACTTTCTGCCGCGCACTGTACAACTCTGGAACGAACTGTCACCAGCAGTATTTCCGGACCTATACGACCTGCAAACCTTCAAGAAGAGAGCGTATTCCCTCTTAAAAGGCCGGCAACGCATCTGCAGTTTTTCTGATGTTGCGAGTGTCCATGGGCGACGGTAGTTGCTTACCATCACCCGTTTGCTCGTTTGCCCCCTTATTTAATTTAAAAAAAAAGTGACTTTTCAGAGCCCAAGTAGATTATATGGATGTTCTAATGTTGAATGAAAACATCGTGAGAAAACCCGCACCTATGTGCACATATGTGCTTCTAACTTCTACTTACTTACTTCCGGTATTTACCCAAATAAAAAACACGGCGTAATATTGTAAATTATAATTAGCTCTAACATTTAAGCCTCATAAAACTGATTTATACAAAGCAATTGCTTCATTAGATAGAGGGGTGGACAAATATGGAAAAAATACACCTACGTCATTAATATTTAAATCTAGATGGTAAAAGATTTCTCGTATAGCCGCTTCGTTCCGGACACACTCCATCAATATGTGCTGGACATCTTCGACTTTATCACACTCTGAGCAATTAGGAGATTTCCATTTTCCATTTCCATTTTATTTTGGGAACAACTTTTACAGCTTTTTATTTTTAATTCTTTATTTAGGGGTTTTATCGCACAGCGATTATGACACCCGAGTTCATAAACAAACGAAATTAACACAGTATAAATTATACAATGAATATAAAAATAAACCAAAAAACATAATAAAATTTACCAACGCATGATTAACAAAAATCTGTACAGCTCCGAGGCCAAATCGGACAGAGGATCTGTCTGTTACAGACTCCCACGTGCATCACCCTACGAGATCTTACGGCCTCGCTACAGACACATTCCATCAAAACGTGATACACGTCATCAATCACGTTGCATCTCGGGCAATTTGGAGTTGACGATTTACCCATTAAAAAGGCGAATTTTGGTTACAAACACAAGAGGGCATTTTTAACGTGTTCACTACGACGCGGCGTGTTCGTGACATGTAAGCGGTACGACGCTATGTTTAGCACTAAAGTTAAATTGTATTGTGTGTGGCTTCACCCAGATGTAGGTTGCGCTCAATCAAATATTTTCTCAACTACCCACAATATTACACGAGCACGCCCCTGACCGCCCGCGCGCCGTCAGTCCTACGTAGAATCCGTAGCGGTCGGACGCAATTCGCGATCGCTGACGTAATATTCGCGCAAGTGGCAACGAACTGTGAACTTAATAGTGTTAATCATGTTTCAGATAAAAGAAGGAAGAAGAGGGTTTAGCAAACATTACAATGACGATCTTCGAAATTGAAAATATATAGGATTGATTTAACGTTCATTATGTGACATAGCGGGCGATACGTCAATACCGAACATTTTCGATTTCTAATTTCGTCATCGTAATTAGCGATGGCATCTAGACTAAAGGGCAGAAGGGTTAGTGCCTTTGTGTCCTATTAATTGATTATCATAATATAAACGTGTATTGTATTTCTTTATTGCGTTGTATAACTTTAAAATAAGTACTATTTCAATTGGTATCATAATACCTCGCCGCTGTTGTTTTCTATTGTCCTTGGTTCTATTAAAGCAGAGTATGTCTAAATTGGCCCACTTTTGGGGTTATTTGGGGCCATTTTCATCTTGACATTTTCACACTTGCTTTCCGCTTGCTTTCATATTATAAATCCTTTGAAATCAAGATGGCGTAACTTTTTCTTGTATGAAGATTTTTTCTGTTAAAATATGTACGTCACCCTTAGTTTTGAAATCATTGTCATTACTCGTAAAATCTTCGTAGTGTTTATGACTTCCTAGTGTCGGTGGTAACTCAAAAAATTCAATTCCGTTTATTTTCATACATAATTACGTGTATGATCATGATCATATTATATTATATAACTACGTGTCTAATGTATTTCGGGAATCGTTTTAATTATCATACGTCTCTAATTTCCTTTAAACTCTTTAAAACGGAAGATTACCGAGGGACATTGAAAAGGAAATTTGGCGTATTAATTAAATCTTGCACAACATATTTTCTAATATGACAGTCCGGACTCTCGCGCGTCTAATCTTCGGCTGCATGCCGAAGATTAGACGCGCGAGAGTCTGTACTAATGAAATAACTTCGGATTGAGGTTCAGGAGCGATGTTGCCAGCAAATGATATTATTTACCCGAAAACACCTAAGGCTATGATCCGGAATTCGAAAGGACGTAGAAAGTCCTGAGTATTGAAAATAGAACTCTGCACTAATACAATAGAGTTGAAAATCGAACACATGAGTGTCTAGTCAAATGTCAGTACCATATATGAGAGCTCGACGCTCGTAACTTCCAATTTCATGTTTCCTCTTTCCTCTATTGTATATGTGCACGCACAGAGTTCTTTTTCAGATTTCTGAACTTTCCCCGGCGTTCCGGATTCCGGAGAATATATTCCTAGCCTAAATAGGTAAAAGTTAGATGGCCTTGACATCGGAGGGTCATGCTTCGGCACAACTGAGTCGACTCGACCGGATAAACCACAGCCTCACAGAAAACCGGCGTGAAATAACGCTTGCGTTGTTCCTCCGAGTGTGTACCAGAGACATTTACAGTTATTAATCTGAGACGTAGCCTATTACGACATTCTGATGATGACTACAAACCAAAAAAAAAAGGAATTTTTGTTGTCTTAAAAAAAATATATAAGTACTAAGTGTACGAAATGTTTTAGATGCAATAATAGGCTACTTGACTCATATTTAATTCATACATTGAAGGAGTATTTCCTTTAGTACTTGGCTTAGGAAAACATATTCTAGCGATATCATAAATTAAAAACTTAAAGATTGATAAATAAAGTTGAGTTAAAAATATGTATTTTTTTTAAATTTCTACTGATGAAAACACCTCGAAGTACCTTCCGGTAAGGATGTGACGACACAAACACACTAAACTCATATGTAGTAGTGAAACGGAACGTTTATGTAACTAAATAGTTCATGACATCTTAAAAAGTTATTTATGTCAAAACGTCAAACGGAATGTAACACCGCCATTTTACTACTACGGACAGATTACAAATAGTACTAGTATGACGTCACATCACAAATAATCTATCAACCAACATGGCGAATAGTGTTTTCGGCGGTTTTTAAAAAGTGTATTTTTCAATTTTATTTTTTCAGGTTTTTAGGTTTCAAAATAATGTAATTTTTTTGTCTAATGAAACAATTATGAAGCATTTAGGACATACACAAAAACAATGTCAAGTAGCCTTGGTATTTTGTATTGGTAATTGGGTATTTGCCTACATGTAATTTTTTACAGCTTTTTATTATTTTTATAGGTACCTATTACAACTTGATAAAAGTAAAAATAATTAAGATTTTATGTGTAGTTTTGTAATCAGGTGCATTTAAAAGTCACATGTTGGAATATTTTTTTACAAGATTAGTGTAAAAAACCTACATATAACAATTAATATGGTTAACTTACATCAAATACAATTAGATTTACGAAGATAAGTATGAACATAAACGCGCAAACTTCAGAGTTAACAGAAATATTGTGCATATGGCCATACATTTCATATCAACTTACAGGCGTGTGACGTCACCTGCTTGTACGACTTTTGTATGGGGCGTTTTCGCAAGACTCACAAAAGTGTAACAATTCGCAGTTCCTTTGAAAATATTGACTTTAAGAATACTATTACTTTTGTAATTCTTATTTTTCAGAGCATTATTTATGTAATAAATAATTACGTGAAAATACCAATGCCATTATTGCAACAAATAACAGCGATTTTCTGTAGTGTGGCCCAGTAATATATCCACTAAAACTTGAAATGATTTAGGCCGGTACTATACTGTCCGGAATCCGGTAGGCCGGGGAAAATTTAGAACACTGAAAATGGAACTGCGCTAATACAATAGAGTTGGAAATCGAAGTGTCGAGTGTAGAGCTGCAATGTATTTGATATACATTGCCTCGAAACTCATGTGTTCGATTTTCAGCTCTATTGTATGTCCAGAGTTCTATTTTCAGTGCACTGAATTTTCTGAGCCTTCCGGATTCCGGATCATATAATCCCAGCCTTAAGGGGCCCATACATGGTCCGGTCTGCCTTCAGTTCGGCCTGAACGGATGCAAAATCGTGTCGTGTGTGTGCTCGAATCCGTTCAGGCCGAACTGACGTCAGTTGGGTCGGATGCGATTTTTTCCGGTCTCTCGTCTCCCTTACTGAATTTTACTCGTTTCCCTAAAACTATGGAGTTTTGCTACCAGGGCAACATAAGTTAATACAGTCAGCATTTCTCAGGTACTGTGAAATTTAGATTTGGCTATTGATTTTGTTTTATTAGTTCAATGCTAGTTATTTTAGTTTAACTATAACGTAGTTTATACGTAGTTAAACTGCGTTTAGTTTTAGGTATACTGAAACTAAAATTTGCTTCCATTAACTAACTTCCGTATAAGTTATGTATTATACTCCATAATTATTCTGGCTATAAGCTTACCTACTATAACTTATAACGAACCATTGGTGATTAACTTAAGATTATTTCTTAAGGCAGATGAAATCATAGTACAAAAAAATATCTACCTATACAAATAAATAAAATTGAAATATTTGTTTGTAATTTGAAATTAAAAGCTTTGTATTAAATGGTACCTACACCAAAAAATCAGTTTTTCTAATTTTTGTCCGTCTGTCTGTGTGTCTGTTTGTTCCGGCTAATCTCTATACCGGCTCGATCGATTTTGACCGAACTTTCACTGGCAGATAGCTAATGTTATATGGAGTAACTTAGGCTACTTTTATCTTAAGGTTTCGTTTAAAAAAAGGTTTCCGTTTCCAAGAATTCCTCGCGAACGAAGTTGCGGGAGACCAGCTAAACAAAATAAAAATTAACGCAAGAAATAGCGATATAGAATGAACTCGTCCACGTCTGACGAATGTGGAAGCATATTTTGAAGATTTCACTTCTATCGCGTGGAAACTGCACACATTAATATGTTTTCATATTTCTATTTCAGAAATGGCTGAAAAAGGTAAATAAACCAAGCTCAAACGGGCCGGCTCGACCGAATTTAAAACAACTCTCTCTCTCTCTGTCAAACATTTAATTCCCTCGACTGTACATCTTAAGCACTTCCGATTTACATTTCAATTTGTATTTCAAGACGCGTGGAATGAAGATTAAAAATTCCATCGCTTCAATCGCATCGCACCAAAGACAACGAAAGCGTTATGTCGTGCCGGTTTTCCGTAAGGCCGTGGTCTCTAGGCGAGCCGGCTCATTCGTTCCGAAGCATTATCGCGATAATCGCAGTCATCAGGTGCGTTTCATAAAGTGGTACCTACTAGGAGATCATAAATATAAAGAAAGCGAGGCAATTTAAAAATTCACGATAATGAGGGTTTTTGGCGCCTCAATTTTTTAAATCCCCTGAAAGAATAAAAACGTTTATTTTTTACAAGAAATATTATGGATAAGCGCAAAATGGTAAAAAAGCAATGTAAACGAAATTCGCTGTTAGTGCTAACATTACGTATCATCAGACAGTTATAAATTATAATTAACTCGAGAGATATACTACTTGGTAATAAATGCAAAAGTTTGTGAGGTGTATCGAATTTTGGATAGATGTTTGCGACTCTTTCACGCATCTACTGATCGGATGTTAACGAAATTTGACATGTAGCTTAGGCTCTGGATTAACACATGGGCTACGTTTTTAAGCCCGAAAAAGTAGTGTTCTTGTCAAATAGGCTAAAAATATTTTTTACAACACACAAAACCTTCGACGGGCGCGGATCTGCGAGCATAAAGAAATCCAGCGGGAGCCGTACATTTTGCCGCGATGAAAAGTAGCCTATGTGTTAATTCAGTGTCTAATCTACTACCGTAACAAATTTTATAACAGTTATTTATTGTGTAAAAGAGATACAAACATTCATACATTCATATCTACACTGTGCGCACACGCGAAAGTGTATGCACACAAGTGTGCATACACTTTCGCGTTGAAATGAAATGTAAAGGTTTTAATTTTATAATCTTAATAGTGCTCATGAGTACTTTAAAATTGGAGTTAATATTTTTATTTGAAGATTTTGTAGTTTTACAGTTTGTAAATAGGTAGGTAGGTAGGTTCGACTGGAGTGATACTTACCACGGCCACGCAGAAAACTTGTGTAAAATTATAAAATAATGCTTGCGTTATTTTTGCCCACTTGGAAGTAGCTTTAAAGCTTTAATTACTAACAATCAGTGTTGTATAAACGCACTTGTTACTTTTCTAGTATTGCAGAAGATAATAATCTCTTCCTATCAATCGATTTGTTTGTTAAGTTCGACATCCTAATCAGGTTTTAAAGGCCGTCAACGCACTTGTGACATCTCAGGTATTGCAGATGTCCATCGGTGGCAGTAGTTGCCAATTACAATCAGGTGATTCGCTGCCTGTTATATCAGTACCGCATTGTACTTGTTGAAAAGGCATGAAACGCATTTACGACTCCTCTGGCATTGCGTTAATCACTTCCTATCAGCCGATACGTCCGCGCGTTTAAAATTATAATCAGTAACCGCGTTACACTACCAGTCTATTAGAAATTGACATGTAATTATTTTTATTTAAACATGGAACAGGTGGGTGTGCGAGCGAGACACGTGACATTATTATCTCTCTCCGCACCTGACAATGACAGGTGGCGATTTCCGTTAGGGTCATGGTAAAATAAAATAACCGCATTACTGTTGTCTTACGGGAGCATTTTTTGTATTTATGAACGCGTTATTTTTGACTAGGACATAACCGACGCGTGCGATGGAGTGTTAAGTTTTTTTTTTAAATTTTTTATCGAGGACGGAGGTGTATACATATAGATGGATTTAAAGTTAATATAGTCGTCTTGTATTGTCATAAGTTAAAAAATTTAAATACCATAGTAACCGGATAAATACCGGGGTCTCACAGAAAATCGACGTGAAATTGTGTGTGTTTGGAGGAGGATGGGGGGGTTGGGGATTTTAAGCACCAGGAACGCTAATGCGCATCACCAGAGGAGTTACAAGTTTAACCATCAGGCGATCCGTCTGCTCGATTCCTGGTTGATTTCATAAAGACAGAATAACACATAAAACTGGATGTTGGCCGTGCGCGCAAAAGGAAACGATAAAAATCCAATGTCCTCCGAGGTATACCCTATATTTGTGCCGAATTTTATCAAAATCGGCCAGTGGCTTTGGAGCCTATTTAATGCAAACAAACGTACAAACAAACAAAACTTCAAATCTATTATTTTAAATCACACGCTACGCAGCTCGGTGCAGCTCAAAATTCGAACTGTTGCAATGAAACGTGTCTTCTTATGTAGTGGATAAAGTTTAATTCTGAATCGCTATCTTGAAAGTGCGACGTCGCATCCCGTTTCGGTGTGCGCCGACCCTAAGAGCTTCTTCAATACAACAACAATTCACTTGTGCCCGGCTCCTGAAGATTTTACGTAAACTCTAGATAAACTAAGTTTATCTGGCGCAGAGTGACAAAATCAAATCAAAAACTTAAAAAAAGTTTTATATCCATATATTATGCTACTAAGCAACGCTTATGGAATCGTCCTACGTGATGCTTACCGCCGGGTCGGGAACTAATCCGGCGAGAAGAACCGGCGTAAGAAACTCGCACGGTGCCTATATTTTAGCAAAAAGATGGAAAATGAAAAGATCCATCCACAGTATTTTGTTTTGGAAGTGATTCAAATGGAGCTTTAAACTATTTTAAGTAATGAAAATTAAAATTTTCACTGATGTCTTTCGATTCCTTTCTGTGTCAGCGCCATCTATCAGTAGCGATGTCAAATGCGAGTTATGGAATCGATAAACGGACCACAATGGTCAGTTAAGTTATACTTAGTTACAGATAATGTCTCATTTTTGTTCAGAAACAAGTTATCGAACCAATAGCGCCAATGAATAGGTAAACCTCAGAAACCCGGCGTTAACGTGGCATTTGTAATAATAGTAAGGATTTAGACGTGCCTAGGGCAATTTCTCTACTTACATATTTTTATTCAATAATATTTATAAGGAACCTCTCATATTATCAATGAAACGGTCCACCACTATCGGTCAGCGAGTGACGTTCCATTAGCTGGCCGAGTGTTTTGTACATGCCCATTTCCGGAATAGTGCTGTGGCGGTTAGTATCGATATTCGATATCGATAAAATAATATTTATCACAATTACAACTTTACAATTATTATAATAATTGTTTTTATAACTAATGGTAATAAAGTTAGTGATGTGCCGTAGTAGATGTCGATATCGATAAAAATATTCTTTACTACGTAATATTTTTACACCTTCGACAGTTTTGGCTGGTACTAGTGATGTTGGTATTGATATCGATACAAATTATTACATTTATAAAAGTTTGACAGTTGATTTACATCAGTTACTTACTTGTTATATTGTCAATAATAACATTTGTAGGTTTTACTTAAATTCGATACAAGCTTTTGTAATGAATTTAAGTAAAAAATTCAAATTTGCACAAATATTCTTTACAATCTTAAGTTCTGTTACAACTGTATAAGTGTCGTGGCGCACATAAATTGCTAATTAAATAAATAAACAAAAATTATTGTTGCAAGCGTCGAATTCTTCTATTTTTAAATAAAGTTTAATAAATAGTGTAAATAAGTTTTAAACGAAAAATTATGTATTTAAATAGATAGGTACTTCATATAATATTGTAGACACATTTTTCTTGTGTTTTAGGTTTAAAAAAACTCAATTAATCGACAACAGTAGCACGAGACTACACAGAGCTCTGTCTGATTCATTTCGCCACAACGATACGGAACCAATACGTCGCGGCTAATTGGAGATCCTCTAGTGAATTATTGCTGAGAGCCGGTTGTTTTTTCAAGAGCTTTTTAAAATTGTAACTGGTATTGACATCACTGATATTGTTTTAATATTATATATTCCTGGTAATGACGCAGCCTTCATAGAATTATTAATAACTTCTACAGAGCACAGGATGTGCTCTGACTTAAATTACCTGAAAGTTTGTGAGGATGGATGGATGGATGTTTGTGTTACTCTTTCACGTAAAAACTACTCAACGGATTTCAATGAAATTTGGTATGGTAGTAGTTTAGACTCTGGATTAAAACATAGGATATAAAACATACTTTTTATCCCAAAAAAGTACAATGTTCCCTTTGTTTAAATTTACTTAACCGGTTTTTATGTAAACGATTAAAATCCAAAATATTTCAATGACAGTTTTAGGGTTCCGTAGTACTACAAGAAACCCTATATTAATATACCTATTAACTATATTACTATTATAACCTAATTCTATAATTATGAATATAAATTGATAAAATTTAATACACTTATAGATTGGCATTTAGACTTAATTTTTAACAGCACAAAATTATAAAAAAAATGTATATCTTAGTGGTGACTTATAAATGTGAAGTGGGGATGATTTTTTTTTTATGTGGGGGTGTGTATTTATCTTCAAATAGCTCTTTTTAAATAAAATACATGACTTTTTGTGTTTGTAGCGACCAGTTTTCGAGTAATCGGCATCCAAAGTGGTTAACAAGTTGGCATTTCAAAAATATAAGAAGTAGAATCATAAATAAAGGTATATAATATATCCATGCTGATAGATCCATACTCTTTAGAAATTATTTTTTATATTGAGCGAAATCGGACAATAGCTTTTATAGAAATTCGAAACAATAAAACCTATTGCGCGTTAATAGTCACGGAACCCTCCCTGACTTGCTCTTATTTTTAAGAAGCTTTCAGCATAATAATCTCGTTGATAAGATCCTTAAAACAAAAGGCAGAGAAAATCCCCTTGTTTCTAATTAAGATAATATGATATCTATTCTAATGTAATAACTAATAAAGTTGAAAGATTTGTTTGTTTGTTTGCATTGAATAGGCTGAAACTACTGGACCGATTTTAATAAAATTTAGCACAGACATAAAGTAGACCACGGGGAAGGACATAGGCTACTTTTATCCCGGGAATTATATTATTGCTTATCCATTTTCATTATAGCTGTAAAATGTGCAAACAAGCGAATCGTTTGGGTCAACTAAATTAATATGCAGCAGCAATCACTAAACGCCGCCATTTTTTATTAATGTCAGCTGTCAAAAGTTTCAGTTTATCAAAACATCTTGGCGAAAGTTGGGCAAAGGAATATAGGGCACGGGCTTCCGAATTCGCGACGCGCTCCGACGTCGTCCGACGCCCTCCGATTTGCCCCCGAACCACCCCGGCCGTCACGGGCCGTCAGTCCGTGTGTTGCCGTCGTGGCGCGAACGCGTCGCACATTTCGAAATTGGAACGCGGAATTTTTTTTCGGCGCGAAGTGTGTGTGATGGAATACCTGTGATTTTCGAATTGTGTGTGTTCCAACATAAGTTGCCTGTGCTATTTCTTTCAGAGTGACGTGTCAAAATTTAGGTAAATACTAAATATTTAGTAATAATATATAAGTAAAATATATTTTTTTAAGTATTTATTAATACTTTGATGATACTAATTTATCGGTCAATTAAGAGATACAAGTGCATTTGCGTATAAAAATTACAGAGTAAGTATCGTCATAGGTCATGCAATTTCGGACGAATCAGAATAATGAAATAACATATTATTTTTTATAGATTTACTAACAGTAATTCTTGAAGTGATAATTATTAACGATTATATTAAAATCAGAAATAAATTGATCTATCACTTCACGAACGACACAAATAAATTAAAATCGATTTCATTGGCGCAAGTTACTTTTGATGATGACGTCCTTTCTAGTTTATAAATTGGCAATGAAAAAAAGGTGCAGATATTACAAGTCCTTAATTATTAGGACACCTATATTCAGTATATGAATAAAATCACTATCGTGTAAGCTTTTACAAAACTATTCACAAAACATTCACACAATATTACTAAGTATCTACTTTCAAACACATAGGTAGGTAGGTACTTATGATTATTAAGTACCTATATTAATTTTTTTACTATTTGAAATTGAGTAAAATATATATATTTTTTTGGTTTTTATTTTTGTCAGTCTTAAATATTTCAATGAACTAATAACATATACAAAATATGTTTTAAATAAAAAAAAGCAGTTTTTAAACACTACGAATAATGTATTTCTAAGAAATCGAATCTAGTAAAATTTTGTTCACACTAGATTCAAATATAGAACATGAATCATCTATGAAAACAGTATTCGGGTGTTCCACAATGTTATACAGAAATAAACGATGTGATTTCTAAATTGAAATATTTTACGACTAGACATTTCCCGTGAATTCGTACGCGCAAAAGGTCTCGCGGGGAACCGGTACATTTCCCCGATACAAAAAGTAGCCTACGTCCTTCCCTGCGGTTTACTCTATATCTGTAGTTTCGGAGCCTATTCAATGCAAACAGACAAACAAATATTTCCTCTTTATAATATTAAACACAGCTTTCTTATCTCCACAGCAACTTGCACACTACAGAGATTACAAAACTAAAAACATAATATTCTCACCTCTTAAATAACCTAACCTTATCAAAATCATGTCAGAACATGTCTAAGGAGGGTTCCACAACTATCAACGCGCAATAGGTTTCCTTTGAATAACTTAAAAGTTATTGTCCGATTTCGCTTAAAATATTTTTTCTAAACAGTTTTTAGCCAGATCTATCAGCTTGGAGACTTAGTTTTAAAAAGTTTCTATCTCCTATAGTTTAGAAATGCCAGTAGGGGAACTAGTTAGTTTTAAATACAGGGAAGGTATCAAACATGACTTTTTTTATAAATAAACAATTTTCGAGTAATCGGTAAATCGCCTCCAAAGTGTTTTATAAGTTGCCCCCCCCCCTGGCATTTAAACTATTAGAGATAGAAACTTGTAAGTTCACATGCTGCTGATAGATCATGCTAAAAACTATTTAGGAAAATTTTGAGCGAAATCGGAGAATAACTTTTGAAGTAATTCAAAGAAAACCTATTATTGCGCGTTGATTGTAACGGCTCCTTCCCATTTGGCAACCCTTATACAATTTTGATAAAAATCTTTCTTAAATAGTACAGTCGGGTCAAAAAACCATTAAAATTTTAAATTAAAAGCGTTCTTAGCTTTGTTGTAAAAATGTACTGATCATATTTTTTTGAAATATTCTATGCTTCACATTATTATATTAATGATAAGGACAGCGGCCTCGCAGTTGACACACAGTATACGAACGATATGTGTATAGTGCATAATGTTTTTCAAAACTCTAAGAGTGAAAACGTTAGTGAGAATATCAGTGTTAATATTTCTGAAATAAATCATAATGGTACTCGATGTTATGAACTTTGAAGGAAAACTATAACAGCTTATATAACATTGTTAGTTTAGGAGTTATAGAGGCCTAGCTTTGTACAAAAATAACGAAATAATAAGTTGACTACGGAACCCTATACTATGCGTGGCCTGAGACGTACTTGGCAGGTTTTCATTAAGACATAGCCCGCGAATTCGTGCGCACAAAAGGAAATTGCTCGGAAACCGTAAATTTTGCCGCAATAAAAAGTAGCCTATGTACTTCGCCGTTGTATACTTTATATCTATGTCGACTTTTATCCAAATCGGTCCAGTAGTTTCGGAGCCAATTCAAACAAACAAACAAACAAATATTTCCTATTTATTATTAGTATAGAGTTATAGACTAAATATCTGAAATAATTTTTGTAAATTGCTTATCATAAATATTTAATAATAATAGATGTATATTTTCCTACATACCATACCTATTATGATACAGAATACCTTCCACATTTGAAGATCAATGTAAATGACTGTACCTTACAATATAACTAGATTGTTCAATCGATATAATAAATACTATATAAAATAATATAAAGGTACCGAAAAGCCGATTTTTATTAATGATTTAATAAGGTCTGCGAGATGGGAATTTGGCCAAATGGGAAGGAGCCATTGTAACGGAATCTTACATGTCACTTGGTTAGGTTTTTTGTACAATAAAAACGCATTTACTAGGAGCGCATAAAACAACGATTCCTTTTTAACAAAGGTTTTAACTAATTAGTTAATTAGACATAGCCACCAGGATTACATGAAACGATCAAAGTAATCTAATTAGGTACATAATCCAATATACAAACAGAAATACTAGATTCAAATATAGAACATGAATCATCTATGAAAACAGTATTCGGGTGTTCCACAATGTTATACAGAAATAAACGATGTGATTTCTAAATTGAAGATAGAAAAAAAAAGAAAAATATTTTACGACTAGACATTTCCCGTGAATTCGTACGCGCAAAAGGTCTCGCGGGGAACCGGTACATTTCCCCGATACAAAAAGTAGCCTACGTCCTTCCCTGCGGTTTACTCTATATCTGTAGTTTCGGAGCCTATTCAATGCAAACAGACAAACAAATATTTCCTCTTTATAATATTAAACACAGCTTTCTTATCTCCACAGCAACTTGCACACTACAGAGATTACAAAACTAAAAACATAATATTCTCACCTCTTAAATAACCTAACCTTATCAAAATCATGTCAGAACATGTCTAAGGAGGGTTCCACAACTATCAACGCGCAATAGGTTTCCTTTGAATAACTTAAAAGTTATTGTCCGATTTCGCTTAAAATATTTCTTCTTAACAGTTTTTAGCCAGATCTATCAGCTTGGAGACTTAGTTTTAACAAGTTTCTATCTCCTATAGTTTAGAAATGCCAGTAGGGGAACTAGTTAGTTTTAAATACAGGGAAGGTATCAAACATGACTTTTTTTATAAATAAACAATTTTCGAGTAATCGGTAAATCGCCTCCAAAGTGTTTTATAAGTTGCCCCCCCCCCTGGCATTTAAACTATTAGAGATAGAAACTTGTAAGTTCACATGCTGCTGATAGATCATGCTAAAAACTATTTAGGAAAATTTTGAGCGAAATCGGAGAATAACTTTTGAAGTAATTCAAAGAAAACCTATTATTGCGCGTTGATTGTAACGGCTCCTTCCCATTTGGCAACCCTTATACAATTTTGATAAAAATCTTTCTTAAATAGTACAGTCGGGTCAAAAAACCATTAAAATTTTAAATTAAAAGCGTTCTTAGCTTTGTTGTAAAAATGTACTGATCATATTTTTTTGAAATATTCTATGCTTCACATTATTATATTAATGATAAGGACAGCGGCCTCGCAGTTGACACACAGTATACGAACGATATGTGTATAGTGCATAATGTTTTTCAAAACTCTAAGAGTGAAAACGTTAGTGAGAATATCAGTGTTAATATTTCTGAAATAAATCATAATGGTACTCGATGTTATGAACTTTGAAGGAAAACTATAACAGCTTATATAACATTGTTAGTTTAGGAGTTATAGAGGCCTAGCTTTGTACAAAAATAACGAAATAATAAGTTGACTACGGAACCCTATACTATGCGTGGCCTGAGACGTACTTGGCAGGTTTTCATTAAGACATAGCCCGCGACTTCGTGCGCACAAAAGGAAATTGCTCGGAAACCGTAAATTTTGCCGCAATAAAAAGTAGCCTATGTACTTCGCCGTTGTATACTTTATATCTATGTCGACTTTTATCCAAATCGGTCCAGTAGTTTCGGAGCCAATTCAAACAAACAAACAAACAAATATTTCCTATTTATTATTAGTATAGAGTTATAGACTAAATATCTGAAATAATTTTTGTAAATTGCTTATCATAAATATTTAATAATAATAGATGTATATTTTCCTACATACCATACCTATTATGATACAGAATACCTTCCACATTTGAAGATCAATGTAAATGACTGTACCTTACAATATAACTAGATTGTTCAATCGATATAATAAATACTATATAAAATAATATAAAGGTAACGAAAAGCCGATTTTTATTAATGATTTAATAAGGTCTGCGAGATGGGAATTTGGCCAAATGGGAAGGAGCCATTGTAACGGAATCTTACATGTCACTTGGTTAGGTTTTTTGTACAATAAAAACGCATTTACTAGGAGCGCATAAAACAACGATTCCTTTTTAACAGAGGTTTTAACTAATTAGTTAATTAGACATAGCCACCAGGATTACATGAAACGATCAAAGTAATCTAATTAGGTACATAATCCAATATACAAACAGAAATTGATATTGCCTCAAAGAATCAATGTTAACTGAAAATTCTTTTCAATAATATAAATAACTCTTGATCCGTCCTAATACTAATTTTAAAATGATAAGTTTGTGAGGATGGATGGATGGATGTTAGTGACTCTTTCACGCCAAAACGACTGAACGGATTTTGATAAAATATGGTATGGTAGTAGTTTAGGCTCCGGATTATCAGATAGGCTACGTTCGTAAGTTAGATGTGGCTATCTAATTATGTGTCCGAAAGGTCCGATTGAATGCTGACATGATCGGGAGTGTTCTTAGCTATAATTCATCAACCATCACCCTCACTGCTTGACAATCTGGGGGTTATTTAAAATTTAAAATTTTGTGCAACTATGTTACATACGTTACCAAAAACCCGTTATGTATGTTTGCTACTCTTTCACGCAAAAACTCCCGAACGGATTTCGATGAAATTTGGTGTGGTAGTAGTTTCGGCTCTGGATTAAAACATAGGCTATACTGTATTTACTATACTGTACTTTATATCCCGGAAAAGTACAGTATTCCCGTGGGATACTATATTTACGCGGGCGGAGCGAGAAAAGGCTAGTTGGTATTTATTAACGCTTTTACATAAGAAAAGGGAGCAATGAAACACATTTATAACTCCTCTCCCTTGCAGGTGTCTTGAAGGTGGTTACAATCATGCGTTTGATCTGCTCGTTTTCCGGTCTTATTCCACACAACAAAAATATATTACACGTACAAAGTTTAGTCAGATATTAAAATGTAAAAAAAAAACTCCCCGAAAAAATTTCAACAGAAAAGCACAAAGTCAAAAGCGAAAATTATTTTGAACGTAAATGCTGTTATATACCTGGTTTAAAAAAAACCAGCATCTTTTATTTTGTACGCATAATGAAGAGGGAATTGAAAAATGTTCGAAATATTTCGATATTTTCAAATGGGAGTCAATATTTAAATAACATGTAGGTACTGGAGAACCGCTCACTTAATGGCCTTCGGGGATAATCCTACTACTATTATGAATGTGAAAGTTTGTGATGGCTGGATGTTTGTGGCTCTTTCACGCAAAAACTACTGAACAGATTTTGATGAAATTGGCTATGGTAGCAGATTAAGCTCTGGAATACTACATAATATGGCTACTTTTTATCCCGATATAGTACTGAGATCTCGTAGGATACTGTATTTACGCGGGCGGGGCCGCGGGCAAAAGCTAGTTAGTAAAACGACGATTGCCGATAGACATTAAGAATGTGGTGGTACTGTAGCCATTATAGTTGGGCACGGTCGAGGAAATTTAATGCTTAGAAGTTTGACGTAAGCACTTCTGAATTTCATGATACAAAATGTAGTATTTATCCGGAGTTGCGCGAACGACACCACGATCGCGATATTATAATACGAACATAATCCCCGTGGTCCAGTGGTTTAGAGCTTGGCTCGCCACTCGGAGGTCGTGGGGTTCGATCCCCGCGTCGGAATAACAAAAAATTTTGTCCAAGTTTGGTTGGGACAATGCAGGCTGATCACCTGATTGTCTGACGAGAGATGATCCATGCGTCGGATGGGCATGTAAATAGTCGGACCTGCGCCTGATTTCTCGCCAGTCGTGTCGGTGATCCGCCCCACTGGGTTGCGAGAGTAAAGGAAGGGAGAGTGCTCTTGTGTACTGCGCACACACTTGGCCACTATAAAAATAAATTTTGCGTAGTAATTATTATTATGACGTCGAATTGTCAAGCAAATCGAAAGTGTTGCGTTATTATATCAGACTATTTGCTTTAAGAATGCAGTGAATCATGCGTACAAATGTCAAAATGGCTTACTAATTGGTTAATGTGTAGACGGCTAAGCGTCAGTGCACACCGAGACGTTGTGGTACGCCATTAAATATTATCTAGTATTTTAGATAAAAGATCTCCTATGTCCTTATGTACCCCTGGTCATGGCAATGAGATTCAAGGTAGTTTTAACGGAAGCGAGCTTATCACCTGATGATAAGCGATTGCCGCCCATAGATAATAGCAGAGAAGTTACAAGTGCGTTGAAGCGTGTCGCTTGACATATTTTAACTGAAAATTATCGCGTACATATTTTTAGTGCTCATACAATACCGAAATAAAATCCGACCCGAATCTCTCTGTAATTGAAAATGTTTCACACATACAAACGTTTTTTTGTATTACGTATACGAATATTTTTATATCTAGGTCAATCTCTATAATTATTGAAAACATACAAATAAATATTGTAAAAAGAAAGTCTAGTGACAAGTGACGTCTAGTGTCTATCCCGCGGAATCGCTACATTGTATTTCTACAAAATGTTTGCCATTTAAATTTATCCTTTGAGGGGTTTTTGCGTAAAAGACAATTAAACATACACACCTTTTTCATTTATAATGTTTAAGTAAGATTTTTTATCGCCATCTTGTAATAAAAACAAAATTAACTTATTTCAATTTTCATAAACGTTTTACGCGCTAAATTTCATTCGCCGTATTGGATTTTACGGTAAATATAAAATTTGCATCCTAATTATTTCAAAAGATTATATCTATCTTTATATAAATAAAGGCTAGTTTCCGAACCGCTGGTAGGCATCATGCAGGACAATTGTATAAGAGTTATATTATAACCTCCATATAGGTTAATAAAAAAATAAAAATTTTGAGTTTGAAAAATTTATTACCGAAATGTTTGTAGGCGCAGAGCTTCCAAACGTTCGTTGTCGTCCGGAGAAGGTTGGTTGGAAAAAAAAGCAAATATTTAAAAATTTCCGAAAAGTGAGTGTGCGAATCAGACTGTGAGACGTCTAAAAATATGGCGGTACGAAGTTCGCCGGGTCAGCTAGTTTAATTATATTATTAGATTTAGAGTTAATAGATAGCTTCGGCTAGACTGTTCCGACTCCACCTGATACCGCGGTTTCATAGAAAACCGGCGTGAAATAAAGCTAAAGTTATGTTTCACTGTTAAATATACAGCAGACCTAAGGCGTAGTGGTTTAAAATGAAATGTGTCCCTTTGCCCCGTATTACATAAAAGTATTATCAAACTAATATTTTCTTTTGATAGTAAGAACTTGTAATACGCGTCACATCAGGTGGTCTATAAGCTTGTTATCGTTGAATACCTATTATCGTTGAAAGCGATTTTCAATTTACTTCATGGATGTCCAATGACGTCACGTTTTCATATAGCCTGTGTGCTTTGCGATAGCCCTTCATGGTTTATTGGAGCCTGGTAGCATTAATTTTTATTTTTATAAAAATAAGCTGTCAAACGAGCAAACGAATCACCGAATGGTAGGATATTGCCGCCGGTATCTACAATACCAGAGGAGTTACAAGTTCGTTGCGGTGTTACGAGCTCCCGCTTGCATCTCCCTGCTGCTATTTCACGTGCCGGTTTTCTGTGAAGCCGTGGTATCCATGGAACCGGCACATATGTGGCGCCCATAGTTTGTAAGTGACGTTCAGTGCAACTCATTTATTTATGTCCAGCAACCATTTTTGGAACGAAGTTCCTTATGGCGCGTTGCGAATTGTATTGGGGCTAGACGGATTATTAGGCACGACACTTTTTGCCACTCAAAATCACAATGTAATAACGACTATTAATAATGATACAAAAAACGACCTTATCACCTTGACATTAATGTAGAATTTTGCAATTACATATTGTGACTGTTATAACTGTTACATATTGTGACTAGCTAGCCGGGCCTTAGGTATGCGAGCGGTAGGACGGAAGGGGCAAGCAATCCGCCCCCACACCCCTGTCCCTACCTATGGCGCGGCCAACTAGTTCCGCGCGCACTATATATACTTAGTTCAACTATTTGTTTTGTATAATATAATAATATATTATATCTATACAGATACACAAAATTATAACTTCGTTCCATCCGGGTGTCCCTTGGCACCTCTCAAGTTTTTAATTATTTATATATGGCATCGGCTTAAAACCATTTGCCAGTGTCAAGGTAAAAAAGCGGGGAATAGAACTTTCGTTTCAATTTTCAACACCGTATTCCTAAATCGTCAAGTCTAAAGTGTACTCAAAGTCCAAATAAATAGTCAGTGCAGTACATGAGTCATGTCAGTCGATTCAGTAAAGTGGTAGAAGCTTTACTGAAAGTGTCTAGGGAGTTTTGGAGGGAAACTCAAAATAGCATTCATAAGTTGTACCACTTGCCCACACTTGTGCACGTTAACGAATATTTAATGGTTAATATTCTACCAATATTACACATTAAGAACCGGAATAACACAATTTTTTGAAGGATTTACAAAAACCACAACGTCACCCATTGAATTCCTCGGCAAAACTCCTCCAGCAACCATTGTTTTTCTTGGCAATGACAGAAGATGTGTGGAAAACGACGATTCCCGTGAGACATTAAGAACGTGCTTGTAGTGTATGTCCGTTCATTTAATTTATTTATATAAATTAGGTCACACTGTGACACAGTGTGTCACACTATTTATGTCACATTTCGGTATCTGTAACATAGCGTCAAATGTATTTTGGTACATTCGATCATGGGTATTTTAGCCTCACTCTAACCTATGATTATTTAGATAACTAGCTTTTGCCCGCGATTACGGCCGCGTAAATTCAGTATGAACTATCCCACGGGACCACTGTAGTTTTTCGGGACAATAAGTAGCCACAGTATTTAAACACATATGATACTTTTTATCCCGAAAAGGTCCAGACCACATTTTATAAAAAAAAATCGTTTAGTAGTTTTTGAATTAATTAGTAACAAGCATCCATCCATTCATCCAACCTCACAAACTTTCACGTTTATTTAGTAGTAGGATAGTTCTTGAACTACATCTTATTTTATTATTCAGTCCTCTGTCTCTTACCAAATAGCTCATGATTATTGATAATAATAACCTTGTAATGTCTTTTGCATCACGAATCGTGATAAACAACAAAAGCCAACAATAGAATTGTGTGCAATACATTATTAACAATAATTTATCAATATTGTTAAATGTTAAGCAGATGTACATACCTCTGATATTGGTCGTGGTACTTCCCCGCGACGGCAAATAATATAATATATTACTAACGCGAACGCCGAACGTAAGGACTCGTCATTCCGCCGATTTACACGAAGACAGCTCGCGGATGCGTGTGCGCGGCGGCTCGTGGCTGGGCGAATCGGAGGCGGGCGGGGCAAGAGTATTTCCAGCCAGGACTTTCGTTCACGGGGCTGGCCGCTAGTCGTTTCGTGCGAGTGGGTTTGACATAATTGGCAATATAATTTCATAATACTTATGATATATTTGTCTGATGCGACGTTTACATTCAACATTAGGCTTACGTCAACATGGCTGACATTCGCCGGTGCTCGAGCTGTCATTTGTAGAAAGTGTCGCCCCTGTGACGACGGTGAGAAACTGATTTTACCGCGTCATTATAATGCGAACAAATATGGATCTTACCTAGTGTCGAATGTATGATCCGGAATCCGGCGGACCCGGGAAAATTCAGAGCACTGAAAATGGAACTCTGCGCCAATACAATAGAGTTGAAAATCAAAGGGTCGAGTGTCGAGCTGTCATATGGTTATATATTCCGGATCATATAGTCCCAGACGTATTGTGGCCATTTCCCTGCAGGACAGCCACCTGATCAAACGTTGAGCTCAATGACTTAGCTTGTTGTTCTTCGTCCATTTAATTAGATGCCCAAGTTTAATAATGAACTGTTAAAGCATCCAATTAGCTGACAAATTTAAACCAGATGGCTGCGACATAATATAATAGTAGCTGGTGTAAACGAGCTTTGCTCGGAGTTCCGATAAATTAAAAAAAAAAAACAATCACAAAAATATTAATCTGTGGATAAGGAAGGTGCAATACTTGCAGTCGTACTCGAGAAACTGGTTATATATATGCAACTTCATTGCTTCTCTTTGATATACTTTTTAGACTTGACAATGAATGTCAACTGTCAAGGGAATGAGACTTTTATTTAATTTGTGAAATATTAGCATTAAATGTTGTTTCTTTAGTTGTAAAGCAACACATTATCTCTTATTTCGATATTGTGAAACAATCTTATTATAATATACAATATTGTCTCGTTTAAAGTGTAAGATAGTTATAAAGCTGCAAGCCGCACGCGGTTTCTCTCGCTACAAACATTATGACATGCGCTGAAATAGCCAAGGTTTGAATTAGATCATAGTTTATTGTAAACTTATATTTAGGTTGAATCATTCATTTGAACCATTGAATATTTTTCAGAGAATGAGCACCTGACCAACACACATGACCAATTTCAGAAGAACATTTAATGTCAAACGGTTAGCCGTTCATTATTCTCAACCGTACCTAGCTAAAAAGAGATTATTAGATCATAGGGCATTATTAGATCTTTATTCAGAGAGGAATATTATAAAATTCAACCTAATTTTGCACCTTGTGGAAGGTACGCTCTTTGTTCTAGCTGCATGGGCACGCCATTCTAGTCTTTTGATTTTATTATTTTTCTATGGCCCACTTGCGCTGATCTGGGTTGAATTTAACCCTGGGTTAAAATATCATGCCTTCTCTTTCATAAATACGTAGAACGAGAGAGATAACATGATATTTAACCCAGGTTTAACTTTAACCCATGTCTGCGCAAGTGGGCCTTAGGTTAAAAAATCTCCTATGTCCACATCCCTAGTAACAAAAATTAAATTATTGTTTTTTTGAATGGAAACGAGCTGCTGATCGCTAATAGTAAGTGATTACCGCTACCCGCAACACTATAGGAGTTACATGTGCGTTACCAGTTCCATAATACTATTATTTCAGCTTTATATTACAATTATTGAAAAAATTAAGACTCATCTTTGTATTATAAAAAAACCGGCCACGTGCGAGGCAGACTCGCGCACGAAGGGTTCCGTACAAAACGTAAAAAAACACGTTTATTGTATGAGAGTCCCCTTAAAATATTTATTTCACTCTTTCATTTAGTATTTGTTGTTATAGCGGCAACAGAAATACATTATCTGTGAAAATTTTCACAGAACCATGATTGGTTTATGTAGATACAGCCTGGTGACAGACGCACAGACAGCGGAATCTCACTAATAGGGTCCCGTTTTTACCCCTCGGGAACGGAACCCTGAATAAGTTAATTTTTAACCCCCGGCGAAAAAGAGTGATGTGTAATTTTCTTATTTTAAATGTTATTAGAATTTTTCTCTCTCGTAACTTTTCTGTCTTGCGTGAAAGTTTTTTCATTATAATTGTAATATTTATTATCGCCTATGACATGTAACAAATTTTGGATTTCAAGGAAACTTTTTAGAAAAGGACTGGATGCTTTTCCAGAATTTGAGATACTTTTTATCAATGGAAAGTTGACAATTAATCTTATACCTTTAAACGAGCAATTCTTGTATATTTATTTATTTATATGTTTCTATGATCTCGGAAACGGCTCTAACGATTTCGCTGAAATTTGGTATATGGGGGTTTTCGGGGGTAAACAATCGATCTAGATTAGTCTTATGTTTGGGATACGCGTGTTTTCAAATTTTCATGCGTTTTTCTGTCCACGCGAATATGGTTGCTAATTTCGTCTTGCCGGCCACTGTCCGTCTGGTCCAGCGGGTTAAGACGCGGACGGCAAGAAATGAGTATTACGGGTTCGAATCCCGCTCGGTGACTTACTTTTGTTTTTTTTTATATGTTCGTTTATATATATTTTTTAATTTTTAATGTTTTTAGACAAGCTTAATAAAATGTAGTTAATGTTTGAGATAACAATATATATTTCTCATAAATATGTCTAACATTTACCTATACTGATTACGTGAATAAGATTTATGCTTTCGAGTTTCACCATATTACAATAAATAGTAATAACCGAGCAAAGCTCGGTCGCCCAGGTACTGTTTATATAATACATGTACTGCACTAACAGAAATGCTGCAGATTGTCGTGATGCTGTGTGTGGCCCCTGAATATCTAGATCAGTGGTTCCCAGACTCTTTACTAACTTTACTTTTTTGAAATCTACAGTGACTCAGCACAAGGACAAATTTTATTTAGAAAACGTCCTATTCGGAGTGGTAAAAAGAAATATAGTATATAAAATCACTACATAGTATAAAACAAAGTCGCTTTCTCTGTCCCTATATCCCTATGTATGCTTTAATCTTTAAAACTACGCAACGGATTTTGATGCGGTTTTTTATAATAGATAGAGGGATTGAAGAGGAAGGTTTATATGTATAATAACATTCATTAAATAGTGAAGAAATACTGTTATTTTTGAGGTTTCTAATGTGATGTCGTAAATAATTACATTTTTTCCGCTTACATTGTAAACGGTGGCTGAACCCTACGAGATAGATCAAAATAATGTACTACAGTTTTGTTCATCGTAAAAAAGCCTACAAAAAAATCCGTGATAGCATATATCTATCTCTTAGGGATCACCCACAATAACCCTTTTTTATCCTTTACTTTGATTTAAATTTAATAGCTTTTTTACGAAGTGATTTTAAGCAATACAGCATTAATCCTTATCCAATTTAGTACCTTAAATACATACGCATAGATCAATATGGCCCTTTATAGCATGTAATTTAAATTAATATTTTCGAAGATATTACAGATTTAAAATGCAGAGACATGTCTCGGCGGCACTCGCGAGTCGCGACTCGGTGCTCGCTCAACGAATATTCGTACTGCAGTTCTTATGGAATATCCATAGAGGAAGTTGGCCAGTTTTGTTGGAATGTCAAATTATATTTGAATGGCAAATTAAATGATTATTCACTACGTAGTATAAAACAAGTCGCTTTATCTGTCCCTATGTACCTATATTGTATGCTTAGATGTTTAAATCTACGCAACGGATTTTGATGCGGTTTTTTAAATGGTCTTTTTATACTCAAGCGCGATAGATATAATAATATAATGTATTGATAAACGGTCGCGAATGTCGCGTCGAGGTGATAGGGTCCCATTTTAAACCATTTGCATTGGGTAAACCTATAAACATTTTCAATATTGTATCAGAAGTAGGTATATTGCTGTAAATAGAGAGTTATTCGCCGAAGTAGTTTTTTCTCCAAGAACACTATACTACGCGGGCGAAGCCGCGGGCGAAGCCGCGGGCAAAAGCTAGTATACTATATTTCCTTGTGTTGTAGGTATATATATTAAATCTTCAAATATATCAATTATTACACTAATAATTATTATTGTTTTACCAGTCGTAATATAATCAAAATTAAACACTTATTTATAACGCAATGTAACTTCTACAATGGTAATTACAAAAAAAAAATAATTTTAATGAGATGGATGTACTTGATGGATTGACAGCAAATTATCAATACTTGGCTTGAGTTTTGTAGGGAATAACCGCAAATCTCCCCGTTCTGTGATATTCAATCTGTTCTAGATGATCTATAAATGGCTATTTAAAAAAAGTTTTGGCTTATTTACAATTCATCTAAGTTTTAAAACTATTTATACGTTAATAATCCTGCTATCCTACTACTAATATTATAAACTAGCTTTTGCCAGAGGCTCCGCCATCCATCCATCCATTCATACTAACTCGCATTTATAATATTAGTAGTATGTGAAAGTTTGTGAGGATGGATGGATGTATCGACAATGGATGTTATAATCCCTATAACTTTTGTTACTCTTTTTACGCAAAAAATACTTAACGGATTTCGATGAAATTTGGTATGGTAGTAGTTAGACACTGGATTAACACATAGGCTTCTTTTTATACCGAAAAAGTATAGTGTTCCCGTGTGTACTTACGCGGGCGGAAGCTAGTAATGAAAACGACATTGGGCGTTAATACCCCACTGTTAAAAAAGTGGCGACCACAAATATATTGTACAATTTCCATTCGCATTACATTTCCAGTAAGTAATCGTTTTAATTCGAACAATGGAGAAGTGCAGTCTATAAATTGTTAATTATTATACTTATATAAATATTCGTTGAAATGAGTTAAAATGTCACAGTATATACCCCACCTACCCACTAGCCACCCATATCTGCAGTTCATCCCCTACATTTTCTACCCCCGTTCTTTTTAAACCTAAAACCTAAATACGAGGGTAATCTAGGGGTAATGGAATAAGCCGTCTGTAGTGTATGTGGGTTTGTATTATCTCGTGCATTGACGTCACAGGTGACAGTGACATTAGACGTCAGTTAGTCATCATGGATCCGTTGGAACTGGCGGGTGTGACGAGCTGACGAGCCCAATACAGGGGTATTTCGTACGATTAGTCAAATCGTACACCGTCCATACAAGTTACGTCTACTAGGGAAACATAAGAAGACAGAAAGTATCGCATCTAAAACATAACAAAATACCATACCTGGCTACCTATGGTCAACTATTAACATTATTGAAAGGCGTTGACATAAAGAAAGGGACTGTAACAAATGAAGCTCACATACGAAACATCAACTGGTCATGGTATGTTTCATTTTGTTGGACCCTTTCTTTGTGTAAACGCGTTATATTCTGCTCTTTTATCTTCTACCCAAAGGGACGGGAACAAATGAAGTCTACTTATGAAACGTCAACGTAACCCAAATTCTCGTAATTAACTCACACTTTCATTTTTCTTTTACTATTGAATTATGAATGAATCGTCTTGATATCATAAAATGATTTTTGGTAGTTTGGTCCGATCAAAACTGGTTTACCATTTTTCAGTTTTAAACATAATATCGGGACTGGATCGTAACTGAATTATTGCTAGATTTATTTAGCAGAATCGACTTTCTGATCATACGTTTGGATTCCTTAGTCATTATCTATCTATTAATCCAAATGTCATACACCAATGTTTTCAATTTTATCCCAAGACTGTTTAAAAAGCGATGTAACTTGGCTGGGAGCCAAAGATGTGACCTTACTACTTCCAGCACTGGACAGAAATATATTTGATGCATTTGCAGTATAAGCCGTCGCGGGATATCTGGCTCATGTGGTGGTAAAAAATTCGCTGCAGGAACAAACCGACGGCGCCGACGTAATTTATCGGAACTAAAAATGCGAAGAAAACTGTTTTCGAGGTTCTTTAAAGATACCGTTTTAAAAATTAAAAAAAATGTATTTTTCTCTGCGTTCTTTTATCGTAACATCTCAGTCTGCCTGGCCAATACTAACCTAACTACCAATAACGCGCGTGTTCGTCGAAATATATACGATACATTTGTTTTTGATTGAAGTCTAGGTTACTTATATATGTTGTAATACGAGGTATTTAATTTAAAAAAAAATCGAAAGTAAAGTACTGAATCGGAAAGAATCGATTTCCTACGATGGATTGATATATTCATAAATTAATTACATATTGTAAGTGGCAGTTTCGGCAAAATATTCCAGAACCCCAATTCTCGTAATTAGCTTACACTTTCATTTTACTTTTATTGAATTATAAATGAATCATCTTGATATCATGAATTGATTTTTGGAGTTTGGGCCAATCAAAACGCGTTTGACGTTGGTTTGTGTTTATGAGAATATTATTCTGCAGTTTTAACATCGACTGACTGATCGTAACTGTATTGCAGAATTTAATTAGCAGAATCGACCTTCTGATATATACTTGGTATACCGAAACCAAGTACCAACTTTGTCGGAATCGGCAGACCCGATACATTTTTGTTTATGCAGTACCCTGTAAATAATAGGAAGTGCCAGTTACGAATAAAAATAACAAGTTAATTTACGTGCTATACAATCGTAATTCAATTTTCGCGAAAACTTTTTATTTTTATTTAATGCACTTATTTTGTAATCCGCAAAAACGCAACTGTATCATGAAAATTTTCATAAAGATCTAATCATTAATGACAAACATTTATGCGAAAAATAAACCTTAAATTGCTCTCCTGAAAAGTTGCTTTTTTCAGTTCCGATATATTACGTAGGCGCCGTAGAAACGTTGTTTGCTGGCGTGGGGACGTGTGGCTCGCCACGCTTTTCTCGCTCGCTCGCATTTTGTGTTTTAAATCAAAGATAAAATTAATTTTATCTTTGATTTAAAACAAAATTATTATATATATTCATATTATTGCGGAATCCGGAAGTCCGTCGAAAAATCCTAGCATTGAAAATAGAACTCTGCGCTAATACAATAGAGTTCGATTGAAAATCGATCACATGTGTCAAGTCAAATGTCAATGTCATATATGACAGCTCGACACTCGACACTTCGATTTTCAACTTTATTGTATTAGCGCGAGTTCAATTTTCAGTTCTCTGAATTTTTAACCGGCGTTCCGGATTCCGGAACATATATTCCCAGCCGTTCTATTCAATGTTAGACAATATGCTAATAAACAATCAAGAATCCATTTTCTTATATCTTAAAAAGTAACGAATATACAAACAATTTAAATTTACAATGTGAAAGAGAGCGATATATAGGCCTGTGACGTCACGAGTTGCTCCCGCCATACATTTGTCATTAAAAATGTATGGCGCGAGCGGCTTGTGACGTAACAAATCGTTTTGCTAGAAGGAAAATGGCAATATTTTTTATTTGCTTGTAATTTTTTTTACGCGTCAACATTAATACCTATTTCCTTTAGATTTATGTTTCTCTATTCGACAATTTTAAAACCTGATTTGTGAAAATGTGTTATTCCACACTGGGCAATATCCCTATTGCTGGGGTTGCACTTACGACAAACGCCACATATCGCGATGACGTTAGTGTAGACACCATTTAAGTGTAACCCGACTTATACAACTGCCGCGTAAAGATGAAGGACGTATCGATTTCTCCCACTAAACCAGAAAACCGACGTGATATTATATATAATGCATTGTGTTTCTTTAAAGACGAGTGAGTTTTAAGTTTGAGCTGAGTGGTTTCAAGATTGCTGGTGTCCGTGGGTGGCAGCAATCGTTTACTATCGGGCGATACGTCTGCTCGTTTGCCGATATTATTAGTACATGCCACCTGAAGGTCGATTCTGCGATTAAATCCGGCAATAATACGGTTACGATCCAGTCTCGATATGTTAAAACTGCAAAATGGTAAACGTCAAATCAACTTCATAAATCTGTTTATAATTTCAAGACGATTCATTTATAATTCAATAAAAGTAAAATGAAAGTGCAACTTAATTCAGATTAATTAATTATTATTGGTATAATTGGTATAATTATATTATAATATAAATATTATAATATAATATTAATATAATTGGGGTTCCGGGTTCGAAACTGCACGCCTTAGCAACTTACCAACCACTCGTATTAGGCCAAAGGCAATCGTTGTGCGTTTGTAGACAAAAATATGAAGTCCGACCAAATTGTGTTATTGTATTTCTTGCACGGTGAATAAGCAAGTGACATTTAAATTGGGAGCATTTTGTGTTCCATTGTTCTTTTTAGGGTTCCGCACCAAAGGGTAAAATGGGGCACTATTACTAATACTTCGCTTTCCGTCCGTCTGTTCGTCACCAGGCTTGTGTCTCACGAACCGTGATAGATAGACAGTTGAAATTTTCACAGACAATGTATTTCTGTTGCCGCTATAACAACAAATAGTAAAAAAACTTGAGAGGTGGAAAGGGACACCCGGATGGAACGAAGTTATAATATACTGGGTGTCCCAAAAATACCGTCTCATAGTGACATGGGAGATAGATTAGCCTTATATCTCTCGGATAAAATAAAAATGACCTTAGTAAAAGTCGAGATATTTGGATTTTTTTGGTTTTATTCAAAATCTCCATTTTTAGTTAGTTTTTATTTCCGCATTAGTACAAATTCCTTTAATTTATTCATTTTAATTTTTTTTAAGTATCTCGAATAGTTGTTTGATGCATACAAAATAAACTTTTGTCAAATAGTAGTGTATTTTTTAAGAAAAAAATATTTTTGTGTTGCGTTTTAGCTCTCCCAAAATTTCGACCCAAATTTTGACAATCTGCCGTAGAAAAAAAAATGTACTAAAGTAATCTGGAAAATTATTTTAAAAATTACTCAATTTATTGCAGATTTAGAAATGGTATAACACTTACATGAAAAATTTACAGAAACTTAGAAATTGCCATTTTTATCATTAAAGTCTGATTCAAGCCTAGACTCTTATGTAGTAAAGAAGATGAAAAAGTACCAGGAATGTTCATCGCAATCTTATTATCTATCGACCTTTATTATCTTTTGTATCTGTAGACTTGTAAAACTGAATGTACTATTGCAACCCTAATTTGTTTTTTCGTTCTTTCCTTCGCTGTTATGGGGCACTGTGATAATAAATAAAATTAGAAAAAAACTTTAGAACTTAGATTTATTACAGTAAATGCTCGAACTGTCGACCTCCAACACGAATGCACAATCGACATCTTCTGATAAAATTATTCTTTAATCTTCTCAAACTTATCTGAGATATTTCTTGAGCCGCTGCGGTGACTCTGTCGCGTAGTTCCCTTTCGTTGCGTATTGGTTTACCATAAACTTTGTCTTTAAGACATCCCCAATAAAAAAAATCCAGGGGATTAAGATCAGGGGATCGTGGTGGCCATAAGATTGGCCCCAGTCGCCCAATCCACCTTCCCGGGAACCTGCGGTCCAGGTGTGCTCGAACGTCTCGAGCGTAATGTGCTGGGCAGCCGTCGTTTTGAAACCACATCGTTCGTAATGATTCCAGTGGCACATCCCCGAGGAGCGTTGGCAATTGGTTTTCTAAAAATTCCAAATAGGTGTGACCATTTAATATTGGAGGCAGCTCCACTGGTCCTACTATTGTACCGTTGTAGATTCCGGTCCATAAATTTATTTTAAACATGTGTTGCGACCGATCTTCTCTATTCTCGTGTGGGTTTTCTAGCTGCCAGCTATGAATATTATGAAGGTTTAAATAACCATCTCTTCTACATTGCGACTCGTCACTCCACAGTACTTTATGAAAAAAGTCGGGATCTTCCCTATTTTTTTCCAACATTCGTTGACAAAATTGTACCCGTCTGGCATAGTCACTCGTAAGGAGAGTTTGCACTCTTTGTATGTGGTACGGATGATACCTGTTCCTTTTTAAAACGCGATGAGCAGATGATTTCGGTATTCCAGTCCGACTTTGAATCAAACGAACCGAAGTTGACGGATCTTCGGTAACTTGCTGTAACACGACATCTTCGTCGGTTGTTTGCGGTCTCCCTTCACCACCTCGAGTTCCTGGGACTCTACCCTCTCTGTAGGCAGAATCCAATCGTTCAATCACATGATACGATGGCGGTGTACGGTTTGGATAACGTTCCGCGTACAATCTTGCAGCTAATCTTGAATTTAAAGTTACTACGCCTCGATTAGAAACACGCCTGGTTTCCCCATAAATTAAGTACATGTCGGCGTACTCACGATGAGTAAATTGAGTAGCAGCACCTCGTGGATTTTCCATTCTTAGCACAGTAAAACCAGCCAGCTGTCTGTAAGAGCGCAAACCGTCGTTGTTGTCACCAAATCAGTTCAACAATAGTCCAAATCGAAAGCAAATCAGAGTCCAAAAATAACGCCTAGTAATAAAAAAAATGAGAGAAACGAGAGCAGTACAAAATAGCACGTGTATCGCACAAAACGGAAGAGAACGTACTAAAGTCCACGAGATCGTTCGTGGAACACGGTGTTGTAAAATGTGGGAAGAGAGTAGCGCATATTGCGCGCTCCCTTGCACTTATTAGGCCTTTAACAAACATTACCGTTGATCATTGACAGCTATCTCACTCAGTTTTTAACCTAAGAACAGGATCACAAACGCCGAACACAAAGGACAACATGTGGCCTTTTCATTGTGTTTGAATATTGAATATTCACTTCATAGTTGAGTCCGGCTTGAATTAGACTTTAATGATAAAAATGGCAATTTCTAAGTTTCTGTAAATTTTTCATGTAAGTGTTATACCATTTCTAAATCTGCAATAAATTGAGTAATTTTTAAAATAATTTGCCAGATTACTTTAGTACATTTTTTTTCTACGGCAGATTGTCAAAATTTGGGTCGAAATTTTGGGAGAGCTAAAACGCAACACAAAAATATTTTTTTCTTAAAAAATACACTACTATTTGACAAAAGTTTATTTTTTATGCATCAAACAACTATTCGAGATACTTAAAAAAAATTAAAATGAATAAATTAAAGGAATTTGTACTAATGCGGAAATAAAAACTAACTAAAAATGGAGATTTTGAATAAAACCAAAAAAATCCAAATATCTCGAAAACTAAGCAACTTTTACTAAGGTCATTTTTATTTTATCCGAGAGATATAAGGCTAATCTATCTCCCATGTCACTATGAGACGGTATTTTTGGGACACCCAGTATATATATATATATATATATATATATATATATATATATATATATATATATATATATATATATATATATACAGAGATTAGCCGGAACAAACACACAGACACTGACAGACGGATAGAAAAATGTTAACAATTTATATTTTATTGTAAGTACCGATCATACTTTTAAATGAATTAAGTGAAAATAAAAGCTGTTAATTTGAAATTACAAACAGACACTTCAATTTTGTTTATCTGTATAGATATAATATATTATATTATACAAAACAAATAGTTGAACTAAATATATATAGTGCGCGCGGAACTAGTTGGCCGCGCCTTAGGTAGGGACAGGGGTGAGGGGGCGGGTTGCTTGCCCCTTCCGTCCCACCGCTCGTATACCTAAGGCCCGGCTAGCTAGTCACAATATGTAACAGTCATAACAGTCACAATGTGTAATTGCAAAATTCTACTTTAGTATCAAGGTGATAAGGTCGTTTTTTGTAACATTCTTAATAGTCGTTGTTACATTGTGACTTAGAGTGGCAAAAAGTGTCGTCCCTAATCAATCCGTCTAGCCTCCATACAATTCGCAACGCGCCATAAGGAACTACGTTCCAACAGACTAACATAAATATAGAAGGGGCACCCCTCCCTTTTATAGACAATTGTACGGAACCCTTCGTGGGCGAGTCCGACTCGCACTTGGCCGATTTTTGTTCATGCTTACATTAAATTTGAACTGAATTGAGATCTGAACAGACTAAAACAACTCGCACTTGATATCTCCTCGATGCTGATGATATCCATGTACCTTGACTTGTTGAAATATTAAACAATAATTGGTTTTGCGATGGTTTACGCGGGAGGCTTTAATGCTCCCACTTATATTACAGGATTACAGCTATATTAACGCAATCGCTTACTATCAGAACGTACAGTCGAGGAAATTAAATGTTCGCATACTCTGTACAGACACAGAGTGGAATATATATAAATATACTAGCTTTAGCCCGCGTTAATACGTTATCCCAGGGAACACTGTACTTTTTCGGGTTGTGAAGTAGTCCAGGATATGTTAATCCAGAGTTTAAACTACTACCATACCGAATTTCACCAAAATCCGTTTCCGTTTTTGCGTGAAAGAGAAACAAACATCCATCCATCCATCCTCACAACTTTTTGTTAACAAAAAACAGAACGGAGTATACATTTAGCGAAACAATAAAAAATAAGTACTCGAGAGAAAGGAAGTAAGTTTTAAAAAATCCATCGGATTCCCATTTATAAGGATTATACACGATTACTGGAAACTAATTCCAGAAGAAAAAACTCGGTTAAATGACGCAGTTAAACTAACTATTATAGTTAACTAGATTACAGAAACTAACGAGCAGACTCGTGTTATTGTAAGTGATTAAAATGTAGTAATCTAAAATCGATATTATAGTCAGTAATTCAGTATATTATGGTGACACTTTCGCGTTTTATTCATGGTCATACGCAAAACTCGCATTAAAAACTTAGGTTTTAACCCTCACCTTCCTCTTCTGCCTTAAACTGATCCGCAAATCGCAATGCGTTATTTCACACTGGTTTTATGTGAGGCCTTGTTATCTTTCCGGTTTCTTTTGCCATGGTTCACTGCTATATGGTGATGAAGATAAAGAAGAGCATGAGGGTGATGATGATGATGTCCGATAATTTCTCCGTAACCGCGTCTAATAAGCGATGACGTACCAACACTATTTCTGCGCGTTTTCTGGCGCCGATTCAAATATAACCCGACCGATTCATGATAGCCTAGTAATATATTACTTTCGTTGGTAAGTTCAAGCAGCGTACAAAATGTACGGTTTACGATGTTTTTTTTTCAATATGGCGGTATAGCATTGAACATTGCCATTGTCAAGTTAAAAAAGACGGGAAATAAATCCAAATCCTGAAGTCCAAAGTCTAGTCGAATCAATGAGTCAAGTCAGTCGATTCAGTAAAGTGGTAGAAGCTTTACTGAAAGTTCCTAGGGAGTTTTGGCGGGAAACACAAAATAGCACGTTTTTAGAAGTTGTACCACTTGCCCACACTTGTGCACGTTAACGAATATTTAATGGTTGATATTCTAAATAGTTAAAATTCTGATACATATTCTACTACAAGAATGGTTAATATTCTACCAATATTACAGATTAGGACCGAAACGATACATGGACGAACTAGCTTTTGCCCGCGGCTCCGCCCGCGTAAATACAGTATCCCACGGTACACCGTACTTTTTCGGGATAAAAAGTACCCTATGTGTTAATCCAGAGCTTAAACTACTACCATACCAAAATCCGTTCAGTACTTTTTGCGTGAAAGAGTAACAAAGATCCATCCATCCATATTCCATCAGGCGATTCGTCTGATCGTGAGCCGGTTTAAAAACTAACAAATATGGTGAATGCTTGGCGTCAGTTCCCACCCCCTTTATTCGCTACATAAGAAGGTACACGTTTAATTGCATGAGTTCGAATACTTAACGGGCCCATACATGGCCCGGTCTGCCTTCAGTTCGGCCTGAACGGATGCAAAATCGTGTCGTGTGTGTGCTCGAATCCGTTCAGGCCGAACTGACGTCAGTTGGGTCGGATGCGATTTTTTCCGTGTATGGGCTCGAATCCATTCAGGCGTCAGTTCTAACTGAAACGATCGGCCTCTCGTCTGTGGCTGCCTTAACTCTTTCCGTAAAAACCGTTTGCTCTCGTCAGGAACTGCAAATTCACGATCAGCAAAAAACACTAACAATAATTTGTTTGCAAAAAAATGGATATGTCTTTCACGACTCCCAGTATTATATTATTTTGTAAAATAACCAGGATAACAACAGACAGAGAAATTTGAAACAAAACATTCCTCCAGTTTTCTTAATCGGTTTTAGGCTGTTGTACAAATTCACTAATTTTAGGCTCAAGCGAGCGCTTAGGGGTGTTTAGGTGCTTTAGGGGTGGTTAGGAGTCGTGGTATAATCCAGGTGGCGATGTTTATTGCGATAATAACACTTATTTATGTGTAGCAAAAGGATTATAATTGCGTGCCTGTTGGAAGAGTAGGGTGACAATGCTGGAGAAATAAGGACAACAATAAGAGCTTGTTGTAAGTTAGGATTAAGGTAACTGCTTTCAAGTGTTTTTGGTAATTTTTATTTTTAATTGCATAAATAATATGAAAGGATAAAACATAAAGGGGGTAATCCTACTACAATTATTATAAATGTGAATGTTTGTGAGGATGTATGGAGGATGGATGTTTGTGAGTCTCTCACGCAGAAACTACAAAACAGATCTTGATGGAACTTGAATGTTAATAATTATTTGAGTTTTTAAATGAATTGTTTTAAACACTTACGGATTGTGTCGCGGTGCACATTTCTTTTTCCTGACGTTTCGGCTACTTTCCAGCAGCCGTGGTTACGGGAGGACTGAGGTGTCAATTGTCCTATTTGCTGAAGTTGTTCAAACTACCCGAAGATTCTTCAATTATTATTTGTGTTCCGATCCACGCAAAACATACTATCTATCTTGAAGCCGCGGTGATTTTAAATTACATTTTATTTTGTTAATTATTGGATCCCAACTAGATGGCAGCACCCAGCCATCTTCTCGGTTAAAATTAGGGTACTTTTTAATTTCTATAGCCTCGCGTATCATTCTTGGGCGATAACGGTGTTCCTTTGCCAGTACTTGTGGCTTATCAAATCTTATGTAATGGCGAGGTTGATCTAGTGTGTGTTCGCAAATTGCAGATTTATTGTTGCGACGGCATTTTACATCTGCGATGTGTTCCTTTACGCGGGTGTTGATGGATCTTTTAGTTTGCCCTATATAAAAGATACCGCAGTCACAGTCGAGCTTGGAGACTCCTGCATCTTGAAGGGGAATGTTACATTTCACTGGTGGTAAAAATTGACTTATCTTTTTGGGTGGCTTGAAATATGTTTTTATAGAAGCTTTCCTTAGAATATAGCCAATTTTATCAGTGACTCCTTTCATAAAATTAATTTAAATTTTAGACATGTATTTATAGACCATATTAAAATATTGTACTAACGATTTTTTTTTACTGTGTATTTATGTTGTTTATTATTATTATGATTTTACATTTTACTATTTGATAATTTTAATTGCTGATAATAATTTAATATTATTTAGATAAATGGCATTTCTATAACCACCTTGACAATGTAATATTTTACTAATTGAACTTGTATTTTCTATATTAAATAATAATCATTACATGTTGACATATTCACACACCATTGTTTAAGAACTGATGTACCTATTGTATCCTGGTGGATACAATAGGTACATCAGTTATTACACAATGGTTTGTTAACCACATTCTGTGAAATAAATTATTGATTTATTGATTATAGTTTATGCTCAGGATTAACACACAGGAAACTTTTTATCGCGGCAAAATGTACGGTTCCTGCGAAATTTTGAGAGTACAAAGTCACGGGCAATATCTAGTCAATATGTATACCTAATTTTATGTTTTGTAATACAAAATAATTATTGTGTTGTTATGTATAGATTCAGTTAATAATTTTTTATATCAATAAATCCTTCATTACCTACCTAATTGACTTAAAATCACAATTTTTATAAAAAAACTATAACCCGACTACGCTATATATAACATAGGCTGTATATAATTAATTATATATAGCCTATGTTACCCGGGCTATTATTACGAATCTATTGACACCTCATATAAATCAGATCAGTAGTTTAGGTGCTGAGGTGGAACATACATACATACATATATACAAGGACTGCCAAAATCATTACCATTCCTTTTGGCTTCGCCATAGTCGGTTAAAAAGAGGATTTTTTCGTTGTATCAATATTTAAAAACTCTTTTTTGCAATACATAAGTAAAGGTGTCCCAATAAGAGTGCCCGATTTAATTTTAAGAAAAAACACATATTTTTTTTAACGAGAGGTGATATTTTTATTGCGTTATAAAGAACACATGTTCCGTTAAGTATGGAATAGAATATCCTGCATATGGCCCCCACGTCTCTGGCGGCAGACCCTTGCTCTTTTCATGAAATTTTCGATGACTTTTTCACAGAGTGGAGGCTCTATCTCATCGATGACGCGTTGGATCTCGGCCTTTAGCTCGGGAATTGTTCGTGGTTTATTCGCATAGACCTGAGATTTAACAAAACCCCAAAGGAAAAAGTCGCAAGGAGTTAAATCGCAAGATGTCGGTGGCCAGTTGACATCGGAATTTCGGGAGAATATTCGGTCCGGAAATTCTTCCTCCAATAAATGAATTGATACATGGACGGTGTGGCAGGTCGCGCCATCCTCTTGGAACCACATGTCGTCCAGGTCCAGTTCTTCCAATTGGGGCCACAAGAACTCTGTTATCATGGCCGAATTGATGTTCCCGGGTTTTCGGCGACACTCTCGTTTACAGCAGCGATGTTTTCGAGAGACCGACCGGTACGCCGAAGCACAGGAGACTTGCCTTCCATAATCGACCCAGTTTCCTCAAATTTATTGATCACTCTTCGAATTGTTAACACATTTGGTACACTTTCACGACCGAAAATTACGCGAAGTTTGCGAGCGTAGTTTCCCCATTTTTGTAATGGGTTTTCACAATGATAACGCGTTGTTCTTTTAAGTAATGCTCCATATATAATAATCAGAACAATCATAGATAACAGCTGTCAAGTTTCAGAGCTGCCACTTGCTCAGAAAAAAAATGGCGCCAAATTTAAAACGGGCACTCTTATTGCGATACCCGTTAGCTATAGCTAGATACTACATAATTTAACGTCGTACCTACTGATGCTTACAAGTTGCTTAGAAACCTGTATTTAAAATCTAATTAGGAATTTTAGGAGTTATGAAGACTACTAAAGTTACCATTCCGTTATAATAATTACTAACATTAATTGCCCGCGGCACCGCCCGCGTCTTTCATCCCACCTACGGGTCGAATTTTAGAAAACGCTGAAAAACGTAACTCATAATTTTTTCCGTACTCCAATGCATACGAAATATCATGCAAATATGTCCAAGGAATAAAAAGTCTTAACAAACTTATTTAACACCTATTCCACTGTCTGTTCTTAGTATTTGTTGTTATGGCCGCAACAGAAATACATAATCTGTGAAAATTTCAACTGTCTAGCTATTACGGTTCATGAGATACAGCCTAGTGACAGAGAGACGGACAGATGGACAGAAGACGGACATCAAATCTCAATAATAGAATCCCGTTTTTACCCTTAGGGTACGGAACCCTAAAAAGCATGTCCTCCAAATTGCCTAAAACCATTGCCACCCTACACGTAAAACGTCACCTAGTTATAGTGTCTCAGTTATTTATAATCGGCATAATTGCGAGTGTGAACGCGGCTTAACGCGTTATTGTGTGTCGGCCTAATGAAGACGCGTGTTTTATTAAGATAGGTGGGAATCAGGAGCTATACCATTTTAATGAATAGCTTGTTTTAGTACATATAGCTTAGATTCTAAGCCTTAGAAGATCAAGTGTGATTCGTAAAAAAAACAGAGGCAGGAACTTAAAAAGCGTTTGAGAGTTCTGTAGGTCGATTCTGTTAATTAAATTCGGCAATTATGAAGTTACTGTCCAGTTTCGATATGTTGAAACTGCAGAATATTATTATCATAAACGTCAAAACAAACGTCAAACCCGTTTTGATTGGTCTGCGGTAATAGTGGAAGCCCCAAAGGGAGATCTCCGACCGAGCGAGGTGCTATTCTCGGTCAGGCCGAAGTTTTGTGACGTTTGGACCAATCAGGAGCCGTTAGACGCTGTTTTAACGTTAGCGAGAGTACCGATTTGACAGTTTTAGCGTGTCGGGACTAGATTGTAATTGTATTATTGCAGGTTTTACTTATCAGGGTTGACCCTATGGTGTTCTGGTGTAAAACTGCGTACGACCGAGGATGTTTAATATTTAGCAGGTTCTTTTCTGCCTAAACGTCTTTACATAGCAAATCTTGTGCCCAAATTGCCTGTAATCGATTTAACATAACGAGATATTGCTCAGTAACGGCCCGTTTCAATAACCTACCTATCTACCAATAACTATTTGTATGAAATGTCAAATTTGTGTAGCAAAAAACCGGTAAAATTGGTAGATAGGTTACTGAAACCGGCCATAGATAGCAAATTGACTGTTATATTGAGGTGCCAGGTGTTATGGGTTCCCGATAAATATCATTTGTATGCTATAAAGTCATAATTTTTACATACCATGAAATCCAGAAAAACTAATATGATTTGCATATACATATATAAAGAATTTATCATAAGAATAGCAATGCGAGACATAGGGATAATATATTTTGACGTCTTACCCCGTTTCACCCCTTAACCGAATTTTGGCATTAACATACGGTTCACGCTTAGCCGCGCGCGAACAAGACGCACCTGCTAGTGTTTTTATGGATCCCTGGTACAAGATAGTAGCGATTTGATGTTATTTAGAGCAAAAAAATATATTTTTTTGAAATTATATCACCATAACTCCCCACACCGGTTTAGGTGACGGTGGCCGGTTTCATTGAAACCATTCCAGTTACGCAGGAGTAATGTTATAGTGCCCAAGTGTGTGGGCAGTACACAAGAACACTCTCCTAACCCAGTGGGACGGATAACCGACACAACTGGCCTCCGAGTCGAGAGCCAAACTCTAACCACTAGACCACGGAGGCTGTTACATAGGCTGCACTGAAAGTAACGGGAATTGAATATTTCCACTGTTCCTGTCATATTAAAATCTTTTTAATTTAAAACTCCTTGGTTTTAAAAATCGAATACCGTTTATTTATTTGAATAAAGATTCTCGGTCTTGTCACAAGGTCTTATCAAACTTGTTTAGTCTTTGAGAAAATGGAATTGACTCGAGAAAATTCTAGAGCGATGATTTATTATGACTTTCGAAGTGGTTTAACACAAAAACAGTGTGTTGACCGGATGATTTCTGCATTTGGTGATGAAGCCCCATCCAAAACCACAATTTATCGCTGGTTTACTGAATTTCAACGTGGACGTGTCAAGCTCAGTGATGATCCCCGTCAAGGTCGTCCAAAAACTGCAGTCACCCAAGAAAACGTTGATGCTGTGCGTAAGCTGATTGAGGAAGATCGACAAAAAAGTTGTTTTCCCGATGGATACCGCATTTGCTCTGTGAAGAGCAAAAAGGCTCGCGTTACTTGGTGTGTCAGAACACTCGAAAGATTCCACGCAGGATCCTCAAATGCTGTATACAACATCGTATCAGGTGACGAATCCTGGATATACGCGTACGAACCCGAAACAAAAAACCAGTCACGAGTTTGGGTGTTCGAAAATGAGTTAAAGCCAAAAAAAATTGTTCGTTCACGGAGTGTTGCAAATAAAATGGTGGCCACGTTTGTCTCCAAAACCGGCCATGTTGCGACTATTCCTCTTGAGGGACAAAGAACGGTTAATGCAGAATGGTATGCTAACATTTGTTTGCCACAAGTTGTTTCTGAACTTCGTAAAGAGAACTGCAACCGCCGCATCATCCTCCATCACGACAATGCGAGTTCTCACACCGCGCACAGAACAAGAGTTTTTAGAGCAAGAAATCATAGAATTATTAGACCATCCGCCGTACAGCCCCGACCTAAGCCCTAATGATTTCTATACTTTCCCTAAAATAAAGAATAAATTGCGTGGTCAGAGATTTTCATCACCTGAAGAAGCTGTGGACGCCTACAAAACGGCTATTGGGATAGATAATAGGATCATGGGATAACGTATATTATTAGAGGACATGTGCGTATTCGGTAGTTTATAGCTATAACTCGGCGAATAAGACAGGCTTTCACGCCAGTTTCGTGTTTCCGTAGCTCGGTCTATCCTATTCGTGCTGAAGCATGGTGCACGTGAAAATGTGTGTCGAAGTAACGCGTCGTCACTAAAATGTTTTCCATCTACATACGTATTGTAACGTCATGGTACTAGGATCACATAAAACGCTACATGCCATGGCTAGGACGCATAGGCTCAAACAATGTCTGTCGCTCAAACCGCTTATCCTTTTCAGCACTTTTTTACCGAATCATCAAAACGTTTTTATTCCTTACAAATAAAAAGTAAACTGTTTTACGATTTTGATAAAATGATGAAAATTTTTATTTGTTTGCTATGCTGAGCCGATTCTCATGAAACCGTGAGGGGTATGTCATTCTATGCTAAAAACTCTTTAGGAAAATTATTTTGTACGAAATCGGGCAGCAACTTTCGAAGGGATTTGAAAAAAAAAACATATTACGCGTTTATAGTTACGGAACCCTCGTTATACATCTGCTGACAATGTCTTGGCTAAGTTTTGTTAGTGGTAGGGTTACATATTTCTATCGTGCAGCCTGCAAATCCAGCAGCCTGTCAATAATGTCAATTGGCCGTCAATAGTGACTAATATTTTTTATTGTTCCTACTACGCCGCTTCAATTGGACACACTATTATGAGCGTTTTTAAATTTATGACAGCTTTTTGACGCGACAAGGACTGTCGTGATACCAAGCGCAGCCTGGTGACGGAATAAGAATCGAAAATTCTTATTGACCGTTTTTTATACCACTTACGCCACCAGGTGACGCTTTGTGTGAGTTGGGTCTGCCCCCTAGCGGCAGAAAAAATATCAACAACCCTCATTCGCTGTAATTTATTAATTTACTAGCATTAATTACCCGCTGCTTCGCCCGCGTGAAATTCGTCCTTTCATCCCCTATTTTACCCACCTAGGGGCTGAATTTTAGAAAACGCTGAAATACGTAATTCATTATTTTTTCCGTAGTCAATTCATACGAAATATCATGCAAATATGTCCAAGGAATAAAAAGTTTCATACAAACTTTTACCTATTTTACCCCTTTGGCGGTTGAATTTTAAAAAATCCTTCCTTAGTGGATGCCTACGTCATAATATGAGAAATACGTAGGTACGCAAATTTTCAAATTTCTAGCCTTAAGGGCTTCATATCATACGAACAAATGATATATATATATATATATATATATATATATATATATATATATATATATATATATATATATATATATATATATATATATATATATATATATATGTATATCATACGAACAAATGATCAGGGTGGCAAAACTGATAACCATTTTCCCAGACTGTACCTATGTAACCTGTGGTTACCTGCCTGCATTTCCAGCCCATTAGATCTTGTAACCCAGTGGATGGATGGACAGGTAAGTCCATCTATGGACATTGGACATCCTTACTAATGTTATAAACGCGAAAGTTTCTACTATGGATATTTGTTACTCATTCACGCAACAACCACTGAACGGATTTACATGAAATTTCGTATGGTGGTCTACACTCTGGATGTTTACATGGGCACAGGCAGCAAAATGTACCGTTCCCGCGGGATCTCTTTTCCCGGGAAAGTCGCGGCCAACATCTATTACCTTTATAATAATTAAAGCGCTTTATTACAATTTAAAACTGTAATAACTGATAGCAAAATGTAGGATGTCTCTCCTTAATATAGATTTATTACTTGAAAACACAATCAAATATGAACTTTACCACCCGGTCATAAAGCTACTATTCATTGCGTAATGAATTGTAGGTAATAGTCATTATATAATTAAAAACGCAATCAAAATTGGATTCTATCACCTGGTAATAAAGTACATTAAGCACGCAATGAATCGTTATAACTGCCGAAGAATTTTCCCGAAAATGGCAACATTGTAATTAGTAAAATGATTGATTAGACCAATTTAATGATTTCACTACGTTTGTAATGAAAATTCGCAAGCTTAAGATGGGAACGCAGTTGTGACTCCTCTGGTGTCGATGATTCGATTACTAATTGTCCTTAAAAAAATATTAAAAAATATCTCCCTCACACCGATTTCGGTGACAATGCCCGGTTTCATTGAAACCAGGCCAGTTACGCAGGAGTAATTGTATAGTGCCCAAGTGTGTGCGCAGTACACAAGATCACTCGCTCTTCCTTTACTCTCATGACCCAATGGGACGGATAACCGACACGACTGGCGAGAGATCAGGATATGCTCTTTTGTCACATCAGCTGATCAGCCTGCATTGTCCTAACCAAACTTGGAAACATCAAACAACAATTTTTGTTGTTCCAATGCGGGATCGAACCCACGATGTCCGAGTCTCGAGCCAAGCTCTAACCACGAGACCACGGAGGCTGTTATGCTTATAATTACTAAGGTAACATAGGTGAACAAACAGCTGATTCAAGTTCCAACGCGGAACAACGAAACATGTTGTTTTCAAGTCTGCTTAGGACAATCGACATGTAAAAAGTCCAAGGGAGCTTAGCCGAGGTCTTGATTAAAATCACGAAGTTCGAAATCGAAAAATGGTATTGACTATTGCGCTATGTCGCTTAGCGAACATTATGTCAATACCATATATTTTTGTCTGCCAACTTTGTCATCGTAATAAGCGATGGCATCTTGGCTAAGCCCTCTGATGTCTTCGCATTCGAAAATCTATTTCGAGACTCTTGTGCACTCAGAACTCTAGTTTTAGACTTCACCTTACAAGTACACTCAAAAACTATCAATCTGTATATTTGTTGAATGAGTGATCCTATATAAAACCACAGTAAATAAAAACGGCCAATTGCGAGTCGGATTCGCGCACGAAGGGTTCCGTACAAAACGGCAAAATCTGTCTAGCTATCACGCCACATGAGGTACAGCTTGGTAACAGACAGACGGACAACGGAGGCTTAATAATAAGGGTCTCGTTTTTACCCTAAAAATATTCAGTTTGACTTCCTCTACAAAGCTAATACAATTTTTTTCGTTAGCCGGCTACTTCTCAAATGGGCCCAAACTTGTATGGAGCGTGACCCATCTCATTTAAAAAAAAAACGACTTGAAAGACATTATGAACGTGGTTTATTAAGATTACAATCGATATTTAAACTCATATAAATTACCAGGATATCATAAGCCTCTACGCAGCTGATACTGATGTACGCTGCATGTTTAGTATAAATAGATGTGTTGCCAGCAACTATTTTGGTAGAATTTATAACTCGCATAACCTACATACACCCACTGCGGGCCTTGAATAACGTAATTTCCGTGCATTGAGGGTCAAGATTATGCAGTGTACTCACTAATGGTAAACGCCGATTTTGTGACGTTAAACGTTAGTGTCGCCACAGTTACTAATAAAAAAACCCTCATTTCTAGGGATCCGTACCCAAAGGGTAAGAACGGGACCCTATTACAGGGCTCGTCCTCCCACCTCCTCCTCTCTCTCGCGGATCTCGCTGTCCGTGTGACCGTCCGTCTGTCACTAGGCTGTATCTCATGACCGTGATATAGAGACAGTTGAAATTTTCACATATGATGTATTTATGTTGCCGCTATAACAAAAAATCCTAAAAACAGAATAAAATAAATATTTAAGGTGGGCTCCCATACAAAACAATTTTTTCGCTGTTTTTAACCCCCGATGTAAGCAGAGGGGTGTTGATAATTTTGACGTGTCTGTGTGTTTGTGTGTGTATCTGTCGGTGGCATCGTAGCTCCCAAACTGATATTGTTATTGCTTAATATATGTTTAAATCCATCTGCGCCTGTATATAATCCAGACATTCTAAAAGGACATGGGGAATTTTACTATTGTACCATCAGCCACGATGACCAAAGATATCAGGTCAGATGTAAGTGTAATTAATCACACCTGGATTACAACGGCATAGGTCGCATATCTGCGGGGGGTGAGGCAAATACTGTGATATATTAATTCATTTTTACCAATATTTATATTATAAAAAAAATAACGATTTATGGATTATCTCCACTTGTCCACGGGGTTCGAATTAAAACAATACGCGGATTTAAATGTGAATATCATTTACAATCTAATAGTATTTTTGTTTGTGGTCGGCACTTTGTTTAAACAGCGGGTAAAAAACACCCAATAAATATCTTTCTCACATCTTCATCCCAACACGTGATGGGGGTTTTTTAATCCCAAAATTCCCATAACCCCAACATTAACGTACAATTACCAGGCGCACAGAATTTTAAAAGATCATTGTTGTGATCTCGCCCGTTCACACCTGTTCACATTAAAAGGGCTGAATTTAAACGGTACCTATAATCCTTGTGCCTTAATAGACGTCAAGTGTGATGGATCATCTTGAATATTATGCTGCCCTGGTAAAAGATGGTGTTGAGAAGACACGACCCGTGATTGCTCGCGTTTTATGTAGAAGTGGAAATTGCTACTTTGAAAAAAAAAACAAATAAAAAAGCGTTAAATATTTAATAATTTAAATGATTGTTATACAATAGAAAATAGAATTATAATGTAGACAATTAAATATTACATTTTGCAGCAATAAAAGGTAGCCTAAGTCCTTCCAAAAATTCCTATCTAGGCAAATACGCGTGATTGCGTAACAAACGGACAGAAATCGTTACTTTCGCAAATACATAGTAATAATATCTGATTAATTTTGAAGTAATAATTAATAATAATGGTTTTTTTTGTTAAAGGTACCGGACTATGTTATGCTGAATGTGTTATGGTGTGAGTGACAAGATGGCGCTCAACATTCTGACAGTTGTGACGTTGGCTGTGATCGCCTGTCAGCTCGTCGCCGGCGAGAAAGGTGAGTGATCTTCATGTTTTATGATGGTGTTTAGACCATGGTGTTTAGACTTAGTGCATCATGCAGTATAATATTAAAGAGCTATTAAGACAAATGAAGTGGTAATAGGTGAAATTCCAAATTATGTCATCCTCGCTAGTGAGTGAGGCGAGTGATCTTCAGGTGTGATGATAACCTGGTGTTTTGAAATAGAGGATACAAAGACAGCCTGGTACGTTTGTCATATATGTACTGTCACCCTGGTCCCTGTGGTCGAAATTCGCCCATAATAATGAGGGTGTTTGATATTTTTTCTGTCGTTAGGGAGCAGACCCAACGCACACAAAGCGTCATCTGGTGGCGTAAATGGTATCAAAAACGGTCAATAAGATTTTGATAATTTTTCTGTCACCAGGCGGCGCTTGGTAGCCCGACGGTCCTTATTGTGTCAAAATGTTGTCAGATGTCACGAATTTAAAAACCCTTTTTTATTTATTCATATAATTTTAAGTTTCAACTTTAATAGGGATCTTTGGCCTCTAAGACAGAAAAAAAGGATTGTGTGGTTTTATGAAACCACGGTAAAAGTGAAACTTAATAATAAAATAGCGTGGAGCACTGGCACAAATGAGTACTAGTCTATACACTACACGGTCAGCTGATGCGAACTATAGGCGCCGCCATATTCGCCTCGGCTGGACCTATTCGCCTCGCCTCAGACCTGACGAGCGCCTTTCACTTTATCCCTACTCCGCGGCCGACCGTCACGCGACATGCAACACACAGACGAAAAAGTTTGAGACGATGAAATGAAAATGTTGTGACAGAATCACACACGTCAACGTGTTACAAAATTGTATGTATAAAACGCACGGCAGATTGTGTTTATAATCTGAGGTAGTGCCTGTTTTTGATATTTTTATTAATTTTATGTTTTTATAAGCATTTGCAACCTGAGCATTCATTCGAATTTATTCAGCCGTTCCAGCGTGAAGCAACAAAAATCCACTCTCATTTTTAAATTTTAATCTTTTAACATCAAAATTATGGCTCCAAATATCAATATCAAACGCAGCACTTGCCATTAGAAAAAAGCTCGTTTCCTTGAAAAGTTTGAGAAAAGAAAATGAAATATTATGAAAAGCGAAAAACACAATTCTTTGTTACCGAAGTTTTTCGCGAAAACTTTGCTCGAAATGATTTTCCGCTTGATGGATGAGTGACCTGTGGAAATGTAGCCCACGTTTGAATGTACACTCTGTTCAGAAAGAATTTAATCCAAACGTAAACAAAAATATGACATTATACTAACTTATGCAAATACTTCAAAACTAAAGATAGGCGTTGATTTAAGACGTAGGTACATTTGACAGATCAAATCTTCATACAAGTAAAAGTTACGCCGTGTAGTGTATAGACTAGTACTCATTTGTGCCGGTGCTCCACGCTATTTTAGTTACCTCTAGTATCAAAGATCTCAAAAAATATTTTAAGCTAAAAATTAAGAACCTGTGGAACAGTAATTGGGTAAATAATAACAATAGTGATTTATTTGAGATAAGAAAAACAGTTTTTGAAAAAAGCAAGCTACAGCCAAATAATAGAAGAGATCAAGTAGTTTTAAATAGATTAAGAATAGGGCACACTAATGTAACTCACATCCATCTCATCACCAAGGAAGCGAAGAAAAGATGCGCAAGGTGTGATAGTGATGTTTCTGTTAGGCATCTGTTAATTGATTGTCCAATGTATAATACTGAACGTCTAAAAGTTAATCTCCCTTCATGTTTTAATAAGTGTTTTGAAAGTACCAAAAAAATTGTAACATTTCTAAAGTTAATTAATTATTATGATTTAATTTAAAATTGTAAGCCTTAAGTGGTCGCTAATGACCGTGTTGTTTGAGCGACCTAAAATAAAAATATAAAAAATAAAAAAAAAGTTACGCCATCTTGTTTTCACCATACCTCAAATGTCAAAATGGCCTCAAACAACTCATAAAGTAGGGCCGGGCCATTTAAGTGGAGACAGTTTTTGCCTCATAATGCCACGTCTCTAATATACTTAACGTTTATTTCATTGTTACACAATAGACGTTGCCCATAATGAAATGTAAGCTCATGAAGTTTAAGTCGCGGGCAGCATATATTATACTGCGGGCGACAGTAGCATATTTATATATTGAAATTTATCTCACGCTGAAATGTAAGCCCATGTTAAAACTTGAAATGTATATTGTATGTAGGGCTTCATTCTCGATACAGTGATTGACAGTAATTTTGCGTTTACAATGTTTAAATGAACTCCTACATAATTATGTCTCCCTGGTGATTGGTGTACAGTTTTGTTATTTCAAATCTGGTAACTACAAGTGTTTAAAACACTGTAGTTTATGGTGTGCCCGATAACAGGACCATACTAAGGAAAAATGCCGTTAGTTTGGTCGTCCTCACAATTTGTTACAATGACTCGGTGTCCGTGTGTACACTGTACAGTCGGAAAATAGTCGGAAAATACTTAGTTTAACAACCAATTTTGTTCGTCAAACTAAATATTCAATTTCCATGACTGTATTTTTATTTCTTTCAACTTCACTTTCAATTTACACGACATAACGCGTCTATAATGAACACATTATATATAACAATATATAATGTGAGAATAGTGAGCTCTTGATATTTCAATCCAGGGGGCGTAAATTACTATCTGTCGCGCGTCAAATTGTCAACTGTCCGAAGGCCTGCTCTTGACTCTTGACTAACACTAATTCATCATTCAAATTGCACTTCTTTGGATAATCACATATTCATTTTACTTTATAACAATATTTTTGCATATAATTGCTAAAGCTGCGAGTTATATTCAACACGAGACCAGTTTACGATCATCATGAAACTATGCAAGAAACGAATCAAACAAAACAAAAATGGCGGCGCAAGACATAATAATATTCCGTTCGACCAATCAACGCGCGAGGTGCGTTCCTTTGCATGCCATTTCACAATAAGACGGATTCTTTCCGATATATTATAACCCAACAAAAGAATTTTCGTTCGATTGTAAGCAGTATGTTCGGGTTCACAATCTTCCGACAGTTTACAATCTCGATAGTTTATATGTTACAATCTAACGGTATTTACAATTTCATGGTGACATATAAAAAATATAAAACTCCCCACACCGATTTCGGTGACGGTGGCCGGATTCAGAAACCAGGCTAGTTACGCAGGAGTCATTTTATAGTGCTCAAGTGTGTGCGCAGTGCACAAGAGAACACTACATAACATATATCCTTTACTCTCATAACCCAGTGATATCGATTATCCCAGAGGCCGGAAAACCGACGCGACTGGCGAGAGATCAGGCGCAGGTCATCCGACGCATGGATCATCTCTCTCGTCAGACAATCGGGTGATCAGCCTGCATTGTCCTAACCAAACTTGGAAACAACCTTTTTTTGTTGTTCCAATGCGGGAATCGAACCCACCTCCGAGTCGAGAGCCAAGCTCTAACCCCTAGACCACGGTGACATAGACAAACGACGCAACAGTAGTAAAAACTGAAATGTTGTAGTTACATTTCAATATAAATTCGTTGCTCTGTGTGCTCTCTGGCAAACGAAAAAGTATTCTATCGTGTTTCGTACAAAAGGAGGAATTGTTTAAAACGTATGAATCGCTCGGTATACATATAATTGGAAAACTGTCTGTAGCCGAGTTACGGATCGTAGTGGAGCTTTTTGCTCGTGTCGCCGACAGTAGCAAATATGAACGCGAAAACTGTGAACTTGAAACGATTTTTAGGATAAATTATTACGTACAGGCGAAATGAATTTAGGAGTAAAGTAAATTACATTAAAAGTTACTTATCAATGAAGTATTAGATATAACTTATTGAATTTTTGATTACGTAATATTTTATTTTTAAATACAAAAGCGTAAATTAGACAGTTTTTATTGTAGCCCGATAAATAATTATTACAAATGAGTTGATAGGAATTTATTCCAAGTTCAACCCCTACTTTTCTACCCTCGTCCTTATTTTTAGGCAGTTTTAGGTTTAAAAAAATCTAGGGGCATTCAACATGGAATAAACCTTTATAAGTACCCACCATAGGTTCTACACATAGGTAGGTACAAATTCAATTAAAGGAGGATGGGCAGTAATGTATGAACGCTGATCCTACCTAATAACGAACATGCCGTATGTCATTGGAAAGGGTATTTCGTGTACAATATTGTCTTCATTTACTACGTGTATATATTTAAATAGTGATTTTTGTGTAATACGCCAAAAACATCAGGATTTTTCTTCACTCTTACCATGAGCAAACTTTACATTATCTTAGGACTTAATGTAAACATACTCAAGTATAATACCGTAAACAGTATTTGCGGAACAAAGGGCAATTAGTGAGCTAGGATCAAATGCAAAACCGTGTATCCATATTTCGTAACCCTAAATTGATTTATTATTATTATTATTATTATTATTATTATTATTATTATTATTATTATTATTATTATTATTATTATTATTATTATTATTACATTTATTTCTGACTAACACAAGCAATGTTTGTTAAAAATTTGTAGTTTTCCATATAGTTCATTGAGATGATTCAAATTTGCTATGACGCCAAGACCCAAGTCTTCGCCTATTAAGAGAAATTGAGTATTAAATTATACCATACATTTCTTCAGAATATCAAGCAATTTATTTAAATACGTAGCCTTAAGTTTACCGCATTGTATTACTTTCCAGACTTTATTCCTTATTAGCAACACTATCGAATTGGTTCTTATTACAAGATGTATTTTTTTTTTCGAAATTAGTCTGTTAACTTTTTCACGCTCTCCAGTCAAAAAGTTTTTTTTTTGGCGTCTACACAAAAAAATCCCATATACCCATGCTTTTATGGCCATACAAAGAAATGAAGTGTATAGAGATTTTTCTAATCATTTTAATCTATCTCGCTGTAGCGGGCTACGACCTCTTGATTTGTATGTCCTTCTTACGCTTGAGTGGTGATGATAATAATACAGCAACAATTCTTATATTATATGTATTATAAGTAAATAGGCTTTACTCGTGACATCTGTCAATATGACATTGACACTTACATTTTCTAAAACTACTGTTGTCATTATGAAACAATCTCGCTATATACAATATACATAAATGCCAATACTGGTTGACGTACTATTGGTTCTTGGTGGAAATTCAATGTATTTATATAAAATTATTGTAAAAACCTAAATAAAGTGGAAAATTGTGGTGTTATCATTTCTAATGACACATATGAGGAGGTTAGGATTAAAAGATGACTTTGCACTCCGGGAGTGCCGGCAGAAGTGAAAACTTGAATATTAACGTTGTGCATTTTTGATATTTTGGAATGGTTAGAGAATAATTTTGTACGAATTGCTTTCATTATCAGTATAAAAGTACTATTATTTATGTGGTGGAATACAATATTCATTTATTGCGCTATCGTACACAAACATGACAATTTATATTACATTAAAAATTTAACACTTCAGAACTATTACAATTATTTTACATAATAATAATAAATAATAAAATAAACAAAATAATTTAATAATATTAATCTTATCCATGGATGCGCGTGGCACGCTGTAACATTAACACACACGAACATTCGCGCAAGCGCCCTGCGCCGCCTGTCCTCTCTCCATCCGTCTTACGAATTTTCGATCAGGTCACGTGTCCTGACGCGAGTTTAGAAATTTTTACCCATTCCAAAAAAAGTACACAGCGCCGCTAAAGAAGTTTTAACTTCAAAAATTTTGTATATATTTGGTATACTTATCAATATATTTATTTTAGCATAAATTAATACATCATTTAGTTCAATTAAACTATTACTGGCCCTAAAGAAGAAAATTAATATATTGTGTGCACAGCCATTTTGCATTTTTCTCATTTCCTGAAAAAAAAGAAAAAGTGTAAATGTCATTTTTTGTTCCTAACCTCCTCATATGTGTATTGAGTAGGTGGACCGGATTACCCGGGCTCGTTCACCGTCGTCATACCCGCTTATGACCTGGCTTCGAAAACAAAATGTATGGAATTTTACATAAGGCAAGTGACATGTTACTTATGTCAAATCCCATACATTTTTATTCCTAAGATCGCCGTCGAAATTATCGAAACCATCTTGACTGATTAAGGCCCTGTAAAGAAATTCTCGAGTGTAGCTGAAAAGTTTTTCGACTATTCTTGTGATAATTAAGTGTTGTGAAATTGTAAGTGGCTCTTAACGACCGAAAACTTCATCTGCAAGATTCAAATACTCGAGGACCAACAGAACGCCTTTGTAGAGAATAAATTAAAGCCAATATTATGTAACATTGTTTATAGCGATTTAAATATTACTTGCTATTATGAATGAAATATGAAAATTAAATTATAATATGCTACTGGCTAGAAACGTTTATTATGTGGCATAATTATAATATTAAGGGCTTGTTTCACTATCTTCTAGTAAGTGACGAATAGATTATTCGGAAGTTTTGTCGCTGCTTTTGGTTTAAACACGTTAAAGGAAATAATAATAATAATAATATATCAACAGATATAATATATCAAGAGCAAAAAGGTTAATAATCTATATATTAATGTATATAAAAGGAGGTACGTACCTGACGTATAGACGCTCGCACTGCCGTAACCGCTAATGGTAGAAGTATCAAATTTAGACAATTATTTAAATTTGAAATGCAGACGCAACAGTCTAGTAACAGTAGTTAGGAGTTCTGTGCCACTTACGACGGTGTTACGACAGCGTGCTGTTAAATACCGTCGTGTGTGGCACTACAAGTCAGCAGACTGGGATGGGATGCGGTCGTTTTTTGCATCCTATCCTTGGGGGAACGTGTCCTTCTCGCCGGATGATCCCGACAACACTGCCAACTCTGTTGCCGATGTGGTGATGCAAGGGATGGAACTTTTCATTCCGTCCTCTGTAGTACCAACTGGCGGCAAATTTCGTCCCTGGTTTGGTTCATCCCTCAAAAAAGCTTCTCGCCGAAAGCAGGAGGCTTACCAATCCTGGGCCAATGCAGTGTCTGCTCGGAATTTAAATACCAGCACATATAAAAAGGAGTACAACCTTGCCTCTAGGTCCCTCAAGAAAGAGATCACTCGGGCAAAGAATCAGCACGCCAATAGAATTAGTAAGATACTTGAGCGCCTCCCCTCGGGAACCCGTGCATTCTGGTCTCTGGCCAAAGTTATTGAAGGAAATTTCTGCAAGCCAACCCTACCATCCCTACACGTAGGAAATGGATCGTTGGCCCAGGACGCAAAAGACAAAGCCGATCTTCTGGGCAAGCTCTTTGCGTCAAACTCGACCCTGGATGACGGGGGGCAGAAACCGCCGACCATACCGCGATGCACGAGCATCATGTCGGATATTCGGTTTCATCAGCGCTCAGTGCGAAATGCCCCCGTTCCCTTGATATCCAAAAGTCGAGTGGGCCTGACGGAATCCCTCCTATTGTGTTGAAAAAGTGTGCTCCAGAGTTGGCTCCGGTCTTGACGCGTCTTTTTCGGTTCTTCTACTCTTCTGGCATCGTCCTGGCTTCTTGGAAGACAGCCTTGGTGTACCCGATCCCCAAAAAAGGTGATCGCTCAAATCCTTCCAACTACAGACCAATCGCTATAACCTCTCTCTTCTCGAAGATAATGGAATCCATTATCAATAGCCAGCTTCTTCGATACTTGGACGGCCAGGGATTACTAAGCGACAAACAATACGGGTTCCGTAAGGGTCGCTCGGCTGGTGATCTCTTGGCGTACCTAACTCATCCTTGGGCTCAGGCAATTGAGTTGAAGGGAGAGGCATTGGCTGTTAGTTTGGACATTGCGAAGGCCTTTAATCGGGTTTGGCATAAAGCGCTGCTATCAAAGCTTCCATCATACGGGCTGCCCGAGAAATTATGTAAGTGGGTCACTAGTTTCTTAGCAGATAGAAGCATAAAGGTCGTAGTTGACGGCGAATGCTCGGAAACTCAGTCTGTTGATGCTGGCGTCCCTCAGGGCTGTGTGCTATCGCTATCGCCTACCCTATTCATACTGCATATCAATGACATGTTACAGACCAACGGCATTCATTGCTATGCGGATGATAGTACAGGTGATGCTGTATATACCGGCTCCCCCAATATTTCTCGGCTAAATGTCATTGAGAGTCGAAACGAACTTGTGTCTAAAATAGATAATTCATTGGAGAAAGTCCCTGAATGGGGTAGACGTAACTTAGTCCAATTCAACCCCGCCAAGACACAAGTCTGCGCGTTCACCACTAAAAAGTCACCAATGGTCGTATATCCTCGTTTCGAGGGCACATCTTTAACCATCTCCCCTAGCATTGAGATACTTGGCGTCAACATATCGAGCGAAGTCCAGTTCCAATATCATCTAGAGGATAAGGCCAAGTTAGCCTCGAAGAAGCTTGGTGTTCTTGACAGAGCGAGACAGTACTTCAGTCAGTTCAGTCGGACCAACGCCTACAACTCTACAAGGCGCAGGTTCGGCCTCATATGGAATATTGTTCTCATCTCTTGGCAGGGGTGCCAAAATACCAACTGCTCCCTCTGGATCGTATCCAACAAAGGGCCGCTCGAATTGTTGACTGCCATAGTGTTTCAAACAGCTTGGACCCCTTGGAATTACGCCGAGATGTAGCTTAACTCTGCATCCTCTATCGGTTGTGGGGATGTGTGATGGTTGGGGGTGTGTGTTCACGGGGAGTGTTCAAAGGAATTGTTCGGAATCATACCACCTGCATCTTTTCGCCATCGTCCCACGCGAAAAACATACCATCCTCATCACCTTGATGAGTGGCATTCTTCCACCGTGCGTTTTTCGCGTAACTTTCTGCCGCGCACTGTAAAACTCTGGAAAGAACTGTCACCAGCAGTATTTCCGGACCTATACGACCTGCAAACATTCAAGAAGAGAGCGTATTCCCTATTAAAAGGCCGGCAACGCGCGTACCTGCAGCTCTTCTGATGTTGCGAGTGTCCATGGGCGACGGTAGTTGCTTACCATCAGGTGACCCGTTTGCTCGTTTGCCCCCTTATTTAATAAATAAAAAAAAAACAACAAAGAAGTGGTATTTTGAAAAAATCTACCCTAAAAGCGGTGAAATAGGGTCTTAAATACATTTAGTTTAATACTTATTTCAGGATTTGTAAGAATTCACCCTCTGAGGATGTAAAATATGTATTGAGATTATGTATGAAAAATATTTCAAATCTGTTCCGATTTTCATCTAATTTAGTATCGGAGGTAATAAATACAAATTATTATTGAAGAATTTTATAGTGTTTTTGAATCCGACCCCTTAAAGGTGAAATGGCGGTCCAAAGTTTGTATGGTGAAATTTGGCAAACAGATAGTTATTAAGAGGTAGTCACCTCTTATGAAAGGATTTCTCGAAATTAACCCCGCAATCTGCACGCGGGTGTAAGGACGGAGCCGCGCGCTATAGATATACATAGATATATGGTTCATAAGCACAGGGGCGACACTCTCTACAAATGACATCTCGAGCACCGGCGAATGTCAGCCATGTTGACGTAAGCCTAAGGTTGACACCGAAATAGTTTCAAATGTCACGTCAGACAAATTTATCATAGATAATAAGAAATTATACTGTCAATTATGTCAGAGCACGAAACAATCAGCGGCCAGCCCCGTGAGCCGTAGTCCAGGCTGTGAAGAAGTTCCTCCCCGCCCGCCTCCGCATTCGCCCAGCCACGAGCCGTCATTCGTCTAAATCGGTAGAATGACGATTCTTTACGTTGGTAATATATATATTCTTTGTCATAATTTTCTGTCTCAACTTCATAGTTTATGTGGTCCCATGTATGAACTGCAGATTGAATTTTATCGGAATGGAAAAAAATATTTGACGATACCATCACAAGATTTTGTCAATTTTCGTTATTTTTCGGCGCTGTTTGTCCGAGCAGTTTCCACTCGGTTTTCATTTTGTTAGTCTCTGTGACAAATGTATGCTCGCTGTCCTTTTCTATTATTAAGTTATGCGTGCGGGGGAAAAGGATAGAAGTTTCGTTATTAACAAGTTTTATAATCATTATACAGATAACACACACACACACACACACACGGATATAAATGTCGTAATAAACATTCAAATATTTCATTAATTTTGTAATTGTAGCCTTAAAAATTGAAAAAGAATAATTCAGAATTTAAATATTTATTACTACCTTTTTTCCGTGGCTCCGCCCGCTTGAATACAGTATCCCACAGGAACACAGTACTTTTTCTTGATAAAAAGTAGCATATGTGTTAATCCAGAGTCTAGCTACCATACCAAATTTCATCAAAATCCGTTCAGTATTTTTGTCGCAATAAGAGTTAACAAACATTCCTACATCCTCACTTTACACACACTTTCACATTTATAATATAAGTAGTAGGATATCAGGACTTTGAAGATAAAAATAGTTTTAAAACTTTATTAATTTTAAGTAAGCCAAACATTTTTTAAATACCCATTTTGATTTTAGGTATGCTGGGCCCACACTGAGCAAAGATATCGCGACAATCTACAGCAGTGCTTACTGCTTGCGTATGTTTCAATCCAGAGTTTAAACTACTACCATATCAAATTTCATCTAAATCCGTTCAGTAGTTTCATGCGTGAAAGAGTAACAAACATCCGTCCATCCATCGATCCTCGCAAATTTTCAAAGGAGAATGCCAAAGCTCCATACAAAAAAAACCCAGCTGCAGGCATAGTGAGATGTATCTCAAAAAATCAGTAATATTATGTAATATAGTAATTACCATACGGGATCGTGGTCCTTACTGGCAGACAATCGAAATTGCCTGTTTAATTATTTAGGCGGTGTATTACTTTTTAATGAATACTTTTATTGTTTATTACTCTAAGGCCTCAAAATACGATGAAAGTACGTTAAATACTTGAGAGGCCCGATAGTTCAGTTGGTAGAGTGACTCTGCAATACGGTTTAGAAGGTCGTGGATTATATAAATATTTGTAATCATGTTTATAAATATAGTGTTACGTCATATAACACGTACGTGTAGTATATTCCACGTCTGGTATGCCACGACTGGATGCGGCACCGTAGTAATACGTCATTGGGATCATTTAAAACTTGTTGTGGATGACGATAGGTCTCTATTTCGTACGCACCTGTGGCCCGTAAATGCTCGCTGCAATATGAGCGAGCTATTTTGACGTGATATGTGCCAACTGATATAAGGGTTACATCATCAAGTGACAATCTTGGGAAATCCTGAAGATGCGGATTTTGCGCGGCTAGTCGCTGAAACGATATCCTTTGACGATTCATATTTTGTTTGGCCTGCAGTTATATTTCAAGAATACTTTTAACATCATTTTTTGTAAATAAACGAAATAAATGTAATAAAAAAGTTGATTATTTTAAATCGGCGCATGAATAATAAAACAGGCAATTTTGATTGGCTGCCAGTAAGGACCATGATCCCATATGGTTTTTATTATATTGCTTATTATTACTGATTTTTTGAGATGCGTCTCACTATGCCTGCAACTGGGTATTTTTTTGGCAATCTCCTTTATAATGGTAGTAGGTTTTAGTGTGGGGGGAGGAGGAAGGATATAATTATAGGGTCATTCTGAGGAAAAACACCGCTGTTAAACACAGTAAACCAGGCCCATAATGATTTTATATGATAATGATTTTCTATTTGACTTACAGCCTTAAAAGTTGAGGCTACAGTTTTAACGGTCAAAATCACGAAAGACCATTGAAGTTAGAAATTAGAATCTAGTGTAGCCGCGATATTATAACATGCTCGATTCTTTTAAAACCTTTTTTGACGTGACAACGTCTTATATTTCGATGGAGCCGGCTGCACGCACGAAAAAACATGACTCATGCGGCGTTACCGGCGTTATCTAACATGACTCATTTCTTATGACGTTGTCACGTTCAACTATCGTCAGGAAACCGACTTTACAGATAACCGATTTTTTACAGCAGTTGTTCCTCGCAACTTCGTGCGCGCTAAAGGAAATCGCGCGGGAACCGCACATTTTGCCGCAATAAAAAGTAGCCTATGTCCTTCCCCGTGGTCTAAAATTACATGCCAAATTTCATCGAAATCAGTCTCGTTAGAACAAACATACAAATTCTTCTTTATAATATTAGTATAGATTTTATTATTTATCGCTGACCGTATTATAACCTTTTTAGGTTTAGTAAAAACCCTACCTAGTACCTAAACCAAGATATCCTGTAGACGGAATAACATCTCTAGTCCTTTAGACCTAGGTCCTGGGTTATAACGATAAAGAACCCTAGCCTGTATCCAGATAGTCCTGAATAAGATAACGACCAGGACAACAGAGGCACGGAGGCGGTATAACTTTTACATTATGTACAGCACGGAGTTATTTTACCTCCGACAGGACCTTTATGCCGACGACATAAGGATCAATGTCATAGATACTCCGAGGTAAACTCTGAAAGGACTAAAGTCCAATGGAGTCGAGTCACGTCGCTAGGAATTCGCAACATTATCACGAAAAACAATGACTACTTATTTATGTACATTTCATGCCCAATGCCCATGATCAAATGGGAATTTTGATTTATGCGGGCCTTTTTTGGAGGAAATACTGCGGGCGCACTTTAAAGGCAAATATTTCATTTTTGCGGGCCGTTTTTAGAGGAAATACTGCGGGCACACTTTAAAGGCAAAGATTTAATTTTTGCGGGCCGTTTTTAGAGGAAATACTGCGGGCACACTTTAAAGGCAAATATTTCATTTTTGCGGGCCGTTTTTAGAGGAAATACTGCGGGCACACTTTAAAGGCAAATATTTCATTTTTGCGGGCCGTTTTTAGAGGAAATACTGCGGGCACACTTTACAGGCAAAGATTTAATTTTTGCGGGCCGTTTTTAGAGGAAATACTGCGGGCACACTTTAATATTTGGCACTGTTAAGGTTTATGTGGAGGAAGGTGGGCAGAAAGCTAATATTTAAAAAAATAATACTTAGAAATACATACAGTTATTAAAAATAACACACTACCTCAGATTATTAACACACACTATGGCACGTTTGATAGATACAATTTTGTTACACATTGACTGTTCAGTCGAATTTGTGCATAATAATATTATTTTTGATATTCATATTTTAAAAGTAAAACTAACGACAAGCCTATGCCAATGTATATTGCCAATTCAAGTCGTTATCATTTGGGAGGATCCTTTTAGGAGGCAAGAACATTGACGTTCGTCGATCTGCCACACCACACACCACGCTTTTGACAAATTATTTCTATCTAAGAGGCAAAATAACTCTTATAAACTTCAAACTCTAAGATTATGTGAACGATAATGGTCGAATTCCGACCACAGGACGATATCTAGTAACTATAAATAGCACGGTAACAATATAATACTTTTAAAGTCATAATCCCATTTCTCATTTGCGTGGCCCTGCTATAAAGAAAACATACCGCATGCATACTTATTACTTCGTCATAATTTTATTGATCACTAGTTGCAAATTCTTGTTTATTTTTCAAAGTCATTATATTATTATTCACTATATACCTACGTGTTTTCATACGGCCCGTTTCAATAACCTATCTACCAATGTCTATTTGTAAGTAACGTCGAATTTCTATCGCAAAAAACCGCAAAATGATTGAATGACGACGTTTTTAACAAATAGTTATTGCTAGATACGTTATTAAATTGAATCCCTTTAACGGCCTGCGTCAAAGGAATCGAAACAAATAACGACTATTATACATAAACGAGATTTAATCATCTTTATACTTAATTTGTCTCAAGCCTCTTCTTCACAAGTTGTTACAACTTAATATTACAATTAGATATCGTATGTAAAGTTTGTTTGTCTCAGTCCCTATCTTTACACGTTATCATGGCAAATATTATTGCATTAACGGGCTGACGTCAAGTGCCAGCTGTCACTTTGACGTTGTTTGGCGACCATATTCAATTTTCGGCGGCCATCTTGAATTTTTTTCTCCCGCTCCGCGGTGTAATCGCGCGTAATATTACGGCGTGATTCGTGACGTATTTAAATAATCTACATTTAATGGATGTGGAATGGTGGGAAATGCAATTTGTGGAAATGACTACCCAATTTTCCGTGCCGTAAGTGTAGGGGGAAATTTATGTATTGTGTCTATGTTTGACACGCGCCTTTGATTGTGTGAGTAGGTTAAAGGAAAACCTCTATTAAAAATATTAGGGTTTTTTAACCTAGACATTTCTAACTCTATGAACTGCATACGAGGGCGGGTCAATAAGTCCGTGACTTTTGGAATAAAACACAGATTTTTTGATAAATAAATCATTTTATTTTTCAACGTAGCTTGAGCTCTATACACTTTGTCCAACGCTTCTCCAATTTTTTTATGCCTTCCAAAAAATATGATTTGTCGAGGTCCTCAAAATAGGCCTTTGTTTGCGAGATGACTTCATCATTGGAGTCAAATCTTTTTCCACCGAGCCATTTTTTCAGGTTTGGGAACAAGAAGTAGTCACTCGGAGCCAAATCTTGAGAATAGGGTGGATGTGGGAGCAATTCATAGCCCAATTCATGGATTTTTGCCATGGCAACTGCACATGTGTGCACCCTTGCATTGTCTTGGTGAAAAAGAACTTTTTTCTTGGCCAAATGAGGTCGGTTTTTTTTCAAATCCTCATTGAAGCGGTCCAATAAGTTGGCATAATATTCCCCATTAATTGTTCTTCCCTTTTGAAGATAGTCAATGTGGATTATCCCACGTGCATCCCAAAAAACAGTCGCCATAACTTTATTGGCTGACAAACCCACCTTGGCCTTCTTTGGCGCCGATTCACCCTTAGAAACACACTGTTTTGACTGTTGTTTGGTCTCTGGTGTGATGTGATGGATCCATGTTTCGTCCACGATTAAAAAACTCCTCCATATTGTGATTAAACAACGCCAAACCTTCCTGTGAAGTTGTTACACGATTGCCTTTGTGGTCGACTGTGAGCAAACGCGGCACCCATCTTGCGGAAAGCTTTCTCATGCCCAAGTGATCATTCAAAATTGAAACCACTGAGCTATGCGAGATGCCTATGGCTTCCACAATCTCTTGCACTTTCAATCTTCGGTCGGCCAACACCATATCGTGAATTTTTTCGATTGTTTCGGGTGTAGAGACCTCAACTGGGCGTCCAGGACGTTCGGCATCTTCAGTGCTTGTACGGCCACAACGAAATTCAGTAAAACACTTTTTATCATTGAAATCGATGGTGCAGAGTCCCCATAGTATTTATCAAGCTTAGCCTTGGTCTCGGTAATGGTTTTTTTTCGCAAAAAATAATGCTTAATAAGCACACGAAATTCACTTTTTTCCATTGTTTCCTTAAGTTACTGGATAGTCTGATAAAGATAGCTGTAAAACACAAACTAACTGACGCAGCAAGTTCAAATTTTGATAGGAGTCAACTGACAGATGCCTGTTGACAGGAGTAGTGTTGCTTTTTCTGTAAGGAGGTTAGAAATTCAAAAAGTCACGGACTTATTGACCCGCCTTAGTACCTACTTGTAGATATGTATTAAATGCCAGGCTTCGCGAATGACTTACAAATTCACACTCTAAGGCTGGAACTATATGATCCGGAATCCGGTAGGCCGGGGAAAATTCAGAGCATTGAAAATAGAACTCTGCACTAATAAACTTAAAAAAAACTTATGCCTTTTCATCCGTTATTGGATGATTTATACAGTATTCTCCGAGCGAAGTAACCACTCATGAGATACTGTAGTGCCTGGAACAGTTGGTTTTTAAATGTCGTATGCTTGCCCAAGCACATACGGCATTCTCACAACACAGTCAGCCTAGTCCAGAGGAATGACTGGTCAATACGTCTGTGGCCAACCATGTGCGGGTTCCCTCACGATGTTTTCCTTCACCGTTAGAGCGACCGTATAATGTACTTGAGATCTGAAAAAGTCATATTGGTAGACGCCACAATCAGGGAATCGAACCTGCGCTAGTAAAATAGAGCTATAAATCGAACCGACCGTGTCGAGTCAAATGTCAATGTCATATCTGATAGCTCGACACTCGTCACATCGATTTTCGACTCTATTTATAAATATTTTGTATTAGCTCAGCGTTCTATTTACAGTGCTCTGAATTGTCTCGGGCCCGCCGAAATCCGGATCATATAGTCCCAGCCTAAAAGTGACGAAAAACGATTCCTAGTATATCTGATTATAATAGAAATTAATAACGAATGTAAGTAAGCTGCTAGTAAGCTGTAGTTAAATTTTCGTTGCTTGTGTATATATATATATATATATATATATATATATATATACTCCGCCATCTGTGGACCGATTTTCAAAAGTCTTGTTTTTAATATATAGGGTATAATCCCAAATTAGTCCTTTTGATATGAAAGTGGTGACCTGGTAATGGGATCCATGAGGAATCGAGGGAACTCCTCGAAATTTATATGGATACTCATCATATATGGACAGTCACCATATGATTTCGACTTTTTCTAAAGAAGTCTAAGCATTTGCAACCGAAAAGCATATGCAAACAAAAGTAAGATTTTGCTCCAAGGTAATCCCTGGATCCAAAAGTACTGAACAGAACTCCTGACTCCTTATAGACACATGTTTGGGGATTTCGGTGTTGTTTATAGAACTGCAAGCATAGTGGCAACTATGTCAATAAGAGTAATCATCATCATCACCACCATCATCACACCATACATCATCACATTATGATGATAAAAAGGTATATCTCATATTATTTTACACCGACACGGATATCTTTGAACAATTACTCTGCCGTTTATGGACGGATTTGCAAAATTCTTTTGTTGATGTAAAGGGTATAATTCGAAATTGTTCCTTTAGTCACTAAAGTGGAAATCCGATGATGGGATCAATAAGGAATCGAGGAAACTCCTCGAAGTTTATATGGACACATATAGTGATTTTGATTTTTTTCTGAAGTAACACAAGCATATGCTACCAAAACATAAGATTTTGCACTAAAGTATACACTGGACCCAAAAGCACTGAACAGAACTCCTCAGTCATTAAAGATACGCGTTTGGAAATTTCGACATTGTTTAAAGAACTGCAAGCATATGACATTATGTAACTTACAGGAATCAACTTTGAGTAAAAGTAGACTTTGAGTACTTGACCGTAAATAATAATTAATAAAATACACAAAATAATATGAAACATATCTTATTTTCTAAATAATTGCCCTTTTAAATTAGGCTAAAATTTTAACTATTTCTCTACTCAATTTTCTTAATTTTCAAAGTCAAAGTCAAATTTTTTAATTCAAAATAGGTATTTTTATACACTTTTTGAACGTCGGTCTACATGATGGCTATCATCAGGTTCGGGAATTAGCCCGGCGAGATGAACCGGCGTAAGAAACTCGCGCAGGGCCATCTTTTATTAAAAAGATGGAAAATTGTTTTTTTAAAAATATAAAAATATAACGATGTTATGACTAAAACTACATAACAAGAGTACAATAATATATGTAATTTAGAAGTAGCCTTGCAGGGGGTCACCTCATTCCCAAGGTGTGCTATCATTGTGCATTGATAGAACATACTGAGAAGCTACAGTTAAGATTCCAGTTTCTTTAAACTTCTCTCTTAATGACGTGTTGGGGGCCAGCTTTATAGATTGCCCGAACAGCTCGCTTCTGCAGCACAAATTTATAAGGGCAGCATTTCCCCACAGTAGAATGCCATAGGACATTATACTGTGGATGTAACTAAAACATACAAGCCTTGCTGTTTTTTCGTCTGAAAATTGTCTTATCTTACTTACTGCAAATGCTGCTGAACTGAGTCTGTCGGCCAACCCAACAATATGAGGGCTCTCCTAACGTAGTTTTGCGTCTAAAGTTATATCTAAAAAGACAGCTGTATCTACTAGTTCCATACTTTTTCCATTCAATAGTACATTGGTTTCAGTTTGCCTTACATTTGGCAACGTGAACCTTATACATTTAGTTTTTTTACTATTTAACGAAAGATTATTAACACTAAACCAGTCTACTATTTTTGAGAGAGCATTATTTACTTCGTCATAGCTTGAGTTTTGGCCATTAATATTAAAAGTAAACGACGTGTCATCGGAAAATAAGACTATCTCGTTTTTTCCATTAATAAGATATGGTAGGTCATTTATATAGACCAGAAAAAGAAAGGGTCCTTAAATTGATCCTTGTGGGACCCTCATCTCAATTTTGGTACCTGTGGATCTTTTTCCATTTATCTCAACCCATTTGAAGTCGGTACCAGCAAATTTGAACGTGAGTTCTATAAAATATTTGTAGGATGTTATTTGGGCTGGTAGCGACTTCAAAATTAAGTAGCATGTAAGAGAATGCCTGTTAACGTTGAGGCTACTTTTTTAATACGTCCCGTGGGATGGTTTTAATTGCTGCAGTCACGGGGTACTAGGAACACATAAACATGAAACAATGATCTCTGGCGCACCGCCAACAGCTAAGCAGCCGGAAAATAGCGACTTGAAATCACAACACCAAGTAAATTACACAATTTATGCCACCAACTGGCTGTTACACGCGACTTTTGTTATAAGCTCCTCAAGTTTATGCGTTTTGATACACTCCACTTATGAATATAGCTTTCACCACCAAAATTGCTATACTCTGTTCAGACAAGTTTAAATCGAATTTAATCTAAACAGTCTCCGTGGTCCAGTGGTTTCGAGCTTGTCTCTCGACTCGGAAGTCGTGGGTTTCGATTCCTACGTTGGAACAACAAAAAATGTTGTTTCCATGTTCGGTTAGAACTATGCAAGTTGATCACCTGATTGTCTGACAAGAAAGATGATGAATGCGTTGGATGGACATGTAAAAAGTCGGTCCTGCGCCTGATCTCTCGCCAGTCGTGTCGGTCATCCGTCCCACTAGGTTACGAGAGTAATGGAGAGAGTGCTCTTGTGTAATGCGCTCACACTTGGGCACTATAAAATCCGGCCACCATCACCGACATCGGTGTGGGAGCAATTTGTTATATTCCAATGTATTTATAATGTTAATCTATTTCTATTTAAAATATTTACAAACTATAAAAGTACTAAAAAGAAAATCACTAATACAAAACTTATAAAGCTACAAAAAAAAAACAAATCTCGTAGGTCGTCCCCACCAGGCAGAGTACCTAGAAGGCAGAGAGTTTCCTCGCTGGATTGCGATGCTCACTCTTTGGGCCAGATAGATGCCGGCTCTGGGGTCTCGGGTGGCTTCGACGAGTTTTTTCGAAATTTCTCTGAAAAGTTTGTGCGCACCCGGACCCCATGTACCTGGTTTCGACCCCAAATATGAGATCGCCGCTAAGGTTCTCTAGTGTGGGAGCTATCAATATAAACGTTTATATTGACGGCTCCTGACGCCGTTTGTCCACCGCCACCGTCACCGGGACGTCACCGAGAACGAGACTGTTTCTGGTCGAGATGAGATTGACGGGACGGGCGTGCGGTGGACAGACGGGACGGGCGTGCGGTGGACAGACGGGACGGGCGTGCGGTGGACAGACGGGACGGGCGTGCGGTGGACAGACGGGACGGGCGTGCGGTGGACAGACGGGACGGGCGTGCGGTGGACAGACGGGACGGGCGTGCGGTGGACAGACGGCACAGACGGCTATAGGAAATGTATGTATGGCTACTTCGGCGCCGTCGTGTCTTCCTCGTTGACATATCGGTGACGGTGGCGGTGGACGAGCAGCCGAAAATTTTAAGTCAAGTATGTACCGTGCAAAATGAAATGCACATTGATCTGGTCGAATACACGTTTGTGTTATCATCTTTACAAAAAAAAAACAAAATTGAAGTGTCCGTTTGTAATTTCAAATTAATAGCTTTCCACTAAATGGATTTGATTGTATATATACGCGACGCGACTGCTACCAAAAATATTTTTGACGTGATAACGTCTTATAATTTAGACTTTACAGACAACCGATTTTTTTTTACATTTTGTCTGTCTGTCTGCCTGTCTGTTTGTTACGGCTAATCTGTATAACGGCCGGACCGATTTTGACCGGACTTTCACTGGCAAATAGCTGATATTATAAGGCGTAACTCAGGCTACTTTTATCTTGGGGTTCCGTTTAAAAAAAAAATACACAATCTGTCAGTATTTCTATATTTGTGAGGACAAAACGCAATTCTGCCGCGGCGCGGCTGCCCTGCGACGCGCACAGCTCTGTTGCTTATGGAAATCGTACAAACTTATCAGTTATCAACTACGAATGAGTTTTATAAATAATAAGAATTAACAATCTAAAGGAATCCCCGAATTGACAAGCAGTGAGCGAGCTGACGATGACGAATTATAGCTAAGAACTATCTCGACCACATCAGCTTTCGAACAACAAAAAATCGCACCTAAATCGAAAACCTCTCGCTTAGGAAATCCGTTCAGTAGTTATTGTGTGAAAGAGTAACAAACATCCATCCATGCACACATACCAACTTACGCGTTTATAATATTAGTAGGAATGGGCTTATCGGATGATAACTAAGTGCCGAATACGCAAACGCTTCTTACGGCCCGTTTCAATAACCTATCTTTCTACACCAATTTGTTAAAAACGTCGTCATTCAATAATTCGACGGTTTTTGGCGATACAAGTTTCACGTTTCTAACAAGAAAGCGGCTTTTAGACTACGCTATAATATAATAGCGTATAGCTCATAACGCAACAATATCGCGCACCATACATTGTTATGGACACGTTGACACTGTACTGTATTTTATATTATTGGCTTACTTTACGCTATAATATGATGCGATACGCTGAGCTATCGCGCGCCGTCCTCGTCCTCCTCCCTCACCCCCGGCCGTCCCGCAACAGCGACACAGCGATACTGAGCTTGCTATAAACTACAAATGCTTGCGATAATGTCGCGTAATGTGACCGCCATGCTATATAGTATAGCATTAGGTCCTTCTTTGCTGTACAATATAGCACAATAGTATGGCGTAGTCTGAAAATGAGCTACAGTTATTGGTAGATAGGTCATTGAAACGAGCCGTTAGAGTAAGAGGCTCTCAAACGCTGTCCTTCATAAGGAATTTGAGTTTTTTTCTAGCCGACTACGGCGAAGCCAAAAGGTAAGGTAATTATTTTAGCAGTCTATGTATGTATGTATATCATTGTTACACCGTAGCTCCTAAACTGCTGGTCCGATTTTAATAAATGAGGAGTCAATAGATTTGTTATAACAGCCCGGGTAACATATGCTATATGATATTGGCTTTCTATATGCTATAAAATATTGCGATACGCTGAGTTCATGCTGTGCTATATCGCGCGCCGCCCTCTTCCTCCTCCCTCACCCCCGGCCGTCCCGTAAGCGAAGCGAGCGACACGACCATACTGAGCTTGCTATATACTAAAAAAGCTTGCGATAATATCGTGTAATGTGACCGCCATGCTATATAGTATAGCATTAGGTCCTTCTTTGCTATACAATATAGCACAATAGTATGGCGTTGTCTGAAATGAGCTACAGTTATTGGTATATAGGTTATTGAAACGGGTCATTAGAGTAAGAGGCTCTCAGACGCTGTCCTTCCTGTTATTCCGTAGCGCCTAAACTGCTGGTCCGATTTTGATAAATTAGGTATCAATAGATTCGTAATAACAGCTCGGGTAACATAGACTATATAATTTACGTAGTCGGGTTATAGTTTTTAATAAAAATTGTAGTTGTTATTTACAAAGATTTTCACATACAAAGTAGCTAATACAATATTTTCTATATCGGGAATGCTGACTGTGGGTCGTTACATTTTATTACACTCAAGATGGGGGAAAGTATAATTTTATTTAAACGATTTCCAAGCATTGGCTTGATTCGATATAAAATTGTGTGTTCTTTTCTCGATGACGTTTGTTTCGCCGCTTTTTCGTGGCTTAGAGCTGAAAATTCGCGGGAGAGCCATGCTTCCGCGCGGATGGGGTGGCGCGAGATATACAAGGCCTCACATGAAACCGGCGTGAATAACACTCGTGTGTTTCGTCGCGTAGGTGTCGGCCCCGAAGGCCCAAGGGTGTGTTGGAAGCTTAAGACCAGGAACTCACTTGTAACTCCTCTGATGTTACGGATGTCTGTGGGCAGCGGTATCAGGTGAACAGCCTTCTTGTTTGCCAAAACTTAACGTTTACATATAAACGACGTAACGTGTTAAATTTAAACTGAGGAGGTTCCTGGCACGCTGACTGTACTAGGAGCCCATAAACCTCCGATGTTCTAACCGCAATTTATTAGACAGCGGGACAGTACATCGTCTCGGGGGACCAAGTATTTGGTTAACACTTTTCTTATCAATACTTGGGTCTCGTTTGTCTTATAATAAAACTGATTTCGTTTTAATAATGATTGGGATTGAGACAAATGACTTTCACATACATTTTCGAAGACGGGGTAAACGAGTAAAGGATCTTCTAATGTTAAGCGATTACCGTCACCCGTGGACCACCGAAAGAGTTACAAATGCGTTGCCGGCGAAATGCAAGGGACTCCTAAACTCTATACGCCTTAACTCTACAAGCCTAACTTCATAAAATCTAAACCTTGTCAAGTTAGAGTTTGGTAGAGTCAGAAGCTGGGTTTCACATGAGACAGCTGAACCTCAATTTTCGTATTTAAGTACTAAGAAGACTTTCATTTTACTTAGATTGTATTAAAAGTGAAGCGACATGTTATCATAAGCTGATTTTGTGACGTTTCGACCAATCAGGAGGCGTTAGACGCTGCTTCCACGTTTGCGGGAACACCGGTTTGACAGTTTTAGCGTGTCAGGACTTGACTTGTATTATTTCAGGTTTTATTTAGCAGAATTGACTCTCTGATAGCTTTTTGACAGTGCGAGTCATATTATGGTATCGTCTTTAACGTCTTGCCATCACTTCACATGAAAATGTTTTTGGTGGCATAATATGTATTATAAAAGATCACAATTTTTACTAAAAACCAAAAAAATCGTGTAACTGTACGCTATTTTTGTTTTACACAATAATTTATATTATTTTAACAATAGCTTGAAATATTTTAACAGGTTTACAAACAAAATAAATTAATTTACGTTGTTTTTATGTAAATTTTGTCACTGTAATAATATTCGTGGGATTCGAACTGTTTTTGAAATGATAATTTCTAGAAAATACCTAGCTACGTTGTAATTTTGTTATTTTTTTAAATCTTTACTTAAATAATATTATAAATGCGAAAGTAACTCTGCAGTGGCGAAGGGTGGTTTTAATTCAGAGGGAAGCCCTAGTCGCTAGTAGTGAGTTGTGCAAGTTTTTTTAAAAGGAAATTTAGTACCATATTATGTATGATGGTCAAGGTCGTTACAAGCGTGTAGAGTCGTGTCGTGTTCGAGAGAAATTGTAAATACTTTGGTAACTAACTATTCTTATAGTTATATTATATACTACCGTATACATAATTCTTATACGTAAAATTAGGTATATTTTAAAATACAAAATAGGTACTTAATAATAAAATGTTTTTCTGTGTATTAATTAACTATTGTAAGATAATCATAATATTAAAATACTTCCACGGTACTATCGCCTTAATCGCCTTAATAGACGATCATAATATTATATATTAAATAATAATATATAATATTATGATCGTCTATTAATATGATAACTACAAATTACAATTGATAGTATCTACGTATCCAACTTTCCGCTTATCGTAAAAGTCAATTTATTCAAACGTTTTATCACCAACAATAAACACAACACAAGTACTATGTAGTCTCACATTCAATATTAACATATAAGTACATAAACACGTATTAGTTTAAACTCCAAGACGAACTATATTTATCACTTCTCATTGCTCAATATAATTTCAAAAATAATAGTTGAACAATAATTATTAACGCAATAAGTCGTAATAACATGATTTTACATCTAAGGACGCGCCGGCTGTGGTACTGCCGAGCTACTTTTAACAATTCATTCGTCTCATGATGCATGTGATTATTATCTAATAACGGCTCCTCATTGGTGAAAGCTACAAAGTAGCGGGTTTTTATTTCTTATTTAATGGTCTTTATTTGGCCACATGTATAACACAAGTTTGAATTTCAACTTTATTTCTAACGGGATAAGGTTCTATGATCTCCCACCATAACTCATTCTAATGTTCGCGTCAAAGTTGCGACATGCAGTGCATAGATGTCGCTTGAGTCGGTCTACATCGCGCTATCGTTTGTCAGACCTGACTTGTATAAGATATTATTGTTTTTTATGTGTAAGTTTTGGATGGAGGTCTTCATGAGGTAATCCGTAAGGGAAGCCGATAAGAATGGAGTTCTTTAGACCCTTCGCAACTGATAGACATTTTTATGAATCTTAGATTCATATTGAAAATTAAAACTAAGGATATCTAACCTATCTAAGGTTGTATTATATTGTGGAGTGCAGGGGTCAGGGACTTCAGATATGTGAAATTTCTCTGTGTCAATAAAGAATTTATTATTATTATCATTATTGTATGATATTTTGAAATTACATCCCTTAGACCAACTTGCGCATATCTGGGTTAAAGTTAACCCTGGGTTAAATATAATCTCTCTCGTTCTTTGTTATTTCTTTCTATGAAGGCATGATATTTTAACCCGGGTTATCTTTAATCCAGATCTGTGCAAATGGGCCTTAAGGGTTAAAGATTAAAAACAGGCAAATTCTGAGAGATGTGGATTCTTAAGAGGGTGATTCTTTATTTTCTTATAACATTTAATCTCAAAATCCTGGCTCGGGTCATCATGATAAATCATCTACTAGGCTCGCATAAGATAGCGCAATTGGTTTCTTCACACGCTGTTGAACCTATACATATACTTGTACTGGGGCAGTAATCTCTTGAGATTGATGGTACCCTGTTGGGATTGATGGGCGGCAGTTAGTTATTCGGTTAAATAACTCCGTTATTTATCGATTAAAATTAACTAACACAAAATTAGTGATTAAAACGAACACACTTGAGCTAATTTAACTTATAATATTTTAACTAGAAGATTATAAATGACAATGATGAATGAAGTAGAAGTTTTGGCGCAAAATGTTAATAACAAAATAATAATAATCCTACTTAAAATTGTAATTTGTATGCTAAAAGTGTTATTTTGATTTTTGATTCTGGATTAAGAGGAACATAATTTTTGTGCGGCACCATCACATAGTAGAAAATATATAGTATACTAACGTACATAGAAACATGTTTCATAGAACGATCCACATCGATCCAAATTTTAAAATTTTGACGTCCATACGGTGTATCGACGACGACGTCGTGGACATATCGTATGCTTGTAATTGTGCAATCAAATTCAAAACTAACTATTTAGCTGTTTATCTGTTCCTCTTTAATGTGTGGCAGCGTCATTCTGTCCCATCGGACAATTAAACGTCATATTTTGCGCTAAATAACGTCACGAGCGGCTAAGATACTATATCCTAACTTAAGATGCCTGGAATATATATATAGTAAAATATATAGTATCTTAGCCGTCTGTGATAGTTCATTAAAATTGTATAACAAGCGATATTTTATCTTAATATAAAATATTAATGTATCTTCGCCGTTCGTGATGCCCATAATACGTGAAGCATAAAAAACTGTTTGCGAGAATTGTGCGTACGGATGAGTGTAAAAGGCACAATTAATATTTTTATATAAATAATTCTTATATATATATATATATATATATATATATATTAACAATTTATATTTTATTGTAAGTACCGATCATACTTTTAAATGCATTAAGTGAAAATAAAAGCTGTTAATTTCAAATTACAAACAGACACTTCAATTTTGTTTATCTGTATAGATATAATATATTATACTATACAAAACAATAGTTAAACTATGTATATATAGTGCGCGCGGAACTAATTGGCCGCGCCTTAGGTAGGGACAGGGGTGAGGGGTTGCTTGCTGCTCGCAGTGTTGCCGCCGCGAAGTCTGGCTCCGTACTGAGTAATAACATCAAGCGCTCCTAAGGCCCGGCTAGCTAGACACAATATGTAACAGTCATAACAGTCACAATGTGTAATTGCTAAATACTACATTATTGTCAAGGTGATAAGGTCGTTTTATGTATCATTCTTAATAGTCGTTATTACATTGTGATTTCGAGTGGCAAAAAGTGTCGTGCCAATTTAATCCGCCTAGCCTCAAATTCGCAACGCGCTATAAGGAATAGAAGGAAATCGTTCCAATAATAGCTGAATGCGCCGGTTTCGGTGACATGGCCGGTTTCATTGAATCCAGGCCAGCTACGCAGGAGTTATTTTATGGTGCCCAAGTGTGTGCGCAGTACACAAGAGCCCTCCCTCTTCCTTTACTCTCGAAACCCAGTGGGACGGATAACCGACACGACAGGCGAGAGATCAGGCGCAGGTCCGACTTTTTACATGCCCACCCGACGCATGGACCATCTTTCTTGTCAGACAATCAGGTGATCCGCCTGTACTGGCCTAATCATATTTGGAAAAAACATTTTTTTGTTGTTCCTGAGATGTACGCGTATAGTAAAATAATACTCGCTATAACATGCTGCATTGAATTCATTTATTTACAGAATGACATAACAAAAATATGACAGTTCCAATGTGTGATTCGAACCCACGACCTCCGAGTCGACAGCTAAGCTCTTAACCACTAGTCCACGGAGTCGGTTAAAAGCACTATACTATAGAAAACGATAGCGTGTTTTCTAAAATCTTCAATCTAAAACGTTTAAGCCCAAAAATATCCATGACAATGGTTCAAAAAACCATTTCAGCCCCGCCGATGGACCCTCTGCTTTGAAATATTAACCCCTTTCATTGTTTCACATATGACACGTTTGTTTTGTATGTATTATATAGAGGGTTGTACGAAAATTGTAGCGTCATTCGAAATGACCAACAAACAATATTTAGACATTGCTCACAACTTGTAAATCCGTATAACATGCGGAACCTGTGCATTTTGCTGCGATAATATATAGCCTATATCTTTCCCCAAGGTCCCATTTATCCTTACTTACTTTAGGTTATTAAGTACCTATTTTGTATTTTGAAATATACCTAATTTTAGGTATAAGAATACCGTATATTAACTATATTAATAGTTAGTTACCAAAGTATTTACAATTTCTCTCGAACACGACACGACTCTACACGCTTGTAACGACCTTGACCATCGTACATAATATGGTGCTAAATTTCCTTTCAAAAAATGTTGCACAACTCACGTGTAGGGACTAGGGCTTCCCTCTGAAGTAGAACCACCCTTCGCCACTGATGTCTATCTCTTTTTACATTATGTAATCGTAATGTTCCAAGTTCCAACCCTTTTAGCCACTTATAGAAATGTCATAAGGATGTATTATTTCCAATTTTATAGGACAAGCAATTTTCTATTAAACGTAAAATATGTGTGTATAAATGTAGGCAAAAGAAAGTGAAAGATATGGCGTGTCATATCTTTGACTTTGACAAAGACTTTGAAAAATATAACGTCTTGGTTTGGTAGTTGGTATATGTTATTTTCATACAGATACCATTTGAAGTTGAATTAGCTTTGTAGAAAATTAGAATAAATGCTATCGCAGGTACACTTTTGACTAAAAATCTTACTAATATTGTCAATGCGGAAGTTTGATGGATGGATGTTTGTTACTCTTTCGCGCAAAAACTACTCAACGGATTTTTATGAAATTTGGTATGGAGTAGTTTCTGCTCTGGAATAACACACGGGCTACATTTAATCCCGTAAAAGTACATTGTTCCCATGGAATACTGTATACTGATACTTGGCGGAGCCGCGGGAAAATTCTAGTAAATAATACAATTATACATTACCATAATACAAATATATATTACCATAATACAATTATACATTACGATAATACAAATATATATTACCATAATACAATTATACATTACCATAAAACAATATTCATACAAGACAACATACAACATACGACAATAGGACAAAATTGTTTGACTGACCATTTTGATCAAATACCGTCTTTAAAATGTAGCAACGAAGTAAGCTTGATATCACCGCCATGTCTACGTGTTATCTAACTCTTCACCTGCGCCCCGCAGCGCGAGGGTTATGATGACTAATGGTGTCGTAGTTTATGGCGTTAAGTGTATTTTAGACGTTTTTCTCCTCCACAGACGTAAGGATATGCGACTTGGCAGTTGGCACTGCGTAACTAGGGTCATGTAGCCTAAGGGTCAGTTCACACTGAAACAAAACGCGACGCGGCGCTGCATTTTCAAGATAGCTTTGATTGAGCAAGCAATTTGAACTTGAACAAAAAGATATACATTTCATATGACATCATACACTGCACGTGCGCTGTGCAACTTGACATTCGAACACTTGCAACGAAACATTTATCTTTTTGTTGTAAATTTAAATTTAAATAAAAAGGACAATTAAATTTTCTCATACTAATTGTTCCTACATATCAAACTTTGATTTTCGTTCCGCCCGCGTAAATACAGTATCCCACGGGAATGTGTACTTTTTCTTGATAAAAACTAGCTTTCGTGTTATTCCAGTGCTTAAACTTCTAACATACCAAATTTCATCAAAATCCGTTCAGTAGCTTTTGCGTGAAGGGGTAACAAACATCCATCTATCCTTTCATACATCCATACTCATAAACTTTCACATTTATAATAGTAGTATGATAGTAAGAATAGTTTGTGCCCGCGGCTCCGCTTTAAATACAGTATCCCACGGGAACACTGTACTTTTTCGGGATAAATAGTAGCCTATGTGCTAAAAGTCCAGTTTTTTTGAAAAGTGAAAGAGTATCAAACATCGATCCATCCTCAAAGACTAAGATTTATAATAGTAAGTAGGATAGTAGCAGAATTAAACTTTCCTATAACGCCATTTCTACATTATTCCTAACTCTACACCCCTCTCCCCATCTATAGCTGTCAGTATAATGGCGTTCGACGACTTTTTCTAAATCGCGTAACGTCGCCGCGCGGACGTTAGGGGGAACTAGAGCTTGCATTGCTAACATTTTAGGGGATTTTTTAAGGAGTGAAAGTTATACCGTTAAATCAGTATTCAAATGTGTTCGTGACAAAACGGCTGGTCAAATTACGAGTGAATAAATAATGTGACGAATATTGTGTGTAGCGGCTACTCAGACATTTGAGTAGCCGTTAAAGTATGAGAGCTTAAAGAGCGTCAAACACGTACACGTATCGCCTGATGGTAAGGGTTAATTCACACCGAAACGAAACAAATACGCGACATATCGCTGCATTTTTAAGATAGCTATTCAAATTTTTTCTTTATTCTTTACACAAGAAGGTACACGTTTCGTTGTAAGAGTTCGAATGTCAAGTCGCTCCTGGCTGCTCAGCGCATGTGCAGTGCATGACTGATGTCATATGAAACGTGTATTTTCTTGTGTAGCGATTAAAGTTCAATTTTAAATGCAGCGGCGCGTAGCGTCGCGTATCGTCGCGGTGTGAACCGACCCTAAGCGATTGCTGTGATTGTACCCGCAACACCATAGGGATCACAAGTGTGTTCCCAGCTGTACCCCAACCTCCTTACTTTCAGGCAAAAGGCGAAACGCGGCAATTGTCACTACTATTATATATACATATTACATGGATGCATGAATGGATAGATGGAGGTTTGTTACTCTTTCACGCAAAAACTACCGGACTGATTTTGATTTAGTTATAATTTTGGTATAGTTATTGTTAAGGCTCTGAATTAAATCATAGGCTACTTTTTATTCAGAAAGAGTACGGTGTTCCCGTGGGATACTGTATTTACGCGGGCGGAGCCGCGGGCAATTCAGATTTACATCTGAATCATTTCAGATTTACTTTCATTATGTATATACCTCGGCAATCATCAAAATCAAAGTCAAAAATGTATATTCAAAATAATTGGTATTTTTATACACTTTCTGAACTCGTCATGAGTGTTTCCATGGAAATGACGGACAGACGATTCCCGATCTTCGTTGAAATGTACAGAGGAATGAGTACATTCCGCGTCAAGGGTCCCTAAAAGAAGGTTACAACCAACAGTAAGTTGCTACACAACAAAAGTGTGCCGATGCACGGCGGTCGTTAAAGTTGGTATATTGCTGAGTTTTCGTATGATACAATGATACGCCCCCGCGGCGCACTGTCACACCGTTATGTTATAAAATTATGTTTCGATGTTGATAAGTTCTGCTAAAAACTCTTTAGGATTTTTTTTATCGAAATGGCACAGTAACCTTTCAAGTACTTAGAAAAAACCTATATCATGTTTATAGTTAACGGAACCCTCCTTACACATGCCCTGACTCGCTCTTGGTTAGGTTACTTATATTTTTCCCTGAGAGAAATACTTCAAACAATATAATTTTTTAAACGTGCGACTAACATATATTAATATAATTATAACTACAATAATGAATAAATACAATTTTTGAACATATAAATCATATAATATATCAAAATGACGTCTTTTATATGTTTTCATTGTTTAAGTGGAGTTAAGTCGGTTTTTTCTGCACTTTATGTTAAGTTATTTATTATAAAAGCGACCTGGGAATGTGTTGTTTGTTTTATTTAATGTAGGTACTTTTAACAACCTATGACCGTAGTTGATAGGTATATAATTTTATGATATATGTTACACATACTTGAATATAAAGATAAAAAGAGAAAGAGAAAAATAAAGATATTCAAACGGCAGGAAAATAAAATGTACAAGCAACAGCTGTTCCAATTTCATATAAAAGTAAATATTATATATTTTACACATTACACATCGATAACTATGAAGTTTCTCGCGACATTGCACGCGAGAAGTAAAATTTCGCGGGAACCGTACATTTTTCCGCGAAAATAAACTATTAAAACATTTTAGTAACCCCCGAGTTGTATGAGCGAGCTGATGATGATAAATTATAGCCAAGAACAGTCGATTATGTCTGCTTTCAAATAAAAAAAGTAGATCAAATACTGTTTATCTGTTTGGGAGCTATCATGCCACGGACAACCGGACATACAATTCAAACTTGTCACACCCCTCTGTTTTTAAAGCGGGATAAAAATAGCCTATGTCCATCCCCGTAGGCTACTCTAAGTATACCTATCGATGCCGAATTTCATCAAAATCGGTCCAGTAGTTTCGGAGCCTATTCAATGCAAACAAACAAACAAGAGAGCAAATCTGTTCTCTCCTCAATATAGTAATAAACAAAACTTAATTCACTTGTAATCATTTCTATGAACCTGGCAGCTTTGATCGCAAACTCTATAAAGAACATTTTAGAGAACAAAGGGAACTTTTATATTGTCACTCTCGTTAAGTTGAATAGATTTAAAACTTGGGAAAATAATAAAAATCAAGTTAGAAAATTTCGATTACTGCTATAAGATTCCAAGAAAATTTTACCTTTCGAGAACTTTCGAATATGGTTTTCTATCGTATGTTGTATATTCTTGTTGATGTCTGCGATTGTCTCCTAAATATATAAGCGACCGGCTCCGCCTGCGTAAATACCGTATCCCACGGGAACACTGTACTATTTCGGGATAAAAATTTGGAAACTAGCCCGGGGAGAAAAACCGTCGGGCGTAAGAAACTCGCGCGGGGCCACCTTTTATTAAAAAGATGGGAAAATTGCTCTTTTAAAAAAAAAAGTATTTTTACAATGTAGTAACTTATTCTAAAACAAGTCAAGATACATAAGTACATAGAAGCAGCCTTGCAGGCATCTTATACACAAGGTGTGCAATCGATAATGAAATAATTGACCTTATAATAAGCTTTAGCACATAAACGTTTTTTAACACATTTTTAAAATTTATGGAAAGAACTTGAACATTTTCTGGGATTCTATTGTATAGGCGTATAATACCTGTAAATTATTTACATAATTTGCTTAGCCTAATCACAGGTATATCTAACTTATACTTATTTCGAGTATTCCTACAATGATTGTCGCTTTTCTTTTTTTAATTATTTAGATTGTTTCTGACATACAACACATTGTTCAAAATGAATTGACATGAGACGACGGTCAGAATATCTATTTTTTAAAACTTATCTCTCAGAGATGCAAAGGATGACATCTTATAAATAGAACGTATTGCGCGCATCTGTAGCACAAATATTGTATTAAAGTCAGCAGCGTTTCCTCATAGCCTTATGTGTTATTCCAATGCTTAAACAACTACCATATCAGATTTCATTAAAATCCGTTCAGTGGTTCTTGCGTGAAAGAGTATCGTTATCGAATGAAAATTTGCATAGGCGATCCTTGCAAGTTGTTTGTACAATTTCGCTGTAAGATCATGAGATTTTCGTGCCATTCTCATTTGATGACGGCACGAGATAATATGAACATTTTTTTTTGAAAATTGTTCGGGCTTGCCGCTTGGGCAATATATTTCATGTTACGCTACGGTGTGAGCGGCGGCGCTCGTTACAAGACGGCACGTTGTCTGAGCAATTTGTTATGTTAAAATAAACGGTATGATATAGGGTTCCTTAACTCGATGACGTCATAACACATACGTCTTATGAATGAAACCGTTACTGCCAGATACGGCTCGAACGAACGACATAAGCTCAAGCGTCAAGATAGTTATTATAATAGCATAGGGATCAGGGATTTGTTTAGTTAAATATATCAGAAACATAAATAAAAGCGAGTTTTTCGAAGAAATATACACTATCAACTTATGTTTAAAGAAACTGTAAAACATTTGTTCAGAAACAATGAATTTATTATACATCAATGTCGTGGACTTTTCTATAGACGCGCAATCTTCGTACACCATAAAATTTATCCAGTAATTTTAACTGAAATTAAAATTTTCACCAGGCCATTATAAACGTAGTAGAGATAGATAGCTCTTACCGCAGAAACCTTATCGGTGACGTCAATTTACCACTCCACCAGTCCTGCGACCCTGGTCCTTTATGGACCTCGAAAGGACATTTTGATTTATTAACCTGATGTATTAAAGGGTTATGGGGTTATCTTTGAACCACTCACCAAAATTACTCAGGATTTTACATGACATGTATACACTAGTTAAATACAAGTATGTATGAGATACAAGGATGTGTAAAGGTGTGGCCTATTAGGCAGTGGCGTGCACAGGATTATGACACTGGGTATGCGGCGAAGTACTAAGGCGGGTCAATAAGTCCGTGACTTTTTGAATTTATAACCTCCATACTGAAAAAGCAACACTACTCCTGTCAACAGGCATCTGTCAGTTGACTCCTATCAAAATTTGAACTTGCTGCGTCAGTTAGTTTGTGTTTTACAGCTATCTTTATCAGACTATCCAGTAACTTAAGGAAACAATGGAAAAAAGTGAATTTCGTGTGCTTATTAAGCATTATTTTTTGCGAAAAAAAACCATTACCGAGACCAAGGCTAAGCTTGATAAATACTATGGGGACTCTGCACCATCGATTTCAATGGTAAAAAAGTGGTTTACTGAATTTCGTTGTGGTCTTACAAGCACTGAAGATGCCGAACGTCCTGGACGCCCAGTTGAGGTCTCTACACCCGAAACAATCGAAAAAATTCACGATATGGTGTTGGCCGACCGAAGATTGAAAGTGCAAGAGATTGTGGAAGCCATAGGCATCTCGCATGGCTCAGTGGTTTCAATTTTGAATGATCACTTGGGCATGAGAAAGCTTTCCGCAAGATGGGTGCCGCGTTTGCTCACAGTCGACCACAAACGCAATCGTGTAACAACTTCACAGGAAGGTTTGGCGTTGTTTAATCACATAATGGAGGAGTTTTTTAACCGTGGACGAAACATGGATCCATCACAATACACCAGAGACCAAACAACAGTCAAAACAGTGTGTTTCTAAGGGTCATTTCTAAGGGTCATCGAATCGGCGCCAAAGAAGGCCAAGGTGGGTTTGTCAGCCAATAAAGTTATGGCGACTGTTTTTTGGGATGCACGTGGGATAATCCACATTGACTATCTTCAAAAGGGAAGAACAATTAATGGGGAATATTATACCAACTTATTGGACCGCTTCAATGAGGATTTGAAAAAAAACCGACCTCATTTGGCCAAGAAAAAAGTTCTTTTTCACCAAGACAATGCAAGGGTGCACACATGTGCAGTTGCCATGGCAAAAATCCATGAATTGGGCTATGAATTGCTCCCACATCCACCCTATTCTCCAGATTTGGCTCCGAGTGACTACTTCTTGTTCCCAAACCTGAAAAAATGGCTCGGTGGAAAAAGATTTGACTCCAATGATGAAGTCATCTCGCAAACAAAGGCCTATTTTGAGGACCTCGACAAATCATATTTTTTGGAAGGGATAAAAAAATTGGAGAAGCGTTGGACAAAGTATATAGAGCTCAAGGGGGACTACGTTGAAAAATAAAATGATTTATTTATCAAAAAATCTGTGTTTTATTCCAAAAGTCACGGACTTATTGACCCGCCCTCGTACTCGGTCACAAAAAATTTTTCGTTTATAGATTTTAAGCATAGCTACAGCCAAGCGACGGTTCTCTAAGTCGAAACCATGCCAACAGAGCAAGTCTTAGATGTACTACTATTCATGTACATCTTCTACGGCAACGCAGACAAAACAGCGATCGATCGTCGCGGCGGAAGAAATTCTAATAAGTAAAATAATAAGCATATTTTAAAATTTTTTTTATTTTTTTTTATTAAATAAGGGGGCAAACGAGCAAACGGGTCACCTGATGGTAAGCAACTACCGTCGCCCATGGACACTCGCAACATCAGAAGAGCTGCAGGTGCGTTGCCGGCCTTTTAAGAGGGAATACGCTCTCTTCTTGAAGGTTTGCAGGTCGTATAGGTCCGGAAATACTGCTGGTGACAGTTCGTTCCAGAGTTTTACAGTGCGCGGCAGAAAGTTACGCGAAAAGCGCACGGTGGAAGACTGCCACTCATCAAGGTGATGAGGATGGTATGTTTTTCGCGTGGGACGATGACGAAAATTATAACTACTCACCAGTCAGTCAGCTTCAATTTTTACATATTCAAGGTTCCCGTTACTTGAGATTACTATATCCCGATGTAAATTACTAAATAATATGCAAGGAAAACAATATAATTTAATCGTGTGTACACAACCACACAGCCTATACGTTTCATAACTTTTAACATGAAATTTTCGAGTTACATTATTTTTTTGCTGGTTTAATTGTTGTAACTCGGGTACACGTACACACCTACCTTTAGACAGAATTTGAATCTTTTCACTGAATGACAATTGTGAGAACTTGTTATTTTTAATTTTTAATAAACACACATTGTCAACACAAACCTCACAATCAAATAACATTTTAAAAAAATCAACAAACGCACTAGTAAAAGCAAATCACTACAATTATTATAGAAACTCAGTAATAAACTGTTAAATGTACACACTTTCAAATGTTAAAATGAAAAATCTTTTAAGAAAACTATAAATAAACTGGAGCGATTAAATTGTAAACAATGCTTATCACATGGAATATGCAATATGGCCCCCGCGAAACACAAAACGTTTCTTCTATTTAAACAAATAAAACCTTACTAAACAAAAATGCATAATGTGCATAAGTGATTTATTAGATTTCCGTATATTATTTTTACTCGGATTATAGGCAACGAATAATTTCCGACAAGCCAGTTCGGCGGTTCTTGGAAGCGATCGGATAGCCGAGAGCCATCGCCTGCCGCGGGAGTTGCCGCTATATAATCATGTCGATATTCATGGGTGTGTGCGTTTGCGAAGTATGAAAATTACACATACATGCGATGATATGTCCTGCAGAACGCAACGGCATGAGATGAGTTGCTATTTATAAAATATTAGGCGTTTTTAAGTTAGATTATATTTTTTAAATTTATTTATTTACTATTAATTAAAGTCATCTAAAACGTACGAACGTTTTATTAAAATATCTGTGAATGACAAGTAAAGCACTGCATTTCTGCCTACAAGGAGCCCACGCCCCTGTTGACAGCTACTTTTATTTTATTTGCAATAACAGCCATTATTCTTAAATTAAAAGTGCGTATTACAATTATTATTGTAAATGAGGCCAGTAACAGTTATTTACATATTACACAAGTCTAGGTGCTTTTACAAACTTTGGAGTTTTTATAAATTGATCAATAAATTTATTATACAATCTATAATTGCGCTAACAAATTATAAAAAAAATTAAAGTAAACAACAAATAAACCACAAATAAGTAACTTTAATAAATAACAATTAGGTAAATATGTGTAGTACTTAAACACTAATGGATGCATAAGCATGTACTCTATGTTGTGCGTGTGTAATAATATAATGTAATGTAATGTATATGATAAATTATTCATACATAACTACTTATAATAATAAATTATATTATATATATTATAGATAAATAAAAATAAATGTCAATTACATTATGCTATACAAAAAATACTAATATTATATGGTAGTAGGGTAGGGTACACTTAGAGACAACGACAAACAAAAAACAAAAAAAAAAGATACCTATATAGACAGACTCATGAGCTAGCAAGCATTGTTGATGTGACTTTTGACTTGAATGCCTTTTTCAATTGAGGTTATGAAAATATCTATTCGTAGGATATTTATTGTTAAAAAAGTATGCAAAATCCTTGTTAGAACACAGTTTTTACCGTAGTTAGTGTGCTGGAAAGGGATGTCAAACGAGGAAGTGTGGCGTGTTCTACCGCGTTGTACTTTAAAGGAAATAAGTTTCAACAGGTCTGGACAATCCAGATGTCCATTTATAATGTAGTGTAAGAGTCCCGTGTCAACTGAATCACGACGGTCGGTAAGCCGCAACAGTTTACGATGACGACACTGAGCTAATACTGAAAATGTAATTTCGAAATATAAAACAGATGTATACACTAAGTTTGAAAACTTTAAGCGTGTAAATTCGCGATACAAAACTAGTGAAGTTAAGTTTTTCGCCTTGCATAGTTAAAATTTATAGCTCAATCTTGTAAGTGTTAGCTGCGTTAGCAGCCCCTGACACTTAAAATCTCCGTAGGGGGTAAATAATTGATTAAACTGATGATAAGTACTAGGGGAGAAGGACGTACGTGGCGGTTATAATGCGGTTGGATTGATATCGAATTCGTTGAATGAAATACCAGGAAATCATGATTAATTAGAGTGTAAATTATTTTCAATTTTGTTTTATTGTTGTTTATGATAATGACTTGAAATAGAGGGACTTATTATACCAATTATTACTACTTATTGTAAATGTGAAAGTTTGTGAAGATTGGTTGGATATATGTTTGTTGCTCTTTCACGCAAAAACCGCTAAATTGATTTTGATGAAATTTGGCACGGTAGTAGCTTGAGCTCTGGATTAACACATAGGTAGGCTACTTTTTATCCCGAAAAAATACAATGTTCCCTTAGAATACTGTATTTACGCGGGAGGAACCGCGGACAAAGGCTAGTCATGTATAGTACTTATAGTACTTTAATTTTACTCTTTAATTGGAGGCATATTTTTAGAGGTTTCTCTTCGATCGCGTGTGAATTGTACTTTTTGACATTCATTTATAATAATGTAATTTGTTTCTTTTGCAGGTATGTCAAGTTGACAAGACCTTCAAACGGTGATGAATGGTTTGAACAGAGTTTTTAGGAACATATACATTAGACAAGAATTTTAGAATATTTCAAACTAAGGGTCAGCTCACATCGAGACGCGCATCGCATCGAGTGTGAACTGACGCTATGTAATATGTATACAACAAAACATAAGCTTCCCAGGGATAAGACCTAGCTAGATCGATTTTTCTCCCCCAAAACTCCCTGCATACTAAATTACTTAAAAACTATCTATGTTATTTTATGAACACATATTAAGAAAGTTATAAATACAAAAAAGCCTCCCCTATTCTCACTCTCTCGGCAAAAAAACTCAAGCGTTATTTTATGCCAGTTTTCTGAGAGGCCGTGGTGTTTCCCCAAATAATCATTACCTATCTGCGGACCTACTAAACAATCACCAGTGATGATAATGATTAGATGCTATATTATTCAATAATTATTATTATCTATTGTTATAGTCGGCGGCAAAAATGTAGCAGTAAGCATTAAATATACTATAGTGATGATGATGATCACGAATATAATTTTGGCAATAGCAAAATTTCAAAGACATTGATATCGATGCACAAAACTCAGATGAGTAGTGAGTACCTAAGTCATCATAATAATATGTTGGTGTTTCGTGTGAAGATGGTGGTGATGATGATCATTGGCATATGCTTGCAGTTCTTTAAACAACGACGGAATCGACGGAATCGACTCGGACGAAAGCCGTCAGGGCCGTCTTTAACCTATTAGAGGCCCGGGGCACATTAGAATAATTGGCCGCTATTTTTTTCTCTTTTACCTGTTTAAGCTTTGAACCCTGAAAGACTGTGTACTTCCGAAAAATACAATTATATCAATAGCCTAAACCTGAACATCAGTTCTAAAATATTTTAATATGTTCTTTAAGTTAAACACTAGTGAGGGGAGCGAACCAGCAAAAATTTTTTCTAATTTTACTGGTTTTAAAAATCTGTTCAAACTTCAAACTAAAACACTGAAAAACGGTGAACTTCGGAAAAATACCATAAAATCAACGGGCTAAAACATAACATCAGTACTAAATTATAATATTATATATTCTTTACTAGCTTTTGCCCGCGGCATCGCCCGCGTAAATACAGTACACCACGGAAAGATTGTACTTTTTCGGGATAAAACGTAGCCTATGTTTTAATTCAGAGCCTAAACTACTACCATATCAAATTTTATTGAAATCCGTTCAGTAGTTTTTGCGTGAAAGCGTACCAAACATCCATCCATCCATCCTCACAAACTTATTTTCCTCGTTAGAGTGCTCCAATAAACGCGTACGATCACTGCTAATCTATAAAGTGCTATAGGTCGAAGTGCTGCCTTCGACGCAACCGCTATGTCCCTGCATTGTAAATTTGTAATATTACATACTGTAAAGGGCCAAATTGATCTATATTAAGTGCACAATGGCACTTAATTGAATAAATATTCATGCTGTATTGCTTAAAATCACTTCGTAAATAAGCCAAAATAAAATGGTTATTGTGGGTTATCCCTGAGAGATAGATATATACCATCGCGGACTTTTTTTAGACCTTTTTAAGATGTACAATACTATAATATAATACATTACTATACTATAATACAATACTGTAGTAATATTTTGATCTATGTCGTAGGGGTCAGCCAGCGTTTGCAATGTAAGCGCAAAAATATCACATTCGAAACCCGTAAAATTATCAGTGTTTCTCTACTACATTATGCATGTTATATACCTACAAACCTTCCTCTTGAATCACTCTATCTATTTAAAGAACCCGCAATAAAATCAGTTGCGTAGTTTTAAAGATCTAAGGATACATAGGGACAGACAGAAAAAGCGACTTTGTTTTATATTATGTAGCGATTTGAAGATACTGTAAGTACTAACTCTCTAACTCTCAGAAAAATAACCAGTAACAGTATAATAACACTTTATTTATTCCAAAATCAGTTTTTATCCAAACAGTAATAATATCTTACCTGTACTTATAAAAACCCACAATCAGTACTTATAGACTTTTAGATTCAGACTCACACGTCTGTGTACCACTGCCAGAGACCGACTGATCCCCATCAATAACCTCCTACCCCCACTTATTATCTAGACATCGTATTAAACAACAGTATTTACCAGTAGTGTAGTCCCTAGATCTTATTTAGATATTTTGTGTCCCAAAATTGGCGGCATAAAATGCAAAAAAATTTTTTTATAAAAGTCGTCTGTACAATCGTCTGTGCTGTCTTACTAGGTTAACTCTACTAGGTTATGGGAACACATTTTCACATAAGACATTTTCCCAATAAATCAACAGAAGCTTAACATTGTTAAATACAACTCAAGCGAAAGAAGTACTTTTTAAGCTTACCCCCCCGTCCCCGCCCCCCCTCCCCTGCCCATTATTTTTGTAAAGGGGGTTAAGTACTTTCACCCCTCCAATCATAAACCGTTGAAACAAGCATACGCACTAAACTGTCCTTTGATTGCATAAGGGACACTACACAATGGAATATCTACGTTTTTTTTTCTAAAACTACGAATATATAAAAAACTTGAGAGGTGTCAAGGGACACCCGGATGGAACGAAGTTATAATATATATATATATATATATATATATAGATCGGATTTTGATTATATTTGATATATCGTAGTTTAAGCTCTGAAATAACACATACGCTACTTTAGTTTTTTAAATATTTCACTTCTATCCCTTTCCCTTATAAGGCGCACACATAATATCAGTCCAGTGTAAAATCCCCACTGCTCAACCCCCGAAAGATTGCGTGTTAGCCGATCAAATGCGATTGTCTCAGTCTGGCGGGAATCGAACCCCCTACAGTCCTAATGCGTGAGGGTGTCGATGTAGAGAGGAAGCGTCCCTGCTTACTTATGTTTTCCGTATAAATTTCTAAAGAATAGGGACTTGTTGGACTCCAGAGATGCCACACACAGCCTCTCATAAAACCGTCGCGAAATAACGCTAGAGGTATGTGGTGGCGTGGCGTGGTGGTTTAAAAACTGGCAACGCAATTGTTACGCCTCTTGTGTTGCAGTTGTCTATGAGCGACTTTAATCGCTTGCAAAGTTTGTCGATTTGAAAGTCGTTTGTCGGCCCTAAGGTCAGTTCACACCAAGACGCGACTCGTCGCGATGCGGTGCTGGATTTTTAAGATAGCGATTCAAAATTGAACTTTATTCACTACATAAGAAGGCACACGTTTCATTGCAAGAGCGGCACCGCAATGCTTGGTATCTTAAAAATGCAGCGCCGCGTCGCGTCGGGTCATGGTGTGATCTGACGCTTATTCCTTGAAATAAATCTGTGTTTATAACGGTAGCCATACACTGTACTGCCTTCTTATGTAGTGAACTTTATTCACTACATAAGAAGGCACACGTTTCATTGCAAGAGCGGCACCGCAATGCTTGGTATCTTAAAAATGCAGCGCCGCGTCGCGTCGGGTCATGGTGTGATCTGACGCTTATTCCTTGAAATAAATCTGTGTTTATAACGGTAGCCATACACTGTACTGCCTATCGCACAATCAGCATGACGCTGCAGGCTTACTCCAATCTGCAGCTCGTCTATATTACGTACCTACCACACACGTGTAACTGTCGTGCCAATCCACGGCCATACATGGTCCGATTGGCAGCGTCATGCATATATTTTGACGATAGGCAGTATCGTATATGGCTACTATAAGTCACATCTATGGTGACTTTTTCCCTCAGCTATGTAGGTATATCTATCGTTATTAAGTTAAAAGGGCACCAATTTCCCTTCTAAGAACTGTTGTTAGCTTATCAGATTAGGACCAGGGCTGCAGGGAGGGAGAGCAGTTAAACTGAGATGTCTACAAATGAGCTTACACACCCTGATGGGAGTGATAAGATGGGAAGGCGTACGAATTTTTAGGTAAAACGTAGACGGGCTAGAATTAAAGATGAGACATTTCAGGATGCGTGGCGATGTGAACAACATTAAAATTTGTTTTGTAAATAATTGTTGACGATGTACTTCGCGGTGTCTGCAGACTCGAAATGGCAATACCCAAATTCCCAAACTTTTTAAACTTAAGTGGCTCTTAAGTTTCATGCTGTCCTTGTCAATCTGCTAAGCAGAAGTTAATTAGCCTGTGATTAAATGAGCCCTTAACTTTGATTCCGTTTGAGAATCCGTACGTAAAAACAATTTTTCTTAAATAAATAAAGAATAAAAGAAAATTGTACCAGGACACCATGACTCATTAGGTAAAACGAACGCGTTCGCGTTCGAACATACTTTATGTGGGGTTTTATGCTATCGGGATATTTATATCCCGCTAACCCTCACATTACTCGGATATCTCCATCAGCGTTTTAGAAAGACGGAAAGACGGAAAATATTGTGGGTACAGTCAGGGAAAATGATTGCCTAGATGTTAGATCGTCCTCACAATTAGTTCCTATTATAATGACGCTGTGTCTGTTCGCCTGACGTCTGTAAATAGTAACACAAATCACGATCAATTTCAGAAGTGTGTCAATCTGATCAACATCAGATTCCTCAACTGCAGAAGACCCCAGAGATTCAGATACAACATCAGACATTGTAACCAGGCCAGCTGCGTAGGAGTTATTTTATAGTGCCCAAGTGTGTGCGCAGTACACAAAGGCACTCTGTCTTCCTTTACTCGCGTAAGTCGTAACCTAGTGGGACGGATGACCGACACGACTGGCGAGAGATCATGCGCAGGACCGACTGTTTACATGCCCATCCGACGCATGGGTCATCTCTCTCGTCAGACAATCAGGTGATCAGCCTGCATTGTCCTAACTCGGAAACAACATTTTTTTGTTGTTCCAACGCGGGAATCGAACCCACGATCTCCGAGCCAAGCTCTAAACCACTGGACCACGGAGGCGGACAAATTCATACATACCCAATACACATACATTCATACAAAGACTGGAACAGATAATTTACCTACTAGTATGAAAACCGTACTGAAAATGTTTGCTTCCATTTATTAATTGTAATTTATGTCATTCATCTTATACTTTACACGAGACAATCTTGTATATATATATTAGTTTCTCGAAAATGGCTGCAAGTATAACCATGAAATTTAGTATGCGGGGAGTTTTGGGGGAGAAAAATCGATCTAGGTAGGTCGTATCACTGGGAAACTGCGCATTTTTAAGCTATATATATTTTTGCTTTCGTCGTGCAACAATATATCAATAATTTCGACTCTGATATGTCAGTCCGATTGGCAGTTTGGTATGCGTATGTGTAATTTTTGATTTGTTCGAAAATTCAGAACGTAGTGGGCTCGAATCCCAATAAATATTATTGTGATAATTTTTATGTTTTTAAATTTTTTCGAACTCCGAGCAAATTTCAAACCCAGGTACTTTTCATACGAGGTAAAACTGTTTTCAGTTTTTTTCTAGACGTAAAACTATTTTATGTTGTTTTAGGTAGGGTAGGTCCTCACTATAATAAGGGATAATACCATATAAACCCCAGTAATTCCGTGTGATAACAACTTAACCCTACAAAGGGCGCCCTACGTCTTCAGATTAAGCCGCACTTGTGCAATGTATGTGTGCGTGCGTGTGCGTGTGCGTGTGCGTGTGCGTGTGCGTGTGCGTGTGCGTGTGCGTGTGAGAGAGAGTAGGAGAGAGGTATTGTGAGATTTGCAGACGCACAGTTTAATCTAAACTCAAACGAAAATATTAAATTCGAAATTAATTTGTCCTTGTGTATTTTCAAAAGCGTTTGGTAAATAAACGGGATATGAATTGGTAGGATTATAGTGTAGCTTCTGCCCGCGTAAATACAGTACCCCACGGGAGCACTGTACTTTTTTGGGATAAAAAGTAGCCTATGTGTTAATCCAGAGTTAAAACTACTACCATACCAAATTTCATCAAAATCCGTTGAGTAGTTTTTGCGTGAAAGAGTAACAAACATACATCCGTACATCCATCAAGCTCAAACTCAATTTTTTTTATTTCCATACAGGTTATTTAATATCCTATAGGTAGGTGTATTGAAATGGAAAATTTATAGAATTATCCTACCACCAGTTTGGAAACTAGACCGGCGAGAAGAATCGGCGGGCGGAAGAAACTCGCGCGGAGCCACCTTTTAGTAAAAAGATGGTAAAATTGTTGTTTTCAAAAAAATAACTCCCCACACCCATTTCGGTGACGGTGGCCGGATTCATTGAAACCATACCAGGAGGAGGAGCAGGAGGAGTATACGCAGGAGTAATTTCATAGTGCCCAAGTGTTTGCGCAGTACACAAGAGCACTCTCTCTTCTTTTACTCTCATAACCCAGTGGGACGGTTAACCGACACGACTGGCGAGAGATTAGGCGCAGGTCCGCCATGCCCATCCGACGCATGGATCATCTCTCTCGTCAGACAATCAGGTGATCAGCCTGCATTGTCCTAACCAAACTTGGAACCAACATTTTTTGTTGTTCCAATGCGGGAATCGAACCCACCTCCGAGTCGAGAGCCAAGCTCTAACCACTAGACCACGAAGGCTGTTATGCTTATAATTACTAAGGTATCATAGGTAAACAAACAGCTGATTCAAGTTCCAACGCGGAACAACGAAACATGTTGTTTTCAAGTCTGCTTAGGGCAATCGACATGTAAAAAGTCTTCTAAGTTCTATACAACAAAGTAATCCTCACCAACTTCCACATGTCTAATAGTGGTATAATTATATATTTGTTTTTTGTTTACGTTAACATTAAATTGCGCCTGAACGAAGAGTACAACAATATCGAAATTCAATAGAATTTTTCCTTTTCATTCCACTTGGCCGAGTAAATCAAATCTTGATGGATTAAATAAATTATATATTTAGTTTCTGAATACAAAAATAGTTTGAAAGTATGCCATATTCAACCCTCGTCAAGAATCAAACGTGTTTTCGTTGGATTTCATTCGAAAATCCCACATGTAGCCTTTATTCCCAAGTGGTAAAGTTGTAAATCGCACGATCAGGATAAGGCAAATTTGTTAGGTTGAAAAATTTATTTGCCTCCACATACGTTCTTATTTCGTTAGCAATAATGTCTAAAATCGAATGTCTGATGTAACATTGATTGATAGTATTGATGCCAATCGTGTTAGCTTCGATTTCGATTTGGGGGTATTATACTTTATAACAAGGGGATAAAGTTGATTTTGCATTGACTGACATTGACACTGCGCGTTCTTTGCGGTTATGCACCATGTTACAATGGAATAAGGTCCACTTTCGTTTGTATCGACCTAGGGTTGGCAGTTTCCAGAAAACTAGGTCATGTCTCTGGACAGAACGCCGTAATTCGATATATTAGCCAGTTTGCTCGATTTTATAGTAATGAATCTATAGTTTTTACACAAACTTACTAAACCTAATTAAACTTTTGCTTTTTGCTTTTAGGAATTATTTTATTTGAAACTAGTTTATCTCTCCCGATTCGCCCGCGTAAATCCAGTATCCCATGGCAACGCTGTGTTTCGGTAATAAAATATAGCCTATGTGTCAATCCAGAGCCTGAACTACTACCGTGCCGAATTTCATAAAAATCCGTTTAGTAGTTTTTGTGTGAGAGTAACAAACATACATCCATACATCCTCACAAACTTTCATGTTTAAAACTAGCTGGTGCACGCAACTTTGTTTGCGTCGAACCAACGGAAACGGATTAAAACGGAACGGCCTAAGTTACTGTTTATAATATTTGACGACTTGTGTGGCTCAGTGGTTAGCGCATCTATAGCGCATCTGTATCATAGCGCTCAAGCCGGTGGTCGCGGGTTCGAATCCCGCCAGGGAACAATAAAGTTTTCTGTGTTCCTGGGTCATGGATGTGTATTAAATACCTATGTGTATAATATAATAAAAACCTTAAATATAAGTATAGTATAAAAAGTATTTAATATATTTCCGTTGTCTGGTACCCGTAACACGAGTTCTTCGGATATTTACCACGGGGCCAGACTGACGTGGTGTCGAGCATCCATAGATATTATTATAATAAAAAAAACCAGCTATCTGTCAGTGAAAGTGAAAATCGGTCCAGCCGATTGAGAGATCAGCCGGAATAGAAAGACAATCAGACAGACGGACTTTTTATTGTAATCACCGTATATTATACTTTGATTAAACCGGCCAAGTGCGAGTCGGAATCGCGCACGAAGGGTTCGGTACAAAACGGCAAAAGAATCACGTTTGCCGAATTGGAGCCCCACATAAATATTTATGATACTAAATCTGTTTTCCGTATTTGTTGTTAATAGCGGCAATAGAAATATATCATCTGTGAAAATTTCAACTGTCTAGCTATCACGGTTCACGAGATGGCGCCTGGTGACAGACAGACGGACAGACAGCGAAGTCTCAGTAATAGGGTCCTGTTTTTACCCTTTGGGTACGGAACCCTGAGAAACCACCGTGCGGTGAGTAATAATGATGAATCGCTTAGATTGTATCGCTTAACATTTTAACGACTGGAGCAATAAATAAAATCTTTTAAGGCCCCCAACTATTCCCCAAAAAAGCTTACCCCAGCTATCTTCAGCCATTTCTCATCCCCCGACACTTGAAATAATCTCTTTATCGCGAAGGGGAGATATTTTTTTAAAGAATTTCCACGAACCTTTTTAGCACTAAACAAAAAGAGGGCAATTTTTTAATTGAAATAGATTGGTGTACATTTAACTGTGGAAGAGCCACGCTTCGGCACGAATGGGCCAGATCGACGCGATAAATACCACGACCGGATACTCACAGAAAATCAGCGTGAAATAACGCTTGCGTTGTGTTTCGCCGAGTGACTGAGGTTACGGGAGGCAGAAGGGGTATTGCGGATCTTAAGGCCCAGGAAAACGTAAGTCGCAACACCAGAGGAGTTACAAGTGTAATCCCTCTGGTGTTGCGAGTGTCCATAGACGGCGGTAATCGCTTACCATCAGGCGATCCGTCTGCTCGTTTCCTGTTTCATTTAATTAAAAAAAAACGGCATGTTATGGAATGAGAATTGCAGGTGACCAGACTGATAGTGATTGCCGCAGTCCAGAGTTTTTAACCCTCTTTAACTTTTTTCCCATGGCTCAGAGATTTTTCGGAACACAGTAAAATTACACAATTTCCAAGCCGTTTAATTTGATACAGTGGCGGTGCCGGGCTCCATACAAAAATGTCCTTTGTTCTTTGGCACAGATTTTGGCATAGAGTACCTGCCTAGACCACGGGCTATGCACACATAGGCCACCTTTCATCGTGGCAATATGTACGGTCCCAGCGGGATTTTCCTTTGAGCGCACGCGGTCGCGGGAAACACCCAGTTGTCCAAATATACTAATTACAGTAATATTTTGTGCTCGTTGGCGGACATTTTGCTTATAACCTGTGTTTATTTATAAAAGCGTTTTCCTAAATCATTGATAAGCTAAAACGCTTCATTGAGGTGAGAGCGAAAATAAACATTTTTTTATCGCTGGTATAGAACTCAAAATTGTATAAAAAATTCAAGTGTTGGCATTGACATAATATTTTAATAGATATTTAACTGACTTCCAAAAAGAAAAAAAAAACGACTTCCAAAGTAAAAATGCACAGAAAAGTATGAAATAAAACTCATTATCTAAGTATGTAATTCCCCTTTTAAATTCGGTTAAAATTTTAAATATTTCCAGCCAACCGGCCCGAACAACATCCGGATAAAACAATATTTTATAGAACTCACGTTCAACTTTGCTGGTACCGACTTCAAAATTATGAAGATTGAGAAGAGAAATAGTTAAAATTTTAGCCGAATTTAAAAGGGGAATTACTAAGAAAATAAGATTTGTTTCATGTTTTTTTTTTGTGCATCACTTTAGTGGTCGGTTTTCATTTTTTGTTTAATAATATTATTTTTTCCATTTTTAGTGATATAAATTGTTAAATTATTATTAATAACAATGCCGAAATTTCCAACCGCGTATCTTTAAAAACTTAGAAGTTCTGTTCAGTGCTTTTGGATCCAGGATTTGCCTTGGTGCAAAATCTTATTTTTGGTAGTACTTATAAGCTTGTGACTTCAGAAAAAGTCAATATCACTATATGTGTCCATATAAATTTCGAGGAGTTCCCTCGATTCCTCATGGGTCCCATCATCAGGTTTCCACTTTAGTGACTAAAGGACCAATTACGAATTATACAACAACAAAAGAATTTATTAAATAGGTCCATAAACGGCAGAGTAATGTTCAAAGATATCCGTGTCGGTGTAAAATACTATGAGAAGTACCTTTTATATCATCATAATGTGATGATGTATGGTGTGATGATGGTGGTGATGATGATGATGATTACTCTAATTGACATAGTGGTATATTCTTGCAGTTCTTTAAACAACGCCGAAATCCCCCAACATGTATATATAAGGAGTCAGGAGTTTTGTTCAGTACTTTTGGATCCAGGGTATATCTTGGAGCATAATCTTTTATTTACTTTGGGATAAAAGGATCAATTTGGGATTATACACTATACATCAAAAAAAGAATTTTGATGCACAGACGGCGAAGTAATCGTTGAACATAAAAAAAGTGTGTGTGTCAGCTCCGACGCACGACTGGAGTTTACTCTAAAAAGTGTGTGTGTCAGCTCCGACGCACGACTGGAGTTTACTCTAAAAAGTGTGTGTGTCAGCTCCGACGCACGACTGGAGTTTACTCTAAAAAGTGTGTGTGTCTGCTCCGACGCACGACTGGAGTTTACTCTAAAAAGTGTGTGTGTCAGCTCCGACGCACGACTGGAGTTTACTCTAAAAAGTGTGTGTGTCAGCTCCGACGCACGACTGGAGTTTACTCTAAAAAGTGTGTGTGTCAGCTCCGACGCACGACTGGAGTTTACTCTAAAAAGTGTGTGTGTCAGCTCCGATGCACGACTGGAGTTTACTCTAAAAAGTGTGTGTGTCAGCTCCGACGCACGACTGGAGTTTACTCTAAAAAGTGTGTGTGTCAGCTCCGACGCACGACTGGAGTTTACTCTAAAAAGTGTGTGTGTCAGCTCCGACGCACGACTGGAGTTTACTCTAAAAAAGTATTTTAAATTAGAAACAATGTACTCCGTATATGGAGTCCGCGCACCAGTCCGGACGCCATAGATGGCGTCCGGACTGGTGCGCAGAATAGGTTGCGCACGAAAACGTAACGAGGTCATTCGTTCAGTAGTTTTACACCTCATATTTTTTTCATACCGAGGGGGGCCTTATATGAAAATATAAGGCCCCCCTCGGTATATATATATATATACGAACGTGTAACCTCCTCCTTTTGGCATATATGTCTGCTCGACACTCAAAAACTTTTTTCCATTCCAGTGCGTTCCATTTTCAGTGCTCTGAATTTTCACCGCTGTTCCGGATTCCGGAGCATATAGTCCCAGCGTTAGTCTATACATTACAATCTGTGCTCGTCCCTAATAAATTCATTGTATTAATTGGTTCTTTTAAGCACACTGTATGTATGTGTAGGCTTGCCCCGGCCGCGCTCCTATAGACGATAACATTAACGCTTCGATATTTATAGGGTGATTAAATCGAATACAATTTTTGTTTCATTTTCGAGTAACATCCGTTTGGACTTCGAAGGTTTGCGGTCGAATTTTTTTTTTCGTTTACAGAGGGTCAATTTGAAATTTATCTGTGTAATTACATTGGTTGTTGTATCTTTTATTTTGGTATTTTTATAGCTTGTTTTCTTTTTAGCGTAGCGTACCCAAAGGGTTGAAACGGGGTCCTATTTCTAACATCGTCTGTCCGTCACCGGGCTGTATCTCATGAACCGGGATCTAGCTATCCCGGTTCATGAACCGGGATCTAGCTATCCCCAGTTCAAATTTTCATACACGATGTATCCCTGTTGCCGCCATAGCAACAGAATAAAGTAAATATTTAAGTGACGCTCGAACGAACGTGGGTTTTTTGCCTTTTTGTACGAAACCCGTGCGCAAGTCCGACTCGCACGGATACTACTAAAATATGCCTTTCTTGCCCCTGCTAACCTTCATAATAAAATACATTTAGCTTCTACCAATCTAGCATAGATTAGAAGATGTATAGTAAAAAAGTAACACCCGAAATGTCAAGCAGTGAGCGAGCTGATGATGATGAATTATAGCTAAGAACACTCTCAATCATGTCAGCTTTCAAACGAAAAAAACTAGATCAAAATCGGTTCATCCGTTTGGGAGCTACGGTGCCACGAAGAGACACACACACACATGTCACATACAGACATGTCAAACTTATAACACCCCTCTGTTACCGTCGGGGGTTAAGAATATCATATTTCAATAGAAACAATCTACAATGTTTTAAAGAGATATGATAACTGTACAAATAATTTCTCAGGCTTTAAGTAAAATTATTTACTGTAGCTACGAACAATTTGTTGGAACAAAATAATACAATAATAAAACTGGAAAAGTTTACCGTCCGTTTCCTAGATAAAAAGCCTTTAATTAATTATTTATAAAGAAAAAGTAGAAATGTTTCTGGCAGCGATTCTATTAAGTATATAGTTCTCATTTCTATTATCCTAGCTCTATCAGATATTCTAGTGGTTATGTATTCCTGGTACCTTAAACTACTCCCACACCAAATTTCATCAATATCCAATGAAACTATCACGCAAAAACTACTTATATTTTAAACTTAGTTTTTGCGTGAACATTCATTTGCTCCAACTTTACAAATAAGTGAAAACCTGTTATAACGACACTAAAGGGACTGATAAATTATTGCCGATAGTCGTTAAAACCGATATTAAAATAATCATATTAGTTGAAATTGGAAATACATATGAAATTGGAGTTTTGTAAAGGAGGAACGTAAAGTCGATTTTTTTTAAAACAATGTTTATTTAATCAAAGACTATATAAAAATATATATACAAAGACTACTATAACTATATACTATATAGTATCTATGCACTTTTGCCATCTCATAGGTAGTTCATTGATTCTTTACTAAAAAAACTATTCGGACTCCTGAATCAATGAAATCTTTGAAGGCGCTTTGAAAATTGGTAATCTTGGAGCAATGTCCGGGGAGTACGTTGGATGTCTTAGACATTCCAATTGAAGTTCCTCTAATTTGGTAGCCGTCTGTTGTGCAGTGTGTGGTCTAACTTTGGTCTCCGGCCGTCCACGGGGCTCGTTCTGCAGGTCGAAATTTCCAGAACGAAAACGTTGGAACCAAAATCGCACTGTGTTTTTTTTTGCAACACCGCCGCCATACACATCATTAATCCTTCGAGCCGTTTCTGCAGCACTGATGCCACGGTGGAACGCGTACTCGAAAATAAGACGATATTTCAAGTTTTCCATTTTGTAGACAGAGTGACGCAAAGAAAAAACCAAAAGAGGAAAAAACAAATGAATTACGGTTTTCGAAACACAAATGGACGAGTAAATAGTATAAATTTGTAATTAGAATTCCAAATCAAAGAATATTATTTGAGATCAAAGTGACCAGTACGACAAAACGCCAATTTCATATGTAAGGACCTAATATTAATTTTTGGTTCGTGATCTATTTATTCAAACAAATATTTTCCCTAAACAGGCACACTCGTTACAAAACAAAACGAAATGTAATCATCAAATAACAATAAGTTAAGTTTCAAGTTGTTCAGTCAACTTCACCCCCCTTTAGAAGGAGGCAATGGGGTACCAACACTTATCTGTTCCCATGCAAACAACCTAAAAGGGGATGCGTACAAGCTAAAGTTGTGTTTGTCTTGTACGAAGTTGGATCTAACGCCTATAGTGTTATGTATCCCTGGTGTTAGTGATAACTGCCTTTGAGATCGATTCGGATATTTCCTATACCAGAATTATTACTAGTACTTGCATTGCTAATTGCTCAATAGCAGTTTCTTTGAGGTGGATCTGCTATACTGGATGATTAGCAGTTGCGTTGTCATGAAATTAGTTCTTCTGGAAGGCTTTTACAACCAAATCACAAAAGACAGGGACTAAAACAAATGTCGGATACATTACATGTAAAAATTGTCACTTGCCTACGTCCTTATTAGGGTTCCGTCGTACTCAAGGAACCCTTATAGTTTCGCTCTGTCCGTCCGTCGGTCTGTCTGTATGTCTGTCCGCTCTTCTAGCTTCTGTAATTACGAATATAAATTGATGATGTTTGGTATAGTTATGCATTGTGTAATAGATCTCGGTCTTGGCATCATAAAATAATTACGACGAGAGGTCGCCCTGTCGTCGAAATTCGACCATAATTGGTATTAAAATTTTTAAGTTTAAATTTTTAGGGTTCTTTTGTCTCTTAGATACGCAGTAAATTTTTAAATTGGGTAAATCCCTATGGACCGTAACAAACGACCGCGTTGCAGTAACACACTGTCAAGCTCTACAGTTTGCATGTCTTCTCAATACCTAAGGAGAACCCGCCACCCGCGCCGCTTGCCGCTCTTGTCTAAAAATTATTGATTTTAGTTTGTATATTATATTATTGAAACGTTTTTAGAATATTTTGGAAATCCATGATCGTGAAGTATATTTTAGTATTTTTTTGTATCCAGACGTTAGAGTGTAAATTATACCGAGCAGTCCAAAAATATTAAAATTTCCGTTTAATTTTTGACGTGACAACGTCTTATAATTCGATGGAGCCGGCTGCACGCACGAAAAACATGACTTATGCGGCGTTACCTCGCTCTGAGGCGTTCCATTTATGGTTTGAAGTGCAACCGCGAGCGCGGAACGAGCGACAAAGAGGCACAATCGGCCTCCGCGTTCGGCAGCGTTCGACATCTGTTCCTCTCCTACTTGAGTGAGCGATCCATCAGTATTTTCTTATGACGTTCTCACGTTCAACTGTCGTCAGTAAACCGACTTTACAGACAATCAATTTTTTTTGACGTGACAACGTCTTATAATTCGATGGAGCCGGCTGCACGCACGAAAAAACATGACTCATGCGGCGTTACCTCGCTCTGAGGCGTTCCTTTTAAGGCTTGAAGTGCAAGCGAGAGCGCGGAACGAGCGACAAAGAGGCACAATCGGCCTCCGCGTTCGGCAGCGTTCGACATCTGTCCCTCTCCTACTTGAGTGAGCGATCCATCAGTATTTTCTTATGACGTTGTCACGTTCAACTATCGTCAGTAAACCGACTTTACAGACAACCGATTATTTGATAGTATTTTTTGTATGCAAAGAATACTGTTTATTTTTTTAATTTCTGTAAGATAACAAATTTGGTCTAATTTATAGATAACAGATGAGAAGATGTAAACAAATTATTGACTGGCTGCTGGATTTGCAGTCTAGATGTGTGGTGGGATGGTGAGGATGGCCCTTAAAATAGGTCGGAAATCTTGAAAACGTAATTTTTGCGCGTGAGAAATTAGATTATTATATTAAAGTGTATTATATATAATTTAAGGGTTGATTCTTAAATGTTTGACTCTTACGAAGTCAACCGAATAAAATAATGTACCAATAATATATTGTCAGATCAGGATACCGATATAATTGAAGTCACTTATAGGATGAAAGAAAGCCATACTATTGTTATTAGTGGAAGTTTATTGTATTGATTAATTTCCCATAAATCTTTTGACTATATAATTCTATTAACATATAGTAATATTTAGTTAATAACTGATAGTAATCTATTAACAGGAATTTATTTTACTGAGATTTCAATTCGAACATTTAACTGTTATAGTAAATACTTTTATCTTAATCTACCCAAGCAATTTAAGGTAGGTAGTAATTATAGATTTTAACGACAAATATGTTTATATATTTCACAATTACATCAACGAATCATAACCGACTAAGGTTTGAAATCTTTAACATAGTAGTTATTCAAACGGCATTAATATTGGTGTCGCCAAATATTTAACGGAACTAACGAAATCCATTGATATGATCTATTTAGATTAATATCCGACTTGTGTATTTTATTACCTAGCAACATAAAGTATGTTTGCTTCATAAGTAAGTACGCATATTTTATCGACATCTATACCTCTATATCGATAGAATCGCGTAATATGAAAACGCTCTTATATTTTATGATGATGATTATTTTTATGTTTGAACTATAGAGGGGTTATTTTGCCTCTTAGATAGAAAAAAGTAAAAAAAAAAATGTTATGACAGATTGACAGACGTCAACGTGTAATAAAATTACATCAAACGCGCGGTAGGTGGGGTGAGGCTGTGGGCTCGCTGATGTAGCGATGATAATATGCTATAATCAATGTAATAATAACAAAATAGCGTGGAGCACTGGCACAGATGAGTACTAGTCTATACACTACACGGTCAGCTGATGCGAACTATAGGCGCCGCCATATTGGCCTCGGCTGCTCTGACGAGCGCCTTTCACTTTATCCCTACTCCGCGGCCGACCGTCACGCGACATGCAACACACAGACGAAAAAGTTTGAGACGATGTAATAAAAGTTTCACTTTAAAAGTTTCACTTTAATAAGAATATTAGTCTGGGTTCTATTAAAATTGCAAAAAAACACTATTTCACTCATGTTTTTCACGATGAAGCCGAACGTCAAAAATCATAGGAATTGACAATAATGCATCGACCATAAATCGATATAGTTTTGACAATTCAAATACTCGTTTCTGTTTGACGGCGATTCGAAATTCGATTTGGATTCAACTTATAACTTTCTCGATTCGACAACTATATCGATTGAACTTCTTATGAGTACAACATTAGAAATTTCAAACATGATGTGTCCAAACTGTCTTAGCTTATGAATACATTATGTTTGTGTATGTGTTCACCAAACCCTTTGTAGTGTGTGTTTTTGATATTTTCATTAATTTAATGAAATTGTAAGCATTATTTTAATAAATATATGCTTTCCGCACCCCTTCCTCGGCACAAACTTTAACTGTGCCAAATTTCCCTCTTATCCGTAGGAAACATTTTCGTAAAACTGTACTTGAAATTTTCGCTTCACGTATTAATAATAATAATAATAATATATAGATTTCATATTTTAGGGGTGGCTCTTCATACATGAGAAGTGGTGATGATAAATATTTTCTCATTCTATCCCTTCGTGTGAGGTATCGATGAATAGGTCTTTTAAAATAAAGGAAGGCAAAGTTTCATACATGACTTTTTTACAAAGTCAACCATTTTCGCGTAATCGGCCTCCGAAGTGGTTTAAAAGTTGGTCTTCTCTTAATTTAGAAATGGCATGGCATTGGCATTCCCTGGCATTTCTAAACTATGAGACTTGGAAACTTGCATTTTTCCATGCTGATAGATCATGCTAAATACTCTTTAGGAAAATTATTTTGAACGAAATCGGACAAGTGACTTTTGAAGAAATTCGAAAAAAAAAACCGTACGCGTTTATAGTTACGGAACCCTCCTTACACATATCCTGACATGGTCTTGGTTAGGTTATATATTTACTTTATTTTATAGTCGTCTTCATTATCAAATTCGACGACGCCGTTTTTTTTCCATAAATATTGTGACCGCAGCTTGATTTTTCTGGAAATAATCCGCCAAAAAAAACTGGAGCTCCGTGATGGATATAGGCAATTATTCACATCAGCTTTGTGTGTTGACACGCTTAAAAATATACGACGAAGCGCCGAAGCCTGATTTTGGGAGTAGAATTAATCAGAATTACACCCGTCAGTGTACTAGGGGATTAGAAGCTAGAGGAACATAATGTTTGCGCATCAGATTTGGCAGCCAGACTGACATATTACTAGGATAGCAGCGCATAAGAGATATTGGTGTGAAATAATAATATAGAGTTTGTTAATATCGCTAGGATACTAAGGCGGGTCAATAAGTCCGTGACTTTTTGAATTTCTAACCTCCTAACTGAAAAAGCAACACTACTCCTGTCAACAGGCATCTGTCAGTTGACTCCTATCAAAATTTGAACTTGCTGCGTCAGTTAGTTTGTGTTTTACAGCTATCTTTATCAGACTATCCAGTAACTTAAGGAAACAATGGAAAAAAGTGAATTTCGTGTGCTTATTAAGCATTATTTTTTGCGAAAAAAAACCATTACCGACCAAGGCTAAGCTTGATAAATACTATGGGGACTCTGCACCATCGATTTCAATGGTAAAAAAGTGGTTTACTTAATTTCGTTGTGGCCGTACAAGCACTGAAGATGCCGAACGTCCTGGACGCCCAGTTGAGGTCTCTACACCCGAAACAATCGAAAAAATTCACGAAAATGATTTATTTATCAAAAAATCTGTGTTTTATTCCAAAAGTCACGGACTTATTGACCCGCCCTCGTAGCAGAGGCGACGAAGAGTAATGAAAACGTAAGTTTTTAACGTCCCATTGATTTTTGGGAATCTCTGATATTATTATGTCTTGTATTAAGAAATAAAATCGGTAAACAAGCATTCGCATCTCCTCATGGTAAGCAATTAAGATACTCGCTATACCAAAGGAGTCGCAAGTGCGTGCAGATATATGAAACCAACTTGAGACCTCCGTTTGTCGTATTCTTTGTAACAATATTTGTATTAGATTTTCTACATTACTCACATTTTGTTGATGTTATAGAGTGCCGCGTGAAATACAAATATCTAGAACTTGTTGGAAATGTATCTAGGTAGATATTTTTCCGTTTCCGTTTAGAATTTAAGAGACATGACTTTATTTTTGTAACTGGCTAGCACGCTCCTATATTTTCATACATTTTTGCTCCCCCGGCTCTGGACTAATAATAGAGTTGAAAGACGAACACATGTTTGTCGAGTCACATGTAAATGTCATTTATGACAGCTCGACACTCGACACTTCAATTTCAACTCTATTGTATTAGCGCAGAGTTCTATTTTCAATTCTGTGTTTTCCAGGCCCGTCGGATTCCGGATCGTATAAGGCTGGGACAGCCTCACACACCCAGCCAATCATATAATAATATAGAACAATAGTAATAATATTCTGACACGATTTCAAATTAGTTTCGGCAGTGTTGACATTTTATTATATTCTGTAATAATATGTTGAAATAATGTTTTACTGCTATATTAAGATTACTAGTTATTACAGTGAAAGTCAAGGAACCGATAAGTTATGGTCGTAATAGCCTCAACAATTCGACGTAATACCCGATTCGTCGTCGTTACAAACGATGGGTATTCACTGTAGTTATGTATGTAGGTTTTCATTGTTAGTAAATAACATAATACTGGGACTGCATTAAGGGAAAATGTCGTTATTTCCGAAGCCAGTAGATACGCTAAGATTCACACCGAAACGAAACGATACGTTTTCAAAATAGCTATTCAAAATTGAACTTTATTCGTTTTACAAGAAGATGTACACGTTTCTTTGTAAGAGTTCGAATGTCAAGTTGCACCGCGCTGCACAGCGCATGTGCAGTGTATGACTGATGTCATATGAAACGTGTATCTTTGTGTAGTGCCGCGTGAACCTAATACCCCACGCATTACATTATATTTTTGTTTTGTCAAGTAGTAAGCGAGCTGATGATGATAAGTTATAGCTAAACCATGTCAATTACATCGGCTTTCAAATAAAAAACTGCATCAAAATCTGTCTATTCGTTTAGGAGCTACGATGCTACAGACAGATACAGATATACGTCGAGACTTGTTTATAGGGGTCGGGGTTTTTTCTCCATCTTATGATTAATTTAATCAACGGCATTTCTCCCATGGGAACAGTAAAATTCTAACTAGGAAGACATAACTTACTGCTAGCTCTTATCGAGAAAAACTGTACCAGGAACACATAACTCCTATACTATAAAATCGATATTTAGACTTCCTAAAGCATGTTTTTCCCACTGCTCAGTCAATTGCCCCCCCTATGAGAATATTGTGACCCGGTTTTTTTACTTAATAACCTGCCACACGATACAACACCTTGTTACCCTTGAAATAGATAGCATTATCGCTTATATTGCCACTTATAAATGAATTTATACTCTATTTGTAGGCACGTAACATTGATTTTCCTTTGTTTTGACAATAAGTAAACTCTGTGGGAATTTTTCCCACTATTGTCTTAAAATACAGTTCGTCGTACGCGAAACGTTAGATTGGTATTTTTAATAGGACCTCCAAGTAATCATCATCATGATCATCATTTTATTAAAAACCGGCCAAGTGCGAGTCGGACTCGCGCACAAAACGATAAAAATATCACGTCTGCTGTATGGGAGCCCCCTTAAATATTTATTTTATTCTGTTTTTTTTAGTATTTGTTGTTATAGCGGCAACAGAAATGCATCCGTCTGTGAAAATTTCAACTGTCTAACTATCGCGGTTAATGAGATACAGCCTGGTGACAGACGGACAGACAGACGAACGGACAGTGGAGTCTTAGTAATAGGATCCCGTTTTAATCTTTGGCTACGGAACCCTAAAAAGTAAGCGTGGATGTGCCTTAGACACGGCTGCCTATGCTGTGTGTGAAATACGCAGTGAAATTACTATGAAACCGAAATGGTGGCGCTTCCTCCTTCTGCTTTTCTTGTTATCTGAGTGATACAATCATAATAATATTCTAATATCTTCTTCTCTTATATTTATCTTCAAAATGGATAACAATTCCAATGTCTCGCTAAAAATTTTGCTCTTAAAAGTAATTGCGGAAGTTCAGGGAAAGTTTAAACGGTGACAAGTATTGGAATAGTTGCGCACAAAATACTAAAAACGACGATTGAATTTTCCCATACTAACTGTTCGCTGTGTTCAATTTGTCAGTTGACTGTGAAATATTTATCAGTTCAGTTCGCCTGTTTGGTTTATTTAAATAAAATCAGGCAGCTGGGGCTGCTAGGGCGGTAGGTGTAGGTTATGCACGCCTACAATCTACACCTACCAACCTGGGAGGTAGGTGTAGTTATTTTTTTGTTCCACTTCATAGTGAGGACATAACAGCGTGTGTCGGGAGTCGGGGCAGCTAGTAATATATAGTATTGTATGAATTGTATCTTAAAGCCCATGGATATAAAATCAGAAAAGTTTTTATTAATATTATGCGGTGAATTGAACAAAAGGCGAGACTTCATTCGCCTCCATTTATTTCTTTAAGCGGACGAGTTCGTACAAGATTTTAACCATGGAGCATTATGTAGTGTCTATCTTCAATGTTCAAGAATATAATATAATAATAGCTTCCCACACCGATTTTCGGTGACGGTGGCTGGTTTCATTGAAACCAGCCCAGTTGCGCAGGAGTAATTTTGTAGTGCCCATGTGTGTGGGGCGCAGTGCACAAAAGAGCACTATCTTCCTTTACTCTCATAACCCAGTGGGACGGATAACCGACGCGACTGGCGAGATATCAAGCGCAGGTCCGACTTTTTACACGCCCATCCGACACATGGATCATCTCTCTTGTCAGACAGGTTAGGACAAACTTGGAAACAACATTTTTTGTTGTTAGTTTTATAATATAAACATACAGTGCGACCATTTTCTCAATGTCCATCGGCAATTATTGGTTGTGTGAGAAAATAACATAAATAATTTAACACGAATATTTGCGAAAGACAATTTGGAACGTGGTTGAACGGCACAACATTTTCCACACGTTCCTGCAAGATTCATACTTATATAGGATAAAATAAAACAAAGGATTTGCGAAACGGGCAAAAATCCCGTACATAATATTGAAAAGACATTATTTTTGGTTGCGACTATGCTAACGACCTATTGTGTAATGTTTCGGTGAAAATCACGACACTTTACAACAATTTTCAATAATTGTGTGTAGTACTGTTATTTTTAAATCATAATCGTCTGTAACTCAGGGGAAAACACCACGCTAGCCAGGAATATTATTCACTTGGCTTTGAAAATGGTTTCTTCTTAGGGTCAGCCATACCGCTCGATGCGACGGCATTTTTTTAGGTACCGATTCAAAATGGAACTTAATTCACTACACAAAAAGATGTTTCATTGTAAGAGCGGCGCAGCGGCCGCTTTCTCAAATGTTACAGTTGTAAGGCTTTCTAAATCATTCCGATTACTGCTCGACAGAATGTTCAGGACCAGTGTGTGTCATACACGCTACCGACGTTCGGCAGACGAGCGCAGGCAAACCTGTTCAGATAATCTCTCCGGTAGACCGTAGCGTGTATTGCAATACTTAAGTTTAACTTTTAATTCTAGGATAGCATATATTCCATAGTAATAACGTACCAACTACCAGGCAATCATAAGTAATAAAGATATCGAATCAAAATTAACCAGCACTCATTCGCAACTGAAGTACCATCCAGTATCGAATGTATGTAACTCGAGTTTTAATAATTATCGACGAATTTAAAAGCGAATTATTTACAGGCTCACGTAATTACAATTTCCTGCAAATGTGAATCGTCAAAGCTGTCTCATGTTAAATACGGTTTTTGATTTCCTTGTATCCTTTGATCCTCAAAGTATTATTATTAATCCGAATAAGTAGTATTTAATTTAATATTTATTAACTTAACGATCCATTGCTACTTTACCGTTTTTCACGTAAATTGGAAATTTTAACACTATTCAAATTAAGGCCGGGACTATATTGTCCGGAATACGTAAGGCCGGGGATTAATCAGAGCACTGAGAATAGAACTCTGCGCTAAATACAGTAGAGTTGAAAATCGAAGTCAAATGTCTATGTCATATATGACAGCTCGACACTCGACATTATTGTATTAGCGCAGGCCGCAGAGTTCTATTTTCAGTGCTCTGAATTATCCCGGGCCAGCCGGATTCCGAATCATATAGACCCAAGCCTATGTGGGTATGTTACGTAATGCCGAAATAGCCCGTCAATGTATATACTTATATTTGTTGAAGTAACGCGTAGTACCACCCACATGTAAAACAAACAGACTTGTGCAAAATAATTTCGATACTCCATATATTATGCCAGGCGGTCCTTGAATGTTTTTGGCCTAATTTTAATTTATTATCTATCAAAATATAAACTGAAGTACCAGGACTACATAGCCATAATGGATACGGATACAACGGGAAATAGGATAGGCTTGATGTTGTCCTCCGACTATTGTCTTGGTTAATTACATATTCATGCCAGCCCGGTACCACGTGCGCAACTGACGGTTAACTGCAGTTGTTAACGATGGTGTACACCAGTACAATGATTTCAAATCTAAGGATTTCAAAACGAAGATTTGACAGAAGAAATGTTAATACAAGAAAAAGTTACGCCATCTTGATTTTCACCATACTACAAATGTCAGCATCTTGTTTTCACCAAACTTCAAATGTCAAAACGGCCCCGCAAAAGTGGGGCCATTTAAGTGGGGACAGTTTGCCTCAACATGCCTCGTCTATAATATACCTATACATATGTTTATCATTACGGATATTATGGGCATATTATGATGATGATCTACTGCTTATGTGAAGAATGTTTAGGTAGAAAAATAATTGAGAAATTCGAAACAAAAGGCGCTGAGGTCTCCTCAAAATTTTCACGTGTTTTGAATTAAGATTCGTTTTAATTGGTCACTGTCTGTATTTATTGCACAAAACATTTCTAAAGATATGTCGCTCCATACTCGGAAAGCTGTCATACAACAACAATATTCGAATGAATCCTTTTCATTCTTTCATGAGTGTATTTTGTTATGAAAATTACGAAACATGATAAACCATTATGTCTTGATATTGCCATACTAAAACATCACATAAAATCCTCAAACTTTAATTTTAAACTCGATAAACAATCTGATACTTGCCTATATAACGCGACGCCGCGTGCATAAAATATTACTATAATATTGTCTCGGCTTTATTAAACTTACTGTCTTTATGACTTACCTTGTAGGAACAGTCGACGGAAAAATGTTTAGCAATTCTCTGTTCTACTGAAATTGGTCGTTTTATTTGATATTTCCCGACGGTAAGTCACTTGATTATTTTAATATACGCGTAAATTTATGAGGTTGCCCTGTGGTCGAAATTCACCCATATTTAAATTAATTCATATATGATTTTTAAGCTTGAACTTTATAAGGGCCTTTTTGCCTGTAAGAAAATAAATTTAATAAAAAAAGCAAATGTAAATGTTGTGACAGATTGACAAACGTCAACGTGTAACAAAATTGTGTCTATCAAACGCGCGATAGTGTGTGTTAATCTGAGGTAGTGTGTGTTATTGTTATTTTTATTAATTTTGTCTATTACTAAGAATTATAAAAAAATTGCTTTCTGCATACACCTTCCTTCGCATAAACTTTGATTTAACGACAAATTTCATACTCCTCGGGTTGCACAATTCTCGAAAAAATGTACTGAAAGATTTTGCTTCACGTATTAATATAATAGTTATCAAACTGCCAAACAATATTTTGGCTGCACATTGCATAACAATTACCTCACCTGAGGCTATGTTTTTCCGGGGCGTTTGGCAAGTGTTTAACATGGGACTTATTTTGTATATATTATGTGCATTGATACGGGCACGCGTCACTCGCCATGGTAAACTAAAAACCAAAAGCCGAAAGTTTACATTGTCGTGGCGATCCGTCACTCGCCACGTCACCACGGCAACAGACCTACCCGTCAAATGTTTCACGTCATAATAATTATGACGTGAAACAATTACTTTAATATATTTGTTAAGGACAGCGGCCTCGTAACGTAATACATAAGTGAATTTAAATGTGAACGATAAACGAGTGATTTAAAACAGTACATAAAACTATAATAGTGAATACTCAGTGACTATATGTATAGATTTATATGGCATCAGTGTGTAAAAGTCGTGTTAAAATGGTGTTTTATCAAGTGCAGGTTATTTTGCTTATATATTTTTAACTAAAGCTAATTTTAACGTAGCTTCTTTTGATTTACATAAATAAACATAGTACCTAAAGTGTAGCATAACGCTTAAGGTTATATAATAAATGGTTAAGAAATTATTAAGAAAATAATGGTAAAAATGTAGAACATTTCATGTAAGGTAAACTTTGAGATGTAAATAACTTTTGTATAGAATAAGATTTCTAGTATATAAGGGTTTATGTATATGGTCATAACAATAAAGTATTTCACACAACGCGTTTTGCTTCACCTGGCTCATGAAAAATGGGGAAAATTATGGAAAATAGCCGTATAGAGAGGTAAAAGTGAGATAGCGAATCAGCCCGAAAGAGGCGTACGGGCAGGGCTCTCTATACGGCATTGCCACGAGCCAGGTAAGCTAAACAAAAAAAAGTAAAAAACATTCTGCTCTCTGATTCCGATCTGGGTGGCAGCTTTTTGGAAGTAGAAGCGACTCATAGCGATTCATTGCGAAGTAAATGTTTAGATTATTGTTGAGTGAAGTAATTATAATAATACACAACACAGTGCCGGTGTTTTCATCTCGGGACTTAAAACAGTGAAGTGACGCCGGGAATTTCGCGCGTTCCATCACGACCGTTGGGTTTCCCGCCGCGACCGTTTTTAACACTTTTCCACCGTCGCGATCGCTTCGCATAGCGATAGTGTAGTGTCGGTGTGTTCCTACGTCCGAGGAACAAATAAAAGTAAGTAAAGTGTAATTGTTCGATTAGGCCACACACCAGTGGACTCCTCCACGCATACACCTCCCCCCCGGATGCCGGGAGGGGCTGTATCTTTAAATTTAAAAATTTCAAATTGAGAGCAGACCCAAGAAGGTCAGGGTAAACAGCCTTGCCCAAATTCCCAGGTGCGTCAAAGGCCTGGGAAACATTCGTTAGAGAGCATCCCATCCCCAATAGCTCGCCGGCTTCTCCGGCAGAAAAGTCCGAAGAGTCGCCGTCGTCGCCGGCGACGACGGCGACTACAGAGTCATCGCCAGAGAGCGATGACGACAACGACTATACAACCCAGTCGGAGATGTCCTGCTCCGAGCAGGAGGCCTTCGAGGGGGAGGACGGTTTTAAAACCGTGAAGGGTAGGAAGACCAAGAAGAGGAAACGCTCGGACGGCGCTTCCTCTGCGGTCTGCTCCTCACCGACGCCACCGGCCAAATCCGCGAAAAGCGGTAAGGCAAACGTTTTTAGGGGTTTTAAACCAGGATCCCCACCCCATACCAAACCCATGCAGACTGACGACACGACAGTCGCGGCCCCGATCAGTCCCAAGGCCCCAAATTGCCGCCTCCTGTTATAGTACAGAAGAAGGCAAAATGGAACATTATTAGCTCAGCTATAAATGAGCAGAGTATTAACTACTCGTCAGCCCGCAGCACCCCAAATGGTATCATGGTGCAGGTCCCAACCCCAAGCGACCACAGGAAACTGACTGCTTTTCTCAGAGAAAAGCAGATCGGATTCCACACTTATGCCCTGGAGGACGAACGCACTCTGCGTGTCGTCATCAAGGGTGTAGACAAAGAGCTCTCCACTGAATCCGTCCTCGAGGACCTCTGTTACAGGGGATCCCCGCCAAAGAGGTACACAGGATGTACCATCCAGCCAAAAAGTACCAGTACAACATGGTACTTGTCGTGCTTCCCGCCACTCCGGAGGGGAAAGCCATTTTCAGACAAACAAAGGTCAAGACAAAGGTCCTCCCTCCCCCGGCCAATAGGGCCACAGAGACGGGACCTGCAAAACCGTCCCCGACCTCCAATTTCGGCGCTGACATAGCGTTCGCAGCCAAATTTCTTAGCGAAATCGATTCGATGGAGCTAAACGTTTTCGTTACAAAACTGCGAGGTTCCTTCGAGGACCGCATGTCAGCATTAGCAAGTCATACGGACTTGATAAACAAAATTAAGGACTTCTCCTAGACACAAAACATGCACCCGTAATTAGAAAAGCACCGGGGCAGACGCCGGCGCCTGCCCCGTAGATTTACACCAGACACGAACACACGTAAGACATACGGACTGACTCTAACACGGGACACCGGACTCGAACCCGGATTCGAGTTCGACTCCCAATAGTGTAGCCACACATAATCATGACCGCGACCGCGATATTGCTATAGAAAAGCTCTATAAATACCGCGAAAGCACTCGACATCAGGACATACGCGCGCGAGTCCACCCGCCCGCACGCGGAAGGGGGGAGGGACGGCCCTCCCAGATCCTTAAAACTGAGCTTCTCTATGCCTACAAATACGCCGTTAGTTTGTGCTACCGCGCGTGAGCAACCTCACTCGTCAGAGAGTGAGGAAGGGGTCGGACCCCTCAGTAGGAGGGACTATGGTCTCTCCAGACCTAAAAATAGTTTTCTACGGATATTTAGCTATTTTAAAAAACCGGTTCAGGGTACTCCCTAAACCGGTATAGGGAGTAAAACTCCCTCTTGTTTTTCCCACCAAGCGACTGCTAAACGGCAGTCACCAGACCGACGAAGCTAAGCCGGCTTTAATGCCTATAGCGTAGACCCATTCAAAAAAAAAAAAGTAAAAAACGTTCTCCTCAAATAGTGTTTTATTATCGCCCCGGCTCTGCCCAAATCGGTGTAACCTTGCTATCTTCGAGTCTAATCTCAGCCGGCGGTTGAATCCCTGTGCAATAATACAGTCCCCTACAATATTATTATTAGGCGATATTTTATACGGTATATTAGCTAGCCTATTATAAAAGCGTAATGCGTAATTTATGTCATATTATACACAATGAAGCTATTCCTCTTTATGGGCTCCTAGTGTTTTGTCTTTTAAAGACACGGCAAGCACTCTTTAGGACGTAAGTTTTGAGACACGACCAATGAGGATTTTCAATATTTTTTACTAGGAGGTAGTTCTGACACACACAAAGCGCCATCTAGTGGCGGAGGTAATTTTGAAAACTGTCAATAAGAGTTTTCGACACATTTTCTGCCACCAGCCGGCGCTTTGTAAAAGTCGGGTCCTAGTCGTGTCACACAGTTGTCAAATGAATAAACAGATTTCAATGAAATGGTAAAGAATTTTTGTAATATTTGGCCATACAAAAGAGAAACGCTGTTTCTGGTAGCGAATTAATTATTCACGCACCTTCAAAGCATAATTTAGCTTAAATAAAACATTTTCAAATCGGTTCAGATCGTTTGAGAGCTACGACATAGCCACGGACAGACACACTGACACACGCACAGGAAGACATCTGTTTTCGTCGGGGGCTAACAATGAAAAGGAGTATAAGGTTAGTTTGGACAGGAGATTAGTGGGACATATTTTATTTTTCCCTTCGCGTCAAGAGGAAATTTATAGGTAAATTAGCTGTTGCTTAAATATAGTATCCCACGGGAACACTGTACTTTTTGGGATAAAAAGTAGCCTATGTTTTAATCCAGAGCCTAAACTTACTACCATACCAAATTTCATCGCAATCCGTTCAGTAGTTTTTGCGTGAAAGAGTCATCCATCCATCCATCCATCCATCCATCCTCACAAACTTTCACATTTATAATACTAGTAGGATTATATGTCACGGGCCATGTTTACCCATAGGCCATAACTAGACCATCCTGTCCCATCTGACACCAATTCTCACAATTTCATTGACGTGTAAAACTCCGTTCAAGTTGATCCACGATCGTGCGGTAGCACTGGGCTTGTGAAAATAAAAGCGACACAATATTAATAGACTTTAATTAACTTAGGCTGTAATTAAAAGTCGAATAATAAAGGGATGATAGAAGTAGCCTATCGTATTGTGTATGTTGTTTAAAGTTCCGAACAAATTAGGGGGACGAACGAACTGCAAAAATTTGTAGCCAACATTACGATTTTGAGATCCCATACCTGTTGGCTTTCTGTGTATTCCTGGTATTTTTTTGGTACGAACAACTTATCTTCTACTTAAAGAAAGGGATAGACAAATTAAGTCGCATCACCTCCGCTCATCACGGACAACTATAACACGTGGTATTTATCCGATTGGGCCCATTAGTGTCGAAGCATGTGGGCACACATTGTAGATAGATGATGACGATGAAAAATTCAAATATTCTGTATTCTATTTCAGGTACTAGCAGTCATCAAAACTAAATTCGAACCAACATGGCGGTACATTTTCCAATTATTTTTCAATTGCTGTTTTTCCTATTGTATTTGCGTAGGCAAAAAAGCGAAAAATATTTTTGCACTGTTAGATTTGAAATGTAACTTTTGAACAATTGTTTTTGACTGTAAATTGTAAATGTATTTACTATAAACATACCAAAGTTTTTTAATATGTGGGGCAAACGAGCAAATAGAGTACAACACCAGAGGAGTTACAAGTGTGTTTTCTGTCCTTTTGAACCTGTGATTCTTGTACTTACTAGACAAAGAATTTAAATGATTATATTTATGAATAATAAATAATCATTTAAAGTTACTTTAAATAAAAAGTGATGTTTGTAGTAGATACCTAGACGGTACCTATTACAAGTTTAAATAAATAAATTAAAGCTTATTTGCAACTGAGAACTTAAACTACATACATCAACATTTAAACTAAATTTAATTAGCAGCTGCAAATTGGCTCAAGCTGGGCAATGCTGGCACAACAACAGCTTTAACAGCTTTTCACTTACCCTCTTACTAATAAAAAATATTTACACAACGGATAACTTATACAACGTTGCTATATTTTTCTATCATGTGACGTTTCCGACGTATCAGACAAAGACAGCAACGTTGTTCAAGTTATCCGTTGTATTAATAGTTTTATTAGTATGGGAGGTTGTTAATGCATATAAAAGTATATACGGTGCTAACAAAAAAAAATGTCTGTCTGTCTGTCTATTTGTTTATTCCGGGCAATCACTGCGAGTTGCGGGCACCAGCTAGTGTTGAAATATAATCTTTTCGGGTGCATTTTTGACGCACACATGGGCATGTTATGGTAAATTATTGTAACTATGCGTCAATCAAAATTTTACATACATTTTTGAACCGTAAATTCCGGGTTAACCGGGCGAATGGAGGGTTAAAAACCGGGTGATTGGGTTAAACATCCGCGTACGTAGAGAACGGTTGTGACAGGTGCCATCAAAGTTATTTGTGTGGTTAAGCCTTACTTGATTAATGGCTGACCGATAGGGGCATTTTAAAATTGTGTTTTTGGGCATTTTTTGGCCAGGCCAGTGGCTTATCGTTCCAGGATTTTGACCGCGCGTTAAAATAATATTCACATTATTCATGTAAAAAAATATCTATAAGTACTTAAGTGCTAATATTATAAAGAGAGAAAGTTTGTTTGTTTGCATCGAATAGGCTCCGAAACTAGTGGACCGATTTTGATGAAATTCGGCACAGATATAGGGTAGACCGCGGGGAAGGACATAGGCCACTTTTTATTACGGTAAAATTTACGGTTCCCACGAGATTTCATTTGCGCGCATGAAGTCGTGGGCAACATCAAGTATTAAATAAATCTTCCGCGCGTAGGTTTGGAAATCAGATGCGCGAATGCATTGACTTTTCAGTGTCGTGGAGAGTATGCGTTGCTGTCTTTTTAGCGTTCCATACCCGAAGGGTATAAACGGGACCCTTTTACTGAGACTTCGCTGTCTGTCCGTCCGTCCGTCTGCCACCAGGTTGTATCTCATGAACCGTGATAGCTGAACTATTGAAATTTTCACAGAAGGTGTATTTCGGTTGCCGCTATAACATCAAACACTAAAAACATAATAAAATAAGGTATTTATGTGGGGATCCCATAAACCTAACGTTTTTTTTTCGAATGGGTCTATGCTGTAGGCATTTAAGCCGTTTTAGCTTCATCGGTCTAAGTTGCTGCCATTTAGCAGTCGTTTAGGTGGGAATGCAAAGAGGGAGTATGACCCCCTCTGACATCACCCCCCTGCGGGTGATGTACGTACTGATTTTGGTGAATATTTTGAATGACTACGGGTAAACTATTTTTAGAAGGACTGGAGAGACCGTGGTCCCTCCCTGTGAGGGGTCCGACCCCTTCCTCACTCTCTGACGAGTGTGGTTGCTCGCGCGCGGTAGCACTAACTAACGGCGTACGAGTTTTGTAATGATAGAGTAGCTCATTTTTATAATAATTTGGTCTGGGAGGGCCGTCCCTCCCCCCTCCCGCGTGCGGTCGGGCGGACTCGCGCGCGAGTGTCCTGATATCGAATAATGATGCCGCAGTATTGATAGAGCTCTCTATAACAATATCGCGGTCGCGGTCTTGATTAGGTGTGGCTAAGCTAGTAGGAGTCGAACTCGGACCCGGGTTCGAGTCCGGTGGTCCCGTGTTTGTATCGGTCCGTATGTCAATACGTGTGTTCGTGTCTGGTGTAAGACTTCGGGGTAGGCGCCGGCGTCGACCCCGGTGCTTTACTAACCACGCGGGTGCGTGTATTTTGTGTTTACGTAATTGTATTACGTGTTTTGTGATGGAGTCTACTGGGTCGGCTAAGATATGCTTAGGCCGCTTTTGGGGATAACGGAACGTCTGGAAGTCGTGTTCGTAGTCCAGTGCCCTACGTATGAGGGGGTTTTTATGTTTTTTGCCTTTCTCAAAGAATCTCTCGGCGAGTTCTTTGATATAGGCTTTTATAGTGATAAGGTCGAAGTCTCTATGCAAGTCGATGTTACGTACGTAACGTGGCGCGCCTGTTGCTAAGCGCAAAAAGCGGTTTTGAACGCTTTGTAGGCGTTTCATTTGATTATCACTTATGTGTGCGAAAGAGACACACGCATAAGTGAGTATCGTTCTAATACAAGTTTTATATAGAGTGAGTTTATGTCTTAGGGACATTTTACTCCGCGCGTTTAATAACGGATATAATTTGTAAAGTACAAATTTAGCTTTACTTATTGCTGAATTTACGTGGTATGTGAATGTCATCGACTTGTTTAGTACTACGCCTAAATATTTCACTTTACTAACCTCCGGGATTCGGTTTCCGTGCAGGCTGATGGGACCAAGTTTTTGACTTTTATTGTGTTTATTAAATTGGATTACTTGGCTTTTAGAGGGATTTATTTCTATTCTCCATTTTGTGAACCAGTCGCCGAGAGCGGTGACTGCTTTCTGGAGATTATTTGTTATAGTTTTAGGGCTACGATGAGCATAGTACAGGGCTGTGTCATCTGCGAATAATGCCAATTGCACCTTAGGGTGTTTGGGAATATCGCAAGTGTACAGGTTGTAGAGGGAGGGCGAGAGTACCGAGCCTTGAGGGACTCCGGCCTCAATGCCTCTGAGGGAGGACAGTGCGCCTTCGACTCGGAAGCGAAATTTACGGTCTTTGAGGTAGTTGCTGATAGTCAGAACTAGACAGTCCGGTACACCGAGCTGGTACAATTTGTACAGCAGACCTTGGTGCCAGATTTTATCGAATGCTTTTGCGACATCGAAGAAAACGGCGCCTGTCCTTTTCCTGTCGTTCTTGCTTTCGAGTATGTACTCCGTTATGCGGTGTACTTGAGCGGGGCAGCTGTGCTGTTCGCGGAAGGCAAACTGCTCGTCTGGTAGGAGCTTTTTCTCTGTTATGACGTCCTTTAGACGTCTCAGTAGAATACGCTCGTATACCTTACCTAGGGAGCTAATGAGACTAATTGGTCGGTAGCTAGTAGGCTGCACCCGGGGTTTGCCCGGTTTGTGTATACCTATTATAATGGCTACTTTCCAAATGTCTGGGAATGAACATCCTACTAAGAGGGCGTTAAAGATGTTCACGAGAAGTTGAATTAATGCGGTCGGTAACATTTTAAGTGTTTTATTTGAAATACCATCTAGGCCAGGTGCCTTTTTGGCATTTAAACACTTTATGATATCTTTCACCTCCTCCGATTCCACCGGCCTCATGCTCTCTTCAGGTGGTCTCGAGAGTCGGCTTTCGACCTCGCTGTTTACTACCCTAAGGTGCAGGGGGTCGGGAGGGAGGGAGCTCGGCCGACACTGTTGTTCGATTGTGTCGGCTAAACATTCGGCCTTGTCTCCATCCTCCAGTGCAGGAGGGCGATTTGGTCTGACTAAAGGAGGCATGTCGCTCTCCGTGTCTCTTTTGAGGGCTTTCGCGAGAGGCCAGTAGGCCGTGTGTGACGGTTTTAATTCACTTAGAAATCGATCCCACTCTTCGGCTTTAAATTCTTTTATTTTGAACTTAACCTCTCTCTCGAGGTGACGGAGGGACTTACGGCACTCTTCCGACGGGTAGCGATCATAGGTGCGTTTAGCCGCGTTACGGAGTCTGATGGACTCCTTTATGTCCTCCGGGAGGGGCCTACGTCTCTCGTGAGTCATAGGCATCTCCCTGGATGACTTCTCTATGGTCGCTACCAGGTGGTCTGTTAGGTTGGAAGCAGCCTCTATTGCTACTTCACTACTCAATATATTATCTGGGATTTTATCGAGATGAATCGATTGAAGGTTTTGGATATTATCGGCCAACAGTTTGTAGTCGATAATCTTTTTCTTACTATAGTTAATTCGGTTAGAATTACCGAGAGTAATTTTAACCGGGCGGTGGTCTGAGTTAAGCTCGTGAATAGTCTCGATAGAAAAGTCGAGAGAAATATTTTTGATAAGCGCTATGTCTAAAACACTGGGGTTATGTATAAGGCCACTGCTACGTTGGCTGGTGTCGTAGCGAGTGGGGTCCTGAGGGTGCATAATGCCAAATTCGAGAGTGTCGGAGAGTGAGTTTAATAGAGTGCCGTTTGAATTATTTAAAACGTTACCCCAATCGGTGTGTTTGCAGTTTAGGTCGCCGGCGATTAAGACGGCGTTGCCTAAATTAAATAGCGTTTTTAAATCGCTAGGAATTAAAGGTTTATTACCAGCTTGGTAGGCGTTGATGATGATGATTGGCTCGTGGCCTGTCATACTGACATGACAAATTGAAATTTCTAATGTCTCTAGGGGTGGCGGTTCTAGAGGGACGCAGTGGAGGGAATTCTTATAATATATAAGAGTGCCTCCTGACCGGGATCGAGTTCTATCATTTCTAATTAATTTGTAATTTGTTATTTTCGGGCTCCTCATACTAGGTTTAAGGAACGTCTCCTGCACTAGAAGTACGTCTACGTTATGGCTCTTGACGAAATCACGGATTTCGTCAATGTTATTATATATGCCGTTCGTATTGAACGACACGACACAAATCGAGTGCGGTTTTGTTCTCCCCGGGGACGCCATTAATAACCGGCGTAAGAGAATTCCCTGATCTTGTCGATCAGGGCCGAGTGGCTTGCCAGTGCCGAGAGGCGGTCCTCGAAGGAGCCTCGCAGCTTGGCGGCGAAGATTTTAAGTTCCGTCGGATCGATGTCACTTAAAAATTTGGCGGCGAGCGCTATGTCGGCGCCGAAACTGGATGCGGACTGGGGCGGATTTTGTGGTCCCATATATGTAGCCCTTTTGGGCGGGGAGGGGGGTGAGGGGGGAGGGGGGACCATGGTCGGTCTGGCTGGGAGAGCCATCGACATCAGAGGAGGAGGAGGAGGAGGTCCTTGTGGACCCCTCTGGGGTGTAACCCAAGCAGGTTTGGAGGGAGGGGGGGCAGGGACATACCTCTGCTTGGGAGGGGCACCTCTCTGTGGTAGGGCTTGGCGCCTCTTTACTTGGGGTGCACGTTTGCACCCTTTGTAATTGGCCGGATGGCCAGAAGATTTGCACAGGACGCAGCTTGGGGGAGTAGTCTCCTCAGCTAGGTTCCCGCGCTTGCATTCTGACGTGCCGTGGTCTCCCAGGCACTTTACGCAGCGCGGTCTGGCGAAGCAGTTCCGCGCTGAGTGACCGTATAGCTGGCAGCGATGACACTGCCCTGGCATTCCTCTTTTATAGGGGGGTTCGATACGTATGCCCGTGATGTGGCATACAGCTTTTACATTAAATATGGCTTTCCCCTCCGGAGTGGGGGGAAGCACTACAAGGACCATATTGTAATGGTACTTTTTGTTGGGATGGTACATTCTGTGTACCTCTTTAGCGGGGATCCCCTGTCTACAGAGGTCCTCCAGTACGGACTCAGTGGTCAGCTCCTTATCTACTCCCTTGATGACGACACGCAGCATGCGTTCGTCCTCCAGGGCGTAGGTGTGGAAGCCTATCTGCTTTTCCCTAAGGAAAGCAGTTAAAAGCCTATGATCATGCGGGGTAGGGACCTGCATAAGGATCCCATTTGGGGTGGCGTGGGCCGACGAGTAGCGGATGTGCTGCTCGTTTATGGCCTTACTAATCTGGTTCCACTTAGCCTTCTCCTGTATAATAACAGGAGGCGGCAGTTTGGGAGTCGGTGGGGTCGACTGGGAAGTCGACTTGGGGGAGTTGGAGGCCGCGACATTTGTGCCGTCAGCCTGCACGGTTTGCGCACGGGGCGCTTTAGTAGGATTGGGTTTAAGACCCTTAGCGGCTTTTGCCGGCGGAGTCGGAGATGAACAGCCCGCAGAGGAGGCGCCGTCCGAGCGCTTCCTCTTTTTGGACTTTTTAGTTTGGACGGTTTTGAAACCGTCCTCTCCCTCGGAGGTCTCCTGCTCAGAGCAGGACATCTCCGATTGGGATGTATTGTCGCTCTCGTGCGACGACATAGTAGTCGCTGTCGTCGCCGGCGACGACGGCGACTCTTCGGTCGAGGCTCCCGGAGAAGCCGGTGAGCTGGTGGGGCTTAAGCTATTATTGTAGTTTTCCCATGCCTCGGAGGCTCCTGGGAATTTAGACTCGAAAAAGGCCAGTAGCCGCTTTACAGTGGTGTCCTCCATTGTAAAGCGGTTATTGCCGACCTTTATGGCTGCTCTCTAATTTAAATTATTTGTTTAATTTAAAGATTCAACCCCTCCCGGCATCCGGGGGGGGAGGTGTGTGCGTGGAGGAGTCCACTGGTGTGTAAACCTAATCGTACAATTACAATTTACTTACTTCCGTTTGTTCCTCGGACGCAGGAACACACCGACACACTATCGCTATGCGGAGCGATCGCGACGGTCGCGGAAAAAATAACGGTCGCGGCGGGAAAAATATAACGGTCGCGGTGAAAACGCGGGAAACCGACGTCACGCCGCTGCGTGAGGACCTTTGAAGAAGGCACTAGCACAGGGATATCACTAAACACTATACTTATATACTTATTATACACTTTACATAAATATAATACTCGGAAAGCGGAAAAGCGGAAAAAACGACTATCGGATCGTGAGCGTTAGTATGCTAGTGCGGTACTAGACTAACGATGACGAGACGAGAGCGTCTAATCGATCCAGAATGTGTGGTAAAAAACCTAACGTGAATTTTCATTCGTTTTCTACAGAACCATTCGTGCGCGACTCGCACTTGGTCGGTTATTAAAACAGCTAGCCTCGGTCCTTGTATAGTAAAAAGTTTTTTTGGGTTTCATAATTATTTGTCTTCACATAAGCAGTGCCCGAAGTTTCCATAATAGGGGGATGACTACATCTAAAATACTTAGTTTCATTAATATAGGGCCATTACTACTTGGTAAATATAGAAAAATATAATATTTTATGTGTAGTTTATTATTTAGATACCTACATCTAAAAAGCACAAAAAAGTTTTTTTTGACGTGATAACGTCTTATAAATCGATGGAGCCGGCTGCACGCACGAAAAAACATGACTCATGCGTTACCTGTTACCCGTTATCGTTACCAAGTACCAGCGTTACCTCGCATTGCCGGTACCTTATTATTATTATTATGGTTGTTGTTGTTGTTGACGTTGTCACGTTCAACTATCGTCAGTAAACCGACTTTACAGACAACCGGTATGTTTTTTTGCTAAATTAGTGAACGAAACCTACATCATTAGTTTACTTACATCATAATATTATACAAAAACATTAATTATGGTAAGTATGAACTCAAACGCACAAATATCAGAGATATTTACAAATGTGTTCCTGCGGCCTTCATACCTACTTCATACACTTTTACCTAGGCGTGACGTCACAGCTAGGTACGACTTTCGCGATTTCACGAGACTTGCGAAATTTTGTAAACAAATCGCTGTACCTTTGAAAATATTGACTTTTGATGTACTGTTTCTTCTGAGAATTTACTCATATTTAAGAGTACTATTCATTTATGCAATAAAAAAACCGTCGTCATGCCTATTACTTTTACGTAACGTTATGTCATCCTAATCCTTGTGAATCACTGTCTATTTATGATATCCGCATTATATGTTGCTTTGTTTAAAACATCTCAGATTTTTCACTATATAAACTAGTACGTTATATTTTTCACTATTTTTCACTATTTTTCATCGCGTCAAGTTTGCAATTGTCAAAATTGACCTTTGACGCTTAAGCCGCGTTCACATTCACCAATTGCAGTAAGCCATTTTGGCATTTGCACTGATGACTCACTGCAAACTTAACCTCGAATGAACTATTATAATATATAGGTAAAGAAAATTATAAATACAAAATAAAAATTCGCAGTTTCTGCATCCGTTTTTCGCTTTTCAACACTCAACCCCTGGTGTTGTTTATCATTTTAAAATGAATTATGGACTGTGATCTGAGAAAAATCTCCAACATTTATCTTGGAGACGTCTTCAAATGAATTTTGAATAAGTCTGTTTAATTTTTTGGAAATATCAAATGTTTATTCGTATTTGGACGTAGCCGCGTTCATATAATCTTTCGTTTTTTTGTAATAACTGGGTTTCGTTCTTTTGGATTAATACAGCCCTTAGCGTCCAGTACACACCGGCGCTGCATTTTTGAGATACCTAGCGATTTAAAATTGAACTATATTCACTGCACAAGAAGATACACGTTTCCTTGCAAGAGTTATGAATTTGGAGCTGCACCGGCAATGAATTATGAAACGTGTTTCTTCTTGTGTAGTGAATAAAGTTCAATTTTGAATCGCTATCTGATAAATCCAGCGCCGCGTTTCGGTGTGGCTGACCCTTTCATTTGTTTTGTTTGTAAGTACCTTACAAAAAATTTAAATTGAGAGGCTCTCAAGCGTATCAGTGAGACCCAGTCAGTGACTTTAGCCGTTTGGGAATTCGTCTGTAATTCCATAGAAACGTAACGCAACCACCAGGAGAACATAAACGCCGAGAGTCCGTCCGACCTTGGACCACTTTCCTGTCCTAGACTGTCCTACTACTATCACGGTCTTACAGAAAACCGGCCAGAAATAACACTCGCTAACGGTACCTAAGGCTCCAATGCACTTATTCCTTGGTGGTTTCGATCGTTTGCCATCAGCCGATACGTCTGCTCGTTTGCCGATGTTCCATTTAAAACACCAGGAGAATATAAAAGCGAGGTTGTACGTCCGTCCGACCTTGAACCACTTCAGTGTCCCACTTCGTAGTGCGGCTTCATAATAATTATTTCTCTATTGTCATGGTATACGGGTGTGAAAAATATGGGCACAAAGAAAATATTTTGAGCTTTCAAGTTTCTCAGTAAGAGTAGGTATCTAAGCTTGATAGTATTTTTAGAATTTTTGCGCTCGAATAGGACAGAATTTTATCAAGGGTTCCGTGATGATTATGATGATGATGGCAATTAAGAAACCTGTAAGTCACTGGTAGCATGTACTAAATAGGTAGTAAACCCTTTTAAATTTATCATTTTGAGACAGTTAATAGTGAAGACTCATCTTCTTATTAACATCTCACAGATTAACCCCAGGTTTCTGAAAGGCTAATCAATGCCAAAACTAATCAGAGGTCAAATCTCTTGTCAGGTTTAAATTGAGTTGCAAAAACCTTGATCAGTCGTTTGATTTGATCAACGGGTTAGTTAACAAAACTAATATCAAACCAATCGTCAAACGCTGTTTTCAATTTCGCGAAAGCTATTTAAGGCGTAAATGTATCATGTCAAGATGAACTGATTAGTAAATTTTTCAGTAATTAGCGTTTCAGAAACGCAAATTGATTTAACAAGCCTGACGAGTTAGTTCATCAACTATTTGATAAGCCTTTCAGAAATCGGGTGTAGGACGTAATTTCATTAATGCATCCAATTATTTTATGATCTCCTAGTGCTAATTGTAAACTAAATGTAAATAATAATAATAATTGTAAATTATCAAGTATCAAGTTAAAAATTTGAAACCCCCGAATTGTAATGCAGTGAGCGAGCTGATGATGATGAATTATAGCTAAGAACACACTCGATCATGTCAGCTTTCAAACAACAAAAAAAACTTGATCAAATTTGGTTCATCCGTTTGCGAGGCACGGTGCCACGGAGTCCACGGACAGACGAGAGTGGGGGGTTAAAATTAAAATAATTATTTGAATCGCAGGGTCTAAATATTTAACATGTTTTCCAAAAACCACAATACTAGCTAAGACTTGAACTAGGACAGTGAAAAACCTAGTCCTTTTTTGAAGTCGGTTAAAAACACCCACACACTATATAATATAATATCTCAAAAGAGACTAAAGCCTAAACGGCTATTCCTTGAAACTAAATTTTTATTCGAATACAATAAAACAAATTCACACAACGACATTTTGAACCTTATCACCTAGGGCGTAAGGCGATAGTTTAGGACGTTTTTCCCTTGACAAATGTAGCAATTTTAATCTGACCTCCCTCGCTCCGATGCGCTCGAATAAAACGGAACTCGGCGGGTGAAGGAGTAAGTTTAGTGCAGTTCAACTTATACTGGACTTTCTGTGCTCCCATTTTATAAAGAGCTCCACTCTCTGTCGTATTACATACTGAATGCTTTAGATCACGGTTCTTTTTATTATGGTTTTTCGAGCGACTTTCGAGGTCCCGTTTGATAATAGTGTTGCTGCTAGTATTCAGTAGGAAAAATTCGGTGCGACCGAATACTAAGTTACTAATAATAATCTCTTTAAGTATCATGAGTCCTTAGTTACTTAAACTTTTACCAGCTTAAACTTCGCCATACGCGCAATAGCGGTAGAGTTACAAGTGCGTTGCCCTTTCAACACTCACTCTTGGATCTCCAGTAGTAAGAGACTAATTTCACGCCGTTTTTCAGTGAATATTTTTTGAAATGAGTTATAAAAAACGTAATTAGTTAGTAAACGTATTTAAAATAAAATTTAAATACGCTTACTAACATAGTTTTAAGCTAATTGTTACTAACAAAGCTATGAGCTAAACTAGTCTGAAATAAAAATTTATTTATTTATTTATTACTAGCTGTTTCCCGCGGCTCCGCCCGCGTAAATACAGTATCCCTCGGGAACACCTATTTTTCGGGATAAAAAGTAGCCTATGTTTTAATCCAGAGTCTAAACTACTACCAAACCGAATTTCATCGAAATCCGTTCAGTAGTTTTTGCGTGAAAGAGTAACAAACATCCACGCTTTCACGTTTATAATATTAGTAAGGATTATAATATCACATTATATTTTGCCCCACCTCCTGTAGATATGCGACCTATGCCGTTATGATCCGGATGCAATCACGCTTATCTCTAACCTTACTTTATTTTTGGTCGCCGCTGGTAATATTGTTCCTTAGTAAAATTCCCCATGTCCTTTAGACTTTTACTATATTCTCCGGCATCCGGAACACCGGTGAAGATTCGGAGCACTGAAAATAGAACTCTGCGCTAATACAATAGCGTTGAAAATGGAAGTTTCGAGTGTCGAGCTGTCATATAATATGACATTGACATTTGACTCGACACTCATGTGTTCGATTTTCAACTCTATTATATTAGCGCAGAGTTCTATTCTCAATGCTCTTCACCGGTATTCCGGATTTCGGAGCATATAGTCCCAGCCTTACTGAATTTTCGAAAACACTGTAACTTATTTAACCGACTATTCGGTGAGTGTCAAATCACTTGTAGGCAGTGTGTCGTAAGTTTTGTATTGTTGACTGCACACTTATGTCTCCTAAGTGTCAGTTCGGACTCCTTCACGCAAAAACTACTGAACGGATTTGGATAAAATTCGGCATGGTAGTAGTTTAGGCTCTGGATTAACATATAGGCTATTGTTTATCCCGTGCACAAAGCCGTGGGCAAAAGCTAGTTTTACATAATGAAATGCGTGTGACGGTCAACTTAATCGCTCCTCTGAATGCTGTAATACTATTTATTCACTATTAGATTTTAGCAGTTGCAAGGTTTCATATTTTAGATGTAATAGGCTAGACGACATTTGTGAAGTGATAACTTCTTTTGGCGCACCGCGCACACATTTTTTCGTAGGCTGTAAGTGAGGCTGATCCGTCACGCTCTGAGGTGGAAGGCTCGATCGGGTCAGCGGTTCTAATATTATTTACTTAAAGGCAGCCACAGACGAGAGGCCGATCGTTTCAGTTAGAACTGACGCCTGAACGGATTCGAGCCCATACACGGAAAAAATCGCATCCGACCCAACTGACGTCAGTTCGGCCTGAACGGATTCGAGCACACACACGACACGATTTTGCATCCGTTCAGGCCGAACTGAAGGCAGACCGGACCATGTATGGGCCCCTTTACTTACACGTAAATTGATAACGATTGCCATTGAAGTTTTCACTTCTGCCGTGCGGTCTTAAGCACACACTCTAAAATATTTTTTTGCATAAATGAATAGTACCTACTCTTAAATTTGAGTAAGGTCTCAGATAAAACCGTATAAATAGCTACAGCGATTCGTTTAAAGAATTTCGCAAGTCTCGTGAAAACGCTCCATACGTAAATGTGGCGTCACGATTTGGCAAAAGTGTATGAAATATAAAGCGGAGATATTTACGAATATGTAGGTACCTATATTTGTGAATAACTCCGAAATTTGTGCGTTTATGTTCATACATCAAATTTTTTGTATATATATATAAACAAAAACTTGAAACTTTATTGTATGTTTTATACGTTTATCAAATTAACCTCAATATTTCTGAGTGTATAAATTGAACTAAATATTTTACATGTAGGGGAGACGCCCCAATTAACAAGTGCGTATTCGTAACGCTATCGAATGTCAATTGTATAGGCGCTATATATATAGAGAAGAAGAGAGAAAGAAAATGTGTGCTCGCATTTCTCTCTCTTATCGTAATATATATCGATTTCCATTCGCCTCGCCCGATCACACTTTTCGTAACGCTCTGGTCAAGCATTCAGCAGCTTACTCCCCAAGTCAAGCGTGCGTAAAGAACTTTTACTCCAATAACACATTGCGACAATAACGGCGTTTCCCCTTAGTATGACCCCAGCATTTCATACGGCAATCCTACTACTATTATAAATGTGAAAGTTTGAGAGGATGGATGGATGGATGGATGTTTGTTACTCTTTCACGCAAAATCTACTGCAGAGATTTTGATGAAATTTGGTATGGTAGTAATTTTAGGCTCTGGATTAAAACAGACGCAACTTTTTATCCCGAAAAAGTACAGTGTTCCCGTGGGATACTGTATTTACGCGGGAAAAAGGTAGTGCTATATAAGCTAGTATTTTCGTAGCCCAGTTCTACGCTATTTAGGTAACCCGCAAAGACTCGTATCGCATACCCCACAGTCGTGTTTTCATACTAATATTATGTTATAGTTTGCATAAGATTTACCCGCGCACTGTATTCTTTTGCTGGCCCTATAGCGTTTAGTTTGCAGTGAGCCATCAGTGCATATGTCAAAATTGATTGCTTCAATTGATGAATGTGAACACGGCATACGCGTCAGTGGTCAATTTTGACATTTGCACTGATTACTCACTGCAAAACTTAATGCGGAGGAACTTTAAGTCAATTTTGTTGCCCTCGAATCTCTGATATACTTATGTTATTCCAGTACATAATATTGTAAATGCTAAGTTTTAAGATATAAGGGACAAACAGGCAGACGGATCGTCTAATGGTAAGCTATTTCTGCTGTCCGTGATCGCTTTACCAGAGGAGTTACAGGTGCCTTTTTTAATTTAGGTAGAATAAGACAGTATGTCACTTGAGTGACTCTTAAAGTATGTATTGTTTAATTATTCGGCTGTTACTATTATACCTAGATACAAAAATATTGATTACTAACTAGCTTTTGCCCGCGGCTCCGCGCGCGTAAATACAGTGTAACATTATAATACTGTACTTTTTCGGGATAAAAAGTAGCTTATGTGTTAGTCTAGTTCTAGACTCTAGAGCGTAAACTAATGCCATACATTTTTTTGTCAAAATCCGTTCAGTAGTTTTTGCGTGAAAGAGTCACGATTTCACAAACATCCATCCATCCTCACAAACTTTCACATTTATAACAGTAGTAGGATTAGTAATTAAAGTAATTTCCTTTTACGTCTCAGAAGTATTTATTCCATAGCTTGAATTCACAGAGCTCTCCAAATTCTAATAATAATCTTCGTATACGAACTTATAGTGTAGGAGGTAGCTGTATTTTCGTGACCCTTGTAACTTAACTTTTAAAGCTTAGTCGTGCAGAATTGACTATGGAGAAATGTGAAAAACGACCAACGTTGTTGTGGCCACGAGTTAGCGGTACTAAGGGTCCTTGTCTGACAAGAGAGATGATCCATGCGTCGGATGGGCGTGTAAAAGGTCGGTCCAGTCGCCAGTGGTATCGGTCCCACTGGGTTACGAGAGCAAAGGAGGACAGAGTGCTGTAGTGCCACTGGATAACTCCTGGGGAGACTGTCTGATATCGACGTGGAGAGGTTTTAGTGCTTTAAAGACACTGCCATTTCCTGGACTACAATGAAATTTCAGAACCACCATACGCGTTATTTAAGCGTACGTACAAAGGGGCCCTTTAATGAGTTACCTGAGTGAGCTATGTGTGAGGCGCCCGTTAGTTTTGTAATTAAATTCGAGAGAGCTCCTGCGGAGTTATGTGACCCTGGTGTTAGAGTATTCTTACCTCGTATAAAGATAGGGACGGGGGCAAATGAAGTGTCTGCATATTGACATATTATTGTATGTAGACTTAATTTAAAACGCCTTACCTACTCACAGCTTGCAAATTCAGCACTTTATTAGTCTTGAATTTACAATTTTTCCCTACAAGTCCGCTCCAAGGCCGCGATATTGGACTTGCAGGCTCTACGGTGTGTATAGCGCTTAACTCAGTTCTGCACTCTCAAATGCCACTTAAACTTAAGGGCTACTTAACTCACATCTGTCACGTATGCACAACTCATTCTATTTTTCCTCAACGGCTTGAGAACCTCTTAACTTTAAGTCCTTTTTGTGTGTTGAGTCGTTACACAGTTCACACGCATGTTTTCCTTTACATACCTAACTCTTCTTTGAATAAAATTATATAAGAATAAAACACATAGAAACTTTCATTCAATGTTTTATTTGCAACAATGTAAAAATAAAAATGTATCGTCAAACAAGTTATGACACCGATAATAATTTTTACCAGGGCACCAGATTGACGTGGTGCGAAACGTCCATAAAATACATAGGCAGTCGTAAAATTTTCAGGACTACCCCCATAGGAATTTATATGCCATCCGGTTTTCAGCTTTATGACATACTGCTGAAGGTACATAATCGCGCAGTTGATGTTTTTCGGGGTACAATAAAAATTATTTACTGCGAGTGACTTTATGTGCGTGTATCTATTGTCGTAAACGTTACATTGCTTGTATGTCTGTTGCTCTTTGTACAGGCTTTGTCTGCCTTACTGAGCAATCAACGCAGCTCAAAACTACTGAACGGTGTGCGCTTTAAGCACCAAGAAAGTTATATATTATGCCTGGAGTATGTTCTCGAAGAACCCGTAACAAACGGGTACCAGACAACAAACAGGAAATATATTTAATACTTATATTTAAGAGTTTTATTGTATATTTAAAACACAAATATTTATACCTAGTCTTGCCATAAAACAATAAAAAAATAATCTATTGCAAATAACATTTATTACTTTTACAGTGTGTTAGTTTAATAACTTTAATACATAAATATAAAACAATTTAAAATATAAAAAGCTTATTCAAAGTGGTCTCCATTGGCTGCAATACAGTCCTTTAAACGTTGAGGCCAGTTATCAATAGATGCGCACTCTTTCCAGTGGAAAACTCTTCGCTGCCAATCGTACGGATTGTTTTAGGGACTCCAAATTATCATGGCGTTTAGAGCAAGCCGTACTCTCTAAAACTGACCATAAATCATAATCCAGCGGATTAAGATCGGGACCAGACGACGGCCAGTCTTCAACTCTGATGAAGTCCGAAACGTTCGTTTCCAACCAAGACTGCGTAGACCGAGCTTTATGACCCGGCGAGTCTTGCTGGAAGGACCATTCTTGGTTATTGAACATGGTGTTGTTAAGGGGCTTCACTATCTTCTCAAGTATGGTATCTAGATACACTTGTGCCGATGTTTTGATACCTTTTTCACAAAAGTATGGCTCAGTCACTCCTTCATAGCTAATACCCCACCAAACCGTCACTGAAGTCGGATAGTGCCCACGTTGCACTCTGTCGACTAATTGGGAAGCCTCCTTAGAGCTTTGAGCATAAATACGGTCATTTTGTTTGTTAAAATGTTGCTCAATTGTAAAAAAATTCTCATCCGTAAACAAAATTTTTCTGTGACCTCCCTTTGCGTACCGCTTCAGTAGTTGTTTCGATTTTACCACCCTATTCTTTTTTAAATTATCAGTTATGAAATGACCAGTACGTCTCTTATAGTCTCTCAAGTCTCTCTCTCTGCAAGTCCTAAGTCATCTTTTAAAATACGCGACATGGTTCTAGGTGCTATCTTCATCTCCCGAGATAAAATCTTTTGCTTTCGGACAGGATTTCTTCGAACTCTTTCCCTTACTGCTTTGAGCACTTTTTTCGTACGAACACTACGTGGACGGCCAGATATTTTTCTGTCACAAACAGAGGAGGTCTCATTGTACCTATTAAATAGCCCGGTACACAACTTTTTACTAATACCAAGCGTATGGAGAGTTTTAAAAATTGCATTAGGCTCCACACCTACTTTGTGTAATGCAATCACAGCGATTCGGTTCTCTTTATCACCCCACTCCATTTTAATATCGCAAAACATTGTACAATGTATTGGCGCCAAAATGAGAAAACACAATGAACAATCATATAAAAATGACAGATTCCAAAATCAAATTTGTTTATTTTTGTTTATTTTAATGTTTATTTTTAATTGTAACAGTATTTATGGCCAGACTAAGTATACCTACATCCATGACCCAGGAATCCAGAAAATTTATTTTCCCTAGCGGCATTTCAACCCGTGAGCTCCGGCTTGAACGCCAACGCGCTAACCACCGAGCCACAGAGGTCGTAAAAACACATTCAACTTTCAATGAACTAAAACCCAAGTAGATCCGTCGTGGCTGCCCCAAACGCAATATACCGTCGCCGTGCCGTCCCGGGCAAAAATAAAACTTAACGTCCAAATTCGTCGCTCAAAGGACCAACCGTTTAAATCCGTCGCTCCAGTTTTTTTTGTTACGTGGCGGCTTATTAAGTTGCGGAAATCTCATTAACTGTCCTGCTAGCCTGGTAATCCGTGTGGATCCGTGTTTTAGCGTGATGGCGCGTGTTGGGGAGTTAAACACGTGACACAACTGACGATAAACTCAAACCGAAGTTTTATCGACTCCTAGACTGTGTGTTTTGGTGTAATTTTGTACACTCCATTCAGGTACAATTAAACAAAAAGATTGTATTCGACTAAATTAATGTGTTTATGTATTTCTTTTCTTCTTTCTTTGTTGCACGGTAAATAAGTGACATTTAATAAAATTTGGTAGCATGAGAATTTAAGAAATATACTAGGTGTTTCCATATAGATTATTTCTTTTTATTTTTATTACATACTATTATACTATAATGTCAAAAGCTAATATTAACTAAAATCTATTTAAAATATTTACAAACTATAAAAGTAGGTAAGTACTAAAAAAATAATAACTACTCCAAAACTTAAAATGCTACAAAACAAAGAAATCTCCCAGGTCGTCCCCACCAGGCAGAGTACCTAGAAGGCTCAAAGAGTTTCCTCGCTGGATTGCGATACTTATTCTCTGGGTCAGGTAGGTGCCGGCTCTGGGGCTCGGGTGGCCTCAATGAGTTTTTTGGAGATTTCTCTGAAAAGTTTGTGCGCACCCAGACCCCATGTACCTAGGGTTTCAACCCTAAACGGTCAAATATGAGATCCCCACTAAGGTTCTCATATTTGTGCCGCTTGAGGTTTTCCGCCTGATTGGCGGCCGCACCTGCAGAACTCGAGGTGCCCTGGATATGGGACGGAGCAATTGTATCGACGCAAGTAGCGATACACGAGCCCGTCCCACCCTCCAAGGGACCAGGGTCATACCGTCTGGTCTCTTGCCATCGTCGCGCGCCAAACCAGAGGGTTCCAGCACAGCTGGCACTCCGGCGGTGACAAGAGCCCGACGGATGTGATCGTTCAGGCAGTGATGTCGGGAGATGCGGCCGGCGCTTCGTTGACAGGACAGCCCGTGGTGTCCGAGGCTGTCCACGTTTGCACCACAAACACAGCGATGTGGGACGACGTGCGGGGTGCCAAGACGCAGGGAAGTGGCTAACCGGAAAGCAGTTCGATCCAGCAATGTGCCCGTATTGGGTGACGGTAGTGCTTGTAGCCAAAGGCCCGACTCCCACTTCTCCGCAGCTAAGAGGCGAGCCTGCTCCACAGGACTGGAGGACGTATAAAGAAGATTATTCCGTACCAGTCTGCAGAGTGGCTCGTCCCAGTGCCTTTGTGAAAAAGTATTGTCAGGCAATTCGCTACAAGCACTAGTTGCGCTCCAGACGTCCTTGGCCTCGTCCAGAAAGAACTTCCACAGTTGATAACACCGTAAGACATATGTCAATTTAGGTACGAAAATGCAAAAACGGATTAGGGTAAAGGCCATGTGACAGTTAATTTGGAGGAGGCGGTCTAAAGTTTCATTAAAATTTTGTAGTTTGTTATCTATGAAGGCCGGGAGAGATTCGTCTAAAATAGGTGAGCCCAAAAGGAAGAGCGAATCCTTGTCAATGCCAGACAGTTGTGGAGCTATTTCTTTAAATCTGGATATAATCGCGTTTCTATCCCCACAACAGTATGGCACAAAAAGTTCGCACTTACCTAGGTTCAGCTGCAGACCTAATTTTTGGAACTCGCGGATCAGAGTGCGAAAGTCGGATAGTACAGTGGGTGCATCGCTTCCAAGGGTCCCATCATCCAAATACCAAACATTAAATTTTTAATTTAGAAGCTCGATGACCGGGTGTATAGCAAGGCTGAAGATTGCTGGACCTAGAGGGTCGCCCTGTTGGCAGCCCACTTCGGGTGAGATGAGGTGGTCTTTGTAAATGAGTTTGGTGGGGTCGTTGTAACTAACACTGGAGCATAAATGGCAGGTGCTTTAGATTTAATTTGGGCCAACATGGCGCCTCGGTCAACTGAGTTGAAAGCGGTTTTGACATCGACCTTCAGAAACACATCATCGCCTTGATTGTGGATAGCTGTCCTGAAAGAGTGAACGGCGGCCTCACAACCCCCTTTGCAGGCAAAACCGAGCTGTTTTGGCTGGAAGTATGACGCGAGGGAAGTGACCGATTTGCAAGCTAGTTTGGCTGTAAGGCGCCGGTATGTGGAGCCAACAGCAATCGGACGAATGCCACCATCTCTCTTCCTCAAGGCGCAGAGGTTAGCTCCATACAGAATGCCTACGATATCTGATGCGACCCCTCCACGTAGCAGGTTGCACAGATTCGTAAGTTCATGCAGGAGCTTCTCGCCGGCCTCCCCGCAGCAACCGCTGGTGAGGTCCTTCAGATGCTGAGGGGTGAGACCGTCGAGGCCGCCAGCTGAACCCGGAAGAAAGGACATGATGGCTCCGCGTACTTTGTCTGTCGACGTTTGTAGTGGTGGTAATGCGTCATTGGTGTTTCTAGCTCCCTGGTACTTTAAAATATGAAAATGAGTTTTTTAAAATTTTTGGGAGTTAAAAAATAGTATAATTTAATATCGATAAAAATAAATAATTTTTTTATCGATTAATGTATGGATCGATTAATGTATGTCCAATGTTCTAAATAATATAATATTTATGTCAACAAAATTGGATAAAGATTGCTTAATGAACAGGAAAATCAATTTTAATAGTAAAAAGGATCTAAAGGATCACAAAGTGCAAACTTAAAAGAGTTCGATAGTCACAAGTACCAGTAAATAAGAAATCGAAAGAGATTTGCGATTGAGCTATTTATTATTTATGAAAAACTAGCTTCTACGTCTTCGTGGAGGTAGAACGAAAATCTATCTATTCCACTGTAGCCGTACACGTTGCTTGTATGTCTATGTTATATTATATTACTATGTCCTAATCTAGGATAAACATTCAAATTCGTTCATCGGTTTAGCCGACAAATATAATAAACTTTTTCATCCATTTATCTATAATTATAATAAAATAATCTATCTATATACAAACATAAATCATTATATTAGGTCATTACATATGAAATTGGTGTTTTGTAAAGGCGGAACATAAAGTCGTTTTTTTTTAAATATAATATATTTATTTAATCAAAGTATATCTGCTATCTATGTATGCACTTTTGCCATCTTAAGTTGTCCATTGATTACTTTACTAAAAAAACCAATGGGACAGAAATCAATAAAATATTTGAAGGAGCTTTGAACTGCCCCATCGGAGTTGATTTTTTCCCTTGCAAGAAGTTATCAAAATTTCTAATTTGGTAGCCGTCTGCTGTGCAGTGTGTGGTCTAGCGTTGTCCTGAAGCAGCAGTGCCGTAGAGCGAATGACCAACCTCGGTTGTTTAGCAGCTTGCTTTTCCATCATGATTTGCAGTTGCTGGCAATAAACATCTGCCGTAATCGTCTGCCCAGATTTAAGAAAGCTGTAGTGAACGACACCGGCACTAGTCCACCAAACCCTCACAAGTAACTTTTTTTGTGTCAATTTTCGCTTGGGGCAGGCTTTGGCTGGTTCGCCAGGGTTCAGCCATTGCGATGAGCATTATCGTACTGGAACCACTTTTCATCACAGGCAAATAATAATTTGATTTAAAAACCCTTCATTATTGTGCCGGTAACGTAACGTGAGTAATGTAACGCAGCAGTCGACGCGCGTTTGTCGGTTTGCTGCACTCAATTTATGAGGTACCCACCTTTCAAGCTTTTTCACCTTCCCAATTTGCTTCAAGTGAACTAAAACAGTTTTATCACTAACACCGCAGCCTGCAAATAACTCGGACGTGGTTTGCGATGGATCCGCTTCCACAAAAGCCTTAAATTCTTCATTATCAACTTTGATCTCCGGCCGTCCACGGGGATTGTTCTGCAGGTCGAAATTTCCAGAACGAAAACGTTGGAACCAAAAACGCACTGTGTTTTCTTTTACAACACCGCCATACACATCATTAATTCTTCGAGCCGTTTCTGCAGCAGTGGTGTCACGGTGGAACTCGTACTCGAAAATAATACGATATTTCAAGTTTTCCATTTTGTAAACAGAGTGACGCAAAGAAAAAACCAAAGGAGGAAAAAACAAATGAATGAACGGTTTTCGAAATCCGAATTAAAAAATTAAATAGCGGTATAAATTTGAAATTGGAATACCAACCACCAAACCAAAGAAGATATATTTGAGATCAAAGTGGCCAGTACGACAAAACGCCAATTTCATATGTAAGGATCTAATATAACGCATGGACAGCCATAACCGCTTATGGTAGAAAAGTTAAATTTTAACACTTGTATAAATCATAACAACGACACACACTATAATGAGTTTTTGCAAAATTCCATCCCTAAAGGGGTGAAATAGGGGTTGAAAGTTTGTATGGAAAATCTTTAAATCTCCACCGACTTCGATAAAAATAAACATGTATGCTCAGAATTACAAACTAAAAGGTTTGTCAAACACATCAAACAAAGCCGCATATTTATCAAAAATAAAACACGTAAATTTGTCAAACAAATTTGATCGTTTGTAAGGGCTTATGAACATATTTGTATTATTAAATAAATATTATTTAACAACTAATATTTTATTTGTTTAACTTGTAAAACATTTAGTAACTGCTGTCTGTGTTGTAAACATTGCAAATATTTCGTCGCAGTAAAAAGCTTCATACAATTCCATAAATAGCTGTTTTCCTCAATTTCTTAAGCCGAAGCGACTCTTTTCATATTTTATTTACGATTTAATTAACTGCTAATTATTAAGAAGCTCCTAATTACACTGTGGCTTAATTTTTTAACAGTCACTTTGTAAGAACGCGAAGGAAAATTTTCTCAATGATATTAGGTACTTTAATTAATATTTTGAGTTAAGTAAAATAATCCGGATTGCCTGATGATAAGCTGTATTACACTATATAACATTTTATTTCTAAAAATCAGTTGTTTCTTAGTTTTGAGACGGGAGTACCACAAGGTATAGTTGGACCTATACTATTCTTGTTCTATAATTTATTTTCGGTTGCTTTGTGAGTTCCCATATTATTTCTGATACAAAGCCCTTGATTCAATAACCTTTCAGTTTTTATAAAAATTGACGATTTTTTTAACCGAGCTTAGAACGAGTAGACGGATTGCCTGATAGTAAGCGTGCTCTTGTATCGTGATTTTCACCAATCCTATTATAATATTATAAATGTGAAAGTTTGTGAGGATGGATGCATGTTTGTTACTCTTTCACGCAAAAACTACTGAACGGATTTTTATGAAATTTGGTATGGTAGTAGTTTAACTCTCTGGATTAAAACATAACTTTTTATCCCGAAAAAGTACAGGGTTCCCGTAGAATACTTTATTTACACGGCTGGAGCCGTGGGAAAAGGCTAGTGTTGTCATAATTTGTCTCAGTCCCTGTCTTTTATATTCAAACTAGTTTTAAAAACATTGAACACTTTATAACTAATTTGTTTATAAATAGTTAATTTTGTCTAGACGTACTAGGGAAGCATAGCATGCACAGTGCACACAGATTAAGTGAATCAATTTAGAATCACCGAGGGTATCGAACGCCAATCACGGCCCAAATAATTAAAGACTAGACAGTAGGCACGCTATAGTCTAACTCAAGACGGCTAGATATTTGTATTTTCCCTTAGGTTATCGCACCGCGCAAAGTGAAAATGCTACTTGAATTAATAGCTAACATGCTGTCCTTGTCATTCTGCCAAGCGGAGAGAGTGACAGCCTGTGGTAAGATTAGCCCTTAACTTTAAGAAGCCTTTGAGAATTCTGATATTAGAATTTCATTTATTATTTTATCTCTTTGTTTATTTTATTTTTGCATAAAACGCCTAATGGCGTTTATTTGATGACTCATGATCAAAATGGTGGACATGCCTCGGCACAAATATGGGCTGGCTCGACCAGAGAGATACCACGGCCTTGCAGTAAACCAGCGTGAAATATCGCTAGAGTTGCGTTGTGGTTGCGTTTTCCGAGGTGTGTGGGTACCAGATGAGAGGTCCCAGGAGAGTAGGAGTCGAAAAGACATGCCCGCAACGCAATTGTTAAATCCTCTGGTGTTGCAGCTGTCAGTTCGGTATTCGCTTACCATCAATCAAGAGTGATTGATGGTAAGCGAATACCGAAGTGACAGCAACCAACCTATCCGCTTGCTCTTTCTTTTGCTAGGCTTATTCCCATACAAATGAAACAAAACCACCAGGTCATCATAAAGACGAACAAGGTCTACCCGACGCGACGTAAGCTGGTTTTGTTCAATAAAAACTGTTTTTTTAATCTATAGGCTTTTTCGTATTGAAATTTTGAACGTATAGACAATATTTCACTCGAGTATCACCTCGGAGCCATATCAGGACCTGACAGGGAGTATCCCTCTTGAAAAATGACCCAGACTAAAAAAATAACGAATCATTAAAATAAACGTTATCTGTATGGGATTAGAGTCGTAAATCCAATGGACGAATTCACAAGGATACACCAAAATTGGCATCTTTTCCAACGATAATATATCTTAGTTTTCAACAAAACAAAAACTGTATCGCCCACGAGTAAGGTTCATTTTCCTGTGCCTCAATCTGTTTATTGCCGTGTACTCAAATATGTATCTTATCAATATGATTTAGAGTGCAAATTGCTATGCCAATTTTGCGCTCGAATAATCATTGTTTTAATTTGAATTTTAATTTATATGTCATAGAGTTTAATTTCGTTTATTGGACGCGTGAAATTTATTACGTGGAGCTTATTGGGGGCAAGAAAATACTTTATTTAAGAAAACTAGAAATTATGTGGAAATTATCCTACTATACTTACTATTGTAAATGTGAAAGTTTTTGTGGATGGATGGATTTATGGGCGGATGGATGTTTGTTACTCTTTTACGCAAAAACTACTGAACTTTAAACTAGGCTTAAGCTCTGGACTGAAACATAAGCACCTCTTGATCCGGAAAAGTACGGAAGGATACCCGATACTATATTTACACGGGCGGAGCCGCGGGAAAAAGCTTATACATTCATCCATTTATCCATCCATCCATCCATCCTCACAAACTTTAACATTCATCTATAATAGTAGTAGGATTTAAGAAAAAGACTAATGCAAAATAGCAAAACAATTTTGCATCAGTCTAGTCCCAGTTGAAGGTATTATTGCGCGTGTAGACGTTAAATTAAACGTAATTATACCATTAGAAGACACAATGGACGAAGCTGGGGCCACACTGAGGTAATTCGCAGTCGTCAACTCGAGACTATTAGTAATTTTAAATGGACTTTTGAGTATTTAATTTCTTTAATTATAATAATTATTGTTTGAAAAGTGCGGTCGGTGTCGCGCACGAAGGGTTTCGTGCAAAAAGCCAAAAAAAAAAACACGTTTGTTGTATGTACGGGCCCACTTTAATATTTATTTTATGCTGTTTTAGTATTTGTTGTTATGGCGGCAACAGAAATATATAATCTGTGAAATTTTCAACGAAAAACAGTTTCATGAGATACAGTCTGGTGACAGCCATACATACGGACGGACGGATAGCGAAGCGTTTAGTAAATAGGGTCCCGTTTTTTCCCTTAGTTACGGAACCCTAAAAATGCCTTTACTGTACCATGTTCAGGAGAAAACCAATAAAATGAACTAAATTAATACTAAGGCGGGTCAATAAGTCCGTGACTTTTTAAATTTCTAACCTCCTTACTGAAAAAGCAACACTACTCCTGTCAACAGGCATCTGTCAGTTCACTCCTATCAAAATTTGAACTTGCTGCGTCAGTTAGTTTGTGTTTTACAGCTATCTTTATCAGACTATCCAGTAACTTAAGGAAACAATGGAAAAAAGTGAATTTCGTGTGCTTATTAAATATTATTTTTTGCGAAAAAAAACCATTACCGAGACCAAGGCTAAGCTTGATAAATACTATGGGGACTCTGCACCATCGATTTCAATGGTAAAAAAGTGGTTTACTGAATTTCGTTGTGGCCGTACAAGCACTGAAGATGCCGAACGTCCTGGACGCCCAGTTGAGGTCTCTACACCCGAAACAATCGAAAAAATTCACGATATGGTGTTGGCCGACCGAAGATTGAAAGTGCAAGAGATTGTGGAAGCCATAGGCATCTCGCATGGCTCAGTGGTTTCAATTTTGAATGATCACTTGGGCATGAGAAAGCTTTCCGCAAGATGGGTGCCGCGTTTGCTCACAGTCGACCACAAACGCAATCGTGTAACAACTTCACAGGAAGGTTTGGCGTTGTTTAATCACAATATGGAGGAGTTTTTGCGCCGTTTTGTAACCGTGGACGAAACATGGATCCATCACAACACACCAGAGACCAAACAACAGTCAAAACAGTGTGTTTCTAAGGGTGAATCGGCGCCAAAGAAGGCCAAGGTGGGTTTGTCAGCCAATAAAGTTATGGCGACTGTTTTTTGGGATGCACGTGGGATAATCCACATTGACTATCTTCAAAAGGGAAGAACAATTAATGGGAAATATTATGCCAACTTATTGGACCGCTTCAATGAGGATTTGAAAACAAAACCGACCTCATTTGGCCAAGAAAAAAGTTCTTTTTCACCAAGACAATGCAAGGGTGCACACATGTGCAGTTGCCATGGCAAAAATCCATGAATTGGGCTATAAATTGCTCCCACATCCACCCTATCTCAAGATTTGGCTCCGAGTGACTACTTCTTGTTCCCAAACCTGAAAAAATGGCTCGGTGGAAAAAGATTTGACTCCAATGATGAAGTCATCTCGCAAACAAAGGCCTATTTTGAGGACCTCGACAAATCATATTTTTTGGAAGGGATAAAAAAATTGGAGAAGCGTTGGACAAAGTGTATAGAGCTCAAGGGGGACTACGTTGAAAAATAAAATGATTTATTTATCAAAAAATCTGTGTTTTATTCCAAAAGTCACGGACTTATTGACCCGCCCTCGTATGTCATAGGAATTTGGATTTCATTATTGCACGGTAGGTTAATAAGTGACATTTTAATTGTTAGCATTGTAGTGTACTGATGTGTCTTTGTCTGTGACGAATCTGCTATACTAGAGTAGCTGCATGTGTTTTGTCATAGTTTCTCATGTTGCTTACTATGATTAAGTTATCTACTAGATGCTGCCCGCGACTTCGTTCGTGCCAAAGGGAATCCCGCGGAAACCGTGCGTTTTGCTGCAGTAAAAAGTAGCCTATGTCCTTCCCGGTGATCTACTCTATGTCTGTGCCAAATTTCATCAAAATCGGTCCACTAGTTTCGGAGCCTATTCGATGCGAACAAACAAACAAATCTTTCCTCTTTATAATATTAGTATAGATTATATCTGTTAATCAACTGATCAGTTGGATCGGCTAGAAGTTGGTCAATTAGTCAAAAAGCTTGTTAACCACTAACCGGACTGTCAATCAGTGAAATAACCCGTCTTTCCGATCGTTCGATCAATCTCGTGTCGATGAATTGCTGTACCGGTTGCCCTACTTGTCTCGCGACCACATACTTCAGACAAGAAATTTGTAATCCTACTACTATAATAAATCTGAAAGTTTGTGAGGACGGATGGATGGATGGATGTTTGTGAGTTTGTGACTCTTTCACGCAAAGACAACTGAACGGATTTCGATGAAATTTTGTATGGATGTACTCAGAGCTTTGGATTTACACACAGGCAACTTTTTTTCCCGAAAAAGTACAGTGCTCCCGTGGGATACAGTATATTCTTTGCTTATAGCGAAGTGGGTGGGTTTTAATGGAATCTATATACATAAAAGAAAGTCGTGTTAGTATTTATAACTCAAGAACGGCTGAATCGATTTGGCTGAAAATTGATACTTAAGTGCCCCGCCGAGACTGTCTGTCTGTATGTTCGCGATAATCCCAAAAACTACTGAAAGGATTTTCATGCCGTTGACATTTACCGACAGAGTGGTTCCTTAGGAAGGTTTAGGTCGATAATAATTGGTTGAGGTTGTATGCAAATTGTTTGATTTATGAAGGTGTCGGAAAAAATCAAGCCGTCTGGGAACTTTTATCGAAAACGCTGGCTAACCCAACCCGTTGGGAGATAAATAACAAAACAATGTATGGTGGGATTGTTTCTCTTTTATATGTCTACAAAAAAGTCCGCGAGGGCATAGATATGTCTATCTTTTAAGGATAGGTTACTATACCCATTCTAAGTTTAAAAAAATGATCGGAAATATTGTGATATTTTCAGAAGCTATTTAGCCGCGGGTACAAATAAATTATCCTTACCTAGGCCATACCTACCTAGATTATATCTAGGAGATGTCTTAAAATTAAAAACTACGTGTGAAAATTTATTATAAAGTATATATTTTTTCTCTGTGCTACTACTATATTGCAGGTATATTTGCTAGAGGAGGTTTTGCCACGAGCACTCTCCCACGCGGGCGAAGCTGCGGGCAAAAGCTAGTAAAACTATAAAACAAGAATATGGATCGCCTAACAGTTGCTCCGATAAGATGAAATTAATAATAAAACGAAATAATAATAATAATAATGAATAAAGGGAACAGGAAAATTACAAAAACAAATAACACACAGAATGTTCAATCGCAAAAAGCCTACGTTAGTAAACACAGGGGAAAAGGTACGTTCACAAAATTACTTACGAACTTTGTGAAATTATCAGAATGTCCGCGTAAATGCAGTACCCCAATGGAGCGCTGTACTTTTACGGGATAAAACATAGCCTATGTTTCAATCCAGAGCCTAATCTACTACCATAACAAATTTCATCGAAATTCGTCCAATAGTTTTTGCGTGAAAGAGTGACAAACATTCGTCCATACATCCCATCCATATATCCTCACCAACTTTCACATTTATAGTATAAGTAGGTATGATGAAATTAAATTTGTACCTATCCTTCGTTTTTAGGGTTCCGTAGTACTCAAGGAACCCTTGTAGTTTCGCTCTGCACTTCTGTTTGTGTGTCTGCCTTATAATCTTCTGTGATTATAAATATAAATGGAGGAAATTTGTTATTTTATATTTTTCTTTTGTTATGCGGTCGCGGAGCACGTAGAATTTCGTACATTGACTCATCGCTAGTTGCCTATTTCACTCGCGCTCGAATATATTGCTATCGCGCTCCTGTCGCGTACCTGTGTGAACGCGATAGCAATATATTCGTTATTATTTAAAATATATTATTCTTGATTTAGTTCTAATAAATGTGTACAATTTACATTATTGTAATTTAGAGGATTCTGTCAACTGATTACTTTTCGTATAAAAGGGCGCGCAGATCTGTTGTCAACATAATTATTGTAACAGTTATGTAAAAGGGTATTACTCTGCCCGAGTAAATAGTGTTCTAAGTTTGTGACTTGTTTATTTCCTACCAAGTGCCAACACAATATACGAAATTCTACGTACTCCGCAACCGCACTTAACTCAACTGCCCGCAGTAACTACTATGTACATTGTATTAAATGAGCGCATTACGCTGTCGAACATTCGTTTGGCGAGATACAAGTAATTGTGAATATAGGTATACTACGGCCTCACAGATAACCGGCGTGAAATGACTGTTGCGTTGTGTTTCGCCGAGCGAATGAGGTTATCGGATACCCGAGGAGCGTAAAGTTTTTGAAGCTTTTTAAAATGTCGAAAGATTGGTTGGACACGGTCTGAAAAAACTGAAAAGTATTTCCGATGCAAACTCCCATACGTAATATATCAATCGAACGTCAATGCCTCAATCATTTCGCACTCTGACTACATAGGTCAGGGTGACGTTGTATTTCATTCAAAAACAAAGAAAACGATGAATGTCAAAATAGAATAGAATAAATATGCTTTGGCCATAGTAAGAGGAAACGGCGATTGCTTCGATAAATTGCAGACAGTAATATTATGATCGTTAATTAACGTTCAACATCGCGACAATAAGCTAGACGACTGAATTTTGTATTGCATAAATGTAACCTACTCTTAAATATGTGTAAGTGAGAAGAAACGGAATATAAAAAATCAATATTTTTATAGGTACAGCGATTTGTATACAAAATTTCGCAAGTCAAGTGAAAACGCTCCATACAAAAGTCGTACCTAGCTGTGACGTCACGCCTAGGTTTTAGTGTATGAACTATGAAGTATACGGCCGCAGGAACATATTTGTAAATATCTCCGATATTTGTGCGTTTAAGTTCATACTTACGATAGTGAATGTTCTTCTACATTATGTAAACTAATGATGTAGGTTTTGTTTACTAATTTAGCAATATATTTTAAAACTTTTTTGTATTTTTTACATGTACTTATATAATTACTAAACTACACATAAAATATTGTATTTTTACGTTTATCATGTAGTTATACCTCAATTTTTATTATTTTTTATTTATATATGGCATCGGCTTATAACCATTTGCCAGTGTCAAGTTAAAAAAGCGGGAAATAGAACTTTCGTTTCAATTTTCAACACCGTATTCCTAAATCGTCAAGTCTAAAGTGTACTCAAAGTCCAAATAAATAGTCAGTGCAGTCCATCAGTCATGTCAGTCGATTCAGTAAAGTGGTAGAAGCTTTACTGAAAGTTCCTAGGGAGTTTTGGAGGGAAACTCAAAATAGCACGTTTTCACAAGTTGTACCACTTGCCCACACTTGTGCACGTTAACGAATATTTAATGGTTAATATTGTACCAATATTACACATTAAGAACCGGAATAACACAAATTTATGAAAGAAATGCAAAATCCACGACGTCACCCATTGAAGTCCCCGGCAAAACACCAATTAATATTTTACATGTAGTCTTCTCCACATACATGATACAACTAATTAGAAAGACCAACTTCGTCTTGGGCTCCTAGTAGAAAAAATTTTTTTCTATGCAGTCATGTTAGCCTGGTTGCACTTAAGAGGGAAATAGGAGCAAACGAGCAGACATATTCGCCTGATGGAGAGTAATTACAGCCGCCCGTGTAATCTGAAACACCTGAGGAGTCACAAGTGCATGCTCCAACATTGTATTCAATCAAGCATCGAACCCACCGCAAATTAAACACAATATACACCTAACCTGGTTCCGAGCCATCGCACCTGCGGCTCCTCTAATGAATCATATCAATTCATACCACACATTGGCGATATTGCATTTCTATCATTCACAATTAAATTTCAAAGCTATTTCAATAGTAATAATTATAGTTGTCGCCCGTAATTTCATTTAAACGGAGAAAAGATTGCGGGAACTGTACATTTTGCCGTGCCAAAAAGTAGCTCATGTCTCTACCCAAAGTCTAGTCTACCACCGTACCACATTTTATCAAAATCCGTTCTGTGGTTTAGGCGTGAACGCGTAACAAACAAGCATAATGCTTTTCTATCATCGAATACAACAAATAAATAATAATAAAATCTCCATTCAATCCCACTACTATTATAAATGAGAAAGTTCGTTAGGATGGATGGATAGATGGATGGATGTTTGGTACTCTTTCACGCAAAAACTTCTGAACGGATTTCTATGAAGTTTGGTATGGTAGTAGTTTGAGCTTTGGTTTAAAATGTAAGTTACTTTTTATCCCGAAAAAGTAGCGTATAGTATTCCCGGGGGATACTATATTTACGCGGACGGAACCGCGGGAAAAAGCTAGTATTATAATAAAAATTCCTCTATTGGAAGTCGGTTGAAATTATTGTTTTCTGTGTCTCCACACGAAAAAAAACATGCCAATACGATTCGAAAAAAAAAACAATTATCCTAAAGGGAAACCGATAAATTATTTCTAGCAATGTTGGAAACTTAAGATAGACAGATATCAGAATTTATGGCCAGGATAAGTTATTACTATTGTGAGTTGTGAGTCCCGCAAGAGATCCTTGTAATTGATGTTATCCTGGTAGCGCCGGATGGATTTCTATTGCGATTCGGCGGTGAAAAGCAGTCGCGGGCACTGGAATATGTACGTTGCGTCAATAATATGTAAACTAACGGAGAATACTTAAAAGTTAATTTAAGAGTCTCTCAAGGCACATTCTGTCCTGATCATTCTGCTAAGCAGAGACAGGCCTGTGATTTACGGGGACCTCAATTTTGAGGACCGGATCAGTATTCGCTACCTACCTTTGTTCTAGCTCCATGAAGACTACATTACTTTAATAATTTGACTTGATTATAAGGTAATGGATGAATGATAAATGGTTATGTATTCATTTCTTTAAAAAGAATAGCGTACCTATCTTACTTCCTAGTTCCTAATGTCCCTCGGCAATCACCGTTTCCCGTATCAACAACGATTCCCGAAAGACATTAACAACGTGGTTTTACTATAACTGCTTACATAAAGATGTCTTCAAATAATATTTTTTAATGAAAACAACGTTTGTCGTTTATCTTGTAACAGCTGTTTTTACTATCAAAACAAAATTGTTTGTTTGTTCAAAATACTCGTAAATAATATTATGTGCAGTTGCGGAAATGTATGTTTAGCAGATTAACATACTTCGGCAGCTGGTCGTATTACTATTTCCCGACGATACGCGACTGAAATCACACCGCGCCGCGTCGTTATAATCCGAAAAAGTAGTGGGGACGTTCTACCAAAAATTGATTTTTTTCAACTGTACGTAGGTACAATATCGGCAAAGTTGCCGCTTGACCAGGTTGTAAATATTTTCCTTTGCACAAGGATGCCTCAAAATATCTAAACCACTAAGTAAGTGACCGCAACGACTCCAGACGTGGTTGAACCACGTATTTTCACATGAGTGTGTGTGTGTGTGCGTGCGCACAATTCAACGGTGCTGTTATGCGATTTTCATCTTAACGCCTGTGAATACAACAAAAAACCACATAATGCTCCCAATTTCAATGTCACTTACTTATCATGCAACATTTATGACACATTACTTTGGTCGTATTTTATCGTTTTGTTCACGTTAAGAAATAGGATCTGAACAGAGTTTAACCTATGAACATGTTTTTTTCCTGTACGTAACTATTTAAAACATCCACACATACAAACTAGCTGTCGGTAAATCATTAAACCTGCCCAAGCTAATGTTTTAGAACACGCAAACTTTCAATTAGATTTTATATAGGGTTCCGTAGTACCTAGCTATAAGGGTCCATCCGTCCGTCTGTCCTCCAGAGAAGTTGATAGTTTCTGTAATCCTACAAACCTATAAATGTGAAAGTTTGTGTGTATGGATGGATGGTTTGTTGTTCTTTCACGCAAAAACTAGAGAATTTCGATGAAATTTGGTATGGTAGCAGTTGAGGCTCTGGATTAAAACATAGGCTAGGAATCCGGAACACTGGTGAAAATTCAGAGCATTGAAAATAGAACTCTGTAGTAATACAATAGAGTTGAGAATCGAACACATGAGTGTCGCGTCAAATATCAATGTCATATATGACAGCTCGACACTAGAGACATCAATTTCAACTCTATTGTATAAGCGCAGAATTCTATTTCCAGTGCTCTGAATTTTTTATTTCAGGCGTTCCGGGGTTATTTCAGGCAACTATTTTCTTACATTATCGACCGCCAAAACAGTTTACAAAGTCAATTGCCATTTCAAAACTATAAGAGGTAGAAACTAGAAACTTTACATGTCGATAATTTCTGCTAAAGTCTCTTTAGGAAAATTATTTTGAGCAAAATCCGACCGTAACTTTTGATGTTATATATAAAAGAACCTATTGCGCGTTGATTGTTACGGAACCCTCCTTGGATATGTCCTGGTATGCTTTTATTTTACTAGCTATTATAAAAACGAAATCTAAAGCAACTTGGTAAAGTATAATTTAGCTTGTGTCGTTGTTTTTAATATTTCACCATCGGAAATGAATTTCGAATTGATTGGAACTGATTAAATCTATAGATTGGGTTGGAAAATTGATAAAATATATACTATGATAGCAGATAGGCCATTTCAAGAAACATTAATATAGTGTTTCACTGTGGGAGAACCATGTCTCGATAAAAATGCATTGTCATTCGCTGAGTGGAGGAAGGAGGAGCGCACGCATCTGCAATTCCTCTTGTCGTGCGGTGTCTTTTCAACATGACTACTCTTCTTATCTTATAAACTCCTAGTGATAGATTTTAAGTAGCGTTTCGGGGGCAGGCATTCACTGTGTTCTTATGTGACTTAAGAGCAACTTTATTTGAGTAGCCTATTATTCGACCGTTATTATCCGACTACGGCGCAGCCAAAAGGAAGGAAGGATTTTGTCAATCTATGTATGTATGTTTGCTCCACCGTAGCGCCTTAACTACCTATCCGATTTTAATAAATTATGTGTCAATTGAGATTCGTAATAATAACCCGGGTAACATAGGCTATATAATTTACGTAGTCGCTATATATTTAACCCCCGATGCAAAAAGAGAGGTGTTATAAGTTTTTCGTGTCTGCCTGTCCGTGGAATCGTAGCTCCCAAACGGATGAACCGGTTTCGATCTAGTTTTCGTTGTTTGAAAGCTGACATGATCGGGAGTGTTCCTAGCTACAATTCATCATCACCAGCTCGCTCACTGCTTCACGATTCGGGGGTTACTTAAATTTTTAATTTTGTGTAGGTATTATAAAACCTCGAGACTCTCAACTTCTGAAACCCTAGTGATACACATCAGAGACTATTGTAATAGATTCTCTTTATCCTGGTGACACTATAACTTGGAGTGACTGGCGCCTGCCCAGCAGTGGGAACGTATAGATGGTACGGTCAGCAAATAAAGATAGGCAATTAAAAGGTCAGATTAAGTAAATTGATAAGAAAAGTGTTGTATTTTAAAACGATAGTAGACTACGGTTATTCTGACAAAAAATAGTAATATTGCTGTATTTCTTTAAAGTTTTTTTAACGTTAGTAAATACAGGCCGGCCAAGGAAAAGATGGTGCGATGAGCTGAATGCATACCAGCCAGGCTGGCCACCTACAGCGCAGGAACGCGACAAATGGAAGACCCTGTGGGAGGCCTTTGCCCAGCAGTGGGTCACTCACTGGGACAGCATAATATTATAATTATTATTGTATAGGTTAATTCAGTTAACGACGAAAATCTTCATAGGGCGTTTCTTTTCTTGTATAACTTCCACGGTGACTTAATTTTGTACTTTTTTTGTTTCAGGTATATACCAGCTGGTTTAAGATTCAACATTATATCAGCAAAATATGACAATACTTAAGTAACATTTTTGGTATTTATTATGTTTTTTAAATTACTTTAGAAACAAAAAAAATGTATTATAATTTCAAGTTGAATTTAAAAACATACATTCGTAAAGTCTGAAAACCATCGGTTGAACTTTACTGCTGATGCTTCCTCGTCCAAAGTTGGCTCATAGTGTATAATTTGTGGCAGGTGGCGCACCTAAATCTCGTGCTCAATGATATATCACCCACCTTCTACTTGTCTATACTTACCTGGTACACTGTTGAGTTGAATAAAGACAGGGACTGAGACAAATGTTGACTACATGAAATTACTTACTATAGGACTCAGTACAAACAGCACCTAACTTATAATAGGATTAAAAAAACTTTATAATCAGGCACTCAGAAACCACAAGGAAGTAAGCTAAGCTAAGTACTAAATTATACTAAGTACAGAATGCTTTTAGACCAAGATTATAATATTATTATATATTACATAGTTTAATCTTCGCCAGCTTTAAGTTTGCATTTAATGCAATACCTAAACATACATAAGTGCTTTTTAGATACGTAAGGCTGGAACTATATGTTCCGGAATCCGGAAGGTCGGAGAAAATTCAAGGCACTGAAAATAGAACTGTGGGCTTACTATAGAGTTGAAAATCGAACACACAAGTATCGAACCAAATTTCAATATCAAATCTCACAGCTCGACACTCGACACTTCGATTATAAACTGTATTGTATTAGCGCAGAATTCTAATCTCAGAATGCTCTGAATTTTCCCCGGCCTTACGGATTCCGGACAATATAGACCCAGCCTAAGTATGTAAGGTTAGTTCAATTTTTGAACATACCTACCTACCTTCTTCCTTTCCTTCTCCTTTCGGTTCTCCTACTCTTCTGGCATCGTCCCGGCTTCTTGGAAGACAGCCATGGTGCACCCGAACCCCAAAAAAGGTGATCGCTCAAATCCTTCCAACTACAGACCAATCGCTATAACCTCTCTCTTCTCGAAGATAATGCCATTATCAATAGCCAGCTTCTTCGATACTTGGACGGCCAGGGATTACTAAGCGACAAACAATACGGGTTCCGTAAGGGTCGCTCGGCTGGTGATCTCTTGGCGTACCTAACTCATCGTTGGGATCAGGCAATTGAGTCGAAGGGAGAGGCATTGGCTGTTAGTTTGGACATTGCGAAGGCCTTTGATCGGGTTTGGCATAAAACGCTGCTATCAAAGCTTTCATCATACGGGCTGCCCGAGAAATTATGTAAGTGGGTCACTAGTTTCTTAGCAGATAGAAGCATAAAGGTCGTAGTTGGCAGCGAATGCTCTGAAATTCAGTCTGTTGACGCTGGTGTGTGGTGCCCTCAGGGCTGTGTGCTATCGCCTACCCTATTCATACTGCATATCAAGTCTGCGCGTTCACCACTAAAAAGTCACCAATGGTCGTATATCCTCGTTTCGAGGGCACATCTTTAACCATCTCCCCTAGGATTGAGATACTTGGCGTCAACATATCGAGCGAAGTCCAGTTCCGATATCATCTAGAGGGTAAGGCCAAGTTAGCCTCGAAGAAGCTTGGTGTTCTTAACAGAGCGAGACAGTACTTCAGTCCGGACCAACGCCTACAACTCTACAAGGCGTAGGTTCGGCCTCATATGGAATATTGTTCTCATCTCTGAGCAGGGGCGCCAAAATACCAACTGCTCCCTCTGGATCGTATCCAACGAAGGGCCGCTCGAGTTGTTGAGTGCCATAGTGTTTCAAACAGCTTGGACCCCTTGGAATTACGCCGAGATGTAGCTTCACTCTGCATCCTCTATCGGTTGTATCACGGGGAGTGCTCTGAGGAATTGTTCGGAATCATACCACCTGCAACTTTTCGCCATCGTCCCACGCGAAAAACATACCATTCTCATCACCTTGATGAGTGGCAGTCTTCCACCGTGCGCTTTTCGCGTAACTTTCTGCCGCGCACTGTAAAACTCTGGAACGAACTGTCACCAGCAGTATTTCCGGACCTATACGACCTTCAAACCTTCAAGAAGAGAGCGTATTCCCTCTTAAAAGGCCGGCAACGCACCTGCAGCTCTTCTGATGTTGCGAGTGTCCATGGGCGACGGTAGTTGCTTATCATCAGGTGACCCGTTTGCTCGATTGCCCCCTTATTTAATAAAAAAAAAACCTACTATTGGCTAACTTATTTTTAGGGTTCCGTAATAATCAAGGAACCCTTATAGTTTCGCTCTGTCCGTCCGTCTGTCTGTCTGTCCGCGCTTCTAGCTTCTGTAATCATGAATATAAAATGATGAAATTTGATACAGTTAAAGATTGTGTATAGATCTCGGTTCCGGCATCATAAAATAATAATAATTTTATATTTTAGGGGTTCTACATGTGAAGTGGGGATGAAAAGTATTTTTTTTTGTTCTTACCCATCGTGTGGGTTATCATTGAATAGGCCTTTTAAAATTAAGGCAAGGTTTCATACATGACTTTTTTACAAAGTCAACCATTTTAGTTGACTTTGTAAAAAAGTTGTCTCTTTACGAAAAACATATTTTGAGCGAAATCGGACAATAGCTTTTGAAGTAATTCAAAGAAAACCTATTGCGCGTTGATAGATACGGAACCCTCTTTAGACATGTCCCGACATGCTCTAGGATAGGTTATTGAATATTCATTTAATTCAACATTAGCCCTAGATTTTATAGTTATGCAGTAGTAGCCTATCAAATCTATAATTTATTGCCTAATCTCAATACTGACAGGGGTTCTGATAAATAGGTCGTATTTCAATAAACGACTATAAACTTTATCACCTGGGTTATAGAGTTTAAAATTGTTTTCCAATAGATGAAAACACCTGAATATCTGTATGTTACAGAGTTTTTGTATTAGTGATATATTACTGACAAGATTTATATATCTTGAGATACGTCTCGGGACACATCGCGTCGTGTTTTATTGCCGTACGTGTAAGTTTCGATACTGTAGTGTTTTTATGCGTTCCTAGTGACATTTTTGTCTCCGGTTTGTTTCCCTGGTTTCTTCTGGTTTAGTCAGCAACCAAACAGCCAACAAACCTAAGATTAATTTAAATCATAAATAGCATAGCCCGGCTATAAGCAGGAGGAGAAGACTATTATTATATCGTTCGACACGTCTCTGCTCATAGGGAAAAAGGAGATATACTAGTTACAGAAAGGTGTCCCTAGTATTTGTTGCAGCTATACATACACTAATGACACTTGCGAACCCACAAGGGAGGTGTTTTGTCGATAAAAATATACCAATTATTAATTGTTATGCTTTTAAAATCTCTTAGCCTATAAAATACACACTCTATAGGTATATTCTATAATAATACCCATAATCATTTTGCATTAATTGACAATATCCAATTTATTATTTCATCTATGAAAACAAGATAATATTTACATACACAAATAAAAAAATCGTCCTATATTTTAAATTTACAAAAATAACCTACAAATAACGAAAAACAACGTTTCAATCCAGTCTCGTGTGCGTTGTGGCGCCATTTTGAAAAAATATGACGTCACAAAATGGCGACTGGTATTGACTGAATGACGTCATTACACAATAACGTCAATTCCGTTTTATAAATGCTATAATTTTACGAAATAGAAGTGAAATAAAATTTTATTTGTCCTGATTTTGCCGTTTGGAAAATATTTGTTTTTGATCCGCAACACCAGAGGAGCTACAAGTGGTTATAAGGTTTTGGAGGTAAACGAGCAAACAGTTTGCTTAATGGTACCTGATTACCGCAGCCTCCGGACACTCGCGACACCAGAGAGTTGCAAGTGCGTTGCTCTGTTAAACACCCACGCCTCCTTGGACCTCAGACACCGTAACTCGTAAAACACACCGCGAGCTTTATTCCACGCCGGTTTTTTGTGAGACCGGCCAGTTTCACGTATGTAAAGCCTGTAATTTGATATTACAAGAGGCCTACATCTCTCCGGAAGGGACTGAGAAACCCTTCTCCACTTCCCGTATCGAGTGACTGAAGTAAAACGAACAAAAAGTGCCTTATTAATATATTAAAATATTTTATACAACCGACCAGGCGCGAGTCGGACGAGTAGGACGAAGGGTTCCCGTAAACAATTTAAAAAAAAAACTTGAGAGGTGTCAAGGGACACCCGGATGGAACGAAGTTATAATATATATATATATATAGTACTTGAGTAATACTCAAGGAACCCTTATAGTTTCGCTCTGTCCGTTTGTATGTCTGTCCGCCCTTCTAGCTTCTGTAATTATGTTATTTTATTGGTAAGGTAATTTTATATTAATTTTGTATGCTGGATAAACAGATCGACGTTGGTTTGACGTTTATGAGAATACCATTTTGCTGTTTTAACATAATATCGAGTCTGCATCGAAACTGTATTGTTGTAAGTTTCAATTAGCAGATTCGAACTACTGACAACTCCTTTCCCTTTCCAACTAGGTTTAATCATGATTTCTTGGACTTGAGCCCGCTACTAAACTATACAGGGGCGACACTCTACAAATGACAGCTCGAGCACCGGCGAATGTCAGCCACGTTGACGCAAGCCTAAGGTTGACACCGAAATAGTTTCAAATGTCGCGTCAGACAAATCTATCATAGATATTATGAAATTGAATCGTGAACTATGTAAGCACGAAACGACCAGCGGCCAGAGCCGTGAACGAAAGTCCTGGCTGGAAAAAACTCGCGCACACACAGCCGCGAGCTGTCATTCGGTTAAGTAAACTGAATGACAATTCTTTACGTTAGTAATATATATATTCTTTGGCTTGACACATTAACTAGGAGAGCGTGTGATTTGAAAGCTACTTAAGTGGCGTTCCAGCGGACCGGAACCCTAAAAAGAATGGATTTGATTATTTGTGTGTTTGTTTGTTCGCATTAAATAGGCTCCAGATACTACTAGACAGATTTTAATGAAATTTGGCACACGCGAATTACAACACAGGGATTTTCTTAAGCGTGAACGAACTACGAAGAACACCTGTATATAATGGAACACTAGAATGCTACCAATTTAAATCAAATGCTAAAAAATTAAAAGAGACAATCTTGTATATATATAATCATAAGCTCCAAAACTGCAAGTATTACTATAAAAATTTAGAGGGAGTTTTGGGGGAGAAAAATCGATCTAGCTAGGTCTCATCTCTGGGAAACTGCGCATTTCTAAGCTATATGTGTTTTTTCTTTTATCGTGCAACAATATATCAATAACTTCGACTCTATTATGTCGGTCCGATTGGCAGTTCGGTATGCTTGTTACTTATGTATTGTTTTGTTTTTGCTTTGGTGGATTTGAATCCCGGTAAGGTAAACGTTCTTGTGGTATTTTTATGTTTTTAAATTTATCAGAGCACTGAGCAAAGCTGGGTTACCCAGGTGCAGTCACTTGTTTACCACGCCATGGAGAATAGAGGTAAGGAGTGCCATCTCTCTAAGGCAGAAAAGCTAAAAAGTGTCCGACATAAGTAATTAAATGATAGTTCCAAAACTGGCCACAATGGCGCTAGAGTGGCAAAGGTGTGTGCTGTGAAGTTAGAATTTTCGATGACTATGACTAGTTTTTGGTAGTTAATTCAGTAAATCATGAATATTCTAATTACTCGTATAGTCGAAAATATTTTTATATTTAAAACCGAAGAAGATCCTAAGATTTAATTATTCGTTTAAATTTTACCGCTTTACACCCTTGCGTCTGTAGCGCCCTCTATTTAACGCTATTTTACGGACACTTTTCATGTATGAAGATGGTACTCCTTACCTCTATTCTCCATGTTACCATCCAATAAAGAAATGCATTGACATATTCATTTTGTCTAATTCTAGCGTTTTGTTTACGTCAAGCCACAGAGGTAGTGTCATAAAAGAGACCTCTGTGGCTCAGTGGTTGAGCGTGTTGGTGCCCAAGCCGGGGGTCGCGGGTTCGAATCTCGCGGAAGGAACAAATAGTTTTTCTGTGTTCCTGGGTGATGGATGTGTATTAAATATGTGTTATAGTAAAAATCTTAAATATATGTGTGGTATAAAAGTATTAAATATACTTCCCGTTGTCTGGTCCCCGTAACACAAGTTCTTCGGATACTCACCACGGGCCCAGATTGACGTGGTGTGAAGCGTCCATAGATAATATTATTATAAATTGGAACCGAACAGAATATAGCTCTAATGATCGCTTCTCATTGGTAATTTATTTGAAAAGAAACGCTGTAAGACTTTTCCAAACGCTCGTTTAGTTGGATATAGATTTCAATATGAATAGTGTTTACTGAAACACCCCGGCGAATATATATCGCATGACCCAGATATACCTAGGGTTGCCATGAGTGAGTTTGTAAATTGGAACGAAATGAAACAGTGGTTGGCGGCAAAATGCTTTATTCGTCATTACTATATCACGAGCAAATGTTACCATAGGCAAATACGAATATTACCACAAATAATAATTGTAAATAAACCTTTTCTTTTTTCCCCTTTTCAAATTCTAGCCATTCAGGTGTGGATAATATTTTGTAAATAATATGACTACATTCAATTGAAAGTAAATCGGACCTCTGGTTTATTTCACATACCAGTAGACATAACTAATACCCTATATCTTACTTAGGTACTATTTAAAATAAAATTTCACCTTTGCGTCGTCCCTATCATACACAACCAAAAAGCACACTGATTTTTTTTTTAATCTAAGGCTGGGACCTATATATGAACCAGAATCCGCAAGGCCGAGGAAAATTCCGAGCATTGAAAATGGAACTCTGCGCTACTTGGAATAGAGTTGAAAATCGAAGTGTCGAGCTGTCATATCATATGTCATTGACATTTGACTCGACACGCGCGTTCCATTTTTAACTCTATTGTACTAGCGCATAGTTCCATTTTCGGTGCTCCGAATTTTCCCCGGACTAACGGATTCCAGACAATAATATAGTCCCGGCCCAAGTCCAGCAAAGGCACCGCGTGATAGGAAGCGATTGCCCACAGTAGAAAGTTTAACATCTCTCCCATGTACAACCCTACTTACCTTCACAGACACATTACCCTCATAACCATACACTAGCTATGGCCACTGAGCGCTGTACAAAGCGTTCAGGAAATTCGACTGCATTTCCTAATTGTGACAACCCTGACCTGAATTTCAATTCGAGTATAGAACATAAGTTTCATATACTCTCTTTAATATACTCTCTACTTACTACTACTTACTCTCTACTCTACAATATACTCTCTCTTCAGATCCTATGTAATCTTCATGCACACTAATATTATAAATAGGAAAGATTTGTTTGTTTGTTTGCATTGAATAGCCTCCGAAACTACTGAACCGATTTTGATGAATGACACATATATGTATAGATTGGAGCACTAGGAAGGACATAGGCTACTTTTTACTGCGGCAAAATGTACGGTTCCCTCAAGATTTCCATTTGCAAGTCGCGGGCAACGCCCATTAATATTATTAATATTAGAATGTCCCCCAACATCACCGAAAACCATCCAAATATTGAACCGTCGGACAAATTAAAATTTAATGGATGACATTTCGAATTTCCGAGTCCGAAAATGAAGAAGATCCAACATTTACTCGCGGTCTTGTAAAATTCGATTTCGCGAGTGGAAACTTTGTCAAATGTTTAAGAACAATTAGGTACTATCAATAAAGCTTAAGTCCTTTTGTGAAATCTTTAAAATGGAGGAGTAATTTTGAGATTTTAATAATTATAATAATATCTATGGACGCTTCCACACCTCGTCAATCTGGCCCTGTGCTAAGTATCCGAGGAACTAGTATCGCAGGTGCCAGACAACGGAAATATATTTAATACTTTTACTATACTATACAAATATTTAGTACACATCCAATACCCAGGAACACAGAAAAACTTTTTGTCCCTTCGGCGGGTAACGAACCTGCGACCTCCTGCTTATGCGCCGTCTACTATCAGTTATATTTGTATTACTTCAAGCAACGACCGGGGCCTTTAGTCAAGATGCATTCGATAATTTCGACGGCGAAGTTCGCAAATAAAAATGTATGGGATTTGACATAAGGCATCGCAAGCGACATGACAGCTAGCGATGACGTATGTCAAATCCCATACATTTTCGCATCGAATGCATCTTGACTAAACACCCTGTATTGAGACAAATTAGAGTCAATTCACAATGAAACGAAGCGATACGCGACATGGGGCTTCGTTTTAAAGATAGCTATTTAAAATTAAACTTTATTAATTGCACAAGAAGATACACGTTTGATTGTAACAGTTCGAATGTCAAGTTGCACCGCGCTGCACAGCGCATGTGCAGTGTATGACTGATCTCATATGAAACGTGTATCTTTTTGTGTAGTGACTTAAGTTCAATTATGAATAGCTATCTTAAAAATGTAGCACCGCGTAGCATATCGCATATCGTCGCGGTGTGAACTGACCCTTGGGTCTACATGTGATCAGTAAACCTATCATCGTAAAGTACTTATGCAGAATTAGTTTGTCTTTTTCCCCCTCTTTATGTGAACGTATCAAATACATTTAAAAAAAGTTTTTATCGTGATAATTCCTGGGATCAAAGTAATTTATCCCACGGGAACCTAACGTTTTGAAGTAACGAATTCAAGTACTCTATTGCCAAATTACGACTTCTACCAGGGATACATGACACACACTTAGTAAGTCGATGTTTTCACTAAAAAATATAAAACCTTCATAGACATTATTATAATATAATAAGGAAGACACGATAGAGACAGATATAGCGTTACTAATGATAAGGAAAGAGATAGCGCACCCCGAAAGCCTACATCATTAATTCCTACGGATTTGGACCATTAATCAGGTTTTTGCCCGGATCACTTTTGTTCTTTAATGTATGTACGGTCGGAGACACTCACGTTGTACCAACTTTGAACCTCGCTGCTATGGTAATAATGTCTTAATGTGCTACACCGGAAATGTCGGCTACCGTACCCGGCGGGTTGTTTCAGCAAATTGATTCTGTGATCTATAAAGTTAGTGTATAACAAAGATTTCATTTACGTAAAATGAATCTTTGTTAAATAATGTTTAAATGTAAAACACAACGCAATCTATGTGCGGTTTAGTTAATGATTTTTTGAAATACTTAATGATTTTTTTTTTCAAATATAACTGCATAAAGTATAAATAAAGATAGGGACAGCGACAAATGACAGCTATGTACTTACAATAAGCCAAAATCATACAGTATAGAGTCGGCATTTGCCGAGTCCGTCTGCATTTACACGATTTGTTTTAAGGTAACCAAGGAATCATGAGTTGAAGGAGTTTAATGTCAGCTTATAACGCTACGAGGACTAAGATCTTATGATTGCAAAGGAGTTCTTGTTACATTTTATTCTTCTACCCAAGAGGTTTTAGAAATTATGTTTAGGATTCTCCCGCAAGCAATAAAATGTTATTACGGAGCTAAAACAAAAATATTTTAAGTGTACGAGTCGGCGAGTTATACGCCGTACATATTTTATTGTTTAATACATAACATAGCCTCGGTGGAGTTGAAAAATTGGGAATTACTGTCTGATAGCGCGGCAGCACTATCGCCAAGTATTAAGCGGCGGTAACTATCTTTTCTCGGAGCATTTCGCGGCTTTTTCGCCCGGCCCCCATATTTTCGTTTGTAACAAAGAAGTCGCAGAGAAGTCGTTACCGGCACAAGCCTTTGTTTTAAATTTCATAAAAATCGAGCTTAATATATGCAATATTAAGCAGCAAAAACACGATTTTGAAAGATATGGATATGTGGAGGTAGGGAGAATAAGCATAATTAAAAGCGTACTTCTAGCAGACTTAGAAATTTCAAATTTGCTGTCTGGCGAGGTTATTAGCTGCATATAAAGGGAAAATATAGAAAGAGTAAAAATTCTGAAAAAAATTTAGTGACATTAGAATTTTTAATTTTACGAATGCACAGGAACAAAATGTATGAATACAAGTTCACTGTAATCAACAAATCTCATAAATTGAGAAGTGGTAGGTTATTTTAGGTTACAGTAGATGCTTCGGGACGAATAGGCCCACTCGACTGGATAAATAAGACGGCCTTACAGACAACCGATGGGAAATAGCACTTGCGTTTTCCCGTCGTCGCGTCCGCGGAGAACGTCCCACTTTGGGACCTTCTCCGTTAGTATGAAATTGTAATTAGTTCTTACTAATTATTTGGAAACGAGGAAACCGATCGCCTGGTGGTTAGGAATTGTTATAATTTCTTACCATCATAATTTGGTGGTTTTAAATATCGGAAATGCACTTGTTACTCTTCTGGTATTGCAGATGTCTATGATAGGTTGTTAATTGCTTTAATTATGGAATAGATCTGGAAACGAGCAAACGGATGGTATGAAGTTGTAGTAATTTCTTACTATAAGGTGATCCGTTTGCACACTTAGACATCTGCAACACCAGAGGAGTAACAAGTGCGTTCAGATTTTTTTTAAATCTCCACACCCTACCCTGGTCAAAGAAATTGTAGGACTCTAAGGGTTCACAAAACCCGCACGCCCGTGTCCACGGCCCGTAATTTATGGAAAAGATCTAGAAACAAGCAAATGGACTGCCTGATAGTAAGCAATTACTTCCGCATTAAGACATTCGAAACACCGGAGAATAAGTGCGTTCACGGTCTTTAAAACCCAAAATTCCATGGTCTTCGGGTAACCTAAAAAAAGAAATGAGATCCGCCAAAAACATTACCTAAATGAAAAAAGCCAAGTATTTCCTTTGCATAAAGTTATGAGATGTCCAACCAAGTAACCAAAGAACCAAGTAAAATTCAAGATAGTCCATTTAATTAGTTACTCATAAGAAAATTGTAACCGTAAGTGAAAAATTTTATTGTTATAATTTATTATATTATTAAATAGTGACTTGGCAATGACATCGACATACGACATCTCATAAGTTTTTTCAAAGGAAATACTTGGCTTTTTTCATTTAGGTAAAGTTTTTGTGGAATTCATATATTATGGTTTATAATTTAAATGGTTCGTTTTGTGAAATTATTCGTTTATTTAGGTTTGATATCTATGTTACTGGGGGTTTTGGGTGTTTGAAGTAAAATATGAGTAAAGTTAAAACTCAATATCCCACGGGAACAGTACCTTTCTTTGAAAATAAACTCCAGTAGCTATATTTTTTTACAAAAACTTTAACCCGACTACGGACCTATTGACACCTCATTCATTAAAATTGAATCATCAGTTTAGACGCTACGGTGGAACAGACTCACATACATACATAGATACGTCATAATTATATTACACACTGCCAAAATCATAACTCTTCCATTTGGCATTTCCGTTGTCGGGTAAAATTTAGTGATTTTGATGGCACTTTAATAAAGAGAGGGACTGAGACAAATGGTACATCTCCAGAAGATATGTCAACAGTTCATAATTATGTTAAATTATTTTGTTTTAGTCCCCTTCTTTATCTAATCACGTCATACTCTAATATTTAATTTAGTACCTACAATATCTAAATTCAATAAATACGGTACCCGTGGGATATTCCCGTTATTCATTCTGCGTGAGTTTGCGGATAACAGCTACTAGGAATAAAGAAGTCATAAGAACTACTATTGTAAACAATTTCAATAGTCTTATCAAAATGCGAACCAGTTACACGTAGATGTAACGACTCGAGACATTCACATCGAAAATAATTATTTTAGTTAGTTACTTTTACAGCCCACTCAAACGCTACTTAAACTTAATCACAGCCTGTCACTGTGTGCTTGGCAGAGTGACTAGGAGAGTTTTTTAGGCTGCTTTTTATGCCGAGAAAGTAGTGTCGCCGTGGAATACTGCATTCACGCGAGCGGAGCCATGGGCAAAAGCTACTCTTACATCATGTACAAGAACATTTATCACGGTAAGTATGAACTTAAACGCACAAAATATCGGAGATATTTACGAATATGTTCCTGCGGCCGTATACTTCATGCACTTTTATCTAGGCGTGACGTCACAGCTAGGTACGACTTTTGTATGGAGCGTTTTCACTTGACTTGCAAAATTTTGTATACAAATCGCTGTACCTTTGAAAATATTGATTTTTTACCTACTGTTTGTAGTTTATAGTATCCTTACTTATATAATATTATAAATGTGAAAGCGTTGATGTTTGTTACTCTTTCACGCAAAAACTACTGAACGGATTTCGATGAGATTCGGTATGGTAGTAGTTTAGACTCTGGATTAAAACATAGGCTACTTTTTATCCCGAAAAAGTAGTGTTCCCGAGGGATACTGTATTTACGCGGGCGGAGCCGCGGGAAGCAGCTAGTAGATCATATTTAAGAGTACTATTCGCTTGTGAAATAAAACAAAACAGTCATCTAGACTCTAGCCTTATTATGCCTGATCCAGCATATTCGATATCGGACCGATAACGAACATGGTATAATAATTTTCTACTAGGAATATCGGATCGGATAATGGTAAATCGCTCTAAGGCTGGAACTATATTACCGGAATCTCTCCGACCGGAGAAAATTCAGAGCATTGAAAATAGAACTCTGGACTCGTACAATAGAGTTGAAAATCGGACACAAGATTTGACAACTGTCACATTCGACTCAACACTCGTGTGTTCGATTTTCAACTCTCTATTGTACGAGTCCAGAGTTCTATTTTCAATGCTCTGAACTTTCTCCGGTCGGAGAGATTCCGGTAATATAATCCCAGCCTTAGGCTCGCTAATCGCTTTTTGTTATTTTTTGTGTACAGGAGTACAGAATATTATGTAACATGAATTGATAGACGGTCTTGCATAACACACACGCTATAATTTATCCCGGTGTACCCCAGGGAGCGGAAGTTACGCGGTTCTGTGTTGCTGTGAGTCCGGTACTGTAACATTTGAATGTGGCCGTGGCTTCTGTGTGCTACTGTTAGCCTAGTACGTAACATTAGAGCGTAGAATATATAGGTCAGGTTTTTTAACCCAAAAACTGACGCTGTCCTCAACTATGTGTAACAAAAGACCACGATTCTTAATTACTTTCAACTACCAAGACAAAAATGTATTTTTATAAGAGGCAGCGTAGTTACGAGTTTCTGAGATAAGAGTTCAAACAAACAAATGGTTAACAAAATTTCTATGTTCACAATGTTGTACTGTTTTCTGTAATGTGCAGTAATATACGGTTTCCGTGGGATAGATAGATTTTCGTTTATCATCAAAGAAGTACCTAGAAAAAGCTACATCCCCTTTTAGTAAATACTCTAGAAATTCTCATGGATTATAAGGAGGAGAATCTTAAAGGGAAATAATGTATTTCTTGTATACAATTAGACATTAATGTTTCTACCAACGCCTGTACTTCGAGAGGTTCGTGAGAAACGAAATTACATGACCAGCGAACCGTGAATTGAAAGAGGGAAATTAAATTTTATTACACCCTACATAGGGTTGATATTTCAGTAGCTTTCTACGGGACATTGATTTTTAGAGTTTCGTAATACTAAATGAACCCTTGTAGTTTCGCTCTGTCCGTCCGTCTGTCTGTCCGCTCTTCTAGCTTCTGTAATTATGAATAATAAATGGATGAAATTTAGTATAGCTAGGTAATGTATTTCGGTTTTCGCATCATAAAATAATAATAATTTTATATTTTAGTGGTGACTCTCCGTACCTACATAATATGAAGTGGGGATGAATTTTTTTTTTCATTCTACCCCATCGTGTAGGGTATCGTTGAATAGGCCTTATTAAAATAAAGGAAAGGTTTGATACATGACTTTTTACAAGGTCACCATTTTCGTGTAATCGGCCTCCAAAGTGGTTTATAAGTTTGTCCCCCCCTGGCATTTCTAAACTATAGGTGTTAGAAACTTGTAAGTTTCCATGCTGATAGATCATGCTAAAAACTCTTTAGAAAAATTATTTTGAGTGAAATCGGATACTAACTTTTGAAATAATTCAAAGAAAACCTTTTGCTCGTTGATAGTTACAGAACCCTCCTTACATATGTCCCGACATGCTCTTGGTTAGGTTATTAGTAGTCGAAATATTTAGATTATTTAGACAACCCGTAGTTTAAGCCAGCTACGTAGACTACAGACTTGTTCTTACATTGAGGTCAAAGAATACCTTTATTACTAACGCGGCTAAGTGTACGTGGCTAGACGTGCATGGGGGCCGCGCGGCGAACGCGGGACGCGGGTTTTTTCAGACCAGGATTATCTTTCACGGGGCTGGCCCCCAGTCGTTTCGTGCTTCAACATAATTGATTGTACAATTTTATAATATCTATGATAGATTTGTCTGACGCGACATTAAAAAATGTTTGCTGTCAACCTTAGGCTTACGTCAACATGGCTGACATTCGCCGGTGCTCGAGCTGTCATTTGTAGAGAGTGTCGCTCCTGTGCTGAGGTAGAGACCCCAGAAATGGGGACATTAGAAGTCGGTTAAAATTATGATAGTCTATAATCTCCTTTTACTACTAACGTCCGAAATTAATAATCAATCTTAATCTCATTTTAGCTATCTGAGATATAGATTTCAATACATTTCAACGATCTTAGGAGTGACTTCACGTCAATTGTTGTTTGAGAATCTTAGATTGAGGTCAATCTATGATTTTAGATACGTTATTATTTTTGGCCGTAAGTGGCCCAAACTGGCGATCGATGACAGCTACATAATCTGTATATACTTTATGGTAATTTGAGTTGCTGTAACTGGCCACTAAGCTGAGGCCCGTTAGCACCGTACCTAAATCTGCTTAAATCATATAAAAATCATTAAAATTGTTGAAAAATATCGAGATTCTAATCCATTGTATCATGTCCATCCCTAGAGCTACACATAATATGCATAATGTTCAACAATAAACTTTATCGCCTGGAAATAAAGTTTAATATCGCATGAATATTGTTGTTTGGATTATATTATTACGCAATACAAACTTGTACCATTTTGAAATCATTTAAATGACCAACTTTCAATTCTATTCGCAAAGTGTTTAGATTCAATTTCGAGTGGCGCAATAAAATGATATTGCCTCTAGAGATTTTGTTTTTAGAATTTAGGTTATTGTTTCGAGTCATGTTAGCTTAGTATCTTTTTGGATGAAAATAAAAAAAATTGTTGTGAGAACAACGTGCTGGTACCTGATTTTGATGAAAGTGAAGTGATAGGACGGATGGATGGATGTTGTTAATCTTTCACCGCAAAAACTACTGAATTGATTTTCATGAAATTTGGTATGGTAGTAGTTTAAGTTCTGGATTTATACATTGCCTATTTTTTATCCGCATAAAGTATAGTGATACTGTATTAATGCGGGTGGAGCCGCGGGCAAAAGCTAGTATTACGTCATATAGGTATAGGTATAATATTAATTTAAACTTTGGAGACCGATAACTCGAAACTGGTATCGAACTGACTTACTTAAAAAATCATGTATTTCCTTGCCCTTGATTTTAAAAGCCCTATTCAACGATATCCCACACGATGGGGTGGAATGAAAAAATATTTTTCATCCACTCTTCACATGTATGGAGAGAGAGCCACCCCTAAAATGTAAAATTATCATATTTTATGATGCCAAAACCGAGATAGACTCATTTTTTAACTATACCAAAATTTCATCCATTTATATTCATAATCACAGAAGCTAGAAGCGCGGACAGACACACAGACTGACAGACGGACGGACTGAGGTTCCTTGAGTATTACGGAACCCTAAAAAATTAGTTAAAATATCTAACACACAAATTATCAAACGCTATTTAAAGTAAGCGGTGCTCTCAAGTAATATGCTGACTTTATCATTCTGCCTAGCAGATAGAGTGACAGCATGTGATTTGAGTAGCCCTTAATTTTAAGATGGGTTTGAGAAGGCCGTAAGAAATTGTTGCTATTTATTCGCCAAGATTTCTCTTTCAAACCTGTTCACTCAAGCCTCAAGGCTCAACAACTCACGTATCATTTCATCATGTGGTGTATAGTGTATGTATGGTGGTAATATAATACCGAAACCCCACAAGTGTATGCCACTTGACGCTGTGGCATATTGGAGATGCCAAATGGTTCGATAGTTTGATAGTGCGTGTTGGAAATAATATAAATTAACCAAGAGCATGTTAGGACATGTCTAAGCAGGGTTCCGTAGCTATCAACGCGTAATAGGCCTTCTTTAAATTACTTCAAAAGTTATTGTCGGATTCCGCTCAAAATAATTTTCCTAAAGAGTTTTTAGCAAGATCTATCAGCATGAAATACTTACAAAGGATACTGGCGAATCCTGCCTGATTTTCCATCAAGAGCGTCCAAGTTTCTAACATATTATATGGTTTTATAGTACTTAAAAAGTTATTATATAAAAAAAATATATATTATATTTTTAGGACTTGGGAATAAAATGTTATGAATCTCCGAATATCAGTTGTAATCATTGTCATCATATTATCTATATAGTCTATGGTTATCATGCTGTAAATTGTCAATTTGAGGAGTACAAGCTCCATCTAGTGGCCCAGTAGATACATTATATATAAAGAGGGAGGAGGGAGTATAAAGTTATTTTCTTTTTCTATAGGCTCAGCAGTTTCGTACTAGTTTTATAAAAAATGTTTTATAAAATCTTACTTGGGGCGTGAAATAGATCCCTCTATACTATTCATATTTATTATACTAATAAAAATAATTATTATGTTTTTGGTCTTCATAACGTGAAAGTCACATCCGTCATTTATCTGTCAGCATATAGCATTTCCATAAAAACAAGTTATTAATTTCATTTCATAATTGACACCGCAAATTATAGATGTCGCTTTTCCGCAACTCGCCACTAGAGCAATATATTGAACAATAAGTTAAGTTATATTGAATCTATTATCTTTTATCCCCCGAGATTGATGTATAATATTATTGCTTTTTTGTTCCTATGTTTATAAAATACAACTTACAATAAATACTTTATGTAGCCTCGTATTTTAATTACCAGGCAGTAAATGTATGGCGACTTGCCGATCCTTTCTATGTCTTATATTTTAGAATAACCGTTTCGTAATGTTTGCTCTGTCGCTGCTTACTTTATATCGAGGAATTGAGACACAACATACAAATAAGCTATGCGACGTCATTTCACACGGAGACGCGACTTGACGCAACGCTGCATTTTTAAAATAGCCATTTAAAATTGAACTTTATTTACTATACAAGAGGATACACGCTTAATTGCAAGAGTTCGTGGTGTGAATTGACCCATATCAGAAGGTTGTGAAACTATATAAATAGCGATACAAATGATAACCTTTATTTTCCCCAGTAAAGAACGGTTTTAACTCCATAAAAAAGGAAAAATAATAATTATACATCCAACATACAAGACGTCACGTAGGTTTTTACGAATAGGGTGTATTCGCTAGCGCGTAACGGAGCGGAACCGGCGCCCGTGGGAACGTGCTAGAGTGTTCGCCCCGACTCCGCCCGCGGTAGTTCAACCGTGAAGCGGCGATATCATATTTGCGAACAGATGCTTTGATCCTCGTACAATGTGAAAGTTTGTGACGATGCACGGATGTTTGTTACTCCTTCACGCAAATCCCACTGAACGGTTTTCCAAGTAATTAAAAAATGCCACTGCATTAACACACAGGCTTGGCACATTTTGGCCCGAAAAAGTACAGTATTCCAGTAAAAATCAAAAACAGACCAAGCGCCAGACGAACTCACGCACGGAGGGTTCCGTAAAATTATCTGTACAACTATTGGTACTGATATCGAGCAAAAAGCAGCGATCAATCTTGATTGATCGCTGCTGTTTGCATGAAAAATATTTATTTATTAAATATCTATTTATTTTAATACTATTATTTATTATTAGAGTACTTACTTACATCTCAATATTTAGTGAATATTTCAAACGTCTACCTGCTGTCGTTATTAATATCGTCAGAGCAAAAAAAACTTCAAAAAATAACGTTCGTTGTATTTGTGTTGCTGTTTCCAGATATTTGTTGTTGTAGTGGCAACAGAAATACATCAGCTGTGAACGTTTCAACTGTCTAGCTATCACGGTTACACGAGACACAGCCTGGTGACGGACAGACGGACAGACGGACAGACGGACAGACGGACAGGGAAGTATCAGTAGTAATCTCGTTTTTACCCTCTGTGAACGGAACCTTAAAAAGGCCCTAATGCCGAAACCAGGTGTATTGTGACAACCAAACAAAATCGCCCACCACTACTAGTTTAATTTACCTAGAGGGTCAACATTTATCGGAGGTGTATTTTTTCGTTGGGAGTACACGAAGGAGAGATCGGTGGTCCGTAAATCCTGTGGTAACCTTAGAGTTATTTAGTGGACGCGACACGATTGTCTGTTGGCGTGTCGGATACGAAAACGTGGAAAGTGGATTGCTGTCAGACACGGATCACCTAGCTATATTAATAACTAGCTTTTACCAGCGTAAATATATTATAATATATTTATATGTATAACACGGGGTATGTAAACGTATATATTATAGACGAGGCATGTTGAGACAAAAACTGTATCCACTTAAATGACCTGTCAGATTATCTTGAAATAATTTTTAATTATTAATCAGTTGAAATCAGCTGTTTGAGGTATATGACCTTTTCAGCGCCGTAGGGCGTAGACTCACATATACTAGACTTTTCGAATATCATCCTAATAGTACAGGAGCTAAAGTGCGGTCGCGAGGCACGTATAATTTCGTACATTGACTGACTCATCGATACTTGTCTCTTTCACTCGCTTACTAACAATAACAGTCCAGTCCCGATTAGTCCAAACTCTAAGTAAAATGAAAGTCTACTTTAACTACGAGAATTGAGGTTCAGTTGATGAACGAAGCTTCCCATACGATATGTCGTAACGTATAAAAGTCCATACAAGGAGTGTGCAGCGACGCGTGACTCCGGCCCGGCGCGTTACCACTTACCGAAGGTCGGGGGGGAGAGGTGGGTTAATGTGCTTTAGAAGCCTGATGGTAAGTGAAAAAAAAGTGATTATTTTAAAACATAAATCCATCCATCAAATCTAATATAAACATAAACAAAAATAATTAAATGTAACAAATTTATGTGTTAATTAGGGTTCCGTGCCCTAAGGATAAAAACGGAACCCTATAATTAAGACTGCACTGTCAGTCTGTCTGTCACCAGGCTGTATCTCGTGAACCGTGATAGCTGTTGAAACGTTCACAGATGATGTATGTCTGTTGCCGCTATGACAACAACTACTAAAAACATAATAAAATTAATATTTAAGTGGGGCTTCCATACGGTTTTGTACGGAGCCTTGTGCGAGTCCAACTCCCACTTGGCCGGTTATTTTTTTATTCTTACATATTTCTTCAATCAGCTGGATAGTGCGAGTGTGATGGGTGACCTAAACCCCAGTAATTGATTTTACAAAACGTTTTTTGAATTAAAATTTATAACGTTATGTTATATATATATATATAATATTTGGTCATTACATATGTAATTGGCGTTTTGTAAAGGAGGAACATAAAGTCGATTTTTTTAAATATAATATATTTATTTAATCAAAGTATATACCATTGCTATCTATGCACTTTTGCTATCTCATAGGTAGTTCATTGATTCCTTTACTAAAAAACCATTCGGACAGGAATTAATAAAATCTTTGAAGGCGCTTTGGACTGCCCCATCGAAGTTGAATTTTTTCCCTTGCAAGATTATCCAAATTTCGAAAAAAAAAACGATAATCTGTTGGAGCAAGGTCCAGGGAGTACGGTGGATGTCTTAGACATTCCAATTGAATCGCGTCTAATTTGGTAGCCGTCTGTTGTGCAGTGTGTGGTCTAGCGTTGTCCTGAAGCAGCAGTGGCCTAGAGCGAATGACCAACCTCGGTTGTTTAGCAGCTTGCTTTTCCATCATGATTTGCAGTTGCTGGCAATAAACATCTGCCGTAATCGTCTGCCCAGATTTAAGAAAGCTGTAGTGAATGACACCGGCACTAGTCCACCAAACCCTCACAAGTAACTTTTTTTGAGTCAATTTTCGCTTGGGTCAGGCTTTGGCTGGTTCGCCAGGGTTCAGCCATTACGATGAGCGTTTCCGATTATCGTACAGGATCCACCTTTCATCACAGGCAATGTTTCGATTTAAAATCCCTTCATTATTGTGCCGGTTGAGTAATGTAACGCAGCAGTCGACGCTACGATACGATATTTCAAGTTTTCCATTTTGTAGACACAGTGACGCAAAGAAAAAACCAAAAGAGGAAAAAACAAACGAATTACCGTTTTCAAAACACAAACGCACGAGTAAATAGCGGAATAAATTTGAAATTGTGATTCCTAATCAATGAAGATATATTTGAGATCAATGTGGCCAGTACGACAAAACGCCAATTTCATTTGTAAGGACCTAATATATTAAAACTCCAGTTTTGTGGGAAACTGCTAAATGTTTGTGAGAATTCATAGTTATAATAAATAAATAAATAATAATAATAATAAAACGTGTACATAAGGGACCTAAGACGCTCGAAAAATATAATCCTTCATTTTTTTTTTAATAATAATAATATCATAGATAATAATATCTATGGACGCTTCACACCATGTCAATCATCGCAAGTTCTTCTAGTACTTAGCAAGGGCTGAGTACTAGAAGAAGTTGCGTTACAGGAACCAAAAACGGGAAGTATATTTAATAATTTTACACTATATATTATTATTAAAAAAATAATTAAATATATAATAAAATAAAATAAATAAATAATCCATGCGTCGGATGGGCGTGTAAAAAGTCGGACCTGCGCCTGATCTCCCGCCAGCGGTGTCGGTTATCCGTCCCACTGGGTTATGAGAGTAAAGGAAGAGAGAGTGCTCTTGTGGACTGCGCACACACTTGGACACTATAAAATAACTCCTGCTTAGCTAGGCCTGGTTTCAATGAAACCGCCCACCGTAACCGAAATCGGTGTGGGTAGCTATTATATTGTTAATATATTTAAGATTTATATTATAAAAAAAACATATCTAATACACGTCCATGACCCAGGAACACCTATTGTTCCTTCGTACCCGCGACCCTCGGCTTGAACACCAACGCGCTAACCACTGAGCCACAGTGGTCGGCGAAATTGAAAAGCTACATTTCAAAGCATAAATTCTATCAGAGAACAACAAAACCACGATTCTGCATTAAGAATTTCAAAAAGAATTAATTTAACTATTTTTAGAACGGAGATTTTTGCGCGATGTAATATTAAGAAAACAGTTTTTCTCTCAAGTATTACAATGTTTTCTCATAGACAATACAGTTATTTAAGCAAAGCGGTTAAGTTCAAAAACGAAGTTAAAATGCTTCAGTATTTAACTGACTGAAGTAACTTCAAATATAATTTGTTTTCGAGTTGGAAAACAGCGAGTTAAAACTGAATTCGTGATATACTGGATATTCTTTTTAATAGGTATTTTCCTATCTTTTTATGAAAAGGTTTTTACGCGCGCGCGAGTTTTTTTACGCCGGTTTGTCTCGCCTAATCGGAACTCGGCAAATAGATTTCGGAAACCGTAGTTTTTTGGGTTTCGTAGCCTGAAAAACGGCAAAAGAAGGTCCCGTTTTTCATGCTACGAAACCCAAAAAACTACGGTTCCCGAAACACATTACGAACGCGGTTGAGGTGTACTTAGGTGATGATGACGATGATGACACTATCCACTATACACAGAACGAATTCGCTCACTGAATACAACTGTATACATTCTAATGACGCACTGAATAGGTCTTAATTAAAAATACGTCTTTCCCACCTTGGCAAGTGCTATTTTCTTATTATGCTAAAATCGTGAAAACGTTCTTGCCTCTTTAAAATAACAGAAAGGGGGCGTAAAGGGCCTCTCACGGAACCCTACGGGGTACTTAAGACCTCTCAATGCGAAGAGATGTCGAATGTCATTTTTATATAATTCGGATAGGGGTTTTTTTTTAATTAGATGCGTCCATTTTTTGGTAAGTTTGCTGGGGGTCTATGAAAAGTTAATATTTTATGTACTATGTTAACATAAGCATAAACAAGTGAAGGTGTAACTACGGGGCAACGGAACTACGCGACGCGGCACTCCATTTCGGGATTATTAGCGGGGAAGTGTCGCGTCGAGTCGCTCCGCTGCCGCTTAGTGCGGTCTTACCTTTAAACTGTTCTACAAAAGGAAGATTTTTGCGTTTCTTTTGGTTCAATGCAAATTTTTTATACTTTAAATTGGGACACTGAACTACTAATATAAATGTGAAAGTGTGAAGATGGATGGATGGATGCCTGTTTGTTTCTCTTTCACACAAAAACTAATGTACGGATTTTAATAAAATTTGGTATGGTAGTAGTTTAGACTCAGGATTAAAACATAGGCTTCTTTTCAAACCAAAAAAACTACAGTGATCCCGTGGGATACTGTATTTACGAGGGTTGAGCCGCGGTCAAAAGCTAACAAGTATATCTGTTAAGCTCTTATCCACCAGGCATAAACCATAAAAAATTTCATTATTAATAATATGATTCCGTTACGATTGAGCTGTCTCAACGTTAGTATTATGGCCTCGCAGAAAACCGACACGTAAATTAGCTTCACGACTTAACCGCAAATCTAAACATAATCGCCGTCTACGATAGCGCTCAGTGTGCCCCTCCTATAGGCATATAGGTATCCATCTCCAGACTAACTTTTATGTCCATTGTTATAAATACTAGTGTTATTCAGAAACAAGTTGGGAGTTCGGGATATTCGCTGACAAAAGGCCGCGCTACCGAGCGAGAGTGTCTCAATACAAATGGATAAGGGTAGGCGTACACTTGACGTCATACTTCACCAGCTTTATAATATATATGTATGAAAAAAGTACGGTTCCCGTGCGATATACTCTGGCCAAGAACATAGGCTTCCTTATCTCGTTCGTCCTAAAATTAGACACTTAGACAATTACACTAATATTATAAAGAGGAACAATTTTTTATTCTTTATTTGCATTGAATAGTCTCCGAAACTACAGGAGCGATTTTAATGAAATTTGGCGCAGATATAGAGTGGAACTACGGGTGAGGATATTTAATAACAGTCTCAAGAATGGCCGGTAATATGTACAGTTCCTATAGATAAATAGATTTCCTTCCTATTAGAACTTGGAACGCAGCCTTCTATAAAGTCAGTTCAGATATTTTTTTAAAAAAAGGGGAGTGTTATAAGTTTGACATGTCTGTATACCTGTATTTATCCGTCCGTTATCAGTCCGTGGCATCGTAGCTCCCAAACGGATGAACCGATTTTGCTCTTGTTTTTGTACTGAAAGATGACATGACCGAGAGTGTTCTTAGCTATAATTCATCATCATCAGCTCGCCCACTGCTTGTCAATTCGGGGGTTTCTTTATTTTGTTTGATATTATGAAGGTCACTGATCTGTCTGTCAGAGGTAAATTAACTCGGAACGGAATGTATAGCGCTTTATATTAGCTTAAAGAATTGGCTATGGAGCCAATATGAAGCTAATATAATACCTTTAAACGAGCAATATTGTATATTTATTTATTTATATGTTTCTGTGATCTCGGAAACGGCTCTAACGATTTCGCTGAAATTTGGTATATGGGGGTTTTCGGGGGTAAACAATCGATCTAGATTAGTCTTATGTTTGGGAAAATGCGTGTTTTCGAGTTTTCGTGCGTTTTTCTGTCGACGCAGAATATGGTCGCTAATTTCGTCTTGCCGGCCACTGTCCGTCTGGTCCAGCGGATTAAGACGCGGACGGCAAGAAATGAGTATTACGGGTTCGAATCCCGCTCGGTGACTTACTATTTTTTTTATATGTTCGTTTATATATATTTTTTAATTTTTATTGTTTTTAGACAAGTTTAAAAATGTAGTTAATGTTTGAGATAACAATAATATATATTTCTCATAAATATGTCTATCATTTACCTATACTGATTACGTGAATAAGATTTATGCTTTCGAGTTTTATCATATTAGTAATAACCGAGCAAAGCTCGGTCGCCCAGGTACTACTATATAATTCGGGTTAGGCTTCCCTAACGAAGCGCGCGTCACGTCGCCGCCGCAAAAAGACAGTGTGTGTGTGTGTAAGAGTGAATGTAAATAATATAGAAAATAAGATTTATGTATAGTATTCTATAGTATAAAATTGTGTGTGTGTGTGTATAAAGTATCAAAATATATATTCGTTGTCAGATTCTCGTGACGCAAGTTCTACTCAGCACGGGATTACATTGACGTGATATATATTATATGTATTGGTTTTTTTATGTGTGTCGGAATATATTGAAATCTATCTGTACATCTATACAGATAAATAAAATTTAAGTGTCTGTTTGTTTTTAATTTCAAATTAACAGCTTTTCACTTAACGCATATGAAAGTATATACGGTATTAACAATAAAAATATATTTTTTTAAATTTTTGTTTCACCATCTGTCTGTTTGTTCCGGCTAATCTCTGGAATGGCTGGACCGATTTTCACGGGACTTTCACTGGCCGATAGCTTATGTTATAAGGTGTAACTAAGGATACTTTTTATCGTCATCATTATCACCAAAAAATGTTTAACGCCCAACGAAGTGGGCACGGGTCAGCTAGTTGAAAATAAAATCAAGTCAAAATACGTATGCACATTGCCTTTGTAAAAATTAGTCTAGCAACATCTCAAGATTCTCCAGCCAACTCTCCGCTCAACAAATTGAGCACGGGCGGAACTAATTTGAGCGTTTTTGTTCTGGATTTTATTGAAAACTACCATTGCCCGATTCTCCGCCCGCGTAAATACAGTATCCCACGGGAACATTTGCAGGGTAAAAAGTAGCCAATGTGTTAATCCCCAGAGCTTTAAACTACTTCCATGTGAAATTTCATCAAAATCCGTTCAGTAGTCCTCGCGTGAATGAGTAACAGAGAGACAGATTTGGCTAATTTTGGTCTTGATATAAATGTGGAAGTTCAGGGAAGGTTTAAGCGGTGAGAAATGAAATACCAAAAAACGACAATTGAATTTTCCCATGCTAACCTGTTCACTGTGATCAGATTATTAAGACGGAACAACGTGTGTCGGGACCGCTACCTAGTTAAAATAATATTATTTTAATCTATACTTTGCTAGTAAGTCTAACAGAGAAGCCCTTTACACACTATGCTACCCTAGTATGTATATTTAAGAAAAACTACAAAAATAATGAAACTAAAATTGAATGTAGGTACCACCACGTTCTTGATGTCTTTCGGAATCGTCGCTTTTAATCCATCGTTTGTCATTTCCATAGAATGTATAATTGCCGTGGGACATTAAGAAACGATCGCTGCAGTATCTTTGAAAACATAATAAGTTTAATGTCACGAATCACGATTATATACTATGTTACGTCAATCCCATACTACATAAATGTTAAAGTTTGTGAGGATGGTTGGATGTTTATTACTCTTTCACGCATAAACTGTTCAGTAGGATTTTGATGAAATTTGGTATGGTAGTAGTTTGAACTCTGGATTAACACATAGGCTACTTTTTATCCCGAAAAAGTACAGTTTTCTCGTGGGATACTGTATTTACGCGGGCGGAGCCGCGGGCAACAGCTAGTAATCTATACTTTGCTAGTAAGCCTAACAAAAAAGGCTTTAACGCACATGCTACCCTAGTAAGTATATCTAAGAAAAACTACAAAAAAACGAAACCAAAGTAATAAAATAAAAAGTAAATAATAGTTTACAACATAATAAAATAAATATATTTATAGTACAACCACGTTCTTAATCTCTTTCGGGAAACATAGCTTTTCATAATATGTTGTCTGTCATTTGCATAGAAGAACGGTGATTGCCGTGGGACATTAAGAAATTAGTTGCCCTGCAGTGTCTTTAGTCACGATTATAGTAGTAATGTTATGTCAATAGTAAAATAATTTCGATGTTTCACATACCAGCCGTCTCGCAACTGTTTTACGTCTCGTTCGTAACAACTTGCATACAAAACGTCTATTTCAGGTTCAACAGGAGAGCATAAAAAACCTTTACGGCGCGCTAAACGAATTTCAATCTACACGTAAAAAGTACTGAAAAATCCCCCGAAAATCCGGGGGAAATATAAAATCCAGGACTAAAATACTCACGACGCGAGACAACTGAAACATTGCCGTGTGTTTCCAGTCGCAAAATTGGATTAAGCTCTCTATAGGTTTGACGCGTACCATCGGCAACGATGACGGTGCACCGTTTTGAGAAAGTTTTTTTTTTTTTTTAATCTTCATTTAAGGAGATTAGTCATAATTGACTATGCCACTCCATTATACCAACGATTACAATAATTACAATTATTTTAATATTTTAAGTACTAACTACATCACTAATTATAATCTATTTTATGTCGATTTAGAGCTTTATTGACCATTTAATACACTTCTATGGCTTGTACAGACAGGGGATACGCTAGAATGCAGTTACATGTTCCAATATTCATAAAATTTTCAATTTTTCTCACAACCTGAAATCTAATATCTTCGTTACGGCCACACTCCAACATTATATGGAAAACGTCTTCTATCATTCCACATTCCGAACAAAGAGGAGATGCTACTTTTTTCATCAAATGTATCGAGTGAAAACTAACGTCATGTTTTTTATGATATAAGGGCAAACGGATGGGGCCTGATAGAAAACAATAATAGAGTAGTACCAGAGGAGCAAAAGGTGCGTTGCAATGTATTCAATATTATGAACCGTCTACAAAGTTGGTATTGCAGGAAAAACAGTTCGATTAGGACAGTTAGCGGACATTAGAATGTATACGCGCTTATAATATGTAAAATTAAGCGAGTTGCCATTTGGCACGTTATGTTTATTGTCATTGAAAGTTAATGTGTAGTATTTTATGAGGCAATAAGTTGATATATTAATGTTAGATTAATTTTATTCTCTGTGCATATCGATGGATGTGCAATGTGTATACATTATATCGCTCGTCATCGTGTCTAATTTGTCGTCAATGTAGGTCGCTCTAAATTACATATGCATTTTAATTTCGCTTCGTCGATTACCATATTTCAATATTTATGGTGCCCCAGTGACTAGAGCAAGCTAGGTCAGATAATAATTTTCTCAATTACGGCACAGGGACGACGCTCTCTACAAATGACAGCTCGAGCACCGGCGAATGTCAGCCACGTTGACGCAAGCCTAAGGTTGACACCGAAATAGTTTCAAATGTCGCGTCAGACAAATCTATCATAGATAATAATGTTGTCAATTATGTCAAAGCATAAAACGACCAGCGGCCAGCCCCGTGAGCCGTAGTCCTGGGCTGGCTGGGAAAAAGTTCCTCCCCGCCCGCCTCCGCATTCGCCCAGCCACGAGCTGTCATTCGTGTAAATCGGTGGCATGACGATTCTTTACCTTAGTTATATAATATATTCTTTGATTGCGGTCAAATTAAACGCTACTAATGCTAGTTCAAGTATTAAGAGGCTCTCAAGTCAAGCCATGAAGTCCTAGAGAGTTGACTTGACTACCAAGGTTATAACTTATAGGGTGTCTAATGACACGCTAGGTTAAATACTAATGTTACGGGTAATTTAAATGAAACGAGGAATTACCAACGTGACAAATTTATTTAAAAAGGGGACGTGGGCAAAAGGCCGAAACATCTGGCTTAGCCTCTTGGTGTCTGTGGGAATCGGAGGGGCTTTAACCACACGGGCAACTTAGCTGGGTCCGGGAGTGTAGTCAGCACGTGGCGCGAGCGAGTTGGGCTCCAACTTCCGGTAGCGTCTCTCTGTCGTTCAGGCCGGTATATTCACCGTGACGTAGATCGTCCAAGGAGCGGTGAAGACTGATTCCAAAACCAGTCAGTTCAGTCCGAAATAACTAGCGGCACTCAGAAATCCGGATGTGTGAAAACCAGCCATAAGTCCATGTAAAACGGTGCCTTGAACCCGGAGTATAGATCCCTGGAAAGTCCATAAAATGTGTGGAGCTGGGTTCTTACAGCCGACATGATCTTAACCCCAAACAATCAAAATCACGGGCTGTGTGACCATCACAAAATAAAAAAGGGTAAGCAAAATAAAAGATGATATAAAGAACAATTAAAGAATGGATACAAACATCCTAATATTATATGAATGCATAAACGGAAAGAATGAGCACGTGGTTTGGCCAATCAAATTTTGACAAGTAATTTTACAAGATGTTAATTTACATGAAAAAATAATGTGTCTTAATACAAGCGCGATTTACCGAATAAAACTTCACAACACAGACATAAAAAACTCACCGTAAAAACGGGATTAACAATATAACGACTACCTATATCTTGAGTCTATAGAAAATTTTATTCTAAAAGAGAAACGTCATTCGACGAAGTGCGTTATATACCCTTCTCCGTCTTTTCTTTTTTTTAAACTTTTGACAACTAAAAAACTAAAGCGTAAAGAGAAAAAGTCCACAAATCAAAATAAAATATATTATATTAATGATCAAAATATTATGTAATATAATAATGCAATTCTACTGTATAATAATCATTATTCAAAATTAAATTTATATATTTTAAGATTTAAGATGGAAGTAAAATCGATCTACGAACCAAATATTAAAGCAAGGCTAACGCCGTTTAGTAAGGACGTGACCGATAGATGGCGCTAAAGCATCTGAATGACTAAAATAATTAATTATACAAATCATTGATGGCGCGAGTAACGCCGAAATAATTGATTTTACGGAGAGGAAATGTAACTACGTTGCACTAATTTCAGTAATTTAGGCTCTAAACTACATGGCCTAAGACTGTAAAATGTTAAAAGATGGTCGTGAGAGAGATGCGAGAGCTCCGTGACCTAGTCTAGTGGGTACTGGGTAGACCGTTTGATTCGCACTCGAGAGAGTGCAGTTTCGATTCCCAGGTTGTGGCGTGTACCAAAAAGGCTTTTTCAGATCTGAAGTACAGTATACGGATGCACTAACGGTGAAGGAACATCGTGAGGAAACCCGCACCTGGTTGGCCCCAGACGTATTGACCAGTCAGTCCTCTGGACTAGGCTGTGTTGAGAGAATGCCGTGTGTGCTTGGGCAACCATACGGCATTTAAAACCGAGTGTCCCAGGCACTGCAGTATTTAAATAACAGTGGCGTGGTGCAGTGGAAAAGTACAGTAGTCCCGTGGGATACTCGATACTATAATTTACGCGGGCGGAGCCGCGGGAAACAGCTAGTTAATTTTATGTATTTATTTATTGTAATCTTTTGAGAAATCTTATTTATATAACTGATCCACATGATTTCATTGACTGTGCCAAATTTCATACTCCTCTGGTCGCCCAATTCTGGTAAACTTAAACTCAAAGTTTTAGTTAGCTTCACGTATTAATATAATATATCATGATTTGAGTCAGTTTTCGACATTAAGCCTTTGTATAATGCGGATATCGCGCCCGCTGACTGGAGAGTATTGAAATCGGATAAAAAATAGCTGTAAATATTTGATTTTATTGCTAAAACTGAAACGTCGTCCCCCTGAGTGTTATCTTGCTTAAAATACTGAAAGAATTTTCACACTCGTGAGACTTATAGAAGAAGAGAAAAAAGGTTTTAACTTTTAAAAAAGGGGTGGACTGTCCTCGGCTAAATATAATGCAGATCAACATAATACAACATATTTTTTTGGGATTTTTCTATACGACCTTGACTGAGAAAAAAGGTTTAAAAGAACTCCAATTTTCAGTTCTACCGAGCGCACAACCCCTTAATGGTGTGGCGGACCAATTAGCGCCACAAACCTGAATCGCGCTATCGAAGTTTTCTAAGATCGGCACTATATATACGATATCTGAAAATCATCTAAGTGGGCTTCGGCCTGACCGGTCATACTACCTCGCTCGGTCGGAGATCTCCCTTTGCGGCTTGCCACTACCTATTCCCACATTGGTAAATCTCGACAGAACACGTCTCCTTCTGGACATCAAAATCATCACCCCACACCCCTCCTCACCACGCCAGCCAGCATTCAGCCTCATCGGGTACCTTGACCACTAATCTTATCGCACCGCGGCTTGGACGAACCCTCAACGGCTTCATCGGGCACTCTCACTACAACGACCGGTCAGCGAGCAGAGCACATCTCTCCTGGTCAGCACGTAGCATCAGCCTAGCACGGCAGCACAGTTCCGACTCACTGGGACTCTTCACTGGCTTCTGGCGACACAAGCGTAAGACGCATCGAAGGTTTCGACCTCTGGTCTTCGGGGGGAGTGATGTAGCGGACCAATTAGCGCCACAATTCTGAATCGCGCTATCGAAGTTTACTAAGATCGGCGCTATATATACAACAGCTGAAATGACTACACCTGGGCTTCGGTCGGAGATCTCCCTTTAGGGCTTGCCACCGTATTCCCACAAAAGAATGTACGATATCACATGTTATGCTCCCCTCGTACCTACGATGTTATTTTTATTTTACCACCATAATAAATCAAAAGCTATCAAGTTGTATAATTTAATTATGCCGACACTTGTACAAGCGTCACGCACACGCTTTAACAGAAGTAATTGGCGTCATTATTATACAAAAACACGAAATGTATTACAGTGGAGGTCAACCGCTCTATGTTCCCTAGGGCTGGGACTGTATGCTCCGGAATCCGGAAGGCCGTAGAAAATTTAGATCACTGAAAATAGAACTCTGCGTGGAATACATTAGAGTTGAAAATCGAACACATGAGTGTCGAGTCAAATGTCTATATCATATGTGAGACAGCACTCAAAACTTTCATTTTCAACTCTATTGTATATGCGCAGAGTTCTATTTTCAGTTCTCTGAATTTTCACCGGCGTTCCGGATTCCGGAGCATATAGTCCTAGCCTTACTTGAATCGTAAATGACGTGTAAATAACCTGACCCCAATTCTGGTAAGTCTCGTAATAACTTATTTACACTTTCATTTTAACCGTAATGTTCCGAGCCGTGAACTACGGAACCCTAATAACCCTATAGACGAGGCCTGTCGAGCCAAGAAGTGTCTACACTTGAACTGCCCCGCTTTTGGGGTGGTCGAGGTTTAACATTCGTCATTTTGACATTTGCCTTTCACAGTTTATTCAGTTGCAGTGTTTGGGAAATTAAATCGTAAAGTGTTTAGCTCGCATGACCTGAAGCTGAGCACAAAAATCTAAATTTATAAGGCGATGGTTCTACCTAATTTACTGTACTCTTCTGAGACGTGGACAGTGTACCGCTATCATATACGAATGCTGGACCGTTTTCACTTACGGTGCCTGAGGAAGATACTTAACATCCGTTGGTCTGATCGCACACGAAATACAGAAGTTTTGCGACGAGCCAATATCACGGGGATTGAGGCCAATCTCATGCAGCGTCTACTTCGATGGTGTGGTGAAGTGTCGCGTCTGTCGGATCGACGTATTGCTAAGTGCATCTTTCTCTCTGAACTTGAAGAAGGCAAGCGTAAGCACAGCGGCCTACTCCTTAGATATAAAGATGTGCTTAAGCGTCATATGAAGAAATGCGGCATTATTCCTTCGAAGTGGGAGCGGACAGCCGCCTTTCGATATGAATAGAGGTCTTCGGTTAAAACCAAAGTCAAAGGCTTTAAAAACAATCACTGCTCTGAATTAGATGCCCGACGCGATGAACTGAAAGCACGCCCACCTTGTGCTATAAATTACAACTACCGTAATGGTGTGCTCACCTGGCCGCACTGTGCTCACCTGCCCGCACTGTGCTCACCTGCCCGCACTGTGCTCACCTGCCTGCACTGTGCTCACCTGGCCGCACTGTGCTCGCCTGCCCGCACTGTGCTCACCTGCCCGCACTGTGCTCGAACATTTGTCAATAAGATCGGCTATGTAAGCCACATACGAGCACAGCAGATACAGTCGCAGCGGAGTTAAAGGGGTCGCCGTGGCCGAAAACAGCCGAGGAGCATTATCATCATCATCAATAGACAAAATCTGCCGAAATCAAGATGGCGTAACGTTTTCTTGTATGAAGATTTTCTCTGTCAAATGTGCGTTATAACTTCTAGCCCGTCCTTAGTTTTGAAATTTATATTATTTTTTACACTCTCATCTCATTATTAAAAAACATAACCCCATTTCACCTGAAATCAAAAGACAACATTACAAAAAATATAATTCCTCTGGCGTTTTGGCACTCGCCACCGGATTTGCATGTGAAATGTAAATTTTAGCACTCTCGTGGTTTGGTTGCTAAGTTATTTTGTATATTTTGAATTTCATTATCATCATCAGTACATTTAGTAGTGAAATAAAATCGGTTGTCTGTAAAGTCGGTTTACTGACGATAGTTCGCACGCGGAACTAATTAACATGAGATTAGACAGTGACGACCAATCTCGAGATATCGTGAACAATAATTATTCAATTATTGAAAAGAATAAATTAAAGACGCATCAGGCTTATATTCTAAACTATTGACATCGGCTTTCCGTTTTTAAAAAACGTATGCACTTTAAATATTATTTCCTTAGACTGTCTTTTTATCGGCGGACTCATCTTGCTATTGCAATCTCTTGTGCGTTTTGTCTAAACTAGCCAGAACTGTCAACGCGTGTTGCCGCCGCGAAGTCCTTCGCCGAACTGAGTAATAACATCAAGCGCCCCCGCCTCTCCATCCCACCGCTCACATACCTAAGATGCGGCCAGCTGAGGTAACGGCAAATGCTACATATTTAGCGAGGTAACGCTGGTAACGGTGGTATCGGTATGAGTCATGTTTTTTCGTGCGTGCAGCCGGCTCCCTCAAATTATAAGACATTATCACGTCAAAAAAAACCCGGCCAAATGCGAGTCGGACTCGCGCACGAACGGTTCCGTACGAAACGGCAATTAAAAAGTTGTTGTATGGGAGCCCCACTTAAAAGTTAATTTTATTGTGTTTTTAGTATTTGTCGTTATAGCGGCAACACAAATACATCATCTGTGAAAATTTCAACTGTCTAGCTCTCACGGTGCTCACGGCCGGTGACAGACAGACGGACAGCTAAGTCTCAGTAATAGGGTCCCGGTTTTACCCTTTCGGTACGGAACCTTAAAAAACAGCACTTCGGGAGAGCCGGCTGAAGTGAAAACAATAGCGCAGGCAAGCGTGCGGCGCTTTAAATTGAGTTGTTCGGCATTTCTACCCAAATCTTATTAAAAACCGTAATGCAAAGGGAAAGGACGAATACATTAGCTCTGCGCATTCATACGAGCCTGGTTGACGGATTTTCAATTTGACTTGAATGGATGGAATACATCATGATCAAGCTTTATACATGCTTTTAACATTAAGTACCTACCAAAGGCGTGGGGTTCCTATAACTCCATTCCTGTTGGCTTCACTTACCACTTACCTTTTGAACACCCTCATCCAAATCCCTACATATTATACAGGATAGGGCTTCCCTATAAAGGAGAACCAGACTTCGCAACCGGTACCTACGTAACCTAACCAAGAGCATGTCGGTACATGTCTAAGGTGGGTTCCATATGTTTTTTCGTGCGTGCAGCCGGCTCCATTGAATTATAAGACGTTATAACGTCAAAAAATAATTATAGTGCAGTTTTTATAATATCAACGTTATCCTTTTTTAATTTCTTAGTAACAATTTGCTGGTAAAATGAAGCTGTTTTTAATCTGTTGAAGCAACATATCGCGTTTGTATCACATACACTTACACGCTCTTAAACCTAAACAAACAGAATGCTTTAATTAAAAACCACCCGACGTTCTTAAAATGTAACGTAAAAAATAACATACGTCTTCAAAGCACTTCGCTCGAGGGTACTTGATATAATGATTTTTCATTTCATTTTAACTGAAAGGAGAGTGTGTAGGTACTCCAAGGTAATGTGTGTAAAAATGTCCTTTTAACGAAAAAGGTTTGATAGTGTGTCGCGTTCATTAAAATTTCAATCTCGAGTGCTTTACGAAATAAACAGTTTCTTTATTTTATGGTCTCCTAGTGTTGCGGTATTTCATATATTAACCCCCTTACATTAAAATAGGAGCTTATATGTATACAACGCTTTGCCCCTCTCATACGTTGGAAAATTCGCTTGAAAGACAAGGACAAAACGTATAGCTTATCCATTGTGTAAATATTTTTATTAGCAAAGGGGTATTTATTTATACACACTGTTGCGACAGACGTTGTCCTGTCTTAAATATGAACTGGAATAAATAAATAACTACACCTACATATACAGTTTCTACACATGCTACCCCACCAGTCACTACCTACACCTACTTCCTACCTCTACAGCCTACAGGTATGTGTGAAAGAGTTATCGACTACTGAGGGTTGAGGATTATTACAGTTCTAATATCGCTAGTACCTGTGTAGCCGAGCTTTGCTCCGAGTTTTGATACATTAAAAAAAAAAAATAATAATCAATTAAATATTAATTCGACCGAGATTCGAACCCACGACATTCTGAATTTCCGAACAAAGCAAAAAACGCATAATAAACTGCCAATCGGCCTGACTTATAAGTGTCGAAAATTTTGATAATATTTTGTTGCACGACGAAAGAACAGACATATTATATAGTTTAAAAATGCGCAGCTTCCCAGGGATAAGACCTAGCTGGATCGATTTTTCTCCCCCAAAACTCTCGGCACACTAAATTTCACGATAATACATCTAGTCCTTTTCGAGTTATCGATTATATAAAGTTTGGTAAAATCAACTACGGATATTTTGGTTATATGAACTGCTTACTATAAAGACGTTTTAGGCAAATAAATATTGTCATACTCAAAGTAAATAAATCATCTCTTGTATGGGTGACTCAGCTCAGACTCGCCCATATAAATGCAGATATTATTTTCCAGTTTCGATATCTTTTTGTGGCTAAAAGTGTATAAATAAGCATTAGATCGTATGCCTAAAATATCCGTAATTGATATTACCAGACATTATATATATACAAGATTGTCTCGTTTAAAGTATAAGATGAGTTGGTGTTAGAAGAGTGAAAATTAAGAATAAGAGGATAATTTTTAATGCCAAATCATGAAATAATTATAAAAAAAACCTTAATCACTTAAGTTACAACCTTTTCTCATCAAGGTCAAGCCGTTTCGGAGAAGTTCTGTAACAATTGCCGTGACACAAGAATTTTACCCATGAGATACAGAGTGGGATAGAGATAAGTAAAATCTGTATTATACGACGAGTACGAGATCATACGCAGACTTCATTTATCTCAGTCCCTCTCGTTATGTAAACGCGTTATAAAATTACTTTTTATTAGACATATCATCAAACTAACGCCAAAAATTAAAAATTTTACACAAAAAATGATTTTGGCAATTTTGATTTTTATTACTTTTACGAATATGACAGGGGTATCTCTAGTATCGAGTGGGTCCTTCTCTGTTACGAACGCACTCTCTGAGCCTGTTTGGGACACTCTCAATTAAATGGGTGACATTTTCCTGGGGTATTTGCTCCCAGCACATTTTCAAAGCGTTAATAAGCTCCTGTTCACTATGCACTTCACTATAATTTGCTTTTAGGCTTCTTTTCATCTGGTCCCATAAATGTTCGATCGGATTGAGGTCGGGGCTCATTGCCGGCCATGGTAAAAAAATGATATTGGCTTCAGATAGAGCCCTCTGGGTAAGGCGAGCCGTATGCGCTCGAGCATATCCTGCATTAGAATAAAATTATTGCCCACACGCTGTGCAAAGGGCACGATATGAGGTCGGACCACACGCTCGACGTAGCTGGCAGCAGTTACGGTACCCTCGTTTAAAATTACCAACTCCGTTTTACCCATTAAGCTGATGCCGCCCCACACCATAACATCGGGCCTCCCAAACCGATCAGTCTCGCGGATGCAAGGGTTGGTAAAACGTTCGCCATCTCTTCTCCACACTCGCACGCGTCTGTCATCTCTATACAACTTAACTTTTGTCACATCTGTGAAGAGTACAGTCCTCCAATTGTCCATAGTCCAGTCCAAACGGCCACTTGCGAACCTAAGACGCGCTGCACGATGAGCCCTCGTGAGTTTAATGCGAACAACGCGCATTCTGGATCGTTATCCGTCTTCATGCAGTCTGTTGCGGATCGTTTGGTCGCTTACCAGCGTACCAGTGGCTTGCCGGAGTCGATATTGTAGAGCACGGGCAGTGACGGTGCGCTCTCGACGGGCAGACAAACGCAGGTATCGATCCTCTTGAGTAGTTGTGGATCGTGTTCTGCCTGATCCATGTCTCCTAGCTACACTGCCAGTATCCTGATAGCCTTCCCACACATTTCTGATCGCTCGCCGCGATACTCCAAGTCGTAATGCTACTGCTCGCTGTGACTCCCCCACTTGCAGCAATACCACTGCTCTTGAAGCACTTTCCATGCACATATGGTTCCGAATACGTGGCATTATAATGTGCTCTAATAACTCAATTAAAAAAGCAGTGAAACAAAACAAAAAGCGCCTGTAACGATAGTCGGAATACAACTGAATAAGAAATTGTGCATTGGGTGATTTTTACTTAATTTGTTTTTTATTTTTAAGCTATTGCATAGCTTCTATCGCGGGCCTTGAACGCGGGGACCGAATCCAGAAATTCCGTAACGAAAAAACCTCACGCTCCCCACTCCGACGGGCACGGAGGTATGGCTTGAAGGCCGTGCATCGTCTAACGTCGTTTCAGTTCGGCAGTCTTCGACACGGCGTTGTGTGCGTGCGATAATGCTATGCAATAGCTTTACCGCGGCAGTCCCCGAGTGCCACACGTCTTTTTTTCTTAATTTACCTCAAGTGGCCACTTGAGTCTAGTTGTCAAGTGGTTGCCTGGCCACTTGAGGGTAAAAAATAAAAAAAGTGTTGTTCAAAAGATCGATAAGAACTCATAAACATGTAAGCTTAACGGTAAAACACTTGAACTTGCCCATAAATAAGTCTGAAGCAACATGCTAACACATTTTGTGAAAAAATCGTGGTGGGCCCTATTTTGTTTTGAGTAGTTTATATAGCCTACTCGTCATCCCGAAAAAATGAACGGCTCACGGCTGGACAGATCGCTGTATGCGCGAACGCGGGTCGAAGTTGTAGACCGTTGAAATCCAATTGAATCCAAACGTAAACAAAGAGAACTGTCGTACACATAATGCTACCAATTTAAACATCACCTTTATACCGTGCAATAAAAAATACAATGACACATCAATTTCATCGAATTACATCTGTTTGTTTACGTTTAGAATTAAGATTAAATTTGATTTGATCGGAGTGTATTTATTTCATAAAACATAATACATATAAGAGCTCATCATTAGGATAATGAATAATTTAGTTGAGCGGCTCAATAATTACATCATTATTGTTATTAAATAGTGTTGTATCGATACCACGTATCGATATCGATAATTTATTTTATTTTCGCATTCTAACCAAATTCACTGTTTACACGAATGTTAACTTGATCTTAATTGTTATTTGTTAAATTTAAACTCTTCCTTAACATGGCCTTAATTAATTAACAAAAACAATTATTGTTTTTAATGAATTGTAATGACAGAATGTATCAGCAGCTCTCACAGAATATAAGACCATTGTCCATTATAATTATTATTATGTATTACATTGATTTGATTTGAAAGTGTCGAAAATAATTTAGCAGATATACGATATAAATACAGTATTATACATTTTGTCGAAAAACATACAAATTACTCTTTTCTTTCGCACTCGATAATTTTAAAAGGCTTAAAGTTATTGTAGAATTTACTTTACAAATTAAATATAAGTTACATAGATATCTGTCCCCACACTATCTATCGCAGTAAAACGCAGCTACGAAACACGTACTTTCGACGCGGCAGGTGTAGCGGATGGTAAAATATTAATGAATAACATCGATATCTGTCCCATCACTAGCAATCGCAGTAAAACACGACGACCGCATCGCGCGGTTTCGGATTTGGCGATTGACTATCAACGAAATGAACTAAATATGGACATAGCTAGCAACTAAACAGACAGCATGGACAGATGACAGTGATTGTGTGGTTAATATTTAATTTGATTGAAAATGAATGATGTATGTGAGGTAATATTGAACATGTTGAAGATTTTTTTATCGGCTGACCTTAAAATGAATTAAGGGCGTCGCGGGACGCCTGTCAGATATTCGACATCCAAGTTACCAGCGGCCAGCCCCGTGAACGAAAGGCTTGTAAATCCCACGTCCCGCGCGCGCTGCGCGTTCTTTGCCCTAACGCTGTTTGTCCACCGCCACCGTCACCTGGTCGAGATGAGATTGACGGGACGGGCGTTCGGTGGACAGACGGCACAGACGGCTATAGATGGCCACCTTGGGCGCCGTCGTGTCTTCCTCGTTGACGTCCCGGTGACGGTGACGGTGGACAAAACAGCGTAACTTGTCAAACTTTCTGACGATAAAAAACATCGACGATCGATCAACGAAATTTTTCTTTGCTAGGGCTTACTTAATTTACTGCTCACCTCACCTATACCAGGGATGTATAAAAACAAAGAGCCCACTTTTAATACATGCATAACATAAATCTGTGTTAAATTACATTTCGTTACGAGTTCGGTGATAAAAGTTTTAAGTCGTAAAGCTTGGCGCTACCAATGAGGCTCTAAATTCGGATCAAGACGTTGGAGAATTTATTGTTATCATTAATTTTTGAGTGGCTTTTAATTCCTAACTGAGTTCTCCTCATTTTCGTTTACTTTTTTATTTTTATTCGTTATAATATGGGTTTTATCGCAAAGCGGTTATGACACCCGAGTTCATAAACATCGCAATATAAATGATATAAATAAACCAAAAAAACATAATTAAATTTACCATATTACATTTACATAACCAAATTAACAAAAGTCTGTACAGCTCCGAGGCCAAATCGGACAGAGGATCTGTCAGAGGACTGTTACAGACTCCCACGTCCATCACCCTACGAGATCTTACGGCCTCGCTACAGACACATTCCATCATGACGATGACTTAATGCTGCAGTCAATTGCGTCCTGCACAACACTACCTCCTTATTGTCAAACCAAAGCGATTTAGGTGGATGCGACTGGATCGTTCTGTACCATATTCTCTTTAATTTCGAAACCTTATCAAAATACTCCTTCCACATGTAACGATACATTGTTTTTTTAATAACATTAACAAATTCACTATGTACCGGATACCTCGAGCACGGAGTACCATCGGAGACTGCTTATATCTTCGTTTACTTGACTGTCATAGTAAGACAACCCGCAGTAACGCGGGTAGCTTGGTCGAATACAGCCTAATCCATTTATGTATGTACTAGCTGATGCCGGCGGCTCCGCCCGCGTAAATAGAGTATCCCACGGGAATACTGTACTTTTTCGGGATAAAAAGAAACCTATGTTTTAATCCAGAGGCTACTATTTGAAATGCATGTAATTCGATATGGTAGATACCAAATTTTATCGAAATTCGTTCAGCAGTTTTTGCGTGAAAGAGTAACAAACATCCATCCATACATCCATCCATCAATCAATCAATCATTTATTGCAAGAATGTGGTGGATACCACACATGCACGGATGTATATCCACGCAAACATATATTAAATATTATAAGTATTAATTAGTTTGCGACGATATGGAAACGAAACCGTATTCTACTAGGATCCCATAAAGTATGTGAGCTATATAGTTAGTATAGTATATAGCTTAAACATAATATATTATTATGTAGCAGTGGGGCAGGCTGGTTTACCTTCATAGGGAAGCCCTAGCCTGTATAATAGGTAGGAATTTGGCTGAGGGTCTTCAGAAGGTAAGTGGTGAGTAAAGCCCGTAGGAATGGTTATGACAGCGCCCATACAATTGACATTCGCAATCCTGACAAACCTTTTGCCTCCATTATACATACGGGTCTGTGTAACCGAGCTGGCTCAGAGTTCAGATAAATTTAAATATATAAAAAGAATCACAAAAATATTTATTTCACCGAGATTCGAACCCGAGTTTCCGAACAAAGCAATAAAGGCATTCCAAACTGCCAATCGTACTGACATAATAGACTCAAAATAATTGATATTTATATTGTTGCACGGCGGAGGTTAAAAACTTAATATATAACTTAAAAATGCGCTGTTTCCCAGGGATAAGACCTGGCTAGATCGATTTCTCTCCTCCAAAACTCCTTGTATACTAAATTTAATGGTAATAATGCGAGTCCTCTTTCTAGAAACCCACTATATATATGCCTTTCATTTCAACATAATATGTTACAGTTTAAACAATACAACAATTCTCTGGTGTCTCCACTCTTCAGGTCGTATGTAATGTGATAAATTCCACCTTACACGTGCAGCAGCAGCGCGGTGTTGTCAGTGTCGTCGCATTATGTTGAAATGTGTTTTACTTTCCCATAACTAGGGTTGGGACTTTGCACTGACGGCTTTCCTAGCTTTTTCCCGCGGCTCCGCCCGCGAAAAAGTACAGTGTTCCCGTGGGATACTACCCATCCATACCATCCATCCATCCTCACAAACTTACACATTTATAACAGTTGTAGGACTTTGAAACATTTATTGGACATGTTTTTTTTTGGTCTTGTTCCAATTTTCTAAGAATCTCCAAATAGCTTAGTTGACAGTTTTTTTATTGCATATTCCTTTTAAATCTCGAAATTATTTATAGATAAAAAAAACTGTTCAAGGGCGGTGTCAGGCCACACACAGAATGGGTTTACTTAGTCAACTTAGTTCGTTTTAGTTTCGTTACTTAAGCCGTTATAGTTTTCCTTTAAATTTTTTTTTATTTATGTAATGATACAAGGGACACAGTGAGGTGGACGCGAGTAAAAAAAATATCGTGATTTTAATTTGACATTTTATCAATGTTTGCTAATTTGACCACAAAAATACAATTTTAGGGACTACACACATTAATATTTAAGACAGATATTGGGGGTTTTTCCTACTAACCGGCCTCCTCCCGGCGCCGGGGCCACAGGCTAAAGAGAAGGAATACACAAACAGCTACATAGTTAGCTTTCGATTTGGTTGCACTACTACAAGCATACGGTGTGTCCACGACTGTATGGAAAATTGTATATAAAATAGGCTGTTGCAAAGTCAAAATTTTCAAATTTTGGTTCGATTTGGGTCGTTCTTTGAAAGTTGTTTCTCTGTGCGTAAGTACGTATATATATATATATATATATATATATATATATATATATATATATATATATATATATATATATATATATATATATATATATATATATATATATATATATTATGTCACTAGTACGAACTGAAGTTTAGTACAACACTAGTATATCGTTGTATATGTCATCTTGAAAGTGCGGATTCTGTACAAATCGCCACGAGTGATGATGTAGCGACGACAAATCGCCTCGTGTACAACTGCACAGAAAATGTACAATATACAAGCTTACATGGAGACTTATGCGGGGGTCAGACTAACGGGAAATGCCATTTATCGCGGCAAAAGAAAGCACAAAAATATTATATACCAACTACAATTTTTACAAAAAACTATGACCCGACTTTGTAAATAAAATAGCCTATGTTACCCGGGCTATTATTACGAATCTATTGACATAACATTTATTAAAATCGGATCAGTAGTTTAGGCGCTACGGTGGAACATACATTCATATACTGCGAAAATCATTAACCTTCCTTAAGGCTTCGCCGTAGGCGGGTAAAAAATAAACAAAACCCACGACAATATTAGAAAAGATGTTTAAAAAAGAAAAAAACTAATGTTTTTTTTTACTTCTATGTAACCTTTTTACCCGACTGGGTTATGTTTTTCCCGCGTATCTTGTTTCGGTCTTTTTAGTGCGTAGTCGGGTTTTTTATTTTTTATTTTTCATATAATGCATAAGGTTTTACTTAGAATATAAGAATTTACATATAATTTAGATCCAAAACCAGCAACACCTTTGATTTTATAATAGGAAACAAAATTCTTGTAAACATATTCCAAGCTTATTGAAATATTCATAGAAATTTTAAAATTCTAGGCCGTGCTTGGGTAAGTCGATGTAAGTATGAGATTATCTAAAGTTTATGCTAACCTAGTATCACCGAGCTGAGTTCATTTTGTTGTATAAACCCCGAATTCTCAAACGCTTATCAAAGTTGAGAGGCTCTCAATTTTCTGTCCCACTCATTGTGTCAAACAGTGACAGCCTGCGATTTAGGGAGCCCTTAACCTAAGCCTAAGAACGTAAGGGTCAGTGCACACCGCGATGATACGTGGCGCTTCATTTTAAGATAGCTATTCAAAATTGAACCTTCATGTGACATCAGTCATACACTGTAACTTGGCATTCGAACTATCGAAATGAAGCGTGTGTCTTCATGTGTAATAAAGATAAATGTTGAATCGCTATCTTCATAATGCAGCGCCGCATCGCGATTCGGTGTGAACTGACACAGACGCACGGCGCGAGGCGCTACGTCGCTTGTTATTTGGTACGTAACTATGCTAAAGCTACGTCGACGCTACGCAGGGCGCTACGTCGCTACGATGAGCGCTACGAAGTGTATATGACAGGTTGTAAAATGAATGGGGAAATTGGTTGCGACGAAACCACCCGCCGAGAAATGTTATTTGAAGGACCGAATTTATTATTTTAAGAGCTTTCAATGGCTCTAAATGTTAAATTATAGTAAAACTGGGTGACCCAGCAAACTAATTTCTACCATATAAATTAATATATAATAGGTCTTTACCTATGAAATTGCCGTTCTGCAGTACTGGTTATTTCAAATCAAAATAATTTTTGTTTTTGCTAAGAATTCTAATTTCAAATTAATTTTATTTAAAAACCATGGAATTCTTTTTCCAAAAGTAGTCATTTTTCAATTCATTTCATTTCAATCTTTTTCGTCATCATGGATACGTTAAAAATTCGAGTAATTATGGAAAATGATGGAAAAGTAACGACACGACGAGCAACGCGACACAAGCGGCACGCAACATCAACGACGTTTACGGAGCTAACACTACAAACCAACGCACCACCTGTTATTGGTTTGCTCGCTTCCGTTCTGGAAATTTCGACCTGATAAATGAACCTCGCGGTCGTCCGAAGACTTTGGTCGACAATGACGAATTAAAGGCGATTGTGGAATCTGATGATACACAATCTACGGCTGAACTCTAACTAGCAACAGCATTCAAAGTTAGCGTCAAAACAACATTGGTCCATTTGCGTCAAATTGGCAAGGTAAAAAAGCTTGACAAATGGGTGCCCCACGAACTCAATGATCGCCAGCGCGAAGTACGCGTCGAGACGTGCCTTCACTGCTCAACAGACACACAAATGAAGGAATTTTGAACCGCATTATTACGTGCGATGAAAAATGGATTCTGTTTGATAACCGCAAGCGCTCAGCAAGTTGGTTGGATCCTGGTTCAGCACCTAAACCATGCCCTAAACGAAAACTTACCCCTAGAAAAGTGATGGTGTGATTCATTACAGCTTCTTACCAAACGGGGTGAGTCTTACTGCAGATGTGTACTGTGAAGAACTGAACACAATGATGGAGAAGCTGGCACATCTCCAACCAGCATTGGTCAATCGCTCGTCTCCGCTGCTCCTGCACGACAACGCGCGACCTCATACTGCACAGCAGACGGTCTCCAAGTTGCAAGAACTGGGGTTGGAAGCTCTCCGTCATCCGTCTTACTCACCAGACCTAGCGCCTACAGACTACTACTTTTTCCAGAATTTGGATAACTTCTTGTTGGGAAAAAAATTCAATACCCGAAAGGCAGTACAAAATGCCTTTGAAGAATTTGTTGCCTCCCGTCCAGCTGATTTCTTTAAGAACGGCATCGATAAACTGCCACTGCGTTGGCAAAGATGCATTGATTGCATGGGTGATTACTTCGATTAATACAAATTCATGCTAAAACTTTATCATAATATATATATAACATCTTAAACTTTATTTACCCTAGGTACTTTATTAAAAAGCTTACATTAAGCCCGTTTCACATACTTCAGATAAGCAAAACCGGCCTTAATATAAAAACCTTATATAATCCTACCTTAGAAATCTTATTTTCTTGCAAAACGAAAGTTATAAGGGCGTATGCCGTTTAAATGTTAATCCAATGTCAACTATAGCTGAATGAACGTGACCTATACATGACCTTGACAATCTGACCTCTAAGGGCTTGACCTAGTCATATGTACTACACACGCCAGGGAAAAATTGTTTAAGCTTTGTGTAAAAAACAAAAAATATGTTAAAACTTCTTGTTACCTGGCGGGATTCGAACCCGCGACCACCGGCTTGAGCGCCAATGCGCTAACCACTGAGCCACAGAGGTCGTCCGATTTTAATAAACGAGGTGTTAATAGATTCGTAATAATGGCGCGGGTAACAGAGTCTATAAATATTACGTAGTCGGGTTAAATTTTTTATTAAAAAAATATAGTTATTACGACGCTGGAATTACGTTGTTATGTTTCATCTCTTACTAATAGCTATATGTATGATATAGTTACATCTCTGAGGTGGTTATCAGTCGCTCACTGTCGGGAAATAACGTGACCAATTTCAGAAGTATGTCAATCTGCTAAACGTTCCATTTCCTGCATTGTACACCCGCAAACCGAGGAAGGTTGCGGTCTGCCTTTAAATCTGGGTCGAGCAGAGTTTAGGTCTCTAGATGTAATACAACTGAAGTAAAGTACGTTCTGGAACCCATTTTATTCGTTCAGTGTCCCATATAGAGAGATAGCACGGTCTTACGAAAAATCGGCGGGAAATAAAGCGTTGCGTTTTGCAGAGCTAGCCCTCGTTCGCGCGAGCGCTTTTCTATTGCGCGATCAGTTATTACTGCGCTGAAAATATAATTCTGCGCTAAAAGAATAGAGCTGAAAATCGAATATACGGCTGCGATTTATAAATCCGACGCTCTTGTGTTCGATTTTAAGCTCTATTCTACTAGCGCAGAGTTACATTTTCAGCGTTGTTACATTTTAACGCGTGATAGAGAAGCGGTCGTACTAACGAGGGCTTAGTGTGTGCCCAAAGTTGGTTAGTTTTAAAGTCCGGGAACGCAATTATAACTCCTCTTGTGTGCAGGTGTCACGTAATCGCTGTCCGTAAAGGGCGATCCGTCTGCTCAGTTTTCAATCTTATATCTTAGGGTCAGCTCACACCCAGACACGACGTGATGCGACGCTGCATTTTTACGACAGTGATTCAAAATTGAACTTTAAAAACGAAATATTGAATCACTGTCTTAAAAATGCAGCGCCGCGTCGCGGTGTGAACTAACGCTTATTCAGAGCCTAACTTATTATACAAGGAAGCCAGCAAAGTCCTTTCATCCTCATTGTACCAATCTTACTCAAATCTACTTCAAACGAGCAATTCTTGTATATATACATAATAAGAATCTCGGAAACGGTTTCAAGTATGTTCCATGTTTTGTGTGCAGAGGATTTTGGAGGAGAAAAAATTGATTAAGTTACGTCTTATCCTATCCCCGGAAAACCGCGCATTTTCTAGTTATCATATGTTTTTTTTTCGTTGCATAATAAGATGTGATTTATTCTGCTGTCTAATGAGGGTTTTTAAATTCGTGACATCTGACAGCATTTTTACACATCAAAGAACCTTCAGCACCAAGCGCCGCCTTGCCGGCGCCGCCAGAAAAAGAATCGAAAATTCTTGTTGACCGTTATTGATACCACTTACGCCGCCATTACGCGCGTTGCTCAGATACACGGCAGGGCTTTTTGCGTTCTTAGCTAATTGGTGTCCCGGGTTCGGGTCCCGGTCAGACTAATATTTGTGACTTTTTTTCTTACCTAACGCCACAACTGTGTTTTGTTTTTTCCGTGCTAGTTACTAGAACTCCCAGCTAACTCGGTACTCGACCAAGACGATTCTATTGCAACAGCTCCCGCATCGATTCCGGTGACGGTGGCCGGTTTCATTGTAACCAGGCCAGTTATGCAGGAGTAATTCTATAGCACCCAAGTGAGTGGGCGGTACACAAGAGCACTCTCCCTTCCTTTACTCTCGCAACCCAATGGGGCGGATGACCGACACGACTGGCGGGAGATCAGGCGCAGGTCCGACTGTTTACATGCCCGTCCGACGCATGGATAATCTCTCTTGTCAGACAATCGGGTGATCAGCCTGCATTGTCGTGACCAAGCTTGAAAACAACATTGTTTGTTGTACCAACGTGGGAATGGAACCCACGACCTCCGAGTCGAGAGCCAAGCTCTAAACCACTGGACCACGGAGGCCACGACGTACTATTAGTAATATCTATCTATATATATAATATTCAAAGATGATTGACTGATTTATCAACGCAAAGGCAGCCATTCAGGCTAGAAATGTAACATTTCGCACACGTATTTCTCATATGACATAGGCATCCATTAATGAAGGATTTTTCAAAGTTTGTATGAAACTTTTTATTCCTTGGACATCTATGCGTTACATTTCGTATGAATTGACTACGGAAAAATAATAAGTTACGTATTTCAGCGTTCTCTAAAATTCATCCCCTAGGTGGGTAAAATAGGGGATGAAAGTTTAAAACCTAATTTGACACGGGCGATGCCGCGGTCCAATGCTAGTGAGTTATATGACAACATAATATTATATCGCTCTGCATCAACTCTAATTACTATAATATCGTAATATTATGGTATGTTGCAGTTGGCTTATCTAGTTATCAATATAATAATTGTGGGAATATGGTGGCAAGCCCCAAAGGGAGATCTCCGACCGAGCGAGGTGCTATGCTCGGTCAGGCCGAAGCCCGCTTGTATGAATTTCAGATGTCGTATATATAGTGCCGATCATAGAAAACATCGATAGCGCGATTCAGGATTGTGGCGCTAATTAGTCCGCCACATAATCATTATTATAAAACAACTAGTATAAATAAAATATTATGTTTTTATGAATAATCATTTGAATGGTGTTACGTATCTGTTCAGAACCCATTTAATTTATACGTCAACAAAAATATTAAATTCGACTAAAATTGTATCAGCCAGTAGGTTAAATAAGCTAGCTAATTGGACGCCTAGTTCTTTCGAAGTGGCGATAAATGATTTTGCGATATTAATTATTTTAATTTTAGGTTTCGCACATCTAATCAAAATTAAAAAAAAATGGGATCTCAAATGGTCACCCTAATCAAACAAATCAAAGCCATCAATATGAAATTTAACTAAATGACTACACGACACTCGGCCAGCTGATTAAACGTTGCGCTCAATAACTATTCTGCTGTTCATCTGCCATTTAATTATGAGGCTACATTTAATAAAATACCTAGGTATCCAATTAACTGACAAATTTAACCAGATGATTCCGACATAACTATTATATAAGTGTATACATGAGATTGGGTGCCACTTTTATTATGCACAAGCTTCGCGTCTAGAAATTTAAAACCAGACGTATATTTTGGCTAGTTCTTGTTTCACGTCGTAAAATTAGTTACGAGAGTAAGGGTGCGTCATGCTGCTTGAAGCGACAGAAAAAAGCCTCCGCGCGACAAAAATTGTTTGTATCAAATTATAATTAAGTATACGATTATTTTGCTTTCAATTTCTTTTTTACCTAAAAAATAGTACCTTTTTACCCGACTACGGCAAAGCCTAACTAAAAGAAAGGATAATGGTTTTAGCAGTCTATGTATGTATTTTTGTATGTATGTATGTTACACCGTAGCGCCTAATTTTTGATTTATTAATATACGAAACTCGTTTTAAAAGACAAGGGTTGAGATAAATGGCGATGATCATCTCGTTGAAGTATCGTGTGTAGTCGTCGTTTGTCTCAGTCCCACTCATCATACAGCGTGTCAAATAAAGGAGTGATAATATATACTTATCGAGTTATACTTATCATCAAATTTGTCTTGGGGACTTGTCGCTTCATTTCTTAACTCCCTCGCATCATTCCCTTTCTCTGTTGCGTGATTTCTCTACCCTGTCGCGACATTTATCTATTGTGTCGCTTGCCATAGTGTGACCCCACCGTTACGCTAGAGGAGCCCCGAAGTTTTATTATGGCTTTTATTATGGCTTTTATTATGGCTGTTTAGCCGGCTCGAAGTTTTAGTTTATGACGTGTGCGAAATGGAAGCCATTTTAGATTTATGTGTTCCTAGTACGTTTGCAATTCGAGAGAACAATTGTTATTAAGTCCATTTAGATTTCTTATATTATATGTCCCAGTTTATATTACTAGACTTCGCCCTGTGGTCGAAATTAGCCCATCTTACTAATATATTATATAATGTGAAAGTTTGTAAGGATGGATGGATGTTTGTGACTCTTTCACGCAAAAACTACTGAACGGATTTTGATGAAATTTCGTATGTAATTATCATATTTCGTAGCTAGAGATCTGTATTAAAACATAGACTACTTTTTATCCCGAAAAAGTAGTGTCCCCGTTGGATCTGTATTTACGTGGACGGAGCCGCGGGTAACGGTAATTCGTATAATTTATAATTTTAAACTTTACGAAGGTTCTTTTTTCTCTTAGGTAGAAAAATAATGTAAATGTTGTGTCAGATTGACAAACGCCAAAAATTGTATCTATCAAACGCGCGGCAGTGTGTGCTAATATTAAATCTGATGGAAAACATATTCAACTACACACACCGGCATATTTAGCGGAACATAAGATAAAGGTTTGATATCTGTATCATATAAGGTTGCTGGCTGGCTTATACGTCATTTAATTTAAAAAGAAATATTTTCAAATTAAGAAAACAACTGAACATCACATTTTATGCAATTGTTTTAATTTTATTCAAATACACCTTATCTGGAGCGAACTTCGAGTATTTCTTCCTTCTGAGTTTGATTTAAAATTTCATTGAAATACTGTTTTTTGTTAGTTTTTTTTTAATCGCGTATCTTTTTGGAGTTGAGGACTGAATTATGCCTGACCTAGCCCCAACGGAGATTGCCAGGGCACTCGAAATGCTCGTAAGAAATGGTCAAACCTACAGAGATCAGATTCAGATTCAGAGATCTTCATCGACCAGTTTCAACGATCCATCGCAGTATCCAACGGTTCAGGGAGACCGGTACTTACGTAAGAAGAGCAGGACAAGGCAGAAAAAGACGCACTTCGAGTAGGGATGATCGTTTCATTCGGCTTCATGTACGTAGGAACCCCCGTTTGACGGCCGTCCAAGGCCGACATGAGTTAGAAGCAGTAGGTGGTGTAACCGTAAGTGAGCGTACGGTACGAAGAAGGTTCGAAGAAGCTGGTTTGGGTTCATTTGTGCCCGCCAAGGCTCCAAGGCTCGAGGTAAATCATCGTAGAAACAGGTTAACTTTTGCTCAGGAACATCGACTTTGGAACGCTGACCAATGGAGTAAGGTATTGTTTAGTGATGAGTGCAGAATTCTCTTAAATCAAATTGACGAAGGCAAAGAATATACAGACGCAAAGGAGAACGATACATTCAGACAAATTTTGAAACTACAGTTGCATACGGTGGTGGATCAATAATGGTTTGGGCGGGCATTTGTTTGGAAGCTCGCACAGACTTAGTAGTGATTGACAGAGGGAGTCTGACTGCAAACCGTCATATCAGAGAAGTTTTAGAATAAAATGTCGTACCGTTTGCCCCATATATCGGTGACGATTTTGTTTTTATGCAGGATAATGCTCGGCCGCATACCGCTCGGGTAACTCAAGCTTATCTTAATGATATGAATATCACTGTAATGGAGTGGCCGGCGAGATCACTGGATATGAACCCAATAGAGCACGTTTGGGACTTGCTGAAAAGAAAAGTTAAGTCTAGAATTCCAGCTCCTGCCAACGTGGGTGAACTGCGAATCGCCGTAGTTGAGGAATGGCGGAGACTATCCCAGGAGACCATCAATAACATCATTCTCAGTATGCCTAGACGGGTAGAAACTTTAATACGAGCACGTGGAGGAAATACGCGATATTAATCACCATTTTTCTAATTTGATTAATTGTTATTTTCATATTAATTTTCACTTTTCCCGGTTACATAAAAAGTTCAAAAATGTACCATTATTCACAAATAGCCTTTACTCGCAAAATCTGTTCTTGATGAGATCTCATTTTAAGTAAAATAAATGAAACTTTAAATAACAAAAGAAGTGTAGTAAGTAGATTTTAAAATAAAATCATATTTTTTTAATTATGGACCTTTTTTTGTGTTCCGCTAAATATGCCGGTGTGTTTAGATGAAGCTCACGACTTCGTGCGCGCATAAAGAGATTTCGCGAGAACCGTACATTTTGCAGCGATAAAGTAGCCTATGTCCTTCTCCGTAGTCTACTCTATATCTGTGCCTTTAGCACAGATATAGAGTAGACCATGCAAAAAATCGTCCCGCTCACCAACAGATTACAAACCTATCTCAGTTAATACCTCTTGCCACGCTGATTATTATCTAGTATGGCGATACCTCCTTGCCACCTCAGGAGTAGGTTTTGACAGAAATTGGAAGTTTATTTTTTATTGTTTTATATTAGGGACTCACTCCAGATTCGACGGGTGCTATGTTTTATACATACAAAGCTTCCTATTGAATTCTCTATCCATTGCTGAAAACTGCTTTCTCCGTTGCTTAGTTTAAAAGATCTAAGGGAACAGGGAACTGAGGGACTCAATTTTAGTCTAACTAGTATTCTATTTCGTTTTTTAGCTTATTTTTACTAATAGTAAACCTACTTTAACAGAATATCACTGAAAATACACAGTATAAAATAAAGTCGCTCAGTTTCCTGCTCGATAAGATCATTTAAACTAAGCAACGGATTTTAATGCAGTTTTCAGCAATGGATAGAGTGAATAAAGAGAAAGCTTTTTATGTATAATACATCACACCCGTGCGAAGCTGGAGTGGGTCGCTAATATAAATCAATAAAAATAAACTTCAAATTTCTGTCAAAACCTAGTCATGCGGTGTATATCGCCATACTAGATAATAATCAGCGTGGAAAGAGCTATTAACAGCGATAGGTTGGAAATCTGTGGGGTGGGGGACACTGCCCATACAGTTTTTTGCATGGTCCTTTTATAATAGTCGGTTAAGTAGGTTTTAAGTGGAAGATAACAAACAAACAAACACACTTTCACGTTCATAATATTAGTAAGGATTCTATAACAATAGCTATATATCCATCTCGCTCTAAGTGTATATGTTATCACGCGCGTGGAGTACGCGATATTCAATTAAGTAGACTTTCAGCTCAGGAACTTCATCAGGAGTGTGTTGGTCTGAGTTTAGAGGCTGAAGCGTTTCGTGTTTAACAAATATTAAAAAGGAAACATCATAGTAATGGGGGTTTTGATATTTTTCTGCCGCTAGGGGGCAGACCCAACGCACACAAAGCGTCATCTGGACGCGTAAGTGGTATCAAAAACGGTGAATAAGAATTTTCGATTATTTTTCTGTCACCAGGCGGCGCTTGGTAGCCCGACGGTCCTTGTCGTGTCAAAAAGCTGTCAGATGTCACGAATTTTAAGAGTACTATATGGTATATAATATTTTGCAACAGAAGTTCTAAAACAGGAAGAGTTTTTCTTAAATTAGTTTTTCTTTTGGTTCCGTACCCGAAGGGTAAGAACGGGATCCTATTAGATCCGATGTCCGTCCGTCTGTCTGTCTAATTGTCTGCCACCAGGCTGTATCTCGAAAAACCGTGATAGCTAAACAGTTGAAATTTTCACAGCTAACGTATTTCTGTTGCCGCTACAGCAAAATATACTAAAAAATCCACTGAAGTGCGAGTTGGAATCGCGCCGGAAGGATTCGGAACTAAACGGTAACTAATCACGTTTGTTGTATGGGAGCCCCACTTAAATATTTGTTTTCTGTTCCGTTTCTGTTCTGTTTTCAGTATTCGTTGTTATAGCGGCAACAGAAATACATCATCTGTAAAAAATTTCGACTGTCTAGCAATCATGGTTCATGAGAAACGTCCTGATGAGTGGTGACATATAGATAGACGGTCGGAGCCGTTCCGTTTTTACCCTATGGATACGGAATCCAAAAAAACTGCTTTTATTTTAACGCTCATTCACCCGCTATCCGCTGGTATTTCTTTTAGTATATTTCACTTTGATACAGCCCCAGTTACAGATTGATAAATAGTTACTACGTAACAGATACATCACTTCCATTCAAAGGCGAAAATACCTACGCTAAAATTACCTACGAAATTTTATAATTATTACTAAGATTACGCAGCGCGAAAAAAATGTATTATAAGTACGCGCACAAAGAGTCGAGATTGTGATGCCGGCCGTGCGACTCGCGTTACACCTGAGTCGCGCGTGACTGACTGCTCACGAATGCGCCAGGGTTACAACCCTGGGTTACAACCTATGAGGATTATTGTAAATTATTTGTCAATCAAATATGCTATAAAATAATTTATAATTTTTTTTACCTTCATTGAATTCTCGATTATTAAATTTTATAGTTGAAAATATCCTAAATCGTGTAAATAATTTGAATATGCATAATTGTAATAAAAAGGAAAACAGCAAAGCGGAGGAAAATCAAAAAATTCTTAAATAAGTAGGTATCGTAACATTAAAATTTGCAATACTTATTACAGAACGTAAGAACGCTCTTTCTAATTTTTCCTGGCTGGAGGCTATTTCCAACAAAAAAAAAAACTACTAAGAATTAAATAGCTATAAAAGAGGTCAAAAATTACTAAATTTAGTTGTTAAACTACTACACTGTAGCCATCCACTTACAATAATTACATGGCATTTCGACGCGTAAGCGCGGGAACGTGCGGTGCCAGTGCTCTGACGGGCGGCGGCGTGCGGCGCGTGCGGCGTGCTACAGCCGTTTGTCGTTTGTCTCGTTAACGTGATTCCGAGAATTAACGCATGTCCTGGAGCGAGTAACGAACGCCTGCCCTAGTTTTAAAACTGTTGTTTTATTTTGTCCCGCTCTCCGCTCCTACCTTGCACCACTTAACCCATCAGCTCCTCGGCTGAAAGCCAGGATTTACGACTGACCCGAGACGTGCTACTCACCCGATTACTGGAGCGAAGCCGCGGTAAACGCGTGTATATACGTGAGGCAGGGACTATATGCTCCGGAATCCGGAACGCTGGTGAAAATTCAGAGCACTGAAAATAGAACTCTGCGCTAATACAATGGAGTTGAAAATGAAAGTTTCGAGTGTGGAGCTGTCATATATGACATTGACATTTGACTCGAAACTCGTGTGTTCGATTTTCAACTCTATTATATTAGAGCAGAGTTCTATTTTCAATGCTTGGAATTCTCTACGGCCTTCTGGATTCCGGATCATATAGTCTCAGCCTAACCCTCGCTACATAGTACGTTTTGACTTTGACTTAAGAACATTACTCGGCGTGAAGTCGGTTAAGAGTCTGATTGGAACATAATAATAAACCTCTCATAATCATAATTTTATGGACGCGTCCACACTTCGTCAATCTGGTCATGTACTAAGTATCAGAAGAACTTGTATCATAGGTGCCAGACCAATGGATATTTCCATTCCATTCCATTTAATACTGTTATACTATTTTGTCGCTTCGGCGCGATTCGAATCCGCGTTTTCCGGCAATAGCACCGACGCGCTGACCACTGAGCTCGTCAAAACTAATGATTAGTTGAGGTTGAGAAGAGTATACTCCTTCTATGTCACTGGTTCCTTTAACGCAAAAGACTCAACTGACGATGTAAAAAAATATTCCAACTGTTTTGTAACTTTGACATGCATCTTTTTATATTTTTCTACATAATATTTTATCAAGTAATAATCTAAACTAAATGTTTTATATGTAATCGACTACAATATTATTGCGTCGCGTTGCCACGCACACTTGCACACTGTACAATATGGTTCAGATGTTTTAAATAAATAACATAAACAAATATCTATGGACGCTTCACACCACGTCAGTCTGGCCCCGTGCTAAGTATCCGAAGAACTTGTGTTACATGTACCAGAAAACGGGCAGTAAATTAAATACTTTTATACTTTACATATATTTAAGATTTTTATTATATTATACACATCCATTGTGCGGGATTCGAACCCGCGACACCTGGCTTGAGCACCAACGCGCTAAACCACTGAGCCAGAGAGGTCGTTTTATATTTGCCGTTGTGTGATGGCCCAATGATATTTAATGTAACTCAAAATAAACCTTTTTTTTGTTTCAGGTAAAGCTTTCAGTATCCAGAATGTATACTTGGTTACAAGTCAGGTTTGGTAGAATTAAATCTGAATATTTAGAATACGTAAATTTATTACTCTTGCTTATTGAAAAAACATAAGTTAGAAATAAGAATGAAATACATCTGAGTGATATTTAAAACATATACGTGTGTCTTTGCTACTTAACACTTTGTCCTACTGCTACTTTACACTTTCACGCGAAAACTACTGAACGGATTTCGATGAAATTCGGCATGGTAGTAGTTTATTTAGGCTCTGGATTAAAACATAGTTTACTTTTTATCCCGAAAAGTACAGTGTTCCCTTGGAATCCTACTAATATTATAAATGTTAAAGTTTGTGAGGATGGATGGATGGATGGATGTATGTATGTATGTATGTATGGATGGGCGTTTATTATTCTTTGAAATACTGTATTTACGAGGGCGGAGCCGCGGGCAACAGCTAGTGCTGTATATTTACGCAAGCGAAGCCGCGGGCAAAAGCTAGTCTAAAATAGACAAAATTAAAAATTTTAAGTAACCCCTGAGATTGTCAAGCAGTAAGCGAGATGATGATGAATTTATATCTGAAAACACTCGATCATGTCAGCATTCAAACAAAACAAAATAATGCCACGGACCGACACACACAGATACGTCAAACTTATTCACCCCTGTGTTTTCGTTGGGGGTTTTAAAACTTTATATAAAACTGATCTGAAATTCATAAAATTGTCATCGCCCAACACGTCATATTTTGTATACAACAAATATTCGAACGACACTGAAAGTGACTAGGGATGCAGAAAGCCCAAGCATATTTCAAAGCATATTCAAGGAAGAATATTGAATATTCGATACAAAAATCTAGCTCAAATGTTTCGCTCTGAGACCTAGGTCTCACAGAGTGCACTAGATTCTAGGCAATATATGTTTGAGGTGAACGATATTAAATTTTAAAAATGTTTACATTATAAATTGAATTTTCTTTGCTATACCTACATATGACAGCTCGGATGCTATGAGCTTTGTATCTTGAGTAAGGATTTTTATGGACAACTATGCAAAAGTTTTATAGCTTTTTTATATAGAAAGTAGTGTGGGAATTTGACTCAAGGGTGCGTTTTCAAATTTGACATAAATTGACTGTTTTTCGGTCAATTTTGCGACCAAATGAAACCAAATCCTACAAAACTAGCCATTGCCACAATATAAGTACTTCTTTTAATAATAATTTTCCGGAACCTCTTACCCCAAAATTTGCAAAAAGAGGTCGTGCTTAGGATAATTTTTCTGCTCTTATGTATCTTACTTTGTTTGCTTCGCCTGGGAACACACGTACTGGATGAGGGTGTTTGATATTTTTTATGCCGCTAGGGGGCAGACACAACGCACACAAAGCGTCATCTGGTGGCGTAAGTGGTATCAACAACGGTCGATAAGAATTTTCGATTCTTTTTCTGTCACCCGGCGGCGCTTGGTAGCCCGACGGATCGTCGGACAATCCTCAAAGGATGTCAAGTAAAGATGCGTACTTAACGCATGTTCCCAGGGTTAAAAATACCCAAAGATTGCGGATATAGTCACTTAAATTCAGGCTACCAGATAGGAATTATACGTGTATCAAAGTTCAGTAGTTTTTGCGTCTCTGGCGTCTAAGACAAAATTCGAGGCAAAATCCTAAAAACAAATATTCCTAAAAGCTACAACACATAACTTCTTACGAACATAGCCAAAAATTTTAACCAGTGAGATGATTCATTTCCAAAAACTCGTCAATCAACGGCGCTTTCCTTTAGTGTGGCCGCATCATAATTCTCATTGTCATTTAAATCCATTGTCTATAATATTCTGTTCTCAATTACTTTAGTTAAATGTGGTTTTGACAGCGGTCCATCTTGAGAAGATGGATCGTCCCAATTTTCGTGTTTCGTCATTATTTTGATTGAGACGTTTTGTTAGTGAAATGAATTCTGTATTAATTTATAGGTAGGCATACTCCGATCTGGATCTTAATTAATCTAAACGAAACAATAGACAAAATTAAAAAAAATAGTAACATATTGATTTCTTAGGTTTACGCGAATATTGTTCATTGTTTTAAACACTTACGGATTGTGTCGCGGTGCACTTTTCTTTTTCCCGACGTTTCGGCTACTTTCCAGCAGCCGTGGTCACGGGAGGACTGAGGTGTCAATTGTCCTATTTGTTGAAGTTATTCAAACTACCCGAAGATTCTTCAATTATTATTTGTGTTCCGATCCACGCAAAACATACTAACAGTATCTTGAAGCCGCGGTGATTTTAAATTACATTTTATTTTGTTAATTATTGGATCCCAACTAGATGGCAGTACCCAGCCATCTTCTCGGTTAAAATTAGGGTACTTTTTAATTTCTATAGCCTCGCGTATCATTCTTGGGCGATAACGGTGTTCCTTTGCCAGTACTTGTGGCTTATCAAATCTTATGTAATGGCGAGGTTGATCCAGTGTGTGTTCGCAAATTGCAGATTTATTGTTGCGACGGTGTTTAACATCTGCGATGTGTTCCTTTACGCGGGTGTTGATGGATCTTTTAGTTTGCCCTATATAGGAGAGACCGCAGTCACAGTCGAGCTTGTAGACTCCTGCATCTTGAAGGGGAATGTTACATTTCACTGGTGGTAAAAATTGACTTATCTTTTTGGGTGGCTTGAAATATGTTTTTATAGAAGCTTTCCTTAGAATATAGCCAACTTTATCAGTGACTCCTTTCATAAAAGGTAGAACTGCAGGTATTCGTTCGACAGTGGCTGGTTTCACTCGTTCACTGTGATGCAGGTGTGGGACTCGAAGCTTATTGTCACGTAGAACTTGTGTGACATGATGAAGCTCGGTTTCCAAATGCTGCTGATCACAGATTCCTCGTGCTCTTCTAAACAAAGTTTTGCCAACGGTAGATAGCTGTGAAGGATGGTGGTGGGACTCACCATTTAAATATCTATTAGTATGTGTAGGTTTGCGATACACAGTGTGACCTAAGGTGCCATTGGGATTCGTTATTACTAATACGTCCAAGAAAGCTAAAGAGTTATTGTTCTCTAACTCCATAGTAAATTGTATTTTGAGGTTGAGACTGTTCAAATGATTAAGGAATATGGTTACTTTGTCAGATGGTAAAATTGTGAAAGTATCATCCACGTACCGCTTGTAGAACCTGGGTTGTATAGGTGAGGTCTCAAGAGCAGTCTCCTCGAAGTCTTCCATGAATATGTCAGCAACAACGGGAGAAACTGGGGAGCCCATCGCTACACCATCTACTTGCTTGTAGAAGTCATAATTCCACAACATGTAGCCAGATGTAAGGCAGTGTTCTAATAATTCTGCATATTCAACAGGTAAGTTCTTTTCTCTAATCCTTCCCTGCATCTTGAAGGGGAATGTTACATTTCACTGGTGGTAAAAATTGACTTATCTTTTTGGGTGGCTTGAAATATGTTTTTATAGAAGCTTTCCTCGTATGTATTCTTTTGTGATATTTTGACACATGTGGGGATTAAATTGTGGTCTCGACATCTTTTCAAGAAATTTAACGATGTTACGAATCTTGCGCGCTTTATCTTGAGATCTTCCAGTCGACGTATTTGATTTGCGGTATCCAGTCCGTACTGGTTCACATTGGATGAATGGATGATTTGGAGGCCATACGACAGGATATATCGTCAGTCTTACTACGAAGCTCGGCACCCAAACCAAATCTTCCTCGTGAACAAATGAAAGCGTTATAAAACTTGCGCACCAGATCGGATTTGACAATTCTCCGCGCGGATAAAGGTAATGCCACGGTGATTATGGATACCTCAGATTACAGTGATAGAATACAACATCTATTATCGGACGAAAGCACATACAAAAAAGTCAGAACCGACCCGACTAACAACGTTTTAAAGACTACTCAGTCTCATAAAGAAATACTCCGACTCACTGAATCTAGACACCAAGTCTTTATTGCCTTCATGTCCTAAACCCCCTAAGTTGTATGGTTTGCCAAAAATACATAAACCTAACGCTCCACTTCGCCCAATTGTAAGCCAAATTGACTCACCAACCTATAAATTTGCTCAGCTAGTGGCTAATGTACTTTCACCACTACGTGGACACACTAGAGCTCATGTAAAAGATTCTTACCACTTTGTTGATGAGATTAAACACCTATGTCTCACAGACAATGAACAATTGGTCAGTTTTGATATACAATCCTTATTCACTTGCTTACCATTACAGGAATGTATTGAAATTGTAACAAGAAAGCTTAGAGAAAAGAACTTACCTGTTGAATATGCAGAATTATTAGAACACTGCCTTACATCTAGCTACATGTTGTGGAATTATGACTTCTACAAGCAAGTAGATGGTGTAGCGATGGGCTCCCCAGTTTCTCCCGTTGTTGCTGACATATTCATGGAAGACTTCGAGGAGACTGCTCTTGAGACCTCACCTATACAACCCAGGTTCTACAAGCGGTACGTGGATGATACTTTCACAATTTTACCATCTGACAAAGTAACCATATTCCTTAATCATTTGAACAGTCTCAACCCCAAAATACAATTTACTATGGAGTTAGAGAACAATAACTCTTTAGCTTTCTTGGACGTATTAGTAATAAGGAATCCCAATGGCACCTTAGGTCACACTGTGTATCGCAAACCTACACATACTAATAGATATTTAAATGGTGAGTCCCACCACCATCCTTCACAGCTATCTACCGTTGGCAAAACTTTGTTTAGAAGAGCACGAGGAATCTGTGATCAGAAGCATTTGGAAACCGAGCTTCATCAAGTCACACAAGTTCTACGTGACAATAAGCTTCGAGTCCCACACCTGCATCACAGTGAACGAGTGAAACCAGCCACTGTCGAACGAATACCTGCAGTTCTACCTTTTATGAAAGGAGTCACTGATAAAGTTGGCTATATTCTAAGGAAAGCTTCTATAAAAACATATTTCAAGCCACCCAAAAAGATAAGTCAATTTTTACCACCAGTGAAATGTAACATTCCCCTTCAAGATGCAGGAGTCTACAAGCTCGACTGTGACTGCGGTCTCTCCTATATAGGGCAAACTAAAAGATCCATCAACACCCGCGTAAAGGAACACATCGCAGATGTTAAACACCGTCGCAACAATAAATCTGCAATTTGCGAACACACACTGGATCAACCTCGCCATTACATAAGATTTGATAAGCCACAAGTACTGGCAAAGGAACACCGTTATCGCCCAAGAATGATACGCGAGGCTATAGAAATTAAAAAGTACCCTAATTTTAACCGAGAAGATGGCTGGGTACTGCCATCTAGTTGGGATCCAATAATTAACAAAATAAAATGTAATTTAAAATCACCGCGGCTTCAAGATACTGTTAGTATGTTTTGCGTGGATCGGAACACAAATAATAATTGAAGAATCTTCGGGTAGTTTGAATAACTTCAACAAATAGGACAATTGACACCTCAGTCCTCCCGTGACCACGGCTGCTGGAAAGTAGCCGAAACGTCGGGAAAAAGAAAAGTGCACCGCGACACAATCCGTAAGTGTTTAAAACAATGAACAATATTCGCGTAAACCTAAGAAATCAATATGTGAACCAGTACGGACTGGATACCGCAAATCAAATACGTCGACTGGAAGATCTCAAGATAAAGCGCGCAAGATTCGTAACATCGTTAAATTTCTTGAAAAGATGTCGTGAAAAACGTCGGGAAAAAGAAAAGTGCACCGCGACACAATCCGTAAGTGTTTAAAACAACAAAAAATAGTAACCCCCGAATTGTTAAGCAGTGAGCGAGCTGATGATGATGAATTATCATCATGTGTCGATCATGAACGTGCGATCATGTCAGCTTTCAAACGAAAAAAACTAGATCAAAATCGGTTCATCCGTTCGGGAGCTACGATGCCACGGACAGACAGATAGACAGTCAGACAGATAGACACGTCAAACTTATAACACTACTCTTTTTGCGTCGAGTCTTAAAAGTAAACTAAAACGCTACCAATTTAAATGTCACTTTTTTTGTGTAATTTTGAAATGCAATGGCTAGTGACACATTATAACGTGGTCGAATTTTGTATTTTTGCTTACATTCACATTAAATTAGATCAGGGGGCCTAGCAGGAACAATTGACAGCGGCGTAAACGTGACGTTATCGAATGAAATTTGTATGGGCGTTGTCATGATATTGACAGATTTTTATACATTATCATTCGATAACGTTACGTTTACGCCGCTGTCAAATGTTTCTGCTAGGCCCACGGAACAAAATATAATATGGTCAATATTAAGATCTTTATGGTGTGATGATGATGATTACTTTAATTTAATATTGCTGATATAATTCTGATTTTACAGAAAATGTCACATTTTTTCAGCTAACAGCTGTTTAATTATGTATGTTAGTCTATAAGGTAAATAATATGTATTATAATAATAATATTATTATATAATATAGTAATAGTTTTTATAACTTTATTAATTAATTATCTTTATTTTATCTTTATTTCATCCGTCCCGCTCTTTATGAAAACGCGTTATACTGTAACACAACATTACCAGGAGCATGTCTTGCCGAAAAGTTTATTAATTAACTCTGAAATCGGTGTACCCCACCAGATAAACATGTGTTCGGAAGAGTTTTGTGTGCTGCGTTTGGATATACTTACCCGCTTACTAATAAAAATATTTACACAATGAATAGGCTATGCAATGTTTTGTCCTCGTCTGTCAAGCGATTTGTCCAACGACAAGGACAACACATTGTTTAGCTTATTCACTGTATAAATCTTTTTATTAGTCCTTACTAATAAAAAGATTTAGGGTAAGTAAGTAAAGATTTTTAAATAAATGAACAACTTACACACTTACATTCAGTTCAGACCCAATTTGAAGTAAAAGTAAACAGAATATGAATGATACCTACACTATTATTCTACCTTCAAATGTCTTTTATTTCCTACTGTGGAAGTTTGTGAGGACGGATGGATGGATGGGTGTATGTTACTCCTTCACGCAAAAAGTATTGAGCTGATTTTGACGAAATTTGGTACGGTAGTAGCTTGAGCTCGGTGTTAAAACTAAGGCTACTTTTCATCCCGGAAAAGTACAGTGTTCCCGTGGGATACCTACTGTATTTAAGATGGCGGAGCGGCGGCTAAAAGCTAGTATGAAATAAGTAGGTTTTTCCCGCGGCTCCGCCCGCGTACATAAAGTATAATATAATATCCCACAGAAAAACTGTGCTTTTTCGACTTAAAAAGTAGTCTTTGTTTTAATCAAGAACCTAAACTACTGCCGTACCAAATTTCATCGAAATCCGTTCAGTAGTTTTTGCGTGAAAGAGTAACAAACACCCATCCATCCATCTATCCATCCATCCGTCCTCAAAAACTTTCCCATTTATAATAAGTAGTCAGTTGCAAAAGAAATATGTTTTTGGTCACGCTATGATTTGGACAGAGTTTAAAGGTGCTATTGAACAAGTTGTCGCTCCACCAGGACAATATCAAAATCGCTTAATAGCGCCGTTGAATCATGTGCACGCACACATACTTACGAGTAAATACGTAGTTCAACTACGTTTGCAGTCGTTGCGGTCACTTCCATTGTGTTTATATATTATGAGGCGTTCTAGTGCAAAGAAAATCTAGAAACTGGTCGAGCAGGAACTTTGTCGGTAGTGTACATACATACCGATTTAAGGGTGAAAATAATTGAATCCCACACAGGAAAGGGAAAAGCAAAATATTGAATGTCACACATCACGCGACTTCATTACAGTGACGCGGCTGTCACAGTGTGACGGTGTGACGCAGGCGTCACATCTGACGTCACAATCGTATTAAACCTGTCTCGTTATTATTTGGTATGTGATTACAGGATGGAAGAGAGATTTTGTTTATTTGTAGCCGATGCCTTCTTTTGTTTGCGTTGGACGAAAATCACACGGAAGCTGTACTTCCTACTACCATACCATTATAAATGTGAAAGTTTGTGAGGATGGATGGATGTTCGTTACTCTTTCACGCAAAAACTACTAAACGGATTCTAATGAAATTTGATATTACTATATCAAATTTCATTCGTTTCGATTCTTGATTAACACATAGGCCACTTTTTATACCGATAAAGTACAGTGTTCCCTTGGGATACCCGATAGTATATTCACGCGGGCTGGGCCGCGTGAAAAAGCTAGTTAAATATATTACCGTTGTCTGGTAACACGAGTTCTTCGAACACTCAGCACGGGGCCAGATTGACGTGGTGTGGAAGCGTCCGTCGTCGATTCTGCTAACTAGACGATTTAATTGTGCATCGTTACTGATACCAGTGTGGCAATAAGACAGTAAAGATCCAGTTCCGATATGTTAACACTGCAAAATGGTAGCTATCGTCATAAACGTCAAACGCGTTTTGATCGGAAACTTCAAAAATCAGTTCACAATATCGAGACGATTCATTAATAATTCAATAGAAGCAAAATGAAAGTGTAAGATAATAACGAGAATTGGTGGGGTTCTGGACACTGATAGGTAGGTATTGTCTTACGGAGACGTGGCGGATAACTTCAGCTGGCGTAACAGAATTGTAATTTTCACTTTAAAGAGAACACATACACTAGATTTTCTCCCCGCGAGATTTTACAACAATATCGAAAAAATATTTGAATATTTTACCAACTTCATGTCGACACTTTCGATCTTGTGAAAAGGTTGTTTTTTTTTTTTTTTAATTTATAATATCAAAGGAGGGTCAAGTGGTATTGAATTATCATATGCCCGCAGTGGGCTAGCGTGGTGGAATACGCTGTTCAGATCGAGTTTAATCTTGTTGTGAACAAAAAAAACCGGCCACGTGCAAGTCGGACTTGCGCACGCAGCATTCTTGTACGAAGTTTTCCAAGTGAGCCCATTTTACAAGTTGGGCCTCTATAACTCCGAAACTAGCAAAGTAACATAAGCCGTTACAGTTCTCCTTTAAATTTCCTTACATGGACTTCCATCATGAGTTTTTTCAGATTTTTCGAGCTAGCCGTTTAGCTTTCAGAGGAGGGGGAACCTATTTAAAAAAATGCGCTTTTAAGTTGAATATCGCGACGTATTCTACTAGGATGTCGCGCATCCGTCCTCGGCATGCCATCAAAACAGCTAGTGCTAGAAAGATGAAACTGCTTTGATATGGTATTTACCAAGTCGACAAAGTGCTTAAATATGTGCATCTAGGTGACTACGGAACCCTATTCTATGCGTGGGCTCACACGTACTTGGCCGGTTTCTAAATTAGGAGTCTCTCAAGTAACTGTATTTGTCACATAAGGTAGCGTTTGAGTTTTCGGCCGTGTGACGCGGAATATGACGCGAAGGTTCCGCTCACACTTTACAAGTCCACTTAACTTCAACCCTCCAGTAATCCTGTAAACGGTAGGTACGGTCGTTCAAATCTCGCGGAGGGTTAACTGGTGTTTTATTGAGTTAGGGTTAACTCGGGACTCTAATATCCCAGAGGACAGATTGTCGCTTTGATCTAAGACTTTGTAAGTATGTTTGTGAAGAGATAATGATAATGATTTGTATTTGTTAAATAATAATTCGTTGGGTTGAAACCCTGAGGTCATGGGGTCCGGGTGCGCACAAACTTTTCGGAGAAATTTCCAAAAAACTAATCGAGGCCCCCCGAGACCGCAAAACCCATCTGGACCAGAGAGTGAGTGTCGCAATCCAGCGGGGAAACTCTTTGAGCCGACGACAAAAGATTGAAGAAACATTAATACCATTTGGAGCAAAATAGGTCTTATTGTAAGGCAGCAAGGTCGATGCATCGTCGTAATGAGAAACAACATTTCTTTTCTTCCCGAGCATGAGCTCACAAAATGGCCTCTTTTGACAGCTAAAGTAGAAACGTTTTCTCAATTCAATGTCAAATAGTCTTACAATAATGTCAACCACTCCACATCATGGCGGTCCAAGACAAATAGTTTCTTTACGTTCAGTCATTTACTTGAATATTTGATCATTTTTGACAGAAGATTTCCCGGGCGGCATTTAAAAAATATGGCTGTTTAGAAATGTTGACTTCTATTGACGACCTTGTTACCATGGATTAGGAACTATTTTGCAACGAACTATTCGGATAGAATATTTCTTCTTTAAATTTATTTCTTCGGATCGCCATGCCAAGCCCGCTGGTGGGGACGACCTGGGAGATTTCTTTTCATTGTGGCTTTTTAAGTTCTTCTACTATCATTATTCTCTTTAGTACTTTTATAATTTGTAAATATTTTATGATTTGTGTATGTCAAATGTTATATTGAATGTTTGACCCACTTCTGTAGTTGGTACCTATATAATTGCTATTTCGCTAATAGTATTTTTTTTGGGATTTGTTAATATGTCAATTGAGTTAATTTTAGTTTTTTTGAAAACATTCAGAAATAATTAAATATTACAACTTGATAAAAGTAAAAAAAATGAGATTTAAATGTAGTTTTGTAATCAGGTGCATCTGCAAGTTACAAAAAATTGAATATTTTTTACAACATTAATGTACAAAACCTACATAATTAGTTTACATTAACACGCAAACTTCGGAGATATCGGACATTTTGTGCATATATATATGGCTATACATTTCGTAGCAACTTACAGGCGTGTGACCTCACCTGCCTGTACGACTTTTGTATGGGTAACTTTCTATAAAATTGCCAAAAATTATTCAAACAATCCGTAGTCCTTTTGAAAATATTGATTTTTATTAGTATTATTATATATTCCTTTCGTAAACTTTTTTTTTAAACCCTATTAATTAACGTGATAAAAGAATTTCTGGCAAGTATTCTATTTTATATTTTAACTTATTTTACAGCAAGCCATATAAACCACGTCGTTATAATGCGAACAAAATATTAGGTATATAGATACTGTTAAATGTTCATTTTCCTGGAATGTACAAAAAAGTACGCTAAGTTAAACGTATGACTCATCAAGAAATGCCCAAGTGTGTGCGCAGGGTCGGGCCGTGTCAGTCATCCGTATGACTGACACGACTGGCGAGAGATCAGGCACAGGACCCACTTTTTACATGCCCCTCCAACGCATGGATCAGGTGATAGGCCTATACAACATTTTTTGTTGATCCAACGCGGGATCGAACCTACGACCTCCGAGTCGAGAGCCAAGTCTTAACCACTGGACCACGGAGGTTGTTAATATTCTGTTTCAGTGTGCGTTTTCATTTATACGAGCTATATAAAACTGTAGTATTTATTTATCTCAGTCCCTGTCTTTTGTAATGTCTAACCAAATTATGTGTCGGATTAGCGATCGAGGAGATACTGTCGGCGCCATTTTGTTGTGCACATCAATCAGAGTGCGGTGACCAGGGTCGCATAGTTATGTGGGACATTTGTTTTTTTTTATCGTTTATAATGTTTTTTTTACATCATATTTGCACTGAAACAGTATGTGTGCATTTCACGTGTACGATAGAAGTTAAACCTTCAATGTGCTGCGGATTGATTATTATTTTTGTATTTTTATTCCATTTCTTTATCAGAAAAGTGTTCAAAAAGCTTTCGTGGAAAACACCATTAACGAATATAATATATATTAATATTTATTCTATGTGATAAATTAAATGGAATGTTCTTCTAATATATCGACACTATCGTTAAACCTAAAAATAACATGAAATAACTGGCTCAAACATCAAATGGCTGGTATTTTTCATAAATTGAACTATACATTTATTTAATTTACCAAACGTTTGTACCACATTTAATAAAGCGAGACATATTGTCCCATATACAACATAAAATTATCAAAGTGTCTCGACACGACGGTACCGGGAGACATTAATTGTTAGTAATTATAATTGATACGGGCTTTTGGATTCCGTCTATGGAGACGAGAAATTTCTCTCTCATAAGGTATATTTATATAATACATTGAATTAATAAAAATAACGTTACACACACCACCATGCGTATGTGTATTAACAGTAGGTGTTGGTGTGACACAATTTTGTCGATATTTCTTACAACTACTACAATACCGAATTTCATCAAAATGCGTCTAGTAGTTTTCGCGTGAATGAGTGTCAAGCATCCATCCATCCATCCTCACAAACTTTCACATTTATAATAGTATACTTAGTAATAGGATTGAATTATTTGTATAGGCCGTTAGATAAGAGTTGGCGCCTACAACATTTATAAATGTTACGTTGTGTGCTGTCTATGAATAATCATGACGATGATGTAATGATCATATTCACAGACAGCACACAACGTAACATGTATACATGGTGGCGCGTTAACTCTTATCTAACAATCTATAGTAGACTAGCGTGGTGGGAACTAGGAATACAGTTTAATCACTATATGTTTTAATAAAAACTATAACCCGGCTACGTAAATTATATAGTTACCCGGGCTATTATAACAAATCTATTGACACCTCAATAATTTGAATTAGATCAGTGGTTTAGGAGGAACAAAAATAGATACATGTATACATGGACTGCTAAAATCATTATCCTTCGTTTTGGTTTCGCCGTAGTCGGGTAAAAATCCTCACATTTGGGAGAAACGTAGACAGTGATGACGATAGCGGTTCATTGACGACATATTCTCATTTTATATTATTGTATAAATAAAACTAGCAGCGCAAAATACAATACATGTACTGTTGCTGCAAACCTAGTAACCAAGAATCTCTTATTCGTTAGATCCCATGAGTGGTTAGATGGACCTTTTATGCGTCAACTAGCGTGGCGAAGTAACGCATAACGCCACGCCATTATACCAGCCAGCCACACAACAGAGGAATAAAAAAAATCTAAATCTAATTTCTATCAGCGGGCTTAGCATGGCGATCCGAAGAAATAATTTCAAAGAAAAATATTCTATCCAAAACAGTTCGTTGCAAAAAGTTCTTAATCAATGGTAACAAGGTCGGCAATAGAAGTCTGACGAGAAGTCTGAAGTCTGAGAAGAAGATAGTCAACATTTCTAAATAGCCTTATTTTTTAAATAGCCGCCGGGAAATCTTCTGTCAAAAATGATCAAATTTTCAAGTAAATGACTGAACGTAAAGAAACTTGTCTTGACCGCCATGATGTGGAGTGGTTGACATTATTGTAAGACTGTTTGACATTGAATTAAGAAAAAGGTTCTACTTTAGCTGTCAAAAGAGACCATTTTCTGAGCTCATGCTCGGGAAGAAAAGAAACGATGCATCGACCCTGCTGCCTTACAATAAGAAACCACCTGTCAAGGGGGAGGTATAGGAATGCCGCCCCTCCGAAATAGTTCTCAGACAGGACGAAGGAGTTTTTTGAGGTTGTTTTTAAGAATAGTGGTATCGTGTAAAGCGTCCTGAAAACGATCAAATTTGTTTGACGAATTTTACATGTTAGTCAAATAATTTGATAATATTCGGTAAGGAGGTAAAAGTTTAAAGTGGTTTGACGCGTTTAGTGACAATCTGGATTGACACCGTGTTCGACGAGTGTTTGTCAAATAAGATTTATTAGTTAATTTTGACATAATGTGGGACGGTACACCCGGGGGTCTAAAAAGGCCACTTTAGGTGTTTCATATTATGATTCATATTTTTTTTGCAGCTCATATTATGTGCGCCATTTTTTACGCATTTCTATTGAAAACTGTCAAAATTTATGTTTTTTAATATGATGAAATCAGATGAATCGTGTAACCATTTCACGATTTTTTTGCATGGAAAAAAATGTATGAAACATATTATGAAACACCTAAAGTGGCCTTTTTAGACCCCCGGGTGTACCGTCCCACATTATGTCAAAATTAACTAACAAATATTGTTTGACAGACACTCGTCAAACACGGTGTCAATCCAGATTGTCACTGTGGCCTTTTTAGACCCCCTGGTCTTATAAATTGCGAGATTAGCAAGTCGTACGACGTCAGATCACGACGAGGAGAAAACCGGAGCTGACAAATGTTTGATGAATTTGTTTGATCCTCGGCTTGACCGTGTCAGCTACTGTTTAAAAAAAAACATAAAATTTGACAAAGAAATGTGTCAAACCAATGTAATCGTTTTAAGGCCGCGCCTGAGATATTCGTGAAGTGTTTATAGAGTTTGTTAAAATACGAGTACAAGTATTGATTGTCTGCTATATTATGATGGCCTAGTAAAAGTATTAAAAGTTAATAGAAAAAGTTACTGTAAAACTTTGAATAACTTGAAAGTTTACTTTTAAGGTTTAACCAGTAACACAAATCTAGTTATAAAAATATTTTGCGTCGCCCCTTAAATCGTTTTGTGCATGTAAGAAGTAAATAAAACTACTATTTATCATGAAATTACTGTTTATATCTATTCAGATTCAACTTAATATATACGTAAACAATTCATCTCATTCGTCATTGCGTTAATTCTTAATTGCACTTATATAGAATAGGAATGAAAATATATAAGTATCTACACAAAAAAAAACACGAGCGAGCATTATGGTAGTCGCATAATATGGTGTGTTACATTTTATGTAAGTATTTAAAAAAAAACACAACGCTTAGTTCGATTTTCTAATATGATAAAAAATAATACAGAAACTTTTCCATTAAACAGTGACATAAATCAATGTCAAAATTTAAAAAGAATCTGACGGCCAACTCTACCCACCGCACGCTCATTCGTCAATTCAAATATCGCGCCCTTCCGCGACTTCCTGTTACACACTTCCATCCTATTTCACGAAACCACTCCCATAAACTGCAAGAAAGCGAGAAGAAAGGTATTGCACACCAAAAATTGTAAAAAAATATCCTACAAACATCACCAGCATGCTTACCTTAATCACAATAAAGCTAAGTTTTCTTCCTGTTCGATATTATTAAACGATGGAACACGTCGAAAGATAATAAATTTATACCGACGTTCTACGTAATGGAAAAGTTATGGAAATACTTGGAAGATTTCCTTTTTGATGTATTTCGCCACGCTAGTCATGTTTCCCTAATGTTTCTGAATTGTTGTCCTCGAAAAAGATTTTGTCAAAAGATTTGTATATGACACCAGTATGACACCAGATATCCACGAGTGACATGCGTAACCTCTGCTCGGATCTAATTTATTACATGCGTAAACAAAAAGACAACAGTGCACTGTAATGGACGTGGGAGTCTGTAACAGTGCTCCGAAAGTTACTCTGTCTGATTTGGCCAGGGAACTGTACAGACTTTAGTTAATCGGGCGTTGGTAAATTTGATCGAGTTTTTTTTTGTGGTCTATTTTTCTTTCTCTTTATTTGTATAATTTATATTGTGTAAATATATATTATTTATGGTTATGAACTCGGGTGTCATAATCGCTTTGCGATAAAACCCTTAAATAAAGAATTAAAAAAAAAAAACATGAAATAAAGAAATACAATTACAATGAATTTGGTCGAATTATCAGTTTTTGTTTACAAAAAGATTAAATTGGATTTAAACAGAGTATATTAGCCCGGTACTGTCCTTTATACATAACTAGCTTTTGCCCGCGGCTCCGCCCCCGTAAATACAGTCCCACGGGAACACTGTACTTTTTGGAATAAAAAATAGCCTATGTTTTAATCGTGAGCCAAAACTACTACCATATCAAATTTATCGAAATCCGTTTAGACCTTTTTTCATGAAGATGGATCGATAGATGTTTCTTATACTCATAAGAAACATCTATCGATCCATCCTCACAAACTTTCACATCTATAATAGTAGTAGGATCAATGCGTGGGAAAGCTGATGATGATTATATAATATGATCTCCGATTTTCGTACCCTACAAGGGCTACTTCGAAGGTATTGTTTCATTTCGAGCATTTTCAATAGACAATGGCGCCTGTAAATTAAAACTCACAATACACATTGCGAGTAATTTACCGAAGCATCGTTCTCGATTATGTATCCCTGGTATTGTTTGCCATTTTTTATGCCCATAAGTGGCAAACGAGAGGCCGGATCGCCTGATGTTCCATGTACACATGGATCAGGCAGTTGCAAGTGCGTTCTTTTCGAAAACCCTTCAGGACAGTCAGTCAGTCGGAGATAATGCTATAATTCACGCTGGTTTTATCTGAGCCCACGCTATACCTCCTGCACATTCGTGCCAAAGCGTGGCACGTGTATCCTTAAATAAAAGCACATGTTACTCTACTGGTTTTGCGCGTGTCAGTTGGTACATGGCGATTCGTCTGCCCGTTTGCCATACACATGATAAACTGAACCACAAAATTTGTTTCATTAACAATTGATTTAATCAAAACAGCTACAAGATTCCAGTGTATGTAAACTAGCTAACTCCTGTAAACTTATGTGAACTTGGTTCTTACGTTATGTTGCGAGTAACCAACTGACAAACTGACAAACTTACATAATTGGATCATAAGGGGGTTATGAAAGCTTGGAGGAAGTAAAAAGCTTATTTAAGGAGTGGGACTGAGACAAATGAAGTATGTTGTGATTATGTATTAAATTTATTTTGATTTACTTTCTTCCAATCCCTATTTAATTAAAGCGAGTAACATCTTTCGTGTTTTAGGGTTCCGTAATACTACAAGGGCCTTTAGTCAAGATGCATTCGATAATTTCGACGGCGAACTTCTAATTCAAAAATGTATGGGATTTGACATAAGTCATCGTCAAGTAGCATGTCGCTTGTGATGCCTTATGACAAATCCATTACATTTACATTACAGATACATTTTGTTTTGGAACTTCGCCGTCAAAATTATCGAATGCATCTTGACTAAAGGCCAAGGAACTTTTATAGATTCGCTCTGTCAGTCTGTCTGTTCGCTGTTCTAACTGTTCTTAAAAACTCTAAAAGTGTTTGTAATTATTAATATAAATGGATAAAATTTTGTATAGTTATAGATTAATAATTATTTATTTTAGGGGTGGCTCTCCATACATGTGAAGTGGGGATGATGTTTTTTTTATTCCACCCCATTGTGGGGTATCGACGAATAGGTATTTTTAAATAGAGGCAAGGTTTCTACATTCCTTTTTTACAAGGTTACCCATTTTCGAGTAATCGGCCTCCAAAGTAGTTACTAAGTTGATCCCCCCTTGGCATTACTAAACTACTAGATAGAAACTAGTAAGTTTCCACGCTGATAGATCTAAAAACTTGAAGAAAATTATTTTGAGCGAAATCGGATAATAACTTTTGAAGTAATTCAAAGAAAACCTAAGGCGCGTTGTACGTATATATAGTTACGGAACCCTCCTTAGACGTGTCCCGATATGCTCTTGGTCAGGTTTTTACTATGCGTTATATTTTACTACTATACCATAACAAGAGTATAAAATTAATTTATTGGACTAATAACTTTCGGCCAGATAAGCAGAAAATCTTTATTGGCGCTGTTGTAGTTTACGACTCATACATAATACATATATAACACATACATAATACATACAGTATACATTTGTATGAGCGTCTTTGCCTGCGGTCCTAGTCGCATGAATTAGGGTCAGCTCACAGCGGAGCGCGACTCGTTGAGGTTCTCACGTCAACGCGTATATTTATTTTTATGTATGGCCACGTATAATTAAGATAGCGTTTCAAAATTGAACTTTATCCACTACACAAGAAGATACACTTTTCACTGCTGTGCAGCCCGGTGTGTCGTGTATCTCCTTGGTAGTGAATAAAGAACAATTTTGAAACGCTATCTTAAAAATGGAGTGCTGCGTTGCGTCGGGCGTCGGTCGCGTCACGATGGGAACTGACGCTCACGAGTAAGTTACATTATCACTAGACATTGCCGGCAACGTTGTTCGCGTATCTCACGCAGGAACCGTACGTTTTGCCTCGATAAAAAGAACGGACAGTTTATTTCTTATTATTTAAAATGTTAGTAAGGAGTAAGGATAATTCTAAGAACCCGGGACCTCCGGCTTGAGCAATGTCGCGCTCAACCATTGAGCCACAGAGGTCGCCAAATAATAGGTCTTTACCTATGAAATTGCAGTACTGGCTATTTCATATCACAATAATTTTTGTTTGGCTAAGAATTCTAATTTCAAATTAATTTTATTTTAAAAACATGGAATTCTTTTTCCAAAAGTAGTCATTTGTTTATTGATTAGTGTCACATTTTCATCGCATTTCAATCTTTTTCGTCATCATGGATACGTTAAAAATTCGATTAATTATGGAATATGAGTACCGTCGTGGCAGCAACGCGACACAAGCGGCACGCAACATCAACGACGCTTACGGAGCTAACACTACAAACCAACGCATCGCCTGTTATTGGTTTGCTCGCTTCCGTTCTGGAAATTTCGACCTGAAAAATGAACCTCGCGGTCGTCCGAAGACTTTGGTCGACAATGACGAATTAAAGGCGATTGTGGAAGCTGATGATACACAATCTACAGCTGAATTAGCAGCAGCTTTCGACGTTAGCGTCAAAACAATATTGGTCCATTTGCGTCAAATTGGCAAGGTAAAACAGCTTGACAAATGGGTGCCCCACGAACTCAATGATCGCCAGCGCGAAGTACGCGTCGAGACGTGCCTTGCACTGCTCAACAGACACACAAATGAAGGAATTTTGAACCGCATTGTTACCTGTGATGAAAAATGGATTCTGTTTGATAACCGCAAGCGCTCAGCAAGTTGGTTGGATCCTGGTTCAGCACCTAAACAATGCCCTAAACGAAAACTTACCCCTAGAAAAGTGATGGTCACTCTTTGGTGGTCTAGCGCCGGTGTGATTCATCACAGCTTCTTACCAAACGGGGTGAGCATTACTGCAGATGTCTACTGTGTGTGTGTGAATAAATACATAAAAAAATTCGTTTGAATTTTTTCATACAAAACAACAATTTCATAAGTAAAGACCTAATATAAAGGTGGAACAGATTCCGGTACTCATTCGCTGATACGAGCCAGTCTTTTTGTAGGCCTCGAATTAGAACTGCCAACTGACAGTTCAAAAACTAAACAGAACAAGTATGAAACTGTCAAGCTCACTATGACAGTTTTAAAGCGAACTTTTTTTTTAACTTTCACGAACTGCAAAATTGTAATGAAAGTTTTAGCTTTGCCGACGCACAGCGTTTCGATGGCTAGAAAACGAGCAGGAAAACTGCCTGACGTTACGAGTCATAACACTAATAAAAATGTATAATTTGTATAAGTTGAAGCGACAAATATTTTCTGATATTTTTCCTTTTTTATCCGACTACGGCGTGCCAAAAGGAAGGGTAATGATCTTGGCAGTCTATATATTATGTATGTATGTTTGTTCCACCGAAACTACTGATCGGATTTTAATGAATGAGGTGTCAATAGATTCGTAATAATGGCCAGGGTAATTGCGTAGTCAGGTTATGGAATGGACCTAGAATCGAGCATAGGGATCGCCGCCATCAGGCGATCCGTAAGCGCTTATCGCCGCCCATGGACAACATTGTGGGTGATGCAACACTGGGGGAGTTACATGCGTTCAAGTTCCAACCTTCTGTCACTCATTCGGCACAACGCACACATTATTTCACGCTACATTTCTGTGAGGCCATGGTATTTCTCCAGTCGAGCTGGCTCTAAATTAAATTGAAGTGTCTGTTTGTAGTTTCAAATTGACAGCTTTGTACTAATATATAGCATATGATAGTATATTCGGTACCTACAGAAAAAAAACAATCTTTATCTGTCTCTCCATCTGTCTGTCTGTTTGTTCCGGCTAATCTCTGAAACGGCCGGACCGATTTTGACCCGAATTTCACTGGCAGATGAACGATGTTATAAAGAGTAGCTTAGGTTACTTTCATCTTAGGGTTCCTTATCCAATAAAAGTTCCACGCAAACGAAGTTGCAGTCGCCAGCCAGTCTTTAACAAGTGTAAATAATTATTGTTTACATATAAATGAAAATTCATCGTGTTGCGACTTGCGAGTGAGCGTGCTCTAGTGACGCGGGCGGCGAGTCTGCGTGGACTACCGTGGACATATTAGCCGTCATATCTGATAATTTATAGAGGACCTAAGTGCAGGGAGCTTCACACCGAGTGCGGGGAAACGCAGATGTAAGGGCGTTACAGACGGCGAAGATACTATAATATTTTATCTCAAGATGCCTGGACATATTTCATACTGAATATGTTAAGTACGGGAACCACGGGAATATTGTACAGAGCCTAAACTACTACCGTATCAAATTTCATCTGGTCTGTTTCGTTTCTTTTGACTTGACGACGTGATAATGTAACGCATAGCCTCTATAATAATATAATATTATGTCTGTTTACAAGAGCTCCGTGGCATAGTGGGTAGACCGTTTGATTCGCACTCGAGAGAGTGCAGGTTCGATTCCCATGAGGCGTGTACCAATGAGACTTTTTCAGATCTCAAGTACATTATACGGACGCTCTAACGGTGAAGGAAAACATCGTGAGGAAACCCGAACATGGTTGGCCCCAGACATATTGACCAGACATTCCTCTGGACTAGGCAGACTGTGTTGTGAGAATGCCGTGTGTGCTTGAGCAACCATACGACATTTAAAACCGACTGTCCCAGGCACTACAGTATTTCAAGAGTGGTAACTTCGCTCGGAGAATACTGTATAAATCATCCAATAACGGATGAATAGGCCTATTAAGTTTACAACAAGTATCTAAGGGTACATATTGCATTAAAATCATTTTAAAATAGGGTCCAGAACATTGGCTGACTAGTTGCATTATGTTAGGTTTGTGAAAACTATCGTAAAGTTTTTATAAAACTTACTACTATGGAGAATGTTCATTAATTTCCAATGTAAGCTCTCTGTATTCTCTCTTTTTGTACAATAAAAAATACACGTGAAAGAATTATTTCGATACGTCAATTAGTATCAAAGATATTTAACTTTAAAGTGGCCCAGACGGTAACTTGCGACTGAGCGGTGCGTAGTGCGGCGCGAACTCCTGGCTGTATGGCCCCGGTGTAGCGGGACTTTTGTGAAAATTTTCAAAACACTGAACGATTGTAACAAGACTGAGAGAGTTTGACGTACCTAGTGTACAAAACAATATAATTGTATATTTGTCTCGTTTAGTCTTGTGTTTGAATCTAGCATATTTCTTCTCTCGTAATTTTTTTTGTTTCTTATATTTTATTTTCATGGAAGAAACGCAGTCCCGCGCGCAGCATGAAAGTCTCCAACCCGACAAAAACTGTACAAAATGCGTCACTAAAAGCGTCATAACTCACGCGGCCCTGCCCACACCATGTTTCATCCACAATATCATGCTTTATTAGAGGGCTTCTTATGATCCACTTTATATCAGGAAAAAAAGAGAGGGACTGGGACAAATGAAATGTAGATAGGTATCTACGATTTAAGGATAGTAACATAACCCGCCTGGTTTCACCAAAACCATCTATTTTTTATATTCTGCTTGAATCCAATTCAATATAAACGTATACATAGATAACATGGCGCTACCTTAAATGTTATTAATTTTATTTACCGTGTATGAAATACGATGACGTATTAATTTGGTCGAATTTCGTCTCTTTGTTTACGTTCCGATTACTGTACAGAGTGTACATGGCAAATACGTCACTCCCTGACGCACACCCGCTCGTGGGGTATTCCCCCCACAATAAATAATCTTTATCTTGCCACCCGCAAGCGAATGTAACTCGAAAATCGACGGCTCAATTCCAGAATAAATAGTGTTTTATTTATACAAAAAAATTATTCAAAGTCCAAAAAAATATTTTCATATTAAAATTATCATTCGTTGGTTGATAAAATAGTTTACGACCTATTCTCAGGCAGGCCTAAAATATAAGTATAACAAAATGTTTCATTATTTTAATGCTTCAAGGTCAAGCTTTAAATCGGCAAAGCTTGATTACAAACGACGCGAGTATTTTATATAATACTTGGCTGGTGCCCGCAACTTCATTTGCCTGGAACTATTAATGGAAACGGGACCCTATTGTTTTTAAACAGAACCCTATGATAAATATAGCCCAAGTTACTACTTAAAACTTCAGCTATCTACCAGTGAAAGTCAAAATCGGTCCAGCCGTTTCAGGGATTAGCCGGAACAAACAGACCAGACAGGCAGACAGACAGAATAAAATTTTTTGACAGTTGATTTTTTCGTCTAGGTACTGTGGCGTATTTTTGGGGGCGTAGTCACTCAGATGGTGGTTAAGTATACCAATAAACCAAACAATACGAAAATAATCACTTTCTTATTCATTTACCTTAGTACACCAATATACAGACAGGAGTTATCACAGTTTACGCCGTACGCACTCAAAACCGTTCTCCGTTTCTATTTAATTTTCTCTGACGTAGCGGATGGCATCGAATTCTTAATATAAATATTCAAATCTTGTGTGCCTGGACCCTCCAAAGAGTCCAGCCACAGTTATCCGCTACTGTGGCTATCTATTATATTATGCATTTAGTGAAAAGCTGTTGATTTGAAATTAAAAACTCTAATTTTGTTTGGAACGAAGTTCCTTATGGCGCGTTGCGAATTGTATGGGGGCTGGACGGATTATAGGCACGACACTTTTTGCCACTCGAAATCACAATGTAATAATGACTATTAAGAATGATACAAAAAACGACCTTATCACCTTGACAATAATGTAGAATTTTGCAATTACACATTGTGACTGTTATGACTGTTACATATTGTGACTAGCTAGCCGGGCCTTAGGTAGACGAGCGGTGGGACGGAAGAGCGCTTGATGTTATTACTCAGTACGGAGCCGGACTTCACGGCGGCAACACTGCGAGCAGCAAGCAACCCGCCCCCTCACCCCTGTCCCTACCTATGGCGCGAGCACTATATATACTTTGTTCAACTATTTGTTTTGTATAATATAATATATTATATCTATACAGATAAACAAAATTGAAGTGTGATGATCGGTACTTACAATAAAATATAAATTGTTAACATTTTTCTGTCCGTCTGTCAGTCTAAAATAAAATTTCAATTCTTCATTATCAACTATATATATATATATATATATATATATATATATATATATATATATCTCAAGTTTTTTGTATATATTATGGTAACCTTCCGTCTACGCGACCACACCCGCGACCGCCACCAGCGAATCATGTTCTCGGGCCACGCACACCGGTCGCGCGACGCGGTCCCGTCCTAATTTTAGTGCTCCATATAAATTCATACTAAGCAGTGGGTCGATCGCGAGTCGCGGTAATTTTTTTTTGTTTTTTGTGATACATTTTCATTATTCATGTAGCCTTTTGAATACAGTGTGGTTGTGAATTTTAATATTCATATAACCGTTTTCAAAACATATTTTTTTGACGTGATAACGTCTTATGAAGCGATGTTCGCCGGCTGCACGCACGACAATTGTCACGTTCCGCCTGAGCCGAGCGTGCAAGCGAGAGCGCGGAACGAGCGATAGAGAGGCACGATCGGCCTAGGCGTTCGGCTTGTGAAGACGTTATCACGTAAAATTATCGTCCGTAAACCGACTTAGCAGACACGCATTTCGGTTTAATTTTGAAATATATTCAATTCAAACCATTATAGTTTCGCTCTGTCCGGCTATCTATCTTCCCTTGCTAACTTCGGTAATTATGAATTTAAATAAATTAATGTTTGTACAGTTATAATACCTATAATTGCATATAGACTATATTTTTGGTGTTATAAAATAATTATAAATTTGTATTTTAGGCACCCCCGTGTATTATGTGAAATGGGGATGAGGGATGACACGCCTGTCCGGTCTTTTCAAATAAAGGTGATATTTTATATCTAACTTTTCTTGCAAATTCGACCATTTTCAACTAATCGATCTCCAAAGTGGTTAACACGATGGTCCCCTGGTATTTCTAAAGTAATAAGAAAAAAGCTATAGCGTGTTGGTAGCTGTTACGGAACCCTACTTAGATATCCTCTCATACTGTTGGCTAGGTTATTTAAACTACACATTTAAATTTCAAATTTTTATAAAACTTATAAGTTACAGATTTAAAATTTTATCATGTTTTGACTGTCTGAAACTAAGTAACATATAGCTGATGCTATATGTTACTTAGTACTTACTACAAAACGTTTTGACGTGATAAGGTCTTATTAATCGATGGAGCCGGCTGCACGCACGAAAAAACATGACTCATGCGTTACCTGTTACCCGTTATCGTTACCAAGTACCGTTACCAAGTACCAGCTTTAGCTCGCATTGCCTTTACCTCATTATTATTGTTGTTGTTGTTGTTGACGTTGTCACGTTCAACTATCGTCAGTAAACCGACTTTACAGACAACCTACTGTTTTTTAATTTATCGTTTTGAAAATAAATAAATTTTTAAAGTGTAGTAGGTAGTTTCTTTTGCAGGGCAGTGTATGATGGATTCTTAAATGTTACTTAAAGTTAAAGGACCCTTATATCACTGTCGCCGCTTAGCAGAGCGACAAGGACATGTGATATAATAACCTCATTAATTTAAAGTAAGTATAGCGTTAGCAGAATTTTTGCTAAGGAAGTCATATGCATGTACCAAGACTTCATAAATTGTAAGCAGATGTTCGTTTCATCCCCAAGGAATCATAACTCATAATTTGTACAAGATGAAATCAGATATGGGTGTGATATAGCATTTTATCAAGTACCTTATTACCGTGTAATAGCGTTCAATTTAGGTTGGCTCAACGATAATATTGCTATTACGTACACTTGTACTCAATTATGTATTCCTAGTAGGAGTTATGTGTGGAATTTTTCAAGAAAATTATAAGTGGTTCGAGGAAGAAGCCGGCTTTTGTGGTTCGGTTCATACAGAATAAAATACTACAATATAAAACTACGGTAGCCTACTTTGAGTTGAAAGACTGTACATGCCTTCGACTGGGACTATATGATCCGGAATCCGGCGGGCCCAGGAAAATTCAAAGCACTGAAAATAGAACTCTGCGCTAATACAATAGAGTTGAAATCGAAGTGTCGAGTGTCGAACTGTCTTATGACATTGACATTTGACTCGACACTCATGTGTTCGATTTTCATCTCTATTGTATTAGCCCAGAGTTCTAATTTTACTGCTCTGAATTTTAGTCCCAGGCTTAAAGTATAAACTAGTCTGTAAAATAATGTAAAATCACAACAAATTCTATCCTACACGAACAAACTCGAGGAAAACTAAAGCAAAAAGTAAAAATCTAAGTTTCCTCCAACTCAGAAGTCTTAAATACAAACTTCGTCTTTGGCTAGTGTTGTTAGATTTTATATTTATCATTTATAGGGTTCCGTACCTAAAAGGTAAACGGGACCCTGTTACTAAAACTTCGCTGTCTGTCCGTCCGTCTGTCACCAGTCCATCTCATGAACCGTGATAGCTTTAGAGTTGAAATTTTCAGAAAATGTGGATTTTGGTTGCCACTAAAACAATAAATAATAAAAAAGGTGGTAGTAAATTAAGTGGGGCACCCATACAACAAGCGTGAATTTTTTTCCGATTTGTACGGAACTTTTCGTGCGTGAGTCCGACCAGCACTTGGTCGGTTTTAGTTCTATGTTTATACCAAGAGATGGCGTTGTACTAAAAATGAATGGTGCTATTAATTTTTTTAACTAATATTTGCCCGCGGCACCGCCTGTACAAATACAGTATCCCACGGGAGCACTTGTCTTACTGTCATACTTGTCCGGGTAAGTACATGACCAGAAGAGATACAAGTGCGTTGAGTTGGTTTTCAAAGGTTTGTTGTAAAATCTATCTTCTATATAAGGCAAAGCTGATTGACTGATTGAGGCTAGAAATTTGAAATTTCGCACACGTATTTCTCATATGACGTAGGCATCCACTGAGGAAGGAAGGAAGGGGTAAAATAGGTGATTAAAGTTTGTATGAAACTTTTTATTCCTTGGACGTATTTGCATGATGTCAAAGTACGGAAAAAATAATGAACTACGTATTTCAGCGTTTTGTAATATTCAAACCCTAAGAGAGTAAAATAAGGGATGAAAGTTGTAAATTAGTACAAAGATATCGTTTAAAAACGCAATTTCACGCGAGCGAAGCCACGGGCAAATGCTAGTTTAAAGCAAGGTAACACAGTATCGCTAAAACGGCGTTTTCCGTTAGTACAGCCCCAGATTTATATCCTCGAACGCGAACACAGAATCACTTATTAAAACTCGAGTATAAATGTCGGTCGGTCTGCCAGAATTGCCGGTTATTATCCGGCACATTACACACGACGAGACGCCGCGCTGCCAACTTTACCACTGAATGTCAAAATGTTAGTAGCTTTGTGGGCTTAAACACCATGCCGTCTTCTTATTATTTTTAACCCCCGTCGCAAAAACGCTGTAAGTTTGACTTGTCTGTCGTCTGTCTGTGTGTTTGTTCGTGGCATCGTATCTCCTAAACGAAAGGTCCAATTCAGATTTTTTCTTGTCTAAATGCTGGCATGATCGAGGGTGTTGTTAGCTATAATTCGTCATCATCAGCTCGCTCACTGCTTGACAATTCGGGGCTTATTAGTTACATCCTACTACTATTATAAATGTGCAAGTTTGTGAGGATGGATGGATGTTTGTTACTCTTTCACGCAAAAACTCAAATGAACGGATTAGGCTCTGGATTTACTTTTTTTGACATGGGCTACTTTTTTCGCAAAAAAAACCGTATTCCCGTGTGATACCCGATATTATATTTCCGCGGGCGGAGCCTTGGGAAAAAGCTAGTAAATTGTATTATTTATGGAAGATAAAACTTTCAGTGGTGTAAACTATCCTTTATGCATCACAGCTTAACTCTTAGATATGCTAGAGCTAGACTATATTAAGGGGCCCATACATGGTCCGGTCTGCCTTCAGTTCGGCCTGAACGGATGTAAAATTGTGTCGTGTGTGTGCTCGAATCCGTTCAGGCCGAACTGACGTCAGTTGGGTCGGATGCGATTTTTTCCGTGTATGGGCTCGAATCCGTTCAGGCGTCAGTTCTAACTGAAACGATCGGCCTCTCGTCTGTGGCTGCCTTAAGAGATAATTATAAGTATTTGAAAGAGCATTAAATGTAGCAGTTTTTTTATACAATTTTAATTTTTGTAGCTAATTAATTACTTTTCATTACAATATGCTACGCGGCAACATCTACTCGTATGTGCATTTAAGGTGAATTGTTTTGTGTGTGAAGCAATACATAAAATATTTAAATTGTTTAAATTGTGTTACGGGTACCACCAGACAACGGAAATATATTTGATACTTTTATATTATACACATCCATGATCCAGGAACAGGGAAAATCATTTTGTTCCTTCGGCGGGATTCGAACCTGCGACCCCCGGCTTGAGTACCAACACGCTCTCCACACTCGACCACTGAGCCACAGATGTCGTCTTAGAATTATATTTCTTCTATTACGAGGAAATTAAAACCTTGACGTGCACAAACATCGCTACCTGCGTCTCCATTTTACGGATATCTCTACCAAAGTCCCTGCATATTAAAATAAATACGGGCAAGTGCGAGTCGGACTCGCGCACGAAGAGTTCCGTACAAAACGACCAAATAAAACACGTTTGTTGTACGGGAGCCCCACTTAAATGTTTATTTTATTATGTTAGTATTTGTTGTTGTAGCGGCAACAGAAATACATCGTCTGTGAAAATTTTAACTGTCTCTGTAATTTAATATCAACAACAGAAAAATGAAATCATCCAAAAAAAACGCATTAACTGCAATATATTAAGTAAATCGCGTTTACTTTGACACGCGGTCGTATTTCTAGATTAAATTTTACTTAACGTTTTCTAGCGTTTGTGTGCAATAATTTGTTTGTATCACGTGATCCTAATGTCCGTTAATTGCTATAATTTTGAAGGTATGTGGAAAAGTATTTGAATATCGCACCGCATTTCAGACATTTTAACTTCTACAATTTGCAAACAAGCAATGGAATGCCTGAGGGTAAGAGATTGCTACCACCCACCCAAGACAGTGCAAGCCAACCAGGACGAGAGGCTACACGTCCGTTTCGGTTTTAAAAATATTCTCAGGACTCGTGTGGTAAGATCGTCAAATAATCATTTAAAACACCAGGGACTCATGAACCACAAAGAGATGGAGATAATTTGCTTCTGGTTCATCATCATTGAAGCAAACATTTTTCAATACAGTTTTCACGAGAATGTGCGGATAGAGGAGTATGATATTTGGCACAGTTAAAGTTATATATACGTGGAGTAAAGTTGTCAACACGTACCGTGCGTTTGATAGATACAATTTTGTTACACGTTGACTTAAAAATTATGAATTTTAAGGAAGAATTTCGACCACAGGGCAAATAATAATTATTTATAACACCAGGGTCCCATACACCAAAAAGAGATGAGGATAATTTGCTACTGGTCATTTTCATACATAAACTTTTATTCCTAGTGGACCCAATGAAAGTTACCCTCTTATATTTTTATATGTCGGCATAATCGGCAAAGTTTATTATTTTACGGCTTCTAACGGACCATAAAATATTTCCAGGCTACATAACAGTCGATAAACAATAACAATATTGCGGGTTACGAACTTACGACATATTTTGTTGTAGGTAGATAATGAAAATTTTGTTGTTAAAAGAAGCACTGTAATCTATTTGATTACTAGCTTTCCGCCTGCAAAAATACAGTATTCCATGGGAAGACTGTACTTTTTGGTACAAAAAGTTGCCTGTGTTAATCCAGAGCCTTTAGTACTGCCATACTGAATTTCATCAAAATGCGTTCAGTAGCTTTTGCGTGAAAGAGTAACAAAAATCCATCCATACATCCATCCATCCTCACAAACTTTCGCATTCATAATAGGGTTTCTTTTCTGACCGTGGGAAATAGCACGTGCCGTTCCAACCCGCGCTCCGAACCGAACGTGTAAATGCACGAAACCGACATTCCGATCAGGCATGTCGATGACAGCGCATTTTCCACAGGTTGAACCGCGCGCTATGACGCATTTTGAGATTTTTGACGTGTTTTGTATGTCGCCGGCAGTCCAAACCGTGACGTTTTTCTAGTCGTAATGCGTACGACAGTTTGATCGTTCGTGTCAGTTCGTTCAGTCGCTTAAGCCCACTTGCGCAGATCTGGGTTAAAGTTAACCCTGGCTTATCATGTTATCTTTTTCGTTTTATGAAAGAGAAGGCATGATATTTTAACCCAGGGTTAACTCTAACCCAGATCTGCGCAAGTGGGCCTTACCGTAGGAATAGTAACACGACAAATTTCAGAAGTACACATTGACAGTTGGGAAAAGATTGACATGTCATAGAAAAAATAATTTTCCTTTTGACTCACAAAAAAAGTTGTAAGTGCTAGGACCTACATACGCGACACTGAGCTGAGGTAGGTACGTAGGTTAACAGGAGCTGGAGACAACTGTGGCGGGGTTCGGTCTGACCGGGCATACCACCTGGCTCGGTCGGAGATCTCCTTTTGGGGCTTTCCACCATATTCCCACATTGGTGACCCTCGACAGAACACGCCTCCTTCTGGACATCATCACCATCACTTCCCACCCCTCCACACCACACCAGCCAGCTTCAGCCTCATCGGGTACCTCGACCACCAGCCAGCCACTGGGACTCTCTGGCACTGGCAACTCAAGCAAGAAGACTCGACCTCCGGTTTACAGGGGGAGTGATGTGGCGGGCTTCGGTCTGACCGGGCATACCACCTCGCTCAGTTGGAGATCTCCCTTTCGGGCTTTCCACCATATTCCCACAGGACTGACCTTTTTGCTGAGCTGGTGGTTCTGGATCTGGGCGGAGGTTTCTCCTCACTGCACAGCTGTTGAGCGGAGATTATCGATAGATTTATCGTGGTTCGCCGGCGAGTTTCCGGAGCCGGAGTTTTGGGGGAGAAAAATTGATCTAGCTAGTTCGTATCCCCGCGAAACTGCGCATTTTTAAGTTATATATAATTTTCCTTTCGTCGCGTAATAAGTTAGGAGTGATTTCGTTTCCAAATGTCAAATTCGGCTGGCGGCTTAGTTAGCGTTGTACCTTATTGCGTTGTTGGCAAATTGGTGTCTCGGGTTCGAATCCCAGTCACACTAATAATTATGTGATTCTTATTATTTCTTTTTTATATATTTTCAATTATTTTATCATCCTCCCAAAACTCCGAGGTACTTATAGTACGGTAATTGGTGCAAGAGGTACCCCAACTAAGCTTGTCAATCTGATAAATATCAATTTCCCCGACTATACAACACTCCTCACTTAACTTGTAAGTTTGCCTTGTAAGTGTCTAACTGTAATAGTTAACCAGTAAATATCTCAGTTAGTTAAACTATGGCAATAAAAAAGAAGTATACTCCCAAGTTAGCCTATAAAACTGTAAGGCGCGTACGCACTAGGCGACTAAATAAGGTTTGCCCACTGCAGCACTCTTCTTTATTTTAATGTACTAGGCAAACAAACCACTAACAAGCTTACTTTATGTGGTTCCTATTGGCTACTGGGGCCGTATTATGATCTTTCAAAACACCAGTTTGTTTCCAGACAATTCAATATCCGGCCCTAAAGCGCCTAGTTCTTTTTCGTATTACAACGACATTTCGTTCTGACTGGTTGTCGATTCATCCTGGTTTGGTTGTCGCTGACTGGTATAAACGAGCATGAAGGTGACGTGCCCTTTGTAGGAGTTAATGACGAACGGAAAACTTGTACTGTAAAATGAGGCTATATGCGATATTTGGATGATGCAATAATGCGATATCCAAATATCACCCATATTTGGAACGGCATTTTAAAAGTAATATATTTTTAACTAATAATAGAATATGTACAGATATAATAATAATTATAAAAAGAAAATTTTAAGGGCTACCCAAAAAATAATGATCTGTCTTTGTTGATAAATTACCCTCGGAGTTTCTATATGAGTGATAATTGGAATAAAGGTCCTGTCATAGGTGAAATCAGTGTTGTCAATTGAACTACTTTAAAGCTAGATTCTGGCCAGCGAATGATGAAACTTAAATCTGGTGTAGTAACACTGATCTGACCGGACTCTAGATGATTTGAAAGGTGCAAATTCTTTTATAATTACTAGCTGTTGCCGGGCTCCGCCCGCGTAAATATAGTATCCCACGGAAACACTGTACTTTTTCAGGATAAAAAGTAGCCTATGTTTTAATCCAGAGCCTAAACTACTACCATACCAAATTTCATCGAAATTTGTTCAGTATCTTTTGCGTGAAAGAGTAACAATCATCCATCCATAAAAATATATACTTAACTACTTGTAGACACCCGAGGCATAAAATATTTATCAATATTATACTTTCCTGTCCCTAATTTTAAATTGAAATTGTATTGTTATTTTAATTATTATTTTTGTGATATTTTGTTGCTATGGGTATATATACATTACACACGGATACACGAAAACAATTAATTTTTGTTTTTATTTTATATACAAGCCAATAAAAGCTAATGAAGTGTGGCGTTAACTAAATGAATTTGTAAAGGCAGTTTTGACATAAAAACAAGCCAGCTAACGTCAAATGTTTTGTATACATATATAAATACCACGCTAGTTTCAATGCAGAAGTAAGTCAAGTGCCATGTGACTGCTGACTGGCTGGCAATAAGTGATCATAATACGAAAATACCACGCAAGTTTCAATGCAGAAGTAAGTCAAGTATCACGTGATTGCTGACTGACTGGCAATAAGTGATCATAATACGGAAATACCACGCAAGTTTCAATGCAGGAGCAAGTCAAGTGTCACGTGTCTGCTGACTGGCTGGCAATAAGTGATCATAATACGAAAATACCATGCAAGTTTCAATGCAGAAGTAAGTCAAGTGTCACGTGACTGCTGACTGGCTGACAATAAGTGATCATAATACGAAAATACCACGCAAGTTTCAATGCAGAAGTAAGTCAAGTGTCACGTGTCTGCTGACTGGCTGGCAATAAGTGATCATAATATACGAAAATACCACGCAAGTTTCAATGCAGAAGTAAGTCAAGTGTCACGTGACTGGTGACTGGCTGGCAATAAGTGATCATAATACGAAAATACCACGCAAGTTTCAATGCAGAAGTAAGTCAAGTGCCACGTGACTGCTGACTGGCTGGCAATAAGTGATGATAATATGAAAATACCACGGAAGTTTCAATGCAGAAGTAAGTCAAGTGTCACGTGACTGCTGACTGGCTGGCAATAAGTGATCATAATACGAAAATACCACGCAAGTTTCAATGCAGAAGTAAGTCAAGTGTCACGTGATTGCTGACTGGCTGGCAATAAGTGATCATAATACGGAAATACCACGCAAGTTTCAATGCAGGAGTAAGTCAAGTGTCACGTGTCTGCTGATTGGCTGGCAATAAGTGATCATCATACGAAAATACCACGCAAGTTTCAATGCAGAAGTAAGTCAAGTGTCACGTGACTGGTGACTGGCTGGCAATAAGTGATCATAATACGAAAATACCACGCAAGTTTCAATGCAGAAGTAAGTCAAGTGTCACGTGTCTGCTGACTGGCTGGCAATAAGTGATCATAATACGAAAATACCACGCAAGTTTCAATGCAGAAGTAAGTCAAGTGTCAACTGACTGGTGATTGGCTGGCAATAAGTGATCATAATACGAAAATACCACGCAAGTTTCAATGCAGAAGTAAGTCAAGTGTCACGTGTCTGCTGACTGGCTGGCAATAAGTGATCATAATACGAAAATACCACGCAAGTTTCAATGCAGAAGTAAGTCAAGTGTCAACTGACTGGTGATTGGCTGGCAATAAGTGATCATAATACGAAAATACCACGCAAGTTACAATGCAGAAGTAAGTCAAGTGTCACGTGACTGCTGACTGGCTGGCAATAAGTGATCATAATACGAAAATACCACGCAAGTTTCAATGCAGAAGTAAGTCAAGTGTCACGTGACTGCTGACTGGCTGGCAATAAGTGATCATAATACGAAAATACCACGCAAGTTTCAATGCAGAAGTAAGTCAAGTGTCACGTGTCTGCTGACTAGCTGGCAATAAGTGATCATAATACGAAAATACCACGCAAGTTTCAATGCAGAAGTAAGTCAAGTGTCACGTGACTGGTGACTGGCTGGCAATAAGTGATCATAATACGAAAATACCACGCAAGTTTCAATGCAGAAGTAAGTCAAGTGTCACGTGACTGGTGACTGGCTGGCAATAAGTGATCATAATACGAAAATACCACGCAAGTTTCAATGCAGAAGTAAGTCAAGTGTCACGTGTCTGCTGACTGGCTGGCAATAAGTGATCATAATACGAAAATACCACGCAAGTTTCAATGCAGAAGTAAGTCAAGTGTCAACTGACTGGTGATTGGCTGGCAATAAGTGATCATAATACGAAAATACCACGCAAGTTACAATGCAGAAGTAAGTCAAGTGTCACGTGACTGCTGACTGGCTGGCAATAAGTGATCATAATACGAAAATACCACGCAAGTTTCAATGCAGAAGTAAGTCAAGTGTCACGTGACTGCTGACTGGCTGGCAATAAGTGATCATAATACGAAAATACCACGCAAGTTTCAATGCAGAAGTAAGTCAAGTGTCACGTGTCTGCTGACTAGCTGGCAATAAGTGATCATAATACGAAAATACCACGCAAGTTTCAATGCAGAAGTAAGTCAAGTGTCACGTGACTGGTGACTGGCTGGCAATAAGTGATCATAATACGAAAATACCACGCAAGTTTCAATGCAGAAGTAAGTCAAGTGTCACGTGTCTGCTGACTGGCTGGCAATAAGTGATCATAATACGAAAATACCACGCAAGTTTCAATGCAGAAGTAAGTCAAGTGTCAACTGACTGGTGATTGGCTGGCAATAAGTGATCATAATACGAAAATACCACGCAAGTTACAATGCAGAAGTAAGTCAAGTGTCACGTGACTGCTGACTGGCTGGCAATAAGTGATCATAATACGAAAATACCACGCAAGTTTCAATGCAGAAGTAAGTCAAGTGTCACGTGACTGCTGACTGGCTGGCAATAAGTGATCATAATACGAAAATACCACGCAAGTTTCAATGCAGAAGTAAGTCAAGTGTCACGTGTCTGCTGACTAGCTGGCAATAAGTGATCATAATACGAAAATACCACGCAAGTTTCAATGCAGAAGTAAGTCAAGTGTCACGTGACTGGTGACTGGCTGGCAATAAGTGATCATAATACGAAAATACCACGCAAGTTTCAATGCAGAAGTAAGTCAAGTGTCACGTGTCTGCTGACTGGCTGGCAATAAGTGATCATAATACGAAAATGCAAGCCAGCTTGTTCCATGGCGTAAACTGACCGGAATTAAGAGCTTGTAATACGCCCCAAAGCCTTCGTTTTTAGGATTCCATAGTATTAACTATAAGGAATAACGAGTAGCATAAGAAGAAACTATATATACATAGGAATGCATATATTTTTGCTCTGTCCGTCCGTCCCCCCCTAGACAAAATATAGTACAGTTTAAGGCTCCCCATTAATAAATAAATAAATAATAAAAATATCTTTATTAAACACACAAGGGACATGACACAGCCTAACAGAGACATACACTAACGCACTATATCATTCAAAGAATACGAAAAGAGACAGTTTTAAAAACACAGCTGATTAAGGCTATGCAATGCCCACACCATGTGTTTAAAGGGATGCCACTCAGGCTTCGACCGCGGCAAGCCGTGGCGCCTGATCTTCCGTGACCCCCTTGTAAGTTCGCGATCTCACGACGGCACACAATCATAATTATCGAGTTACAAAAATAAAAAAGGTACAAAAAAATAAATAAAAATAAAACACAACGCATATATACATATAATAGTATAGATACGATACTAATTACATTGTTATTATCGCTTCAAGCTGTTTATCTCACGGCGCACATAGTCACCGCACACAATCAGTCAGTCGGCGCAGAGACGCGTTCAGCGCTCCTGCCTCGACACGGGCGGCACGACAACGACGCTCGATATAATATAATATTATATAATTGAAAATATCATGATTGCGAGTAATAATAAGATGAAATAATATTTTTAGTAAATATAAACACAATCATATAATATGTAATTCATAAATATACGGGAAGAATAATATATAAAGAATCCTCGAAACGAAAAGAATAATGTGAAGTGGGATTGAATTTTTTTTCATTCTACCCCATCGTGGGTATCATTGAATAGGTATTTTTTAATAAAGATAAGGTACGTGACATTTATATTGTTAAATATTTTCAAAAAATCGACCTTCAAATAAAAACTATCTCTCTATCTACCTATCTATCTATTTAACTATCTATATATCTATCTATATATTCAAAGTGTTTACAAGTTTACAAGTTGTTCCCCCCCTCCTGTATTTCTAAACTATAGGAGATAGAAACTTGAAAATTTCCATGCTGATAGATCATGCTAAACTCTCTTTAGGAAAAATATTTCGATCGAAATCTAACAATAACTTTTGTAGACATTTGAAGAAACCTATTGCGCGATGATATACTACGGATCCCTTCTATAAGCCGTGTCCTGACACGCTTTTGGTTAATTTATGTATTCCTGGTATACTCCGGACTATTTTCGTACGTGCCAGCAAATCGAGTATTTTAATTATTAGATGAATACTTACTAGATTATAGGCCCTCGGAGCGGTGGAACTATGTGCCGCAACAGAAATCGACAAACTTTTCGCCTCTCTTCCTTGTCACGGAGTACGTACACACCCGAGTTCCAATTGGAAGACATTCCCCGAAGAATTTATTCGGATTTCGGACCCATTTGTACCGATTTTGTCAAATTTAGGTCTCAAATTTATCGCCTAGACTTTGAACTGAAATTGGAAGTTATTACCTGGAAGATTGACTTCTGGTTAACTTTTAAGCGGCAATAGTTTTGAACTATTCAATAAATAAACTTACAATCTCCTTTTTGGAAGTCGGTTCATCACTCAGAGTATTGCTTATTGTTTTACATACATATGTATATACAGTCGAATACTCAAAAACTTCTTAAATTAAGGGGCACTCAAGTTACATGATCTCTATGTCATTCTGCCAAACAGCGACAGCTCCGCGACAGAGACGCGACGCGGCACTGCATTTAAGATAGCTCTTCAAAATTGAACTTTATTCACAATGCAAGAAGAAAATAGAAATACACGTTCCATTGCAAGAGCGGCGCCGTCCGCGCTCAGCAGCTCACAATTCGAACTCTTGAAAAGTGCGCGCCGTGAGCTGGCCATTTGAGATTTCGCTCAGATTCGGAATATTAGATATACCTACTACTATTATAAATGTGGAAGTTTGTGAGAATGGATGAATGGATGGATGGCACGCAAAAGCTACTGAACGGATTTTGATTTGATGATATTTGGTATACTAGTAATTTGAGCTCTGGATTATACATATTATCATAGGCTACGTTTTATCTTGCACAAGTACAGTTCACAGTGTTCACAGAGCCGCGGGCAAAAGCATGTACCTACATATATTTACCCTAGTCAAGATTCAATGTAATATTTTGTAAACAAAGATATACGAAACCAGCGTGTCGTTTTGTTATTGCTTTACTGCCCCTGGCATATAACCTTCATGCGGTAATCAAAATTGGTAATAATAGCTCCCCACACCGATTTCGGTGACGGTGGCCTGTTTCATTGAAACCAGGCCAGCTACGCAGGGGTTATGTTATAGTGCCCAAGTGTGTGCGCAGTACACAAGAGCACTCTCTCCTCCTTTACTCTCGTAACCCAGTGGGACGGATAACCGACACGACTGGCGAGAGATTAGGCGCAGGTCCGACTTTTTACATGCCCATCCGACGCATGGATCATCTTTCTTGTAAGACAATCAGGTGATCAGCCTGAATTGTCCTAACCAAACTTGGAAACAACATTTTTTTTTGTTCCAATGCGGGAATCGAACCCACGACCTCCGAGTCGAGAGCCAAGCTCTAACCACTAGACCTCCGTGGTCTAGGTGGTCGTGGTCGTGGTCCGTGGCTGTTGTATCAAAATTGGTACGAATAGTACGAAACAAAATAGTGTCTTATGGGTGTGAGTGACTAAAAGCAATGAGTGAGGCTTCAGTAGTACGTAGTAACTACTTATTAATCTGTGGCTTCGGTCACCAATGTAAATACTTAATCCCACATAAATGGCAGCTCGACAAAAACCGTGAGGTCACCCGTGCAAAGGTGGGACCGGACTACGCGGCAGCGGAGCGACGCGACGCGACACGGCCAAATATTATTGTGGGAGATATAACGCACTACGCGCCAGCGGGACTACGGGACACGGCACTCCATTGCGGTATTATTCAAATTCAAATTTTATTTATTTCTCTCTCAACACACAGTACATTTTATATAACGATCATTTTCTTAAGAACCAGGCTCACATACGTCCCTGACATATATTATTATCTATGTAAGCAGTAAGTAACAAGTTAAACGTGAAGAGGAAAAAAAACACAAATTTTATACAATAAAATTCAAGGAAACTTAAGTATTCAGCTTATAGATTAGATTATTTGTAATGGTAGTGCTTTTATAATTGTATGTGTGCGGTGGTGTGTGTATGTATGTATGTATGGGTGTGTGTGGGTGTGTGGGTGGCACCCTAGCCTTTGTTCTATACTGCTAGGGTGCTTATTATTTCTAGGGACGTGTCGCGTCGCATAGTTACGCCTAGTGCGGTCCCACCTTAAACGGCATTATTGTTTACAAAAAGATTAAATTGAATCCGAACAGAGTGGAAGTCTATAATTTCATCGTATCAAGTTCATGTTGACCTAGTATTAATATAGCCAGCTAAATGTCTACAATAGCCATGAAATTTAACTGTAACTGTTGATGGTACCTATCCTGATATCGTAAATCCTTTGGGTTCAACAATATTACGTAATTGGCCTCTGGACATGATTGGGGTACGCGAGTGTTTTTAATGTGATCCCATGGGAGCTGGAAGGTCAAATATAATATAATTATTTGCACGGTACACACTAAACCGGTGTACTTCTGGACCTATTGCCATATTAATAAAATCGAAATGTGGTACGACGTATCTGTTGGAGCCGGTACAGAAGGGCCAAGTACCGGAAGCACAAGAGCGACACTCTCCGAATGACAGCTCGACCACCGGCGAATGTCAGCCATGTTGACGTAAGATTGACACCGAAATAGTTTCAAACGTCGCGACACACAAATCTATCTTAAATATTATGAGATTATATTGTCAATTATGTCAAGAATGAAACGAGCTTGTAAATGCTTGTAAAATAAATGTCCTGGCTTGAAAAAACCCACGTCCCGCGCGCACCGCGCTACCCCCTCATACGTCTAGCCGCGCACACACTACCGCGAGCTGTCATTCATGAAAATCGTTGAGTGACGGTTTTTTACGTTAGTAATATAAGTATATAATATATTCTTTACCAAAATGTCAAAATTGTGTAAAGGTGGTGTAAATTTTAGTAGAAATCTAAAAAAAATTGTAGAACAAATCTGAGAATTTGTAAAAAGATAGTTTACGAACTGCAGCCTTAGAGTGTGGTCCCTCAGTTCACACACCGCTATTTTCCAGATCTCGAAAAGTATGTGGAAAATTATGGTTTTATCACTACAGAACTTTAGACATTTTTACAAATTTATCAAGTATTCGGTGATTATAGATTTCATTTCTGATGCTATCTATGTACTTGATAAATTTGTAAAAAAATTTACAAAAGTTCTACTAAAGTTCTGTAGTGAAAAAACCATAATTTTCCACACACTTTTCGAGATCAGGAAAAATAAGTCAGTCCTCGCTTGTCTCCACTATAATCATTCGAATTCAAACAGAGCTGATATTTTATACACTTCCTTGGGTCCCCGGTTAGTTCTTTTTATTTTAATTCAGTACTGCATTCTCGTTTTGTTTAATTCAATTGTACTGTTTATTTCTATATCATTCTTATTTCTGTAAAATTTATTCATTTCTAAATGTAAAAAAAAAAAAAAAATTAGCATGACCTTTGATTCAAAGAAATGAATTTTAATATTTTCTGTTATAATGTACAATGGAAGCAAAAAACTTTTTATCAAATATTTTCACGAAACAACTCTATATTATTTTACTATCGTCTACTATACACTTACACCAGGGTATCAGCAATCAGCAATATAATAATAGTTATAGTATAATGGCAATATTACGACGTGCCCGCAACGCCGGCGCGCGGCTCAATCACTCAGACTTTGGTTACACAGTGCAAAACACCTCCTTACGAAACTGCTACCCTGTTAAAATATTTGGTTTATGGAAAAAAAAAATCCAAATAAAACTGCCAATTTTTGAAATGTTGCATGCATCATATCCCACAGAAACTCTGCTTTTCCCTGGACAATTTTTTTACGGGTTCTAATCTTCATGAGTAACTTCGGCTACTTTCATCTTCGGTTCCGTTTAAAAAAAATAGGGTTCCGTTGCCATGAATTGTTGCGGGCACCAGCTAGTTAGACATGCTTAAGCTATTTAATAAGCAACCAGCTTAGCTTCCAAGCTGTACCGAGATGTACCCAAATTTCTCGTAAGCTGTTGCAGCGGTATTATTAGCTGAATATACTTATACCAGCATCATATTGTGTCACCAGCAGCTTGGGTCGGCTCAAGACATAAGCGGAGGCGAAATTGCATCAACCTTCAAGCATAGTTGGGTCATGTATTTAAAAAACCTTTGTAAAATATCAACCACTTTTAGTACATCAGGCATGTTTGTTTACAGCACAGAAAATGGAAAGAAATATAAATATTTTTGGTGTCATCATATTATCTTATACTTTAAACGAGACAATCTTGTATATATATATATTATGTCGGTGTCGGAAACGCCTGTAAGTATTTCCATGATATTTTGTAGGCATGGAGTTGTGGGGCAGAAAAATCGATCTATCTTGATCAGTTAGCTTGCGCGTTTTAAGATATTTATGTCTTTTCTTTCGTCATGCAACAATAGATGTCAGTATAACTACAGAGATGTCAGTCCGAGTGGCAGAATGGAATGCCTATTGGTTATGTATAATTTTTGCGTTGTCCGGAATATGGTGGGTTTGAATCCTAGTCAGATAAATATTTTTGTCATTTTTTTATATTTGAGTCTCCTAGATTTCCGAGCTAAACTCGAATCACCCCAGTACTTATTATTACGTGAAGTTAAAACTTTGTAAACCTTTTTAAGAAAATCATACTAACCGAGTATGAAATTTGGCACAGTTAAAGTCTATATGAAGAAGGAGTGAACTCCGCTAGTATATTTTTTTATATTAATGCGAGTGACGGTACACAAGCTACCTCAGATTAATAACTCACTAGCATGCGTTTCATACACTACAATATTATCACACATTGACGTATGTCAGTCTGTCCGTCACAATCAATAGACAACATTTATATTTTTTATTTAAAATCCAGAGGCAAAAGTTACTAGAGTTTGAAGTTTGAACTTAATAAGGGATTCAATAAGTTCAAACCTAAAAATTAACTGTTAAATTAAATTTCGACCACAGCGCACCCACTAGATTCAATCAAATGCTCGACATCGAATATATGATATTGTGGCTTAAACGGTGAAATCGCATTTTCTACCTACCCCACCCTACCCCAGAGCGATGGTAGCCTTTTATCCGTTTGCAGTTTTACATGTTACACTCGTTACTACACCGGAAGGTCGATGCTGCTAATTAAATCCTGCAATAAACATTTACGATGCAGTCTCGATATGTTAAAACTGCAAAATCATAAACGATATCAAGACGATTCATTGATAATTCAATAAAAGTAAAATGAAAGTGTCAGTTAATTACCGAGAAGTGGGGTTCAGCATTCAACGATTCAAATTGTTGACGGAATACAAAGATTTCAAAACGAAGGATAGGCTATGGCGTCCATTTGACATAACTAATCTTCATACAAGAAAAAGTTACGCCATCTTGATTTCACCATACCTCAAATGTCAGCCATCTTGATTTCGCCGTACCTCGAATGTCGAAACGGCCCCAAAAACCCCAAAAGCGAGGCCATTTAAGTGGGGACAGTTTTTGCCTCGACACGCCTCGTGCATACGTCTGTGGCCAGAATATGTTTCCCGCTGCCTCTTGACCCTTGTACCACACCCTCTCGGCATGTGTTGGCGTGATTTTATTCCGAGAAAAGGCTATTCTACCAACAACCGTCGAATTTCGCTTTGAAAATGAAGTAATTCTACGGATATTACGGTGCGAACATAGACATACACGCCAGATAAAAATAAATATACATGCACATTGCATAGTTCGTAACAATTAACCATCGAAGATATCTCCATACTAATTCAACATCTATTAGTTACTAGACTAGATGTTGCCCGCGTACGCGCAAAAGGAGATCCCACGGAAGCCGTAAATTTTGCGGATGGTACTCTCTATATGTGTACCAAATGTCATCAATATCCGCCCAATAGTTTCGAACCGTTTCGCCTTATTCAATGTAAACAAACAAAGAAAGAAATCTTTCCTCTGTATAATTGTAAAGTTAAAATTAAGACGAATGATTTGTTAGTTGGATTAAAATAGGCAACGAGAGTACTGAAGCGATTTTGATAAAATTTCGTACGGATACAGTGGAGTGCGGAGAAGGACATAGATTACTTTAAATCGGCAAAATATACGGTTCTCGCGGGATTATTAGTATTTTGCACTCACGCAGTCACGGGCAATATCTAGTAAAAATCTAGTTACGGAAGGATAATGATTTTGGTAGTCTATATCATATGTGTGTACGCATGATTAGCAGCCTCCGTGGTCCAGTGGTTAGAGCTTGGTTCTCGACTCGGAGGTCGTGGGTCGTGGAATCGATTCCCGCATTGGAACAACAAAAAATGCTGTTTCCAAGTTTGGTTAGGACAATGCAGGCTTATCACCTGATTGTCTGACAAGAGAGATGATCATTGCGTCGGATGGGCGTGTAAAATTCGGACCTGCGCTTGATCTCTCCGTCCATCCGATCCACCGTCACCGAAATCGGTGGGGGGAGTTATTATAAAGCACCTAAACTGCTGGTACGATTTTAATAAATGAGGTGTCGATAGATTCGTAACAACAGCCCGGGTAACATAGGCTATATAATTAGCATAGTCGGGTTATAGTTTTTTAGTTATTACTAAAATACAAGGTTATCATAATGTTGGATATCATGAGTAACTGCGCTTTCGCCCCTAACCCAGTTTCCAGTCTCAAGACTCTCGCCTTTTCACTCCAGAACTCTAATGACTCAGTGTTAGGGTCAGCTCACAGTGAAATGAGACGATACGCGACGCGGCGGAACATTATTCAGTACACAAGAGGACACACGTTTCATTGCAAGAGCGGCGGCGCTCTATGTAGAGCAGTGCAGTTTGACATTCGAACTCTTGCAATTAAATGTGTATCTTTTTGTGTAGTGGATAAAGATAAAATTTGAATCACTTTATTGAAAAAAAAACTTTGCAGCGTCCCGTAACGTCTCGTTTCGGTGTGAACTGACCCTTATAGTGAAGTTAAAAATATTTACTCAACTACTTGTAGCTTGGTTGTAGCTTTTTATGTACGACTAGCTTTTTCCCGCTGCTCCGCCCGTATGAATACAGTATGCCACGGGAGCACTGTATCTTCTCTGGATAAAAAGTTGCCTGTGTATTAGTCCAGAGCTGAAACTACTACCATATCGATTTTCATCAAAATCCGTTTAGTAATTTTTGCGTGAAAGAGTAACAAACATCCGTCCGTCCATCCATCCATCCTCACATCTTTCACATTTATAATAGTAGTAGGATAGGACTAGACTAGACTAGATATGAAAAGAAATCTCGCGGAAACCGTACATTTTGCCGCAATAGAAAGCAGACTGTGTTTTCCCCGTGCTCTACTCTACAACTGTGCCGAATTTCATCAAAATCGGTACAATAGTTTTGGAGTCTACTCAATGCAATAGAAACATGCAAACAAATGTTTCTTCTTGATAATATTAAGTATAAACTAGATGATTAATTAAGTGGCAGAATAATGTTTGCCTGGTAAGCTACGTATTTCTGTCAGAAGATTCAATATTATTCATTGGTTGCAGTATTAAGATTTATTGTACCCAAATGTAGTGTAATTGTAAAATTAAGTTTGATATATTAAATAATGATTACGAGTATGAGACTGACAAAATTGATTCTGATGGATTTTATTTAGTACCTATGCGATGAAATGGTTTAAAATTGTATGTTATTAGTATAGTAATGTATTATTTATTTCAGTTTGTATTTCTTTTAAATTATTGTGAAAAGGCACATTTGCACGCTTCTTAAAGCAGAATGTCGTGACACTATATTTAAATATAACAACTTGTGTAACCTACATTCCATGCAAATAAACGATTATAAGAATAATTATTATTCTATGAAAATACCAGGCAATAGTCAAGATTAGTGTCGGTTTTTATTTTTTTTGTATGTTCTTCTATGAAAATACCAGGCAATAGTCAAGATTAGTGTCGGTTTTTATTTTTTGTATGTTCTTCTATGAAAATACCAGGCAATAGTCAAGATTAGTGTCGGTTTTTATTTTTTGTATGTTCTTCTATGAAAATACCAGGCAATAGTCAAGATTAGTGTCGGTTTTTATTTTTTTTGTATGTTCTTCTATGAAAATACCAGGCAATAGTCAAGATTAGTGTCGGTTTTTATTTTTTGTATGTTCTTCTATGAAAATACCAGGCAATAGTCAAGATTAGTGTCGGTTTTTATTTTTTGTATGTTCTTCTATGAAAATACCAGGCAATAGTCAAGATTAGTGTCGGTTTTAATTTTTTTTGTATGTTCTTCTATGAAAATACCAGGCAATAGTCAAGATTAGTGTCGGTTTTTATTTTTTGTATGTTCTTCTATGAAAATACCAGGCAATAGTCAAGATTAGTGTCGGTTTTTATTTTTTGTATGTTCTTCTATGAAAATACCAGGCAATAGTCAAGATTAGTGTCGGTTTTTATTTTTTGTATGTTCTTCTATGAAAATACCAGGCAATAGTCAAGATTAGTGTCGGTTTTTATTTTTTGTATGTTCTTCTATGAAAATACCAGGCAATAGTCAAGATTAGTGTCGGCTTTTATTTTTGTATGTTCTTCTATGAAAATACCAGGCAATAGTCAAGATTAGTGTCGGTTTTTATTTTTGTATGTTCTTCTATGAAAATACCAGGCAATATTAAAGGTTAGTGTCGGTTTTTACTTTTTGTATGTTCAACGATTACGCTGTAATTTGAGAACCGATTTTTTTCTTCCTTTTTTGTAAAGTGTTTACTTCCAGGTTGGTTCCATTGATACCAAAACTTAGACTTTATGATGGGATCTATTAGGTATCGAGGGAATGTTTATAGGGACACCTAAAGTGACTTTGACTTCCTTTCTCTTACATAAGCATCTTCAATATTAGCATCACGAGCTCTTCGACATTTAGACAAACATCGTGTTTTTTTTTTTTTCTATAAAATGGACAGCGAAACAATTCCGCCGCCCATCCGCACCACTACAAGAGTTACATGTGCGTTCCAACTTCTTTAAATCCCCAACCTCCACCGAAGGCCCAACATTCGGTAACCTTACTAGTTTTACATTTATTTTATTTATTGATGTTTAAAGATTATTCAGAAATCTTATTAGCACAGTTTATGTAATCATCCCGTCGTTAGCGGTGGGAGCTGTACTCGTATATACTGTGAAACAGCTCCCACGTTCGGCGACACATAACGCAAGAGTTATTTCACGCCGGTTTTCTCTGAAGCCGCACGTCCGGTCTATTTGTCCGGTAGAAGCCGGTGCAATTCGTGCATAGCTATCACATCTTTAAAAAATTACTTTTCTTTCACAGAGCAAGCGTCCGCGCTCGTCGGCGCTACCGCGCGGCTGCGCTGCCGCACCGGCGCCCGCAACTGTGGTGCCATGCACAGCATCAAGTGGTACCGCGCGGAGCGGCGCGTGTACGTGCTCTCCGCCGGACTCCGGACCGCCCATCCCGAGCACGACAGGTGGGTACATAGATAGATAGATAAAAGTCCGTCATCCGTGATCCACAATCGACAATCAACTATGGACTTTCGATAATCGACTATTGACAAAGGACTTTCAACAAGCAACACCTTACATATAATATATTACTAATCCCTTTCAAGTTTTTGAAACTCCCAGCCTTCTTTGATCCCCGGGTACACTCAAATAAAACTCAATTTTTTTTTTCTGAAAGTTCTATATGTAGGTACCACCGCACCCACTATCGCAACCCAAGCTTTTGCGACGCTGGTTTTCTGTGAGGCTGTGGTATAATCTGGCCTAGCAAGAATACGTAAGAAAGTAATAGGCCTTCTGGTCACTTATAAATAGCCTTATTATAATATATTAAAAGACGGCGTCTTTTTCATATTAGGTGTATTTTTATCCGAATGAAATATATTTTAATTACATAAATAATGACAGTATGCATACTGCCTATAATTGCAGTTATTTACATAAAAATATCCTGACAACACGCACTACGCATGTACACCCGCACAATGGCGTACAAGGCGCCGGCGTTGAATGTCACGCGCCCGCCGCGAAGTACGGCCGCGCGGCTATGAATAGAATTCGAGTATTTTATGGGACAATCTGGTCAAAATTTAAGTTCTTTTTAGGGTTCCGTAATACATAAGGAACCCTTATAGTTTCGCTCTGTCCGTCCGTCTGTCTGTCCGCACTTCTAGCTTCTGTAATTATTAATGAAATGTATGAAATTTGGTATAGTTATAGATTATGTATAGGTCTCCGTTTTGGCATCATAAAATAATAATAATTTAATATTTTAGGGGTGGCTCCTCCATGCATGTGAAGTGGGGATGAAAAATATTTTTTCATTCTACCCCATCGTGTAGGGTATCGTTGAATAGGTCTTTTAAAATATAGGCCTGGTTTCATACATGACTTTTTTAGAAAGTCAACCATTTTTGAGTGATCGGCCTCCAAAGTGGCTTATAAGTTGGTCCCCCCCTGGCTTTTCTATACTATGAGACATGGAATCTTGCAATTTTCTATGCTGATATATCATGCCAAATACTCTTTAGGAAAATTATTTTGAACAAAATCAGACAGTAACTTTTACAATAAGTAGAATAAAAACGCGTTAAAACGGAACCCTCCTTAGAAATGTCCTGACATGCTCTTGGTTAGGTTATTTGAGTTGTGAATATACGATGTATAATACGCCATTTTATCTCGCACACAAACTAAATTTTTTCACCGCAACTTGGCATCGGCGTTATTAATATTATATAGTAAACTTGTGTTAAGCCGCCGTTTGAACGTCTACTCCTCGTAGACCCTCTACGTAACTTCGTAGACCTCTACGGATAAGCTACAAGATTGCTACGTGAGGCGGTTTCGGAAGGTAGAGATGAATTAAGAGTGCTATTCGTCATACTTATGTTTTCCTGGTATTAAATAGTCTGCCGCGGTCGCTAAAAGAAGGGTTTCGAGACAAATAAGGTCTAATACGTTAAACTGAATGTATGTAGACTTGCATGAACACACATTTTTGCATTCATACAATATGTAGCCCCGAAGGTTCGGTTCGGCCGTTCAGTAGTTTTTGTATTAATGAGTCATAAATTTTCACAAAGTACATACAATCTTTCGCGTTTAATTAATGAGATATTAATTTTCCTTACTTAAATATCATTAAAAACGAGAAAGTTTTTCCGAACCGAAACGGATTCCAGACTGGATAGCCAGACAGTTGAAATTTTTACGAATGATGAATTTCTCTTGCCACTATAACAACAAATACTAAAATCAGAATAACAAACATTTGAGGGACTCCCATACAACAAACATGTTTTTTCGTTATATACGGAACCCTTCGTTGGAGAGTCTGACTAGCACTTGGCTGGTTTTAAATATTCACTGCCTGCCTTTCAACCCTTTGGTTGAAATGGGGTCAAATCGAGCGCAACGAAAAATTTTTTTGCATCTCATTCAATTGTTTTCACAAAAAAATAGATTGAACAATAGCCTCATAATTGCATTGTATCTTGCTTATCATGTCCCATTTTATTACATGTCCCACTTTGTCCCATGTCCCAATTATATCCTATTTAACCCACGTCCCGTTTTAACCGTTTCAAGTGTCGAGGTAAATTTGAACGGTGGAGTTTATGAAAATTACGCGCTTAAATCGTTTCGAGTGGCGCGAATTTAATAATTATTGTTTGCCGGATTATAAAATGGTTCGAAGCACACGTTCAGTCCACGTGTACTAGCTATGTATTATATAATATAATACCCACGAGCTTAAAAATACATAGGCATACGTATGTATTTTAGACGAGGCATGTCGAGGCAAAAACTGTTACTACTTAAATGGCCCTACTTTTGGGGTCGTGTGGGGCCATTCTGACGTTTGAGGTATGGTGAAACCAAGATGGCGTAACTTTTTCTTGTATGAAGATTTGTTCTGTCAAATGTACCATGCCCATGCCCATCCTTAGTTATGAAATCTTTGTTAGAAATATGAATGTAACACAAAAAACATGTTTTTAAATTCTTCCTTTCAAATTGACAGCTTTTTATTAATGCATACTTAAAAAGTATATCTCGTATCAGAAATCAATTTCTGTTTGTCTCTTTGTTTTGGCTAATCTTAGAAAACGGCTGATACGATTTGGACGGAACTTTTACTGGCAGATAGCTGATGTTATAAGATGTAACTAAGGTTTTTTTTTATTACAAAATTAGATTTCTTTTAAATAGTTACAGTACAACTACAACTTTCTGATGTCCCCCGGCAAGCATGATTTTTCTATGGGAATGACAGCCTATGTACGAAAAAATGGGCAAGTGCGAGTCGGACTCGCGTCCGATGGATTATATACAAAACGGCAAAAAATCACGTTTGTTGTATGGGAGCCGCACATAAATATGTTTCTAGTTTTTACCCGACTACGATGAAGCCAAAAGAAACGGTAATGACTTTGGCAGTCTATGTATGTATGTATGTTTGTTCCTTCGGAGCATCTAAACTACTGGTCCGATTTTAATAAAAGAGGTGTCAATAGATTCGTAGGTAGAGCCGTGGTCGCTCCTGCTTTATAAGGTTCGGAACAGTCGATGTCAAATCGCAGCCGTCTGTATCCATCTTGGGGTATGCATGTGTATGAGGAATATACGCATTGTCTAGAAACTTCTCTAGGCCTCAGGGTCAGCTCACACCTAGACGTGAACTGACGCTTAGATGTCATTAGTGGGTGCGACCACGGCTCTGTCTTGACCATTTTTGCACCTGTGCACTTCTGGATTTCTATCTCAATTACTCTCCTGTTTCCGCCGTTTTAGACCACTTTTTTGCGTAGTCGGTTTAAAATAAGTAACAAAACTGACTTATTTTTTATTGTTGCTATAGCCGTAACAGACATACATCATCGGTGAAAATTTCAACTGTCCGTATAGGTTCATGAGATACAGCCAAGTGACAGACGGACGGACGGACAGACAGCGAAGTCTCAGCAATCGGGTCCCATTTTTACCCTTTGGGTACGGAACCCTTAAAACGCTTAATCTACCAAAAAACCGTGTAAACCTATCCCATATCCATGATATCACATTAATATTTTAAATTAATTGGCGTCGGAAGATGGACGCCGCAGCGGACCTCATCACTTGATAGTTATATAAATTTAAATCCAACTGAGGGAATTACTCGATGGTACGAGGCAAAGGCGGAGGCGGTAAGCGTTTTCATGTTACTACACCTATGAGCGTTAGGTTATCTTTTGCTTATCTCTTATCTATTATTAGACTAGCTGCTTCCCGCAGCTCCACCCGCGTAAATATACTTTCGGGTATCCCGCGGGAATACTGTACTTTTCCGGGATAAAAAGTAGCCTATATTTTAATGCAAAGACATGCATATCAAATTTCATCAAAATCCGATCAGTAGTTTTTGCGTGAAAGAGTAACAAACGTCCATCCATCCATCCATCAATCCATCCTCACAAACATTCACATTTATAATATTAAATAGGATTGCCACATTACATTACAACCTCCGAAAGTATAGTTTCGCTACTTTTACGCCCTAAGTGCCCGGAGCGTTCGCATACGTCAGCGACACTACGAAAAGAGAGCGGCGCCGCGCTACGCAGCTCGGTGCAGACCGAAATGCGAACTCCTGTAATGAAACGTGTATCTTCTTATGTAGTGAATAAAGTTCAATTTTGAATAGCTATCTTACAAATATAGCTCCGCGTCACGTCGCGTCGCGTCTCGACGTGAACTGACGCTATATTTAAGAAACCGCCCGCTACCGCCTATAACTTGGACCACACACGAAACGTGCTCCTCTCCAGCTCACGTACACATTACCAACGAGTTAGTTAATCAAGTTACAAGAGCCAGCGTCCTCTGATATCACTGATTTGTTATCTAACACTTAGTTTAAAGGGTGTTATTTTTGGGCTTTGAGTTTTAATTGATATTATAGAAACTAGAGACCGCCCTGTGGTCGAAATGCACCACACCACCCATACAATACATTGATATTTCTTATCTAATATATAAAATTCTCGTCACATAGTGTGGGGGGGGGGGGGGGGTGCACTCCTCCGAAACTGCTGGAACGATAAATAATAAATATGACATTTTTTTCGTATTCGATAGGTCTGCGAATCGGTCTTTATCAATTTTGCCAACCCCTAAATGATAAGAGTTTTCGATTATTTTTTTATTTATATTTGATGTGACAATAAAAAATACATAAAACCCTTCATTTTAATCCTTGTAACACCAATCCTTATTGTTGTATATATTTATAATAATCATTCTGGTTCGGTTAATACTGAGTGCTCTTGACTGCCAAAAGGAGGGTTATATATTAACTGCTTATTTATGTGTATATTTGCACGCCAGCTTGGCTATATTAACGGGTTTCAAATGAGTTAATGAAATCATTAAAATTGTATAAATTATGTTTTTTTTTAATATGGATGATGACTACACCTAAAATATTTAGTTTCATTAATATACTCAGAAATATTGTGGCATTACTACTTGGTAAATATTTAAAAAAAATAATATTTAATGTGTATTTTAGTACTTAGATTCATCTAAAATTTACAAAAATTTTTTTTTTTTATAATTTAGTGAACCAAACTTACATCATATACAAAAACATCATTCATTCATTAATTATGGTAAGTATGAACTTAAACGCACAAATATCGGAGATATTTACAAATACACTTTTACCTAGGCGTAACGTCACAGCTAGGTACGACTTTAGTATGGAGCGCTTTCACGAGACTTGCGAAATTTTGTATACAAATACGCTCTGTACCTTTGCAAATATTGACTTTTGATATACTGTTTCCTAAGAGAAGTTACTCATATTTGAAGAGAGAGATAAAACTTCTCTGTAAGTATACAGAGAATTATATTAGATGTAATTTTATTATTTTGTACGAAAATATATTGTCTGTCAGGAGTTCCAAGCCGATATAAGGCAGCATAATATAATCTAAATAGAATTTTCTTGCTTATAAAGCAATTTATTTCTAAATAAATTGACGTGTTGTATATGAAAAAAAAAAAGTCTAATAAAAATATCACTCAATAGACGACACGGTCGCGGTTCCATACCCATTTCGTAACCATTCGTGCAAATTATATCCAATAAAAGGAAAAAGCATTTCGTTTTAAACATTGGAGACTATGAACTCACTTATTTTGATAAGAATTCATAATTATTGATAATACTGACCAATAAACATGACCTGCCGATTTGAATTATTTTTTTAATATATAAAACTACATTGTAGATATATATAAAAGTTGGACATTAGCTGTCGCTGACTTTATTGTAGGCATTATCAAGCTACACACTAGCACAACTTGTCTCTGGGACTTAATAATTATATCGAAAATCTTTGTGTTTAACGCTGCCTTACCGATAAGGGACAAAAGTATCCCTTGTGAGTAATCTAGAGAGATGTAAGTAGTACAAACCAACTAATAGAAGTGTAAAAAAAAAATCTCATGAAAATGAAAACGTTGTCTCCGAAAATAGAGTTTTTTTAAGGGGACGTCGAAACAGTTGGACCGTTTTTTCTCCGACTTACGACTACCACGAAAATGTCTTTTCATTTTTCATATAGCCTATGTCATCCACAAATAATGTAGCCTTCTATTGGTAAAAGAATTTTCAAAATCGGCTCAGTAGATCCAGAGTAATCCCCCTCCAACCTCACCACAATCTTAAAACTTTACCTCTTTATATATTATATCAGTCTTTAATATACTAGGATACCATAATAGAGATGTTAGTATAAATAAATGATTAATGCGACAGGTGTAAGAACCAATTTTCCCCTTTAACAAAAACCCCGTTAGCTATTTCTGAACGAGCTGTTTAAAAATTCATAAGCATGTCTTTTACCGAGCCTGACAATAAATTGATGTTATTTTCAGGTTTGATATTTTCAATTGAAAATCCTCCTACGAATATTATAAATGTGAAAGTTTGTGAGGATGGATGGATGTTATTCTTTCACGCAACAACTACTGAACGGATTTCGATGAAATTTTAGTATGGTAGTAGTTTAGGCTCTGGATTAAAACATAGGCTACTTTTTATCCCGAAAAAGTACAGTGTTCCTTTGGGATACTGTATTTACGCGGGCGGAGCCACGGGCAACAGCTAGGCTAAGAATATCTTTGTTGCATTTATATTTTATATACTTTGTAACTGGAAAATTAAAAATGTATATTTCCTTAATCTGTCTACATACATAAAACGAGATGTCCCCACTGACTGACTGACGTATAGACGCTCGCACAGCCGTAATCGCTAATGGTTGAAAAATTCCATCCCTTAAGGGGTGAAATTGGGGCTTAATGTTTGTATAGTTTAGCTAGTAGCAAATAAGCGTCGCGGTACACATGACAGATGTGAAATAATCAAATTACGGCGTAACGACTCGATAGCTGTTTGCTTTGTCACTTGCTTTGTATTACTCAATTTATTTATGGTATTGGCATGGCGACGCGTTATTTCGCCAAGTTACGTAAGCAATCACGAAAATATATTGTATCAAATGTTTCATATTACATTAAAAAGTAATGCAAACTGCAAAAGCTTTTAGTTTTCATCTAAAATGTATTTTAAAAGCTAACACCGCTTGTATTTCATGTTCTCGCTCCTGCGATATAACTCCTGCCTGTTTATGATAACCTGGTAAGCTTGCACCACAAATCCTGCTGTTTTCACAAAATAACTTAGGGAAATTTAATTTTATCAAAAAAAACGAGCACACATTTTACCTGATGATAAGTGAAGCTGACATGCGCTACGCAATTTGGATGCAAACGCGTCGCTTAGTGACTAGTATTTTCCTGTTGACGGTGGATCACGTGACAAACGAATCGACTGATCGCCTGATGGTAAGTAATTACTGCCTCATAAGTATACCAGTGGAGTTACAAGTGTGTTTTAGATATAACGCCGGATTTCTGTGAGGCCGATTCGTGCCGAAGCTTAACCCTCAAACAGGAAAGAGCGCTTGCGCAGCGCCATGCTTCGGCACGGGAATATTTCCCACGATTTCACAGAAAACCGGCGTAAAATATTGCTTGTGTTGTGTTCCGCGAAGTGAGAAGTGAATAGGGTTGAGGGTTTTTTTGAACAGTAGTAGTCGATTCTGCTAATAAAATCTTACAATAATACATTTTCGATCCAGTCTCGATACGTTAGAACAGCAAAATGCTATTCTCATTACAGCTATTCGCATAACATGCGGCGTCGTTCGCTTACCAGGAGGGGTTCTTTCTGCTTAACTCCGGTATATTCCATAAAAAGATATACAGATAATTCATCTTTAAATATCTTTTTAATTTTATCACATGAAATGTATTGGAACACATTATCGTTCGCTGCAGGCATTCGATATCTATACTCGAATGCCAGCATTTCGCAATGCCTACGTGTTATATCGACACCCAATATGAATAACATTGTAACTCAATTTGTCATGGTTTTCAGGAGAGCCATTTTAAGATTTTTTTAAAGTTTATTACCTTTTAACAGCTGTTGTATTAGAGTTAGTCTATAGAATTGTAGGTGTTATATACTGATTTTAATTGCTCTTTAAGATTATTTATATACCATTTTGATAAACCAACTGCAAGTACGACTTTTGCAATGTTACAATGTACAGTTTTCAAGTATTTTTCAAATGAAAATCATTGTAACTAATATTGCAATGGGGTCATGCAAACATATGAAAGTATTTTTCAGTGCATTTAATTGTAACTTATTTTACAATCACGAATTATATTTACAAATGGAAAATATTTATTGAATAACATTGTAAACAACATTACAACGTGTCTTAATGTTACATTTGGTTGAAAGAACATGGTAAGTACTATTAAAGAAAATAATAAAAATCAATGTTTAATACATATTTTAATGAACTACACAAGCCACCAGCACGAAAAAAATAACTACAATTAGTCTTCAATGTCAGAATCAACCGTATTAGTAACGGTGTTTGAGTGCGGCAAGTTTACATAAAACATTCTATATTGTTCTGGAATTGCACCGCTGGAGCATAAGCTCATCAAGTCCTTGTATTTGCTTTGAGTAATTGGGTGTAAGCTTCCATAAGCTAAAGCTAAATTATGACTCCACAACGTTTCCAAATTTTTGTTTTTACTCAGTCGTCTGGTCTTTACTTTGTGGTAGTCCAAATCAATCCAATTGAGTTGATCGCTATAAAAATCATTTTGAAAGATTATGATATATTTTGGACTTTGCATATTAATTTCAATATGGTTAACTTTCGACCACATCATTTTCATATTATCCTTGTCTAATTCCCAATTCGGAACTAAGTTCAGCAATGACTTGAAGTCAAATATATCATTTTGATTGACTTCTTTTACGGCGTATGGTTTGCCTGTACTTTTAGCACAGCGTATCAGAGTGTACCATTGTTGTGGTATATAAATTACTTGATTTTTCTTACGTCGCTCTATAAGAGCATGCATTGAGTCTCCTTCTGATTGGGAATGGCCAACTTCAAAGAAATTGTGTGTAATATTCACTCCAAATATTTTTGAAGCATAAGCATACATTAGAAATATGATTCTATTTCTGTTCTGGCCACCGCAGCAGTCTGAATAGAATCGGAATTCTTTTATACCTTGTGAAGCCTTCTGTTTTATAAAGTCGAATAGAAAGCTAGCAATTTCGTTAGGGCCTTTTTTCCCAATGCATTCGTCCCACACATAACAGTGACCTTCTGCAGATCCTATGTCATAAATTGTGAAATTGAATACTTGAAATTTTCTTTTGTAATAGAAGGTTGAAACATCGGATTGAGGAGTAGTTAAAATTTTTTGTAAGTCAAAACATGCTGTAATCAATGTTTCCCTCAATTGCTTTGCTTCGGCCTTATCGTTTTCTTTTATTTCACGTACGATAGATTTATTTGCTATATGTAATGCATAATCAATGGCTGTGGTTTCTTTTTCTGACTCTGAAGATTTTTGGTGAACCTCGCATTTTAGGCATTGGTCTTTCTTTGGTTTGAAGAAATCTATGTTGAATTCTTTATAAAATATTTGTCTGTACTGTTCTTGGGTAGCTTTAGCATCATTAGGTTTATTTTCAGTCATCCATTCAGCATATAGAGAGTACAGTTTAGGAAAAGTAAGTGATTCTTCAAAATAAAGTTTCGATGTTCTTTGCCTTACATAATGTGACTCTTTGACTGGCATTGAATTTATGTGTTGACGAACTGAAATCTTGATATTTTCGTTTATTGCATTTCCCCTATTACAATGCTTACCACGCCTATCATTGGGAATGACTTCTTCATTACTTTCGTCAATTTTTTTGAACATTGTGGTTATCCACATGTCTGTGATACTGAATGTGTCTAAAAACATTTTTTTGCAGACTCTTACTTTGTCTCCAAGAGCAGGTAAGTAATACTCATAAGTATATTGGCGTCTAGAATTAATGTTATTCAGTTTTACTGTTTTTCGTTGTACTCTAGTTAAAAACCGAGATAAATATAAAACTTGTTGGTCGTGATCACCCATTGCCCAAAATAGTGTGAATAAGTTTGTTCGGTGATCATTAGAAATATTAGTGTGACATTTTCTTATGCAATCTTTACCTTTTTTACATCCGGGTCCCAACGCTCTCTTTGTAACTAATTTTCCTTTTTTGTTTGTATATTCTAATCCCAAATTTCGAAGTGTTTTTAACTTATTCATTTTCCAATTTTTTTGATCTCTTTGCCTTTTTCTACCAGGAGAGTTTTTTTTTGGATATACTCTTTTAGTTGACTTGTTATCTATATCATTATTATGCGCGGAGGAACATGGATCAGTTGGAATCTGTGGTTCTCGCCTTTCGGAGTTGCTCGGTGGATTGTCATTAGTGAGTAAGGGTTCTTCTTGGTGCAAAGTATTAGTCGTAGTTGGAGCTTCTAAATTACTGACAGTACTAGACAGAGGCAAATTTTGATGAGAGAAGCCAATAGAACATGGAACTGTTGTTAGGGTATGGAATTTACGTCTTTCCGGATTCTGCGATTGATCCACATTATTATCTTCGCCAAATTTATCTGCAGGACGATCAGCATCTAAAAAAAAAGTAATAGGTAAGTAAGTAAATAATATATAAACAAAACATCGGAGTAAATTTTTTCACGCAGCTGTCTATACTTAATGTTAGTGTATAGCTTTTTATAAGGATTAACAATATAAAATACAAGTTAGTATAATTATATTGTATAGTTTATGTTTGGGTGATAAGTTATATCAGAATCTAAAAAAACATAGATTAAATAAAATAACATTTCGAATAAAGTAAAAAGTGCACAATAGATAAAATACTTAATAGTAGACAGGTATTAAAAGCACCTAAGCAGAAGTAGCTGTTTTGGTTTGAAGCTAGTCCAACTCCCAAATCGTCAAGAGTAATTAATCTATTAATTTCCATGTTATTTTCCTCTGCATGTACTTGACATTCGCTTAATATATCAGTGCAATCGGAATCTGAAAAAAAATCACAAATCATTTTAATAGATTTAACTACCGCAATATATTTGAAAATCTAAGAACGAATCAAAACGTTTCGGTAAATAGGTATACCATTTGCATAAAATACAAATATATCATTTAACTTTTTAAACTAACACGAACCATTATACTGAGCTCTGGGGTCTTGAAGCTGAGGAGGTACATATTCGTCTGATAATTCATTAGCTGAAAAATCACCATCGTCTTTTGAACAGGCGTAATGAATGGGACGATTACGCCGTCTTAGTTTTCTTTTAAACTTTATTAATTCCTCACCTATAAACAAAAAGCATAAAATGTAGGTAAGTACATAAGATTACACACATAAATTGTATATTTATTAAACTAATAAAAATAATACCAACCATTAATAACTTCAAATTGCTCTCTGTTGCGTTTCTTACAAATTTCGATTTGATTTGGAGTATCGTCATTTGGAATATTTGTACATTCTGTGAATAAAGAACTTTATTAATTCACTAATATAATAACTTTAATTCTAGACACACTGGGTCTCCGTCTGGTTTCCCTTGGTAAAAAGTAGCCCAGGTATATATACCGTAATACATAATAAACTAGTGCTTGATCTACCTAACAAACACTCACGCACAGCAACCCCTAACTTTCACATTATTAATATATTAGAAATGAATTATTACTAGTACATATTATTATACAACTACATATTATTTAAACAAGAATAAAACCAACCGTGAAGTACTTCAAAATTATCACTATTGCGTTTTCTAGAGATCTCCATTTGGTCGTCTTTTGAAGTATCGGTATTTTCTGAAATTCAAAAATACCTTTAAGCTTATTTGATTTTTATAACAAGTTAGCTTAGATTTTGTTTCTATAACAAGTGACAAAGACAAGACGTGAAAATCAAAACAAATAAAACTTTTTTAACAACAATTTTTATAACTCTGTTTAATCATTAATCACAGAAGTCAAATTATAACTTACCTATTGATTCCACAGCTAAGACATCTTTTTTTTCAATAAGGCTCACCATGAGCTTGCCACGAAACATCACTAATACAATATTAACAATAAAATTAAATCACAAACGTTCACTATCACTGGAGCACAATAATATTTACTGAGCACTGAGTAGAATTCTGACAGTCAGTGTTGCCACACGACTAATACAAAATTTGCTAAACTGCAGCTGTTAAAATTTTGCCAAAATTATGCCAATTGGTATGAAATTATGCTAAAAAATTATAGTCTAAATATAATATTATGATATTTAATTTTAAATCTTTAATAATCAACAAAATCTTAATTAATTTTATGTTTTAATCAATTAAGTTGTCGAAAAAAATATTAATATGTTGTTTCAAGGTTAAATTTTTATTAAATAATTATATGCTAAAAATATGCTATATGCTTAACAACAAATAAATATGTCAAACAGCGTAAAAATATGTCAAATTTAGCATACAGTATCTAAATTGGCAACACTGCTGACAGTAATGGCGGTTATGTTTACGAATGAAAATATTACTCGCTAATAATAACATCGGATATGTTGATACTGTTATATTCAAATGACGTACTTGAAACTTAGTCTGGATGTCAACACCGCAACTTTGTTTACAATTGTATTCTTTAAAATAAAGTGTTTAACTTTTAGCACAATAACATGGTAACTTAAAATACGATTTTATCAATGTTTTAATTTGTTGCAATTTTATGTGAATAGCATTGTATGTCAATTTGCAATTATTGTAACACTAAGAAACCCTTGTCACCAAATATTTTGTGTATTGTAATTTAATTTACAATGATACTTCAATGGAAACGTTATTAATTTACAATTACAATGAAACTATATTGTTTCATAAAACTAGTTCTTATTGTCATAGAAATATGGTTCAAAGACAGAAAGTTAGGTCTGACCTTGCTGAATTCATACGTGATATAGTTGTATAAAAGTGTAACTAAAGTTACAATGTTATTCATATTGGGTGTCGATATGTGTCGCATTTTAAGTTAAAATATTGGTTTTATTAATTTTAAAACTTGTGAATTTGCCAGAAGTTATTTTAAATGTAGATTTATATGAGAGATAAGATTTTGTCCGCAGCTTCGTCCGTCGTCCGTGGGAATACAGTATCCCATGGGAACACTGTTGAATGGATTTCACACAAAAACCACTGAACGGATTTAGATGATGTTTGATATAGTAGTCGTTTAGGCTTAAGGTTAGCACGTAGGCTACTATTTATCCCGAAAAAGTACAATGTTTCCGTGGGATACTGGACTTACGCGGGTAAAAAGCTAGTATTAAATAATCATTTGTAATTATTTATACTCTTGTTTTATAAACTGAGTCCGAAAAACATTGTAATAGGTATTTTTTTACCTATGAAATTGCCGTTCTGCAGTATTTGCCATTTCAAATCAAAATATTTTTTGTTTGGCTAAGAATTCTAATTTCAAATTAATTTTATTTTAAAAACATGGAATTTTTTTTTCCAAAAGAAGTAATTTGTTTATTGATTAGTGTTACATTTTCGTCGCATTTCAATCTTTTTCGTCATCATGGATACGTTAAAAATTCGAGTAATTATGGAATATGAGTACCGTCGTGGCAGCAACGCGGCACAAGCGGCACGCAACATCAACGACGCTTACGGAGCTAACACTACAAACCAACGCACCACCTTTTATTGGTTTGCTCGCTGCCGTTCGGGAAATTTCGACCTGAAAAATGAACCTCGTGGTCGTCCGAAGACTTTGGTCGACAATGACGAATTAAAGGCGATTGTCACTCACAAATGACACAATCTACGGCTGAATTAGCAGCAGCTTTCGACGTTAGCATCAAAACAATATTGGTCCATTTGCGTCAAATTGGCAAGGTAAATAAGCTTGACAAATGGGTGCCCCACGAACTCAATGATCGCCAGCGTACGCATCGAGACGTGCCTTGCACTGCTCAACAGACACACATATGAAGGAATTTTGAACCGCATTGTTACCTGCGATGGAAAATGGATTCTGTTTGATAACCGCAAGCGCTCATCAAGTTGGTTGGATCCTGTTTCAGCACCTAAACAATGCCGAACAAACAACGAAAACTTACCCCTAGAAAAGTGATGGTCACTGTTTGGTGGTCTAGCGCCGGTGTGATTCATCACAGCTTCTTACCAAACGGGGTGAGCATTACTGCAGATGTGTACTATGAAGAACTGAACACAATGATGGAGAAGCTGGCACATCTCCAACCAGCCTTGGTCAATCGCTCGTCTCTGCTGCTCCTGCACGACAACGCGCGACCTCATACTGCACAGCAGACGGTCTCCAAGTTGCAAGAACTGGGGTTGGAAGCTCTCCGTCATCCGCCCTACTCACCAGACCTTGCGCCTACAGACTACTACTTTTTCCAGAATTTGGATAACTTTTTGGCGGGAAAAAAATTCAATACCCGAGAGGCAGTACCAGAAATGCCTTTGAAGAATTTGTTGCTTCCCGTCCAGCTGATTTCTTTAAGAAAGGCATCAATAAACTGCCACTGCGTTGGCAAAGATGCATTGATTGCATGGGTGATTACTTCGATTAATACAAATAAAAAATACATGAAAATAATTCGTTTAAATTTTTTCATACGAAACGGCAATTTCATAGGTAAAGACCTAATATTTATATGCACCTCTCTTTCTTTCTTTGTTAGTTAGTAGAGACAGGAGATTTTTTGCTGCCATTTTAATCTACGATCAAAAAACAGAGTAGGTATTTAAAAAGTGTAGTTAGGTAGTTACAAGTTAGTTTAATTTCGCACGTGACGACGTGATTCCGTGGAGCCGTGGGAGGCCGCTCTTAGGTACTCTGCCCGCAGCCTCCGACCTAGATTCCCCTTACTAATAAAAATATTTACAGAACGGATAACTTAAACAACGTTGCTGCCTTTGTCTCATACGTTGCAAAAGTCACTTAACAGACAAAGACAGCAACGTTGTTTAAGTTAACCATTGTGTAAATATTAATAATATAATAATTTAGTTATTAATTCATTCATTATTATGTAATATCCTAGAAATAAGTACTAAATAAATACTTTAACAAGTTTCAAATATTGAAATCAATCTCTTAGCTACTCATATGTTCCTGGTACACTTCGATATATCCCTTGGTAATTTACTTCTAGATCTTGCTTTTATGAGTTTGATCGTACTAATTAGATACGTCCTCTGTGGCTCAGTGGTTCAAGCCGAAGGTCGCGGGTTCAAATCCCATCGAGGAAACAATAATTTTAAATTGTTCCAGGGTCATGGATGTGAATTAAATATGTGTATAGGTGATAAAAATCAGAAATATAATTATTAAATATAGTATAAAAGCATAAATATTCCTGTTGTCTGGTCACCGTGATATAAGTTCTTCGGAGTACCACAGGGTCAGATTGACGTGCTGTCATTACTGAAAATCATCCACAGATGTTGAATCATATCGAAGAATACGAAGCTTCCGAGAATATGTATGGTTTCGGCGGGATGTAAATTACACGCGAAAGAAATTTAACGTACAGACTAAATAAAAGTAGCACAACTAGTTTGGACATACATTGCAATCGCTTTCTTAATGTCCCTCGGCAAACATAGTTTTTTTTTTTTAAATGGAAATGACAGATGATGTATGGAAAACGACGATTCCCTAGAGACATTAGGAATGTTAATGCGGTTAAATGTTTATTATTAAAAATTAATGCTGCATTGCGGCGACGTGTCGCACAAACGACGTAAATTGTATTCCAATGCGACGTCGTTTTAGACGATGCGTCGTCGCAATAGGACAGATTAAAGAAAGAGGAACAGCTACATAGTTAGCTTTCGATTTGATTGCACTACTTGTGCAATTTGAAAAAATGGAAAAATGAAGGCGATTTCGAATTTGGATCTTTTTGAATCGTTCTATGAAAGCTGTAGTGTTTTCTGAAGGTACGTAAGTATATTATATTATACTCTGTAGGTGTTCGATATTTGCGTGTTTCCGAACACTTACTATGTCTCTCTGTGACCCAAATAAGTGTGAAATAAGTCCATACATTTGGAGCACGATTATTGGGCCGTATGGTGCGACCATGGCCATGGCACACGCGATATGTTTCGGGCAATCTGTAACACAATCCTGCAATTAGGCTGGCGGTTTGATATTGCAGTATCAGAGCTTAGATAGCCAATAATATCTTGTATACCTCCTCTGTTCAGTAGCCTGAGCACGGATTATTGACTACAAAGTATTCGGTGTTGTTATCGAATGAAAATTGTACGAAAATCGTGACAGCACCAGTTTTCACTTGTTCGGGCTTGTTCTAAAAGTGAAAACTCAAATTTTTTTATTCAAAATTGGTATTTTTATACACTCTCTGAACGTCAATCTACATGATGCCTACCACCGGTTCGGGAACTGGCCCGGCGAGAAGAACCGGCGTAAAAAACTCGCGCGGGCCACCTTTTAGCAAAATGATGGGAAAATTGTTCTTTTCAAAAAAATATTTTTACAATGCTGTAACTTAATCTATATAACAGAAGTAATAAGTACATAGAACATACTTAAGTACATAAAAGCAGCCTTGCGGGGGACCATCTTATTCCCAAGGTGTGCAATCGTTAATGTAATCAATAATTAGCACACAAACGTTCTTCAACAACTTTTTTAAATTCATTAACGGTAAGATTTTGAAAGTTTTCTGGGATTCTATTGTAAAGGCATACACTCATGCCTTTAAACGATTTACTTCTTTTAAAGATATCTTATTTTAAATCTATACTAATAATATTATAATAAATGGGAACGATTATTTGCTTGTATGATTGTTTGTTTGGGAGAGCCATGCTTCGGCACGAAGGAGCCGGCTCGACCGGATAAATACCACGTCCTCACAGAAATCGACGCGAAATAACTACTACTGGACCGATTTTGATGAAAGGCCTAGATATAGAATAGACCACGGGGATGGACGATCTCGCGGATATATTTTAGTAAATTTTAAACATTTTGCAAAAAGTTTGATCTTTAATATACTGTTTATTCTAAGAAGCAGCCTCTGCGGTCCAGTGGTTTAGAGCTTGGCTCTCGACTCGGAGGTCGGGGGTTCGATTTCCCGCATTAGAACAACAAAAAAAAAAAGTTGTTTCCAAGTTTGGTTCGGACAATGCACGCTGATCACATGATTGTCTGACAAGAGCGTCCATCCATGCGTCGGATGGGCGTGTAAACAGTCGGACCTGCGCCTGATCGATCTTTCGCCAGTTGTGTCGGTTTCCGTCCCACTGGGTTATGAGAGTAAAGGAAGAGAGAGTGCTCCTTTGTACTGCGCACACACTTGGGCACTATAAAATTACTCCTGTAACGTAACTGGCCTGGTTTCAATGAAACCGGCCACCGTCACCGTAATCAGTGCGGGGAGTTATATTTCAAGAAGTTCGTTTAAGAGTACTTTTAGTTAATAATTCATTTAAGCGAAAAAAAAATCATTATCAAGCCTGATTTAGACATGTGGCGGGCCAATTAGCGCCACAATACTGAATCGCGCTATCGCTTTCTAAGATCGGCACTATATATACGATTCTGAAATTCATATAAGTGGGCTTCGGTGACCGAGCATACCACCTCGCTCGGTCGGAGATCTTAGGGCTTAGCACCATATTCCCACAGACACATAACAAGACAACAATGTGGCGCACCGCAAATGTCCACGGCTGTAGGTACAATATCGACTAAGTTCCTGCTCGACCAATTTCATAACATTGTCTTCTCACTAGGACGCCTCAAAATATTAAAACACAAAGGAAGTGAGCGCAAAGACTGCACACGTGGTTGAACTACGTGATTACACGTAGGTATGTTTGCGTGCGCACGATTCAACGGCGATGTTAAGAGATTTACATCTTAAACCTGGTCCAGCGGCAACTTTGTCGATAGTACATCCGTTTGGAAATCTGTGCATGTTGGCGACTGTACAAAACATATGCTCCAGAAAGCCGAACTAAAGTTTAAATTGAGCTTACCGCGGGAATTAATCCGTTAAGGGAAAAACATTCAATCTTACCCCGCTGTGGGGTGACCATCTGGCAGGGAGAGTAAGGATAAGTCATGAATGAATAATTTAATAATGAAAGCTAAAATCAATTATTAAAAATTGACTTAAAATATCATAAATAAATAAATTAATAAATTAAAATATCACCTTATTTAAATAAAAGGTTTATTTACTGCTAAATTGAACGTGGCAAAGTAAAATCGTTAAAATGTATGTACTTTTTAATTGTTGTATTATGTTACATAAAAATCGCATTTTTTATATTTTGCTTTACACTTTAAAAAGTCCTATAATTCCAAACGGACATTAGTAGCATAAAATGCTTATTGAAAATACCTATCCAACACGTATAATATATTATTACATAGCAGGGTGGTTCCAAGTTTCATAGATTTTTGCCCATCGTCCTTTATAATGAAAAGAATGGTTAACGTTGAATCATATTGCTTTCTAGTTTCCATTAAAAAATAAAAGATACAATAAATCCTTCAATTGGATATTGCCGGCGACTTCGTGCGCGCAAAAGAAAATACCTTGGTAACCGTAAATTTTGCCGTAAAAGAAAGTAGCCTATATCCATCCCCGCGGTCTATGTCTGTGCCAAATTTCATCAAAATCGGCCCCTTAGTTTCGGAGCCTATTCAATGCAAACAGACAAAACATTACCTTTCTCTTCATATGGTTTAGATTAAAGACACTATTCTATTGAATGAATTCAAAGTACTTCCTATAATATACTCGTAACTCAAGACACATGTCCTATAAATACCATAACCTTTGTTCACCCTACCCCGTACCAAACTGAATTACTACCCCATTTTGTAACGAACACCGAGTCGGACGTACACAATTAAACACACATATCTACATCGCAAACATTACACGCGATACGCATATTTACTGCCCAGGTAGTAAAGTTGGGTTCGCCGTGGCGGAGTTGTTCGAACTTGATGGATGTACGGTATCTATTTGTACGGTTTTTTGTTCCAGTTTGATATATCGCCTATCCGCCATCGCGCGACATTTGTATGGGCTAGTTGTATTTACTGCGTAAGGCTATGCACTCCTGGTATTTTAAATTGGCAGCACGCCTTTTTTTATATAAAAAATATATTTAGATAAACAACACAAGTACATTGTATACTTTTCATGCGACTGAAGTGAAACCTTCAAGTAACTTCTTTATTTAATCCTTACGAATTATAAATGTGAATTTGTTTGTTTGGTTGTTACGTTTTCACGTTGGTTGTTACGTTTTCACGTAAATCTATTAAACCGATCATCATAAAATTTGGCACAGATATAGAATAGACCATGGGAGGTGAAGTGGACATTTCTTATCGCGGAAAAAAATACGGTTTTCATGAGATACTATATAAAGACTCGCGCGCGGGAAAATATATGGTTCCTGTGGGCTACTGTATTTACGCGGGCAAAAGCTAGTTTATTTATAAAATTAACGCGCCACAGATCACAGATCAGATCAGAATCCTTCAAGTGACTTCTTAAGTGATTATGTCTCTAAAATCATTAATTTCAAACTGTAGCTTTTAAACGGCTTTATGTTACGACGTCGTCAATTTTGACATTTGCACTGCTAAGTATAATGGGCTGGAAGTAACTTTACCAAACGAGGATGGGCATTGCGGATTTTCTATTCAATACTTAAAATATAGTGCCCAAGTGTGTACGCAGTAATAAAGAGCACTCCTTTACTCTCGAGGCCTAGTGGGACGGATAACCGACACGATTGGCGGGAGATCAGGCGCAGGACCGACTTTTTACATGCCCATCCGACGCATGGGTCATCTCTCTTGTCAGACGATCAGGTGATCAGCCTGCATTGTACAAACCAAACGTGGAAACCACATCTTTTGTTCTTCCAACGCGGGAATCGAATCCACGACCTCCGAGTCGAGAGAGAGTTTGAATATTATTTCTTACCGGCCGAAAAATATCACGACCTCACAGAAGAACGTGATAAATCCGTCAAAATAAAAGAAAATGTGTAATTTTTGTTTATGACATATACACGAAAAACCCTGTTATTTTCATGCATGTGGTTAAAAAGGAAATAATGTACAAGAAATGCCCTTTCCAATGAGACATGGTGGCTTGATGGTATTGAGTAGGTGGAGAAGCGTTCATACATTTTTGCCCATCCTCCTTTTTCAGTCATACACGTTCAATTATAAAGTTGTCCCTGTAACTGCTGGGTGTACACTATTAACTGCTGGTTCAAGTATTAATTAACTGAGACAAAAACGGTTGTGGGGTGACCATGTTGGTGAATATATAGGGACAACTCTTTAACGATTTTGTAAAATATAGGGTGAGTATATGTTGGCAAATAAATAGGGACTGGTCCTGAATAATTTTATGATATAGGCTGGATATGTTGCCAAATGAATAGGAACTGGTCCCAAACAGGTGACCGTGTTGGTTGTCGAATAAAACCTACATAATTTTCAAAATTATAAACTATGGTCGTAAGTGTGTTTGAAAAGGTTCCTGTCGGTGGTCCTAAACAATTTTTTAATTTTATCTTTCCCTTAGTTTCAAGTTTAAATTTAGTATATAATATGTGTGCGTGTATGTGTGTCTTACGCAATTACCGCTTAACGGATCACGTCATGTAGTTTTTTATATAGGGGGTGAACAAGCCAACCCATCGCCTGATGGATACGAAACACCAGAGGTCGCGAGGGCGTTGCTCGCCGTTCAAAAAGTAAACGCTCTTTTCTTGAAGGGTTGTAAAGTCTGTTTTTTTCTCGTTTGCGCAAAATCTGTCCAGTATTTGTACCGTCTCAGAGGGTTTTGACATGTTCATCTAGTCGATTTCACCCAACTCTTCACATTTAATTTACGAAATAAATATCAAACGCGGCCACTTCAGCAGATTGCATTTTCGAATTTGAATTGGTAATTTTTTTTTGTCTTCCGAGTGTTTTGTAAATTTTTCCCTCATTATGTTTCATCTTTGATCGTTGGTTTAAGATTTTTTTTATTCTTTCGCATGTAAATTACATGAAATACTTTTATTATTAACTAGCTTTTTCCCGCGGCTCCGCCCGCGTAAATATAGGCATCGGGTGTCCCACGAGAACACTGTACTTTTTCGGGATATAAATCCAGTTGGTTGTGTTGTAATGCAGAGCTCAATCTACTACCATACCAAATTTCTTTGAAATCCGTTCAGTAGTTTTAGCGTGAAAGAGTCGCAAACATCCTTACATCAATCCTCACAGACTTTCACATTTATAACAGTGATAGTTTTATATTTCCGTTGTCTGGTACCCGTAACACAAGTTCTTCGGGAACTTACCACGGGACCAGATTGACGTGGTGTGAAAGATTTAATATTTTTACATTATAATATTAATAGTATGAGAACACTAAATGCTATTTTCCAGAAAGAGAAGAAATTCAACTATTCGAATAAGCAGTTTTAAAAAAATATTTTTTATGTTATATTATTTTGGTTGAAAAAAAATGTCGAGAAATTACGCATATTTCAATGCACATTATCATATTGAAAAGATTATGAAAATGGAAAAAAAAAAGATTTAACAGTTTCAAATGGATTGATATTACAGAATACTAAATATTTTTATTGATATAATATATACTCGTAGGTTTTAGCTTGGGTTAAAATCTTTTTTTACCCGACTACAGCGGAGAAAAAAGGAAGGGTAACGATTTTGACTGTCTATGTATGTGTGTATGTATGTTTGTTTGTTCTACCATAGGGCCTAAACTATTAATCTGATTTTAATGAATGAGCTGTTAGTAGATTCGTAATGATGGCCCGGGTAACTTAGACTACATGATTTGCGTAGTCGGGTTGTAGTTTTTATATAAAAATATAGTTATTTAACAAAGTCGATTGCAAACTTTTTCAGTTTCAACAAGTGTTGCAATGTATCCGATCGCAAATTTTGCCCACCTCGGCAGAATTAAAGTTTTACGGCTGGCAACATTGTGGCGGTAATAAAAGTCATCTAGGTCAGCTACTAGACTTGCAACTTTACTGCAGCCATTTTATACGGCCCTGGTATTTTAGTAGGAAATTTTATTGTTGGTTACAATTTTTTTAAATATTTAAATTAAAACTGGAATAAAATTAGCAAGTAACTAAGTAAGGCATGTATCCAGGTAGGATATGTATGGTTTTAAAAGTCTTATGACTTTTAAAACCATACATATCCTACGTTTTCTTAAAAATAACAAGGGATTCTGCAGTTCCTTTGTCTCGCTAAAACTCGAGATCGGATGTACCGATTTGGCTGAATGTGATCTTGTAGTAATTGAAAAATTGCAAGGAAAATAAATAACAATAATAATATAATAATAATATCTATGGACGCTTCACACCACGTCAATCTGGCCCCGTAGTAAGTTCTCGAAGAACTTGTGTTACGGGTAACCAGACAACGGAAATATATTTAATACTTTTTATACTAAACATCCCCTGGCTTGAGCGTGTTGGTACACGCTCAACCACTTACCCACAGAGGTCGTCAAAATCAACAATATTTTTTTCCCATACTAACTGTTCCTACCTGTCAAACATTTGATGATTTGAGCGTGTATTCAGTCTCCACTGTCACTTCACTGTCACAATATAAATTTATAGGTGCGGTCGGTTTGTCTGTTTGGTCGGACTGCCGGCCGGCCCCAGTAGGTTGTAAGTGTAGAAGTAGATAGTAGGTGTAGGTTGTAGTTGTAGGCGTGGATGTAGGTGAATAGTTAAGACAGAACAACGTGTATCGGGCCAGCTAGTATTTGATAAATTAAGATGAGGCTGTTACACACCAAATTTACTTATGTATCGTGTAAAATTATAATAAGTCTTAATTGATGAGGAAAAAGTGTCGAGAGACGCGACTCTACGATATTTTCAAACGAAATCATCTGATTCTATTTAAATTCGTAAAACAGATTTAAGTGGATCAATGAAAGCAACAAAATGCCCACAGACCCAGGCTGTACATTCAGCTAAACATTCGTTTTCCCCGGTTACACGTTGCGCCCACGTAGCGCAAACACACATTGTGTATGCGCGCGGTGTCCACGCTGTTGTGTTGGGTGCGGACACTCGTGTATTGTCACCCTTAGGGCGAGCGGATATAAATTTGAAGACGCAAGACACGAGCGGAAGCGTTTGAAAAAACTCTAAAAACAGGCTTAGTGCGAGTCACTAAGAAAGGTCCCGTACAAAACAGCAAAAAAAAACACGTTTTTTGTATGGGAGGCCCTACAAATATTTATTTTAATATGTTTTTATTATTTCTGCGAAAATTTCACCTGTCTAGCTATAGCCTGGTGACAGACATACAGATAGACAGACGGATGGACAGCGGAGTCTTAGCAATAAGGTCCCGCTTTTTTTATAAAGTCATTTTCTAAGCATTAAAAAAAATAGAAATATGTAGCAATAATATTTCTGAATAAGAACTCATAAATGAGCGGACATAACGAGCGTAGTGAGCCAACACTTTTACATAAAACTATACTAAAAATAAGAATAAAAAATTCCATAGAGTCTATACGCGTAGTGCAAACTTAACGCTAATATACTATAGATATATTTTCACACCAGAGATCTATAATGGACGCTTTCACATCACGTCAATCTGGTCCTGTGGTAAGTTCTCGAAGAACTTGTGTTATGGTTACCAGACAAAGGAAATATCACTACATAGTATAAAACGAATGTCGCTTTTTCTGTCTGTCCCTATATGTCCTGTCTGTCTGTCCCTGTATGCTTAGATCTTTAAAACCACGCAACGGATTTTGATGAGGATTTATTTTAATAGATAGATTGATTCAAGAGGAGGGTTTGTATATATATAACATGCATAATATAGTAGAGAAACACTGAACATTTTAGAGGTTTCTTATAAACACATACATGTTCGTAAATAAACACATTTTTTGGCACTTATATTGCAAACGCTGTCTGAACCCTACGACATAGATCAAAATAATGTACTACAGTATTGTGTACCTTAAAAAGGTCTACAATAAAGTCCGCAAAGGTATATGTCTATCTCTTAGGGATAACCCAAAATAATCGTTTTTAATTATTTACTTTTTACGAGAAATAATTGCTTATTTACGAAGCGATTTTAAGCAATACAGTATTAATCCTTATCCAATTAAGTACCTTAAATACATTGTGCATTGAATATAGATCAATATGGCCCTTTACAGCATGTAATTTAAATGAATATTTTCGAAGATATTACAGATTTAAAATGCAGGGACATAGCGGTTGGACCGACCGAGGGGTTCGGTGGCGTACACAGTTGATCCTTATCAAATTAAATACGTTACTCACTTTAAGCATTTTATATACATTTTATACCCTTTAAACCATACAGTTTAAATTAATATTTTATATTTAGAAGATGTCGTAAAATTTATATTCAAGCGCGAAAAATATATATCAAGCGGTCTCGCACATCGCGTCCAGGTGATAGGGTCCCGTTTTTACGCATTGGGTACGAAACCCTAAAAAAAATTTTCAATATTGTATACAGAAGTATATTACAGTGCGTAGAACACTATTCCAAGCGGGCGAAGCCGCGGGCCAAAGCTAGTATATATAAATGTAATACTTTTTATTCTATACATATACATTTATGACCCAGAAACACGGAAAAATTTTGTTTACTGGCGGAATTGTGTGTGACCTCCAGCGTGAGCGCCATCGCGGTAACCATTGGGCCACACAGGTCGTCGAATATTGTTGAAAAGTAAAAGTAAAGTAAAAAAATAAAACGCTGCACATAAGTAATACTATAACTTATCCATACGCTAGTTCTTAACACATGGACCACACGCTTTATCGTAGAAAACCTAAATAAATACGCGGAGAAAATACTAATAACACAAGATTGTGTCCATCATCATCATCAACTGATAGTGGTAGAGCCAAGATTCACTTCGAAACTGTCGGCTTGATTGGAATGACAACACGGCCTGCAGAAAACCGAGGTGCAATAACATGTGTAGTTGAAAAAAGTACCGGAGGACAAGGAAGGAGGTGTGGAATAATTCTACGGACTTACAGAAATCCAGCGTAACATAGCGTCTCCGCTATGTTTCGCCAAAACTATAAGAGCACTGGACGCCAAAGGAGAGCTACGCACTTGTGTTTCCTCCAGTATTGCGGATGAATAACTAAGCGTTAAACGGTCTTAACTCTTTATTGACACAAAAAACTTTCACGGTATTTGAAGGCGCTTTTGAAGTTGTAACTGAAAATTTCAGAACGCCGCGTCAGTTTTTTTAAGTTTTTTTTTTTTTTGTAAAAACCACTCACCGACTCGAAGTTTGAAAGTTTCTCAAACGGCAAAGTTTGCGAGAGTTTATAAGTGATTTTCACATTCGGAAAGTTGATATTATAAAATACATGGAGTTAAGGTCAATCCAAACTGAACCGAAACGACTCGACGCGGCGCTGCACTTATAAGATAGCTTTTCAAAATTGAACTTTATTCACAAAAAGATACACATTTCATATGACATCAGTCATACACATAAACACATGCGTAACTTGACATTCGAACTCTTACAACGATAAGTGGATCTTCTTGTGTACTTAATAAAGTTCAATTTTGAATAGCTATCCTAAAAAATATGCAGCGCCGCGTCGCGTATTGTTTCGTTTTGGTGTGAATTGACCCTTACAGTTACATTATTATCGCCCTCCGAGTCCCTCCCGGAGGGCGAAAGGCATTACTTCAATACAACTTTATCGCATTAACGGCTCCGTTTTTTTTCCGCACCTCCGCTCATAAAGTGACCCCGAGCTTCGGTGACTACAAATTTCGGATTTTGTGGGACATTATGATCAATTTTGATCTGCTTTTACAAGATTTTGGGATATTGTGGGAAATATAACGATGGATTACATCTGACTTTATAACTTTTTGGGATATTGTGGTGACACTTTATGATAGATTGTGATCTGCGTTAGTAAGTTTTAGGCATATTGTGGGAAATTTCAACGAGTGTTGGCTTATAGCGATAATAAAATACAACGGCGTATTTCGACAATGTATAAATTTTGCAGCCATTTGGCTAAGTGAGCCAGCTAATTGAGCCAGATAATTGAACTACTAGTCCTTTTAATAAATGTCGGCATCATGAAATTGATGAATAACAACTAGACAATTCATTGAGCGCAACGTTCCAACCACCAAGTGCCAGTAATAGTGATTCATCTCATTACAATTCATTTATTTATTACAAATAAATAAATGAATTGTAATGAGATGTGTGAATGTACAGTAGAATACGAAAATGAATATAAGATTTTTTTTTTAAGTTCCAACGCGGGAATCGAACCCACGACCTCCGGAGTCGAGCCAAGCTCTAAGCCACTGGACCACGGAGGCGTTAAAACTTATACTTTAAACGAGACAATCTTGTGTATATATATATATACATATATATATATATATATATATATATATATATATATATATATATATATATATATATATATATATATAATCTCGGCAACGGCTGCAAGTATTTACATGAAATTTAGTATGCAGGTAGTTTTGGGGGAGAAAAATCGGTCTAGCTGGGTTTTATTCCTGGAAAACTGCGTCTGCGTATTTCGTCGTGCAACAATATATCAATGATTTCGACTCTGTAATGTCAGTCCGATTGGCAGTTTGGTAAATTATTGCGTTGTTCGGAAATTCGGAATGTGGTGAGTTCGAACCTCGGTAAAATATTTTTGTGATTCTTTTTTTTTTAAAATCCACTAGAGCTCCAAGCAAAGCTCGGTTACCTAGGTACTAAAATTTAAACGATATACGTATCGTCAATGTCTAACGCAAGTCTATGTACGTAATTAACATCGGAAAAGCCGTCCTAAGTACGAGGGCGGGTCAATAAGTCCGTGACTTTTGGAATAAAACACAGATTTTTTGATAAATAAATCATTTTATTTTTCAACGTAGTCCCCCTTGAGCTCTATACACTTTGTCCAACGCTTCTCCAATTTTTTTATCCCTTCCAAAAAATATGATTTGTCGAGGTCCTCAAAATAGGCCTTTGTTTGCGAGATGACTTCATCATTGGAGTCAAATCTTTTTCCACCGAGCCATTTTTTCAGGTTTGGGAACAAGAAGTAGTCACTCGGAGCCAAATCTTGAGAATAGGGTGGATGTGGGAGCAATTCATAGCCCAATTCATGGATTTTTGCCATGGCAACTGCACATGTGTGCACCCTTGCATTGTCTTAGTGAAAAAGAACTTTTTTCTTGGCCAAATGAGGTCGGTTTTTTTTCAAATCCTCATTGAAGCGGTCCAATAAGTTGGCATAATATTCCCCATTAATTGTTCTTCCCTTTTGAAGATAGTCAATGTGGATTATCCCACGTGCATCCCAAAAAACAGTCGCCATAACTTTATTGGCTGACAAACCCACCTTGGCCTTCTTTGGCGCCGATTCACCCTTAGAAACACACTGTTTTGACTGTTGTTTGGTCTCTGGTGTATTGTGATGGATCCATGTTTCGTCCACGGTTAAAAAACTCCTCCATATTGTGATTAAACAACGCCAAACCTTCCTGTGAAGTAGTTACACGATTGCGTTTGTGGTCGACTGTGAGCAAACGCGGCACCCATCTTGCGGAAAGCTTTCTCATGCCCAAGTGATCATTCAAAATTGAAACCACTGAGCCATGCGAGATGCCTATGGCTTCCACAATCTCTTGCACTTTCAATCTTCGGTCGGCCAACACCATATCGTGAATTTTTTCGATTGTTTCGGGTGTAGAGACCTCAACTGGGCGTCCAGGACGTTCGGCATCTTCAGTGCTTGTAAGGCCGCAACGAAATTCAGTAAACCACTTTTTTACCATTGAAATCGATGGTGCAGAGTCCCCATAGTATTTATCAAGCTTAGCCTTGGTTTCGGTAATGGTTTTTTTTCGCAAAAAATAATGCTTAATAAGCACACGAAATTCACTTTTTTCCATTGTTTCCTTAAGTTACTGGATAGTCTGATAAAGATAGCTGTAAAACACAAACTAACTGACGCAGCAAGTTCAAATTTTGATAGGAGTCAACTGACAGATCTCTGTTGACAGGAGTAGTGTTGCTTTTTCAGTAAGGAGGTTAGAAATTCAAAAAGTCACGGACTTATTGACCCGCCTTAGTACAAGCTTCATTTGATTCTCTGATTGAAGATCACGTTTGTAGAATCCATGCATGCATGATTTAGTTCCATGCAAGTCTCACGGTTGGATATTCAAGCGCTACTCAAAGGTGAGGAGTTGAGAGTATCTTAATTTAAGATTTTTTTTTGTTTATTCGGTCTACAGTGGTTGCCGCTTTAATATTTCAATGATATTGTATCGATTGATGTTAGTTTCATCACAAGTTTGCGTGTTTGGAGCATGATTCTATCTCGTCTCAAATATATATAAAGGCCGGCAACACTCTGAAAACTCCTCAGCACTTATCTGATTGCTTATTTTCGTTCTAAAAAAAAATAACCCCTTTAAAAATTCATCGAAAAATATTTACTCGCTCACAATCAAGAAAAAAAAAACATATTTTTTTTTATTAGGTACGTCTACTCATAAAATTGCTTATTTTACACGTATTACTAAGTATCTTAGGATCAGCTCACACTGAGACGTGACGTGACGTGACGCAGCATTTTTACTGAAGCTTAGTAATTTAGAACAAAGACTGTCCTAGTAAATATCAAACGCATAGTCACCCCAGCATGAAACTTCGTTGCGTGACAGACGTTATAAAAAAGAAGATTGGTACATTATTTTTATAACACAATACATTTTGTCCGTGTCGGTTAAAAACGATAAGAACTGATGAAGTCTAGAATTTGATAACAACCTAAGGTCAGCAACAGCATAAAATATAATATGGGTACAAATTGTTAAAGTAATGTGAACAAAGCACTACGTTAACATGTATATACTTATGACGCAATGTCTTGAAATATTTTTGCTATGTTCGATGTTTATAACATTAGTAGTACCATCACTTATAGAGGTCGATAATTTACATTGGCATTCACAATTTCGGTACCTACTACACCATTGAATGCGTTAAAATAGCCAATAATAATAATGATCATTTACATTAAACATTAGTGTGACCCCTAAATAATACAGATATCTTTAACTGTTTCCGCGGCTCGGCCTGCGTAAATACAGTATCCCACGGGAACACTGAACTTTTTAAGGATAAGAAAAAATTCGATATTCATCCCCGTGGTATACTCTATATCAGTGGCAATTTTCATCAAAACGGCTTAGTAGTTTCGGAGTCTATTCAATGTAATGTACAAACAAATCTTTCATAATATTAGTATTATTTCATATACTAAGATATCCTTACTAGTAATAAAAAGAAAGTTTCGAAGTATCTAAGCTCCACCAGGATCACAGAAGCCGATAGGAGAGTTATCCCTAAGCGTGCGGGATCATGTGGATTTATAGGGAATAAGATTTATAAGTATTTCGTTTGTGATGATTGCCTGGTGCTTATGAAGTCAGTGTTATTATGTGATTAACTTAAATTATAAATTTCATTGGAATGTAAACAATATACAAACTATTGTACATTTATTTTTACCCGACTACGGCGAAGCCAAAAGGAAGGGTAATAATGATTTTGGCAGTTTATGTATGTATGTATGTATGTATGTATGTATGTATGTTTGTTATCGTAGCGTCTAAACTCCTGGTCCAATTTTAATAAATGAGGTGTCAATAGATTCGTAATGATGCCGCGGGTAACATAGGATATAATTTTTTTCAAAATTATATATTTCGAAAATTAAACCTCAGATAGAACATCTAAAAAAAATAAATAGAGATAATTATCACATGTTTGGTATCAAAAGGAAGGTCTTGGCAAGCACACTACAAATATTTACATAATTTGTATATATATTATATTATATCATATTGTTTAAGTCAAAATATACGTTTAAAACAAAATTCGTACATTTGTCCAATTTTCTAACATTACCTATAATTAGACTATAAATATATAATTTATATATTATGTTCCTTCATAACATTATATCTTATTTTATAAATATAATTTTTTACAGGCAATACATAACAAATTAAAAAAATTAAATAACACCTATATTGTCAAGCAGTAAATGAGCTGATGATGAAGAATTATACCTAAGACCACTCTTAATTATATCAGCTTTCAAACAAAAAAAACTAGTTCAAAATCGGTTAATTGGTTCATCCGATTTTAATAAGAAAATGAAGATGAAATCAATTACTAGCACTTTTATTACTCACTCGTTCGATAGATGTCACTATACGAGTCTTAAATTTTTCTGAATCGCGGTATCGTTGTGTTTAGATGTTTATGATAATATATTCCACTACAATTATTGTATATGTACACAGAATGTACCACCCAAATAAGAAGTACCATTATAAAATATGGTACTTGTCGTGCTTCCCCCCACTCCGGAGGGGAAAGCCATATATAATATTAAAGCCGTATGCCACATTACGCATTGAACCCCCTACAAAAAGGGGAATGCCGGGGCAGTGTCATCGCTGCCAGCTGTACGGCCACTCAGCGCGGTACTGCTTCGCCAGACCGCGCTGCGTAAAGTGCCTGGGCGACCACGGCACATCAGACTGTCCGCGCAGGAACCCAGCTGAGGAGACTACTCCCCCAAGCTGCGTCCTGTGTAAAACTTCTGGCCATCCGGCCAACTACAAAGGGTGCAAACGCGCACCCCAAGTAAAGAGGCGCCAAGCACCACCACAGAGAGGTGCCCCTCCCAAGCAGAGGTATGTCCCTGCCCCCCCTCCCTCCAAACCTGCTTGGGTGACACCCCAGAGGGGTCCACAAGAACCTCCTCCTCCTCCTCCTCTAATGTCGGTGGCTCTCCCAGCCAGACCGACTATGGTCCCCCCTTCCCCGCCCAAAAAGGACGCACAAACGGGACCAAATAAACCGCCCCAGCCCGCATCTAGTTTTGGCGCCGACATAGCGTTCGCCGCCAAATTCCTAAGTGACATCGATTCGGTGGAGCTTAACATCTTTGTCGCCAAGCTGCGAGGCTCCTTCGAGGAGCGCCTTTCGGCACTGGCAGGTCACACGGCCTTAATCAACAAGATCAAGGAGTTCTCTTACGCCGGTTATTAAATGGCGTCCCCGGGGAGAACAAAACCGCACTCGATTTGTGTCGTGTCGTTCAATACGAACGGCATATTTAATGACATTGACGAAATCCGTGATTTCGTCAAGAGCCATAACGTAGACGTACTACTAGTGCAGGAGACGTTCCTTAAACCTAGCATGAGGAGCCCTAAAATAGCTAATTACAAATTAATTAGAAATGACAGAACTCGATCCAGCTTAGGAGGCACTCTTATATATTATAAGAATTCCCTCCACTGCGTCCCTCTAGAACCACCACCCTTAGAGACATTAGAAATTTCAATTTGTCATGTCAGTATGACAGGCCACGTGCCAATCATTATTATCAGCGCTTACCAATCGGGTAGCCAACTTTTAATTTCTAGCGACATACAAAAGCTAGTTAATTTAGGCAACGCTGTCTTAATCGCCGGCGACCTAAACTGTAAACACACCGAATGGGGTAACCTTTCAAATAATAAAAACGGTACCATTTTAAACTCACTCTCCGACACTCTCGAATTTGGCATAATGGCCCCTCTGGACCCCACTCGCTACGATACCAGCGAACGTAGCAGTGGCCTTATCCAAAATCCCAGCGTTTTCTACATAGCGCTTGTCAAAAATATTTCTCTCGATATTTCTATCGAGACTATTCACGAGCTTAACTCAGACCACCGCCCGGTTAAAATCACTCTCGGTAATTCTAACCGAATTAACTATAGTAAGAAAAAGATTATCGACTACAAACAGTTGGCCGATAATATCCAAAATCTTCAATCGATTCATCTCGATAAAATTCCAGATAATATAGTGAGTAGCGAAGCAGCAATAGAGGCTGCTTTCAACCTAACAGACCACCTGGTAGCGACCATAAAGAAGTCATCCAGGGAGATGCCTGTGACTCACGAGAGGCACAGGCCCCTCCCGGAGGACATAAAGGAGTCCATCAGACTTCGGAACGCGGCTAAACGCACCTATAATCGCTACCCGTCAGAAGAGTGCCGTAAGACCCTTCATCACCTCGAAAGAGAGGTTAAGTTCAAAATAAAAGAATTTAAAGCCGAAAAGTGGGATCGATTTCTAAGCGAGACAGAACCGTCACACACGGCCTACTGGCCTCTCGCGAAAGCCCTCAAAAGAGACACGGAGAGCGACATTCATTTATTTCACTAATGCAATTATATCAAATTGCGTTGGTGAAATGAATCAATGTTGAATGATTTCTATTGCGTTTATTGAAATTTAATTATAAATTATAAATAGTTATATTTTATAAATCGTTCTTCGAGTTCGAATCAAGTCGTCATTTACTGTGTATGCTATTGTTAGTTCATTTTAATTTCAGTTTTTCAGTTGCTTTATTACCTTTAAGGTCCTTTAATAAATAATATTAATTATTGTTTCCTCGTGATACGGTAATTACTTGATTTAAATTGTAAATAATATACGTATAGTTTTATATTAGATAAAAGTTAAAACGGAAAAATATTAAATAAAAAAATAAGTTTAAAAAACTATAACCCGACTACGTAAAAAAGGGGTCTAAAAAGGCCGAAATAAGAAAATAATTTAAATAGAAATCCAGAAATGCATAGTTACAAAAATGCTCAAGGTAGAGCCGTGGTTGCACACACTAATGGCGTCATCTAAGCGTCAGTTCATACCGAGATGCGTGACGTCTAGGTATAAACTGAAACTGCGTATATCGTCATATACACATGCATACCCCAAGATAGTTACAGACGGCTGCGTTTTGACATCGACTGTTCCGAACAGTAGGTGCGACCACGGCTCTACCTTGACAATTTTTGTAACTATGCATTTCTTGATTTCTATTTGAACTATTTTCTTGTTTCGGCCTTTTTAGACCCCTTTTTTACGTAGTCGGGTTATGGTTTTTTAAACTTACTTTTTTAATTTTTAATAAATATTTTCTTTCCCATAGATTAGAATTGTATTGTTTACATTCCTTTGCAAATAAGTCTCGTATCTATATATCCCAGGTCGCGACAGCACATTTTCGTGCTTATGAAATAACTTGAACCTAAAAATAAAATATCCAGGTACTAAAAGATTTGTGCGATTAAAAATGGACTTGTAAAAAGTGGCCAAGTCGGTAGTCCATTTAAATAATGGAGTGAACTAATTGGCACTTGTCCGGCTAATTCTGGCTTTTATTGAGATGTATTGGAGCAATTTCGTCGCAAAAAATGTAGTAAAAGATGGAAAATGTTGCAATGGTTTGCAGGGCGTTCTGAAACGAATTGTTATAGTTCAATGTGTCTGTAAAAAAGAGATTAAACAATTCTAATATCATGTCATAATGAGTTTTGGCGGGGATGTGGATGTATGGCGTTGTTGTTTTTTGTATTTCTTCCATAAATGTTTGTTAGGTTCCTAATGTTTAATAATGAACGTAGGCTCCCCCAATGAGCGCCAACCAGCCAGCCACCTTCCTCAAGCCTCTCTACTTTTTTTACCTAAGCTCTTTAAAAAGGCAATTTTAAAATGATTTTAAAACTAACACATTTGACAGAACAAATGTTCATACAAGAAAAAGTTACGCCGTCTTGATTTCACCATACCTCAAATGTCAAAATAGCCCCAAACAGCCCCCAAATGTGGGACCATTTAAGTGGAAACAGTTTTTGCCCCGACATGCCTCGTCTATCAATATAATGTCTATGTAATTTTATAACTTATGACATATTATTTTTGTCGATTATTTTCTGGAAAATTATGGCCAAGTTCTCTGTAAATATTTAGTTTGCATGCGGCGCGCGTTTTTCTTTATCTCTCGGAATTATTAAGCACTCTGATTCGGTCACGTTTTCGCCTCTTGATTGAATAAATTACGATGGCCAAGCGCAAAAAGAGGAAACAGGCACGATTTTTTAGGTTACTGCATTTTGGCTGTTGGAGATTTGTGTTGTAGCCTCAGAAAAGGTAGCAAGTTTTTTTTAATTACTTACGACATGTTGCTTCATAGAGATTTGTGTTAAAATTCTAAAGCCAGTGAAACTTGTAGATGTGATTTCTGGGTTACTAAATTTTGGTTGTTGATCTAGTATCTAGATTTGTTAGTTAGGCTGAGGCCCCATGTTCGTCGCAGCGGATTAATGGATTAATGCTTTATATACCAACGCATTGTATTGTGACGATGCGACGCGAGGCGACGCAACGTACTTATTCGGCATCAGCCTTAGTCATGCGCGAGACTTGGTGAAAATGTGATTTTCGGATTTACTACATTTTGGATGTTGGCTCGTAGAGATTTGTGTTAAAGTTACATTTTTTAGCATAGGGGGCGATATTTGGTCACGTTAAATGATAAACACTGTCTACGGACATTCACAACACCAGTGGAGTTCCAAGTGTGTAAATATGAAGTACTAAAATATGAAATGATTATTATTTTATGATGCGGAAATCGAGATCTATACATAATCTATAACTATACCAAATTGTATATTGTGTTTATAATATTCAGAATCATTGTAGTTAGGAGGGCGGACAGTCAGACAGACAGACAGACGGACAGAGCGAAACTACAAGGGTTCCATGTGTACTACGGCACCCTTAAAAGATAATTATAAAACAAAATGTGTAAAACATTCCTAAATCAAACGAACAATTTGCCGCAATAATTAATTTAGATACGAAAACGCTTCGGAAACAATTCCACAACTTTATCTTGTAACACTCGGCTTTGTATTTTTCGCTCGGTGATTTCGATAATTATGTCGGCAGTGATTGCTCCATCTTAACCCCCCCCCCCCTACTCTTCCCTCTTTCGCTTATATTCTCTCTTCTTTTTGACGTGACAACGTCTAATAAATCGATGAACGCCGGCTGCACGCACGAAAAAGGGTGACTCATTGTCCCGGTACTCGTTACGCTCGATCTTGCGCTTGCGCCGCATTTGTTATGACGTTGTCACGTTAAACTATCGTCCGTAAACTGACTTTACACACAACCAATTGTTTTCATGCATGCCCGCTACAGACGACAACGATAAAACTGCACAGTTCGGTCACAGTAGACATAAATTAGTATGCGTGCGTGCGCCGATTCGGGCGGTACAGAATAAAGATGTTAGTACTGTATACATGTACTGTGACCGAACTGTGCAGTTTTATCGTTGTCGTCTGTAGCGGGCATGCATGAAAACAATTGGTTGTGTGTAAAGTCAGTTTACGGACGATAGTTTAACGTGACAACGTCATAACAAATGCGGCGCAAGCGCAAGATCGAGCGTAACGAGTACGGACGGAGCGTAACGGACCTTTGCTCGGAGTTCTGATAAAATATATACAAGAATGACATAAATATTCTAAATTCGATCCCACCACATTTCGAATTTCAGAGCTGTGTCGAATTTACTGACACATTATTCTTATACAAAGAAAAAATAGATATAGCCTAAAAATGCGCAGTTTCGCAGGGATAAGACATAGCTAGATCGATCTTTCTCCCCCAAAACTTCCTGCATACTATATACTAATTTCATAGTAATACTTGTAGCCGTTTTCGAGAAAGCGATTATATAATAATAATATCTATGGACGCTTTACACCTCGTCAATCTGGCCCCGTGCTAAGTATTCGAAGATCCGCGTTACAAGTACTAGAAAACGGGAAGTATATTAAATACTTTTATACTATACATATATTTATGATTTTTATTATATTATATATGGATGTGTATTATATATATATAATATATATATATGTTTGTGTGTGTATTATATTAAATATAAGGTTATTACCTATGAAATTGCCGTTTTACGCATTTTTTTGATGTATTTTTTATTTGTATTTATCGAAGTAATCACCCAAGCAATCAATGCATCTTTGCCAACGCAGTGGCAGTTTATTGATGCCCTTCTTAAAGAAATCAGCTGGACGGGAAGCAACAAATTCTTCAAAGGCATTTCTTGTACTGCCCGAGAGGCATTGAATTTTTTTCCCGCCAAGAAGTTATCCAAATTCTGGAAAAAGTAGTAGTCTGTAGGCGCAAGGTCTGGTGAGTAGGGCGGATGACGGAGAGCTTCCAACCCCAGTTCTTGCAACTTGGAGACCGTCTGCTGTGCAGTATGAGGCCGCCGCGTTGTCGTGCAGGAGCAGCGGAGACGAGCGATTGACCAATGCTGGTTGGAGATGTGCCAGCTTCTCCATCATTGTGTTCAGTTCTTCACAGTACACATCTGCAGTAATGCTCACCCCGTTTGGTAAGAAGCTATGATGAATCACACCCTTGCTAGACCACCAAACAGTGACCATCACTTTTCTAGGGGTAAGTTTTCGTTTAGAGCATTGTTTAGGTGCTGAACCAACCAACTTGCTGAGCGCTTGCGGTTATCAAACAGAATCCATTTTTCATCGCAGGTAACAATGCGGTTCAAAATTCCTTAATTTGTGTGTCTGTTGAGCAGTTCAAGGCACGTCTCGACGCGTACTTCGCGCTGGCGATCATTGAGTTCATGGGGCACCCATTTGTCAAGCTTTTTTTCCTTGCCAATTTGACGCAAATGGACCAATATTGTTCTGACGCTAACGTCGAAAGCTGCTGCTAATTCAGCCGTAGATTGTGTATCATCAGCTTTCACAATCGCCTTTAATTCGTCATGGTCGACTATAGTCTTCGGACGACCGCGAGGTTCATTTTTCAGGTCGAAATTTCCAGAACGGAAGCGAGCAAACCAATAACAGGTGGTGCGTTGGTTTGTAGTGTTAGCTCCGTAAACGTCGTTGATGTTGCGTGCCGCTTGTGCCGCGTTGCTGCCACGACGGTACTCATATTCCATAATTACTCGAATTTTTAACGTATCCATGATGACGAAAAAGATTGAAATGTGATGAAAATGTAACACTAATCAATAAACAAATGACTACTTTTGGAAAAAGAATTCCATGTTTTTAAAATAAAATTAATTTTAAATTAGAATTCTTAGCCAAACAAAAATTATTTTGATTTGAAATGGCCAGTACTGCAGAACGGCAATTTCATTGGTAAAGACCTATTATATAATATGTGAAAACCGTTAGGCTATTTTTATTTATTATTTATTTATTATAACAAGAAACTCCCACAAAACTGGTGTAACAGTTTGTCTGTGGGCAATGACATTTAGGTTTTAGTTTATTAATATTATATTGAAATAAATATACCTAAAAAGATTGAAATACAACTAGCGAGATTGTATAAATATGTCGAACGATTATTTGCGATATATTATAATATATCGCAAATAATCAACCTAATGAAAGATAATGCGTTAAATTGTAAGCAGTATGTTCGGGTTCACAATCTTCCGACAGTTTACAATCTCGCAGTTATATTACAATTTAACGGTTTTCACAATTTTACGGTGACATATACAAGATTGTCTCGTTAAAGTATAAGATTTGAAAATGAAAATGTGACAGATTGACAAACGTCAACGCGTAACAGAATTGTATCTATCAAACGCGCGGTAGTGTGTGTAAAAATATAAACTTAATGCACACCCTTCTCTACATAAACTTTACTGTGCCAAATATCATACACCTCCGTTCGCACTCGTAAATCTGTGCTAAAAGCTTTTGCTTCACGTATTAATTTAGATAATAATACAAATGAATACGTTGTGTTACGTCATAACGCCTAAACTACTGAGTGGATTATCAAAATGATTTTTTATTAGTAGATATCCTTACTAATTCTTACTGATAAAAATCACATAGACCATGGGGGTACATAGACCATGGGGCACATAGACCATGGGGCACATAGACCATGGGGCACATAGACCTTGAGGCACATAGACCATGGGGCACATAGACCATGGGGCACATAGACCATGGGGCACATAGACCATGGGGCACATAGACCATGGGGCACATAGACTATGGGGCACATAGACCATGGGGCACATAGACTATGGGGCACATAGACCATGGGACACATAGACCATGGGGCACATAGACCAAGGGGGAAAATAGACCACGGGGCACATAGACCATGGGACACATAGATCATGGGGTACCCACATAGGTTTTTTTTACAACGCTGCAAAATGTACAGTTTAAACGGCCAACATCTACGAGGGCGGGTCAATAAGTCCGTGACTTTTGGAATAAAACACAGATTTTTTGATAAATAAATCATTTTATTTTTCAACGTAGTCCCCCTTGAGCTCTATACACTTTGTCCAACGCTTCTCCAATTTTTTTATCTCTTCCAAAAAATATGATTTGTCGAGGTCCTCAAAATAGGCCTTTGTTTGCGAGATGACTTCATCATTGGAGTCAAATCTTTTTCCACCGAGCCATTTTTTCAGGTTTGGGAACAAGAAGTAGTCACTCGGAGCCAAATCTTGAGAATAGGGTGGATGTGGGAGCAATTCATAGCCCAATTCATGGATTTTTGCCATGGCAACTGCACATGTGTGCACCCTTGCATTGTCTTAGTGAAAAAGAACTTTTTTCTTGGCCAAATGAGGTCGGTTTTTTTTCAAATCCTCATTGAAGCGGTCCAATAAGTTGGCATAATATTCCCCATTAATTGTTCTTCCCTTTTGAAGATAGTCAATGTGGATTATCCCACGTGCATCCCAAAAAACAGTCGCCATAACTTTATTGGCTGACAAACCCACCTTGGCCTTCTTTGGCGCCGATTCACCCTTAGAAACACACTGTTTTGACTGTTGTTTGGTCTCTGGTGTATTGTGATGGATCCATGTTTCGTCCACGGTTAAAAAACTCCTCCATATTGTGATTAAACAACGCCAAACCTTCCTGTGAAGTTGTTACACGATTGCGTTTGTGGTCGACTGTGAGCAAACGCGGCACCCATCTTGCGGAAAGCTTTCTCATGCCCAAGTGATCATTCAAAATTGAAACCACTGAGCCATGCGAGATGCCTATGGCTTCCACAATCTCTTGCACTTTTAATCTTCGGTCGGCCAACACCATATCGTGAATTTTTTCGATTGTTTCGGGTGTAGAGACCTCAACTGGGCGTCCAGGACGTTCGGCATCTTCAGTGCTTGTAAGGCCACAACGAAATTCAGTAAACCACTTTTTTACCATTGAAATCGATGGTGCAGAGTCCCCATAGTATTTATCAAGCTTAGCCTTGGTCTCGGTAATGGTTTTTTTTCGCAAAAAATAATGCTTAATAAGCACACGAAATTCACTTTTTTCCATTGTTTCCTTAAGTTACTGGATAGTCTGATAAAGATAGCTGTAAAACACAAACTAACTGACGCAGCAAGTTCAAATTTTGATAGGAGTCAACTGACAGATGCCTGTTGACAGGAGTAGTGTTGCTTTTTCAGTAAGGAGGTTATAAATTCAAAAAGTCACGGACTTATTGACCCGCCTTAGTAGTAAACAAACAGTTGAAACTCTAATTGCGAGCTTCTCAAGAGCCCTTGCAGGTAGTTCACAAGGTAAACAGTTAAAAATAACTGCACCCGAAGGTTTAACTTACTCAACGAGTTCAAAATGTATTTTTTCAACGTGTTCATGAAAACAAAATTACTGGAAATAGATTTACTTTGAAGTTTGAGCTAATGTTTTTAAAATGTTTTAGTTACTAGAATGATATTACGAGTATCTGTAGTTGCCCGCGATATCTGAAAGAAAATCCCACGGGATCCGTGAATTTTGCTGCGATAAAAAGTAACATATTTTCTACCCCGTGATGTGCTCTATATCTGCGCCAAATATTATGAAAATCGGTCCGGTAGTTTGGGAGCCCATTCAATGCAAACAAACAAACATACCTTTCCTTTTTGTTTATAATATTAGTATACATGTAGCTAGATAAAAAGTCCAAGGGTGAACACTGAACACTTAAATGCTCCTTAAAGTTGAGTGCTACTTAAGTCACAGGCTGTCTCTGCTTAGCAGATTGAAAATACCACGGCCTCAAGAAAACCGGCGTGAAAAAACGCTCGCGTTGTATTTCACCGAGTGAGTGAGGTTACCGAAAGTCCCAGGGGGGTTTGGGATTCTAAGGACCAGGAACGCAAGTGTCCATGGGCGGCGGTAATCCTCTACTATCAGGTGATCCGTCTGCTCGTTTCCTGGTTCATTTCATGAAACATTTGGTGCATATCTATTACAGTGCTCACGACTGTACCTGTTTCAACTCGTACAGTCTCAGATAGTTGAAGCGAGCCAGTCCCTTTGTAAATGTGATACAATTTTAACTGTCAAAAACTTTTTATTCCATTTTGAACCTTGTTTCTTACAATACATGGTTCGAACTCCCCTAACATCTTGTTTTCTTGATTTCACCCACTGTCTAATGGAATTCGTATCTCATTGTTATTGTAATAGGGGTGAAATTTAGTTGTTTTGAAATGAAATCTGTTTTCTCTAGTATTTATCTTGGTGTATGTCTTGCATATGCATGCTAAGTCCATTCATTATCATAATCCGATCTGCATAATATACTCATCCTTTCCGTGTGAGTTCCTGGTGTTTTTATGGCCGAAAACTCAAAAGATTCCTAAAATTACATGGCTCTCATTTCATGGGAGAGCCACGCTTCGGGCTTCGGCCGGCTCGACCGGATAAATACCACGGCCTCACAGAAAACCGGCGTGAAATAACGCTTTCGTTGTGTTTCGCTGAGTAAGTGATTATAAGACTGGGAACGCAAGTCGCAGCACCAGAGGAGTCACAAGTGTAACTCCTGTGGTGTTGCGAGTGATCAGGCGATCCGTCTGCTCGTTTCCTGGTTCATTTTGTTAAAAAAAATATGGACAATGACAACCTATGATCTTAAGGGCCTCTTAATTTTAAGTAGCGTTTGCGAATTCAGTAGCAAGGCTTGATTAGAATGAATGAAAGACTCCTACGTCCGAATACTGAAACGCTAATCAAAGTTAAGAGTCCTCTTATTCACAGGCTGTCCCTGTCTCTGCTAGCCGAAATGACAAGGACAGCATGTGACTTGAGCGTCACTTAATTTAAATATCGTTCCAGTATTCGGCCGTTAGAATTCATAAAATACTTAGTAACATACATCTTGTATATTATAGACGAGGCATGTCGATGCAAAAAGTGTACACTATTCTGTTATTTTCTGTTATAATTAAACTGCCCTACTTTTGGGGTTACTTGGGGCAGGTGAGGTTTGACATTTGTCATCTCGACATTCTGAATTTTTTTTCCGCAATTTAAGCAGCTCGCTTTTATTCAGAATTCAAGATGGCGTAACTTTTTCCTGTATGATTTTTTTTCTGTCAAAGCAGCATGAAAAATACTGTCTATCTCTTTCTCGCGGAAAGATTTGTTACGTCACAATCTGTTAACGCCATACATTATGGCAGAAAATGTATGGTGACACTATAATGTTTTTTAACACTATTACCTTTTCAGTCAGTGTCCAAACTTTCAGGAGTGTATATACTTTTGAATATAAGAAGAGTTTCACTATGGGGTAAACTTTCCTACTTGAAAAAAAATCTGCTGTTTCCTACAAAATGCTATCTATGCCGTAGCCCTTTTGTAGGAAACAGTTTTTTTTCCAAGTAGGAAAGTTGATCCGATAGTAAAAGATGCTTATATTCAAGAGTATATATTGACTCCTGAAAGTTTATACACTGACAAGAAAATAAAACATTTATAAGGTTTGATAAAATCAATTACGGATATTTTGGGCACATAATCTACTGCTTATGTAAAGACGTTTAGGCAGAAAAATAATTAAAAATTTCGAAAAAGAAGCTACTAATTACAAAACATAACTCATGTTTCGTTTGTTCCGGCGCTACGGGGGTTTTTGACCTCACACAGCTGATAGTTGACAGTGATTGTTATTCGTTAGGTAAAGACTTTGCTTTCGGATTAAAGACAGCTGTTCCTGTGAGGATAATGACCTCAGCGCCTTAGAAGCGCATTGAATTTTTACATAGTATAATAATAAATTTTATTCGAAATTTTTCAATCATTTTCCGTCTAAATATCTTTACGTAAGCAGTTTTTCTTAAGCCCAAAATATCCGTAATTGATTTTACCAAACCTTATATGGCTCGCTTTCTTATTGTAAATTTAAATTGTTTGTATCTTCGTTATTTATTAAGATTTTAATGAATGGGTTTTAGATTGTTTATTATCATGATGTCGAACATTGAAAAGATGAAAAAAAACTGTTTAGGCAACATGCCTATTGTCAGACTTTAGGTAGATAATAGATTTAAGTCTACCTATGTTTGGCAGATAGCCAAATCCAGACAGACATACTAGCTTACTACAGCAATTACACTGTGTAGATACTAACCTCATAAAAACTAATTAATACAAGATACTAGTTAAGCTTAGTATATTTGGATAAGACATGCTACGGCACGAAATTTCCGGCTTAATCGGAGGCATGCCTCGGCCTCGCAGAAAACAGGCGTGAAATACAGTTACGTGGATGGACTTTCGTAATAAGTTACTAGAAAAACATAAGCACTCAGTGTAAAATATTTTACGAAGAAAAAAAATTCTATATTGTATTCGAAGTAGTTTAATGTTTTGCGAGTTACTTCTAAAATTGATCATCGCCTTTTCCCGACGTTATTTAACTGCTAATTAACGTCTTTAAAATGCTAAACATTCATTTCCTGCGGTTTTTTTAATGAGCTAAAATTGTGAAACAAACATCCATCGATCCAAACAGCATTAGGCAATAATAATCTATTCTAGTTGTTTATACCAAACTGCAGCCATTCATTATAGTACTAGAAACTTCTAGAAAACACGAACAAGTGTTGTACATCAAAATGCATGAATAATAAACATTAATTATGTCCCTATTGTTCCAGGTAATAAGGTTTAAAATGCCATATGAGTTATCGTGCACGGCGAAACTTCAGTTAAGTATCATTCGGTTACAAATCACATGCAAATACAAGCAAATTTATACTCTAAAGCGTTTACTTGGGGTGCAATTTTGAATAAATTAAATCTAAGTTATACCCTTTGCAAGATATTGTAATATTTCGCATGCTTGGCGAAATTAAGTTCTGTGCCGTTGTGACACGGTGGTTATTCGAGTCGAAGGCTTAAGGGAAAACTTTAAATCGGTTTTTTATTAGAAAATTGCATTTAGGAGTGTAAAGTTACTACAACAATTTGCATTCATGATGTATCGTGGCATTTATTATGCAATAAACGTTGGTGGACTGTTTAAAAACACGTTTCGCTTGAAAAAAAAGCAGAGTGCCCCAGGGGTTAATAAATGGGCCGCATATGTTTTAATTGTATAAAGTTATCAGATTTAATTACTACGAGCATTTAAAGTTTTGCTTTTTATTTTCAAGGCAACAATTAAAATCGAAATCTCAGTTGAATTAATTGTTGTTGAGAATTTTGTTTAATGAATGGAAAATTTCAACTTTTCGCTGCTCTTTAATGTATTTTCCCGACTGCTAAAGATGGGGGTCCAAGCGTAGATATTAGGTACTACGTATGTATTAGGTCATTACATATGAAATTGGCGTTTTGTTAATTTATTTAATCAAAGTATATACAATTTCTATCTATTTTTGCCATCTCATAGGTAGTTCATTGATTTCTTTATTAAAAAAACCATTCGGACAGGAATCAATAAAATATTTGAAGTCGCTTTGGACTGCCCCATCGGAGTTGAATTTTTTCCCTTGCAAGAAGTTATCCAAATTTCGAAAAAAATTGTAATCTGTTGGAGCAAGGTCACCGGAGTGCGGTGGATATCGTAGACATTCCAATTGAAGCTCCTCTAATGTCCTGAAGCAGCAGTGGCAATGACCAACCTCGATTATTTAGCAGCTAGCTTTTCCATCATGATTTGCAGTTGCTGGCAATAGACATCAGCCGTAATTATTATCTGGCCAGATTTAAGAAAGCTGTAGTGAACGACACCGGCACTAGTCCACTAAACACTCACAAATAACTTTTTTTGAGTTTATTTTCGCTTGGGGTAGGCTTTAGCTGGTTCGCCAGGGTTCAGCCATTGCGATGAGCAATTCCGATTATCGTACAGGATCCACTTTTTATCACAGGTAATGATTCGATTTAAAATCCCTTCATTATTGTGCCGGTTGAGTAATGTAACATAGCAGTCGACGCGTTTGTCGGTTTACTGCGGTTTGCGATGGATTCGCTTCCACAATAGCCTTCAATTCTTCATTATCAACTTTAGTCTCGGGCCGTCCACGGGGCTTATTCTGCAGGTCGAAATTTCCAGAACGTAAACGTTGGAATCAAAACAGCACTGTGTTTTCTTTTGCAACACCGCCGCCATACACATCATTAATTCTTTGAGCCGTTTCTGCAGCACTGGTACTCTGGTGGAACTCGTACTCGAAAATAATACGATAATTCAAGTTTTCCATTTTGTAAACAGATTGACGCAAAGAAAAAACCAAAAGAGGAAAATAAAATGAATTACGTTTTTCGAAACACAAATGCATGAGTAAATAGCAGTATATTTTGAAATTGTAATTCCTAACCAAAGAAGATATATTTGAGATCAAAGTGTCGCGTACGACAAAACGCCAATTTCATATGTATGTCAAGGACCTAATATGTATTTTTCTCTATTATGTTCTACAGTACGAACGGTTTACTGAATTTTAGCTTGAGAGATGTCGTTCAATTAGTTATCAAAATTAAATTGTCGTAATAAACTCAAATTTTCTAAGAATTTTGGATATAAAATAAATGAATAATTTCCAAGAATGTCATACAGTTTAGATTGTTTTATTAAAACATAAGAAAAAATTAAAGAAGAAATCCCCAAGTCATACAGTATTAAAAAAATAACTTCGCCTTAGTACGCACGAAGTGAAATACAGTTAAAAGAAATAAATTTAAAAGTCAAAGCGGACGTTAACGAAAAAGTTACATGTAAATTACCAGCTAAATTAAATGCGATCTGATAACTGAGGGATTAAAGCGTTTTCTTATCCGATCCGATATCGATCGCCTACACCATATCGTAGTAAGTAGGTGTCCACAATTTCCTTTGCTCAGAAGTACATTCTGCTCGTATAAAGTAGTGTATAACTGTACAAAAATTCAACAAAATGTACTGGACAGGGAAGGTATAGTTGGGGCAAGTGAGGCATTTTTGTTCTTTAAAAGAAAAAATCCCTCCCCTCCTCCCTACACCGATTTCGGTGACGCTGGCCGGTTTCATTTGCGGTTTCAACGCAGCAGTTATTTTATAGTGCTCAAGTGTGTGCGCAGTACACAAGAGCACTGATGGATCATCTCTCTCGTCAGACAATCAGGTGATCAGCCTGCATTGTCCTAACCAAACTTGGAACCAACATTTTTTGTTGTTCCAACGAGGGCATCGAAACCTCGACAGTCGAGCTCTAAACCTCTGGACCACGGAGGCTGTTAAACCTGTAATTGACTTTCTTCATCTAGCTTTATTTCTATTGTAACTACTAACTGTACTGTAACTAAACTACTAACTGCAACTGTAAAATTTCTATTGTATGCTGTTGGTTTTCCATTATGATAAAATAAAATAATATCGGATCGGATGGTGTGAACACGCTCTTAAGTTGAAACGCTATCTCATAGATTTTAATTAGTCGATAAATATTTGGTTAGTCCTTAGTCCGGTAGTCTGGAGATCAAATCTAACTCGAATTGTTACTGATTTCGGTTACACCGACCGATTTTGTTAACTAGATATTTAGTTTTGAAATTGCGAAAACGATTAAAGTATTTAAATGGTCAACTTTTATTTGATATATCAAATAAAGTATATGGGTTCATATTCAAATATTTTTAGGATTCCGTAATACCCGGAACCCTAACAGTTTCGCTCTGTCCGTCTGTCTGTCTGTCTGTCCGCGCTTCTAGCTTCTGCGATTATTAATATTATGAAATACAAAAAATGGATGACATTTCGTCAAGTAGATCTCGGTTTTGGAATCATAAAATAATAATAATTTTAGATTTTAGGGATAGCTCTCCATACATGTGAAGTGGGGATGGAAAATATTTTTTCATTCTACCCCATCGTGTGGGGTATCTTTGAATAGGTATTTTAAAATAAAGGCAAGATTTTATACATGACTATTTTACAAAGTGAACCATTTACGAGTAATCGCCCTCCAGAGTGGTTTGTAGGCATTTCTCAACTATGAAACTTAGATAGATAATGCTAAATACTCTTTAGGAAAATTATTTTGAACGAAATCCGACAGTAACTTTTCAAGCATTTTGAAACAAACCTATTACGCATTTATAGTTAGTTACTTGGGGTCCTTAGACATGCTCGTGGTTAGGTTACTTAATCTACAAAAAAAGTGGTTGATATAAATTTTGATAGACATTTGGTTGAGTCTTTAAAAAATCTGAATTGATCTTTAACTAACCGAAAAAAATCTACTTTTTGTGGCCGAATACTGGAACGATAGTTAAATTGACACTCAAGTCACATGCTGTCCTTGTCATTTTGGCTAGCAGAGACAGCGACAGGCTGTGAATGGAAGGGCTCTTAATTTTGATTAACGTTTCAGTACTCGGCCGTTGCTCTATTGAAAATTCATCACCTCATCTCCTCGTAAGGGCTTGGTCCAAAATTCATACTGAAAAAACCCAGAAGCGGCATTTAATGAAATGGTTACCAATGGGTTCACTTGAAATCATGTTTGATGTCACCAAACTGGAAATCTCAAAAAACGCCGGATATAGCATTTACGAGCAAGAACAAAATCCAAAATCACAGTAGGTAGATATGTAGGTGCAGATATTTATGTTTGTTGGTGTATGAACTGTAGGAGTATGTAGCTAAGTTGCTGTAGTAGGTGGGTAGGTGTAGGCACAGATTATGTTTGTTGGTGTATGAACTGTAGGAGTATGTAGCTAAGTTGCTGTAGTAGGTGGGTAGGTGTAGGCACAGATTATGTTTGTTGGTGTATGAACTGTAGGAGTATGTAGCTAAGTTGCTGTAGTAGGTGGGTAGGTGTAGGCACAGATTATGTTTGTTGGTGTATGAACTGTAGGAGTATGTAGCTAAGTTGCTGTTGTAGGTGGGTAGGTGTAGGCACAGATTATGTTTGTTGGTGTATGAACTGTAGGAGTATGTAGCTAAGTTGCTGTTGTAGGTGGGTAGGTGTAGGCACAGATTATGTTTGTTGGTGTATGAACTGTAGGAGTATGTAGCTAAGTTGCTGTTGTAGGTGGGTAGGTGTAGGCACAGATTATGTTTGTTGGTGTATGAACTGTAGGAGTATGTAGCTAAGTTGCTGTTGTAGGTGGGTAGGTGTAGGCACAGATTATGTTTGTTGGTGTATGAACTGTAGGAGTATGTAGCTAAGTTGCTGTAGTAGGTGGGTAGGTGTAGGCACAGATTATGTTTGTTGGTGTATGAACTGTAGGAGTATGTAGCTAAGTTGCTGTTGTAGGTGGGTAGGTGTCGGCACAGATTAGAGTTCTAACAGAGCTTCGTTTCCGCATCCACTTCCGGACTTCCGCAAGAAATCGTACTTTCGTACTTTGTAATTGAAGGACTATGGATGTATGTATAAGTATACCTACAATTTCAACACCAAAAACTCCACATACACCCACTAGCGACACCGACCAACACCAAAAACTCCACATACACCCACTAGCGACACCGACCAACATATGTAATACAACCACTTTTTTAATCTCTTTCGGGAATCGTCGTATTTCATACATCGTCTCACGTGTGTCATCCCCATACAAAAATTTTTATACCCGTCGTTTTTTGAGTTTGCCCTTTTAGTGACATCCTATTATCCTACTAATTATAAATGTGAAAGTTTGTGAGAATGGATGGATGGATGGATGGATGCTTGTTACTCTTTCACGCAAAAAATACTGAACGGATTTCGATGAAATTTGGTATGGTAGTAGTTTAGGCTCTGGTTTAAAACATAGGATACTTTTTATCCCGAAAAATTACAGTATTCCCGTGGGATACTGTATTAACGTGGGCAGAGCTACGGGCAACAGCTAGTCATATATGATTTTAAGTGAACACATTAGCAACCATTTAGATTCTGTCAATTCTGGGTCAATTTCGGACAAACATTTTATCAGTATTATGATGACGTGGTGTTACGAGTCGATGGTCGTGCTTACTGCTCAGTATTACCACAGATAAAAGAAAGAAGAACAGATAAACAGCTACATAGTTAGCTTTCAAATTGGATCATTCTATGAAAACTGTTTCCCAGTACGTCAGTATATATATTTTCTACTGTGGCATTGCTAAAGAATCATTTTCATCAAATGTACATATTTTGATAAACATACAAATTGTATCGTCGTGTCCAACATAACATACTCATTTGATATTTTGTGTGTTGACTTTTGTACGGGCAGGGGATTTTTACAAAATGCCAAATTTAGTAAACCCGTGGAACAGATGAAAATTGCAATACAAGTCAAAGAGATGTTGTTTATGGATAATTTTATGGGATACATTGAACAAGTGCGAGTCGGACTCGCGCACGAAGGGTTCCGGACATAACTGCAAAAATCACATTTGTTGTATGGAAGCCCCACTTAAATATTTATGTTATTCTGTTTTTTGTTTTTTCTGTTGTAGCGGCAACAGAAATAAATGTTCTGTGAAAAAACCAACTGTCTAGCTATCACGGTTCACGAGATACAGCCTGGTGGCAGACAGACGGACAGACGGACAGCGGAGTCTTAGCAATAGGGACCGGTGTTACGCAACCCGAAAACGAGCAAACGAATCGCCTGATGGTCAGCAATTGCAGCCGCCCATGAGCATCCGCAACGTGAGAGTTACAAGTGGGTTTCCTGTACCCTCACTCACTCCGCAGAACACTACGCAAGCGTTATTATATGCCGGTTTTCTGGGAGGCAGTGGTCTTCCTCTTTTCGAACCGGCTCATTCGTGCTGAATGTTATAATGCCACGGCAAACTCAAATCATTGGTTCTCGCCGACAATAGGCATTATGCGTTAGTATGGACCCACTTTTATCATTTAAACAACACAAAGGCTCAATCAGAGGTAATCAGCGTCAATTATCGCATTAAGTGATGCCGAATGAAATGGAAAAGTTGGCGTTATTATTCAGCTGGGCCACTGTTACACCGATGTGTAACGACTTTTAAAAGATAGCCGACATAAAAATTATGAAGATTGAGTAGTTGAGTATAGTTAAAATTTGAGACGAATTTAAAAGGGGAATTATTTAGAAAATAAGTTTTATTTCGTACTTTTTTGTGCATTTTTATAAAAGATAGCTGTTCGAATTTACCGGAAAAATACCACAGCCGGATAGTGAATTGACGTGAAATAATTTACGCGTATTACTTTACAGGTTTTTGTCAGAATTAAATTATTAATTTTATGAAAAGTTGTGGAACAACGAGGTACATTTGCAAAATTAAATATAGTGTATTGTAAACTTGAATATAGTGTAATGTAAACTCGAATGATTCCTGTTCAACGTTTTTGTAATAATATGTAGATAAAGTGATATGATATTGTGAAACAGTATTACATTATATTATATACGTGTGTATTAGGTACTAAGTTTTAAAATATCCTTCATGCTTGTAACACGTCAGCTTTTTTAACAATTTTATTTTCCAATATTACCTTTTTCATTGTTTTAAACACTTACGGATTGCGTCGCGGTGCACTTTTGTTTTTCCCGACGCGACGTTTCGGCTACTTTCCAGTGGCAGGAGGATTGAGGTGGCAGTTGTTCTATTTGTTGAAGTTGTTCAAACTACCCGAAGATTCTTCAATTATTATTTGTGTTCCGATCCACGCAAATCATACTAACAGTATCTTGAAGCCGCGGTGTTTTTGAATTAAATTTTATTTTGTTTATTATTGGATTTCAACTAGATGGCAGCACCCAGCCATTTTCTCGGTTAAAATTAGGGCACTTTTTAATTACGATAGCCTCGCGTATCATTCTTTGGCGATAACGGTGTTCCTTTGCCAGTACTTGTGGCTTATCAAATCTTATGTAATGGTGAGGTTGATCCAGTGTTTGTTCACAAATTGCAGATTTATTGTTGCGACGGTGCTTAACATCTTGCGGGTTTTGATGGATCTTTTATTTTGCTCCGTATAGGAGAGACCGCAGTCGCAGTCGAGCTTGTAGACTCCTGCATCTTGAAGGTGAATATTACATTTCACTGGTGGTAATAATTGACTTATCTTTTTGGGTGGCTTGAAATATGTTTTTATAGAAGCTTTCCTTAGAATATAGCCAACTTTATCAGTGACTTCTTTCATAAACGCTAGAACTGCAGGTATTCATTCGAAAGTGGCTGGTTTCACTCGCTCACTGTGATGCAAGTGTGGGACTCGAAGTTTATTGTCACGTGGAACTTGTGTGACATGATGAAGCTCGGTATCCAAAGGCTGCTGATCACAGATTCCTCGTGCTCTTCTAAACAAAGTTTTGCCAACGGTAGATAGCTGTGAAGGATGGTGGTGGGACTCACCATTTAAATATCTATTAGTATGTGTAGGTTTGCGACACAGTCCGTAAGTGTTTAAAACAATGAACAATATTCGCGTTAATATAAGAAATCAATATTAACTTTTCAAGTATGAGAGCTTCTCAGAATAAACAGTGTCCCAAAAGCCAATATTTTCAAAGTTACAGTGATTTGTATACAAAATTTCGCAAGTCTCGTAAAAACAACCTAGCTATGACGTCACGCCTACGTAATACGGCCGTAGGAACATATTTGTAAATATGTTCCTACGGCCGCATTCAAGTATATACTTACCATAATGAACGTTTTTGTATATGATGTAAATAAACTAATAATGTAGGTTTTGTTTAATAATTTACCAAAAAAAATTGTTACTTTTCTACACAAAATATTACATTTTTTTACATTTGCCAAGTAGTAATGCCTCAATATTTCTGAGTATATTAATGAAGCTAAACAATTTAAATGAATTAATCATCCGTATCGTAATAGGCGATTTAACAGCAATTAAATTTTTGAGTAACAAAATATTTGCTTATATAAAATAATTTTTACTCGCGTGGCGTCGGTGTACGCGGCGGCCGGCAGACAAAGCGCAAAACTTGGCATCGTTTTTTAAACTTTTAGATTTTTTACTTCAACCGTCTGAGGTATTTAAACGTTAAATTTTAAAGTTACGCCCTTTTCCCGGGAGCCCGGTTATAGTGGTGAGTTATGTGTTAACTTGGTGAACAATTTTCGGAATTGTTTGTGAGAGCTAGATGAAAGACCTAGATTTTAATGGACCGCTTAGTTTCGTTTTTTTTTTTAAATAACTAATCTTTTCCCGCGGTTCCGCCCGCGTAAGTGTTCTAAATCCAACGGGAACACTGTACTATTTCGGGATGAAAAGTAGCCTATGTGTTAATCAGAGTAACAGTTCAGAATAAACAAAATTTAAATTGTAAATAACCCCCGAGTCGTCAATCAGTGAGCGAGCCGATGGTGATGAATTATACTTAAGAATTGCTCAATCATAACAGCTTTCAAACAAAAAAAACTAGATCAAAATGGGTCCATTCGTTTGATAGCTACGATGCCATGGTCAGACAGACAGATACGTCAAACTACCAACACCCCTCTTTGCGTTGGGGGTTAAAAACAATACAAAAAGTCAACAAAAAAAGCGTAACTAAAATATTTTTATCGAAATAGTATCTTATTTACTTATTTTCATTTCATTACAAAATATCATAGCTATTGCTTTTAGTTTATAATACTCAATTCGAAACTAAATTAAATAATAAAAAAGTCTTAACTTGTTACCTAACTGAAACCATCCAACTAATCCAATAAGCCCGTTAATAGAATGCCACGTTAATAAAATGCACGGTACCCCGCGGGACGACATCTGCGACGGATTCATCTTAAATTGATTTCATTTACATCGGCAAAATGAGGTAAGTGCGAGTCGTGGAAAATAACTTGGGTTCTGTTTATACTTACTAAATACTAATATTATAAAGAGGAGAGGTTTGTTTGTTTAGTTCAATAATTTCAAACTGAGGCTGGCGTGAATCTAACAGAAAAAAATCATATACAAGAAAAAGTTGCGCCATCTCGATTTCAGAAGATTTTGACAAATAAATGTGGACAGATTATAATAACTATGGAAAGCGGAAGGAAAATGTTAAACCTCAACTGCCCCAAACACCCAAAAAGTGGGGCACTTTAAGAGTGCACTTTTTGCTTCGACATGCCTCTGGAATACCGACTTTACGCGGCTGCAGGTAAAAGTATGATGTAAATTGAGATTTGTTGACACTTTCATATATTATGTAGATTTTATTTGTCATAGTCCTTCTTCATAACCATTTTACTTCTGTGAAAACCTCGTCTACCCTCTTAATAGTACAGTCCAAAAGTGCCTTTATGTAGAGTCGAAGTAGGAAGAATTTTCGCCATAAAGTTTTCTTATGAGGGTGTTTGAGATTTTTTCTGCCGCTAGGGGGCAGATTCGACTCACACAAAGCGTCATCTGGTGACGTAAGTGGTATCAAAACCGGCCAATAAGAATTTTCGATTCTTTTCTGTCACCAGGCGGCGCTGTGTAGGCCGACGGTCCTTGTCGTGTCAAAAAGCTGTCAGATGTCACCCATTTTTATTTTTTCATTATAAAAACCCTCATTAACTGCAACACTTTTTTTGCATACCTGTAGAGTACTTTTGGAACGAAGTTTCTTATGGCGCGTTGCGATATTGAGGCTAGGCGGATTATATTGGCACGACACTTTTTGCCACTCGAAATCACAATGTAATAACGACTATTAAGAATGATACAAAAAACGACCTTATCACTTTGACAATAATGTAGAATTTTGCAATTACACATTGTGACTGTTATGACTGTTACATATTGTGAGTAGCTAGCCGGGCCTTAGGAGCGCTTGATGTTATTACTCAGTACGGAGCCGGACTTCGCGGCGGCAACACTGCGAGCAGCAAGCAACCCGCCCGCCTCACCCTTGTCCCTACCTAAGGCGCGGCCAACTAGTTCCGCGCGCACTGTATATACTTAGTTCAACTATTTGTTTTGTATAATATAATATATTATATCTATACAGATAAACAAAATTGAAGTGTCTGTTTGTTTGTTATGTGTTTGTTAAGCTTAAAAAGTACTTCTTTCGGTTGAGTTGTATTTAACAATGTTAAGTTCTGTTGATTTATTATATATATACAGCACAGACGATTGTACGGAAGATTTTTATTTAAAATTTTTTTGCATTTTATGCCTATATCGATCGACGACGACGACATCGACGCGATCCGTCTGCTCATTTGCCGATATATTATATGCATAATTATAAATGAAACATTGTATCGTTTATATTTTAAGACTCAGTGCCTACAATTCTCAGCAAAAACTCTCTTTAGAAAGAAAACTTGAGAGGTGAGGAGAGGTCGCTTAGCATCACGCGATCCGTCTGCTCATTTGCCGATATATTATATGCATAATTATAAATGAAACATTGTATCGTTTATATTTTAAGACTCAGTGCCTCAGCAAAAACTCTCTTTAGAAAGAAAACTTGAGAGGTGTCAAGGGACACCCGGATGGAACGAATATATATATATATATATATATATATATATATATATATATATATATTTGCTGAGAATTGTAGGCTTAGGTAGTCTTAAAATATAAACGATACAATGTTTCATTTATAATGCATATAATATATCGGCAAATGAGCAGACGGATCGCGTGATGCTAAGCGATTACGCAATACCTAAAAAGTGTGACAAGACGTCTGACGGTTCTTTTTATTACCCTGCAGACTTTTGATTATCTCATTTTCCTGGCGTTAACCGAAAGCGCTATTTCACTCTGGTTTTCTATGTGGCCTCAATAAGCGTTATTTCACGACGGTTTTCCATAGGGCGTATAGTACAGACGCGTTTATGCTGGCTGTTAATAAGTCAAGTCAGTGTCAATCGATCCAAATTACCAGGGACGCATAGCCACTGAAGCGTCTCTGATGGAGCAATTCTAGGAAACTAGTTGCGTCCCTCGAGGTTTTGTGTCATTTGAACTGGATTGGCACCAGGGGAGTATAGATGCCGAAGATGTTAAAGTTACACGAATACTTATAAAACTCGTATAAATTCGTATGTTTGTTTATATGAGGCCCTTGTGAACAAGAATTATAATATCTATGGACGCTTTCACACCACGTCAATCTGGTCCTGTACTAAGTATCCGAAGAACTTGTATCACAGGTTAGATATTTAATACTGTTAAACTATACAGAATATACAATTTAATTAATATTATATCTAGCAATATCCTGCGAAAGTATACACAAACTGCAAGCTAATGTTGAGTGCACGCATAGGCATGCTTAAATTACGCATAATTTAGAATTGGCGCATGCTTATGCGTGCTGACACCCACACGTTTGCTTGCGGGTTGTGGGTATTTTTTCGCGGTATACTGCTCGATATAATATTCATTAAATTGTATGCTATGGGTTTCCGCAAAGTAACGCCCGATTCTATTAACTATATACATATTATATTTAATATTTTTATTATACTGTACGTGTTATCAATATACATTCAAGACCCACGAACACAAAAAAACTTTTATTGCCTTCGGCGGGATTCGAACCCGCGACCTCCGGCTTAATTGCCGACGCGCTAACCACTGAGCCACAGGCGTCGTAAATAAAAATTTGAGTAAATTATGCTGTCATTACTTATGTAACATTACAGCCTTGTGTCGGGTTGTCGGTACCTGCATAGTATTAATATAAAGAGGAATGATTTGATTTTTTAAACGACTTCCAAATAACCTAACCTCTTGGTTAGGTTATTTGGAAGTCGTTTGTTTTGTGTTCGAAAGTTTGGCATGTCGGGACATGTCTAAGGAGGGTTTCGTAACTATAAACGCGTAATAGGTATTTCATGAGTGTTTAGCATAATCCTATCAGCTGTGTCATAGTTTAGAAATGCCAGGGGGGGGGGGGGGGGCAACTTATAAACAACTTATAAGAAAATGGTCGACTTTATAAAAAAAGTCATGTATGAAATCTTGCCTTTATTTAAAAATACCTATTCAACGATACCCCACACGATGGGGTAGAATGAAAAAAAATTTTTCATCCCCTCTATTTATATTTATAATTATAGAAGCTAGAGGCGCAGACAGACAGACAGACGGACGGACAGAGCGAAACTATAAGGGTTACTTGAGTACTACGGAACTCTAAAAAGGAGGAGGTTATATTATATTTGAATATTCGACCAGTGGATTTTTTTGTTTGTATATTTGTTCCAACTGAAAATACAGGACCACGGGGAATGACGCAGTCCAAGCATCTGCCGCGGTATGTACGGTTCCCGCGCTGTCGCTGGCAGCAACTAGTCATTCATAAACCAAACATGGCAAATATTAAGCCCTTTTCAGAAGTGATGAATTTGGTTCAACCCAAAAAACCGAACGTGTCTCAAGATAAGCCGATGTCAAGCGGCTTATGCATTTTGTGGGCCATGAAATTAGCGGAATTTCAATCTTAGTTACCGATTATGATTAAAATTCCTAAACAGTGTAATATTTGTGTAAATGTTTATTTAAAGCCATTAATATTTTTAATTTGCTTTTTCACCACAATTATTCTTTGATTGTAAGTAGCAGCGAGTTAAAGATCTAGGTTAAAATAATATTAGAATAATAATATTATTGTGTAATACTTATTTTATCACAATAACGATATGTGGTTTCAGTAAGTTATATTTTGTGCCCCATTTCACAAGCGACGTTTATGCCCTGAAAATACTTTTTGATAGAAAGGCTAAAATACAAAAATCAAGCACTCACTCGACCTCTGTGGTTAAGTGGTTAGCGGGATCGCGCTCCAGCCGGAGGTCGCGGGTTCGAATCCCCCCAAGGGAACAAAATGTTTTCTGTGTACCTGAGTCATGGATGTGTATCAAATATGTATATAATATAATAAAAAACTGAAATATATGTATGTACAGTATAAAAGTAATAAATATACTTCCCGTTGTCTGGTACCACAAGTTCTTCGGATACTTAGCACAGGGGCCAGATTGACGTGGTGTGCGTCCAAAATTATTATTTTATTATTATTACTCCCGACTCTAGTTTATTTACTTACTACACTGCTAAACATAAGGAAAATTGCCCCACTAAATATACACTTTTTTTTCTAATTTCATTATCTAATCTTCCACTTCTAAAAGTAATTCTTGTCCATAACAGTGCCCATCACATCATACTGCCAATCGTCCAATCGGCATGACGCTGAAGGCTTGATCCAGTCTGTAGCTCGTCCATATATCGTCGTGGTCCAGTGGTTTAGAGCTTGGCTCTCGACTCGGAGGTCGTGGGTTCGATTCCCGCGAATAACAAAATATATTGTTTCCAAGTTTGGTTAGGACAATGCAGGCTGATCACCTGATTTGATGTGACAAGAGAGATGATCCATGCGTCGGATGGGCAAGTAAAAAGTTGGACCCGCGCCTGATCTCTCGCCAGTCGTGTCGGTTTTCTGTTTCACTGGGATTCGAGAGTAAAGGAAGAGAGAGTGCTCTTGTGTACTGCGCTCACACTTGGGCACTACAAAACAGCCTGGTTTCAATGAAACCGGCCACCGTCACCGAAACCGGTGTGGGGAGCCATTATTATATATACGCCATAAATTAAATGGCTACACTAAGAAGCGTACTCGCTGTGTCTATGGCCCCACACGGTAATCTCCTAGATTCTGTATAGTGCATGTGGCCACCGAATTATCGCTCGTGCTCACTTCGAGCTTAACTGGAACACTGAGGTTATGACAAATATGCGCTGTAGTTTGTTGGTGGCAAAAATACAAACTAGCTTTTGCCCGCGGCTCCGCTCGCGTAAATACAGTATCCCACGGGAACACTGTACTTTTTCAAGTTAAAACGTAGCATATGTGTCAATCCAGAGCTCTAACTACTACCATATCAAATTTTATCGAAATCCGTTGAGTAGTTTTTGCTTGAAAGAGTAACAAACATCCATCTATCCATCCTCACAAACTTTCACATTTATAATAGTAGTAGGATGATAAAATTTTATTAAAATGTTCAAGTAACCCCCCAATTGTCGAGCAGTGAGCGAGCTGATGATGATGAATTATAACCTAAGAACACTCTCGATCATGTCGGCTTTCAAACGAAAAAACTAGATCAAAATCGTTTTATCCGTTCGGGAGCTACGATGCAACGGACAGACAGACAGACACGTCAAACTTATAACACCCCTTTGTTTTCTTCGGGGGTTAAAAATGTTTGTGTCTAAAAACGGACTGCATGTTATACTGGGAAATTTGAGGAAAAATTAGAGGGGCTTCAAGTGCGTTACTTTCCTTTTCGCTCCATCTAAATAGCCTCCGGCCCTTGCTGAATCACAGCGCGAGAATTTTCTATGACGCCGTTATGACTTGTGGCTCAGCGGTCGCAGGGATTTGCGCTTGTACAATCATATAATGACTGACGCCCAAAATTTACTAACGTATTTAAAATGTTAGATTGACATCAATCTTAGATTCTCAAACAAAAAATTGAAGTTAATCGTAGTATCGTTGAAATGTATTCAAATTTTGATCTCAGATGGCTTAAATGTAATTTTGATGAAGATTAATATTAATTTCGGGCTTATGAGATTATTAACAAACAGAATATAAGGGACCAGTAGCGAAGGCTGGTACTCTATCAAACGGAAGCCCTAGCCTGTAGATGTGAGATCAGTTGCCAGTCGCAGAACTTATTATTTAACTTAGTTAAATCGTAAGAAATTATTTTTAGAACGTAGTTCCTTATGGCGCGTTGCGAATTGTATGTAGGCTAGACGGATTGATTAGGCACGAGACTTTTTGCCACTCGAAATCACAATGTAATAACGGCTATTAAGAATGATACAAAAAACGACCTTATCACCTTGACAATAATGTAGAATTTTGCAATTACACATTGTGAATGTTATGACTGTTACATATTGCGACTAGCTAGCCGGGCCTTAGGTAGGCGAGCGGTGGGACGGAAGAGCGCTTGATGTTATTACTCAGTACGGAGCCGGACTTCGCGGCGGCAACACTGCGAGCAGCAAGCAACTCCACCCCTGTCCCTACCTAAGGCGCGGCCAACTAGTTCCGCGCGCACTATATATACTTAGTTCAACTATTTGTTTTGTATAATATAATATATTATATCTATACAGAAACTATATATTTATCTATAAAGAAACAAAATTGAAGTGTCTGTTTGTAATTTATTATTTACTCGGACAAAAGTGATGTCATGAAAGTGAAAAGGGTACTAGGTATTCATGATCTATAAGGCAATGTTGTGGGCTACGAAGTTTCGCACTGTACTGCAATAGTTATCAGTGGCGTGGAGTTCCTATAACTCCATTCCTGTCGGCTTCACTTACCAGTTACCTTTGAAGGGCCTCACCCAATTCTCTACCTATGATACCGGATAGGGCTTCCCTATGAAGGACAACCAGCGTGCGCCACTGATAGTTATTGTATCTTAATTAAACGTGAAGCCGATGTGAATCGCGTTATATGCGCACGTCGCTACTTCTTAATATAGCGATTCAAAAGTGAATTTTATTCACTACACTTCGGCGTCGCGCTACGCAGCGCGAAAATCGGACTCTTGCAATTAAAACGTGATGAATAAAATTCGACTTTGAATCGCTATCTTAAAAAAGCAGCGTTGCGTCGCGTCTCGTGTGAACAGACGCTAAGTACGGTTCTTTAATATCTCTACCCCAAACACAATGACGTCACTACACTACCGGACATAAACGACGCTATCGCCACCTGTGCTGGTTTTAATGTTTTATAGATACGTTTACACCGTGACGTAACATATTGTTATTTAATAGCCCGGAGTGCCAGTAACTTTGTTTGAGCAGTAAAACCGTACATTTTGCGATCGCGAAGTTGCATATGTCCTTCACCGAGGTCTAATCTATCCTTGTACACAAAGTTTATCAAAATCCACAGACATATAGTTATAAAATTATCTGCATTTATTATATTACTAGCATTTACCCGCGGCCACGCCCGCGTGTGTTTGTTACTTCTTGGAGAAAAAACTTCTTCAGCAAATAACTCTACTGACTGCAATATACTTCTGTATACAATATTGAAAATGTTTTAGGGTTCCGTACCCAATGGGTAAAAACGGGACCCTATCACCTCTGCACGACGTGCGAGGCCGCTTGATATATAAAGGGTTTTCCAATAAGAGGTGTTATTTTGAATAGCCCGCTATTTCGGTAGATGTCACTTTTGAAGCTGTCATTTCTTGGCATTTGACAAGTAGAAACTACGCCATTAATAAAAATGGTACGATACACGCTTCAACAACGCATTGAAATTATTAAAATTCACTATAAAAATGGTGAAAATTTGGCAGAGACGGTTCGTAAAACTCGAACATTTTTGGGTCGTCGTGAAGCACCTTGTCGGACCGCAATACAGAAATTGGTGGAAAAATTCGAGCTGTTGGGACAAGTTAGTGATAAGAAGAATAAAACCCGTGCACGTCGCTCAAGAACAGCCGAGAATATTGCTGCTGTAGCCGAAAGTGTTGAAGAAAACCCAGGTTTGTCCATTCCTCGTCGTTCTTTGGAATTAGGTATTCCACAAACGTCATTACACCGTATTTTGCATAAAGATTTGGGTCTTAAGGCTTATAAAGTCCAGTTAACACAAGAACTCAAGCCGGCCGATCATCAACAACGTCGTGACTTTGCTGATTGGGTCGTTGAAATGCATGAAAATGATCCGGAATTCCATCGAAAAATCATCTTCAGTGATGAGGCCCATTTCCACCTCGGTGGCTTCGTCGACAAGCAAAATTGTCGCATCTGGGGCTCAGAAAACCCAAGAGTTATTGTTGAAAAGCCTCTCTATCCTCAACGTGTGACTGTTTGGTGCGGTTTATGGTCCGGCGGAGTCATTGGACCTTACTTTTCTCGAAAATGAGGCTGGCGCAACAGTTACGGTGAATGGATTGCGCTATCAAGAGATGATTAACGATTTTTTATGGCCGGAATTGGATGGTATTGATCTGGACAACGTTCACTTTCAACAAGACGGCGCTACGTGCCACACAAGCAACGAAACCATTGATCTTTTAAGGGAAAAGTTTCCGGACCGTGTTATCTCTCGAAGAGGTGATCACAATTGGCCACCGAGATCTTGTGATTTAACACCTTGCGACTTCTTTCTTTGGGGCCACGTGAAGGAGAAGGTCTACGCCAACAGCCCAGTATCGATTCAAGACCTCAAAGATGGAATTCGTGAGGCTATCGAGGACATAGAGCAGCCACTTTGCGATTTAGTTATGGAAAATTTCATGAAAAGGATTTTGTCCTGTAAGCGTGGCCGTGGTGGTCATTTGCCTGATGTTATTTTCCACTATTAACGGCATACCTTCCTCTTTGTAATGAAATAAACATCTGATGATTTATAATAAAAAATGGCATTTTTCTTTGAATATCAAAATAACACCTCTTATTGGAAAACCCTTTATTTTTCGCGCTTGAATATAAATTGTACAACCTTTTTAAGGTGTGTAATACTGTAGTATATTATTTTGATCTATCTCGTAGGGATCAGCCAGCGTTTGCAATGTAAGCGCAAAAACATGTGTTTATTTACGACATTAGAAACTTCTAAAATTATTATTAGCGTTTCTCTACTATATTATGCATGTTATGTTTATAAGCTTACTCTTGAATCACTTTAGCTAATAAAAAACCCGCATCATAATCCATTGCGTATTTTTAAATATCTAAGCATACATAGGGACAGACAGAAAAAGCGACATTGTTTTATACTATGTAGTGATAGTAAGTTAAGATTTATATAACATTAAGTTAGTAAGCATAAAACAAACATATTACACAAGATATCATAATTTTAATAACAGCCATCATACTAGGCTCACATAAACAGTGCGGGTTATAAAACCTTTTAATGAGGTTGTAAATATTCATGTTTTGTTTATGGGAGGGGCTGCCTTATGGTTATGATATCCCGGCGTGTCCTTCGAATTGTATAAAGTTGATGGTTTTATGAACGGTATTAGATGAAGAAGGGGATTTAGACAACTTAAGTCTACATACTATATTTCAGCTAAATGTATTTTATACCATCTAGAAAACGCGTAGCATTGACATAACTTAATATTTATTTATTAAATTAAATTTACTTATAAGAAGTAAGGTAAAGTTACTTGCGGTAATAGGGGCAAACTTTAGTTTTCTTTCTGTGTACAAGGAACATACTTTTTATTACTGGCATTTATATCCATCCAGTTGTTTAATAAATGACAAGCGTATTCCGAATAAGCTATTCGATTTAGGCAATTGTAAAACAGGCCGTAAGTATGATATTTCAAAAATATAGCTCCCAAATTGAACAGCAAAATCTAAATCAATATTCGCTTCCGTCCGTCTGTCTGTCAATATAAAAGCTAATAATAAAAATAGATACATTGAATTTAATAGAACCTGATGGAGTGACAAGCAACATTGTATAAATAGGCACGGAACAAGTTTTCTCACTTTGACAGCGCGAAGCTTTCTCGAAGCGTTTCGTCGATATTTTTTTATGATATTAGGTAGGATATTTACCAGGTACTATATTCTGGATACGAATGCATTGAGCCATCAGTGAAAATGTGAACACAGCTTAAGCGTCATTGGTCAATGTTGACATTTGCATTGATGTCTCACTTTATTCTTAACTCTTATATTCACATATAGGCAGTAGGCACATAATAATCTATATTAACATTACAAAAAGGAAATATCTGTACCAAATTTTATCAAAATCGGTTCAGTTATTTCGGTGCCTATTAATCCAAGTAACTTCGTCTTATCTTTCGTCTTATTTTCTTCTTTACAATTATATATGTTTGATGAATTGAATAGGCTCCGAAATTACTGGACCGATTTTGATGATGATGATGATGGCACAAATAAAGAGTAGACCACGGGGAAGCACTTAGGATACTTTTATCGCGGAAAAATGCACAGTTCCTGTGGGATTACCTTTTGCGCGTACGCAACATCTAGTGTAGTTATAAATAATATGTAAGTCAATAGAAATAGAATACCAAATAATTAAAATATTGTAATCTAACTCGCCTGTTTCGGTGTAACAGGCGGCCGATCGGAATCATTTGCATTAAAATCACCCAATTAGTTTGGACGATCGATCCAACACTAAATTGCCCAACCGAAATGATACATGCCCGCTACAGACGTGGCCTGACTACACTAGATGTGGCCTGTAAAACATAAGTAAATGCGAAAAACTATCGAAGAAATGTAATCACTAATTACAAGAGTCATATAACGTTACATGACATAGTTTAGCGGTAATCTTTTTAGACGGTTTGAATTTTTTCAATATTTTTCAACACTTAGTATTCACTTTTTGGGTTCCGTAATACACAGGAATTTGGAACCCTTATAGTTTCGCTCTGTCCGTCCGTCTGTCTGTCTATCCGCCCTTCTAAATTTTGTAATTATGAATGTAAATGGATGAATTTTTTGTTTTTTTTTGGTGGTGTAATTTAATGTGTATAGATCTCGTTTTTTGTTGCATCATAAAATAGTTATAATAATTTTATATTTTAGGCGCGTCCACCCTCACAAACTTTCACATTTATAACATTAGTAGGACATATATTAACATGATCATTCCTACAGCTGTTCGACATCAGTCGCTTGACATCAGGAAAAGTAACATGACCAATTTCAGGAGTATGTAAAACCGTTTATTATTTAATTTTCTTCCACCACACAAAATGGCAGTCCTTTTATCTCAGTCTTTAAAACGCACATTTTATATGAGAAGAGAGTGTATTCCTTTTTTTAAATCATTTAAATAAGCATGACCATCATAGAAATTCGATTTATCTACACAAGAATAGACATACTGATAATTAATTTCGACAAAATGACACCTTTTCTTTGTCAATCTGTCATTTTGTCCATTCTTCCGTAGAAAAAAACCATTCATACGGCGGTTATGCTAGCCGTGCTAAATATTTAATAAAAAAAAACATATCTATCGTTTAAAGTCTATGTTGGATAATAATATATTGGTGACTATTTCGCTCATTTCGCTGCTATTATTGGAAACAAACACACAAAGCGATAAATTACATTTGTGTTTAGGATATATTAGTTTGATTTTGTGTACTGATGTGTAAAGTGGGGTATTGTTAACTAGATTTACCCGCGACTTTATTCGCACTGATCGCAGGGACAGCCGTTTGTACGCGAACCTCACCAAACCAAATATTTATCGCTATTTATAGTAGAAATAATGACTTTATTTAAAACTAAATTAGTGACTCGGTCCCGACTTAAAGCAGTATCGCCAGAACCGTACATTTTGCTGCGATAAATAGGTCTACTCTATATCTGTGCCAAATTTCATCAAAATCGGCCTAGTAGTTTCAGAGTCTTATTCAATGCCAAACAACAACAAATGCCATACAAATGAGTATATATAATAATTTATAGTATCTATGTTTTCACATGCCAATAATAAATAAGGAATTACTTTTTCATTTTAATGATAACGCTAATCGTAAAATACTTGGAAGTACAACGTTACGTTTCGGTGTAAGTGGCGGCCGTACAGTTCTTATACACGCGCGTTATTGTTTCGCAGTTTAATAAAAGCAGCTAGATACACCTTATAAGTGCTCATAAACAAAATATCAAAATACCTGTGTGTGTCATGTGTGTTGATATACACGCATAAACACGCATATACACGCATATACATGTATTATATACAGTCAGGAATATTTAATGTTTAACTCCTAATATACTAGTATACATTCTGTGAAAAAAATGATTGATTGATTGATTGATTGATTAATATAAATACTCTTTATAATCAAATGCAATATGTTTCAGCTGCGTGTGTTCACCAACCTGTGGTTCACCCATAATCGTCTGTGCTCTCGTAATCAGAAGTGTCTGTTTGTAATTTGAAATGAACATTATTTCACATAAAGCATCTGAAAGTATATACGGTGCTTACAATAAAAAAAATATATTTTTTAATTTTTGTCTGTCCGTTTGTCTGTTGGTTTGTTCCGGCTAATCTCTGATACGGATGGACCGATTTTCACGGGACTTTCACTGGCATATAGCTGATGTTATAAGATGTAACATAGGCTACTTTTATCATTAAAAAAAAGAGAGTTCCATTTTTTAACTGACTTCCAAAAAAGAAGGGGGTTATACGTTCGGCTGTGTATATATATTTTGTATGTTCAACGATTATTCTGCCGTCTGTGGATTTTTTTTTATTTGAAGGTTATATCCTAAATTGGTCGGTTCGGTTTCGGTCGGTCGGTTCCAAGTTCCAACCCATCACTTACCGACCTTCGAGAAGGAGTTCTGGCCGATTGGAGTCGTCTACAGAAGATTTAGAGGACGACTCCCGAACACTTCGCGCCCCACGTCGCAGACAATACGTGTTTAATGTTAGTGTTAGTTTTTTATATATTATGTATGTTAGTCTATAAGGTATAATATGGGCCTTTGCAGCCTGAAATAAAAGGTATTTAATTTAATTTAATTTAATTTAATAAAAAATTAGTTTCAAATTGTTCACTCTGATATTCGCAGCCTTACGGAGCAGCCTTTTTCAAATTGTCCCATTTCAATTTGAGTTGCTCTCGCTGCCGTGGTATTTGACCACAATTTGAATTAAATGTGTTGGTCAAAGTAGCCCAACATTCCTCTTTAAGTTTGTTTGTGGCCGCATTGGTCTCTTTTGTTGTAAGTATTGGGTTGCTTTGTATGAGATCCACAAGGTGGGCAACCTCATCCTTGCTCATAGGCTTATTTGTTTACTGTAACAGAAATATACCTAAATTAAGTAAATCTTCAAAAACGTTGCAATATTTTAAGCGGCAAACATGTAGATACAGTTTGTTAGAAAATGTCAAATTATAGACGTTATCTGTACTCACCGGCGTAATATCCATTTCAAAAGTTGTACGTAAAACACTACTAGAAACTTTATTATACTTTCTTCTGTAAAAGTCGTAATAACAGAGATTATATACGTACTTTTATTTTGCAAAGATGATGGATGTCATCAGTCAAACAAAACAAAAGGGCGCTTACGTTCCGTTCCCGTTCTTGTTATGTGTATGCATTCTACTGTATTTGGTAAGAAAAAGATAAAATAACACGCAGATACCTGGGATTGTACGATAATATTAATATTATTACGATAAAAAAATTAATTACTATCAATCATATGTGAATCTAATTTATTATGTCTTGAATTTTGTGCCATTTTCGGTTTCAATTTTGCGTATAACGAAACGCACAACTAAGAGTGAAGAGGGCTCGGTATTTGAACGACCGACGGACGCTCGTCGATAGCAGGTATAGAAAGTTAATTGTGGAACAGTATTTACGACTCGTAGTCGGTTGTGGAAAAACGGATAGTAACTTTTATACCATGACGATCCGTTGATTATAGGAACCGGGCATTAAAGAGTTTAAAAGGTTAACTCATATTTGACTTTTCACTTGGCTTATTTAATTCGTTTTTATTAGTGAAAACTTGTTATTACTTATGATAATTATATAATAATATCTATGGACGCTTCACACCACGTCAATCTGGCCCCGTGCTAAGTATCCGAAGAACTTGCGTTAACGCTTATGACGAATGCTCATATGCAAACATAAAAATATAACGCTTGAGTTTCCGAGAGAGTGAGAATAGCGGAGGCTATTTTGTATTTATAACTTTCTTAAAATGTTAGCAATAATAATATAATATAATAAATATAACCAAAAAAACCGACAACCAAAGTAATGCACAAAAAAGCATGAAATAAATCTTATTTTCTAAGTAATTCCCTTTTTAAATTCGGCTAAATATTTACTATTTCTCTACTCAATCTTCAGAATTTTGAAGTCGGTAAAGGATTTTAGAGTAAAGTGCACGAATGACCTAAATTAAACAATTGACTACCAAAGCATCATAAACTCAAGAGAAGTACTTACAATATTAACATACTAATAACTATCATACCGATGTTATGTTATAATATTATGTAATAACCTGCTATGTTATGTTACCCTAGTAAATTGTAACATAAGGGATTGTAACAACAAGCCCTTTAAAGCCCTTGAGGCGGATATAAATAATCAGAAACAATTTTGTTACATAAACTTAAGTAAAGTTGTACACAAAACATAAGTGAAATAATTATTATATTTTATTATACTAATACTTAGGTATAATTTTAATTAAGAGAAATATATCTTTTTGCGACGTAGTCAGCTCACACCGAATTGAGACGATATAGACGCGACGCTGTATTTTTAAATTAAATTAAATGCCGTTTTTAAAATAGTCATTCAAAATTGAACTTTATTTAGTTACCTCTTTGATACACGTTTCATTGCATGAGCGGCGCCGCGCTATGCTGAGCGGTCTAGCTAGATACTCTTGCAATGAAGCGTGTATCTTCTTGTGTAGTTAATAAAATTCAATTTTGAATCGCTATCATAAAAATGCAGCGTCGCGTCGCGTATCGTCTAGCTTCGGAGTGAACCGATGCTAAGTCTCTGAAATTCCTACCAAGTTTATGGCGAACCAAAAATGGTTGTCTGCTATGTCGGTTTACGGACGATAATTTTACGTGATAACGTCATCACAAACCGAACGCTTAGGCCGATCGTGCCTCTCTATCGCTCATTCCGCGCTCTCGCTTGCACGCTCGGCTCAGGCGGAACGTGATAATTGTCGTGCGTGCAGCCGGCGAACATCGCTTCATAAGACGTTATTACGTCAAAAAATTAAAACAAAGCACTTAGGCTTAGTGAGAACCCTCCTCAGACATGTCCTACTCCTGACAAGGTCTCCGTTGGCTTATTTATTCACGTTTAAATTAAATTGTATGGTATTTATTTATTATATATTATTATTTATTATTTAAAGTGGTATTGAAATAAATGGAGCCCACACACGATACATAAAACTGAACATAACACACACATTATGTCTTAGTCTCTTGTTTTAAACGTTTTGTAACCCTTCAAAATGGGGAAAATCTCCAGTGTTGCCATCTTATACATTGTCATGTTCCAAAACTTCGCTCTCCGCTTAAAAGGGTAACTTTTAAAAGTTCCGTATACATGTAAAACTATTACTTTTAAAACTTTAATTCAGTTCTTGTAAAGAAGACAGTTTTTTTAGATTGTCCAAGTGCGAGAGTGGTTTTTACGGGCAAACGAGCAGACAGTCGGTCAACGGGAACAATTGACAACTGCGTATTCGTAACGCTATCGAATGTAATTCAATGGGCGCTGTCATAATTTTCATACCATTCTTTTTCGATAACGTACGAATACGTAGTTGTCGACTGTTCCTGCTTACCCCACTAATTATATCGCAAATGATTATCGTAAGTCCACGGACATCTGCAACACCAGTGCAGTTGAAAGTGCGTAAAAGATCTTTTAAATTCCAAAACCGCTGTGGTATTTCTCCAGTCAAGCCGGCCCATTCGGACCGTAGCAGGGCCCCTTTCAGTAAAAAACTGGGGCCTACTGAAAAAATTTAATTCTAATATTAGGTCTTTACCTATGAAATTGCCGTTTTGTATGAAAAAATTTAAACGATTTTTTTTCATGTATTTTTATTTGTATTAATCGAAGTAATCACCCATGCAATCAATGCATCTTTGTCAACGCAGTGGCAATTTATTGATGCCCTTCTTAAAGAAATCAGCTGGACGGGAGGTAACAAATTATTCAAAGGCATTTTGTACTCGGGTATTGAATTTTTTTCCCGCCAAGAAGTTATCCAAATTCTGGAAAAAGTAGTAGTCTGTAGGCGCAAGGTCTGGTGAGTAGGGCGGATGACGGAGAGCTTCCAACCCCAGTTCTTGCAACTTGGAGACCGTCTGCTGTGCAGTATGAGGTCGCGCGTTGTCGTGCAGGAGCAGCGGAGACGAGCGATTGACCAATGCTGGTTGGAGATGTGCCAGCTTCTCCATCATTGTGTTCAGTTCTTCACAGTATACATCTGCAGTAATGCTCACCCCGTTTGATAAGAAGCTGTGATGAATCACACCGGCGCTAGAACACCAAACAGTGACCATCACTTTTCTAGGGGTAAGTTTACGTTTAGGGCATTGTTTAGGTGCTAAACCAGGATCCAACCAACTTGCTGAGCGCTTGCGGTTATGAAACAGAATCCATTTTTCATCGCACGTAACAATGCGGTTCAAAATTCCTTCATTTGTGTGCCTGTTGAGCAGTGCAAGGCACGTCTCGACGCTTACTTCGCGCTGGCGATCATTGAGTTCGTGGGGCACCCATTTGTTAAGCTTTTTTACCTTGCCAATTTGAAGCAAATGGACCAATATTGTTTTGACGCTAACGTCGAAAGCTGCTGATAATTAAGCCGTAGATTGTGTATCATCAGCTTCCACAATCGCCTTCAATTCGTCATTGTCGACCAAAGTCTTCGGACGACCGCGAGGTTCATTTTTCAGGTCGAAATTTCCAGAACGGAAGCGAGCAAACCAATAACAGGCGATGCGTTGGTTTGTAGTGTTAGCTCCGTAAACGTCGTTGATGTTGCGTGCCGCTTGTGCCGCGTTGCTGCCACGACGGTACTCATATTCCATAATTACTCGAATTTTGAACGTATCCATGATGACGAAAAAGATTGAAATGCGATGAAAATGTAACACTAATCAATAGACAAATGACTACTTTAGGAAAAAGAATTCCATGTTTTTAAAATAAAATTAATTTGAAATTAGAATTCTTAGCCAAACAAAAATCATTTTGATTTGAAATGGCCAGTACTGCAGAACGGCAATTTCATAGGTAAAAGACCTATTATAAATAATTCCACTTACGTTTAAATATAACTAGCCTTTGCCGGCGGCTCCGCCGCATAAATGCAGTATTCCACCGGAACACTACTTTTTTGGGATAGAAAGTAGCCTTTGTTTTAATCCAGAGCCTAAACTACTACCATACCAAATTTCATCTAAATCCGTTCTGTAGTTTTTCCGTGAAAGAGTAACAAACATTCACATTTTTATTAATGTTTAGACGTTTGGTTATGTTTAGATACAGAATTAAATGCAAGCGCTACTTAAATTAATAGGCTCTTAGCGGCCGAATATTGAAACGCTAATAAAAATTAAGAGCCCCCCTATTCCCGGGCTGTCGCTGTCTCCGCTAGCCGAAATGACAAGGACAGCATATGACTTGAGCGTCACGTAATTGGTTACATGCTGTTCTCTCCATTCTGCCACGAAGAGACAGGGAAAGCAGCTGTGTAGTGGGCTCTCAATCTTTAAGTAGCCTTTGAGTACTCGATCGTTAGTCTTACCATTAAACTAGTTACTAGGATATAATAAACAGTAAGGAGTTAGAAAATGTAAGGAATTTAGTGAAATACTTCACTTTGTAGTTTTTATACAGCGTTCTGGAATTCCCCTTTTTTAAAGTTAAAATTTACGATGAACATTTACGATGTTTTTTCCAAGAATATCGTCTTTGAGCACGATACCTTTAAAGCTGGTACTTTATTGATGAAACTTTGGCATTTATGAGAAACAATTTGAAATTATTTTTACTTTGCTACTTTTACTTACTTCCTTGCGGTTTTACTTAGATATTAAAAGTCAAAACAAAGAGATATTGCACTTGCGTGTCATACGGTATTGTAGATTCAAACATGACTAACAAAATACTGACGACTAGATAGTATTTTTGGAAGTAACGAACAACACTTTAACATTTAATGTAACAATTTCACCAACGCCTGTCAAAGTGAAACGTTTTTTTTTTTTTCGAATGGGTCTACGCTAATGACTTTTAGCCGTCTTAGCTTAGTCGGTCTGGTGACTGCTATGTGGCTTGTCTTTAGGCGGGGAGACGATGAGGGAGTTTTACTCCCCCCTGCGAACCGGTTTTTTAAAATAGCTAGATATCCGTAGAAAACTATTTTTAGGTCTGGATAGACCATAGTCCCTCCTACTGAGGGGTCCGACCCCTTCCTCACTCACTGACGAGTGTGGTTGCTCACGCGCGGTAGCACAAACTAACGGCGTATTTGTAGGGATAGAGAAGCTCAGTAGAAGCTCGTTTTAAGGATCTGGGAGGGCCGTCCCTCCTTCCGCGTGCGGTCGGGTGGACTCGCGCGCGAATGTCCTGATGTCGAGTGCTTCCGCAGTATTGATAGAGCTCTATATAAAAATATCGCGGTCGCGGTCATAATTATGTGTGGCTACACTAATGGGAGTCGAACTCGGATCCGGGTTCGAGTCCGGTGGTCCCGTGTATGAGTCGGTCCGTATGTCTTTACGTGTGTTCGTGTCTGGTGTAAGACTTCGGGGTAGGCGCCGGCGTCTACCCCGGTGCTTTTCTAATCACGCGGGTGCATGTTTTGTGTTTAGGAGAACTCCTTTATTTTGTTTATCAAGTCCGTGTGACTTGCTTCTGCTGACATGCGGTCCTCGAAGGAACCTCGTAGTTTTATGACGAAAATGTTTAGCTCCATCGAATCGATGTCGCTAAGAATTTTGGCTGCGAACGCTATGTCGGCGCCGAAATTGGAGGTCGGGGACGGTTTTGCAGGTCCCGTTTCTGTGGCCCTATTGGCCGGGGGAGGGGGGACCTTTGTCGGACTAGCAAAGTGAAACGTTACTTGAATAACATTTTATCGCTCTCGTTAGCTTCGTATTAATGAAAGAGAAGGCATGATATTTAGACAAACGATTAACACTAAAAGGCGTTGGTGAAATCGGGACTAAACGTTACTTAATTGTCTTGAAATGTTTTTTTTATTTATTTATATATGGCATCGGCGTATAACCATTTGCCAGTGTGAAGTTAAAATGGCGGGAAATAGAACTTTCGTTTCAATTTTCAACACCGTATTCCTAAATCGTCAAGTATATAGTCTAGTCAAAGTCCAAATATATAGTCAGTGCAGTCCATCAGTCATGTCAGTCGATTCAGTAAAGCTTTACTGAAAGTTCCTAGGGAGTTTTTGCGGGAAACACAAAATAGCACGTTTTTACAAGTTGTGCCACTTGCCCACACTTGTGCACGTTAACGAATATTTAATGGTTAATATTCTACCAATATTACACATTAAGAACCGGAATAACACAAATTTATGAAGTTAAACAAATTCCACAACATCACCCATTGAACTCCCCGGCAAAACTCCCATCTTGAAATGATAAAATACAATGGTGATTGGTCGATGAATATCTCTTTAATTTTGTCCAATTGTCCGTTTTCGTTTACAAAAAGGTACAATTTTATCTGAACCGAGTATACATTTTACAAAGCCACGGCATTTGGATAAGCAATCATACTAATATTATAAGTGTGAATGTTTGTGAGAATGGATGGATGTATGGACGGATGGATGGTACTCTTTCACGCAAAAACCACTCAACAGATTTTGATGAAATTTAGTATGGTAGTAGTTTAGGCTCTGGACTAAACATAGGCTACTTTTTATCGCCAAAAAGTACGATGTTCCCGTGGGATACTGTATTTACGAGAGCGGAGCTGCTAATGCTAGTTATAAATCATATGAACGCGTAGGCCTAACAGCATACTGGAAACCAATTAAGGGTTTAAAAAAGTATCCCCTACTCCCTATCCCTATAAAGTATCCCGATTGGATAATGACCATCCCGGTATCCAGATGGGTCTCACTAGTATTGAATGGCACTCTGTTGAAGTGGTGTATATTTTAGAAAGTTCGTACGGTTTTAATGAATAGGACTTTCTTTATTCGTAATATTTTTAGTTTACCCGAGCTACATAGAATACTAGGAGTATAGCAATATTTGTTAGGGTCAGCTCACACCGAGGCGCGACCTGAAGCTACGCGACGCTGCAGTTTTAAGATAGCGTTCCAAAATTTAACTTTTACACTGTACAAGAAGATATATATACGTTTCATTGCAAGAGTTAGAATTTTAAGCTGCTCTTGCAACGCGAATGTATGGATGTTTGTTATTAAACTCATTTTGATGAAATTTGGTTATGGTGGTAGGTTTAGACTTTGGATTAGGGCATCATAACTCACAAGCAACTATCTCGTTCCAGGATAACCCTGAACCACGGCAGCAACCTCACGTACGCGGAGCTGGTGATCTCCAATGTCCAAGCTGACGATGAGGGCGTCTACCGCTGCGAGATCACCTACCTGCAGGTGGGGGAGGACTGCAACACCGTACAGCTGTTCGACTTCCATACATACAGTGAGTGCTCTCTTTTCTTTACTAGGTATAGTCAGATGGGGTAAGAGGAACTTATGGCATGGGGTAAGAGAAATATACTCTAATTTTGTCTCTGGATTGAGAGGATCCCGGAATTTTGTCAGAAGGGGCAAGAGGAACTTACTAGACTGGGGTAAGAAAAACATACTATATTTTTATATCTGGGTTGAGAGGAACCTGAAATAAAGTCAGATGGGGTAAAAGGAACATACCTACATTATTATTAGTTGTCGAAAATGTATGGTATCGCCGTTTGTAACGCCGCAGCAGGTCGTCTGTGAAATGTATAACTTGTTTCAATATTGACAGGAATTGAGAAAAACCGGTCAAGTTCGAGTCGGACTCGCGCACTAAGGGTTCCGTACAAAACGTCAAAAAATACTCGTTTGTTGTATGGAAGCCCCACTTAAAATATATTTATTTTATTGTGTTTTTTGTATTTGCTGCTACAGCGGCACCAGACATATATCATTTGTGAAAATTTCAACTGTCTAGCTATCACGGTTCATGAGATACAGCCTGGTGACAGACGGACGGACGGACAGCGGAGTCTTAGTAATAGGGTCCACTTTTACCCTTTGGGCACGAAACCCTCAATTGCAATAATACCCGCAAAATGTATGGAATCGTCGTTTGTCTCAGTCCCTGTGTTTATTTTTGTAGCTGCCTACGACACTGCTACGTCGCGCCGTAGAGATGCTACTCTTTCTCGTAGCACCAAATGATTTCACTTACCTTAAGCACGGTCGTAGAACGTGAATGTTTGCCGGCATTATGCGGACACTTTAACCACCTAACATTTATGTTCTCTGAGTGTACCGATAGTATAGACTTGTCGTATTTGTTATGAACAAACGTAGTATGTAGGTATTTCCACTATGATAACATTGTAGCTGTAACTGGATAGCACCACGCTCGCGCTACACAGGCTACAGGCTAGACAGAGACGCACTGATACACTGCTGTGCGTCCCGCTCACACGCAGGACAAGGATGCAACATCGTGCTGTCTCCCTCTTTCGTGAGTTATGATGACGATGTCCAGAAGGTGGCGCGCTCTGTCGGGGGTCACCAATGTGGGAATATGGTGGCAAGCCGCAAAGGGAGATCTCCGACTGAGCGAGATGGTATGCTCGGTCAGGCCGAAGCCCAGGTGTAGTCATTTCAGCTGTTGTGTAGTCCGCCACAATATTATGGTGCCTGTGTAACCGATCTCTGCTAGGAGTTCTGATAACTTTAACAACGGTCTACGCTAAGGGTCGGGTTAAGACCGCTGTAGCTAAATCGGACTATAACTAGCCTGGTGACCAAATAAACTAGCCACCTGGTTAGTTATAGTCCGATTTAGCTACAGCGGTCTTAACCCGACCCTTAGTGTAGAACCTTCGAAAAAAAAAAAGCGGGTGGGGCTGTGTCGGGGCACACGGCCGTTGGTTTTAACGTGAAACGTCTATGTTAGCGAATCGCTTTTAAAGTAAAAGATTGAAATGAAAACAAGATGGACGCTGTTTTAAGTATTTTAATAAAAAAGAACAGGTACGTAATAGAAACAACAAACACACGAAAGAATCACCACGCTATAAAGTCGGAGTCACGAGTTACACTGAATAGAAACAAGCGTGAGCGCCGGTTTCGCACAGTTATCGCAGTATCCCTCCCCCGCCGCCCCGCTTGACCCCGACACGAACTCAATGTCATAACAGCGAGCTGACTATATAAGTGAAATATTTACACCACATTTTTGTTTCTAAGACTAATAGTTTTTTAATTATTAAGGTACGATGATATAGACCTTTTCGTTACGGTCCAGTTTTTAAACCTGGTACCCGTATGTTTCGGCGCGATTTTAAAGACGTTTCACGTCAAAAAAAAACAAAAAAAACTAACAAAATTCAAAGAATCACAGGAATATTAATCCGACCGAGATTCGATCACCACATTCCGAATTTTCGAACAAAGCAGAAATTACACATACGCATACCACACTGACAATCGGACTGACATATCAGAGTCGAAATTATTGATATATTGTTGCACGACAAAATAAAAAACATTTATCGCATACAAATGCGCAGTTTCCCAGGGATAAGACAAAGGTAGATCTTGTTTATATTATTTTGTGAATACTTGTTTTAGGAGATAATATTTTATCTCCTAAAACAAGTATTTTAATCTGTAAACCAATCCTAGTTTTTTAATTTTCTTTTTTACGATTTATCAAAAAACTTTTCTTCTCCGGCTGTAAAAACAAATTATAAAAGTTACGGGACATTTCTAATTATTTTGAACATTTCATTCGTCTTTTATTATTTCTTGATTAAAAAATCAAGATTGGAATTGGAAAAGAGAGATTCTTAATTAAAAAAAAAAACGCGATTATAATCTAGATAGTTTTAGTTTAACTATACGTGTTTAGCTTTTTCCATAAATTTTGCAGGTGATGCTTACAATGTTTATTTACCGTGTGATTGTCAATTAACACTGAAATGTTCCGCGTCGTACCCATTTTAAGATTTGATATTGACCTTTCTCCAAAATTTATTGTTTATTTAAAAAGAGTAGATATATAATTATTGATGTTCGTAAATCATTAACTGTATGTCTATATTGAATTCAATTCCAATCTGTTGCCTAAATTTATAAATGTTAACTTCACACACCTAACATCTTGCATGTTGAGGATATTCTTGCCATTGTGATTGCAGAATGTTGGATCCTAGCTATTATAATATGTTTTGCACATTTATGTAATAAAGGATTGATTGATTGATAGTGGAGCCACTCGCAATAAGGAAAGTTGACTACATATATATTAAAATATTTATGTATAATATACATTCAGAAATATTGCTTGACGATTGTAACAAAAATATTCAATTTTATGCGTATTATGCAGCTGGTGCATTTTAAAGTTACAAAAAAGTGTAAATATTTTTTTACATAATTAGTGTAAAAACCTACATAGTGAGTTTACTTACATGAAATACAAAAACAAATTAAAGTAATTATAAACTGAAATATGCATACAACATGTGAAATATTAGTCAATATATTCTCGCGATCTATTTATTTCATACATCTATCATACATCTGCAGGAACGCGCGACGCCATGTTTTTGTATGGAATGCTTTCACGAGACTTGCAAAAATCTGTATTACAAACCGCTGTACCTTTCAAAATATTGATTTATATGTAAACTGTTTATTTTGAGAAGTTACTCATATTTAAGATTACTATTCATTTGTGGAATAAAAAAATTCAGTCAACTAGCCTTTCCGAACTATCTTAAAAAGTGTCCGCCGCGTCGCGTCTCGATGGGAGCTAATAATAATAATAATATCTTTACTGATCCTAAAAACTTGTGTTGGAGATACCAGAAAACGGGAAGTATATTTAATACTTTTATACTATACATATATTTAAGATTTTTACTATATTATACATTTATTAAACACATCTATGACTCGGGAATTCAGAAAACTTTTTTGTTTCCCTGGCGGGATTCGATCGCACGACCTCCGGCTTGAGCGCTAACCCGCTAACCACTGAGCCACAGAGGTCGTTAAAATATTGTAAATCCTTACAGTGAACAATTTTTTTTTTAAATAATAGAGTAACTATATATAAGTAATAATAGAGAAAATAGAGTACAAATTGTTTTTCATCTACCAATTTCTTGCGAGAGACACCGGGGATATAACATCAGTAAACGCATTCCCATCCCCAGCGATAAAATATATTACGTATAATACAAAATGAAGGCGTTCGAGATCAGTTGTTTAGTTTATGCCCGCCGTACACGCGCGAGATGTGGAGTGTAGTGACGGCTTAATAAGAGAAATATGTGCTGGTGTAGTGCTGCACGAGATTTTTGTAATGTATCGATAAATTAGCGTTTCAAGCCCTGTGTTCGTAATTCGACTACTTATTTGGGGAAATAATCTTGATATTGTGATGTATACGAATTATGCGAATTAAAAATGAATCGTATTACGCGTCTGGGGACAAAGGGAATAGTGTGCGGTGGTCACAGTTTTAAATGAACAGAGGGGCGCGAGATGTGAAGTTAGTAGCAGGACGCAGGGGTCGCCGGCGCACGGAGTCGCAGCGACTTCACTCCGCTGGCCCTGAAGTCATCGCCTTGACGGTAGATGGCGCGAGCACGAATTCCACACTGCCGGCTAGTAGTTGCCGCTTCACGACAACAGATGGTGCGAGTCGTAACACCCTGTAAATAACAAGGTAGCGATCTATATCGGGCCAAACAAACAAGCATTAGTGTATTTATTTAGAATTATATTATATAGTTGATTATTGGTACCTATTTCTACACCGAAATTAGAACGAACATCATATAATGCATTTTTAAGGGGTTCTGTGTTTCATGTCTCGGAACCCTTACAGTTTTATGATATCTGTCCGTCTGTCCTCGGATAGTGGTAGATGCAAAGATGAAACTGAATGTGAGAAAATCACAAAAAATATTTCTTCACGTCTGGGGTAGACGTGAGGAAATATTTTTCGTGATTTTCTGTGGGTAGTTTTCGTGATAGTGTGGGGTATCGGTATATCGGGATTCAGTTATCTGTGTGTGTGAGATATTTTTAAATTGAAAGCGCATTTTTTTATTCTAAAAAAAAATCCTCCCACTAAAAAAATCTGAAAAAACTATAGCGGCTTATATAACTTTGTTAGTTCAAGATTTCCTGGAAAACTTCGTACGAAAATAACGAAATGATAAATAAACATGTAAAATATTGTTATAATGGTACGGAACCCTACGTGCGCGAATCCGACTCGCACTTGGTCCTTTTTTTTTAATTTATTCTCATTTGAAAGAAAATATAATAAAAGAAAATAAAATAAATAAGTACTGTTAACTTTATATTTTTAAAACGCAAAATAAAATATTAAAATAAAATCAGGAACACATTTTCGCAATATTTCTCCAGCTCACAAAATAACAATAAAGATGAACGGTAAACTTAACACCTGATAAATATCGTCACGGACAATTTGTCGATAGTTACCGGCGATTTATCGATAAGTATTTATCGAGCGTTGCCAACACTTTTGCTCGAGGTGAAAAGTTGCGTCTCCTTCGCACTCATGGCACAACATATATCTGTCTCTATCTAGCAAGTAATATAGATATTTTTACTAGTTTGTATGGCGAGATTATTTTGTTGAAGAGTTTGGAGACAATTTGCTCTCTCGAGACGTTAAGGTTCGGTGGTGATATAAGTAACAAGTCATTTGATTAAAGTTAAAACTGTTTTGTCAAACTACCATTTCATGGAATAAACGGGCAGACGGTTCGCCTGATGCTAAGCGAATAGTGTCCATATACAGATGCGTTCACAGCTTTTAAAACCCGCTGTCGCACCGGTATAAGGTACGAAACACTACGCAAGCTAGTCATTTCGTGTTGAAGCATAGCTTTCGCGTTTAAAAAATGCGTGTGCGCCGTTAGATAAGATTGCTATTTGCTAGTATTTAGCTATACAGACAGCTCTTACTAAATACAATTCTTACCCGACTACGGCGAAGCCAAAACGAAGGGTAATTAATGATTTTGGCAGTCTACGTATGTATGTATGTTTGATCCACTGTCACGCTTAAACTACTGATCTGATTTTAATGAATGCAGTGTCAATAGATTCGTTATAATATCCCGGGTAACATAGGCTATATAATTTACTTAGTCTTAAACTTTTCTTTTAATAAAAAGATAGAGTTATTTAAATAACAACATTTAGACGTGCATATTTATGTTGGGAGCCCTTCAAAATTTCCTCGCCGCGACGCAAAATTTCAATAATTTCATTGAATTATGCGCAAAATTCCGATACAATCTTATTGGGGTTAAAGTAAATTTTGCGCCTCGTTTGAGCCGAACGGAGCTGAATTTTAAACTCGAATCTACATACTAATATATTTTGTATTTTGTCCGCGGGGCACGCGAGACACTTAAGGGTTAATAGGTTTTTAGGCATTGTGGTCGCCCGCGGGACGGGTCTAAATTGTCTGATCTATATAATATTGTAAATGCGCAAAAGACGTTGGGCATTTATGACCCGCTCCTTAAGAAAGTCTACGGCAAACCATCATACAATTAGATTGTACAATTTACTGTTATCCTTTTAATTCAGATCCATGGGGAAGTGGAGATCATTTATGTTAATCATATCTTTATACAGGTTGTTTTTTCCAGTTACTGATCAAACTTATCAGGAGTGGATAAACTCTTGAATTTAAACTACTTTTACTATGGTATCAACTTTCCTACTTGAAAAAAAAGTCGGCTGTTTCATACAAAAGTGCTATCTATGCTAAGTAGGAGAGTTGATCCCATAGTAAAAGTTGCTTATATTCACTCCTGAAAGATTGGTCAGTGAATAAAAAAACACCCGGTATATAAAAGGCAAAGCTGATTGACTTATGTATCAACGCACAGGCCAAATCCTTAAGGCTAAAAATTTGCTAACGTGGGTATCCATTAAGGGTGGATTTTTCAAAATTCAACCCCCAAGGGGATAAAATAGGGGATGAAAGTTTAAAGTTACTATAAAGATATCGTTTAAAGACCGATCACGCGGGCGAAGCCGCGGGCAAATACTAGTTTTATAAAATGGATATTCGCTGGAATGAGTTAAAATGTGTGAGTATTTACCCCATCTCCTGCAGATATGCGACCTGTGCCGTTGTATTACAGGTGCGTTACGCTTGCATCTGGCATCATTTATACTTTGGTCGCCGTGGCAAATTGTTCCATAGAAAATGGCCGGTGTCCTTTGTCAGTATTTCACGCAAAAACCGCTGAGATCGTGAGAGAGCTACGCTTGTAAGAATAGGCCGGCTCGGCTGGACAATTACCACTTTCTCGAAGAAAACCAGCGTGAAATATCGCTTGCTGTTTCGCCAAGTGGTTGAGGGCACCCGGATGCCCAAGGTTAGGAGTTTTAAAGACTGGGAACGCACTTGTAACATCTCTGATATTGCAAGTGTCTTAAGGTGGTAACCCCTCATCATCATGTGATCAGTCCACTTGTTTCGCGATCTATTCCACAAAAAAAAATGGTTGGGTTGATGGATGTTGGATGATGGATGAACGGATTTCGAAGAAAATTGGTATGGTAGTGGTTTATGTTTCGGATTAACTACTTTTTATTAACAAAAAAAAAAAATATTTTGTTGTCTTACTATACAATATGGTATGTACGGCCAGTGGCCGTAATATTTATCGTCCATACGTTTCCTCTACGTTATGGCGCGCGCGTCATACACTGCGTGCGCTCGACCGCGCAGCGTTCCTTCCGTTATAAACATCCGGCAATGTATGGCGTAGTGCGGTCAGCTCACACCGAGACGCGACGCGGCGCGCTCTTTTAAGGTAGCGATTCGAAATTGAACTTTATTCACGACACAAGAAGATATACGTTTCATTGCAAGAGCGGCGCCGCACGACGAGGCGCGGTGTCGCTCGCAATTCGAAAATCTTGCAATTAAACTTATATGTTTTTGTGTAGTGTAATAAAGTTCAATATCGAATCGCTTTCTTAAAAATATCGCGTCGCGTTGCGTCTCGGTGTGAACTGACGCTTAAGCTTTACCATTGTATTTCTCTATTGCCAGTTAAATTAGTGACATGTATTAAATTTGTAGCATTTTAGTTCGATTCCCAGGTTATGGCATATACCAATGAGACTTTTTCAGATGTCAAGTACATTATACGGATGCTTTAACGCTGAAGGAAAACATGGTTGGCCCCAGACGTATTGACCAGTCATTTCTCTGGACTAGGCTGACTGTGTTGTGAGAACGCCGTGTGCTTGGGCAACCATACGACATTTAAAAACCGACTGTTCCAGGCACTACAGTATCTCATGAGTGGTTACTTCGCTCGGAGAATACTGAATAAATCATCCAATAACGGATGAAAAGGCCTAAGTTTTTTTTTGTGTACTAATTGATATCGTTGTTTACAAAAAAAATTAATTGAATAACATCGGAACTTAATAATAGTGGCATGACCAATTTCAAGGGTATGTAACTCTGATAAACTTAGAATTTCCACAGCTATACACCAGTGACTAAATTATACTGTAAGACGACCGAAAACTTCCTGTGAAATAAAACTCAACCACACAGATCACTTTGTTTATTAGAGCACCACATACATCGTTATTTCAATAACCACTCATACTCAACACTTTTTTAATTATTACCACACTTTTTAAACATAAAAACTTCACTTTTTAACATATTTAGCAATTGATATCACACACTTTATAATTGTTACACTTTCATGCCAATATTATATTAACATTTTTAACCACTTGAGTGCTTTACTGCTATCGACTATCCTCCAGGAAGGATCTGCACCAATTGCCTCTAGAAAAACCGCCCAGAAACTAGCGCAATTTTAGCGCGTGAAGTGTGACTTCAGGCTATGGCATTAATGTGCATTAAAAACTAACTTCCGTTAAACTTCCGTTCCGTGAAACTTTTATTACATCGTCTCAAACTTTTTCGTCTGTGTGTTGCATGTCGCGTGACGGTCGGCCGCGGAGTAGGGATAAAGTGAAAGGCGCTCGTCAGAGCAGCCGAGGCCAATATGGCGGCGCCTATAGTTCGCATCAGCTGACCGTTTAGTGTATAGACTAGTACTCATTTGTGCCTGTGCTCCACGCTATTTTGTTATTAAGTTTCACTTTTACCGTGGTTTCATAAAACCACACAATCCTTTTCTTGATTGGTTTACAACCCAAATATACTTCACATTAGTTAGGCCCTCATAAACATCTTATGCAAATAGGTTTGCTTTACCTATAGCGTGATCTAGCGGCAAATCAGCGCCATCTAGTATGCCATATGAGAATCAAAGTTCCTTAAGAAAATTAACTTAAAATCTAACGCATAAACAGTCTGTATTTTTTTTTTTTATTAAATAAGGGGGCAAACGAGCAAACGGGTCACCTGATGGTAAGCAACTACCGTCGCCCATGGACACTCGCAACATCAGAAGAGCTGCAGGTGCGTTGCCGGCCTTTTAAGAGGGAATACGCTCTCTTCTTGAAGGTTTGCAGGTCGTATAGGTCCGGAAATACTGCTGGTGACAGTTCGTTCCAGAGTTTTACAGTGCGCGGCAGAAATTTACGCGAAAAGCGCACGGTGGAAGACTGCCACTCATCAAGGTGATGAGGATGGTATGTTTTTCGCGTGGGACGATGGCGAAAAGTTGCAGGTGGTATGATTGGTATGATTCCGAACAATTCCTCAGAGCACTCCTCGTGATACAACCGATAGAGGATGCAGAGTGAAGCTACATCTCGGCGTAATTCCAAGGGGTCCAAGCTGTTTGAAACACTATGGCACTCAACAACTCGAGCGGCTCTTCGTTGGATACGATCCAGAGGGAGCAGTTGGTATTTTGGCGCCCCTGCCCAGAGATGAGAACAATATTCCATATGAGGCCGAACCTGCGCCTTGTAGAGTTGTAGGCGTTGGTCCGGACTGAAGTACTGTCTCGCTCTGTTAAGAACACCAAGCTTCTTCGAGGCTAACTTGGCCTTACCCTCTAGATGATATCGGAACTGGACTTCGCTCGATATGTTGACGCCAAGTATCTCAATGCTAGGGCAGATGGTTAAAGATGTGCCCTCGAAACGAGGATATACGACCATTGGTGACTTTTTAGTGGTGAACGCGCAGACTTGTGTCTTGGCGGGGTTGAATTGGACTAAGTTACGTCTACCCCATTCAGAGACTTTCTCCAATGAATTCTCTATTTTAGACACAAGTTCGTTTCGACTCTCAATGACATTTAGCCGGGAAATATTGGGGGAGCCGGTATATACAGCATCACCTGTACTATCATCCGCATAGCAATGAATGCCGTTGGTCTGTAACATGTCATTGATATGTAGTATGAATAGGGTAGGCGATAGCACACAGCCCTGAGGGACACCAGCATCAACAGACTGAGTTTCCGAGCATTCGCCGTCAACTACGACCTTTATGCTTCTATCTGCTAAGAAACTAGTGACCCACTTACATAATTTCTCGGGCAGCCCGTATGATGGAAGCTTTGATAGCAGCGCTTTATGCCAAACCCGATCAAAGGCCTTGGCAATGTCCAAACTAACAGCCAATGCCTCTCCCTTCGACTCAATTGCCTGAGCCCAACGATGAGTTAGGTACGCCAAGAGATCACCAGCCGAGCGACCCTTACGGAACCCGTATTGTTTGTCGCTTAGTAATCCCTGGCCGTCCAAGTATCGAAGAAGCTGGCTATTGATAATGGATTCCATTATCTTCGAGAAGAGAGAGGTTATAGCGATTGGTCTGTAGTTGGAAGGATTTGAGCGATCACCTTTTTTGGGGATCGGGTGCACCAAGGCTGTCTTCCAAGAAGCCGGGACGATGCCAGAAGAGTAGGAGAATCGAAAAAGACGCGTCAAGACCGGAGCCAACTCTGGAGCACACTTTTTCAACACAATAGGAGGGATTCCGTCAGGCCCACTCGACTTTTGGATATCAAGGGAACGGAGGGCATTTCGCACTGAGCGCTGATGAAACCGAATATCCGACATGATGCTCGTGCATCGCGGTATGGTCGGCGGTTTCTGCCCCCCGTCATCCAGGGTCGAGTTTGACGCAAAGAGCTTGCCCAGAAGATCGGCTTTGTCCTTTGCGTCCTGGGCCAACGATCCATTTCCTACGTGTAGGGATGGTAGGGTTGGCTTGCAGAAATTTCCTTCAATAGCTTTGGCCAGAGACCAGAATGCACGGGTTCCCGAGGGGAGCGCTCAAGTCTCTTACCAATTCTATTGACGTGCTGTTTCTTTGCCCGAGTGATCTCTTTCTTGAGGGACCTAGAGGCAAGTTTGTACTCCTTTTTATATGTGCTGGTATTTAAATCCCGAGCAGACACTGCATGGGCCCAGGATTGGTAAGTCTCCTGCTTCCGGCGAGAAGCTTTTTTGGGGGATGAACCAAACCAGGGACGAAATCTGCCGCCAGTTGGCACTACAGAGGACGGAATGAAAAGTTCCATCCCTTGCATCACCACATCGGCAACAGAGTTGGCAGTGTTGTCGGGATCATCCGGCGAGAAGCACACGTTCCCCCAAGGATAGGATGCAAAAAACGACAGCATCCCATCCCAGTCTGCCGACTTGTAGAGCCACACACGACGGTATTTAACAGCACGCTGTCGTAACACCGTCGTAAGTGGCACAGAACTCCTAACAAGGCAGTGATCCGATGTACCAAGTGGTGCGATTACGGATATTTGGTAGCCGTCAGGATTTGAAGTCAGCAGAAGGTCCAACAAGGAAGGATTCTGACCATCCACATCTGGGATTCGCGCGTGGGCGTTGTGACCAGTTGTGTCAAGTCGTTCGCAAGGGCAAAGTTGCAGACAGATCTCCCCGCATAATCAGTTTTACTGGAATTGAGCCAGTCGGCGTGGTGGGCATTAAAGTCGCCAAGTATTATGATATCTGCGGATGGGATCTGCCGCTGCACAAAATCTGAAGCAGCTTCCAGGTGTTCCAAGAGTCGGTCCGTCTCGGGGTCACCACTATGGGACCTATATAGGCACGCATAGACGCGAGGGTGGTCGTCGCAATCTATGCGGAGCCATAACGTCGACAGGTCCCTGTCCTCAAGATTGCTGAGGCGGCGAGAGCTGATATCATCTCTGACATACACACACACTCCAGCTTTGGGCAGAAAGGAGTGCTCGAGAGAATACCCTGGGTGGGAAAGGTATGATGTGTCACTCGGAGATGATATCTGCGTCTCGGTTAAAAAGAGCAAAGCCGGCTTTGCCGTCTCAAGGTGGTAATGGACATGGCATTAAGGTTGGAGTGTAATCCCTGATATTACAAAAGTCCATGTTTAATATCGAGGGGGGTGCCTTTGTGCGTTTGCTCTTGCCCCGAGCAGATTGGAGCGCAGTTTTGCCCTCCCCAGAATACGAGGGGCAGCCCGGACGTCCACGTTCAGTTCCAGGGGTTCCTGAGCATGGACGTCCAGAGAGGGATTCTCCAACGCAGTTGGTACCCTCCTGGGGTAACAAATTGCTTTTCAACTGCGGAATTTCTAGGGGGGTAGGGGATTGGGCCTCCGGTAAACTCACTCACTCGGCGAAACACAGCGCAAGCGCTGTTTCACGCCGGTTTTCTGTGAGCCCGTGGTATTTCTCCGGTCGAGCCGGCCCATTCGTGCCGAAGCATGGCTCTCCCACGGCAAGGCAAACAGTCTGTATATTGATAAAGACCACATTTAACTCGTTATGTAGTTCACGCGAAGACACAAGAAGCGCATTTTATTGTTATTAAGTTTCACTTTTACCGTGGTTTCATAAAACCACACAATCCTTTTCTTGATTGGTTTACAACCCAAATATACTTCACATTAGTTAGGCCCTCATAAACATCTTATGCAAATAGGTTCGCTTTACCTATAGCGTGATCTAGCGGCAAATCAGCGCCATCTAGTATGCCATATGAGAACCAAAGTTCCTTAAGAAAATTAACTTAAAATCTAACGCATAAACAGTCTGTATATTGATAAAGACCGCATTTAACTCGTTATGTAGTTCACGCGAAGACACAAGAAGCGCATTTTATTGTTATTAAGTTTCACTTTTACCGTGGTTTCATAAAACCACACAATCCTTTTTTTAATTTTACATGTCAATTAAATTGATTATATAATATTTATGTCTATTTTAAATAATTCCAAGGATTTATTTATTCCAAATTAAAATAGTGAATTTAAATAATTAATTATAGTAAGCCCTCAGGCCACAGTTGACTTTTAACTGTGGCACTAGTCTCAAGTGAAAATGATATCCATTTAACTTATAATCAATATAATTGAACTAAAAAAAGTGTTTTTAAATAATTTTATAAATTTTAAATATTTTAATAATTTTAACTAATTCATTGAAACATATTATATTTGTATTTAATAAATCAGTTTAAATTAGCTTACTAATATTTAGGTTAAATTTAAATTAAAACAGTAATTAACTTGAACCTTACAATATTTTGCAAAGATTTTTCGTACGAAGTCTTTTTACAGACTTTTTACTGCCTAGTTAGTTAAATTATTTATATATACTTACTTGCACCATACTTCTGTATGATATATATACTAAGATAAGTATATATAAATAATTTGTAGGAACAAAGACGTTTGAACGCATGACGAATGCCCCAAGTTATGCAGATTAAATGAGAAAAACTCTTAATCTCGCTGACAGATGGAATTAAAAGGCGCCTCGGCGTAAGCGGGACATATTTTACAAAGTTCTAATCTTACCTCCTTAGAGTTTATGATAGCCTGGTGATTTATTTGAACCTTTTTTTTTAAACGAACCCGCACTGGCTAGCGTGGTGGACCATTTTTACGCATACTCAAACGCTACTTACTCGAAGTAAGTAGTTCTTAAATCAAAATAATATGCTGTTCCAGTCAGTCCATCAAGCAAAGGCAAACTCAGGACTGAAAAACAAGCAAAGAATTGCCTAATAGTAAAACTAGCACCACCCAGGGACACTCGCAACACCGGAGGAATTACAAATGCGTTCCCAATCTTCAACTAACCTATTACTTTTACTTACTTACTTTACTTTACTTCAACTAACCTTAACTAATTATAAGGTGTGGGGGCGCGTTTCTCGTCACGCAAAATAGCCAGACACGTCACATCAAAAACAATTTTACATATCACAAAATATCATGTCTTTAAGATACACCAACACTATTTCTAAAACACCCGATTTCTAATAAGAGACCAACCACCCTGTGATTTTGCTGTTCCGCTGACACTTTATAGCATCGCTATAAAGTGTCAGCAGTCGTCCTGGTGGACGTGCGAAATATTTAATGACTCAATGATTAAGTTGGGGCTGACAGAAACTAGTAATAACATGGTAACATAACACCTGCGATACTATTCGTATTGCAGATGTCTATAGACGCTTTAAATCAGGGAGCCTTTGTTATCAGGTATAGGGAATAGCTTTTTTATAAACGAGCAAAGGGATCGTCTAATGGAATCAATTACCATTTAATTATTATACAAAACATCATAAAGTTTGTAAGTTTGTAGGGGAGCAATCTCTGGATCTACTGAAACGATTTTGCAAAATTCTGTTACCGATAAAAATGCATGGTGTCCTCTGTGGCACAGTGGATAGCACGTCGTCACTCAAGGCAGATGTCGCGGGTGCGTATCCCGCCGAGGGATTAAAAAGTTTTCATTGCCCATCATTTTATCATTGGGTCATCATTAGGTCTGTAATGTGTTACATATGATGTGTATGATATGATAAAAGTATATTAGTATATTTAATATACTTCCCATTGTCTGGTATCAGTAAGGTTCGGACTATATAGTCCGGAATCCGGAACGCCGGTGAAAATTCAGAGCACTGAAAATAGAACTCTGCGCTAATACAATACAGTTGAAAATGGAAGTGTCGAGCTGTCATATATGACATTTGACTCGACACTCATGTGTTCGAATTTCAACTCTATTTTATTATCGAAGAGTTCTATTTTCAGTGCTCTGAATTTTCACCGGCTTTCGGGATTCCGGAGCATTTAGTACCCGCCTTACACGAGTTCTTGAATGACTTAGCACGGGGCTAGATCGACGCTGTGTGAAGAGGCCATAGATATTATTATCTTAATAGAATGCCACGTTATTTGTAAGTGGCATAGGCTATATATATCGTGTAAAAACAATTTTTCCAAAACCAACAACCAAAAGCTATAGTCTATACTAATATTGTAAAGAGGATAGGTTTGTTTGTGTTTGTTTGCATTGAATAGGCTCCGAAACTACTAGACCGATATTGATGAAATTTGGCAGAGATATAGAGTAGACCACAGGAAAGAACAAAGGCTTAATTCTATCGCGGCACAATGTACGGTTCCAGCGGTATTTCCTTTAGCGTGCACCAAGTCGCGGGCAACAACAGCTGTTGTTTATGAACACCCGCAACACCACAGGAGCTACAAGTGCGTTGCTTTTTTAACCACCTACCAACCAGCACTATTTGTAGGTAACTAAAAAAGCCCTATCCACCTCACAAAATCTGCAGAACTCGTGTAACAAAACCGTTATACATTTATATATTCATAAATTGTGTTGTCATTCGATTCTTATTGAAGACGTGTCTTTGAAGTTTTGAGATTGGTAGGGACGAGGCACCAGGGGTACATAAATTAAAAGACACTTCGCGTAATACATTTAAAGCGATCTACAAGATGCTCGACAATTTAATTGAAAACAAAAACAGTATTTACCACAAGAGACGATAGGTTTTTTAAAAGCTTTAATTTGACTAACAATTTTGAAGCAACCTATCGAGCTAAAATGTTGTATACACGTTCAGTTTGGACATAGATAAAATAAAGTTATGAACCGGAAAACATTTTTTTCGAATTCAATTGGTTATTTGAGTTCGTGGTTAATGTTACGTACTGTGATACTTATCCTCCAGTTCAAGCACTTGTCAACTGTTCACCTGTAAACGTATACACGGGACATACATAAATAGACATCACACACCACACTACACAAGCACTGACTGGTCACGGTGGATTCGCCTTCTACTTGAACAGATTCAAGCTGAAGGAGGATCCATCGTGCCTATGTCAGCCCGGAGTTGAGGAGGCGGTTCCTCACCTGCTACTCGAGTGCTCAATTTTTGCAACCAATAGATATGATATTGAGCAAAAATTGAGCATTACGATGACGGATGAGAATCTGCCTTCAATCCTGGGGGGAAAGCGCAGGGAAATTTTCCTTAAATTTCTGCGCAAAAATTGTGAAAATAGTTAATAAGAGAAATTGTAGTGGTGAGGTGATGTTGCTGTGATATTAGTTCGTAGGCCTTTTAAATATTTTTATTGTTATAGTTTTAATTTTGCTTTTATCATCTATTTAATGTATTGTATATTGTTCTTTTACCTAAATTTAATGCTATTGCATCATTATATTGTATTGTGAATTTTTTACTGTAAATTGTGACTTTTAACACTGTACTGTAAATTTTTAAAAGTATTTATCAGCTTGGCACTATATTGTCAGTATAAAATTGTAATATAACTTACATTGTAGTAAACAGTAAAAAGAGGAAAATATGTTAATATAAACGTAAAAAATGTAATGGAAACAATGTAAAAGTAGTAAAATGTAAGGCGATGAAAAAATACAAAGAAAGACAAAAATTATAAGCAAAAACGAGCCCTGTTCATGATACCCCCCCCTATCATGAACAGGGATATAATACCCCTATACTAGTAAATAAATAAATAAAAAAAAAAACGTATACACGGGGAAGAAAAGATATGAGTCTATATACTGACTATATTTGCTGACTGAATTACACTGAGTGTTCGCGTGTTCCTTACTGCCCTGTAACTACGCAACTGGCGAGCCGCGGTCCGACACCACGTCGCCTTACAAAGATTATCAAGTCAGCATTCTATGAAATAAGTAAGTACCTATGTAACTATGTCCCAACATAGACATTCTTTATTTTCAAATGGATGAACATTTTGACAGCGATGAGAATCAAGCGACGGATTGAAATTTTTCATTTATATAACTAAGCTAATACCAAAACATACTAACATTGGTCAATTTTGACATTTATACTAATGACTCATTGCATTCTTATCGCCAAAGTAGTTTATAGTATATATTTTATTTTTATGAAATAGGGGGCAAACAATCAGACGGATGAACTGATGGAAAGCGATTATACCCGTAACACTAGAGGTGTCGAGTAACACTAGATCGTATTGGTCCGGAAATTCCGCCACGGCGACAGTTCATTCAAGATTTTTCTTAATTTTGTTCTATTTAAAACTTATTTTCCGAAGAAAACTCTTGTTGAACTAAGCTCTCCTAGTACTTGCCTACAATTATTTGTGCTATTAGTGCTTTAGTGTCTTTTAATGGGTCCAGGTCTTAAGTCTTGACCTAAGTCTTAATAGTCAATGCTATTACCGACTTATTGTTTTATAAAACTATTGCACGTTTGATCCTATTATATCTTAAATGCCGTAGAATAAGTAGTAAATGGCTGTTTGTTTTGATAGCCTATTGTTCCACCATCAACATCAGCTAAAGTTCCAGTTTCTACTTATATATCTATATATATAAAAGGCAAAGCTGATTGACTGATGTATCAACGCCCAACTTTCCAGGCCTAACTTTTCGGCCTTAAGGCTACAAATTTGAAATTTTGCACACGTACTCCTCATACGACGTAGGCATCCAGTAAGGAAGGATTTCATTCCTTGGATATATTTGCATAAAATTTCGTATGAATTGAGTACGGAAAAGTAATGTGTTACGTATTTCAGCGTTTTCTAATATTCAACCCCTAAGAGAGTAAAATAGGTCATGAAAGTTTTAAATTATTATAAAGATATCGTTTTAAACCCTATTTTTATGCGAGCGAAGCCGCAGACAAATGCTAGTCAAAGATAAAGCTGTAGTGTACCACGCTCGCCCGCTGCAGGACAACTTTACACAATAATATCTATGGACGCTTCCACACCACGTCAATCTGGTCCTGTACTAAGTATCCGAAGTACTTGTACCACGGGTACCAGACGACGACACATATTTAAAAATTTTATTATACAATACATATATTTTATACACATCTAAGACCCAGGAACACAGAAAAACTTTTGTCCTTTCAATTCAAACCCGCGACCTCCAGCTTCAGCGCCGACGCGGCCATCACTGAGCCACAGAGGTCGTCAAATTTACATGTCTTCGAAGGTTAGTTTACTTGGGGACAGTGGACACTTGTATCTCCTAACGATGCCTTCCCTCATCTTTCGCGCTTTCGTATTTTGAGTTTACATGATGTTTTTTTCAGTCAGTGTCCAAACTTTCGGGAGACAATATACTCTTGAATATTAGCAAATTTTACTATGGGATCAACTTTCCTACTTGAAAAAAATTATCAGCTGTTTCATACAAAAGGGCTACGGCATAGATAACATTTTGTAGGACAAAGCTGATTTTATTTTTCAAGTGAGAAAGTCAATCCGATAGTAAAAGTTGCTTATATTCAAGAGTATACTCCTGAAAGTTTGGACACTGACTGACAAAAATCGGTTGTCTATAAAGTCGGTTTACTGACGATAGTTGAACGTGACAACGTCATGTTTATAGTGCGCGCGGAACTAATTGGCCGCGCCTTAGGTAGGCGTGTTGCCGCCGCGAAGTCCGGCGCCGAACTGAGTAATAACATCAAGCGCCCCCGCCTCTCCGTCCCACCGCTCACATACCTAAGGTGCGGCTAGCTGAGGTAACGGCAATGCGTCATGTTTAGCGAGGTAACGCTGGTAACAGGTAACGCATGAGTCATGTTTTTTCGTGCGTGCCGGCTCCATCAAATTATAAGACGTTATCACGTCAAAAACACCCGGTATATAAAGTGGCAAAGCTGACTGATTATAATAAAACAACACGGCATTTCATCGTCCGGCAGTTCGTTTTTTTTTTGGGTTCCCTAGAGTAACTAGAAACCCTCATGCAAATTCAAACACGTGCTTTTCCTTATCTATTTATTGACACACACACAGTTGCCACACCTAAAACTATACCATATATAGTGTTGCCACATAGTAAATGACATACATTTACACCTTATAGTATCGCTCCGTCCGTCTGTCCTCCCTTGCTAAATTCGGTTGTCTATTATCTATACTAATATTGTAAAGGGGAAAAGTTCGTTTGTTTGTTTGCATTGAATAGGCTCCCAAACTACTGGACCGATTTTCATGAAATTTGACATCAATGTAGAGTAGACCACGGGGAAGGACATAGGCTACTTTATGGCGGCAAAATGTTCCGCAGCGATTTGACATCAATGTAGAGTAGACCACGGGGGAGGACATAGGCTACTTTATGGCGGCAAAATGTTCCGCAGCGATTTGACATCAATGTAGAGTAGACCACGGGGAAGGACATAGGCTACTTTATGGCGGCAAAATGTTCCGCAGCGATTTGACATCAATGTAGAGTAGACCACGGGGAAGGACATAGGCTACTTTATGGCGGCAAAATGTTCCGCAGCGATTTGACATCAATGTAGAGTAGACCACGGGGAAGGACATAGGCTACTTTATGGCGGCAAAATGTTCCGCAGCGATTTGACATCAATGTAGAGTAGACCACGGGGAAGGACATAGGCTACTTTATGGCGGCAAAATGTTCCGCAGCGATTTGACATCAATGTAGAGTAGACCACGGGAAAGGACATAGGCTACTTTATGGCGGCAAAATGTTCCGCAGCGATTTCGATATGCGCGCACGAAGTCGCGGGGCACATCTAGTTATGCGTATTTTGATTAAACGAAATTTCGTATATCGCACAATCGAGTTATAGCCCACGATTGCTCTCTGTGGCTATCTCGCGGTTAAGATCACAACTCGTACCGCTCTGTGGCAACGTTCAATTGACACTTTCAATGCAATTACGACGCCTTGACGCCTCCGTGGTCCAGTGGTTTAGAGCTCGACTATTGACTCCAGCGATCGTGGGTTCAACTTGCCCGCCTTGGAACAGCAAAAATTTTGTGTACAACTGTAGTTAGGACAACGCAGACTGAAGCGTGGGAATGGCATGTGAAAAGTCGGTCCCAATGAGTTACAAAAGTAAGGGAAGAGTGCTCTTGTGTATTGCGCACACACTTGGCCACTATAAAACAACTCCTACGTAGATGCACGCATAAGGTAGAAATTGTTTCTTTCTACGGAAAAATAGACAAAAAGACAGATTGAAAAAGGAAAAGGTGTCATTTTGTTAATATTATCTCTCATTATGTCTGTTCTTGTGTAGGCAAAATGCATTTATATGGTAATCATGCAAAGCGTTCTGGTCTGGTTTCAATGAAACCGACCACTGTCGCCGGAATCGGTCTGGGGAGTTGTATTATTACGCCTCTAATGTCATATCGTGGTGCTACGACAAAGCGTAGCGCATCTACAAATATTGTAGCAATATCGTAGTCAGATACGAATATCGTAGCAATATCATAGTCAGCTACGAATATTGTAGCAATATCGTTGTCAGTTACTAATATTGTAGCAATATCGTAGTCAGCTACGAATATCGTTGCAATATCGTAGACAAGTACGAAAATCGTAGCAATATCGTAGTCAGCTACGAATAACGTTGAGAAAGTAAAAAACGTGCATGCGCGTCACCGTGTAAAGATCGACTAAAGGGTCAGAAAAGCTAGCCGACTCATTGGGAAGTACGAAGATAAAATCAAATTTCGCAAAGAACCTTTATGTGCAGATAACAGCTGATTAGAAATGCAATTTTAACGTTGAGTTGCCTATAAGATTAATAGAAGATTCCATGTCATACGATTATGATAAGATAAGATAAGTTTGGACACGAGATTTGTTGAAAATTCTACTTCTATTATAAATGTGTGTTTGTGAGGATGGATGGATAGATGGATGTATGTTACTCTTTCACGCCAAAACAACGAACGGATTCTTATGAAAGAACCATGCAAAAAATCGTCCCCGCCCACCAACAGATTACAAACCTATCTCAGTTAATAGCTCTTGCCACGCTGATTATTATCTAGTATGGCGATATCCATCTCAGGAGTAGGTTTTGACAGAAATTGGAAGTTTATTTTTTATGGTTTTATATTAACGACCCACTCCAGCATCGACGGGTGCAATGTATTATACATATAAATCTTCCTCTTGAATCACTCTATCCATTACTGAAAACTGCATTTAAATTCATTGCTTAATTTAAAAGATCTTAGCGAACAGGAAACTGAGCAACTACATTATATCATAATCTGTTGGTGGGCACTGGCACACTGCCCATACAGTTTTTTGGATGGTCCTTTAGTATGGCAGTCGTTTAAGCTCTGGATTAACACATAGACTCCTATATATCCCAAAAAAGTACAGTGTTCCCGTGGGATACTGTATTTAAGCGATGGGAGCTGCGGGCAAAAGATAGTACATAAACACGATAGAATCACCTGTAATTTTATTTCAATGATCGTCCAGGACGTTATCTTCAAGACCACGAAACCGGTTAATGCCGGAGAGAACCGGTGAAAACCGGCGAAAACCGCTAAGCCCGCCATCCCTCACCGTAAGCTCCGATAACGTGAACGGCATGCCATTACCTCGGCCTGAGGACCTCGGGTAGGTACTGTCGACAAAAGTATATGATCAAAAAAATTAAGTACAGAATACACGTGGTAGAAGCGAAACTTGATTCATCAGAAGCGAAACTTGATTCATCAGTCATCCAGTAACTACATAACTATAACCCGATTACGTAAATTATTCTGCCTAAGTTACCCGGGCTATTATTGCGAATCTATTGACACCTCATTCATTAAAATCGGATCTGTAGTTTATGCGCTAGGGTGGAACAAACATATATACATACATACATAGATTGCCAATATCATTACCCTTCCTTTTAGCTTCGCTGTAGTCGGGTAAAACCCCGTGACCACGACGAGTGAACCAGCGTATCAGCTTCTCTCACCGGTTGCGGGATTTTCATAGTGCTCCATATAAATACATTATATACTAAGCAGTGCGTCTATACTAATCAGAATCTTTAGGTCGTTTCCATCCAGTGTAATGTTACCTTAAATACGGTATTTTCCTGTATTTTGTTTATTACATAAATGAATAGTGCTCTGAAAGATAAGACAGTTTACAAAAGGAATAGTTCACTAAAAATCAAAATTTTTAAAAAGATTTTGCGAATTATTTATGTCTTATGTCTACGCGAATATTGTTCATTGTTTTAAACACTTACCGATTGTGTCGCGGTGCACTTTTTTTTTCAAGATACTGTTAGTATGTTTTCCGTGGATCGGAACACACATTATAATTGAAGAATCTTCGGGTGGTTTGAACGACTTCAACAAATAGGACAATTTGTCAATTGTCCTATTTGTTGAAGTCGTTCAAACCACCACACCACAGGGGGACTGAGGTGTCCCTCAGTCCCCCTGTGACCGCGGCTGCTGGAAAGTAGCCGAAACGTCGGGAAAAAGAAAAGTGCACCGCGACACAATCCGTAAGTGTTTAAAACAATATTGCGGATTGTTTAAAGCAAGCACTTGTGAGTCTCGTGAAAACGCCCCATACAAAAGTCGTACAAGTATGTGACGTCACACGATACTAATGTTGCTACGAAAATATATAGTTTCGAAACCACACATAAAAGTACTTTACTTTAATCAAGTTATTTTTTAATTTATTTTAAGAATCAAAAATTTTACATGTAAGAAAATACCCATTTGAAAACTACATGTATCGCGCAAATGAAAATTCGAGAGTTTTTGATTTGATACTAGGGATGTAAAAGTAACGAAAAAAGCGTATCCGTATGTATTCGTTACTTTATCAATTAGTACTCGTTACTATAGTATCGTTACGTTACTTCTGATAAAATAAATAACTGGTGGATAAGTAAGTATTATAGGTTATCTACAGTTTCCACTATATGTAATGTATGCCAAAGATTTCAAAACTCGAGATGGGCTATGACGTACATTTGACAGAACAAATCATATCAATCAACAGTCATATAATAAAAAGTTACGCCATCTTTTTTTACCATTCTTATAATGTCAAAATAGCCCTAAAAATCTCAATAGTGGCGCCTTTTAACTGGATACACTTTTTTTGCCTCAACATGCCTCGTCAATGGTCTCATATTAATGACGTTACGCTAGCAGCGCTCAGTTGGTGTTGGTAGAACATACGATCAAATGTTTCAATACACGCATCAACGCTATAGTATGTAGATGACCCATACTACGAAAAATGCGAGTAACGAAATGTATTCGTGTGTAACGTTTCGTTACTCGGTACTAGATGGCGCACCCGTTACTCAGTACCGAATACATCCGGTTTCCTACAGCTCTATTCGATACCTGCCGAAGGGACCAAAAGTTTTTCTATGTTCCTGGATCTTGGACGTGCATTAAATATATTATGTATTATTAATAAAAATCCTTTGCCTGGTACCTGTGATACAAGTTCACCAAGATTGCTGTGGTGTGGAAGCGTCCATAGATATTATATATGGGACAGAAATGTGTAATATTTTTTCATCACATTTGAAAAAATTAAAGGAAAGGTATGGTAGGTAGGTAGGTAAAAGGCACAGGCGCTTAAAACTAATATTTTTGTTTTCAAACAGTTTTTTCAAGTGGCAATAGATTTCTTTTGTCGACTGTACCAGGACACAGAGGTAGGGAGGGGATGAGGATTTGTCACCGCAAAATATATAGCCGCAGGTAATTTTTCTCCGTTACTTAAAAGTTTACATTCCAAACGCTTCCCAGTGAATTTGTAATTAATTAGTTTGGTGAATGTTGGAATGTAACATACATTCCAACATTCTACATCAACAATCTACGCTTTTACTTAAATAAGGGGATTGTGACAAATAAGTCCAAGTTTAGTTGTCGTATTGTACTTCTTCAGACAGACAGACGCATTTATAATATTACCAAACATTACCAAATAAACCTCATGAGTAATCTATACTTCTATACGAAATATTTGATTGTTTGTTTGTTTGCATTAAATAGCCTCAGAAACAACTGGACCGATTTTGGTGAAATTACACAGATATAGAGTAACCACGGAGCAGGATACAGGCTACTTTTTATTTCGGAAAAATGGATGGTTTCCGCGTGATTTCCTTTTGCGCGCATGAAGTCGCGGGCAAAGTATCAAATATATTATACGAGTTAAAAATGCAAAATTAAATTAAAATACTCAGTATTTCTTTAGTAAACGCTAAATGGACCAGGCTCTGTATTATTTTACTTTGTTTTTACACCAACAGATGGCATCAATTTGAATATCACTGTTTTCGCAACTCTGTACATTGCTTATTCAAGTTTGCGCGCAAGTGAATCCATTTCACTATGACTATGTGTACTTATGATTGCCTAATATACTAACGGCTGAAACGTCACTCAAATTTTAACGGCAGATCATACGTTTGAGTAGCCCTTATATACAACATTCGTATGATACATTATGTGTTGAGAGCTGCTTAACATTTAAGTAGCGTTTAAAATTTGAGTGACGTTTTATTACCCGTATACGTAGAAGTATTATTTTGATGTAATTTTTAAATGCAACTTGCGTGACTAGTATTGCAGATATTTGTGGATAATTTAAGAACTTGATTGATTTTAAATAGGTATTTATATATTTTCTTACAAAATATCTATATCATAGATAAATTACTGCTCATTGATGTATCGATTTAGAGAACGAAATATGATACCAAATACAGTTATCGAAGGATAAGAATATAACATTCAAAGGGAAAAGTCGCGGTAAAAGCTTTGAAAGAGCACAAATCTTATAAAGAACACTGCACTATTTTAAAGTAGAAATAATAGTTATTTCAATATTCAATTCTATTTTTCGAAACTTGAATCAAACCTTGCCAAGTGCACACACTCCCATATATTTTGGACAAACAAATGACGCCTCTTTTGGAAGGCTTCCAGCAAATAAATAAATACCAGGGTTGTATAAATGTAAAAGAGTTGCCACGGCCAAAAGAATTAATCACTATTGCTCGATGTAATCTCTTTGTACTTGCTGCATGTTTTTGTGCTCCTAGTAGAGCTGTATTAAGAGACTTAAGTTTTTTTCTTGTTTTACTGAAAACTTATTAAAATTGCAGTTGCCTTAGTGGTCAAAATTCGACCGAATTCATTTAATTTTTAAGTTTGAATATTTTAAGGGATCTTGCCTCTTAGATCCTACTATACTTTGCCCATTTTCATGCTCCTCTGTTCGCATAATTTTGGTACAAATACAAAGTTTAACTTCACGTATAATAAATATGATGTGGTTCAAAAATCTATATACAACGTGACAGTCTTATGTTTTCGTAGGAAAATTATGTCAAATGATGCAAACTATTACAAAATTCGGATATCTTCAATTTTGATATAAGAAGTACCTAATGCTCGCTTTCTGATGTGAATTTGTCGGTAAATGTTTTCATTATCGCTATTGGTTCGATAGCGGGTTTTTAAACCTAAAATTTTATCTAGAGCACTGGTTCCCGTTTGACGGGTCGCGACCCGGTACCGGGCCATCAAAATAAAACATCGTATGCGACATTTCCCGCCATGTTTTCAAAACAATACATTCCTATTGTCGATCGACGCATATATTGTAAATGTTCAGTGACTAAATATGCGATACCAATATATTGCGTAGTATTAATGAAACATTTTTAAAATAGTATAATATAAATGTTTATTATTTTACCTACTTGGGAAACGGCTTGGGTTTAAAAGAAGTAAGTGGGTCACGAAGGGGTAGAGTGAAAATTACCGGGCCATGGCAGAAAAATTTAAGATAAATATCTTAAAACTTTTCAATCACACCTATATATTATACACTTTTTCAAATAATAAACAAAAGATTTTCCGGCACTTAACTTATTGTGTGTCTGACTGGATAGCAGCCAAGTTGACTAAAATATATTATAGTTATTGATGTTAAGTCGTATATCAAATGTGATGAATAAAGTTTTGGCAACCGGCTTTTCATACGCTTCTCAAAATCGCTGCATAAAAAAAGCCCTCAAGTGTTATGCTGTCCCTGTCTCTCTGCCGGACAGACAGTGACACCTGTGATTTAAGTCGCCCCTAACTTAACAAGCGCTTAAGAAGTAAGCCGTTGGTGACTAAGGGTCAGTTCACACTGCGACGATACGAGGCGCTGCATTTTTAAGATATATATTGAAAATTGAACTTTATTCACTACACAAAAGATACACGTTACATATGACATCAGTCATGCGCTGTGCAGCGCCAGTGCGGTACAGCTTGACATTCGAATTCTTACAATGAAACGTGTATCCTCTTGTGTAATGAATAAAGTTCAATTTTGAATAGCTAAGTGTGAATTGAACCTAAGAAGGCAAGTGAATCTACATAAATATATCTCACTTACAAAATATATCACACTTCTCTGGCCTTACATAGTTTGTGCAATTTTCTTCGTCTTCTTGTTGTGTAATTAATAAAGTTCAATTTTAAATGTATGTTCATAATGTGTCTTAAAAATGCAGCGCAGCATCGCGTATAGTTTCGCTTATAATCAATAATATTGCTATCAAGGACATTTCACACTATATTCTACGGGCCTGTTTCATAATCTTCTAAGAAGTGTCGGATAGCTTATTGGGAAGTTTTGTCGCTGCTTGCATAGTTTGTCTCTGTCACTCGATATAGTTTTGTTTATTTATTTATTATTTATTTATTTAAAATCTAAATTATTATAATTATTACAAATTATGCATATAATCTATCCGACACTTATTAGAATATAGTGTGAAGTATCCTTGAAAGCTATTGCATTCTTTAACATCTGCATTCAACTCGCACGCAGACTATGGTTTCATAATAACATTACAAGTTGAGCTAGAAATCTTCAAGTAGCAATTAGGATTTTAATTAATCTGGCGAACATCTCCAAGATAATTATGGTCCCCTGGTACTGGACAGACGCGGTTTTGGTTTGTTTGGATCCGACGATTGCTTTACTGTGTTGCAACCTCATTATAGAAAAGACTTTTAAATATCACGACACGTCGACGATTCTGTAAAATCACGGATTAAAGAGGAACAAACAAACAGCTACATAGTTAGATTTGATACTACTATAAATAAGCATACGGTGTGTCCACGAATGTGTGGAAAAATTATGGGACGTTGAAGGAGACTTCAAAATGTTCAAAATTGGATCGGTCTGTGAAAGCTGTTTCTCTGTACGTAAATAATATTTTCTACTCTGTGGTAAAATAGTAGAATGAAAACTGGGTTTGGCCCTGTGGCATCGTGTACGTGGAATCACCGAGAAATTACGATGACACCATTTGTCAGATACATCGCGCGAACAATCACGGTTCTAAATAAGCATAAAGAATATTTTCATCCTACTTATTATATTAATAATATAATAAGTATCTGCGATATCTCAAACTGTATCCTAAATATTATGCGTGAAGCGTTAACTTCTTACCCCTCTTTACGAAAATTATGCAAACGGAAGAGTATGAAATTTGGGACAGTTAACGTTTAGGTGGAGTACGGTATGCAGGAAGCTAATTAGCAGGAAGCATTATCAAAATTATATATTTTGATAATGCTTAGAAATATATATATATATATATATATATATATATATATATATATATATATATATATATATATATATATATATATATATATATATATATATATATATATATATATATATATATATATATATATATATATATATATATATATATAATAAAAAATAAAAAGTTGAAACCTTAATTATGGTCGAATTTCGAACACTAGACACCTCTAGCGTAAATAAATATCTATTTAACAATATATCTTTTATTATTATATTTATTAGACTTATGTCGAAATACAGTCGGATCGCATCATCCGAAAAATCGTATAATGTAAACGCGCCAATAATCGCAATGTCCGATTTGTATATAACGAGTGTCTGAAGTGTCTGTAAGTCTGTCGTTATTTGTACCAGGGTCGCAGACCGCAGTCAATTAGCGGTGAAATTATTTTGACTGCAGGTGTACTGTATTTAGAATCTTTTGATGCTTTCTATATAAAAATGTACTCCTACGTAATGATGTTACCTTAGTACTTGGATGTTTCATTTCATTCTCAGCCGAGTCGCAACAAAAAGGACGCAACAAAAAACAAATAGATATTTGATATCCTGGCCATATAGAATAATAAAAGTGTTAGGGTCAGGTCGCACCATGACGTTACGAGACGATTCGCGGCGCTGTATTTTGAAGATAGCAATTCAAAATTGAACTTTATTTACTACACAAAAAGATACACGTTTCACATGACATCAGTCAGACACTGCACATGCGCTGTGCAGCGCGGTGCAACATGACATTCGAACTCTTACAATGAAACGTGTATCTTCGTATGTAATTAATAAAGTTCAATTTTGAATAGCTATGTGTGAATTGAACCTAAAAAGGCAAGTGAATCTACATAAATATATCTCACTTAGTGTAAGTATATCTCATACTTCTCTGACCTTACATAGTTTTTGCAATTTTCTTACATAATCAAATGTCCGTAATATATTTTAAAAGACCGGCAAAGTGCGAGTCGGTTCCGTACACAACACGGTGCAAAAAAACTAACACATTTGTTGTATGGGAGTCCCTCTTAAATTTATTTTTCATTCTGTTTGTAGTGTTCGTTGTTATAGCTGCTACAGGAATACATAATATGTTGTGAAAATATCAACTGTCTAGCTAACACGGTTCACGAGATACAGCCTGGTGACAGACAGACGGACAGATGGACAGCGGAGATTTAGCAATAGGCTAACAATTCCTAATAGTGTAGCAATAGCCCTTTGGGTACGGGAACCTAAAAGAATAGAATTTGAATTTGAATGGCATTGCTATATACATACACTGTGAATAGAATTAGGCTATACGCCACCGCGCAAACCTACTGTAGCTTGCGGATAGACCAACATGTGTAAAAAAATATAATATTTGATGTTTATTAATTGGAGACATCTAAAAAGTAGAGAAAAAGATTTTTTTTAGTTACATCTTAAACAAGAACATTAATTACGGTAAGTATGAACTTAAACGCACAAATATCGGAGATATTTACAAATATGTTCCTGCGGCCGTATACTTCATAGTTCATACACTAAAACCTAGGCGTGACGTCACAGCTAGGTACGACTTTTGTATGGAGCGTTTTCACAAGACTCGCGAAATTTTGTATACAAATCGCTCTGTACCTTTGCAAATATTGACTTTTGACATACTGTTTCCTATGAGAAGTTACTCATATTCAAGAGTACCATACATATATATACAATAAAAAAATCAATCATATAGCTTATTAATTTTTTTTTTGTAAAAACTACTTTGTATGTCATATTTTTTGCTGAAATTACAATTCTTTGGTGGGTAGTTAAATAAAAGTATTCCAGTAACTGTTTGATTGGAACCAATAGTAAAGTCTAGTACATTTATATGGAAAATGAAACGTTGTATTTCAATATGCTGACTTATAGTAAGCTTAATTTTTAGTTCTGGTGTTTTATTACAAGGTATTTTACATTTGACGATCTATGTGGCTCAGTGATTGAGCGCGTCAGTGCTCAAGCCGGAGGTCGTCGGTTCAAATCCCGCCAAAGTAATGTAAAAAGTTTTCCGTGTACCTGGGTCATGGATGTGTATTAAATATTATGTGTATAATATAATAAAAATTTGCTGTTATGTACGGAACCGTTCGGGCGCGAGTCCTACTCGCACTTTGCCGTTTTATTGTCTACATTAAAGGTTTTTTTTCTGTCTTTATATTGTAATGCAGCTACAGTTTAACGGCACGCCATGCGATTCATTTCTAACCAGTCGCATTAGATAATTCAAACAAGTTTCAAAACAACAAGTTAGTTGGGGGAAGAGAGCATGCTATGTATATTTATTCCCGGTTAAGTGAAACTTACAATATAGTAAAACTTAGAAAATAAAAGAATATATTTTGGCACTTTTACAATATCTTTATTCACGGAAATCGCAACACTATCGCAATATATTCCAAGACGTGTCACATCACTATTTACTTACGCAAATAGCGCTGCGCCACGATAAATTCCGAAATCGCAACGCATTAGGGATGTCCCATGTATCGACTGTTGGACTATCGCCATACGATTTATCGATAAACATTTGCAACACTAAAGTGTTTCTAAGATGTATGGTGTTTATGTTATCCTAGTAGATGAAGTAGACTAGTCTGATGCCACGGTCTAATGAAGACCGCCGTTATTAACGCTTATGTTTGCTGAATGATAAGGCTACCGAATACCTAGGAGGAGGTAGTGCCTAAAGTGCCAGCAACGCACTTGTTATTACTCTAGTATTGCGGATGTTCAGACGATCCGTCTGCTCGTTTATCGGTGTTACCAGGGTCGCAAACCAGGTTTGGAGGTTAATTTCAATAAATATATTAGGTCTTTACCTATGAAATTGCCGTTTTGTATGAAAAAATTTAAACGAATTTTTTTCATGAATTTTTTATTTGTATTAATCGAAGAATCACCCATGCAATCAATGCACCTTTGCCAACTCAGTGGCAGTTTATTGATGCCCTTAAAGAAATCAGCTGGACGGGAGTCAGGACAAATTCTTCAAAGGTATTTTGTACTGCCTCTCGGGTATTGAATTTTTTTCCCGCCAAGAAGTTATCCAAATTCTGAAAAAGTAGTAGTCTGTAGGCGCATGGTCTGGTGAGTAGGGCGGATGACGGAGAGCTTCCAACCCCAGTTCTTGCAACTTGGAGACCGTCTGCTGTGCAGTATGAGGTCGCGCGTTGTCGTGCAGGAGCAGCGGAGACGAGCGATTGACCAATGCTGGTTGGAGATGTGCCAGCTTCTCCATCATTGTATTCAGTTCTTCACAGTACACTTCCGCAGTAATGTTCAACCCTTTTGGTAAGAAGCTGTGATGAATCACACCGGCGCTAGACCACCAAACAGTGACCATCACTTTTCTAGGGGTAAGTTTTCATTTAGCGCATTGTTTAGGTGCTGAACCAGGATCCAACCAACTTGCTGAGCGCTTGCGGTTATCAAACAGAAACCATTTTTCATCGCAGGTAACAATGCGATTCAAAATTCCTTCATTTGTGTGTCTGTTGAGCAGTGCAAGCCACGTCTCGACGCGTAATTCGCGCTGGCGATCATTGAATTCGTGGGGCACCCATTTGTCAAGCCTTTTTATCTTGCGAAATTGACGCAAATGGACCAATATTGTTTTGACGCTAACGTCGAAAGCTGCTGCTAATTCAGCTGTAGATTGTGTATCATCAGCTTCCACAATCGCCTTTAATTCGTCATTGTTGACCAAAGTCTTTGGACGACCGCGAGGTTCATTTTTCAGGTCGAAATTCTAGAATGGAAGCGAGCAAACCAATAACAGGTGGTGCGTTGGTTTGTTGTGTTAGCTCTGTAAACGTCGTTGATGTTGCGTGCTGCTTGTGCCGCGTTGCTGCCACGACGGTACTCATATTCCATAATTACTCGAATTTTTAACGTATCCATGATGACGAAAAGGATTGAAATGCGATGAAAATGTAACACTAATCAAAAAACAAATGACTACTTTTGAAAAAAGAATTCCATGTTTTTAAAATAAAATTAATTTGAAATAAGAATTCTTAGCCAAACAAAAATTATTTTGATTTGAAATGGCCAGTACTGCAGAACGGCAATTTCATAGGTAAAGACCTATTATATTATGTCACCGTAAAATTGTTAAAAGCGTTAAATTGTAATATAACTAGCGAGATTTTAAAAATATGTCGAAAGCTTCTTTACGATATATTATAATCTAACGAATAATATTCCTTTACATTGTAAGCAGAATGTACGGGTTCGCAATCTTCCAACATTTTACAACCTCGCTAGTTATATTGCAATTTAACGGTTTTGGAAGTAAAACTTCAAAAGCACGCTATACTTGGGAAGCAAGCTGGTGAATAATTATTGCAAATTATTATCAATGTTTGCCGACGACATAAAAATATATAGGACCGGTCGCTTCTTAGAGATTCGTCACTATTACAAAATGATTTAGACAGCTTATGCAGACGGTGCTCTCACAAGAAAATGACAATGAATCCCAAAAAGTGCTTTTATATTAAGTTCACTAAAAAGAAGTCCTCACATTGCTCCAATTACGTACTAGGCGGGTATCCACTTGAAGAAGATAAAGAAATACATGACCTTGTTGTAACGTTGGACACCAAGCTCAGTTACAACTCTCAGGTTAGCAAAGTTGTCAAAAAGGCATCGCGTCTACTGGGATTTGTATAACGCAACAGCAAGGGTTTCTCTATTGGCATAAAAGTTTACCTTTATATCTCTCTAGTAAGAATTGACCACCTTGAACATGCTAGTTCCGTTTGGACGCCTAAAACCACTGTTCTGTCGGAGCGAGTAGAAGGAATACAGAGATTGTTTACAAGACATATCGCCTTCATATGCAGCGGTGTATCTCATAGGGCTCCTTATTCTCAACGCCTTGCTTTCTTGGGTATGGTTTGCCTCAAGATCCAGAGAACTGTGCACGGTGTCCCACTTCGTCACAAACTAGTGAATGGCCATACATCTTGCTGAGAACTTGAACTTGAACTTGAATATTTTTCACTATCTGTACCCTACAACCTGCCACGCTGACCTCCACCATAGCTCCTGCTCGGCCCCCCTGCAAAAACTAATCTAGTGCTTAACGCACCGATTTCCCGAATGTGTAACGAATATGGTATTGTTAACGACGCTTTTAGCCGTCATCGACATTTTTCGTGACTCGTTTAACCAGTTCAAATAGAAAATTCGCATTCACTACAATGTGTTAAAAATAAATGAATAACTGCAGCAATTTTTAATGTTTTATAATAATGAACTTTATGTATTTACTTTAATTTGTTTTCTAAGATTATTATTTAATATTATTGATCGAGGATTGTTATTTTATTATTCTATTTTTATTAATTCTGACATTATAATAATTATTATTAGTATTAAGTATATTTGTAACTGGTTAAATTAACTGTATCTTTACATAATTATTGTGATGTTATCTTATTTTGCCTGAGCTTGCTATTTTGAATGCTGTGTCACTTGCTAAGGTACATACATCGGCCTCTTTTTTTACGATATTGTGATCATTTATATATATAAGATTTTTAATGTATGTACTGTTTGGTGTCCTTCTAATAAATAAATAAATGCGTGACAGAGCGTTACAAAAAGTGTGATCGGACGAGGCGAACGAAAGTTGAGTGGGAGATATAAGTTCGTGAAGATGAAAAGAGAGAGAGTTACGTTTTGTACATTACTATAGGAGCAAAAGAGAGCAGTGCGCGCGCACATTTTCTTTATCTCTCTGTCTGTCATAGCCAGTGCATGAAATATATCCAGTATATCAGCCAGTAGTTTCTTTGCGAGTTTTACTTCAGTCGTGTGATCTAAAGCACACTCGTTTTTTACAATTTTTTGGTGACATATAGGGTACATAACCTAAGTTCTAGTTAGTACCATGTCAGTTATGCTGACCTAGTCATTAATCATATAGTTGAAATACTGCTGAAATCTCAAACGGTACTTAAAGCTAAGTGCCCCTCTGGTGTCTCAGGCTGCTTGGCACAATGACAAGGACAGCATGTGACTTGAGACTCTCTTAATTTAATTAAGTAGTGTTTTTGAATTCGGCCGGAAGATAAACTTATGTTACTAAACTAGATTAATATTAGGTTCGAGTTATAAATAAACAAACTCTTTAAAAATGGAGCTATTCCAAATTTAAATTTGCACTGACATCGCGGGCAATATGGCGTCGTTTCCGGAAACGTCAAACTTTGCCCGCTTCCTGTTATTGAGTTGTAGTTGCGATACGGATCGGTTTGGTTTGCAAATGCAAAAAAATATTGGATATTACCTTTTGTGTTGACTATAGTAGATATAATGCGTAGATACGGTAATAAAAAAAACATAATTACGCAGAATGTTCATATAACGATGGAATTAAGATTAAAAATATATTTCAATTATATTTCATGGTTTTTGCGAGAAGGAAAATTAACTATTATTAATGGGAAAGGCTTATTTTATCAATATTGTAGTGCGTTTGATAATTATCAAATTTTTGACGGCCAGATTAAAATAATGTGTCGTCTTATACTTACATCGTCTAGCTTAAATGTTTATATATCATACTAGCTTTTGCCCGCGGCTCCGCCCGCGTAAATACAGTTTCCCACGGAAACGCTGTACTTTTTGGGATAAAAAGTAGCCTATGTGTTAATCCAAAGTTTAAACTACTACCATACTAAATTTCATTAAAATGCGTTTAGTAATTTTTGCATCCATCCATCCCCACAAACTTTCACATTAATAGTAGCAGCAGGATTATTTTTATAAAACTTTTTTTTTTCATTTGATCCTGCATTTATACAAATGTGGTACATCTATTCGTCATTATACCTATGGTGGCAACAAGAAACTTAATACCAAACATCGATGTTTGGTATTAAGTTTTGATGAATGGTCTAGTTTGAAGGATGGCTGTTGTTTGTATGGAAATGTGAAAGAAAACTTATATTTTTCTCCAATTTTGTACATCTCTGCTCGCATTATGTATGAATCTGGCTACTTTCAAGGTTCCGACTATTTGTATAATATACTCCGATGAGCTTCATTTTTAGGTTTGAACATTTAACTTTATAAAACACAATTTAAAAAGTTAAAATGTCAACTACCAGTTGTCAGTTGAAATTCATTGTTTAAACAATGATATTATACATAAACGCAGTATTCAAGTTAGTAAAATCAGTTTTGTATTTATCTTTATACATTTTCAACGGCTGTGACGTCACTCGTGTGTAATTTTGTGTATAGAGCGTTTTTAATGCTCTCCAACGATCTCACTTTTATGATGACTTTGTCCCCAAAAAATCCAATCCAGTGAAAAAAATCCCCATTTTACCTACTGACCACGTAACATAATAATATTTTCATGGTAAGATGAAGGAAGAGGAACACCGTTAATTTTTTGACGTGATAACGTCTTGTAATTCGATGGAGCCGGCTGCACGCACGAAAAAACATGACTCATGCGTTACCGGCGTTACCTAGCCAAACATGACTCATTTCTTATGACGTTATCACGTTTAACTATCGTCAGTAAACCGACTTTACAGACAACCGATTTTTGTGTCTCTTTCTCCATACACTCTTGACCTCGTGTGACAATTATTGCCTATCATTACAATTTCCTAGATTTGACTATGCAATTTCCCAAAATACACTCATACATTTCGACATGTAAATTACATTATAGATAGCATTGTTACACCCAAAATTGCGATTCAGAATTTCCAATGAACCAATATCTTTTATATCTATACCGTATCTAGTAATTTATGTTTTTGACTATCTAACGCTACCTAATTCTACTACGAATTATTTGTACACTAAACGCACGTTATGTGTTCCTAGTACATTGTGTTGAATTTTGTTGGTGTATTATCGTGTTCTCAAATGCTACTTAAAGTTGAGGGATTCTTAAATCACAGGTCACTATATCTGCTTAGCAGAACAATAAGGGCACTTAAGAGTAAGCATATAATATTTTTACTCTGTGCTTGTGAATCTCTTAATTCTAAGAAGCGTCATTTATAGCAAAAATACTTAGAGAATTAAACCAACAAAAATATAATAATTTTAAAACAAATATACCATCACATTTGCAATTATTATTTTGACCCTTTTCAAAGTTTTGCACCCTTGATACTAAATTGGTGTTACTATGACATATCACTGTACCCTGTTGTCGAAAGGGTTAATTAAAGGCTTAATAATTCCAGTTTAAATTGCTTTTTAACTGTTGAAATGAAATGGGTTAACAATATATTATGATTTACTCGTTATAATAAAGTCATTAAGGGTTAGCTCGCACCGCGTCGCAACGCGGCGCTGCATTTTAATGATAGTGATTAAAAATTGAACTTTCTAACTCTTGCAATGGGGAGAAAAACTAAAAGCTTGACGTAGATGGCGCTCTCGGCGACTGTACCTTGTTTACGTTGTGTCAAACTGTGGCTGCGATTTATTTTTCAATTTTCCTTGCGATACATTATAGGTACTAAGGCGGGTCAATAAGTCCGTGACTTTTTGAATTTCTAATCTCCTTACTGAAAAAGCAACACTACTCCCGTCAACAGGCATCTGTCAGTTGACTCCTATCAAAATTTGAACTTGCTGCGTCAGTTAGTTTGTGTTTTACAGCTATCTTTATCAGACTATCCAGTAACTTAAGGAAACAATGAAAAAAAGTGAATTTCGTGTGCTTATTAAGCATTATTTTTTGCGAAAAAAAACCATTACCGAGACCAAGGCTAAGCTTGATAAATACTATGGGGACTCTGCACCATCGATTTCAATGGTAAAAAAGTGGTTTACTGAATTTCGTTGTGGCCGTACAAGCACTGAAGATGCCGAACGTCCTGGACGCCCAGTTGAGGTCTCTACACCCGAAACAATCGAAAAATTCACGATATGGTGTTGGCCGACCGAAGATTGAAAGTGCAAGAGATTGTGGAAGCCATAGGCATCTCGCATAGCTCAGTGGTTTCAATTTTGAATGATCACTTGGGCATGAGAAAGCTTTCCGCAAGATGGGTACCGCGTTTGCTCACAGTCGACCACAAACGCAATCGTGTAACAACTTCACAGGAAGGTTTGGCGTTGTTTAATCACAATATGGAGGAGTTTTTGCGCCGTTTTGTAACCGTAGACGAAACATGGATCCATCACAACACACCAGAGACCAAACAACAGTCAAAACAGTGGGTTTCTAAGGGTGAATCGGCGCCAAAGAAGGCCAAGGTGGGTTTGTCAGCCAATAAAGATATGGCGACTGTTTTTTGGGATGCACGTGGGATAATCCACATTGACTATCTTCAAAAGGGAAGAACAATTAATGGGGAATATTATGCCAACTTATTGGACCGCTTCAATGAGGATTTGAAAAAAAACCGACCTAATTTGGCCAAGAAAAAAGTTCTTTTTCACCAAGACAATGCAAGGGTGCACACATGTACAGTTGCCATGGCAAAAATCCATGAATTGGGCTATGAATTGCTCCCACATCCACCCTATTCTCCAGATTTGGCTCCGAGTGACTACTTCTTGTTCCCAAACCTGAAAAAATGGCTCGGTGGAAAAAGATTTGACTCCAATGATGAAGTCATCTCGCAAACAAAGGCCTATTTTGAGGACCTCGACAAATCATATTTTTTGGAAGGGATAAAAAAATTGGAGAAGCGTTGGACAAAGTGTATAGAGCTCAAGGGGGACTACGTTGAAAAATAAAATGTTTTATTTATCAAAAAATCTGTGTTTTATTCCAAAAGTCACGGACTTATTGACCCGCCCTCGTAGTAAAACATATATTCATTGATGACTGTGAGCAAGCTACAAGCTGAGCTTCGAAGGAGAAATTCATCAACGACTGGCAAAAAAGCGGATCTGATAGAAAGGTAAATATATCAATTTGAGGTTAATTGCTCTTGCAATGAATTTTATCGTGAACTTACCAGTAATGAGCCCATGATTTTTATAGTTTTATGTTCTATAGTAAAGCTTTTCATTCTAGATTGGAGGTTTACGATCGTAACCGAAACTTAAGTGGCAATTTCGACATTCACTCGTCATCTCCTCCGAATATCAGTAAACACAAGAATACTTCCAGAGGTATTTCGAGATCTTCGCTAAAACACAGTTCAATTTTTTTTTAAGTTTAACTAGTGAAATATAATATAGTTTCTTATAGCATTTATAACCTTGTTATAGATTTAGTACTCGTCCAAAAGGACAACTGCTTTATGAATCTCGGCATCTATTAACCGCCCGTTACTCTTCTGATGGTACATATACAAATTTAAGAGGACAATGTAAAGCCAGTATAAAGAAAGTCGCTTACCAGGTGGATGCTACAGTTACTCAAGAAGGTGTAATAGAGGAGTGCCACTGTGAATGTGCTGCAGGAAGTGGTACATCAGCCAACTGCAAGCATGTAGCTGTGTTGTTATTGGGTGTTCATGACATTGAGAATAATAAAACTATAAAATTACATCAGGCTTGCACGCAGCAATTGATGATGTTTATTATTTAATTATTTTTACATTTAAAGATATGAAAGTAATATTTGTGAGCAAGGATGACGCATATATTAATGAAATGTTCACTCACCTAACAAATTTTTATATTCACCACTTAGAGCCAGCAATTATAAATAAGTATTTGTATAATGATTACTTTAAAAAAACAAGTGACTAGAAAGTGTGTTTTTATTTATTTATTCTTCATGATTGATTCTCTAAAGTTACAACACATTTTTGGCTTCTGGACTTTATTTCAATTCCATCTAATAACACTCGGACATTTTGGTTAAACTTTTTAAAATGATCAGGCATGTAATATTTAACTATTTCTTTTCTAGGCCAAATATTTAACCTGTTCCACAGCTGATAAATGAAATTCACCCAAGTTATAAATATGTTTGACACTGTTGTTATGCTAATATTGAAAAACTTGCTGAGTTCAAAATTTCACTCATTCTGTCTTAGCTTCATTAGTGTTAAAAAGAATTGATCTTCTGTAGATAAATTAATTACATTACTACGATAATATAGAATTTTATGGGCCATTGGACTAAGAGTTGCAAATACAAACTTTAATATTTTATTATAACTTTCAAATCCTGTGTAAAAGTGAATTGATTTATCATCCTCCATGTACCTCTTTATTGATCCATATTTATGCTCATGATCGACTTGAATGCTTTTAGATGAAAATTTAAGATTATTTTTAGTAGTAGTGTCTGATATTTGATACACAATCTCTGACACTATTTCTTCTTCATGAGCCACCGGTAGAACTAAATGAGTTACATCTTTGCTTGTAGGTTGTAAACCTTAGTCATTAAACAGTTTTCTTTGACTTCTTTTCTCAAGACGATGCTGGCGTTCAAGAGCAGCCGGATTTATTGGTTTCAATTCAGTAAAACTGAACATAGATGGTACTGCATTTTTTTTAAGAAACTTCGCCAACGGTTTATCGGCACCTGAAAATTTTGAGAGAAAATAAGTACATTGACATATAGAAGAGATGTTTCATTCTATGTTATTTGGGATAACAACAATCATCATTTTTACAAAAATACTTATAAGGTTATGGAAAAGCTATAATGAAAAATGTGTATTTTGCAAGTTAAATCCTGAGAGAATAATACATTTGGTGTGTATGAGATTATGGAAACTCAATTCGCTCACCTGTGTAATTACTTTTCCCAAAACAATCACTTTCTTTGAAATGCACTGCACACAGTCGCGCTGGATTACTAGCTTTAAAGTTTTTGATACACAAAGCATTTACCCACAATTTTTTTCGCTTAGGATCCTTGGGAAATAAATGAATTCCCCTATTTTTACAATTAAAAGCACTACATTGAGGCATTTTCGATTTAAATGGTAAAAAAATAGCTCTAAACTAGAATGTTTACAAAATAACCATACAATTTGACAGTTCTTACATCGCAACAGGATACAGTCGCTCATGCGACATCTAGAGGGAATGAGTGAATGAGATGAAAAAAGGAGAGTTTTTCTCCTCATTAAACCTTTATATTCTCATGTAGTGAATAAAGTTCAATTTTAAATCGCTATCTTAAAAATGCAGCGCCGCGTCGTGTCGCGCGTCGAATTCATATTGCCCGCAACTTCTTTTGCTCAGTTATTCGAATATCGCGCAGCAACCGTACGTTCTGCCGCTATAAAGTAGCCTATGTCCTACGTACCCCAAGGTCTAATATACTTCTGTACCAAATTTCATCGAAAACCAGTTCAAATGCCACGGCCTCACAGAGAACCGGCGTAAAATAATGTTCAATGCATTGCACTTTTTTTGCCCCCCTATGCCCCACTTTTTTTGGTGGGTTAATCCCACCTAATTTCTTTTTCTTTTGCCATTTTTTTTTGTTTGGTTAGGTATTTTTTTTTAATTATTGTCTTTTTTAATACTTAATATATTTTCTGTATAATAGTCTTATTCTGTTATTTTGGTACTATTTTTAAATGTATGCAATGTGTTTAAGTGTAATGTGAGCGTTGAATAATTGTTTTAATTTATTTTAAAAATCGGACTGTACTAAGGTTTTAAGTAACCTCCGAATTGACAAGCAGTGACCGAGCTGATGATGATGAGTTGTAGCTGAGAACACTCTCGATCAAATTCGCTTGCGATAAAAAAAAACTAGATCGCTTCATTATTTGGGAGATACGATGACACGGACAGACACACAGACTTATAACTCCCCTCTGTTTTCGTTGGAGGTTAAAAATTCAGTTATTTATAGTAATAATTATAGAAAGACATTATTTTACTCACGACTACGAATGGGCCGATCCAATGATAGACATAGCACGGTCTCACCGGTAACCGGCGGGTTATAACGTCTGCGTTAGGTCTTGTTAGTGTAAATATCGTTGGGGACTTCGACAGAACGCACATGTATCCCCTCTGGTGTTGTTGGTCTCGTGGTCGCTTACTTTCTGGCAATACGTCTGCTCGTTTGCCGTACATATTCCATAAGAATAATATACTCCAACTGCAAAATCTACTTTCCATAACACAAATAAACTTCGAATTTTGCAACTAATTTTCATTTTGCATACGTCCATAATATGTTACCTGGACCCAGTTTAAACCTAGCTCATAGCTGCAATTCCTAGGTATTTACATAAAATCCAGCACATGTTGCGAGTGTTCAAAATTATAGGATGACTAAGTTGCGCTGAACACTGCTAAATACGAGTACTAAGTCTGATTATGTTTGAAACTAAATCTCAAAGTAATAAAACGATTTTAATTACTATACAAAATGCAGTTTATTAACACTCGTGTTTTAACTTTTACGAGGAGTTTTGGCGGGCATGTGGTACTGGGTACAGTGACGTTGTTGTTTTTGTATTTCTTCCATAAATTTGTGTTATTTCGGTTCTTAATGTGTAATATTGGTAGAATATTAACCATTAAATATTCGTAAACGTGCACAAGTGTGGGCAAGTGGTACAACTTCTAAAAACGTGCTATTTTGTGTTTCCCGCAAAAACTCCCTAGACACTTTCAGTTAAGCTTCTACCACTTTACTGAATCGACTGATTTGACTCATTGACTGCTTTGACAATTTATTTGGACTTTGACTAGATATTGGACTTGACGATTTAGACAAACGTTGTTGAAATTTCTATTTTCCTGCCATTTCAACTTGCCACTGGCAATGGTTTTAAGCCGATAGCCATATTATTAAATAAAAAAAACATTAAGTTCAGAGTAAAAGAAGTACTTTTTTAGAACTTTAAGAAGTACCCTCTTTTTCTGTAGATCATCTTAGCATCCGGAAATCACCCGGAATCCGGCGGGCCCGTGACAATTCAGAGCACTGAATATAGAACTCTGCACTAATAAATTAGAGCTGAAAATCGAACACACAAGTGTCGAGTCAATAATGTCAATGTCTATTGCCTCTAGTGATAGAGCCGACTATCCTGTATGCATCGGCAGCGTGGGCACCCACCGTGGAAAAGATAGGGGTCCAAAAAAGGCTCAACTCCGTTCAACGGGGTTTTGCCCAGAAGATCTGCAGAGCATATCGGACCGTCTCCCTGAACTCTGCAATGCTGCTGGCTGGGATACTCCCTCTTGATCTCAGGATACTCGAAGCTTCGAGGCTCTATGAGATCAAGAAGGGGGTACCTCACCCGGTGTTGAGGGACAGGGAGGTGGAGCGAAATGCTCCAGCGGTCGAGGACCCACATCCGGCAGAGCAGGAAGAGCTGAGGTTCGGGTTGGTAGACGAGGACTCTTATGCGGACGTGGTTGATAGCCACGTCCATAGGATCTATACGGACGGCAGCAAGATTGAGGGTCGAGTCGGAGCCGCACTCTCCGTTTGGGAGGGTGAGGCCGAGACGAAGGCCGTCAAGCTTGCGTTGCCGCCGTATTGCACCGTCTACCAGGCTGAGCTTCTAGCGCTCCATAGAGCTGTAGACATAGCCTGCAAGAGTGGAATGGCGAAGGTCAGTATCCTTAGCGATTCCAGATCGGCCCTCCAGGCTGTCACCCTTAGTTCCCCCCATCCCCTGGCAGTGCAAACAAGGGCGGCCCTCCGAAAAACTGCATCGCAGAGGCGGGAGGTCTCCCTGTTTTGGATTAAGGCGCACGCAGGGTTGAGAGGGAATGAGAGGGTTGACGAACTAGCCAAGGAGGCCGCGCTGCGATTGAAAAGGAAACCTGACTACGATCTGTGTCCTGTTTCATTCGTCAAGCGTATCTTAAGAGAGGATACGGTTGAGGAATGGGACAGGAGATACGAAGTGGGAGGGACGGCCGGAGTCACAAAGCTCTTTTTTCAAAGTTTCCCAAGCGCTGCTGCTGCATACAAGATAGTCAACAAGATAGACATTACGCACCACACGACACAGATACTGACTGGACACGGTGGGTTCGCCTTCTACTTGAACAGATTCAAGTTGAAGGAGGACCCGTCGTGTTCATGTCAGCCAGGAGTTGAGGAGACGGTTCCTCACCTGCTGATCGAGTGCCCGATTTTTGCTAGCAGTAGATATGATACTGAGCAAAAATTGGGCATATCGATCACGGGTGAGAGCCTGTCTTCCATCTTGGGGGGAAAATCGAGGGATATTTTCCTCGAGTTTTGCAAAAAGATTGTGGTTGCAGTATGCAAAAGAAACTGTGATATCTTGATGTGATTTAGTTAGGCTCTATTTATATATGTTTTCTGTGATATTAGGCTAGTATTTTACCTTGTGTCGTCGTATTATTGTGATATTTTAATGGTTGAAATTGTTTTATTGAATTTATATATTGTTTTATCTTATTATTGGAATTATTTTTATTGGAATATTATTGACTGGAATTATTATTATTATTGTGCTTTTATTATTATAATGTTGACACGTACCAAATTAAATGGTACAAAAATTGTAAGACTGATTTTAAGAAAACACGTACGAATAAAAGATAAGAAAAATTGACAAAACTAGGAATAAGATTGTAAAAAAAGACAAAAAAGATTAAAAGAACAAAACAATCCCTGATAACGTTAGGGGGAGGAAAAAAATAAAAATAAATAAATAAATAAATAATAATAATAATAATAATAATGTCCATGTCACGTATGACAGCTCGACACTCGACACTTCGATTTTCAACTCTAATGTATTAGCGCAGCGTTCTATTTTCAGTGCTCTGAATTTTCCCCGGCCCGCCGGATTCCGGATCATATAGTCCCAGCCTTACTTTTAACATTAGTTTGTAGTTTGTGGGGTGAAAAGTACGTGTGTACAACTATTCGTAACAATCCCGTTAAGGGTTCTGTTCTCACCGCAGGGGTATCAACTACCCCCTAACTCCTAGAGGATAGCCCTAGAGAATAACCCTCCAGGGGTTAACACAACAGCTCATTAGAGACTTCGTACAATCGACTGTTTCAAGTGTTTATTCGGAAACTAACTTTCACAGAATACTTTAAACGTTTCTAATTAATTACTAGATGTTTCCCAGAACTTTGTGCGTACTAAAACGCAAACCGGAAACCGTACGTTTTGCCGCAATAGTAGCATATGTCCTTACCCGTGGTACTATGTTTATCTGTGTCAAATTTCAAAATTCGAAATCGGTCAAGTAGTTTTGGATTCCATGCGAACAAGCGAACACACAAACAAACCTTTCCTCTTTTCTTTATAATATATATTTTTAGTATAGACACTTCTTCTTCTTTATAATAGATATCTATAGACGTGGTAAGTATCCGAAGAACTTGTGTTACGGGGACCAGACATCGGGAAGTATATTCTGGTCCCTCGGCGGGATTCGGACCCGCGACCTCCCCCGCTTGAACGCCAAACGCGCTTCAATACGACTATAAAATTGACAACAAACTCTTACTGAACTATGATGCTCTGGTACTTAATTTATCACTATACAGATTGTCCGTCTGTCGCGATATTTCAAAAACTTGTGTCAAATTGACGATAAACAATTGACGGGCGCGGAACCCCGAAACTATTATGAAAGTCCCGAATAGTTTGACATTATGAGGGGTAGAAATAGAATTTATTGCAACTTCGGCAATACTTATGCCGGCAACAAATTCGCAACTGCTGTAAATCATATTCAGTATTCGCATTTCGATATAAAATTTCCACTTGTGACGTGTGCTACCGTAGAGTAAACTTTGTGCGGCCGGTAATAGAGTTCAAAAGTCGTGGCCCACCGAGTCGGATCTTGTGCGGAGTTTTTTCATTTTAAACTTGGGGTCTCAAAAGGTTTTATGTATTTGTTGGCCGCTTCAAATTTATCGTGCAATTCTGGTGATTAGTTATATTGACTTTTTTTCATCATCATCATTGTCTCTTTTTATCTCGGAATATACAGATATACTCTGTTAAGACTTAAAATCCAATTTTATGTTAACGTAAACAAATAGACAGCATAAAGCTAAAATGCTACCATTTTAAATGTCACTTATTTGCCGTGTAATAAAGAAATATAATTAATTTGATTGAATTCTAATTGTATCGTTTAGATGAATTGGAGCTGAAGGTCGATTCTGCTAATTAAGTCTTATAATAATACAGTTTCGATCCAGTCCCGATATGTTAAAACTGCAAAATGATATTCTCGTAAACGTCAAACTCCAAAAATCAGTTTTTGATATCAAGACGATTCATTTATAATTCGATAAAGTAAAATAAATGTGTAAGTCAATTACGAGAATTGGGGTTCTGCAGATCTAAAATGGCCACATTATGTGAACAGTGAATAGTATAATGAAACATCATCTATTGAAATTGAATAGACGATGTTTCATCAATATACGATTCACATAATATGGCCATATAAGGCTATTCAGAGCAGTAAAGTTAGAACTGTGGACTAATACAATAGAGTTTTGAAATCGAACACATATTTGTCGAGTCAAATGTCAATGTCATATATGACAGCTCGACAATTCTATTATCAACTCTATTGCAATAATAATAATAATTTTTTTCATTAATTTTTTTTTACACATACATGACATTATACAAAGGAACACCTTTTCTATTGAGTACAAGTTATTGTGCAAAGTTCAGTGCTGTGAATTTTCCCAGGCCCGCCGGATTCCGGATTATATAGTCCCAGCTGCTGAACAGAGCATAATATCAATTTTATTTCAATCTGACTAGCAAATTAAGTGTAGTCTCACTTTTGAGCTACTAGGGCACCAGAATCTGACAGAATATTATGTGGTTGGACAATTCAAAATTAGCTTTCCATAGACCATACTAAAGTGCGCTCGCGGAGCACGTAGCATTTCGAATTGACTATGAAAACGTAATTTTTTGAGTACCGCATAATATTCCGACAGATTCTGGTGCCCTAGTAACTCTTAAGTGAGACTGCACTTAATTTCAACAAGCTAAAATCTCAAATCACGATATTATTAAAACCGTTCATTTAAATAGCACATTTTGAAATATGGTCGATATAATACAGTTACAGCTATAAAAATTTCATCACCATAACCCCTGGAGGATGTAAATTAAAAAACAATGGTTGATTTGAATTTATTTTACGGTTTTCATCCACATCACAGCAGGCAGGCATTTAATTTTTGTTGTTTATTGTTTTGTGTGGTTGTAAAATTATATATATATATATATATATATATATATATATATATATATATATATATATACATTATTTTTTTAACAAGCATTAAGGTGAATTTATATCGGAACGAAACGATACGCGACATGGCGCTGCATCTTCAAGATAGCCCTTCAAAATTGAACTTTATTCATTACAAAAGAAGATACATGTTTCATTGTAACAGTTCGAATGTCAGGCTGCACAGCGCATGTGCAGTGTATGACTGATGTCATATGAAACGTGTATATTTTTGTGTAGCGTATAAAGTTTAATTTTGAATAGATATCTTAAAATGAAGCGCCGCGACACTTTGCAGTGCAAACTTACCTTTACCGTCGTCGGGAATTAGTCACACAACCAATTGCAGAATCGGTTTAATAGAAGGGGATTAAGGCAAATGAAGTCTACATACGTTTTATAAACGGATCATACATAAACTCATATATCTCAGTCGTCAACAAAAAAGGTTTAATACTGATAATTACATGGTTATAATTAAAAAAACTGATAATTACAAAGTTTAAGGAACGCCAAAACACTGGCCACGTACAAAACTAAAACTGGAATAAACATTCTAAATTCGAATTAAACGTTCGCTTTTTAAATTACGAATGCCAAATGAAACGCTGACAAACGTGCTGTCAGGCGTGACAGCTGTCAGTTTTGCCGCCAATTTGGGAGCCATGACAAAATGACAGCGCTTTAGAGCGCTAAACTGTTGTGTAATCGTTTGTAAAGTTGTAATCTATTATGACCAAATGGTCAGATGGCATTTAATTAGGAAAGAGTTTTATAACTAAGGTGTAAACTTTTAAATGTTGATTCCATTGACTTTTACTGAAGGACATACGAACATATGTTTAGCATCAAAAAAAAAAACATACAAGGCAAAAGTGACGCCGCATATTGAGAATCGATCGGACTACGATGTAAGCGATCGAACTAAGGCTTGTAAGTCGTAATGGCTTCTGTAACCTGTGATAGCAGCCTTTAATCACCTCGTATAGATGCCGCTGATAGTAGAGATCATCTCTACTATCAACGGCATCTTACTTTTATAGATGCGGCGGATGCTGTATGCTGATGGTGTTCTGATAGGTTGATGCCGATATAGGGTATAAATGATGAACTCCGTTCGGAGCGTAGTTGCGAACTGCATTTATTGTAAATACTGATTACATTTATATGTTACAAAAACGCTTAACTATAATGCACGCGCGGACATACACGAGGCGAGTGCAATGACACATTGACACGTACATACATTATGCTACTTTAACCTATAATATCACATCTCATCTATCTTATTTACTCGTTTGTCGTAGTTTCGCAGGCTTTTACAGCGCAACACCGACCTCTATATTGTCAAATGTAAAATTCCAGTGCTCCAATGGCGCACTAGAAGTGAGGAAATTTTTATCATCTCTGTAATCTATATGCCCCGTATCTAATGTATGAGTCTAGTTAATTTGGATTTGATGAAACGAAACGAGTTTTTCTTTTATGTTAAAACTTATGTAGCATTTATGAGAAATTAATAAGCGAATGTCAAAATGTACAATGTATAACCTATTTACTAAAGCTCCGCTGTTCTTCCGTCTGTACGTCTGTCTGTCCGTCTGTCTGTCACCAGGCTGTATCTCATGAACTGTTATATCGAGACAGTGAAGTTTTCACAGATATTTTTCTGTTGCCACTATAACAACAAATACTAAAAACGAAATAAAATAAATATTTCATTGGAGCATACAACAAACGAACCTTTCGTGGGCGAGACCGACTCGCACTTGGCTGATTTTATTATAAGTAAATTAGGTTTACTGTACATTACGCTTTATTTATCTACAAAAATAGCCAATTGTCAATTGTTTAAACAATAATCAAACCACTGATCAAACTCAAATAAAAACAGATTGAAAATCATTTCAGTATGAAAACTCATGCGGAAAAACCATAAAGTAAATATTTCATCGCGTATCGAATGACAAAAGAAATAAATAAACTACTGTATTATTCTGTTTACCTGGTCCCTCGTCAACGCGAAAAAAACCAACTGACAGGCGTTAGCCGCCATGACAGTTTCGCAAATGGCGCCAAATCTGACAGGCCTATCGAATTAGTCACGCGAAACATTATTTATTATTTACATAATATCAAAGTTGGTGCTATTATTACGCTATGCTCTGTTCAGGTTCAATAGTAAAAAAAAAACAATATCAATGCACTTATTATAAGGGGCATCACAGACGGCGAAAATATTATTATTTTATGTTAAGATAAAATATCTTAACATAAAATATAATATACAATATTAAATATAATATAATATACAATATTATTACAGCCGGCTAAGATACTATAATATTATATTTTCATATTACGTATTGTAATCCTACTAGTATTATAAATGTGAAAGTTTGTGCGGATGGATGGATGGATGATTGTTACTCTTTCACGCTAAAACTACTGGTATTGGTTTTAAGCTCTGGATTAACACAGGCTAGTTTTTTTCCCGAAAAATAACAGTGTTCCCGTGGGATACTGTATATTTACGCAGGCGGAGCCGCGGGCAAAAGCTAGTATCACATATATCCAGGCATACTATCTTAATATTCATTTACCTTAAGATGCCTGGATATATTCCATACTAGCTTTTGCGCGCGTCTTCGTCCGCGTGGCTTGCGTCGTGCACGGTAAATATGTGACATTTAAATCGGTAGCATTATATAGGTCATCACCTGTATAATGCTACCGATTTAAAATCTTTCTTTTTTTATTATCCACTTATTCATAAGTATTAATATAGTACATATCCTTTATTTAAGTGACTAGTCATTTTTAAGGTGAAACTTTTATTAAAGTGAAACTTTTATTACATCGTCTCAAACTTTTTCGTCTGTGTGTTGCATGTCGCGTGACGGTCGGCCGCGGAGTAGGGCTAAAGTGAAAGGCGCTCGTCAGAGCAGCCGAGGCCAATATGGCGCCTATAGTTCGCATCAGCTGACCGTGTAGTGTATAGACTAGTACTCATTTGTGCCAGTGCTCTACGCTATTTTGTTATTAAGTTTCACTTTTACCGTGGTTTCATAAAACCATACAATCCTTTTCTTGATTGGTTTACAACCCAAATATACTTCACATTAGTATGGCCCTCATAAACATCTTATGCAAATAGGTTCGCTTTACCTATAGCGTGATCTAGCGGCAAATCAGCGCCATCTAGTATGCCATATGAGAACCAAAGTTCGTTAAGAAAATTAACTTAAAATTTAACGCATAAACAGTCTGTATATTGATAAAGACCGCATTTAACTCGTTATATAGTTCACGCGAAGACACAAGAAGCGCATTTTATTGTTATTAAGTTTCACTTTTACCGTGGTTTCATAAAACCACACAATCCTTTTTTGTTATTTTAGTGCGAATTTGAAATCTCTGAGATTCATTTGTTTAAATGGAACGGATACAAAACCGGTTAGGTGAACGGCGGCAAGGTTGACAATGTTGTGCTCTATAATACTATTGACTAGCTTTTTCCCACGGCTCCGCCCGCGTAAATATTGTATCGGGTATCCCATGGGAATATGGTACTTATTCGGGATAAAAAGTACTCTATGTTTAAATCCAGAGCCTAGCTACTACCATACCAAATTTTATCAAAATCGTTCATTACTTTTTGCGTGAAAGAGTAGCAAACATCCATCCATCCATACGCACAAACTTTCACATTAATAATAGTAGTAGGATTAGTAAATGTTGCCCGTGACATCGTGCGCGCAAAAGGAAATCTCGGAGAGCCATACATGTTTTTTAATTCTTTTATTTTATAAAAAAAATATATTTATTTCATATATTTTATTTTATTTATAAAATCATAAAATTAAGCCGTCCGGTTACATTTTGCCTTTTAATCGAGTTTAATCTCGATATATGTGTCAAATTTCGCCAAATTCGGTTCAGTAGTTTCGGAGCCTATTCAATGCAAACAAACAAACATACCTTTCCTCTTTATATTATTAGATAGATTATTATTATTCTCCCATATTCAATTATATCGCATTTATTGTATGCAATTGTATTTTATCGCATAATTCTTCTCTTTGTGTCAAATATCACCACAATTCTGCTGTAAAGATGCTTCATCATTCATTTGAAAATAATAATAAGAAGTTAATGTCAATTGTGACATTAACTTTTCATTATTATTTTCAAATAACGCCCTTGAAAGCCCTCTAATGTTGCAGGTGTCCATCCAAGCAATCGCTTACCATCAGGCGATCGGTATGCTTATTGGCATTTATCGTATCAAATACCAGGAACGCATGAAAATCAAGCGACTTAATGCTACAAATGAACTGTGTACATAAAGAATTTCATACTGACTGAGTACAATCAAGTAATATTGTTAAGTGCGCCTTAAGGTCAGCTCACACCGAGACGTGACGCGTCGCGCACTTATTAAGGTAGCGATTTAAAACTGAACTTTATTTACCTCACAAAAAGATACTTGTTTTATTAAAATATTCTAATGAAACGTGTACCTTTTTGTATAGTAAATAATATTATGAAGAGGAAAGATTTGTTTGTTTGTTCGCATTGAATTAGCTCCGAAACTACTGGTCTGGTTTTGATGAAATTTGGCACAAATATAGAGTAGACCACGGGAATGGACATAGGCTACTTTGGGATAATGTATCTAAGCGGGCGGACCCGCAGGCAACATCTTCTTCTATAGTACGGGTAAATAAAGTTAAATACAGAATCGCTATCTTAAGTAATAAGTGCGCTCTGCGTCGCGTCTCAGTGTGAACTAACGCTGATTATTACGTCCGGTACTGTCGAATGCACAAGTGGAAATAATTAAATTATTGCAGGGATTTTACCGAGAGTTTTGGGTAAAAAATGTTAGTATAATAAAAGATATTGCCTACAACTTCGCGTAGAAATTCTGTCCGTTCTGTGCGAGAACCGTACATTTCGGCGTAATAAAAAGGAGCATATATCCTTCGTCAAGGTCATATCTATTTCTGTGCCAAATTTCATCGAAATCCGTTCTGTAGTTTAGGCATGATTGCGTAACAGACAAAGTTATATTCGCATTAATTCCTTTCGTAAACAAAAATACATCAGTACAACAGTATAATGCTACAAAATTAAGTGTCGCTTTTTACCGTGCAATAAAGAAATAAAACGGTACATTAATCAGAAGGAATCAACGTTTTATGGGTTCCGTAATACTCAAGGAACCCTTAAGGCCTCCACAGACGAGAGGCCGATCGTTTCAGTTAGAACTGACGTCAGTTCGGCCCTTAGGTTAATAACGCCTAGATAGTCTTCAAACAAATGCATCGTACAAAGTGAAGCAAGCAACAGATAGATGTAGACGTAAGCATTACATACCGACGACACGCACACAAACAAAACTTGAAAGTTGTGGAGTGTGTACTCTTAAAATTTGGATTATTGTATTTGTTTTTCTTAATATCGTGAGGTCTAAAAATATAACTTATATTTCATTTAAAACCATCTAAACACAATTTATGAACTTTATTTATATTAAACTGGTATTAAGGAATATATTAAGGATTATCTTAATACTAGCAATACTTTAAATTGATAGTTAAGAAAATCAGAAAATATTAAAAAACTTTGTCTTAGTTGCAATTTAGTTAGTTAGCTTTTTTAATTATTTTCCGATGCATTGAGACCTAATAACGACACAAACCGTCATAATGTTTTTAATAATAGTCGGAGATGTATGCACTAGCGCTTGACTTTGACAACTGACGGGTCGTTCAAACAAACTGAGCCGATATGGCTCAGTATGATTTATTTCACTTTTCATGCGCGTACCCGGTTCTAGGCGTTTTAATCTAAGGTTCGGCCTGAGCACATACACGGAAAATTACCGCGAGCTTCGGTCGTATTTTTAGGGTTCCGTAATTGTTAAGGACAGCGGCCTCGTAACGTAATACATAAGTGAATTTAAATGTGAACGATAAACGAGTGATTTAAAACAGTACATAAAACTATAATAGTGAATACTCAGTGACTATATGTATAGATTTATATGGCATCAGTGTGTAAAAGTCGTGTTAAAATGGTGTTTTATCAAGTGCAGGTTATTTTGCTTATATATTTTTAACTAAAGTGAATTTTAACGTAGCTTCTTTTGATTTATATGTATAGATAAACATAATACCTAACGTGTAGCGTAACGATTAAGATTATATAATAAAGGGTTAAGTTGTTATTAAGAAAATAATGGTAAAAATGTAGAACATTTCTTTCACACATCTTTCATTTCACACAACGCGTTTTGCTTCACCTGGCTCATGAAAAATAGGGAAAATTATGGAAAATAGCCGTATAGAGAGGTAAAAGTGAGATAGCAAATCGGCCTGAAAGAGGCGTACGGGCAGGGCTCTCTATACGGCATTGCCATGAGCCAGGTAAGCAAAGCGAAAAAAGTGATAATCGTTGCTAAATGGCAGTCAGTAGACCGATCAAGCTAAGACGGCTTAAAGCCATTAGCGTAGACCCATTCCAAAAAAAAAAAAAAAGTTATAATCGTTCTCCTCAAATAAGTGTTTTTACTATCGCCCCGGCTCTGCCCAAATTGGTGTAACCTTGCTATCTTCGAGTCTAATCTGAGCCGGCGGTTGAAACCCTGTGGAATAATACAGTCCCCTACAGTAGTGCGTGGTCCTTTGGCGAGCCGAATTTCAAGATCGAAGAAATATTCGAAGTCCATATCAGGTTGAAAATAACGAAGACGGCACTTAGAAAATTTTCGTCAGCTTTTCTGAACATAGAAGAATTTCCGAAGATTCAAGATAGAAATTTTTACTGAAGACCGGACAGAAAATTTTCATCAGCTGTTCTGAACATAGAAAAATTTTTGAAGATTCAAGATAGAAATTTTTACTGAACATTGGACATAGAAGAATTTTATCAAGTCAGAACATTGGAAACTTTATCAAGATTTATCAACGGGAATCAACGCCAGGGATTAGATTGGACTCAGAAGATCGGACTCGGACTATCGGACATAGTAAAGTTTTACCTCTGTTTAAGTCTGGTAGTAAGTCGGATCCATCTAACTTCCAACCTATATCTATTTTACCAACACTAAATAAAATATATGAAAAAATATTACTTACTCAGTTACTAGCACACTTTAATATAAATAATATTTTACATAATAAACAATTTGGTTTTACGAAGGGTCGCTCTACAACAGATGCTGGCGTTGATCTGATTAGTAATATTTTTGATGCTTGGGAGGGGTCGCAGGATGCTCTTGGAGATTTTTGCGATCTCTCTAAGGCATTTGATTGCGTGCAGCACACAACGTTGATCAGGAAACTATGCCACTATGGAGTAAGGGGACCAGCACTCGTCCTCTTAAAATCTTATTTATCAAATAGGACTCAGAGGGTTGAGATAAATGGAAAAAGATCCACAGGTAACAAAATTGAGATGGGGGTCCCACAAGGATCCATTTTAGGACCCTTTCTTTTTCTGGTCTATATAAATGACCTACCATACCTTATTAATGAAAAAAACGGGATAGTCTTATTTGCCGATGACATGTCACTTACTTTTAATATTAATCGCCAAAACTCAGGCTATGACGAAGTAAATAATGCTCTCTCAAAAATAGTACACTGGTTTAGTGTTAATAATCTTTTGTTAAATAGCAAAAAAACTAAATGTATAAAGTTCACGTTGCCAAATGTAAGGCAAACTGAAACCAATCTTCTATTGAATGGAAAAGGTATGGAACTAGTAGATACAGCTATCTTTTTAGGTATAACTTTAGACGCAAAATTACAGTGGGGCCCTCATATTGCTGGGTTGGCCGACAGACTCAGTTCAGCAGCATTTGCAGTAAGTAAGATAAGACAATTTTCAGACGAAAACACAGCAAGACTTGTATATTTTAGTTACTTCCACAGTATAATGTCCTATGGCATTCTACTGTGGGGAAATGCTGCCGATATAAATACTATATTTGTGCTGCAGAAGCGAGCTGTTCGGGCAATCTACAAGCTGGCCCCCAACACGTCATTAAGAGAGAAGTTTAAAGAAACTGGAATCTTAACTGTAGCTTCTCAGTATGTTCTATCAAATGTATTATATGCTAAAAATAATTTAAACCTATTCAAAAATAAAAGTGACAACCACAATAGAAATACCCGAAATAAGCATAAGCTTGATGTACGAGTACCAGTGATTAGACTTAGAAAGGTAAAGAATTCATTTAAAGGCCAGTGTATACGCCTATACAATAAGATCCCAGAAAGCGTTCAAAATTTTTCAATCAATAAATTTAAAAAAGTAGTTAAAGAACGTTTGTGTGCTAAAGCCTATTGTAAAGTTAATGATTTTATGAATGATAGCACACCTTGGGAATGAGGTGATCCTCTGCAAGGCTACTTCTAAATTAAATATATTATTGTACTCTTGTTATGTAGTTTTAGTTATAACATTGTTATATATGTCTATTTTATATTTTTAAAAGAACAATTTTCCATCTTTTTGATAATAATCAATCTATTTGATAATAATAATAATCGCGAGTTTCTTACGCCGGTTCTTCTCGCCGGGCTAGTTCCCGAACCGGTGGTAGGCATCATGTAGATCAACGTTCAGAAAGTGTATAAAAATACCTATTTTGAATAAAAGTTTTTGACTTTGACTTTGACTTTGGACTCGAGGATACAAAGATACACCGCTGCGAACGGAAGCAAGGACTCGCAGATTTCTCATCGGAAAAACCTCCCGAAGATTCTTGAAAGGGAATTTGAACATTGAAGATTAACATTGAAGATTAACATTGAAGATTAACATTGAAGATTAACATTGAAGATTAACATTGAAGATTAACATTTGAAGATTAACTTAACATTTGAAGATGGTTATGACAAGAAGTCAGAGTGGGGCCGAGGAGAACCAGTAACCACGTAGGTTTCCGGATCCGCCACGATCGCCGTCCGCTGCCGCTACGAGCCAGCCGCCGCCGACCGAGGGAAGAGCGGATCTGCTTCAAACTATTTTGAAACCGAGACCAGGTACCAGCAAGGCGCCTGCAGCCTCGGAAGTACAAACCTTCAGTTAAATACTTCAATGAACTTTAATAAATTTCTTTAGACCACGTGCCATTTTTAGGGTTCCGTACCCAAAGGGTAAAAATGGGATCCTATTATTGAGACTTTGCTATTCTTCCGTCGGTCGCCTGTATCTTAACCTTCTTATACCGTGATAGCTCGACAGTTTCAATTTTTACACATGTATGATATAGGTATTTCTATTGCCGTTATAACAACAAATACTAAAAACAGAATAAAATAAAAATTTGAGGCTCACATAAACAAACGTGATTTTTCCGTTTTGTACGGAACCCCTCTTGCCGACTCGCCCTTGACCGGTTTTATTTTACACTCGAATTTTATTACCGTTCGGTCCATCCGTTCAGGTCAGATTTAATGTTGCCAACTTAGTTGTTTTACAAAGTTTTACTACAAAATTTTGTATTTTATTCCCTCCTTAGTAGGAATTTAGTTGTTAGTAGTGGTTTTGTAGAAAATAGCTAGACAGTAATCATAATATGCGAAATGGCCTGCTACTATGTGCTATAATGACACCTTATCATAGTAGCACATAGTAGCACGCGTCCGTAAGTCGCTTAAAACTACCGATTTAATTTCTATATATGTAATATTTCCTACTATATTTATTTAATTTAACGGTTAAATATTAAAACTGAAAATGTATGTATGTTTGTAAACACAAAATCCCTAAAAATACCATTAGGAATTCCTAAGTTTAGTAGCTTTTTTATAGTTATCGGTACTCTTTTTACGTAGTATTTAGTAGAAAACGACGCGAGTTTTGTAGTTTCGCAAAACCAGAGTTGGCAACACTGAAACGAATCGCTTCAGTCCATACGGCCGACTGATGCGATCTGGAAATTGCACACAGACGATACGATTTTGCATCCGTTCAGGCCGAACCGAAGGAAAACCGGACCGTGTATGGGGCCCCTTATACTTCCCCTCCGTCTGTCATTTCAGCTTGTGTAGTTATGAATTTAAATGAATGAAATTTAATATAGTTATAAATTATGTATAGATCTAGGTTTTGGCGTCGTAAAGTAAAAATATTTTAGGGGTGGCTCTCCATACATGCGAAGTGGGAATGAAAAATATCGTTTCATTCTACTGCATCGCTTGAGGTATCGTAGAATAGGTATTTTTAAATAAATCCAACGTTACATACATGACATTTTTTTTTACAAAGTCAACCATTTTCGAGCAAACGGCCTTCAAAGTGGGCAACCGAAATCTGTGTGGCGAGATATTATTATTATGAATTCATTAGCTTTAGTTCCTGTCTCGAGCACCGGAGGAACCTCAGTGTATTTATTGTACATTGTTGCTATTGTTGCGTCTAATTTTCCACATTATGATATGTAAAGTGTACGATTGTATCACGAGTATCTATTATATTGAACGTATTTTATTTCGAACCGTCGAGAGCATTGGCTGTTTTCCTCTTACCGGCCGGGCGCCGCTGAGGACGAAATTTTTGATCGTTCAATGAAAGCTGTTCCTCCGTACGTAAGTTTTTGTTTACTTTGTGACCACAGCGATAACAACGCTACGTAGGACGAGGACGGAAAATTGAAGGTTTGAACAGGCTCGAATCCGCTCGTGTGGCCGCCTGTACAGTTCGAGCCCTCAGCTCGTTGACAACATGGCCGAACTAATCATACGAAGATATCGAAAACTGTTCTGTAGCCAATTAATGTACTTATTTGGTAAATAAATTATAACGCGAAGAAAAAACTCCGAGTAAAGTTTGACGAGACCTGTTCTACCGGAGGTGTATGAAATTTGACCGGGTAATCAAAGTTTATGTGGAGGAAGAGTGTCGACCGAGAAACAGTGAATTTGTGTCGCATTTTTAAACACCAAGGTCGTGTTTATTAAAATACTAGATGTTGCCCGCGTAAATACAGTATCCCACGGGAACACTGTACTTTTTCGGGATAAAAAGTAGCCTATATTTTAATCCAGAGCCTAAACTACTACCATACCAAATTTCATCGAAATCCGTTTCGTAGTTTTTGCGTGAAAGAGTAACAAACATCCATCCATCTTCACAAACTTTCACATTTATAATATTAGTAGGATAGTACCTGGGTATCGGAAAACTTTTCCGAAAATCTAAAAATTAAAATAAAAAATCACAAAAAAAATTATCTGACCGGAATTCGAACCCGAATTTTTGAACAAAGCAAAAATCATAAATACGTATATCAAACTGGTAATCGGACGGACAATATAACAGAGTTTAAATTATTCATGTATTATTGCACAACGAAAGAAGAAACATATATAGCTTGAAAATGCGCAGTATCCAAGGGATAAGACCTAGCTAGATCTATTTTTCTCTCCCCCAAAACTCCCAGCATACTAAATTCATGGTAATACTTGCGGCCGTTTTCGAGAAACCGATTAGATATATACAAGATTGTCTCGATTAAAGTATAAGATTTACAATATAATACTAACCATTAACCTTTCTATTTCCAGTTCGTCCCCGCTCGATCGAGGTCATGACGGGTGACGGTGACGTGCTCGCCGAGGGGGCGACCCCTGGCCCCCTCCTCGAGCGGTCGACCCTCAACGTCTCCTGCATCGTGGTGGACGGCAAACCGCAGCCGACTGTCGCCTGGTACTTCAACGGCGAGGAGAGGAGTGATGGTGAGTTGCTTAACATGTTGAATCGCGTGTGCGTGATAAACAGCCTCCGTGGTCCAGTGGCTTGGAGCGTGGCTCCCGACTCCGGAGTTTGTGAGTTCGATCCCGCGTTGGAACAACAAACGATCACCTGATTGTCTGACAAGAGAGATGATCCATGCGTCGGATGGGCATGTAATCAGCCGGATCTGCGCCTGATCTCTCGCCAGTCGCGTCGGTTATCCATCTCACTAGGTTACGAAAGTAAAGAAGAGTGCTCTTGTGTATTACGCACACATTTGTGCACTTTAGATAAACTCTTGTGAGGAGCTTGTAAAGACAAGGGCTAAGACTAACGGCGTATAGTAAGAAGTCATTGTTTGTCACAGTCCCAGTCTCATTTAAAATAAAATAAATAAAATATTATATTCCTTGTATGGAACAACAGTGGCTGTCTACGACATTGCTACGCCGTAGACGTGCTACGTTTTATCGTAGCGCTTGCGTTTTTAGTGTTCCGTATTACATAAGGAATCCTTATAGTTTCGCTCTGTCCGTCTGTCTGTCGGTTTGTCTGTCCGTGCTTCTAGCTTCTGTAGTTACGAAAAATAAATGGATGATATTTGGCATAGTTATAGATTGTCTATATATCTCGGTTTTTACATCATAAAATAATCATCATTCTATGTTTTAGGGGGAGGCTCTCGCTACTTGTGAAGTGGGTATTAAAAATATTTCTAAAAAATAGAAGCAAAGTTTCATACCTGACTTTTCTATAAACCAATTTCGAGTGATCGGCCATCAAATTGGTTTATAAGTTGGTCCCCCCCCCCCCCCCCCCAACCTGGCATTTCTAAACTATAGGAGATAGAAACTTGTAAGTTTCCAAGGAGATAGATCATGCTAAAAGTTCTTCAGTAAAATTTGAAGAATTTGAATTTTGAGCGCAATCGGGCAATAACTTTTAAAGTAATTCAAAGAAAACCTAAGGCGCGTTGATAGTTACGGAACCCTCCTTAGACGTGTCCCGACATGTCTTGGTTAAGTTATTTATTACTTATTTCAGCTGAAAGTTCCTCTAGACTTTCATAAAAACTAAGCGTCAGTGAGACGCGACTTGTTTGATTCAATATTAAACTTTATTTACTATAGAATAATCTACACGTCCAATTGCAAGAGTTCTTTCTCATTTTGATCTGCTCTGATATGAACTGAATTGTGTTTATTCTTGTGTAACGAATTAATTAAGGTTAATTTTGAATAGATATCTCAAAAATGCAGCGCCGCGTCTCGTCTCGGTGTAAGCTGACCCTAAGGCTAGCGTCATGAATGTAACAAAATGTACAGTGCTTGTGGGTTTTTAATTTAATGCAAACAAAGTCACGGGCAATTCATAAACACTTGCTAAGCGTCCTGTCGCCCGGCTATTTTCATAAAATTGTAGCTAACCATGACGCCCTGTACCAGGGCGTCATGAATATATAGGCAATATATAGGCAGTTGTTATTCCACCTCATCTCCATGTCACACGGGCGTTTGACTTGTAGATTCTTTTGTAACCTAGGCTAGGGAAGGAATTTTTAGAACCTCACAGAAAACCGGCGGTCCATAGGCTGTTTACAATCAGGCAATCCGTTTGCTCTTTGGCGGTCTTGTTCCGGTCTGAATGAAATTCATTGTCCTCGATTGTACGTTATCAAAATAATATTGATTCCACACAAGAAACACAAAACGTCTTAGGCAATTGCCAAATTAATATGTCTAAAAAAATAACAATTAAAGTTGAAATAAAAAATGAGATTCATAAACCTATTGTCGCGAACTGCTGATTTGTGTATAAAAAAGAGAAACATCTACACAAACCTGGTCAGCCGTGTGATACGAAATAAAAAAGTACAAAGAATTTTTCCGGCAAAAAAAAAAAAAGAAAAAATCCGTCAGGTGAATTAGTATGCGATGTGCGTAAACAATGGGGGCGTAGAATCGAAGCGATTTAGATAGCCCCTTAGGGAGGGGACAGTGGTTTCGTCGATATATCGATAATATGATATATATAATATATTATCGACATTGAACATCAATAAAAATATTATCAACCCGTCTAATCGCAAAGTAATACGTCGCCAGGCTTCGGTAAAATAATTGGCACAGACTTTATTTCCCATGTGACGAATAAACGACAAATATAATAAGGACGCTTGTAACATTGTGGCCGTTAAATATTTAAATTACTACACTGAGTTATTTTATCATGTTGTTAAATTCATAAATAATGTAAGCACAATGAGAGTTTAATTTTATAGTCAAATCGGCAGTTCGGTAAAACTCCAATAAGCAACAACGTGAAAATTTCGTATGCAAGCGATGTAGCGATTCTGCATTTTCTGGTCGTACTTCCATAAATGCCCTTTGCTTTATTTAAATTTCAAATCATTTAGTGTTAATTCATAGTTTTAGAAGTTTAAATTTCAATCTTTCTTAATACACATTTTAAAGTTTAAAATTGTATTTGGAAAATGTACTTAGGAACAATTAGTTAATACCAGTGGTCGCCCTTGAGGTCGAAATTCGTCCATAATTCAAATTATAATTTATAACTTTGAACTTTATAAGCATTATTTGCCTATTGGATACAAAATGAAAATGTAAATGTTGTCTATTGAATGTGATAGACAGATTGACAAATTTGTATCAAACGCATGGTAGTGTGAGTGAGTAATCTGAAGTGGTGTGTGTATCGTTATTTTGATTAATTTAATATATTTTTTTAACATTATTATAGAAACATTTATTTAGTTCACTTTTCCTCCATATAAACTTTCATTGTGCCACATTTCATATTCCTTCCTTCGCACAAATTTTTCGTAATAAAGGTGTACAAAGTTTTTGCTTCAACTCAAATCAATAAACAATATATTATAATGTTCACGAAGCAATAGGCTTGCATATGGAAAAGCATCCTATATAATAAATTCTACTCAACGCGAGCGAAGCTTCTCGTAGTTTTGATAATACTAGCTGGTGCCCGCAATTTCGTTTGCGTGGAAACGGAAATCTATTTTTAACGGAACCCTGAGACAAACGTAGCCTAAGTTACTCTTTATAACATCAGCGATCTACGAGCGATAGTGCGGTCAAAATCGGTGCAGCCGTTTTAGAGGTTAGCAGCAACAAATAGACATACAGACGGACAGAGTACCGTATGAATTTAGTGCAATCAATCTGATATTTTATTTATTTGTATAGATATTATATCGATAAAATATTTTGCCAACCCTAGTTTCAATCATCACCGTTTTATGTGCTTATTATTTTTATTAAACCCATTTTATGAATCGGATAAAGCATTTTCATCGCGTACTCGGACACTAGCAGCAGAATACTCTTCGAGTACTGCATAAATCGAGAAAAAGAATTATAGTTTTGTACACAAGCAGTTTATTTGACAAAGATAGCGGAGGGTCGCGATATTTGGCTTTTATGTGGCCCGTGTTAGTTAGCCGCTTATTATCAAAGGAGTATTAAGCCGTGAATGTATGAAATTTTAATTGACACCCACCCTTCGTCAATTTTTTTTGTCATAAAAAAGGCGATGGTCCGAAATTGACCCAGAGTCGACAGCAATGAATATTCTGCTCCCTTTAAATCACATTGACTGTCGCCAAAAGGGTAATCCCGAAACGCCGGTTATAGACGTTCCCATGGAAACGACAGACGTAAGACGATGTTTGAGAATTGACGATCCCCGAAAGACATTAAAGGAGTTTTACTTCAGTCGTGTCGTCTAAAGCACACTCGTTTTTTGGGTTATTAAGTTTGCGAGTAGAAGAATCGCCTGATGGTAAGTGATTGCCGCTGCTCGCTGATACAAGAAGTGACAGAAGGCCGGGGAGAAATTCGGAGCACTGTCAATAGAACCCCTCCGTTAATACAATAGAGCTGAAAATCGATCACATAAGTGTCTAGTCAAATGTCAATGTCAAATATGACAGCTTGACACTTGACACTTTGGTTTTCAACTCTATTGTATAAGCGCAGAGTTCTATTTTCAGTGCTCTGAATTTTCCCGGACCAGCCGGATTCCGGATCATATAGTCCCAGCCTAAGCCTGGGCTAACGGTACTCTCACTCGGCGGAAAACAACGCAAGCCCTATATTTGCGCGGTTTTCCAAGCCCGCCGTATCCCTCCGGTCGAGCCAGACCATTCGTGCCGAGCGTCCAACTTAAAATTCGCCCCAAAAATGTGTGTCATAAAGCTAAATGTACCAGGACAATATAGCAGTATAGCAGCTAACCACAGAGCGAATCAGGTCGATCTAAAAGCTAATTCCGACCGCTCCGTACATTTTGAAACCGCCGTTCGGTAAATTTGGACGTTTGCGGTTACTATATTAAATTTAAATATTATCTTGCGAATGGGGAGTTATTAGTTATAGATATATATACTCTCCGTCATCCGCCCTACTCACCAGACCTTGCGCCTACAGACTACTACTTTTTCCAGAATTTGGATAACTTCTTGGCGGGCGGGGCGGGAAATAATTCAATATCCGAGAGGCAGTACAAAATGCCTTTGAAGAATTTGTTGCCTCCCGTCCAGCTGATTTCTTTAAGAACGGCATCAATAAACTGCCACTGCGTTGGCAAAGATGCATTGATTGCATCGATCGAAGTACGTACGTAATACATGAAAAAAAAATACATAAAAAAAATTCGTTTAAAATTTTTTCATACAAAACGGCAATTTCATAGGTAAAGACCTATTATTATGGTATATCCACACTAGTGTTATTACTAAGGTGATGTAACACTATCTGTCTCTCTGTCTGTCAAGCAATTACGCCAAAATGAAAGAAAATAAAAAAGGTTAAGTAACCCCCCAATTGTCATTATTAGCTAAGAACACTTTCGATCATGTGAGCTTTCAAACAAAAGAAACTAGATTAAAATCGGTTCATCCGTTTGGGAGCTACGATGCCACAGACAGACACGTCCAACTTATAACACACCTCTTTTTGCATCGGGGGAAGGACAACAAAAGTTACTTTTTTCCCGCGAAATGGACGATTCCCGAGCAATACACGGCTTTCCAAACAAATTTGAGGGCGATATCTAGAATTTTAGGATTTCGCACCCAAAGGGTAAAAACTGTGTGTCCGTCTGTCACCAGGCGGTATCTCCTTAACCGTGATGGCTAGACAAACTCGAAATTTTCACAGTTTACGTATTTCTGTTGTCGTTACAACAACAAACACTAAATACAGAATAAAGTAAATATTTAGAGGGGTACCCATACAAGCGTACCGCGTACGTGGCCGCGTTGAACGGAACCCTTCGTGCGCGACTCCCGCATGGCCGATTTTACAAAGTAATTTATAGTCTATACTAATATTATAAAACGCGTAGATTTGGTTGATTTGTCTGCATTGAATAAGCTCAGTAACAACTGGACCGATTTTGACGAAACACGGATATAGAGTAGACGACGGCGAAGGACATAGGCTACTTTTTGTCGCCTAAACATGTACGGTTCCCCGGGATTTCCTGTCACGCACACTAAGTCGCGAGCAACATCCAGCACTATATAAACAACACTACACCACCAACACAACAACAATAATGACTAATATCAATGGGAGCTTCCACGCCACGTTAATCTAGTCCTGTGGTGAGTTCTCGAAGAACTTTTATTACAGGTACCAGACAACGGATGTACACTTAATCATTTCAATATACTATACACATATTTAACCTAAGCTAATACACATCCAAGACCCAGTAACGTGGAAAACTTGTTCTGTTCCCTCCGGCTCAACCACTGAGCTGCAGAGCTGCAGTCTAAAGTCAAATAGAAAAGCCATCACCACAAAGTAATCTTCCAACCGGGTACAAGTCGATTCGACAATCGAATTCCGAATATTTATTTGAAAATGAAATCCACGAAGAATGCTTGTGTAGCTTTGGAGGTTTTCATTTTTATATTTTGCCAAAATATTCCAATTTTCGATACACTCGTAGTGTTTGGCTTTATAGATGGTTACGCTTTTACGCCTAAGGGTCAATTCACACCGATACGAAACGATACGCGACTTGGCGCAGCATTTTTTAAATATTCGACTTACCTATTCGAAATTGAACTTTATTCATTTCATATGAAGATACACGTTACATTGCAAGAGCTTGAATGTCAAAGTGCACCGTGCTGCACAGCGCATATGCAATGTTAACTGATGTCATATGAAACATGTGTATTTTGTATTGTGAATAAAGTTCAATTTTAAATACCTGTCATAAACATGCAGCGCCGCGTCGCGTCGCGTATCGTCCCTGTATGAACTGACCCTAAGCGATTGAAAAGAATAAAATAAAGCACACGCATAATAACAAAAATATGTATACAATTTAGAGCCGACAGAAATATAGACTTAAAAAATTATCATCTATCTAAATCATTAAATTCTAACCCCATTACTATAAAATTATCTTCTATATAAATTCTAAATCATTAATTCTAACCCCTTATTTACACAACTGATTGGTCAATATTGCTGCCTTTGTCTGATACGTTGGAAAAGTCACTTGACAGACAAAGACAGTAACATTGAACAGTATAACCGTTGTGTAAATATTTTAAATTTTTTAAGGGTATAGTATAGAATATAGATGTATCTTTTTTCTTTCGCTTTTTCGTTTCGCCTAGTTCCAAATTGACAAGGCAAGATGTACGATTGCCATGGGATAGATAGGTTCCCGTCCCATAAGCAATGATTGAACATGATGCACTAACATAATTATACGATAAATATTATAACTAACTATTTCAGTTAAAACCCAGTTACATTAATTAAACCGTCAGTTAAAATATCGGTTCGCTATTAGTTAGAGTGGACACACATGACAAATAAAACAGCGTGTGCACTAATCCTAAGTGCTGACGCGCAACAGATATTATGTTACCTACTAGAACGGGCATAATATACATCGGAGTAAGAATTTTACTTCGTTGTGTTTTGAAGTCAATGAAATAGCTACACTTAGGCCCTCTTGCGCAGATCTGGGTTAAAGTTAACCCTGGGTTAAAATAATATGCCTTCTCTTTGATAAATACGAATAACGAGAGAGAGATATCACGATTATTAACCCAGGGTTAACTTTAAACCAGATCTTCGCAAGGAGACAAATGTATATCTCATAGATAAACATTTGTCTCATTGCGAAGATCTGGTTTAAATAAAAGGAGATTGGAGGAGGATTTTATGTAAAAGGAGATTTTCAGCCATAATCGCTAATAGGAAATTTGGACAGTAATTTTAATTTTCTCTATAGACGCGCACTAAGAAAGGATTTTGAAAATTTTCACCCTTTAAGGGGTAAAATGTACTGGCTTTCATAACTTATTTACTATCTTGCTTCTACTGACAATTCTTTAAAAAATATACCTATTTTGGATGTTTTTTGAAAGGCGATGAAACGAAAAGCTAAGGGAATAGTGGAGGCCCCACCGAGATCTCCACCGAGGAAGATCTACACCGAGCCGAGAGGTGCGATGCTCGGTCAGGCCGATACCCACTGTAGTGGTTTTCAGATGTTGTATATATAGCGCCGAACTATAGAAACTTCGTTAGCGCAATTCAGGATCGTGGCGCTAATTGGTCCGCCACAAAGCGACAGAAAATTTTGAAGGATTCACTTCTATCGCGTGTTATCTGCAGACATTTTATATACTTAGGTCTTTTCATCCGTTATTGGATGATTTATACAATACTCTCCGAGCGAAGTAACCACTCTTGAAATACTGTAGTGCCTGGGACAGTCGGTTTTAAATGTCGTATGGTTGCCCAAGCACATGCGGCATTCTCACAACACAGTCAGTCCAGACTCCAGAGGAATGACTGGTCAATACGTCTGGGGCCAACCATGTGCGGGTTTCCTCACGATGTTTTCCTTCACCGTTAGAGCGTCTGTATAATGTACTTGAGATCTGAAAAAGTCATATTGGTACACGCCACAACCTGGGAATCGAACCTGCACCCTCTCGAGTGCGAATCAAACGGTCTACCCACTAGGCCACGGAGCTATCATTTTATATAAGCACAGAAGTAATCTAACAAAAACACACACACATACACATCACACTAAATATAATGTAAAAATTAAATGAATACTTCAAAAATTCCTTTGTACGGACTAATTTATACCAAGGCAACGCACTTGAAGCTACCCTATTCTAAATGTCCGTGACCTTTTTAAACACCTTTTTCACGTTTAAATTGAAAGCAACTTTTAAATATTTTAAAAACATTTTAAAATGTGATTCTGAAAAGGTAAAAATTAATCGTTTGATACATTTTAATGATACTAGGAATACATGTCTAGGGGAGTGTATGTCACTTCTATAAAGTGTAGATCTGTGTCAACGGCAGGGGTGCGAAAGTTTTTACAATTTTTAATTAAAACCACTTGCAAAGCAGCGAAAATGTTGTTTATTTCTGCCCGTATCAATTTAATATCAATGCTTTTCGCTATTCGATTTTGCATTAACTTGGGACATGGTTCGCAATTTCTGCAACTTATGATTTTCGGTACATAAATATTATTTAAAAGTAAATCTGTAGAAAAAGATATTGCCAGTTTACAGATAGGAACATAGAGGATTAGTGAAATCAATCTTTATATCATACAAGGTCGTTCAAACCGGAGACGCATATAATATAGACGAGACATGTCGAGGCAAATGTGTCCCCACTTAAATGGCCCCACTTTTGGGTTTATTGGGGCCGTTTTGGCATATTTTGAGGTATGGTGAAATCAAGATGGCGTAACTTTTTCTAGTATGAAGATTTGTTCTGTCAGATGTACGTCATAGCCCATCTTTAGTTTTGAAATCAATTACGGATATTTTGCACATATTATGATCGATATTGCTTATCGTGTAGGTAAAGACGTTTAGGCTGCAAAATAATTAAAAATTTCAAAAATTATAATATATATTGATCTTACACAGATGATTGTATTGATGTTGTTTACCCATAGTCTTTGCTTCCTCTTCAAATCACCTGTTTATGTAAGGTTAATGAATTAGAGAGCGAAATGTAATTTTATTAAGTATAAAAAAAAACATTTTTTTAATTAATGTCTTTACATAAGCAGTAGAAAGTAAATCATATGCCCAAAATATACGTAATCGATTTTAATAATTATAAAAGGAGATGTCGCCACTGACTCACTGACATTCAGACGCACGCACATCCGTAACCGCTGATGTTCATACATATCACGCACATCCGTAACCGCTGATGTTCAGACATATCACGCACATCCGTAACCGCTGATGTTCAGACATATCACGCACATCCGTAACCGCTGCTGTTCAGACATATCACGCACATCCGTAACCGCTGATGTTCAGACATATCACGCCCATCCGTAACCGCTGATGTTCAGACATATCACGCACATCCGTAACCGCTGCTGTTCAGACATATCACGCACATCCGTAACCGCTGATGTTCAGACATATCACGCACATCCGTAACCGCTGATGTTCAGACATATCACGCACATCCGTAACCGCTGATGTTCAGACATATCACGCACATCCGTAACCGCTGATGTTCAGACATATCGTGCACATCCGTAACCGCTGATGGTGGGAACGTGATATAAGAAGGGGCGAAATATCCCCCTTGTAGCACTACCAAACATAATATATGTGCTTATGTTGTTGATGTGTCTAAATAAATAATTATCGAACGAAAGATCTTTAAAATTGTATTAGTTTCTTGTATAACGAAAAAACTCTTAAACGATGGGAGAAAAAAGTTATTGAGGGTTAAAAAAAGTTTAAAAAAATTATTGCAACATTTGAATGAAAGTGAGGAACAATTTCACACCACGTCAATCTGATCCTGTAAGTTCTCGAAGAACTTGTGAAAGGGTACTTACCCCCTTTGTACAAGCGCCATGCGAATACCAGACAAGAGAATCCAAACCAAATCGAAATTATTGATAAATTGTACATTGTTGTTACACGACAAAAGAAAGGACATATATACCTTTTAAAATGCGCAGCTTCTTAGGGATAAGACCTAGCTAGATCGATTTTTCTCACCTAAAACTCCCAGCATACTAAATTTCATGCGAATACTTGCAGCCGTTGCCGAGATTCCTATATATAAACAAGATAAGATATTGATTATTATAATACAAAATGCGAGAACGGTCAGTATGCCAAAGTATTTGATTCTCTGATAGTACAATTAATCTCCTATAAAACTCTTACAGAATGAGGTGTCTGTAATTAATTGAGAATAATCCAAATTGTTTGTGCCCAAGTTAAATTGGTTTTGTTTTGATTTGAGGTTACAGGGAATTCGGGTCACTTTTTATCGTGCGTGTGTGTGTGTATGTTATGTGGTGACACTGGCACACTATTATATGGACCAAGTTTTCAAAACGAAGGTTCCAAAAACGCAGTTAAATGTTTAGAAATAGAATATTATGTAAAATACAAAACATGTTGCAATGTCCTCTCAGTTATGGACTTCGACACCATTCAACGGGCACACGGATCAGATTTTTTTATAGAATAAACCTAGAAATGTCTCGTTTGACCAGACATATATCCTGATGGTAAATGTAATACTGTAATCTACACAAATTAATTTTATTTTATTTTATTTTTATTTTATTTATATATTCGGGAAACCAACAGCTTATAAATAAAAAGTAGAAAACAGACAGTTGAGAGTTAAGCCAATAATAGGTTTCCACTAATAGCTATAAAATATAAAATTAAACAAACTTTACAGCAATCACAAGCAACCCATAATAATAAGATATGAACCTAGATCTAAGTACATGGAAATTTGAGCTTAGAAATTTTGAAAATAATAATTTTAAAAATAATACAAGTACCATACTCACATTATGCATCAATATCAAAAATAAAAAACTTATTATTAAATTCCGATCTTGCTTTAGCAACTTTAGTAACAAAGAGATCCAAGTCTAGTTCTTTACATAGTGCATTAAAGGTAATAAGGTAAAGGCTTGCTCGCACCAAAAAGGAATTTCTTCTATAGTTAGTGTTGTAAACTGGTAACTATAACTGTAATAAAATTTAAGTGTCTGTTTGTAGTTTTAAAATAACATCTTTCACAATATAAATGCATATGAATGTATATTAGGTACTTACAATTAAAAATAAACCATTTTTAATTTTTTTATCTGTGCCTGTCTGTCTGTTCCGGCTAATCTCTGGACCGATTTTCACGGGACTTTCACTGGCAGATAGCTGATGTTATAAGGTGTAACATAGGCTACTTTATTTGGAGTTCCGTGTCCGATAGTTCTACGTATATAGTTTGCTTCCAGCTAGTCTTCTATACTAATATAATAAAGACTAAAGAGAAAACCTTTCCGTTTGTTTTTTTGTTTGCATCGAATACACTCCGAAACTACTGGACCGATTTTGATGAAATTTGGCACAGATATAGAGTAGACCACGCTACTTTTTATTGCGGCAAAATGTATGGTTCCCGCGAGATGTCACACAGCTTTAGCGCGCACGAAGTAGCGGGCGACATCTAAATAGTATGTAATATAATGACATGCTTCAGTATTGTTTCTAGCTCGTACCAAACTTGAAATTTAGAAGACTTTAGTTTGGCGTCGTGCTAAATACGAACTTGTCTTATAGGGGGCCGTCATAGTACAGGGGGTGGCGCCAAAAACGAACTGTCATCACATTTAATGAAATATGAAAATTGTTTTATTTCCATTTAAAAATTACTATTGAAAAAGTAAAACCCAAATCAGAGTATTCAACACTTTATTGATAATTTATTAAGGAGACTTCGGTGCTTGTAACAATAATGAGCCCGCCAATATGGCCGACATCTAATTTATACCTTACAGGAGTAAAAGCTTAGTAATAAAAATCTCAATAAACCTATTTAAAAACTATCTTATAATTCTTATAATCAATTTACAATAATTTGAAAATAAAGAATTGATTTTATAATATATTTTATAAAAAGACAATGGTATATCAAAACTATTATCTAAACTTGACATTTCATTTGACAGTTTGACAGATAAACATGACGTGATTATCATTAAACTTAGAACATTAATTGTAATTTTAATGTAATAATATGTTTTAAAATAATAACCTGCATAAAATATAAACATTAACAATACTAATTAACAAATTTCTAACACTCAGTTATTTATGAAAAGTCAGAAAAAATAATTTAAGATACTGTGCAATGTGTGTTTGAAAGTAGCCTTTTTGTTAAAAAAATGTGTATGGGACAATTATATACTAATTTCGTCAAATTTATTGGCATATAATTTTATAAGATAATAAAGATGGCTTAGGTACATCAAGGAGTATTTATCAATTGAGTGAAATATTATCGTCAAACAATGTGTATAGAAGATACCTTTAACCGTTGCTGATCAACACACAGCTTAAACCACTGATCGGTACGCGCTGAAATTTTGACACATAGAATATGACATATTTTATTATGACAATTATTATTTTGACATACGCTATAGTTTTTTTTTTTTTCAAAATGTACCAGTGTTTTTTTTCAACCTTAGGGTCAGATCGCACCGCGACATTACGCGACGTGACGAGGCGCTACATTTTTAAGGTAGCTTTCAAAATTGAACTTTATTCACTACACAAAAATATACAAATTTCATTTGACATTTCATGTGCAGCGCGGTGCAACTTGACATTCGAACTCTTACAGTGAAAAGTGTATCTTCATGTGTAACGAATAAAGTTCAATTTTCGCCGCGTCACGTATCGCGTCGATTCGGTACGTGCGATTTTTTATTTTACGTTTTTTTTTGTTGTACGAATAAGATAAACGAGCCGACGGATCGCCTGATATTGAGTGATTACTGCCTCCACGGACACCTGGCACGTTAAAATGCGTAGGCGGTATTTTTAATCCACTGTGTGTGTAGTGTATTCCGCACGCACCTACAGTAACCTCACGCGGCGAAACACGCAATATTTTACGCAGGTTTTCTGTAAGACCGTGGAATATGTTATGTCGCGCCGGTCCATATGTGCCGAGGCTTCGCTCTCATAGAAAGTAGCGTATATAGTTTTTTTTTTTGTGTATCACGTAACTCGACGAATTCCGTAGCAATCTCCTACACTATGTTTCCACTTTCGTCACACCATACAGAACCCGGTCTTTTGAATAATTATAACTTGAGGAGTTTACATGAATAACACCAGTTGTTACAAGACGTCTAGTTTGTTTTCTTTCATTAGTTCGTAACTATGAGTACTAGGAATGTATGAATATGACGAATCTTAACTCTTAAACACCGTGTTCATTCTGTTTTCCCAGTGTATTATATTTTTGTTATTACATAAATAAAGCAATACAACCAAGTTCTTAATGCCTTTCGGAAGTCGACATTTGTGTTTTTTTTTTTACCCAACTGCGCGACGCAAAGGAATGGTAGTCGGGTACTCGCGACCCATCGAAAATCTTATAAGGGGTCCGGATTGTTGAGGTATAATTATTATTCAATAATATTCGATGACAATATTCGATAACTAGAATTTCTTGTTTATTATATTTTCAGTTTTTACGCAGTCGGGATTTTTAATTTTTTTTATTAATTTTTCATACATCCTCTGTTATAAGCTAAGTTAACCGAAAAATATTAAGAACGCAGTTAAAAGTGTTCGACAGTTTTAGACAGTTGAAAAGTTTACAGATGATGTACTTCTGTTGCCTCTATTTAAACAACAAATACTAAAAACATAATAAAATTAATATTTAAGTGGGGCTCCCATACAACAAACTTAATTTTTTGTACCATACAACAAACCCGTCGTGCGCGAGTCCGACTTGCACTTGGTCGGTTTTAGTTTTTGTATTGACATTTTAAGCTATAGCAAAAATATTCGAAGTTATTGGAAATCAAATTCGATATTCAATGGAACAGCCAAAAGGTGGCTCGACAGTAAAGATACTACGGTCCCACAGAAAACCAGGTTTGTATTTACTTAGACCAATTTATCTGAAAGGAACATACCCAATATTCATTTTTGCCATAATATGTGTTAGAAAGAAAGAGATGACTGTAGGCGAGTTTATTCTCCTTAAAACTTACACATGAATGATGTCAACAGAATATAATTCTTTAGATAAATCTTCAATCACAAAAGCATGAAATAATTTTATATGAAACGAAGTAATACATGATACGAGAATAGCAGACTAGTCAAAGAGCTCTCATTGAATGTAATCAAAGAGACAACGTCTATGTTCGCTCGACTTGAAATATAGTGTATAAAGAGAATATTGCATGCAAAAATTTATGATAATATTTTGTGAAACTATAATATGTAGACTATATTCCGTAGTGTGAATTTTGCTGCGATTAAAAATTGCCTGCGTCCTTTGTAAATCTATCCCTGTACCAAGTTTTATCAAAATCCGTTAGTTGAGGCGTGATAGCGTAAGCGTCAGTTCACGCAGACGCGAAACGGCGCACACTCTTTGGGATATAAAATGTGACTACACAAAATACACGTCTCATTGCACGGCGCTAACGAGCAGAGTTATTTAATAAGGAAGTAAGGATTACAAGGACAATCTGTAATAAATATTATTAATAAATATTAAATATAAATATATAATAATAGTAAATCTGTAATAGGATAACATAAAGTAAAAAAGAGTTTGATTTCACTCGAAGCATAAAAACTTGAGGATTTCTCGCACAGACAAACTTGCCACTTGAAGAGGAAAGGGTTAGTACGACTCTTTGTTGGACGTTCTTATGCGAGAAATGTTCACGAATATTCATATATTATATATAGGATATTGGAGGTTTTTAACGTTTCTTATTTTTTATTCTGTTGTTTTCGCATAATGTACACACTATATTCGCTCTGCTAAACATTCATTTTCTCGACTATACAATTGAGTCAAATCCTCTATGAATTTGACTCTATTGTACAAATAAAGTTCTACGAAATAAAAATTGTTACATTGCGCTCTCTAAAGGAAGGTCATTAACCTCACAGGAACAGGAGATTTAATGACTTTGTTTAAATAACATCAATACAATCGGCTGCATGAGGCCAACAACCTTAACAGCGCCGTAAAGAGCGTAATGTAATTTTATTTAGCATTGTACCCTTATATCAAGCCTCCTGCTTATATCAAGACCATAATGTTATCGTACATTATGGTCTTGATATAAGCAGGAGGTCATATGTCCAAAATATCCGTCATTGATTGTGTACAAGCTTATATTTATATTGTTTTTATTACATCATCCCAAATTTATTGTTATTTAAATAATAATAAGAAATAATATTCGTATTTTGATAAATACTCAAACCATAACTCATTTTTGTTAATTATGAACGCGCATACCGAAATGTCGAAATGAAATAAATAATTTGAAAAACTGGGTCAGTGAAATACAAATATAATAGAACCCTCCTCCGCTTCGATTGTGTGAGCTGAATGTATGCGGATGAAAGTCCTTTAGGGTGAAAATAAAAATATTATTAAGTGGCGTGTATTTCTTTTAATAAGCTATTTCCAAGTCACTTGTGTTTATTTTTAGTGTTTGAAATGAAATCAGGTTTTGAGGTTAGGATAAAAGTTATACGTGTGTATTTTTACTCGACTACGGTGAAGCCTAAAAAAAGGGTAGGGATTTTGGCAGACTGTGTATGTTTGTACCTATGTATATTTGTTTCACCGTAGCGCCTAAACTACAGCTGAGGGCTGAGCACAAACAATTGACAACACGTATTCGTAACATTATAGAATGTCAATTGGGGCATAAATCAATATGTCTCAATATGTGTCAATGTCAATAAAGGCACTGTTGTAATTCACATAATGTGGCCATCTCAGACCTACTGATATTGTGATTTTAATGAATGAGGTGTCAGATTTGTAATAATGGCCCGGGTAACATAGGCTATATAAATATAATTTCCGTAGTCGGGTTATAGATTTTAACTTTTGATTATAAATCGAATAATGTAAGCCAATGAGCAGACTGTTCACCTGATCGTCGGGGTTTGTCGCCTCCCGTTTCGCAATCACGTTACTACTTTTAAGGAGCTAGACCTTCAAGTGGCTTTTCCAGCCTATCAGACACGGATTAGCGTATTCGTGGTGTAAATATTTATTGTAAGTTTGTTAAAATGAAATGATTATTATCTGCATCTACACTAATCCTACTGCTATAATAAATATGAAGTTTGTGAGGATGGATGGATGGATGGATTGGTTTGGATGTTTGTTACTCTTTCACCCAAAAACTTACTGAACGGATTTTGATGAAATTTGGCATGGTAGCAGTTTAAGATATGAATTAACACATAGGCTACCTTCTATCCCGAAAACGTGCAGTGTTACCGTGAGAGCAATGCCCTATAAACAGGAAAGATTTGTTTGTTAGCATTGAACAGGCTCCGAAACTACTGGACCGGTTTTGATGAAATTTGGCGCAGATATAGATTAGGCTACGGAGAAGTACATAGGCTACTTTTGATCGCGGCAAGATGCACGGCTCCCGCTGTATTTCCGTTTGCGAGCACGAAGTCGCATGCAGCGTCTTGGCCTTCTATATAAGTCAAAATCTATCAATCTCACTATTCCTGTCGCTCACCACATAACGCCGTCCACGTCTTGACTCGGTTCACCGATCACCGGGTCCGAAAAGGGTAGTAATACGCTCCGAGTGTTTCACGAAAGGAGATCGGCAAGTCGCCATACATTTACCGCCTGATAATAAAAATACGTAGCTACATAAAGTTTAGTTTACATTAAGTATTTGTTGGAAGTTGAACCTCATGAACATAGGAATTAAAAAAAGCAATACATCAAACTCGAGGGATAAAAGACAATCAATTATAAACTAACCTATTGTTCAATAAATTGCCCTAGTGGCAGTTTGCGGAAAAGCGATATCTATTAGTGGCGATGTCAATTACGTAATGAAATTAATAACTAGTTTGTTTGGAAATGCAATATGCTAATTACGAAAACCAAAACCTATTTATATTTAATTATTTTTTATAGTATAAATATAAATAGGTAGTATAGTGGGGTCTATTTCACACCCCAAATAACATTTTTTTTTTTCATAAAGTTAGTACTAAATTGCTGAACAATAGAAAAAAGTAACTTTATACTCCAATTAAAAATAATCCATCTAACGGGCCACTAGATGGAGATTTTACGCCTCAAATTGACAATTTACAGCATGATAACCATAGATTTAACAGATATGATGACAATGATTACCACAGATAAGTACACATTTTGCACATGAATTCTCTGATACTCATAATTTTTCATTCCCAAGTCCTAAAATTACAGTACATTTTTTTGTTTAATAACTTTTTAAGTATATTAAGTATATAGATTTTAAGTATATTATATAACCACATATGTTCGAAACTTGGCCGCTCTTGATGGAATATCAGGCAGGATTCGCCAGTGTCCTTTACTGGTTTCTTAACCGACTTACAAAAGGAGGATAATTGTTACAAGCGACTTTGTTCTTAATCAGTAGGTATGTATAGCTTCCTCAATACATACATACAGCACGTGTCTCAAGTTATACATAGCAATTTTTCACAATATTTCCTTAGACGGCGATTATCTTGATTACCTTTATAAAAAATATAAGAGTTTTAAACCTTATTACTATGTCAACAGACATTATTTACATTAATAAATTTAATGCAATAAGCAATGATTTTGTCTCTATCCCCAACAAAGAACAATTTCGTTACTACCTTACGTTGCTATATGAAAATAAACTTTAAAGTAAGTGAATAACATCTTTTCGTACTTCCTTCGATTCGACTTGTTGTAACTTAAGCAACGAATTATAGCAGTTGCGCGGAGGGGGAGGGGGGGGGGGGATTACGCTAGCCGAATCGCGCGCATCACAATCGGTGATAGAGGTGCGTGTATTTATTGCGTGGCCGCTGAGATACCGCTGTCGAAAGGTACATACTGACGATGTGTACATTATCATTATTTATGAGCAATCAGTTATGTATATGTTCTGTCAGTGTTAGAATATTTGCATTTTGTTATTTTATTTTGTGATAATTTACAACATAATCAAATATTTACAACTGCATAACTGCTACACTGCGTTACTTTTCAGTAACGTACTTAGTTGCTGCATCGGTAACACAGTTGTTGTTAATGAAGTTTCAATGTTAATAATACGTTATTAAAACTACTACTAACTAGAAACAACGTCGCTACAGGCTAAAATTAAAACTCTAGCAATTTTTTTTGGCCCACGTACCAGCCCTAGCGCTCCGCTCGGCCACACTCAATCGTAGGTAAAAACTTCAACGGCTCGGCTCAGTTCCGCTATCTAACATTATTTTATATTGTGTTAATAAAATCGCGAGAGAAGCCACGACCAACAGAAACCTTTCAAATTCTCACATCATTATAATGAGAGAATACATTTGCATACACAGTTCCAGTTACAATACCTTCCCAGAATTGCGGGCCAATACCTCTGGCGCTCTGCCAAAATCCTGGCGCCCATATTATCTACATATCGAATATAACCTTCGGCTGGGACTATATGATCCGGAATCCGGTAGGCCAGGGAAAACTTTCGAGCACTAAAAATAGAACTTTGCGCTAATACAATACAGTTGAAAATGGAAGTTTCTAGTTTCGAGCTGTCATATTATATGACATTGACATTTGACTTGACTCTCATGAGTTCGATTTTCAACTCTACTGTATTGGTGCAGAGTTCCATTTTCAATGCTCAGAATTTTCAACGGCCTACCTACGGCAGGAGACGCGCCTTAACTAGCTGTCCCGACACGCGTTGTCCTGTCTCAACTATGAACTGGAATAAATAAACAATCAACACCTACACTATTTTCTCCGCAATTTTTCCAATGTTTCTCATCGTTTAAACCTTCCCTGAACTAAGACTATTATTTGAAGACTAAAAGTAGCCAAATCGGTCCAGGCGTTCTCGAGTTTGGCGAGACATTGGAATTGCAATCCATTTTCATATAATTATCCTACACCTACTTCGGGATCTCGGCAACGGACCGTGAAATTTAGTATGCAGGGAGTTTTGGGAGAGAAAGATCGATCTAGCCATGTCATACCCCTGGGATACTGCACATTTTTAAGCTATATGATCATCTGAAACTACTACAATGACTGATTTCATCAAAATCCGTTCAGTAGTATTTGCGTGAAAGAGTAACAAACATCTATCCATCCTCACAAACTTTCACCTTTATTAATATAAGTAGTAGGATACAAAAAATTGAAGGTAGGTACCTAACTAAACATGTATACGTCCGGATCAACCAAAGATATACCACGGCGCACAGAAAACCGGCGTAAAATAACGATTGCATTTTGTTTAACTGAGTGTGAGTATCCTTGGCCTAGGGCTAAAAACTTATGCATCTATACGAATATTATACAAAGATTTGTTTGTTTGGATTGAATAGGCTTCGAAACTGATGGACTGATTTTGATTAAATTTGGGGCAGGTGTAGAATAGACCACGGGTACACGTAGGCTACGGTTGTACCACGGAAACATGTTCCCGGTTCGGTTCCCGGGAAATTTCCTTCAGCGCGCACGAAGGCGCAGGCAACATCTAGTTTCAAATGATTATAATAATAAGGTCTTTACCTATGAAATTGCCGTTCTGCAGTACTGGCCATTTCAAATCAAAATAATTTTTGTTTCGCTAAGAATTCTAATTTCAAATTAATTTTATTTTAAAAACATGGAATTCTTTTTTCAAAAGTAGTCATTTTTTTATTGATTTGTGTTACATTTTCATCGCATTTCAATATTTTTCGTCATCATGGATACGTTAAAAATTCGAGTAATTATGGAATATGAGTACCGTCGTGGCAGCAACGCGGCACAAGCGGCACGCAACATCAACCACGTTTACGGAGCTAACACTACAAACCAACGCACCACCTATTATTGGTTTGCTCGCTTCCGTTCTGGAAATTTCGACCCTTCGCGGTCGTCCGAAGACTTTAGTCGACAATGACGAATTAAAGGCAATTGTGGAAGATGATGATACACAATCTACGGCTGAATTAGGAGCAGCTTTCGACGTTAGCGTCAAAACAATATTGGTCCATTTGCGTCAAATTGGCAAGGTAAAAAAGCTTGACAAATGGGTGTGCCCCACGAACTCAATGATCGCCAGCGCGCAAGTACGCGTCGAGACGTGCCTTGCACTGCTCAACAGACACACAAATGAAGGAATTTTGAACCGCTATTACCTGCGATGAAAAATGGATTCTGTTTGATAACCGCAAGCGCTCAGCATGTTGATTGGATCCTGGTTCAGCACCTAAACAATGCCCTAAACGAATACTTACCCCTAGAAAAGTGATGGTCACTGTTTGGTGGTCTAGCGCCGATGTGATTCATCACAGCTTCATACCAAACGGGGTGAGCATTACTGCAGATGTATACTGTGAAGAACTGAACACAATGTTGGAGAAGCTGGCACATCTCCAACCAGCATTGGTCAATCGCTGGTCTCCGCTGCTCCTGCACGACAACGCGGGACCTCATACTGCACAGCAGACCGTCTCCAAGTTGCAAGAACTGGGGTCGGAAGCTTTCTGTTATCCGCCCTACTCACTAGACCTTGCGCCTGCAGACAACTACTTTTTCCAGAATTTGGATAACTTCTTGGCGGTAAAAAAAAATTAATACCCGAGAGGCAGTACAAAATGCTTTTGAAGAATTTGTTGCCTCCCGTTCAGCTGATTTCTTTAAGAAGGGCATCAATAAACTGCCACTGCGTTGGCAAAGATGCATTGATTGCATGGGTGATTACTTTGATACAAATAAAAAATACATGAAAAAAATTCGTTTAAATTTTTTCATACAAAACGGCAATTTCATAGGTAAAAACCTAATATTACAATCTGTTCACGTCTAATTAAATTGGTATCATTAGTAATGTAGTGTTTTGAACGCAAATAGCGTTTAGTTTAAATTGATTCTGAACAGTACGCGCCGGTTAGAGACAAGAATTTAAAATTCCAGATTCTATTGTATCTAATCCCTAACTCAGCTACAAAGTATTTCGCTGCAAGTCGAGATTACTCAGTTTTGTTTGGAAATCGTTAGCTTGTATGCGAACCTAACGGTTTGTTGGCAACCAATTACTGCCATTAGAAGTGAAACCAATTTGTTGTGGTTGGATTGGATAGACTTACTAGGATTCTGTAGCAAAATCTCCTTTGTGTTTATGTTTGCCTGGTGCCTGGTTCCACGCGCATTAGAGAATTTGTTACAACTACATACCCTTGTTAAATTAAGTGGTTCTTAAGTCACATACTGTCCTTGTCATTCTGTCAAGCAGTCTGCCACTACCCTGGTCTTTTTCGTCATAAAATGTTTTTCTTTTCTTTCTGCAATAATTTTTCTTTTCTTTCTTATTTCTTCTGTAATTTATTTGTTCTTTCTTTCTTTTTCCAGCGATGACGGTGACAGAGGGGAAGACGGTGCGTCACTGGGTGACGGTGATGGTGACGCGCGCGGAGCTGGGCGGGCGGCTGGAGTGCCGGGTGTCGTCCGCCGCGCTGGAGCGGGACATAGTGCGGACGGTGACGCTGGACGTGCGAGGTGAGTTATATGTACCATACTAGCTAAATACAGTATCCCACGGGAAACGTCTACTTTTTCCGGATAAAAAGTAGCCTATGTTTTAATCCAGAACGTAAACTACTACCATACCAAATTTCATCGAAATCCGTTCAGTAGTTTTTGCGTGAAAGAGTAACATACATCCATCCATCCATCCCATCAAACTTTCACATTTATAATAGTAGTAGGATGTCAGGATGTCGCATTGTGTATAAAAAAGTCCATCCCACGTCCGCAATCCGTAAGGCTGGATCCAGGAAAATACAGAGCACTGAAAATAGAACTCTGCGCTAATACAATAGAGCTGAAAACCAATGAAATTATACAAAATACAAAATATAGCGGATCGAATCATCTTAAAATTGGCAAAATATAATCCCAACAATATTAAAAATTTGATTTGATGGCCCTTAAAAACGCTATAAATTAATTTATTATTCACATTCATAGATAATTAATTAAATGTTAAAGTCTACCATTACATAGACGTTTACTATTACAAACTTTTGATCGCAATAAACCCGAAGCTATTAGTAATGGCATCACAAATAATGCAATACACGAAATCAATTACGATGCCCATTAAAATTGTAACCCAACTCGCCTGGGACATCTCAATCCAGACTGGCAAGACTTATTGCTGGAGTGTATTAAGTGTAATTGCAATTATTGGATAGCGCTTGTTGACACATAGTTAGATAGGAATGGAAGCTTGAATATCATTTGAGGTTAAAAGACAACTTTTTTACAATTAATCTAAATCATATGCGGCAGTGACGTGGGGTTCCTGTAACTCCATTCCTATTGGCTTCACCACTTACCATTTGAAGACCCACATCCAAAACTCTACCTATACAGGCTGGGGCTTCCCTATGAAGGAGATTCAGCCTTCGCTACTGATGTGCAGTAAGGTTTTTTAAGTTATTTTATGTAGTAGCTGTTGCACTTTTTCGGGATAAAATGTAGCCTATGTTTTAATCCTGAGCCTAAACTTAATAGTTTAGGCTACTAAATTTCATCAAATGCCGTTCAGCAGTTTTTGCTTGAAAGAGTCACAAACATCCTCTATCATCATCTATCCTCACAAAACTTTCACGTGCTAAGACTGGGTGTACATTATTCGGAAACTCTCGGAAATACAGCGCTGAAAATAGAACTTTGCTCTAATACAATAGAGTTAAAAATCGAACACACGGAAGCAATTCAAAAATTCGACGCTCGTGTGTTCGATTTTCAGCTCTATTTATTAGACCAGAGTTCTGTTTTCAGCGCTGTCTTTTTTCCGGCTAAATACTTACTTTCGAATAGAACCACGGAACGTAGAAGGATGTATGTATGTGTGATATTATTAGGCAAATTAGTCATTTGAATATTATTCATTTTACCTTAACTTAGCGGGTTGTATAGGGCGTTAGATAACAGCTGGCGCCTACAATATTTGTTTATCGTAGTATAATTAGAAAATCCGGCTCTTTGCAATAATCCTAGGACTATTTCAATAATTTTTAAGAGTCAGATTTTTTTTTTCTGAGATAAAATTTCGCCAACTTCCTAACAAATGTCAGGATCTTGTTGGTCAGTGGTGCGCGCTAATTGGCTGTCTGAACTCTATAGAACTATACCTTGCTAATTTTTTACACTTGTACAATCTGAATAAAGGTGCTTCCTCTAAACGCACTGTATCTAATTTTTTTTAAATAAAGAATAAAAAAATACACTCTTAGCCAATCAGTACTCAAGTTTCCTATATTCCTAGCACAGCCGGGTTTTAAGCGAAGATCCTGAAAATTGTAATAAAGATGGCGAAATGTTATCTCAGAATCAAATAATCCGACTCCTTGCAAGAATCCTAGGATTTTAGCAAAATTCTAATTTTCCAATTATCCTACGACATAATATACATGTGGTCGCGCCAACTGTTATCTAGTCATCTAACGGCCTATAGGTAATTAAGACATTTATTTAAAAAAAAATGTAAAACAAAAAAAATTGCCAGAATACAATAAAACTTACAAAAAGATTGTTTTTTTTTTTTTTAAATAACATTAGTTAACACTCTAGCCTTCAATAGTTATATAAATAATATCTACGGACGCTTCACACCACGTCATTCTGGCTCCGTGCTAATTTGAAAGAACTTGTGTTACAAGGATCAGACAACGGGAGATATATTTCATACTTTAATACTATAATACTTATATTTAAGAATGTTATTATATAATACAGTAAGATAATACACATCCACGACCGAGGAACACGGAAAAACTTTTTGTTCCTTCGTCGGGATTCGAACCCGCGACCCCCGGCTTAGCCCTACCCTACCACTGAGCCGCAGAGGTAGGCGACAATAGACACCGGTTGCTATTACGACACGTAAATCTCGACTGTTATACCGTCGAAGTTAATAATCTTCCAAATTCCTTGATCTAATTACAATTTGAAATATTAAATATTTTTTTTTACATTTTGTCGGGTAGCGGGATCTTTCTGCCTACATTTTCTGCTTTTATTTCTCTTCTTAAATCCCACTACTATTATAAATGTGAAAGATTGTGAGGATGTATAGATGGATGGATGTTTGTTACTCTTTCGCGCAAAAACTACTGAACTGATTTTGATGTGGAAATTTGGTGTGGTAGTTGTTTATCCTCTAGCCTATTAACATGCTATTTTATCTCGTATATTATATGCTACTTTTTATCTCGAAAAAGTACTGTGGTCCCGTGGGATACTGTATTTTAATTATGCAGATTTAGTCTTAATTATAGGTTGCCTAGTGGTCGAAATTGTCGGACAATAACGGAACGGAAATCCCGCAGAAAGCATACATTTTGCTGCGATAAAAGGTAGTCCATTTCCTTTCCCGTGGTCTATATATATATGTGCCAAATTTCATCAAAATCAGTCGAGCTGTTTCGGAGCCTTTTCAATGCAGACTAACAAACAAATATGTCCTCCTTATAATATTAGGATTAGGAAATAGTGTTTTCGTCTTTCGAGGCCGGCCGCGATACTTTTTAAGGTTTCGTAACTACATATTCTGGTACTGGGGAATAGCGTTAATCGCTTACCATCAGGTGAATCGTCTGCTCGTTTATCAGTTTTATTACATAAAAAGTAACAAATCACATCAACCGATGCCCGGTGTTCTTAATCTAAGGGGTGTCCCCCATTTTAATTTGGCGCGAATAAATTTTCATTAAGAGTAAGTAATGGATGACCCTAATTGTACGGATAGTGCAGACTGGACACACGCGACCGCGACCGCTGTGGTGTCACCGCGACTTTTGTAATTTAATGTGCTTCTATTAGTAATAAACCTAAATTAACGTAAGATTTTACCGTGAGAGAGCCATGTTTCGTCACTTGGCTGACCGGGGAATTACCACAGCCTCACAGAAAATCGCTGTGAAATAACGCTTGCGTTCCGGTTCGCCGAATGAGTAAGGGTAGTAGAGGCACAAAGTGAATTGGGGGTTTCACGAATGTCTCTGATGTTGTGCCGTACAACCGCCGCCGCCGACGTGTCCATACGTACGAATTGTACGTGTCCATGGGCGGCGGTAGTAGCGTGAAGTAGCTTACCATCAGGCGATTTGTCTGCTCGTTTCCGTTCTAGTCCATAAAATGTATTAGAATCTAGTACAAATACAAAATGTATGAGAAATTTGATGCTGTCGCCGGCCACCGGTAGCGCTCGCAAGTCGCGCGAATGCGCCGAGCCTACTAGGGCAGCGTAAGTACTATTCGAGTGTAATTAATTGATTTCCTCCGTGAATCTGCTGACGAAACGGGGGACTTCCCCGAATGTCTCGCGTAGATAATGACAAGCTAATTTTATAACAGGATAAGTATTAAGTGGATTAATTTTTGTTGCTGACGAATCACGCCGCGGACAAGTGTTCGCCGCGCCATTGTAATGTAGGGTTCGGTAGATACCGAATACCTATATCGTCTTACGACGTCCAAACTCTTAATTCACAACAATAAGGATGGGACTTTATGCTCCGGAATCCGGAACGCCGGTGAAAATTCAGAGCACTGAAAATAGAACTCAGCTCTATAGTGTTAGCGCAGAGTTCTATTTTCAATGCTCAGAATTTTCCCCGGCCTTCCGTATTCCGGTTCATATAGTACCAGCCTAAAACTATCATTATCAGAAAATTTTACACTTTGATATCATCATTTCTAGTTTACAAGTTCTATTTCAGAGCTAAAAGCATAAGATTCACAACAACCCCTTTTTTTATAAAATAGATAAGCAGACGTATCGCCTGATGGTAAGCGATTATCGCTGCCCATGGACTATGGTACCAAACCCCCCTTGGGCCTCCGGTAACCCCACTCACTGGGCTAAACACAACGCAAGTGCTATTCACGCCGTGTATATATATATATATATAGTCACGCCGGATTTTTGTGGCTCTACCACGTTGTAAAAAATTTATGATGTTCGCATAATACGGGTATTTTTTTTTCCGAAAAACACACAAGATCAAGTTCCAACTTCCAAGCGCGAACTCGTAATAAATTTTCGGGCCTGTTTCGTCTATTGATAAGTCTCAGATAGCTTATTGGCATGTTTTGTCTCTGTCGCTCGATGTGAAGTGAGCAGCGGCAAAACTTCCGGATAAGCTATCCGACAATTATAAGAAGATAGTATTAATTGTTCGCGGCTTTGCCCGCGTGATTTTAGGTTTTAGACTTCTATCCACTTTTTACCCACCTAGGGGCTGAATTTTAGAAAACGCTGAAATACGTAATTCATTATTTTTTCCGTAGTCAATTCATACGAAATATCATGCAAATACGAGTATGTCCAAGGAATAAAAAGTTTCATACAATCTTTTATCACCTACTTTACCGCCTTGGGGTTTGAATTTTGAAAAATCCTTCCTTAGTGGATGCCTACGTCATATGAGAAATACGTGTGCGAAATTTCAAATTTCTAGCCTTAAGGGTTTGGGCCTGTTCGTTGATACATCAGTCAGTCAGCTTTACCTTTTATATATAATTATATAATAGGTCTTTAACTATGAAATTACCGTTCTGCAGCACTGGACATTTCAAATCAAAATAATTTTTGTTTGCCTAAGAATTCTAATAAGTATCAAATTAATTTTATTTTAAAAACATGGAATTCTTTTTCCAAAAGTAGTCGTTTGGTTATTGATTAGTGTTACATTTTCATCGCTATTAAATTTTTTTCGTCATCATGGATACGTTAAAAATTCGAGTAATTATGGAATATGAGTACCGTCGTGGCAGCAACGCGGCACAAGCGGCACGCAACATCAACGACGTTTACGGAGCTAACACTACAAACCAACGCACCACCTGTTATTGGTTTGCTCGCTTCCGTTCTGGAAATTTCAACCTGAAAAATGAACCTGCGCGGTCGTCCGAAGACTTTGGTCGACAATGACGAATTAAAGGCGATTGTGGAAGCTGATGATACACAATCTACGGCTGAATTAGCAGCAGCTTTCGACGTTAGCGTCAAAATAATATTGGTCCATTTGCGTCAAATTGGCAAGGTAAAAAAGCTTGACAAATGGGTGCCCCACGAACTCAATGATCGCCAGCGCGAAGTACGCGTCGAGACGTGCCTTGCACTGCTCAACAGACACACAAATGAAGGAATTTTAAACCGCATTGTTACCTGCGATGAAAAATGGATTCTGTTTGATAACCGCAAGCGCTCAGCAAGTTGGTTGGATCCTAGTTCAGCACTTAAACAATGCCCTACACGAAAACTTACCCCTAGAAAAGTGTTGGTCACTGTTTGGTGGTCTAGCGCCGGTGTGATTCATCACAGCTTCTTACCAAATGGGGTGAGCATTACTGCAGATCTGTACTGTGAAGAACTGAACACAATGATGGAGAAGCTGGCACATCTCCAACCAGCATTGGTCAATCGCTCGTCTCCGCTGCTCCTGCACGACAACGCGCGACCTCATACTGCACAGCAGACGGTCTCCAAGATGCAAGAACTGAGGTTGGAAGCTCTCCGTCATCCGCCCTACTCACCAGACCTTGCGCCTACAGACTACTACTTTTTCCAGAATTTGGATAATTTCTTAGCGGGAAAAAATTCAATACCCGAGATGCAGTACAAAATGCATTTGAAGAATTTGTTGCCTCCCGTCCAGCTGATTTCCTTAAGAAGGGCATCAATAAAGTGCCACTGCGTTGGCAAAGATGCATTGATTGCATGGGTGATTACTTCGATTAATACAAATAAAAAATACATGAAAAAAAAAATCGTTTAAATTTTTTCATACAAAACGGCAATTTCATAGGTAAGACCTAATATATAAAATCTTAGTATATATATCAATTTCGACCGACCCCTCGTCTTGACCCTCGATATTGCAAGACTGTTAAATTTCAACACGCTAGTGATGTGACACGGACTATCGATACTAGTATAATATATTACTATTTACTTCGCCCTGTGGTCGAAATTCGCCCACAATCATTCATATAATTTTTTGGTTTGAACTTTATACTTGCTCTTTTCGCTATTGTTGTGAGTTGTAACAGATTGACAAACGTCAAGGTAATTTGAATCAATCAAGCGCGCGGTAGTGTGTGTTATTAATCTTAGGTATTGTCTGTTGTTGTTAATTAAATATTCTATGTACTATTGTACTCTTGTTATGTTGTTCTAGTCATAACATTCATAAATACCTTTTTTATTCTAAAATAACAATTTTCCATATTTTTGATAAAAGATGGCCCCGCGCGAGTTTCTTCTCGCCGGGCTCCCGGGTTCCCGAGCCGGTGGTAGGCATCAAGTATACCGACGTTCAGAAAGTGTATAATAATAGCAACTTTGAATATATATTTTTTTACTTTGACTAACATTTAACTGTGCCAAATTTCATACCCTTCGTACATTTCTGGATGCAACGGGTATCTATTATTATATTTTTATTGTAAAGTTTAATTAATGCAAACTCCGCTGTTGTTGCGAGTGTCCATGGGCGGTTATATCGCTTACCATCAGGCGAACCGTCAGCTCGTTTCCTATTCCATTTCATTGAAAAAAGTTCCTATCCTAGTTCTTACAAGCATTGTCTGTTCTGTAGAACAGAATTTTTAGTATACAATATTATATATTCAAATTTATTTCGTACTGAATTGAAACATCAATGCTTTATCGATAGTCATTAAGTTAGTAAATCCCATCCCTAAACCCTTATTAGCTCCAGTTATTTATCGTGGTGCTGAAAATTGCCTCGTGTAGTGACGCCGTTAGTGACTTAATACGGACCCCACACACTTATACCCGAGTGCTCGGTAAATTTACACGAGGTCTGCTTATTAATTATGTTCTCCTGGTACATAGGACTTTAAGATTAGGAATTACTTTTAATATGAAGAGAATCTCATTTTTATCATAGGACGCTTCGTACGCGCAAAAAGAAATCCCGCGAGAACCGTGCATTTTATTGTAATAATTAATAAGACTAACAAACATCCATACATACAAACTTTCGCGTTTATAATATTTATTCTTGCGGCTCAGCCCGCAGAAATACAGTATCCCACGGGAACAGTACATTTTCGGGATAAAAAGTAGCCTATGTTAACCAGAGCTTAAACTACTACCATACCAAATAGCAAAATCCCTTCAGTAGTTTTAGCGTGTAAAAGTAACAAACATCCATCCATCCTCACAAACTTTCACAGTGCTCGCTACTGTTTAATATGTTTATTTCTAATAATAAATTTATGTAACCAAATGTTTTTTGTTTCTGATAATGAATACTAGGGCCTCGTAGAAAACCGTCGTCTTTGTAATGCGCGTATAATATACTACATAATACATATTTAAGCCTCGTATCCACTAGGCGACACATTTGGCAACGTTGCAGAACAACTCGCGATGTTTTTATCTGGCGCGCGCAACTTGATAAGTCTGACGTCCTCTGTGGCTCAGTATTAGCGCGTTGCTGCTCAAACCGAGAGTCGCGGGTTCTAAGAAACAAAAAAGTTTTTCGGTATTCCTGAGTCATGGATGTGTATAATATAATATGTAATATCTATAGTATAAAAGTATTAAATATACTTCCCGTTGTCTGGTCCTCGTAACACAAGTTCTTCGGATACTTAGTACATGACCAGATTGACGTGGTGTGAGCGTCCACAGATATTATTATAGATAAGCTAAGGCCGGCGCTTACCTCGGCCAACGTATCAGTTTGGCCATACAGCGAGGCAATGCTGCCAGCCTCTTAGGTACTCTACCCGCAGCCTCCGACCTAGATTCAGTTTTTTACATATAGCCCTTTTTTATTTTTTATTTATTATATGTATAGGACTTATATGTATAGTTTAGATAATAATTTAGTTATTTTAAACTAGTTTTTAAATCGGTATTTTTTAAATATTGTAATGTCAACCTTTTATAGATATAGGAAAAGCAGACAACGTTGATAAACTAAAGTTCCGCGCTAACATTCAACACGTTGGCAACATGTCGCTCGCCGAATGTTGTAGTGTATACGAGGCTTTAGTCCATACTGTTTCTAATAAACAAGAACCGTAATATATTGTGGTAGACAGCACTTCAGTCAATTTAGAAGATTGGACTTTGAGGTTCTCTATTTGTTCTGATTGGTTTTCAATGTGGTACTAATCATAAAAACGAGGTGATTGTGTTTCATAAAGTGTTTCTTATAAATATAGCCGTACACCATACTGCCTATCGCCCAATCGGCATGACGCTACCGATTCGATTAGTTCCAGGCCTAAACAGTATATTAAACTGTCATCATAGTAAATTAACTGAGCCGCCATGCCAATCCACGCCCATACACGGTCAGTTCTAACTTCCAACTGATCCAATCGGCAGCGTCATGCCGATCGGACTATAGGGAGTATGGTGTATGGCTACAGTCCTATAGTCCTGCTGGGACTCTTATAACTTAGGCTACATTTGTCGCCAGTGGCCGGAATCCAGTTGTCCTACATCATAACTAATAGCTAGATCGTGCCAATGACTACAGTACCCTGCATGCACGGAATATGTAAGCTTCTCATAAGTTATGTGATCCTAGTATATTCAGAGGTTATTCTTATAATTAAAACATAAGCTTTTTTCGACACGGATATGGGCTGGTTCGAGGGATATCACGGCCTCCGTGAAAACCGGCGTTATTTTTATTGAAATGCTAGGGAATCGGCGTCTGTGATTAAAGTTAAGTAGCGTTTTAAAATTCATCTGATATTCCATGAAATTTATTCAAAAATAAAATTCATTTCATTAAAACGAACGAAAACATTTCATTATGAGTACATACATTCAAATGAATAAAACAAATTATAAAATATCGGAGTTACATTTTATATTCGTATCAAGTGTACTCGAAGTCCATAAAAACTCCAATCGTAAAAGTAATATTTCCTATATTACACATTAATTACTTTAATAATATTATGAAAATATTGAAATTATTATAGCTAAGTTATAAAAATGTAATTGCTAAAGGTATTTTTAATTGTATATTATTTCCAAAACTGAACGAAACTGAACTGAAAAAGAAGGTGCCTGCATTTTCTCAGAAATCCGCATGTCACGCCTAAACCGCATATTTTGCCGCGACAAAATATATCTTATGTCCTTCCCCAAGGTCTTTCTACAGCTGTACGAAATTCCATGCCAATCTGTTCAGTGGTTTAGGCGTGATTGCGTAACGGATAGACAGTTCCATTCGCATTTGCAATATATTTTAAACACGTTATTCTGTCGCATAAATAAATATATATAGTGTTAATATTTCCTCCGCAATTTTTCAAATATTCACCGTTTAAATTTCAAGACCAAAATTAGCCAAATCGGTCCAGCCGGTCTCAAGTTTTAGCGAGACATTGGAATTGCAATCCATTTTTATTATATATAACATAAGATTTTCCATTACTTTGATATTTCCCATATCAAATCACACATTTTATAAACTTTATGCCACGTCCCACGGGAACGGAATAAAAAGTATCCTATGTACCTCCTGGTTCTAAGCTACCTCCCCACCAATTTTCAGCCAAATCGGTTCAGCCGTTCTTGAGTTATAAATAGTGTAACTAACACGACTTTCTTTTATATATATATAATAGATTATTCTTTATACTCTTAAATAGTAGATATACTAGATAAAGAAAAAGACGCCAGTATAATATAATGCTACCAATTTAAATTTTATTTACCGTGGAAAAAAATAAATACAACGACACGTCATTTTGATCGTATTTTATATTCTTCTCATGAACAAAGTATAAACTATAAAGGGATATATTCGACCTTGGGATAGGATAGTAGGAAGGACACAGTGTACATTATCCTGGCAAAATGTATCATTCATCGGGATATACGGTCAGCTTGGACGAAGTTTCAGTCTATAATAAAAGCTCCCCACACAGTTTTCGGTGACGGTAGCCGGTTTCGGTAGCCAGGCCAGCTACGCAGGAGTTATTTTAGTGTGCCCAAGTGTGTGCGCAGTACACAAGAGCACACTCTCTTCCTTTGGTTTCGAAACTCAGTGGGACGGATAACCGACACGACTGGCGAGAGATCAGGCGCAGGTCCGACTGTTTACATGCCCATCCGACGCATGGATCATCTCTCTTGTCAGGCAAATCAGGCGTTCAGCCTGCATTGTCCTAACCAAACTTGGAAACAACACTTTTTTTCATTCCAAGGCGGGAATCGAACCCACCACCTCCGAGTCGAGAGCCAAGCTTTAAACTACTGGACCATCGAGGCTGTTGCATTCTCATAATAATATTATAAGATAAGGAAAACATCGACTTATTCTCGACTTAACTAATAACACAGTGGCTATTATTGTGTTATTATTATTATATGTTATGAGGATCTATTCATGATTAGTAGAAAATAATAAGCTATTTCTTGTAACACTTGTTAATATTGTCCTTAATAGGGACTAGGGAAACATGATTGTTATGTATTATCCTTTAATAAGCTACAGTAGGTACTAGGAAAACATGATTGTTCCAAGGATTAATGTTTTCATGTGTCCCAAATATAGTAAATGTTTTGTGTACATCTATCTATATGAAAGGCAAAGCTGATTTACTGATGTATCACGTATTGGCACAGGCCAAACCCAAATAAGGCTAGAAATTTGAAATTTTGCACACGTATTTGTCATATGACGTAGGCATCCACTGAGGAAGGATTTTTCAAAATTCAACCCCCAAGGGGGGTAAAATAGGTGATAAAAGTTTGTATGATTTTTTTTTATTCCTTGGACATATTTGCATGATATTTCGCATCGCGCGTAGAATTGAGTACGGAAAGAATCATGAGTTAGAGTTACGTGTTTAAGCGTGTTTTAAAATTGAGCCGCTAGGTAACATAGGGGGATGAAGGCTTAAAACCTAATTTCACGCGGGCGAAGCCGCGGGCAATTAATGCTAGTTATGGATAAGTGTAAAAGGGTACTTTTTAAAACCTCAAAATGGTAAGCGATTATCACATCGAAACTAGAGGAATTACAACTGCGTTTGCCTGACTTATAAGCCCTCTTAGGGCCTTCGAGTTTCTGTATCCTTACTCATACTCATACTTTTTACGGCGGTTTTCCGTGAGACCGTGTTATATCTCTCTGTGTCGAAAATTATCAGAGACAGAAAGCCGATATTAACAAAATTATCAAAATAACCTTTAGGCTTTAGCTATTAAATTAATCGTAAACATTTCCTTTGATCTGCGCGCCTGGTACTGTGAGCCTGGTACTGCGAGCCTGGTACCCGTAATCGACGCTTAACACAATAATTGGCAATCACAAAGCTAAGGGGATTAGGCGCAGACTATTTTGGCTAATCTCTTAACATTTATGTACCACTAGTATCGATGTTTAGATATTTGTTATGAAATTATTTAATCTTTACTTAAATATTATTTGTATGCGTGTCTGTCTGTCTATTACGCAATCATGCCTTAACCATTGAACGGATTTTGATGATATTTGGTAGAGGGGTAGATTAGACCTTGGGTAAGATATAGGCTACATTTTGTCGTGGAAAATGAGATTCCCGTGCGCGATATTTCTGCGCGAACGAAGATACGGGCATCATCGTCCTTTGGTTGAACTCAAAACATATTTGTTGGACATCAAGACCAACCGTTTTAGTTTAAATACAACAGCTGTAGGATTCCCCTGGGCGACTGTTTATCACAGTTGACAGAACTCGCTCCCAGAAGACAAAACTAGTTGTAACTTTTGACATTTGAGGTTTTTAATAGTTGTGTCAATCGTTTCCTCTGTGAGAATACAAGTTATCAATCTGCAGGTCTAAAATGGCCACATTATGTGAATCGTATGAAATATCATCTCTGCGATGGGGAACATGAATAGATTTTTATTGGCTTTACAATAAATACAGAATAAGCCAGGAGATATTGTCTTTGCAATGTCCTGCAATAATTTGCAATCCGACCTTTGACGAAATACAGTCATCACAAAAGTGAGATCGTTGGAGAGCATTAAAAACGCTCTATACGAAAAATAATGCACGAGTGACGTCACAGCAGTTAAAAATGTATGAAGATAAATACAAAATTAATTTTAGTAACTTAAAAATTACGTTTATGTACATCATTGTTTTAACAAAAATAGTCACAAATAACATAAGGATTTTGACAATGATTTTCGTGAAAATTCATAGCATTACGAGGGCGGGTCAATAAGTCCGTGACTTTTGGAATAAACCACAGATTTTTTGATAAATAAATCATTTTATTTTTCAACGTAGTCCCCCTTGAGCTCTATACACTTTGTCCAACGCTTCTCCAATTTTTTTATCCCTTCCAAAAAATATGATTTGTCGAGGTCCTCAAAATAGGCCTTTGTTTGCGAGATGACTTCATCATTGGAGTCAAATCTTTTTCCACCGAGCCATTTTTTCAGGTTTGGGAACAAGAAGTAGTCACTCGGAGCCAAATCTTGAGAATAGGGTGGATGTGGGAGCAATTCATAGCCCAATTCATGGATTTTTGCCATGGCAACTGCACATGTGTGCACCCTTGCATTGTCTTGGTGAAAAAGAACTTTTTTTCTTGGCCAAATGAGGTCGGTTTTTTTTCAAATCCTCATTGAAGCGGTCCAATAAGTTGGCATAATATTCCCCATTAATTGTTCTTCCCTTTTGAAGATAGTCAATGTGGATTATCCCACGTGCATCCCAAAAAACAGTCGCCATAACTTTATTGGCTGACAAACCCACCTTGGCCTTCTTTGGCGCCGATTCACCCTTAGAAACACACTGTTTTGACTGTTGTTTGGTCTCTGGTGTGTTGTGATGGATCCATGTTTCGTCCACGGTTAAAAAACTCCTCCATATTGTGATTAAACAACGCCAAACCTTCCTGTGAAGTTGTTACACGATTGCGTTTGTGGTCGACTGTGAGCAAACGCGGCACCCATCTTGCGGAAAGCTTTCTCATGCCCAAGTGATCATTCAAAATTGAAACCACTGAGCCATGCGAGATGCCTATGGCTTCCACAATCTCTTGCACTTTAAATCTTCGGTCGGCCAACACCATATCGTGAATTTTTTCGATTGTTTCGGGTGTAAAGACCTCAACTGGGCGTCCAGGACGTTCGGCATCTTCAGTGCTTGTACGGCCACAACGAAATTCAGTAAACCACTTTTTACCATTGAAATCGATGGTGCAGAGTCCCCATAGTATTTATCAAGCTTAGCCTTGGTCTCGGTAATGGTTTTTTTTCGCAAAAAATAATGCTTAATAAGCACACGAAATTCACTTTTTTCCATTGTTTCCTTAAGTTACTGGATAGTCTGATAAAGATAGCTGTAAAACACAAACTAACTGACGCAGCAAGTTCAAATTTTGATAGGAGTCAACTGACAGATGCCTGTTGACAGGAGTAGTGTTGCTTTTTCAGTAAGGAGGTTAGAAATTCAAAAAGTCACGGACTTATTGACCCGCCTTAGTAATTATATAATATTATATAATATATAAATATAAATAGAACTCTGCTCTTATACAATAGAGCTGAAAATCGAACACACAAGTGTCTAGTCAAATGTCAATGTTGCAAATGACAATCATTTTTTTGACCGTCGCCATTTTGTTGCAGTCCCACCCAACAAGATAGCCATCACCGGGGTCGGAGAGCACGCGACACAGGGCACCCTCCTCACGCTCATGTGCACCGTGTCCGGCGCGCGGCCGGCCGCGACGGTGGAGTGGTTAAACGGCACCGAGAAACTGGTACCAGGCGAGCAGAATATACAGGTAGGTGGCATTTATGGAAGACTCCATTGGGAACGCTGCTCAAGTTGATGTGTTCCGTGTAGTAGGTACGCTTGTTACTAATATTATGTTATGTATAGGAGCTTATTTTATATTACTATTACTAATTAAAGAGAGGGATTGAGACAAATGAAGTCTACTTACTACAAACAGATTTTTTTTGGTAGACTTCATTAGTCACAGATCCTAGCCCATAGGTCCGAGCATAGTTAGGGTCATAGATAGAGGTTTGAAACACACTTGTAACTCCAATGGTCCATGTGTGGTTGTGGGTCCATGGATGACATTTATAAACATGAAGCTTGTTTACCGGTTTAAAGCTCGGACTATAATGTCTGGAATCCGGAAGCCGGAGAAAATTCAGAGCACTGAAAATAGAACTCTGCGCTCATACAGTAGAGTTGAAAGTCATAGTGACGAGAGTCGACATCGACATTTGACTTGACACTTGTGAGTTCAATTTTCAGCTCTATTGTATCAGATTGTATCAGCGCAGAGTTCTATTTTCAGCGCTCTGAATTTTCCTGGGCCTTCCGGATTTCGGTCCGTATAGTCCCGGCCTTACCGGCCTAATTTTAAAACGCTACTTAAGTTAAGGACTCCATATTTTTAGGTAGCATTTGAGTTTTCGGCCGTATATTCCTCAAAAAGGTTCCTTATCCACCCCATACAAAACTAATATCTAGTAAGTTCAAACGCTTCTCGAAAGCCGAAAAATTCAATTTCGCAATAGTGTAAAGCGACCTATCCCTGCCTATGTAAATAAAGTTTTCATATATTTCCCCGGAGCGCATAAGTCCACAAACATTTGTATATTGTTCATATTCACCTAGTTTCTTGACGGTTAAAAAATCAGTTTGGTACAAGAAAAAATAATTAATCTATGGACGCTTCACACTACGTCAATCTAGACTCGTGGTAAGTATCTGAAGTACTTGTGTTTCGGGACCAGACAACGAAGTATATTGAATACTAGCTGTTTCCCGCGGCTCCGCCCGCGTAAATATAGTGTCCCTCGGGAACACTGTACTTTTTCGGGATAAAAAGTAGCCTATGTTTTAATCCAGAGCCTACTACCATACCAAATTTCATCGAAATCCGTTCAGTAGTTTTTGCGTGAAAGAGTAACAAACATCCAAACATCCATTCTCACAAACTTTCACATTTTAATACACATCCCAGGAACACAGAAAGACTTTTTGTTCCTTCGATGGGATTCGAACTCGCGACCCCGGCTCGATCACCAATGCGCTCAACCACTTGAGCCACAGAGGTCGTCAAAATACTGTACAGTAAAAACAACGATTGCCGAGGTACATTAAAAAGTCTGTTGTACTGTACGTGTCGTGACTTGTGTGTGTGTGTGTCTGTCTGTGCCATTGCATCGTCGCTACTAAACGGATATACAGAATCTGATGCGGTTTTCATAGTTAAAATCTGATGTAATCGAGATGGTACTCAGCCATTTCTAATCATCATCAGCTCGCTTACTGCTTTATAAATTATTGCTGATATAACACATCCTATATTAAATACAAAATTAAAAATGACTAGTATTACTTTGAATTTTTAATTTACAATTAAAAGTCACCTAAATTAAAAAAAAAACATACTTGAAAATTGGAGGTGTAATAAATAACCAATTAGGTACTGAATGTACTAATCTTGAAATTAATTATAATACCATTGAAATCAAAATATACCTATTATTATTATTATTATAAGCCTAAGCTGTCCCACTGCTGGGCAAAGGCCTCCCCCAAAGACTTCCATCTGTCTCTCTCCTGCGCCACCGCTGGCCAGCCTGGCTGGTATGCCTCCAGCTCATCACGCCATCTTTTTCTAGGCCGGCCTCGGCGGCGGCGTCCGTCTTCAGGTGCCCACTCTGTTGAGATATTTGCCCAGCGGTCGGAATGCATACGGCCAACGTGACCCGCCCAATCCCACTTCAGCTTGGCAGCCTTGACACCTACATCCTTGATACCTGTTTTGGAGCGCAGTGTGCTGTTCCTTATTTTGTCCAGAAGTTTTACTCCTAACATACTGCGCTCCATTGCTCTTTGGCAAACCCCGAGTTGGGACTTTTGTGAAACGGTCAATGACCAAGTTTGTGCACCGTAGGTTAGGACAGGCAGAATGCACATGTCGACGAGTCTGCGCTTCAGGGAGATCGGTAAATTTCCCTTCATCAGCGTCTTCATGGACCAGTAGCTCTTCCAGGCGTTTTCGATTCGGCGATCGACTTCCTTCCCTTGTCTATTCTCAAAAGAAACTAACTGGCCCAAGTAGATGTACTCGTCGACATATTGCATTTCTTGCTCGTCTACTTCGACCCTACGCTTCGATAAATATACCTACTAAAATTTTTATTTATCATCATATAGAAAAACACACTTTTCCAAGGAAGCGAGCGGCTATTTTGGCAAAATCAACAGTTTTAACCCTTGAAAAAGGATTAAACAAATGTGTAATTAAATTGAAAGCTTTACCGGTATTTAAATATTATATCGGGTAACATTAATAAAGGTATGAGAGAGTGAGAATAATATTTATTTCTGGCCGAATATCTACTGTTTAGTTTGCATACTTAAATGTTCGCTCTCGTTTGAACTTAATAGGGCACGAATTATTTATTTACTTGAATAGATATTTCTTGTTTGATAAACCATTTAGTGTAATCAGTTTTTTTTAGGGTTCCGTAATACTCAAAGAGCCCTTACAGTTTCGCTCTGTCCGCCCGTCTGTCTGTTTGTCCGCGCTTTTGGCTTCTGTAATTATGAATATAAATGAATGAAATTTGGTTCAGTTAAAGACTGTATATAGATCTCGGTTTTGGCATCATAAAATAACAATAATTTTCCATTTTAGGGGGGGCTATCCATACATGTGAAGTGGGGATGAAAAATATTGATTGCTTCCAACCCATCGTGTGGGGTATCGTCGAATAGGTATTTTTAAATAAAAGTAAGCTTTCATATGTGACTTTTTATAATGTAGGTAAACCATGTTAGCTATGAGACTTGAGAAACTTGCAATTTTCAATTTAATAGATCATACTCTTAAGGAAAATTAATTTGAACGAAATCGGACAATAACTTTTGAAGTAACTTGATAAAGAACCTATTACTTACGCGTTCATAGCTACGGAACCCTCCTAAGACATGTCCTGACATGACCTTGTTTTTTTTATGTAGGATTTAGTTTCATTTGGTCGCAAAATGTACCAAAATACAACCAATTTATATCAAATTCATATACGCGCCATTAAGAAGACGGTAAATTGCAAACAATCTGTGAATATGGGATATTTCTAAGTTTTCTCAGCAGTTCACCTTGCGTTGCGCTTACATTTCTACGACATTTAGAAACAGACTAATGGAGCGGAAACCCCTTTTATATATGGAACAGTATAACTTTACTATTTTTTATGATCCTGTGATCTTTTTTATGATGACTCCGCTGTCCGTCTGTCCGTCTGTCTGTCACCAGGCTGTATCTCGTGAACCGTGATAGCTGTTGAAACGTTCACAGATGATGTATGTCTGTTGCCGCTATGACAACAAATACTAGAAACAGAATAAAATAAATATTAAAGTGGGGCGTTCATACAACAAACGTGATTTTTTGCCGTTTTGCACGGAACCCTTCGTGCGCGAATTCAACTCGCACTTGGCCTTGGCCATTGGATAAATAGATAGGTTACTATTGTAACGTTACTTTCGTTCTATAATCACTCCTGTCATGAAACTTGTATCTTTTTATGTCTCGTCGCGTCTCGGTGTGACGTTACGCTTAGTCACAGAAAGAAGTACCCACCTAATCGTTGTGTTAAAATTTAATTTAACGGTAGGAAATTCATTAAAACACAACACAAATGCACGTATTTAATCTCTAAACGGGAAGTTATACCACAGACCACAGACAGACCGGTGCAAACACGAACCTTACCCTTATTGTATATACATACATACATTTTTACCCGGTGTTGTAATAAACGCAAAAAATTGAGATTAAAAATTCAAATTATTAAACCAGTTATTTGATTTCACTTTTGGTCCGAGTGCAGATATTATTATGTGAATTTACGAAATAAATTGTAAAAATTTTTTTGTTTACTTAAAACGTAACCCTTATCCGCCTATGCAGGCTTAGATTTTTAAGGTCGCTACCTCACTAACTATTACATTAACAACATTAGTATGATGTGCAACAGCCTCTGTGGTCCAGTGGTTTAGAGCTTTGCTCTCGACCTGGAGGACGTGGGTTCGATTCCCACGGTGGAACAACAAAAAATGTTGTAAAAAAGTAGGTCCGTTTCGTTTCGTTTCTAAACTAAGCAAAGGAAAAGAAATGTTCTTGTGTACTGCGCACACACTTGGGCACTATAAAATAACTCCTGCGTAGCTGGCCTTGTTTCAATGAAACAGGCCATATTGTCCGAAATCCGTAAGGCCGGGGAAAATTCAGAACACCGAAAATAGAACTCTGCGCTAATACGATAGAGTTGAAAATCGAAGTGTCGAGTGTGGAGCTGTCATATATGACATTGACATTTTACTCGACACTTGTGTGTTCGATTTTCAGCTCTATTGTATTAGCGCAGCGTTTTTATTTTCAGTGCTCTGAATTTTCCCGGCCCCGCCGGATTCCGGATCATAAAGTCCCAGCCATATGCCGAAGCAATGGCTCTCCCAAATTACATGTTTTATCATAAAAAAATTAACAGTTGATTCGTCTCCACACATTTTCCTGTTCCCGTCCGCTAGCCGCCGTCCGACACTTCAATAAGTCAAATTCAATACCAGTACGAACGAAACGAAACGCTTCATTGCGGTGTAGACACAACAAGCCCACAGACATGGCATAATAGGGGAATAACAAAATTAACAATTTTATGTAACCCCCGTCATTGTCAAGCGTGCTGATGATGATGAATTTTCCATCTCTCTCGATCACGTCCGCCTTCAAAGAAAAACAAAATCGCACGCACGCACGCACACACACAACAAACACACAGCAGCTCGCTCGAATGTATTTTGAGGACTGGGACTGGGGACCTCTGAAAAACTGGCCCACTGGAGTTGATTCTTATATCGATTCTTACAATATATATTCCTACTATAATACAGCTTCGATGCAGTCTCGATATGTTGAAACAGCACGATGGTATTCACATAAACGTCAAACGCGTTTTGATTGTTCCAAACTACAAAAATCATTTGTAGTACATTGAAAGTCATCATTGATAGTAAATTGAAAGTCTGAGTTAGTCACAGTCTTTTAATAATATACCAAATTTCTTCCATTTATATTTTTTTTTATTTCAAATTACAGAAGCTAGGAGAGCGGACATACAGTCAGACAGACGGGACGGACGGACAGAGCGAAACTATAAGGGGTTCCTTAAGTTAATGCTAACACTAAAAAAAGTATATAACAATGTCTCCACTCTTTCCTTCTTCAGTTTAAAGAGGTATAATGATATATTTAACTGTCATCTTTATTTTACTGCACTATCTACCCAATCCTTCGATCTTCATCTTCGCCCGTAGGTAGCGCATCTATATTTTCAACTTCCTTCACTTCTGTGGATTTTCTACTAACTAGGGTCAACTCACACAGAAAAGAAACGATACGAGACGTGGCGCTGCATTCGTAAGGTAGCTATTCAAAATTGAACTTTACGCATTACACTAAAAGATATTGTTTTCGTTTTTTTTTTGTTTTTTTTTACGCTTAAACGTCTTTACATATATCAGTAGATCATGTGCCCAAAATATCCGAAATTAACCTTTAACAACCTTATCTTATATATAAAATGGATTGTAATTCCAAAGTCTCGCTGAAACTCGAGAACGGCTGGACCAACTTGGCTTGGACCAATGTTGTCTTGAAATAATGAGGGTTTAAAATCGTGACGTCTGACAGCTTTTTGACTCGACATGGACAGTCGGACTGCCGAGCGCCGCCTGGTGACAGAAAAAGAATCGAAAATTCTTATTGACCGTTTTTGATACCACTTACGCCTCCCGATGGCGCTTCGTGTGCGTTGGGTCTGCCCCGTAACGGCAGAAAAAATATCAAATACCTCATTACGGAAATTCAGGGAAGGTTTAAGCGGTGAGAAATATTGGATACATTGCGGTTCATAGTCAAGACAGAACAACGTGTGGCGGGACAGCTAGTACATAATAACGACGAAAATAAAAGTTGACCCCTTTCAAGTGAAATTGCCGTTGCCATAAAAAACATGGGGCCAGTATTGTTTACATCAAAACGAACATAAACAGACAACAATATTGCTAACGTTAAAAAAGATTCTAAAAAAACAGATTGACGACATAATTGGTAACATTGAAACGAAACAGAGTAACATAAAACAAAAGAGACAACTATAAAAGTAGAGATAACACGAGAAAATTGAGAGATGGCACGATAAAATCGAGAGATAAAATAAAATGACAGGGAAAGATATATAAATGAGCGAGACGAAAACACAAAATGGCGTCTCCCATTACAACGAAGTACAGAAATAACAATTTCGTCGGATCATAAAAAAAGTTCTCGTGAGCCTAAATCATTTATTTTATGTCTTCAGCCTGTGGGGGGGGGGGGGGGGGTTGGTGTACAGACAGCGTCGTTAAAATTTATCACCAGAGACCATCACTCTTGTATCGATAATGTTACAACACTAGATTGAATAGGAGGTCAATTTTTAAGATTGCTGCCAATTCTTTTATGTAAAAACTCGTCATTTGACCACGACTTTTTGTGATTTTTTATCATAGACCTGTATACTACAGACGAGGCATGTCGAGGCAAATGTATCTACACTCAAATTACCCATTTTCATCTTGACATTTTGACATTTGCTTGCCGTCGTACAATAATCAGTTCGCATATATTTGACAAAATCTTCTGAAATCAAGATGGCGTAACGTTTTCTTCTATGTATCTATCGTCTTATATCATTTTATCATCATACGCCATCCTTAGTTTTGAAATATTTGTTTTTGATGGTGACATTTCGTATATCTTATCATCCTACGAGATCTGTACATTTAACAACGTGACCTTTGGATATTACAACTCAAGTAGGCTTATAACGAGTTCACATAAGAAATCTACTGAAAAAAGCACACCTCAATATCATTATCCATTGACGCCCACTCTGCAAGTAAACGCGTTATGCCGAGGAACCGGACCTCTAGATATTATCGATATGATTAACCTTTGTAAAGACATCAATAGTGACGTAGGTGGCGTAGGAACAGCACTATCGAATAGTGTGACCTTGAGGCTCATCACTATGAGCTAGTGAGGGGAACAGTTTAAGTGAAGTGACTGTAATAGTCGGGTTCTGTGCGTAATTCATTTCATTTGTGCGCCATATTTGTGCGGGCCAAGGTACAGGCTAGAGCGGATAGGGAGTAGCGATGTATACAAGTTTCAGTAATACCGTCAGTCGCTGGACGCTGAACACACAGTAAAAACGTGAGGGTCAGTTCACACTGAGACGCGACGCGGTGCGGCATTTTTATGATAGCGATTTAAATTTTAACTTTATTCGCTACACAAAAAGATATGTTTCGTTGCAAGTTTCGTGCAGCCTGGTGCAGCCCGAAATTCGAAATGTTGCAATGAAAAGCGTATTAAATCAAACTTTATTGGTGTTTACTCCTTAAGAAACGATTGTCATATATAAGCCAGGCGTATGAAAATCTACGAATCGAATTCCCGATGTCTGACGGTCACACGGCGATGTCACACGATGTCAGCCGAAGATGTCATACTTCTATGTCCTCCGTTCAATATCAGGAAACATAATTAAAATTGACAACTGTCAAAAAGTAAACAAACCAAAAATTCTTTTGTTAAAAAACATAATATAAATAGAGTAAAAAATATAAAAAAGGTTAAAAAAAACTACGCTATGTACACACTGCAGAGTAACCTCCCGTCGTGCGTCGGAGCTGACACACACTTATTGTAGTAGTGAACACAATAAGATAAAGTTCAATTTTGAACCGCTATCTTCAAAATTCCGCGTCGCTTCTCGTCTCGGCGTGAACTCCGCGCTGCTGAGAGGAGTATATAGGATATGCATAGAAGCGACGCTAATCATAGAAAATAAACGCTTCCTGTCTATTGGCGGATGTGGCGGACCAATTAGCGCCACAATCCTGAACCGCGCTATCGATGTTTTCTAAGATCGGCACTCTATATACGACATCTGAAATTCATACAAGTGGGCTTCGGCCTGACCGAGCATAGCACCTCGCTCGGTCGGAGATCTCCCTTTGGGGCATCCACTCTTCCCACGCTGGTGACCGCGACAGAACACGTCTCCTTCTGGATATCATCATCATCACCATGACCATCACGAGTATACCAACTCGCTCGGTCGGTGATCTCCCTTTGGGGCATCCACTCTTCCCACACTGGTGACCGCGACAGAACACGTCTCCTTCTGGATATCATCATCATCACCATGACCATCACGAGTATACCAACTCGCTCGGTCGGTGATCTCCCTTTGGGGCATCCACTCTTCCCACGCTGGTGACCTCGACAGAACACGTCTCCTTCTGGATATCATCATCATCACCATGACCATCACGAGTATACCAACTCGCTCGGTCGGTGATCTCCCTTTGGGGCATCCACTCTTCCCACGCTGGTGACCGCGACAGAACACGTCTCCTTCTGGATATCATCATCATCACCATGACCATCACGAGTATACCAACTCGCTCGGTCGGTGATCTCCCTTTCGGGCTTGCCACCCCATTCCCACAGTCCTATATTATGTTATGTATGCAAAAAGTTTAAAATATTTATCTAATAAAACGGTATTTGACGGCGCGGCGTTTACTTCATGACAGTATAAATAATAGAGCTCCCCACGCCGATTTCGGTGACGATAGCCAATTTATTGAAACCATATTTTATAGTGCCCAAGTGTGTGCGCAATACACAAGAGCACTCTCTCTCTCTCTCTCTCTCTCTCTTCCTTCACTCTCGTATCCCAGTGGGACGGATGACCGACACGACTGGCGAGAGATCAGGCGCAGGTCCGACTGTTTACATGTAACATGCCCATCCGACGCATGGATCATCTCTCTCGTCAGACATTCAGGTGATCGCAGCATTTTTTGTTGTACCAAGGCGGGGATCGAACACACGACCTCCGGAGTCGAAATCCAAGTATATTAATATGTATCTAGTGCCTATATCTAATATATACCATTAACAAGATTGCTCTAAAATTAGTAAATACGTAAAAGCTTTTAACTTGTATCCCACGAAAGTCGGTTTTTGCGTGTTATCGGCGAGAAAATTTGGGCGGCTCGAGTTTTTGCTCGGGGATGCCTGCGTTTTACTGCCCGTTACAGACCAGACAGACTTAGTCCCCGTTACAGACCGGACAGATTTAGTCCCCGTTACAGACCGGACATATTAATACTTCGTACTCATATTAACTCACCCTTATATTAATTCACCGCTACTGTTACTAAGTATTGTTCTACCGTATTTGTCGTCTCCAGGCAAGGCTGGGACTGTGTCGTATACGACAGCTCGACACTTCGATTTTCAACACTATTGCATTAGCAGATCTACTCTCTATTGCAGAGTTACTTTTTCCGGGCCCGCCGGATTCCGGAACATATGGTCCCAGCCTAAGTCCCTGTTACAGATCAGACAGATTTACTTCGTACGACTCAATGTTACTGTTACTAAGTAATTATATAATATCTATGTACGCTTCCACACCACGTCAATCTAATCCCGTGGTAAGTTCCCGAATAACTTGTGTTTCGGGTGCCAGACATCGGAAATATATTTAATACTTTTATACCATACACATCCATGACCCAGGCACATAGAAAGGTTTTTTGTTCCATTGGTGGGATTCTAAGCCGCGGCCTCCGGCTTGAGCACTGACACACTCAACCACTGAGCCACAGAGGTCGTCGAAATTAAGTATAATATCTACTGTGTGTGTCGTCTCCAGGCTAAGAGATTTTAACAGCATATATAAGAGGTTTAATTTTGGATTAAGAGTGGCCACTCACGAGGGCAACCTCTCGTGAGTGGCTCGCAACCCTCACCGGTTTTGAGCCCCCAAGAGATTCCTAAAAGACCCGTGATCGCTATAAAAAACTTGAACTTTTTCGTACGGAACCCCAAAAGACCGAATCGCTTCAACACCCCAGAGACTGGATAATACGACGTAGAACATTCTATTTTGGATTGATTCGTTTCTGCGAAAAATTTCAACGAATTTATTTCATTTGAGGCGTTCGTTATATTTCGCGTTTCGTGTAAATACTTTTGTTAATTAACGATTGAGCTGTGGGTTTTGACCGACTTTTATTCGAAAATTCGAAGAAAATTACAAAAACGGAGCAAATTCTTGCTTGAAATCGCGTAAGTGTGAATTTTTAAGGGTTCCATTGAAGACGCTATGTTTTCGCAATGGTTTTCAAGCAACTTTTAACTTTTAAACCTCCCCTGCACTTTTACAATTATTTCATGATAAAATTTTTCCAAATCGGTTCAGGCGCTCTAGAATATTAACGATGCGAACGAGCTATGCCATGCAGATCGCACGTACATTTTGCACCGTGGCGTGGTATTATATTGTCATAATATATAGATGTTGATGATGATGATGTGACTTCGTGCACGCAAAGGGAAATCTCGAAGAAACCGTGCATTTTGTCGCAATATAAAGTAGCATGTGTCCTTCCCCGCGGTCCTCTCTATCTCTGGGCCAAATTTCATCAAAATCGGTCAAGTCGTTTCGGAGCCTATTCAATTCAAAGAAACAAACAAATCTTTCTTCTTTATTATATTATATTATTATATTAGTTACACTTTACATAAAGAGAGGTACTGAGACAATAGAAGTCTACATACGATACTCTTTATATAAAAGCGTTACATCTCGAGACAGTATCAAAGTCGTTCATCTAAAAGTGGGTCGGTGCAATTTTTCACGTCTGTCTCTTCGCACCCCTCCCCCCCTTTTGTCCCCCTCATGGCCCCCTGCAGGGGACGGAGGGGACGATCAGCTGATCGATGTGTTAATTCCCGCCTTCCTGCTCCAGGGACGGTAAACCTTTCGTGGGAATTGTCTAATTAGGAAGTGAATTGTTATTGTTTTTTTTGCGCAAAAAAAGTAGCTCATCAAATCTTCCGTACAAACTTTCGCATTTACGATTTCGTTTGATTCGTATAAAAATCATAGTCCACTTAACCACGATATGGAAATACGAATTTCGTATGCCAAGCTTTAATTACTAGATTTAAATATTATTAATAACAAATTTTAAAGAGTCGAAGCGTATTTATTTATTGACTAGATGATGGCCGCGCCTTCGTGCGCGCAAAATTAAATCCCGTGGAAACCGTATATTTTGCCGCGATTAAAAGTAGCCTCTGTCATTTCTCGTGTCCTACTCTATATATGTGCTAAAATTCATCAAAATCGGTCCAGTAGTTTCGGAAGCTATTCAATGAAACAAATTTTTCCTCTTTATAATTCACACGGGCGGAGCCGTGGGCAACGTCTAGCGATTAAATAAAATTAATTAATCATCATTTCTCAAAGCATACAATATGTGACATATTATAATCTCGCTTAATAAATTATATCGCGCCGAAGGTTGCCAACACCTGACGCCTAATGAGAGATCATCCATCATATAAAAATATACTGAAGAATTATTTTACACTTATTCGATCTTTATGAATTCCTAGTAGTCAAATTGATTTTTCTCTTGTAGGAAATGACAGGTACTTTTTTTATTTCGATGTTTATAGCACGTATTACCAGAAACTAAGAACAGACTTTTCTCGGGAAAACGAACGAGCAGATGGAATACCTGATGGTACGCCTTACGACACTAGGAGACTAATAGCCGAATACTCAAACGCTACCTTCGTCGTTCGTCCTTTTCTTTACGTTACAAAACAGTCACTCGCGTTTATTATTGAAAAGGATTGTAACTAATTTTCTGCATAATTCAAATGACTCCTAAGGGGCAGTTCACACTGCAAAGATACGCGATGGACGCGGCGCTGTATTTTTAAGACAGCTATTCAAAATTGAACTTTATCCACTACATAAAAAGATATACGTTTAAGATATACGTTTAAATGTATGTATGAAAATACGCTAACAATGAAATGTGTATATTCTTATGTAATGAATTTTAAATAGCTATCTTAAAAATGCAGCGTCAAGGTCTCTCGTTTTCTCGTCGTGAATGGACCCCAAGTCTTCCTTTTTATTTATCACATATCCACACTTTTTAACCCCCACTTCTCTTCACTTCACAATTTCGTTTCAAACATGATACAGGCGCTTCATTCATTTAACGAGCTCTTATCTCAACACCCTATATCATACATAATTTGGAATAAAGAGATTTAATGAGTTAAATTTAATTACCCTAGAATTTGAAGTAAATTCATTTTGAGGCGGGCATTTTTTAATTTACTTCAATTACAGTGTAAACCCGTCATAACAACATAATTTACAACGACAAACCGGCTTTAACGACAAGATTTTGAGGTCCACGATATCAAAAACGCATTAGGCGATTCTGTACCCGCTGGTCCGAGTAGGATTGGAAGGTGTAGATGTAGGCGTGGTAAATTATTTATTCCAGTTCATAGCTAAGACAAAACAACACGGGGCAGCTAGTTTTAAAATATAACTAACATTTCACAAATTATTACGAGGGGATAATTTGTACCCGGGGTAACGTTGGTGGGGGGTAAGTAAAAATTATTTAACTGATATTACATTTATAATAATGGTTCGTTAAAAGGCTTTGAAACCATTTGTATGCATAAGACGTTTCATTTTATGTGTCCCTGGTTAGGAATTTTGGAAAAAAGTTATTTTGTATAGAGTAACGAGACAGCTCACACCGAATTAGCTAAGTATTATGGCCCAAGGGCCTAACAACTGGGAACACTTTTGTAACTCCTCTGGTGTTTCAAGTGTCCGTAGGAAGTAATCGGTTACCTACCGACAGGCGAACTGTCTGCACAATTGCAAGTATTAACGTCAGTTCACACCGAGTCGCGACACGACGTGAGGCGGCACTGCATTTTTACACAAGAAGACACACGCACTTGCAATTGTGCAGACAGTTCGCCTGTCGCTAGGTAACCGATTACTTCCTACGGACACTTGAAACACCAGAGGAGTTACAAGAGTGTTCACAGTTTTTAGGCAACCATTCTTGGGCCTTATTACTTAGCTAAATACTACGCAGGCGTAATTTCGCACCGGTTTTCTGTGAGGTTGAGGAATTTCTTCGGTCAAGCCAGCTAGCCAGCCGAAGCATGGCTTTCCCAGTTATAAGCAGCCGTAATCGTATACAATAAGGTGATCCGTATGCTCGTTTACTATACGATATAAGAATACGTACAGCTTTGGTTTTATAAATAGCATTATATGTCTTGTATAGTTGAGAATATCAAACCAAAAGTATCACAGGAAAAGATTTTACAATGGGCTTACAACAGGACAGTTTAATATGGATTAAAAGTATACGTTTAAGATATAAGAATAAAATCAATAGATCCAGTTAAATATAAACCCAAAGAGTTGAACTCAAAGGAGAAACTTAACTTTGAAATGTTGTAATCGCTTTAAAATTAGTGATGAGAATTGTATCGATGTTTTAAAGTTTATATTTTATATTATTCAGTTAGTCGGGTTGTTGTATTAAAAACTTACCCATTTTTAATATGAAATTGATTCGATACTAGTTGGCTAATAGTTAGGTAAATAACGATTTAAATAATAGTTATTTACCTAACTTTGTTTACATTAAAATTATTATTATTAATTACCTAACTGTCAATTATTTTAATGGCCAAGTTAAAATAAATTATAATTTTTTCGTCATTTAAGCTGGGACTATATAATACGGGGTTCGTAAGGCTGGATCCGGGAAAATTCAGAGCACTGAAAATAGACCTCTGCACTAATACAATAGAGCTGAAAATCGAACACACAAATGTCGAGTCAAATTTCAATGTCATATGTGACATAGCTCGACACTTCGATTTTCAACTCTATTGTATTAGCGCAGAGTTATATTATCAGTGCTCTGAATTTTACCGGATCCAGCCTTAAAAATGTACCAATTTGTTGATGAAATTTCTTCAATGATCTAAGCGATTTTTCTAAGAAAAGTAATTTTCAAATATAAAAAACACCAATAGTGGCCTAAATTATTTGATGAAATAGAAATTTCCACCAAGATAATAATTTGATTCCTTCAGTAAATGGCGACGATCAGACGGGTCGTTTATTTAATATAATGTGATCCACAAAACCATCATTTTTCAGATTTCCAAGACCTTTTACTTCTCATAGCACTTAAGTATATAAACGAGCCGTTTATGAGTTGGTATTAGAAATGGTTTTTGCGTAGACGGGATTTTACTTACATTTTTTTAAATGCTTTTTAGCATAATGTGCTAAAATACATAAGACTTATTAATATGTAGCATAATTTGCGCATAGAAAATTATTTACTATAGAAACGTAGCGTTTGCAAATTGCAATAATTAATTTATCGATATTTTAATAATTGACAATGCATACAACACTAGAAGCCACTGAAATATACTATAACAAAATGTCGACCAAATTTAAACTCGGACCAATTAGTGAGAGTCGCACAAGAGACTACCATTTTGTATGTTAATTCTCTTGAAAGATTTTCAATGAAGATTGTAATGGTATGACACAATATTAATTTGGGAGAAGACAATTTTTAGATGTCCCCAATTTTAGTAACCTATGATACAGACAGAAATGTTATACTTCAAACGAGACAATCTTGTAGCGGAAACGGCTGCAAGTATTATTATCATGAAATTTAGTATGCAGGGAGTTTTAAGGGAGAAAAACCGATCTAGCTTCTTATCATTGAGAAACTGTGCCTTTTTAAGCTATGTAATATGATTTTTCTTTCGCCATCAACAATATATCGATAATTTCGACTCCATTATGTCAGTCCGATTGGCAGATTGAATGCGTATGTACACTTTTTTGCTTTGTTCCAAAATTCGGTGGTGGGTTCAAATCCCGGATATCAGATAGATATTTTTGTTATTTTTCTTTATCAGAACTCCGAGCAAGGCTCGGTTACACAGGTACTAATTATTATATTTATTAATTAGATGTGACTTCATTTATAAGGTTGTCCTGATAAATTAACAGTAAGTGTATCAGATACGGAAAACGCCTTTATTGTCTTATGATATTAAAGGTTATCCGCATTGTAGAATAAGATTTATTAGTATTAATAGTGGTTACAATCATCTTCAACATTTCTGTAATATACAGTAGCGGATGAATGAATGTATAGCAGTCCTGAAGGTCTAATATGGCCACACTAAGTGAATCATACTATGAAACATCACCTTTCCAAGAGGTTTCTCTCACAGTAACTCACCAACACTCTCACAAAGCCCACCAATTTCAAAAGTATATCAACCTGATAAACATTCAATTTCCTCCACCGTACAATATAATCAGTCTTCTTTAATGTTTTTTTTTTTGTTTCATGGAACACCCAACAGCTGAGAGAAATACAAACGGTAAGTTAATTCATCTTTCTTTTCCTTTCCTTATCCTATACTAATGGATTTTTTCATCCAAACAAATAAACAACGTTCAGATCAAAGATCTGAAACGTGGTTATTTCAGTTTATTTTTATTGGAATACCTTCAGTGATGAAACATAATATTGAATTAGGTGTGCCTCATGTAAGTGTGTTTGGCCCAGTAGCCTTTCTTATGTTTATTAACGACTAGCTTTTGCCCGCGGCTTCGCCCGCGTAAATACAGTATCCCACGAGAACACTGAGCTTTTTCGTCATAAAAAGTAGCCTATGTGTTAATCCATAGCTTAAACTACTACCATACCAAATTTCATCAACAACGTTCAGTAGTTTTTGCGTGAAATAGTAACAAACACCCATCCATCCATCCATACATCCTCACAAATGTTCACATTTACAATAGTAGTAGGACTAAATAACTTACTTTTTTCGTAAATACACAATTTAAATCTAGCAAATATTTAGCCATAAACACACAAAATTTTAGTTTTTTTTTAATGTGTATTTTGTTTATTGCTTATTACGACTTACCATTTAAAAGGCTAGTCCGGTTTGATGGATTTAGTTATTCTATAAATCAATAGACATATTGAATTGAGAAATAACCACAGGATGAACAGGATAATACATAAATACACTTTTATGTACTTTAAAGTTATAAAAATACCTAATGTTATTACTCTCGTACGTGAGTAGTTAGTGATAGATGATGATTATAATTATAATGATGATGATGATGGTGGTGATAATAAAAATCGAAATGCAGAACGACACGACATTCGAGACTACATCGAACCTGACTTTCGAGGCGACGCGATGGGAGAACGGGCGCAAGTTCGTCTGCCAGGCGAGCAACGAGGTGATGACTATGACGAACGAACACCCGATACAGGCGAGCCGCGAGCTGGAGGTGTGGTGTAAGTAGATCCAGATGATATAATTGTATTAAGAGACCCAGAAGATTAAGTAGATGACATAAATAGCTATGGAAGAATATACAATGTAGGAACGAATGAATGGTAAAAAGACAAAGACTTATCTAAGTATGTATTTATTATTTTCCATATTTATTTTAGATATGTTATTGATTGTACTGTAGGTTCTTGGTGGAAATTCATGTTTCACAGTAATAACTAATAACACACAGGACTTCTTGCACTATTCCCACTTTAATAAGTATTTTACATTAATTTTAATATTACACCGGTTTCGACAAAGACAAGACACCTGATGATGACTTTGTCGAAAACGGTCGTGTAATATATTAAAATTAATGTAAAATACTTATTAAAGTGGAAATAGGGCAAGAAGTCCTGTGTGTTATTACTGTGATATTTATTTTATACACTCAAAGAAACGAACATTATAAAAATAAATACAAAAACGATTGACTAATAGAATTAAAATAAATCTAGCGTAAAATAAAATCAATAAGTGGAGATGCCTCACCGGTAAGCTCATGAGACCTGAAAAAGGTCGCACAAAATCACTGAATCGCTAAACAGTTTTTCAAGTGGAAATCCAGGGAACTGTTCGACTATGAGTGATATGATTTAAACGAGAGATTTTGATATTTTTTTCTGCCGCTAGGGGCAGACCCAACACACATACAGCGTTATCTGGTGACGGAGATGCTATCAAAAACGGTCAATAAGAATTTGCGATTCCTTTTCTGTCACCAGGCGGCGCTCGGTAGCCCGCGGTCCTTGACGTGTCAAAAATCTGTCAGATGTCACGAATTAAAAACCCTCATTACTATCGTCCTCCTATCATAGTCTCTCGTATTATAGTCCCTACTACTGGACACTGAGTTACAGTGGCGAAGGCTGGACCTCCTTCATAGGGAAGCTTCCAAGTAAAGATTTGGATGAGGGTCTTCAAAAGGTAAGTGGTAAGTGAAGTCGATAGGAATGGAGTTATAGGAAGCCCACGCTGCTGTTAGACTAGTTGCCAACGCTAATTACGACGACGATTTTCTAAATTAAAAATATACGGGATTCGCGAATGCATTGACCGAAACGAGACGAGGCGGTGCATTTTAAAAATAGTAATTCAAAATTGAACTTTATTCGTTTGACATTCGAAATCTTGCAATTAAACGTATATCTTCACGTGTAGTGAATTTTGAATCGCTATCTTAAAATCGCAGCGCCGTGTCTAGTATCGTCTCTTTTCAGTGTGAACTGACTGCCAGTTCTGCTAAAACTATTAGGGCTTTTTCTAAGTCCTTTTAAAAAATCTAACAAATATTCTAGAAGTTAAAGTAAAATTCGTCCACTTCCAGACCCGCCCATCGTGACCGTCAGCCCGCCTAACATCACCGTGATCGAGGGCTCCAAGATCCTGCTGAAGAGCGAATACGAGAGCAACCCTTCCGCGCTGAACGAGGTCATATGGTGAGTGACACTCTTGGTAACGGCAGTTTTCAAACAAAAAAACTAGATCTTAATTGATTCAGCCATTTCTGAGCTACGATGCCACGGATAAACACACACACAGGGAGTGTGTGTTTAATATATTAAAAATCTTAAATATATGTTTAGTATAATTAAAAGTATTCAATATATTTCCCGTTGTCTAGAACCTGTAACACAAGATCTTCGGATACTTAGCACGGGTCCAGATTGACGTGGTGTGAAGCGTCCATAGATTATGAACAAACTTTACACTATCCATTTCCTAACCTTAATCATTCCGTTAAAGTTTAAACCCTACCCACCTTAAAAAGTTGTATGGTTTAGTTCCATACAAACTTCTTAGACAATAATTATAGACTAAGTTTTAAGCATGTTTCCAGGTTCAAAGACGGCGAGCGACTGCACGTCAACAGCAGTCACTACCAAGGCGGCAGCACCGAGCAGCACTCGCTCATAATCCTCGACGCGGACGGCGACGACACTGGCAACTATACTGTGCTGCTGAACAATGCTGTTGGCAACGGCAGCACTGAGGATATGATCAGCGTGCATGTGTTGTGTGAGTATTGCGACTATGATGATAATGATGATTTATTGGCAATTATACTGTGCTGCTGAACTATGCTGTTGGCAACGGCAGCACTGAAGATATGATCAGCGTGCATGTGTTGTGTTAGTATTGCGATGATGATGACAATGATGATTGTGGTGCTAATTATGATATATTGGCAACTATACTGTGCTGCAGAACAATGCTGTTGGCAATGGTAGTACTGATGATGAGGGTGATGATGATGGTTATAAATGTGATGAACTGAATTCGAAAAAGAAAACATGGTTAAACTGCTATAAATAACTTTGAGGAATTAAAAGATTATTAAAAAATTGAAAATCTATATTATGTATATTTTATGCCAAAACCACTAGACAGATATAAAAAGCGCAAAATGATTTAATATTATTAAAACTTAAAATACAAAATAATAATAGCATATATTCCATAAGATTTAACTGTTATTTACATCCTTAGAGACAAGGGAAGATTCATATCATATTATATTAAACTAAATAGTTTATCAAAAATAATTATTCCATTCCAGTCAAGCCCCAAGTCCGACTGACCATGAGTTCACCCAGCCCAATCTTGGAGAAGGAGCATAAAAACGTGACTCTGACATGTGAAGTGGATTCCGGTAACCCAGCAGTACTTGACGAGGTCATCTGGTACTTAGACGGTGAAGTGTTGAAGCATCTGCCCGAGTGTAATGGGACTGATGGTGAGTGATTAATTCGATTCATTCGCTTATAGAAAGGGTTTGAGACAAATGCAATCTACATACATTTACTTGACGTATCGTATGTAGAATTTATTTGTCTCCAACAAAGATAGCGCTACTTTAGGCCAATTTTCTGTGAAGCCAGCAGTGGCATGGGGTTCCTATAACTCCATTCCTATCGGCTTCACTTACCACTTACCTTTGAAGACCCTCATCCAAATCCCTACCTATTATACAGGCTAGGGCTTCCCTATGAAGAAGGACAAGCCTTCGCCACTTGAAGACAGTATGTCCCTTCAGTGAAGCCGGTTCTAAAGAATTCATTCTAGCTTCTTTATTGCTGGTAACTTGACAATGAATCGATATTTCCAGACGCACTCTGCAACGAGGTGGACCCGTCCATGCTGCTCCTCCAAGACACCACCAAAAGCTTCCACGGCAACTACTCCTGCAAGGGCAAGAACTACGCCGGCTGGGGGAACGAGAGCGAGAAGACCGAGCTGGTAGTCAACTGTGAGTATGGCATGGCGATGTAACGCACTCCATAAAAATCCAGTTTGACCGTATTTTTTTGTTAAAATGCACTATCGGTACGTTAGTAATATATATTATTGGCTATTGGTGCGTATAGATAACCCCAGTAACGTGATTTGGCATTCAGATTTTGAGGCTTATCTAGAAGCACATGTGGATAAGCGTCAGCTGAACCTAAGTCAAAAGATGAGATTTCCAGCTTTACTATAAGTGCCCATAAGTTAACGGCTACTATAGACGAGGGATGTCGAGGCAAAATGTGTCATCATCACTTTTGACACTATGACAATTTCTCATTTGCTTTCCGCAGTATAATTAATCCAGCATTACTTGACAAAATCTTCTGAAATCGAGATGGCGCAACATTTTCTTGTATAAAGGTCGTTTCTGTCGAATGTACTTTAGTTTTGTAATCATTGCTAGCCAAACTAATTGTTATTGCGTAATATTCCAGACCCTCCAGGCCCGGCGAAGCTGACGTACTCCCCCTGGCGGGTCGTGAAGGGCAAGTCGCTGGTGCTGTCCTGCAGCATCGAGGAGAAGGGTCGCCCAGAGGCGCACAGGTACAGTGCCCGGCCGAGAGGAACGCGAGGACCTTTGAAGGGAATTCGGCTAGTGGATTTGTAGAGCGTTTTCCCTTATAGTCAATTCACACCGAAACGGAACGACATGCGACATGGCGCTGCATTTTCAAGATAGCTATTCAAAATTGAACTATATTTACCACACAAGAAGATACACGTCTCATTGTAAGAATTCGAATAACAAACTAGACCATTCTGCGTATTGTGGCGCTGCTCTTGACAGAAAAGAAACTTCATTCATCATTTAAAACACTCTTAACTCTCATCGTGTAAAAAGTCACTACTTCAAAAAGTACTAAATAGGTATAAGTAGCTTTCGACAGATGGCGTTTTATCCAAAATCGTGTCGTGGCGCGTATCGTGACGTGACTCAACCTTGAAACTTCACTCTCAATGTCGCTAAAGCAGTTAACTTCAAAAATTACATTCAAATACCCAATTGTGATCCTGACATCTTGTATTCCATTCTTTTCTCGTCATCATCCCATCATCTACCCACAAATACTTCCCCTTTACCTTCTACGTCTATTTCATTTATTTTATAAATTTTCTTCAGGGATCATTCTTTCCTCGATCTTATTAGCTGCAATGGGGAATGTGCATAGTTTTTTTTTATTAGCTTTTCGATAAACACATAACAAGCCAGGAAATATTGTCTTTGCAATGGCATATCCACGATCAACCGGTGACGAAATACAGTCATCACATAAGTGAGTGAATGGAGAGAATTAAAGACGATCTATACAAAAATTATACACGAGTGACGTCACAGCCGTTGCAAATGTATGAAGATAAATACAAAATTGATTTTATTAACTCAATACTGCAGTTATGTATATTATTGTTGTCACAAATGACAAGGATTTGATCAGTGATTTTCGTTTTTCAATCACAGCAAAAAATCGTCGTTTTTTAGGTCCTTTTCAGTCCTGTAACATTTTAACTTAGCAACTTGTTACTGTACTTTTGTATTTTTGTGTCCATATTTATGTTGCCTTTCGGAAAATGTAAGAATTTTGCTTAAACAAATGCATACTCCCTATTTTTTGCATCCATTATTTTTCTTCTTTTCATGATATCCTCTGTCCCCAGGTTCCGCTGGTACCGCGGCGAGCGCGTCGTCAGCGACATCGTCTCCCAGAACTGGACGATCGACCCCGTGACGCTGGACCACCGCACCAACTTCTCCTGCCGGGGGACGAACGCGGGGGGCGAGGGGCCAGCTGCCAGTTTAAACGTGGATGTGTTGGGTGAGGCTTTAGTTACAGTTCTTAGATATTTTTTATTTTAATAAAACACTAATAAAGGAGAAAGATTCATGTAGAGTTTGTACATGAAATTAATTTCATTCAAATTCAAGCCGCGCGGTTTATCTTCTGTCTGTCACCGGACTGTATCTTATGAACCGTGATAAATAGACAGTTGAAATTTTCACAGATTATGTACTTATGTTACCGCCATAACGATAAAATATACAAAAAAACTTGAGAGGTGTCAAGGGACACCCGGATGGAACGAAGACTAACGGACGGACAGAAAAATGTTAACAATTTATATTTTATTGTAAGTACCGATTATACTTTTAAATGCATTAAGTCAAAATAAAAGCTGTTAATTTGAAATTACAAACAGACACTTCAATTTTGTTTATCTGTATAGATATAATATATTATATTATACAAAACAAATAGTTGAACTAAGTATATATAGTGCGCGCGGAACTAATTGGCCGCGCCTTAGGTAGGGACAGAAGTTGCTTGCTGCTCGCAATGTTGCCGCCGCGAAGTCCGGCTCCGTACTGAGTAATAACATCAAGCGCTCGGCTAGCTAGTCACAATATGTAACAGTCATAACAGTCACAATGTGTAATTGCAAAATTCTACATTATTGTCAAGGTGATAAGGTCGTTTTTTGTATCATTCTTAATAGTCGTTATTACATTGTGATTTCGAGTGGCAAAAAGTGTCGTGCCTATAATCCGTCCAGCCTCCATACAATTCGCAACGCGCCATAAGGAACTTCGTTCCAAAAACAGTGTTATACCATATTTAAGTGGGGCTACCATACATCAAACGTGTTTTAGCCGTTTTGTACGGAACCCTACGTGCGGGAGTCCTCGCGCTTGGCCGGTTCCTAGATTTCTTTGTTATATAATTTCTTTTATTGTGTATGTTCTAGCCCCGCCGAGCTTCAAGTACGCGATGAATCACTATAGCGGCGCACTGTACAAGTCTCAGGTGAATAGGAAATAATATAACAGCTATATTGTATAGTGTGTATAGAGCCCAAGCCTGGGCCTATATGATCCGGAATCCGGCGGGCCCGGCAAATATCATAACACTGAAAATAGAACTCTAGACTAATATAATAGAGGTGAAAATCGAGATGTCGAGTGTCGAGCTGTCATATATGACATTGACATTTGACTCGACACTTGTGTGTTCGATCTTCAGCTCTATTATATTAGTCTAGAGTTCTATTTTCAATGCTCTGAATTTTCACCGGCCTACCGGATTCTGGATCATATAGTTCCAGCCTAAGGGTCAATTCGCACCGGACCGAAACGATACGCGACATGTAGCTGCATTTTTAAAATATCTATTCAAAATTGAACTTTATGCATTACACAAGAAATCACACGTTCCATTGTAAGAGTTCGAATGTCAAGTTGCACCGCGCTGCACAGCGCATGTGCAGTGTATAAATGATGTTATATGTAACGTGTACCTTTTTGTGTAGTAAATAAAGTTCAATTTTAAATAGTTATCTGAAAATCGCATCCGATAGTTCCGGTTACGGACGTCCATAACATCTCTGATATGAACCATCTTGTCTCGTTGTCCAGAACATCTCGCTGTCCTGCACCGTGGAGTGCGCCCCGCTCTGCAGCGTCCAGTGGCTGAAGGACGGCCAGCTCATCGACCCGGAGAAGACGGACAAGTACTATGTGGCGGAGAGGAAGATAGAGCCCCAGGTGAACAGGAACGACTTCGAAGCCACGGAATCTACTCTGGTGAGTGTGATCGGTGACCCGGGATTAGCGAAAATCAAAAGTTAATAACCCAACCAAGAGCATGTCGGGACATGTTTAAGGAGGGTTCCGTAACTGTCGACGCGCAATATGTTTTCTTTGAATTACTTCAAAAGTTATTGTCCGATTTCGCTTCAAATAATTTTCCTAAAGAGATTTTAGCATGATCTATCAGCATGGGAACTTACAACCAACTTATTATCCACATAGATGCTTTTCGCTCTCTTTTGATTTCATGTGAATATTATATTATAATGTACCGTGGAGGACGCCGGGAGCTGTGGCACAGTTTATACTAGTACAGCTCCCAACGCTGACTGCTGAATAATTACATTCTACCTAAAAAACTAACTTCCATCTCCCTCCTGCACTGGCAGGTTTTATATTACCAAAGCTATTTGTCTCTTTGACTCTCACTAATCGAATATCTGCCATCTCTCTCCAGCACTGGAACATGTCGGCCTGGCCGGGCGGTGTGCTGTCCCGCGCGGCCGACACCGCCCGCTACACCTGCAGGTCCTCGCGTAACGCAGCCGGCCCCCCTGTCAATAGTACCACGAAGTTCGCAGTGGAATGTGAGTTTCATAGACGTATATATTGTAGACGAGGCATGTTGAGGCAAAAACTGTCTCAACTTAAATGGCCCCACTTTTGGAGTTTTTGGGGCCATTTTGACATTTGAGGTATGGTGAAATCAAGATGGCTGACATTTGAGGTAAGGTGAAATCAAGATGGCTGACATTTGAGGTAAGGTGAAATCAAGATGGCTGACATTTGAGGTAAGGGTAAACCCAAGATGGCGTAACATTTTCTTGTATGGAGATTTGTTCTGTCAAATAAGATCTTACTATACTATAGGTATTATGTTTAAAAGGTTGACGTTAAACTAAGGCCGGGACTATATGATCCGGAATCCGGCGGGCCCGAGAGAAGTACAGAGCACAGAAAATTGAACTCTGCGCTAATACAATAGTGTTTAAAATGGAAGTGTCATTGTCGAGTTGTATGTATATCATATGACATTGACATTTGCCTTGACACTTGTGTATTTGATTTTCTGCTCTATTGTATTACCGCAGAGTTCTATTTTCAATGCTCTAAATTTTCGCCGGCCTTTCGGATTCCGGAGCATAATATAGTCCCACCCTAATAGAAGGGGGTCTGAGGCAAATAAAGTCAGAATGATATTAGTATGAATTCGACCAAATTAAGATGTCATGCTATTTCTTTATTGGGCGCATTTATATCTATGTATATAATATCTATGCATGATTCACACCACTTCAATCTACAATCAATGAACCACGACCCCAGGAACACAGGATTTTTTTTGTTCCTTTAGCGAGATTCGAACCCGCGACCTCCGGCTTGAGCGCCAACGCGCTAACCACTGAGCCACAGGGGTCGTTGAATATTTTTCTTTGTTTAAGTTTCAATTTTATTGGATCTAAAAGGAGTATTATAATGTTATTAAATGTTATAGTATATGTTCAGGCCTAATCTCCTTTTTATACAACAGCAGCTGATGATGATGAATAAAAATATAGAACGTTAGACAGAGGACAGAGCTATACCAGACGTTCTTTTTCTTTCAGACGAACCCGAGAACATAACGGTGACGCCGCAGGTGGTGTCCGTGAATGAAAACGAAATACCAGCGAAAGTCGTGTGTGCAGCCAAGTATGTAGCTTTAGTTAGCGCGATATAGAGGGGGACTGAAACAAACGAGGACTACTTATGATCATAGTTCATAATGTGTAGACTTGTTACTCTTCAACGCTTCTACAAACGCGTAATATGGCATTCAACGTTGATAAGGACATTATGTGCGATTTATTTTAACGATTTGTCATTTTATAAAATATCGTTTGACGTCTAATATTATAAAAGTTTTGGAGGGTAGAGGATAGGAGGACTATGTCTTTACTTGAAAAGGTGTCCGTAACAAATAACTTCACTCCATCTCTTATTGCTAACTTCACATCACTTTAAACTCCACTAACTTCACTCCATCTCTTATTGCTAACTTCATATCATACATACCCTCTTGACTCTAGCGCCATTATGGCCAGTTTTGGTTAACTATTGTTTAACTACTTTTGTCGGACACTTTTAGCTTTTTAGATTTCTATTTATAGATCAGTTTTTTCTGTCGCGACCATAAAACGTTAGAGGGTACGAGGGATTAGGGCTTGTTTCACAATCACCTAATGAGTACCAGATAGCTTATTTGCATGTTTTATCTCTGTCGCTCGATATAAAATAAGCAGCGACAAGATTTGCGAATAAGCTATCCGACACTTAACAAGTAGGCGATTGTGAAACAGGCACATAACATAACATTAAACAATATTTCTAATTAATGATTTCTTTCCCCTATTTTTCTTTTCTAACGGCCGAATACTGAAACGTCACTCAAATTTTAACGGCTGCTCAAAAATTCGAGTAACCTTTTCACTCAAAATATTATGGTTATTTGAGAGCTACTCAAAACTTGAGCTGTCGTTGATATTTGAGCGACGCAACTTCGAAACATATTTTCAACTACCAGGCAAACATAAACATGGAGGATCTCTTCCAGGGGCTTTCCAATGCCGAGTTACTCGTGGCGTCGCGAGACCGTCTCGAAGAGTACCGCCAGGGACCACACTAACACGTCGTTAGTGCTGTCCTCATCTAACACACTCCTACTGGGGCCGGTGGCGAGGAAAGACGGGGGCAACTATATATGCGAAGCCTATAATAGACACGGGTCTGTGAATACGACGGTTTATTTGGATGTTATGTGTAAGTAAAATTTTAAAATCTTTTTTTTTTATAAATTCGACCAGGAAACAAGAAGATGGACCATACCAGAGGAGTTATACTAAGGCGGGTCAATAAGTCCGTGACTTTTTGAATTTCTAACCTCCTTACTGAAAAAGCAACACTACTCCTGTCAACAGGCATCTGTCAGTTGACTCCTATCAAAATTTGAACTTGCTGCGTCAGTTAGTTTGTGTTTTACAGCTATCTAACCGTGGACGAAACATGGATCCATCACAATACACCAGAGACCAAACAACAGTCAAAACAGTGTGTTTCTAAGGGTGAATCGGCGCCAAAGAAGGCCAAGGTGGGTTTGTCAGCCAATAAAGTTATGGCGACTGTTTTTTGGGATGCACGTGGGATAATCCACATTGACTATCTTCAAAAGGGAAGAACAATTAATGGGGAATATTATGCCAACTTATTGGACCGCTTCAATGAGGATTTGAAAAAAAACCGACTTCATTTGGCCAAGAAAAAAGTTCTTTTTCACTAAGACAATGCAAGGGTGCACACATGTGCAGTTGCCATGGCAAAAATCCATGAATTGGGCTATGAATTGCTCCCACATCCACCCTATTCTCAAGATTTGGCTCCGAGTGACTACTTCTTGTTCCCAAACCTGAAAAAATGGCTCAGTGGAAAAAGATTTGACTCCAATGATGAAGTCATCTCGCAAACAAAGGCCTATTTTGAGGACCTCGACAAATCATATTTTTTGGAAGGCATAAAAAAATTGGAGAAGCGTTGGACAAAGTGTATAGAGCTCAAGGGGGACTACGTTGAAAAATAAAATGATTTATTTATCAAAAAATCTGTGTTTTATTCCAAAAGTCACGGACTTATTGACCCGCCCTCGTACTTGTAACTCCTCTGGTGTAATTGCGTACTTGCGTTAATGGTCCTCAAAATCCTCAACCAGTAGTAACAATAAACAAAAGTATCTCACTCACTCCGCGAAACACAATAGGCATTGTGAACCAAGAAAGCAACCAAGAAAAGGTATAGATAGGCCCTTAGATAAGAGTTGACGACTACAACATGAATACATGTTATGTTGTATGCTGTCTAGTGTCTATGTATATGATCATTACGTTATCAGGCACATCATGATTATTCATGGACAGCACACACCGTAACATGTATACATGTTGTAAGCGCCAACTCTTATCTAACGGCCTATATACTCTTAATATGGATGAATTATTGTTGGTTATGTATTTTTATCATTAGAAGTTTTAAATATAGCTCCAATAAATGACTAATGTAACTATGAATCATGTTTTAGTCATACCGGAGTGCGGCATCAAGCAGATTGAAATGGACGGAGAACAGGTGTTGGTGTGCACCGCGCACGCGAACCCGGCTGAGGTGAGTATCTTGATTTTATGTGAGCCTAGTAGCTTACGAGTGTTGATATTGAAATGGGATAGGAAAGTGGCCGTTTTTATTAGTTTATTAAGCAAGCTTAGCACGGCGATCCGAAGAAATAATTTTAACGAAGAAATATTCTATACAAAACAGTTCTTAATCCATGGTAACAAGGTCGTCAATAGAAGTCAACATTTCTTAATTTGGCATATTTTTAAAATGGGTGCCGGGATATCTTCTGTCAAAAACGAACAAATATTCAAGTAAATGACTGAACGTAAAGAAACTATTTGTCTTGGACCGCCATGATGTGGAGTAGTTGACATTATTGTAAGACTATTTGACATTGAATTGAGAAAACGTTTCTACTTTAGCTGTCAAAAGAGGCCATTTTGTGAGCTCATGCTCGGGAAGAAAAGAAATGTTGTTTCTCATTACGACGATGCATCGACCTTGCTGCCTGACAATAAGAACTATTTAGCTCCGAATGGTATTAAAAAAAAATTAAAAGTGGCTTCGGTGTTTCTAGGGTGCGCATGCTAAGCCTGCAGGTAGTAAACTATCGGTGATACTAAGATGTTATAACAGAATAGACGTATGAAAAGTTCCTTTAAGGCTATGCTGCTCTTGTAGCAAATAGCTGGTAGACCATAGTTCTACTTTACCGACGGTAAAAATAAACCTAGAATCTATCTTTCGTGCTTGAGTAGCGTACCACGTTCTAGAAATTCTTCCTTTCTCCCCCAGGTGTCCTTCTCGTGGAAACTCAAGAACGACAACGACAGTCTGACGGACGAACGCATATGGCAGATCGGAGTGCAGAGTTATCTGCGTCTGTCTTCCACCGTGGACGTGTACAGAACATATCTATGCTACGCCAATAACAGCGTGGGGCTGTCGAAGGCCTGCGAGAGAGATGTCATGGGTATGTTTATAATAAAGTATTAAAGCTGTAAAGAGCAGCACATATCGGCGCATGTGAGGTTACTTACCTCCGCCTGCGTAGGCCAGTAACCTAAATTCACGATTATAAGTAACCCTAAATTGCGCTTTATCCGTCCGTCTGTCTGTCTGTCCGCCGTTCTAGCTTCTGGAAGAATTAAAATGGATGAAATTTGGTATAGTTATATTAATGTGTCTATATCCCGGTTTTGGCATCATAAAATAATAATCATTTTATATTGGCTTACGGAACCCTCCTTAGACGTGTCCTGACATGCTCTTGGTTAGGTTATTAAAAAGATTTTCCAACTTGAGCTTTTACATAAATTTTCTTTTGTGTAATTTTTTTCTCTGGCCGAATAAAGTATCACCCATTGTTATCAATTTAAATCATACTAAAACATTATTTTTCATTTACTAACAGCCAACTTGGAAAGCTACGGTAAGTATGTTATCGTGAAACATTTTTAACTTTTATATAATTTTAATAATTAATAATTCATTAAAAATTAACTTCTTTTATCTGAAAAAAAATTAATCGACTTCTTTATTTACTACTCATTTACTTTAATATTATTTATTCTACACTATTATTACATTCTCCACGCAAATATTACAAATTCAACCCCAATAACATTAAATAACATAACTTTCCTCCCTAAGCGTCAGTTCACACAAAGACGCGACGCGGCAATGAAACGTGTATCTTCTTGAGTAGTGAATAAAGTTTCATTTTTAAACACTATCATGAAAATGCATCGTCGCGTTGTGTCGCGTCTCGGTGTGAGCTGACCCTAATATCACAAACTCCCCACTAACATTACAATCTTCACTTTCAGGTAACAAGGTATGGTGGCGCGACCAACAGAAACTCTTACTCATAGGCGGTATAGCTCTAGCGGTACTCGTCATCACTGTGATCTTATGCATCATAATCATCTGTATATGTCGGCGAATGAGGGGCAAATCCAAATGTGAGTAATGTATTTATGTGTCATGTGAGCCTAGTAGATTTGTTTACTTAGCAAGTTTTTGATGCAAATTTTTTTTTTATTAAGATCAAAATTAATTTGATTCTTATAATAATTTGTCAAGACTCATTCTTACTTTGGTGACGAAATGTTTTTTCGAAATGTTTTGACGAAATCTTTTAATTGTTATTTCATTTGTAAAAAAATTTTTTGCGTCAAAAAGTATTCAAAACAATTTTTTTTTAACATTTTCTATGCAAAATGTGTGTGCATTTAATCGATGTCCTCGATATATTTTGCCGTACACCCTTGAATGTTTTTTTTTTACTAATAAGTATTACCTCTTTTTTTCTTTTCGATGCTGCCGACTAATATTAACCGGATTACTAATAGACAATAACCCAGTCGAGTTAGAGGAGAGAGAGAAGTGAGTATTTTAATTATTTAATCCTAAAAATTATTTGTCTTAAATAATATTTTTTTTGTGAAACTTAAGCTAGGACAACTTGGAAAAAAATATCATTATCATAAAACATTTTGCACATTAATATTTTATTCGCGTCTATTCGATTATTAAAAACACATTGAATAACATAATTGTGCTTGTCATTTAAAATTCGGTGAAAAAAATAGTAATTTGCAGTTGAATTATATTTAATATTATATAAAGTTGAGTATAATGTAATCGTATAAAAGTGATGCAATATTCGTACATTATTTTTTTTTAAAAGGCAATATAATATATATTTTTTTTTAATTTTCTTAGCATAATTTTCACAAAAAAAACTGAAACAGATTTCCTAGCTATAGAATAGGTTAAAATCTACTGTCTTTGAATTAGAAATAGTCTGCTTGCCTTAGTATCTAGTATATTAGTTCATCTACCACTTTAATTTATTTTACCGGGGATCGATAGAAAAAAATTAACCATGTTTTTTCTTCTCATTTTCTTTTTGTTTATCATCGATGTAGTGTCTATTAGATTTTAGTGTCTACAATGATTAGAACTTTTACATTTCGCAAATTAATATTGTTAATAATACTATAATAATATAATATAATAATACCATCCTTTACTGGCCATATAGTACAAGGCCTCATTATTATATTTTTCAAATAGCGCATGCGAACTACTATTATAATATTTTTCTACCGACCCTATTTCTAGTAAGAGTTCGTTATGTTATTCTAGTGCACTGTAATCTTCTCATTATTTTAGTCAACGTATGGGAATAGAAGGCATAACTTAAAGTAGAATAAAGTACTACTATATCTATTAGAATAGAACTCTTGTAGTCTCTGGTAATACTAGGAGGACAATCGAAAAAAAACAACACGAATGTTGTGTGGTATCAAAATAAATGAACCAAATCATCATAACAAGGAAAAAGGTTCACTTGTTTTGTGACATTGCCAACCTTTATATTGTGCTTGGTTAATCCAATGACTAGTGTCACGCCTACATAAATTATAGTTTCCTGGTATCAACATTAGATTGTCCTTCAGTAACATCTATGCTACATGAGTTACTCCTTAGTAGTCCTCCTAGTCTGATCTAATTAGTCGTTCTTGTATCTAGTCTAAGTCTTTACTACTAGTAACTTTCCTTATTTCAGCTACGCCTTTGGTCCGAGCAGACTCATGGTCCTTGTCAATGCCACCCTCCAGGTCTCCTCTCATAGTGCCTCAAAGGTCAATAAAAGTGCCTTCTGGCTTTGTAAAGCTGGCTTGAAACGCCCTTATACATTTTTTAAATGATAGAAGTGAAACCTTCAAAAACATGTCTGGTGGTTGTGTCTTTTAATTATAAAGATAGATGAAGCATATCCTATGTTTAATCGTGATGTCGTTTGTCTTCGTTGCATTTGTTTTAAATTAAAATCACACTTATGAAGTTTGCACTTCAAAAGTCAATGTATAAGGGATTATAAGGTCAAGTTTGGTTTTCGCTTGGACCATAGGCTGTAAACCCTGATTTATAATCTCAGTCAGTAATGTAACAGCCGAAACATAAATATGGCTACTAACTGACAAGTAAAAAGAGATGTAAAGAATTTCATTTAACTAACGGCTACTGAATACTCAAAGGCTTCTTAAATTTAGACGCTCTCAAGTCGCATGCTTGTCTTTTTGCAACGCAGAGAAAATTACAGCATTACATTTATTGAACATCCTATGTACATTTTGGGCATATAAAGTTTCTGATTTATGATTCTGACTTGGGAACCTCTTTAAGTAGCGTTTGAGAATTGGGCATGAGATTATAATCAGAGTACTAGGACCGCATGATGTACTAACAGACTAACATGTATGTTATTGTAGGTTCCTAACCGCCCTAACTCCAGATGTATTGAGACTGACTACAATAAACACATCAGGTATATCCCGTTTTGATGCTACCAGCATGGGGACATTCTTCTAGTGTTTTTGTATTTATGTATTCTATTGTGTTTTCATATTATTAGTTATACCTTTTATTTCATAAACATTCATTTCAATTTGCAGATTTGATTAAATGTCTTAATGTCATAAACAATTTATTGATTAGCTAATCAGTGTCCTCATCATTTTTGTTATTTCAAAATCATCTCACAAAAGCGGGAGCATTGAGTAGCTAATCAGCCGTTAAAATATTACTTATAAGGGGGCCAATACCTTGCTAATAAATAATAATCTATCTGCAAACATTTACTCGATCAAATTTCATTTAATCCCATCGCATGTTCCTAACGTTTTGTTTTTGTTTTCTTACTAACCAGCCCGGATGGTAGCTGTCTAAACGAAGTGTCCATAGCTCAGTCAATTATATCGCAAGCTTTACCCGCTTTATCGCCACGACTCAGTCTGTCCTTCAGTCCAAAAACCTCGGATAGGACGAGATTAGTGGACTCACAAAGCTACCCACATGGCATAGAGATGGATGTCAAAAAGTCCACAAGCGATCTACAAGCAAGCTTAACACAGCTAGAAGAAAGTATTAATAAGCACGCACAAGCAACAGAAGAAAAAAAAGAAGACAACGTACAGACAGTCACATCACCTAATAAATGGCCATTAAAACCAGGAGTATTAGTTCATGTGAATTCTAATCATACTCTAAGCCCAAAAAACCAAGCTAGGCTACAGAATACAAAAAAAGACAATGAAGAAAGCAACCTAGGATTGCTAGAACGCAGTCCAAATATAGATGAAAATAAAGAAACCTACGAAAGAAAGAAAACTACAAAGAATAGAAATAAGAATGTAGTAAGTGCAATTTTGAAAAATGTTAGAAGAAGGAGTACATCTTCTGACGAAGAAAGTGGGAAATATAAGAAGATAAATAAATCAAACAAGAGAGCTGTAAATCTAGTAACAATAAATAAAAGCTATGGACCTAAGAAAGCTATCAGATCGTTTTTTCAAAGCGAAGCGCCTAACGTGATAGTTACTGAAGGAGGTAGTTTAGATCATTTTATATACACGTGTGATAAAACACTAATTATATCACTTATATATTTTTTCGTTTTATCACATACACAACACAACATTAGTTTTGATTTTAATTTGCTTAAACCGTTGTTGCTTAAGGATATTGATATTAGTAAAACTAACAAAGTAGTTCCTGAAAAATATTCAAATCTAATGACATTGTTTTAAGTGACAAAATTAATTCTTTACAAAAAATTAGAATAAACCACAGACAAAAAAAAATATTTAGTTAAATTCTGCTCTTATTGCGTATTGATGATTTAATATTTTCAATCTAGTATTATGCCTTAGTAACAACGGTAACTTGCTTCTTAACGGCTTAATGTGTGGCATGTTTTTAGTTGTGTCGTTTAAAAGACCGGAGCGAATGGCCATGAACGGAGAGGACTCCAGGAACACCAGGAAAAGAAAAAAACCTGGCGATAGTGAGTACTGCACGGCTTTTTCTGTTTATTTTTTACTAAGATAAGATACTGGAGCAGTGATGTTTAAAAATAAAATATTTTATTCTTGTGCAAAAGTCATTGAGTGTGAAAATAATAACTGGTTAATTTTGATAAAATTGTTTTCCTACTGGCAACCCTTTATTCATAAATAAAACCAAGGTTTTATTTAATTACAAAAATAACGTTTCTTCCAAAGTGTCACAAAAGCTCATCGAAAACCTATAAATCTCACAACTTTTTTGTTTACAGTAAAACCCCTAGTTATTTTACTTATTAACAATAGTTACGTTATTTCCAGGCCCACCTACGAATGGTGTAGATAATGCCGCGAACGGGGCCCTCGGGGAGAATCCGGGCCTGTACGAGAACCTCCCCTTCCATGGTTTGCAGCAGCCGCCCAACAAGGTAACGCAGATACAGCTCTGTACAGATCCAATGTAATCTGAACGTAAACAAAAAGATTTAATTCTACCAAATTAATGTGTCATCGTATTTCTATATCGCACGGTAAATAAGTAATATTCAAATTGACAGCATTGTAGTGTACTATTATTTTTTTGTTTACGTTTAGATTAAACGAGATCTGAACGGAGTAATATAAACAAAAAAGTACACATCATGAGATTAATAAACGTGACGATGAAGGAACGAAGTGAGATAGAGATGACTAGAAGAACATGATACAAATGAGATTGAAACTAAGGAATGAGATATTAAAGATCTCCATCTTATTTTGTCAAATGATATTGAAACTAAAGAATGAGATGTTGAAGATTTCCATTTTAATTTTTGATAACGAAATTAGGTATTTGATAATATGTAAAAATTTAGTTATTATAATACATTCATATATAATGATGTATTACAAACTGATAAAAGAAACAAAATAAGATATTATGTGTAGTTTAGGTGCAACCTTTGTAAACTTTCTTTTTTATTCAGAAAACTATCTAATATATTTTTTTACAATCAAGTACCCTATTAAGCCAAGCGAAGAGAATCACAAAAACCTTATTGCAAATATTAATGAAATAACAAATATTAACAGGTAAATAGTTGAAGAAATAAGAGATCTAAATCACTTTGTTTCTATCATTGTATCATTAACAGATTAGTGTGCAGATAAAGAAAACAATTAACGATTCAGTGCTAGATGAACAGTTACCTAGTGGGAAAATTTTTACGTAATCGGCATGTTATCGACTAGACAAAAGTATATTACTTAATCACAAAAACTTTATCTATATAAGCCATCGATTATTACAATTTATTTTAATTTAATCGATATTCTCACGATAAATGTATTATAATATTATGATTACGATTAAATAAGTGATTTTCTTTATCTGCGTACCTAAAATGTGATTTTAAAATTAATATATTCATCCTCCTTTGTTTCTGCTTTAGTTTTTTGCACAATTCACAACTAATATTTATTTCATTTTGTTAATTTGCGTTTTCTTTTCTTTTTCATGTTTTGTTTTGGCATGCTTAGCCCGTCCAAGCGATTCAGCCTAGAGTAGTCGATACTAACCAAAAACCATCGAAAGATCTGGAAACATTGCAAAAGCAGCTAACTACAAACCCTTCGTTTGCACCGCGAATAGTATGTCCACCGTTCGTACAAAATTCTATTAACTATCCATCAACGAACCCACAGTACCAAACAACTTATGGAATCCCAGTACTGTCTCCAATACAACAGATGTTTCCACTTCATCACACGGTGTTATTGAATCCATATTTACCACCAATGCAGACGTCGTACTTAAAACAGTTCCCAAGAATAGAGGAAGAGGCTGAGACGAATAAGAGAAAATTTTGCTCCCTAAATACGAGGAACAACAAGGCAAATCCACCGAAATTCCAATCTATGAGAATAATCAGAAAAAGAAATATTGAAAGATTCTATCCAAACACAGAATATGGGGAGAATTTCAATGAGATAAATAACAATAACAAAAATTCCGATTCTGACTACGAGAAAGTTGATTCTGACGATAAAATTTATGAAAACTATCCATCGGTGTTTAAAGTTAAATCAGATATTAGCGGTGTTGAACAATTCGAGAATTTGACGGATTCAATACAGATTTGTGAGGAATCGGTAGATATAACTGCCATGAATGCATCAACTACATCATTAAATAGACCAGTGCCTGCACCGAGGACGAAAATGTCACCAATGACTTCACCGGCTAAAACAGATCATGTTTATGTTAATTTATCAATGCCTCTTATTAATAATACTAATAGGAGTTTCGATACAGTAGATGCGCCGGTCAGACCAGCTAGATCAGAAGAAAATCTTCGAATACTAAAAGTACAAAGGGGAGAAGCCATAGAAAAAGAGATAGAACCTACCGATGAAGTTTCTGAAGATGAAAAAGAGAACAACGATAGTAAAGAAGAAGCTGCAGCAGAAACAAAACCACATATTGTTGGTGCTACACCCAAAAAAGTATCGACTGGTATACCACCATCGACTTCACTAGTTAAATCCGTAGTTAGTCAATTAAACGAACAAGGTATAAATAAGTCTGCACCAAAAAAGCAAATAATAACACCAAATAAAACATTACAAATACCAAATTTAGCTGAAAAACCGATACCAAAAAGGACTGTAGTGAGACGTCGTAATTCGGTACAAATTACTTTACCAAATAGTTGTCATGATGATCAGGTATAACTTTGTATGTTTTAGTTTTTCACCTATCATTTTACTGTGTTTTACTAATTTCCATAACTAACTCGTGTGTCTCATTTTCAGAATACTAACATACTTCAGCAACACTATCTGCATAAGAGAAATCATTTTACTAACATTAGCTCAAAAGGGAAGAATAAAAAGAACATACAAAGTCCACTGCAAAAACATCACAGCTTCTGCTACTTTCAACCTATTCGAGTCGACAAAAGAATACCAGTAGACCAGGAAAGAGCATACAACAACACCCTAGGTCCGATGATATACCAACCGACAGAGCCCCAGTATTATACGAAAACACTAAACAGAACAAGAGAAAAGAACAGTCACAAGAATCGTCTAAAGAAATCAGAGAGTCTAAGGGAAAAATTGTCATGTGTCGGTGTCTATGATAACTACGAGAAACCAAACTATCCAGAGCCAGAGTATAATGAATCGGAGAGAAAATCATATTTACAACTCCTTAAAGGCAACTACATATCAAACTCCACGAGAAATTTAGCCCCAGAGCATAATTATAATCCAAATTTTAACACACTCGGTCCCAAAGAGGAGAGACCGAAAAAGAAATTAGTTTACGCAGATCTAGCGCTAGGTAATCATAATTTAAAATTTAAGAATACTGTCAATTCGAATAGACATTTATACGACACGTATTCTATAGATAACGACAGTAGTAAAAATAGTGACGGTAGTTTTAAAAATAATACGAGCCAAAGAAAAAGTTGCCAAAAAAGCGATTATGCGACTTTAAAGTTTAATGAAATCGACGTCTAAAGGTGAGTAAAGTGAATTCTTTCCTATATTTAACTTTACATTTTGTATGTAAATTATATTAAATCTATGTAATATAAGAAAAAAAATCCTATAAATTAATAAAAGAAACAAAAATATCTGATTGGACTACAGCAATGGATTCATGTTGACGAAAACATTCATCCTTCAACACAACTTACAATACTTACCTGCCACTGTCACAATTATTCATGACCAAGAATCATACAGAACTAATGCTAAAAGTTAGTACTTACTTCCTACGATTTTCAGGAGTTCAAATTATAGTTATTTACTTAGTGCTCAAGGCAAAAGTCAAAATTAATCTTTTTATAAAAGTAAAAAGCAATTAGAGCAAAAATTCGGATGCAAACAAATTGTTAATAATGCTATTTTTCGATAGCTACTAATAGCTTTGTAAGTAAGCTATGATCATAATAATGAATGATGCTAAACGAGCAATATTCCTACTAATTTAGCTTCGTACATTTCAAAATTAAGCGATTATTCGATTTAAAATGAATGAATGACGCTCAGCCCTAAGCATGTCAGTAGTGTTGTGACCAATTCTTTCTGTTTTTAGGAGCGCTTTAGCAAGAGCGACACGTACATTTTCTAAAAGGTAACATTGTCCATTCTACGCTCTTAAATACTCTATAGTATGTGCTATTTTACTAACGCTTTCTAAATTACAATAGAAATTGTTTAGATTACATGTTGAACTAAAATTCACCGTGCTGCAATAATTGTTCAGATTAAAATTATTCATTTATTCAATTTTACTAATTGTGCACTATTTAAAAATAATTTCATTTATATATTTTATATTGAATAAAACTTCAAAAAAATTGATATATATATTGACGTCAGTTAAAGTTTTAATTTTAAAGCGCCGTTTAGCTAAAAACAAATTAATTTTCATAATAAACTTTACTCGGGTTTTCGCTGTCGTAGAAATACTGTAAATAACCATAATTCTGTAATTTCAAAACAAAAAAAAATAACTTCGGAAATTCAAATCTTACTGTGTTGCTTACTAAAACAATTATATTTAAAACGAGAAACGGACTTTTAGATTTACTTATTCTTGAGAAAGCAGCTATTATATCAATAAATAAATAAAAACTCAGAAATGTTTCAAACACATTTTATTATTCTAACAGAAGTTTGAATACCCTACTCTTGTAGAAGTTCTAGTATCATAAAAATGATTTTGAAAAAAATATTATACTATAGAATCTAGCTATTTTTTTAAATATACTCTTCCAGACACAATTTTACTAAATAAAGTAGAGCCACAATCTAATTGTAGTATAGTACAATATTATATATTTTTAGAAGTAAATATAACCCAGACAGATTTTTAATTTTATGTAAACTTCAACTACATACTAATTACAATTTAGATTAGCAATATTTTTTCATGAAAATCTATATTTTTGTGTACGTAACCTTTTTTTTAGCCTTTCCGACCAGAAGACGCGTTCATATACGCGGACGCGGACCTCAAAGATTACGGGCCCATCAACTACAAGGCCGCGTCTATCTACGCCCAGATGAAGAAGGTGAAAGACCAGCAACGGCTCCAGGAAATGCAGGAGAATCACGACTTGTTATAATGGCTCCAATATTACGTAGTAGCTTGATCAGGAACATAGAAAACCTCGCCATCTAGCGGAAATTAATGAAACTAAGTTTAAAGATTGTCAAAACTTTATTACACACACAGACACAGTAAAATACAACATTTACAAATATGTGCTAAGATCCCGTGCTACGTTGCGACTCGTGTCACGGGTATATACAAATTGAAATGTCATTAATGTCAAATCTTAGAGATTGAACCAATCACATCCCAGTTTTAGAGTTATCGTAGTGTTGCTGCATTAAATAATGCAGGCAATTAGTGCAGGTTTTTTAAATTACTGGTCAAGCTTGGCTCTGGTTTTCTTGTCGCACTCAGTAAGATGATAACTAATAAAAATATTTTACGACTTAGGCTGGGACTATAATATTCTCCGAATTCCGTAAATCCGGGGCAAAAATTCAGAGCACTAGAAATAGAACTCTGGTCTAATACAAGTCTGGATTAATACAAGTAAATAGAGTGGAAAATCGAACACACGAGTGTCGAGTTGACATTGACTTGACACTCTTTTTTTTCCACCGGCCTTACGGATTCCGGACAATATAGTCCCAGCCTAACTGAGAAGGAAAGGGAGGTGCAGTGCATGGATTTGACGTCATTTTACTGACAGACTATAAATCAGAGTATAAGGTTTCGTGGGGTTTGTCAATAGATGGCACTATAATTGATGTAATTATTAGTGGCGTTTCACTTTAACATCAATAGATGGCGTTGAATGGTTTTGTAAGAAAAATTGTTGTTATATTGCTTTTATAAAATAATATTGTCCGTAAAATTGCTTAAAAAGTGTATAAGAGTACAACTTGCAAGTAATAATTATATTACCATTCGTCATATTGCTGTTACTTGGTATTAGAAAAAGAAGAATTCTATAATGTAATTTCTATAATACACTATATAACTTTTTCATATAACATATAAATTATATGAGAATTTCAAAGCAAATGAAGGATTTCAAAGAAAATTACGCTATCTATTGACATTTCCTTGTAACTAATATCGACGAAACACGCTAGATAGACGGACACATCACAATTAAAGGCCTAAGATAAACATTTTGAACGAATAGTTTTTATAATAGCAATATTTAATACACCTCAACCAAATAAAAACCAATATAGAACAACTATGAACGTTTATCGATTTAATATCTTTGGAAAAAACACATTTCCTAAAAAAAACAATTTTGAACTACTGCTTTTTTTCAAATTTTTATTATATTTTTCAACATTAATTATAGAACTTAGGTATGTATTATTTTGTGCAATGCTAAATTTTGTCTACATTTACTTTTTTTCGTTTTTTAAGACGTAGCAAGAAAATAATCACAGATATTAAAACGAAGAACGTTCGACTCTCAAGACTGTCTGGTATATTGGGCTGAACACTGTCGATTAGACGAATAGTTTGTAAATAAAGTGTAGATTTTTAGTCAATGCAGGTGTCGAATTGAAAATAGACATCTATTATCCTAACGGACACTCGAGCGCTACTTAAAGAGGCGCTGAAGTCCCACGCCGTACTTGTCACTCTGCCAAGCAGAGACAGTGACAGCCTGTGGTTTAAGAGGCCCCTTAAGTTAAGTAGCGTTTGAGAAAGCAGACGTACAACTACAAAACTTGATGTCTCTTTTTAATTCAGAGATTAGAGTCCACTGCCGACCATGTGTACATAAAAATTATTTCGAATTGTACGTGAGTAAATATTTTGTAATTTGTGAATTGAATATCAGCTACGACCGTGGTGTCGCTACGCTTGTCCCTTGACCACGATTGCTGTAAAGTATTCAAAATCTGGCATAAATAAAATGATAATACATTTATTGAAAACGTCATAACATAATATGTTAGTGTTGTTTAATGTACAAGAATAAATATTTTTCAAAGACATGAATTTTAAAGTATTAAGCCTAATTTGCTAGAAAATTGTGATAATCATGAAAAGGCAAAAAATATTTCGAATTTATCGATTGAATGAAATTTATTTTCACTCACTCTAAAATTGATCTTCAAAGGACGTGTAAAATTTTATGTTTAACTCATAAAATTACAAAATATTTGCCACAAAGTAGCGTCTTCGCTTGTCACCGCTAGAATAAGTCCGTCCAAAACGGCATGAGTTTTGTTAATTCCATAGACATAGAGCATTATTATCGTCTCTAGAAAAAGACGATACGATTGTGCAATGTCCGTCTCTTTAACGCACTATACGTTAGAAGACAAAAAATACACATTCGATTTTATGAACATATTTTTCAATTAATGCTCAGTTTTCTTTTCTGTAGACAATACATTAGAAAAAGTCAGCATGATAGTTTCGTTGGCAAATACAATCGGCCAACGTCGAGATCTTTCTCGCCTTGGCCGATTCGCGATTTGGCCGAAAATATATTTTTTAACGAAAGCTCAGAGCGTTTAGGCAAGTTGCATTCGTTAATAACTACGACATCTTCAAAAACAAAACATAAGCATCGATAAGTGACATAGCGATTTTTATGTCACTTGGCGATGCTTATGTCAAATACCGTACATTTTTGTTTTCGAACTTCGTCGTCGTTATTAGTGATGACATCGTGGCTAAAGGCTCAGTTTATTTTCTATGTCTATGGTTGAACCTACTGTACACTAGTTATATTTTAGAATAAGGACTACTCGCTAGCGCCAAAACTTGCCTTTTCTAGTTAACCTTGTGACTCTTTGAAAGAAAAACAAAATATAATTAACTATATATTTTACCTTTCTCTTTTTGAAATGAGAGAATTTTATGAGGCAGTTTATTTAAATGCAATACTTTCCTTAGCTTAACTATATATATGATCCAGAATCTGGCGGGCCCGGGAAAATTCAGAGCACTGAAAATAGGACTCTGCGCTAATACAATAGAGTTGAAAATAGAACACACAAATGTCGAGTCAAATGTCAATGTCATACATGACAGCTCGTCACTTGACACATCGATTTTCAACTCTACCTTCTTACTAACTTTCTAACCCTAGCGGAAAGTTTTATTTTCAGTGCTCTGAATTTACCCCGGCCTTACGGATTCCGGACAATTTATTCCATGCTAGAACTTTGCCCTATAACATTACTTCCAAGAATTGTTCCAACAAAAATGGTGCAATAATACAGAAATATTTTTTTTTCTACTTTTTTTCAATTTTTACCCTCATTAACTTTTTTCTCCCATGGTTTAGAGATTTTTTGTCATACAATAAATTGATACAATTTTCAAGCCCTTTCATTTGATATATGTTTGATAGTGCTATAAGGACGTTTCGCCCGTTCTTTTTTGTCTAGTTTAAATTTCAACACTTTATCTACCTCCATTCTTTTTTCATTGACTTGCCTTGTTTTGATTAAGAGGTACACGTCACGACACGAGGTCGCTGACACGTTTGTACTTTTGTACCGTATCGCCATAGAATTTAGGTTGAAAAGCTTTATACCGATTTTATAGATGACTGTCCATTTTTGTAAAGCACACTATACATCGCGTGTTATTTATTACTTTTGGAAAAAAATTAAGGTTATCACTAGAACAGGCAAGTGACTCAAGGAATTGTAGATGTGTTCAGTTTTCGCGCCCACGATGTAATTGGCATTTACAATTTTTTTCCAATTATTTTTATACTTTTTTAACTTTGTGATACTGGGGTCACACTGACGGTAAACGCTGTTGATTGTCGCGATGTTGGGCGTTAATATGGGCGATATTTCTAACTGAAACTATATATCGCTATCATGATGCCGTCTTTCAACTCAATAATCAACGCCATTTAATCTTAGTATGGCTCCAGTATAATTGTACGAGTACATTTTGTAATTTATTTAATTTCTAACCGACCTATAAAAGGAGGATATTGTTGTCATTCATTTTTAACTTGATGTTTCTCATTAAATATTAATATATTAATTTAGTTATTAATTTAAACACATTTTAAAATAATTGTCCTGACAAATGTGAGAATTATCAACTATCTGAGTAATGTAAATAATAGCACCCTCTAGTAAATATTTAATCTTTACATTTTAAATTACGTCTTATTGGTTGAATTGAAAAACTAATTTAATAGCACTGCAGGGCTTGAGTAACGTTTTATTTTAATCTCAATAATCGAACAATTTTAATCTGAATAATTGAACAATTTTTGTTAAATAATTTATTAAATAATAATTTGTTTGAAATAATGAATAAAATTAAATTATTCGAGAAGATATTATTGTTAGTGTAATAAAACGGTAGTGGTGTAATTGCAAATTTTGTACATAATGTACGTCGTTATACATAGTGTTAATAAATAAGGTACAGATTTTTTTTAACTGTTTTATTTTCATATCTTAACCTTTTGGATGCCTCACCAAAAATTTGTACGTGGTGTCAAAAAGAAAGTTACAACTTTTGTTCTGTAATAAAAAAACAGCAAATAACTCAGGTATATATTTTATTAATTAAGTTAATATTAACTCAAATTTAATCCTAATTAATTAACTAAAATATCACAGCCATTCTTTTGAAGACATTAATGATTAAACACAGCCAATTATAATATAAAAAATACTCTTTTGACATTGCCAATATACAATATGTCTTACATTTCCGCACTTCTATTTCAAACATCCATATTTCATATACTAGCATTCACACAACTCATATTAAAGCAAATGTATGCTACAACCACTATATTATACTATCTAAAGTTTAAATAACGTGGATGTAACATACAAATTATTAACCTAACCATTTTTAATTTCTTATACATTTTTCACTCGTAAGTATATTGTAAGTTTATAATTTCTAGTTTTGTACTAAATTTTGAACATTTATTTTATGTATTTTATTTTGTTATCAATCAAAATATGAAGAATACAAAATATTTATTTGATGTACTTAAATCTACTTTTAGTGACAGTGAAACCAAATTGCTAACGGCCCTCCGGCCTCGGCTTCGACGGTTCCCGAAAGCCATTGAGATCGTGGTTGTACTGTATCGTTTTATTGTTTACATTTATTAAAAGTATTAGAAATGTATCTCATATTTTATTGAATCTAAAACTACAGTACCACTTAAAGCCAGTTGCATCCAGGACATCTGCTAACACTTTACCAGCTAACATAGCTTTCAATTACAATTTGATTTTTGCAATATGGTACACGGGGATACGACGGGGACTACGACAATTCTTATTAGTTAAATTGAGAAAATTAATGCAAATTCGATATTTTACATTAAATCACTGCAACAATATTGCAAACCAAAATATTACATATATTTTTCCCTATGGGTATAGGAAATACTTACCCCCTTACTAATAAAACAATTTACACAACTTCTATGATGTTGCTGTCTGTGTCTGTCAAGTGACAATACCAAAGTATCAGACAAAGACAGCAACATTGAATACCTTATTCGTTGTATAAATATTTTTAATAGTAAGGGGCTTAAATTTTAATTTGTTCAAAGAAGCTAACTTTGCTACGACACTTCTTACTCATTGCATTTAGGTATTATTTATTAATATCATGATAAAAACTAACATTCCATTCATTAAATTCTTTTTCATTCCATTAATATATAATTGGGTATTTTCCTACATGTAAAAATTTGGTTTTTTTCAAATAGAATAAGAAACAATTAGATATTTCAACTTGATAAAAGTAAAAAGAATTAGGATTTTGTGTGTAGTTTTGTAATATGCATTTATTGTGACTTCGAAATGCATATGTGTGATATGCATTACGAAGTCACAAAAAAGAAATGAAATATTTTTTAAAATATTAAATATATATAGGTTTTGTACACATAATTAGTTTACTTACATCAGATACAAAAATATTTACTGTGATATGTATCAACATAAGCGCGCAAAATTACGAGATATTAGAAATTTTGTGCATATGGCCATACATTTCGTAGCAACATTACTAGCGTGTGACGTCACCTGCTTGTATGACTTTTATATGGGGCGTCTTCACGAGACTCACAAAAGTGCTTCAAACAATCCGCGATATCTTTGAAAATTTTGATTTTGAGTATACTATTCTTGTCTGCTGACTTATTTTTCAGAGCACTATTCATTTATGTAATAAAAAACATGCAGGAAAATACCGTATTATTCTATAATTAAAATTTTTGTATTCAAATTGCATTGATAATGTTTATAATATTGAGATTTTCTATAAATTACAATAGTCTATCAGAAAGTATAATCCGTATAAAGACAGGGACTAGATCAAATGATTACAAATACTTAACTTATCATAATTATGTACTTAGTCTTCATTTGCCGCAGTCCCTATAAGTTTAGTCTTTACCAAAACTCCAGCTCGAGTACTAGGGCATCATAGGACGTAGAAGTCGTATGTGCCGCGGCCGAAGTACACATAGTCAGAACACCACTTCCTAGCCTCCATGTCGGTGGAACAGCAGGCTGGGTAGGCTAGCTTAGATTTAGTGAGCTTGGCGCAGCGCTGGCAGAGGTCTAATAGCTCGTCCTGGAAGAAACAGGAGAATATTAATGTATGTTTGTGGTAGTAAGGATGTTTGTAGTTTATGATACCATGGTATCAAAACTGATAATGGTATCAAAAGACTTCGTGGTCCAGTGTTTATTTAGAGTTTGGCTCTCGACTGGTCGTGGGTTCGATTCCCGCGTTGGAACAACAAAAAATGTTGTTTCCAAGTCCACTTGGAACTTGGACTTCATAAAACAACTCCTCCAGGACTGGTTTCAACGGAACGGCGTGGGAGTAAGTACCAGGCATAGTTGCCTGCCAGCAAAGAGATCAAGACTCACATCAGTATGACACGCGGCAGACTCAGTGAAGACATCGCTGCCGGGCGCCAGCCACGGCGGTCGCGCCTTCGATTCCCGGAGGAGGATGGCCAGGACCACCACCAATAATGTATATTTCTGTGGACAAGAGAGGATAGACATAAATAAACGTTTCTATGCAATATAGAGGGTAAACGAGCTTACGCATCGCCTGATTTACTCTGTTTAGGTAGATCCAATTTAATCTGGACGTAAACAAAAAGAATAATATCAACCACATTAAAATATCACTGGATCTCTTTACTGCCCGGTATATATAATCTCTTTATTGCATGTGCGAGTCGAATTCGCGCACCTAGTTCTTTTTTGTTCACTTGTTTTTTTAGCCGGTTCCGTACAAACGGGCTAAAAAAACACGTTTGTTGTATGGGAGCCCCACTTAAGTATTTAGTACCTGGGTAACCGAACTTTGCTCGGAGTTCTGATAAATTAAAAAAATAAAAAGAATCACAAAAATATTAATTTGTCCGGGATTAGAACCCACCACATTCCAAATTTTCGAACAAAGCAGAAATTATACATACGCATACCAAACTGCCAATCGGACTGACATATCAGAGTCGAAATTATTGATATATTGTTGCACGACGAAAGAGAAAACATATGTTGCGATTTTTCTCCCCCAAAACTCTCTGCATACTAAATTTTATGGTAATACTTGAAGCCGTTGTCGAGATACCGACATTAGGTCTTTACCTATGAAATTGCCAATTTATATGAAAAAATTTAAACGAATTTTTTTCATGTATTTTTTATTGGTATTAATCGAAGTAATCACCCATGCAATCAATGCATCTTTGCCAACGCAGTGGCAGTTTATTGATGCCCTTCTTAAAGAAATCAGCTGGACGGGAGGCAACAAATTCTTCAAAGGCATTTTGTAGGCCTCTCAAGTATTGAATTTTTTTCCCGCCAAGAAGTTATCCAAATTCTGGAAAAAGTAGTAGTCTGTAGGCGCAAGGTCTGGTGAGGAGGGCGGATGACGGAGAGCTTCCAACCCCAGTTCTTGCAACTTGGAGACCGTCTGCTGTGCAGTATGAGGTCGCGTGTTGTCGTGCAGGAGCAGCGGAGACGAGCGATTGACCAATGCTGGTTGGAGATGTGCCAGCTTCTCCATCATTGTGTTTAGTTCTTCACAGTACACATCTGCAGTAATGCTCACCCCGTTTGGTAAGAAGCTGTGATGAATCACACGGGCGCTAGACCACCAATCAGTGACCCTCACTGTTCTAGGGGTAAGTTTTCGTTAAGGGCATTATTTAGGTGCTGAACCAGGATCCAACCAACTTGTTGAGCGCGTGCGGTTATCAAACACAATCCATTTTTTATCGCAAGTAACAATGCGGTTCAAAATTCCTTCATTTGTGTGTCTGATGAGCAGTGCAAGGCACGTCTCGACGCGTACTTCGCGCTGGCGATCATTGAGTTCGTGGGGCACCCATTTGTCAAGCTTTTTTACCTTGCCAATTTGACGCAAATGGACCAATATTGTTTTGACGCTAACGTCGAAAGCTGCTGCTAATTCAGACGTAGATTGTGTATCATCCAGCTTCCACAATCGCCTTTAATTCGTTATTGTTGACCAAAGTCTTCGAACGACCGCGAGGTTCATTTTTCAGGTCGAAATTTCCAGAACGGAAGCGAGCAAACCAATAACAGGTGGTGCGTTGGTTTGTAGTGTTAGCTCCGTAAACGTCGTTAATGTTGCGTGCCGCTTGTGCCGCGTTGCTGCCACGACGGTACTCATATTCCATAATTACTCGAATTTTTAACGTATCCATGATGACGAAAAAGTTTGAAATGCGATGAAAATGTAACATTAACCAATAAACAAATGACTACTTTAGGAAAAAGAATTCCATGTTTTTAAAATAAAATTATTTTGAAATTAGAATTCTTAGCCAAACAAAAATTATTTTGATTTGAAATGGCCAGTACTGCAGAACGGCAATTTCATAGGTAAAGATCTATTATAAGATTTTATTGTGTGTTTTAGTATTTGTTGTAATAGCGGCAACAGACATACCTACATCATCTGTGAATATTTAAACTGTCTAGCTATCACGTTAACCGTCACGAGATACAGCCTGGTGACCAACAGACAGACAGACGGACAGCGGGGTCTTGTTAATAGAGTCCCATTTTTACCCTTTAGATACGGGTTCCTAAATATAAGGAAGTTTGTTGGAATAAAACCGATGAGTATAAATGATCAAAGTGTCATCAATCACTCGGTGAACAAGCGTTATTTCACATCGGTTTTCTGGGAACTCTTGGTATCTCACGAGTCGACCCACTCGTTTTGAAACATGGCTTTCTTAACTTTGACATTTATATTATCAATTTTACCAATGTAGTCGTCAAATTTATCTCCACCCAAAAACTCATTAAAGATCAAGGGTAAGTAAAGGTGGATGATAATGCGATAAAATATACATCCTGTTTATATACTGATAGCGAAGTGGAGCGTTTAATCGTGCGAGAGACATGCTTCGGCACGAGTGGGCGGGCTCGACCGTATTAATGCCATGGCCGCATAGAAACCGGCGTGAAATAACGCACGCGTATTGTTTCGCCGAGTGAGTGAGAGGTTAACAGACGCCTTACCATGGAGAGAAAATCACTTGTAATTTGCAACTCTCGGTTTTACTCGGCGGTGGTAATCGCTGTCAATCAGGCGATCCGTCTGATCGTTTCCATACCATTTCAAATCATAACCAAACATTACCTACATCAACGGTCAAACCATCGCCGTATCCAATCGAAATTATCGTCTACAAGTGTAGTCTAGCAGTTGTAGTGAAAAGAATTTTCAAAATCATTAAGTTTTTTTAATATCTATGATGTGTTGTATTAATTATGTATTATTTATGTATTATTCCAATAATGTAATAATTACATATTATTAGAATAATACATAATAAAAAGAAAAAAAAGAGAAAGTACCTGCCCAAAGCCAAATTGTTAACCCTTTCGATGCTTGTTTGTTTCAGAAAAAAATATTATATCTCAAATCATTTTTGTATTAGTTTAATAAACATGACATGTATACTGTACAGTGCACAGAGTACGCGTGGCAGAAGTGACACTTCATTAATCATTTCAAATCAAAAAATACTCCCAACGTGCCCAAAGTACATCACTTAAAAAATTAATAGAAAAATTAAAATTTATACACGTTTTTCAATTAAAATTAATAAGGTTACGTTGTTATGTAAGAATTATAATTAACTTCCAACAGATGGCTTCATATCCAAATTCGTGTCGTGACATGATGCAACCTTGAAATTTCACTCTCAACGCCGCTAAAGCAGTTTCACTTCAAAAATATTAAAAATTTAAACGCTGTTGCGTTTGCGTTGCGTTGCGTTGCGTTACGATGAAGTTGTAGCAACTAAATTAAATTAAAATACACATTACAGTCTACCGCAGAGGTTATCTGTACAGGTTTGCCCGCGCATGTCAGCCGCACGTCGCGCGTCGGTAGCGTACGTACGGTCTTCAGGGCCTTTAGTCAAGATGCATTCGATAATTTCGAGTGTCATGTCGCTTATCGATGACTTATATCAAATCTATTATACATTTTTGATTTCTAACTTCGCCGTCGAAATTATCGAATGCATCTTGACTAAAGTCCCTTTCCTTTCTGCGATGGCATCGATTGAACACGATAACATTTTTAGGCCTTTTTAGGCGCCTGTCCAGGCGACCGAGGTACATCGTACGGTGTTACACAAAAGATTTGATTTTCGATCTTGCTGTAGTCGCCCAAGCAATTCCCACACACGTTACGGTATGCAGAGTACTACAAACCTGCACAGATAGACCTCTCCGGTGGACCGTAGCGTGTGTGGCCAGCATAAGTTTAGATAATATGTTATCAAAATTGATGTTATTATAATAATCATTAATCATTAATTGTCAGTGATGTTCGCCAATCGCCGATAACAATCATCATTCTGTTTCGTTTTTCCTTAATTGGTCGTAATGATGTAATTCGTCATTCGATATGTTCGATACGATCTCTCTGTCTTTGTGTTCGTTTAATAATTAATTTGCAAAATATATATTTTTTTCTTTTATCACAATTTATGTAACAAAAAGTTAATTGAACATAAAAAGAAAAAATGCTATGCTAGCAAGCTTAACCCTCCGAATGCCACACAAAAAAATCTCCACCGCGTTTGAAATGAAAATCTCAAAAGCTCTTTACATTTTTATATTTCTTTAAATATAATTAAACTAAAGTACAATATATAATACTAAATAGTTGCATAAATATTGAAATAGTTTATAAAAAACTAACATAATTTAATAAAGTATGTTTTAATAAGGTATATTTTTTTTCTCACTTTTTTTCGCCGTTACACAAAAAAAACAATGTTCCGTCAACATTTACAGTCCGTTATTAATCTTAAGTTTCTTAAAGTGATTTCTCAGCTCGATATAAACGAAGCAACGTCTGTAGTGTGGAACTATTTACTAAGTCAGTCGATAAGTATGGCACTAAAATTGGGTCGCTCTTGTTTTCATCTCCACATTTAGGGCACGGCTGTTGCATGTACCGTACGCCTTCTACGTCTTATGATACCCTGGTAGTGCGAGTAAACATAGGTACTTGAAGAAGTACTTCTAGACTAATATTTAAGTAAACAAATGTACTTAGGCATAGTACTTCTAGAATTTAGATCAAGGAAGTAGTAACAAGTACTGAGTGAGTAGTTTTGTTTACTACAAATACTACAAATACTACAAATACTTGGCCTTTGATTCAATAATTTCTGATAATTTTAGTGCAGATTTTTAGGTCACGAATTGACTTAGAGCGTCCGTGGATTTGTGTTTTATTTGATTCGAGGGGCGCAGGTAACTTGCAATAATATAGACTTTTGTTACTTACCATATTATTTACTATTGAGTTTTTAAAGATTACCTGACTTTAGTTACCAGGTATTAGACACAACCTTCACCTGTTACAAGAAGCGTACCTAGCGTACTTAAGATAAAACCAAGTGTACGTTTGGAAAGAGGGACCTACCTGAATTTCCCGAAAATAAGTATAGCAAATTTTAGTAGAAGTCTAAAAAAAATTGTAGAAAAAATCTGGGAATTTGTAAAAGATAGCTTAAGAACTACAGCCCTCAGAGTGTGGTCCCTCAGTTCACGCACCGCTATTTTCCAGATCTCGAAAAGTATGTGGAAAATTAAGGTTTTTTCACTACAGAATTTAAGTAGAACTTTTGTTAAAGTTTTTACAAATTTATCAAGTACATAGATAGCATCAGAAATAAAAAATCTAATCCACCGAAGTGTGGTCCCTCAGTTCACACAAAAGTGACATTCATTTCGCGTTATATTAAACTGACTTTTTTAATTATTTTCTACGTAGAATTTTTGTACAACATTTGTAGAATTTGTAGACAAAATTTCAGAAAAATCTATCGGCGCATTATGAAGATATCAACCATTACGTTGGGTCCCTCAGCTCACACACTGGTGTATAAGACAAACTCAATTATCTATTAAACGAGAAAAATATCAGAAATTCTAACTGTACTTAAATTTTTGTAGAAGTTTTGTCGCTTGGATTAGCACATAAAATATTTAATTTCTTGCCTCCTAGCTGAGATAATGTTAATTTTTTGATTCTATGAAAATACCTAGGTAAAATACCAAGTAGGGTTACCACACAAGAGCAAAATGAGGACAGTACAGTAGACATATTGTGTATGTTATAGGTACCTTATTAAATTTACATTTTGCTCGTGGTTTCACAGCTCTGCCCGCCCTTTTCTCTGTCCGTTCTTGCCAATTTCTTAAATGTAATTATGTATAATAGATGAAATTTGATATTCATATTTATTATTTACAGATTAGTTACGAGAACTGGGCCTCTGATATAGTACACTATACAACTATCTCCCTGTCCTCCTGTCAGTAAAAGTAACCAAAATTTGTAATCTGTTTTTCTCTATTGATTTATTTCATTTATACCGGTTGGTAGGTGATTTTCCAACAAAAAAGACAAGGCGATTTGTGAAGCGACTATTCGCACTGGTAAAATCAACAAATTGTAAATCCTTTTTAACTTCTAATGACATAATTATTTATTATTTCTGATGCTGTGTGTATTTGATAAATTTGTAAAAACTTTTACAAAAGTTCTACTGAAATTCTGTAGTGAAAAAACCATAATTTTCCGCATACTTTTCGAGATCTGGAAAACAGCGGTGCGTGAACTGAGGGACCCCACTTTGAGGGCTGTAGTTCTGAAACTATCTTTTTACAAATTCCCAGTTTTGTTGTACAATTTGTCTAGACTTTTACTAAAATTTGCTATACTTATTTTGGGGAGATTCAGGCGCGGCGCCCTCGGTCCGCACGTACATAAAACCAATAAGTTTGTCGCGCCTGACAGATTTGAAACATAAAAATACATATATATTACATAATAACACAAATAATAATTGAAGAATCTTCGGGTAGTTTGAACAACTTCAACAAATAGGACAATTGACACCTCAGTCCTCCCGTGACCACGGCTGCTGGAAAGTAGCCGAAACGTCGGGAAAAAGAAAAGTGCACCGCGACACAATCCGTAAATGTTTAAAACAATGAACAATATTCGCGTAAACCTAAGAAATCAAAGTATATACCATTGCTATTTATGCACTTTTGCCATCTCATAGGTAGTTCATTGATTCCATTACTAAAAAAACCATTTGGACAGGAATCAATAAAATTGTTGAAGGCTCTTTGGACTGCCACATCGGAGTTGAATTTTTTCGCTTGCAAGAAGTTATCCAAATTTCGAAAAAAATGGTAATCTGTTGGAGCAAGGTCCGGGGAGTACGGTGGATGTCTTAGACATTCCAATTGAAGCTCCTCTAATTTGGTCGCCGTCTGTTGTGCAGTGTGTGGTCTAGCGTTGTCCTGAAGCAGCAATGGCCTAGAGCGAATGACCAACCTCGGTTGTTTAGCAGCTAGCTTTTCCATCATGATTTGCAGTTGCTGGCAATAGACATCTGCCGTAATCGTCTGGCCAGATTAAAGAAAGCTGTAGTGAACGACACCGTCACTAGTCCACCAAACGCTCACAAGTAACTTTTATTGAGACAATTTTCGCTTGGGGCAGGCTTTAGCAGGTTCGCCAGGGTTCAACACTTTTCATCACAGGTAATGATTCGATTTAAAATCTCTTCATTATTGTGCCGGTTGAGTAATGTAACGCAGCAGTCGACGCGCGTTTGTCGGTTTGCTGCACTCAATTCATGAGGTACCTTTCAAGCTTTTTCACCTTCCCAATTTGCTTCAAGTGGATTAAAACAGTTTTATCACTAAGACCGCAGCCTGCAGCTAACTCGGACGTGGTTTGCGATGAATCCGCTTCCACAATAGCCTTCAATTCTTCATTATCAACTTTGATCTCCGGCCGTCCACGGGGCTTGTTCTGCAGGTCGAAATTTCCAGAACGAAAACGTTGGAACCAAAAACGCAATGTGTTTTCTTTTGCGACACCGCCGCCATACACATCATTAATCCTTCGAGCCGTTTCTGCAGCACTGGTGCCACGGTGGAACTCGTACTCGAAAATAATACGATATTTCAAGTTTTCCATTTTGTAAACAGAGTGACGCAAAGAAAAAACCAAAAGAGGAAAAAACAAATGAATTACGGTTTTCGAAACACAAATGCATGAGTAAATAGCGGTATAAATTTTAGATTGGAATTCCTAACCAAAGAAGATATTATATTTGAGATCAAAGTGGCCAGTACGACACAACGCCAATTTCATATGTAAGGGATTAATAGTTAAAATTGTAGCCGAATTTTAAAAGGCGAATTATTTAGACAATAAGAATTAATTAATACTTTTCGTGCATTTTTACTTTCGAAGTCGGTGTTAATTTTTTGTTTAATCTTGTCATATGACCGCTCCCTCAAAAGCACCTACATAGGCTTCTTTCATTCTTGCGCTATAAAATCCTATAAGGGCTCGTTTACAAGATTACCATAAATTGGCTGTTTTTCGTCGATTTTGCGACCAAATGAAACCACATCCTACAAAACTAGTAATTAATTGTAACAAAAAGAGCACTTCTCTATTTAAAATTGGTTAAAAAAATTACAAACATTTTTAGTATAGCGCAAACAATTTTCCAGAACCTTCCTAAACAAAAATTTACAAAAAGAAGGTCGTATTTATCGATAGTTTTATCGATCGATCGTATTTATCGATCGATTTAGGATCAAGTAGCTTACTTTGATTGTTATAAGTAATTAATCTTAAATTATCCAACAATGTTAAAAATAGATTTGGAAAAATCGTATCTCCTCAAATTTTTCAGGTGTTTTGGCTATTATGCATGAATCTTGCGTGGCTTTTTGGGGATGCGGACGGTGGCGTAGGTAGACCGGAGTCTCCCCAAATGAAAGTCATAAATTGCAAACCTACACGTGTATTGCATGCGATACAATTAGACACACTAATAGTCTTAACACTTAGGTACAGAAGCAGACGCTGTTATAATATAATATAAACGTTAAATATAACAGTATTCATCAACATATTGTCATCGCCCAGACAATTGCCCGGGATAAGAGAGAGGGACAAAAAACCTCCTGTCATAATACCTGACAGCCCGGCTTCCTCTCCTTCTTGTTAACGGTGCGTGTTGCGTTTTATGCCACGCCACAGCTTAGTTTATTTGGTCACCGTCTGGATTTATTGCACAAAACATTTCTAAAGAAACGTCAGTCCGTACTCAGCCGCTGTCAAACAACACATTTTGTAAACGCGCCCTTAAATCCGGTTCATCATAGAGTCTATGAGCAATAATGTATAGCTTATCATCAGTCACGCGGAGACGGTGTGAATAGTGCCAAATTACAGAATTCATTATATTTATCACGCTGATGACCTCTATATCTATCTTTTTTTGCCGGTACAAAGGTATTTTATAATTCATTGGATCCCGAGTCGCTTAGATACCTATAAGTCGGCAAAATTAAACATAAGGAAAACTCAATATACATCTATGGACGCTTCATACCACGTCAATCTGGTCACGCGACCTCCGGCTTGATAGGCACCCGGCACCGTCAATAGATAGAAGTAGATAATAATAAATAACTTCTATAGGTAATATAATTATACTGATCAATAAAATCATTAATTATAATATCTTAAAATAAGTCGAATCTTTACTTTACGTTTAAAATGTCTTCCTATTTTACTAATAAATTATCTTATACTGACTGTCTTATAATGGGGAACATGAAAAGTTTTTACTATTGGCTTTTCGAAACGTACATAATAAGCCAGGAAATATTGTCTTTGCAATGGCATATCTACGATCAACCGGTGACGGAACACAGTCATCACATAAGTCCCTCACAGTGGAGAGCATTAAAAACGCAATTCAAAAAAGTTATGCACGAGTGACGTCACAGCCGCTGAAAATGTATTAAATACAAAATTGATGATATAGCTAGCTAGCTAGCTCGAATACTGAGTTTATGCATATCATTGTTTTAACAAAAAGGATATCAAGAGAATATTTACGTTTTTTAATCATAGAAAAATAAATCGTCGTTTTTCAGTTCTTTTAAGTCCTGTTATATTTATTGTAATTCAGCAACTACTTACTACTACTAACGTACTTTTTGCATTTTTCAGTGTGGACCGAAAATGTGCCTTTTTAAAACAAATGCAGTTCCGTATTCGTTGAAAACTGGGATATCTGCTAAAATTTTGCCACACAGATCGGCCTGCATTACCGTATACGCCATAGACTACGTTTTACCCACAATAATACAACTTCCGGGACAGACATTTTGTTTCTGTAATGTGTCGTCGAGGGCAACAAAAATAATCAACATAATATTATTAAAGGTTAGGTTAGGTTACACTGACTTGTTTATGCAGAGAATATTGAACTTTGCTTGAATTTTTACTTATGGAACACATCCTAAACTTTCAACAACCAATTCTTGTATGTATATAATCAGAATCTCGGGTTCCGTTTGGATTCAACAATTTGCATGAAATTTAGTATGCAGGGGTTTTTGGGGGTGGAAAATCGATCTAGCTAGGTCTAGGACCCAAGGAAACCAAGAATAAGATATGATATGATAGGAAAGCGTAATAAGATGCGAGTTATTTCGCTGTCTAATAGGGAATATGGATATATTTTCTATTTTTTTTTTAAGCGTTTCTACTGGTTACAAAATTACCAAATATATATTTATCACATCCAAAATATTATCCATTACGCTGGGAAAGGTATTTTAAAATTACAATAATGTTTGGGCGATTTAAAAACGCCATTTTCGCGCGCTTGAGTTGTGTGCGAAGGCGTCACAACATCATCGCATATGTAAACAAACAACGAAGTGATTAATTCACAAAGTTATAAAAATAAGTGATAAAATCAACTTATTACCATGGAAAAGCACAGCAACCCGTGTTATAAATATTGTGTCGTCCCTATGTGCGCAAATAACACAAAAACTGTACCTGACAAAGTTTATTGTCATATGCCGAAAGGTGCAAGTACCTATGTAAGAAAAAGTGGCGCAAGGCGATGAGAAGACACAGTGTATCTTGTTTGAGCACTTTATACTGTTGTGAAGATCAGTCAGTACATTGAAATAGATTTCCTACGCATATTTGTTTTATTTACGAACCTCGATGACAACAACCTAACGACGAACCTGCGAAAAGTTCGTAAACATATTTAATTCATTCATTTTTGTCAATTATGTAATATCTTAAGTACTAAATAAATCTAATAAATAAATATTCATATTTTGAAAACAACAAACCATAGAAAACATGAATAACTTCTTTTTATTTATGGCAATGGCGGTTGAAAAGGTTTTGCACCATTCTGCCAATGTCGATAATTCATAGATTTTTTTTCAATTTTATTTATGTACATTATCATTAAACGAATTATAAAAAAACATAAATTTCAAGAATCGAGATTTCTCTACTCTTAGATTTATTACACTGGAACTATATCGCCTGGCCCTGGAAAATTCAGTGCACTGAAAATAGAACTCTGCGCTAATACGCATAGTTTTCAATGCTCAGAATTTTCTTCGGCCTTCCGGATTCCGGATCATAATATAGTCCCAGCCTTATACGAAAATTCTGTTTCATTTGACACAATGAAAATTGACACTGGCAATGGTTTAATACCTTCCGCCTTAAATATATTTAAAAAAGGAGTTTTGAAAGTTAATACACGTCGTCTGTACGATGACGTCACGTTCCGCCAGTCCATATCCTTTTTTGAATTTTGCGCGGGATTTAAAAAGAAACCACTTTTTGATGATTAAATTTCACAATTAATTCAATATAAATTTTAAAAACATTTGTTTTTTTAGCGATAAAGATTACAAATAAAAATATTTTATCCATTTTGGTGTCACGTGCATATTCCCTGTCAAAGCGCCTCGGTTAGACTTTTGTGATGATTTTGTAATACCTATCGCCATGCGCCATCTGTTATTTTTTCCGTACCAGGTGGTAGGCACTTTATATTAAATTTCAATTATACAAAAAAAAACAGTTTTGCTTTTGAAGATCACGTAAACAAAGAAACTACCCTTCTGTATGTTAAAATAGGGATAGAAGACAATTTTTAAATAGCACAATATATGTTTAAAAAACTTAACCTTCCGCCTGCCACGCCAGTCGTCTTTTAAGTGTTACATGGTGACATTTTTTATAATAAATATAATATGTTCAACAACTTCGCTCTATGTATGTTAGTGCACATATAATATTATGTAATGTAAACTAAATTCAATTTAACCGTGCGATGCAATGCGTGCGGTGTATAACCTTGTACTCTGCCATGTTTTGCTTTTTGACTGATTATAATCTAACTATAATTACAATTATTGCTATGAAAAGTAACTTCCTTTTTATTTTTATTTTGTAAATAAATACTAATTAATGTATTTTGATTACCTACTGGCGTATATTATTAAATATAAAGTGATCATAAGATTTATTTTACAAAAAAATCATTAAAACTTACCATAATCATATAGAAAAGCCAATATTTATATGAAAAGATATGGTCGTTGTTTATAATTAATTTTATTACAACATTGATTACAACTTTCTTGTAAATATTAAAATAGTTTAACAGTTGCCTCATTAGTAACACAAAGAGTAACGATAAACGTATTAATAAACAAATAATTTAAATGGAATAATAATACATAATATAATAATAATGTAAGGTATGTAAAGTCCTTAGACCCATAACAAAAAAACTTATTATTTTCCAAAAAGAACCCGCCATTAAAAAAATCACATTTTTTAAAATTAGAACCGCCAAATAATAAATAATCCAAGTAAAAAAAAAGAACCTACCATAGATAAGGACATTGCCGCCAAAACACCTGTCAAACACAACACTGTCACAGAGACTTCGCTCCCTCGAGCTTCACTTAGCAATGGCGTCTCGTCTCGAGGCTACTTATTCCCTCCTTATCAACAGCACGCCGTTGCGTGCTAATTGGCTGATTCTGATAATATTTGTACACTACCTGACTAGGCTAATCCCACACACAGATTCAAGTTGAGTTCACATGGAGCTAGGACTTGTTTTTGTTAAGTCCGCGATGGCCGATGACTAATATTTATATAAAAAAAAATCCCCCGATAGGTTCGTTAAGTATGAAGGTTTTTAAAATCTTGAAAATTTAAGCAACTTTTAATTTAAATTGCAGCTTTACAAAATCAAAGTGCTATATTTTGCTATGTACAACTTTAAGTACGGTGTATTTGGGCGGCACTGAAAATTGCGGGAATCAAGGAAGTGACACAACATTACTATTTAAAAATGTATTTATTGCTTTTCGAAGTATTCTCCGCGAAATTTGACACATTTTTCCATACGATGGAACCAATCATTAAAGCAACCATTCCATTCGGAAGTTGGGGTCTCCAAAATGGCCAAGGGCCATTTTGTAGGCGTCCACAGCTTCTTCAGGTGATGAAAATCTCTGACCACGCAATTTATTCTTTATTTTAGGGAAAGTATAGAAATCATTAGGGCTTAGGTCGGGGCTGTACGGCGGATGGTCTAATAATTCTATGATTTCTTGCTCTAAAAACTCTTTTGTTCTGTGCGCGGTGTGAGAACTCGCATTGTCGTGATGGAGGATGATGCGGCGGTTGCAGTTCCCTTACGGAGCTCAGAAACGACCTGTGGCAAACAAATGTTAGCATACCATTCTGCATTAACCGTTCTTTGTCCCTCAAGAGGAATAGTCGCAACATGGCCGGTTTTGGAGACAAACGTGACCACCATTTTTTTTGCAACACTCCGTGAACGAACAATTTTTGTTGGCTTTAACTCATTTTCGAACACCCAAACTCGTGACTGGTTTTTTGTTTCGGGTTCGTACGCGTATATCCAGGATTCGTCACCTGATACGATGTTGTATACAGCATTTGAGGATCCTGCGTGGAATCTTTCGAGAGTTCTGACGCACCAAGTAACGCGATTTGGATATAATGCGTAATCGCGAATGGATACCGCATTTGCTCTTCACAGGGCAAATGCGGTATCCATCGGGAAAACAACTTTTTTACACCTAATTGTTCATGCAAGATTATTTGTATTTGACTCATGCCAATTTCCAAAGTTGCCTGAATTTCGCGGTATGTCACATGTCGATCTTCCTCAATCAGCTTACGCACAGCATCAACGTTTTCTTGGGTGACTGCAGTTTTTGGATGACCTTGACGGGGATCATCACTGAGCTTGACACGTCCACGTTGAAATTCAGCAAACCAGCGATAAATTGTGGTTTTGGATGGGGCTTCATCACCAAATGCAGAAATCATCCGGTCAACACACTGTTTTTGTGTTAAACCACTTCGAAAGTCATAATAAATCATCGCTCTAGAATTTTCTCGAGTCAATTCCATTTTCTCAACGACTAAACAAGTTTGACAAGACCTTGTGACAAGACCGAGAATCTTTTTTTAAATAAATAAACGGTATTAGATTTTTAAAACCAAGGAGTTTTAAATTAAAAAGATTTTAATATGACAGGAACAGTGGAAATATTCCATTCCCGATACTTTTAGTGCAGCCTATGTACGAACAATTTGCGACAAAAATCCGTAAATTCACGTGACAAAGTCCAAGATTACAGAGTTTTTTTGACGATAAAATTCGTACCTAGTTTATTTTTATATTTTTAATTACTGTTTGTGGTCACGACCTGTTGGTGTTTTTAGAGTGTCGTAAATTAATTTAGTTCATGCAATGTGAACATGTTCAAAAAACAATAAAACTATTTTTTTTAATTTATTTCTCAATTTTAAAAATCTAGTGTTTAATGTAATCAAAATAGGTCGTCCTACTCATAAAATTCACCATTTTTTCAAGTTTTATTTTAACAATTAATGAAGTTTCTAGTTTCTCATTATCTAATGAAAATAGTCAATGTTCAATTTTCTTTTACGAATTCAACTTTAACAACTTTCGTTTTCTTTTTCTTATTTATCCTCACTAATCCTACTAATATGGATGGGTGGGTGGATAGATGGATGGATGTTTGTTACTCTTTCACGCAAAAACCACTGAACGGATTTTGGTGAAATTTGGTTTGGTAGTAGTTTAGGCTCTGTATTAAAACAGGCTACTTTTTATCCCGGAAAAGTACGGTATACCGGTATAAATATACTATCGGGATACCCGATAGTATATACCCGATAGTATATACCCGATAGTATATACCCGATAGTATATACCCGATAGTATATACCCGATAGTATATACCCGATAGTATATACCCGATAGTATATACCCGATAGTATATACCCGATAGTATATACCCGATAGTATATACCCGATAGTATATACCCGATGGTATATACCCGATAGTATATACCCGATAGTATATACCCGATAGTATATACCCGATAGTATATACCCGATAGTATATACCCGATAGTATATACCCGATGGGATTCCCGATGCACGAGAGTACCAGCTTGACAGTTTCAGCGTGTCGGGACTTGATTGTAGTTGACCCCCAGATCCGTGCAGATCAAGTGATTATCTTATACATAATATTATGACAACACTAATTTAAAAAATGATGCTTCGTCACATTACCTACGTGATATTACACAGAAATCGGTTTTAACGTTATATTAACACGAAAAACTGTGATTAAATATTTTTTTCGGTTTTCCTAAAAAAAACACTTATTTGTAAACTAATGCCGTGTGTTCCTTATACCGAAATGATAAAAACGGAACCCTATTGCTAAGACTCCGCTGTCCGTTCGTCCGTCCGTATATCTGTCACCAGGCTATATATATCTCATGAACCGTAACAGCTAGAAAGTTGAAATCTTCACAAATTATGTATTTCTGTTGCCACTTTAACAAGAAGTACGAAGAATAATAATACAACAAACACACGTATATTTTTTTGTCGTTTGGTACGGAACCCTTCGTGAGCGAGTGCGACTCGCACTTGGTCGTTTTTTTATATTTCTTGCTGCGGTCAAAGCACTGCGACTTGTCGTTTAAAAAAAATATGTTTGATACCATGCATGCTTTGAAAGAGTGTTTATTTCTGTGTGTGTGTGTAAAATGGAGTCTCTGGAAAACTTTTAAAACTATCTTATATGTGTCAAGGACTTACGATAAAAATTAGCTAATCACGTGACCGATAGTATGTAATGTCATCACAAGATATAGTAAGATATACATAAATCGACGATTTAGCAAGTCAATTAAACAATCATATCGCTATATCTATGGGACAGCTAATATGTTCTATAGTTTAGAATTAATTGTTAATTGTATGTCCGTTGTCCGAGTTAAGTTAAGTCCCAAACTAAATTAAGACACGGGTCTTAACTTAGCATGGGGTTAGATTGATGTGATGTTACATCTTACATCTTTATTCTATTGTATATTATTATGTGTTTTTTAATTTATTAGTGAAAAATTTTAAAGAGTTTGAAAGCTAAACTTTTGCATTTATCTCTAGACATAATACATTAACGCCATGGATAGCTTTCAAAATGTAATTCATCTCGTAAGTGAGGACTGTAGGGCATTATGGGCGTAGAAGGTAGTGCTTTCGTTTTAAAGATCATTTTGCATTCATGTCCTGACATATATACAAATAACCAAAATCCGACTTTTCGTACTCTTTAACCCCTTGTGAACAGACCCTAAGCCATGTCGCGACGGAAAAAAACACCATTGTAAGTAGAGCTGAAAAGTGAAAAAGAAGAAGTGTCAAGAGTCAAATGTCAGATTTGACAACACTACACGATTTTCAGCTCTACTGTACTAGCGCAGAGTTCTACTTACAGTGCTATTTTTTCTGTCGCGATCACAAAAGACTCCCGTGGGTACGAGGGCTGAGGGGGCAAATTACTAAGTTCCAGGGCGCCATTGGCCCTGAATACGCCACTGTATCTGGACTATCACCTTTCCCTGCTCGTGTGCACACACGCTATCAGTAGTGTGGTGTAAACAATGCTATCATCGGATATTATGTAATCGTCCAGACGTGACGCGCTGATTTGAAATATATGAATCTGTATTTAAAGATGATGAGACTCAGGACGTTTGTCCACCGCCTCCGTCACCGGGACGTCACCGAGAACGGTATTATTTCAGGCCGAGATTAGGTTCACGTGACGGGCGTGCGGTGGCCTACGTATGTATCGCCACTTCGGCGCCGTCGTGTCGTTCTCGCTGACGTCCCGGTGACTGTATCGGTGGACAAACGGTCCGAGGATCAGGTCACACCGACACACGATGTGATGCGGCGTTCAAAATGGAACTTTATACACTATACAAGAAGATACACGTTCAATTGCAAGAGCGGCGCGGCGCTGCGCAGCGCGGTGCTGCTCGAACTATATAAAGTTCAAATTGTAATCGCTATCTTAAACTTTTGACTGCATTTCAATTGCATTCAAACTGCACGTGTCTTACCTAATCCTTTAATTTTCAATGTGCGTATGTAAAGCCTGTAACGTTGAAATTTCAGTGGGAGTAAATTAAAAAAAAAAAAACAAAACAACGAACCTGTACAATTCCAAAATTCATTTTCATGCAATATAAAACAAGCATATGGATCGCCTGATGGTGAGCAATTACCGCTGCCCGTGGACTAGCGCAAGCCGCAAAACAAAACGAGAGAGTTGGGCTGTTACTGTAATCTATAGTTCGGTAAATGTAAGTGTCAGATGTCGAGCTGTCATATATGACATTGACATTTGACTCGACACTCGTGCTTTCAAACATCATTTTGCATTCACGTCATGTTTTATATATGTCAATATATACAAATGGTTATTTGTCCGACTTCCGAAGTCCGACTCTTCGTACTCTTTAACCCCTTGTGAACAGGCCCTAAGCCCTGTCGCGACCGAAAAACACCATTGTAAGTGGAGCTGAAAAGTGAAGAAGAAGATGTGTCAAGAGTCACTTGACAGATTTGACAACACTACACTATATTGTATTAGCGCAAAGTTCTGTTTTCAGTGGTCTGAATTTCCCCCGGCCTACCGGATTCCGGATCATATCACTCTGATAGCAACTCCGAGGTAATATAACTCTGAACGGACTTTAGTGAGTAGTGACGTCACAGATGTAGCGTCGCGTCGGACGATTACGGAGGCGTCGCGTCGCTTAGATAACTACATTGTAATTTAGTGGTCAGTGGTCAGTGGTCAGTGGTCAGCGGTCAGTGGTCACTACAGCACACTAGTTGTAGCTTATGAACACAGCTAACGAATTAAATGAGAAAATAAAAAAAATATTATACTTTAAACGAGCGAATCTTGTATATATATAATCAATTTCTCGAAAACGGCTGCAAGTATTTCCATGAAATGTAGTAAGCAGGGAGTTTTGGGATGAAATCAATCTAGCTGTCTTTTTCCTGCGAAACTGCGCATTTTAAGTTATTATACATACAAGATCGTCTCTAATCATCTCATCTAATGATGTATTGCTAGATGTCAGTAGAAATGTCAAAATTTGTCTACGTCAGTGGCTGAGGTTTAATTACCTATGGTAACATCAATGTTATGAAAAATATAATACTATTATTGTTAACATTATGTACTTATTTGTGAAATAAATTACTTTAAATTTTAGAAATGACTTATTTTATTTTAACTAAACTTTTAAATGAACCTAGTTTATATGTTTGTTTGAAAGTAAACGGTTGAATTAATTATAAGTGAACTTTTCGGACACGCTTCCAACAATACAAACGCAAGAATTGCAATTTGCAAATTAGTTTTAACATACTTAGGCCTTTTCATCCGTTATTGGATGATTTATACAGTACTCTCCGAGCGAAGTAACCATTCTTGAAATACTGTAGTGCCTGGGACAGTCGGTTTTAAATGTCGTGTGGTTGCCCAAGCACATACGGCATTCTCACAACACAGTCAGCCTAGTCCAGAGGAATGACTGGTCAATACGTCTGGGGCCAACCTTGTGCGGGTTTCCTCACGATGTTTTCCTTCACCGTTGGAGCGTCCGTATAATGTACTCGAGATCTGAAAAAGTCTCATTGGTACGCGCCACAACCTGGGAGTCGAACCTGCACTCCCTCGAGTGCGAATCAAACGGTATACCCACTAGGCCACGGAGCTCTCCACATAAAATAAATAAATAAACAAAAACATAAACCGACTTCTAAACTTAGTAAAAACTAAAAAGCTTACTAGAATACCATTTTTAGGGTTCCATGGTACTCAAGAGACTCTTATAGTGCCGCTATGTCCGTCCGTCTGTCTATATGTCCGCTGTTCTAACTTCTGTAATGTATACTAATATTATAAGGAGGAAAAGTTTTATTGAAACTACTGGACCGATTTTGATAAAATTTGGCACAGATATAGAGTAGACTAAGGGAAAGGACATAAGCTACTTTTTATTGCGGAAAAATGTACAGTTTCTGCTAAATTAACTTTTGCGCGCACGAAGTTGCAGACAACATCTAGTTATGAATATAAATGTATGAAATTTGGTATAGTTATAGGTTGTATACATATATCGGTTTAGGCATCATAAAATAATTATTATATTATTTTTAGAGGTGGCCCTCCATACTGTATGTAAAGTAGGGATGAAAAATATTTTTTCATATTACCCCGTCGTGTATTGGCAAATAGGTATTTTTAAATAAAGGCAAGGTTTCTCACATGACTTTATTACAAAGTAAACCATTTTCGAGTAATCGGCCTCCAAAGTGGTTTATAAGTTGGTCCCCCCCTGGTACTTCTAAGCTATAAGAGATAGCATCATGTAAGTTGCCATACTGAATACTGATAGATCACACTAAAAACTCATTAGGAAAATTATTTTGGGCGAAATCGGACTATAACTTTTGAAGTAATTAACGGAATCCTACTTAGGCATTCCTGACCCAGTGTCCTATTATGAAAATATATAATCCAAATATCAATATTTTAACAGTTAAATATGTTAAACATAAACTATTTAAGTTAAGTAAAGAAATGATATGCCAAAATCCACCTTAAAAGAGATAAGAAACGACTAAAATATTTCCAGAAAAACTTAAAGCTAACTTTTTTTTTGGATGCCAAGCTAAAATTGTTGCTGCCAGCTTTTAACTCGTACTCTCAAAATGTAACATTTACAAAGGGAAGATGAAGGTGCAGTCTTGCGATAAATAACCAGGGATGATGCGTCCCGTAGGTACGGTGTATGGGACGTTATATGTTTTTTCTTATGCGTACATTTCTTGTACATTTATCGTCGTACAATAGTTTAGTAAACGTTATTATATTACTACAGCTGAGTCACACTAACCTTTAAATGACGTTTACTAAACGCGAAAAGGGCCTCATTTTTACGACCAACGTCATACAAAGTGTAATCGTCATACAAAAGTCACAAGTGTCTTCGGTGAAGTCAAAAGTCATGTGGACGTTAGGAAATTACCACTTTCATCGCACAGTTTAATCATAACTTTATGGCGACTCGTTTTGTCATATTGTGGTCGTACAGATGAGGCGAATGACTAAAACGGTTTATTTGAGTTAAATAATTTATTGAAGGGAGTTTATTTAGGAATTTATTTAACTTAAATTAAATAATGATAAATTGAATTATCATTATTTAACTGTGAAAGTGTCGTCAACAATTTTCGAGTGATCGGCCTCCAGAGTGGTTTATAAGTTGGTATGGGACTTAGAAACTTGCAATTTTCTATGCTTTGATCTAAATCGGACAGTAACTTTTGAAGTAATTTGAAAAAAAACTATGACGCGTTCATAGTTACGGAACCCTCCTGAGACATGTCTTGACTTGTTTGACTTTGACTCGAACGCGACAACAAGGTTGGTTAAAGTCAGGAAAAGTTCAATAAAAGACGTCTAACCTATTAGTCACCTCATTACTATTATGAAACTGCAATACAACTGGAAGTCGTCCAAGCCTTGACTTATATGACGTTTTTTTTGTTGGGTTATTGGGTTGGGTGTATTATGTTTATATGTATGTGTGTATGTTTGTTTCACCGCAGCGCCTAAACTACTGATCCTATTTTAATAAATGAGGTGTCAATAGATTCGTAACAATGCCGCGGGTAACAGAGGCTATATAATTTACGTATTCGGGTTAAAGTTTTTATAAAAAAATGATAGTTATTTAGTAACTTTCTAGTGAAGATACCTTAATGCCCCTTCCATTTCTTGTCGACTACGACTCCTGGACTACTGCCTGATGCCTCCTTCAATTAAACCTGCTTTTTAAAGTCCTAAATTTTACAGCACCCTGTGGATGAAACATCCGCAATCAAATGCTATCGGGCGTGTGTCAGCTGACACCTCGTCACTCGTCTCGTCACCTATACTTTGGAAGAAGATGTAACATGGAAGGAACACTATAAAATTCAATAGGTTTTTGTACTTTCATCACAGAGTAGAAAATATATATTGTTTACGTACAGAGAAACAGCTTTCATATAACGATTCCAAATCGACAGATTCGAAAATTTTCACGTCCCCTCCAACGGCCCACGATTTTTCCACACAATCGTGGACCCAATCAATAGTAGAGTAAGAGTAGTGCAATCAAATCTAAATCGTCTTTCTTCATCTTTCTTTAATCTGTGTTTTGGTTGTAAATTTGGTAGTTTTTCTAGTACGACATACTAATTACAACTATATTGCAAATTACAATGTAAGTAAGTAATAGATCTCTATATTATGCCAATGCGACCGCTGTACTTGAGACTGAAACCGAACTGCAATTTGACTATTTACAATAATCACGAGGATTGGCCCTCTAACCCCAAAATATACTCCTTGCCGAATCTAAAAGTAAACAAAAAAATTAAATTCGATAAAATTAATGTGTCACTGTATTTCTTTATTGCGCGGTGAATAAGTAACATTTAGATTGGTAGCATTATGGTGCGCTTACACGGGCAACAAAAATTGACAAATTATGAGCAATTATGTTCAATTGCGACGTGACAAAATATCAAGCAATTTACGGCAACGGTTGTGCAAGTTCAGCGAAGAGGAACAACTCCAAGAAACTAGACAACACTTCATAGTTAATACTAAGTACCGAAAATATTTAATAAATTACATATATTAAGACACAGAGAAAAAATAACAACAGAAATAATAAACAAAAACATAAGGCCTGCGTTGTTAAATTAAATTAATAAGTTTAGTTATTTGGTTTTGTTTCGTAAACTGGACATTTCTTTAAAGTTAATAATTCAGTTTTGTTTTATATTATTTTATCTTTTGTTATAAAGACTTAACTACTCATAACACATAATATTATGTTACAAATCCTTACTATAATATAATAATAATAATATTATAAATGTGAATGTAAGTTTGTTTATTACTCTTTCACACAAAAACTTCTAAAAGGATTTCGATGAAATTTGGTATAGTAGTAGTTTAGGCTAAGCTACGCTTTTAAACATAGGCTACTTTTTATCCCGAAAAAGTACAGTGTTCCCGAGGCAACAGCTAGTATTATATAAGATGAGCGCATCTCGCCGTCAAACACTCATTTTGCGAAATATAACATGTAATTGCATTGTTTCTTATATGAATAAACAAATTAAAAAACAAAAACTTACATACATGAGCAATTCAGTTGAAAAAAAATTCGGCAATTGTATCAGCGACATTGAACAATATGGAACATATGGAGCAACCAGAAGCAATATCGTCGTAATAATTGCCGTATATTTTTGAAATTTCTCCACATCGCTCCACTAATTGCTCCAGATTGAACCATCCGTGTTGCCGGGCAATTATTGCAAAAAAATTTGCCCGTATAAATACACCATTATAGTCGGCCATATTGACCTTTGTTTACATTTGGATTACATTTAATCGGAACGGATATGTAAGCCGGGTTATTCCGATCCGAACTGGAAGGGTGACAGGCGACGCGTCATCTGGGGGCTTAGCATGGCTTTGCGAAGAAATCAATTTAACCTTAGAATGATAATCTTATTTAAATGTACGGAAAAGATAATCATACGTCAAAATTACTCCTTACTTTTAAATGGCTATTATTTCAAAGATTATTTACTTAATTTGATGAACTATGGTGTGTATTTATTTATTATATCAGTTTAAATAAAAATACAACATATTTTTATATATGTACTGTTTATTAATAATTTAAAAAAATAACGAACGAACGGCTATCATTTTAAAGTAACAAAACATAGGAGCTTCTCTTATAATTAAGAATTCACATTGTTTAGACTAATCAGTCATTTCTAATAATACTGTTAATTTGAAACAATAGGCTCTATAGATATTTAATACTTAAATCTACGGAGATCGATTAGATGCAGCTCAGGCACATGTCAATGTTATTTATGTTCACGACAAATCACTTTTTTGCACTTTTTGCAACATCCGCTAGCCTTGCGCTTTTTTTTAGAGGGGCAATAGGCACAGTAAGTACGTTTCTTTGGATTGGGCTCTTCTGTGTCGTCTTCGGTTGGTCCAGGAGCAGCTTTCGGTAACGTATTCTTTATCTCATCTCGCAAATATCGCTTCAAAGTAAGTAATAAAGCTTCTAAGCACTTGGCCATATAGGGTGAAGTTAGAACCATGCTCAAGTGTTTCATGAATTTGCGGCGGCGTCTTTAGTGACAACATTGTGCCTGTATATTATATACGCATTTACGAATGCAAGGCCAAGACATGGTTATCAGACGACGAGCAGCTGTAGATGGTGGTACTTATTCAGCATTTCCTTCAGGTGGTAGACTGGATGCTATTGACTCTTGGTCCCTCTCATCGTCGACAAATGCCTCCTCAACGTCACTCTGCACGTCGTCTTCGCTCAGATGGTCCTCAAGCTCGCTGTCAGTGTCGGCAGATGAAAGATCCTCATCGCTCTCTAAAAGAGCCGCCAGGATGCTCTCGCCTTGTAAATTCTGTTTTTCCATTGCAACCGGATATTCTATAATATTTATAAATATAAAATAAAGGTAAAACTATCGCTAAAACAAAGAAAAGTTACCAAAAAAACCTTAATTGAAACGCATACAAAAATCTTAAAAGCCACGTAAAAGATAATCATACGTCATTTTGACTCCAACACCTGTTGTATTACGAAACGGGAATACTTACTTCGGTGTCGCGACCGCCACTCGGTAGCTTCGCCCGGCGATTGAAATGTCCGTAAAGCATTGCGCCGGATTCGCGCGAATTAGAACGAGACAGCAATATTTCGAAACACACGGAGTCATTTTGACGTAGATTATCTTTCTAGGGTTAAAGAATAAATATTCTATCCAAATAGTTCGTTGCAAAATAGTTCTTAATCCATGGTAACAAGGTCGTCAATAGTCAACATTTCAGCCATATTTTTAAAATGGCTGCCGGGAAATCCTCTGTCAAAAAAGATCGAATTTTCAAGTAAATGACTGAACGCAAAGAAACTATTTGTTTTGGACCGCCACGATGTGGAGTGGTTGACATTATTGTACTACTATTTGACATTGAAATAAGAAAACGTTTCTACTTTAGCTGTCAAAAGAGGCCATTTTGTGAGCTCATGCTCGGGAAAATGTTGTTTCTCATAACGACGATGCGTCGACCTTGCTGCCTTACAATAAGAACTATTTTGCTCCGAATGGTATTAATGTTTCTTCAATCTATCATTTTGTCGATTCTTCGGTATTTCTAGGGTGCGCATGCTAAGCCTACAGACATGCGTGTCTGCAGGCTAACCTAATCCGAAACATACTCTGCGCTTGCGGGGATATCCAATTCTTATAAGTACACGCTGTTTTTGTATTAAAATTTTATGTAGAATGTATCCACCTACGTAAATAAAGCTAATTTCACTTTAAAGAAACATAAATGCTTTGAGTTTGCATCAAGATTCCTTTTATTAAATTAATATTTTTCTAAATTCCAATTACCTCATCACTTAAGGAATTTATCCACTTTTTAAATATATATATACATAGGTTTTATTTACATTATAACTATATAATCCTGGAAAAAGTAAACGAGGGAGATGCGCGCCATTTTTTTATGGCGCCAAAAGTACCGTGACACTTGCGGCTTTCGAACTGTCAAAGTAGCGCGACACTCCACAAACCTAACCTAACCCGAAGTAAACTGGTTATTCCGACCCGTCACCCGAACCCGTTGAGGTTAAATTAAATTGTTTTAAAACAGTAACTGTTGTTTTTTCAACGTTACAACAAATAAAATAAGGAAAAAATATCAGTACCATGAATTGTGATTCTAGAAAACGTCATGACCGAGAATTTTTACGTTTTACTCTGTTCAGATGCAATTAAGGCTGGGACTATATGCTCCGGAATCCGGAACGCCGGCGAAAATTCAGAGCAGTGAAATTAGAAGTCCGGACTTAATATACAATAGATTTGAAAATCCAACACGAGTGTCGAACACACGAGTAAAATGTCAATGTCTTATAATATACGACAGCTTGACACTCAAACACTTCGATTTTCAACTCAATTGTATTAGCGCAGACTTCTATTTTTAGTGATCAGTGCTCCCGGGTCCATGCAATTTCCCCGGGCCCGCCGGATTCCGGAGTATATAGTCTGAGCCTATAATGAAAAAAATATATAATTGGTAGTCCATGTGACGAACTTTGAAGGAAAACTGGGCCTTTAGTCAAGATGCATTCGATAATTTCGACGGCTAAGTCGAAAACAAAATGTATGGGATGCACCTTAACTAAAGGCCCTATAACGGCTTAAGTAACTTTGTTAGTTCAGGAGTTATAGAGACTTACAATCAAAAATTTAAAAAAATATATACCTAGGTTATTAAAATAACATCCACAGAATTGTCCACACGTGATGCCTCCCACCGGTTCGGGAACTAACCCGGCAACAAGAAGCTCGCACGGTGGCCCCGTCTTTTAGCAAAAGGAAGCTTAACTTGTAAAATGCGCTTACTTGGAAAACTTCGTACAAAAAATAACGAAATATAAGTAAACATGCAAACATATCGGTAAAATGGTACGGAACCCTACGTGCGCGAGTCCGGCACGCCCTTGGCCTGTTTTTTTTTGCATATTTTGTTGATGCCGCTATATTTAGCTCCTGTTGTGATAACCTCATGTTTTTATGTAAGTCTTGAGATATCCTAATTAGTGACAGAAAATCCGTAAGTATAATAATAAGCATTTAACGTGCTGATGAGCCATTTGAATAAAGAGTGGGACTGAAACAAATTACTACAGATATGATCAGTTCAATCTGATCATATTAGCGCCCTACACACGTAAAGTTCGCGCATCGGAAGGATCTGTGCAGTTTGAACTGCGGATAGTTCGATACGCAGTCCACAATCGTCACACGTCGCATAAAGATGCGTCCACGGTTTGGACGTTGGCATCATACGTATTTAGGTGATTGCGCGGTTAAAACTGTAGAGAAATCGCTCGCGTCAGATCGGACTGTCAGTTTCGCGCATATGCCCAAAATATCCGTAATTGATTTTTAATTATTTTATTGTGATTATCTTACTCCTTAACTTTTTTCTCAGTGTGCTAGGTTATAAAATTATTTTTTAAGTCATCAACATAATATAAGCCACTGTAGGGCTTCTGATGATGACTAAAAACCAAAAAAAGAATTTATATTGTTGTCTTGGATATTAATTTAATTATAATAATAGCAATAATAAAAAAATAAATGTTATATTGAAAATCAAATTAGTTTAATTAATGTATAAAAAAAAACCTTACAATAGGTATTTACCTATGAAATTGGCGTTCTGCAGTACTGGCCATTTCAAATCAAAATAATTTTTGTTTGGCTAAGAATTCTAATTTCAAATTAATTTTATTTTAAAAACATGGAATTCTTTTTCCAAAAGTAGTCATTTGTTTATTGATTAGTGTTACATTTTTATCGCATTTCAATCTTTTTTGTCATCATGGATACGTTAAAAATTCGAGTAATTATGGAATATGTGTACCGTCGTGGCAGCAACGCGGCACAAGCGGCACGCAACATCAACGACGTTTACGGAGCTAACACTACAAACCAACGCACCACCTGTTATTGGTTTGCTCGCTTCCGTTCTGGAAATTTCGACCTGAAAAATGAACCTCGCGGTCGTCCGAAGTCTTTGGTCCCCTCAGGGTGACAACGACAACTTCTTAAAACGACAACTTCCGAAAACGTCAACTTTCTAGAATGTCAACATTCGAAAACGATAACATCCTAAATCGTCAACAAACTAACAAACAATTCATTCTCGAGTAAAGTGCACTTTACTTTTCTCGAAATTCTACTTCCTCATTGCCCCATTGAAACTCTATAATAAAGGTGTTATTGCGTTCATAAACTCCTTGGTCTTACTGGCATATTTAAAGTATGTCTAAGAAGAAAGCAGTATCTGCCAGCTTGACAATCCTAAAATGCAAATAGTGTTGATTTCTTTCATGAAATAATAATGAATTTCATAAAATCACAAAAAGGGAAAGACTGTTTATTAAATAATGGGTATAAATACAATTTCATGAAATTGAACAATAATAACACAACTTTATGGAGATGTGCTGATAGGGATTTGTGTAGTGCAACTATTACTTTAGATAGTACGAGAGACAAAATTTTACGAGATGCTGCTCATGTGTGCTTACCTGATGATTCCAAAAATATTGTTTTACAATTGGTGAATATTTGTAAAAAAGAAGTTTGCGAAAATTTTGATCCCATTCAGCAAATTTTTGAAAACAAAGTTGAAAAAACAATTAAGAAACATCAAAATGTCATACCTGATATACCAACCTTTCAAAGTGTTAAAAGTACACTATACAAGAGCCGTAAAGATTTTTTAGAAAGCGACATTTTGGAATACAAAACCTTGGAAGACGTTAAGGTGCTAACTGCTTTTTCCAAAAATTTTCTTATAGCCAATGATGGAGATACGGAAAGAAATTTAATATTTTCATCCATTACATCACGCAAAATAATCAAAAAGTTTGCGAGTAGCGATAAATTGTACTTTGGTGATGGTACCAATTACAGCTTACCAAAACCATTCTATCGGCTATTTACCGCACATGTTGATTATTTCTCAAATTTGAAGACAGTAAATGTTATACCAATAGTATACGGTCTACTGCCCAATAAAACTGAAGAAACATACATAAGGTTTTTTAAATTAATAAAAGATATATTGGGTATTAACATTTCACAATATAAATGCGATTTTGAACAAGCACAAATAAATGCTGTCCTTCATGTATTTCGTGGTGTGAATTTAAGAGGTTGTTCAGTGTGATCAGCACTTCAATAAGGCAGTCTTCAAGCAATCGAAGGCCTTAAAATTACAAACATCAACAGAAGGCAGAAATATATCAAGATTAAGTGCTATAATACCCTTACTACCCTCTGCCTATATAAACGACGCCTGGTTACATGTAAAAATATATCAAGATTAAGTGCTATAATACCCTTACTACCCTCTGCCTATATAAACGACGCCTGGTTACATGTAAAAATATATCAAGATTAAGTGCTATAATACCCTTACTACCCTCTGCCTATATAGACGACGCCTGGTTACATGTAAAAATATATCAAGATTAAGTGCTATAATACCCTTACTACCCTCTGCCTATATAAACGACGCCTGGTTACATGTAAAAATATATCAAGATTAAGTGCTATAATACCCTTACTACCCTCTGCCTATATAAACGACGCCTGGTTACATGTAAAAATATATCAAGATTAAGTGCTATAATACCCTTACTACCCTCTGCCTATATAAACGACGCCTGGTTACATGTAAAAAATATGATGCCTAATGATTTGAAATTTCAAAAGTTTAAACGTTATTTTGAAAAAGAATGGTTAGAAAAAAATAACAAAATCATAAGTGTTGCTTATTCCAAACACAGAACAAACAATCCGGTTTAAGGTTGGCATAGACGCCTAAATGCAAAGGTACCACATAAGCCAAACATTTTTTTATTTTCAAAAAATTAAAGAAGGAAGCTAAACATTACGACTTAAAAATTAAAAGGAGTTATTTTAAAAAGTTCCAAAAGAACCGAAGAAATTCTGACATAGTTTTTGATATAAAATACAAATTTTTATTGCAGCAACTAGAAAACAACGATCTTAATAGCATACAATTTTTGAAGAAAATTATATATTTAAAGTTAAATACAACAACGAAAAGTCAAGAACGACGTCGACGTCGTCGATAGCCGTCAAGCCCATTAAATGGATACAGAAGTCCAAAGTTTGGTTTATTTGCAGTTTTTTTTATTTGTTACTTTAAAGAATAGTTGTAAAGCCAAGTTTTAGTTGTTTTAAGTTGTTTTACTTAATTAAAAGATTCAGTTCTTTTAAGTTATTTTACTTAATTTGTTTTAAGTTTTACTTTATTAAAAGGTGTTCAGTAATAGAGCAAAGTTATTATAAGGTCTGTCTTCAATCAAAAGTCTGTATCAAAAGTCTGTCTGTAACCAAAAGTCCCCAGCAAAAAGTGGAACTAATTATGACAGATCTGTCATGTACATACATTGGGATGACAGATACATATTTGGGGTTGCTAGCTATGTAATTTTTCCCATTCCATTTGGGATTTTATAATCACTATGCTTAATGCATATGTAATCAACTCTATGTTTAATAATTCGGATAGTGACTATAGTATGCCTGGAATAAATCTAAACAATTAGGTACTATAATTTTACAATTTAAATTTAAAATATTTTCAATATAATTAATCTACCACCAACTATTACAATTCTCCTTTTATTTGTACGATGTATAATATGTTTCTGTTATAATTTGTATCAATTTTATTTAATAAAACAATAAAATAGAATTTAACCTAAAATGATTAAAAAATATTTTTGGGGAGTCTAAAGAAGCAGTGGTTTGCAACATTCTGTCGCACGACTGTGGCGCCGCATCTAGGGGACTTTTCACTTGAGACGCAATCTAACGTATAAATTAGACATTTATAATTTTCGGAATTTGTCAATTTAGGAATTTGACATTTTAGGAATGTGCCATTTCAGGAATTTGCCATTTTCGGAAGTTGACGAGTTTAGAATACACGTTCTCGGAAATTGTGGAAATTGTCATTTTCGGAAGTTGTCGTTTTGGGAAGTTGTCGTTGTCACCCTGAGGGCTTTGGTCGACAATGAGGAATTAAAGGCGATTGTGGAAGCTGATGATACACAATCTACGGCTGAATTAGCAGCAGCTTTCGACGTTAGCGTCAAAACAATATTGGTCCATTTGCGTCAATTTCGCAAGGTAAGAAAGCTTGACAAATGGGTGCAAAAAAAAATTCAATACCCGAGAGGCAGTACAAAATGCCTTTGAAGAATTTGTTGCCTCCCGTCCAGCTGATTTCTTTAAGAAGGGTATCAATAAACTGCCACTGCATTGGCAAAGATGCATTGATTGCATGGGTGATTACTTCGATTAATACAAATAAAAAATACATGAAAAAAATTCGTTTAAATTTTTTCATACAAAACGGCAATTTCATAGGTAAAGACCTAATATTAATTAAATTAAAAATTTGACATGTAGTCGTCTGCCCTATTTCGTGTCAACAATCACCGCCGAAAATAGTATAAAGTGGAATCCGGTTGGTATCTCGGAGATAAGGCCGATAATGGAGGCTGAGCCCCAGGTTCATACCTCCGCCGGCCAAGCGCGAGACAGCACGTGGCCGGGGCGTGGCTTATATTACGGAATCACTAAGGGTTAGTTCACAACGAAACGAAGCGCGCACCATTTAAGATAGCGATTCATATTAATTGAACTTTATACACTACAGAAAAAGATACACGTTTTTTGCAAGGGTTCGCGAGCGCCGCAGCAGTCGCTCGGTGTGAGCAGACCCTAAGCCTGTTGCACAATCTGACTGATAAGTGTCGGATAGCTTATTTGCTTGTTTTGTCTCTGTCGCTCGATATAAAGTAGCGACAAGACTTCCAAATGAGCTGATCGACACTTATTAGAAGATTCGTCGGGCGCTAACTGTTTAATTAAATAATGTTTAAGCCCCGACGCTCAAGAGGGGTGTTATTTGTCGTGTCTTTTCTATTAAACTAGGGGGCAAACGAGCAAACGGATACCTTATGGAAATTACCGTCGCCAGTGGACACCCGCAACATCAGAGGAGTTGCAAGTGCGTTGCCGGCCTTTCAGGTTTGCAGGTCGTAATGGTGCGGAAATACCGTTGGCGACAGATCATTCCAGAGTTTCTGTGTCTGTGTGTCGAGAAGTTCACAATTACAGTATGCTTATGAGCATAACACTGGGGATGCAGAGGGAGATGCTTCGACGTCCATCACTTTTGAGCGTGCGAAAGTTACTGTAGTAAAAAAAAATTACGCAGAGCAAAATATGTATTGTCCAATATCGCGCGCGACGTTCGCGCGATCGTGCGCGCCAAGTGTAGAGCGGACATAAAGCTTATAAGTTGTAAATTACTATTATAAATGTGATAGTTTGTGAGGATGGATGGATGTTTGTTACTCTTTCACGCCGAAACTACGGAACGGATTTTCGATGAAATTTGATATGGTAGTTTTTGGGAATTTATAGTGTCCATGTGTGTACGCACAATGCAGCACACAAGAACGCTCTCTCTTCCTTTACCCTCGTAACCCAGCGGAACGGACTGGCGGGAGATCAGGCGCAGGTCCGACTGTTTACATGCCCAAACGACGCAAGGATCATCTATCTTGTCAGACAATCAGGTGATCCGTGCTCAGCCTGCACTGTCCTAACCAAACTTAAAAAAAACATTTTTTGTTGTTCCAACGCGGAGATCGAACCTACGACCTCCGAGTCGAGAGCCAAGCTATAACCACTGGACCACGGAGTCTTAATATTGGGTGATGAGTCACTGTCAAATATCACCTAGCTGCCTCGTGCTATTCGCGGTTGTTGTTCGGCTGTATTTAGCTCTCGGTAAATATAGCCTATGTCCGGCACGTCGGGGCATTAACTCCATATCACATGAACGTGTCTGTACAAGGGTCGTCCTGTTTCGCAGCTTTCAAACTTACTTGTTTAAGATCCAAGTATCTGGGTAACGCTCCGTTTTCTGATAAATGATAAATAAATAAAAAGAATCACAAAAATATTTATCTGACCGGAATTCGAATCCACCACATTCTGAATTTTCGAGTAAAGCAAAAATTGTACATACGCATACAAACTGCCAATCGGACTGACATATCAGAGTCGAAATTATTGATATATTGTTGCACGACGAAAGCAAAAACATACTTATAGGTAATAAAGACAAAATCAAACTGACTTCCAGTACACACTTTTTTGTACATTTTTACTTTGGAAGTCGGTTTTAATTTTTTGTTTAAAAATAATATTTTTCTCTTTTTATTTAAATTTATTATCTACCTACATTATGAACACATTTTAAGAAAGTTATAAATACAAAAAAGCCTCCGCTATTATCACTCTCTCGGCAAAACAAACTCAAGCGTTATTTAATGCCAGTTTTCTAAGAGGCCGTGGTATTTCCCCAAATAAGCATCACCGGTCTGCGGACCTACTAAACAATCACCAGTGATGATAATGATTAGATACTAATAATTATTATTAATAAATAATAATTATAAAAATGTTGCAGTAAGCATTAAATATACTATAGTGATGATGATCACGAATATAATTTTGCCAATAGCAAAATTTCAAAGACGTGATATCGGTGCACAAAACTGCTTGCAGTTCTTTAAACACCGCCGGAATACCCAAACACAACAGGCGGACAGCGTAGTCTCAGTAATAGGATCCCGTTTTTAACCTTTTGGTACGGAACCCTGAAAAGGACAATTTACTGAAATAACTTACGCAATAAACTTGACCAATGTGGTCCGTTTATCGATTCCATAACTCGTAATTGACATGACGCTGATACTTTCTGTACACTAAAAACTTTACACAAAATGAATATATTTTTTCCTAGTTTAAATAATTTTAAAGCTCTATTTCACTCCCAAACTAACAAATATTTTTCATAAAACTAAACTTTACATTTGACGACCTCTGTGTCTTATCGTTGAGCGCGTTGTCGCTTCCGCGAACAAAATAAATTTCTGTGTTCCTGGGTCATGGATGTGTTTTAAATATGTTTATAATATAATAAAAATCTTAAATATATGTTCAGTATAAGAAGTATTAAATATACTTCCCGTTGTCTGGTCGCCGTAACACAAGTTCTTCGGATACTTAGCACGGGGCCAGATTGACGTGGTGTGAAGCATCCATAGATATAAATATTGCTGAATTATAGCAAAACAAAATTACTTTATTGAACTGAAACTGAATTTTAAAAAGATAAATAGTAAATAGTAATAATCTTTCGTAAAGATTAAAATTAAAAAAGTAAAAAATCGACTAGCAAACTATTTTAGAGATCAAGAGCAGAGAATTAGCTGTACGGTCTCTCTGCAAACCAGTGTGAAATTTTTCCCAAAAAGCAGGCCGTACTAGGAAAGCTGGGACCAAACGCAATAAACTAAGCGTGCCATGGTACTCGATTTCATGCATGTATTCCCCTTCTCCCTAGAAACGGAACAAAAGTCATCCGGTACATTATGAATGTTTTACCTACTAGTAATTAATAAATGTACTTTAGCAAAATGCGCAGAAACAGGTTATTTACAACGGTAGGCAATCTATTTTTAACTGTGAGTCCCAATTGAAGATTGTTGTGGGTACGTGGGCACAATGTCGCCGTGATAACCTGTCGCCTGCCAGACGCTCAGCTGGATATACTAGACGCTGCCGCGACTTCGCGGGCAGGGCCGGACCGTAAGTTAGGAGGCCCTGGGATAATACCACTTAGGGGCCACCTAATTACTCAAAGTATAGGTTAACCTGTCGCCTGCCAGACGCTCAGCTGGATATACTAGACGCTGCCGCGACTTCGCGGGCAGGGCCGGACCGTAAGTTAGGAGGCCCTGGGATAATACGACTTAGGGGCCACCTAATTACTCAAAGTATAGGTTAACCTGTCGCATGCCAGACGCTCAGCTGGATATACTAGACGCTGCCGCGACTTCGCTGGCAGGGCCGGACCGTAAGTTAGGAGGCCCTGGGATAATACGACTTAGGGGCCACCTAATTACTCAAAGTATAGGTTAACCTGTCGCCTGCCAGACGCTCAGCTGGATATACTAGACGCTGCCGCGACTTCGCGGGCAGGGCCGGACCGTAAGTTAGGAGGCCCTGGGATAATACGACTTAGGGGCCACCTAATTACTCAAAGTATAGGTTAACCTGTCGCATGCCAGACGCTCAGCTGGATATACTAGACGCTGCCGCGACTTCGCGGGCAGGGCCGGACCGTAAGTTAGGAGGCCCTGGGATAATACGACTTAGGGGCCACCTAATTACTCAAAGTATAGGTTACCCTGTCGCCTGCCAGACGCTCAGCTGGATATACTAGACGCTGCCGCGACTTCGCTGGCAGGGCCGGACCGTAAGTTAGGAGGCCCTGGAATAATACGACTTAGGGGCCACCTAATTACTCAAAGTATAGGAAAAAATAAGACACTAAAATAGTAACAATCTGTGTAATTTTAATAAAATTATGTTTCTTTTTCGCATTATCGTTTATTTTTGACTTTGACTGCTAAGCCTCTATAGCTAGAGGCCTCTTGAAACCACGGGGCTCTGGGCTGAAGCCCAAAAGCTATATGGTATATCCGGTCCTGTTCGCGGACGGATAAATCTCGTGGGAACCGTACATTTTGCCATGATAACAAGTAGTATATGTGTTAATTAAGAGTCCAAGCTACTAGTACTAACTACTACACCAAATTTTATCAAAATCCGTTCTCAAGTTATTTCGTGAAACAGTAACAAACATCCATTCAACGGATTTCGATGAAATTTGATATGGTAGTTAGTTTCCAAGGCTCTGGAATACTCTGGATTAATACATAGGCTACTTTTTATTGATTTTTTTAGATGACTAGACTAGTCATCTATAATCGAGTCGCAACCGTTGAACCAAAACAAAGGAAAAATAGCGCCATCTGACTTCATTCTGTGCACTTCGATAACAACTATTTTTATATTTTTTATATTTTTTAATTTTTTTCATAAAAAAACAATCTGTCTTTTTCTTTTAAGTATTATATATACAAACATTTAGTTAGTAATAGACCTAAAGGTTAATACCTAAGTTATAAGATATTATGTAGTTGGATACCGGAACGCGAGTCCCAGTTTGGTGTGTGTGTGTATATTATGTGGTATGCAGTGTGTGTGTGTGTGTATGTTTAGTTAACAAATTGAAAACTAAACGCAGATCTGAGTCATGACTTTTATTAAAATATTACTGTCACGGTCGTAAAAGCAGGTCATGTCTACCGGAAGACGTCTCCAACGTGAGTGCCCCATCGAGACTCGAGAAATAGTGTGCGCGCACCATTCGTGCAATTACTAATTCCCTCCCAAGTTTATAATAGGCATTTTGTCTCTGTAAATTGAAAGAGAATATATTAATTAATAAATGTCAGGTATGAGCAGATTTTATCGGCGCCGCCGTTTACGTGAGCTGGCGATTGTGTCCTCTCGCGAATACGTCCAGCTGCTACAGTGTCCAATTGCGCCGGAGGGATAGTTTTTATAAAAAAATATATAAAAACTATCCCCCTTGGTCATGGCCATTGTTCGTTTCCACGTATAATATCTATGTACTCCCACATCCACAATCCTAAATCAAATATTTAAACCAAATTTGTATAAAAACTTTATTTATTTATTTTAACTAAATAAATACTTTTAAAAAATCACAAAATTTTGTTTACGACAATTCTAGTGTTTATTTTTTCTGACTTAAGTCTAATGTCGAGAGATTACAGTGAGTCGCACCTCCAGAGCAGTTGCAGGTGCGTCAGGCGAGTCTGTAGTAGTGCGGCGCGACCTCCAGCAGCCACTCTCGTTGCACCACCATGAGGTCACGCATGTGCGTTCGGTCGGAGGAGGTAGACACTGACGCGTAGACCACCCTGGCACCATGATGATAATGTTATTATATGTAAAAAAATATGATTATGATAATGCTAATTTAAATTACGTTTAAATGTATGAATAAAAATAGCATAAAATTATTTTTGATATTTGACGGCCATATTATATATTAAATAATTATAATAATATCTATGGACGCTCCACACCACGTCAATCTGGCCCCGTGCTAAGTATCCGACGAACTTGTGTTACAGGTACCAGAAAACGGGAAGTATATTTAATACTTTTATACTATACATATATTTAAGATTTTTATTATATTATACACATATTTAATACACATCCATGGCCCAGGAACACGGAAAATCTTTTTGTTTCTTCGGCGGGATTCGAACCCGCGACTCCCGGCTTGAGCACCAACCAGCAGAATTACACGATTTGGACACAATTTCTGCCCATAGGGCGTAAAAATCTTAAAATTTGTGATAAGATCATAATACAAAATAAGTCACGTCATCATTACACAATATAATACTAATATTATTAATAAAAAAATCCTATATAAAATAATTAATATTATCATTAAGGTCAAGGTTACATACATAGCAAATGTCAATATGACATTGAAATTCTTCACACATGTGTTTTTTTTATATATGGCATCGGCTTATAACCATTTGCCAGTGTCGAGTTAAAAAGGCGGGAAATAGAACTTTTGTTTCAATTTTCAACACCGTATTCCTAAATCGTCAAGTCTAAAGTCTAGTCAAAGTCCAAAAAAATAGTCAGTGCAGTCCATGAGTCATGTCAGTCGATTCAGTAAAGTGGTAGAAGCTTTACTGAAAGTTCCTAGGGAGTTTTGGCGGGAAACACACAGATAGCACGCTTTTTGAAGTTGTACCACTTGCCCACACTTGTGCACGTTAACGAATATTTAATGGTTAATGTTCTACCAATATTACACATCATGAACCGAGATAACACAAAATGAAATATTACAAGTTCCACAACGTCACCCATTGACCTCCCCGGCAAAACCCTCCACACATGTGTTCGATTTTCAACTGTATTGTATTAGCGCTGAATTTTCACCGGCTTTCCGGATTCCGAGGCATACAGTCCCAGCCTTATACAAACGTTTTCTATAGTGCGATGTAAAAACGCCTTAGTATCGTCTGTTGGGGCTAGAAGCAAATTTTCAAACTGTTAGTACCGGGAAACTGTTCTGAGATGTCGCTGCTCTCTGTGAAGGTGTACATGTGTGGGAGTCCGCCACCACCGCCCCACCCCTGGGAAGTACAGTGGACACTCACCAGCTCGGCTGCTGCGCGTGGTACAGGCAGCTGTCGCCGCTGATGTGCAGCTCGGCGCCCCGCACGCCGCAGTAGACGCCCGCGGGGGCGAGGCGCGCGGCGGCCGGGAACAGGCCGGAGACCACCGCCTTCATGATGCGGACGGCTTTACCTGGGCAGTGAACAGCTTATATTAAACAGCGGGGGAAAATAATTTTCACTCAAGTTTTTTCCCGACTACGGCGAAGCCGGCGAAGTTTGAACAGAAATATTCGTTTTTCAATCATACTAAAAAAAATCGACATTTTTTTAGTCCTTTTTAGTCTTTTTAAATTAGCAACTGATTACTGTATTTTTTGCATTAATCGGTCCATATTTATGTTACCTTTTGGAATATATAAAAATTATGAACGATTTTTAATATTGATATGACTAATATTCGGACAGGTGGTATACCTGTGTTTTGAAACAAGGCTCAACTAGCAAGAGTTCACAAAAAAAACCTGGGTCATTGGATCACGGACAATCTTGTTGACGATGTAGACATTGAGAGGGAGTGAAGAGCATTGGCCGTACGTGGGAACATGGTACAAGGTGCACTGCGGAGGTAAAAGTGTCTTTATTTAGGCCTTACTGCCAGTCCTTTTACATCTGCAATCTATGGGCATCCTACACCCAACGTGCGGCCAATGCTCGTCGAGTTTGTACTGTCATATAATAGTGTTTCTAGAATGTTGTCGGGAGCACCAGGGTACTGTAGTGCCGCAGGCATGTATGCAGAAGTGCGCACCGACAGCTTTTGTGCCATAGTAGGAAAAAGAGTCGCGTCGTTGATGCAACGTGCCAGAAGCAGTTATAACAGCATTCTAAAGGGTTTGACGGACACTCCAGACGGTCTGGTGAGGCACTGGATTGGAGTCCATGTTAAATGGCTCTTGAGTCTCAGTTCAGTGCCCAGCCATTTTCTTAATTAGTATACTAACATAGATTTTTAAGTGCAATATGTATTTACTAACACTATGGATTTTATAATTATCTGAATGAATTCTTATTATTATATTGTACCTACATATATAATTTTAAAAATATTGTAAATTTGCATGCAATAAATGTACTAGCGAATTGTGATGGTACCTAAAAAAAATGATGGCAAAGAAAGACCTAATGCTAAGCTATATAGCATAGCGGTCACATCACGCGATATTATCGCAAGCATTTGTAGTTTATAGCAAGCTCAGTATGGTTGTGTCGCTCACTTCACTGGCGGGTCGGCCGGGGGCGAGGGAGGAGGAAGAGGGCGGCGCGCGATATATCGCAGCATGAACTCAGCGTATCGCTCTACGAGCGTATAGTGAGCCAATGATATAGTACAGTGTCAACGTGTCCATAGCAATGTATCGACCTCTGTGGCTCAGTGGTTCAGCGCGTTGGTGCTCAAGCCGGGGGTCGCGGGTTCGAATCCCGCCGAAGGAACAAAAATTTTTGTGTGTTCTGGGTCATGGATGTGTATTAAATATGTGTATAATATGATAAAAACCTTAAATATATGCATAGTATAAAAGTATGAAATATACTTCCCGTTGTCTGGTTCCTGTAACACAAGATCTTCGGATACTTAGCACGGGGCCAAATGGACGTGGTGTGAAGCGTCCATAGATATTATATTATTAATGTGTGGTGCGCGATATAGTTATGCTATGAGCTATATACTATATATGCTATTAAATTATTGCGTAGTCTGAAAGCCGCTTAGGTCATTTTGACATAATATGAACACGTGTTCATATTATGTCAAAATGACCTAAGACGTCAGTATAAATGTCATTAAATCACGTGATTTAATGACATTTATACTGACGTCTTAACGCGGATAGACTATAGATGACCGAATTTCGTTAGTTTGACAATATTGACAATGAGATAAGGCCGAGCATACCTGTCCCCAAATCCGGTCCCTCGAACACTTTATTCTCCAGTTTGAACTTATTTTTAACCAATTTTTCCAAACTGCACCTTATGTCGCAAGCCTGTAAGAATAAAAATATAGTTTAGTTAAAATTAAATACTTTTTATTGTATCGATAAGAAGCTCCAGTTGGTCAATAGATGGCGTTGTTGTATTGACATTTCTACGCAATTAACCTTTTTATTTACTTGTTTTATCTGACTTTTATCGTCTTAGGGTCAATTCACGCCGAAACGAAACGATACGCGACATGGCGCTGCATTTTTAAGATGGCTATTCAAAATTGAACTTCACTCATTACACACGAAGATACAGAATTCATTGTAACAGTTCGAATGTCAAGTTGCACCGCGCTGCACAGCGCATGTGCAGTGTATGACTGATCTCATATGAAACGTGTATCTTTTGTATAGTGAATAAAAGTTCAGTTTTGAACTGAACTTGAATTCAATTTTTAAAACCTTAAATGCAGCGCGCGTCGCGGTTGGGATCTCCCTTTGGGGCATTCCACTATTCCCACAAAGTGTTAAACGACTTTTATTAGGTAGTAGCTACCACCTATGACATATAACATAATATAATGTATAATATAATAATATAATGTTTGTCACTCTTTCATTAAATAACTACTGAACTTATTTTTATAAAATTTGGTATGGTAGCAGTTTAGGATCTGGACTAACACATATGCTACTTAAAGTACTTCAGATCCTAAAATAGTACCAACCGGCTCACGGCTGAGTACTAAAACGATAGTTAAATTAAATGACGCTCAAATCACATGCTGTCCTTGTCATTTCGGCTAGCGGAGACAGCGACAGCCTGTGAATAGGAGAGCTCTTAATTTTGATTAGCGTTTCTGTCAGTATTCGGCCATCAACCTACCTTCTCCATGACCCTGTGGTTGAGGAACATGCGCTGGCACCAGCCTCGCCCCGCGCCCCGCCCCGCGCCCCGCCCCGCGCTGTAGGCGTCGTAGATGTTGAGATACATCAGTATGTCCCCCTCCGCCACCTGCGCGTCAAATAATGTGCCGTCGTGAGATCTCACTGATAGAGGGCCACGGAAGATCAGGCGCCTCGGCTCTGCCGTGGTCGATGCCTGCCTTATGAACATGTGGTGTGAGGATTTAATTCAGTTTTTAAAAAAACATTTTTTATTACTTTCTTTTTTGGTTGTGTTTTTGTCGCTTATGTGTTCAATAATAATTAGATATCTTTTTATTTATATTTATTTATTTACTTTAAATATGACAATACTAGCTTTTTCCCGCGGTTTCGCCCGCGTAAATACAGTCTCCCACGGGAACACTCTACTTTTTTGGGATAAAAAGTAGCCTATGTGTTAATCCTGAGCTCAAACAATTTCCATACCAGATTACGCGTGAAAGAGTAACAAACATCCATCCATCCATCCATCCTCACAACCTTTACATTCACAATAGCGGGAGGATTGTGTAACAGGCCAGGAGCTGCACCACGAGGTCTTATTCGAGGTCACGAGGTATTGCTTGTGTATTGAGCCATGCTTACAAAGTTAAGTTGTTAAGCTCTGGATTGACACATAGGCTACTTTTTATACCGATATCCCTGGGGATACGGTATTTACGTGGGCGGACCCGCGGGCAAAAGTTACCTACAAGTAGGGCATCGAATTAGTTGCCATTGTTTGCCACTAGGGGCGCTGTTTCGATGCCGTACAACTTGTGGTCGACTTCCTCACGGCGAGTGACAAAACTCGCACTCAGCGCACAGCGAACGTATGCGCTCGGTTTCAGTTTTCTATGAGACCGTAGTACCTCGAGCCGGCCCACTCGCGCCGAAGTCTACCCCAGGGCAATACGGCAACGTACCTCGAAGTTATTACGTCGGGCGACTCGGGCCGCTATGGCGGTCTTGCCGCTGCCCTTCACGAAGATGCCGTCCACCTGCAGCATGGACACGATGGACAGGATCTCGTCTACGCAGCCGTATTCACCTGAAGTGTAAAAAATAACAAGTTTAAATAATAATAAACCAAGAGCATGTCAGGACATATCTAAGGAGGGTTCCGTAACTGTCAATGTGCAATAGGTTTTCTTTGATTTACTTCAAACGTTATGGTCCGATTTCACTCAAAATAATTTACCTAAAGTGTCTTTAACATGATCTATAAGCATGGAAACTTACAAGTTTCTATCTCCTACAGTTAAGAAATACCAGGGGGGGGGGGGGGGGGAACCAACTTATAAACCACTTTGGAGGCCGATTACTCGAAAATGGTCGACTTTGTAAAAAAGTCATGTATGAAACCTTGCCTTTATTTTAAAAGATCTATTCAAAGATACATGGAGGGGTAGAATGCATAAAATATTTTTCATCCCAACTTCACACGTTTCTCCAAACATGTGAAGTGGGGATGCCACCCCTAAAATATAAAATTATTTTAAGATGCACAAACCGAGATCTATACATATTATACCTATAACTGTACCAAATTTCATCCATTTATATTCATAATTACAGAAGCGAGAAGGGTGGAAAAACAGAAAGACAGACAGACAGACAGACGGACAGAGCTAAAGATTAAGTTCTTGTGTATCTTCCTGTAATCCTAGAAATATTGGATATTTCATGTATTTTCTATTTAATTAAATATATTGCTGTTTAATCTCATCGTCACATTCTTTTATGATACGTTTACAAACGAGTAGACGGATCGTCTGATAGAAAGCGTTGTGCCCACTACAACGCCAGGGGAGTCACAAGTGCGTTACTCACCGCTGTTAACCAGCATGGCCGCGCACATCGGCTTCACCGGTAGCTCCGCCATCATCTCGCCGCGCGCGCTCAGCCCGCCGGTCTTGTCGATGGCCCGGAGAGCGAGCAGCAGCTCCAGCGCGGACAGCACGCTCCTGGCCGGCGGCGGGGTGGGGAACGGGAACCTGAGTATTGCGCTAAGTGAGGACTGTGACGCATCACTCATTGTTGATCGCCAGTTTGAGGTAATTTTCAAATGACATTGGGAATTTTCTATGGAACAATTTGCTACAAAAACCAAACGCGCGAAAACCATAACCCCGTCGGGTAAATAGGTCACAATATTCAAGTGTAATACACCTGGATTACAACTTCACAGGTCGCATGTCTGCGGGAGATGGGGTAATACATTACCTGTGACATTTTAACTCATTATATATGACTAACGATTTATTGATTTTCTCCACTTCTCCATGGATGTGAATTCAAATAACTACAGGAAATGAAATGTGAATTGACAATTGTACAATCGAATAGTATTTTGGTTTGTGGCCGACACTTTTTTAAACAGCGGCTCATAAACGCCTTTGTCTTTTAATTGTTTACATAATTACAAAACACAAAGCGCTCGTACTCGTGTTCACACAACCAGACGCCAATGGCGTAATTTTCATAACATTTCAGCGACATTATCGTGTTACATATAATATTACTGAGTGGAAAGATTAATTGTTCGTTTGCAGGGAATGGGCTCCGAAACTACTTGACCGATTTTGATGAAATTTGGCGCAGAGATAGAGTGGACCACGGGGAAGGACCAAGGCTACTTTTAATTGCTGAAAAATGTACGGTTCCAGCGGGATTTACTTTCGCGCTTACACAGTTTTCAATGAACGGTTTCATTGAACCGTAACCGAAATCGTCATGGGGAGCTATTATTCTTTTGTGTCATATATCACGCCGGCTATCCGCAAGGCCACGACTCACTTGAGCAGGTTCTCTATCCCCAGCGCTCGGAGCTGCAGCAGCACGGCGCTGAGGTCGCCGCGGCACATCTCGGGCGGGGAGCTCGCGGGGAGCTCGTGGTACGCCTGCTCTGTGTAAAGTCTGTAAAACCGACATTATAAAACTTTAAGTAACCCCCGACAGCGTCAAGCAGTGAGCGAGCTGACGATGATGAGCTGAGAACACTCTGGATCATGTCGGATTTCAAATTAAAAAAAAGTAGATCAAAATCGGCTCGTCCGTTTGGAAGCTACAATGCCACGGACAGACAAACATTTAAAACTTTGTTTCGCCAGGATCAAAAAGATTTAAAGTTAGATAGACACTATATTTTATTTACTCACACACAATTATTAAACACTATCGTTTGCCCGCGGCTCCGTCCGCTTAAATACAATATCCCACGGGAACACTGTACTTTATCGGGAAAAAAATTAGCCTATGTTTTAATCCAGAGACTAAACTACCACCATACCAAATTACATCGAAATCCGTTGAGCAGTTTTTGCGTGTAACTGTAGCGAACATCCATCCATCCATCCTCACAAACTGTCACATTTAGAATAGAAGGAGGATTGGATCTGTACAGAGTATACGGCTGTGACGCTGAGCGGGGCCCGAGTCACCTGTAGCACGGCCCTAGTCACCTGTAGCACGGCCCGAGTCACCTGTAGCACGGCCCGAGTCACCTGTAGCACGGCCCGAGTCACCTGTAGCACTGCCCGAGTCACGTTTAGCACAGCCCGAGTCACCTGTATCACGGCCCGAGTCACCCGTATCACGGCCTTAGTCACCTGTAGCACGGCCCGAGTCACCTATAGCACGGCCCTAGTCACCTGTAGCGCTGCCCGAGTCACCTGTAGCACGGCCCGAGTCACCTGTAGCACTGCCCGAGTCACGTGTAGCACGGCCCTAGCCACCTGTAGCACGGCCCGAGTCACCTGTAGCACGGCCCGAGTCACCTGTATCACGGCCCGAGTCACCTGTAGCACTGCCCGAGTCACCTGTAGCACGGCCCGAGTCACCTGTAGCACGGCCCGAGTCACCTGTATCACGGCCCGAGTCACCTGTATCACGGCCCGAGTCACCTGTAGCACGGCCCAAGTCACCTGTAGCACTGCCCGCGTGCGGTCCGGCCGGCGCGGCCCGCGCGCTGCACGGCGTTCTGCCGGCTGTAGGGACAGACGGACACACACTCCACGCCGGCCGCGGGGCTGTAGTGGGCCAGCTTGTGGAAGCCGCAGTCGATCACTGAAATGTATAACGAAAAAATTTAATTGAAGTGTCTGTTTGTAATTTTATAAATTACCAGTTTTTCACTAAATGCCTAAGAAAGTGTATACGGTACTTACAATGAAAAATCAAATTTTTTTTAATTTTGTCTGTCCGTCTGCCTGTCTGTTTGTTTGTTTCTTCCGGCTAATCTCTGAAACGGCTGGACCGATTTTGATCGGAATTTCACTGGCTGATAGCTGAAGTTACAAGAAGTACTGCTTTTATCTTAGCATTCCTTTAATAAAGTTGTGTTGCGGGATCCAGTTTGCAATTGGATACTGGATATCACCACACCTACAAGACTCCTAGTACAGCAGGCTCACCATAACTAATCCCCGCAATAGTGACACTAGTTTCCGCTATGTTCGTCGCCAGCACCACCTTCCTGGTCCGTCCATCTGCGGTCTGGAAGGCTTTCAGCTGCCTGTGGTGCGGGAGCGAGCCGTAGAGGGGCAGGACGAGCATGTCGACCGCGCCCACGCCTGATGGGAAGTGCTTGCGGTGGGCGTTTCGCTCGTTGTTGTCTTGCGCGTACGTGGATAAAGTTTCCAGCGCTGTCAGTATTTCCTCCTGAAAAGTAAAAGCAATACAAATCATTGTAGCTTGTGTCTTAGTCATTTAGATGGATTGGTACTTTGTAACGACCTCTGTGGCTCAGTGATTAGCGCGTTGGCGCTCGAGATGCAGGACACGGGTTCGAATCCCACCGGGGGAACAAGGGAACAAAATCCGAGAAAAACCTAACCTTAAACTCCCTCCTCCCCCCTCCCCCTTTTCACGTAGTATAAAAGTAATTTCTAGAGATTTAAAAAATTTCCAAATTTAAGCCTCCTCTCCCACCAGGTGACCAGGCGCAGTACTCTGAAGGCCCCCCGGGTGGTACGGGAACGCTCCCCTGTGCGCTCGTACCTGTGACGTGAGGAACGCCAGTATGTCGCCGAACGGTTGGTTCTCGTGTATCTTGACGACCGTCTCCACTGTCGCCGTCACGTAGTCCGGGACTGGCTCTGAAAGGGCCCCACTAATATTGTAAACGCATACACACATATACTGCTATATAAATATATATTATGGACAAGGCATGTCAAATATTCGTCAAAAAAAAACCATTCATACAAGAAAATACTACCGCCATCTGTTGAAAGCCTATCGAACTACGATGTCTACAATCTAAGTCAAAATACCTTTTGTACTTTGTTTTCAACAAATCGTCCATCTTTATTACTCATTTATCGTAATTTTGCCCAAAAGTGACCTCTATATTGTCAAACGTAAAACTCGAGAGCTCCATTGGGGTACTAAGGATTAGGTAGTAAGGATTTTTTAGCCTCGACATGCCCTGTCCGTTGTCGTCTATGTTTAAACGCGAAAGTTTGTATACATATATTGTATGGATGTACATATATTTGTTACTCTTTCAAGCAACAACTACTGAATGGATTTTCATGAAATTTGGTAGAGTAAATGTTTACACTGTTCAGTGTCAAAAATTCAAAATTTTTTGACTCTGAATTAAGACATATGCTCCGTTTTACCGCAACAAAATGTACGGTTCCCGCGGGGGTTCTTATTGTGTTTGATCACCACGATACATAGAACACGCTAACCTGAGCTGCGGCAGGTTCCCACTGACCTTGCGAATAAAATATGTCAATCGGATGCACGCGGCCCTCCATCGACATGACGACACTGGTGGGCGTGCCCTCGTCTCCCAGGTCGAAGAAATCCCGCAGGAACTCGGCGTCCATGGTCGCGGAGGATATCACCAGCTTGAGGTGCTTGCGTTTCTAAAATAATTAGATTCGGTCAATCACCTTTACCGTTTAAGTTCGCACGCGAACCGAAACGATACGCGACATGGCGCTGCATTTTTATGAAATGCTATTCAAAACTGAACTTTTATTCACTACACAAAGGATACACGTTTCACATGACATCAGTCATACACTGCACATGCGCTGTGCCTCGCGGGGCAACTTGACATTCGAGCCTTTAAGTCGGCTATACATGTTGGCCCCGTGTTGGCCAATGCGAGCGTCGGCCAATCGGTACAGGGCTAGTGCTAATGTCCACACGTTGGACAAGTTCCTCGAATGCCAATGCAGGCGGCCAATGTAGACGAGTGTTTGCCGAGCTGCCCACACATTGGCCGAGCGCGGACGAGCGCCTTTGATTCGCGCACAAAAACCGACACCGGGCCGAAGTGAGGCAAGTGGTCACGAGTGACGGCGAGCGAAGACAAGCTCTACACAAGTTGGCGCTGGGTTTCACTCGGCCAACTAGGCGAGCGACACCGAGCGTTGACAAGGCGAGGCAAAATTGGCTCCGCTCGGCCCCGCTCGGCCCCGCACGGCCCTGCTCGGCCAGCATGTACAGCCGCTATTACAATGAAACGTGTACATCTACGTTTGTTGATATTCTACTCACTTTGGCGATCTTCTTCAGCAGCCCCATGAGGATGTCGGTCATCAGCGAGCGCTCGTGCACCTGCAGTGACGTCATAGTCATCATCATCATCACGCTATCATCAATATAACCTAACATGGACTAGACTGACGGAAATCGTGATGTACACAATTGTATAACATGTTTATTCTAATGTATATTATTACTACTTAGATGCCGCGACTTCGTGCGCGCAAAAAGAAATCGCGCGGGAACCGTACATTTTGCCGCGATAAAGTAGCCTATGTCCTTCTCCGTGAAGTAGTTTTCCGTAAAAGACAATCAAACAAACTCACTTTCACATTTAAATATTAGTAAGGGCTAAGGATGAATCCTACCACTATTATAAATGTGAAAGTTTGTGAGGATGCATGTAGGGATGGATGGATGTTTGTTACCCTTTCACACAATAACTAGTGAACGGAATTTGATTAAAAATTTGGCATGGCAGTAGTTTAGCCTCTGGATTAAAACATAGGCTACTTTTATCCCGTTAAAGTACAGTATTCCCGTGGGATACTTTATTTACGCGAGCGAAGCCGCGGGGATAAGCTGGTGTTGAATAAAGAATTTGAATTTGAATATATCATGATTGGTGTCTGGTGAGGAGGTTAACTTTTCATCGCAGCAAAATGTACGGTTCCCGCGTGAATCCTCTTTGCGCATACGAAGCCGCGGACGACACTCAGTTACTCATAAAAACGTACACATATTGTAAAGATAATATATAATAATCAGAGATAATATATAATAAGATAATATAAGATAGATATTGTATTTCCCTTTGATAACAATCTACGAGTTAGATAGGGCAATCCATATTCCATTGAGAGTGATAATCCCTCTTACTAATAAAAATATTTACACAACGGATAACTTATACAACGTTGCTATCTTTTTCTATCGTGTGACGTTTCCGACGTATCTATAAGCCTTTAATATTAGTTATCCTACTACTGTTATAAATGTGAAAGTTTGTGAGGATGAATGGATGGATGGATGTTTGTTACTCTTTCGCGCAAAAACTACTGAACAGATTTTGATATTACGAGGGCGGGTCAATAAGTCCGTGACTTTTGGAATAAAACACAGATTTTTTGATAAATAAATCATTTTATTTTTCAACGTAGTCCCCCTTGAGCTTTTTTATCCCTTCCAAAAAATATGATTTGTCGAGGTCCTCAAAATAGGCCTTTGTTTGCGAGATGACTTCATCATTGGAGTCAAATCTTTTTCCACCGAGCCATTTTTTCAGGTTTGGAAACAAGAAGTAGTCACTCGGAGCCAAATCTGGAGAATAGGGTGGATGTGGGAGCAATTCATAGCCCAATTCATGGATTTTTGCCATGGCAACTGCACATGTGTGCACCCTTGCATTGTCTTGGTGAAAAAGAACTTTTTTCTTGGCCAAATGAGGACGGTTTTTTTTCAAATCCTCATTGAAGCGGTCCAATAAGTTGGCATAATATTCCCCATTAATTGTTCTTCCCTTTTGAAGATAGTCAATGTGGATTATCCCACGTGCATCCCAAAAAACAGTCGCCATAACTTTATTGGCTGACAAACCCACCTTGGCCTTCTTTGGCGCCGATTCACCCTTAGAAACCCCTGTTTTGACTGTTGTTTGGTCTCTGGTGTGTTGTGATGGATCCATGTTTCGTCCACGGTTACAAAACGGCGCAAAAACTCCTCCATATTGTGATTAAACAACGCCAAACCTTCCTGTGAAGTTGTTACACGATTGCGTTTGTGGTCGACTGTGAGCAAACGCGGCACCCATCTTGCGGAAAGCTTTCTCATGCCCAAGTGATCATTCAAAATTGAAACCACTGAGCCATGCGAGATGCCTATGGCTTTCACAATCTCTTGCACTTTCAATCTTCGGTCGGCCAACACCATATCGTGAATTTTTTCGATTGTTTCGGGTGTAGAGACCTCAACTGGGCGTCCAGGACGTTCGGCATCTTCAGTGCTTGTACGGCCACAACGAAATTCAGTAAACCACTTTTTTACCATTGAAATCGATGGTGCAGAGTCCCCATAGTATTTATCAAGCTTAGCCTTGGTCTCGGTAATGGTTTTTTTTCGCAAAAAATAATGCTTAATAAGCACACGAAATTCACTTTTTTCCATTGTTTCCTTAAGTTACTGGATAGTCTGATAAAGATAGCTGTAAAACACAAACTAACTGACGCAGCAAGTTCAAATTTTGATAGGAGTCAACTGACAGATGCCTGTTGACAGGAGTAGTGTTGCTTTTTCAGTAAGGTTAGAAATTCAAAAAGTCACGGACTTATTGACCCGCCTTAGTATGTGGTATTGTAGTAGTTTAGGCTCTGGATTAAAACATAGGCTACTTAGTATCCCGAAAAAGTACAGTGTTTCCGTGGGATACTCGATACTATATTTACGCGAGCGAAACCACGGGCAACGGCTAGTAATAAATATTTAACAGGTTTATATTTATTCAACAGATTACTCCCGCGGCTCCGCCCGCGAAAATATTGTATCCGGTATCCCACGGGAACACTGTACTTTTTCGGGATAATAAGTAGCCTATGTTTTAATCCAGAGCCTAAACTACTACAATACCAAATTACATAAAATCCGTTCAGTAGTTTTTGTGTGAAAGAGTAACAAACATCCATCCATCCATACATCCATCCTCACAAACTTTCACAATTATAATAGTATAGTAAGATAACACATTTATGAAAGGGACTGAAGCAAATCAAGTCTACATAATATGCTCAGTATGTACTACTTTATTTGTCTCAAATATATTAAAGTATTATATTAGTTTCATGATTTTTTTAAACCTTCAGATAACTTATGGGACCCTAGTAGGTTACTCCGCTGTAGCTCCAAAGAAATATTTTGAGTAAAGAGAGGGAGAGGGAAGACAAATTATTTTCAAATATGAGTTGACGTACCGTATGTAGACTTCATTTGTCTCAAACCCATTCTCCAAGGCCCACCAGAGCAGATCTGAGTCAAAGTTAACCGTGGCTTAAAATAGCATGCCATCTCTTTCATAAATACGAAGAACGAGAGAGATAACATTCATATTTAACCCAGGGTTAACTTTAACCCAGATCTGCACATAAGGGCATCATTTAAACCTTCATGTAGTTTATGGGATCCTAGTAGAAATACGCTGTTCAATATACGAACTCGTTAAAATGATAGGGATTGAAACATATGAAGTCTACATACGATCCGATGATGATACATCATGTGTGTGAATGTAGTTTGTTGTCCCAATACCTGTCATTATTTGAACGAGTAGCTAATACCAATACGGACAGACAGACAAAAAAGTGAAAACGCTGTTGATTTCAAATTACAAGTAGACACTTCAATTTTATGTATTCGTATATAATATGTATATTGTATAGATATTATGGATGCATTTGATTACATACGAAAAATATAGATTATAAACGAAGTTAAAACAGTGAATTTTAGGTATTTCATGAGGAAAACTACAATTAAAAACAAATCACTCAAAGTGATAAAATATATGTTATCTATTGTTATTAATCTATGATTATGTTTAAAAATATGAATGAGGATAACACCACATTTAATTAGCAAATATTGTGTTGATTTGTCAACGGATATCCATGAAATTTGGTATGGTAGTAGCACACATTAAAGAAAGCTAGGCCCAGATAAACAGCTAGATACTTAACTTTCGCATAGATTGCACTACTACAAGCATACAATGTGTGCACAATTCTCCTATCGAGTAGACGGCAATAGTGTGAAAAATCCGTCACGATTGTGCGCCATCAAGGGGATCTAAATTTTCAAATTTCGGGTTTGAGTTTTTATGTCATGTGTTGTTAGTTGTCACGACGACAAATAACATTTTTTTTAATATAATATTTGTGTCCAATGAATATTTAAACTTTATAATATAAAAATATGAAATACAAATAATATCAACCAAAAATTTGAATATGTAATGCACTGTGTGTATGAAAAATAATAGAATAAATAAAAATCTCTTATTTTACCTATCAAATATTTCATTCTCTGGAGTCTAGGAGTTGTCTTGCTATAATAGCGTCCATGACTTAGTGAATAGACCCCCTGAGTCTTGAAATGAAAGAGGTTCCTCTGTACGTAATTATTTTTACTATGTGGTAGTAGTATGAGCCCAAGTCTTTATTGAAACATCGGTTAAGTGATACTGCATTCACGCGGGCGCTAATGCTAGTGCGTTTGTAAACGCACCTGCACTCACCTCGTCCAGCACTATGCAGCTGTACTGCATCAGCAGAGGAGACGCGAACATCTCTCGCAGTAGGGTGCCCTCCGTCACAAACTGAAAATATATATAATATATTATCTAATAATATCTATGGACGATTTCGTATCACGTCAATCTGGTCCCGTGGTAAGTTCTCGGAGAACTTGTGTTACGGGTACTAGACAACGGAAATATTTAATTCTACTACTGTGATGTGATCAGGGGCGTGCGCTCCTTGTAGGCAGAAATGCAGTGCTTTACTTGTCATTCACAGATCGTACGTACGTTTTAGATGACTTTAATTAATAGTAAATAAATTAATTTAAAAAATATAATAACTTAAAAACGCCTAATATTTTATAAATAGCAACTCATCTCATGCCGTTGCGTTCTTCAGGACAAATCATCGCATGTATGAATATCGACATGATTATATAGCTTCCGCTTCCACTGATGATCGAAAACCGCCGAACTGGCTTGTCGGAAATTATTCGTTGCCTATAATCCGAGTAAAAATAATAGACGCGAATCTAATAATTCACGTATGCACATTATGCATTTTTGTTTAGTAAGGTTTTATTTGTTTAAATAGAAGAAACGTTTTGTGTTTCGCGGGGGCCATATTGCATATTTCATGTGATAAGCATTGTTTAAAATTTAATCGCTCCTGTTTATTTATAGTTTTCTTAAAAGATTTTTTATTTTAACATTTGAAAGTGTGTACATTTAACAGTTTCTTACTGAGTTTCTATAATAATTGTAGTGATTTGCTTTTACTAGTGCGTTTGTTGATTTTTTTAAAATGTTATTTGATTGTGAGGTTTGCGTTGATAATGTGTGTTTATTAAAAATTAAAAATAACAAGTTCTCACAATTGTCATTCAGTGAAAAGATTCAAATTCTGTCTAAAGGTAGGTGTATACACGAGTTACAACAATTAAACCAGCGAAAAAATAATGTAACTCGAAAATTTCATGTTAAAAGTTATGAAACGTATAACTGGCTGTGTGGTTGTGTACACACGATTAAATTATATTGTTTTCCTTGCATATTATTTAGTAATTCTAGTACAGTGTGGACTGATTCGGGATATTCAGATTTAAATAATATCTATTCCGCGGCCTCACTCACTTGGATAAGATATTTGAGGTGGCCGAAATCTTGCGTTTATTTACATCTGGATATAGTAATCTCAAGTAACCGGAACCTTGAATATGTGAAAATTAAAGCTGACTGACTGGTGAGTAATTATAATATTTTAAAATATGCTTATTATTTTACTTATTAAAATTTCTTCCACCGCGACGATCGATCGCTGTTTCGATCGAACGCAGACAGCGTTGCCGTAGATGTACATGAATAGTAGTACAACTAAGACTTGCTCTGTTGGCATGGTTTCGACTTAGAGATCCGTCGCTTGGCTGTAGCTATGCTAAAAATCTATAAACGAAAAAGTTTTTGTGACCGAGTACTTCGCCGCATACCCAGTGTCATAATCCTGTGCACGCCACTGGATGTGATGTAGTGTGAAAGTTTGTGAGGAAGGAAGGAAGGAAGGAAGGATGGATGGATGGATGGATGGATGGATGTATATTTGATCCATTTATTCCACTGTTTGTTACTCTTTCACGCAAAAACAACTGAACGGAATTCGATGAAACTTGTAGTTAAGGCTTTCGATTAACACAGACGACATTTTGTCCCGAAGAAGTACCTTGTTCCCGTGGAAAACTGTATTTATGCGGGCGGTATTCGAACCCGCGTACTCCGGCTTGAGCGCCATCGCGCTAACCACTGAGCCACAGAGATCGTCTCAAAATACATTATTATAGTTTGAAGCGTTATTCCTATACCAACAATGTCATTGCTCTATTCAGAACCAATTTTATCCAAACGTAAACGAAAATATTAAATTCGACCAAATCAATGTGCTACTTTATTTACACGATAGATAAGTGACATTTACATTGGTAGCATTATAGTGTATATCGTCTCTTTGTTTACGTTTATATTGGATCGATGTACATAATATGTAATATGTTTACAGTTTCATGCAGGCAGGGCGAATCTAATGTCTAAGGCAGTGAGGCTGGGAGTTGGGCTATATTCGACGACCTCTATGGCTCAGTGGTTGAGCGTGTTGGCGCTCAAGCCGGGGGTCGCGGGTTCCAATCCTGCCGAAGGAATAAAATGGTTTTTTCGTGTTCCTGGGACATATTATCACATATGGATGTGTATTAAATATATTTCCGTTGTCTGGTACCCGTAGCACAAGTTCTTCGAGAACTTACCACGGGACCAGATTGACATTGTGTGAAGCGTCCATAGATTATATTATTATTATATGTCCCGTAATGCGGCGGGCCCGGGAAAATTCAAAACATTGAAAATAGAACTCTGTGCTAATACAATAGAGTTGAAAATCAAAGTGTCGAGAGTCGAGCTGTCATATATGACATTGACATTTGACTCGACCCTTGTGTGTTCGATTTTCAGCTCTATTGCATTAGCGCTGAGTTATATTTTCAATGCTCTGAGTTTTCCCGGGCCCGCCGGGTTCCGGAATTTATAGTTCTAGGGTAAGATGGAGTAGTAGTTATCAGCTATAATTCATCATCATCAGCTCGCTCACTACTTGACAATTAGGAGGTTAAAGAATTGTTTACATTTATATTAAATCTGAACCTCAACTTTGTGACGTTTGGACCAATCAGGAGGCGTTAGTAGCTGCTTTAACGTTCACGAGAATGCCGGTTTGACAGTTTTAGCGTGTCGGGACTTCATTGTAATTGTATTATTGCAGGTTTTATTTAGCAGACTTCAACCCTCTGAACAGAGTATATCGAGAGTGCGACTGACCTCGCGCCTTGTGGACCTTGTGGACTGGAACGACAAGAGAGAGCAAATGGAGGCAATTAGAACGAAACCTAGGTGGTAGACCCAGTACGCGCTATCGGAAGACACCGAAGTCGTATCTGTGTTGTCCGCCCCAGAAAGGGGAGAAGGACTTAGGGACAAATAGAAAGAGAATAAAGAACTTGTAGGGAATCAAGAAATGCGCACCTGAAGGGACGGACCCAGGACAGTAGGGTGCGCATTCCCATGCTTCGGCCCGTATAACCAAGACGGTTGATAGGGCCATGGGTAGGTGGAGGGATTTGACCTCGCGCCTGTCACGAGTCAACAAACAAACCTCAGGGTCTGTTTTTGTAATGTCCACCCAAATGTTAAAAGCCTTGTCAAATTACGCGGTGACAGGGAAATGCAATTAGTAAACTGTGGAACGCATAATTAACAAGTTATTTTAGTTTTAACATAGAATGTAGTGAGTTTATAGGGTTCCTTACCCAAAGGTAAATAAAAACGGGCCCGTATTAATGTGACTTCGCTGGCTGTCCGTCCGTCTGTATCTCCTTATGTGTGATAGTTAGAGAATTGAAATTTTCACAGATACCGAAATACACCTTGTATCTCGGTTGCCGCTATACAAATACTAAAAAGTTAGAAACAGAATAAAATAAATATTAAAGTGGGGCTCCCATACGACAAACGTGAATTTCTTGCAGTTTTGTACGGAACTCTACGTGCGCCCGTCCGACTCGCACTTGACCGGTTTTACTTGAATTCAATGCAAAAACTTTACTAAATTGCTAAATAGGTACTAGGCTCTCATATTTCCTAAGAGATTTAAAACATGAATTAAACTTACTCGTGCGAGTAGTGCACGAGTAAAGAGCAATGCCAATCCTTATGTGCGCCAACACGCTGGCCAACAAGTTCGCCAACTCGCCCGCCGCGCCGCTCGCATCACCGTCGCCCAATTTCTCAAAGGGGTCTAGTGTCGAGTCAAATGATGTGTTTAATAAAGACTATTTTATTTTATTGTATTTAAATGTGAATGTCACAAAATGGCAGCTCGACGCTTCGATTTTCAACTCTGTTGTATTAGTGTTGTTTTCAATGCTCTGAACTTTCCCCGGCCTCCCGGATTCCGGATCATATAGTCCCAGCATTTACTTTAATAAGACTCACCGCAAGCTCTGTCTCGGCGGAGCGCTCAGAACGCATGGCGGCGGCAAATCCAACATGATCGCCAACTCGTTCGACAATACGTTCGCCACGCCGCTCGAGTCACTGACTCACCGCTATCTCGGTGGATCACTCGAAGTCCGGAGTGCATGGCGGCGGCGAACCCAAGAACGTTGAGATTCAAAAGATGATGTTTCAAAGTACGATTCACTTTATGTGGCCATATTAGACGGCCCCAATTCTCGTACCTCGAATCTCGGTTCGATTATAGCGCTGACTTACTCGGATAAGCGTCAAATCATGCGCACGCGAGCGGGACAGACTGATAATAATCGAACCGAGATATATTTCAGGTACGAAAATTGGGGGCCCTGCTGCAGGTTTGGCGGCGAACGTTACTGTGACTCACCACAAGCTCTGTCTCGGCGGAGCGCTCAGATCGCATGGCAGCCGCGAAGCCAACATGTTCGCCAACTCGCTCGCCGCGCTCGTCGGCGACTCGAGCGGCGAGCGTCATGGCGGCTGCTACTCGCGGCTGCGTCACACACACACGGTGGCCGATCTCGAGCAGGTACTACAAATTAAAATAAATAAAATAAAAATTATTATTAGGCAACCCCCAATTTGATGATGTTATGGACTATGGTATTGTGGCGGACCAATTAGCGCCACGATCCTGAATCGCGCTGTCGAAGTTTTCACAGTTCGGAGCTATATATACAACATCTGAAATGCATACAAGTGGGCTTCGGCCTTACCGAGCATATCACCTCGCTCGGTCGGAGATCTCCCTTTTGGGCTTTCCATATTACCACAGCATATCTAAGAGTAACAAACATTTCGATCACATCACTTTTCAAATTTAAAAACGCAAGATAATCTATCTATTACTTTAGAAGATACTATACCAGAGACAGATACACAGACACGTCAATCATGATATGTCTGTGTATGAATAGTTTAAGAGATTGAATCGAACATTGCGCTGAGTGTGAGTTTTTGTCACGTTTTGCGAGTTGTGCGGCATCGAAACAGCGCCCCTAGTGGCAAGCATAGCAACTAATTCGATGCCGTAATTGTAGGTGCCTTCCTCGCGGCCAGCAGTGACTAGTGACACAAATCGTGACACACAGGAATGGAAGCGACTTCATTTGTGACCGACTTCCAAATACGTTCGGCTGTATTTTTTTTTTGACGTGGTAACGTCTTATAAAGCGATGAACGCCGACTGCACGCAAAAAAAAGGCAGCCACAGACGAGAGGCCGATCGTTTCAGTTAGAACTGACGCCTGAACGGATTCGAGCCCATACACGGAAAAAATCGCATCCGACCCAACTGACGTCAGTTCGGCCTGAACGGATTCGAGCACACACACGACACGATTTTGCATCCGTTCAGGCCGAACTGAAAGTAGACCGGACCATGTATGGGCCCCTAAAATGCCACGTTCCGCCTGAGCCGAGTGTGCAAGCGAGAGCGCGGAACAAGCGATAGAGACGCACGATCGGCCTAAGAGTTCGGCTTGTGATGACGTTATCACGTAAAATTATCGTCCGTAAACCGACTTAACAGACAACGTTTTTATTATTATAAGTCTTTTATACTGTGTAAACATCTACCATTTGCTTCACCAAGAGCGTTGGTGAACAACGAGAACATAGCCAGCAGCATAGTAGCAAAGAATATTGATGCTGAGAAATCGGAAAACGAACGTAGCTTTAAAAGCTGCGCCATTCGATTCGTCATTTAGGAAATAGAAGTTAAGTAACGTACCTACACTAACGTAGTAACTATTAGGGTCCTTACATATGAAATTGGCGTTTTGTCGTACTGGCCACTTTGATCTCAAATATATATTTGGTTAAGAATTCCAATTTCAAATTTATACCGCTTTTTAACGCTCATGCATTTGTGTTTTGAAAACCGTAATTCATTTGTTTTTTCCTCTTTTGGTTTTTTCACTCTGTTTAGAACATGGAAAACTTGCAATATCGTATTATTTTCGAGTACGCGTTCCACCGTGGCACCAGTGCTGCAGAAACGGCTCGAAGGATTAATGATGTGTATGGCGGCGGTGTCGTAAAAAAAACATAGTGCGTTTTTGGTTCCAACGTTTTCGTTCTGGAAATTTCGACCTGCAGAACAAGCCCCGTGGACGGCCAGACATCAAGGTTGATAATGAAGAATTAAAGGCTATTGTGGAAGCGGATGCATCGCAAACCACGTCCGAGTTAGCTGCAGGCTGCGGTGTTAGTGATAAAACTGTTTTAATCCACTTGAAGCAAATTGGGAAGGTGAAAAAGCTTGAAAGGTGGGTGGGTGGTTGGTTACCTAATAAATTGAGTGCAGCAAACCGACAAACGTGCTCGACTGCTGCGTTACATTACTCAACCGGCACAATAATGAAGGGATTTTAAATCGAATATTTACCTGCGATGAAAAGTGGATCCTGTAAGATAATCGGAAACGCTCATCGCAATGGCTGAACCCTGGTGAACCAGCCAAAGCCTGCCGCAAGCGAAAATTTACTCAAAATAAGTTACTTGTGAGCGTTTGGTGGACTAGTGCCGGTGTCGTTCACTACAGCTTTCTTAAATCTGGCTAGACGATTATGGCAGAAGTCTATTGCCAGTAACTGCAAATTATGACGGAAAAGCTAGCTGCTAAACAACCGAGGTTGGTCATTCGCTCTAGGCCACTTCTGCTTCAGGACAACGCCACACAGTTAGGCCACACACTGAACAACAGACAGCTGGTAGCTGAGCTTCAATTGGAATGTCTACGACATCCACCGTACTCCCCGGACCTTGCTCCAACAGATTACCATTTTTTCTATACAATTAATTTTTTTCATATAGTAATTCAAACATTTTTTCTATATAATAATTCAAACAAATATTTTCTAGCAAGGGAAAAAATTCAACTCCGATGGGGCAGTTCAAAGCGCCTTCAAAGATTTCATTGATTCCTGTCCGAATGGTTTATTTAGTAAAGGAATCAATGAACTACCTATGAGATGGCAAAAGTGCATAAATTATAATTTGTTTTAAAAAAATCGACTTTATGTTCCTCCTTTACAAAATGCCAATTTCATATACGAGGGCGGCACTGAAAATTTCGGGAATCAAGGAAGTGACACAACATTACTATTTAAAAATGTATTTATTGCTTTTCGAAGTATTCTCCGCGAAATTTGACACATTTTTCCATACGATGGAACCAATCATTGAAGCAACCATTCCATTCGGAAGTTGGGGTCTCCAAAATGGCCAAGGGCCATTTTGTAGGCGTCCACAGCTTCTTCAGGTGATGAAAATCTCTGACCACGCAATTTATTCTTTATTTTAGAGAAAGTATAGAAATCATTAAGGCTTAGGTCGGGGCTGTACGGCGGATGGTCTAATAATTCTATGATTTCTTGCTCTAAAACTCTTTTGTTCTGTGCGCGGTGTGAGAACTCGCATTGTCGTGATGGAGGATGATGCGGCGGTTGCAGTTCTCTTTACGGAGTTCAGAAACGACCTGTGGCAAACAAATGTTAGCATACCATTCTGCATTAACCGTTCTTTGTCCCTCAAGAGGAATAGTCGCAACATGGCCGGTTTTGGAGACAAACGTGGCCACCATTTTTTTGCAACACTCCGTGAACGAACGAACAACACCCAAACTCGTGACTGCTTTTTTGTTTCGGGTTCGTACGCGTATATCCAGGATTCGTCACCTGATACGATGTTGTATACAGCATTTGAGGATCCTGCGTGGAATCTTTCGAGAGTTCTGACGCACCAAGTAACGCGAGCCGCTTTTTGCTCTTCACAGAGCAAATGCGGTATCCATCGGGAAAACAACTTTTTTACACCTAATTGTTCATTCAAGATTATTTGTATTTGACTCATGCCAATGTCTAAAATTGCCTGAATTTCGCGGTATGTCACATGTCGATCTTCCTCAATCAGCTTACGCACAGCATCAACGTTTTCTTGGGGGACTGCAGTTTTTGGACGACTTTGACGGGGATCATCACTGAGCTTGACACACGTTAGGAGCTAAAGCTTTTTGTCGCGCAGTCAACATCTTCTAGGAAAATCTCGCGCGACGGCCATTCGTACTATGTGAAAATGAGGAGGGGGAGTCAAGTGGTCAGGTAGTATGGGCGCAGATTAAAGAGGAACAGATAAACGGCTACATAGTAAGCTTTCGATTTGATTGCACTACTACAAGCATACGGTGTGTCCACGATTGTGTGGAAAAATACTTCGTACGGGGACACGTCAAAATATTCAAATTTGGATCGTTCTATGAAAGCGGTTTCTCTGTACGTAAGTATATATTACATTTTCTACTCTGTGGCATGGGCAAGTCTCCTTATTGGATAATTAAATATTGTATTAAAAACCTGCAAGCAACACAGCATGGACGGGTAACTAGTGTGGTAGCAATTATCGAATAAAAAATTCTATTTACACAATTCAATCTTTTATTCGGTTTTGGGTCCGAGTTTTACGTAAAACTTCAATGCCTCGTTTAATTCAAGTGTGTAAATCACCTACTATCAGGCCGGCTTCTAGCACGTTTGTGCCCTTGTATTGAAATTGCCGAGGATTTGACACAATTCACAGAGCACAATGAAAATGAGGAATTTATTTACAAAACAATTGCAAGAAAAGGTATTGTTCTTTTCAATAAGGGTCAGCTCACACCGAAACGAGAAGCGACGGGACACGGCGCTGCAAATTTGAACTTAATTTACTACTCTAGAAGATCATTTCATTCAGCGTTGCCAGATTTTTTTTTTTTTGCCAAACCGCCATTTTTTCCATTTTAGTACTTTTTGAGTAAAAAATCGGGATTCTTTCGTCGAAAGCGGGACAGTAGAAAGAAACCTAAATATTTTTATAAATATAATTATTTTTAAATATAACCAAAAGTTTTTGAATATTTATCGTTTTTTGTTGAGTTCAAATTATGTTTACGTGACAAGAGACAGCAAAATAATCATAGAAAATGTATTTAAATAAAAATACGCTACTTTAAATCAGATTTACCCTATCGTTAAAGAGTTGTCTTATTAGTCTTCTGAATAAAAAAAAAACAAATCAGTAGTGTGGATTCGTGCGTTCTGGCTCACTATTCTGGATCCCCCGCCCTCTCCCCCCGCCCTCTCCCACGTGTTCCATCAACGGTTCGAGCGGTGACGCCGGCTAAAAAAAAAAGTTTGGTGTCAAAATGGGGGTTTTCGACCGTGCCCGATCGATTGCGCTAATCCGTTTTTCAATATCTCTAACGGTTACAAAGATAGACTTTTGCAATTACTAGGCTCATTAGGCTATATTACTAATTATATATTATATATCACTAATTACCTCATGCAGTGGTAGATAATTGACGGTGATAAGCTATGGGTCATAAGTGGTTCAGTGAAACAACACTCGTGGTGAGGGAGGATCCTGCTTCGAGGGCGCTGCTGTCAAATTTTTTCCAAGACAACAGGCAAATAGCGATTGACATACCAGTCTGCAGTAACTGTAAATAGTGGCACGAGATGAGGCTTCATTATGAAATGCTAATCGCAGCCTATCATAGCTTTGTTGTTGAGTAAGTAAGTAACACAACGAGTCATAATAAATCATTGACCGAACATTTTCTCGCGTTAGGTTCATTTTCACGTATAAAGTAAAATTTTTACTTGATAAAACTTTTAAAACAAATTAGCATTATAAGAATACCGTGGTTTTAGTCAGAGTACATTTTTAAAACATACCTTTTTGTGATGAACACAATTCAAAATATTATTTGCTTTTTTGTTTTTCACAATAGCCAGTATAATATAATATCAAAAATTTTGAACAAATAAATAATCTCTAAGACAATCGGTGTCGATTTTTTTACCCTTTGTTTATTTATTATTATAGAGTAAAAGGAAATAAAATGATACTCCAATAGACATTCATTTAAAAGTAAAATTTTGAACAAATAAAATATAATCTCTAAAAAATATCGGTGTTGTTTTTTCGCCTCGCTTTATTTATTATAGAGTAAAAGGAATTAAACTAAAATGATATTTCAAATATACACTTATCAGAAAGTAAAATTTTTACTAAAGATTTTAAGCCGATAAAAAAATCTCTAAAAAATGTCGATGTCGATTTGTTCCCCTTGGTTTAATTATTATTATACAGTAGAAGGAAATGAAATAAAATGATACTTCAATACATATTTATTAAAAAAATCTATTTAATTTTCTTCTGAAACTGGAGATTTTATGTGGTTCTGCTAAAGAATTATTCCTCGTATATATTAATGAAGTCTCATCTCGTGCCACTATTTACAGTTACTGCACACTGGTATGACAATCGCTGTTTGCCTGTTATCTTGGAAAAAAATCGACAGCAGCGCCCTCGAAGCAGGATCCTCCCTCACCACGTCAATGCTTCAGCGCACTCCGCCAAACGGACTATTGAATATTTGACTATGGCAGGTGTCGAGATAATGAGTCATCCACCATACAGTCCTGACCTGGCACCCTGCGACTTTCATTTATTCCCAAGAACTAAAGATAACATTCGAGGTATTCGCTTTACGAGCCCTGAAGATGCGGTGAAAGCGTACGAAAATGCCATAGAAGAGACCCCTAAGGAAGAATGGACCCACTGCTTTTTTCAGTGGTTCAAACGAATGCGACGATGTGTAGAGAGGAACGGAGATTACTTCGAAAAACAATAAAAGTATTGGCAACTTTCTACATTAAGCCGTTTTTCATTTTCTAAACATTTTCAGTGTTACCTAGGTAGATGCACTTTAGGGTACAGGTGTGTAAACAAAAGTGTAATGACGACCTCTGTGACTCAGTTGATTGAGCGTGTTGGTGCCCAAGCCGGGGGTCGCGGGTTCGAATCCCGCCGAAGGAACAAAAAGTTTTTCTGTGTTCCTGGTCATGGATTACGCTTCAGCATGAATGGGCCGGCTCGATCGGGTAAATACCACGGCCACACAGGAAACCGGTATGAAATAACGCCTTGCGTTGTGTATCGCTGTGTGAGTGCAGATTTACCATAGGCCCAAGAGGGGTTGGGGATTTTTATGACTGGGAACGCAGGTTACAACACCAAAGTAGGGTGTTGCGAGTGTCCATGAGTGACGGAAATCGCTTAACATTAGACGATCCATCTGCTCGTTTCCTTGTTCGTTTCATAACACAACAACGATTTAAAATTGTGTTATTTTATCAATAAAATGACTCACTTATAATACCATTGTTGTGTCACTGAACCACTAATGACCCATAGCTTATCACCGTCAATTATCTACCACTGCATGAGGTAATTAGTGATATATAATATATAATTAGTAATATAGCCTAATGAGCCTAGTAATTGCAAAAGTCTATCTTTGTAACCGTTAGAGATATTGAAAAACGGATTAGCGCAATCGATCGGGCATGGTCGAAAACCCCCATTTTGACACCAAACTATTTTTTTTTAGCCGGCGTCACCGCTCGAACCGTTGATGGAACACGTGGGAGAGGGCGGGGGATCCAGAATAGTGAGCCAGAACGCACGAATCCACACTACACATACACACTAATATCAAAATCAAAAAGTTTTATTCATTAGAAAAATATGGCGTTTCAAATAATTATCTGAGGAGTGAGTCTTACATATTTCAACTTAATATGAGACTAATAATTATTTATAAGAATTACTTATTAATGATATTTCTGTGAAGATTATGGTATTATTTTTCTCTTTAATAAAGATGAAGAACTCTGTATAATAGTCGATAGTAGTAGATAATAGTAGATTAAACTGGAGAGTAGTTCTGCTCTCATTAGAAATTCTCGAAAAGCGGGACTAAACTGTCCCTCGCGGGACATTTAATTTTGATTTAAAAATCGGGACGTCCCGCCAAAATCGGGACGTCTGGCAAAGTGGCAATGGTGATTTCATTGCACGAGTTCGAATGTCGAACTCCCAACAGAACCCCCTTTAGCGGCTCTTGAAATGACTTGCAATGAAACCTGTATCTTCTTATGTAGCGAATAAATATATCAATTACGAATATATCTTAAAAATGCAGGACTGGACATTCATGTTTTAAATGTAGATAAGTACAGTTTTTTACTATCCAATAAATAGTAATATTATCTTACTGATTATATTATCCAATGACCAGTCACCGAATGCGTCATTTACCCGTATATCGAAAAATGTAATATTTATAGCGCACGTAATATGTATGTAAGTACTGTGTACCATGTACAGTCAGTACACTTTGAACATTATTGCCATAGTAATAAGGTCGTACTCGGACAGCGACAATTCACTTGTAGGTTTTTAATTTGTTGAGTGAAAATCATAATAATCCCGACTACGATACGATACCAAAAGGAAGGATAATGATTTTGGCAGTCTATGCATTACGGAACCATAAGAAAAATCGTTTTTTGTTAAGGTTCGTAGTACTCAAGGAACCTTTAAGGTCTCCACAGACGAGAGGTCGATCGTTTCAGTTAGGACTGACGTCAGTTCGGCCCTTAGATTAATAACGCCTAGATAGTCTTCAAACAAACGCATCGTACAAAGTGAAGCAAGCAACAGATAGATGTAGACGTAAGCATTACATACCGACGACACGCACACAAACAAAACTTGAAAGTTGTGGAGTGTGTACTCTTAAAATTGGAATTATTGTATTTGTTTTTCTTAATATCGTGCGATGTAAAAATGTAACTTATATTTCATTTTAAACCATCTAAGCACAATTTGGGAACTTTATTTATATTAAACTGGTATTAAGGAATATATTAAGGATTATCTTAATACTAGCAATACTTTTAATTGATAATTAAAATAACAGAAAATGTTATAAAACTTTGCCTTGGTTGCAACTATTAGTTAGCCATGAAAATTTTTAAATAAATTTATTATTACTAGTAACACTTTCACAATTCACAATAGGGCAGCAAGATGGCGACATAATATGATTTTATTTTAAAATATTTTAAATAACTGACTTAATACAAGTCAAATTGTTCGGATATAACATTTCATACTTACATATGAATTGTTATGTCCGAAGCTTTTATAATTCTTTTCCGATGCATTGTGACACCTAATAACGACACAAGCCGTCATAATGTTTTTAATAGTCGGAGATGTATGCACTAGCGCTTGACCTTGACAACGGACGGGTCGTTCGAACAAACTGAGCCGATATGGCTCAGTATGATTTACTTCACTTTTCACGCGCGTACCCGGTTTCTAGGCATTTTAATCTAAGGTTCGGCCTGAACGGATTCGAGCACATACACGGAAAATCGCACTCGATTTGCCGCGAGCTTCGATCGTGTTTTTAGGGTTCCGTAATACTTAAGGAACCCTTATAATTTCACTCTGCCCGTCCGTCTGTCTGTCTGTCCGCCGCCTAGGAGAGCGGCGGACAGACAGACAGAGCTTCTGTAATAAGTTTATGACAATAACTTTTGTAGTAATTCAAAGAAAACCTATTGCTTGTTGATAGTTACGGAACCCTCCTTAGACATGTCGTGACATGCTCTTTTCAGTTCAGGCTATTATTCTATGTATTAATTGTATTTTGCTGTAACTGTAGTCACGCTATCGACGAATCCGAATTACTGGCCTTAAATTTTTCCAGTAATATGTTATAGAAATAATTTCTCTTTGTTTTATAGTAATAGTCTTCAGATTTTATCAACCATAGTGGCTCTAAAGTTTTAAATACTTCAACGAACTTTAATAAATTTCTTTAGACCACGTGCCATTTTTAGGGTTCCGTACCCAAAGGGTAAAAACGGGACGCTATTACTGTGACTTTGCTGTTCGTCCGTCTGTCGCCAAGCTGTATCTTAACCTTCTTATACCGTGATAGCTCGATAGTTAAAAGTTAATAAAATTGGACTGAACGGTAATAAAATTCGAGTGTATAATAAAACCGTTCAAGTGCGAGTTGGCAAGAGGGGTTCCGTACAAAACGGAAAAAATCACGTTTGTTTATGTGAGCCTCAAATTTTTATTTTATTCTGTGTTTAGTATTTGTTGTTATAACGGAAATAGAAATACCTACACCATACATTTGTGAAAATTAAAACTGTCGAGCTATCATGGTATAAGAAGGTTAAGATACAGCCTGGCGACAGACGGACGAATAGTAAAGTCTCAGTAATAGGGTCCCGTTTTTACCCTTTGGGTACGGAACCCTAAAAATGGCACTGGTCTAAAGAAATTTATTAAAGTTCATTGAAGTATTTAAAACTTTAGAGCCACTATAGTAGGGGAGCCCAAGCGGGGATTTTTGAAGTGACTCGAGCGTGTCAGAAAATTATATAGGGAGAATCCTTGCACCCTTTAATGTACCTCTACCAAGTATGAACCCTCCATATGGTGGGGTGTGTTGAGGGGAACCCGTCTGATTAGTAAAAAAAAATCGATTCTTAGAAAAACTCGAGCGCGTCAGTCAGTTACAGTATTTACGCGCATTATATTTCTGTTAACTATTAGATATTAATCTGACGATTAATTCAAGGGGGCTGGCCGTAACGAGCGGTTGAAAAAAAAAAAAAGTTATTCGAGCGTGTCAGACATTCAAAGCGTATGTCAACTAAAGCTTAAAAAGTGTCCTATTAAAATATCTGACGATTTGGACATGACACAAACTCATAATATATTGATTTTGTATATGTAAAAAAAAGGTGATCTTGAGATACTCCAGCGCGTCAGATTTTTATGCAGGAGGGTCAAGTTGATGTCATAGTCCTCCTGAATAATAATCTGACAATTATATGGAGGGATATCGCTAGTCTGACCATTTTGAAGGAAATTTAGAAATAATATATCTGCATTTACGTACAGAAATTGGATAATTTATTAACATAAAATTAAATATAGATCATTGCAATTTAAAATAAATTACAGATCATTAAAATTTTAAATACATATTTTAGTCTTCATCTCCACTAGACTCATCTTCGAAGTTAGTTTCCACTTCAACTTCCTGGACGTCCTCGTCATCTCGTGATTCTGTAACCAAGAATGGTTATGATACATTATGTTATATTTATGTTATGATAGTATAATATGGAAAAAAAAACGTACCTGAATCCAAAGTATCTCCTAAAATGTCAGGTTTTATGACGATGTCTTCGTACGCTTCAGGAAGTTGGTTTCCTAGGAACCAAGTTGGCTCCAATTTTCCATCCACATTTCTCCATCCGTATTCTAGTGGTGACATTTCCGTAGGAATACGATTGTGAGCGTTTCTCCACAAACAAGCAATATATTTCGTTCGCAATAAATGCTGTTGCAGCTCCGATCGACATGGTGGCAAATTACAAGCATCGTAATTACGCACATTCAGTGAAAAGGGTTGAGACGTATCATTTACTTTGTACGTTTTATTAAATATTTCCATCCTAGCAATATTAACGTCAGCTAGTTTTTTTAACCCGTACAAATGGCAGATGAACGATTCCACGGTGGAAGATGATGCCTCAATATTATGTGCTTCAGAGCCCAAGTTTGCAAATACTTCTTGTATATTTACAGATCTCATTAGAATCTGTAGAGGCCTTTTTTTACCTCGCCTGTAAAAAGCTGGGTTGTAATCACATCCCGTTAGAGCATGCAGAGCTGGTAGTGCTTTTGATATAAGTGGGCCCAATTTCGTAAAAAGAGCGGAAATGTCGATATATCGGCGTGCATTCCCTACTCCGAGATCAATCCAGGCTTTTACAGACGATTTCATATGTTCCATGTTGGCTAACATAATAACCACGATATCTGTATCAGAGGTTCTGATGGTGACAGTAGACTCTTCTTCCATTTGACAAGCAAAAAATACAGCTTTTGTATCCGCTTCTTCATGATCGGGACATGACAGTTCATGATCAATAATTCGCGATAATTCATTATCGATAACTGAGTATACGTAACATAAATCATGAATTAGAAATATTTTCTTCTTACCAATAATTGATTTCATATCCTGTTTAGCCCAATGCTCGATAAGAAATTTCACTAATGCTTCTTTGAACTTTATATTTTTCAAATCTTTGGAGAAGTCAGAGGTTCTGCTTTGTTGAGGACCGGCAATATGAAAATCTTTGTCATCTATATTGCGTCGAAGAGCATGTTCACAATCTTTTATCGAAGGTGTGAAGTAACGATCAAATATAATGGCTATACTATCTGCTGGAGTTTTTACAAGAGTTTGCAAAATTTTCTTTGATAAATCACCGAAATTGCGCGGCATTTGTCTAAAAGTATTTAAGAAGAAGAAGCCATCTACGATTCCACAGTCTACCTGGGGTGGTGGATGTTCCATTTCTTCAATTCTTATTTCTAGTTCTTGAACCAGTACTGATTTTGCAGTTTTATTAAAAGAACCATCTATATGACATAGTGATAACGGGACTGGTGTTATTGGAAAACACAATACTTTTCCAAGATCTAAGTTTGCAACCAGAGATAGACCTAATAATCTACCGAATAAATCCCGCTGAAGTGTGACCTTATGAACTTTTTCTCCAATCTTCATAACCTTTTTCTTCTTTACACTTGCAAAAGTAAGTATTGGATTTTTCTTCAGAGATTTGTGAAATCTATCCGGATTCATATTACATTCCGTTATAAACTGATCGCGGAGAGACATCCCAGATGAAACAGTGCTCAGCAAGCAAATAGCAACTTCTTGGCTAGTAGCCTGTCCTGTAGAAATATTATATAGATTATCTTTGTCTATGGAGGAAGTGAAGGGATTGGTGATCTGCTCAATGCTATGCATGAAAGCTTTAATTTGCTTTTGATGCTCCTTGAGTCTATCTGGATGTAAGTCTGCGGCGATGTCTTCAGTATTGTTACTCATCCCTGCACGATTTAAAACGTGTGAAATAATTCGAGTTCGAGCTCCATGATTTCGTGCCCAACGTTGTCTGGCAGAAATAGAGCTCGTCAGGTTCACGATTCCCGTGAGCCGACGTGCTGCTTCACCATTAATTGTTTGCTCTAACGTTAAGTCAACTGGGATCCGCGAAAAGGGTTTTTGGGTTCTCCTAATACCAAACGAGCCTTTAGAAATTTCCTCTCGAAGGCCTGGATGTGTATTGCTAATGTGTTGAAGTTGATTTAAATAAAACACTAGCCACCGGCTGTAATTTTGTTGATTGAAGTAGAAAAACAAACAGACGATTTTTCCAAGAACATAAATGTATGCATCTAAATCTCCAACTCTTATACTTCGGATAAATAAATGGTAAAGATTTATAAAATCAATGTACATAGCATAAAATTGTGCCGTTTTACCGTGCTTGCCTCGTAAAGTTTCTGCTGTATATTGATCATATAATTGGAGTAGATTTTGTGTATCTTGATGCTGTATTTGAGGCGAGCTATCTTGAAGCTGCGAGAAATCAGTGAGATATTCAATAACACAATCTTCGATAGTCAAATTCGTGTTTTCCAAAAAAGACTGAAAGTGAAATTGCTGCAATGATAACGCCATAATAGAATGTAATCTTTTACATCTATTATAACTATCCCAGTAATAAAACCTGAAACTGATCCTTCAGCAATTAGATCTGATTCCGTCATGATATTAGTGAGTCCGCATTCTTCAATAAAAGTGCCAACTGCTTTGAAAAAAGCCATTTCGATGTGAAAAGCCCCCATGTGAATAAAAATGTTATCAAATTTTGGAGATTCTTGAGATTGTATGCAATAACTCGTGCGAGCTATAGCTAAATCAAATGTAACCTGAATGTATGGAGCGTTACATTCCTTTGCAACTTCTTGGCACAATTCTAAAGTTTTCAAAACTGTCGAATGATTAGTGGGAGACTCGTTTATAGGAGTCAAATACGAAATTTTTTGGACAGGTGAATTATCAATGTAAATTTTACTATTATACCCAACCCACATTGGAGTACCACGTACATTGAGCTTATGCGACAACATCCACATAATATCTAATTGTTTAGCTGTAATTAAATTTGTAGGATCTTTGTTGAGTGCGGAAATGTCAAGCTCATTCCAAGTTGCAATTTTTAATATTTTTGTAAATGGGCGCATCTCGAAAGTTATTTCTTCAAAGGCTCGGCGTTTCCGGTTTCTCGGTAGATTCTGATGTATTGCTGCATACAGTTTGATTAGAAGCTAGATTTTCAACTTCATTGGCAGCTGAAGATATTGAAGGCATTGTATCTGCATTTGGAGCAATGTTTTGAAAAATTATCCCCACTGTATCATGAAGAGTATCTTTTCCACTTAGTGTTTCGACGAAGCGATCAAAGTTATCGAAGGCAACTGCCGTATTTAAGTCCAGACGACGTAAGATATCTTCAGGGCACACGAAGGTACTGTTAGCCGTAGAAAAAGTTAATTCGGTCTCTAATTCTTCCAAAGTAGTATACGAACAACAGTGTCCATATTTAGATAACAAGTTGATTATTTTTTTGCTATTACACAAGCTTTTGACTGCTAAACCTAAACTTATATGTTTGGAAGTTTTGATTTTATGGTTTGAAGCAGCGTAGATCATATCTTGTCCAATAGAAAAAATTGCAAGATCGTTATTTGTTTTCCTTATTTTACGTTTTTGCCTCGATAGATGCGAAACATCGCCCATAACAAATGTTTCCAAGAAGCAGGTTAAAAGTTCTGGCACATAATCTAATTCACCTTTAATTAAATCTTCAGCAGTGCAATCATCAGGCAATTTTGTTGTCGTACAATTTTGAATTTCCTCTCGGAGTTGTGCTGCAACCGAACGAATTGTCTCCTTCATTGCCATGCTTTTAAATAAATCACTATATGCCACAATATCAGCTGAAATCGGAGCAAGAAACTTCTTTTTTTCAGCATAAATAATTTTGATTGTTTTCGAAAAAGTATCCATGATCTTACTTTCTAAGTGGCGATCGGAAAATGAACTGCTGCTAATAGAATCCGATAACAACTTGCATTGTTCAACTAATAGTTTGTGGTATTCTTTTTTTACGTGGTCAAAAAAAGGCATCCATTTTTTTCAACAACCAATTCTTCTATCATTTCACACAGCAATTCATAAGCTGTATTCGAAGCCTTGCGTTTCTTTATAAAATCACTTTCTTCTTCTTTATTAATGTCTCGCAAATAAAGATCCTTACAGCATTTATGATAAGGAATTGCAGAAGTATCCGCAAAAGAACTGATTTTCTCCAACATCCCAATGTCATTGTGTTCTTTAGCTGCACTTTTTAATAATTCAATTGTCCGTAATTTATTTACTGCTAATGGCACATCGCGGCCATGACGGCGTTTTCGCGAATTTTTGCAAATGAAACACTCCCTTAGCAGCAAATCTGATTGGATGACCTGTTCATCCGCATCGGATGAATCATCACAATCATCCGAGTGAGGTTCAGGGTTGGTTGATGGACCCGCTCTGAAAATGTTTGACCCATAATTAGCACTATCATTTTATTCTTATTCAATAATTAGAAATATTAAATTTCGAAGACTTTTAAAATGAATATAAATGAAGATGTCAAATATTTAATATTATGGTGACATTATGCATAAATGAAATAAATTTTTGAATAAAAGTTGTCAAAATTTTAATTTTCAAAAAAAAATCCTGTAACCTTTTTTATATTAGAAGCAGCAAAAAAACCAGAATGGCCAAATACATTTTTTTTCATGAACGAACAATTGTAATTATTAATTATAAATATTAATTTTGAAATTACGCAGAAAAAATAAAAAATTCTCGAAAATTATAACATACATTTTAGTCACAAATTTTAATTTCTGGTAACTTTTATTTAAGGAATTTTTGTATCGGACCAATATTTCCCACGTTACATTATACATTAATAACATTGCAACCGATTAGTTATATATTTTTTTCATTTTAACACTGTGAAATACGATAGATAATAAATAATATAATACATTGACACTTACTCGTCTATTGTACCAACAACCGGTATTGTGCTGGGAGTATACACATCGAGACTCTCTCCAGCATGTTCTGGTGCATCAACACGTGCCTGTTCACTTTCTGGAGTAATTTGATTTTGGCTTCGAAAATCTGATGGTATTTTGATTGCTGTAAAAAGTTTATAGCACTGGGCATGATAGCCATCGTTCAATGAGGTTTCTTCCGAAAGTTCAACAGTAGCATAAGTGTTGCTCGATCTTCTGACAACAGGCTTCACTTTGCGATACTCCAAAATAGTTATACACTTTTTTAAAGTTTCTGGAGTAAACTTTTTAATTTTTTCACAAGTTTCTTTTCCACAAAAAACACATTTCACACTTACGTTACTCATTATTGTAATGGATGTAAAACTAATCGCATTAAATTCACAAAACAATTACAAAACACCACAAAAAAACGAAAACGTCGAGCGTCTACCAAAAACGAGCACGCTATTGTTTTCAGCTGAGATGCCATCATGGCGGCAAACGTTAGTTTAGGGACGGTGCGAGAGAGTGAGAGATAGAGAAAGAGCGAGAAAGAAAGTGAGACGCGGAGTGGGGAATACACAGCTCTCAGCCGCTGTACGCTTCACCTTTGCTTCACGATTCTACTAACATCGCCCCATGAAAACTGTCAGATTATTAGTTCTTTGTAATTCTAGTAGTGTTTCCTTCAAAATAAAAAAAAAATTGAAACGCGCTCGAGTATTTCAAGGTGACGTTTTTTTTTACAACTTCGAGTCACGCTTGTTTCTTAATGTCACGCTCAAATTGTCAGATTATTGAGATATACAATCTTCTCAATGTAATTAATCAACTTTCTCTTAATCTGACGCGCTCGAGTTTTTCTAAGGATCGATTTTTTTTTTACCAATCAGACGGGTTCCCCTCGACACACCCCACCATATGGAGGGTTCATACTTGGTAGAGGTACATTAAAGGATTCTCCCTATATAATTTTCTGACACGCTCGAGTCACTTCAAAAATCCCCGCTTGGGCTCCCCTACTACTATGGTTGATAAAATCTAAAGACTATTACTATAAAACAAAGAGTAATGATTTCTATAACATATTACTGGAAAATGTATGAAAATGCACAATAATTCCGTTTCGTCGATAGCGTGATTACAATTGCAGCAAAATACAATTAATAAATAGAATAATAGCCTAAACTGACCAATAGCATGTCACGACATGTCTAAGGATGGTTCCGTAAATATCAACGCGCAATAGGGTTTCTTTGAATTACTACAAAAGTTATTGTCATAAAGTTATTACAGAAGCTAGGAGAGCGGACAGACAGACAGACTGACAGACGGACGGGCAGAGTGAAATTATAGGGGTTCCTTAAGTATTACGGAACCCTAAAAACTTGACCGAAGCTCGCGGCAATTTTCCGTGTATGTGGTCGAATTCGTTCAGACCGAAGCTTAGATTTAAACGCCTAGAAACCGGGTACGCGCATGAGAAGTGAAGTAAATCATACTGAGCCATAACGGTTCAGTTTGTTCGAACGACCCGTCAGTTGTCAAGGTCAAGCGCTAGTGCATACATCTTTGACTATTAAAAACATTATGACGGTTTGTGTCGTTATTAGGTGTCACAATGTATCGGAAAAGAATTAAAAAAGCTTCGGACATAACATTTCATATGTAAGTATGAAATGTTATGTCCGAACAATTTGACTTGTATTATTAAGTCAAATATTTAAAACATTTTAAAATAAAATCATATTATGTCGCCATCTTGCTGCCCTATTGTGAATTGTGAAAATATATTTATTTCAAAATTTGTATGGCTAACTAATAGTTGCAACTAAGACAAAGTTTTATAATATTTTCTGATATTTTTAACTATCAATTTAAAGTATTTCCAGTATTAAAATAATCCTTAATATATTCCTTAATAACAGGTTAATATAAATAAAGTTCACAAATTGTGTTTAGATGGTTTAAAATGAAATATAAGTTATATTTTTACATCTCACGATATTAAGAAAAACAAATTTTACGAGTACACACTTCACAACTTTAAAGTTTTGTTTGTGTCCGTGTCGGTATGTAATGCTTACGCCTACATCTATCTGTTGCTTGCTTCACTTTGTACGATGTGTTTGTTTGAAGACTATCTAGGCGTTATTAATCTAAGGGCCGAACTGACGTCAGTTCGGTCGGAGGAGATTTTCTCCGTGTATGTGCTCGAATCCGTTCAGGCCGAACTGACGTCAGTTCTAATTGAAACGATCGGCCTCTCGTCTGTGGAGGCCTATACTGTTCAGGCAATCCGTACAGGTCAGAATTAATGTTGCCAACTTAGATGTTTTACAAAGTTTTACTACTAAATTTATTATTTTATTCCGTCTTTAGTAGGAATTTATTTGTTAGTAGTGGTTTTGTAGAAAATAGCTAGACAGTAATCATAATATGCAAAATGGCCTGATTCTATGTGCTATTATGACACCTTATCATAATAGCACATAGTAGCACGCGTCCGTAAGTGGCTTAAAACTACCGATTTAATTTCTATATACGTAATATTTCCTACAATATTTTTTTTAATTAACCGGTTAAATATTAAAACAGAAAATGTTTGTAAACACAAAATCCCTAAAAAAAACTTTTAGGGATTCCTAAGTTTAGTAGCTTTTTTATAGTTAGCGGTACTCTACGTTAGTAGTTTTTAGTAGAAAACGACGCAAGTTTAGTAGTTTCGCAAAAAGAGAGTTGGCAACACTGGAACGATTCGCTTCAGTCCATACGGCCGACTGATGCGATTTCGAATTTGCACACAGACGATACGATTTTGCATCCGTTCAGGCCGAACTGAAGGAAAACCGGATCGTGTACCGGATCGGGACCCTTTATAGTTTCGCTCTGCCCGACGTCTGGCTGTCAGTCCGTCCTTCCAGCTTCTGTAATTATGAATATAAATGGATGAAATTACAAGTTATTGGTATAGTTCATAGTTATAGAATATATGTGTATAGATCTCGGTTTTGGCATCATAAAATAATAATAATTTTATATTGTAGGGGGGGCTCTGCGTACACGTGAAGTGAGGAGATAGAAACTTGTATGTTTCCATGGTGATAGATAATGCTAAAAACTGTAAGAAAAATATTAAATATATATAATAATAATTGAATAGGCTCCGAAACTACTGGACTAATTTTGATGAAATTTGGCGCAGATATACAATAGATCACGGGGAAGGACATATACTACTTTTTATTGCGGCAAAATGTACGATTCCCACGAGATTTCCTTTTGCGCGCACGAAGTAGCAGCATCTACTATATTTTGTATATATTTATATATTTATTAAAAAATAAATATTGACGGCAACCCTCCCTCCCTCTTTGATCCAAAGAGGGAGGGAGGGTTGCCGTCAATCATTCCATCGATTTTTACAACACCAAGTGTAGTAATTTCATTGTCTACAGTGCGGTGGCTACGCTGCTGTGCTGAGCAGTTACAATATTATACATTGTCTATCTTTTAAGTTTAGTTTGCTATACCTATTTATTTATTTTTATTTATTTATTCTTCATGTACACAACAAAAATAACACAAAATATTACAAAATACACAAAAGAGATGGTACAAAGGCGTGCTTATCTCTGAAAAGAGATCTCTGCCAGCAGACCTTACACAGAGTTTAAGAAAAATAAAATAAGTAGGACACAGGTAGTACAGCAAAGAATAATATCAGATTGAAAAAGAGACAATTACTTACAACTGATTTATAATGATAATAAACTAATAAAAACAATATACTAATACATATTATAAATATAATAATTAATGAGAAATTAATGAACCTAATAAATAATAATAATATGATAAAATAAACCTACATAGACTATTTTGTTGCTGATGACAATAAGAAATGATTCTTCAGCCTAGTTCTGAACGTGTCCACTGTTGGACTGGTTGTTCAGGCAAAGCATTCCACAGCTGGGCAGCTCGGACCGTGAACGAGTTGGCGTAGAAATTTGAGTTACACCAAGGGGTGTCGAGTACCTTTTTTGGGTTACAAGTACGCAGAGGCCTATCGCTCGGGGTAGTATATGAAAATCGTTCAAATAGGTAAGAAGGAGAGTTGGACAATTTTAGAATTTTAAACAACTGGGTTAAAATATGAAAATTCCGACGAAGGCTGATGGGAAGCCATTGTAATTTGTTGCGAAACTCGGTAACATGGTCGAATTTGCGCAGTTTAAAAATAAAACGTATGCACAAATTCTGGAGACGTTCAAGTTTACACAAGAGCTCCTCAGTTACATCCAAAAAACAGGAGTCAGCGTAAACTATCAATGGCAATAACAAGGATTGTGCTAGAAGAATTTTAGTGGATAGAGGAAGGAAATTCTGTAGTCTTTTTAATGTATGCAAAGAATGATGTAACTTTTTGCTTATACCATTAATATGAGCAGACCACGACAAGTTGCAATCAATAATTAGACCTAAATTTTTGGCATTGTCGCTAAACTCCAATACATCACTACCGTAAATTATTTTTTGGATTAACCAGAAGTCCAAAAGTGTTCGCCCACTTAAATATATTTAAAAGATCTTGGTTAACAGCAATAATAGCAAGATCAATTTCCTCAATACTAGTGTGCCTGTAAATTTGCAGGTCATCTGCATATAAATGGTAGGCCGAAGAGATGAACCTTGTTATTTCGTTTATATTTGTTATTTCGTAAAGTAATGGGAACAATACTCCCCCCTGTGGGACACCAGCTGGACCAGTCAGAACTAACGTCAGGAGTAAATATACGTTGCTTTCGTCCTCTCAGGTAGGAGTCAAACCATGCAGACGTAGAAGAAGATACACCTAAAGACCTAAGTATGGCCAACAAAATATCGTAGTCCACCGAATTGAACGCGCAACTAAAGTCTAATAAAACTAAAATTGTTAGCAGTCTGTTGTCCATTGCATACCGTATATCATCCGTTACTTTCAGCAGTGTAGTGGTAGTGCTATGCCCAGGACGAAATCCAGACTGGTATGGACTTAAAATATGATTGGTGTCTAGAAAATCACTGAATTGTTTGGTAACTGCTTGCTCAAGAATTTTAGAAAGGATTGGTAAAATGGAAATGGGTCGATAATCAGAAGGTAAAGTAGGATTAGAGGTTTTAGAAAGAGGTATTATATGGGCATGTTTCCACATGGAAGGAAAAGTGCTTGAACTAATGGAAAAGTTAAGGATATGGGCTATAGCTGGAGACAACAAATCAGCAATTGGGGATAACATATCCTTACTCAGGCCATCACTACCAATGGCTTTAGAGAAGATTGAACGAAGACTTGTGAGTACCTGATATTCCGAGATATTTTTCAAGACAAACGGATCAAACGGAGGAGGTAACTTATTAGAAAGGGAGTTCAAACAGCAGGATTTATTGGCATCCGATAAGTTTATAGGCTGAACAGCAAAATGTTTGTTAAGTATGTCAATATTTACTACTGGCGCAGGAGTCTCCGATGTTTTCCCAATCCCGAGGCGTCGAAGAAATTTCCACATCTGTGCCTGAGACAAGTTTTCAGCTGAAGCATATATATAATGGCGCTTAGCGTCTCTACACATTCTGTTACAAGTATTACGCAGTTTTTTATAAGCTAATAAATTCTGTTCTGTAGGCACTCGTTTACACTTACTCTTGGCTTTGTCACGCATAGTCATTACATTTTTGATTTCTTGGGATACCCAGGGCGCTGGGAGACGCTTCATGCGAATAGGTTTTATAGGGGCATGAACATCATAAATTTTGGTAACCACTGAATTGAAAATTTCTACTTTACAATCAATAGATGTCGCCTCGTAGAGCGGATTCCAGTCGATCGCACTGAAGTCATGTCTTAATATGTCCAGATCTATCTTGGCAAGGCTACGCTGCAAAATGGTTTTAGCTCTGGGTTTGGGATTACGGAGCTTATAAGACAAGTATAACAGATCATGGTAGGAGAAAGGAGCAGATAATTGGCCATGGGAAATTACTTTAGTAGGTTGAGAGATAAAAATAAGGTCAAGCAAAGAAGGCTCAGAGTTAGAAAGTTAGAAGGGGTAAAATATGCATATTAAAAGAAGAAATTATATTTTGGAGCATAAGAGTTCTAATATCATTTTAGTTAAACACGTATTAAAGTCGCCCATGAGGATTATGTGATCGTAGGAGGGGCAGTAACGGTTAAGCAAATCATCAAGTACTGCAAAGTAATCGACTGCCGAGGAGGGACTATACAAAACACCTAAAAGAACTTTATTATGGGAGATGGTGATTTCTTAGTTTATTAGTTAGAAGATTGGCAGATTATATTATATGATATGTTCTTCCTAATATAAATACACACACACCCCCACCTCTACCAACGCAGCGATCATTACGAACTAAAGAAAAATCTTGTAAAGGATACAGTATGGAGGGAAGTGAGGGTTTTAGCCATGATTCAGACACCAATATGCAGTCAACTGGTACGCCGTTGAAAGATGCAAAGAAATCTGAGTACTGGGCCGGTATACTTTGTGCATTTATGTGCACCAAGTTAAGAGAGGGTGAGTTATTAGAAAAAATGTTATTCAAGCTGTTATCCAAGGGTACCCAATCGAACAATGACACGTTACTGCAAATGTCACCAATACTAAGAGACTCACTAGAAGTGGACATTTTCATGTCGGCAAATGGAGACAAAGGCGAGTCAATCAGATTAGTGAATTTGCGCTATAAAAACTTTCATCACCAGATTCGCTGGAGGAAGGTGAGAAGAAATCATCATTTATATCATTAGAAGAATTCATGATTTAAATGTAGGTATGTAAGATAAATATTATAATGTAATACTAATAAAATATCTAATTACAATGTATTATGTAATAATATATTATAATAAATATTAAATTATAATTGATAAATATGAAATGTTTAAAATTGTTATACTTTAAATCTATTAAAATGTATATCTGTACATATATATATATATATATATATATATATATATATATATATATATATATATATATATATATATATATATATGACAGCTGTCAATGACATGACAAATGACAAGGTGATGAATGTCAATTGTCAGATCAACAGAGATTTTTTAGAAAATTTTATCTGATTACAATTTAAATCTATTATAAAATTGATAAATTTACCTGCAAAACAACACATACCCTCAAAACCTATGCTAGGTTTAAAAAAAAAACTCAAATAATGTGGTATTTTCAGAAGTTATTTAGACAATAATATTAATACTTAACTTAATACTGACATAAGTAATTTTAAACATTTCATACACTTTATAATTGCCACAAACCACCATACAGTTTAAATGAATATCTTAGATTCTATACAAATAAATAAAATTGAAGTGTCTGTTTGTAATTTTAAATTAACAGCTCTTCACTAAATGAATATGAAAGTATATTATACTAGCTTTTGCCCGCGGCTTCGCCCGCGTGGAATAGTGTTCTGGAAGCAAAAATTTCTTCAGTAATATCTCCACCCATTGCAATATACTTCTGTGTACAATATTGAAAATATTTTTTAGGGTTTCGCACCCAATGGGTAAAAACTGGACCCTATCACGACGCGACGCGCGACGTGCGAGACCGCTTGATAGTATATTATGTTTTTCGCGTATAGAATACTTAAAGTGAGTTACGCATTTAATCTGATAAGGATCATACTGTATCCGTCCAAATCGCTTCTGAAAATACCATACATAATAATATTAAGTATGAACTGGGCACAGGCAACTAGTTTTACTAAGTAAACCGCAGTGTCCCCTGCATTTTGAATGTGTAATATCTTCGAAAATATTCATTGAAATTACATGCTGTAAAGGGCCATCCATATTGATCTATATGAAGCGCACAATGTATTTAAGGTACTTAATTGGATGAGGATGAATGCTGTATTGCTTAAAATAGCTTCGTAAATAAGCCATTAAATCTCGTAAAAAGTAAAGGATAAAAAATAGTATTTGCGGGTTATCCCTAAGAGACAGACATATACACCATCGCGTATCTTTTTTGTGGACCTTTTTAATGTGTTCAATACTGTATTACATTATTTTGATCTATCTCGTAGGGTTCAGCCAGCGTTTCCAATGTAAGCGCAAAAACATGTGTTTATTTACGACATTGTAAACCTCTAAAATTATTATCAGTGTTTCTCTACTATATCATGGATGTTATACACATATTATACTTCCTCTGGAATCACTCTAGCTAATAAAAAACCCGCATCAAAATCCGTTGCGTAGCTTTAAAGATAGATCTAAGGATACATAGGGACAGACGGAAAAAGCAACATTGTTTTATACTATGTAGTGATAATGATGGTACTTACATTAAAATATCATTTTTTTTATTTTTGACTGTCTGTTTGTTCCGGCTAATCTCTGAAACGGCTGGACCGATTTTCACGGAACTTCACTGGCAGATAGCTGATGTTATAAGAAGTAACTAAGGCTACATTTATCTTGGGGTTCCGTTTAAAAAAATAGGGTTCCGTTTCCGTTAGTTCTACGGAACGAAGTTGTGGGCACCAGCCAGTCTATAATATGCGGGATACTGTAAGTATTTACGTAGGCGAAGCCGCGGGCAGAAGCTAGTATATAGTATATACTTTATTAGTAGAAAGGGTCTCAAGGGCCTCAGGCCACGAAGGGTCATTTATAGCCACAATATAATTACAGACGGGACTTGTTTTAGTCCTTATCACTAAACCACTGGGCGTACGGCGTGAGTCAGTGTTATTTAAAAAACATTGAATGATAACGCACATCGCAATGAATCACTTTTAAAGCATGAAACGCAGATACATAAAGATGACATGTCGCCTGATTGTAAGTTACTTACCACGGCCGCGGGAGAGACAAATACAATGCGCAACATAAGTAGTTCTTGGTGTAATCATTACATATTATTACGATGTGTCGCTTTTTGTCACTATTTCGACTCTCTCACGTTGATGGGGGTGAATTGTCTTTCAAGAGTAAGTGGCCCCATACACGGTCCGGTTTTCCTTCGGTTCGGCCTGAACGGATGCAAAATCGTATCATGTGTGTGCAATTACAAGATCGCATCAGTCGGCCATATGGACTGAAGCGATTCGTTCCAGAGTTGCCAACTCCGTTATTGCGAAACTACTAAACTCGCGTCGATTTCTACTAAAAACTACTAAAAGAGTACCGATAACTATAAAAAAGCTACTAAACTTAGGAATCCGTAAAAGTTTTTTTAGGTATTTTGTGTTTAGAAACATTTTCTGTTTTAATATTTAACCGTTAAATTAAAAAATATATTGTAGGAACAATTACGTATATAGAAATTAAATCGGTAGTTTTAAGCGACTTACGGATGCGTGCTACTATGTGCTATCATATCATATCATAATAAGGTGTCATAATAGCACATAGAAGCAGGCCATTTCGCATATTATGATTACTGTCTAGCTATTTTCTACAAAACCACTACTAACAACTAAATTCCTACTAAGGAGGTAATAAAATACTAAATTTAGTAGTAAAACTTTGTAAAACAACTAAGTTGGCAACATTAATTCTGACCTGTACGGATTGGACTGAACGGCAATAAAATTGGACTGAACGGTAATAAAATTCGAATGTAAAATAAAACCGGTCAAGTGCTAGTCGGCAAGAGGGGTTCCGTACAAAGCGGAAAAAATCACGTTTGTTGTATGTGAGCCTCTAATTTTTATTTTATTCTTATAATTTGTTGTTACAACGGCAATAAAAATACCTACACCATACATGTGTGAAAATTTTAACTGTCGAGCTATCACGGTATAAGAAGGTTAAGATACAGCTTGGCGACAGACGGACGAACAGCAAAGTCTCAGTAATAGGGTCCCGTTTTTACCCTTTGGGTACGGAACCCTAAAAATGGCACGTGGTCTTAAGAAATTTATTAAAGTTCGCTGAAGTATTTAAAACTTTAGAGCCACTATGGTTGATAAAATCTAAAGACTATTACTATAAAACAAAGAGAAATGATTTCTATGACACATTACTGGAAAAATGTATGACACAATAATTCGGTTTCGTCGATAGCGTGATTACAATTGCAGCAAAATACAATTAATAAATAAAATAATATCCTAAAGTGACCAAGAGCATGTCACGACATGTCTAAGGAGGGTTCCGTAACTATCAACGCGCAATAGGTTTTCATTGAATTACTACAAAAGTTATTGTCATAAAGATATTACAGAAGCTCTGTCTGTCTATCCACTGTTCTCCTAATCGGTGGACAGACAGACATACGGACGGGCAGAGTGAAATTATAAGGGTTCCTTAAGTATTACGGAACCCTAAAAACACGACCGAAGCTCGCGGCAATTTTCCGTGTATGTGCTCGAATCCGTTCAGGCCGAACCTTAGATTAAAACGCCTAGAAACCGGGTACGCGCATGAAAAGTGAAGTAAATCATACTGAGCCATATTGGCTCAGTTTGTTCGAACGACCCGTCAGTTGTCAAGGTCAATCGCTAGTGCATACATCTCCGACTATTAAAAACAATAAGGTGTCACAATGCATCGGAAAATAATTAAAAAAGCTTCGGACATAACATTTCATATGTAAATATGAAATGTTATGTCAAAACAATTTGACGTGTATTAAGTCAAAAGTTTAAAAGTTAAAACATTTTAAAATAAAATCATATTATGTCATATTATATGAGAGGCCGATCGCTTCAGTTAGAACTGACGTCAGTTCGGCCCTTAGATTAATAACGCCTAGATAGTCTTCAAACAAACGCATCGTACAAAGTGAAGCAAGCAACAGATAGATGTAGGCGTAAGCATTACATACCGACACGCACACACAACTATGTTGTGGAGTGTGTACAGTTTTATTTAAGGGACAATTTCCACGGAAAATTTTGCTCTTAAAATTGGAATTATTGTTTTGTTTTTCTTAATATCGTGAGATGTAAAAATATAACTTATATTTCATTTTAAACCATCTAAACAATTTGTAAACATTATTTATATTAAACTGGTATTAAGGACTATATGAGTTGCGTGCGAGCTTTCGTACGAAACGCACGGTAATAGGTTGATAAGCGTACGCTTTGTCGAACGTCGGTTTATATTTCCAACTACCCTCATGGTTAAAATAATGCAAGAAAATGGCTAGTTTTGGACAATCATTATGTTTTAGTTCTGACACAACGGATATGAGAGATAAGGTCGAAGAAAGAGACATACAGAGTGTAGAAAAAGTATTGAATGACTCCCTGAGAGTTCCAGAAAAAAGAATGAGACAAGAAAGTGTAGAGGAGGATGAAGATAACGAAGGTTATATTACCGTAAACGGAACATCAAAGCGTTTGTTACGCAGTTATTCTGTTAATGATGAGTATGTAAGTCCAGAAAATAATAATAATGGAGAAGACATAGGTATTTGTGTGCGATTAACCCGTAAACAAGTGTTACCTAAGCAATTTGGGCTAGCGAAGCTTTTAAAAACAGAAAATATTGAAAATATTATATTGATTAAGTATAGAAGCCCGTATAACGTTTTTATTACATTTAAAACCAAAGAAAGCGCTGAAAAGTTAGTTAATTGCCAAAAATTTAATGATTTTGAGTTTCACTGTCAATATTTGGATGAAATAAACCTATAGCATGGAGTGGTAAGGGATGTTGATTTAGACATGAGCGCAAACTAAATACTTGAGCAGTTTAACTGTGAATTTGAGATTGTGGCTATCAGAAGACTTAAGCGCTTAGCAAGTGACGGTAAATGGATAGACAGCACGGTGATTCGTTTAGCATTAAAAGGTTCTAATTTACCCCCGTATATATTTGGATATGGATGTCGGTTCAAAGTCGAGCCCTATATATTTTCAGTGACACAATGCTCAGGATGCTGGAGATATGGCCATACTAGGAAAGTATGCCCAATACAAAAAATAAAATGTCCTAAATGTGGCAAGAATCATGAAAATTGTGAGACCAAGAAATTCATGTGCCTCAACTGTAAGGGAGATCATATGGCACTTGATAAAAATTGTCCGGTTTTTACAAAAGAAAAACATATTAAGAAAATTATGAGTAAAAAAAACTATACATATAAAAAAGGTGTAGAAATTTATTACCTACAAAATAATGCGGAATCTTATGCTCAGAAATCGGAGCAAAATGCCACTTCAAGTCAAATTACAAACATGATCCAGTCTGATTATCCGGGTCGTTTTACGTATAAGGATATTTCATTAAACAAAAATAGTAATGATGATATTATAATGGATGACATAATTGAGGAGGATACGAATAATGAAAAGGTGCAGATCAAAAAGAAAAAGACTTTAAGCATACAAAAAAGAAAATCAAAGGAGCCAAGATCGAGCCAGAGTTTTGAAGAAGTGAGAAGAGGAAAAGAACATGGAAAGAACAGGCATATGAACAGCGAGGAGAGTGAAGGAGAGGAAACGAATAGTAGTGGTGATGCACAAAGTAATAATAATTTAGGTTTCTTCGTGATATTGAAGATTTTGTATGAGAAAATTAAAGAGATTATTATGTTAAATATCTCTTTAGAGGAAAAGATAGTTTTGTGTATAAAAATACTGATAAAAGAGGTTTCGTTACGTGTATGTGAAAGATTTCGATGCACAGATTTCCTTGATTTAAACAAAATAATGGCTAGTTTTGATTCTAAAATAAATATAGCACAGTGGAATGCCCAGAGCTTGCAACCTAAGTTAGCAGTATTTGAATCCTTTCTAAATAGGGAAAAAATACATATCGCTTTAATAAGTGAAACATGGTTAAAAAAGACACATCTATAAAATTTACATGTTATAATACATACAGACAAGATAGACTCGATGGTTATGGGGGGGTAGCTATTGTTTGCCACAAATCTTTTCGTAGTTTTAAAATCCAAGTCTTAACTAATAATTCAGGCATAGAAGTTGTAGGCATTAAAATTCTTAATTGTAAACTTTTACACTATATTCTTTCGATTTATTGCCCGACATACGTTCGTACGTCACCATCTGATTGGGATTTCCTTTTTTCTCAGTTTCCTAGAAACTCGTTGATTCTAGGGGATTTTAACGGACATCACAGTAACTGGTCCAACAGGTCGGACACACGAGGTAACCAACTGTTTGACTGTTGTATAGATAATGGGTATATTTCTCTTAACAATGGTCAGGCTACTAGAATTAAACTTGTTAGTGGTATACTTCAGGAAACTTCTCCGGATATCTCATTTTCATCTGGGGACATTGCTGTAAACTCCGAGTGGTGTTTGAGTAATGAATGTTTAGGCAGTGACCACATAATAATCATAAAAATATTTTTAAAATTTTACAATTTACACTTAAAATAAACTTTAAATTAGCTGATTGGTCAAAATATAAAGATATTGTCGAATATTTATTTTTAGATTGTGATAAATCTTTTCCTGGTGCACAAGAAATGTATGACAATTTTTTAAAAATCATTACTAAGGCTGCAGTAGAGGCCATTCCAAACAAGAATAATTGTATAAGCCCGGAACGTAATTTTGTTCTCAAAGTCTATTGGAGTCCAGAGCTATCTAAGGCTGTAGCTCAACGTAGGCTGACATTAAAACATTTTAGGAGAAATCCCACCCCACAAAACCTTTCAATTTTAAAATTATCTATTTCAAGGGCTCAACTCAAGAAAAGCTAAATCACAGAATTTTCATAATTTTTGTACTAGTATTAGCGAGTCAACAAATGTCACTGATATGTGGCGCAAGATGAGGTGGTTAAAAGGAATTAAACAGGCAAGACACTACACTTCAGATAGGGATAAACTAGATCTTCTGTCCTCTTTAACACCTGATTACGTGTGTGATCCCCCACTGTCATTTTCTTCAAATAATCCTTGTCTAAACGCTGATTTTACTATTTATGAATTGGAAAGCTCTATGAAGAAAAAGGATTCGTCACCTGGTCGCGACGGGCTTTATTATTCGATGATTTTTAATTTACCACTTGTAGGCAAACATAGATTACTTACCTTATACAATTCTATATTTGGTACTGGCTGCATTCCTATCCAGTGGAGAAAGATTCAGATTGTACCAATCCCTAAATATAATAGCAATACATAGGCTGCACTAAAAGTATCGGGAATGGAATATTTCCACTGTTCCTGTTATATTAAAATCTTTTTAATTTAAAACTCCTTCGAATCGAATTCGAAAATCGAATACCGTTTATTTATTTAAAAAAAGATTCTCGGTCTTGTCACAAGGTCTTGTCAAACTTGTTTAGTCGTTGAGAAAATGGAATTGACTCGAGAAAATTCTAGAGCGATGATTTATTATGACTTTCGAAATGGTTTAACACAAAAACAGTGTGTTGACCGGATGATTTCTGCATTTGGTGATGAAGCCCCATCCAAAACCACAATTTATCGCTGGTTTGCTGAATTTCAACGTGGACGTGTCAACAGTGATGATCCCCGTCAAGGTCATCCAAAAACTGCAGTCACCCAAGAAAACGTTGATGCTGTGCGTAAGCTGATTGAGGAAGATCGACATGTGACATACCGCGAAATTCAGGCAACTTTAGACATTGGCATGAGTCAAATACAAATAATCTTGCATGAACAATTAAGTGTAAAAAAGTTGTTTTCCCGATGGATACCGTATTTGCTCTGTGAAGAGCAAAAAGCGGCTCGCGTTACTTGGTGCGTCAGAACTCTCGAAAGATTCCACGCAGGATCCTCAAATGCTGTATACAACATCGTATCAGGTGATGAATCCTGGATATACGGGTACGAACCCGAAACAAAAACCAGTCACGAGTTTGGGTGTTCGAAAATGAGTTAAAGCCAACAAAAATTATTCGTTCACGGAGTGTTGCAGAAAAAATGGTGGCCACGTTTGTCTCCAAAACCGGCCATGTTGCGACTATTCCTCTTGAGGGACAAAGAACGGTTAATGCAGAATGGTATGCTAACATTTGTTTGCCACAGGTCGTTTCTGAACTCCGTAAAGAGAACTGCAACCGCCGCATCATCCTCCATCACGACAATGCGAGTTCTCACACCGCGCACAGAACAAAAGAGTTTTTATAGCAAGAAATCATAGCGACCTAAGCCCTAATGATTTCTATACTTTCCCTAAAATAAAGAATAAATTGCGTGGTCAGAGATTTTCATTTCCTGAAGAAGCTGTGGACGCCTACAAAACGGCCATTTTGGAGACCCCAACTTTCGAATGGAATGGTTGCTTCAATGATTGGTTCCATCGTATGGAAAAATGTGTCAAATTTCGCGGAGAATACTTCGAAAAGCAATAAATACATTTTTAAATAGTAATGTTGTGTCACTTCCTCGTACCGACTGTAAACTTAAACCAATTGCGTTAATGTCATGTTTGTGTAAAAATTTTCACTTGATGCTACGTAATCGGCTTGAATGGTATATAGAGCATAACAAAATATTGTCACCCAATACTTTAGGTTTTAGAAGAGGACAATCCTGTCTAGACTGCTTGTGTCGTCTTGTGTCGAATATTCATATTGGTTTCTCACAAAATATTTCAACTGTTGCTTGTTTTTTGGATATAGAGGGGGCATATAATAATGTTTCAATTCGCAAAGTAATATTAGTTTTAGATGAGTTAAATGTGGGTTCTAGAATGTGTACTTACTTGTGGGAGTTTTTAAAAGAGAGGCATCTTGAAATTAAATGTGACGAAGAAGATAAGTTCCTGGTTCGGTGGACAAATAATGGGATTCCACAAGGTGATCCGATCTCTCCTTTAATTTTTAATATTGTCACTTATAGAATTTGTCAACTGATAAATTTTGTATATAGTTTTCAATATGCAGACGATTTTGTTATTTTTGCAAATCACAATAGAATCAACGACAGTGTTATTAATTTACAAAATGCTCTTAATCGGTTCTCATAGTTTCTGGATGAGATTGGAATTATCAGTCAGTAAGTCAAAATATTGCGTTTTCACTCGAGCGCGTCGAAGGCAAGATTTACAACTTCATATTAAAAATGTACAATTAGAGTCGGTTGATAGTTTTAGGTATTTAGGATTCTACTTATATAAGTCGCTAAGATGGTCTAAGCACATTAACGAATTATGTGAAAAAGCTTCAAAATTTTTGAGCCTGTTAAAAGTTCGAGCAGGTTCAAGTTGGGGGGTCCACCCCGTTCATTTACGTAGACTGTATATCTCTGTAATTAGAAGTCGTCTGGAATACGGTAGTTACTTATATGACAATGCAGCTTGGGTGTCACTTAACTAAAATTGATAAGATACAAAACCAAGCTCTCAGGGTTATTGGTGGTTTCATTAAAACAACCCCCGTAATGGAAATCGAGTTAGGTGTTCCACCGTTGTCGATCCGAAGAGCGTACTTATGCTATAAATACTGCTTGAAGGCCAATTCTATATCTAATAATATAAGTCAACAATTATTTGGTAAATTAAATTGCTTGCTTAATAATCGATTTTGATTACATAAGAAGAAACCCTTGGTGCCAACATGTTTTAATGAAATCAAACAAGATATCATGTCCACGTCTAACCCTCTTCAAATGTTTAAATCTAATACTTGGTTAGCTAGTCTTAACGTAAAAAGTGTAATTTGTGAATCTCTGAAATCTGTGATTGGTTGAAAAGCGCAATATTTTGATAGTAGTGATCTAAAACATGAAGTATTGTATGAGATTCGGTCTAAATATTTTGGATTCCATAGGATTTATACTGACGGGTCTAAAACGTCTACTGGTATTGGAGCGGCTTTTTATGACCCAATTAACAATTTTTACAAAACGTTTAAGATTAAGAACAAATGTATATCAATCATGACTGCGGAGCTTCTTGCGTTGTCACAGGCCTTAAACTATGCTTCTAGTATAGGTGCTCGCAAAGTTGTAATTTTTACAGATAGCCAAAGTGCCCTCATGCATATTGTCAAGTGCACCTCTGATTACAGAGGTACAACTTTGGCATACAATATCCTCAATTAAATTAATTAAATAGCATTTGTGGCAACGGTATAATTGTGACATTGCAATGGGTTCCTTCCCATATTGGACTTTCGGTAAACTAAAAGGCTGACAGTGAAGAATTTAACGTATTACCAAGCTTTACGGAAGTTTTGATTAAATATAGATCCAAGTGTCGATTAATGTTAAAGAAATATTTTGATGAACGATCGAAAACGAGCGGTATTTGGTACCTATAAATGTATCCAATGTGAGCCTCTTCCTACTCCGTGGTTTTACGTTTCTAGATTTAACAGGCAGCAAATTAATTGAAAAAACATGGCTAACTAATAGTTGCAACTTAGTTGCAAATTTTGAAATAAATTTCTTATTACTAGTAACATTTTCACAATTCACAATAGGGCAGCAAGATGGCGACAAAATGTAATTTTATTTTAAAATGTTTTAAATATTTGGCTTAATACAAGTCAAGTTGTAGTACTTACATATTAAATGTTATGTCCGAAGTTTTTTAAATTATTTTCCGATGTATTGTGACACTCAATAACGACACAAACCGTCATAATGTTTTTAATAGTCGGAGATGAATGCACTAGCGCTTGACAACTGACGGATCGTTCTACCAAACTGAGCCGATATGGCTCAGTATGATTTGCTTCACTTTTCATGCGCGTACCCGGTTTCTAGGCGTTTTAATCTAAGGTTCGGCCTGAACGGATTCGAGCACATACACGGAAAATCGCACTCGATTTGCCGCGAGCTTCGGTCGTGTTTTTAGGGTTCCGTAATACTAAAGGAACCCATAAAGGTTCCTTAATAAATATATAATAATAATAATTTATAAAGTTTCGCTCTGTCTGTCCGTCTGTCTGTCTGTCTGTCTGTCCGCTTTCCTAGCTTCTGTAATAAGTAATAACTTTATGATAATAACTTTTGTAGTTATTCAAAGAAAACCTATTGTGCGTTGATAGTTACGGAACCCTCCTTAGACATGTCGTGACATGCTCTTGGTCAGTTTAAGCTATTATTTTATTTATTAATTGTATTTTGCTACAACTGTAGTCACGCTATCGACGAAACCGAATTATTGTGCCTTACATTTTCCAGTAATAATTGTTATCTAAGAAATCATTTCTATAACAGATTTTATCAACCATAGTGGCTCTAAAATTTCAAATACTTCAATGAACTCTAATAAATATTCTTTAGACCACGTTACAATTTTAAGGGTTCCGAGACTTTGATGTCCGTTCGTCTGTCGCCAGGCTGTATCTTAACCTTCTTATACCGTGATAGTTGAAATTTTCACAAATGATATAGGTATTTCTAGTGCCGTTTTATCATCAAATACTAAAAACCGAATAAAATAAACATTTGCGGTTCCCATACAACAAACGTGTAAACATTTTTTCCTTTTTGTACGGAACCCCTCTTGCTGATTCGCACTTAACCGGTTTTATTTTACACTCGAATTTTATTACCGTTCAGTCCAATTTTATTACCGATCAGTCTATCCGTACAGGTCAGAATTAATGTTGCCAACTTAGTTGTTAAGTTTTACTACCAAATTTAGTATTTTATTCCTTTGTAGGAATTTAGTTGTTAGTAGTGGTTTTGTAGAAAATAGCCAGACAGTAATCATAATATGCAAAATGGCGTGCTACTATGTGCTATTATGACACCTTATCGCACATAGTAGCACGCGTCCGTAAATAGCTTGAAACTACCGATTCAATTTCTATATTACGTAATATTTCCTACTATTTTTTTTTTATTTTACGGTAAAATTATCATATTTTCAATATACTAAAACTGAAAGTGCAGTGGTTTTTTGTTGTTTTTTAGGGATTTCTAAGTTTAGTAGCTTTTTTTTATAGTTATCGGTACTCTTTTAGTAGATTTTAGTAGAAAACGACGCGAGTTTAGTAGTTTCGCAAAAACAGAGTTGAGTTGAGAGAAAAAGAACACTGGAGCGAATCGCTTCAGTCCATCCGGCCGACTGATGCGATCTCGTAATTGCACACACGACGACACGATTTTGCATCCGTTAAGGCCGAATTGAAGGAAAACCGGACCGTGTATGGGGCCCTAAGTTTTGTACTGACATCACACTTCAATGCTTTAAAAAAATTCCAACCTTGTATTGTGTCTGTGCCGCGCCGTTACACAACAACAGTAAAAAACACTTCACGCACCAGCGCTTTTCTTATCGTTTGTGAAAGCAAATCTATGTCAGACAAAACCCTGCAAACGAGTGGGCGAATTAGATGGAGGGCTACTAAGTTTACACCGGGTGTTTGAGGCGAGCTGAAACCTTCTCCCTATACTTCTCCTAGTGTACTCCAACACGAGACTGCAGTCTCGCTGGTCAGAAGCGGGGCTAAGTCAATATGCAAATTTTTGAAAAGTGATTTTTTTAATTTCGTTAAGTATTTTTGTGGCAATTTGAAATTTTTGTTTAGTTGTTGTTCAATGGAATTGGGGAAAAAAAGCCACGCCGTTTTGTAATTTTGTAGTGGCTCTTGGGCTAAATCGCCCGATTGTAAGACATGGACACCCCGCAAAACCGAACGAGTTACAATTGAGTTGCTTGCCTTTTAAACCTCCTTGAACCTTCGGTATTCTTACATACACGGCGAAACGCCAGTGATATTTTTGCTGTAACCTGTAACCCGACTACACGAGTTATGAATCAATCGACACCTCATTCATTACAATCGACACACAGATTAAAGAGGAACATATAAACAGCTACATAGTTAGATTTCGATTTGATTGCACAACTACAAGCATACGGTGTGTCCACGTGGTTGTGTGGAAAAATTGTGGGCCGTGTTGAAACTTGAAGGGGACGTCAAAATTTTCGAATTTGGATCGACTTGGATCGTTCTCAGAAAGCTATTTCTTTGTAACTATGAAATGATGTCATTTTAGATGGTTAAAGAAAAACGTCTACTTTCTTCCAATCCCTATTTAATAATCATAAAGTCTGAAATACGTCAACTAAGAAACTCACGCGTGTAAATGCTATGATGTGCTATGTGCTAGAACTATTCTAATACTAAGCTATAATTTATAACTATATTATTAACACCCTTCAAGTATAACGTAAATATATGTAAATATAAATATATTAGGTATTATATATATATATTTAATTTCTTAGAATTATTTGTATAAAATATTATTTAAATTGTGAAATATTAGTATTAAATATTGTTTCTTTAGTTGTAAAGCAACACATTATCTTTTATTTCCATATTATTAAATAATCTTATTATAAAACAACATTTTCGCTATAACTTATGAACAATGGAAAAACTGAGATTTGAATTTGTAGCAAAGGCAAGTGATGATCCAAAATCTAATATTATCTGCTTAGCTTCGATTACTGATACTGATAAAAGAATATACTTGATTCCGCAAGAACTTCAGCCGGCTAAATTACATGATGCTATTCTTAAGACGCAAGTATATGATAATATAAAAAAAAATTGATGAAAAGGCATGAGAGAAGACAAGTATGGATTACAATGACACAAGAAATACATGATACCTATATAGATGACGATGGAAACATTCAATTTAACGGATATTTTTTAGAGGAAATAACTTCAAAAATTGAAAGAGCACCACAGCATATACGAGGAATTTCGGAAGAGTATTTGACAGAATTATTACATAAATGCATGGAATCAAATAAACCACAAATTTCGAGAAATATAGTAGACAAATTTATATTGGAAAAGTTTAACAGGAGGACATCTAATGCATCTCAATGGATGAACAGATTTGAAGAGGAATGTTCACGATTATCAATTGTTGAAGATGCAAAGAAAATTGAGATTATACGAGCATTTTTAGAGGACCTAGACTGGTATACCTCCATGATGATTAAATAAACAATTAATTCGGAATGGAAAACATGGAAGGAATGTTTCTGTGAAACTTATGCTAACAAAAGTTGGTCACCAGTCAAGTATGCAATTTTATTTCAATACAGACAAGGTTATTTATTAGACAATGCCTTGAAAAAGGAGAGACTTTTATTGGATGTGAACAAAAACATTGATGTTTGTACATTGATTAATTTGATTGCAACGGCTACTATTTGACTATCTACGTTTGTGATAAATAAAATCGACAGATATATTTTAAGAACAACAGAAGATTTATTTATCCAAATAAGAGGTCTAGAATATTTAGTTACCAGAAAGAATTTTGAAAACAACTTTAGAAGGAATGCTGACAAAGAATCAGAAAAACAAAATAAAAATACAAGAAACCCACGAGGAGTAGGAGAAAACAGATACCCCATAAGAAACGTTACACTTCAGAGTTGGAACTTGAATTAAATGAAATTGATCCAAAAAACTTGATACCCCGCCATTAATCAAAATTGAAGTTGAATTAAATGACTCCTTAAAAATAAAAGGGATCTATGATTCAGGCTCGAATATGTCCTTAATAAATTCCAAAATGTTATAATTAAAAGGTAGTCAAAATAATAAGAACGGTATAAATGCGAATCTCAAGACGATTAATGGCGTTAAAAAAAGTGTTGGTATGGTAACACTCAAAATAAGGATTTTCGATATAGAGAGAAATGTCAATGTATTTGTTGTAGACGAAGAAAACTTCGATTATGATTTTTTGATTGGATTAGACATAATAAAAAAATTTCATCTTGTTCAAGATGAACACTTAGAAATAAAACAAAGTATTCCGTTTATGGAGAGTAAGACATATTATAAAACAAAGACATTTTATAGAACAAAAAACTTTGACAAAGCAAACAAGGAATATGTAATTAATTTTAATGAACATCTAGAGGAAAAAGACTTTACTATTATGGTGAATAACCTTAATGTGTATCAACGGAATGAGATTGATAACCTTATATCAAAATATAAATCACTTTTCGCAACAGGCAAGTACGATGTTGGTAGAGTAAAAGATTACGAAGCCCATATTGATTTATTGGTCGATAAGTACTGTGCTAAAAGACCATACAGATGTTGTATAGAAGATAAAAAAGAGATAGAAATGCAGGTGGCTAAATTATTGGAAGAAAATTTGATTGAAGAATCGTATAGTCCTTTTGCAGCACCTGTTACTCTGGCATATAAAAAAGAAGACGGACGGAAATCCAGATTATGCATTGATTTCCGAGATTTAAATAAAATTGTAATACCACAATCACAACCGTTTCCTTTAATAGAAGACTTAGTGGTGAAAACTCGAAATTGTAAATACTTTACAACACTTGATGTTAATTCGGCATTTTGGTCAATCCCGCTCAAAATTGAAGACAGACATAAAACAGCCTATGTAACTCAAGATGGACATTTTCAATGGACCTAACCTACCCTTTGGATTAAAAACTTCACCAGCAATTTTTCAAAGAGTATTAAGCAATATAATAAGGAAGCACAGACTATCGAACTTTACTCTAAATTATATTGATGACATTTTGATTTTTTCTAAGACGTTTCAAGAACATATTACACATTTATCATTACTACTGGAAACAATATCAAAAGAAGGATTCAGATTAAAATTTTCAAAATGTAACTTTGCACAAGATTTAGTAAAGTACCTTGGTCATATAATTAAGAACAACACGATTGCTCCTTTGAAAGACAATTTAATTGCAATAAAAGATTTTCCTGTACCAAAGACGCAAAAGAACGTACGTAAATTTTTAGGAAAAATCAATTTTTATGGTAAATACATACCAAATATATCAATTATTTTAGACCCTTTACATAATTTATCGAGAAAAGGGCAACAATTTGTTTGGTCAAAAAAGTGTGAAGAATCTTTTCAGTTGATTAGAAACTTAATGTGCCAGAAGCCTATATTAACTATTTTTGATCCTGATTTACCAATTCATATTTATATTGACGCCAGCATACTGGGGGTATTGGCGCTGTCATGAAACAGCCACAGCTTAATGGAGAGGAAAAGCCGTGTGAATATTTTTCAAGAAAACTGAATGATACTCAGAAAAAGAAAAAAGCTATTTACTTAGAATGTTTAGCTATAAAGGAGGCTGTTAAGTATTGGCAACATTGGTTATTAGGGAAAAAGTTTATAGTTTTTACAGATCATAAGCCTTTAGAAAAAATGAATATTAAATCTCGACCAGATGAAGAACTAGGAGATCTTTCATATTATTTACCTATCTCAATACAATTTTGTAGGGGGAGATGTAACCTCATTGTTTTTTAGACTTGACAATGAAAGTCAACTGTCAAGGGAATGAGACTTATATTTAATTTCTTATGAATTATTTGTATAAAATGTTATTTAAATTGTGAAATATTAGCATTAAATGTTGTTTCTTTAGTTGTAAAGCAACACATTATCTTTTATTTCCATATTATTAAATAATCTTATTATATATATATATATATATATATATACTTTTTCTACTCTGTGGTTTAGGCACAACACTGGAATAAACTTACTTTAAGCTTCGCCATAGTGAGTAGTCGGGTAACAATTAATTGAGTCAAATCTTAAACATCATGTTTATTTCTTACGTTACAATCACAGATAATACTTATGCGTAATTAGAATTACAAAACAGTTGACGAACATTCGGACATTCATAAGTACTAATTACAATTTTTATTTGTATCATCCATTTCCCACTAGGGGACAGCGTATAGGGGAAAACATCGTAAGCGTCAGCTGACACCGAGACGCGACGGGACTCGGCTCTGCATTTTTAAGTTAGCGACTCAACGACGACAACGACAACGACTTTATTTACTACACGAGATCATACACGTCAAGTTTCATTGCAAGAGTTCGAATTTCGAGCTGCATCATAGCGCGGCGCCGCTTTTGCAATTAAACGTGTATATTCTTAGGTAGAAATAAAAGTTCAATTTTGAAGCGCAATCTTAAAAATAGAGCGCCGTGTCGCGTTTCGGTGTTAACTGACCCCTAATTGTCGTTATTACAGTAAAAAACCTTTTATAGCGACTATCGGCTATTACGACCACAATTTATCGATTCCTTTTATCGTCGTGAAACAGATTTTTCACATATATCGCCAATAACTCCTGGCAGAACCAAACGTCCAGAACGTTTCAAAGGTTTCTTCTTCATTTCAACCCATCAACAAACAAAATATTTATACATGTGCCCCTTTTACATTTTATACAACTTGCACATTTTTCACGGCTAATAATAATTTAATAAAAAACTATTTAACTTTACTTAGGACGGATCAATGAATTAATTCCTATAAATATATTTATATTCGTTTCTTGAAAAACGTTATATACTACGTTTAATGTTGAATAATGCTTAAATTTTGTACAATTTGTATTTGATTTATACTCATATTTTCTCGACGACTCCCTTACTAATATAAATATTAAAACAATGGATAAGCTATACAATGTTTTGTCCTTATCTGTCAAGCTATTTTTCCAACATTTCAGACAAGGACAAAACATTATATAACTTATTCACCGTGTCTATAAATATATAAATCATATAACGCTTCTTAAATGAATATCCTAATTCCACTCTTCAAAATAGACATTGGCTTAAGCTGGTTTAGACGGTAGGCCCACTTGCGCAGATCGCGGGTTAAAGTTAGCCCTGGGTTAGAATATCATGCCTTCTCTTTCATAAATACGAAGAATGAGAGATGATATGATATTTTAACCCAGGGTTAACTTTAACCCAGATCTGCGCAAGTGGACCTTAATGGTTAACTAATACTAGCGCACAGTCGAAGCGCGGCGAAGCGCGAATTTGTGAAAACGTAATATATCAAATTCACTCTTAAATGTTCACAACGTACCACACAAATTGCTTCTGACAAGTGAACTGTGAGGCATTGGTGGTGCTAGTGCAATTCCTTTTATCTCCAAAGCAATAAGAGGGTTTTCACATTACGCGATAACAATATCCGATATCTTATTTATATTGAACCACTAGCTTGGCCGCATCTTCGTTTGCATACAACTAACGGAAACGGAACCCTAAAATACAAGTATAGCCTATGTTATACCTTATAACATCAGCTATCTGCCAGTGAAAGTCCCGTGAAAATTGGTCCAGCCGTTTCAGAAATAAGCCGGAACAAACAGACAGAAAGACAGACTGACAGACAAAATATTTAAAAATTGATATTTTATTGTAAGTACCGAGTATACTTTCATATGCATTCAGTGAGAACATGTTAATTTTAAATTACAAACAGACACTTAAATTTTATTTATCTGTGTGTATAGAGTATGTTGTATAGATATATAAGTTTGTGTCATTGCATGACATATTGATCAGATGTCGGACCTACTCAATGTGAAAGATCTTATTCCGACGACATAAGAGCGTTTTCCAATCCAATATCGGTTACATGATCCGGAATCCGGAAAATTCAGAGCACTGAAAATAGAACTCTGCGCAAATACAATAGAGTTTAAAATGGAAGTTTCGAGTGTCGAGCTGTCATATTATATGACATTAACATTTGCCTCGACACTCATGAGTTTCATTTTCAACTGTATTGTATTAGCGCAGTTCAACTTTCAATGCCCAGAATTGTCTACAGCCTTCCGGATTCTGGATCATATAGTCCCAGCCTAAGTGCAATACTTAGAGGACATACAGATGAATTTGCTAAATCAAATTACAAAATGTCGTTACGCTTCGACTTGACCCTAAACCATTATCACTGTCCCTAGAAAAGGCAAAGAAGAAAGCGAAGTGCACAGAAATATAATTTTATTATTGACTGAGAGTATAAATCAGAGTATAGAATAACTTTAATACAATAGATAAATATATTATACTTAGATTTTATATCAAGCAGTCTGCAGTACGTACTAACCAAATTCTAAGTTTTGATGATAAGCATTTTGATAATTAATAATTTTGATTTTTGACCGTCTAGAGGTGCCCCAAATATTTTTTTAATAGATAAACTTTTTTGGGACAAATGCTTTAATTGGCACAACGGAATATCACAAACGCTTTTTAAACTATTAATTTACCTTATATGGAAGTCGGTCAACAAATATTATATTCTCTAGATTATAAATAACTTGCATACATATAACGTATTTGAACCTATTTGAACCGATTAACAATTGACATTTTATTTCTATGTATATAATTAATTTGACAGTTACTAATAAATTCTTTTTAATGTCCATTATAATTTTGCATATTACGGTATACCTTTGACTGATTTAAGGTAAACCGAAATACACAAAATATCCTTATAAGTAAAAAGCCTGTTGTACCTCGGCCAGTTATTTGTTATTAATTCCAATTTGACTTGATTAATGAAAGAATCATAATTCGTACGCATTTAAAATTTAGGTGATTATTATAATTATAACACGTGTAAAACTACCAGACTTCTAATAATGGTAAAAGGATAACTTTTGTCACCCAAAAGAATTATTCAAACATCGATAATTTTTTTAATTTATCGATGTTTGAATAATTCTTTTAAGATTGGTTTAATGGCGGCAAACGTAGCGAACATCCTACATTAGAATTCAAAAGCTCAGGAATACCTAGAAAAAGCCAACCCGGCCAAGGTGCAACATTTTCCCCTACATAATATAAAATGTATTTTAACACACATACAGTACAATGTATGCAGCAAAAACCGAATAAAACGACAAACTAGATATTACGTCGAGATTTTGATGTCTTACTATAATTTATGAAAATTTAATTTTTTAATGTCGGTTATTAGTTTCCCAAATAATAGTATTAGGAACATAATTTATGAGTAGTATTTTAAACTCGAATTGTGAATTTAACCAACTACAAAAGAACGAATATTATCAACTAAGAATTCTGAAGCGCCAGTTACTACTACTAGGACAACATAACCACTGTGGTGGACAGTTTTTAAGAATCCCCAGGTTTTATCACAAAATACAGCAAAAGATAGCAAATGTAAGTAACTATGAGGGTTCACAATCCTCCAAAGACCAGAGGCTACAAAAAATGTTCGAGATTTAAACATAGTTTCCCGCCTAAATGTATCGTATTCTGTACAATTCTCTAGCAAATCTTGGTACACGTCTATGTATCTGTTCCACGCTAGCGAAGACAGGAGCATCTGTCCAGAGAACAGTCCCAAAACTTGCACTAAACGTTGAAAAGAAACTTTGGTTTTGTACGAGATACCTACGTCGGTCATGTGTTCTTTTTCCAAGTCTTCATTCGTATTAATTTCTTTTAACTGATGGTACGGTAGATTCGTTACTGTGGTGCCTCTGTACCCGCGCCTGGGGGGGTTGTTCTTCAAATATATCATAATTCCTAACATCATGGCTATGACGCCTAGTAAGTCGCATATTCCGTCTACCCAATACCCCATTGTGCCAACCAGAGATCTCTCCCCTTTAATATGCTTTCTTTCTCTCGCAACGTGGCCGTCCAAATCGTCTAGGAACATTCGAATTTGGAAAAACACAACACCGACGCGTCGCAGCGCCAAATTCTGACATGTCAACAATTTCGCGCCGAAAACTGCGATGCCAACATGAAAAAAACTTATCATATTCGGCGTTATGACTAACACTCTTTCCGATATACCTAAACTTAGATCTAGAATAGCACATAAGGGTCCGTATATGAAGTGGTTGATGTGATCGACCATCAACGCTTTCACTGTGGGGTGACATAGTGGGTTTATACAACACGGGATCCAAGTAAAATCTTCATACTTCAACACTGGCACTCTCAACGTGGACAAGTCACTGACATTCCACCCGGCACACGAATCCAAAATATAATTATTTATCCGTAAATAGAGTAAGGTATCCATACAAATGCAGTATACGACGACGGAGAAAAGTAAACATGTGAGTATTTTACTGGCTTGCGACGACGGCCACATCATTTTGAGGGCTTCTTCAATCCGTACGAGTGTGAATTGTACAATAAAATTAATCAATTATTATCCATTTTAATCACTTCACCGCATCGGTTTTTCGCGTTTTGTTTTTTAAACATCGCGTTGCGGTATATGCGTGCGCACGGTACGCGGCCGCGCGCCGAGTGTGTCCAAACTCCAAATTCAAACTTCGAACCAGTTTTACCAACTCGATAAATTTTTTCTCCCTATACATGCGATATCTTCAGATTTTATATAATTCAAACGTAAATAAAGAGACAATATAAAACTATTCAAAGGCTACCATAATATTAATGTTACTTATTTAGTACCTATTTGCCGTGCAATACAGTGACACAATAATTATGTCAAATGTTATAATTATTTTTGTTTACAAATAGGTACATAGATTTATTTGGATCTACATATTATATACAGTCAAAATATAACCAAACCAAGAGCATGTCAGGATAATATGTCTATGGAGGGTTCCGTAACTATCAATGCGCGATCGGTTTTTTTTCAAATTTCTTCAAAGTTAATGTTCGATTTCATTGGAAATAATTTTCCTAAAGACTATTTTGTGTGACCTAGCACTTATGGCTAGCGGGATGGAAATTTACTAGTTTCTAACTCTCCTAGTTTAGTGAAGCCAGGGGAACCAACTACGAAAGCACGTTGGAGGCCGATTACTCGAAAATGGTCCAGTTTATAAAATAGTCGCGATATAGCGAAACATGATGGGTTGGAATGAGAAAAAAGTTCATGCCCCACTTCACATGTATGGGGAGCCACCCTTAATTTTTTTTTAATGATGCCCAAAGTATAATTTACACGCAATATATAACTGTACTAAATCTCTTCATTTTATATTAATAACAGACTGACATACGAAGTGAACGGACAGAGCGAAAGTATACAAATAAGCCTTTAAAATAATAGACTTTTATTCTCCCTATATTTAGTTGAAAATACCCATATGGCAACACTGATTCGAACCATTCGACAAAGTAATGGTGGTTATGCACACTCGTTTAAAAATATATCCCATTACCCATCTTATTTAGACGTTTGTTATCGTTTTCTATAACATCAATAGATTTTGTTTATGATAATTTCCATCGCAGAAAACCGAGACGATTTCGAAACTTATCGGCTGCACTTTTTCGAATGTTTATTTTTAATGAGTTTTCATTTCATACTCTGTTTGTTCTTAACATTTAGTAACGTAATAAACGTAACGTTAACGAATGAGATTTGTATGAAAATCTGTCAAAATCATGACAGCGCCCATACAAATTTAATTCGTTAATCTTACATTTACGCCGCTGCAGTCAATTGTTCCTGCTAGGCCCCTTGTACAGACTTAGGCTGGGACTATATGCTCCGGAATCCGGAAGGCCGGTGAAAATTCAGAGCATTGAAAATAGAACTCTGCGCTTATACAATAGAGTTGAAAATAGAAGATTCGAGCGTCGAGTTGTAATATAATATGACATTGACATTTAACTCGACACCCATGTGTTCGATTTTAAACTGTATTGTATTTGCGCAGAGTTCTATTTTCAATACTCAAAATTTTCTACGGCCTTCCGGATTCCGGATCATATTATAGTCTCAGCCCAGAGTATGGACTATAGACGAACCGGGACGATTTCGAAACTTATCAGCTGCACTTTTCGAATGATGTTTACAAAGAAATTGTTTGTATAATCAATAATATCTAGAAGCCTCATCGAACGATAAACCAAACGGTCAGCTATCCTACTACTATTATAAGTCCTAAATGTGAAAGGTGGATGATTGTTCCTCTTTCACGCAAAAATTACTGAACAGTTTTTACGTTGAACGTACGAGGGCGGGTCAATAAGTCCGTGACTTTTGGAATAAAACACAGATTTTTTGATAAATAAATCATTTTATTTTTCAACGTAGTCCCCCTTGAGCTCTATACACTTTGTCCAACGCTTCTCCAATTTTTTTATCCCTTCCAAAAAATACGATTTGTCGAGGTCCTCAAAATAAGCCTTTGTTTGCGAGATGACTTCATCATTGGAGTCAAATCTTTTTCCACCGAGCCATTTTTTCAGGTTTGGGAACAAGAAGTAGTCACTCGGAGCCAAATCTCGAGAATAGGGTGGATGTGGGAGCAATTCATGGCCCAATTCATGGATTTTTGCCATGGCAACTGCACATGTGTGCACCCTTGCATTGTCTAACTTTTTTCTTGGCCAAATGAAGTCGGTTTTTTTTCAAATCCTCATTGAAGCGGTCCAATAAGTTGGCATAATATTCCCCATTAAAAGTTCTTCCCTTTTGAAGATAGTCAATGTGGATTATCCCACGTGCATCCCAAAAAACAGTCGCCATAACTTTATTGGCTGACAAACCCACCTTGGCCTTCTTTGGCGCCGATTCACCCTTAGAAACCCACTGTTTTGACTGTTGTTTGGTCTCTGGTGTGTTGTGATGGATCCATGTTTCGTCCACGGTTACAAAACGGCGCAAAAACTCCTCCATATTGTGATTAAACAACGCCAAACCTTCCTGTGAAGTTGTTACACGATTGCGTTTGTGGTCGACTGTGAGCAAACGCGGCACCCATCTTGCGGAAAGCTTTCTCATGCCCAAGTGATCATTCAAAATTGAAACCACTGAGCCATGCGAGATGCCTATGGCTTTCACAATCTCTTGCACTTTCAATCTTCGGTCGGCCAACACCATATCGTGAATTTTTTCGATTGTTTCGGGTGTAGAGACCTCAACTGGGCGTCCAGGACGTTCGGCATCTTCAGTGCTTGTACGGCCACAACGAAATTCAGTAAACCACTTTTTTACCATTGAAATCGATGGTGCAGAGTCCCCATAGTATTTATCAAGCTTAGCCTCGGTCTCGGTAATGGTTTTTTTTCGCAAAAAATAATGCTTAATAAGCACACGAAATTCACTTTTTTCCATTGTTTCCTTAAGTTACTGGATAGTCTGATAAAGATAGCTGTAAAACACAAACTAACTGACGCAGCAAGTTCAAATTTTGATAGGAGTCAACTGACAGATGCCTGTTGACAGGAGTAGTGTTGCTTTTTCAGTAAGGAGGTTAGAAATTCAAAAAGTCACGGACTTATTGACCCGCCTTAGTACTTATTAGCCACTGTTCTCCTAGCGTAGCCTCACTTTTAAGTAAGCTACGCTTATTCCAGATAAATGTACCCTATCTCCTAAATCATCCGAGGCCCTAAGACTAAAGAATAAATAGGATGGAGTGGTTCACTTAGCCGATTGTCTATCCACTCTCCTGGAGGCCTGCCAACTATCGATTGAGACCTACACTCCAACGTACTGTATGTGCATGTCCAGAACATGATATAGGTACAGGGTGTATTCAAAACAAAACTAGATATTCATGGTCTTAATGGAGCGTGATCCGTATTTGAATTTAGCTCCAAAAATATGTATAGCACGCGACCTTAAATTTTGACCAGAATATCCCATAAAATACTAAACGACGAGTCACAGCCGCGCAGTGTTCATTCAATTCGGCCCAAAAATCGGACATTGACTTTTTATCGGTTAATTCGAAAGAGCACAAAATTACAAATGCCTGAGTAAAACACCCATGAAGCTCGATTGCATAGTTTTAAAAATTAAACCGACGGAACCAGCCCGAACAACATCCTGATAAAACAATATTTAAAATAGCGACACACGTTCAAGTTAGCTGGTACCGACTACAAAATTTTAAAGATTGAGTACAGAAATAGTTAAAATTTTAGCCAAATTTAAAAGGGGAATTATTTAGAAAATATGTTTTATTTCATACTTTTTTGTGACTCCTTATAGATACATGTGTCCATACAAATTTTGAGGAGTTCCCTCGATTCCTCATGGATCCTACCATCAGGTCACCACTTTTGTGAAAACGCGACCAACTTCGAAGTATACCCTTTGAATCAAAGAAAGAATTTTGAAAATCGGTCAACAGACGGCGGAGTTATCGTTGAACATACAAAAAAAATACATACAGACAAACGTTTATATAACCGCCTCCTTTTTTTGGGAGTCGGTTAAAAATTATATCAAAAAGAAAATTCGAATCCCGCTTTGATAATCACTATATGTGTCCATATAAATTTTGAGGAGTTCCCTTTACATCAAAAAAAGAATTTTGAAAATCGGTCAACAGACGGTGGAGTTATCGTTGACCTCCTTTTTTTGGAAGTCAGTTAAAAAGATAGGTTTTTATAAAATTGAGTAATTAGTATATCAAATTCTACAATTCGCGCCTTTATCTTCGTTTTTTTAATGTTATTAACAAGTTTTCTAACATATTTGGCCATTAACATAGAATATGTAAGTCAAGTGATAACAGTTTGGACAAAAACTATTATTGTAGGCAGTTTTTAAAATGTTTCAAAATTATAAAAGCCAATATTATGCAAAAATATATATAGTATTAAATTAATGAAGAGCTCCGTGGCCTAGTGGGTAGACCGTTTGATTCGCACTCGAGAGACTGCAGGTTCGATTTCCAGATTGTGGCGTGTAGCAATGCGATTTTTTCAGATCTCATATACGGACGCTCTAATGGTGAAAGAAAACCACGATGTTGAAACATGAAACACGAGGAAACCCGCACATGGTTGGCCCCAGACATATTGACCAGTCATTCTTCTGGACTAGGCTGACTGTGTTGTGAGAATCCGACATCCATATGTGCTTCCCTTTAATTAACTATAACGGCTCAGATAACTTCGTTAATTCAGGAGCTATAGATTTACAATGCGCTTACTCGGAAACCCTAAGTGCGCAAGTCCAACTCGCATTTGACCGGTTATTCTCATTTTTACACTAACATTTTTAATTTTATGTAAATATCTAAATGGTAATACTGGTATAAAGAGTAGAAAGTACATTGCCTTGGTCTCGAGCCCGCTTCACAATCGCCTAGTAAGTGTCGCATAGCTTATCCGGCAGTTTTGTCGCCGCTTACTTTATATCGAGCGACAGAGACAAAACATGTAATTAAGCTATCTGCTCGACGCGCCTACAATTTCTACATAGCAACGGGCGATAAAATATATACGGCCACCTGCAAGTTTATATTTCAAGTGCGCTACCGCATTGGTCATTTTTATGTATTTGCTTTTTGTCATTTCACTTTTTACATTTTTCTCTTTGTTCTCACAAGCAAGATGCAATAAATTTACGTTTTTTCAAGTCAATCTTTAATTTCAACCAACCTACTATACAAAACACTATCTGACACATATTGGAAGATTGTGAAACAGGCCCATAAAGTTTAAACCTAGCCCTATTTGGTAACTACAACCTTTGATCTATACATTTGAGCACTATAATGCAGAACTCTGATGGCAGAACTTCCATTATAAAATGTATTATTTAATAAGGGCCGTTTTACAAAAACCTAGTAACTTGAATTGAATAGCTTATCCGAAAGTTTTGTTGCTGCTAACTTAATACTGCACATCAGAGACAAAACTTGCTAATAACCTATCTGACACTTATTAGTAGATTAATGTAACACATTAGAAAATAATAATAATAAAAAGCTCAAACAATCTAGTACAACATTTATGTTTTCCTATCAGTTATTTATAGTTGGCGATTTAATAATCTTCCAGTGGTGTGGGGTTCCTATAATTCCATTTCTATCGGCTTCACTTGCCACTTAACTTTTGAAGACCCTCATCCAAATCCCTTTAAAAACTTATTGTACAGGCTAGGGCTTTAAACTTTCCCTGAGCTGTCACAAAATTATATTAAGATCATAATTACCCAAATCGGTCCAGTCTTTCTCGAGTTTTAGTGAGACAAAGGAGCTGCAATTTACTTTTTTATATATAAGAAGATTACAGTGGCGAAGGCTGGTTCTCCTTCATAGGGAAGCCCTAGCCTGTATAATTACAGCAATTTGGTTTGTAAGTAATTGTAATTTGGTTGAGGATCTTCAAATGGTAAGTTTCAAGTGAAGCCGATAGGAATAGATTTATAGGAAACCCACACCACTGTTAGATATGGCATAAGAATAATAACAAAATTATAAAAAGACTAATCCTACCTGCGGCACTTGGGTAGACTTGCCGCAGCCGGTCTCTCCAACCAGCACAAGCGTCTGGTACTGCTCCAGCAGGTACAGTATGTGGCTCCTGTGCTGGAACACCGGCAGCTTCTGTCTCTGAGTAGACATCGGCAGGTGGTGGTATCTATTGTACACAAAACTTGTTGTAGAGTCATTGTCTATACTCAATGCGGACTCTACGTTTGGATTAACTAGCGTCTCTACGACACCGTCTTTGTTTTTGATTGGATATAGGGAGTCTTCACCTGAAATTAAAAGTTAATTTGTAATGTAATTTAATATTAAATAGTATAAAAGTTTGACTCTTAAATTGCTCTAAATGTCCGTTCAGTTATCATATTTTGATTGATTTGATAATACTGGGTAATCTAAGAAAACATAATATAAAAACGTGAAGGTAGTTAAAAAAAATCTGCAACCAAAAAATTCGTTGGTTTTTCTTTTGTTTTTTTTATTATTATTTAGCAAATAATCACTTTGAATCTTGCAAGGGCTTTTGATAATGTAAATGTGGTAAAATAACTCAATTTACTACGATGAAATATAAATTCAAAAATGTGTCTGTAAAACTGTAAATGTATTTGTGTCACCAAATAACGATAAAGCGAAAGGATTTGCGAGATATTTAATATGTTAAGAAAAATTTAAATGAGTTCAAAAATTACATTTTGTTTATTGCTTACAATTACTTTTATTATTTACAACTTTTATTATTATTTTTATTTTAACAATTACATTTATTGCTTAAAAATTTAATATTGTTGTAAGTTTGAGGTTATGATAAATACTTACCAGGTTTAACAAATATAGGCCGTTTTCCCGACATTATTACACTTTTTCAAATCAACACTATAAGAGGATGTTGTTGTTTAATAGTATAAAAAGCTTTTAGCCCATTATAATTTTATTTAGAGCCGGTTTTTATTTACAAAATAGAACCTCATTGTCAATTTGATTTTGAAAGTTTTAACACTGACATATCACATGAAATATATATTTTTTTATTATATCGGTACAGCTTACAATAATTGCCAATGTCAGGTTAAAAGGGCAGAGAATTATAGTGTATGTGTGTTGGTGTTTTCGCATTAACTTGTGGATTCTGCACCGTCTGTTACCAGGGAGAGGTCTATCTTTTTGAAATCTTTTATTTTTGGGCGCATATATCTAGACTTGCGGCCCAATTAACGCCATAATCCTGAATCGCGCTATCGACGTTCGGCGCTATATATACAACAGTGAGCAGCTGAAATGACTACAGTCGGGCTTCGGCCTAACCGAGCATACCACTTTTGAACTCGCTCTCTTGAAATCACAAGACCTTAGTTAGATAGGTATCTGAGGTTGACTTTCGTTTTACAGAACTAAAGCTTTCATTATACAGTTATCATAGACATAAGATAACATGATAACTTCTAATACGTTTGCTATAGTCATCACTCTTACAGAAACTTAAGTTTAGACTATTACTGAGCCTATTATTAGCAAGATTCAGTATTTCTCAGAAGAAACAGTACTTAAAAGCAATATTATCATAGGTACAGCGATTTGTAATACAGAATTTCGCAAGTTACGTGAAATCGTTCCATACAAAATTCAGACGTCATGCATTAATGCAGTTGTATAAAACATATGGGCACAGATTAATAAACAGTTACTACGTACTTAAATATAGGTCGCAAGAACATATATTTTGTTAATATCTCTGAAATTATTGCTTTTAAGTTTGTAATTACTATAAATAATGTTTTTGTATTTCATTTCAGTTAGTACTTACTACTTATATATTTTAGGCAATTTTTTATTGACAATCACTTGAAGCATACATAATGTCTTTTTAATATAAGACGACCTCTGTGGCTCAGTGGTTCAACGCGTTGGTGCTCAAGCCGGGGGTCGCGGGTTCGAATCCAGCCGAAGGAACAAAAAGTTTTGTGTGTTCCTGGGTCGTGGATGTTTATTAAATATATGTACAATATAATAAAAATCTTAAATATATGTATAGTATCAAATATTAAATATACTTCCCGTTTTCTTGTACCTGTAACACAAGTTCTTTGGATACTTATCATGGGGTCAGATTGACATGGTGTGAAGCGTCCATAGATATTATTATTATAATACATCTATGTTTTTAAGCATACATTTATTTAGGCTTAATGATATTTAAGCATACATTTACAAAGCATACACATATTTAAGCATGTTAATGTTATAAAAATATTTCGACGTTTTAAACGCGATAACAAGTTCTAACCGAATCTAACCCAAAAAAAAACAACACAAACGTTTTGATTTCTTAGGTTTACGCGAATATTGTTCATTGTTTTAACACCACCTTAGGTCACACTGTGTATCGCAAACCTACACATACTAATAGATATTTAAATGGTGAGTCCCACCACCATCCTTCACAGCTATCTACCGTTGAAAAAACTTTGTTTAGAAGAGCACGAGGAATCTGTGATCAGCAGCATTTGGAAACCGAGCTTTATCATGTCACACAAGTTCTACGTGACAATAAGCTTCGAGTCCCACGCCTGCATCACAGTGACCGAGTGAAACCAGCCACTGTCGAACGAATACCTGCAGTTCTACCTTTTATGAAAGGAGTCACTGATAAAGTTGGCTATATTCTAAGGAAAGCTTCTATAAAAACATATTTCAAGCCACCCAAAAAGATAAGATAATTTTTACCACCAGTGAAATGTAACATTCCCCTTCAAGATGCAGGAGTCTACAAGCTCGACTGTGACTGCGGTCTCTCCTATATAGGGCAAACTAAAAGATCGATCAACACCCGCGTAAAGGAACACATCGCAGATGTTAAACACCGTCGAAACAATAAATCTGCAATTTGCGAACACACCTGGATCAACCTCGCCATTACATAAGATTTGATAAGCCACAAGTACTGGCAAAAGAACACCGTTATCGCCCAAGAATGATACGCGAGGCTATAGAAATTAAAAAGTACCCTAATTTTAACCGAGAAGATGGCTGGGTGCTGCCATCTAGTTGGGATCCAATAATTAACAAAATAAAATGTGATTTAAAATCACCGCGGCTTCAAGATACTGTTAGTATGTTTTGCGTGGATCGGAACACAAATAATAATTGAAGAATCTTCGGGTAGTTTGAATAACTTCAACAAATAGGACAATTGACACCTCAGTCCTCCCGTGACCACGGCTGCTGGAAAGTAGCCGAAACGTCGCGAAAAAGAAATTGCACCGCGACACAATCCGTAAGTGTTTAAAACAACACAAACGTTATTTCACACCAGATTTTGGTGGGGCCGTGTTACCACACCGAGGACGTTTTGAACGTAATAAAAAAGTTCTAACCTAAAACTACACAAACGTCATTTCACGCCGGATTAACCTTTTATTACACTATGGTACCCAAGTATGCCAAAAAACAATTAGGTATGTCAAGTATTGTTATGACACAAAATATGCCTAACGAGTTATGCCAGATTAAATTAGGACAAAAAGATTACCTAGTCTAAAATCTAAATAATAATTATGCCTAATGATATAGTATGCCAAAGTATTATTATGACAAAAAATATGCCTAAAGCTAACGAGTTATGCTAAATTAAATTAGGACAAAAACATTAGTCTAAAATCTAAATAATAATTATGCCTAATGATATAGTATGCCAAAGTATTATTATGACAAATAAAATTATACCTACCTATTGAGGTATGCCACATTAAATTATGTCAAAAAAATATGCGAAAAAAGGGATTCCTTTATCAAGTTATTGGTTACATCAATATTTCAGAATATATAAATTAAACTAAATATTTTACATGTAGTCAACTACCCTATTGGTATGTGATGGGATTTTAAGGAGGATCGGATTTTAAAAAAAAGGAATAAAACAACATCATTTTCTTAAATATTTAATTTCTTTTTTTCATTTTGAATTATTTTTTGTTTATTTTCATATATATGTTTTGTGTATATTATAATCAATTGTCTAATATTTACAACTTACAAATGAAGGTCCTTATTGTTCTACAATTGAGTCTTATAGCTAGGTGGAATTGTTGATTATGATGTGACTTTTGTAGTTATATCATTCAAACAATTTGATGTCTTGGTTAAAATAGAAAATGAAATTAAAAAAACATTATATTATTTTTTTAATTAAACGCCATCTTTTTAAGAACCTAAATATTACAAAATTCTCTTCAAATAATAGTTGCTTGCGTAAAGCATTTACAATTAAAAAAAAAAAAACAGGTTCTTTCTTTAAGAAGTTCGTTCCGAAAAACTTTTATAAGTACCGAGATATTGCCAAAAGATTGCTATTCTTTAAGATGGCGGATCGAGTGGTAACAATATGAGGTAGCTAAATTCGGAAGGAGTACATAAAAATATAAACTGCTAATCTAATGCTAATAAAAATTTAAATTGATGCCGTGTGTTCGATTTTCAACTCTATTGTATTAGCGCAGTTTTATTTTCACCGCTGTTTTTTTTCCAGCCGGAGAGATACGGTATGCATGTGTTGTAAGCCTTGGATCATACATTATGTTTCTAATTAATAATAGCTCAATCTCCTGCAACTTTTGTTCGAAAAATACAAAATTACATTTAGTTTCATCTACAAAAGTCACATCACTTGTGTACCAGCCAAAATGACTCGCTCAACGTCAGATAACCTGAAAACTGGCAGATTTTATTACACCATCAATCACTATAGTCATTGCAAGATAGGTAGCCTCCTTGGAATCATAATCAAACAAGTCACATTAAATGCAAAACTAAACAATTCATATTAGTAACGGAGTGTCCGTTCAGATACAATTTAGTCTATACGTAAACAAAGAAACAGTAGCTCCCTATAATGCAACCAATGTAAATGTCACTTATTTAACCATGCAATAATGGAATACAATGACACATTTATTAAGTCGAACTTAATATATTTGTTTGCATTCAGATTAAATTAATCTGACCAGAGTATACATACAATGCCGTCAGCGAATGATTACTGTTTCCTATAGCGAACCTTCGACAAAAATATTTCTAGCGCGAGATAGGTTTGTCGATGCCTCTGGTATTTGTGACAAACGTCAGGATTGTTTTCTTTCGTTGGTCGCACTGTAGGGGTCAGTTCACACCGCGACGATACGCGACGCTACATTTTTAAGATAGCCATTTAAAACCGAACTATATTCAGTGCTACACAAAAGATACACGTTTCACATGACATCAGTCATATACAAGCACATGCGCTGTGCCGCGCGGGGCAACACGAAATTCGACCTCTGACAATGAAACGTGTATCTCCTTGCGTGGTGGTAAAGTTCAATTTTGAATAGCTATCTTAAAATGCAGCGCGATGTCGCGTATCGTTTCGGTATGAATTGACCCTTATTATGGATTTCGTCAGTTTAGTCGCCTTTTACGACAAGCACCTACCATACTCAGGATTACATACTTACTACATTTGAACATTTTTCTTAGTCACTAAAGAAACTTTCTGTTGCATTAACTGCTATTTCAAATCTAATATATAAAGATCTTGTGGCACAATGTTTGCAACCAAACTGGTCCGACACGGCTTGACCGATTTTTATGATTTTTTGTGTATATATTCAGTAGGTCTGAGAATAGGTCGTCAACTTTTGTACCGACAAGCGTTAATTTAGATGGCGGAACAATATTTGCTGGGCCAGCTAGTGAATGTATAAAAAGGTTACCTTTCCTCGAATTTTCGTTCAACAGGTTCCTACAACAAAGAAAATCAATAACATAATATAAATTGATATTGCTACTAACAGAAAGTAGTCACAACATTTCCAAGGAAAATATTACAATATCTTTGCAATAGCTACTTTTGAGAAGAAGAAACATTAGCGAAGGCATTTTTAAACATTCCTTCTACATAATACTCATGTATTTTGATAGAAACTTTATATAAGACATGAAATTTTGCCAATACATTCGATATAAAGTAAAATATAATTAAATGCAATGGTTAGCCTTTAGCCTACTTAGGATTTTGGAAATTCTATAAGTAACTATTAGTTCAAACTAATAACATCACTACCATGTAAAAATATTCTCAATATAATAATTTATTCTATCTTGTAAATAATAAAGAAATTCGCTGTAAATACCTCTTTTTTGGCTTACTAAAAACTTTTAGAATAAACTATACATTGAATGGATTAACAAAAATATGCAAAGAGAAAAGTATTTATGTATAAAGTACTTATTGAGGGCTTTAAATTCGTGACATCTGACAGCTTGTTGACACAAGGACCGTCGGGCTACCAAGCGCCGCCTGGTGAAGGAAAAAGAATAGAAATTTGTTATTGATCATTTTTGATACCACTTACGCCACCAGATGACGCTTTGTGTTATTTGGGTCTGGCCCCTAGCGGCAGAAAAAATATCAAAAACCCTCATTGGCCGATGCACAGTGTTTTGAAAACCCAGAAAAGTGACATGTACTTTTTTTATAACAGATTCGTAAAGATTAGATCAAAAGAAACGGGTCTAAATCTAGAGGTATGTGTATATGTCGTTGATGTGTATATATCGTTGTAAATCCGAATTTTTTCGACCCGATTTCTATAAAATTTATTATTTTTTACATAATTACTGGCGCATGTTTATAACCATTAATTATATTTAATCAGTAGGAATATAGATAAACGTAGCGGATAATATAATAGATTCATAATAATCAGGGGAAGCCAATTGGGAATTCTATACTCTCCCGTTTCTTTTGATCAAATCTTTACGAAAGTGAGTGGGGGTGATTTGACCCGGTTGTCGCGTTTACAACTAGGTGGCGCTGTACAAATCACATACAAGTACCTAATAAACGCCAAACGCGCTCACGATCACGATCACGATCACGCGAAAAGAAAAACTCACACTTAGCACTCTGTAATAAAAAGTTCATATTACTATTGTATTTCGGGTTTTTAAAACACTGCGATGTACTCATAAATACTACTTTTTTTCTCTTTCACACGTCTGTCTCATTATTGTTTTATGAAGCATGACTAAATCACTGCCATTATAAAAGACTAGATGTCGCCGGCGACGCGGTGCGGGCAAAAGGAAATCTCGCGGGAACCGTACATTTTGCCGGGATAAAAAGTAGCATATGTCCTTCCACGTGGTCTAATCTGTATCTGTGTCAAATTACATCAAAATCGGTCCAGTAGTTTCGGAGCCTATTTGATACAAAATAACATACAAACATACAAACAAACAAACAAATCTTTACTCTTTATAATATTAGTATAGATTAAGAATCAAGTCAACTTTTAAGCATCTTTATCAAGTCTATGGACAATGGACATGTATGAGAGAAAAAAGTCACGGGGACATTTGCCCCACGTGGCGTGCGTTGCCTTAGAATGTCCCTATTTTGATGGTATATCAAATCTACAGTAACCGCAGCTTATTCGGAAGTTTTGTTACTACTTACTTTATATCGAGCGACAGAGACAAAACATGCAAACAAATCTGACATGTATCAGTAGATAGAAGCAGGCCTTGAGCTTCCTTTATGTGCAACACATGCTGAATTTACGCTTGACTCGTTTACACACATGGTATTTGCAAATGAAATATATAAAGTTTCTCGTGTCAAGGTGCTCCCTCACCGGGAGCATTCGCGTGTAATGTAACGTTATATATTTCGAGCATTACACATCAGTGTAGGGGGATAACCGAGCATTACAATGCGCACCTTGTAATGATACAATGTGTGATATCTTGACACAACTTGTAACATCAATGGATCCCCCGTCCCCCGTCCGCTCGGCGCTTACTCGCTCAGTACTAGAGGTGAAGCGTTTATCTTCACAGGTAAAACTAACACGTATTTAAAAATTCCACATAACATCTATATTCAGAGTATAATATAATCAACTAAATTACACATACATTACATAATGTAATGCTCAAAGTCGTAACTATAATGTTACATTACACGCGAATGATCTTCAGTCAGTGGGGTTGTATTGTATTGTAATGCTCAAAGGCGAATCTATAATTTTAAATTACACGCGAATGCACGTCAGTCAGGCAGGTAGTATTGTAATGTAATGCTCAAAGTCGGGTCAATAATGTTACATTAGACGCGAATGCTCGTCAGTCAGGAAGGTAGTATTGTAATGCTCAAAGTCGAATCTATAATGTTACATTACACGCGAATGCTCGTCAGTCAGGGAGGTAGTATTGTAATGTAATGCTCAAAGTCGAATCTATAATGTTACAGTACACAAGAATTATCATCAGTCAGGGAGGTAGTAATGTAATGCTCAGTCGAATCTATAATGTTACATTACACGCGAATGCTCGTCAGTCAGGGAGGTAGTATTGTAATGCTCAAAGTCGAATCTATAATGTTACATTACACGCGAATGCTCGTCAGTCAGGGAGGTAGTATTGTAATGTAATGCTCAAAGTCGAATCTATAATGTTACAGTACACAAGAATTATCATCAGTCAGGGAGGTAGTAATGTAATGCTCAGTCGAATCTATAATGTTACATTCCACGCGAATGCTCGTCAGTCAGGGAGGTAGTATTGTAATGCTCAAAGTCGAATCTATAATGTTACATTACACGCGAATGCTCGTCAGTCAGGGAGGTAGTATTGTAATGTAATGCTCAAAGTCGAATCTATAATGTTACAGTACACAAGAATTATCATCAGTCAGGGAGGTAGTAATGTAATGCTCAGTCGAATCTATAATGTTACATTACACGCGAATGCTCGTCAGTCAGGGAGGTAGTATTGTAATGTAATGCTCAAAGTCGAATCTATAATGTTACAGTACACGAGAATGCTCCCGGCGAGGGAACACCTTTAAATTGTAACTTGACAACACTCACACGCCTCGAATTACCTGAAAAAAGAAATCCGCTGAAAACGTCAATAAAATACCTTTGGACGTCAATAAAATATTTTTTTTTTTGCATTTTCCTCATTTACCATTCTGTTCCATAATAAAAACGTATCTAAATCTACCTACGATACGTGCGATGATAAAATACATTCGGTATATAGAACATAGATTGTTCTAACCTTCCCATATCTACTCACTAAAATGACAACTTTATTCAATAATCAGTAAAATCAATCACGGATATTTTGGGCCTATGATCTACTGCTTATATAACTCTACTGAAGTGTGGTCGCGGAGCACGTTGAATTACGTACATTAACATATCGCTACTTGTCTCTTTCACTCGCGCACGAATATATTGCTATTTGCTATCGCGCTCCTATCGCGTACCTGTGTAACCGCTATAGCAATGTACGAAATTCTACGTGCCCCGCGACCGCACTTTAGTAGATTTATATAATCAGTAGATCATAGGCCCAAAATATGCGTGATTGATTTTACCAAACGTTATAATATATAGTTAGATAGGGCAAGAGGGCCTCTGGATAAAATCGATAAATCGGCCAGTGCCATACATAATGTAACATACGTTGTGTAGCCTGTTGACCCAAGTTGGGGTATGGGGGAGGGCCCTCACCCCAACTAGCCTTAAATAAAATCTTGTGCCCTTATGTAGGCACGAAGGAGATAAACGTTACTACTTTGTAGTTAGTTAGATACGAATTTGCACAGAAAACTCGAGTGACATTCTTCGGCTAACCTCGTCGTGTCACTTTTTGATTGTGGGTTGTGGAAAAAATTACACTCCTTGCTCCCAAATGCAGGAAAAGAAGTTTAACTTCTCGTGTCATTTTACCGAGCGAGATTCAAAATCTGATCAGCTCCAAACTCTAATTTGTGATCTCATTGAATAAAATGCTAGCCGGAACGTAACTCCGCTGTTGCGGCTCCAACAGGGATGTTGCCGTGTGTGGAATATCACATTTTCATTAAAATTGTTTGTTCTTCATTGAAGATACATAAATCTAAAAGAAATTGGTATTTAGATTGACGCGATTAAAAAATATTGCCATCTCATTCTCGCAAAACGATTTGTTACGTCACAAGTTGCTCCCGCCGTACATTTTGTAATTACAAATGTATGGCGGGTGCAACTCGTGACGTCACAGGCCGATATATCGCTCTCTTTCATATTGTGAATTTAAATTGTTTGTATCTTCGTTATTTTGTAAGATATACGAAAATGGGTTCCAGATTGTTTATTAACATGTTGTCTAACATCGAATAGACGATAAAAATTTTTTAGGCAACATGCCTATTCAACGAGGACGCGCGGGTCGTGCGCATAATAAAAATAATGTACATTAGACCATCTTCATACTAGGCCGCCCGAATCGGCGCACGCACACACAAGCGTCATTTACACGCCCGTTAACGAAACCTCAAATAGCATAAGTATGTAGCCGTCACGCCGCGCCGCCAAGACAACGCTGCACTAAACGACTACGGACCAACGAGTTTTCGTTAGTTGTGCCGCGACGCTTGCGCACTGTCAACGCCTTCTGTAGACGTAACAGCTCTAGCGCTCCGCTCGGCCACGCTCAATCGCAGGTACAAATTTCAAAGACATGGCCGAGTTCTGCTGCATTTGTAACAATGTATTCACCAGCGCACAATGCGCACAATGCGAGGCGATATCCTATAGCTATACAACATCGCATTCCTATTCGTTTTAAACATTATGATGCTGATTTATCCCCTTCTCCGCTTCAACAACTTAATTTTCTGACAAGTTGTGAAAGGGTTTTTTTTCCACTATGTATTTGGCCTTCTTCACTTTCGTAACTGTTGGGTCTTAAAACATACTACCTATCATGTGCCAACAATATAAAACAAATTAAATGTGATTTATTTATTTATTAAGGTAGTATGGTAGAATAGATTATAGAACCAACATTTTCGACACTAAAGTGCGGTAGCGGAGCACACAGAATTTCGTACATTGACTCATTGATACTTCTCTTTCACTCGCGCACGAATATATTGCTATCGCGTTTATACAGGTAACCGATAGGAGTGCGAGTTACGGAAGTGAAAAAGGTCCTTCACTATCGTAACTATCAAATACATATTTGTGGAAGCAGATTATTTCAAAATAAAACATTCCCCTTTACAACTTGACAAGAAGTTTAGTTGTGAAAACTACATTTAATAATTTCCACATCTGGTGACCTACACTAGCCGGCAAAATTTAACAAATGATGGAGTGAATAGAGTTGTCATTTTAGTGACCGAATCATATTTAGTTTAAACTTACCGAATAGAGTTATCGCACTGTTGTCCGTTCACTTACACACTTAGTTAATCACTTAATCACATACGTCACATTTATAAGCGTTTCCTTTTCTTGTTGTTGTCTTGGCGTTGTGGGTTCCGTATATGAACCTCTCGCGCCAGGCCTCGTACTGCTACGTGCAAGCTATGCTCGACGTTGATGCGGTGTGTTCCGGTGGGTTTGTTTGTGTGCTCGGGTTGGGTTTCTCTTTTTCTTGCGAGTGGTTGCCGTTGTGGAGGTTCACTTCGCAGATGTTGGACGAGTTAGAGTCCTCGTTGTATGATAGGATGCTGACCTCGTCCGTCTGTAAATTGTAAAGTATATTGTAACTATAGACAAAAAAGAGATATAAATTATAGATACATTATGATATTCCACATTGAGAAGATAGATTAAATATATATACCTAAATATTTATTTCAGGCTAGTTTTGCCCATATGCTTGTTAGTAAAAATTAGCTTAAACCTATGTTAGCTGTAAATGTATTAAAATTTTATTTTATTAATCCAATATCAATCTCCACCAAGTTACTTTGAATGGGTCGGTCTACTCTAGAGGCTCAGTCTCACTCTAAAAAAAACTCTAGAGGCAGTAAATATAAGTAAAATTAATCAAATTGCTTATTTTGATATTGATAAGAATTTTTAAGTTTCTTTAACTATTACAAAAGACAGAATACTAAAGACTGGAAAAGACAGTAAGACAGAGTTAAAAACTTACTCTTGTCAATCCATTTTTAGTTATCTGGACAGAACACATTCTGATTAGTATTTATTTTAGTTAGATACTATATCATACAAATTATTGTGTTTCAAAGTAGGCGGGAATCAAGCCACAAGCACTAGATGTTATTGCCAAAATACTTGTCTTTAAACTGAATATGTTGAAAAATGGGAATGTTTTGTGGAGATTACTCCATCTATAGTCCGCTCAGAGTAATTTCACCTCGGGTGATCAGTGATCCTTGTGTCGTCGGCATAAAGCGTAAAGGTTCTGTCAGAGGTACAATAACTCTGAACAAAACTGTACTATGTACATATTATGTAATTAAAAATGGAAGGTTTTTGCCACATATAGAAATAGGCGTATCAGTTATGTTACTCACTCTCCCGCTTATGATCAAGACTGTACAGTGTACATATTATGTAATTCAAAATGGAAGGTTTTTGTCACATATAGAAATAGGCGTATCAGTTATGTTACTCACTCTCCCGCTTATGATCAAGACCGTACAGTGTACATATTATGTAATTCAAAATGGAAGGTTTTTATCACATATAGAAATAGGCGTATCAGTTATGTTACTCACTCTCCCGCTTATGATCAAGACCGTACAGTGTACATATTATGTAATTCAAAATGGAAGGTTTTTGTCACATATAGAAATAGGCGTATCAGTTATGTTACTCAGTCTCCCGCTTATTACCTAATAAAACTGTATATACCACGGATATGCTAATCCACTTTGCTGTCTTTGTCTGTCAAGTGGCTTATCCAACCCATTGAAGATCGTAGGCAACAGGTCGTGCTTGTGTTTAACGCCGGTGACGGTCGCTCGCGCTTGAGCCGCGAGAGGTACTGGTGAATTGGTCGTCGACGCCTTCGAAAGTCAATGACCTCACACTGTCACACAACTGATTTCAAAACGTTTACAGTTAAAAAGATGCGTGTGAGGTCTTCTGAGTAGTAGGCCTTTCTTGCAATAAAATCAATAATACTAACGCTGCTCTCGCTGAGCCGCTTGGTCTTCTTGCTGGCGGCGGGCGGCGGGTCGTGCTTGCGTTTGGCGCCAGAGACGGTGCGCTCGCGCTTCAGCAGAGACGGCGAGAGGTACTGGTGCAGCTGCTTGCGACGGACGTGGCGAGCCTGGAATTACGTAGTAGAAGTAAGTACTTACATTAAACTTATTGAACTAGTTGTTTTAATAGTGCTATTTGAATATAAACTGGCCAAGTGCGAGTCAGACTCGCGCAAGAAGGGTTCCGTACAGAAAAATAAAGACGCATTTGTTATATGGGAGCCACACTTACATATTAATTTTATTCTGCTTTTAGTATTTGTTTTTATAGCGGCAACAGAAATACATCATCTGTGAAAATTTTAACTGTCTATTATGGTTCATGAAATGCAGCCGGGTAACAAATGGATAGACAGACAAACGGACAACAGAGACATAGTAATGGGGTTACGGAACCCTAAATAGAAAGTTTACAAAGGAATAGTATAACAAATTCAATATTTTTAAAGAAACTGCGAATTGTCTGAAGAACTTTTGTGAATTTTGTGAAAACGCCCTATACAGAAGTCGTATAATAATAAAGCCCATTGGGCCGCTGCCTCGAATATCGCGGTGAGCGGCGCGGCGGCGGACAGCATGCTGCCTGCATGCTGCTGGTCTCGGCCTGGTACTGTACCGCCTTGGTGAAGGAGAAGATGTCTGCAGCGAGGCGGTCCATGCCACTGTGCCGTGTGCGAGCTCACCTCGATGGTCATGCCCTCGCGCAGCACGCTGCTGGTTTCGGCCTGGTAGTGCACCGCCTTGGTGAAGGAGCAGATGTCGTACGTCAGGTCCACGTTGACGTTAGTCTTGTCGAACACCAGCCCGATGAACCACATGGAGCACACGTTGGGTAACACCTCGCCCTGTGAACATGAACGATGTAAAGAAAAATTCAGAGTCAAGTATCGAGTCAAATGTCAATGTCATATACGACAGCTCGACATATCGACTTCGATTTTCTTCTCAATTCTACAAAATAAGTCCAGAGATTTTCAATTTTCAAAAATTTTTCAGGCCTTCGGGATTCTGGACAATATAGTCCCAGCATAAGTGACTTAGGATAAAGAAATGTTTAATCAAAGTCAGCTGACACCGACACGCGACGCGCACTTTTTAAGATAGCAATTCAAAATTCATCTTACTCACTACACAAAAAGTTACATGTTTCATTGCAAGACCCGTGCAGCTCGCAAATTCGAACTCTTGCAATAAAAAGTATATCATTTTGTGTAGTAAATAAAGTTTAATTTTTAATCGCTATCTAAAAAATATCGCGCCACGCCGCGTTTTGGTTGAAGCTAATGGTAAGAACACACACAATAAAGTCACCTTTCAAGCAAATAAATCAAAAACCTAAAGTGACTTAAGTTTGTATGCATTAAAGAGGCTCCTACGGCACTACTGGACCGATTTTGATGAATTTTGGCACAGATATAGAGTAGACCACGGGGAAGGACATGGGCTACTTTACGAGTTCCCACGATTTCCTTTTGCACGCACGAATTCCCGGGCATCATCTATGTAAGTAATATATGAACACAATTTATTCAATATTCGCACGCACCTCCTCATTCTTTTTGAGTTCAGTTGGTTGTTCTTCGGACACTGGCGTACCTGTAAACACAAATTTCAATGAGGGTTTATGATATTTTTTCTGCCGCTAGGTGGCAGACTCAACGCACACAAAGCGTCACCTGGTGGCGTAAGTGGTATAAAAACGCTCAATAAGAATTATCGATTCTTTTCTGTCACCAGGCGGCGCTCGGTAGCCCGAAGGTCCTTGTCGTGCCAAAAAACCGTCGGACGTCACGAATTTAAAAGCCCTCATTAAAAAGGCGCACATGAGACGGACGTTTATCATATTATCCATCCTACTTTAAAAAATATTTCCGCAACTGATTACATATTCAGTGTTGCTGTTATAAATAAGACTAAAAAGGCCACTTTAAGGTGTTTCATATATTTTTTTTAACTCTTATGTGCGCCATTTTACGCATTTCTATTGAAAACTGTCAAAATGGATGTTTACTAATATGTTGAAATCAGATGAATCTATTTTATTTTGTTTGTATGGAAAAAAATGAATGAAACATAATAAGTGGCCTCTTTAGACCACCAATTACCAGTAATTATTTATTGGACTCCAAGAGGTATGCGTTACATGTTAGGTGTTCGGGACACGGCTGACTTACAACTAACAAGCAACTGAAGTTCAATTCCAAAACAATGTTGTTGATATTGCATTCCTTAAGGGTCGCTACGTACCGGGCGGCAGCGCCAGCGGGTGGCCGTCGTTGGTGTGCAGCGGCACGGAGTTGTAGCACTCGGGGTTGACGTGCGCGATCGTGATGTGCTGGTTCCTCTCCAGGGTCGCTGTAAACGTTACGCAAAATTAATTACGGAAACTTACACATGAGTAACTGCTTCGGTAACATGGATTTGATATAGTACAATATAACCAATGTACAGGAGCGGAATTCCGACGTGTCCTTGAAATTTTTGCGTACGATTGAGCGTGGCCGAGCGTAGCGCTAGGGCTGGTACGTCTACAGAATGCGTTGACAGTGCGCAAGCGTCGCGGCACAACTAACTACTAACTAAAACTAGTTAGTCGCTCAATCTCGGCTGCGCGGCGCACGGCGTGACACATGGAGTGTGCTTCTGCTCTATGAGGTTTCGTTAGCGGCCGTGTAAATGACGCTTGTATGTGCGTGCGCCGATTTGGGCGGCCTAGTATGAACTTTATTTATATTGTGTCTATAGTGACTGAACTGCTGACATCTATGGATATATATTATGGATATATATATATATATATATATATATAAATACATACACTATAAGGTGTATATGGCACACCGGCTTTACACCGGACCGCCGTGGATACTCACTGATGAGGTGTCTGATCTTGCTCTCGATGAGGCCGCACCAAGTCAGCTGGTCGTGTGGCCGTGCGCTGGAGGCCAGCAGCACTATGAAATGTCGGTACCGCGCGAAGAAGTTGGGCGCCTCGAATAGGCGCTCCCAGCCGCACTTGCCGAGCATTATCTCGTCCGTTATGGCGAGACCTGGGGGCAGATAGGGTGGTTAGGAACTTGGTTAGGGTTGTTTTACATCTATCAAAGTTGTACACCCAGTGTACAACTTTCGACTTTGCTCTGTCTGTCTGTCAGTCCACCCTTATAGCTTCTATAATTATGAATATAAATGGATGAAATTTGGTATAGTTATAGATTGTATATAGATCTCGGTTTTGGCATCTGAAAATAATTATTATTATATTTTAGGGGTGGCTCTCAACATGTGAGTAGGGCTTTCCAATAAAGGCAAGGCTTCATACATGACTTTTAAAAAGTAAACCATTTTCGAGTAATCGACCTCCAAAGTTGTTTATAAGTTGGTCCCCCACCCTGGCACTTCTAAACTATAGAAGATAGAAACTTCTAAGCATCCATGGTGATAGATTGCTTGCAAATGTTACTTGCTTATTTGAGCAAAATAAGCAAGTAACATTTGAAGTAATTTAAAGAAAACCAATTGCGCGTTGATAGTTACGGAACTCTCCATAGACATGTCCCGACTACTTTCTCTGGGTTAGGTTATTTAAGCAAATACAGATTGACGTGATGTGAAGCGTCCATAGATATTATTATTTGTTATTCAAGTCTACGATCATCATGACCACCACAAACCCAGACGAAACTCCTCCACGATGACGGTGCGGGTGCTGGCGGACACATTGAAGGTGGAGTTCTGCTGCGGGTACGCCGGCGTGATGATCGGCATCAGGTGGAAGCGGTCGGACATGTTCACCTGGAAACAGCGTAGCGGCGGTCAATACCACTGTGAGAGTAGATAACTACATTCGCGTTAATAAGGCGGCGAATCATGTGTGTAAGTGTTGGGACGGCTGTGAGGTCACAGAATGGGTCAAGCGGAAGACTGGTGCTGGACATACCTCCCTAGGTGTGCCAGCTATGCCGAGGTTGATTCAATTTGCGGCTACGCTGTTTTAATTTTAGATATTTTCATTTATGTACTTATTTTTATTATTATTATTATTATATGCTGCAAATAAATATTTCTTATTCTTACAAATGACAATATTGACCAATGACGTCACAGGCCGTTGCTTCGCTCTTTTCAATACTCACTCGTGGATCCCACACCGGGAACCCCAGGTTGACGCTGTCCGGCTGCTTTAGCAGCACTGGCTGCGGCCACTTCCACTGACTGAACACGAGGAAGAACTTGTGGACGAGGGTCGCGGGCAGCGCGTTGGGGTACAGCTGGCAGGTGCGCGCCACCAGCATCGCCCACGACACGCCGCCCAGGTAACCGAGGGTGTTTGAGTAGATGCCGTGACCTGGACAAATGTATTGTTTATTTGACATCACAGTTTTTCATCATTCTTATTAGAAACTCGAAAAGTACCAAAAGTTATCGAAAACATACAGTACGAACGCTGACCTAGTGCAGTGATATAGGCCACGCCCGATGACGTCAGGACCGAGTAGAAATCTTAGTGCACAGTTGCTTATGTCGTCTCCTCTCTATAATTGGTTATTTTCCAAGTTTAAAAATTTTTGTCAAATTGTTCACAATAACATAGTACATTTGCAACCTGGACCATTCCTTGTGAATTTCTTTCCTTTTCTTGCAAATCAGCATAAAAGTTTAAGTAATAATTGTAGTTTAGTTGAATCGTTTAAGAAAACGCTAAAATGTGTTGTCATGACGTCACATTCTTGTAACCACCAGTCAACTATCAAATCACACTAAACATGTCAAATCCTATGCTAATGCTTGGTGTTATCTTTGGTAATTTTACTATTTTAAAATATATTTTTTTAAGGTGCTATAGTAGTATTACCGAAGAGAAAAAAATTGCACTAAACTTCGACTGACAACAGCTGACAAGTGACATGCATTTTAAATGACGTTTACTGACGATAATGATGACCTTATGGGGATAGTGAGGCCATTTATAAAAAACCAGAAGAAGTACAAGAATTTTGACGATTGTGCGATTTTAGTCACATAGTCAAACGTGAAAAATTAATTAATTTATTTTTAAAATTTTATAAAAATCTAACATTTTATAGTAAAGTTTTTAATAATGTTTAGTGATAAAATATCAAGAGTTTGATGTATATTTCCGTCGTAGGATGATTGCCGGCTGCTCGGTGTGCACTTGTACAGTACTCACGCTTGGCCCACAGCTTGATGGCGCGCAGCGTCAGGCGGAAGTTGTTGATGTCGGGCACCAGCCGCAGGATCTCGTCCGTCACCCGGCAGCCGTTGAGGGACCGCACGCACTTCTGGTCGAGGTTCTTCAGTAGCATGTCGTCGCGGAGGTCGAAGGAGTCTGGAATAGTTTTGAAATTAATAATAATATCTATGGACGCTTCCCACCACGTCAATCCGGTCCCGTGGTAGGACTTGTGTTAAATATATTAACTTTTAATATTACACGGGAAACACCAGAGAAAAAATATTTCATAATTTTTGTACTATACTTATATTTAAGGTTTTTTTATATAATACAAATGTTTAATACATATCCATGACCCAGGAACACAAAACTTTTTTGTTCCCTTGGCGGGATTCGAACCTAATACTATATTTACACGGGCTTGCCCGTACCATACCACGTTTACGTAAACCATACCAAATTTCATCAAAATCCGTTCAGTAGTTTTTGCGTGAAAGAGTAACAAACATCCATAAATCCATCCATCCATCCATCCATCGTCACAAACTTTCACATTTATAATATTAGTAGGATATTCAGGAATATCAAATTAATTATTACTTGATAAATGTAAAAAAAATTAAAATGTTATTTGTAGTTTTGTGATAAGATACATTTAAAGATTACAAAACAAAGTTTTACAATTCTTTGCTAAATTAATAAAAAACACCGACATCAAACGTTTACTTACATCATATACAACTTTATCAACAAGTGACGTCACAGGATGGAACAAACATACAATACACAGTTACACACACACACACATAGACTGCCAAAATAATTATCCTTTTGGCTTCGCCGTAGTCGGGTCACAAAACAAACCGGTCGACAAGCCTACTATGTACCTGGTATCTCCTTCAGGGCAAGCCGGGCAAACAGCAAGTCAATCTCGATCCCGTCAAAGTTCATCTTTATCACGGGCACAAACGCGTCTTCTACAGCTCGCAAATCTTTCACCTGCAAGTAAAATTGACTACTGAGACTCCTCTTGACCTGGCCGTAACTCCATAACCGTGACAGCTAGACGACAATCGAAAATTTCACAGAAGGTGCATTTCTTATGCCGCTACAAAAACGAATACTAAAAACAGAGTAAAATATTTAGGGGGAGGGAATATTTAGGATTTTTTTTAATATTTATTTATTTATTTATTTTCCCATACAACCGTGATTTGATTCTGCCCTTTTCATACGGAGCCCTTCGTGCGCGAGTCCGACTCGCACTTGACCGGTTTTTAAGATTCCGTATCAATCAAATGGTAACAAGGGGTCACTATAACTAAGGCTCCTCTGTCTGTCCGTCCGTCCGTCTGTCTATCACCAGGCTGTATCTGTATCTCATGAACATAGATTGGTACCTGCGCCTGCGTCTTGAGCAGGTCGTAGAACGTCTGGAAGTAGTCGACGCGGTCGATGTGGCGCGGCGCCACGCACAGCGCGTCGATGTCGGCGCCTCGGTGGTGCACCTGTGGCGGACGTAAGTAATGTTACTCCCGGGATTAGGGGAGGGCAGCCCCGGACCTCCACAAAAGTGGGGGCCCCACAGTAGCGATTACGGGAAAGCACGAGGCGCAAATCTGTCACCCACCTTTATCCCAGTGGTCGATGTATCAAGATGTTTATTAAATAATAAAATAATCTATACTTGGTTTCACAATATTGACCATTTGGGGCCAGGGGGCCTCCACTTCTTTCTTCCCCGAGGCCTCCAGATCTCTAAATCCGGCACTGTGCTTACCCGTCTAGTTTTAATATTTTTGGTCATTAAAATTTCTTACACCTCCTCCCTTTCTTCTCATTAATTGCATTACGAGTCCCAAGACAGATTTAGCATGTCTCTCGGGCACCCCTGAGATCATGTTAAAGGGTTTTTGTGGTTGGTTACTGCTGTCGACCTTGGCTACACAGGAGTTGCAGTGGTGGGAATGTGTGGTGGGCCATTTGGGCCTTATAAAAAAGGTAATGATATAGTCTATTCGCGTTAAGAAGGCAGTGAATCATGCGTGCAAGCAAAAACTACCGAACGGATTTCGATGAAATTTGGTATGGTAGTAGATTAGGCTCTGGATTGAAACATAGGCTACTTTTTATCCCGAAAAAGTACAGTGTTCCTTTGGGATACTGTATTTACGCGGGTAGAGCCGCGGGCAACAGCTAGTACAAAATAAGCAATCTGACATTGGCAAATGGCAACTCACTGAGGCCGCCATACATAAAAGAAGAAGAAGATGTAATCCATTTTGTCATATCTACGCGTTATTCACTGCCTTCTTACCGCGAATAGTGCAAAACATATATAATATTTCTTTTTGTTACATAAATTTTAGAAAGAAGTTAGCTAAAACTACTATGTAATAATAACATGCACACACCGGCATATTTAGCGGAACATAAAATAAAGGTTTGATATCAGTATCATATAAGGTTGCTGGCTGGTTTATACGTCATTTAATTTAAAAAGAAATATTTTCAAATTAAGAAAACAATGAACATCACATTTTATGCAATTGTTTTAATTTTATTCAAATACACCTTATCTGGAGCGAACTTCGAGTATTTCTTCCTTCTGAGTTTGATTTAAAATTTCATTGAAATACTGTTTTTGTAAGTTTTTTTTTTTTTAATCGCGTATCTTTTTGGAGTTGAGGACTGAATTATGCCTGACCTAGCCCCAACGGAGATTGCCAGGGCACTCGAAATGCGACGAAATGGTAAAACCTACAGATTAGATATCCAGAGATCTTCGTCGACCAGTTTCAACGATCCAACGGTTCCTTATGTGAGAGGAGCAGGACAAGGCAGAAGAAGACGCACTTCCAGTAGGGATGATCGTTTCATTCGGCTTCGTTTGACGGCCGTCCAAGCCCGACATGAGTTAGAAGCAGTGCGGGGTGTAACCGTAAGTGAGCGTACGGTACGAAGAAGTTTCGAAGAAGCTGGTTTGGGTTCATTTGTGCCCGCCAAGGCTCCAAGGCTCGAGGTAAATCATCGTAGAAACAGGTTAAATTTTGCTCAGGAACATCGACTTTGGAAGGCGGACCAATGGAGGAAGGTATTGTTTAATGATGAGTGCAGAATTCTCTTAAATCAAATTGACGGCAGGCAAAGAATATACAGACGCAAAGGAGAACGATACATTCAGACAAATTTTGAAACTACAGTTGCATACGGTGGTGGATCAATAATGGTTTGGGCGGGCATTTGTTTGGGAGCTCGCACAGACTTGGTAGTGATTGACAGAGGGAGTCTGACTGCAGACCGCTATATCAGAGAAGTTTTAGAAGAAAATGTCGTACCGTTTGCCCCATATATAGGTGACGATTTTGTTTTTATGCAGGATAATGCATACCGCATACCGCTCGGGTAACTCAAGCTTATCTTAATGATATGAATATCACTGTTATGGAGTGGCCGGCGAGATCACCGGATATGAACCCAATAGAGCACGTTTGGGACTTGCTGAAAAGAAAAGTTAGGTCCAGAATTCCAGCTCCTGCCAACGTGGGTGAACTGCGAATCGCCGTAGTTGAGGAATGGCGGAGACTAACCCAGGAGACCATCGATAACATCATTCTCAGTATGCCTAGACGGGTAGAAACTTTAACAAGAGCACTTGGAGGAAATACGCGATATTAATCACCTTTTTTCTAATTTAATTAATTGTTATTTTTTTAATATTAATTTTCACTTTTCCCGGTTACATGAAAAGTTCAAAAATGTACCATTTTTCACAAATAGCCTTTACTCGCAAAATCTGTTCTTAATGTGATCTCATTTTAAGTAAAACAAATGAAACTTTAAATAACAAAAGAAGTGTAGTAAGTAGATTTTAAAATAAAACCATATTTTTTTAATTATGGACCTTTTTTTGTGTTCCGCTAAATACGCCGGTGTGTTTAGTATATAACAATATATTGTATAATAATTAATTTAAAAACCACTTGCAAAAGTAAAAAAAACTAAATATGTAATTGTCTTGATTGATTTGTATAAAAAATTAAAAATATCCGTTTCCTGTGTAATAATAGACAATCTTTTGTTTTATTTGAACGAAATTGCAGGCTACAAACCAACAATGATTTTAGTGACGGTTTTTTTTTTTAGTATTTGGACTTTGGAGACATAAGTAGATATATAGAGATAGAGACATAAGTATTAGATAAATTTTAATCTGTTGTGTTTTTTTGTTAAATCACTGGCACGAAAAGTAATATTACATACATTACAACTAATAAAGTATTTACACGTAACACAACTGATTAGCTACTCCATGATCTCTTTGTCTGATACGTTGGAAAAGTCACCTGACAGACAAAGATTCTAAATAAAGGCTTCATACAACAAAAATTATTTTAATTTTTGTTTCCAGACCATTAATTACGAAAATTATTAACTTTTGGATATAATTATACGCTATATTAACGATGGGAAAATTGGGTACTTGACTGTAATTTTTTTTATTATAAAAATTAGTAGTGCTCTGAAAAATTTTCACAAAAGGTTCGTAGTATACTAAAAATCAATATTTTAAAGAAACTGCGGATTGTTTGAAGCACTTTTGTGAGTGTTGTGAAAACGCCCCATACAAAAGTCACTGCGATTGTGACGTTACATTTCGTAACCTGCTATGAAACATTGTACGGTAAAATGCACAAATTTTCTAATATATTCGAAGTCTCAGCATTTATGATCATACTTTTGGTAGTGTATGCATGTTTGTGCCATCGTAGCGCCTAAACTACTGATCCGATTTTAATGAATTAGGTGTCAAGTGTCAATAGATTCGTAATAACATAGGCTATATAATTTACGTAATTAGATTAATTTTTTTTTTTTTTAATTATATTTTTTTATCAACACTTACCCCAAGTCTATAAGATCCGAATGTGTATATGTTCCCACCGACCGTACCCGCTATACTGGTTGGCATGTTCTTGCGCAGGCTCTCCTCGCGTATCCACTGCCGCACCAGCCTGTGCAGAGCCCCGAGCACCTCCATACGATGGTGCATCTCCGCCTCGGTCTCGAATACCCCGAAGGGTATGAGGGCTTCCTTGAGCTCATTTGTCTTCTCGATGTCTATTGGCTTGGGTCCTGGAAAGTCATAGAAGTTTAGTTTGAATTAATGCTAAACAGTAAAAAAAAATTATACATAATTTATTTACTCGGAGCGAATGAAAGATTGCTTTGTGTTTACACAAGTATAACATAGAACCAACAGTTTCTGAAGATTTTACATAGACTCTAGATAAACTAAGTTTATATGGCCCAGAGGCCCAAAAGGTCCATCTAGTGGTCACTAGCGGCCGGTTTCAATAAGTTATCTACCAATAACTATTCGTTAAAAACGTCGTCATTCAATCATGTGCCGGTTTTTGTGATACAATGTGACGTTATTAACTTAGGTTATTGAAACTGGCCGTAAATGGATCTCTTTCAAGTTCGAGGATAAAGTTATTTTAATTTTCGTCGAATTCAGCAATGTCAATATTATTTATGAAAACATTAGTTACTTTAGGAGTGAAGTGGAGATTTAAATAATTTTAACTAATAAAAATAATCAGTTTCTGTAAAGTTTTTACCTTTATGTGTCAGCAACATCTATCAGTTGCAATGTCAATGATGAGATATTTAAACGATAATTATAATAATTGGACCTCATTGGTTAGTTAAAATTTACTTTATATTGTTATATTTTGTTCAGAAATCAGTTATCGAACCTATTTGATATATAACTAATTATATAACATATAATATAACTGATTGCTAATGAATATATTACGACTATTGACAAACCTCAATCAAAAAACAGGGCATTACTGTTTAAACTAAACCTTCCTTTTATGACCTTATAAAAAAATATAACTATAATTGACTAAGGAAATTACCTACTATTTTTTTTTTAACATATACATATAACGAAATTCAAAATCAATTACGGATATTATTGGCTTATGTCAAGACGTTTAGGCAAATTATTTTTAAATTAAAAATTTAGAAAAAATAGAATTATACTAAATTAAATTTATAACATTGCATTGTCTAAGGCGCTGACGTCATTACCACTTATTATCACTTTGCCTAAAAACATTAATACAATCGGCCGTGCGAGGTCAATGACTTTAACAGCGCCGTAAAGAGCGTAGTACATTTTTATTTGGTACAATTTTATGTTTCGAATTTTTGTAATTATTTTGCGACCTAAACGTCTTTACATATAGCAGTAGATCATATGCCTGTAATTAACTTTTAACAAACTTATATACCATAAGGCCTTGAGTGTATACAAACTTCCTCAGATAGAAACTCCCTCGGAACACATGATGGTTGTAGTTCATAGCGTCTCAGGTTTATTTAAACTTCGTGTGATGATCATTCATTAGATAAGATAAGATAAGCCTTTATTCCCAACAATAGTACTTATGTACATTTCATAATAGCATTAAAATATTATAGACATGTTTTATAAGGTTCTCTTAAGACATAGATCTCCTCCAGATTATGCCATTTAATCCTGTCTCTCCGATCCCTCCTCCAGTTCTTTGGTAGGTCATCTTCCCACCGTTTGTGTTGCCTTCCTCTTTTCCTCTCTCCCTCGGATACCATTCAGTCAAATTGGCAAAAAAAAACAAAAAAGGCTTGGTCCATTTTCCTTTGTCCGATCTCATCATGTGGCCTGTCCAGCGCCATTTAAGTGTTCTCGCTTTTTTTTAGTTACATCAGTTACTTTCGTTACCTTTGAGTTTCCATCTATCCCTTAACTTTATAATGATAATTCATTAAGTAAAATCTTAAGATAGCGGGAGTAATTGGCATAATTATCGGTCCCGTGATTTAATATGGCATAGGACCCCTAAAAACTCACCAGCAGTAGAGATAGCGGACGTCATGCCCAGCGTCTTGAGGTTCTGTTGGTTCTGGTGCTCGTTGGTCTTCACCAGATTCTGCGAGTTTGTGTGGGTGTACTGCGATGCCGGCCACATCTTGTCAAAGTTAACTTACAACTAAACGCAAATGCTGTATCACTTGCCTCTGTAACAAGTGGTGAGATGTAGTTAAATAAGATTATTTTAGTTTCACATTATAGATTCATTATAAATATTGTATATTAATTCAATATTAAAGATTTAAAAAAAAAAAAAAAAAATATTATTTCTACTGTAGAACTACAGTTTTCAATAGTTAATTTGATATTTTGCAGTCATTAAAAGGTTTTTAAAGAAAGATATTTGTCGAGAACTGCTTGAGAACTGCTTTTAACTCTTATTGAAATTGAACTCAGTTATTATAATGTTAATAAAAACTTAAATAACCTGACTATGTAGTATAATTCAGGTAGTTTTACGGTCACAAATCCAATAATATAATGTGTGTTGTTGTGTGTAATGTGTATAATGTAGTGCATGAAAAGGAAATGGCTTGAAAACACTGTAACATTATAAATTGGCTAGATGACAGATTTTTATATTACATAAATAAATAGTTATCTTAAATATGAGTAAGTTCTCAAAAAGGTACAACGAAAGGTACAGAGAAAATATCTGAGAAATCGACCAGCAGCGGCATCTGATAGAAGTCAAAAGACCAGGTCCGACCAGATGACTTGACCTTGATGAGGACAAAATTTTGCAAGTCTATTGAAAATGCTCCATACAAAATTCGTACCTAACTGTGACATCATGATTAGGTAAAACTGTATGAAATTTAATCCTGCAGGATATATTTGTAAATACAGAAGAGCCTCGCTAATCCGGACCCACGTTGCTTTGGTGCACGCTGTAATCCGGACAGACGAGAGGACCGCCCGGGGGACGTTCATCGACGGGGGTAGGTGCAGGTCACATCACAACATGTCAATATTCAATCATTTGCAACAACTCGACAGTATTTTATTTGTCACCTTGCAGTGTTAAGGTAAGCCGCACTAGGCGGCAGCAGAGCGATGCGAAATGACACCGCCGCGTAAATATTCTAAGTTAGGTGTAGTACTCATTGCCATGTAAAAAGGTTGACAAAATATTGTATACATAGTACATACTATAATCCGGACAATTCGATATTTCGGTAGGGACCTTGTTTTTTCCCTCGCCGGATTAGCGAGGCCCTACTGTATCTCCAAAATCAAATCAAAAAACAAAAATTCTTTATTTTCTTTACATTATTTTATTTCATAGTGTGGGGACCTCCTTTTAAGTTAAATACTTGTGTTAGGAGAATTTCGCTCCTTCCTTCCAACAATTATTACTATTTTTATTGATAGGTACATATATTATATTTTAATTATTATTTCTATAAATTGAAAGTTTTTTAACTATAGAAAATACATTTTAACTTAGGGGTGTAACCTTGCCTGTGTGTCATGTGTGTATCATATTTACTACTACGTGTTTTTATAGACTGATATAATATTATACTTATTAATATTATTATTTAATAATAAAATAAAGTTTTATACATAAATGTTTTACTGCAATAGTAGTTCAATGTCTCCATAATTTAGGATTTTTAACCAATTTAGTATAGTTTTTTTACATTTTCTGTATGAAAGGCAAAATAGGGGAGATGACTACATATAAAATATTTAGTTTCATTAGTATACTCAGATATATTGAGGCATTACTACTTAGTAAATGTAAAAAAAATATAATATTATGTGTAGTTTATTAATTAAATACATCTAAAAACTATGTAATCGCCTATTAATTATTGTATTTGATTTTATTTTTAAAAATAATAAGTGTGTATGATGTGTTTAGATAATGAAAGAGCTTGAAACAAGTAAAATCTGCTCATATGTCAAAATTTACTTTTTTCGAGTCCCTTTCTTTAAGTAAACGCGTTTAATAATCCACATTACAACGTCACACAAAAACATCAATGGAGGAATGTTTTTGTGTGTAGTGTGTGCAGTATGATAGCAAATATCAAAACAAATTTAGAGTTAGATAGACCAAAAACCCATAATCATTCTCATCCTTGGACGCATTTCTCTGATAATAATGTAAAATGAAAACGAAACATAGTGTTCACTCAGCGTAAAACATTGGATTGGTTTTTCATGTCAATGATATAGTTTACGTCAATTCATCGTGTTTATAAACTGTAAATTACCTTACAGTTTAAACTCTATAATACCACGACAAATGTTCACTTATGATAGTGAATTTATGGTGAAACGTACGAATATTGCAACATAAAGTAAACCTTTTACTACATTCACAACACGTTATTGTCCCTGGCTCACGTTGCAATATAACGGTAACACAGGAGAGCCTTATATATCGTTATACACTAGGAACTTACCAGATTTATATATGCAGCACTAAATAATACGTAAAAACGTAGATAGTGGAACACATAACAAAAGATTTTAATTACTATCCAAACAAGCGCCCAACAATCGCCAACAACAAGGCAGCCATTTTTAAAATTAAATATGGCGTTTGTGATTGTTGCCATAACAGAAAATTTGTATTGCCATAATAATAATATAATTCATTGTAGGCAATTATATAGAAAGAACTCGTCTCTTTTAATAACTTTAAATTTAGAAAGTGAATAGGAGGTATAAGTTAACAAAGAAATAAACATACCCTTAAAAACATAACCTGACTCCGCAATGGGGTAAAAATACTTCAAGAATCGGAAGACAAAATACTGTCGCTGAAACTTGTTTTCTCTATCGACTATCACACATCGATCAAACTTATTGTCGTACCTACGAAGATCTACATCCTAGGGTATCCCACTTAAACATAGATGAGAACAACTTCATCACAGTTACATCTGAGTTCTGTTGTGCTTCTCTATAATTTATATTATCCAGGTAACTTGATGACAGAGAAATAGAATATACACTTTTTTGGTGATGAACTATCAACTCTCCTATGAACTAAGTATAGAAGAGAGATACCAACTATGTATACATGATCCGGAATCCGGAACGCTGCTGAAAATTCAGTGCATTGTTTCAGGTTTACGTGGATAAAAATGCGTGCCTATAGAACATACAGCATACCTTTTACCCTTTACGTTACGCAATCCAAAAATATAAAGTACTTTTATTTTATTTACATCTACGCTGATACCTTCTTATGCCCGAAATTAATAATTAAACTTAAGATTTCAATACATTTCAACAATCCTAGTATTAACTTCACGTTAATTTACGTCAATTTTTGTTTGCGAATTTAATCTTGGTTGGATGCTATAATAATTAAAGTCAATCTAAGATAATAGCATAATAGATACGTTATTACTTTCGGGCGCTACTAGAGGTACTTCTAGAAAAACAATTATATGTTACTAGTGACCGTCCCTGGCTTCGCACGGGTGCAATGTATTATACATATTTTATTTGATGGATTACTGAAACTGCATTCAAATTTTTTGATTGATTAAATTGACTGATTATCAAGACGTATTAGCCCATATTATATCTATTTTCAGTGCTGTTTTTACTAGCCGACGGAAAAAACCGCTTGTGATATTACAATACTATAGTAGAACTATAGAAAATCTCACCATAATCCATTTTGCGTAATATTTTAAAATAAATTGCAATTAGCAATATCATTAATGTCAAATCTTCGAATTCTAACCAACAACATCCCAGCTTTTCGTAGTGTTGCTGCAATAAAAATGAAGCGCTCTCCGTGCAGGTACTTTTTTTATTTTCCTGATCAGGATTTATTTATATTTTTTAGTATGAGATCACAATATTGTTATTTACTTCGTTATGATAGGTAGGTATAATAAAAACATTTTATGTGTACAAAATAATTAAATTAATATGATGCGCTCAAATTAAAATTTAACGTTATTTTTGCGCATGCCTCATTGGCAATTTATAAATGACGTATCCACGACATAATATTTTTTACTTCTGGTAAAATTGATATATATCTGTCTCACTTTACATCATATTGAAGGAAAGGGAGGGATAGAGAGCCGGTTGATGTTTTCGTGTCAGCCTTGTGCCCATTTACGAGGAGTAGGTAAAATCCGCCATCTTGAGAGTGAATTTAAGAATATACGGACTTTTAATGAACTAATGTGAATATCTTTAGTTAATTTAATAACAAATGGACTGTGTTTTAGTGATTAAACAATTATTTATCAATACAAGTGTACGTTCGCTTTAAAATACCTCACGCATATACCATTCGAAACGCCGAATTTAGTGTTTATGTGCCTACAGGCTTTCTAATAGCTTTTCGCCGTTCGTTTTATTACGCGAGTGCCATGGCGGAGAGTGTGGTCAGATGGGCGTAGCGCGCGGGATGCGAGTGGACCTGGCAAGCTAGACGCGGGATGCGAACACCCTTGGTGAGCTAGTCACGATGTCGACCACTATGCGGCCGACGCTGCAGACGGTCCCGGAGGCCCTGCCAGCGGACCATGTGACGGCAGCCCCGGCGACTACGGCCGCGCCCGCCCAGCCGCGACCGCGACCCATATTCAAGGTAAGTGCCTCAGCGCTGGCTACACCCTAACCAGAATACCCCGTCCAGTCATAGTCAACTTCGTATTAAGTATACCAAGTGTACCTACGCTCGAAAAGACGTTACGACGCTAGTCAATCCGATTCTAGTACTCCTTGCTTAAAAAGACCAAACTTTACGACACTATCGTAACTCGACCCAATACTACCCCTGGTTCGAAAAGCCTCAAACGTTTCGACACTATTATAACTTGCAACTCATTCAAATTATGAGAGGGACTGTGAAAAATCAAGACTATGTACAACCTGTGTGTGTAGACTTAACTTGTACCAATCACTGATCATACATAAACTGTCTGACATTCTCTTGAAAAGACCAAACATTGCATCACACTACTGAACCATTTATGAAACTGAGGTAAAATAACTCTGAACAGACTGTATTACAAATCATATCCATTATGTGCTAAACTTATGTGTAATATCCACTAATTAACTATAAAAATAATTAGGATGATGTAGGATTTTTGGTTTACAGCACATAGAATTGGACATTTCTCCATTAGTTAGTCAAATTTGGAACACTAAAGTGTTAGTACATTTTTTTTTTATTTCATATTGCATTAGGGTTAGGAATTCATCAATTAGCAAATTTTGAAGGACAGTTTTCTGATATAAGTAGGAAGTAGAAAAATTTGTAACCATTTTTCTAACTATATATACAGCAAAGGAACTGTAGTCTAGGCATACGTCTAGAAAGTGTTCGCTGTACCATATCGTAACCATCAAATTCATTATCCGTTTGAAAATAAATTGCAAACATGTATTTTATTGAAGTAACAAGCATTTCTTGGGTTTGTTAAATTACAACTAACTGCTTACCTACTTTCACAATGTTGTCCAAGATGTTGCCCATTAGACTTTTTTTATGTTTTCTATATTTAACAAATTTAATAAACTGTATTGTATATACAGAAAATTGGTTTCTAAACTAATGATTCTGTTTACTATTATAATTATATTATGCTGAATGGATTAGTATTATCTTTTAGATTGTATATGTATAAAGAAAATCATTTATTGGAAAGAATAGATTGTCATGTAATATTAACATATACCATTTAACTAATATTGTAGATTCTAAAAGATTTAAGATAGATCTAAAAACATAACACTAAATGTGTTACGTTTTTTGCGCAATAAAAACAAAAGATATAATCATACATTTGATGGACTCTGTGACTCAGTAGTTAGGGTTAATCAAGCTGGAAGTCACAGGTTCAAAACCCCCCAAGGAACAAAATGCTTTCTGTGTTCCTGGGTCATGAATGTGCATTTAAATTGTAGGTATAACAGTGGCGTGGGGTTTCCCTTTACTCCATTCCTATTGGCTTCACTTCTCACTTACCTTTTGAAGAACCTCATCCAAATCCCTACCTATTGTACAGGCCCGGGCTTCCCTATGATGGAGAACCAGCCATCACCACTGACATAATAATATAATAAAAAATACAAGTATTAGTATAAAAGTATTAAATATAGTTCTGTTGTCTGGTACCCCTAACACAATATATAGGAACTGTAGAAATAGGTGATCTTACTGCTAACAGCAGTTTCTTCCAGACAATATGAAAAAAAAAGAGAAAAGAAAATAATTTTGTGTTATAGAATATCCTGTAGAAGAACAAAACTAAGCATACAATCATAACATCATTACTCAATAATAATTGTATAATATGGTTTACAAATATCTGTTAGAAGATGAGTCAGTGTATATCAGTGGATGATGTCATAACATTGTTCTTTATGGTTTTGCGTAAACACTTGATTATAACATAACTGGTTTCTATTCAGTTATCAATAGATTACTAATCCTGAATAGTTTAGAAAACGAAAATGTGACTTTCATTCAGTTTTCATAGAGATTTAGGCTACAATTTTCTTGTGCTTTATAACAGATATGTTAAGGATATGACATTTCGGATCTTTGATGAAACATTTTCGATTTTGTATGTTTGCATACTTTAAAACAGTCAAGAGTGCCCCAGCCGGCAAAAATCTGCATTTTATTCTTATTGTATTCATTCTGCACTAACTATGTATTTTGTAATTGATAAATAAATACAAAAGACATTCGGTGTAATAAAGCCTTGAAATTCACGCTTACAGAGCTAATAAGATACATTGATAATTATGTCATAATATTATGTTAATTCTATAGAGAGCAATTATTATTTTTGGTAAAAACATATAATTTTACTCATACCTCTGGCTCTGAGTTCTGACTCATAACTTTTACCTATTTTTGTTCTCTTAGATATTAGGATCCCTATTTTTGTTCTATTAGATTTTAGCATCCCTATTTTTGTTCTATTAGATTTTAGGATCCCTATATTTGCCTCACGTTAAATTTATCATTAGTTTGGTCTTTTTAAGCTCTTGAAAAATTTAATTCATCTTTTGTTTGTCTCAATTTTTTTTTTTTGACTATGACTCATTCCATTTTTGCTCTATGTGTATGCTTTATGCTATTTTGTTTGTTTCTGTGAATTTTATTGTTAATAATTATCAACACTTTTATGTGTTGAAATAAAAAGGTGTAAGAAATTTTTTTAATGTTTGGGTTAAATGTTTTTGTGTAAGATTAAAGATGATGATGATGATGTTTGATAAAGCAATATGTGGCAATTTTGCCTTTAATTAAGATATTATTTCTTTTACAGTAAATACTGATTACTAATATGTTTAAAACTTACAAACTACTAAACATATTACCTGTTTCACAATGGTCTGGTACGTGTCGAATAGCTTTTTCGGAAGATTGGTCGCTGCTTACTTAATACTGAGCGACAGAGACAATTGACAAAACATCCAAATAAGCTATCTGACACTAATCATCAGTAGATTGTGAAACAGGCCCATAGAATATTCTGTCTTATAGTGTATTTGTTTGAAATGTTTTTGATATAAGATACAGATGTATGTCGTGTGCATACAAGGAAGTTTTACAGTGACTTACAGTAACGACAACTACGAATACGTAGTTGTCTATCTCAAATGTCTGCTTACCCCACTGATACGTTTACATAAGTTTTTTACCCTATGGCTAACGGCCTACGCCATAACATTAATCTTTATTTTCACTATTATAATATATTTTACTTGTGGCCTCACATCTAACGTTTATAAATCGCGACATTACATTGGTGTGGCTGTAGTATAAAAGAAAAATTCCAAAATAACATTTTAGAACTAAAAAATCGTAACAAGCAACGGATAACCGCTCTCGGCCCGCGCGGCGTCGCATTCACACACCCGTTTATCGCGCGTGAGCGAGTGAGAGAATTATGATCACAAATAGTTGCAAGAGTTAAGTTTATGGAAAACTGTCTCAGGTACAACAGGTTCCCCTATCCATTACCATTTTGTTTGTTCGTTGTTCATAGATTTTTCTTCTAAATATAGTAGACTCTGCAGTTTCACCGTTAGTGGCCCAATATACGGTACGGTTTTCCTTCAGTTCGGCCTGAACGGATGCAAAATCGTATCGTCTGTGTGCAATTTCGAGATCGCATCAGTCGGCCGGATGGACTGAAGCGATTCGTTCCGGTATTGCCAGCTCTTTTCTTGCGAAACTACTAAACTTGCGTCGATTTCTACTAAAAACTACTAAAAGAATACTGAAAACTATCAAAAAAGCTACTCAAACTACGAATCCCCAAAAAACCACTGCATTTTAGGTTTTGTTATATTAAAATTTTATTGTTTATTAAATTATTATATTATAAATTTTATCCTTAAATTAAAATATACTAGGAAATATTACGTATATAGTAATTAAACGGGTAGTTTTAAGAAAAATACGGACGAATGCTACGATGTATTATTATGATAAAGTGTAATTTTTTTTTCTGCCTAACCTAACCCATTTTGCATATGTTACTGTCTGGCTCTTTCGTACTAAAACACTACTAACAACTAAATTCCTACTAAGGAGGGAATAAAATACTTAATTAGTAGTAAAACTTTGTAAAATAATCAAGTTGGCAACATTAATTCTGGACTGAACGGACCATGTGTGAGAAATCGCTTCAGTTCTCGCCAGAGTCGCGGCCGTGCGGGCGTTTATCGTAGCGTAGTGAGTTTACAATCAATAAACACGACCGTAGCTCGCGGCAAACCAGAACGAACTGATGCGGTTTTTCCGTGTGTGTGCTCGAATCCGTTCAGACATGAAATGACGTCAGTTGGGTCGGATGCGATTTAATTCCGTATACATTGCTCGAATCCGTTTAGGCCGACCGACGTCAGTTCTAACTGAAACGATCGGCCTCTCGTCTTCATATTGTCTTCCAGGACATTAAATTAAACGCATCATTGTCTTTTTTACATTACTAGCTGATGAACGCAATTTCCTTTGCTTAGAACTAACGAACACGGAACCCTATGATTAAAGTAGCCTATGTCACTCCTTATAACATCAGCTGTCTGCCAGTAAAAATCCCGTGAAAACCGTTCCAGAGATTAGCCGGAACAAACAGATAGGCAGACGGACAACCAAAAATATATAAATGGATTTTATTTACACTTTCATAATATGCATTCAATTAAAAGCTGTTAGGTAATTTAAAATTACAAACGGACACTTCAATTCTATTTATTTGTTTAGATCTTTCAGTGATGTGACGTGACTGATGACTCTTCTTTACTAATATTATTAACGCGAAAGTTTGTTTGTATGGATGGATGGATGGATGGTTGTGGACTCTTTCACTCTGGACTGGTTTGGACTCTGGATCAAGTATACATAGGCCACTTTTTATTGCTGCAAAATATGCGGTTCCGGCGGGATTTCTTTTTGTGCGCGTCGCGTGTAACATCCAGTAATTTATATTTCGGCCACAACTCTCCAACAACAAACACACGGCCGACCTCTCCAACGTTCCTTGAAATAGGAGGCTCTCAAGTCACATTTCAAGCCACACCATTGATAAACTGACAAGCAGACGGTCACAGCGCACAGTGTTTCAAGGAGCCGTTAACGTTGAGTAGCGTTTGAGAGTTCGTGTGTGCAATATTTTTTCATAGTTGAAAACTTTTCAGTCTCCACTTACGATATACTCTATTCACGCCGGCCGTAATCGCGTACCTGCCATCATGCGATTCGTGTGCTCGTTTGATAGAAGAAATGGCGACTACTATATTGATGAAGGTACAAACTTCAAAAACAAAAAACAAGGTCTCTTGGTATGGTTAAATTTAATTTAATTTTCCTCACCCCCGAACGGATTGCATAAGCAAGCAGTATTCCTTTGATCGGAGACGCGATGAGTTATTGGCTAGGGGTCGTAGGGTGTCATCTCGTTCCCTGTCCCCCTCCCGAAGGGTGCGCAGGTTCATCTGCACCCCCACCGAAGGGGTCGTAGGTTTATTTGAACCCAAAAGGTTTCGCAGGTTCATCTGCACCCCCACCGAAGGGGTCGTAGGTTCACTTGTACCCTCACGCGAGGGGTTCTAGGGGGTCATCTGGTACCCCAGGGGGGCGCGTGGGGATAAATGTAAACGGGGTCGTGATTCTCGTTACTCGCTTATCTCTGATTTGATTTCCGAATTATTTGATTTCTTTTTTTGTCGGTTAAATCTGGTGTAATCTGTTTTTGCAAGCGGCCAGTAATTTAAAGTATTAATGCCCGGTTTCAGATTTTTTCGGGTAGTTTATCTATTCAATAGCGCTTTTTATTGGTAAATATATGATCATTGATATCCTTCTAAATATTTTTTTATAAAAACTAAAACCCGACTACGTAAATTATATTATAGCCTATGTATTTGTACCCGGGCTATTATGACGAATCATTTAAAACCTCGTTTATTAAAATCGCACCCGTAGTTTAGCCGCTACGGTGGAACAAACATACATACAAGGACTGCCAAAATCATTGCCCTTTCTTTTGGTTTCGCCGTAGTCGGATAAAAATGATATTAATTTTTATGGGCCATATAACTTCGAGTAATAATAAACGACGAATAGTAAGTAATACTAGCTGTTGCCTGCGTAAATACAGTATCCCACGGGAACACCGTACTCTTTCGGAATAAAAAGTATCCTATGTTTTAATCCAGAGCTTATACTACTACCATACCAAATTTCATTGAAATACGATCATTAATTTTTTCGTGAAAGAGTAACAAACATCCATCCATCCATCCTCAGAAACTTTCACATTTATAATAGTAGTAGGATTTATAAATATTATAATAAACATACAAAATACATACGTTACTTATTACGTCGAACTTCAAAATAACAAAACTTACTTACCCCTTTTACCTAGACTTTAAAAGGTCAATAATCCATCATGAGATGGATGAACTCGCAATGTAATTTATAAGTGATTAAGTCGTGCAAACGGGCGGCCGATAACTGTTGCGCGATACCGCTACATTTATTTTCATTTTGAGTTCCAAACCGCGCTACATTTTCGTACCCGACTACGGTGAAGCCAAAAGGAAGGCTAATGATTTTGGCAGTCTATGTGTGTATGTTTGTTCCCTCGGAGCGTCTAAACTACTGGTCCGATTTTAATGAATGGGGTGTCAATAGATTCGTAATAATAGCCCAGGTTACATAGGCTCTATAATTTACGTAGTCGGGTTACAGTTTTTTATAATTAAGTTTTGACACACATTTTCGGTGACTAGCGCGGTGCGGCAACTCAAAATGTATGAAAATTTCGTTGCCGGATCGCGACAGCTACAGTCGCAATAGCCCGTCTGCACCGTCCATAAGGTTGCTTTTCTGCGCGCAAAAACTGCAGCCAGCTTCCATACACGGCGGTAGAGAGTTGGCGACATAAACATATCACGGTACACTTTCTACACCCGATATGTTCACCGGTGTTATGAGGTTTTGGTATATGGGTCATTGACCTCATTTTTTTTTTTAAGCTTTGTCGATTGTTTCTTAGATTATGTATTGTACCGTCGCCGACAAACCCAGTATATCGCTTTTGGACCTTATTGCCATATTGATGAGGTTGAAATTCGGCACATCGGTCTGTCGGCGACCGCACATATGCGCTACAGCCATACACAATACACCATATCGCCTATCGTCCAATCGGCATGACGCTGCAGGCTTGATCCAATCTGCAGTTCGTCACTCATCATCTCAACTGTCATGCCAATCCACGCACGCAGTCAGTTTTAACTGATCCAATCGGCAGCGTCGTGCCGATTGAACGATATGCAGTATAGTGTATTGGGACACTTAGTTACAAAGTATTTTGGCCACGATTGACATTAATATTACAACAGATTTTACCCCGACCAGGTCACCAGAAATAAAACGTGTAAACTGCACTTAAATTCATTCAGTAGTTTAGTTCAGTGTGTGATTGATATGTATTTTGGTTGGTCTGAAACTGGGCAAGAGCGGATGATGGTGATTTCGAGTTCATTAACGCCATTTAAGTGTTTACGCGCATCAGTAAACCGATGCGCGTTGTTCAGTCCAATTTGTGAGTAATTTGACACCACGTGTGTGTGTGTGTGTGTGTGTGTGTGTGTGTGTGTGTGTGTGTGTGTGTGTGTGTGTGTGTGTGTGTGTGTGTGTGTGTGTGTGTGTACACCACATGACACAGTATGACAGTACTCTGCAGGTACCTACAGAGTACTGTCATACCGTCGCGTCGAGTCAGCGATATGTTTTATGAATAGTGAAAATAACGTTAAACTGCTAATGTGTAATCGTCTAATTAATATTACTAGCATTATTTGCCCGCGGCTTCGCTCGCGTGAAATTAGCTTTTAAACTTTCATCCACTATTTTACCCACCTATGGGGTTGAATTTATGTCCGATAAATATGTCCGAGGAATAAAAAGTTGCATATACAAACTTTTATCACCTATTTTATGCCCTTTCGGGGGTGGAATTTTGAAAAATCCTTCCTTAGTGGATGCCTACGTCATATGAGAAATACGTGTGTAAAATTTCAAATTTCTAGCCTTAAGGGTTTGGCCTGTGCGTTGATACATCAGTCAATCAGCTTTGCCTTCTATTATATTATTATTAATTTGTATTACTATGCCTTCTTAAACTTGAATTCTGTGCATCGTTGCACCGTCTTACATTGAACAAGCAAGTTTGATGATGTAATTATTTTTATTATTACGTTAATAATTATTAATTGTCGAAAACAAATATTATAAAATTCTTGCCCTTTTAGCTGATGACTGTCCACTATTTTCTACAAATGAACATTAAAATACACTGTATCACACTGTATCGGCTTATTCTAAAACGCTACTTAAAATTCTAGCCCCTAAGTACACACTTGAGAGCCACTTAATTTAAGAACCCCGTACCTTAGGCCAATTAAATCTACAAGCAGACTGCGAAAAATATACCAGGAAGACAGAAAAGTCTCAGCGGTGTTCGAACCAGCATAGGAAACCTGCACGCGTAGTTTAACCACGAAGGATAGACAAAAATGTATGACTGATTGATAAAGAAAATCTGTCATTTTGTCCACTAACAATCTGTCAAGTGTGTCTAATGTCTATTCTCGTGTAGACAAAACTCATTTCTACTGTGGTCATGCTTCGCGTCGTGCTGGTGTGTAAAAATACCCATTCTCATAAACTCTGGCGAGTAATATTTGTCCGAGTCGATTTTAGTGAAGTTAACCTACGTATGTACGACGCCTAATTATATAATTATCTAAATTATCTTTTACTCAGTGACGACACGCGAGTTATCGTCGAGTTTAGGCCTTAAGGGTGTGAATATATTATTATGTCACTGGTTAGAGCAACAGGGCATATTTTATTTTTCCTAGGTCAAAATAATTTTTGTAAGGCTCTGACTACTGGCCATCTGTATTATGTACTTATAGAAAATCATGGCACATTTAACTAACGGCCGAATACTGAAACGTCGGTTGAATTTAGTGACGCTCAAGTCACATGTTGTCCTATAAATCCTGTTACAATAACAATCCCTATCTAATATGTAGCGTTTGAGCAAATTTCTTTATTAACCTTTAAACACTTTATTATAATCGACTGCTATTATACATGTGAAAGTTTGTGAGGATAGATGGATGGATGGATGTTTGTTACTCATTCACGCAACAACTACTGAACGGATATCGATGAAATTTGGTATGGTAGTAGTTTAGGGTCTGGATTTAACAGGCTACTTTTTATCCCGAAAAAGTAGAGTTTTCATTTTTCATTGTTCCAATTACCGTGGCATACCCGATACTATATTTACGCGGGCGGTGCCGCGGGAAATGGCTAGTAATCGATAAATATAAATGATTTAATTCGTTGTATACTCTGTTAATATAAACGTAAACAAAGTATAAATAGCGTGCTATAATACTACTAATTTACATTTCACTTATTTACAGTACGATACAGAAATAAAACGACGAAATTAATTCGGTCGAATTCGATATTTTTGCTTACGTAAAAATGGTGTACACGGACTACGGAGTTGACTTGTGTTTTGTCAGTTCACAATATTCTCCGAGTGGGTCGGCGACCGAGTTTTTAGCGTTATGTAAAACCAACCAAAGCGTCACAATTTCCACAGTTTTTTGCCACTGCAATGTAACAAGTATATTGTAATATTTTGCGCTTAATAAAAGACCGCTTTGTGATTGCAACATCCTAGGTACATAGTTGTAAAGTGTATGTTGTATGTATGTTATGGATATGAAATTTTAGATCTGGATACGGATGCGAATATGGAAATAATATTGTATCGGAAACGTTTTTTAAAGAATTTCAAAAGTAAATAAAAAAAAACAATTTAGACCAGCTTTATTCGAAATTATCCGAAACCTTTATATCGGATTCGGTTACGGATATTTTTTCATTTCGTATATCCGATAGATTACATAGCTCCATAACCTCCCTTCCTCCCCTTTTACATAACACATACTATGTGTGTAGTATGGTGTTATGTAAAAAAAAGCGCAGTATTATACCAGGATCACATAAATTATATAGAGTTAAATAAGTTTATCACACACATATTATGTGGCCGCATACAAACACTGGCAACGCAACTGTAACTTCTCTGGTGTTGCTGGTGTCCATAACGACGGTTATCGATTTCCACCAGGCGATCCATTTGATCTTTTGCCCCCCCCCCCCCCCCTATATGCTTAATAAAATTAAATTACGTTCTTTCCGGCGCTACGGAGGCCATTGACCTGACACAGCTGATTGAATTGATTTTATTTAGGTAAATACTTTGCTTTCGCTTTAAAGTCAGCTGGTTCTGTGAAGTTAAGTACCTCAGCGCCATAGAGAGCGCAATGTAATATTTAGTATAATATATTTTATTAAAAAAATTAAATTATTCTTCTACCTAAACGACTTTACATAAGCAGTAGATCATATGCCCAAAATATCCGTTATTGATTTTACCAAACCTTATATCTTATTGATGGCTATATGGATATATTTTAATATAGACATTAGACATACCTAGGTCGAATAGGGAATTTAAGATTCAGGACTTAGGCGAAAGAAAGTATATTAAATTCATGTAAAAATCAATTCCTATTCTTGGTTATAATTAAAATAATAAAGTATCCTTAAATTCTTTCATAAGTGACCACTGATATTATTATTAATGAGAATGTGAATTTGTTGGTTTGGTTGTTACGCTTTCACGTCAAAACTACATAACCGATCATCATGAAATTTGGCACAGATATAAAGTAAACAACGGGGAAGGATATAGGCTATACTTTTATCGCGTCGGGAAATGTACGGTTCGCGTGGGATACTGCATTTACGCGGGCGGAGCCACGGGCAAAAGCTTGTACTTAATATTCGTGTAATGTTTTAAAGTTAAAATAAATAATAATTATTATTTGTTCAGTAAAATGTTATAGCTTCAATGCAACACACAATCTTGATACTTCACGTATATGAGTGTGTCGGGTTTTAGGGTTTCCGTACTTCTAGGTACCCATATAGTTTCGCTCTGTCCGCCTGTCTGTCTGTCCGTCTGTCCACCCTTCTAGCTTCTCTAATCATGAATATGAATTAATGAAATTTGGTATAGTTGTATAATGTGTAATGTGTATTAGATCTCGGTTTTGGCGTTATAAAATAATATTAATAATAATATTGTATTTTAGATAAGTGGCTCTCCACACCTGTGATGTGGGGATGAAAAATTTAAAATATTTTTTCATTCGACCCCATCTTGTGTCTATCGACGAACCATTTTCGTGGTATCGGCCGGCCCCCGAAGTGGTTTAAATACGTTGATCAAATTCGAGAGGTTACGTAATATAAAACCTAATCTGTGGGCCTAGCAGGAACATATGGGCGCTGTGATGATTTTGACAGATATTCATACAATTCTTATTCGATAACGTTACGTTTACGCCGCTGTCAAATTTTCCTGCTAGGCCCCCTGTTTCGAGGTTCTTTCGTTTATGGGATCCTGGTACACGCAACTGCAGCTTCACTGGTACGGTTGACGTATCATGTGTAAACAAACTTCATTTGTCTCAGTCCCGCTCATTATGAAAACGTTGTAATTACTAATTTACACAAGCGCACGTAGCATTATTATTATGGCAACCTGCCAGGTTTAGCGCTGATGCCAATGTCATGGCGCATCCGCCAGAGGAACTGTTTCTCTGGTGTGTTTGTGTATGTTGTATCTCCGACACATGAGAGATGCCTCCGTGCGTTAATTGATTCATTTACAGTTTAAACATGCGATTAGACAGCTGGTCGTATGTAGTTATCATTTGTCTCTCATAAACTCGTCTTATTGTACGACTTTTTTGGGAATTGCAGTAGCGTATATTACTAGGAGCCCATAAACACATGAAGATCAATCCCCAAACTTTGAAATGAGCGGTTCTTTAGCAGTGTAAAAGTCCGTTCACACCGAGTCGCGACTCGACGTGTCAAATGTTTAAAGATTCGGTAATAATAATCGGTAATCGGCAATCGCGATATGACAATAATAATATGACTTCGAACAAAGGACAACACCAACACAGTAGCGCTAGCGGCCCTTAATAGGGTTGACACCGGCGAGTTTTCATTTGACTGCGACTGGCGTGGCCAAGTAACACGTCGATATTTCCTTGTGCGGAAGAATTTGCTTTCTATATAATTACTAGACGCTGCGACCAAACAAACAAAAAAGAAAGAAATCCCACGGGAACCGTACATTTTGCCGTGAAAAAAGATATCTTATGTCCTTACCCGTGGTCTACGCTATATCTGCGCTGAACTTTATCAAAATCTGTCCAGTAGTTTCGGAGTCTATTCAATGTAATAAACGATATTATACCAAGGAAAGATTTAACAAAGTATTAAATCTTTCCTTGGTATATCTTGTTTTATTTATTGTTGTTTGTATATTATGTATTATGTAGTGTAGATGTGCTAAACGTCTAGCGTTAGTAAATAAATAAAGTATGTATCTCAAGGTCGCATATAAAAATATTGATAATGTTTTATCATTGTATAAATCTTAATGAACCACCTTCTACAATCGGAAACGAGTTTATTACAACATCCTTCGAGCAAGGTCTGTCCGCTTTTCCGTGTAAATACTACATTTTTATGTGTAAAATATTAACAGATAGGCGATGAGTATTACAAAACGGAATCGCAAAATATTAGTCTGACCGGGACTCGACACCAATTTACCAACAACGCAAAACTCAAATACAAACGTAGCTGAGCAACGCGGTTAAATAATATCATATTGCAATTATATTATATTACGCAACGAAAGAAAAATTGTATAAAAAACGCAAAAATCGCGGTTTCGCTGGGATAAGACCGTCGAGATCGATTTTTCTTCCCCAAAAGCTCTCCGCACACTAAATTTCATGGTATATAATATTATGATACTAACATACCCAAGAATTTCTCATTTAAAGTATAAGATAAATTAGTCTTTATTTTTTAATTGCTTGAATACTCGTAAAATCAACTTGTATTTTGGCAATCAGTTAAACATTAATGAATTTATTTAGGTTGGTGAGTTTAGTTTAGGTAAAGTGTAGTTTTAAGTTTATTTTTTATTGAATTAATTCTAATATTATGAGGAGCTGATATTAGATTATATTTTATATGACTAGATCCAGGTATTTTTTAATTTGGTTAATAAACTATACGCCAAATTATAGAAATATCAAAAAAACATACAAAACTCATTCTCCAACAAGAATTCCAAAAAAAGTTGTCAGCAATTTTTTTTGACAACCCTAAGGTTTGAATTTGGAAGGCGGCCACGCGACATATTATTTTGTCCTTTTTCTAATGATTTACCGCGTGTCTGTCGCGCGATGTCCGATCGCCTTTTTTTAAATTTATATGGTAAACAGTAAAGAGCTTACAGTTACTTACTTTTTAAAGGCTAAGGGCCACTTGCACCAAAAACTAGGTTAAATTTCGATAACTCCGAGATTGTTAACTCAGGGTTACAGCTTTAAATAATTAACTCTTTTTTTTTTCATGCGCCAATGAAACTTAGCCCAGAGTTAACTAACCTTGTGTTAGTTCATTTAGTACTGGCAACATTGCGTGTGCTATTTAAAACGAGTATAATACGACTTAATTGAGTGGAAGTGACATGTGTATTTGTCTCTTTTGCACTACAGTCTGTCGCATATGAATATCTCATTATTATTTTTTCATTCAAAATTTGGCACAGATATAGATTGGACCACGGGGAAGGACATAGGATACTTTTTATCGCCGCATATATACGGTTTCCGCGAGATTTCCTCAAGCGTGTAAGGAGTCGCGGGAAACATCTTCTCCTATTCCCGGGCTGTCGCTCCGCTCGCCGACGAGACGACTAGGACAGCATGCGAATCGAGCGTCACTCTATTAACTATCGTTTCCAGTGTTCGGTCGTTAGACTCTAGTATACAGTCCGTTCAGAGTTATTTTACCTCTGACAGGGCCTTTATGCCGACGCCATAAGGTCCACTCCGACAGAAACTCCGAGGTAATATATATAAACTCTGAACGTACTATATACATGGAGTACAGGGCATGGACAGGGCGATGGGTAACCAGTAACCACCTCACGTCCGCCGGCTTCCGCCGTTACGTCAGCGACCAACGTACGGTACATCATCAGCATCAGTAGCCTTAGATGTGACCTACGTTAGATGAAGAAAGTTGAGGGACAGGTGGGGTCTTAGGCTGGGACTATATTGTCCGGAATCCGGTAGGGCGGGCAAAATTCTGAACATTGAAAATAGAACTCTGCGTTTACTAAGATACGTAATACATTATAGCTGAAAATCTAACACACGTGTCGAGTTATATGTCAATGTCATAATATATGACAGATCGACACTTCGATTTTCAACTCTATTGATTAGCGCATTAGATTGTATTAGCGCAGAGTTGAAAATATTCAGTGCTGTGATTTTTCCCGGGTCCGCCGGATTCCGGATCATATAGTTCCAGCTATAGTAATAAGGTCCCGTTTTTAGTAATAATACGACGGAATAAAACAAAATTAAAAATGTTAAATAACTACCCAATTGACAAGCAGGGGGGAGCGGGCTGATGATGATGAATTATAGCTAAGAACACTCTCGCTTTCAAACATAAAAACTAGATCAAAATCGGTTCATCCGTTTAAGAGCTACGATACCACGGACAGACAGACAGACCGACTTATAACACCCCTCAGTTTTCTGCGGGGTTAAAACGGGAGCTTATAACTAACAACTATTTACCCTTCGGGTTCGGAACAAAAAATTAAATAATTACATAATATTATGTATGCGTTATTTTTAACCCCCAACCCAAAAAGAGGGGTTTCATAAGTTTGACGTGTCTGTGGCATCGTAGCTCCTAAACGAAAGGTCCGATTTAGATGCGGTTTTTTGTTTAAAAAGCTGACGTTATCGATAGTGTTCTTAACTATAATTCATCATCATCAGCTCGCCCACTGTTAGACAAATACGGGGGTTACTTATTTTTGTTTTAATTTTGTCTATAGTTTACAACTCGGACTGATCTTTATAGTCGTCGGCATGGAGGTCCTGCCTCTATGCCGACGACTATAAAGATCAGTTTCATACAAACTCCAAGGTGAACTCGGACCGGACTCGGACTATAGAAACTGTTGTGTGTACCACAGAATACGTATTATTACAAGTACATGTGTGCGTACAACGTACGTACGCAATATGACGTCGCACAGCTAATCCCTAATCAACTGGACACGCGATACACGCACATAGCACGCGTCTGTCCAAATTATTAATTACTAGCTGACCGAGGGCAACAAGTTACTACAAACTGGGCGAGTCGTAGTCCCTCGTTACCAATAGTTAGTTTGGTACAATGTTCCAAAAAAAATAATCGAGTTTAATGACTCTATATGATACACAATATAATATACTCAGCTCAGATCCAATTCAAAGTAAACGTAAATAAAAACGGTGAAATATGTACCACCAAAGTAATGTGTCACTGTATGTATATCGCGCTGTCAATTTAATACACTTTATACCCCCTTACTAGTAAAAAGATTTAGACAGCGCGTAACCTATACAACGTTGCTGTCTTTGTCTGTCAAGTGACTTTTCCAACGCATCAGAAAACGTTCGAAATCTTTGCATCAATAAATTAAAAAAAGTAGTTAAAGAACGTTTGTTTGCAAAAGCCTATTATAGGGTCAATGATTTTATTGACGATTGCACACCTTGGGATAAGGATGGCTTGACCTGCACGGCTTCTTCTATTATGTACTATATGTATCCCGACTTTTGTTAATATTTTAAGTATTACAAGTTAAGTTTTAAAAGAACAATTTGTAAATGTAATCCTGACTTTTGTTAATATTTTATAGACTAAATTAAGTATTAGAAGTAAGGTTTTAAAAGAACAATTTTCAATTTTTGAATTTGAATTTTGAATGTGACATTTAAATTGGCAGCATTATAATTATGTCGCTTTTGTTCTCTTTGTTTATGTTTGGATTAAATCCTACTATTATTATAAAATATGTGAAAGTGTGTAAGGATGGATGGATGTATGTTACTCTTTCACGCAAAAACTACAGAATGGATTTAGATAGAAATTTGGTATGGTAGACCTAAACTATAGGCTCTGGATTATAACATATTTTTCTCCCGGAAAGGTACAGTATTGCATTGCGGGATACCCGATAATATATTTACGCGGGCGGAGCCGCGGGAAACGGCTAGTTGGATATAGACGAAAAGTAATAAAAGTTAAAAGTAATATGATGTAGCATAAAGAAAATTAAAATTTCAAGTAACCCCCGAATTGGCAAGAAGTGAGCGAGCTGACGATGATGAATCATAGCTAAGGACACTCGCTATAAAGTCAGCTACTTTAATCCAACAATAATGCAGCATTGATACTTGTTCGATACAGTCGGGATCCAATCAAACCAAGCAAAATCGTATTCTACTTAACTTCAAACAAACGTCAAACGAGGAATTTCACCGCGATGCAATTATTATTGTATCGAAGCTTGATTGTTGATTCGCGATAGATAGCGAACCCTTTATCCATAGAATACGGTATTCTCATATATTTATAAATGTGACTCCAATTTGACTGGAACCGATCCGTCACCCGGATTTTATTTCACTTTGACATGTGGGGATGTCATAACATGAAATTATTTATTTTACGCACGAATTACTTTTTTGCCCTCCCCTCTCTACCCGCGCGAGGAATGTTTTCCATCCGTCTCGGAAGACGAAAACATTGTGTATGCGTACACAATGTGCATAGCCACAGCCACGTCCGAACTTCGATGATTTTGTTATGTGTAATGTTTCAAAAAAACACGAGCAGGAGACGCGCCTTAACTGTTAATAATTGGCAACACTGGATCGTACAAACGTCAAGCAACAGCTGTGTTCGTACTCTTCTTCTTCTTTTGGCATAGCCTCCCCTGTAATAGGAGTTGCCAACGTCAGAGTGAGGGGTCTTCGTACTCGCTCTGAATTTATGATTTACAGTCAAATGTAATTTCAAAATGACTGTGTTGGGATTTTAAATCTTCTAAAATAGTGTAGTAGAATACCGACTTTCGGTCAATGTATGATAACATGATGACTAATTTATAATGAATTGATGGTAAGTTGAAAGTCAAACTTAAATACAAGAATCGGGCTTCAGGTTTCAAACAAAAAAAACTAGATACGTTTGGGAGCTACGATGCCACAAACACACACAGACAGACACGTCAATGCAACCCCGTTTTCGTCGATGGCTAAATACAATAACACTGCTAAAGCGCCCTCTATATTTTCAGCGTGGAACTATCTCAAACGGTTTGGTACCGCTATTCCCCGATAGGTGGCGTTGACATGGGAATTATTTGTTTAATATTGATTTGTCTTAACTCATACGATAGGTATGTTTACATCGTATATTATATGCTACTATGTGTTCTGTTGACGTAATGTGTAATTACGTCTTGTTCTTATTAATATTATGTTGTCGTCTTGTGTGTTTTGTTTCGATGTTAGTATCAGCTTTGTAATTGGCTTTTAGATTGCTATTTTTATTACGTGAGGCATTGATTTTCTATTTTTTTCTGAGTTTCTGAAGATTTTACTTACATAAACTGAGTTTAACTGACACAGAATACCATCTAGTGTTCACTAGATGAATCTTTTTCAAAACTAGGATAAATTTATTTTGATTTGCTATATAATTCGGCTATGGTACTTGTATTTATGTATTTGATATTACTTGTATTTGACTGAAATTAAGATTTTAATTCGTTTTAACTAAGAAGAATAATCGCTTTCTGTAAAGTTTTTATTAATTCCCTTCTTCTCAGCGATATATCTATCACTAGTAATGTCAATTGTAAGTTATGGAATCGATAACCGGACCTCATTGGTCAGTTATGTTAAACTGAGTTAAATATTGTCACTATTCTGTTAACAGAAACAAGTTATCGAACCACTATAGCGCTGTGGGATGGATGGATGCCCCAAAGGGAGATCTCCGACCGAGCGAGTTGGTACGCTCGGTCAGGCCGAAGCCCGCTTGTATGCAATTCAGTGTTGATCGTAAAAAAATTTCGATAGCGCGATTCAGGATTGTGGCGCTAATTGGTCCGTCACAGCGCTAATGAATATATTATAAACTACCGACAAAATTCACCTCAGAAACCGGGCACGAAAGGCGGAGAGGATCTGCGCCGGTTAAACTTAGTTTATCTAGAGATTATGTAAAGTCTTCAGAAACCGGGTATATGAGTTCTATTTTACCCGGAACTTAACTTAAAAATTGGCTGTAAATATCGTTCGACGATATTTACAGCCAATTTTCTGGGAAGCCGGTGGTATAACTTCGGTCGAGACGTCCAGTCGACCCATTCGTGCCGGGGAACAGTTTCAGTACAGTCTTATGAGAATTGCGCGAGTGGAGGAGTACCATATTTGGCACAGTTAAAGTTTATGTGGAGGAAGGTGTGCAGAAAGTTAATTAACAAAAGTAAAACAACACACTACCTAAGAAATAATACACACACTACCGCGCGTTTGATAGACACAATTTTGTTTGTCAATCTGTCACTTGTACATTTTTTTTTGTATCAATTAGAGGCGAAAGAATCCTTATAAAGTTCAAACATTACAATTTATTTCAATTATTATTGGGGTAATTTCGACCACAGGGGGCGACCTCCAGTGCTCGGAAATGACCTAAATCAAGCTATCAATAAGCGCACAAACAGTTTACAACCAGGTGGCTTTAGAATAGGTGTCAAAGAATAAATGAATACATAATAGAATTAATTACATGCATATTAATGGGGTATACAGTCTTGGAAAATGAATGCATAGCAGTTTGATGTTCTTTTCATTTAGTTCGTGTTACAAGGTCGTGGTGTCTTATGTCCGTGGACGCTACACACCACGTCAGTCTGGTCCCATGGTAAGTTCGCGAAGAACTTGTGTTACGGGTACCAGACAATGGAAATATAAATGTCGTAAAGTCGGAGATCTCCCTTTGGGGGCATCCACTCATCTCACATTGGTGACCCTCGACAGAACACGCCTCCTTCTGGACATCATTATCATCATCCCCCACCCCTCCGCACCACGCCAGCCAGCTTCTGCCTCGTCGGGTACCTCGACCACCACCAGCCTCAACGCACCGCGGCCTGTTCGAACCCTCATCGGCTTCAACGCGCACTCTTACTACAACGACCGGTCAGCAAGCAGAGCACATCTCTCCTGGTCAGCACGTAGCATCGGCCCGCACGGCAGCACTCCGACTCACTGGAGCCCGTGCAGCAGCAGCACAGTTCCGACTCACTGGGAATCTCTGGCACTAGCAACTCAAGATTCGACCTCCGGTCTTCGGGGGGGAGTGATGTGGCGGACCAATTAGCGCCACAATACTGAATCGAGCTATCGAAGTTTTCTATGATCGGCACTATATATACGACATCTGAAATTCATACACGTGGGCTTCGGCCTGACCGAGCATAGCACCTCGCTCGGTCGGAGATCTCCCTTTGGGGCTTGCCACTCATCCCACAATATTATACACATATTTCATACAAATCCATAACCCAGAACACGGTTTTTTTTTTTTTGCCTTGAGCATCAACACGCTCAACCACTGAGCCACAATGGTCGTCATATTAATAATAACTACTTGCACTCTATAACATAGATACCCGACTATTAGCAAGAGAAAGCTAACACTTATTATGATTGGCACTCATATAGTCGAAATTCCAACGTCGTAAAAAAGAAGACCAAAAGATCACCTAGTCGGGACACAACCTTCGAAAAAAGCGAAAAGACATGGATTTGCTTTGTCTTTCACTCTTATGGGTTTTTGCCATTGATGTTTTGTGAGACAGATAGCTGCTTACAGCTTCGATTTTGGTTCTCCTTCCATGTATATTCTTCTTCCAAGATGTCAGTCGCTTACTGTCCGGTATATGTATAGTGTATAACCACAGAGTAGAAGATATATGTATAGTTTACGTACAGCTCTCGTAGGACGATCACGAAATCGATCCAAATTTGAACATTTTGGCGTTACACTCAACGGCCCACGATTTTTCCACCAATCGTGGACACCGAATGCTTGTAGTAGATAGTGTAATCAAATCAAAAGCTAACTAACCATGTCGCTGTTTATCTGTTCCTCTTTCTTAAATCTGTGATAATGCCAACCAAGTGGTATATGTCAATCTGCGGGATTAGCGTGGCGATCCGAAAAAATAATTATAAAGAAGAAATATTCTATCCAAACAGTTCGTTGCAAAATAGTTGCCATGGTAACAAGGTCGTCAATAGAAGTAGACATTTGTAAACAGCCATATTTTTAAAATGGCTGCCGGGAAATCTTCTGTCAAAAATGATCAAATATTCAAGTAAATGACTGAACGTAAAGAAACTATTTGTCTTGGACCGCCATGATTTGTAGTAGTTGAAATTATTGTAAGGGGCCCCATACACTTCGGCCTGAACGGATGCAAAATCGAATCGTATGTGTGCAATTTCGAGATCGCATCAGTCGGCCGTATGGACTGAAGCGATTCGGTCCAGTGTTGCCAACTCTGTTTTTGCGAAACTACTAAACTCGCGTCTTTTTCTACTAAAAACTACTAAAGGAGTACCGATAACTATAAAAAAGCTACTAAACCTAGGAACCCCTAAAAGTTTTTTAGGGATTTTGTGTTTACAAACATACATACATTTTCTGTTTTAATATTTAACCGTTAGATTAAAAAAATATAGTATGAAATATTACGTATTAGAAATTAAAGTCGGATGCGATTTTCTCCGTGTATGTGCTCGAATCTGTTCAGGCCGAACTGACGTCAGTTCTAACTGAAACGATCGGCCTCTCGTCTGTGGGGAGCCCTTAAGACTATTTGACATTTAATTAAGAAAACGTTTCTACTTTATCTGTCAAAAGAGGCCATTTTGTGAGCTCGGGAAGAAAAGAAACGATGCATCGACCTTGCTGCCTTACAATAAGAGCTATTTTGCTCCGAATGGTATTAATGTTTCTTCAATCTGTCATTTTGTCGTTTCTTCGGTGTTTATAGGGTGCGCATGCTAAGCCTGCAGCTAAACGTTCAATTTGCTCGACCGTAACCAATTCATTAATTATGATAAGTTTTAATAGTCGATGTATATTGCATACTGATGAAGTACGGACGATGCCACTCAAGGTTCGAGTTTAAACGATGATTGCCTAAGCTGTCAACGGCGGCGGCCATTTTGTCCGCCATCTTGTTTTTCCCGCCAATTGGATGATTGCGCGGAAGGACCGGGTCAAGGTGACTTAACGATCTTGTACAATCCGGTGTACAACATTTCGAGTTTTCGACCTTATTACTATTGGCATAAGGTTAAACGCGATTTAAGGTGATCGCACCTGTACGTAAAATATAAAATGTTTGTTTGTATGTATGTATGGTAGATTCGTCGTTCGACCAGTTTATGTGGAAAACTTGTAAAGATTGTTGCGAATTTTGCTTGAAGCTTCGATTAAAAACATATTAAAAGTAACAGGTTTGCAGAAACTTAAAGGGTTGGATCTGACATATATTGAAAAACCTACAGCACGCGACAAAAGTGAAACATTAAATTTGTGTTATTTTATCGATTGTTTTAGACCTTCATATAGTATCGCTTTCGTTGGGCTTAATTGGGTACTCACTTATCAGTAAGTATTTCCTCTGGTATTACAGCTGTACACGGACGGCGGTAATCGCTTACTATTTGGCGATCACTTTCACAGACGGGTGCATTTCTGTTGCCGCTATAACAAGAAATATTGAAAACAGAATAAAAGAAATATTTAAAAGTGGGGCGCTCCCATATAACAAACGAGTTTTTCGCCGTTCGTACACTTCCGAGCCCGACTCGCACTTGGCCGGTTTTTCTCCTAAAGTAACCAACAAAAGGTAAGTTGGTACATGCTCTGCGGTGGAAAGTTACAAGAGCAAACACACAGCTATCGGCCGCAAACACATTACCTAACTGATCCTATTTGCTTACTGATAATGGATACTTGATATTATATACACAATGTACATACATAGTACATACTGATATGTATGTATGTATGTACATGAAGATTAACTGGATAGGTACGACGAACGATGCTTTAATTGAACGCAGTAGAAGAGTTTTTTGTACTGTATTTTTATATAATTCCTTGACATATTATTAACTTAACTTTCTATAATTTTCATTCTTTTATTTCAATGCCAATGTTTTTTTTATTGTTTGTGTATTATTATTGTATTCTGTGTTTATGACTAATATTCTGTTTGTCGCAACCATGGCATAATAATCATTTGTGTGTGTATATTTAATAACTTAATCTAACATTTTACTGACCTAAACTGAATAGATATAATTGTAATCAAAATATGTATAAATTTATTTAACTTGGTATATATATCAATCTTGTGCATGTCTTTAATTCATATGAACACTGTAAACTTGTGTTTGTAATGTTGATATGCCAAATAAATATATAAAAATATGTAGGCAAATACCCAATTGTGCTGTCAAGTGGTAATCATCGCTTTTCATCAGGCAATATTACTGCTCGTTTATGTATATCTTAGAACAGTGGTCCCCTGTGTCAAGGCCAGCACACCGGACACGAGCAATTCCTCTCATTGTGAGTGACGGCGACAATTGTTAGCGACTCTCGGAGAGACGCGTGTGTGTGTGATATTATGGTGTCAGGTGTGGAGAAAATTTTGTGGTTAAATCCACCGACTTTATATTATAGACGAGGCTTGTCGAGGCAAAACCTGTCCCCACTTAAATGGTGCCACTTTGGGGGTTTTGGTGCCAATCCCATGCCACTGATAGACTCTTAAGTTGAAAGAGTTAACATGGGTTTGCTTGATGCGCTTAATTAGACAGATAGAATATCTGAAGGATTTTTTTAGTAGCGCAAAGTCAACGGATTCGATGCCCCACGATGAAAATCAATCTGGTTAAAACACTAACCAAATTTTCAGCTGGACATGCCAGAATCCCCCGTCTGCGTCCATTTCCTTAATCAGCGCAGTCTGATTCTGTTAGTCTGATGATTAACGCCCAATTCGGGGCGTCGAACCTGCTCATTGGCGATTGGCTCACGCCCGCATCTCCAAAGATACTGTTATACGAGTGTACCGAGAACTATGTACTCGGGTAGAGCTTCAGGATATGGACATGAACGGCCGAATTCTCGTCTCGCCGTGGCGTGGGGTTCCTATGAATCCATTCCTATCGGCTTCACTTGCCACTTATCTTTTTAAGACCCTCATCTAAATCCCTACCTATTATACATGTTATACCCTATGAAGGAGAACTTAGCCTTCGCCACTGTACGCTACCTAAAGAAATACTGAAACGATAGTTAAATTAAGTGACGCTCAAGGCACGTGCTGTCTAGAAGTCGTGCTCTGAATAGGAGCCTGTGAATAGAAGGGCTCTTAATTTTGTTTAGCATATCAGTATTCGCATAACACATATCACTATCTGTTTGGCAAAATTACAAGGACAGCGTGTGTCTTAAGAGTCTTGTGATAAAAGTGTTAGAGAATTTTATTTTATTAATTTGTTGAAACCAGTCCGGCTACGCAGGAGTTACTTTATAGTGTACCAAGTGTGTGCGAGGTGCATTATCTCTTCCTTTACTCTCGTGTGTGTCCTTTACCCAGTGGGATGGATGACCGACACGACTGGCGAGGGATCAGGCGCAGGGCCGACTGTTTACATGTAACACGCCCATCCAACGCATGGATCATCTCTTTCGTCAGACAATCAGGTGATCAGCCTGCATTGTCCTAACCAGGACCACATTTATGTTCCAACGCAGAGATCGAACCCATTACCTCCGGTGTGCTATTGGACCACGGAGGTGAAATATTATGTACCCTATAGCAGCTGTATACATATTTGTTTCTACATCTACCGCATACATATTTATGTACGCGTGAATATTCAAACGGATTTGGGTAAGCTCCTCTACTCGACGACAGGGAATTGTATAGACTACACCAGCTACGGGGATTGGAAGGTCGTATTTGTGGGGTGTGGGTGATTAAAGGGGTAAAAAGGTTGAGGATAGAAAATATTTGAGGGATGACTTAGTATTAGGGATGAATTGGTTGAGGGATTGCAAAGGCGGGGTGAAGGTTGTCAGACAAATCCTCAGTAGATCCAGGATTTGATGGAAACGTAATGGTGTCATAAAATCCGGCCAAGTGCGAGTCGGAATCGCGCACATAGGGTTCCGTAACCATTATCTATACAACTATTTGTGCTAATATCGAGCACTTGTACTAATGTCGAGCAAAAACGGCGAAAGAAATACGTTTGCTGTATAAAAAAACCCATTAAATATATTTATCTTATACTATTGTATAAACAACAAATACTAAATTAGTTGTTATAGATGGGCGATGGCAACAGAAATACGTCATCTGTGAAAATTTCAACTGTATAGCTATCACACGGTTCACGATATACAGCCCGGTGACTGTACAGACGGACATCGGATTCATAGTTAAAATAGTTATTACCCAAAGGGTAAAATCGGGACCCCCTTTGATTTGTATATAATGTGAATAAAGTTATTAATTCGGGGTTATTCTTGGTGCTTACTACTTTGTTTATGCAAATTTTAGGAATTCTAAAAATTTACATAACCTAACCGTTTAAATACAAGCGTCAGATTGTGTGTTAGTGTTTTCAATTTATTTAATAAACGAATCCAATGCAATGCAAAAGCATCAAAAGTTTACTTTTTTGTCCAATCATATAGGTATATCAATCAACGATCAATAAACGATCTTCAAACTCGTCTAATATTCTTAATCTTGCGTGGTCGATGCACGCTATTGTCTGTTTGTACTACAAAACAACAGCCAATAGTCAGCTCGATATTGTCTCCTCGTAGCTTCTGCAATCCTGGTATTTTATACAAAGTGTTTTGTTGAACTGTGACTAAAATTTTAAAAGCCAAACTAACTTACATTTTGAGAGCTCTTATGGGATAACAGTTTTCATAGGACCTGCTGATCTATTATGAACTCCAACTGAGAAATGGGAATGGGCTTCATTTTGACTTTTGAACTTTATAATTTACAATTTAAAAAGTTCTTATGTCAATATTTTGACAACTTATTTATATTATCTTTCTGCGGGGAGAATGTTTGTTATTTGGTTGAAGGTTCCTTGTCATCAGGAAAATTAACAAGAGTTTGTGGAGTCAAACATTTTTAGAAACTCTGGTATAATATACTATAAATCTATATTATTATCATAGCAACATTATATTCAAATAGAATTTTAGTTCCATTAGTTATAATAACACCCTGAAATATATTGGTAAGATTATGGAACATAACCAAAACAATTTTACAATAGGGCGTGGTCTTACGAATCCTATCCGCGTAACCTCGACCGCTGTGTTGCCAGTGCAGATTTGCGCGGGATGTGGCGAATTTTAGGTGTCAGGTTGTGTAACTTACCTTGGTTTTGTGATGAAAAAACTCGTACGTTGTGAGTTAAGACTTCATTCATTACGAACTTAACATTTGCTCGTAATACAATGGGGAGTTTGGTAGTAAACATCGCATACTATAGTATTTACATTTGTGTTATGTTATTACTTTAAGGTATGTTTTATTGTATTAAAACTATGCTCCTCAATTTTTCTTTCAAAGTTTTCACACGAAATGAGGTTTATTTTATAGAAACATAGAATCTAACAACAACAATGTTTCTGAAGATGCTTTATACCTCAGATTTAGTTCAAACTTACAATAATTGATTTCTATATCGGGACTTCGTGTCTGAATGCTTAAATAATATCAGATGTTTAAAATAATAATTGGCTATAGATAGACTATAAGACTATTCGTGTTAAGTAGTCATGCGTACAAATGTCAAAATTGACACACTAACGAAGTAAACTAACCTATTTGCCAATTTTGCCATATTATGTACGCACGGTTCAGTGATTTCTTATCGCGAATAGACTACAGATATAGGGACTCTAAGAGTCTTTAAAGTTGGCAACACGCGCGTCACTTGGCCGCCAGTCGAGTTGAGCGGGGGCCGCGCGCCGCACGTGCTTCAAAATTCAAATTCAAACGCGTCTTACCGGCCAGTGTGCAGTTCCACTCGATCTCGGAAGAGATTGTTCCCGAACAGTGCTAGTGGGCAAAAGTGTGTGCCGTAGTGGGCAAGGCGTGTATAATAGTGGGCAAGGCGTGTGTGTGTAATAGTGGGCAAAGTGTGGTCGGACCGGTTGGAAATTTTGCGAGGTATTTGCGATATTATTCTCGTTTGGACGCTTCTAATGCCGGTTTAGAAATTGAAATAAATGTAATTGGGGTTAATTCGATTTGCACAGAGACAGCTTGAGTTGCCTGTGCGGTGCAATATTGTGTTTGATTAATTTGTTAGGTTTTACCCACTTGTAAATAGCTATGTTATTAGAAGAGGAAAAAAAAAGAGCATTATACAAATTGATTTTACCTACTATGAAAGTTACTACCTACGGTTTTCTACTTATAATTTTTTATTCTCAAACACGTTCAGTGTCTAGCTATTGTTATGTATATATATTGTTCACCTTAACGAAATGAATCATTAAGGCAGTTGGTGCAATACAGATATGTATATATTCTTTATGGTACTGGCCATCATGAATATTTTAAGAACCAGGAATGCAACACCGGAGGAATTAAATGTGTAACTCCTCTGGTGCTACGAGTGTCCATGGGCGGCGGTAATCGCTTACCGTCATGCAATCCGCTCGTTTCCTGGACCATTTCTTAAAAATTACCAGCCCGGCACCGCCAGCCGCCCGGATATGAATAAATGATATGACATGTTTTTTCACTTAACCGGCCTGGGCCCCGGCATCTCCCACAGAACAGTCATGTCACCGGCCGTCCGCCACCGAGCCGGTAAGAGGAATAACTGCCTATAGTGGATTTTAGTCTTGACTAGATGTTAAGAATATTCAAGGATAATGAAAATTTGTACTTACTACATTCTAACGACCAAATTCTCAAAGGCCTACCTACTTCCAGTTAAGGGCCCCCCTTAAAATTTCAGAATGAAAATGGCAACATGACGTGTCTTAAGAGCCTCTTAACTTAGCGTTTGAGTATTATAACCACATATGCACTAAGTACATCTAATTGATCTCGGTACGGTCTTGCCAGCATTTTCTTTTCTTACACAACCACGAAGTAGATATATTTTTTACCGACCCCTTAAGGACCTACAAGCATGGAGGTAATTACCGATAACACTAGGTCGATATTATATTATCTAGACGTGTACTAAAATTGTATTTGAATGGAGTATAATGATCGACAAAGTACTAGGTATTCATAAGACGAGAGAATATATTTTCACGTTTTACCGCATTTTCAAAGCGCCCCAGTTTTACACGACCTCGACCGCTAACTTCGCTCCGCAGGTTACCCCAGACCCCAGTATACATAATGAAGGCACTCCGGTTGAGAAATATCTGGGGTTTGCAGACTTTTGTGTTGTTAGTCTTGAAGGGTCTCACGGGTGTAACACGCAAAGTTTTCGAAGATATTTTTAGGGACACAGTATAAAACACTACCCGCTCTATAATGTAACAAAAAAATATAAATATATTAACACCACATTCTCCGAACAACGCAAAAAATACACATAGGCATACCAACTGCCAATCGGGCTGACTATTAAAGTCGAAATTATTGTCAATATATTGTTGCACGACGAAAAAAAAAAACATCTATAAATTAAAAATGCGCAGTTTCCCATGGATAAGATCTAGCGAGAACGATTTTTCTACTCCAAAACTCTTTGCATACAAAATTTCATGGAAATACTTGCAGTATATTTTAATTAAATGTATATATACTCTATATTATACAAGATTAGATAGTTTATAGTAACTTACTAATTATGTAAACAGTTTACTTTTAAATATTACTGATAATTAATAATTCCAATTTAGTCAAACGCCAAATGAAGTAACTTTTCATATATGAATTGACTACCACATAAAATATAGTATGTTTAGCGTATTCTATGCGCTACCGATAAATGCTATTATCGTTAAATACGATGGAACGGTAAATGCGATTTTACCGGTAAATAAATCTTAAATCGGTAATTCGAAACCGCCCGGTGCTTTGGAGCGAGCCACCCACCAAAAATTCCGAGCTACGTATTAGGCGTCTGAATTTCAATAAGTAAATATTATGTGTATTGTGTATTCGGATTTCAGTATAAGCGTCATCTCACACCGAGACGCGACGCGGCTAATAAATAACATAATTACGAAATACATACGTCATACAGCACATTATTATGTATTTCGTAGCCATTATTGGCAGCGGATTTAGAAATCGTGACTTCTAATAAATATATGTCGTTATTTAGTAATATATGTATATATGTATAGAGTGATGTTACAAATATGTAATTTTTGCTAAGAAGTAAGGACACTAAGCCTGGTGGCATTTTCTAGCTTAAAGTTGTAAAGGACATAACTCATAAGGTTTTTGTAATACGATTCTGGCCACGTTCACGGGTCTCGGGACGCGGTCGCGCCATTTCTTTAGTGCCCCATATAAATTCAAACTAAGCAGTGGGTCGCGCGACACGGTCTAGTTTGCGTTGTCTTAGATCGGAAGGGGCTACATTTACAAAATCCGAATACCAAAAAAAAATTGTTGGGTATTGGCTAACCATCAGGTACGCCTGAAATTATATTTAAACACAAAACAATTGATCGCAACGACTGCAGACGTGGTTGAACTACTTATTTACACGTTAGTATTTTGCGTGGTAGAGCGGCAACTTGTTAGATAGTACATTGCCAGCTTGTTTGCCTATACTGCGGACTCCCTGTTTAACAATTCACAACTGACCCGAGTCCTCCGTCGACCGTGGGTACGGTCGCCCACAGATCCGGCGTGCCACTTCTGAACCTTGTCGCCATGGAAATAAGGTCCGATAGTGGTAAACAGGAGAGTATTGTAGGAGACCCTTGTGGCAATAGTTCATGCTCGTGCCCTGAATACTTTTTAATTTTTCTGTGAAGTTGGAAAAATATAATTTCGATTTGAGAAGAGTTGCCGAGTAACGGCTATGCGTTTCCCGCCTAGCAGGAACATTTGACAACGGCGTAAACGTATCGTTGTCGAATGATATTTGTATGGGCGCTGTCGTAATTTTGACAGATTTTCATGCAATTCTCATTCGATGACGTTACGTTCACGCCGCTATCAAATGTTGGGAATTAGGCTCACAGTACACACCGAGTCGCGACGCGACGCGGCGCGCACTTGTTGAGATAGCGGTTCAAAATGGAACTTTATTTAGTTCACAAAAGATACACGTTTCATTGCAAGAGCGGCGCAGCTCGAAATTCGAACTCCTGCGATCCTACTAATGTTATAAATGTGAAAGTTTGTGAGGATGGATGGATGGATGGATGTTTGTTACTCTTTTACGCAAAAACTACTGAACGGATTTTGATGAAATTTAATATGGTAGTTTAAGCTCTGGATTAAAACATAGGATACTTTTATCCCGAAAAGGTACAGTGTTCCCGAGGGATACTGTAAACACGATAATGAATAAAATCCAATCCAATCCAAAAATCCAAGTCCAATATGCAACAACTATTCAAGAACTCTACTACTACGACGCGTCTCAGTGTGAGCTGATCCTAGGATAAGATATCCGATACCTAGCACAGTTTTTATTTTTTCTATTTCATCTCCACGGCCGGGGTCGGTCCGTGTCATTTTAGATTTGTGCTATTGCTTTAACATTATCGTTTAAAATTAAGTCGTGTCGTGTCAATTTTTTTTTTTTCAATTTGTTGTCATTTCTTTCTATAGAAAAAAGAGAAAAAGACCCACAAGCCAACAAAAAACCCAAAAGCCAAGTACAACGTGGTTTATTTAACCTTCAACATACCTCCATAACTCCCAAGCTAAACGACGGAACCCTATTATGTATGCACACCCTGTCGTCCAAGTGTCCACTGGGCATAAGGCACACAGTGCGATTGACTGTGGTATGAAAATATTAATAAAGCGTATAGGTATGTTATGTTGTTTATTAAATGTGTCTTTTGGCAGATTTCTAAAACTCGGAAGAAGATGAATAGGGTGCAAACGTACCCTTTTAAGCTGAGACTATAGTGTCCTGCATCCGTAAGGCCGGGGAAAATTCGGGGCTGTGAAATTGGAACTCTGCCTAAATACAATAGAGCTGAAAATCGAACACACGAGTGTCAAGTCAAATCTGACAACACGACACTCGTGCGTTTGATTTTCAGCTCTAATAAATTAGTCCAGAATTCTGTTTTAAATAGCTCTGAATTTTTCAGCCTTATGCGGTGAATTTATGACCCTTTGACATATTTACCAACACAGCTAAAACTACTGAAGGGATTGAGTTCGAATTTAGGTACTTTGTGGATGCCGCAGCCTTAAGCTATATAAATTATTATTTACTACAAATAATATCAATTTGTGCTTCCGTATTTCAGGACTTTCGTTTTAAGTTTTACGATTGTTTAGCGCTAGCGTGATTTAATTAAATGAATGCTATAAACTGCCCATTTTATGACCTCCTGGTACAATTATATTAATAATGTACACTAAAATCGAACTAACCTCACTTTCCTTATTTAGTTTGTGCGTGATATTTTGATGAAACGAATTTGAGTTCGAATTTAGCATCAGTTCACACGCGGGGCTGCATTTTTAAGATGGCGATTCAAAATGAGGATCAATCACTTGGTAGCAAATCTGATTTTTACTAAGTAGCTACATCGTATGACGTATCACGTATGCGTAACGTAACTTTAACGTAGCATTTTATTATTTAATTATTAAAATCCGTCAAGAAATGGCGGATTTATAATAGTTTTTATGAACGGCTTGTTTAAAACGCGCGCTTCAGCTGAATTCGTTACGATGACGTCATCTGTCGCGTTCCGTGCGACAACGGCTTGACTGTACTCATATTTAATAGGTATTGCATAAGTATTCATTCTCCGATTCTTGACGCTTGTGACTCGCGTGCACTGTTTTTGTTTACGTTAAATATTTTAATTATTGTGCTTAAAGGGGAGGTGACGACGACAGATGACGTCACAGCGACTTGCTTCATTTTCGGGCGCGTTTTTGGAACTAATGCACTAAAATTGCTGTATTTTCGTCATTTTTTGGTCCGATTTAAATTATTTTTTTTTCGCCATAAGTCTGCAAAAACATGACTGATCCTCACACGATTCATTGCATCTTCTATGTAATGGTAGGAAACGTCTTCGTAGTGGTAGGATGTGTAAGGACTGTTATTCTTATTGTATGGTTACAATAACAATAAGATTTTTTACACATCATCCACCTTATCAGTGAAATGAATGATTGATTGATTGATTGATTCAAAAGTAAAAAAATGACCTTATGCTATGTAAATACTATACTTAATATTATAAAGAGGAAAGATTTGCTTGTTCGTTTGCATTGAAGACTCCGAAACTATCGGACCGATTTGAATGGAATTTGGCATATATATACATAGATTACACCACGGGACAGGACATAGGCTACTTTTTGTCGCATTGAAATGTTCTGTTTCCGCGGGATTTCCCTTTACACGCACGAAGTCGCTGGCAGCATCTAGTAAATAATAAATATTTACGTGTGTGTGTGTGTGTGTGTGTGCGTGGGCGCGCAAGTCGCAAATAGTTAGCTTCCTGCTATTATTAATTAGTTCCCTGTAGATTTTAACAGTTTGATAGTAATTATTATTATTATTGTAATCTCCAATGATTGAACACGCAACGATTTCACATTATGTCCGTTCGGGCTCGCTCGCCTCATACTTGGGGTCGTCAGTTAAGGCTGTATTGTCCGGAATCCGGAAGGCCGGAAAAAATTCAGAGCATTGCAAGTAGAAGTCTGGGCTAATAGAATTGAGTCAAATGTCAATGTCATTTCTGACTCCTCGACACTCGACACTTCGATTTGCTGGGACTACAATATGATTCGGAATCCGGCGGGCCCGGGAAATTTCAGGGTACTGAAAATAGAACTCTAGACAAATCCAATAGAGCTGTCGATGGAACACACGAGTGTCGAGTTGTCAGATTCAAAGACAGTGTCAAGTCAAACGTCAATGTGAAATCTGACAACTCGACACTCGTGTGTTCGATTCTCAGCTCTATCAAGTATATTAGCGCAGAGTTCTAAATTAACAGTGCTCTGAATCTTCCCCGGCCAACGTCTATGTGTATGTGGCAGACGGTAGTTGTTATCTCCGTAACCGTACATACTGTAGCGAGATAAATGCTATTAGATGAAAAAAAAATGATATCGCGCTAGTACTGTGTCAACATACAATATCTCTTCCTACTGCGTCATCGCAATCAGCTTATCGCTCGCAATAGTGATGATGATGTTGATATAGATTTGAAGCTAGCAAAATGAGCTGTCCAAAGATCATTCTTGATCAAATGTTATTTTTAATCAAATAATGTAATGTAAAATTGAAATTAAAAAAAGACACTTAAAGTTATTTCTGTCCCTTTCACATCTCGAATGAGGGGGTATTCCAACATCAAAAGAAAAAGTACCAGCTTCTTCCCTCTGGATCGCATCCAATTAAGGCGACTCAGACTGTCGACTGCCCATTTACCAAAGTGCTGTTTCAAACCGTTGACCGTTTGATTCGCAATCGAGAGAGTGCAGGTTCGATTCCCAGGTTGTGGTGTGTACCAATGAGACTTTTTCAGATCTCAAGTACATTATTATACGGACGCTCTAACGGTGAAGGAAAACATCCTATATCTCCTATATGTATTCTCTACATACCAACCAACCATGGCGCCACCAACCATGCGCGGGCACATGGTTGGCCCCAGACTTATTGACCAGTCATTCCTCTGGACTAGGCTGACTGTGTTGTGAGAATGCCGTATGTGCTTGGGCAACCACACGACAACTTGGGCAACTGCAGTTTTTCAAGAGTGATTATTTCGCTCGGAGAATGCTGTATAAATCATCCAATAACAGTTGAAAAGTTTTTTAATTTCAAATAGGTTCGACCCCTAGGCACTAGATGTAGCCTCGCTCTGCATCCTCTATTTCTATCGGTTTTAAAACTGGGAGTGCTGTGAGGGATTGTTCGGACTTATACCTGCTTTTTGTTTATAACAACTTTTTGCCAAAGTTCCACTCGACAAGGGAACCACACCTACTCACCTTGATGAGTGGCAGTCCTCCACCGTGCACTTTACACGGGGTTTTCTGCCGCGCACAGTAAAACTCTGGAATGAACTGTCGCCAGCGGTATTTCCGGACAATCACGACCTTCAAACCTTCAAGAAAAGAGCATACTTTACTCCTTTCTAAAAGGCCGGCAGCGCATTTGCGACTATCCACTGATGTTGCGGGTGTCCGCGGATGACGGTAATCGCTTTCCAAACAAGCAGGTGACGCATATTCTGCTCGTTTGCGCCCTTTCATTTAAAAAAAAACTCAAAATGTTCAAAGCGTTCCATAGATTGAATTTGTAACGAGTTTCTTGGAGCATCCGAGTTTTTTTGGCAGCAATCGAAGTTTGTAACGAAATTTGGATAATGTTTTTAAAAACATTCTGGTTTCAAATTGGAGTGTATATTAAATTAAGTATTGAGGATTTTGTTATAAAAAATTGAGATACTAAAAATATGGCATTTAACAAAGTTTTGATTAAATAAATGTGAGGTACTTAATCCTACTTTAATCTTTCTACTGAGATATGGAGATCTGCAACACTAGAGTCTAGACTTTGTTCTAGCTCCATGGCCTAGACGCATCACGAGTGTGTTTTAATTTATATTAATAATCAACGACTTTATGTATGTTCTTCGTTTCATATTTTATTTAGATGACTCTTACTACATACATTCTTCTAGTTTTTGTTGTAAAATCCCAGCTGGTTGGACTAGGTATTCATAAGACTGAGAGGTTGTTTTTGTGACAGATTCTAAGACAAGGTCATGACTCATTCATTAATAAATACTAACGTGGAAACTTCCTCCCTGGTAATGTAGGGTTGTCGACGTAGGGAAAATATATAAAACTTTTACAAATTGAACTAATTTTACGGATTTTATTGCACTCAAATTTGTAATAGTCGTTGTTTATTTGTAACTAGTAATATTTGCGTGAACATAAGGAAGCAACATAATATATTATGTATTAGAAACTATATATTTTTAAAGTAAAACTACAGAAAAATCACGAAAATGGGGTGTGGCTGTTTCATGGGTCATTCTTTCTTCCTTATCTGGAATCTCTCCGACCGGGAAAAAATACAGCGTTGAAAATAGAACGCTATGCCAATACGATAGAGCTGAAAATCGAACACACGAGCATCGAGTTTTTAAATAGTTGCCGCGTTTTGCTGTGTGTTCGATATTCAACTCTGTTGTACTAGCGCAGAGTACTATTTAGCGCTGTTTATTTACCGGCCGGAGAGATTTCCTATAACGTAGTCCCAGTCTTAGCGCTAACGGAATTCTCAGAGGCTTTTTAAAATTGATTGGTTCCCAAATCACCTAGAGCCCTTGTTGCTCTGCCGAGCTGTGACAGTCTGTGGTTTAAGGAGCCCTTACTTTGAGAATCGTTTGAGTATTTGTGTGTAAATGAAGAACAGGTTAACAATTTAAAATCTGTCACTTACCAGCCATGTGTCTAACCACGATTGAGAGTACGGCTAATAAAATTTCCGGTGCAGCACAGTTCAATCTAATTATTATGACAATCAAGTTCAAAATTGGTACATCGCAGGTGTCCGTCCGCGCCTGTACGACAAAATGGCCGCTGATGTAATTAAGGAAATCCTCGAGCGAAGGGCGGGCGAATATTGAATAATCGCCGAAAAGTTGAAAACAGATTGAGTTGAACTTGCCTATTTGATAAAAAAAAAAAACAAGGGTGAAGACGTGGATCGAGGTAAGAACAACTCAAAGTATGAAATGATTTGATATTTAAATTATTCTTGCAGAAGTATAGTTTATACTTTATAGTTCTTATCTTTGGGCACAGATTAAAGAAAGAGGAACAGATTCGATTTGATTGCACTACTACAAGCATACGGTGTGTCCACGATTGTGTGGAAAATTTGTGGGCAGTTGGAGTTGACGTCAAAATTTTCGAATTTGGATCGTTTATGAAAGCTGTTTCTCTGTACGTACTATATACATTTTCTACTCTCTGCTTTGGGTGTGGTTTGGAATTGAAAAACTATGTACCATAGGGTTTCCTAACCTTTTTGTTATCCTTCCTTCCTTATTATAATTAAGAACGCATCTTAATCGGACCTTTCGTTTAGGAGCTACAATGCGACGGACAGACACACACATACAGACACACGTCAAACTTTATAACACCCCTCTTTTTGCGTCGAGTGAGGGTTAAAAATAGTTGTAGGTACTAAGATACCTAACCTAAGAATAGTGGCATGTCTGTATCATTCGTAGTTCTATACTCCAAAGGGCAAAGTTCAGAAGTGGGATGGGGAACTTTGCGACTACAGCAGACAGCTCCCTCCCAAATGTCTTGACTCTTGATGGACTTTATCTTTACTGTCTCAACTTTGGTTAAACGGCTGGCTTTGTCACTTTCAATAATCAATTTTATGGAAACACTTTTCTTAAATTGTTTTTTATTTAGCGTCAGTTCACACAGAGACGCGACGAGATGCGGCGCTGCATTTTGCTGATAGCTATTCAGAGTTGAACTTTATTCACTACACGAGAAGATAATGTTTTTATAATTGAAAGATTTCGAATTAACGAATTTTTCAAAATGCTCTTGCAATGAAACCGTGTATCTTGTGTAGTGAATAGAATTCAATTTTGCATCGCTATCTTAATAATGAAACGCCGCGTCGCGTCGTGTCTCGGTGCTAGCTGTTATTACATACATATATTTTTACCCGTGTAAGTTTGATGTGTCTGTACTCTGTGTGTCTGTCCGTGGCATCGTAGCTCCCAAACGGGTGAACCGCTTTTGATCTAGTTTTTTTTTTGTTTGAAAGATGACGTGATCGAGAGTGTTCTTAGCTAAAATTAATTATCATCAGCTCGTTTCCTGCTTGACAAAATTGGGGTCTTACTTAAATGTTTTAATTTTTAATCATATTCTTTACATAACAGGCATATTATGTACACCTACAATCTGCATACTGAAAGAAACATTATTTTCCACGCTCAAAGCCTCAAACGAGGCAGACGTGGCCCGCGGGTACAAGATACCCGGCCGTATAACCCACGAGGTACGCCGAAGTGTTTGGCGATAGAGATACTTTCGTGAGGGCGGAGATAGCAGCATACACACGCGTGGCAATGAGCCGGTACGTACGGCGAGTGCCCCTGAATAAACAACCCACGAGGTACACCAAAGTGTTTAGCGACGGGGGATACTTTAGTAAGGACTCCGACTGTACACATCGTACATATTACAGCTTCCGGCGCATTTCTTGCCTTATACGTAACGGCATACAACAATTGGACGACGACGTGTAAATGCGTTGTCAAATACTCGAAAATGGGGTCGTCTTTTGTCGCAGTCCCTGTCGTGATTTAAAGTGGCTATAACATGACCGTCAAGTAAGTACCAGGGATTCATAGCCAATAAGTAGGCACAACAGCCAATAGCCAATTGAGAGGAAACATATCTTCAATACCAAATCGCGGTTAGCGGTTAACCCAATGTCAGTCTCTTATCATAGGTATAATGCGTGTACATAAAGAGAGGAACTGAGACAAACCACATTATCCGACTTATCATAGTCGACATTAGACGAGTTAAAAATGCAACATGTTTATTTTTTTGCGTTTCTTACCCAAACGTTGAAAACGGGACCCCATTACTAAGGCTCCACTGTCTGTCTTTCCCCAGGCTGTATCTCATAAACTGTGATAGCTAGACACTTGACATTTTCACAGATAATGTAAAGATTGACAATTGTATGAAATCTACTGTTGTTATACAAATTACAAACGCATTTAATTATGGGAGAGCCACTCTTCGGCATAAATGGGCCGGCTCGACCGGGTAATATACCACGGCCTCACAGAAAACCGGCGTGAAAAAACGTTTGCGTCGTGTTTCGCCGAGTGAGTGAGATTACCGGAGGCCCAAGGGGGGTTGGGGATTTTAGGGACTGGGAACGCAAGTGTCTGGTGTTGCGCGTGTCCATGGGCGGCGGTAATCGCTTACCATAAGGCGATTCTTCTGCTCGTTTCCTGGTTTACTTAATAAAATAAAAGAAAAGAAAATGGTAACGTGATTGAGGTAGTGTAAATAAAGTTACTTTTTTTATTAATTTTATAACTTTCTAAGCATTATTTGAAACTACAGTGAGCTTTCTGTATACCTTCCTCCACAAAAACTTTAGCTGTGCCAAATTTCGTACTGCTCCGTTCGCACAACTCTCGTATAACTAACTAACTGCGTACTGTATGCTCTCAAAGTTTTTGCTTCACGTATTAATATATTATGTTCTATGTTTCCGCCTCTGATGATGATGATGTAAGTCGAGAATAGCCGTGCCACAAATTCCTACTGTGGATATTGAAATGTCAGATGCTAATTTTAATCTGGTTTGGACGGCAAATGAGAATATCATATACGGTTTTGTACAATCAATCACAAAAACATGGTGAAATTATTCAATACCTGAGTTGTGTTGTGTGCTAGAGGCAGAAAAAAATAAATTCATAAAAAAATCTTTCTAGTGTTATGAGTCTACGGCATTGAAAAGGTCATTGACCTCACACATCTGATTTCAATTGATTCTGAAATCAGCTGTGTGAGGTCAATGACCTCAGCTGGTCAGTGGTTCAGTGTTGTAGACTGCAATTTTGTTTTTTCTATTAAAAAAAACTACGTATAAAGATTTTGTAACGAAAATGAGATAACCACTAATTTAGTCAGCGCATAAAGCTCCGACTACATCACCCGGAATCTCTCCGACCGGAAAAAATACAGCGCTGCAAATAGAACTCTGCGCTTAATACAACAGAGAAACCGAACACGCGAGCCTTAGATGGTCGTAAACGTCAAGACTTAACTTACGAGTACATGACATCACCATTCACCACGGTGTATGTCCTCAGTTTTTGTGCAGGGGTCGCTATATCCGGTCTCAGTAGTGGTCAGGTCGTACTTAAATGTAAAAACGTTTAATATGTTAATACTATAGACGTATATAATATTATAGACAAGCCATGTCGAGGAAAAAAACTGTCCCCATTTAAATAGCCCCACTTATGTGGTTGTTTGGGGTCATTTTGACATTTGAGGTATATATGATCCAGATGTAACTTTTTCTTGTATGAAGATTTTTTTTGTTTCAGTAAAGCTTCTACTACTTTACTGAATCGACTGACATGTCTCATGGACTGTACTGACTATTTATTTGGACTTTGACGAGACTTTAGACTTGACGATTTAGGAATACAGTGTTGAAAAATTGAAACGAAATTTCTATTTACCGCCTATTTTACTTGACACTGGCAAATGGTTTTAAGATAAGCCGACATATTAAAAAACACAATTTAAAAATGCCGCGTCGTGTGTCGTCTCGGTGTGAACTGACGCTTAAACTTTAAAACAATGAAGTAATTATCCACATAATGAGTGCCGAAGCACTTGACATATCAACCGCGTTTGCATCATGTCCGGTTTACAAATATAAAAAAAAAAATTAACGACACTAGTCGTAAAAACACATTAAATACGTCTGTGGCCTAGATGCATTGCATTTATGTTTTTGCTGAAAATTGTGCACCTGGTCAAGTTGCCTTTGCTGAAAAGTTGCTCTATATATATAAAAGAAAGTCGTGTTGGTAACACTATTTATAACTCAAGAACGACTGAACCGATTTGGCTGAAAATTGGTGGGGAGGTAGCTTAGAACCAGGAGATGGACATAGGATACTTTTTATCACGTTCCCGAGGGAGGTAAAAATGGATTGCAATTCCAATGTCTCGCTAAAACTCGAGAACGGCTGGACCGATTTGGCTAAATAAGGGTCTTGAAATAATTGTGGAAGTTCAGGGAAGGTTTCAACGGTGACAAATATTGGAAAAACTGTAGGTTGTAGGACTAGGACGTAGGTTGCATTGTAGGTGTAGTTATTTATTAATTCCAGATCATATTTAAGACAGAACAACGTGTGTCCGGACAGCTAGTAATATATAATTGTTTGTCTGTACAGGATGGTCAACCGGAGAGTGTGTGTTTGCACAACTGTGCAGGATTCCATACAGTATCAGCTCATGCTTACCTGACGGATACAACTGTGCAGGCAAAATTGTCAGATAAACCCTTACGTGTATGGCTAGCTAAATTTCTGAAAACAGACATTATCAAAAAATAGTCGCATCGTAGATGGACTATGTAGGTTTAAGTAAATAACAATGTTTCTTTCTTTGTTTCTTTCCACGAAATCCAGCGGCCTAACGGCCTAAGGTTCCGGGCAATATAGTCCGGGCCTAATTCTCAAACTCCTCATAAAGGTTGGGGGTTCCCAAATTAATTATTTATCAGACTGTCACGGTGTCTGCTTATCAGAATGTCTAATGCACCATTTGAATTGAGAGCCTCTTAATTTAAGCTTAAATTTCGGCTGTAAGTCCTCAGGTGTTGTCTATAAGTGCTAATATTGTAAACAGGAAATATTTGTACGTCCGTTTGTTTGCATTGAATAGCTTCGAAACTACTGGTCTGATTTTGATGAAATTTGGCGCAGATATAGATACGTGTAGACCACACGGGGAAGGATTTAGGCTATTTTTATCACGGCAAAATAAACGGTTCCCACCGGATGACATTTTGCGCGCTTAAAGTTTTAATATTCTGAATGACAACAAAGATTGCATTTACGCTTTGGTCTTCATAAGTTAACCGGCACTACAATCCGTCCTTGGAAATTTAGTGACTGATGTCATCATATAATTATGCGCTTATGTGATGATTACGCGATTATGTGATGATTTCGCGAATTGTCTTCATCTCGCTCAAGTACTTTATTGGTCTCATGTGATCAGGGGATCATCAGTTTATTGGGTCCAAGGTCTAATGGTGGTTGATTACCCAGCACTCGTTTAGCATGCGCGATGTGTTTAAGTGGGCTTTAGCTTTTAGGAGAACTCTTGTGGGCCCGTGAATTCCTAGTATCAGCTGTCGTTTTAACGACGTCGAAATGCTTAGACATAGGGAGTGATACAACGGCCTCACAGAATACATGAAATAACAGCGCGATGTTTTGCCAAGTCCGGCAAGTGGCAACGCTCATACAATCCTAGTGTCCGTAATCGCTACGAGAGTTACTCAAACATTTAGCCAGCCGTTATAATTTGAGGCCGCCAGCAATAATGCCAAATACAATTCGCGGTCCTCGACCGTTGCGCGTTTCTCTGTGGACAACGCGACGACTCCTAATGGGATAATTCGGGTACAATTGCGTCGACAAGTGGCGGACTGGCGGACACATAAATTCGTGTTCACTCCCCGCAGTGACCACTCACCACTCACGTGACACGTCCTGTTGCAGTAAGATGGCATAAAGAATTGAGTTCTTCTGCCTGAGGCTTCGTTCGCGTTTGTTTTGCGTGTCAGCTTTCAAACAAAAAAAACTACGTCAAAATCCATTCGCGATACGATGCCACAAACACACACACACAGACATACATACAACAGACACGTCAAACTTACAACATCGCTCTGTTTTCGTCGGGTTAAGTTAAAAAAAGACGTTTTCTAGGCAATATTGCAGAATAAAGTTACATACACATACGATAAGCTAATGAAGTATGTAATATGAACTATTACATAAATATATACGCGATTCATTGCGCAATTATGATGTGGTTATTAAATCGTTAGTTTGAACTGTGAACGTGTGTGTGTGTTTGTGCGTGACGCGACTAACGGCCAATAATTGAACAATAAGATGGATTGTTTTCGTTATCAGAACAACACGATCTTTTTTTATTTATATAATCTAGCAGAAATTACAAACTAAACTTCTGAATGTATTTTTTATTAAATTTAGTATAGTAGTATTTTGAACTTTGGATTAATAACACATAGACTACTTTTTATTTAAATATGTATTGCATTAATTAATAATTCTATTACTCAAACAAGCAGGAGATAATAAAAATGACTTCACAACATTTTAGTTTTGCATAAACGTTTTCAAGGACATTGCATTTGATTAATTATTACAAAATATGTTACGATGACGTGACTGATAACTCCCATCGGTTTCTATAAACCGTCATAATTATTGTGTTACGTAATTGATAATTATAGAAATAGGAAATCTAATATCTATACAAAATATAAATAAAATTTGAGTGTATGTTTGTAATTTCAAATAAACAGCTTTGCGCTTGTGCCGGTTATCAGATTAAGTAAAGTTAGCGAATCCTTTAAAGGTTTCCAATGTATAAGCCTATACAATAGAATCCCAGAAAACCTTTTTCAAAATCTTTCCATTAAAAAATTTTAAAAAGTGGTTTAAAGAACGTTTGTTTGCAAAAGCCTATTATAGGGTCAATGATTTTATTGACGATCGCACACCTTGGGATAAGGATGGCTTGACCTGCACGGCTTCTTCTATTATGTACTATATGTATCCCGACTTTTGTTAATATTATATTGACTAAGTTTACATATTGTAAAAATATATTTTTTTTAAAGAACAGAATATTTTCATCTTTTTGCCAAAAGATAGCCCCATGCGAGTTTCTTACGCCGGTTCTTCTCGCCGGGTTTGTTCCCGAACCGATAGGAGGCATCACGTGGGGACAATTCCATTAGCTTTGTAACTTATATGGAAATAAAACTTTTTGATATTGATTTGACTTTCATTATAATAATATTATGATATTATATAGGTGTCTGTCAGTCAGTCTGTTAACTGTTTATTTCGGCTAATCTCTGTAACGGCAGAACCGATTTTGACCGGCTTTACATTGGCAGACACAGCTGATGTTATAAAGAGTAACTTCAGCTGGGAGCTTAAGTCCCAGCTTAAGTTACGGTTACTTTTATCTTAGGGCTACGTTTAAAAAAAATGGGTTTTCGTTTCCACAAGTTTCACGCAAACGATGTTGCGGGCGCCGCCAGCTAGTTATAAATATTAGTAATGGCCTATTAAATGATTTAAAAACAACATGCGTACCTATCTATAATCCAGGAAAACTGTAGAAAACTCACTCGAAAGCAGTTTTCATTTATTTCTTTAGCGTTGAGAAAAACCACGTTTCTTCGGATGTTATGTCGAAGTTTATGGTCTTCTTAACGAAAACCACACCCCAGTAGACCGAGGAGTAAAGGTAGTCGTACTTCCGAAAATATATCGATTTGCCATCGCGTTTATACAGGTACGCGATAGGAGCGCTAGCGATATATTCGTGCGCGAGTGAAAGAGACAAGTAGCGATGAGTCAATGTACGAAATTGTACGTGCTCCGCGACCGCACTTTAGTAAGATTGGTGCGATGATGATTGATTACTTTTGCACCATGTGACTTGTGATGAATAATAGTTTCGCACGAGCGAGCGAGTGAGTGTGTGTGTGTGTGTGTGTCTGTCTTGTCTATTTCTGTCTGTCGTTTGTTTGGGCCGGGCTATTTTTGCGGTCGTGGGCGGGTCGAAGGTCGCTGTCGACTGTCGAGCCCTCAAAGGGACCTAGTGATATGACGTACTAGACACATCTCCTGCATCTCCTGTGTGCCTAGTATCAACAACGGTTATTATAAATTATATAATGTATATCGGTCATATTACTTGAATGAGTGACACGCTTACGACGACATATCTAAATAGATTGCATGTAAGGGTAGCGCTAAACCGCAGAAAGCAAAAACGATTGCCCTTTATCATTATAATAGATGTTTTCCCGCGACTACGTATACTCAAAAGAAAATCCCGCGAGGACCGTACATTTTTCCGCGATAAAAAGTAGCCTATGTCCGTCTCTGTGGTCTACTCTACGTCTGTGCCAATTGTCGTCAAAATCGGTCCAGTAGTTTCGGAGCCAATCAAGCAAACATAGAAACAAACAAATCTTTCCTCGTTGTAATATTATATTAGTGTACGAAAAATTTTGCGAACGGAGGAGTATGAAATTTGGCACAGTTAAAGTTTACACGTAGGCAGGTGTGCAGAAAGCTTAATATTTTTACGTACATTTGTTATGTAAACATAATTTGAAAACCCAAAAAAAATTGAAATCCTAAGGAGTAAGAACAGTTCTCTACAACGAACAGTGACTTTGTTTATTCAGTTTTCACTATAATAGTTTGCTAGGAAACTCATTAAAAGAACCTTGGTCGATTTAGTGACTGCTCTCCGAAACTATAGGAAGTGATTTGTCAAACAGCCGTCAAGGAAATCGAACAGGGCGTCGCCGGACCGAGACAATCTTAATAAAAAACACTTTGTTTGGTCTACCGGTTGCGACTTGCGAGACAGTTAGCCACTGCCTTTATGGGGTTCCTATCAGCTGCTAGGTAATCAGTTTTATAACGCTTTGAATCTTCTCAATGTCGATCCTGTTAATTAAATTCTGCGATTATACAGTTCCGATCCAGTACCGATATGTTAATTATACTGCAAAGGTGTTCTCATGAACGGCAACGCGAACGTCATGATATCGAAGTTTATTATATCGAGGCGATTTATTTATAAATCAATAAAAGTTAAATGAAAGTGCAGGTTGGCAAGGCAACGAGAATTGGGGTTGTATTGACCTGAGTGCCCTATGTAGGCTTAATTTGTCTCAGCCCCTCTCTGCATATACGGGAGAATCACTTTCCATCGGTGATCCATTAGAGTATAACCATGGTGACACAGTTGTTCATGGGAGCGGAAAATCGCAGGGCATCCTGTGGTCATTAGGTTGTATGATATTGTTTGTTTGCTGGTGTAAAGTTGTGGTTGACACGCGTATATTAAGCTTTTGCCCGCGGCTCTGTCTGCGTTGAGAATTGAGATATGCATGTATAAACCTTCTTCTTGTGTCACTCTTGATGAAAACCGAACTTAAATCCGTTGTGTAGTTTTAAAGATCTAAAGCTGGGACTATAATATGATCCGGAATACGGAGGGCCGTAGAAATTTCAGAGCGCTTGACTCGACACTCGCGTGTTCGATTTTCAGCTCTATTGTACTAGCGCAGAGTTCTGTTTTCAATGTTCTGAATTTTCCTCGGCCTTACGGATCCGGATCATATTATTGTCCCGACCTAAGCGTTTCTACTCTTATTTAATCGTGGGAACCTAGCCTAAAACGCTGATGATGATTCTAGTTTCAATTCAATCACCAACACCTGCCTATCTGCTGTAGGTGCAGCAGTACACTACACACTACATCATATGAATAATCATCATTATCATATAAATAAGGTGTGATGATAGCTAAAGCAGGAATGTTGCGGGGTGCACCCACACAATATGATCACTGTACGAAATGTCTGTATATTAACACTTAGGTTGGAAGTATATGATCTGGAATCCGGCGGGCCCTGGAGAATTCTATGCACTGACAATTATACGACAGAGCTGAAAATCGAACACACAAGTGTCGAGTAAAATGTCAATGTCATATGTGACAGCTCGACACTTGACACTCCGATTTTCAACTCTTTTGTCTAAGCACAGAGCTCTATATAAAGTGCTCTGAATTTCCCCCGGCTCGCCAGGTTCCGGATCATATTAAAGTCCCAGCCTAAATCCTACCTTTCTTGGCCTCGGTTACCCTTAGGCGTTACTTTATTAGGATACGGATAGAGGACTAAATTAACTATATTTTTTATACAAAACTATAACCCGACTTCGTAAAATATTATAGCCTATGTCATCCGGGCCATTATTACGAATCTATCGACACCTCATTCATTAAGGTCGTTTCAGTAGTTTGGTAGTAGTAGCGCTAGGGTGGAACAAACATGCATACAAAAGCTTAGTTACGAAGCTGTAGGCCTAGCAGAAACAATCCCCCAAACAGACCCCCCTGTATTATGCTCTTTTTGCTAAATTCGCGTCAAAAACTAAAATCGGAACTTTTCACTTAGTATGTGCGCCTGGTAACGCAAACACTAAACGGCTAGACTCGGTCTTTTAGTACTTTTTATACTTTTTTTATTCACCAGTGTAGGTACATGAGTTTCTCTTCCGTATTTAACGTACAGTCTGCGCCCCCGTATAAGTAACCACAAATGCCGTTTCTCTGTATTGTCAGATGGTTGTTTTATGGATATTGGAGGTCGTTGAACGTACAAGTTGTTTACTGTGAATTAATTTTCAATTGAAATATGGGAGAGCCATGAAAGATATTACGGTCTCTCAGAAAACCGGCGTGAAATAACGTGTCGTGTTTCACCGAGTGAGATTCCTAGGAGGCCTTAAGGCGATAAGGGCTTAAAATACCAGACACGCACTTCTTAATCTTGTGTTCACTCTATGGACAGTTAATTTGAATCAGGCGATCTGTCTGCTTGTTTTCTATTTGTTAGTACTCCGTAATTACTTTTCTAAAATAAAAATAGAGAGAATGGCACTAATTATTATTATTAATACGTGTAACAAACAATTTCAGTTCAAGAATTGTGCGAACGGAGGAGTATGATAGTCGGCATAATTAAAGTTTATGTGGAGGAAGGTGTGCAGAAGGCTAAAAAAAATTAAATTATGCTTAATATACATAAAATTAATAAAAACAACAACAACAACATACACTGCCTCAGATTATTAACACACACTACTGTGCGTTTGATAGATCATACAATTTTTTATTTTTTTTTATTTAAATAGGTATATGGCGTCAGGTTAAAACCTTTTGCCAGTGTCAAGTTAAAAGGGCGGGAAATAGAATTTTCTTTTCAATTTTCAACACCGTATTCCTATATCGTCAAGTCTAAAGTCTAGTCAAAGTCCAAATAAATAGTCTGTGCAATCAATGATTTGACTAATCAGTCGATTCAGTAAAGTGGTAGAAGCTACATACTGAAAGTTCCTAAGTAGTTTTGGAGGAAACATAAAATAGCACGCTTTTTGAAGTTGTACCACTTGCCCACACTTGTGCACGTTAACGAATATTTAATGGTTAATATTCTACCATACACGACACAATAAGAACCGAAATAACACATTTTTTTTTAAAGAAATACAAAAACCACAACGTCACCCATTGAATCCCTGGCAAAGTCTCTCATACAATTTTGTTACGCGTTGTCGTTTGTCAATCTGTCTTATATAAGTTCATAACATTTCCATATTTATTTAATTTTTTTATCCAAGAGGGAACAGAACCCTTATTAAGATCAAGCTTAAAAATTATAATATGAATCTTTAATATAATTTGGGGGAATTTCGAAAACAGGGCGACCTCTTGTTATAATAAATGATTATTTTAACATTTTCTAAAGAAAGAGTTCTCGAGTCAAAGGGTTCGCGGTAGCTTTGTAATTTTTGATTTACTTACTTAATTATAATAATTAGAGTTGAAATATTATATTGCAATTGTAGGTCAGTGTAACGCGAAACTAGGGTCGTTAGTAGAGAGTGGAGAGAGCCTTCTCGTAGTTAAACTTGGAGAGTAGAAAGGAAGGAGAGAGCTCTCACCCTCTGTCGAGTTACTAGGAGATTAGGAGTAGGTAGGAGTGGGCTGTAATTAGTTTTGTTTCGTGATTGACATTACAATCCCGATGGCGCTCCTCGCTACCAAAGGCCGTTTGTATGGTTTTAAGTGCCGCCACCAGGTGACTAGGAGCGATCCTTCATATAGCATACAATATACTTATCTCCTGCACTCACTAAAACTATCCACATTTTATAAGAAATATCAATTGGGCCCACTTGCGCAGATCTGGGTTAGAGCTAACCCCGGGGTTAAAATATCATGCCTTCTCTTTCATAAATACGAAGAACGACAGAGATAACCCCAGATATGCGCAAGTGGGCCTAAAAGTGGGTTAAATATCATGTAATCTTTATCATTCTTTTTATTTATGAAAGAGAAGACATGATATATTAAGCTAGGGTTAGCTTTAACCCAGATCTGCCGTCTGCGCATGTGGGCTTTAGTATCTTGTACTATCAACTGCTAATTGAGAAATACTAGATCAGATACCAGAGGGGAAACTCTGCTAAATAAAACCTGCATTAATACAATAACAATCAAGTCCCGATACGGTAAAAACTGCCAAACCGGTATTCTCGTAAACGTTAAAGCAGCGTCTAACGCCCACTGATTGGTCCAAACGTCAAATAATGAGTTTATGATAACAAGTCGCTTCACTGGTAATACAATCTAAGTGAAATGAAAGTCTAGTTTAAATACGAGAATTGAGATTCAGCTATCACTCTGCTTGCGCCTTGCAGCACCTGACTGACGGTTGACAATGAATGTATTATGTATCAGTCAGAGGTAAGTTGCATATTTGTGTCGAATAACACGTATGTTACTGTGGGCTGTTTACATTTAGAATTATTTTCATTTTGACAGATGATATAATTGTTTATATTCAAAATTATTCCCTCTCGTAGTTATTAGTATAGAGAAAGGGCCTTTTAAATAAACATTGGTCCGACTGTTTTACAAAATATAATAGGAATTTATTTAAACTAAAGACCCTTTGGTTTTTAATATTGACGAAGATTTAAACTAAATATTTGCGTTTGATTCGCGGCTCAAAGTTATCGATTTGTTCATAGGCTTCAAGCCTTGAATTTATCCAATCGGAAGTTAAATTAAAGCTAGGTTTAGATGCCTGATTGTTTTGTCGCCGCAGACTTTCTAGTTCATCATGAAACCTTCACGTAATTTATGGCTGCCTATTAGATTACGCCGCTCCATAGGTAAAACACGTTTAAATGACAGGGACTGAGACAAATTACCTCTACATGATATGATTAGCTGACGTATATTGTATACAGTTGTCATTTCCCAGTCGTCATTTAAACGAGTTTTTAGATTATTATGACCGACCGACCTATGGCTGTATGATCCGGAATCCGACGGGCCTGGGAAAATTCAGAGCACATCTTAATATAACTCTGCGCTAATACAATAGAGATGAAAATCGAAGCGTCGAGTGTCGTGCTGTTATATATGACATTGACATTTGACTCCACACTTGTGTGTTCGATTTTCAGCTCTATTGTATTAGCGCAGTGTTTTATATTCAGTGCTCTGAATTTTTCTCGGCTTTACAGATTCCAGACAATATTATAGTCCCAGCCTAAGGGCTCGAATCTCTCCATATATGTGAGGGATGATGTATAATGTAGTATGTACCTGAGAAAAATGTAGGTATCTAGTAAATAATAAAAGAATTTTTTTTGATGTATCCACATAGTATATTATCAATTACGACTTATGACATCTCTATCAAAAGCCAACACCCTCGTCATACTGTCAGGTGTCGGATGTGCTTTCATCAGGTACTCGCAGCTCGTTTATCACTTATCAATTATCGTCGAGGTATTGTGTACTAGGAGCGTAGGAGTTGGTGAGGGGAAATTTGATTTGGTAGAAATCAAATTCGTCGTATAGATATGAGAGTGTCGATAATGGTCAGTTTACACCGAGACGCGAAGCGGCAAGACGCGATTGGACGATGCTTGAAGTTGCTGTAATAATATGTTTTGATTTTGTAAAAATGCGCGCCGCCACGCGTCTCGGTGTGAATGATGATGATTAATAAAATTTGACATGATTTTGAATGTGAGTCAAGGAGATACGTGTAACATTATTACATCAATTTCTTTTGATATCCTTGGACCTTGTTACAATAATTGAGAAAGATTTTGTATTTAATACTGACCCTCTAATAATGGCAAGGTTAAGGTTTAACGTCTTGCATTAACGGCATTAGGTATTCGTGTGGGATAATCCGTCGCTTGAGTCATCGAGTACAATGTATTGTAGGTGTATAAAAAGTCTTAATTTAGGTACTAAATATTATGTAGGTCATAATGTATTTTGTATAAGTATTTTATAACAAGATAATATTGAAATTTGCGAAAAAATGAGAAAATTCGTGAGGATGGATGTTTGTTACTCTTTCACACAAAAACTACTGAACGGATTTAGATGAAATATGGTATGATAGTAGTTTAAGCTCGGGATTAACACATAGGCTATTTTTTATCCCGAAAAAGTAGTCTTCTCGTGGGGGGATCCTGTATTTAATTTAAGCGGGATACTGTATTTACTTTTTATTTACGTGGGCGGAGCCGCAGGAGAAAGCCTAGTGCTCTATATTCCCGCAATGATTATAATCCAGAGCCATGGAGATTTACGGCCCGATTCAATAACCTATCTGCCTTTTAACTATCTGTTAGAAACGTCACATTTGTATCGCAAAAAACCGGCAAATAATTGAATGACGACGTTTTTAACAAATAGTCATTGGTAGATAGATGGGTTATTGAAACCGGCTATTAGAGAATATTCGTTGAAATGAGATAAATATCACAGTATTTACCCTCATCTCCTGCAGATATGCGACCTATGCCGTTGTAATACAGGTGCGTTACGCTTGCATCAAGCATCATTTTATCTTTGGTCGCCGTGGCTCATTGTTTCATATTAAAATGTCCTTTCATGGAAATTAGTTCAGTGGTTCATGCCTGATTGCGTTACGGACAGCCTGATAAATTAGACTTCTAAAAGACTATTATAACTCAAGTTTCAAATTATTATAAATATGAAATACATATCTCAAATTTCTATAACTGGCCAACTATTTAATATAACTTTCTATTGCTATCAAAAGGTGATATGGAGCGTTGAAACGCCAGCATTGTTACGACCATACCAGAGATATTGTATTGTGGATTGCGTTGACACGTGGACGGGTTGGGTCTGTATAAATGTATACATTCACGAGTAATAATATGTAAACATACGAAATTTTCAAAGAAATGTAGACAACACAAAACTGAAAATGTGTTAAAACGACGTGCAATGGATAGACTATGGTCGTAATAGCCGAAAGACGTTGTAACCGATATCTAAGTGTATGAAAACACTGAAATCATAAACGGCATACAGGGTATTTGAGTTCTATCACTGACCACGATACATAATAAACGACGGTTATAACGACTTTTAGCTATTATGACCATACCTATATACGCCTGTAATGTGCTATACATAACAGCTACCTAACTAACTAGCTTTTGTCTGCGTAAATTCAGTATCCCAAAGGAACACTCTACTTTTTCGGGATAAAAAGTAGCCTATGTTTTAATCCAGAGCCTAAATGAATATCATGCCAAATTTTATAGAAATCCATTCAGTAGTTTTTGCGTAAAAAACCTTCATCCATCCATCCATCCTGTAAAACTTTCACATTTATAATAATTGGTAGGAAAAATACATATCTATGAGTAATCTACACTCAAATAAGTCTGTCTGTGTGTACTCACTGTGGTCAAACGCACTTTCTCTCTCACTAGGTCAGCATGAGTCAGGCGCTAGTAATTGTTAGTCAATACTCAATAGTGTAACCAATTACTGAGTACTGAGTACGTGAATAAAGCTGGCGTTTTTTTTGCTTGCGGCTAGAGTTATCAGGACAACATAACCTAGTAGCTCTGAGAAAATTTTATTTCTAATCGTAGAAAATATTTGTGTGTATATTTGTAAGTTTGTGGACTTGAGCGTGGTTATTAACCCCCGAAGATAACAGGAGGGGTCTTATAAGTTTGACCTGTCTGTCTGTCTGTCTGTGTGAACGAAGACAGTAGTTAAATCTGCATATGTTACACAGCATTTTCAAAATTTGCATTGAACAAGACTCCTAATAGTATAAAGAGAAAATATTTATTTGTTTGCATTGAATAGGCTCCGAAATTACTGTACTGAATTTGATGAAATTTGCCGCAGATATAGATTAGACCACGGGGAAGGACATAGGCTACTTTTTATCGCGACAAAAATGTACAGTTTGCACGGGATTTCCTCTTTTTACTGTCTGACTGTTGTAGAGAATTAATTGCCTAATAGAGCTAAGTACATAGTGTCGGATATCATCTTCATGCCAACTATCAAAGTTTTCTCCATCATTTATAAAGTGAGTACGTAACTCGATCGCTCAAACGTCAGCAGAACTTACTACGAACAATGACGTATTGCTATTTGCTAACCTTCGGGAGAAGTTACGTGACTAGGGTAGCAAGAGTGATGGAAGAGTCATCAACGTCAGTAGGCAATAAGTTACTAAGGACTACTGGCTGGGATTATACTATGATCCGGAAAACGGCGGGGCCGGGAAAATTCAGAGTACTGAATATAGTACCCTGCGCTAATACAAAAGAGTTGAAATTCAAAGCGTCGAGTGTCGAGCTGACATTGACATTTGACTCGATATCTCATGTGTTCGATTATCGACTCTATTGTATTAACGCAGAGTTACATTTTCCGGATTCCGGCTGATACAGTCCGAGCCGAGCTCAATCTTATTGCTAACATAAACAGAAGTTATGTTACTAGGGTAGCATACCTAAGTGATGGAATCATCACCAATATAAAACTAAGCTAACCCTCTTATTTAATGACTGTTCCTGTGAGAAAGAATATATTTTATATTCACAGTCTATTTGTGTCTTCTTCGGCTAATCGCTTACCAGCAGATGTTCTCTGCTCGATTGTCCTTTATACCAGTAAAATACTTAATACATTTTTATGTAAAAAATCTTTAAACAAGCTATTAATTTTTTTTTTTTTTTCTGTTCCGTATTTCGCAAGCCCTCCTACTCCCTAGTCATAATGAATCTACCAAGATTTGTGTCTACATTGAAACTGGGTCGCGAAAAGCAGGTGCCCATTGTACCGCTGTTAGAAATAATTGACCTGCCCCGGCTTTGCGCGGGTGCAATGTAGTATAAAGTGTGGCGGACCAATTATTAGCGCCTTTATCCTGATTCGCTATCGAGGTTTCTGTAGTTCGGCGCTATATATACAACAGCTGAAATGACTACACCTGGGCTTCGGCCTGACCGAGCATACCATCTCGCTCGGTCGGAGATCTCCCTTTGGGGCTTCCACTGTTCCCACATAGACCTTCCTCTTGAATCACACTATCTATTCCTGAAAACTGCAATCAAATGCGTCGAGTAGTTCAAAAGTTTAAGCGAACAGATAGCGGTACCGACTTTATTTTATATTGTCACATTAGGTAATTACTATTTAGGTATGTTATTAATTGTATAAACCTTTTATAACGACATAATTTCTGTAGGCGATCCGGTTACAACGACATATTGTTGAGGGCCGTCATGTCACACTGAACATTTTCTTATCGGCTATTACGACCACAAATTATCGGTCCCCTTGACCCTTGAAAGTTCGTAATAATCGGTTATCACTGTAGTTCTATATCTTATACTTTAAACAATATCGGTATCTCGAAAACGGCTTCTAGTATTTCTACTACTAGTAGTTTTGGGGGAGAAAAATTGATCGAGCTAGATCCTATCCCTGGAAATCTATGCATTTCTAAATGATGTATTGTTTTTTCTTCTTTCAATAATTTCGATTCTCTTACGTCAGTCCGTTTTGCAGTTTGGTATGCGTATGTATAATTTTTGCTTTGTTCGGAAACTGGAAATCAGTTTCCGAACAAAGCAAAAAGCAAAAATATTGGGTTCGAACTTCGAATCCCCGGTACCGGTAGATAAATAATTTTTTGATTATTTTTTATTTTATCAGATCTCTGAGCAAAGCTCGGGTTACCCAGGTACTTTTAAGTAACTAAGTAAATAGTAAATACCTCCATGGCCTCTTCCGTCTCTTCACCGCTGATAAGTGATAACTGATAGCCACTATCACGGCCACTAACATCAAATAAGACTCGAGAATCAAATAACGACACAAAATCTCTAGTGCTTGGTCTCTGAGATGTATTTGTCGGTGGTTTACCGAGTCAATAGCGCTTGAACAATTGAATTCGACCAAATCCTACTAATATTATAAATGTGAAAGTTTGCGAGGATGGATGGATGTTTGTTTGTTACTCTTTCACGCAAAAACTACTGAACCGATTTCGATGAAATTTGGTATGGTTGTTTAGGCTCTGGATTAAAACATATTCTACTTTTTATGCTGAAAAAGTGCAGTGTTCCCGCGGGATACTATATGAAAGAAAGTTTGTGTGCTTAAGCTTATTATAAAGAAAATGATTCTGTTAACGATCACACACCTTGAGAATAAGACGCCCCCCCGGAAGGGTGTCTCTATGTACTTGTGTTCTTTTGACTTTTGTTATATCTAACGATGTCCCGCGCCCGCTTCGTTGAGCGCAAAACATTTGTACTCGTGATGAAATTATGAGCGTGGTTCGATTAGTACTGAGTGCTATGATTTATATCCTAATCATATATATGTATCTCCCATCGGTAAGGCAGCGTTACGATTTACTTTGCAAATCCGGCTAACACGAAAAAGTCTTTTAATTTTTTCGTGTTAATAACGTAGCCTTCTATTGTTAAAAGAATTTTCAAAATCGGTTCAGTAGATCGAGAGATAACCCCTACAACCTCACAAACTCACAAACTTTACCTCTTTATGATATTAGTATATAGATAAAGTTTACAATGTAAAATATTCTTACGTCGGTTCTTCTCGGCGGATTAGGGTTGAACAGTTTAAATATTTTTATGATTCATTCATATTCTCATATCGTGTGATAAACAAACCCACTCGCGGTCAGTGCGAACAACGTCTTTTGTCGTTTGACAGCGCATAAACGACTCATCATCACACGTGTACATTAGTCGCGGACAGACTTGTGTATCAGTTTTGAACCTTATTGCCCAAGTGATAAGGTTAAGAGTGGTAAAAGTTTACCAGCGGTCGTAAATATTACATAGGTAGTGTACACAAAGAGTCAAGTGACGCGAAAAATGCGATGACCTGTAGTGCCACATGTACCGCCTGCACGCCACAGTCTAGATAAGCAATAGGTTAGGCTCATAATGCGAATTAAATGTCCCTTTATTATCAAAAAAGACGTGGAAATATACTAGATTAGCTTTTACCCGCGGCTCCGCTAGTGTAAATACAGTATCCCACGGAAACTCTACTTTTTCGGGATAAAAAGTAGCCAGTGTTAATCCCCAGAGCTTAAAGTACTGGTAAACGAAATTTCGGCAAAATTCATTCAGTAGTTTTTGAGTGAAAGAGTAACAAACATCCATCCATCATCACAAACTTTTTCATTTATAATAGTTGTAGGATACCATAATATAAATTAGGAAAACGGTCATTATAAAAAGTTTGACAATTCAAAGATACGATAAGAAAATGATTAACATATATTTCATAATGTACCTCAAAAAACTAGAACATTCATATTATGAAATAATAATATTCATAATGAATTAGCTTAATTATTTCTCAAGTTTAACAAGCATATTAAACAATCCTGTTTCATAAAGGTTTAACTTTCGCTCGTAAAGCTTAGAACACTTTTATATGTTTCTAAACCGACGTTTAAATTGGATTTGTATAGTTTTTATTGATAATGTCATAATCAATTTAGGTCAAAGTAATTTTATTTTTATTATTGGATTCTTTTAAGTTCTTAATCAGAAATATCAATAAATTAATTACACATCAACACATCGTTCTTTTAGCATTTTGTTTTTCATCTCATCTCGACTTTTTTGCAGTATGTAAGGTGATCGTGAAACTTAAGAAATTGAAACAAAAAAATATATTTAAACACCGATAAAATACTAGGAATGGAATACGTAATACGTGGGCATACTATTTATTGATGATCTACACTATGAACTTATGTCGCTATGTTGAATGATCATTGTATGTTGTATGTATGTTTAGTGCGCTAACGTAATAAACTCAGTTGTCAGTTGACGGCCGCGCGCGGCGAACGTCTGTGAGATATATAATATGTCGTATATCTGAGACACACAGTATGTTGTAGTGACTCATATTATGATTTGTCTATTTGTGAGAAGAATACCGTGTTTGTGATTCAGATATTGCGGAAAAATTACATAAAATTAAATTGTTAATTGTTTGTTAGTTTACTGGTATTTTTTTGCACTGTGGTTAAAATAATAGGGAATTATTGTTCATATATTAATACGAAAAGTGGCAAATTTTTAATATGGATTTATATATATATATATATATATATATATATATATATATATATATATATATATATATATATATATATATATATATATATATATATATATATATATATATATAACCTAATGAATTGATCAAACGCTTAGACTTTAGTACTAGGTTTTAAAGAGTTTGGTATGTAATTTTAATCAGTGATTTTGTGTTCCTCACCGGTCCGAATTGTTAAAAGGATTGCAGTGTAGCGGATTGTTCAAAAAATGTGAAGAAACCTCCGACGAAAAGGATTTTGAATAGTGATTTCATACAAAATACCTTTCAATGTAGAATATTGTTGCACAAACGATTGCTTGAAGTGCATCATAGGTTTTTTACTAAGCCTTTCACAAAACAATAGAAGGTGCTAGTAGACTTTAGAAAACCAAAGATCTGGGAAATTAGGGTTCCCAACCGTAACATATCTCATAGAGAAAAAGTAAGTTGGCAACCCTTCAGAAATAGGGCTACCAACTACGACACATATTATCTCATCTAGATTAAATAAAGCTTTGGAAACTTTGAAAAAATAGGACTACCAACCGCAACAAATCGAGTAGAATAAAGCGTTGGTAACCCTTAAAAAAGATGGCGGCCTAATATCGTCATGTACGAAGTGTCGTGCGTAGCGGGGAACAAGGTAGACGCGGCGTATGCGGTCAAGAGTCTGTCCAATGTGGTGCCCACCATGGGCCAAAACCATACCCATCCCCACGTGCCCCATCCACACGCGTACAAGAAGGAGACGAGTAAACCCGACGCCATCAAATCCCACGTGATGCGTCTCCTCAAACGCTCGAAGTCTCACACGCCAGCTACTAGGGCCGCAGAGAATCGAGAGGATCCGCACTTCGATCGGCGCACGGTATTCTCGAAGCCTGTGGCGGACGAGCAGCGCAGACGGAGGAATTCGGCGGAGCGACGTCGCAGTGCAGACAAGCGTGTGATGGTGACCATAGTCGATGGTCTACCGGTGGTAGTGACTGGACAGCCGCGCGCGCCGCCACCACCGCCGGTGACGCACCACAGACACGCTTCGCATCGGGATAAGGTGAGTGAGACATAATTATGTAAGAGTAGGATACGTGATAGATACTAAGGTAGCATAGGATGAAAAGATGCGTATTTTCACATAATTTAAGATTTAAAATATTTAAATTGTTCAACTATCATTAAGGCCGCACTTTAACCTAGATAGGGTTAAAGTTAACCCTGTGTTAAGTAATATTATTACTCTGTTTTTCGTATTTATGAAAGAGAAGACATGATATTTTAATCCAGGGTTAACTTTAACCCAGATCTGCGCAAGTGGACCTAAGCCAAACAAAAGACATAGAATTTAAATAGTATTTGAGACATATTTCAAAATGGAATCCTAGAGAAGAAATCGAGATTGAGTTACAATATTTAGTACAGTACGACCATGACGAATTCAATGTCTAGGCCACCTTAGTTTTTTCATACTTTGTCTGTCGTTTCCAAAGAAAATCGAAGATTGCCATTGGCCATCAGCAACCTGGTTTTACTGTATCTACTTTAAGTACAACTTGTACTTATTATGTATTGTGCTTTCAGTAAATATTTTAGGTTTGTTTTAAATTTTTATATATAAGTTATTTATATAGGGATACTAAGTGAGCATAAGAGGAAAAGATGTGACTGGCCTAGGTATTAAAAATGGTAGAGCATGCCCCAAGAGCGAGAAAAGAGAGCTTAGACTCTTAGGGTCAGTTCACACCGCTGCAATATTTAAGGTAGCTATTCAAAATTATTCAGCGCCATGTCTCGTATTGTTTCATATCGGTGTGTATTCTTTAAGCTCCCTGGCCTCAGAGAATGGAAAAGATGAATGGCGTAGAAATAGTAGCGATGTTATAAGTGAGGTGTTGTTTATGACGAGGATAACTAGGGGGCATGAGTAATAAGAACCATAATATGTTCGTACTTTATAAAGCGAAGATTTCTAAACTACAGACAGGCTATGAGTTATGGACGTACGTTTGACAGGACAAAATATCTTCATACAAGAAAAGTTACGCCATCTTGATTTCACCATACCTCAAATGTCAAAATGGCCCCAAACAACCCCAATGTGCTATTTAAGTGGGGTCAGTTTTTGCCTCAACATGCCTCGTCTATAATATTATATACGTATGCTGTAAAGGCCACTGGGCCCGTCCACTGCGAATGAACGAATAACCCAGTACCCAGCTGTCTGAGAGGCTATACATAAAAGTTCTAAACTTTTATTGTGTTAATTAATTCCATATTAAATTATATTTTAAATTACTGAACTCTAAAGAAAGCTCACAGTGGTCGTTACTCGCAATAGCGTAAGGTTATAAAAGTAAATTGATTTTCAATGTCACGGATATACTATAAACAGATCTAAAATCTTTTTTCATTATTCTATATAGAAATTTTGTGCAGCCTTCTCGCTGAAATTGTATTTAACTCCATGTCAAAAGATTTACTCTATAATAGAGTAAATCTTTTGCACGTTCATTGTACTTGTCTGTAATAACAAGTGTCTGCAATTGTGATTTATGAGTAATTTAGTTATTATTGTACATGCACACTAGTTTTATATAAATTACTGGTTCTGGTAACAGCCCAAGGTCACATGTCCGAATTCTCAGTGCCTGATTAAAGTTAGGGGCCTCGTCAATCACAGGCTGTCTCTGTCTCCGCTTGGCAGAGTGACAAGGGCAGCATGCGACTTGAGAGCCTCTTAATATAAGTTTTGAGTATTCGGCCGTTATATTTTAATCGCTAGTTTTACCAGTGACTGGTAATTTGCTTGAAGGAGAAAGGTCACATGCGGAAAATAGCTGTGCGTTTTAATGTAACGATTATGAATGCTATTTATAACTGTAGGTCACAGTTGAAGTTTTGTGTTTAGATTTTCATAGTTATTTTTTTTATGTACAGTCGGGGAAATGTTATGATAGTCTTTCTTAATTTGTTTGTGTTGTCGTATTGTCATCCGTCGTTTACTGTTGGGTAATAATAGTATCTGCACTAATGACTAATTTCTTAAGTACGCTGATAGTAGATACGCTAAACATTCAATTTCCCCGGCTTTGTTATCTACGAGAACACCAATTCTCGTATTTAACTTACACTTTCATTTAACTTTTATTGAATTATAAATGATTCTTGAATTGTCAATAAACTCATAAACTGATTTTCGGAGCTTGGACCAATCAAAACGTTTTGACGTTAGCGCCTCCTTGGTTTGACGTTTGTGAGAATGCCAATACGCAGTCTAAACATATTATCGGGACTGGATCGTAACAGTATTATTGCTGGATTTCAACCTTCCGTTTGTAAGTAGTAACAATGTTTAATGTTAGCACCTCATAGGAAGTGCTCCCCACTTCTTGGAAATAATATAAACAGGGACTCGTGTTACTGGTTCCGTAGAAATACGCCGCGCGTATATGTCTACTGTCTATAGATCGTTTATTACTATCGCCAATTTCAAAACTATAATGCATCCACGTTAATTATGTAGTGAGTCATCAGTGCTAATATCAAAATTGAACAATGGCTGTGTTCGAAAGAAGCAATTTTGACATTTGCACTGATGATCCACTGCCAACTTAACGCGATTGGTTATGTAGAAGACACTGTAGCGATAACAAAATATGTTACTCTTAATATAGTCAGTCACGCATCTGCAATACTAGCAGACATCCAGAAGCGATATCGAATCATGATAATATTATGTTATTTGCTAGTTTAGAAATGTAGTTTTTTTTTGTATGAAACAATTTATTCGTGTCAGACTGTCTGTTGTCGTGGCTATGTAACGGGTCGCCATACCAATGTAATTTCGATCCACATCTACCAGGCGTCCAGTAGGAGCCAACAGGTTTTCTTTTAACTATTCAACTCTTTAATACCTTGTTAAGATTTCTCGTTTGTTTGTATATTGTGCTATTTTTACTACCCACCTGCAGGAGCTAAGTAATAAAAAAAATCAGTATACCTACCTGTCCTATGTATGTTCGCAAGCTATAGGACAGAATCAGGGCTGTGCTAGAAATAGAATTGTTATTATTATTATTTTTTTCATTTCCACAAAAATAATAAAAGCAATGCTAAGAAAAAGATTAAGGTGACATATTTCTAAAACCGCCCAAGTGCGAGTCGGACTCGCGCACGAAGGTTTCCGTGCAAAAAATCACGTTTGTTGTATTGCAGCCCCCCTTCAATATTTATTTTATTCTGTTTTAAGTACTTGTTGTTATGGCGGCAACAGAAATACATAATCTGTGATAATTTCAACTGTCTAGCTATCATGGTTAATGAGATACAGCCTGGCGATAGATGGACAGACAGCGGAGTCTCAGTAACACCGTCGCGTTTTTACCCTTTGGGTGCGGAACCCTAAAAATTAAATAAAAAGCTAGACTTTTAGTAGTCGCGTATGATGTGTTTACATTTGACATCTCCTACTTTCACACAACACGATACTGGCCACTTTACCTTTTCACCAAATACACACATTCACAAAATAACTATCACAGACGACAGAAAGCGAGAGGAAAGGATGTTACACATGAAAGGAACAGGAAAATTATCGTACGAGTGACGAGAGATTATAGATTTTAGGTGTAACATAATGTTTTGATGGTGGATTTAGAAAGATATGGGCCCAACTGCGTTTCAACTGCATGTTTGTTGAGGAATGCAGTTGATTTAGTACATCGTAGCAATGCTAGTCGGTAGGAAAAAATCCTGGTGTAATAAAAATATGTTACCATGGGAAAGCCATTACTCAGCAACACATACGACTTGTCAGGATTACGTTAGAACTCCAATTCCCGTTATTAACTTACACTTTCGTTTCACTTTTATTGAATTATAAACGAAATCGTTTTGATATTATCATAAACTGATTTTGGAGTTTGGACCAATCAAAACGACTTTGACGTGACGGACGGACGGTGGTTTGTCGTTTATGAGAATACCATTTTGCAGTTTCAACATATAATCGGGACTGGATCGTAACTGTATTATTGCAGTGACTTGCATACTTGCGTGTGACTTGTCAACTCTTAAGTTTAAAATATTGGGGTATAGATAATTAATAATTAGAAAACGAAAATCGCCGTCCCTAGTGTTGGTTCAACGTGCTCCGTATACATAGTACAATATTATATTTATACACGCCGCGCTTCCTGCAACAGATTGAGTTATTTCGGTGTGAGAGTTTGTTTGTATGTTACGTAACTTATGTGAGCTTGGTAGCGCTACTGAAGCATGGTCGTAAAAGGCTTAGGCTCTACTGTACTAGTTCGATTTTGAGGCTATACAGTACTTGTTTATATGTGTGGGAGGGATGCTACACTTGTCTGCTGCTGATTTTTCTAAATAAAATGTTAAAATCATTATTTCCTAGTGTTTACTGTATGAAATCATGAATTAAAGTAAACAGAGAGAATATTGTATATAGAACGTATAATGCTACTAATAAGCTTAATGTCGCTTATTTACCGTGCAATAAAGAAATACAATGCGCCGATGACACATTAATTTAATCTTTTTGTTTACGTTTGGATTAAACAACTGAACAAAGTGTAATCTTACTTATAATATAAAGGTACAAGTTTGTGAGGATGGATGTATGGATGGATGGATGGATGTTTGTTACTCTTTCACACAAAAACCACTGAACGGATTTTGATGAAATTTGGTATTGTAGGTTACTTTTTATCCCGAAAAAATACAGTGTTCCCGTGGGATACTGGATTTACACGGGCGGAACCGCGGGCAAAAGATAACGGATAACATTTAATACATAATATTATCAAATCTAGTGTGCAATAGACGGACAACGCACTCGTATCTCCTCTGGTATCGTGGATGCCATCAGGCGATCCGCTGCTCTTTTGCCGTATTATTGGCGCGTCAACTGCAACGCGCTCCAACTAGGACAACAGAAATCACTAGACAGTTTGACAATAATGTCTGACGGTAAATCACTTATAGAAAATGTGAGTTCGTTTGTTTTGCTAACTCGGTGGGCTTGTCCAGTCAAACCTGGCAGGGTTGTCAAATATTCTTTTCAGATTCAATTTCAATTTATAAAATAAACAAAAAGATTGTGTTCGACCGAATTAATGTGTCATTGTACGCCGTGCGGCATGTTAGTGATATTGAAATAGATGGCGTTATTGTGTTCTATTGTTCGTGTTGGTTGCGTTTGGATTTAAGTGCATGAACTGTGGGCCTAGCAGGAACATTTGACAGCGGCGTAAACGTAACGTTGTCGAATGAGAATTGTATTAATAACAATTTGTCAAAATCATGACAAATTTTATTTGATAACGTTACGTTTACGCCGCCGTCAAATGTTCCTGCTAGGTCCCCTGAATTTAACGAAGTATACAACAATTTTCTAAAGTAGATGTATAAAAGTGTGTACGAGAGAACTATAGTTCATTCGCGTTAAGTTTGCAGTGAGTCATGAGTGCAAATGTCAAAATAGCTTACTTCAATTGGTGAATTCACAGATTGTAAAAGAATTTTTTTTTCTTAAAGTGAAATTTCAAGGTCGCGTCACGCCACGACATGATTTTTGATATAACGCCATCTGTTGGTAGCTACGTGTATACTTCCTGCATCAAAACTCAACTTTCTACAGTGATTTTGTATAGAAAAGGCTTTATTTAGGGACCACTCCCAACATTTGAGCTGATGCAGTGCAACTATTTCCTTGATGTCCCTCAGCAATATCGTTTTGACATGGGAACGACAGTACAGATGTATGAAAAAAACGACGACCAGAATATTTGACTGTATTCGGGTCAGAGTAACAAACATCTAATTTAATTTAAAGAGTAGTTTGGCGAGTTGTAAGTATATGATGAAAAACTCACTGTAGGTACATGTAACATATTAATATTATTCGTTATTATGTTTTATTTAGATTGAAAATCTCGACATAAAACCAAACCAGTAATACTAGTTATCATAAAATATAAAGAATATATTATAATCGCACCGCTAAATTCAGGAGGCAGACAATTTTGATTTATGCAAATATTTTAAACAAGACTAGATGTTGCCCGCGCCTTCCTGAGCCCACGGAAAGCGTGTATTTTTCCGCTATAAAAAGCATATCTCTGCCAAATGTCAATAAAAATCTATTCAGTAGTTTTCATGTACGAGTATATCCAATACAAACAAACAAATCCTTCCTCTTTACAATATAAAGTATGTAATAATAGCTCCCCACACCGATTTCGGTGACGGTGGCCTGTTTCATTGAAACCAGGCCAGCTACGCAGGAGTTATGTTGTAGTGCCCAAGTGTGTGCGCAGTACACAAGAGCACTCTCTCCTCCTTTTACTCTCGTAACCCAGTGGGACGGATAACCGACACGACTGGCGAGAGATTAGGCGCAGGTCCGACTTTTTACATGCCCATCCGACGCATGGATCATCTTTCTTGTCAGACAATCAGGTGATCAGCCTGAATTGTCCTAACCAAACTTGGAAACAACATTTTTTTTTTTCCAATGCGGGAATCGAACCCACGACCTCCGAGTCGAGAGCCAAGCTCTAACCACTAGACCACGGAGGCTGTTAAAAAGTAATAAAGTATGTATGTATGTATGTATAGTTGTATCTACATATTTACACACACACAGATTTCACAGAGGAAAGGTTTGTTTGTATGTTTGTATGTTTGTTTGTTTGTTTGTTTGTTTGTTTGCATTGAATAGGATCCGAAACTACTGGACCAATTTTGGTGAAATTTGGCACAGACGTATAGGGAGTAGACCACGGGGAAGGACATAGGGTACTTTTATCGCGGAAAAATGTACGGTTCCGGTGAGATTTCCTTTAGCGTGCACGAAGTTGGGGGGCAACATCTAGTATGTAATATTTTTATATGTTACATGTGGCCAATTATTCAAATTGTGTGTTACTCAAATGCTACTAAAAGTTAGGTGCCCTCTAACGGCCGCACTCCGAGACATTTACTTAGTCGAGGTTTTGACATAAAGTCTATATATTATTTTCTGTCAATATTTCTGCTAAGTGACAAGTTAAGTAAGCATTAAATGTCTCTACTCTCTGAGTGCCGCCGTAAGATACGGGTCACTTTTTGCACGTGATTTGAGAGCCGCTTTAATTTTTAAATTAACCTGTTAAATCTACTACTGCACGTCTTGTCATTTTCACCTAGCTAATTTCTAGTTGCGAGCGCCTAGCGCCATCTACATTAAAACTCAGACTTGGTGTTTCTGCTATTCGCCGCTAGATGGCAGGACGTGTGCCGAACCTTTATGAATTGAGCTTTTATGTTTGCGTTTGTCATTTTTAATATTTTTATGCAAAATCACAAAATAAGACGATAGATTGTGTAATATAAAAATAAAGTTGTAAATTTGTAAAAATAAAGTAAAAAATATTTAGTTGAAAATGTCAAGGTGACATTTTCAAAATATTTAAAGATTCTTAATAATTATCATAATAAAAACATGTTTGTTTTAAAAATAATTTAGGAAAAAAACCTCCAAGGCTTACATTATAAATATTTGAAACATTAATGGACTCGGATATAAGTGAAATATTTATTGTGTTTTAACACGAAAAGCGAGATGTTTAAAACTTCTATTCATATTACAATATGAATTATACTAGACAGGGCAAGATAGTTGGTGGGTAAAGTGCCATACCAAAAGTATGCTCCTCTTGAGTAGGGTTCCCAATCCCAAATTTTAAAAACTAGGATTTTGGGTTGGCAACCCTAGTCCATTCGCGTTAGTGGCAGTAAATGTCAATAAATCACGCGTTATATTATATATATATAGTAATAATCACAAGTTAAAAATAGTTTTTTACTCGACTACGTCAATTATATAGCCTGTTACCCGGGCCTTTTTTACGAATCTAAAGATACCTTATTCATTAAAGTACGTTAAGTAGTTTAGTCTCTACGGTGGAACAAACATACATACATATTACATACATATACTGGTAAAATCATGACCCTTTGGTTTTGCTTCGCCGTAGTTAGGCAAAAATCTCTATTGGCTTATGCTGTATGCGTCATTGGTCAACATTAAATTTTGTTTTTTTTTGTCATTTTATCGCGAATAGAATATGTAACATAATAAAAACGTGTATAATGTGTATATATGTTACATAGTGTATTGTGTAGATAACGCGCTAAGAAGACAATACAGCACGTTCTTTACATTATACATAACCAAACTGTTAATAATTAATTGTAAGTATATGAATGAAAAGTAATACAATGTTTATTGTTGTTTGAATTTATGAAACCCATAAAATGGAGGGGGAAATGTTATTGATGTAAATAAGTATATACAAGTTTAAATTCTTCTTCAACATATATAGTAAAATACAATAGAATAAACATGTAATATACATCACGTCAATCTAATCCCATGCTATGTCAAGACATGTGTTATGGCAATCAGACAACAGATATAAATATGTTTAAACTAAATGAAAAAGATGTAACGTTATTAATTTACATAATATTATCGACACAGCGACGTGTCACTATGCCACATTACCTACATTTTTATTTATTTAAAACAAATTACGGGGTTAAGCTAATGTGATATGTAGTATGCAGTATAAGTTTTACGGTCTGACTCGGTTCATCTTTTGTCATTTGAGGTAGAATACTAAACGTTAGAAACATTCGGTGTGAGTGTCGTCCGTCTGCGCGACGGCGCGGTGTGAGGGCCGGCCGTGAAGTCACGCTGCGCCGGCGCAGCCTTCGGTGAGTCACGGGACTGTGCGCATTGTTGCCGACGGCACGGCACGACACGGGACGGGACGGTATTTATTAATGTTTGTTAAAATCATTGATGGTCTTGGTGACAGGCGTTTCTTATCCATGCCATACGGCCAAATTCTCAAACTCTACTTAAATTTACGAATATCTTATTCATGCCGTTAAATTAAATGCTAACGGCCGAATACTTAAACGCTAAATAAAAGGAAAGTGCGCCTTATTCACAGGCTGTCACTGTCCCCGCTTGGCGAATCGACAGGAGTGAAGAGAAGCATGGCGTGTCTTGAGAGACCAAAATATGCTTAAAAAATCATCAACTTTAATATTTAAAAAACCGCTAAACTATGCAACGTTAAACTACAAGTATCAAATAATGACTGTTTTGAATACCTAATAATTTCTAAACTATAAAAGAACTAAAAAGAAAATGAATAATACAAAATTACAAATAAAAAAGGTATAACAAAAAGAAATCTCCCAGGTCGTCCCCACCAGGCAGAGTACCTGGAAGGCACAAAGAGATTCCTCGCTGGATTGCGATACTCGAGTGGGCCAGATAGGTGCCGGCTCTGGAGTCTCGGGTGGCCTCGACGAGTTTTTTCGAAATTTATTTTCTCTTCTTCTTTTCTCATCTTCTTTCTTTATCTTAAAATATAGATTTATTATATTTTTCATATTTCAAGAATATTAATATTTTTACAAAACACGTATTTTTAGTTTTTACTTGTGTAAAAGTTATTAAAGGTATTAAAGTAATTTAGTAACTTCGCTACTAAAGGCTAAATTACTTATATTATGTTAACGGCCTGTTTCAAAATCTTCTAATAAGTGTCGGATAGCTTACTCGGTATTTATGTCGCTGCTTACTTGATATCGAGCGACAGAGACAAAAAACATGCAAATAAGCTATCAGACACATATTAGTAGATCATGATACAAACAATAGAAATCTTAAATTTTTATTATTTACACTGGGGTAGTTAATATATAGCCAGTTCGCGTTAAGTTTGCAGTAAGTCATCAGCGCAAATTGACGCGTAGCTCGTGACTTAGGCTGGGACTATATGATCCGGAATCCGGCGGGCCCGGGAAAATTCAGAGTAATGTAAATAGAACTCTGCGCTAATACACACTTGTGTGTTCGATTTCAGCTCTCTTGTATTAAGGCACAGTTCTATTTTCAATGCTCTGAATTTTCTCCGACCTTCTGGATTCCGGATCATATAGTCCCAGCCTTAACGCGCAAAGTCCGTACTTTATCGTCCATCCTCGTACAATGTAAACGCGTCCGGGTCACGGTCACTCGACCAACTTTCCACTCGCCTGCAGTTCGCGGTTGCAAGTCACAGTACTCTGATGATTGTCAGAAGTGCTAGGATTACTGGGTCAGCATGAGTTTGTGGAGATTATTTTTAAAGTAATTAAATTAAATAACGTTTATTTCGGGCGGCATGGCATAGGCCCATATTATAAATACCTTACAGACGTTGCATATTATTAATATATACTTAAACTACACTTTATCACGTGTTGTCGGCGACGTGATGCGCGCTTCGTTCCACCACACAACAGACCACACCCCGACGGCTGTCTCCCAGAACTCTTCCACCTCGAAGGTCGACAAAAGATGCGTCGGCACTCTGACCACAAAGGAACTGGAGCTAACCTTATGGCGAGACTCCAGACGTTCGACCCCCAAGGCGATGGACGTCTTCTTGCGGATGTAGTCCACGACGTCCTCGACCTCCATGGACCAGTGCAGGCATGCCTCGGGTAAATGTAATGATGATTGTTACATATTACTAGGTCAGCATAAGTTTTGTGATGATAAAGTAGTTGTGAGATGCTAGGATTACTAGGTCAGTGGTAGTGGTAGTGGTCAGTGAGTTTTGTGATGATTTATAGTAATGATGATGATTGTTTGATACTACTAGGTCAGCATAAGTTTAGTAGTTACAGATTCAATGCAGATACTTTTAGCATATGCGTGCCTAAATGCAGGCGGATGATCTAGTTCAGGGTTTCCCAACCTTCTTTTCACTTGGCATTATAAATAATATTTTCACGCCCCTGTGACAATTTAATTGCAAATAAGGCATTTTAACGATATTTATTTTTTTTGCGAAATTTATGCGAAATAAATAAATAAATATTGTATCTTGCCGAAACTTGACTAATAGCGACTGACGAGGCGTCGAATAATAGTTTTGATAGAAAAATTGTAACCTATGTTGAATTTGTGGGTGGCCCCCCTTGAAATCGCTCTGCACTCTGGAAGGCTCGCTCCACTGGTTTAAAACTCCTAGGCATATACCACGACGTCTCGACTCTTATAGCAGTATTGCTTTAACATTATTTTGAGATTTCGCGTAGATGAAAAATATCTTTTTGTTTATATAAATAGAGATCATGTTGGTTTATACCAAATTCAAAAGTAACGTTAAAATAATACTGCCATTAAACGTCGTGGTAAGGCCCCTAGTCTAGTTAATTATACAAATAATATTACGTCTCTTGTCTCTACGTAGAGAACTTAAATGAGAACTAAACTACTAATGGTTTTAAATGAACGGTTTTGAAGTATAGTTCTCTTTGTGTTAGTTTAACGGATATCAGCTAACCTTCAATTATTTATTAATATATTTAGTTAATAATGCTCGAATCTAGTTATCATGACTGTATTACTGAATCTATAAAATATGTTTAATAAAAACTAAAAGTTTTATTTTCCGTTACTATTATTTAAAAGTACCAGTTATTTAAACGAGTAGGATTCCAGAAAATGCTAGAGGTGTATTCGGATCGGATGTGATATGAGGCATAATTATTATGACAATATTAGTACGGATATGCAACTTGTAGTACGTTGAAAGTTTTAACAAGTGGCAACTATTCATATCAAAATGTGTCATTCAGTATATACTCTATATAGAGTTGTTCACACGGAGTTTCTGTGCACATCATTATGTAGAGATTTTTAATGTCTGTACGTAATTTTAAACTATTATGTGCAGTTAAAATGTTTATTAAAACAAGTGGTCGTCAAGTGGACGAAATTCGACCATAGCTCCATTCAACTTAAACACTATTAGGGTTCTCTTGTCTCTTAGATGCGAAATATAAATGTTGTCTATGGATTGTGAAAGACAGATTGACAAACGTCAACGTGTGACAATATTGCAGTGTATCAAACGCATGGTAGTGTGAGTTATTATATCTGAGGTAGTGTGTGTGTGTCACGTTATTTTTATTAATTTAATTTATTTTTAAGCATTATTATAAATATTTAAATAATTTAATAAACTTTAATTTTTCCAAATTTCACACTCCTCCGTTTGCATAATCTTCGTAAAACGGAGTACAAAGTTTTTGCTTCACGTATTATTTACAATAGATACGAGTATGATATGATAAAAGATAGCCCCTCAGACCCCTCCAATAAGCGGATTGTAGAACCTCTCTTCTTGATAGAGATTTTGAGAGAAAATTATTATGCAAATGCGTTGCCTTACAAGAACTGTATTAGCAAATACTATACTCTACACAGCACGGTAGATATTAACATCCACGCTTAACGTTGAAAGGTTACTAATTATTATGTAGTTTGACAAATCTACGCTTTCGCTTATCTCCGTTACGTGAGCTCTCAACAACCCCCCCCCCCCCTTTCCCTCCTCCCATTGTACCACACCTGTGCGGAGGAGCCCCCCCCCCCCCCCCTTCCTTCCTCCGCCTTCCACCAGTTCCACCCTCGCTCGCCCACAAAGCCTGATAACCGGTGCATGAAGTGCGCGGGCGCAGACGAAACCTCAGTTGGAATTCACGCGTCGCAGGGAGAGCATGTGTCGACGCGAGTTTTACAAATAAAGTGTTAAATTCAAAAATTTTGTGACTGTTGTGAACGGTGATACCAGGATTACAGTTTTGTGAGGAGTTTTACCGTGTGTGTGAAACGTTCGATTGAGCGTACTAGGATTTAATATAAGGTCACTTACCTATCGGCTTGACGGATTGCGAATCGTCGATTGTTGTAATTTATAACTTATTATCTAGGGTGTGCGGTTGAGTTTGGATTGGGATGTCGAGGCTTTCCAAAGTCGTTTTTTCGAAAGTACCGCGGATTTGTGAGTCACGGTTCACGCTTGACCGGCGATGGTGGAAACGGTACACCGGTAGCGATTTTTTTGTATGTACTAAGGTTGCAGGTTTCAGTGGTTTTGTTATATTGTGGTATAGTTGTCCGATTCTTGTAGGAGTTTTTGGGTACGAGCTTATTTTTTACATATTATAAATATGGAGCGATGTTTTTTAGGAGATTGTAATAAACTTTAACAAGTTTTGGATAACACCTGTAGAGTGTTTATGACAGGTGTTTTAGAATTGAGTGGCAATAGTTTATATAGATAAGATCTGTCAAGGCTTTGAACTCTATTCGAACACATGGTAACCAACACTGTTGGTATATTTTGCGTGGCAGTCCAGAGGGTGGGAGAAAAAAACAGTGGGTAGTAAGGGTTGTTGCAGTTTTTGACCCTTTTGACCCATCATCAGAAGGTGGATTGGATTGGAGGTCATGGAATAAGTGTTTTGTAATTCGGAGAGCAGCAGTCTACAGGAGATTGAATTAATTTTTTTTTTCAATACGGAGTGAAAAACAAAAACACTAATGATCTAGTTCGATATTTGAACTGATATAGTAAATATCTCGTTCTTTGTGAAGCACATGTGTTTGCGTCATACAAAACTGGTTTGGCAAGGTGTTTTCCAAAGACGTCTTTCCATGGCCAATGTCGAGTCGGTTTCTCTATGAAAAATGTCAAGCTTAACTAGTTTTTGTTGATTGCGGGTACCGTACATATTTTGCGCGATTAAAAGTTGTCTATATCCTTCTCTGTGGTCTACTCTACATCTACACTCTACATCATGTACTAAATACAATTTTGTATTTAGTACATACTGTACTAAATACAAAGTTATATTTTGTATTTAGTACAGTAATATTATTATTTCAATTTGTGTTTGTAAAATAGTAAAATGTATTTTCTACTCGTTTGTCATAATAATATTGCGGCCTTATACAGTACAACATAGATATCTATGTTGTCGAATGTGAATGTTGATTGGGGCAGTCAAAGAGCGGACACTTTTAGCCTCGACATGCCACGTCCCTAAAGATTCGTTTTTTGCCTTTAATCCGTAGTGAGAGATTTGGCTCTCCCTGTGGGCTAAAAACCTAGCCATACCCAACCATAGGACGTGGTAAATGAAATTGATAACCGCCTCCTTTTTTTGTAAGTCGGTTAATAAAAAAAAACTAAAATCTCAAATTAAACGTTGCGCTTTTACAATAGTAATAGTGACTCAATCTTGCAACGATAGTGAGAAATGATTGGGACTTATCAGCGTTTCGGGAATCGTATCCTATCCACATACCTACAGATATTATGCTAAGAGATATGCACATGTACCTAACACGACTTTCGCGTGTAATCGTATTTCTGTAAATAAATTGCAACCATTTACTAAGAAAGGGCCTTATGAAGCGTTCTGTGTGCACTAGGGGCACGTACTGCTTACAGAGAAACAGCTTTCATAGAACGAGACAAATTTTAAAATGTTGACGTCACCTCCAACGTCCCCTACGATTTTTCCACACAATCGTGAACACACCGTATACAATGTAATAGTGCAATCAAATCGAAAGTTAACTATGTAGCTGTTTATTTGTTCCTTCCTCTTTAATCTGTGTCGACTGTCGAGACTCGTGTAAGATTAAATTAGCAGAATCGACCTACTGAACACTGATATAAGTTTCATTTTCTTTTCATTTCGCAGCGGTTGCTTACGCGAGGGTCCGATTTTCTGTAGTAATGAGATTGCTTGCGTCTCCACTGCGGATGTAGGTCACAACCCAGCACTGGGAGTCTAAACTTAAATGTATTATACTAGGGTCACAGTAATATGCGGGGTTGGCAGGAACAATTGACAGCTACGTATATAGAAAAAGAATGACGGCGACCATATAATCGACGTTCGATAACGATACGAATACGTAGCTGTCAATTGTTCCTGCTTGGGCTAATGTAGTATATTGTGGTATACTAGGGGCGCAGAAAGGGGTAGAGGTTGTTGTAATGAGATAAACTTGAACGTGTGTGCTTGTGTTATTCTAGGAGACTGAAGTGGTGAGAAGGTATATAAACTTAGTGGAACATGAATACCCTTGCTTTTCGCTTCGCCGTAGTTGAGGGTGCCTAAAATAATCTGTACAATATAATTACACACCTTCTTTCACAAAACCAACAATTAATGTTTAGTTTCCTTGAGGCGTAGCCGCTAACTCGACACAACTGATAAGCGATAAGTGATAAGCGTTATCACTGTCGCTGATAAGGGATAACAGTTCGGTGTATCGCGTTAGGCGACAATCTCCAGCGCGAATCGCGATCGAAGTCATTATAGTTATTAATTGATAAATAAATTTATTGTTTAAGATGCAGCCTATGTCTTTTCCCTTTATCTACTCTCTGTCTGTGCTGAATTGCATTAAAGTCGGTCCAGTAGTTTTGGAGTTTCATTGTATTTTTATATCGCAACGTAAATTAGTGACATTTAAAATTGGTAACATTGTATGTTCCATTGTCCTCTTTGTTAACGTTTGTATTAAAAGCGGTTGCCGCGGCTCCGCCCGCGTAAATACAGCTTCCCACGGGAACACTGAACTTTTTCGGTATTAAAAGTAGCCTATGTTTTTAATCCAGAGCCTAAACTACTACAACGGTGTTCAGTAGTTTTTGCGTGAAAGAGTAACAAACATCCATCCATCCATCCTTTCATCCTCACAAACTTTCACTGCATATTAGTAGGATCTGTATCCCAAGCAGGAACAACTGAAAACTATGTATTCGTATTTCGTAACGAAATCGAATGTCAATTGTATGGGGGCTGTCATTATTTCATCACAATTCTCTTTCGATAAAGTTACGAATACGTAGTTGTTAATTGTTCCTGCTAACCCCACTGTACAGACTACGCGAGTATAGTTTTAACAAACCCCCTTACTAATAAAAGTATATACACAATGGATAAGCTATACAATGTTATGTCCCCGTCTGTCAAGCTACTTTTCCAACGCATCAGACAAGGACAAAACATTGTGTAGCTTATCAATTGTGTATTTATTTTTATTAGTATGGGGGTTTGTTTACAATGTCCATACGGAAGTTAGTTATACGTGTGAACTGTGTGTAATGTGTATTATATTAGCATATTGCTGTCGTGTGTGATGCGACACGCACACGCACACGCAAACGATGCGTCTCTGTGTTGTGCTATGTGTATACTGTATGTATAACGTTGTAGAGAGTTACGTATGTTAATATGAACTGTAGTTCCGATTTACGAGGTATTAAGTATTCACACTCACGTTAAAATACATTAAATGGAAGGCGTTTCCTGTACTAACGCCAGCTTTATGTCAGAAAAGTCCCGCGACAATCGGTCCAGCCGTTTCAGAGTTAGTCGGAACTCGGAACAAAAAGACACACAGACAGACGGACAGACAAGAAGTTTAAAAATTGATTTTTTATTGTAAATATCGTACACAGTACAATAAGTATATACTTTTATTATGCATTTAGTGAAAATCTGTTAATTTAAAATTAAACACTAATTTTATTTATTATATAGAGAGAGTATGTAGACATTATTTGTATAGATTTATATGAATGATAGTTAATAATGTATTTTAGTTTCTAGTCATTAATTAAAACCGTTGTAGTTATTTTGATCTGGTACAGTAACAATGATGATGATGATAGTTAATTATAACAAAAGAAAACGTAATAATAACCCACTTTATAACTATTGACCAACAGCGTGTGTTGCGTGCGCGTGATCTCTTCGGTATTTCTACACGCCTGGTACTTGATGTAGTATTCTTGATGACCAGATCGTTAATAGGACAGAGGGAGGATAAATGCCGATAATTATCGCAATAATTGATGCCGAAAATTCCAAATAACAACAGCGTTTGCTCTCAGTGTGGTTGAAGCGTCTCGCATATTTTTACCCGACTACGGCGAAGCCAAAAGGAAGGGTAATGATTTTGGCAGTCTATGTGTCTATGTATGTATATTTGTTTCGCCGTAGCGCCTAAACTACTGGTCTTATTTAAATAAATGTGGTGTCAACAGATTCGTAATAATGGCCCAGGTGACTTTATTTGACTTATATACTTTACGTAGTCGGGTTATAGTTTTTGACTTCGATATTGAGAACCGCGACGGTAATCGCTTACTCGGATCATCGGATGGCAACATCAGACGATCTGTCGCTAGTTTGCCTGCCCGCCGGAACACACATATCGGTTGATGATGACAGTTTTCATTTGATAGCAAATTATTTATCTTACTATAGTAAGCCATACACGCTACGGTGTACCGGTGCGGCCTTTAGTTCTATTTGCGATGGCATCTATTGAACACGATGACATTTTCGGTATTAAGGCTTAGAAGTGAGAACTCACGAGACCGGATGAGCGCGGTACGCAGCCGCCGCAGCCGCCGCGGTTGAGATTATCGCCCGCAAACGTGGCGGGCGGGCGAAGATCGCAGGAAGCGCGGTTGCAAAAAGGGCAAATACATAATATTTACAATAGAATTTCTGAATTTCGCCCGCCATTCGAACGCAGAGTGCGCGGGCGCAACCCGCCGAGGCTGCGGGTGACCGCGAGCAGCCGCGCACACCGCGGGCGTAAAACGCGCCGTGAGTTGTGCTTTAATTTTTTACATACATATCTGCATTCTACAGAAGCTGCGGGCCCGCAACCGCGGCGTGTGCGGGTGAATACCGCTTCGTGAGTTCTTAGCCTTATGCGTGACCTGCGCAGGCGACTGGAGCACACGCACACAGACACAGTTACAACATGTCACTCGAATGAATTGATTTTCGATCTTGTTCCGACCTCTCCGGCGGACCGTAGCGTGTGTGACCAGCATAATATATCACCACTCATGCTGGCTGCTAATGACATACGACGTAGCCAATTAATATTCCGTGCGCAGTCTTGTATGGTTGTCCACGAATAAATTATACATAGCGCCACTGCTAATGCGTTGTAAATGTAGCCTATAACACGCTCATATAAAGACTGAAACAAATGACGATCTCATACATAGTCGTCACTCGTCTTCGCCCCTTTCTTTATTTAAAAGAGTTACCGATGTGATTTATTGAGAAGCGATAATAATTATAGCAATAATCAATAACTCTTATCTATAGAATATAATATATACTACTTGTTCGACCTACATTATTATAAATGCATGACAAATAAAATAATTACGCGTGTAAAACACGTCCCGTATTGCGTATAAGTAGAAGTTCTGTTTAACACAATAATTATTGTTTAATGTTTTTATATCGTATGAATGTATTTTTATAAAGGTCAAGATGATAGGACGGTCAACTTTTTGTACTTAGATTTTAGATGATGTAGGACATTTCTTGTCATCCTACATCGGAAATAGAGACAGCAGTATCAAAATGCGTATTGTCAGATGGCAAGTTTATGAGTAAAGATAGCCAGAAAAGGTATGTTTCTTTTGACCCGGAAAGAAAGTTAAATTATCTCTTGCCATAACGATCCTTAAACTTAAAATATTATGTTAAATCTCTCTGTGTATTGACTATTGTATATTAATATTATTATATATTATTCTATCTAAAATATATTGGGTAGGGTGACTATAGAATATAAATATCCTACTACTATTATAAATGTGAAAGTGTGTGAGGATGAATGGATGTTTGTTACTGGTTCACGCAAAAACTACTGAACGGATTTCGATGTAATGCGGTATGGCAGTAGTTGAAGCTCTAGATTAACACATAGGCTACTTTCTATCCCCGAAAAAGTACAGTGTTCCCGTGGAATACTGTATTGACGCAGGCTATTTAAAGCCTATTAGGTAGTGTGTTTACTAAAACACAGCTTCAGACCGCCCACGACCACGATAGTTGTCCAATCGTGGGCGACTCGCACTGGGTCACGTACAGCCTGTTTTGGTCTGTACTACTGTCTACAAAATACACGGTGTGTTGGAACTAAATCGTCCCGCAAGAACTGTACGTATTTTCGGGGAAAAGGTCGGTGCGCTAAGTTTCATTCGAATACGTTTAAAAGAACTGCAACGCCTCTCGCTTATCAGGTTATTAATACTTCTGCTTGATTTATATTCTCCGGTCGAGTCGGTCCATTCGCGCCGAAGCATGCCTCTCTCACGCCAGAAGCGCCAGTACCTTTGAGGGCCACTCATAATCTTTATGTATCAGGACAACATAACTTGAGAAGAGCACTCAGTTTTGATACGAACTCAAGTATTATAATAAGTGGACCACGGAATCACGAGAAATGATAACCGTTACTAATGTCTGCGACCGCTATGTCGTGATGCGGGCTTTCTCTTTTGTGGTGCGATCAGTAACTTGGTTACGCTAGGTATTTTTAGAGAAATGTAAACGGAATATTAGGTGTAATATATGTTACATACTTGCGGGCAGTATCATGGATACGTTAGGTATTGTCAAAGAAATGTAGACCAACATTGTGTCTAGACACGATTTGTAAAGAACGAGAAATGTATGTTAAGAGTTCTTAGGATTCCTATCGGCTTCTATCTTTAATACTTACTTAACATATGAACGCTGGTTGGAGCACAATCTTGCTCGGATGAAGAGGGATCCTTTTGTAAGATTAGAAAATAAAACGCGCCAGTCTAATCTTTTCGCGTTTTATATAAAAGCATAAAATATTATCAGTCAAGAGCAGACTTCGGAGGTCGTGGGTTTGATCACCGCGTTGGAACAACAAAAAAATGTTGTTTGATGTCTGGTTAGTAAGTACAATGCGGGCTGGTCACCTGATTGTCTGACAAGAGAGATGACCCATGCGTCGTATGGGCGTGTAAAAATTCGGACCTGCGCCTGATCTCTCGCCAGTCGCGTCGGTCATCCGACGCGATGACCGACGATGCGTAGCTGGTCGGGTTTCAATGAAACTGCCCACCGTCACCTAAATCGGTGTAGGAAGCTATTTATTTTTACTGGCTATATATTATTTCGTTTTATTTCCTAACGTTTGATCTCCTACATGTTGATGCTATCCTAGTATATTGTCCCCTAATGTAGGTCGAAACACAGAAACACTCACCCGCAGCATCCGCTTTAGTAATTACTAATTACATAGTTAGTAAGTTGTGTGTGTCATATAGGGGCAAACGAGCTGACGGACCGCCTGATTGTAGGCGACCGCAACATCGGAAGTTACAGTGTTTTGTCTATCATACGCCCGGTAGTGTGTGTTGTTGTTATTTTTGTTAGTTTTATGTTCATCTAAGCATTCTTTGAAAAAAATGTAGCTTTCTGCACACCTTCCTCCATATAAAATTTCCAAATATCAATACTCCTCCGTTCGCTCAATTCTCGTAAAACTCCTTTATAATATTAGTTATAAAGACAATAAAAGAAAGTCTACACGACCGTGGTTTAAATTATAGTTATTTTGTATTTTCCAACGCATTCGATAGCATTCGTGTCGTGACTCGTGAGAAACGAAATATTATTGTATAATATATTAACGGAGATACGAAGAATATTATGGGAATTGTATTCACTTCCAAGTGAACAAAATCTGAGAATCGCATACAATGTGTACAGTCGGGGAAATTAATGCTTAGCAGTGCGATCGTCCTCATAATTATTTTTTGCTGTCGTCATCAACAAATTAGGAGCATAACAATTCCTGAAGTACTGCTCAATTCTACATTTCCTGACTGTACTTGGAAAAACTAACATTGCCAATTTCTTATTTCGGAAATGTGTCAATCTTGTTAACCATTCAATTTCCTCTCTACGGTACGTGGGAAAAAATAATATTAAAGCATTTTTTTTAAAAATGCTCAGAAATAAATAACATTAATAAAAATAACAACAACACACACTACCTCAGACTATAATACACACACTACCGTATATAATATACAATACATACATTTACCGGCGTGAGCGCCACGGCGCTGATGCCGGCGGTCATGGTCGCGGGTTCGAATTCCGCCAGGGAACACAACGTTTTCTCTGTTCCTGGGTCATGTATGTATATATGTAAATGTTGTGATAGATTGGCAACTGAGCCACAGAGGTCGTCAATATAACAGAGGTTGTATTTAAAATCTCAAGCTATATAATCTTTACCGATCTTTTGTTTGTTATAGTGATAATGTTTAATAAGCCCCTTGTACCTGTAATGTAATCTTCATAAAGAGTTTATCTAATCGCTGTAGGTGCGAGTGGGACAGCACGCGTTAGAGCGAGAGGAAAAGGGGCAAGTGTGCGAGGGACAGGTATAGTAGTTGGTGCCACTTGTAAACCCTATCGTCATAGTGGTAACGTTGACATTTCACTGGCTCGTCGGCGACCGTAGCTGTAAGCTGACAGATCAGGTGTGCCGCATTTCGATCTTATCGCTATAGCAATAAGGTTCAAAATGATACATCGGATTCGTTGGCGATCATGAGTCATGCTTGGGCGCTCCTGAAGACAATGCGAACGTACGAATTGTTGAACTGAATAATGATGGTAGTGACGATTGGGCAAGTCATTCAATGCAACATAAAGAGCGGGAGCGACACAAATTCAAGTCTACATTGTAGGCTTAAACTGTCTCAAAGTCGTGTGTGTGTTTATGAAAAAGGTTTAGGCTGGGACTGTATGTCCGGAATCCGGCGGGCCCGGGAAAATTCGGAGCATTGAAAATAGAACTCTGCGCAAATACAATAGAGCTGAAAATCGAACACACAAGTGTCGAGTCAATTTATATCAATGACATATAACATGACAGCTCGACACTCGACACCTCGATTTTCCGCACAAAACACCTAAAAAAGAATCTAAAAAAAATACGTTTGTCGGTATTTGCTGTTAAAGCGGCAACCGAAATAAATCATGAGATACAGCCTGGTGACAAGACACGCGGACAGACCGAATGCCAAGTCTGAGTAATATGGTCCCAGTTTAAGCCTTTCGGTACGGATTACAGAACCCTAAAAGTTTATGAACGACTGCGGTAAAATATAGTATATTATCTTAATAAAATTCTTTTTTATGTAGGATATGAAGAAGAATTTCATTAAAAGTTACAATGCAATTGTTTAAAACAAATTAATTTAACCTTTTCCCCGTTATTCATAAAGTATTTAGATCAGTCTACTCGTCACCCACTTTCCAGCGACGTTTCAGGCTGGGTCTATATTGTAATCCGAAATCCGGAAGGCCGGAGAAAGTTTAGAGCGCTGATAATTAAACTCTATATCGAACGTGCAAGTGTCGAGTCTAACGTCAATGTCAAATTTGACAACTCGACTGTCGGGTGTTAGATTTTCGCCTCTATTGTTTTACCGCACAGTTCTATTTTCAACGCTAGGGATTATCTCCTGATTTCCGGATTCCGGATCATACAGTCCCAGCCTATGTGAAGTCGACGCAAAGTTGATCCTAAACGAAATCTCTTTTCAACGGTCGATGTGCGTTCCTTTGTTGTGTTTGTTTGGGTGGTGTTTGTTTCTTCCTTTTGTAGTGTGTGTTAGTGAGTTCCTTTTGTAGGCTAGTGGGTACTATGCTCATTTGTATGGTAGATAGCCTTTAACAAATGTGGCAGTAGTGTCGGTCAGTTGACACGGTTGTCCGCGAGGCCGTGACGGCGCGCCGACCGTGGCCGGTCAGTGTGGCAACACAATGTATATATGTCACCGTAAAATTGTAAAAACCGTTAGATTGTAATTTAACTAGCGAGATTGTAATATGTCAAAAGATTCTTTGCGATATATTATAATCTAACGACTAATAATGCGTTAAATTGTAAGCAAATTGTTGTGTAGATTGTAGAGCAAACCACGCAAATAGCACGAGCAAAACGCCCAAACCAAATGTCGACCGTCCAATCGGTCAATTTCATGAAATATAATTAAATAAAACATCCTGTCGAAGTTTCGAGAGAAATCCAGTTTTTTTTACTTGTACATGTGAGATTTTGTTTCGCACCAGTTTGTCAGCATATCAAGCTTCTGCACAGAAAAAGTGACTTGACCGGTTCCCGCGCAAAAACACAAGATGGCCGATCGCGTGGCGGCGCGCGCGGGGACAAAACGGCGTGGGTGGATCTAGAATAGGTTTTTTGCGATCTTGATTTATGTTGATTCGTGTTGTGTTAACTTATGTAAGAGAACGTACCCATACCACTGTCAGGGGCGACAATCTCTACAAATTACATCTCCAGCACCGGCGAATGGCTGCCATGTTGCCTTAAGCTTAAGGTTGACAGTTGGCCCATCAGACAAATCTATCATAAATATCACGGAATTATATATGTCAACATTTGTCAAAGCACGAAATGACCAGCCCCGTGAACGAAAGTCCTGGCTGGAAAAAAACTCACGTCCCCCTCGTCGCGCGCAACCCCTGCAGACGTCTAGCCTGTGTTGCGAGCTGTCATTCGTGTAAGACTATTGAATGACGGTTCTTTACGACAGTAACGTAAATTCCTTGTCCTTTGAGCACTTTTGATACATTTTTTACCCGAGTAAAGCTAAATTAGAATAATAATAATAGCTCCCACACCGATTTCGGTGACGGTGGCCTGTTTCATTGAAACCAGGCCAGCTACGCAGGAGTTATGTTATAGTGCCCAAGTGTGTGCGCAGTACACAAGAGCACTCTCTCCTCCTTTTACTCTCGTAACCCAGTGGGACAGATTTAAACCGACACGACTGGCGAGAGATTAGGCGCAGGTCCGACTTTTTACATGCCCATCCGACGCATGGATCATCTTTCTTGTCAGACAATCAGGTGATCAGCCTGAATTGTCCTAACCAAACTTGGAAACAACATTTTTTTGTTCCAATGCGGGAATCGAACCCACGACCTCCGAGTCGAGAGCCAAGCTCTAACCACTAGACCACGGAGGCTATTATTAAATTAGAATATTGCAAAACGGGCTCCTCATGTCAATCTTGTACAAGCCTGAAGCCCCCAGTGGGGCTAGTACGAACAATTGACAACAACGTATTCGACAAGTTTTCGAATGAGAATTGTACTTGAAAACTTCTATACGTTCGGGCCGTCGCTGCGCGACCACTCTATCCGTGCTAAGCGTCAGATTTTTACCGTTACCGGGAGCGTCGGGTAGTATCTATATGTATGTATATATATATCAACGCCTTATACTCTTAAGATTTGCATCTTTCGGGCGTCCCTACTCCGGGCATCTCGGCACTGTTGTATTTTTTCGCACAATTCTCATTCGATAAATTTGCGAATACGCTGTTGTCAACTGTTCGTGCTAAGCCCACAGCCCACAAACATCCCTGTAACGGCTGTAACACAACTCGCATGAGACACAACTGTTGAGGTTTTGCGGCGTGTCACTTGTGTATAGTGTTACCGGTGTTACTGCTGTAGGTCCTGCAGTTGTCCGTCACACGTAGCACGGAAATTAAACCTACTTAAATACTTACCATGTTCTGTGGGTTAGCAAGGAACCAATCAACAACTGCGTATTCGTAACGCTATCGAAAGAAAATTCTATGAAAATTATGACAGCGCCACGCCCATACAATTGATATTCGATAACGCTACGAATACGCAGTTGTCAATTGTTCCTGATTGGGCTACAGTGGGGTTAGCAGGAACAATTGACAACTGCGTTTTCGTAACGTTATCGAAAGAGAATTGTGTAAATAATATATCAGCGACACTCGATAACGTTACGAACACGCACTTGTCAATTGTTCGTGCTAACCCCTCTGTCCTCTAATCCAATGTAATCGACAAGTAAACTGAGATACACTAGAACACTATAAGGCTACCAATTATAATGCCCAAACTTACCGCTCATTATAGAAAATATACAATGACACATCAGTGAGGGTTTTTAGATTCGTGCCATCTGACTGATTTTTTGACACGACAAGGCCGTCGGGCTCCCGAGCGCCGCCTGGTGACAGAAAAATAATCAAAAAAAAAAATATTGACCGTTTTTGATACCGCTTACGCCACCTGATGACGCTTTGTGTGCGTTGGGTCGGCCACCCTAGCGGCAGAAAAAATATAAAAAACCCTAATTTGCTTGAATTTAAACGTTTTGTATACGTTTAAAGATAAAATTGGATCTGTACAGAGTGTAAAAGAAAAAGCTATGCACTAGTACAACGTAGATAAACATTTTGAAATATTTTTTGGGCACATAGTTAACTTAACCGATATTCTCATCCTACTATTTTATAAATGTAAAAGTTTGCGAGGATGGATGGATGTTTGTTACTCTTTCACGCAAAAACTATTGAACGGACTTAGATGAAATTTTGTATGATTATAGTTTCAGCTCTGAATTAACACATATGCTACTTTGCATCCCGAAAAAGTACAGCGTTCCCGTGGGATACTGTATTTACGCGTTCCGGGAACGGGTAAAAGCTAGTTATTAATTTGAATATCTTATTTCGACAATATCATTACATATTGTAATTATTGATTTCTTTCGATTTCGGATGATTCACGAAAATATATATACAAACACCTCTTTCTACCTAATATAGATATGTGTAGCCTATGTCCTAATGTCAGGGCCAGCTCGATTCTGACCCCTGTGGGACCTCGGCAGACGGCACGACGCGCGACAGATGGCGGTGACTCATGAAGACATATGAAGTGTGCTGTGCGTACATCGGTACGGGACCGACATGCGACAGTCCGATCTGGCGTGTCGGTGACAAAGCTTTATCCACACTTTGAACCGCGCCCTATGACGTTTTTGGACATATCTGATATAATGTAAGACCAGCGAGCAGTCCAAATCGTGACGCATTTTTAGTCGTAACTAGCTTTTGCTCCGCGCCCTTGAAATGGCAGTATCCCATGCGAACACTGTTCTTTTTCGGGAAAAAAAGTAGGATGTGCGTTAATCCAGAGCCTAAACCATACCAAATTACATTAAAATCCGTTCAGTAGTTTTTGCGTTAAAGAGTCACAAACATCCATACCTCCATCCGTCCTAATTCCTAACAAACTTTCACATTTAGAATAGTAGTAGTATTAGCACGACATTCCAAACCGCACACTTTCATCGGGGTAATAAAACATAAAAACTTTAACCTCCAGCCTTTAACTAATACATGTAATATCCGTTAACTTTGTTTGTACATTGTGAATAATTGTGTTCGATACTGCTAATAATCCTTTTCTTCCTCAAGTAACTTACTACAGCCTTCTATAAATATTAGGCTGGGATCTGGGGCTATACGCCATAAGGTCTGGAATCCGGCGGGCCCGGGGAAAAATTTCTGAATTTTCGCCCGGGCCCGAGGGATTCCAGATTTTTTTTTAAAATACAACTCTGCGCTAATATGCGCAATATATTGACATTGACATTTGATTCGACACTTGTGTGTTCGATTATCAACTCTATTGTATCAGTCCAGACTTTTATTTTCAATGCTCTGAATTTTCTACGGCCTTCCGGATTCCGGATCATATAGTCCCATCCAGCCTTATAAATAAATGTCCCCCGCCGCGGCTGTATGTTCGCGATAATCTCAAAAAAAATTATTGAAAATCTGTTCAGTAGGAACGAATTTTCATGCATTTTTCATCAATCGACAGAGTGGTTCCTTAGGTTTTAGGTTAGGTAGGTTAGTAGGTAGAAGGTTTAGGTGTATAATTTGTAAAAAGGTTATGACGATAATTATTGTTGAAGTTGTCGGAAAAAAATCATGCCGTGTGTTAGCTTTTTTCGAACACATTGACCTAATCCTTTGGAGATATAACAAAACTATGTATGGTTGGATTGTTTCTCTTTTATAGGTCTGCAATAAACTCCGCGATGCCATATTATGTCTATCTTTTAAGGTAGCTCACTATACTCATTCTTAGTTTACGACGCTACGGACGGATCTATTACTACATAATATATTACAGTACCTGGTTATGGAGTTATTTGCTAAAGGGGTTTTAGCCACAAACACCAGTCCACGCGGGCGAAAGTTAGTTTTTTAAAATAGAAAAACGTAAAATTTGTAAAATTCACCGATGATTTCAAACTTTAAACACACCTGTTATCAATTTATATATTATATGTTGAATCCACGTTACCGAGTATAATATTATGATAAGCCGTGTTATCTTATCTATTACCAAAGTTGTGTGTCTCTTGTGTTGTTGTAACTGATATTTTGATGTTCGACAAATTTTGTTGTCGAATTGTCAACACAAATCATTGTTTGTCTGATGTTTTGCTGTCTACGTGTGTTGTTCGCTTGTGTAATCCAAACTGTTATTCCGATTGTCTAAAATTCCTTTGTTGTGTTGTTCTTTACAGGTGTACGCTGTCGCAGCTTTTTGGGTACTCGGTGTAGGTTAAAATTGTGTCTATTTAATCCATATTTTCTTTCTTTACAGATTGCCCAGATGCTGCTGTCTCACTCTGCGACATGTGTTTCTTGCTTTCGTGAGACTGATGCTGTCTCGCCCTACAATATCTCCGTCCCTTTCTGTCACGAGAAAAATTTACCTTGGAATATTTAATTGTAGAACACCGAAACGAATCTCGTTGTCGTCTATATTGTTCATTGGTTATGCATTCCTAGTCACGAAGAGAAGGGGTTTTCTTACCATAATAAACTTTGAGTGCCTAGTTTTTTTTGTATTGCAATTTTATTATTTAAATCACTTGTCAGTATTCCCCGCTTCTTAATATATACAAATCTTTGATATTTCCTTTTATTTTCAATAAAATTGTTAAAGTTAACATTTTCATAAGAAAATGGTCATAAGTAAAACTTTTTGGGAAAGCAATCCCATTTAGATTTCAAACATCTTGGAAACGTTTGCAATTACATCTTTAGAATTGAGATATTTGTTCTACAACGATTATTATTTTTCTAAAATCGATCTTGATTTTGAGACAATCATTCCTAAAAACTATTTCTTCGTACTTACTTAAAATAATCAGTCTGACTTATTAATAATTGTTATATCAATTATTATGATTAATATTTTGTTGCTACAGATAATATCTATGCTTTGATACTGTTCTACTGTTTGGGGTTCCGTACTCAAAGGTGTAATATACCTATTACTAAGACGCTATACGCTATCCATCTGTCTGTCACCAGGCTCTCATGAACCCTGATGGCTCGATAGTTGTCACATATTATATTGTATTTCTGTTGCCCGCTATAGCAACAAAAAGTACTAAAACAGAATAAAAAATAAATATTGAAGTGAGGCTCCCATGTACAACGAACGCTTTTTTTTGCCGTTTGGTACGGCACCGTTCGTGCGCGAATACGACTCGCACTTGGCCGATTTTTTATTCACAACCTTGACTCGATTAGATATCGCCTCGTACATGCGTCCGTATTAGTTTCAAGTTTCTGCTTACTATTGCGTCATAAGTTCATAACTTATAAGTCATACCCGTAGTAGGATACCGTGGGCCGTGTGGACTATTTTTAACATCGAGGAAAGAAAAGTGCCTCAAAAGTAATAGGGACAGTAGTATTTGAAGATTTTAATCTTAACTAACTAACTAACTTAACTAACTATGTAGTTAAAATAAAGAGAGGGCGTGAGGCAAATGAAATTATTATGCGGCAGTTTATAATGTATAGTACTACATTTTTGTCTCAGTTCTCTTTATTTAAACTAGGTATAGGTAGACGTTTATCTGTTTAGTTACTAGGAGAGCATATTTAGTTAGGAGGTGGTTGCTCAATCCTTTGTGGTTTTCTTTGCCTTTCTAAAATCAATGGCATTTATAAGCTTGTAGTCTTTGCTCTTTTAAAAGATTAATATCTTTTATCTTTCACGCTTCTGGATTTTTCTTGGAATTAATATTAGCAATCTTGTCAAATCTGATAGGTGTGATTTTTTATCGATTTTCGCCACTAGTGGTTTTCTTTTAAGTCGCGTGTAGTTATATTCTATCGTCTGTAGGCGATATCTATCTGTTATCTATACGCGATTTATCGGAAACGTGATTTTAATTTATTTTTTCAGTTTATTATGAACTATGGTAGTGATAGTGTATAAACTATAAATGGATCTCAAATAAACATGGAGAGGAAACTTACTAGAGAGGACTTTATGAGGAAGAGCTTTAGAGCTCCGAAGGTTTCTCCAGCCCCAGACCAACCAGTGTCCATAAATGGAGCGCCACCGCCGTCTCCGGTATCCCTGGCGATGCTGGAGAGACCTCCACAATCGCAGAGAACGGAGTATGAGGTGAATACATCGGGTATCGCTCCGAAAAGACTCGAATTGAACCGAGCGCATCCAATTCATCTTAAATCTTTCCAAGATCCAGAAGATCCTGTAGCACCACCTTCAGACGACGTGCTGAGGAAGCTGGAGAGACAGATCGGAGAAATGGAGCGGGGATTGGAAAGAGCTCAGAATGGCACGGTAGAAGTTGACGAGAGAGTGAGATACGCGGAACACGAGAATCTTTTGAGGACTGGGGTATCAGCAGTCGGAGGTGGTGGGTATCTCCCAGCGGATTCTGACACGGAACACGACGTTGTGCCGTTCAATAGGAACGAAAGTACCAGGAGCAGTACGGGGGCAACGGCGCCGGTTGCTCGACCGGCCACAAGATTAGCGAGGACCAATTCAGACACGCAACAGCATACAGTGGCGGCCACTGCGCGGCTCATGAGGAAACTGGCCGATGGCGGGACCAAAGATGAGAAAACCAAGGTCATATCAAGGAAGGCTATTCAGGCTAGGATGGAGAGGGTGAAGAATTCAGTGGTGGGGACGAAGCATGAACATCGAGTGTTGGCTGAGCATAGAAACGAGCCAGCGCGGAGCCCGACGAGTCCAACTTCGCCCGTCCCGCGCCGAGCGTCCACTCAGGTATGCCCTGTGACGTCAGATTGTGTTTGTGACGTCATGTTGTTTAGAACGAGTAGTCCAGGTTACCAACATTTGGGTCAGTTCACACCTCAACGCTATGCAGCGCTGATTTTTAAAGATAGCTCTTCGAAATTGAACTTTATCGACATAAAATGATACACGTTTCATATGACATCACTCATACACTGCACATGCGCTCTTACAATGAAACGTGTAACTTCTTGTGCAATGAATAATGTTATCCGATGAAAGTCTTGACTTGTTGTGAAGAAGTGACTTCAATTACTTTCAGTTTTTTATTATTCTTAATTTTTTAAATTTCAAGAGACCCTATGTTACTGTAGGTTTAGAGAGATGAGATTATGGTCAAAACTTAACAATATAGTAAGTTTAAAGCCCGTTTTCTGAGGATTTGTTATGACTAAGATTAACTGGCGCCGAGTTTTCAAATTCCCTAAGGCTCCGTCCAGTGATCACTAGATGAATTCTTTTCAATTTTGAGGCTAAAGTTATTTTTGGGAGTAAAATAGAGCTTTTCACTATTTTAACTAAGAAATATTATAATCATTTTCTGCAAAGTTTTTTTGTTGTCTTTCTGTATCAGCGCCATCTATCAGTAGCAATTTCAATTATAGTTTTATTTCAGTTATCGATTAACGGACTACATTGGTCAGCTAATGGATACTTAATTTAAGGGCCTGCTTCAGAATGTTATAAGAGTCTGATAACTTAGATAGCTTATTTACATGTTTCGTCTCTGTCGCTCGATATAAAGTGAGCAGCTTCCGAATAAGCTATACGACACTTATAAGAGAAGATGTGAAACATGCCCTTTGTTATCAAACCAAAAGCGCTAATGAATAGATAAATTACCGACAAATGCACTTCAGAAACCGGGCATTAGGTACTTAGTAATTAGGTATTTTATAAGATTTAAGAATAACATAATTATTAATTAAGTTAAATTAAAATAAAATAAACAAATTATGTAGCTTATTTTATAAGGTTGTGCTATTATGTGTATCGTGGGTGTGTGTATATAAGTGACATTAACTTTGTTCTAATAATTTTCTTTTTCTTTCTCAGGTAAGCATTACACAAGTCGTCATATTAAGCTGGTTAATCTTAATTGGTAAGAAGTAAGAACGCACTATATTCTTTTTAGCATGGGACCGTTAAAGTATTACGAAAGCAGATTTATTACAATTATTTATTCCCCACTTCCCCCTTGTCAGCAAAGCTCCATCTCCCCTCCCCCCCCCTCCCCTCCCTCGATTACTTAAACATTGGTATATATACATTATGCACTGTCATTTATGCATATTGTTTTTGACGTGATAACGTCTTATAAATTGATGGAGCCGGCTGCACGCACGAAAAAACATGACTCATGCGTTACCTGTTACGAGCGTTACCTCGCTAAATATGACGCATTGCCGTTACCTCAGCTAGCCGCGCCTTAGGTATGTGAGCCGTGGGACGGAGAGGCGGGGGCGCTTGATGTTATTACTCAGTTCGGCGCCGGACTTCGCGGCGGCAACACGCCTACCTAAGGCGCGGCCAATTAGTTCCGCGCGCACTATAAACATGACGTTGTCACGTTCAACTATCGTCAGTAAACCGACTTTACAGACAACCGATTTTTTTTTGTATTTATTCATTCTTTCGGTTCTAATCGAGTACCTTAATGTACTATTATTTGTGGTAATACCCCAAAACGCGTTTCATTTTCAAGCATACTTGCGTGGTTTTTAGTATAGACAATGTGTGGGTTACCAAATGTGCAAATAGGTAACTGACTACTGTTACGTAATCGAGATCTATACGCCCTCGGTCCCCGCCCCACGTGTCATCAAAAATAAGCAAAGCAAAGACCTGCACCCCCCCTCCCTATATTGCCTACGTAATACTTGAACGGCTCCCATGTTAAATGTAAATATCTTTTATGTATTTACTAATTACTACTTATTTGGGTAATTATTTTGATGAAAATGTTACAGAGTAGTTTCTTAGGAAATATTAACTTTTATCACTCAAACTTCTTATAACCCTTCAGATCCAATTAGATCTTGTAGTAAACAAAAATATTAAATTCATAAGAGAACAAAATCTTAATAAGAAATCTCGTACCACATGTGAGTATGCAAAGATACTTAGATTATTTAGTATATTTCAATTATTTTTCCAAATAATCTAATAACTGACGCACAGACGCCATATTCAGATACAGAGAGAGAGAGAGAAAACATTTGAAGTGCAATCATTGAAATTATAGCCATCTCTTTCAGTTCCGTGCTTTTTCGCATCTTTTGTTTTACTTATCAGTAAAACTTGTCAATGTGTGCAGTTTTCAATTGCTCGGAACAGATTTAAAACGCAAATTACTATGAGAGTAACATATCTATAGTATAAAATATAATCGGTGGAATGACGATTCTTTACGTTAGTTAATATATAATATATTCTTTGCTTATACTGCCCATGAGAAATGGCACACTATCGATGGCATTACCTGTTGTGTTCTCAAGGCCGCCGACGGGTTTCAAGCCCCTATATGCGCATGTAGACACACATAAATACATAAATACATTGGTTAGTCATAGTTTAAAGCTTCGAGAGTAACGCACATGTAACTCATCTGGTGATGCTAATGTATCAATTTTATAAAAAAATGCATAGTCTACAAACGAGAGAGAGAGAATATTTGTTTACTCGTGGATGTACTAGGATTGCAGAAAGGTGTAGGGGTAGGAAGAGTTCGCAGGTTATTTATGTTGTACGTCATATTAATACTCTGTACATAATTATTTTTTCTAAACAAAAAGACAATAAGTAGGCGTACACTTATACACTATAACGCTACCAAATTAAATGTCACTTATTTACTGTGCAATAATAAAATACAATGACACTTTTTACTTTTGGTTGAATTTCATATTTTGAAAGAGATTAACCGGAGTAAAATATATTTAGGGTATGTGATCCGGAATCCGGAGGGAGGCCCTAGAAAATTCAGAGCATTGAAAATCGAACTCTGCGCTAATACAAAAAAATTAGGCCTTTTCATCAGTTATTGGATGATTTATACAGTATTCTTCGAGCGAAGTAACCACTCTTAAAATACTGTAGTGCTTTTTTTTTTTTTTTCGAATGGGTCTACGCTAATGGCTTTTTAGCCGTCTTAGCTTAGTCGGTCTGGTGACTGCCATTTAGCAGTGTACTGTAGTGCCTGGGACAGTCGGTTTTAAATGTCGTATGGTTTCCCGAACACATACGGCATTCTCACAACACAGTCAGCCTAGTCCAGAGGAATGACTGGTCAATACGTCTGGGGCCAACCATGTGCGGGTTTCCTCCCGATGTTTTCCTTCACCGTTAGAGCGTCAGTATAATGTACTCGAGATCAGAAAAAGTCTCATTGGTACGCGCCGCAACCTGGGAGTCGAACCTGCACTCTCTCGAGTGCGAATCAAACGGTCTACCCACTACGCCACGTAATGAAAATGAAAGGAACTGAAAATCGAACACATAAGTGTCGAGTCAAATGTCAATGTTATGACAGCTCGACACTTCGATTTTCAACTCTATTGTACTAGCGCAGAGTTCTATTTTCAGTGCTCTAAATACTATCCGGATCCCACCGGCTTCCGGATCATAGTCCCAGCCTAAGGTCGGAATTCAGAACGTAACTCGCTTTAAAAACTGAATATTTGAATATTAATTTGTTAATATTTAACTCCGCAGTCCGCACCCATTCAGCAAATAATGACCATGTTCTTTACATTAAGCAATAGATTCCATAGACTATACAAAATAAGGTAAGTATATATATGTATATTCCTCCTACTAATCAAAATATTACACAATGTTACAAAGCTATACAATGCTTTGTCCTTGTCTGATACGTTGGAAATATCGCTTGACAGACGAGGACAAAACATTGTAGAGCTTATCATGCACTGTGTATATATTTTTATTAGAAAGGGGGATTATTTAAATACTCCTAATTTTAGTTTGCGTCGTCATTTGACTGGAGAGATACAACAAACTCACAGAAAATAATGCATGCACAATCCTTCGACATTTTACAATCTCGCTAGTCATATTACAATTTTACGGTAACATAATATATAATATAAACAAGATTTGCACGTTTAAACTATAAGATAACTCGTGTGTAACCGCGTAGAGCCAGCTAACTCGAGTTATCGGCAAAATTCACGCTTCATCTGTCACGTCTTGTCAGCCTGTCACAGACTTGAAGGTTTTCGTTCGGGGCAACTAGCACATTGAGTACCTGCAATTTATAAAACGTTGGCACAGTGACAGGGACACAGACAAACAGTTATTAAATACCCCATATTATAAGATAATTATATTTTGTGTAATGTTAGTTACCTCAAACAATAATGTGGAGCGAGCTACGACCTCTTGATTTGTATGTCCTTCTTACGCTTGAGTGGTGATGATAATAATACAGCAACAATTCTTATACTCTCCTTTATTGGTGCTTCCACAGATACGTATTACATATGAGATATTATGTCTAACACAATTACGTCTACAGTCTACAATGAGAATAGCCTTTTACTCCCGATGTTTTCCTTCACCGTTAGAGCGTCAGTATAATGTACTCGAGATCAGAAAAAGTCTCATTGGTACGCGCCGCAACCTGGGAGTCGAACCTGCACTCTCTCGAGTGCGAATCAAACGGTCTACCCACTACGCCACGTAATGAAAATGAAAGGAACTGAAAATCGAACACATAAGTGTCGAGTCAAATGTCAATGTTATGACAGCTCGACACTTCGATTTTCAACTCTATTGTACTAGCGCAGAGTTCTATTTTCAGTGCTCTAAATACTATCCGGATCCCACCGGCTTCCGGATCATAGTCCCAGCCTAAGGTCGGAATTCAGAACGTAACTCGCTTTAAAAACTGAATATTTGAATATTAATTTGTTAATATTTAACTCCGCAGTCCGCACCCATTCAGCAAATAATGACCATGTTCTTTACATTAAGCAATAGATTCCATAGACTATACAAAATAAGGTAAGTATATATATGTATATTCCTCCTACTAATCAAAATATTACACAATGTTACAAAGCTATACAATGCTTTGTCCTTGTCTGATACGTTGGAAATATCGCTTGACAGACGAGGACAAAACATTGTAGAGCTTATCATGCACTGTGTATATATTTTTATTAGAAAGGGGGATTATTTAAATACTCCTAATTTTAGTTTGCGTCGTCATTTGACTGGAGAGATACAACAAACTCACAGAAAATAATGCATGCACAATCCTTCGACATTTTACAATCTCGCTAGTCATATTACAATTTTACGGTAACATAATATATAATATAAACAAGATTTGCACGTTTAAACTATAAGATAACTCGTGTGTAACCGCGTAGAGCCAGCTAACTCGAGTTATCGGCAAAATTCACGCTTCATCTGTCACGTCTTGTCAGCCTGTCACAGACTTGAAGGTTTTCGTTCGGGGCAACTAGCACATTGAGTACCTGCAATTTATAAAACGTTGGCACAGTGACAGGGACACAGACAAACAGTTATTAAATACCCCATATTATAAGATAATTATATTTTGTGTAATGTTAGTTACCTCAAACAATAATGTGGAGCGAGCTACGACCTCTTGATTTGTATGTCCTTCTTACGCTTGAGTGGTGATGATAATAATACAGCAACAATTCTTATACTCTCCTTTATTGGTGCTTCCACAGATACGTATTACATATGAGATATTATGTCTAACACAATTACGTCTACAGTCTACAATGAGAATAGCCTTTTACTTATCTAAAATAAACCTACCAAAATAAAACTAAATAGGCTTTACTCGTGACATCTGTCAATATAACATTGACAATTACACCTCTTAAACTTTTTTTAAATTTATATAATATGGCATCGGCTTATAATCATTTGCCAGTGTCACGTTAAAAAGGCGGGAAGTAGAACTTTTGTTTCAATTTTCAACACCGTAGGTATTCCTATATCGTCAAGTCTAAAGTCTAGTCAAAGTCCAAATAAATAGTCAGTGCAGTCCACGAGTCATGTCAGTCGATTCAGTAAAGTGGTAGAAGGTTTTCTGAAAGTTCGAAGGGAGTTTTAAGGGAAACTCAAAATACCACTTGCCCACACTTGTGCACGTTAACGAATATTAAATGGTTAATATTCTACCAATATTACACATTAAGAACCGAAATAACACAAATTTATAAAAGAAATGCAAAATACACAACATCACCCATTGAATTCCCCGGCAAAACTCCCCTGTTAAACTTGCTGTTGTCATTATGCAACATAATGTACTCATTGTCCACAGATAAACTGCTACACCACTAATGTGGGAAATTGCTGTCTGTTTTTGAAAGTGTATTGTTCTAATAAATAAATAATAATAATAAACGACGACAACACACGATACAAGTTCTGTTAGTTGAAAACCGGCGTGAAATGACGCTTGCGTTGTGTTTCGCCTAGTGAATGAGGCTCGTGGAGGCCCAATAGTGTTTGGGGATTTTATGAACCGGGAATGCACTTGTAACTCCTCTGACACAACGATTGTCCATGAGTGGCGTTAAACGATACTATAAGGCGATCCGTCTGCTCGTTACCTGGTCCATTTCATAGAAAAAAAAATACATGTGGCACTCGGGGACTGCCGCGGTAAAGCTATTGCATAGTAAGTCTACACGCATACGTCTAGTCGCACGCACACAAACACCGTGCCGAAGTCTGCCGAACTGAAACGACGTTAGACGATGCACGGCTTTCAACGCCGCACCGCTGTGCCGGTCGGAGTGGGGGGTGTTAGGTTTATTTTCGTTACGGAATTTCTTGATTCGGTCGCCGCGCTCAAAGCCCGCGATAAAAGCTATGCAATAGCTTAAAAAGTATTTAAATGTGAATTATAATGCAACTAGATGTTGCCCGCGGAAAAAGTAATCCCGCGGAACCGTACATTTCGCCGCGATAGTGTGCAGCCTGTGTGTTAATCCGGAGTCTAAACTACTACCGTACCAAATCCCGCGGAACCGTACATTTCGCCGCCCGCGATAGTGTGCAGCCTGTGTGTTAATCCGGAGTCTAAACTACTACCGTACCAGATCCCGCGGAACCGTACATTTCGCCCCGATAGTGTGCAGCCTGTGTGTTAATCCGGAGTCTAAACTAACTACCGTACCAAATTTCTTTGAAATCCGTTCAGTAGTTACTGCGTGAAAGAGTAACAAACATCCATCCATCCATACATACTTTCGCGTTTATAATATTAGTTTGGTATCCTGCTACTATTATAAATGTGAAAGTTTGTTAGGATGGATGGATGGATGTTTTGTTACTCTTTCACGCAAAAACCACTACACGGATTTTGATGAAAGTTAGTATGATTGTAGTTTAAGCTCTGGATTAAAACATAGGCTACTTTTTATCCCAAAAGAGTGCAGTTTTTCCGTGGGATACTGTATTTACGCGGACGGAGCCGCGGGCAACAGCCAGTTAGAATATTTATTACGTAAATTTGTCAGAACTCAAGACTATTTGTATGTAGAAGCGGTTTCTCACGCCAACTGTAATGGCGATTTACACACCCGTATAAGGCCTAGTGCTTGCTGCCTACGCCCTAAGACCTGAATAATAATTCGTCGACCCCTGTGGCTCAGTGGTGGAGGTCGTGGGTTCGAATCGCGCCAAAGGAACAAAAAGTTGTCTATGTTCCCCGATCATAAAATATAGGAAAGATTTGTATGTTTGTTACATGTTTGTTTGTTTGCATTGAACTCCAGATTGACGTGGTGTGGAAGCGTATCCAACTCCTATTATAAATGTGAAATTTTGTGAGAATGGATGGATGTTTGTTACTCTTTCACTCAAAAACTACTGAACTGAACAGCTTTTGATGAAATTTGGTATGCTAGTAGCTTAGTCTCTTGTTTAAAACATAGGCTTTTTAACTTTTTAACCCGAAAACGTGAGATACTTTATTTACGCGAGGCAAAAGCTAGCATATCTAGATATTATTATTTTGGTCTAGGGTTTAATTATGTAGTTAGGGTACTGAAAGAGCATTACGGCCGAAAATCCGAAATACCAATACGCTACTTCAAGTGGCTAATGTGATTTAAACGCCGTTTTAATTGACGTAGCTTTTGTGTATTATACAAAAGAAGAGTATTGATTTCGCTTTATGTCAGAGACTTGTATGTTATAAATTGTAGGGCTTATCGAGGCTAAAAAGTAAAATGTCCTAACTTTAAGTGCGCCGTTGTGGCACTCGAGTTGCTCTCTAAAATGCTGCAAAATAACGACAAAAGAGTAAAAAATAGAGCAGATACAATAGTATAGGTAAAACGAACATAATGTTGTTCTCAGGTTACGGACGCCATTACATGCCTATGTTCGATCGCTCGCGTCGTAGTCGATTTTGCAACAGATGGCGGTACATTTTACTGTATGAAGAATTTTTTCGGCTAAATGTACGCAATAGCATATGTCCTTGTGTATAATATGTCTGTTTGATGTGCGTCGTGCACATAGAAATAACTGGTGTGGCGAGCTAACTCGTTCGCCTTGCGAGTTGTGTAGCTCTTGCAAACAGGTGCTCCTAGTTATTGTTTGCAATTACAATCAGTTGCTCCGCACTGTTAAGTGTTAGCTCGAAGTTCAAGCTTCGAGTTGTATACTCGTAGCTTACTGTTTGTTGGTTGTCTCAGGAATAGATTTGTATAATTTGAAGTATCAACTTTGTAACCAAACCTATATTGTCCGGAATCCGTAAGAACTCGGCTCTAATACATTAGAGCTGAAAATCGAACACATTACACACGAGTGTGAAGTCAAATGTCATATATTGTCTACTCGACACTCGACACTTCGATTTTCAACTCTATCGTAGTAGCGCAGAGTTATATTTTCGGTGCTCTGAATTCTCCGGAGATTCCGGATCATATAGTGCCAGCCTAATTATTTATTAGTTTATCCAATATTTTAGGGTTCCCGTACCCAAAGGGTAAAACGGGACCCTATTACCTACTAAGACTCCGCTGTCTGTCTGTCCGTCTGTCACCAGGCTGTATCTCATGAACCGTGATTGCTAAACAGTTGAAATTATCACAGATGATCAATTTCTGTTGCCTTTTGGTACAGGACCTTCCGTGCGTGAGTCCGATTCGCACTTGGCCGGTTTTTCGTGTCGTTTCAAAGTGTCTGGACATGTTAATGTCAGACTATCAGACAGTGGAGCGGCCCACTCGAGAAAATACTGCACCGCTGCGCTTTTCGTCATAATGGATATTACATCATTATGTAGTCGAGAGCTTCGACATGTATACGTGCCAATTTTTTAAATGAATGTAGACGATTAGTGCTTATCAGAATATTATCCATTGAAACTTCTCTTCGGCTTCGTCCGCGGCAAGTTGGATTTAACACGACATCTTTATAATTTATAGTTTACTGGCTGTTGCCGGCGGCTCCGCCCGCGTAAAAACAGTAACCCACGGGAACCGTACATTTCGCCGCGATAGAAAGTAGCCTATGCCCTTCCCCGTGGTGTACTCTATATCTGTGCCAAATCTCATGATTATGGGTTCAGTAGTTTTGACGTGAACCACAGTAAAAAAGCACACACATTTATACATTAACCCACGGGTACATTGTACTTTTTCGGAATAAAAAGTACCTTATGTCCTATCTAGGGACTCAAAGTATGTCTATACCAAATTTCATAAAAATCGGTTCAGCCGTTAAAGAGTGAAGAGGTACAGACAGACACTTTCGCATATATAATATTAGTATAAATGTCACTCACAAATAATGTGGCTTTCTATTAGTAAAATATTTTTTTTTTCAAAATCGATTCAGTAGATCCAGAGATTACCCCCTACCCCTACAATGTCACAAATTCACAAATTTTTTAGAAAATATCGAATTATTCGAAAATTTCTAATATCCTAGTAACATACACTATTATAAATGTGAAAGTTTGTGAGGATGGATGGATGGATGTTTGTTACTCTTTCACGGAAAACATAGGCTAGTTTTTATCCCGTATAAGTACAGTGTTCCTATGGGATACTGTATTCACGCGGGCGAAGTCGCGGGAAAGACAAGTTGAAAATAAAAGTTTGTTCTAACTTTGATAAATTCAGTATTTCACTATTAGCGTATGTGCGAGCGGCGCAACATCCTATGTTTAATTATAATGTTGGAAATTGTACGGTCAATTTTTACATGTAGGTATTTCCTATGTCAAAGTAAACATTCCATATCTTCGGCTGTACATCTAGTACATAATATTATTATACAATCTACAGAATTCGAGTACTGTTGAGTTTAGCCCTTTTTAACCGTTTAAACCAACATAGAAATGCGATAGACCGGTATGACGTAACGGCTGTTTCATTCACACCACACATACGATTTTAAACGTCATGTCACTGTGTTTGGGTGCATATTCTAATAACTGGGGTGGTGGTTGAAATGTTGAATAGAATACTGAACTTTATACCCTCGTGTTTGGGTGCATTTCGCTTTGACGCCGTTGGTGGTTCGAAGGCCTCAAAATGTAGGGCGGTTGTAACCGAGGAGGGATGTGGGGAATTTACGAGGGGGGACGCTGCAGGTGCTCAACGGTGTTGCCAACCAGAGGGTTGGTCCCCTAAAATTATGGGGGAAAATCTGTACAGGAGGGGTTCTTAGGGGGATAAATTTTATAAGGGGTTTTTATTTTAATTGTTTATTATTAAATTGTTGGGTTAAATTTCGATTTGTAAAACGAGGTCTTGAAGAGTGTAAACTTGGAAGTATACGTCAACTTACGGGGTTTTTTTCCCCTAAAAGGGGGAAAAAAACTTTGCAGGGTGTTTTCTAGGGGAAAGGATTTTAGGGGTTTTCATTTTCTTGTTTTTAATTAAATTGAGCTATTGACACGATTATAATATATCGCTAAGCGTATCGAAAAGTCAACCTGTAGAAAAAAAACTTTTTTCAAAGTATACAATTTTAATGTTTACAGGACAGACCGACAGAATAATATTACAGAACATTTATTTTCATTATTTGTGCATCATCATTAGTTGATATTTTGCAGTATTTATAGTATTCTTAAGGCCTGTTGGTCCTGTCACACAATCTACTGATAAGTGTCAGATGCAGTGTTTTTTGCATGTTCGGTTTCTGCCGATCGATATAAAGTGAGCAGCGACAAAATTTCCGAATAAGGTATCCGACACTTCTTAGAAGATTGTGAAACAGTTAAAATCATACAAAAATGTAGGGACATTATCAAGTAGTCGCTACGATTTTGACGGTTTTTTTTTACTTAAGTTTGGGGAGAAATATTTTTGAGAGTTGGTAACACTCGTGAGTCAGCTGTCAGTGTGCGCCCGGCCGCCGCGGCGCGCGCACGTTGTGTAGATGTGCAGCTGTGTAGTGAGCGCGCGATGGCCAAGAAACGGGTGAGGCTATGTAGTGTTGTGAACATGTGGAGTGGTTGCGTTAGGCAAAGGCTAAATACAATGAAATTAGGGAAGCAAGTAATTTTTAAGTAAATCCCATTTATCCAAGTGCATTGTACGGTTCCCGGGGATAGACAAACTTAATTTTAGTACTCCGCTTGTTGAACATAATATAATAATTAAAAATTACTTAGGGCCTGTTACACAATATAGTATGTGTTGAATAGCTTATCCGGCAGTTTTGTCGCTGCTCACTTTATACTGAGCGACAGAGACAAAGCTTGCCAATAAGCTATCCGACAGTTATTAATAGATTGTGAAACAGCCTTATAGGCCTTTTGGGTTACATTGTTAGCGTTAGTATTGGTAGTGTGAGGCTGGTACTCTATGCTCCGGAATCCGGAACGCCGGGGCAAATTCAGAGCACTAAAAATAGAACTCTGCGCCAATACATTAAAGTTGACTTTGCAACTTGAAAAAAAAAATCAGCTGTTTTCTACCCTTTTGTAGGAAACGCTAAATTTTTTTTCAAGTTGGAAAGTTGATCCCATAGTAAAACTCTTTTTATATTCAAGAGTATATTTATTCCTGAAAGTTTGGACACTGATTAAAAAAACACCCGGTATAATACTAGCTGTTGCCCGCGGCTCTGCCCGCGGCTCTGCCCGCGGCTCCGCCCGCGTGAATACAGTAGCCCTCGGGAATATTGTACGTTTTCGGGACATAAAGTGTCCTATGCTTTAATCCAGAGTACCATGCCAGATTTCATCAAAATCCGTTCAGTAGTTTTTGCGTGAAAGAGTAACAAACATTCATCCATTCCATTCATCCTCACAAACTTTCACATATATAATAGTGGGAGGACAGTAAAATATTTGATTAATGAAAATTAGAACCAGGTAGAAATTGGATAATACCAATCTACAAGATTGCTTTTTTACCTATAAACTTTCGCGTCTTGAATTAAAACAGTTTTAAAACAAAATGAAAAAAAAACCCCTTCTGTAATTACTATATTCTAAAATCTAAATTCTAAAGGAAGGACTGAAATAGAGTTCTAAAAATAGCTGGTCGGTTTGTAATTAGGAATAAAAAGGAAATAAATAGGAAAAAGGTCGCTAGCAGTCTTTGTGGTAATCTAAAAAGTTTTAAATCGACCGTTTGCCATCCTATGTTCTCCTAGTATACTAGGTGATTTCAGCCCAAATTGTCAAACGCTTCTTAAATGTAAAGAGCCTCTCAAATAACATGCTCCGACCGTCTGATGCGATCTCGAAATTGCATACAGACGATACGATTTTGCATCCGTTCAGGCCGATCTGGGGATCTAAAAAGGCCACTTTAGGTGTTTCATATTATGTTTCATATATTTTTTCCGTAAATAAAAATCGTGAAATGGTAAAATGGCTACATGATTCATCTGATTTAATCATACTAGAAAACAGCCATAGCCATTTTTCCATAGTTTTCAATAGAAATGCATGAAATGACGCACATAAATGAGCTGAAAAAAAAAAAATTTGAAACACCTAAAGTGGCCTTTTTAGACCCCCTGAAGGTATATCTGACCGTATATGGGGCACTAACACATAACAACGTGTGTCGGGAAAGCTAGTGCTTAATAGTACCTAAGCTGCGATACAAAAGACTTTGAAAAAAGTTTATAGCCATTAAAAATCTGAAAATTATACCTTATTTTAGTGGATAAATGAATCCTTAACGAAAAATCAGTAGGTAACAATTTTGAAAGTGATATTAACATTAAAATTGGCGAATTGTTTAAAAAAAGTGGCAAGTCTGAAATTGGTTACAGAACTTTAATGGGTGACAATTTTTAAGTTAGTGCTGGTTTTGAAATTGGTGAAACTTAGAAACCGCCGAATGCTACGATGGGTGTTAGGAGCAGATACTTGGTGATTTTTTTTTAAATATTTTTATTGCATGTTTTTGGTGCACCGTTTAGTCTAGAACTAGTTACTAGGTACACATGACGATACAGCAGGCACATATTACGAGGGCGGCACTGAAAATTTCGGGAATCAAGGAAGAGACACAATATTACTATTTAAAAATGTATTTATTGGCGAAGTATTTTCGAAGTATTCTCCGCGAAATTTGACACATTTTTCCATACCATGGAACCAATCATTGAAGCAACCATTCCATTCGGAAGTTGGGGTCTCCAAAATGGCCGTTTTTAGGCGTCCACAGCTTCTTCAGGTGATGAAAATCTCTGACCACGCAATTTATTCTTTATTTTAGGGAAAGTATAGAAATCATTAGGGCTTAGGTCGGGGCTGTACGGCGGATGGTCTAATAATTCTATGATTTCTTGCTCTAAAAACTCTTTTGTTCTGTGCGCGGTGTGAGAACTCGCATTGTCGTGATGGAGGATGATGCGGCGGTTGAAGTTCTCTTTACGGAGTTCAGAAACGACTTGTGGCAAACAAATGTTAGCATACCATTCTGCATTAACCGTTCTTTGTCCCTCAAGAGGAATAGTCGCAACATGGCCGGTTTTGGAGACAAACGTGGCCATCATTTTATTTGCAACACTCCGTGAACGAACAATTTTTGTTGGCTTTAACTCATTTTCGAACACCCAAACTCGTGACTGGTTTTTTGTTTCGGGTTCGTACGCGTATATCCAGGATTCGTCACCTGATACGATGTTGTATACAGCATTTGAGGATCCTGCGTGGAATTTTTCGAGAGTTCTGACGCACCAAGTAACGCGAGCCGCTTTTTGCTCTTCACAGAGCAAATGCGGTATCCATCGGGAAAACAACTTTTTTACACCTAATTGTTCGTGCAAGATTATTTGTATTTGACTCATGCCAATGTCTAAAGTTGCCTGAATTTCGCGGTATGTCACATGTCGATCTTCCTCAATCAGCTTACGCACAGCATCAACGTTTTCTTGGGTGACTGCAGTTTTTGGACGACCTTGACGGGGATTATCACTGAGCTTGACACGTCCACGTTGAAATTCAGCAAACCAGCGATAAATTGTGGTTTTGGATGGGGCTTCATCACCAAATGCAGAAATCATCCGGTCAACACACTGTTTTTGTGTTAAACCACTTCGAAAGTCATAATAAATCATCGCTCTAGAATTTTCTCGAGTCAATTCCATTTTCTCAACGACTAAACAAGTTTGACAAGACCTTGTGACAAGACCGAGAATCTTTTTTTAAATAAATAATATAGTAAAAAAAGTTTTTAAATAAATAAATAATAGTATTCGATTTTTAAAACCAAGGAGTTTTAAATTAAAAAGATTTTAATATGACAGGAACAGTGGAAATATTCCATTCCCGATACTTTTAGTGCAGCCCTCGTAAATAAAGAATAAACAGATTGAAGAGAAGTTATTAAAAGCTTTCGATTTGATTGCACTTACTACAAGCATACGGTGTGTCCACGATTGTGTGGAAAATCGTGGGCCGTTGAGGGGGACGTCAAAATTTTTAAATGAACGCTATGAAAGCTGTTTATCTGAACGAAAGCATAATAATAATGTTATGCTTTCGTTCAGATAGTGCTCTAAGGGGCACGGCATAGTATCACAGTTCACACCCCTTCCTTTATACCGTGACTAGCTTTTGACCGCGACTTCGTCCGCGTAGAACGATGTCGAAAATTGTTATAATCTCAGTAACCATTTTCGACGTCGAACAATTGAAAGTAGATTCGACCAAGAAATCACGTTGACCCATACAAACTTGATACGACACTAGACCAGTGTACTTGGTCTATTTTAAACTTTCTCCATAATTTGTTACGCGTGTACAGTGTTTTATTATATTATACTACAGTGTTATACGTAACGCCTTCGTAGCCTATTTCTAATATTACTAGGCTAACATGAGAATATGGCAGGTATGTTATATCACACTGTTGTGACGTCACGTGGCGTAGTGCACTCGCACGCCGCTGTTGAGTTGTGACTTGTGACGTTTCTGGGACACACTCGTCTCGTATGTACAGTCTGTTTAGGCTGGGGCTATATGCTGCGGAATCCGGAAGACCGTAGAAAATTCGAAGCATTGAAAATAGACCTCTGCGCAAATACAATTGAGTTGAAAAACGAACACACGAGTGTCGAGACAAATGTCATATATGACAGCTCGTCGCTCGAAACTTCCATTTTCAACTCCATTGTATTAGCGCAGGCAGAGTTCTATTTTCAGTGCTCTGAATTTTCACCGGCCTTACGGATTTCGGAGCATATAGTGCCCAGCCCTAGAGTTATTTTACCTCTGACGGGACATTTATGCCGACGACATAACCATCACTGTCATAGAAACTCAGAGGTAAAATAACTCTGAACAGGCTATAGTGGAGTACCATCGGCTAAGTTGACGGTGTTAGGAGTTTTAGCATAATTAGATGTTTAGTGATGTCAGGTTTCTAAAAGGAAATACCACGGTTTGTTGTAAAATTGTCGGTGAAAATTATTGTTGCGATTGTAGTCCTCCTAAATTTTCCTCACAATGAGGAAAGACGAAAGTGGGACGTTAGTCGTCGGTGATGATGATGATTAATGTGAATTTTTTCTGCAGAAAGTATGATCGTCTATGAATATGCAAAACATGGCAACAATATTCAGTACTTTCGCCCAAATGCTATACGCTAGCCCAAAATGAAATGTCCACCAAAAACAAAGCGTGTCAAAAGTAGATATTATTTTGTCTTTGAGCTACCACATACATACTACACTACAATAATACATACATACTACACTGCAACCTAGATGGACTCGAAAGCTTTGTGAAAATGTCCGGATTTACAGATACACAGAGTGAAAATTATATTTTGTTTGTGCACTCCACCTCTGCATGTGACCTAAAAAGCTCTTGTTTGTGTCTTGGTATTTTATGCAATCCTAGTAACGTGCGACACAATTTTACTAAATACAATAGTGGTAGTTAATGCGAGTTGCGACGTAAAGAGGGGGACTGAGATAAATGAAGTCTACAGTAGACTATTTTTTCAGTCATTATCTTTATATACATATAAACGCGTTATATAAACATGGCTGGCTGGGCGTTGGGACTATATGATCCGGAATCCGGCGGGCCCGGGAAAAATTCAGAACACAGAAAATGCGTTAATACAATAGACTTGAAAATCGAATTATCGAGTGTCGAGCTGTCATATACTTTGAGTTTTGACATTTGAATCTATTTTCATTTCATTTGCGTGTTTGATTTTCAGTATTAGTGCAGACTTCTATTATCAGTGCTCTGAATTTTTCCCGGCTTTACGGATTCCGAACAATATAGTCCCAGCCTTACAAGATTTTTCTGAAAATAATTATGTAATAGTGGAGAAAATGTTTATAAATGTAAATGATGATATTATATTTAGTAATAAACAACTTTATGGTGTTCAACATTTTCTCTTTAATTCACATATTTGAATTATTAATAGCACAATATGCCTGTCGCCTGTCTGACGTTATTTTTCTCTTGTTACAGGTTTGCATCAAACAATCGTCGGTAGTGTATACTTTTAGACCTGAATACCTAAAGGTATAATAATAACACTTGAGCACATCACAACATTCTACATGACGTCACAATAATTCTAAGTCAGACCAGATGTTTATGCCATAGAGCTTATGCTGTCCTAGTCTTTCCGAAAAAAGTACAAAAAAAACACGTTCGGCTACTTATATCACGGGCTGTTACTGTTTCTGCTTGGCAGAATGACGCGACTTGAGTGTCTCTTAAATTAAGTAGAGTTTGAGTATTCAGCCATTAGCACTTTGCAGTAGACATTTTAGACAGTTGATTCCGTCTGCTCGTTTCCTGGTCCATTTTATAGAAAAAAAAAGTCAAAGACATCATTAGCTTGTCTCTTGGGCACTCTTTAAATAGTTTGGCCACAAAGTAGAAGTAGTAGGAATCCGTGGTGGCCTCCTAGTTGATCTGATGATGATGTTTATTATTGTAACGCCGTGTCGCCGTCCGCACCACGTATTCTTCAACCTCACTGGACATAGGCTATATTTATCCCATCCCCTCATACACTGCCAGTGTGAAGGTAGAGGTATTGATACGCGGTATACTCTCTTCAAGTATATAACAGCGGCTTTGAGGCGAAAATCTAGTTTGTACTAGCAAAATCCGGTTTTAGGCAGTAAAATCTAGCGTGTTCAAGTAAAATCCGGTTTTATTGATGTAAAATTCGTTTGTGTACCAGTAAAATCCAGTTTGTGCTAGAAAAATCCGGGTTTATTCAAATATAATGTAAAATCTAGTTTTTACCAGTGTAATCCGGTTTTTGTAATTAAAAATCCGGTTTGAAGAATGAAGACGTAGTTTGTGCTATTTGAAAGAGTTTAAAGTGGTTTTGGTGTGGTTTAGCCTTTTAGATAATTATTGTGGTGTCACTTGACAGTGATGTTAGTCTGTGGCGGTGTAGCAAAAGTGTTATATTGGAGCTGCAGAGTTTGTTTTGCCGTTTGCGTTGCATATTCGGTTGTAGAGACTAGATATATATGTATCTAGGCTTATTAAACGTGCGTTTGCTAAGCGAATACGATGAAAATTTATAAGATTTTTGCGCATCTTTTTTTTAAGACTATATTAAACTCTTTTGACGAGAATAATAACTAAATATGAATTACTTAGTAACGTACCCCTATCTCTTCCCCGTGGTACAATCAATATCTGTGCGAAATTTCATCAAAATCAGTTTAGTAGTTTCGGAGCATATTTAATGCAAACAAACAATAACACAAATGTTTCCTCTTTATAATATTACTAGCTTTTGCCCGCGGCTTCGCCCACATAAATACACGGGATCCGTACATTTTGGCGGCGATAAAAAGTTAGCCTTTGTCCTTCCCCGTAGGCTACTCTATATCTGTGCCAAATCTCACCGGTGCTCGGTTTAGTAGTTTTTACGTGAAATCGTAACAACCAAACATTAGTAAGGATTTGTCTACTTACCAATACAAATGTATAATTAACAAGTGGTCACTTGTCGTCTGTTGGTAGTTTTAACGTCAATTTTGTCAGCAAAAAAGTTATCACAGAAATTAGTTACCTTATCAGTGATATATATGCACCTAGTGCGTTTGTTAATACCAAACTTTAGTGATTACTAAAATATTTAATAAATGTTGTCTGTTTGAAAATATTCGGTTGAAAGTTGTCACCAAATGGTGGCAATTTTAAACCAAAAATTTGTCTGCAAAAACACTTGTAATCCATTATTTTAATGGTTAGCACTTAGCCTTGAGACGATTTTAATAAACGGTCTAAAAGGTCTAAAAAAACCTAAACTTTTTAAGAGTACTGTAATTAGTAACCTAAAATTTAGTAATATGTTAAAAAATATAGTCGTAGCTAAGGTATTTTAATCATGGCCGAATTCACAAACTCTACTTAAAGTGAAGGGTCCTCTGTTCTGTGTTCAGATCCAACTTAATCTAGATGTTAACAAGTAGACAGTACACTACAATGCTACCAATTTAAATGTCACTAATTTACCGTGCAATAGTTATATAGAAATAATTATATTGACAGATGTGGGCGGATTTAATCTTTTTGTTTACATTTTGAGACTAATTTCTATGTGAGCATGTCTCTTGGTAGTACTAGGGACACATAAGAACTTAGAAGGTCAGCAGACAGCCGGTGATGAAATATTCACCATCACCAATCGATAACATTGATCTGTACGTAAATAGAGCAACCTTGGTGTTATGTGGGCCTGGTGATAAATGTGATCATCGATATAACTTACTCCACGTAAGAGAGAGCTTCGACACGAATAGGCCGACTCGACCGGAATAATACCATGAAAGACAGACGTGATTACGCTTGCGTTGTGTTTCGCCGAGTGAGTGAGGCTACCGTCAGGCCCAAGGGTTTTGGGGATTTCAACAAGGGGGAACGCACTCGTAACTCCTCCGGGTTGCGGGTGTCCATGGGCGGCGGCAATCGCTTGTCATCAAGTGATCCGTTAGCTCGTTCCCTGGCCACGCGTGGACACTGTACATCGATTATAGAGGTTATCTCTTATCAGCTGTTCCACTGATATTATAGCACGACCTATGTATATTGACGATCATAACATCATCATCATCATTAGATACTAGACGTTACCCGCGACTTCGTGCACGCTAAAGAAAATCCCTTCGGAACCGTAAATTTTGCCGCGATAAAAAGTCGCCTATTTCCTTCCTCGTGGTCTATTCTATATCTATGCCAAATTTCATCAAAATAGGTCTAGTAGTTTCGGAGCCTATTTAATGCAAACAAACAAACGAACAGAGATACAAACAAATGTTTCCTCTTTATAATATTACAGTATAGATGTTAATACGTTAAGCGAAAACTTTCAGTACAGTTTTACGAGAGTTTGCATCCGGAGAGTGTGAAATTTGGTCGGTAAATTAAAGTTTATGTGGAGGAAGGTGTGCAGAAAGCGAACATTTTTTCAATAATTTACATAAAATAAAAAATAATAATAACAAACACTACGTGCGTTTGTTGTTGAGGTTTGTGAATCTACAACAAGTCACAAGTCACAGTGTTCACACATTTTTTTAGTTTTTTTTACATAAGACGCAAAAGTTATAAAATTCAAACTTAAAAATTATACCTAGTCTTGCCATAAATACTGAAACAAAGAAAAAATTATATATCTATCAATCAATCAATCAATCATTTATTTCACAGAATGTGGTTAACAACGGTGGATACAATAGGTACATCAGTTCTTACACATCCTACCATAATAATGGTGTGTGAATATTATATAATATGCCAACTCTACGTTGTCATGGTAGTTATAGAAATGTCATTTATCTAAATAATATTAAATTATTATCAGCAATTAAAATTATCAAATAGTAAAATGTAAAATCATAATAATAATAAACAATAAAAATACACAGTCAAAAAAAATCGTTAGAACAATATTTAATACTTGTTTAAAAAAAAAACCTGTCTAAAATTAAAATTAATTTAAAAAAAAAACAAATAATTATTAACATTCAAGTCATTGTTTAATACATAGCATAAATTCATTCAAGTCATAAAAACAATTTTCTATTAGCCATGATGTCAGATTTCTTTTGAATTTATTGAATGGTAATTCTTTAAATTGATTGGGCAATTGGTTAAATATATGTATAGCCTGTATGTATGCGTTATTTTTATATATGCTTAAATTACATCAAGGGCGATAAAGTTTGAATTTATATCTTTCATTTTTCCGTCCCTCCTCCGAATGCAGTTTAAAGTATTCTGGATACATTTTAACCAACATACAGAGTTCTCGTATAGACTCGTACATACTCGTACATACTCGTACATACTCGTACATACAGGCTAGTGGTAACAGTCGTGATTTCTTAAATATCGGTCTGCAGCTTTCCAAATAGCAGGCACCACAAATAGCTCTCACACTTTTTTTTGGTACACGAAATGCTTTTTCGACTTCCACCGAATTACCCCACAACAACAGGGCCCTAATTCTCTTAACTCGAATCTCGGTTCTATTGTCAGTCTGTCCCGCTCGCGCGCGCATGATTTGCCGCCTATGCGAATGAGTCAGCGCGATAATCGAACCGAGATTCGAGGGACTAAAATTGGGGCCCTGACCGTATGAGCGGACCGATGATACGTATAGCCATGGTACGCTGGTAGTGCCGCCTCAGCTCCTACCGTCTGACGTAATCTACGTAAGGCGTATACGAACCGGTCGAGCTTATTACAAACATGCTCTACATGGAACTTCCAATTACAATTCTTGTCAACCATGAGTCCTAAAAATTTAACTGAGTCAACTTCTGAGATTTGCATTGCCGTATCGTATATTTAAATTTATATTTTTACTTTTATAATTTTGAAATTGTACTAATTGTGTCTTATTGATATTTATTTTTATGTTATTACTATCTAGCCAAATTATGATTTTTTGTAGAGTAAGGTTTAATTCAGATTCAAAGGTGGACAACTTCTTTCACTGTGATAAAAACAAGGACTTGTTTTTACATTTCACGATCAGTGTGGAGTCATCTGCGAATAATATAGTTGGATTACTGGTTATTTTAGGAAGATCGTTAATGTATAATAAAAATAAGAAAGGACCGAGTAGACTACCTTGAGGAATACCGAATAAGTTTAAATTAAAGAGTGATCTTGCGGAAACTTTAATTTTATTTATTATTTTACTAGTTTTTACGCATTGGTACCGATTAGATAGGTAGGATTTAATCCATTTGTTCGCAATCCCCCTTATACCATTGCTATTGCAAAAAAACATTTATTACTTTTACAGTGTGTTAGTTTAATACATAAACATAAAACAATTTAAAATATAAAAAGCTTATTCGAAGTGGTCTCCATTGGCTGCTATACAGACCTTTAAACGTTGAGGCCAGTTATCAATAGAAGCACGCACTCTTTCTATGGGAAAATTCTTCACTGCCAATCGTACGGATTGTTTTAGGGACTCCAAATTATCATGGTGGTTAGAGCAAGCTGTACTCTCTAAAACTGACCATAAATCATAATCCAGCGGATTAAGATCGGGACTAAACGAGCGACGGCCTGTTTTCAGCTCTGATGAAGTCCGAAACGTTCGTTTCCAACCAAGACTGCGTAGACCGAGCTTTATGACCCGGCGCCGAGTCTTGCTGGAAGACCATTCTTGGTTATTGAACATGGTGTTGTTAAGGGGCTTCACTACCTTCTCAAGAATGGTATCTAGATACACTTGTGCCGATATTTTGATACCTTTTTCACAAAAGTATTGCTCAGTCACTCCTTCATAGCTAATACCCCACCAAACCATCACTGAAGTCGGATAGTGCCCACGTTGCACTCTGTCGACTAATTGGGATGCTTCCTTAGAGCTTTGAGCATAAATACGGTCATTTTGTTTGTTAAAATGTTGCTCAATTGTAAAAAATTTCTCATCCGTAAACAAAATTTTTCTGTGACCTCCCTTTGCGTACCGCTTCAGTAGTTGTTTCGATTTTACCACCCTATTCTCTTTTAAATTATCAGTTAAGAAATGACCAGTACGTCTCTTATAGGCTGCAAGTCCTAAGTCATCTTTTAAAATACCCGAAATGGTTCTAGGTGCTATCTTCATCTCCCGAGATAAAATCTTTTGCTTTCGGACAGGATTTCTTCGAATTCTTTCCCTTACTGCTTTGACCACCTTTTATGTACGAACACTACGTGGACGGCCAGATCTTTTTCTGTCACAAACAGAGGAGGTCTCGTTGTACCTATTAATAGCCCGGTACACAAACATTTTACTAATACCAAGCGTATGGAGAGTTTTAATAATTGCATTTTGCTCCATACCTACTTTGTGTAATGCAATCACAGCGATTCGGTTCTCTTTATCACCCCACTGTATTTTAATGTCGCAAAATATTGTACAATGTATTGGTCGCCAAAATGAGAAAATCAATGAACAATCATATAAAAATGACAGATTCCAAATTAAAATGTAATATTTTGTTTATTTTTAATTGTAACAGTATTTATGGCCAGACTAACTAAGTACATATGATTCAAACTTAATAATTTATTATGGACGAATTTCGACCATAGGGCTAGTCCTCCTCTAGATATAATTAATCCAAGGCGTAATACGCACACACGCTCCGGTCCACCGGAGAGGTCTATCTGTGCAGGTAGATCGCAACGTGCGTGGGAATAGTCCTGCGCAGGCGGCCGGAGCAAGATCGAAAATCAATTCTTTCGAGTGACACCGTACGGTCTAACTGTGCGTGTGTGCGTGTACTCCGGTAACCTGTGCAGGTCACACCTAAAAAAAGGCCTTAAAAATGTCATCGTATTGAATCGATGTCATCGCAAATAGAACTGAAGACCGCTCCGGTACACCGTGCACCGCAACCCCATACACGCTACGACGTTCGGTTGACATGCGCAGGCAAACCTGTACGGGTAACCTCTGCGGTAGACCGTAGCGTGTATGGCCTACTTAACAGGCATAACGGAATTTATAATATTCACTTGTACATATTATTTTGTAAACATTATTATTGTGCAGATCATACAATCGATAGGTCATCTACATATTAGATTATGCCGGTTTATTTTTACTTGACACGTTTGTGACGGCGCGCGATACATTACAAGCTGACTAATATAAAAATACAATATTCTACATAATATTATAGACACTTAAATAATTATTATAAGCTCGAAAGGAAACAAAAGTAGACTCCAAATAAGCGTTCGATAGTGCAATAAGTGCAAACTAGATTTTCTTGCCAAGATTTTACGTTAGCCGCAGCGTTTTGGTACTTTAGTCGCCGCCGCGTGTTACCACTCGCCTGTACGTTTTCGCTGCGTTTTCTGTCCGCCGCTGCGTTAACGCCGTCAAGATAAACCCGCAAACGATGCGACACCGAGTGCTGCCGATGCTGGCGCCAGTGTTTCTGTCCAAGCTGTGGCGGCGACGCCGACGCGCGAAGGCTATAGAGAAACTGCACGGGGTAAAACACCTGCGACTCGCCCGATCGTGTGCGTCTCCCGTAGGACCTACCTAACTATGAGTAATATCCGCAATACTATAACAAATCATCGTACATATTTTTTTGACTTTATGAGTTATGTACTTTTAGCCTCGGCTCGAGCGGGTTACCGAGCGTGGACACTCGCTACTGACGAACAACGCACAACAGAAAGAGCTCTGTCCGTCCGTCCGTCCGTCTGTCTGTCCGTTCGTCTGTCCGTTCGTCTGTCTGTCTGTCTGTCTGTCTGTCTGCGCTTCTAGCTTCTGTACTTATGAATATAAATGGATAAAATTTGTTATAGTTATAGAATGTAGATGACGGTTTCAGCATCATAAAATAATGCTAATTTTATATTTTATGTGGTTGGCTCTCCATACATGTGAAGTGGGGGATTTTTTTTTATCATTCTACCCCATCGTGTAGGGAATCGTTGAATAGGCATCTTTAAATAAAGGGAAGGTTTCATACATTACATTTTAACAAAGTCAACCATTTACGGGAAATTGGCCTCCAAAGTGGTTTATAAGTTAGTCTCCCCCCCCCCCCCCCCGGCATTTCTAAACTATGAGACATAGAAAAAACTTACAATTTTCCATGCTAATAGATACTGCTATAAAATATTTAGAAAATTTTTTTTATAAAATATTTAGAAAAATTATTTTTGAATTAAATGATTTGAACTAAATCGTACAGTAACTTTCGAAGTAATATGAAAAAAATATATATTACGCGATTATAGTTACGGAACCCTCCTTAGACATGTTCTGAAACGCTCTTGGTTAGATTATTTTTGACAAGTCTCCGTTCTCAGTGGCAAATTCACGAAAGTTGTGTAGATGTAGCGACTAGTCGCGGTAGCTGGTAGCCAGTTTACACCGAGCATCGCTTATTTCGTTTTGTATTATTCCTGACGAGTATGCGTTTATACTTTTTTTAAGTTTCTGACTATTTACTTTTGTAGTTTTACGATTTCTGACAATGTACAAGTTTCCAACTGACATAACACGTTTAAATAAAAAAAAAAAAGGGGACTGAGACAAATGATGAATACCTGTGATAAGTTGACATATTCATTTGTCTCAGTCCCTCTCTTTACCTAAACTAATAGTGATTTCCGATACCCGAGTAACATTTTTCAATTTCTCAACTTTGCTCCTGTTTCAATTGATTCAAAGATTGAATATTTTTCATTTCCTAACTTTATCTTTTCTGTCGAAGGTTGTATGAATTGTATTCATTCAATGCATCCAACTATTTCTATTAATTTTTATAATGCTTTGTTTTGAATTGTCATAAGTCTTATATAAATAAACCCATATTTTTTTAATAATTACTTAAAAGTTTGATGAGCATTTTTCTACTTACCTTTTACTGTTATATCGATTATAAGTCATATTTAATACGGCCGAACCTACGTTACATGCTGTCCTAAGTCCATAATTGTCTAGATTAATCTTCTAATTGAAACTTTGTAAAGAGAATTTATTAGGTTAGGTCTCTAGAGTTATTATGAATTTCCCTATATATAAGGAAATTATGCTTCATAATTTTAATGAATTGACCTTGTTACCAGGATCACATATAAATTAGAAGAAGTAAACAGACGACCACATATAACACTATTTTGTAATTATTATGAAGTATTTGTAATGACTTTTGAAACTCGCGAAAACATCTTTCTGTTATCGACCTGTTAGAGAGCTGTTGTAAGTTACAATTTCGGTAAATCTTTCATTTTGTAATTTACATATTGATATTTTGTACATTAAAATAACATTCACACCTCTATTATGACATGTATTTTCATAGTGAATATTGTTATATACTTTGTTAAATTCCAAAGACTCCTTATTTTTGTGAAGGGTTTGGACATAATGCATGTTTATATGTCTGTCTACTGAACATTTTTTCCTTAGAACTGGATAACTTTCAATCTTATGTATCTGTATTAAATGAGTCTATCTTGTATATATATATAATCAGTTTCTCGAAAACTGCTGCAACTATTACCATGAAATTTAGTATGCAGCTAGTTTTGGAGAATAAAAATCCATCTAGCTAGGTCTTACCTCTGAGAAACTACGCACTTTTAAGCTATACATTTTCTTTCGTCGTGCAACAATATATCAATGATTTCGACTCTAATATGTCAGTCCGATTGGCAGTTTGCTATGCGTACGTATAATTTTTGCTTTATTCGAAAATGGGGAATGTGGTGGGTTCGAATCCCTGACAGATAATATTTCTGTGATTCTTTTTTAAATTTTAAAATTTATCAGAACTCCGAGCAATGCTCGGTTACCCAGGCACTTGTTATGAAATATACAAAGCACACTGTTTAGTGTTAATGTTGTATGTTGTAACATGTGATCTGATGCGACGCGTGTTGTGTTACAGAGCGCGTCGGAGACGTCGGCGACGGCGGGCAGCGGGTCGGGCGGGACGCGCGTGTCGTCGCGCTCCAGAGCGTCCGAGGAGCCGCATATTGGTGAGTTGACCTCTTCGTAGTTCATGTGTTCCTAGTATGGATATATATATATATATATATATTTTGACGCGAATCGGCTTTAAAGATAATATTTATGTGTGATAAATAAAACGCTTCTCTACTAGTATTTCTCTGTTGTTGGATTTGAGAAGTCGTAAGATGTCGCGGACTCTAAGAAAACCGGCCTCAATTTATGAATAATGAATACCGGAGGGCCATGACAGTGGAGCTTTAGGGTACAGACCACGCAGTTGTAACTCCTCTAATAATATTTAAGAAAACCCTATCTACGTAGTATTTTATATAGTAAATACTTCACCATTAGGTGTTCCGCCGCTCGTTACTTTTAAAATAATAATACACTGACGATAGTAGCAAGTAAGAACATACTTAAGTGATTAACGGCCGAATACTGAAACGATAGTTAAATAGTCGGGTAATTAAGTGACGCTCAAAGGCACGTGCTGTTCTTGTCATTTCGGCTAGCGGAGACAGCGACAGCCCGGGAATAGGAGGGCTCTTATTTTTGATTAGTGTTTTAGTATTCGGCCGTAAAACACAGCATCCAGCGCTTTCAAATAAATTTTAAAAACTTATTACTATTATAAATGTAAAAGTATGTGAGTATGGATGTATGGATGGATGAATGTTTATTCTCTTTCACCCAAAAAATACTGAACGGATTTTGATGAAATTTGGTATAGTAGTAGTTTGAGCTCTGAACATAGACTACTTTTTATCCCGAAAAAGGACAGTGTTCCTGTAGGACACTGTATTTTTACGCGGGCGGAGCCGCGGGCTAAGCTATAATAGTTTAATACTGATGTCTCTCCCCTGGCGTTTCAGGCAAGTACAAGCTGCTCAAGACGATCGGTAAGGGCAACTTCGCGAAGGTAAAGCTCGCCAAGCATGTCCCCACCGGCAAGGAGGTTGCCATCAAGATCATCGACAAGACCCAGCTCAATCCGGGGTCGCTGCAGAAGCTGTTCCGCGAGGTACGTCCCTCCCCTAGCACGACGTTTCCCGCCAAACATGTCTCTCCCCTGACCAACAGTCCCCAGTCAAACAAGTCCTCTGTAGTCTGTGAATAATTATGATACACACACTAGTCGCTAACTGAACTTAGAGGAAAATGATTAGTTTTTTTATTGGCTTTTCAAAAAAGTACTTAATAAGCCAGGAAATATTGTCTTTGCCATGACATCTACAATCAACTGTTGACGAAATACATTCATCACCAAAGTGAGATCGTTGGAGAGCATTAAAATCGCTTTTAATTTTATAACTTTTTAATTTATCAACTGATTACCGATTTTTTTTAAATTTTTCGGTCCATGTTTATGCCTTTCGGAAAATATAAGAATTTTGCTGATTGAAAGCAAAGGCATGTTCCCTATCCTCTCTCTAATACCGCTACTCGTGTTTTCCAGGTGCGGATAATGAAGATGCTGGACCACCCGAACATCGTGAAGCTGTTCCAGGTGATCGAGACTGAGAAGACGCTCTACCTCGTCATGGAGTACGCGTCCGGCGGCGAGGTAATGCACTTGCTACTCTCCAGGTGTAGCAGATGTCCGTGGGCGACGATACGATCCAGCAGGCCATAGGACTGCTCGTTTGCCATCTACCATTCTTAAAAAGCCACAAAATTTGAACATCAAGAGTATAATTTAATATTTTGTTTGTAACTTTATTAGAGTAGAAAATAGAAAATCTTTATATCTTACGTAATGTTGAGTGTGCTAGAACTAACTTGTATTTACAGAAAACTTGAAACCTTTTAATAGCAAAAATTATATTCACTTTTATAATATGTGTTAAATTTTATTCACATCGATTAAGTTGAGCTATTTCAGAGCTCGGTGAACAAAAAGTATAAAAAATCCTGATATTATAATACTTATTCTAATATATTATGTGCCATGTCTAGTCATTGACAGTTATATTATTTAAACTATTTACATATTTATATTAAATAAAGTTACGTATATGTGGTATTTACGCATTTAACAGCCGGACTCGGAGGTCGTGGATTCGATTCCCGCGTTGGAATTACAAAAAATTTTGTTTTCTAGTTTTGATAGGACAATGCAGGCTGATCACCTGATTGTTTTACAAGAAAGATGATCCATGCTTCGGATGGGCATGTAAAAAGTCGGTCCTGCGCCCGATCTCTCGCCAGTCGTGTTGGTGAAATCCTGAGTTTACGAAAGTAAAGGAAGAGAGAGTGCTCTTGTGTACTTGGGCACTATAAAAACAACTCCTGCGTAGCCGGGCGAAATCGGTGTGGGAGCTATTATTTACGTATGTGCGTCGATGTTAACATGATCACATACTAAACCTCTTGTTCCTTACATTTCAGGTGTTCGACTACCTAGTACTCCACGGACGGATGAAGGAAAAAGAAGCGCGGGCCAAGTTTCGCCAGATCGTGTCCGCCGTGCAGTACTGCCACCAGAAACGTATCATACACAGGGACCTCAAGGTCAGTGACAGTCCCCACCCCGCACTATACAAAACCCCGACAGCAAGAGCGCATTACACACAGGGACCGCGAGGTCGGTGACAGTCCCCACCCCGCACTATACAGTACCTCGGCACCAGGAGCGCATCATACAAAGGGACCTCGAGATCGGTGACAGTCCCCACCCTGCATTATACAGTACCCCGGCACCAGGAGCACATCATACACAGGGACCTCGAGTCCAGTCACAGTCCCCACCCCGCACTATACAGTACCTCGGCACCAGGAGCGCATCATACACAGGGACCTCGAGGTCGGTGACAGTCCTCACCCCGCACTATAGAGTACCCCAGCACCCGGAGCGCATCATACACAGGGACCTCGAGGTCGGTGGCAGTCCTTACCCCGCATTATACAGTACCCCGGCACCAGGAGCGCATCATACACAGGGACCTCGAAGTCAGTGACGGTCCCCACCCCGCACTATACAGTAAAATCGTGTAATATAGTTAGGGATGTAGCTCTATTGCTTCATTATGTATTTTAATAATATGTTATGGTTGTACCATTTAACCTTCCAGCATAGCATGACTGTATTTTTATAGGAAAAAAATAGAAAATGAGAAAAAATTATTGCTAAGACAAAATGACCGATTTTCTTTATTAATATGTAATTTTGTTTATTGTTCTGTTGACAAGGATTATTTTTACGGTGGCAATGCTACGCGTGCTGGCTCTGTATAATGTACCATATTATGTTGACATATTGCTCTCACATTGCAGGCGGAGAACCTCCTTCTAGACGGTGAGATGAACATCAAGATCGCGGACTTCGGGTTCTCTAACGAGTTCACGCCGGGCGCCAAGCTCGACACCTTCTGCGGCAGCCCGCCCTACGCCGCGCCCGAGCTGTTCCAAGGTGTGTACTCGGTGTCTCTCCCCTGTCACAGTTACAGTCCCCTGGTTGTCGACGAGATCGCGCCGCGCCCGAGCCTTTTTTTCTTTCATTAATAATAATATCTATGTACGCTTTCACACCACCTCAATCTGGTCTCAATCTGGTACCAGACAACGGAAATATATTTAATACTTTTATACTATACAATTAAGATTTTTATTATATAATCCACATATTTAACACACATTCCCTGGTGGTATTCGAACCTGCGACCTCCGGATTGAGCGCCAACGCGCTAACTACTCAACCACAGAGGTCGTCAAAAGGTATTGCACGTGTACAATATCCCGTGTCTCTCCCTTATCATAGTCCCCTGCGTGTCAATGAAAAACCACAAAAGTCTTCAAATTATAATTTACTTTTTAACCATCTATATGTTAGTTTCTACTTCTAATATAAAACATACTTGCTGTACTCTTTTCTTTATTCTTTTATCTCTTCTCTTATTTCTTTTCTGTATTTTTTGTTGTTACATGTATTATGCTAATTGGTAAATGAACACAGGCAAGAAGTACGACGGGCCGGAGGTGGACGTGTGGTCGCTGGGCGTGATCCTGTACACGCTCGTGTCGGGGTCGCTGCCCTTCGACGGCTCCACGCTGCGGGAGCTGCGCGAGAGGGTGCTGCGCGGGAAATATAGGTAGGTAACAAAATACCAAATAATATTTTTGGTTTACTAGCTTTTGGCTGTGGCTCTGCCCGCGTAAATAGAGTATCACTGTGCTTTTCCGGGATAGAAAATTTGTTGCTGTGTGCTAAAGCAGCGCTTAATCTACTACCATATTAAATTTCATCAAAATACGTTCGGTAGTTTTTGCGTGAAAGAGTAACAAACATCCATCCATCCTTCCATTGATCGATACATCCATCCATCCATCCTCACAAACTTTCACATTTATAATAGTAGTAGGAAATGTGAAAGTGTGTGAGGATGGATGGATGGATGTTTGTTACTCTTTCACGCGAAAACTACTGAACGGATTTTGATGAAGTTTGGTGTGGTAGTAGTTTAGACTTTAGTTATAGTTCTAATTCCTTACTAATATTATAAATCTGAATGTGAGTTTGTTTGTTTGGTTTTTACGCTTTCATGTAAAAACTACTACTGATCTGATCGTGAAATTTAGCACATATATAGAGTAGACCACGGGGAAGCACATAGGCTACTTTTTATTGCGCAAAAATATACGGTTCCCTTGGGATCTGTATATCCGCGGGCGGAGCCGCGGGCAAAAGGTAGTAAACCATAAATATTATTTGTCACTAGATGTTGTCCGCGACTTCGTACGCTCAAAAAGAAATCCAGCAGGAACCGTACATTTTGCTTCAATAAAAATAGCCTATGTGTTAATCCAGAGCTTAAAATACTACCATATCAAATTTCATCCAAATCCGTCCAGTAGTTTTTGCGTGAAAGAGTAACAAGTATCCATCCATCCATGCTCACAAACTTACATATATTTAATAATAGTAGTAGGGATTTTGCAGAAAATCGTATCTGTATTCGTACATCTATTTGCAAGTTTGTGTTCGTGTTTCCAGGATACCGTTCTACATGTCGACGGACTGCGAGAACCTGTTGAAGAAGTTCCTCGTCCTAAACCCGGCGAAGCGAGCCTCGCTCGAGAGCGTCATGAGAGACAGGTGGGTAAAGCTCTTGGTGTTATACAGCGACCGTAATACAGGGTGAATGAACATCTTCTATGTTAAAAAGTGGGTTTCCTAGAAAGCGGTACTTGTCACCGTTTTAAAATAAAAGATTTATATTCTGTTCAGGTCAAATTTAATCTAAACGTAAACAAACATATTAAATTCGACCAAATTAATGTGTCATTGTATTTTTAATTAAATAACATTTCAATTCCATTTAAAGCGTTATTGTTTTAATTTAAATTATTTATTTAACGCCTTCGTGATTTAATTACTCGGGTTTAGATCTTGGCTCTCTACTCTGGAGGTCGTGGGTTCGGTCCCCGCGTTGGAACAACAAAAAAATGTTGTTTTAAGTCTAGACCATTTTAAGACAATGCAGCCTGATCGCCTTATTGTCTGGCAAGAGAGATGATCCATGCGTCGGATGGGCATGTAAAAAGTCGGTGCTGCGCCTGATCTCTCGCCAGTCGTGTCGGTCATACGTCCCACTGGAATGAAGGAAGAGAGAGTGCTCTTGTTATGCGCACACACTTGGGCACTACAAAAAAAAAAAAAACTAATGCGTAGCTTGGTCTGGTTTCAATAAAACCAGTGTGGTTTAAAAAAATAAAACTAGATATTATAAATCAAAAGTGTGTTAAATGAATTTCAAGTGTGTTCTTTATTAATATATATTTTTAAATGTTGCTTTAAAAAGACATTTTGTCAATGGCAGGTGGATGAACACCGGGTACGAGGACGACGAACTGCGGCCGTACGTCGAGCCTAGCCAGGACTTCAAGGACCACAAGCGGATAGGTGAGCGACAGGGGATTGTCGGCAGGGGAAAGACAATTACAGATAGATGGCTGTTGACAGGAAAGTTTCAATGACAGGGAACTGTTATTGAGGGATTGTGACTTGAGGTGACAGATTAATGTAAAGTGACTTACAGGGAATTGACATTAATACATTATGAGGCAGCAGAAAAATGATCAGAATGATCAGAAGTGACAAATAAATACTGAGTTGACTCGTCGTGACACTGATTATAACAAAATACGTATTAAGATGGATACAAATATACATTGTGTTTGAAATCACGACCTGCCATGTATGGCTAGATAATATATTTTGCATTATTTAGTTTAAAAAAGGTAAAAGAAGAGATAATAATTAAAGGTTTCTGAAAATTCACTCTGTATATTGCATATTCAAATTATTAATACAAATGCTTTAATACAAATACAATATAACTGCTATTTGTTACTAACAGCTAATTAATAATTTTACTAATAATAATAATAATATATAATTATGTTTGCCATTTGGATGTGATTTTGTTTAAATATTTTAAGAATTCTTCTATTTGTTTATTAATATGTTAAACCAGGCACATATTTTGTAACTTTATTTCAAAAAAATTCATTTTAGTAATGTATTAATTTAAATAAAATTATATCCATCGTTTTGCAAAAGTAAAACTAATAACATAATTGAATAATTGAAAATTTGCGCTTACTAGTTTCAAAGCTAATTACAGATTGAAGAACACAAAAGCACATTATACACAGTATACACACAAAGTGCCATAGATAATATTTATACAGGGTTTTTATTTATGATATAGCTATTGGAAAGGCTTAGAAAAATGGCAAAAAAATTAATTCAATCACTGAAAGAATATTAGTGCTTCTATTCGCCGCTAGATGTCGGATTTAAAAACGCAAAAGCGCCATCTATCAGTGTAGTTAACATTTTTGGTCCATGAGTGTAAATTATTTATATGACAACTAAAATTCTTTTTATATCTTTGTTAAAATAATATTCTTCATTTACTTGGTCACCATCTAAAATATTACATGTAATAAATATAGCTAGCGACTATAGAACTGACGATTTGGTCCGTTCACACCGAGACGCGACGCGGCGCGATATTTTTAAGATAGGGATTCAAAATTGAACTTTATTCACTACACACGAAGATACAAGTTTCATTGCAAGAGTTCGAATTTCGAGCTGCACCGTATGTGTCTTCTTGTGTAGTTCAATTTTGAATCGCTATCTCATAAATACCGCACCGCGTCGCGTCGCGTCTCGGGTATGTTATGGCGCTAAGCGTAAGCACAATGCTTTGAAACTGCTTGCTACACTAACACAGACCTAAGAAACACACAGACCTCGCTTGCATCAAGCGAGTGGACACGTTTATATTTTTATTCCTGAAAAGGTGTCGTGGAAAATACAAATAAATATGCATCAGGACATGTATTTTACTCTTCTAATAATCTAAAAGGACGGTTAGAATGATGCAAAACTATAAAATAGTTTTATATTAGGTACGAGTATAGATATTCTTAAAATGTTACTTTTGTGGGTCCTACTTATTTTGTAATTAATGATTGTTTTTTTATTTGTGTAAAGCGGCCGGCCCACACAACGGTAAGTTAAATGTCGTGTTTGAAATGGGAATACCAAATCTTATTTAAAAAAAAAAAAAAACGTGATAAAATATTTGGGCCCCAAATGAAAGTAACAATTTGTTGAAGTCATTTTGTCGTCAAAGTTATCATATTTTTACTGACTTTACATGAAAATAGTGTTAAGTCCACAGACTAAATCCGAGTCTTGATAATTTTTGAAATTGCCAAAGACGTGTCCACAATATAATTGAAGCCATTTCACCTCACCCTGGGTATATATCACACTTGGGTCTGTTTACGAGCTACTGATAAGTTTCGGATAGCTTATTCGCATGTTTTGTCTCTGTCGCTCGATATCAAGTGAGCAACGACAAATCTTCCGAATAAGCTATTCGGCACTTAAGAAGATGTGCAACAGACTCTATTATTGGGTATGTCTATTTGAATCAAAAGCAAGCATTATTAAACTTAAAAACATAGAACTGTTTACAATTATTGTATAAATAACTTTTATTGTAACTAGCATTGTTGTTTTTTTTTCTTTTCCTTTCTCTATTCAAATTCTCTACATATAGTATAATTCAAAATTGTCTCCCATTTTTCCAATTTTGATGACAAATAGACATGCTCAATAGTATCTAACAAGCTACATATTTTATAAGGAACGTTTTTGTATTTCATGCGCCCGCCGCTATCCGCTACAGCGCAAGTCGGTACGTCGCATACTCCGTCCTACCCTAGGATGTTACAAAATCTGTCCCGATTTTTTTTTTTTATTTATTAGTTGATATCGAAAGTTGATGGATTATTTATTAAATATCGGTAAAAAAAATAATAGATGTATATCGATTGATATAGTAAATCAATATTTATAAATAAATAAAAATAAAATATAAAAGACGTGAAAAATAGGGACAGATTTGATTCTTGCACGCTCTATGTTGTCCAGTGCGCTTACTTTGTTTTAGTAGCGATTTTATTTAAGGCAGTGGAGGTCCTGCTTACACGGAGACGTGGCGTCATTTTTAACCGATTTCAAAAAAAGGAGGCGGTTATACTTTCGGAAGCATATAATTTTATTTTTTTTGTATGTTCAACAATTACTCCGCCGTCTGTGGACCGATTTTGAAAATTATTTTTTTGATGTATAGGGTATAATCCCAAATTGGTCCTTTTGACATCAAAGTGGTGACCTAATGATGGGATCCATGAGGAATCGAGGGAACTCCTCGAAATTTATATGGGCACATATGGTGATTTCAACTTTATCTGAAGTAGCCCAAGTATATGCTACCAAAAAGTAAGATTTTACTCCCAAAGTATACATACCTTGGATCCAAAAGTACTGAACCGAACTCCTGACTACTTATAAATACATGTTTGGGGATTTCGGTGTTGTTTAAAGAACTGCAAGCATATGCCACTATGTACATAACTTACAATAATCATCATCTTATTTACAATACCTAACGGAAGCTTGGCGCGTATTCAATTATACATTCCGCACATAATTATTAAACTGTCTTAAAGTGTATTAATTAATTATTTATCAAAAATCATTAAAAAGGGAAAAATATTATTTTTAAACAAAAAATTAAAACGGTATAACGGTATACGGTACCAGAAAATTTGAACGTGAGTTCTATAAAATATTGTGGGATATTGTTTGGGCTGGTACCGACTTTAAAATTAGGAAGATTGAGTAGAGAAATAGTTAACATTTTAGCCGAAATTAAATTAGCCGAATAATGTAGAAAATAAGATTTATTTAATACTTTTTTTGTGTATTTTTACTTTGGAAGTCGGTTTAAATTTTTCAGATAGCGATAAAAAATTGAACTTTATATACTACAGGAGAAGACACATGTGTTCACCCGGTGCAGCTCCAAATTCAAACTCTTGCAATGAAACGTGTGTCTTCTTGTGTCTATAAAGTTCAATTTTGAATCGCTTATCTTAGAAATGACGCCGCGTCGCGTCTATGTGTGAACTGACGCTTAGATTCAGTCCTTTTACTCCACTGGCATGTGTAATCTGTGTACTAATTTTATTTATTTGTACTGCAAATACGATAATAACAGCTGAAATTTTATTTCATCGTCGTAATTTTACGGTAATATATTTATTTACCCATGAATTTTTTAAATGTTTTGCTGTGGGTTTTCTAGTCTGTCATATCTGACAACTGTTTGGACCCGATGCACACGAAGCGCCTCCTGGCTGCAGATAAAGTGTTGAAAACCCTCACTGAGAGTTTTGCAGCTGCCTCAGCCCTCGGCCTTGCAGCTGCGACACAAACAGCTGTCAGATAGTACAACTCGGCAACACTCATTATATGTATAGAACGTTTTTCAAAATCACTTCAATAACTATGGGCTCATGACTAGCTGCCTTTGTAAAGAAGAGAAGTAAAGAAGTTTAGGCAGGAAAAAAATGAAATTAAATGAAATTAAAAAAATCTAATATGAATTAGTCTAATGGCGTTGAAAAGTTCATTGACCTCACACTGATTTCTATCGGTTGAAAATGATTAAAGTGATATCGCTTAATATGCGAGGTCAATGAACCTCACAGCTGAAGAGTGCAATGTAATTTTGTTTTGTATAAAAAAATCGCGTTTTAAAAGTAATTTTTCCGCCCAAACGTCTTTGCACAGCGGGACATCATACTGTGTCCAAAGTTTCTGTAATTGATTTTACAAAACGTTCCATTAATAAATCCTAAGGGTCAATTCACATCGAAACGACACGATACGCGACATGGCGCTGTATTTTTAAGTTAATTACTTAAATTTGAACTAATTTAAATTTGATTATTATATTACACAAGCAGATACACGTTTGATTGTAACAGTTCGAATGTCAGGCTGCACCGCGCTGCACAGCGCATGTGCAGTGTATGACTAATGTCATATGAAACGTGTATCTGTTTATGCAGTGAATAAAGTTCAATTTTGAATAGCTATCTTATAAAAATGGTGCGCCGCTTATCGTCGCGATGTGAACCCTGATAAAGCGAAGTGTAAATGAGCTAATGTAGTTTCGTGTTCCCCCGCAGAGGCGCTGGTGTGTCTCGGCTACAACCGCCAGGAGATCGAGTACTCGCTGGCGGAGGCGAAGTACGACGACGTGTTCGCCACGTACCTGCTGCTCGGCCGGAAGAGCACCGACGTGAGTTGCGAGTCTGGGGGCCTGTTTCACAATCGTCTAAAAAGTTTCAGATCGCTTGTTTGCATGTTTTGTCTCTGTCGCTCGATATAGAGTTAGCAGCGACAAAACTGGCGGATAGTCTACTCGACACTTGCTAGGCCATTGTGAACCAGGCCCTTATTTTTGTACATTTTGTAATCAGAAGGTCCGATTCTAGTCAATCCGGCAATAAGGCTGGGGCTATATCGTCCGGAATCCGGAAGGCCGGAGAAAATTTAGAGCACTACAAAAAAAAAACTGCGCCATACAGTAGAGTTTAAAATTGAAGTGTCGAGTGATGAGCTGTCATATATGATTGACATTTGATTCCACACTCGTGTGTTCGATTTTTAAGTAATTACGAGCTTTGGGGCCCGTTTCACAATCTATACTAATATTATAAAGAGAAAAGGTTTGTTAGTTTGCATTGAACAGGCTCCGAAGCTACAGGACCTATGTTGATGAAATTAGGCACAAATATAGAGTAGACTACGGGGAAGGTCGTAAACTACTTTGTATCGCGGTAAATGCACGGTTCCTGCGCGATTTCCTTTTGCGCGCACAAAGACGCGGGCAACATCTAGTCTTCTAGTAAGTGTCGGATAGCTTATATGGAAGTTTTGTTTCTAAGTACTTTACATCGAGCGACAGAGACAAAGGGTAATGTAGTTTGCATAAACTACATTACATTTATCCATAGATTGTGAAACAGTATGCTGTCTGGATACTGGGCCTGTCGTAACTCAACAGCCTATCGCCTACCCGACACATTGGGAAACAATCCTAAAACTATATGAGTACACTATACAGTTTCAATCTTATACTTTAAACGAGACAATCTTCTATATAAAATATAATCGTAATCGAAAAATTTATCTAGCTCGGTCTTATCCCAGGAAACAGAGCATTTTTAAGCTACATATTATGTTTTCTCTTCGTCGTGCCACAATATATCAATAATTTCGCCACTATTACGTCAGTCCGCTTGGTAGCTTGGTATGCGTATGTATAGTTTTTGCTTTGTTCGAAAACTCGGAATGTGGCGGGTTCGAATCTCGGTCAGATAAATATTTTTGTGATTCCTTTTATTTATTTAAATTTATTAGAACTCCGAGCAAAGGTAGGTTACCCAGGTACTGAATATTTAACGGTCTAATTGCTCGGTTTCTAAAGACATTACATAAACTTTAGATGCAGTAAGTTTAACTGGCGCAGATCCATCTGGTGGTCACTAGATGAACCTTTTCTACCTTTTTCTATCTGGCCCACTAAGGAAAACTTAGATTAGTTATTATTTGAGTAATGTATTCACAAGATACAGTAAAATAAATCACTTTTGTCTAAATAAAATGGACCAGACAAAGAGCAAACGGAACGCCTAATGGTAAGCGATTAGCACCGTCCATGGAGACTCGCAACACCAGAGTCTCGCACGACACTACTGATAGTTATCTGAAGTACCTCGGACAGTTTTGCAATTCCGGAATTTCATGTTATTCCTTACTGGATGTTACTACAGGACTGTGTTGACGTCGTGTGAATTGCAATTTCCAGCCGGAGTCGGACGGCAGCCGGTCGGGGTCGTCGCTGTCGCTGCGCAACAACGCCGCGCCGCCGCCGCCCGCGCAGCAGCCCGCCGGTACGTGCCCGTGCATACTTGCGTGTAGAATTACGTGCAGTGCTGCGCACACGCACGACACGCGTACATGAGGTTGTTCAAAGTCATTTTTATAAAAACTAAAACCCGACTACGTAAATGTAGCCTATGTTACCCGGGCTGTTATTACGAATCTATTCACACCTCATTCATTAAAATCGGATCAGTAGTTTAGGCGTTACAGTGAAACAAACGTACAAACATACATGCATAGACTGCTAAAATCCTCTTACCCTTACCCTTTCCCCTTTCTTTTGGCTTCGCCGTAGTCTAGTAATTAATTACGAATATTATGGCCTTATGATCTACTGTTTATGAAAAACGGTTAAAGAAAAAATATAAAAATCTACTAACGCGTACGCTCTTTACGGCACTGTTAAGGTCATTGACCTCACACATCTGAAGTCTTTGCTTCCCCTTAGCTATTTCTGTGAGGTTAATGACATCAACGCCTGAGAGGCGCTCTCTCATTCGCTTTCTCATTTAATATTATTCTCATTTTATAATTATTGTATTCGGTGTAATATATATTTTTTTCATTATATTGGTGCCTAAACGCTTTTACATAAGCAGTAGATTATATGCCCGAAATATCCGCAGCTGATTTTGTACAACCTTATATACGCGTTCTTTTGTAGCTACAAGCTATGTACGCGGACGCAACGAATGCGTCTGTTGCTGCGTTCTAAAGTTACAACGCACACTAGTGCGTGGCGATACATCTGAATATTTTGTGCCCGGACGTTAGACTCAGAGCCCGGTTCACAATGTACTGATAAGTGTAAGATAGCAAGATAGAAGAGCAGCGACAAAACTGCCGACAAACAGATTAGCTATTCAACACTTACTAGGCCGTTGTGAAACATTCCTTTAACTAACGATTTCTTATTTAAACAAAAAGTTGTTGTTAAACTCTTCAATGATAATCAAATTGCCGTTAAAATGCCACTTGCCAAATAGCATACGACGAAAAGCAATTTGGTAAGTGTTCTTTTTTAAATACATAATATAATATTATGTGTACGAATGCAGGACTTAGTTTACAAAAAATCTTTATAATGTCAAATAAAAAAAAAATACGTCATGCTTTCTAAACAACTGTATGATTTTTTTTATTCAAGTAGATTGTATTATATACCAAGCTTTCAAATTGACTTTTCAAAAGGCATATGCTTTTATTAAAATGAGAATTTAACGCTGAAATTAATTACAAAATAATAAACTGGGTGTTACAAAATTCCGTTACTAAATTAAACATTTATATTATTTACGTATAGATACAAAATAAGAGATACGATTTTGCAACACCCTATATATATATAGTATAAGAGCTGGATTTTTAAAACATGTCTACTGGAGCTTACGACGTGATCGTCCGTAATGGGCAACATTTTGGGACAGCTTAGCTTGTCTAACCGGGATAGTCACGGGATATTGTGAGCGAGTATATCATTTGCGGTCCATTTGTTCTAGCGTCGAGGCATGGAATACAGCATGTGTTTTTTTTGTTTTGGAAATCTTACAACTTATTTTTTTGATTTTTTAGGTTGGTTTTTAATTTTATTTAATTACTTACAAATGAATACCGATATTTTTAGATCTTTTATCTGAAAGTAAGTGTAAAAACTCACATATTTTTTGTCTCTTACTAGAAAAATGAGTTGTAAGTTTCACATTTTGTCAATTTATTTGTCAAGACATACCTACCTTTTCGCACAATTTTACTATTCTTAAAAATCTCTATACACACATACGTTAGTCCATGCGCCGGCGTCGCTTGTCTAAATCTGTGTGCTTCTCGTGTCGACCCCCACGCGTGTTCACCCCCCCGTTCGTCATTGTGTTCGTTCGCCTTCTGGACTAAGATGGTCGTAGGGTTGTCAAAAATGCGTTTAGGATGTTTACACTACGTTTTAGTTTTAAATGGTTTTGACTTGTAGAGAAGTAGTAAAACAATATGCGCATATACCTACAATATATCAAGCAATAATTGCTGAAGTGAGCAGGGCGGACAGACGGACAGACAAAGGGAACCTACTTAGAGCAGGGCTCCATAAATTTAGTGCGTTCCGTTGCGTTGCATTGTCGCACCTCGACACTGCGTCGTTTTTCATAGATTTTACACGATTACACGAAGGTGAAGTTTTCCGTCGTAGCACTACGGAACCCTAATGCTAATGCCCTCTAGAAAAAAAATAGTATTAAGTCTCGTGTTATGGGCGGGGTATGAGTACCAGCGCCTCGATTCATGAGGGGTGTGAGGAGGGCGGGGTATAAGGTGTAGTAGCAACTCGTCCCAGGGTATTGGTAGGTAGATAATAGTTGTCGCTCGTGTAGTGTTACGGGTGGGGTATTACTGAGGGGGCACGAGGTCAGGGCGGGGCCCGGGGGTGAGCACGCGTGTTCCGCGGGTAACGGTCTCGGTCTCGGCGCGCAGGCTGCGGCTCGCCGTCCCACCGCGGCGTGCAGCGCAGCATCTCGGCGAGCGCGCGCCCCGCCGCCGCGCGCCGCGCCTCCTCCGGCGCCGAGGTGCCCCGCGCGCAAGGTAGGCTGTGTCTCTGTCTAACTTAGGACAGAGAGAGAGAGAGATATAGCGCTATGTGGACTAAGAGCCTGGCACTGTCGTATCTAACTTTGTATGTTAAGAGTGAGATAGCGATATGTAGCGCCTTGTGGAGCAGACTGAGCGGCTGTCAATTGTCACTGTCTAACTTGACTCGTATTAAGCGAGCTATGTAGGGTACTCTGTCTAACCTATGCGAGAGCGGGATAGCAATATGTATAGGCTAAGCATATATGCGAGAGAAATATAGACATGTTTTAAATACGTTCGCGAAAGAAAGATAGAACTGTCATTGGCTTTTTCGATGTCTCTGCACATAAACAAATTTAAAAAAATTAAGTAACCCCCGTATTTATCAAGCAGTTAGCGAGCTGATGATGGATTATAATTAGCTAAGAACACTCTCTATCATGTCAGCTTTCAAACAGAAAAAAAAACTAACCGAAATAGCTTCATCCGTTTCGGAGCTACGATGCCACGGACAGACACACACAAACAGACAGACACTGTTTCGTCGGGGGTTAAAAGTGACCGTTTTCGAAGTCGTAAAAGATGGTGAGGCAGTGCCAGTCTCTCAGTCTACTAACAATTAGGTTTTGGTGTAAGAGTTAACACGCAGACTCATCCCAGCATCTAGTTAAAGTATGGTCACTAAATAGAGAAATTCGTACATTGACCTTTATTACAATGACATTATGGATTACAATATATTATGATGTCAGCTGTCACTGCCACGGCACGTGCTGAAAGGAAATTAATATTCTTTTAGATTCAAAATATTTAGTACGCGTGCGTACAAACATAAGTGTCAGTGTGCAAATTTCAATATTTAAATTGCCACATCCATCGTCCAGCCCGCGCGGCCGCAAGACTTGTAGGTAAAAATGATAAACAACTGACATTATTGACACTAATGACGGCCATCAATACGAGTGCTAGATTTGCAGGCTGGACGACGAGTAAGGCCCTTTAGCGACTGAACTTCGGTAGTAACTTTAGACCCGCAAATGTTGGAGCATTCCGAATAATACTTACGTTACTATTAAAATGCTCTAGCATGTTTCCACTCGCACTAAATATGGTACGCATTCTAATAGAGTAGAACTTGTTTTAGTAGGTAGCTTGACGTACAAGTAAAATTCAATCTATCTTCATTTACATCTTTGGGTTTCATTTTGCACTCTAATATGCGTTTGATTGCATAGCTGTTTTAAATAAATTAATATTTTGTTAATTATATTAAAATAACTTATATTTTAAGTCAAGTAAGTATGTTTTGTGTGTAAATGTTTAGTAAAGTCACTCGAATTGCACTTTTTGTTTTCGTTTCGATAAAATAATGTATTTCAAAACGGGTGTTCCGCAAGGTCCACTATTCGGTCCTATGTTCTATGTATTCGGTCCTATGTTTATATTTATAACTTATTATGTTCTTGTAATGAACTCAATTATTTTTAAACATTTAACTGGCTTCTTTTATATTAAAAAAATATAAGTAGCTTTATAAGTTTTGCATGATATCACAATCTGATATCTTCTATACTCTTACCTCTCACATAGACTGTCAAACTAATCTCCCTTCGATGTTTTTCCTGTTTTAGATTCACTTCTAGTAGTAGCATGTGTCTTCTGTACTAGTTCATTAACGAATGGACCAATTTTGATTAATCAATCTTTAATAACAAATAACGAATCACTTTTGACAGTTCATGTAGTCTTGACGAATTTGACAGATTAGAATCCAATAGGCTCACCCAGCTTAGTTTATAGTATTTAGCTCAGATAATATGTGTAATATTTATATATAAATTAGGCTTCATCAATAAGTTAGTTAATAAAGTATCGTTCTAGGCTTTTTATCACTACTATAATTTTTTTTAAACCATTGCTATTGAAATTTTGTTTCAAATTTAAAGTAACAGTCAATACATTGTAAATTTATTATAAAGAAAAAAAAATTAACCCTCAAACCATGTACTTATATTTCACTCATTGTTTCATTCCAAACGTTTACTAACAATATTTATTATTAATCACATTAAATAATAGAAAAATTGATGTTCTGTATATTGCCATTCGTGTTATAATTTCAAGCTATATCAGATGTTGTATTTCATAGGTGGTGGATTTTGTGACTAAATCTATATTCATATCGATTCATAATTGATATGAACACAGAACTGACCAAATCTATGTTCATGTCAATTCTTAATCACTTTAGATATAGATACGTTAAATTATAAATCGCACATCAAAAATCACTTCGAAGGATAACTAATCGAAGCCTGGCTTCGCAGCTGTCCGGGAGTCCGGGAGTCTCGCTCGGGTGCAGTAGTACGATCCAATACGGTGGCGCCTCACGTGCGTCTCCGTTCCGGGAGCACGTAGGCTGGGACTGTATTGTCCGGAATCCGTAAGGCCGGGGAGAATTCTGAGCACTGAAAATAGATTTCTGCGCTGGTACAATAGAGCTGAAAATCTAACACACAAGTGTCGAGTGAAATGTCAATGTCATTTATGACAGCTTGACACTCGACACTTTGATTTTCATCTTTATATTTAATAAGGCAGAGTTCTATTTTTTCCCGGGCTCGCCGGATTCCGCATCATATAGTCCCAGCCTCGCGGTCGGCCCGTGCGCGTCGCCCGGTCGCCCGGTCGCCCGAACAGCTGTGAAACCAGCCCAACCGAATACTGAAATGATAGATAAATAGTCGGGTAAATAAGTGACGCTCAAGTCACATGCTGTCCTTGTCATTTCGGCTAGCGGAGACAGCGACAGCCCGGGAATAGGAGGGCTCTTAATTTTGATTAGCGTTTCTGTATTCGGCCGGTATTGCTTATTAATAAGTAATAACTAACTTGAAAGTATTCAATGTGTTAAATCGCATCTGCTAGATGTATTTTTGATGCGCGATTAAAATCATCGTAATTTTAAATTTCACAATCAGAAATCAAATGGATCATTATCGATGTTTGTGTTGTAACTTCACGAGGCTTTAGTTTGTGTGGCGCTAACGGATTGGCCGGAGCTTGGACTAGACGACTGGAGACTAGCGAACTATGTGATAGGGTCCCCAAATAGTTCTAAATAATGTACGCTATACAGTATTACTGTTAGGGGCAATTAACACCGAAGCGAAACGACACGCGACGCGGCGTTGCATTTTTGAGATAGCTACTCAAAATTGAACTCTATTCATAACACAAGAAGATACATGTTTCTATTCGAATGTCAAGTTGCACCGCGCTGCACTGCGCATGTGCAGTGTATGACTGATGTCAATTATGAAACTTGTATCTTTTTGTGTAGTGAATAAAGTTCAATCTTAAAAATGAAACGCTGCGTCGCGTGGCGTATCGTCACGCTGTGAACTGACCCTTAAAACTATCTTCTGTGGTATTTATGTTTTTGGAGTTAAAAAAAAAAAATATATATATATATATATATATATATATATATATATATATATATATATATATATATATATTACATTTTGTGATCAGTAATTTTGAATCATTTCTGTATCATAATATACTGTGGGAGATAGTGTACACATAGTACTGTGCTTAACATTTTTTGGAAATAATTTCAAGTCTGAACAAATGTCGTCTGATGTACTAGGATCACAGCAATTATAAAAGATCGATCTACGTTTATTCAACAATTATACGAATTCGTTCCCTAGTCTCTACCTATAGCCCAGAGCTACTAGGAAATTTAGAGGTGTTCGAGGCAAGCTGAAACGTTGCCTATACTTCTCCTGTTGTACCCCGACACGAGACTGCGGGACTGGCTGGTCAGAAGCGGGACTAAGTCGATATACAATTTTTTAAAAGTGAAAATTGTCACTGGATTGGCAAGGCCTTGACTAATGGAATTTCTTTTTTTTTTCCAATTCTATAAACATTAAACTACAACATATAAAAATTTCAAATTGGCTCGAGCATATTTTTCGGGAAAAAAAGAATTACTTTATAATGTGTATATTGACTTAGCTCCGCTTCTGACCAGCCAGGCAGACTGCAATAGGAGAGGTGTAGGACAAGGTTCCAGCTTGCCACAAACACCTGCTCTCAATTTGCTAGTAGCTCTCTAGCTGCTTGATACATCACTACTGTCATACTAACTACATGTCTGTCTGTCAGGTACGACGACCAGCGCCGCGAACAACACCACGTCTACTTCCACGACCACCACGTCGAACTTCAAAAGACAGGTGAGATTTGACCCTACTCACCTCATTATTGGGTGAAGTTTGTTATATACATAGTTGGGTGTATATATATATATATATATATATATATGGACGTATGTTGTTTCATAGTAGCGCCTAAACTACTGATCCAATTTTTTTTGTATGTCCCTAGATTCGTAATAATGTCCCGGGTAACATAGGCTGTATAATTTGCCATTCCAAATTATTTAGTAGTATTTGTAGTATATAGTTTTATAGTATTTGTTCCCCATTTAAATCAGCTGTTTCTGTAAGGTAAATGATCACAACGCCTTAGAGAGCGCAATGTAATTTTGTTTAGTACTAGCTGTGAATACCCGCTGGGACATTTTTAATTGTATAGTTATTTGTTTTCGACTTTTAAATATGTCAGGATATTTTAAAAGTTTCTAGAACAATCCAGCGATAGCGATAGCGATATTATTAATCGATCAGAAAGTTGAGATACATTTTGGAGCTGTCTAGATCATTGGAGGAACATTCTATATTGATCAGAAAATTAGAATACAATCTAGATCAATCAAAAAATTTCTACATCATTCTAAAATTTTCTAGAACAATCTAAATCATTTTAGAATAATGATAATCACACATGTTTAGAAATCACATGTTTCAACCCCCGTATCGTCTACACCCTTATAGGTATCAACTTGCAACCAACATAGTGCACGATGGGAGACTTGTACCAATTGCGACATACAAACACTGCGTCTGCGATGTGCAGTTTTAGCTGCAAAGTGAAATACAGGGACCTCTATTATATACCTCTATTATATAATATTATATACCACGTAACTAGTCTAACTTACAGTTGAGATTATATGCCCAAATTTATTCGTAATTGATTTGGAACAATGTTTTAAAGCGATTTTGAATGCTCGTCTTATCTCTATAGGAGTGAATTTTGTAGGAGGCTTTCTGCGGATGTGGAAACCTACGACGAGATAACCAATCAGCGAAAAAGTCAGTCAGTAACAATTGCCTCTGGGTGACTCGTATGCGGCCGCTTTACTATATTTTTTAAACGCATTATATCTAACACCAATTATGTTTCTATTTCAGAACACGATAGACTCAGCGTCTATTAAGGAGAACACGGCCAGGATCGCTCAGATGCAGGTAAGCTATAATTTTTACAGTATTATAAGAAAAAAACGACATAAAAATCTGAAACGTACAATAGGCTAGTTGACAAAATTTGGAAATTTGTTTAAAACTATAGCTTAGCATCTATTTTACCCCAAAAATTAAAATTATCTATTTTACCCCACTATATTATTTTAAGAAAAATAGGTCTTTTACATTCGTATTTTGGAGTTTTTAGAAATTAACTTGAAATCGACCGCGAAAAAGGCCAAGACTGTCATGGCGTCTTGAATGACGTCACACCTCGCGAAACAGTCGTGTTTGTTTATGACAGTCAATTGTGTTTTTTATTAAATAATAAATTCCTCGTATTATAAATATTGTGTAGTGCCTCAATGTAAAAGTACAACGATAAAAACGCCAAACAAATTATTCATATATGCACTTAACAATAAACAAATACGAAGAAAGAAAATCACAGCTACAACTTACAAGTGTTTCGCGAGGTGTGACGTCACGCTTCTCTTTGGTGTTTAATGTCACGTGATAAAACGCCTCATTATATCGATTTTATTTTCCAAAAATATTAATAATCTTTTATTATTTTAATAAAAAAGTTGTTTTTTTGTTTACTAATTATCATGGTTAACCATTAGAAACTCTAAGCCATCCGATTTATTCTTAGTGGAAACAAGCCTATTGTTATAAAAGAAAATTGAATATATTGTGACATCATTTAAGTATTGTACACAGACTTTTATACTTGAAAGATTTTTCATTTGAATATATTTTTTATATTGCATGCAACAGCATAAAATAAAAGTATTTGTTTTTAATTTTTATGTGGTGTAGATATTGTTTAATGAATACGAATCGGCCGTGAGCGGCGGTGGTTGTCTCAAGCGAATCTGTGTTTTTATATTAATGAAGAAAAGGTTAAAAAATATATGTCAGTTATGCTCTGCTGCCATTTCGGTGTGAATTGAATTATGTTGAAAAAAAAAAGTTGAAAGTCGAAGTGTCGAGCTGTCATATATGACAATGACATTTGACTCGACACTCGTGTGTCCGATTTTCATTGTACAAGCGCAGAGTTCTATTTTCAGTGTTCTGAATTTTCCCCGGCCTCCCGGATTCCGGACAATATAATCCTAGCCTAAATGTTTAAGGAAGTCTTATTGCTGTTCTCTTCAACAGGTGCAGAACACGTCGCGGCCCACCAGCGCGCAGCCGAAGCTCGAGGGGCGGTCGCGCACGGCCGCCGCGCGCCGCGAGCACGCGCCCGCCGCCGCCCCGCCCAAACTGTCACCGCCGCACGACACGCCCAGGTATATAGGAAGCTCTAATAGATATAGTGAAATTTCAATTCCAGTTTATTCAGGCACACATAAAAATATATACAGAACAATATTAATACATAATTATATAATATACCTGGTGTTTTTTCAGTCAGTGTCCAAACTTTCAAGAGTGAATATACTCTTGAATATCTTGAATAACTTTTACTATGGGATCAACTTTCCTACTTGAAAAAAAATATCAGCAGTTTCCTACAAAAGGGCTACGACATAGATAGCATTTTGTAGGAAACAGCTGATCTTTTATTCAAGTAGGAAAGTTGATCCCATAGTCCGGCTGACTGAAAAAACACAGATATGCAGGATATCGCGTCAATCTAATCCCGTAATTAACTGACACATCAAACGTTGCCACTAAAAGTCCACAGTGTATATGTAAGGCTGGGACTATATGATCCGGAATCCGTAAGGCCGGGAAAAATTCTGAGCACTGAAAATAGAACTCTGAGCTAATACAATAGAGCTGAAAATCGAACACGCATGTGTCAAGTCAAATGTCAATGTCATATATGACAGCTCGGCTCTCGACACCTCGATTTTCAACTATATTGTTAGCGCCATTGTTCTATTTTCAGTACTCTGAATTGTCCCAGGCCCACCGGATTCCGGATGATAATATAGCCCCAGCCTTAGATATACACTTTGAGCTTTAACATACACTACAAATTATCATTGGGCATAAATATACACAAAAAATATAAAAACCGGTCAAGCCGTTTTGGAGTACTTTGGTTACACACACGGTGTTATAGTATAATATAGCACCATGTACACCTGGTTTGTTGAAAACGAGCCAAATTTGCGTACTATTATTAATATGGAAATCTGAACATAACACAATACGCTAGAACTATACTTATGAACTTTAGTACCTAATCTGTTACAGTACAATGTATTAATATTCCTATATTATATATTTTTATAATATATTATGTATTGATATATTATTATAATCTAAATAATATCTGTATGATAACTAACAAGTAACTGGTTATTTTATAGAATGTCTGTCATCTATTCGCGTTAAGATGATAGTAAACTGAGTAAATTCATTATTGTAAACACAGCTTAAGCGTCAGTGTTTCAATTTTGATTTTTTTTGTACATTTTAACTGTCCTCCTAACGCGACAAGACTATAGTGGGTTACTCAAAAACTGGGTCTGGGTTTCCGTGGCGGGCAACACGGGCTGTGGGGTTTTTTAAACGAGGGGTGTGGTATATGCGGTTGGAGGTTCGAAACTGACATGGACACCTTAACAAGGGTCGGGGGTTTGAAATATGTCGACATGGGTAGTTGAAATTTGATGTGGTCTCCCCGGGGTCGGTACTTGGTGACGGCGACTAACCGCATGACACCGCAGCGCCGCGCCGGAGCCCAAGAGCACGAACGGCGCGAAGACCCACGTGAAGAGCGCCTCCATATCGTCCACGACGGGCGCTCCGCCCCTCGGCGCTGAGCCGCACAACGCGTCCGCGCGCGACCTCGCCGCGCCGCGTCCGAGGTGACACTGACGCTTGCGGCGCGCGCGCGCCCTTATATAGACGCGGTGCATGGAGTGACAAGCCACTGTAGATAGTTACACGCATGGTGTTAGATATTGTAACCCTTTTTTATTGTTACAGTCATTCTTTTATTTGTAACACACATTTTATGTATACTTTTACACTTTAATACCTCAGATATATTTATCTTAACACGACATCTAATCGTGCGACACATTTTACACTTTTTTACATGCAATTTTTATGCAGGTTTCATAAGCAGCGGTTTTTTAAACCTTTTTATGATATAAGTGCATGAGAAATCACTTTTTTTTTTGCTTTTTAAAATCCTTGAAAGAGAAGTGCACAATTTGTAGTGTTTTTTTTTTTTTTATTATAAATGCAAATGACAAGCGTTATAAGATTGGTATTTGGCTCTCGGGCAAGTTTAAGTTTTGTAACTCCGCTTTAGTTCAAACAAAAGTTAGATACATGTTATAGCATGGAGTTATTAGAGTGTAACTTATGCTTTTGAAAAAGTTATTTTGATATCATGGTGAGTCTTGACAGTAAAATGAATTGCAGAAAATTTGGGTACATAATTTACTGTATATGTTTAGGCAGAATTCTGTTTAGGTCGGAAAAATATAATATAGTAATGAATCTACGCCGCAGAGGCTATTGACCTCACACTGTCAGCTATGCGCGACACGTGGCGGTCAATACCACTATACTAGCGGGACAACAATCCGACTGCTTGCACTCGCTGGCGCTCGATGCCACTGCATAGTGGCAGTAGCCGGACAACACATTTACCGACTTAACTTTACCACTCATAACATACTCTATACTATGTTCCCAGCCTGAACTCGTCGCTGTCGACGGGCGGCGCAGGCGCAGGCGCGGCGGCGCGGCGCGACTTCCCCAACCCGCTCGTGTTCCCGCGCAACGTGCCCTCGCGCTCCACCTTCCACTCCGGTGAGTAGAGACGTGACGCGAGATATATGTCGCGGCGCGGTCGCGGCTCCGGTGAGTAGTAGTGTACTGTGCGCACACCCAATAGATGGCGCTTTTACTTGATTATGTACATTGTTAGACTATCGGTGGCTTTTATGGTGATATTTACATTGAGGAGCAACAGATGGCATTGTTGCATCGCACTATAGCTGATGTAAAGCGACCTGCCACTCCGGGACTGTAGTTTACCGTGGGGGACGATACATAGCGTTGCCACATCATTAGATCGCGCTATATTTTTAGTTTATTGGAATAACAATTGCATTGATGGTCTTTTAAAAAGAAAAAAAATTACATTTCTCTTATTTCTGTCCGCCCCATCTCATTATTGACCGCAATAGATTTATTTCGGCACAATATACCAATTACCCACGTCCATCTTTATTTTAAAGTTAATAGAGTTAATTTTATACTGCAGGTCAGACGCGGTCGCGCGGCGGCAGCGCGGGCGGCGCGTACGGCGACGGCGGCTCGCCGCACCAGCCGCGCACCTCCTTCTTCTCCAAGCTGTCCTCGAGGTTCTCGAAACGGTGAGTGAGATAGATATAATATACGTAGATACAATAAGACAGAAAGAGATAGATAAACACGCACACTTGTACACATATAGATACACACTGACAGATTTTTTAGTTATTGAAATACAAATTTATCGAAGTTTGTGATACGTAACTAATATACCTACGCAAAAATCTTAGAACTGTTAAAAAAAAAAGATAATTATATGAAGTCATAAACTGCCCCAACGCATATTACATGTTTTTATTTTTATGAATACAACTCACTTCAAGTATGTATGAAACAGTATATTATATTTTTTTAATCCAATTATCCAAACATAAGGAAAATGTAATGAGTTTGGCATAGATTTTTTTAACTTTTGTTATTTAATACTACACTAATGAATAAGATGTACTCGTAAACAAAATAACGTTAACACAGCTAGTTTGCCTGATAGCAAAATAAAAAAAACTTATCAGTTCTGTATTTATTATACCATTAAATGTTGTCTGTAAAAGGAAATCCCGAGGGGGTTCCCCCTATTTATCTCTATAAATAGTAGTATATGTCTTTCCCCGTATTTCACTCTATATATTAGCCAAATTTCATCAAAATCGGTTCAGTAGTTTTAGAGCCCTATTCTATGCATTAACATATAATTTTTTTTTTTTCTCTTTTCTATACTAATATTATAAAGAGGAAAAGTTTGTTTGCATTGAGTAGGCTCCGAAACTGCTGTACCGATTTTGATTACATTTGGCAGATATATAGAGTAGAATAAGGGGAAGGACATAGGCTACTTTTTACCGCGAAAAATGTACGGTTTCGGCGGGGTTAACCTTTGCGCGCACGAAGTCGCGGCGAACATCTAGTCTCTATCAATGTAAGTGTTAGAGTGTAGTTTCAGAATTTCTGAATTTCTGAATTTGAATTGTTTCTTTTTATTATTTGGATCTCAGGCAAACTACACAGTACATAAGTTGTGTCTCACACAGAGCGCAGTGCTTACTCGCTCTCGCATAACAGCATCCATCGTAGCTCAATGTAATATAGACTCTGGCTGCTAAGCTTTAGAAGATAAATTCGTGTGGCTTTGACGGTGGTTTGTTTATGACGTTTTAACGACCGAATTCCCCAACGCTTGTTAAATTAAGTGGCTCTCAAATCACATGCTGTCTTTGTCACTCTGCCCAGCGGAGACAGTGACAGCCTGTGGGTTACGGTTCTAAAAATGAAGACAGGAACTAAGGCGAATGTCGGCTACAGCTAGGGTTACCACCCGTCTGGACTAGTTCGGACATATCCGGACTTATAGACTTTTGTCCGGATTTTGTCCGGCTTTTTAACTTGGTTCTGTTTTTTTTGTTTATATAAGTATGTAATATAATTTACATAAGTAATATCAAATCAGTCTTTAATCTTTATGGGGAGTTCAAATATCTCATCATATCCCGCTCATCTTAAAACCAAATATAAGTTAAGCATCATGCTACTTTATCATTAACTAACAATACAGTCACTGTTACTAAGTGGGTAGCTAATGTTTCATTTTGTGACTAAAATGACCGTTTTTTTTTTAACTGTCAGGTTTTTTTGTCAAATTTCTAAACGGTAACCCTAACAAACTGATCATACTATGTAGTTGTTTGTCTCAGTCCCTATTTTTATTTGAAATGAATAGAATGTGTTTAGAATCGCATTATGATATATGAACCAACCATTTACTTAATGTACTGCCATATATTTACTGTCCATCAAAAAATTTCATTTTAGTTTTTTTTACGCTATAGTATTTTTGTAAAAAAAATAAAAAATCGCCGTCAAGGTCAGCTACTTCACGCAAAACGCTTCACTCACAGCCTATGCACATGTTTCATTTTTTTTACATTTTATCTGCAAAATAGATTTTTTTGTGTTAGTAAAAAAAAGTTAAAACTTTAGATTTCTTTTAAAAGGGTTGTGGAAAAGACTCGTTAAAGTGTTTTGAGCTCAAAACTCCAGTGCACATAACTTTATGCATTAACGATACTAAAACCTGGTGTCTTGTAAATACTCGTCTTGGCGGGGCACTGCCGGTGGCCTCATCATTCATTTGTGTTTGTGTTACGGATCGCCTCCCTCGAATTCGAGCTCTAGACATTTTTTTTTATTTTTTTTTGTTGGTCACTTTTTGGTCTCGCGTCAGAATAGGGGATGCACGATGCTACGCCTCCTATATCCTTTTGCGAACATTTTTTTTTATTTAAACGACTGAATTTAGAATTTATATCGAAGCATGATCCCCGCTACTCCCGCTAGTGATGGCCACATGCTTATATCGATATTTAGTTGTCGATATATCGATAATTGACAGCGGAAGTGTACGGCCTCTAGTGCATCCCCGATTTTGAAGCTTATACTAACTATACGGTAGCTAGTCTCTCCACAACCCTTTTGCGCGATATCGGAGGTAGTGTTGTGCATCTTACGCGAGGACATTCGATGTCGGTACCAAAATAGTGATGTCAAAAGTGAAAAAGAAAAAATGTGTCGAGCCGCGGACGAAGAGGGGGGCGACGGACGATCGCTCACCCGTTTGTTGTGCGCAGGTTGAATCAGAACCCGTGAGGACGCAGCCGGGGGAACAACGTCGATTAATTTATGAACTATGACGTCACTACACAACTTCGCATACCGGGTGTATGTTTACCACCGCTGCCACCAAATGCTATGAAGCATTTGACTGAACGGGAGCTTCCTTTTATGGGCCTAACTCTATAATGACGAACTACTTGTGTGGTAATTGGTGCAATACTGAAATGTAATACGGCCGAATACTGAAACATTACTCAAATTTTAAATTTAGCTCAAATGTTTGAGTAGCGCCTAATCATAAAATTCATATGACATAATATTTAATCGTTGGGAGCTAATTAGAAATTGAGTAGAACTTAAAATTTGAGTGACAGTTGAGCCGTAAAATTACTATAAATTGGGGTCGATTTTTCGCAGGCGGTAATGTCACACCCTGTATGACACAAGTTGTGTAGTGTCAGATCTATTTGGTCAGCATGTGCAGATTGTAGAGTATATTTTATAATTGAAGAATTTTAAATACGTGATCGCAAAAATTATAATACAAATCGCTTATGATCCAAATTAAAGATTATATGAAAACTATTAAAATTATTTGTATATCGACATTAAAATTACAATATTATAGTATTATTGTACGCTGATTCGATAGATTACGATATATTGTAAGAGAAATGTAAACGATTTAAGTCAAAAAGCCGGGCACGCAATGTGATTTTACTTTAATCGATAATTGTAACAAACAATACTTGTGTTGAAATAGTTCAAACTTGATACAATTTTTTTCTAATTTAAAAAACACAGTTTTTTTTCAAATTACGAGTCCAAAATGATAACTGCTGAAAGAAATGTTACTGAGACTAATCCTTTGTCTCTTTCTCGTACTTGATTAGAAAGAGATGGATATAGGTTTGTTAATGACAAGTATAGTTGGTGTTATAATAAAACATTGCTAATAAAGCGAAATTGCTTTTATTAATAATGAAATATTAATAACATAATTTAATATAACAATTTGTGAATCTATGTTCGACTGTGTATTAATCGTCTTTAATATTTTATTGTCAATAAAAGCTTGAAGTTTTTGCTGTTTTGAATATAGAGGAGTCTTTAAACTATATGTATCTTTAACATTTGACTGTGCGAGTGTATTTTTAATATTGATTACACAACAATTACAAATTTGACAGCTAACTCATTGGAAAATCAATGCTTGAAACTAAAAACAAGGAATGTTTTTACTGACTAGGATTTGTTTTTATTTTTTCAAACCATATTAGATTTTTTAGCAATACATGGCTGAAATTGACTCTTTCGTGGTCGAATGTGGTCTTGTGTATAAATTTAAGGCTCTGAATTTAAGGTGTGAAAAGACTTTGTGAAATCACTTCTTTTGCCCCCAATGTCGCTGTCTAAGTTTTTAATTCGAGGGTTAGCAATATGGGTTATAAAGTTTAAAAAGTAATCCTAATTTTGACCTTAGGTTTTCTAAGGGCTGAAGCATAGTTAGCTAAAAGTGGTGATCACAATTTTTCGAACTAAGATTTTTTAAAACAAGGAGTTCAATGGGGTGAAAAGGAGTGAAAACTTTGTGCCCGACTGTTGTCCCATAACATTAAGTAAGGTTCATTTGTAGCGGCGACGTTTCCGTATACATGTTTTATTATTTCTATATTTGTTTAAAAATATATATAATATATATAACTCACAAAACAATAAATTAAAAAGTCCAGAGACTGATATATTTTTTTATCTTTTAAATTTTTTTACTTAGCAAAACTTAAAAGAATTAAGTACTTTGAAATTGATTAACATTGTTAAAGTTGAATACAGTTACGAAAAATTTCAAAGATTTAGTGTACCCAGACTAAAAAGAAATAGCTTGTATTAAACGTAAAACTAATCATTTACGTGCTGACAATAATGACAGATATATTATCAGTTATATCCCAAAGAATATTATTTAAAAAAATGCAATAAGCTCAGACAATAAAGCCCTCGATGTAGTAACAATCTTGTAATACATTCACAAAATGTAGAAAAAATATTAGAACGTGTAACGGAAATCTAGTCCCGCCGCGTGTCGCATTTCGCCCGTAGCTAGTGTAAGTGTGAGGCGGTCCCTGTGTCGTGCATCGAAATATGTCTTACATTCCACGATCATTATATGTCCCGATTGATCCTCGATGAGGCTGGCTTCTACCGGCTGGAAGATATTAAACAAAATGAAAAAAAAAATACAAAACGTAAAATAAAAAGTTTTAGGATTTGGAAAAGAATTGGTAACCGGCTTCAAAACATATTTTCGACGTAAGTATACTTAAAATAAATATTGAAGTTGTAGAAAAAAATAATTAAACACCAAACAAAACTCTTAACTAAAACTAGTGGTATCTTCAATTGAAAAAAAGTCTGTATTTTCGTTTCGTTTTGAAGTATTTTAAACATAAATTTTTTGTTGGTTTTCCTAAATCTGGCTTATATCTCTATGAGAAATCACTTAGGACAGTGTTTGGTTCCCCCTCGTAAAGCACAAATATTTTCAGACTCTGAACACCTGAACACGACTGACGACCGAGTGAGAGAGACGTATTTTGTATATTTGTAAAATTTCCTAACTTAGGTAGACGTTGTTGTAGGGCCATTTCATTCTAAAACATACTAAAAATGTTTAAATCGACCCTTTATTTGTGTAAAAGAATTATATTTTCATAGAAAACTTGGAATATACCATTTAAAAAAAATCAATATACAACATAGTTACATTTTTTTGAAATGGCCCACCATACACCGTGTAGTATAGTGCGAGTGAGGGAGTATATCACTAGGCGTAGCGGTTAAGGCTCGGTCCATCCTGCCATTTCGGTACAAATACTCAGGTGGACAGGCAGCTAATTCATTTCGTACGACGGTTACATGCAGTATTTTTATGTTATATCGATGCATTTTTCTATATAGGCTTCGAAAAATAATCTAGATAATAATAAAAAAAAATGCAACCTGACGACAAAAGCATTTTCTTCTTTCTAAAATATGAAAGCCTGCCTGTGTAGAATAATGTAGAATATACAAGTGTCGGTCTAAGTTAAACAAAAAAAATCAGTAAAAATTATATATAAATAATTTGTATATCATATATTATTGTATTGGATATAATAGATTTTTAATTTTTTCCTATGTATTATGTAGATGATAATTGATTTGTACATAATATACATGTACGATTGACGATGCTGAGTGTAATGTCTATACAAAATCAAAAATATAGTATAATAAAACGACTTACAAATATATTACTGTTATTCTTTTATGCGACGCCGATGTGAAGTTATATAATATAATTGATATTAAAAACAATACTTACATTTGTAAAGAAATATTTTTAAAAATATAAGCACACGCATATGAGGTTAACTATGTGCCTGTGTATGTGTGTGAAACATTGATGAATATTAAAAAAAGAGAACAGTAACTTCATGTCGTTTGCAGCATTTCGCGTTCTTTTTAAAATAAGAGGCTTAAATAACTTAATTCTTGTACTCTGGCGAAGATGACGGAATTTGTCGTTATGAAAAATGCGCATTTTGTTTTGTTTTTGCATTTGTAATCCAAATCTATAATTGGTTATATTGAAAAGTATTTATAAACGAATTGTACTTATAAAGAGTACAGTGTTGTATTTTATCCCGAATTAGGTGCTTTATAATTTTTGTCTGACAAAGACACTTGACTCGCTAAAATCATGTTTGGATTACAAATAATTTTGCTCACGACACTTGGAGAAATAATGTTTGTGTTGTAAACTGACTACATACAATAAAACCGTGGCATTAACAATCATCATCTGATACGAGGACGTGTCCACGTTTTTGTATATTTTTTTTATTTGACGTTGATTTTTTTATTCTCTATCTTACGAAGAGTATGATTATTATAGTTTTTGAATGAATAGTATTGTATGTGTACGCTTTTCAGAATAATCATTTTTTGAATAACTACTAGTGTTTTATTTATGTACAATCCTTTATAAGATGAACGCCTTCTATGTCCTTTTTCTTTTCATTTCGTTACATAGGTATAAGTATTTAAGAGTTCTGCGTAAAAATATAAAATGTGGGTAGTATTTACAAGTATTTTTACTTGCACTTTTTTCTATCGTATAGAAAACAGATTTCCCACTTTATTCTTGACATAAGCTTTATAGCTTTAATTTTGCTATTGATCAATAGCAATTTAGACATTTTTTTTTCCATTTTTTTAAGCAAAAAAGTTTTACCAATTATTTTTTTTATAGAAACTTTTTTTCCGCACTTTTACTGGAGATTATATAATTTGTTAAACCTCCAGTCTGTCGGTACTGGGCGAGTCGAGCGGCCGCCAGAAGCCGCGAATATTCTCCTCGCTGGACATACAGCGGAGGTAGGCGGGGGCGCGGGCGGGAGTTTTGTTTTTTTGGCATTTGTTTTTGACTTTTAACTAATGCGAACACTTGTGCCATTGCTGGGCGATACTAATTCGAATAAATAAGCAATTAGATGTTAATAAGGGTCAATTTATACTAGCGCAGTGTCGGGGCGAAGCGAATCGAAGTTGTGAAAACGTAGTAGGTATGTTATAGCACATACCGCATTCACTCACACATCCACAACGTAATGCATTTACTGCTTCTGTGATTTTAAAATTTGCTAATAACCTATCTGACACTTATCAAAGTGTCAGATAGCCTATTAGCAAGCTTTGTCTCTGTCGCTCAGTATAAAGTGAGCAGCGACAAAACAGCCGGATAAGCTATTCGACACTTACTAGGCGGTTGTGAAGTAGGCCCTAAGTTTTAGAATTTCGCTTACAGCTGTTGCTCGACCCTTATTGATGTTTATTTGGCAACACTAAGCTTAGTTGTCCACCGGGACAGTTTATTAAATCAGCCATAACATGTGCTAAAATCTATATTATGTCCCCCTATGTGTTATAACGTAATTAAAATATTATAGAAACTGCTTTACTGTGTAATCTAAATAAAAAAATAGATTTATCCAAAAGTTGTTTTCGGTAATGTCACCTGTGTTCGAGCGGATGAATTTGAATCTTTTGAAGTTTTAATCTCTTAATAATTTTTTTTTAAATAATAATCCAAAAGATTTTTGACTATCTAAGTAATAGTTATAATTTTAATTTGTGATGAAATAGCGTCAACGAAAAAAATAGTCAAGTTAGGTACTGAAAATCTCTTGGATTAAACGTTCCTGAATTGGTCCTAATCTTTTTTGATTGCGTATTCCTCAAGCCTAAAAGTTCGTTTGGAAAAAAATAAATAAACTTTGAAATGTTTCCAATTTATACTTAACACTTAATATCGAAGCACAATTAACTGCGCATCCAAATAATGAACACTACGTTACAACGCACAATTGTAACGTTGACGTACTTACATATAATTTGAATACAAGTAATGATAGAGTTCCAAAAATCATGGTTTTAAATATGTTAAATTGATGGATTATGTTTTTCTTTTTAACATTTTTTTGCATGCATTTTGTATACAGTATAATTATCGCATGTGTAAGATTTTCACACTTCGTGCTTTTGGTATGTTTTTATTGTTTTTACAATGTTTATATCAAGCTTTAGTCAATGTTGTTGAGATTGGCAAATCGGAAATATTGAACACTGAACATGTATGGGTATTGATTAGTTTTTAATGTCACCTACTCATAAGTAGCGATTGTTGTCTAGTTGTGTGGAGTTGGCTCGAAATTTCAGCATTTACGATGTCAACAAGCTTGATTTAAACACACGCACCACATCGCCTGATAGTGTTAGTTAGTTTTATGTTTCTCTGTTTTTAGGCCTATCGACGGGTCTACGCCGAAGCATGCCGTAGGCGCTAGCCCGCAATCCCTGCTTGGGTAATTATTTCGATTTAATTTTAGAGTTGTTGCATTACACGAAGGCGTCGCAATTTGAACCTTCGGGCAGCCACACACCGAGGTGCCTGTGGCCCGATCGGTATGACGCTGCCGCTGAACCAGTTGGAACTGCCCATGTGTGGGCGTGGATTGACATGACGGCTGTTGTACGTGTGTGGTGTTTGAGGAGGAACTGCAGATTGGATCAAGCCTGCCGTGTCATGCCGATTGGACGACAGGCAGCATGGTGTAGTGACTTTCCCTCGACATATGTTCAAAATCAATTCCGGGTATTTTAGGCACACGGTCTACTGCTTATGTCAATACGTTTAGGCTGAAAAAAAAACTATTTAAAAAAAATATAAAATTGCATTACGGTCCCGGCCCTGTTAGGGACATTGACCTCACACAGCTGTTGTCTTGATGTTATTTAGGCACAGTCTGTGCTGTCACTTCTTCTCTAAATCATCTGTTTCTGTGAGGTAAATGAACTCAATGCGCGCAATGTAATTTCATTTAGTATTGTAATTTGTTTTTTTTTCGAAAATTTTAAATCATTTTTCATCCCAAACATCGTCACAGTTGACATAAACAGTACATCGTACAAGTGACGAGCCTTAACCTTATTTATGAATATGACTAGCCTTGAATGCAAGAACTGTACGTGTGATATTTCCCTTTATTTTTCACGTTTTCACCGTATCTGTGCTACTTTATAACGTCACACCATCCTCACCATACAATTGTTTGGATATCACAAGGTAAAACGTCTACGTATTACACGCCAGACTTACGGTGAGAATCCTCTGCGCGAGAGTAAGAAAGAGAGTCACCTGTCTCGGGGCTTCTCGGCGAGAGTCTGGGTCTTTAACGGCCGAATGTTCAAACGCCACTTAAAGGCGCACTCAAGACTCTTGGACGTCTTGGTCATTCTCCCGCCCAGAGAGAGTGACAGCTTAAGATTTAGGGGTGGGTAACTTGAGGTAGCGCTTGAGGTTTCGGCCGTAGGTGTCGTGTTGGTCAGTGGTCGAGTGTTTGCAGGCAGGGAACTGAGGAGCAAGTCAAGCCGCGCGTGCTGCGCTTCACCTGGAGTATGAAGACCACCTCGTCCAGAGACCCCAATGAGATTATGGCTGAAATTAGAAAGGTTTGTTTCTTGTTTAATAAAATAGACCAGGAAACGAGTAATCACCTGATGGTAAGCGCTTCCGCCGCCCATGAACATCAGGGGAGTTACAAGTGCATTTCCGGTCCTTAAAATCCCCGAACCCGCCTTTAGTGTAAGATTACCACCATTATACCGGTATAAAAAATATACACTCATCTGTTATTTATTTATTTACTTTCTGCATAATGTACAATGGCGGACTTATTTATTAGTGATAAGAAATAAATGATAGACAATATTCACATGGACTCATTGCAAATAGGTTGCTGCTGCTACCGTTGCCGGCGGCCATCGGCGGCGGCGGTTGTCTCAAGCGAAATTGTGTTTTATAGTAATAAAGATAAAGTTTAAAATTAAGTATTTTCGGTGTGTCGTCCCCTTAGGTCGCAATTTAACTTTTAAGTATTTGCAATGTGTCAATATGAATATTATCTATCATTTATTTCTTATCACTGATAAATAACAGATGAGGGCTAATATATTTCTTATGACTTGGGCCTTAAGCGGAAGCGTTATTTCAAGTCGGTTTTCTTTAAACCCGTGGTATTTATCCGGTCGAGCTGATCTATTCGTGCCAAAGCATGGCTCTCTCAAGAAAATTTTTTCTATACAACATCTTAAAAAAGCAATCACGAATTTATTGTTATTTTTTTAATTTCTGCATAATCATCTGATACACAAGAAGCAGTAACTCACGTATCTGAAAGTTTCGTAATTGCTTTATGGAAATGTTCTAGTGTATTGTAATATTATATTATACTATTGTAATATTATATTGAAATGTGTTTAATCGTCTTATTTTAACAAATAGGGATAATTAATAAGGGATTCCACGCATAGTTGGCCAATTTACAGCAAAATAAACTAAAATTGTTGAAAATTTATATTGTACATAAAGATGTGGCGATACATTTAGAGTAAATCTGCTTTCACTTAAAATGCTATTTTATTTTTATTGATATACACCAAGTTCAAATCTAAATTCTAATCAAGTTTACACAACAAATGTGTAGTAGTATTATTTTTAATTAAAGTTTTAACGAAAAAGTGTTTATTACTATATCTCTCTCGATGTGACGCTTCAGGTGCTGGACGCGAACAACTGTGACTACGAGCAGCGCGAGCGGTTCCTGCTGCTGTGCGTGCACGGCGACCCCAACGCGGACTCGCTGGTGCAATGGGAGATCGAGGTGTGCAAGCTGCCGCGCCTCTCACTCAACGGCGTGCGCTTCAAGCGCATCTCCGGCACCAGCATCGGCTTCAAGAACATCGCGTCCAAGATCGCCAACGAGCTCAAGCTGTGACTGCCCGCGTCCGCCCCCCGGCGACGGCGCCGCCGCCCCGCCCCCTCCCCCGCGCCCCCGCCTCCTCCCCGCGCTGACTCCCTGCGCCCCTCCGCAGAGGACATCGTGCACGTGGCCAACGCCGGCTTGCGTACGCCGTCCGGCGCGCTCGCGCACTATCTCACGTGCCCGCGGCCGGAGCGCCCGCGCGACTGCCTGCGCCCCGCGCGCGCGCCTCCCCGTTCCGCGCTGTCCCTGCGAGCCGAGAGTCCCGAGCAGGAGTCGCGCGCGCCGCCCGCGCTGCTCACCGCCAGCGCGCATGTGCTTCGCCGCGCCGCTACCCACTCCCCGCCCTCGCCCCCTTCCCCGCTCACGGCGAGCGCGCACGTGCTGCGGCGCCCGCCGCCGCGCTCGTCTCCCTCCCCGCCCTCCCCCCTGCGGGCAAGCGCGCACACGCTGCGCGCGCGCCTGTCCCCCGCACCGCCGTCGCCGCTGCGGGCGAGCGCGCACGCGCTGCGGCCCCAGAGCTCGCAGGCGCCGCCGTCGCCGCCCACGCCACGGCCCGCGCGCCTGCCGCGCCGCCACACGTTGCTGGCACCGCCCTCGCCGCTGCAGGGCGCCGCGCCGCTGCGTCGCCAGAGCCCCGTGACGCCCTCCCCGCCGCCCTCGCCCCTCACGCCGCCCTCCCCGCAGTCGCCCTGCGACTGTCTTCCGCTCCCGCTAGACCCGATACCTCCACCCGACCTGTTCGATTTTTAAATACACGGCGGAGGCCAGTCTTCTATCTTCAAATCTCGTCTCACTCTTGACGTGTTGTTTTCTCTCGTAGCGCCTCAAATGTCTCAAGTCGAACCTCACGTCGACGCGGGAAGTGAGTCATGCCTTTTTTAATTTTCGAATATTTTAATTATGTTCGCAGTGAAACTGTAATCGTTGTAATGTTTTATTTGGTACTATTTTTAAACAGTTTTTATGTCGACGGTTATGCCTTCGTTTATATACGAGCACATGTGTTACTGTGTGCTGAGCTAGACGAACATTTTCAACTTATTTGAACCGACATAAAACTTTTATATAGGAGTAATATAATTTAATACAATTGTAAATATATTGGCTCAATATCGTTTTATTTACTTTAGTGTTGCCAGAACAAGTCATGTTTTATTAAACTGCCCAACTATGAGTTTGCCGATTTGTGGATATATTATTGGATTATACTAGGACGTAGATGTGCCAAGTCGCGCTTGTCACCGCGATGAAGTTTTATCGGAAACGGTTCGGTCAATATTTTGCGGACCGATTTAGTTAAATATACAATAACCGCTCTCGTAACACCTTGTTTTATTTCCTTTTTTTGTAAAAATAATTCAAATAACTTTTTATATATAATTTTAATTTAGATAAGTGGCGGGGGGCGGTGTAGCGCGACTGGTTTTAAATAATTGACCGGTTTTTCGGTTTTTTGAGCTGCAGGTTCCCCGCTGTGTGCTACACCGCGCGCCGCTCGCCCGCGCGTTTGTGCTATCGCTTATTTTACGTGTTAAATGTAATAATGTACAAAGTGGGCTCGCGCTCTGTAAACTTAGCTTAGTTTAAATTTTTTTCAATTATAATGACAAATATACGCGTCTCCCCGACGCGATGTTGTAATAAATACGATTGTTCTATTTGTAACTTACTGCTTTTAAATTATTAAGGAGATCGCGTCGCGTCGCGTTGCCGCTGCGTCGTCCAACTTTTTTTTACACCAACAATCCGGTTGACATTTTGAAATTTTACAAAAACGGCATTTGCGGCGACGCGACGAGGCGCAAGTGAGTTTGTGATACGATTGCCATAATGAATATAATAATACAAATCAATAACGAGTACTTATTTAGTATGGCAATACTGTCGACAAATGTGCTTCGAGTGTGCGTGGAGTGTGGCGCGGTCGCCCGACAGTTTTGTCACTTTCTAATTGTAAGGCTGAATTAGAAAGCGTCAGTCGACACGAGGTCAGTCGTAGTAGGACACACAACTGGTCAAAGTATTATGGACTCTGTTGCTATAGCAATAAAGATCACTTTCGTTAACTTTAAGCCTTTATTTTCGTGTGACGCAGTGTTTTAGTTCTATTTGTGTGTAAGTGTACGGCGGCCGCGACTGTTTTCTATTACATTAAGCGTAGTGTTATACTTTTACAAGAGATCACAAAAGTCCCGCGGCCGAAATTATTTTAACAAAATGAATTTGAAAGCTATAATAATTTATTTGAATCGAGGGTAATTTTAAAATTTTGAAACTTTAACGTTGACAACACTGGTTGTCAACGTCACTGTCACTGTCAGTTGTCAGTGCGGCGCGGCGCGGGACTGACGTTACTGTAGTAATATATTTATATATTATGAGCTTCAGTTACTAGTGTAGCCGACAGACGCCCGCACAGGGTGAATGCTCGGCGTTTTTGTGAAATATGCAAGTGGAAATAAATTTTATTTTTAATTCCGATGCGCTTGGTTTTAATTTATTCCCCACAACTGGTTTTACGAATAGATTAGAAGGAAAGTAACATGTAACACTGACCTTGTTCAAATTGGCAAGAAATTAAATAACTAATTATTAATTAAATTAACATTAAATCCGTTTATTTCAGGCTGCAAAGGCCCATATTATAAATACCTTATAGACTAACATACATAATATAATATAATAAACTAACACTAATATTAAACACGTATTATCTGCGACGTGGGGCGCGAAGTGTTCGGGAGTCGTCCTCTAAATCTTCTGTAGACGACTCCAATCGGCCAGAACTCCTCGGTAGAGTCGACAGAAGGTCGGTAAGTGATGGGTTGGAACTCTCTCCACAAAAGAACTAAAGTTCACTTTATGACGAGATTCCAAACGCTCGAACCTCAAGGCGAAGTTGGTTCTTCTCCTAATGTAGTACACGACCTGCTCGACCGTCGTAGACCAATGCAAAGTAATTATTGCATGACCAGTAAAACAAAGACCTTGCCATATTGAAACAATTAACAGAAAATGAAATGGGCTTGAAAATCGTACAATGTAATAGTATTTTAGTTTGTGGTCGCGATTTTTCAAACTCTGCAGTGGGTAACTCCCAATGTCTTTTCATGAAAGTGAATTTTAACTATAGTCCATTCTCTTTAAGGTGTCAGTGAATTATGCGTATATATTTCAAAATGCTTTCTTTAAAGGGCCATCATGACTATCCAGCCTGCAAGTCCAGCAGCCAATGCAGGCTGCTGGACTGCTGCTCCTTTGCTGCTCAAAATAAAAATGATACGCGATTGACAGTAATGTTGGCCATAAGGCTGGGACTATATGCTACAGAATCCGGAAGGCCGTAGAAAATTCAGAGCATTGAAAATAGAACTCTGCGCTAATACAATAGAGTTGAAAATCGAACAAAAGAGTGTCGAGGCAAATGACAGCTAGACACTCGAAATTTCCATTTTCAACTCCATTTTATTAGTCTAGAGTTCTATTTTCAGTGCTTTGAATTTTCACCGGCGTTCCGGATTCCGGAGGATATAGGCCCAGCTTATATATTGGCGCTGGATTTGCAGGCTGGATGGTAAGTATGGCCCATTAATGGTTCATGTGGACACGGCATAAGCAGTGTCTCCGTCTCATTGGTCAATTTTGACATAAATTGAAATCATGCGTACATAAGTACGCATGATTTACTTCACTTCTTATCGCGAATAAACTATAATCACATTCCAACTTTTGTTGGTGTTGCTGCAGTAAATATGAAGCGCTTTCAGTGCAGGTATTTTTCCTGGTCAGTCTCTTAAGTTAGAAACAATGATTAAGTCATCTATATTACAAGGTGTATGCATTAAAGCAAAAGAAAGAAACATTACTAAATCGTTTATTAATATAGGCAAGATAAAAACTTATCATAAAAATAAATTAATTTCATTTAATGATTTGATACATATCTTAAAAATATAAAAAAAAAACATTTTTGTTAAACACTTTCATACTCCAACATCATTCCTTTTTTATATAACAAAAATCAAAAAGTAACATCGTTTTTTAAATGAATCTCTTTAATTTTTCTTTGTTGTATGTTGTGTACAGTGTAATTATATATTCTAACTATAGGTTTAAAGCTTTTTACAAATTCCAACATTTTTATACAAATAACACAACTAAGAATGACATATTATTTAACAATAAAAGATAACTATAAACTATTAAAACAATGTTTAAACCTAAGACCTAATGACGAAGAAGATTTGTACCTAACAATTCTCCTAAATGGAGAAAATGGTAAATATAAAATATATTAATCCTTGTATTAAGCAAAGATTATTACAAACTTTTTTAAATAACATAGAATTAAATAATGCTTTAATATATTTTTTATTTTAATACATTTTCGAAATTCTAACATGAAAACTAGAAATCAGGGAGGAAAAAATGGCCTTAATCACGTTTTTTAATTTTTTAAGAATATCACTCCGGCAACACAGTGATATTTTGAATGACGCTGTGTTGCGAGAGTAAAAATACTTTCAATATTCCTCCCCGTTCCTTTTTAGTTTTTCAATTTGGCTGTCTCTAAGTATATTTAATCACGATTCATTTTTATGTACCGGCACTCCATCTAAGTCAACTTCAGTACTCGGTATTAGCGGCGGTTTGAAACCGTATTCGATTCTTAAATTAGCTACTTTGGGTGTTCTGTCAGATTTTCTAATTCGATCGTTCGAATTTAAATTCCATTGGTCGATGGTATTCTTTATCGGTGGCGGGCCGTAGTACTGTTGGTTCGTGTTTGGAATGAATAACGGCGGCTTGTTTTCCGTGGCGTTTAAATATTGGAAGGAAGAGGCGTACTGGTTACCCCATAGAGTACTTTGTATGGGCACGTTTTGGTAATTTTTCTGGTCATTTAGTAGCTGTATTTGATAATGTCTCCGTGATTCTGCTTGCTGGTTATTATTATATTGCTGTTTATATTCTTGAGGTCTCAAATAATTTTGAGTTGTGTAACCTAAACCATAGTACAGGTAGGCAGGTTCGACTTTCTCGAATTGGTACGGTTGGTCTTGTTTCTTCTGTTTCTCTGTGCTACTTTCTGTGTACTTAACTTCTACTGGGTACGGAACTTTCTTTTCAACGATCTTCTCCACCGGGTACGGAATACGTTTTTCGACGGGGAACGGCCTGTCCACGTATTTGGTGATGTAGACTGGTTTGTCGACGAATTTCTCAACTTTAACAGGATATGGTACTTGCACTGGTACCTTTCTCTCGACAATATGCTCCACATGGACCGGGTAAGGAACTTTCCTTTCAACAATTCGATCCACTGGATAAGGTCTCGGTACCTCCACGGGGACAGGTTGCGGCACTCTAATATGCACCGGTTTTTCAACAACCTTAGTCACTGGTACAGGTTTTTCAACAATCTTCTCCACTGGGTACGGAACTCGTTTTTCGACTGGATACGGAACGGCCACCTGCACTTCGTGTGGTACAGGGTATGGAACGCGTTTTTCTACGGGATAGGGCACAGGAACTTCTTTTTCAACTACCTTTTCCACTGGTACCTGTTTTTCATATGGTACAGGCACAGCTACTGGTCTTTCTATACCAATGGGATACAAAACCTTCTTCTCTACTGGAACTTCAATACCTACTGGGATTGCAACAGGTGTTGGCACTGGTACATGATGAATCATTTGCTTCTCAACGACTTTTTCCACAGGATAAGGCACATGTACCGGTCTATCGACGTATACTTTTCTTTCCACTGGGTATGGTACTCTTACTTCGACAGGAAAAGGTTGTAGAACTTCCACGGGGTAAGGTTTAGCCACATATCGAGTTACTTCCACTGGTTTCTCGACTATTCTCTCAAAATGGACAGGTATTGGTACCGGTCTGTCTACAGGGACATGTTTAATAACCTCATAAGGTGTCGGATATGGCACTTCCTTTTCAATAAATCTGTCTATGTACGTCGTAACCGGTACTTGTTTTTCAATAACGATCGGTTGAATTGTTTTATCTTTACTATCTTGATCGTAGTAATTGTTGTAGCCGTTACTTTTATCTATCGCTTGCACTTGTACTTCGCTTCTTATATTTTCACTGCTCTCAATATCTTCCCTAGAATTTTCTTCGCTTTCATTCGTATCATAGTTATTTTGCGAATCTTTATAGTCGTAATTTTTGTCTGGATTCAAAGATGCGACATATCTTTGATATAAAGACTTAACCAAACCTAAAGGAATTTCTGTATTACTTCGTCCCTCGTCCAAATACTCATGATACTCAACTTCGTTTATATGTGTTATGTCTAGTGGCACTGATTTCTGAATTTCAACTATAACTTTTTGTTTCTGAGGACTTTCAACCGTATTTGATACAAACTCACTATCTGAACCTTCATGGTCTTCTAAAGAGTTGTAAACATCAGTATCATTAGAATTTAATAATCTTAAAGCTACAGTTATTGGTGCTAAGTAGTTTGGACCAACAGGCCTCGGAGTTATAGCAACCTCACCGTTGTAGTTAATATTATCTGTATTGTTTTCGAAAGTGCTTTTAACGCCAACAATTTCGTATCCTTTCTCTATATACGGACCTACAGTTGTCATTAAATTATTTACTATTTGATCTTTATAATTATTAAAACTGAAATCTTCTACAACTATTGGCGAGACAAATTTGAATTCATTCGTTTGAGGTGTATCTTCTTCGTTTGATTGGTTAATATTACCAAATTTAGCAGTGACTAGAAATCTATTTTTTCTATCAATAGCGTTCTTAGGTTTACGCTGTGGTCTAATATAATCGTCACTAGCAGCGCTTGTGAATTTCTCTGCGGCGTGATTTATTCTTAAAAGATCGTCATTTGAAATCAAATCTTGAGTAGAAGCGACCAGTCTCGATATCCCTTCATCTTCAGTGAACGAAACCGTTCTTGTGGTTGTGGTTGGACTATATTCTGTTGAATAATAAAGTCTATCGCTCCTTGAAGTCGTTTCTTGTTTATTTTCTTGTTCCCCAGCTCCAAAATTGCCAGCAATTTGTTCGTTATACTCAGGTGTATCTACAATGACTTGCGTTGTTTTCTGTAAATTACTTTCATATTTGTTCTCATCATTTAAACAATTTTTATCTTTGAATACTTGAACAACAGGCGTGTTATCATTTCTTTCATTATTTTGTTGGATATTTTGATTGTTTTGTAGGTTTTCCTGTTCCTTATTCTGTTTATTATCTAAAACTACATTGAAATAGAAGGGATTTCTCTGTGAATCTGGATACAAATCGGCGGTAGTGCCAAATTGGTAAGGTACTTGCTGGTGGATCTGGTTCGTCGCCTGCTGCAGTAGGTAGATGTCCACTGGATTCTGCTCCTGATGTATTTCTACCGTGTTGTTCGATTGTTGGTAGAATGGTGCCTGAAATAGATAAAATGCATAAGTTAAGAAATCAACACTGACTACTGACATCTCTTTTTTTTGGTTGGGTTTCTCCTCCATGCGAGGAGAAATAGCCTGTAGTCTACATCGGCTGGGTTTAAAGATCAGTTGAGTCATAATTTGTCTCACTCCCGCTCATTACCTGAGCCAGCTCGATCGCCCGCTGTCCAAGCGCGAAGTTAGCAGTCGTACTATAGTGCGGCCCCGAAGTGACAAGCGCCAGCGCGCCGTGGTACCCGCCGCCGTCGGCCACGTAGCGGACCGCTTGCTCCGCCTGCACAGTTATACGCTACTTAAATTGAGACGCCCCCCAAGTCACATGTCGGACTGATGGTAATAAGTGGCGTTTGTAAATTCGTGGCACCCGCCGCAGTCGGCCTTACGTAGCGGTTTCTTTTGTTTTGCCGAGTTAGCTCCTCCTTCACGGCTATGGTACTGTTGAGATTAAGTGTCGCTCTATAGATCAGGATCGTGGTGCTAATTGGTTCGCACTCCGCCACAATAGTTACGGAACCCTCCTGAGACATGTCCTGACATGCTTTTGGTTAGATTGTATTCTTGAGTATGGTTCATCTAGTTACAGTTCAAGAATCTCTCACCTGGGCAGCTTGACGTAGTAGTGCCCCAAGAATCTCTCACCTGTGGCAGCTTGACGTAGTAGTGCCCCACGGTCTCCGGCCCCGAGCTGCTCATCTGCCAGCCCCACTGCGCGCCGTCGGCCATTTGCTGAAGATATCAGGTAGAGATAGTTAAGAAACCTAACAGGGTATCGTGCGTAGGTAGATGTAAGTCCTAGCGAATGATCTATCTAAAATTTAAATTGATAATTGTTATTCGCGGTGTAGAGATTTTTAGATCTTTCCACATAGAACAATCTAGAAGTTTCGAGTCGGGGTGGGTATTTGCACGTTCGAGTTATTTCCATACTGAAACTTCTAGAACATTCTTCACATTGAAGTACCGTAACATTATCTTATGATTATTCATAATATATATTACCTATTACGTGAAGCAATATCTTTGAATACAGTTTTACGAGAATTGTGCAAACGGAGGAGTATGAAATTTGGCCGGTAAATGAAAGTCTATGTGGAGGAAGGTGATATTTTAAAAAAATATGCTTAGAAATACATAAATTTCACACACTACTACTTCTTAGGTAATGTGTGTTGTTACTTTTATATATATATTTTCTCACACTACCAAGCGTTTGTATAATAACAGTAGATGCTGGTTTGACACAATTGTCAATCTTATTAGAGTTCCGTAATACTCAAGGAACCCTTATAGTTTCGCTCCGTCCCTCCGTCTGTCTGTCTGTCTGTCTATTATGAAAAAATGATATGTCTGTTATGAAAAAATGGATAAAATTTGGTACAGTTAAAGACTGTATAGAAATCGGTTTTGGCATCATAAAATAAGAATAATTTTACACTTTAGGGGTGGCTCTACATATTATGTGTGAACTGTGGTGAAGTGGAGATGAAAAATAAAAGCTAATAAATAAGCTAAATAAAATAAAATCTAAATAAAATATTGACGGAAAACTTCCTACGCGTAAAATAAAATCCCCACGGGAACCGTACATTTTACTGTGATAAAAAATGTAGCCCGTATCCTTCCTATGTGTGCGCCAAATTTCATCAAAATCTGTCCAGTGGTTTCGGAGCCTATTCAATGCGAACAAACAAACAAATCTTTCCTCTTTATAATATTAGTATAGAAGTATCAAGAACAGCTAGATATCTCTGTTCGGAAAAAAAAATTGTTTCGTATGTATTATCAATTAATAGTCAAGAACCGCCTGTAAACACTCCCATAAGATCATCGGCCTATGTGTATCACATTACACGCTACATGGCACATACCGCACTGTACAGTCGAGGAAATTAGTGTTCAGCAGTCTAATACATAGTCATTTAAACATCAATTTCAATTAGGGTCTGGGGATACTTAGGGCATATGATTTAATGCATATATTAAGACGCTAAGGTACAAAAAATGTCATACTCAAAAAAAATTTAGGTAGGTATTTAGTATTTACTATCACAAACTTGCCCATATAAAAGATTTTTCCTCGAGTATGATAATTCTTTTATTTGCCAAAGCAATAAGCAGAGCCTTACATCAAGATACAATGACAAAACAGAATGTATAGGATTTGACATAAACATCTCTTACGCTGGGACTATATTGTCCGGAATCCGGTGGGCCGGGCAAAATTCAGCATTAAAAATAGAAATCTGCGCTAATATGATTTGACAACTGTCACATTTGACATTGACATTTGACTCAACACTCGTGTGTCCGATTTGCAGCTCTATTGTATTAGCGCAGAGTTTTTTTTTGTGCTTTAAATTTTCTCCGGCCTTCCAGATTCCATATTCCGGACACTATATTGTCCGAAATCCGTAAGGCCAGCCGATGCCAACAATCAGTTACCCGTCGAATAGGCTTTATTTGAAAAAAATATTTTTTTATTTTTTATTTGGACTGACGAAAACACTTATTATCTGTGCATTTTGTGATCGGCCATGATGTAACGTCATAGTAATAGTAAACAAATAAACGTCACTTGTCATAGTTGTCAACCGTGCATAGTGCACTGAGCTGTCAAGTGATTGTTTACTATTAGTATGACGTCAGAACTCAGAGCATATCTATCGACAAACATGGCGGGAGGCGTTTTCGGCTGTTTTTAAAAAGTGTATTTTGAAATTAAAGTTTTGTGGGTTTTTATGGTTTTAAAATAATATACTTTGGGGGAACGGAACGTGTAGGATAAAAATAAAAAGGGGTCAAAATAAAAAAGTTGGCTACCTGCCTATTGTCAACTGTCTGAAGGCTGTCTCTGATCGGTCGGTATTGACTCTTGACTAACACTAACTAATTTATCATTCAAACTGCACTTTTTCATTGTATTCAAACAGCTGCAGCTGGCTCTGTCGACAGCAAAGTGCTGCTCGTCTGTAAGTTGCCTAATACGAACAATATAAGGTGACAAATCTCGATAATGACACTATTGTCAGACTTACACGGTAGTCTCTTGCAATTTGTAATAGTAGAAGAAAAAGAAGAATAACTTGTATTTAGCTCATCACACAACAGATAAACACAACAAATACAAGAGTAATCTAAATAACATATACACTATAAAGTCTATATGTTGCGCGATGCCAAAATTGACCCCAGCTCAGTATTTCGCAGCGAGCAAGCCCGCTGCACTGATATTCAGTGTATATTCTAGTAACATGTTACATGACCAACGCAACCGAGTGTGCCGCTAAACAGTCCCTTCCCCCGGCTGTGCCCACATACCGCGCGGTACAAGTTACAACCCGCCGGCCGCCATAGCGATAAGGAGTTAGGGCACTTTCGCGCCTTTTTGTCCGAACGACTTTTACTGACGCGTAAGTTCACGTAACTTCCTACATGTGTTAGATTATTCGACAATTCTCGGGCCTGATTCACAATCTACTGATGAGTGGTCAGATAGCTCCAAGTTTTGTCGCTGTCGCTCGATATAAAGTAAGCAGCGAAAAAATTCCAAATAAGATATCCGACACTTATCAAATGATTGTGAAGCAGACTCTTAGGCTAGGACTGTAATATGATCCTGAACCCGGCGGGAAAATTGAGAGCACTGAAAATAGAACTCTGCTCTAATATAATAGAGTTCAAAAAAGAACACACGAGTGTCGAGTCAAATGTCAATGTCATATATGACAGCTCCACACTCAACACTTCAACTGTATTGTACGTAGAGTCCTATTTTCTGTGCTCTGAATTTTCCCCGGTCTTACGGATTCCGGATCATATAGTCCCAGCCTTAGATATCAAGTAAGCAGCGACAAAACTTCCGAATAAGCTATCCGATACTTATTAGAAGATTTTGAAGCAGGCTTAACCTTATTCAATCTCTACCTCTGTTCAGGATCCAATTACATCTTCTTGTAAATAAAAAGATATCAGTGTGTACTCAGTACAGTACTATAATATTAGGTCTTTACCTATGAAATTGCCGTTTTGTATGAAAAAATTTAAACGAATTTTTTTCATGTATTTTTGACGTGATAACGTCTTATAATTTGATGGAGCCGGCTGCACGCACGAAAAAACATGACTCATACCGTTACCACCGCATTTGCCGTTACCTCAGCTGGCCGCGTCTTAGGTATGTGAGCGGTGGGACGGAGAGGCGGGGGCGCTTGATGTTATTACTTTGCGGCGGCAACACGCCTACCTAAGGCGCGGCCAATTAGTTCCGCGCGCACTATAAACATGACGTTGTCACGTCCAACTATCGTTAGTAAACCGACTTTACAGACAACCGATTTTTTTTTATTTGTATTAATCGATGTAATCACCCATGCAATCAATGCATCTTTGCCAACGCAGTGGCAGTTTATTGATGCCCATCTTAAAGAAATCAGCTGGACGGGAGGCAACAAATTCTTCAAAGGCATTTTGTACTGCCTCTCGGGTATTGAATTTTTTTCCCGCCAAGAAGTTATTCAAATTCTGGAAAAAGTAGTAGTAGAGTAGGGCGGATAACGGAGAGCTTCCAACCCCAGTTCTTGCAACTTGGAGACCGTCTGCTGTGCAGTATGAGGTCGCGCGGTGTCGTGCAGGAGCAGCTGAGACGAGCGATTGACCAATGCTGGTTGGAGATGTGCCAGCTTCTCCATCATTGTGTTCAGTTCTTCACAGTACACATCTGCAGTAATGCTCACCCCGTTTGGTAAGAAGCTGTGATGAATCACACCGGCGCTAGACCACCAAACAGTGACCATCACTTTTCTAGGGGTAAGTTTTCGTTTAGGGCATTGTTTAGGTGCTGAACCAGGATCCAACCAACTTGCTGAGCGCTTGTGGTTATCAAACAGAATCCATTTTTCATCGCAGGTAACAATGCGGTTCAAAATTCCTTCATTTGTGTGTCTGTTGAACAGTGCAAGGCACGTCTCGACGCGTACTTCGCGCTGGCGATCATTGAGTTCGTGGGGCACCCATTTGTGAAGCTTTTTTACCTTGCCAATTTGACGCAAATGGACCAATATTGTTTTGACGCTTACGTCGAAAGCTGCTGCTAATTCAGCCGTAGATTGTGTATCATCAGCTTCCACAATCGCCTTTAATTCGTCATTGTTGACCAAAGTCTTCGGACGACCGTGAGGTTCATTATTCAGGTCGAAATTTCCCGAACGGAAGCGAGCAAACCAATAAAAGGTGGTGCGTTGGTTTCTAGTGTTAGCTCCGTAAACGTCGTTGATGTTGCGTGCCGCTTGTGCCGCGTTGCTGCCACGACGGTACTCATATTCCATAATTACTCGAATTTTTAACGTATCCATGATGACGAAAAAGATTGAAATGCGATGAAAATGTAACACTAATCAATAAATAAATGACTACTTTTGGAAAAAGAAATCCATGTTTTTAAAATAAAATTAATTTGAAATTAGAATTCTTAGCCAAACAAAAATTATTTTGATTTGAAATGGCCAGTACTGCAGAACGGCAATTTCATAGGTAAAGACCTATAATAATGTCTTTGTATATATTTTTGTGTGTGTGTGAATAAAGAATTTGAATTTGAATGTATGGCTGTGTCAAATTTCTCTAAATCGGTCCAGTAGTTTCGGAGCCCATTTAATGCAAACAAACAAACAAACAACACTTTCATCACACGCTTCACACTACGTCCATCTGGTCCCGTGCTAAGTATCCGAAGAAGGGAAGGGAAGTATATTTAATACTTTTATACTATACATATTATATATTTAAGATTTTTATTAAATATTATACACATATTTAATACACATCCATGACACAGGAACACAGAAAACTTTTGTTCCCACGGCGGGACTAGGACCCGCGGCTTTAACGCCAACGCGCTAACCACTGAGCCACAGAGGTCGTCAATTTAAACTTTACCATAATATATTACGTTAGTAATATACATCCTCAGACGTCACTGTGAATTGGTGAAATGACATTATGTTAATTACTTTTAGCAATTACGTTTGAACTCTGCGTTTGAAAAGTCACAATGACTAGTAAAGTAAACAAACTTGACCCAAACACAGCAAAGCCACGAGTCAGTAACACGGGCAGTTAGAGCATTGCGAGATCTGAATTGGTTAAGCATTACAGTGTAGTGTTGTCCTTTTGTTTACGCAATGATTAAATTAGGTCTGAAGGGAGTACAGAGACGCATTAAAGCAGGGTTTTGCATTATGTTTCGAGTGAGTGAGGACCGGGAATGCACATGTGACTCCTCTGGTGTTGCGGGTGCCCGTGGACGGTAATCGCTTCCGATCATGCGATACGCATGCTCGTTTCCTGCCCCATTTCATCTATACTAGGCAATCCTACTACTATTTTAAATTTTTCCACACATCCAAGCATCCATACATTAGGGATGCCAGACGTCCCGTATTTCCCTGGACGTCCCGTATTTTAGGTATTATTTAAGACGTCCCGCCGCGCGCCGGACCAGCGCTGTTCCGTAAATCGGGCGATCCGGAGTACTAAGCACTCGGTACTCACTCAAAATTAATCAAAATGTTATGATTAAACTCGCTCGACGCTCACAAAAATATATATAAAAATAGAAAATTGGTCACTAATTTTGTTTTTTTTTTTGTCCCGGGTAACTGAAATCCCGTAATTTTTGACGTAAGTATATAAACATTTGTCCCTTGTAGGCCGAAAAAATATGGCAACCCACTATGGATGGATGGATGGATGGATGTATGGATGGATTGATGGATGGATGTTTGTTATTCAAATTGATGAAATTTAGTATGGTAGTAGTATAGGCTCTGGATTAAAAACATAGGCTACTTTTTATCCCGAAAAGTACAGTGTTCCCGTGGGATACTGTATTTACGCGGGCGGAGCCGCCGGCAAAAGCTAGTATTACATAAAGAGGAATGATTTGATTGTTTGAATGTATATTTGTTTATGTGTATTTAATAGGCTCCAAATCTATTGGACATATTTAGATGAATGGTAGAGGCCGCGGGTAATAGGTTACTTTTACTCGACTACGGCGAAGCCAAAATGAAGGGTAACGATTTTGGCAGTGTATGCATGTAATATGTATGTTTGTTCCAACCGTAGCGCCTAAACTACTGATCCGATTTTAATAAATGAGATGTCAATAGATTCGTATTGTGTTTTTATTAATCTCGGCAAAATGTACGGTTCCGTGGGATTTCCTGAGCGCGCACAATGTCGCGGGCTATACCTAGTAGCCATATTATGTAACACATAGGTAATCTATATTACAGTTATTATATATTTGATTAGCAGTCAGTTAAACCTTTCACTGAGCTTACTTACGCGTTACGTAACCCTTAGGTAAGAGCTTTTGTTTGGTAGAATGTGGATTTGATTGTTGTTATGGGATTATGGGGTTTAGATGTTCCAATTAAAACTTTAATAGTATTTTGGAGTTTGGAGTTTGTAATTATCCATTATCCATTCCATGCACGAAAAACTTTAAAATAAATAAAAATCTTTTTATTCAGAATAAAAAACAAGGTTTTGTTTTCTGAACGTGGAAAGAAAAAAAGGATTACAATTACCACTGCACCGGTTCGGAACCCGGCGAGAAAAACCGGTGTAAGAAACTCGCGCGGGTGCCACCTTTTAGTAAAAAGGACAGCCAAAATTGTTCTTTAGGAGTTCATTTACGAAAATCCAAAATTTTGAATACTTTTAGCGAAAATTTAGTTACGATCGTATACCAGGTAATTTAACTTGTTTTTTTAAGAACTGCATAAACAAAAATATATGGGATCTGCCGATTCCGATAGTCTACGTTGGTATATATCAGGAATATTTTGCCGGAACTGCCACTTATGTTTGAGAATATGACAATCCTTGAATCCATCATAATAAATTTATTCTGCCTCCAAACTTTATTATATATAACTATATATACTATATTATATAACTTAATTCCCTTATTAATTTATTTATTACAACATATTTAGGTAACAAGACTAAAATAAATGGAGCACGTATACTGCGACGAACACACTCGAAAGTGGTAGTTAGGTTAGTATTGGCCGGACAGACTACTTACGATAAAATACAAGTAAAAAGAACGCAGATGCAATGATTTAAAAAAATGTTAAAACGTCGTATCAAAGATATCTTAATAAGGACTCCAAAATAGTAATTCGATTTTTGTCATTTTTCAGTTCCGATAAATTACGTAGGCGCCTAGTTCGAGATTTTCATTTGAGCTTTTTCCGTCTTGAGCAAAGATAAAGCCCATTCATCAAAAGTTGTGACGTTAGTAACATTAACATACATCTAATCATACATAAGTTAGCAGCAAGTAGGTGTAATTATAGTCAAGAGTGAGTGAGTGTCTATACTCTATGGCCTATGCAATCATCTTCGATCTAATAACATGTTACACCATTTGTGTCAAGAAAATGTCACCAACATCAACAGCTCGCTAACGACCCGATTGCCTAGTGCGAAATGTCACTCATAGTCATAAGTCATGTGCCTGCACGAGTCACGAGCTATGGATCAATCACTTGTACAATATATAGTATAATGATATTAATATCTATGGACGCTACACACCGCGTCAATCTGGCCCCGGGCTAAGTATCCGCCGAATTTGTGTTACGGGTACCAGACAGCGGAAAGTATATTTAAATACTTTTGTAGAATACATAATATATTTAAGATTTTTGTTATAACAGCTTATGCCCGCGGCCCTGCCCGCATATATACAGTATCTTCGGGATAAAATGTAGCCTATGTGTTAATCCAGACCCTAAACTACAACTACTAGTAGTAGGTGTTGCATAATACAGTCGTAATAAAAAGTAGAAATGTCAATGTCTTATTGACAGATGTCACAAGCACAGCCTATCTGGTTAGTTTATTTCAGTTAGCCAAAAAGCGATATATGGTGGAGACGTATCTGTGTTAAGCATCTCTCTCATATGCACCAATAAGTGAGAATATAACAATCGTTGCAGTATCATTATTATCACCACTCAAGCGTAAGATGGATCTGTAAGAACCAAGACGTCGCAGCCCACAACATTAGGATTACAAACATATTTAATACACATCCATGACCCGGAAAACTTTTTGTTCCCTCTGACCCTCCGTCTTGAGCGTCGACGTACCAACCACTGAGCCACAGAGGTATATAGTGTATTATATTATTTAACGAGGGCAAAAGTCAAATGGTCAAACGTTAGTACATAGTAATTATATAAGAGATACTTTATGTTCGTAGTTCGTGTTATAAAAGGATAATCTTCAGCTAGTCAAGTGTTACGTAATTAATGGACATACATAATGACTAAACGTTACTTATAGCTCCAGCGGTGCTCAAACTTTATCTCCCTAATCAATAAAAATATTAACACCACGAATACGGTAATCCATGTCTGATACGTTGGAAAGCCTATTGAGAGACAACCCAAGCAGCACAAAACTGCTGTATAAGATGACACAAAGGGTAACATCTGTAACTTTAGCGTTTATAAAGCGGTATAACAGTACACTATAACTGCAATAGCTGATAATTACTCCTTCGCATGTATATTAACGCTATTACGCGTCACAGATACCACACTGTAAATCTGCAAGCGCAGCGTAGAGCTATTAGCAATAAATATAACTGTAAGCTGCAATAAAGCATTTTCGTGGACTTTAACTCAACTATATTCAGAATTGAAGGCCACAAGTGTACCCCCAGACCGCTTGCATTTTAAGAAGTAATATGTGAGCTACTATAGTGCAATCAGTTCTCCTGTGACGTCGATTGATGCGTCCTGCTGCATAACTTAGACCTTTAGCAGTGTTAATCAGCTCGTTACACGCAATCGCATAACAGCGCTAAAACATGACCACTATGGGTGTGCTCTTATAGTGCTAAATTTATCTCACATGTTAGTCATTCATCCCATTACAGCTGAAAACATGTATTAACCTTTTATTGCAGTTATATGGGACTATAAATACTTATTTATTTAGCGCCGTGTAGGTATTAAATTGTGGGATAGTGGAAGCCCCAAAGGGAGATCTCCGACCGAGCGAGATGGTATGCTCGGTCAGGCCGAAGCCCACTTGTATGCATTTCGGATGTTGTATGTATACCGCCGATCTTAGAAAACTTCGATAGCGCGATTCAGGATTGTGGCGCTAATTGGTCCGCCACAAAATATCCAGTTAATTCATCCGCCATATATTAGCATAATATAAAGTCCGGATATTGTGATATATACTTGGAATCGTATTGCTCATAATGTGGAAAGATAAACGAAGAACTGGCGGAACACGCCGAAAAATTAATGTACAATCCACATTAGTGCGGTTAACTGATTAGTTACAATATTTGCGTACATGTTACCCGCTATAAAGCTGTACAAGAATCTGTGGCTGACATGTTTTACACAATAACCACGTGTATCAGCTCATTACTGATTCATGTACCACTAGTGGATACTTATACACCCAAAGCGGTAATTGTGATCACATTGCTTGTCCGCCATTTTCAGGTTATATAGTTCTATGTAACTTATTGAATGAAAAAATTATCTTTGTTTTTATCGAAAGTTTGAATTGATTTAAATAGAAAATCTACTGATTTTATACGCAAACAGCTACCAATAAATTATAAATGCAAAATAATAAAAAACCTTTTATTATCTATTTATGATCAACATAGGCATTTTAATATAATTTACAAGTAAACAGTAATATTTTGAAAATGAAAATTTTGTTATATATTCATATAGTATTTCACAATGAATTCTCTTTCCCATAAGAATTTGCAGTAAGAGCGAGATTTCAGCCAAAATCTTATATATTAGCCATTATAAATTAATATACCATTACTTTACGTCTTAAGAACATAAAATGGTGAATACAAAACAAATCAAAATAAACTAACGGACCAAGGGTAAAAATTGTTCACAAATTTGGCACTTGTGAACGTTGAGCTCCATAGAAGCTTAAAAACAACCCGAACGTGTACTTTGTACTGCAAAATTGATAACAAGAACTCCAATAATCTGCATTGTAGTAGCTTGCTAACTGCTGCTCTCGGTAGCGCATACTCTGATAATAAGTCAATATTCTGCTGTTGGGACAACTGTTACCTTTAATATTGCTGATTTAATGCTGACATACAGCAAATGTCGCAGTTATTCAGCTAACAGCTGTTTAATTTGTGGCCAAAACAGAGTTATATGAGCTGTTTACAGCGTCTCTACTGTTCTTATTCAGCTAGCCAGTACCCCTTTGGATTCCATTGTGGACAGTAATACAGCTGATTTACAGAACTTTCGTGCTACTTGGGAAAGACAGCAACATACCCGTCCGTGGTGTAAATATTTTTACTAATAAATACGCGAATACGTTAATCTAGAGTCAAATTCTTGTTATTATTACTTCTTTTTATATTTTGAACGTTATACAAAATCAATTAACTATGAAACTCGAAAAGTTATACAAAATAATGATACATTGCACTCTCTTCGACACATAAAAGGCCATCGACCTCACACAGCTGATTTCAATCCGTTTTATAACGTTATATTCGAACAGATTTTCACTGGATGAAAAAACTACATCAAAATCTGTTCATCCGTTTGGGAGACAGACACACACAAACAGACACATCAAATTTATAACACCCCTCTATTTTCGTAGGGTATTAAAAATATAAATACTAGTTACAACTATTGTTACAAACGAATTCCGCTAAATCCATACAACAGTTTAGCGACCACTGGCCACTTTCACCGCGACACTACACAGCTACACTATATCTTACAACATACAACATATCACTTCCTACAGACAATAGCTGTTGCGTTTTAGGGGTTTTTGTTGCATAATAGGTAATGAGTAGTGACATCATAGAAACCTAGATTATGTTACGCATTGTGCACGTAGTCGAAAACTATATCACAGAGTACTATTGTCTATTCGCGATAAGTTGTCAGTGTGAATGTAAAAATTGATCAATCAACTCAACTCAAAAAAAAATAATTCCATCTATGTATGGCATATAAAAGGCAAAGCTAATTGACTGAGTATCAACGCACAGGCACACCCTTAAGGCTAGATAGGACCATGCAAAAAATCGTCCCCTACAGATTACAAACCTATCTCAGTTAAAAGCTCTTGCCACGCTGATTATTATTTAGTATGGTGATATTCAGCTCAGGACTGGGGTTTTGACAGTAATTGGGATTAAATTTTTTATTGTTTTATATTAGCGACCAACTCTAGCTTCGCACGGGTGCGATGTATTATACATATAAAGCTTCCTCCTGTTCGATAAGATCTTTTAAACTAGGCAGGGGATTTTAATGCAGATTTCAGGAATGGATAGAGTGATTCCAGAGGAAGCTTTATATTAGGTCATTACATATGAAATTGGCGTTTTGTAAAGGAGGAACATAAAGTCGATTTTTTTTAAAAATGATGGTAATCTGTTGGAGCAAGGTCCGGGGAGTACGGTGGATGTCTTAGACATTCCGATTGAAGTTCCTCTAATTTGGTAGCCGTCTGTTGTGCAGTGTGTGGTCTACCGTTGTCCTGAAGAAGCAGTGACCTAGAGCGAATGACCAACCTCGGTTGTTAAGCATCTAGCTTTTCCATCATGATTTGCAGTTGCTGGCATCCTCTCTGCAGCGTCTGCCGTAATCGTCTGGCCAGATTTGAGAAAGCTGTCGTGAACGACACCGGCACTAGTCCACCAAACGCTCACAAGTAAAAGTTTACAAGTAAAAAGTTTTTACTAAATTTTCGCTTGGGGCAGGCTTTGGCTGGTTCGCCAGGGTTCAGCCATTGCGATGAGCGTTTCCGATTATCGTACAGGATCCACCTTTCATCACAGGTAATGATTCGATTTAAAATCCCTTCATTATTGTGCCGGTTGATTAATGTAACGCAGCAGTCGACGCCGTTTGTCGGTTTGCTGCACACAATTCATTAGGTACCCACCTTTCAAGCTTTTTCACCTTCCCAATTAGCTTCAAGTGGATTAAAACAGTTTTATCGCTAACACCGCAGCCTGCAGCTAACTCGGACGTGGTTTGCGACGGATCCGCTTCCACAATAGCCTTCAATTCTTCATTATCAACTTTGGTCTCGGCCATCCACGGGGCTTGTTCTGCAGGTCGAAATTTCCAGAACGAAAACGTTGGAACCAAAAACGAACTGTTTTCTTTTGCGACACCGCCGCCATACACATCATTAATCCTTCGAGCCGTTTCTGCAGCACTGGTGCCACGGTGGAACAACTCGTACTCGAAAGTAATACGATATTTCAAGTTTTCCATTTTGTAAATACAAAGAAAAAACAAATGAATTACGGTTTTCGAAACACAAATGAATGAGTAAATAGCGGCATAAATTTTAAATTGGAATTCCTAACCAAAGAAGATATATTTGAGATCAAAGTCGCCAGTACGACAAAACGCCAATTTCATATTATGTAAGGACATAATATGTACCTAAAATACATTGCATCCGTGCGAAGCTGGAGTAGGTTGCTAATAAAAAACAATAAAAAATAAAATTCAAACTGTCAAAACCCCACTCCTGCGATGAATGTCGCCATACTAAATAATTATCAGTGTGGCAAGAGCTATTAACTGAGATAGGTTTGAAATCTGTTGGGGGGTGGGGTGGGGGGGACACTGCCCATACAGTTTTTTGCATGGTTCTTTGAAATTTTGCACACGTATTCCTCATATGACAAAGACATCCACTAAGGAGGGATTTTTCAAAATTCAACCCCCAAACGGGTAGAAATGGGGAAAAAAAGTTTGTATGAAACTTTTTATAAGGAATAAAAAGGACATATTTGCATGATATTTCGTATGAATTGAGTACGAAAAAAATAATGAGTTACATATTTCAGCGTTTTCTAAAATCCAACCCCTAGGAGAGTAAAATAGGGGATGAAAGTTTTTTAATAAGGGGATGAAAGATGTTGCCCGCCACTCCGTGCTCGCTTAACAAACATCCATCCATCCATCCTCACAAACTTTCACATTTGTAATGGGGATGGGGATGGGCAACAGGGGGATACCAGACGAAATGCTCACCACCGTGTGCTGCGCCCACGCCGCGCTCCAGCCGCAGCACCACAGCAAGACCCGCAGCCACTGGAAATGTGAACAGTGGACATTGTATTACCACTTTCTATGTTGCATGTCATAAGTCTAAACCTCAGTAGCTAGTGGTTGCCAGCGAGAGCTTTTAGTTTCTTTTTTTATATGGCTTTTTATTAACCTACGGACTAAACTCCCCCCTCTCACATCCCGCTGCTATCAAATTGCAACACTCGCCTAACCTGTCTAATACATATTATTATCTAAGCTGCTATAAGTATACTGTTATCAGATCTTTTTTGTATTTTTTATATTATTTTTTTATAATTTTTTGAGCTATTAGAGTCAGCTCACACCAAAACGACTAGACGCGGCGCTGCATTTTTTACATATTAATATCTATGGACGCTTCACACCACGTCAATCTGGCCCCGTGCTAAGTATCCGAAGAACTTTAGATGCAGTCATCCAATTTCTTTCATCAAATTCATATTGACCAAAGGTCTTTGATAGATGTAAGACCTACGGGGCATCACAGACGGCAAGGATACTATATGTTATGTTAAGATGAAATATCGCTTGCTATACCTATACAGTACAGTACAGTACAGTACAGTACAGTACAGTACAGTACAGTACAGTACAGTCTGTACTACCGCACTACCGCAGACGGCTAAGATACTATACCTATTTTCATATTACGTACTGTAATATGAAAAACTAGCTTTTTCCCGCGGGAGCGAGCCCGCGTATATATATTATCGGGTATCCCACGGGAAGACTGTGCTTTTTCGGGATAAAAGTAGGTAGCCTATGTTTTTATCCTGAACTACTACTATACCTAATTTCATCAAAATCTGTTCAGTGGTTTTTGCGTGAAAGAGTAACAAACATCCATCCATCCATCCTCACAAACTTTCATATTTTTAATAGTAGTAGGATATCTAGGTGTCTTAACAATTATTATGATAAAATATTATAGCATCTTCGCCATTTGTGACGCCATTAACTAGGGAGATAGTCTTGAAATGACGAGACCGTAATCACCCCCCAGCAGTGATGATGACAGTATCCTGCTAATATTAGACATGTGAAAGTTTGTGAGGATGTGTTTTTGGATGGATGGATGGATGGTTTGTTACTCCTTCACGCAAAAGTTGCAGAACGGATTTTGATGAAATTTGGTTTGGTAGTAGTTTAGGCTCTGGATTTAAACATAGGCTACATTTTATTCTGAAAAAGTACAGTGTTCCCGAGGGACACTGTATTAACGAGTACGAATCCGCTATCAAAAGCTAGTACAAACATATATTATCCATAATATATTTACCATAGTTTCCTCGCGCACTCCTCTTTCTGTCTCCTGTTTCTTATCTTCAAATCTGAAACGAAAAGAAAAAGATACCATCAATAATAACTCAAGATTTCTGTAGAACTATGGCCACAAACACTTTCAAAAACAACAAACCGTGAATTCATTTGACAAAACCAACAAATGGTAAACGGGAGTTTGTTTGTTAGTTTGAAAGAAGTTAAAAGCAATAAGCTAATACATTATACAGAGTATAGAATATCATTTTATTTAGTCATTTTTTTTAATAATCAACATATTTAAAAAAACCGACCAAGTGCGAGTTGGACTCGCGCACGAAGAGTTCCGTACCTACACAACCGTAAAAAAATCACGTTTGTTGTTTGGGAGCTCCACTTAAACGGTGGGGTTTGTTATAGCGGCATGAGAAATATTAGGTTTTTACCTATGAAATTGCCGATTTGTATGAAAAAATTTAAACAAATTTTTTTCATGTATTTTTTATTTGTTAATACAAGTAATCACCCATGCAATCAATGTATCTTTGCCAACGCAGTGGCAGTTTATTGATGCGCTTCTTAAAGAAATCAGCTGGACGGGAGGCAACAAATTCTTGAAAGGCATTTTGTACTGCCTCTCGGGTATTGAATTTTTTCCCGCCAAGAAGTTATCCAAATTCTGGAAAAAGTAGTAGTCTGTAGGCGCAAGGTCTGGTGAGTAGGGCGGATGACGGAGAACTTCCAACCCCAGTTCTTGCAACTTGGAGACCGTCTGCTGTGCAGTATGAGATCGCGCGTTGTCGTGCAGGAGCAGCGGAGACGAGCGATTGACCAATGCTGGTTGGAGATGCTAGCTTCTCCATAATTGTGTTCAGTTCTTCACAGTACACATCTGCAGTAATGCTCACCCCGTTTGATAAGAAGCTGTGATGAATCACACCGGCGCTAGACCACCAAACAGTGACCATCACTTTTCTAGGGGTAAGTTTTCGTTTAGGGCATTGTTTAGGTGCTGAACCAGGATCCAACCAACTTGATGAGCGCTTGCGGTTATCAAACAGAATCCATTTTTCATCGCAGGTAACAATGCGGTTCAAAATTCCTTCATTTGTGTGTCTGTTGAGCAGTGCAAGGCACGTCTCGACGCGTACTTCGCGCTGGCGATCATTGAGCTCGTGGGGCACCCATTTGTTAAGCTTTTTTACCTTGCCAATTTGACGTAAATGGACCAATATTGTTTTGACGCTAACGTCGAAAGCTGCTGCTAATTCAGCCGTAGATTGTGTATCATCAGCTTCCACAATCGCCTTTAATTCTTCCTTGTCGACCAAAGTCTTCGGACGACCGCGAGGTTCATTTTTCAGGTCGAAATTTCCAGAACGGAAGCGAGCAAACCAATAACAGGTGGTGCGTTGGTTTGTAGTGTTAGCTCCGTAAACGTCGTTGATGTTGCGTGCCGCTTGTGCCGCGTTGCTGCCACGACGGTACTCATATTCCATAATTACTCGAATTTTTAACGTATCCATGATGACGAAAAAGATTGAAATGCGATGAAAATGTAGCACGTATCAATAAATAAATGACTACTTTTGGAAAAAGAATTCCATGTTTTTAAAATAAAATTAATTTGAAATTAGAATTCTTAGCCAAACAAAAATGATTTTGATTTGAAATGTCCAGAACTGCAGAACGGCAATTTAATAATTAACCTATTACTTCATCTGTGAAAATTTCTACTATCCAGCTATCGCGGTCCATGAGGTACAGCCTGGTGATTTGTGACAGTCGGACGGACAGCAGTCTTAGTAATGGAGTCCCGAGTTACCCTTTGGCTACGGAACCCTAAAAATTATGTTTCTATATTGACCCAGAAAAATATATTTGACATCCTCTAGCACCAACTATCTTCGCATTAAGTATCAGCTATCCATTTTCTAATGGTAACCCTATAAATCTAGCTAGTGTTACTGAAACCAGATCTAGGACTAGGGCTTAGTACTTTCACCGATGCCTGAGTCCTATTTGAATATGTAATACTGCCTGTAAATATATATCGTGCTAGTTACAGTCTAGAGATAACTAACGAACAGCAAGTGAAAAGAGACAGTTTATAGACTGAATTTACATTGATTTGTAAAGCTATGTAAAGTCCTAGCTGCATAAAATTACTTTTAAATACAGCTTTCGTTGCATAAAACTTTTTTTCAACCGGCAAAATACATGGTATCCGCGGGCTGCAGATATTTTCATTTTTTAAGAGACAACTTTGAAACAACAGTTACTTATTAGCTATTCAAACCACCGAACGGTAAGCGCTGAAACCATGCTGAAACAGTACAAAATACAAATTTGTTAAAAACGAGACGCGACAACATTAAGGGTTATACCTCGTTCAGGGCAATTTAACCTAAAAGTAAACAAAAAGATCAATAGAACACTACAATGCTACCAATTGAAATGTAACTAATTTACCGTGCAATAGTTACATAGAAATAATGACACATTAATGTGGGCGGATTTATTCTTTTTGTGTTGCATTTGAATTTTAAACGGAGTTGGTATAGGCAGGAGGCGCAGATTACTAAATAGTTACTACGTAATAGAGTATAGATCAGATTTTATACGCGCCGCTCCCCCCGGGGTTACAAATAACACTTTCATTTAACTTACCGAAACTTGTTTAATAGCGACTGACGAGGCGTTGATTAATATTTTTGATAAAAAAAAACCTATGATGAATTTGTGGTTTGCCCCCTTGATATATCTCTACCCCAAGGGAGGCACGCCCCACTGGGGTACCCACCTAAAAAAAAAGGAAGGAAAGGAAAAAAAGGAAAAAAAAAAGGGCAAGCACCTGATTTATGTGGTGCTTATCACATTTACGTTTAATGGAGTATAAGGGAAAGTGACCGCAGTCGGATTACAGAATTAGTGAAGCGGTTGGAGAGATTTGACAGCGGTTACTCGCGATAAGAGGCTGCCGAAACCTCAGAGTAGTAACTATAGCATACAGACCCGGCGATTAGGCTGGGGCTATATGTTCCGGAATCCGGTGGGCCCGGGAAAATTCAGAGCACATACGACATTTGACTTGAAATCGTGTGTGCGGTACTCAGCTCTATTGTATTAGCGTAGAGTACCATTTTCAGTGATCTGAATTTTTCCCGGCCGTCCGCATTCCGTAGAAAATAATCCCAGCCTTAGTAAGAGAAGAAACATATATCGTTTCTTATCCCAAACGCCAACACCTGTATGAGTGCAGAGTGCCATAAACTCGTAATTCCATCGTCGTAAAAATAGAAAACAGAAGTTCTTGTACATTGTCATCTGTGCTGGCAAAAACGAATCCCGGCGAATTGTTAACCTCCTCCTTTTGAAAGTCAGTTACAGTGTAGGGACCAGCTGGAAAGCCTCCAAGTCTACACTAAGGAGCCCCATACACGGTCCGGTTTTCCTTCATTTCGGCCTGAACGGTTGCAAAATCGTATCGTCTGTGTGCAATTTTGAGATCGCATCAGTCGGCCGTATGGACTGAAGCGATTCGTTCCAGTGTTGCCAACTCTGTTTTTGCGAAACTACTAAACTCGCGTCGTTTTCTACTAAAAACTACTAAAATAGTACCTACCGATAACTTTAAACTTAGGAGTCCCTAAAAGTTTTTTTAGGGATTTTGTGTTTACAAACATTTTCAGTTTTAATATTAAATTGAAAATATGATAATTTTTTAACAGTAATAAAATAGGACTGAACGGTAACAAAATTCGAGTGCAAAATAAAACCGGTCAAGTGCGAGTCGGCAAGAGGGGTTCCGTACAAAAAGGAAAAATCACGTTTGTTGTATGTGAGCCTCAAATTTTTATTTTATTCTGTTTTTAGCATTTGTTGTTATAACGGCAATAGAAATATCTACATCATTTGTGAAAATTTCAACTGTCGAGCTATCACGATATAGGAAGGTTACGGCGACAGACGGACGAACAGCAAAGTCTCAGTAATAGGGACCCGTTTTTACCCTTTGGGTACGGAACCTTAAAAATGGCACGTGGTCTAAATAATATTTATTAGAGTTCATTGAAGTATTTAAAACTTTAGGTTGATAAAATCTAAAGACTATTACTAGAAAAATAAGAGAAATGACTTCTATAACATATTACTGGCAAAATGTATGACACAATAATTCGGTTTAGTCGATAGCGTGACTACAGTTGCAGCAAAATACAATTAATAAATAAAATAATAGCCTAAACTGACCAAGAGCATGTCACGACATGTCCAAGGAGGGTTCCGTAACTATGAACGCGCAATAGGTTTCCTTTGAATTACTTTAAAAGTTTAAAGTTGTGGAGAGTGTACAGTTTTAGGGGGTGAAGTAGAGCGAAATTATAAGGGTTCCTTAAGTATTGCGGAACCCTAAAAACACGACCGAAGCTCTCGGCATTTTCCGTGTACATACACGGAATCGAATTCGGAATGTTCAAATCCGTTCAGGCCAAACTGACGTCAGTTCTAACTGAAACGATCGGCCTTTCGTCTGTGTAGGCCTTTTTATTAGGGCACTTGTAAACCACTTTGCAGGACAATTACTCAAAAATGGTCGACTTTGTAAAAAAGTAATGTATGAAACATTGCCTTTGCAAGGTTTCATACATTACTTTTTTACAAAAAAATCTTCTTCTTCGGTTTCGGTTTCGGTCTTTTAAAATAAAGATTTTAAAAGACCTATACAACGATACCCCACACGATGGGCTAGAATGAAAAAATATTTTTCATACCCACTTCACATGTACCGAGAGCCACCCCTAAAATATAAAATTATTATTATTTTATGATGCCAAAACTGAGATCTATGCAGGATCTATAACTGTACTAAATTTCATCTATTTATATTTATAATTACAGAAGCTAGAAGCGCGGACGGACAGACAGACGGACGAACAGACAGAGTGAAACTATAAGAGTTCCTTGAGTATAACAGAACCCTTAAAACACAAATTACTCTCATAAATCTAAAAACAAGTGGCAGTGCAATGCTCACAAATTGGAAAAGGGTTATGGGCAGCTTTTCCTCCCAACCTTCCAACCTCAGATTATGATAGCGACTGTTGCCGCTATCCCTGGTCTGCCGTGATCTTAACAGCTTAGAATTTAGATCGAACACAATTGACCTGTCAGCATGAGGTAACGGCAAGTGGACACACCTCGTCCGCATTGCTGCAGAGACAGTAATGGCTCTTATGTAAGTCCGGTCATACGTGTAGTTGGTACTCCTAGTCATAATACTTACCGAGCCTCACCTAGTATCAGATCAAATAAAACCGGCCAAGTGCGTCTCGTACTTTCAATAAAGGATTGATTGACTCGCGCACGAAAGGGTCCATGCAAAAGAGTACGTTTGCTGTATGGGAGCCGCACTAGAATATTTATTTTAATCTGTTTTTAGTGTTTGTTGTTATAGCGGCAACAGAAATACATCGTCTGTGAAAACTTCAACTGTCTAGCTATCGCGGTTCATGAGACACAGCCTGGCGACAGACAGCGGAGTCACAGTGATAATTAATAAGGTCCCGATAATCCCGGTACGGAACCCTAAGTGTCGGAAGTGAAGACAAAGCTTTGTCAAACAAAAACTGAGGTCAGTTTTTAGGTTCGTAGTCCGTAGTTCTGGTCTCGGAACCCTTATGGTTTCGTCATGTCCGCCCGTCCGTCTTCGGCTTACCGATGACATTTATATATTGTGTTTTTATATATTGTGTAAAAATAAAAATACACTCATAAAGAACTAAATACTTGGACACATTCATTAAGTCGAATTTAACCTATTTTTTTACGTTTAGATTACATTTGTTCTGAACAGAGTATAATATGATGATGATAAATATAGTCGATTAGTGAAAACAAAACCGCGTAATGCACCGCCATAACACCACTTTTCTTCCGTTTGTATAGGAAGACATTATCGAACCGTTAACCCGAATTTCTATTGTTTATATTTATAACAATAAATATTTGATGCGGCCATAAAAATTTAAGAACAAGCAGTTAAAGACACGCGATTGACCGGAAGTCGCATGCGGCGCGCGTTTAGCAACTGTAGCGGAAGTGAAGTTTGATTCATTATCTGTGCAGTTATCCGTGTTTTGAAATTAGAATACAATAATTGGTGAATTATCCTTTCACTATATTGTAATGAAAAACGACATTATGATTTTTCCCGGAAAGAATATAGCCCTAAGGGGAGCAGGTAAGGATAGAAATTAGCAGATCTTTAAAAGATTTGACAATATAATTATAGTCCGACTTAAAAAGCGAAGCGACAGGGAAGTCTCAGTAATAGTCTCAGTCCCGTTGTTATGGAACCCTATTACTGAGACTTCTGTCCGTCTGTCTGTTACCAGGCACATGGAGATACATTCCTTAACCGCGATAGATAGGCAGTTGAAATTTTCACAGATGATGTATATCTGTTGCCGCCATAACAACAAATACAAAAAACGTAATAAAATTAATATTTAAGTGGGACTCTCATACTACGAACGTGACTTTTTTACAGTTTTGTACGGAATCCTTGCGCGAGTCCAAATAGCACTTGTCTAGTTTTTATAGAGCACTTGGGAGTTTTGACTATTTTGGTAGTCCTATATTCTGGAATATATTTCTGCAGGTGTCTTCAAAACATTTACGATTATCGGCAAATGATTGATTTTTATTGACAGAAAACTTAAACATTTTCACAAGACATTTTCCCTATTTATTATTTTCAATATCCTCAATTAAATCACAAAGTGGCATACAGTAACTGGTCTTTACCTAATTTAATTTAAAAAATTAAATTCTACTCCCGTGCTACACCTAATATCGTTTTTATTACAGCTATAAAATTTATTGTATATAATATAATGTACCTAATAAATTAAACTAATTTAAATCGCAATTATACAATTAGATAATTGACCCTTTACTTACAGTTAGTTTATAACTAGAGCTGAGAATGTCAGTCGACTGTGCACTTTTTTAAGTTAAATGTTTTAAGTCTTCAAAGATTTTTCCAATGTCCTTTTTTAATAAAAAAAAACTAACTTCGAATGTAGAACACAAGTACGCAGGGCAGCGTTTGCGCGCGAACTGTGGATAGTGTTCGCCTTTCAATGAATGTGTACTTTCCAAATACATAATATTATTATTACATAGTTCCTAAATCCCATTTAGAAGCATTGGTGTGAGCTAGTTTTTTTGCGACTCAAATCAGTAATTTGAGTTATTTGCCAATTTTAAAGCATTACCGATAAAAAATAGAACTGCCGAAAAAATCTATAACTTTGAGCCATTATAATTTTGACAAGTAGTAATGTTGTAATTGACGTAGGAGGTAATTAATAAGGGCATTTGTTGATAATTTTTGCGAGAGAACTGGCAGTTTTAATCATCTTCAAATAACAACAATTATTTAAAAAAACTATAACCCGACTATGTAAATTATAAATAGCCTACTGACCCGACAGACTTTGTTCTGTCATTGTCAGAACGAACATGGAATTTTTGTTATGTAGCAACGGTTACTATGGGCAAGTTTAATTGTTGTTTTTAGTATCAACCCTGATCTGATGATCCAAAAAAAAAACAATTTTTTTTATTAAAAATAGGTATTTTTATAGACTTTCTGAACGTCGGTCTACATGATGCCTACCACCGGTTTGGGAACTAGCACGGCGAGAAGAACCGGCGTAAGAAACTCGCGCGGGGCCATCTTTTATCAAAAAGATGGAAAATTGTTCTTTAAGGTGATGGCCGATCTGTGGATCAAAAGAAAAAATATTAAAATCGCTATTAAAAAATAAGGGTTGGTGGTAGAAGAGTGAAAATTTCGGGTTGTAAGTATTTTTTATTGCCACATCATATTATAAAAAAAAATTGTCGAAAAAATAAAATATAAATATTTAGGGGCCAGTCACCCTTATCATTTAGGGGTTGAAAAAATAGATTACGACCGATTCTCAGACCTACCGAATATGCGACAAGAATTTCATGAGAATCGGTCAAGCGTTTCGGAGGAGTGTGTCCCCGAACACTACGACACGAGAAATTTATTTGATAGAAGATCTTACCGGCTGTTACCACGAATCTATTGACACCTTTACAATCTGCACTAAACTAATACAATAGAGTAGAAAATCGAAGTGGGAGTTTTGCCGGGGAGTTGCCGTCAATGGGTGACGTTGTGATTTTGTTTGTGTAATATTTCATAAATTTGTGTTATCTCGGTTCTTAATGTGTAATATTGGTAGAATATTAACCATTAAATATTCGTTAACGTGCACAAGTGTGGGCAAGTGGTACAACTTATGAAAACGTGCTATTTTGTGTTTCCCGCCAAAAAAAGGAACTTTCAGTAAAGCGTCTACCACTTTACTGAATCGACTGACAGACTCATTGACTGTACTGACTATTTATTTGGACTTTGACTAGACTTTAGACTTGACGATATATGAATACAATGAAAATTGAAACGAAAGTTCTATTTCCCGCCTTTTTTACTTGACAATGGTAAATGGTTTTAAGATAAGCCGACGCTATATATTTAAAAAAAAAAGAGTAGAAAATCGAAGTGTCAGTGTCGAGTTGTCGTCATAAATGACATTGACATTTGACTTGATATTTGTGTGTTCGATTTTCTGCTCTTAACACAGAGTTCTATTTTCAATGCTCAAAATTTTCTACGGCCTCTCGGATTCCGGATCATATAGTCCCAGCCTGAGGAAATGTCCCGATTCGCACATGATCGGGACGCTAAATGTCCCGATAAATGATAATAATTATTCCCGATTTTAATCAAATCGCACTTGGCTATTTACACGTAGTATGTGTGCGTGCGCACGGTTCAGCGGTGCTGTTATTTGCTAAGCGATTTTCATTTTGTGCCTAGTCGAGAGGCAACTTGTTCAATAGTACCTGCATGTTTGCAAATTCTTTCGATCCAGCCCGTTCATGCCGAAGCGTGTCTCACTACCTAGATTATTTACCTAAATTAGAATTTAGACCCTGTAATTAACGCACAAAGGTGTCAGTTTTTGTCAGCCCTGCCCCAGTTAGCGAGAACTGAGAAGGTGTATCGTGAAATTATCGCCCCGGTAAATGACGCGGATTATGATCTAGGGTTGTCGCTCACGAGTTTATTTTTATGCGCCCCGCATCACGCATGCTTTTTTTCACTTCTGTCGGCCATAGTTCTCATATTGCCTGTTTAAGGGTGAGACTATATGCTCCGGAATCCGGAACGCCGGAGAAAATTCAGTGCACTGAAAATAGAACTCTCCGCTAATACATAAGAGTTGAAAATCGAACACGTGAGTGTGTCGAGTCAAATGTCAATGTCATATATAACCTGACACTTCGATTTTGAACTCTATTGTATTAGCACAAAGTTCTATTTTCAATGCTCAGGATTTTCTATGACGTTCCTGATACCGAAGCTTACAGTCCCAGCGTAAAGCGAGATTTTAGGAAACCCTTTTTTTCTTTTCTTTTAATTTTAAAGTGGGACCGATTGGAGGTATTTTTTATATGACATTATCATATAAAATTAATGTTACAGTTAAGTTTAGAAAATATGTAATAGATATGGAGAAACTTTATAAAATGAGAAAAGATATGAGTTTTAAATAAAAAGCTGACCAAATTTTGTTCTTTGCAGTTTTATGAGCCAATTTTAACACAATTTTAAATATTATTAGTATTATAATATTATTCTGAATTAAAATAATTTTTAATATATGTATATTGTATGTGTAATTGTGTAATGCGCATATTTATCGAATTTTCTCAAATAATTTAAATTGTGAAAGGCAAAAAAAAAAACAATTTTTAAAAATTTTAACATTCATGTATTTTGCAATATCTTCTTCTACTTATTACCTTATAGATTTGAGGGATACTAATCTACGATCCTTATCTTTATTTTATACATTTTCAATACCGCGGCCTTACAACAATTGGCTTGAAATAACGCCCGCGTTTTGTTTCACTCGGCTGAAGGGATAAACAAGTGCCAACACACTCCTCCTTCCTTCCTCCTTCCTCATTTCGTTCCTTCATTACTCTCACGTCCAAATACTAGGGTCAGTTCAGACCGAGACGCAACGCGACGCAGCGCTGCATTTTGAAATAGCGATTCAAAAGTACATACTTAATTTACTACACAAGATGATGAACGTTACATTGCAAGAGTTCTAATTTCGAGCTGCATCGGACTGCGTAGCGCCGCTCTTGTAATGAAACGTGGGAAGGAATAAAGTTCAATTCTGAATCGTTACCTTAAATATGCAGCCTCGAGGCGCGTCTCGGTTGGAACTGACGCTTACTGTTACTCAAATAATTAACGGCAAGTCAAATATTTTAATTGCCTGTAAACACACTGTCGTATGACACATTTTGTGTTCGGGGGGCTATTGACAGATTGACATCAAGGAGAATTTTCTCTTTGTGAGTGTGGCCTAGAGGAGGTCCTTAAATCACATTTTTTTCTGGTACCCAAGAAACTCCTCCCTTTATGACTCTCTTCCTTCCTCGATTCCTCGCCCTATTAATTTTAAATCAGTATTATGTTATTCTTGACACACGCCACCTTAGGCTGGGACTATATGCTCCGGAATCCGGAATACCGGTGAAAATTCAGAGCACTGAAAATAGATCTCCGCGCTAATACAATAGAGTTGAAAATCGAAGTTTCGAGTGACGAGCTGTCATATATGTCTATAATAATCTTCCATTTCCGACTATATAGTATTACACAGAGTTTTATTTCCAGTGCTCAAAATTTTCACCGGCCTTTCGGATTCCGGAGCATATAGTCCCAGCCTTACTAAAGATATTTACACAACGGATAACATAAACAACGTTGCTGTCTCTGTCTGATGTGTACTATTATGTATTCTGTGCAGATACGTTGGAAAAGTAGCTTGGCACACAAAAACCGCAAGGTAGTACACGGATAACTCCGTGTGTAACAGCTAGTAATGTTTACTAGATGTTGCCCTCGACGTAAACACTGTACTTTTTGGGATAAAAGTATCCTATGTTTTAATCCAGAGCTTAAACTACTTCTATACCGAATTTCATTGAAATTCGTTCAGTAGTTTTTGTGTGAAAGAGTAACATACAACAACAAATTGTCTCCTTCCCCTACGATTTGTATTACGATTGTGAACTTTAGACCACGAAAGTTAGGGCCAGTACCACAGTATGTACATAAAGTTTCAGGAAAAGGAGTGTTTACAAAACACAGAACAGACTTAAGGTTGATAGGGCGAGGAATTGTAGGAGGGAGGGATCATATAATGAGGAATGTTTTTTGGGCAGCGAAAAAAAGTTCTGCTGTCAAGTGTCAAATCAAGTCAATTAATAAAAATCAAATAGGTAATTCGTGTAATATAAACTATAAATAAATAAATAAAATCGAAAATATTTCTACAAATACTCGACACTGGCAGAATGGTGCAAAACCTTTGCAACTGCGATTACCAAAAAAAAAAGAAGAATAAGCATCAATAAGCGTCTTTTTTTATAACTTTATTCTGTGTTGAGTATGTAGTGTAAATTCTGAGTTTGTTTAATCATAAGTATTTAGATTTTAATTTACATAATTGTAACACACCCAAAAACACCACAAATAATAATATACTGTATCTCAATTCCCAAGCAAGCCGTTCTCAAGTCAAGGTTTGACTGTACCCACGGAACCGCATCTCAAGTAATAGTTTGACAGCAATGACAGCGTACTTGAGTAACGAGTCTCGTTTATTAATACGTTCGCACTCACTTGATGAGTACCTACAGCTGTGCTTAAGTACGGTCTATTAATTAAAACAACGTCTTAAGTACTTTCTTGAGAATTGTCTTAGAGATAAGAACGCTTTATTAATACGGGCCGATATAAGAGTTGACTTCTCCTTGTTTACCATTGTGCGCACTGCTTTACTAATAAAATGGCAGTGCGCGCACTGATGGGGTTAAAAAAGTGACGTTTAACGGCCCGTTTCAATAACATACTCGTACCTGTTACATATGTAACTATTTGTTAAAAACGTCGTCATTCGATCATTTGAAGGATTTTTACTGGTAGATAGGTTATTGAAACGGGCCGTTAGACGATAAAAACTTTAACGCCGTAGCCCTACTCGCACTTTCACGCGTCGATCGAGATTCATTTCCATCTCGTCGCGTAATTATCTCCCCTCTGCCCCGCGTCGCGTCGCGCCGACAATACGCCAATTAGCGTACCTATTAGAGGCGATGGTACGGAAAGTGGAAACTGGTTGAAAAAATGCACTTATAACAGGCAACTTAGCCTACTACAGACTCCCACCACTGCAACTCCTGTGTAGCCAGGATCGCGGTAACCAACTACACAAACCCTTTGATATGATTTTAGGGCTGCCCGAGGGATATATCTATAAAATAAGCAAAAATTGAAGTATCTGTTTGTAAATTTCAATTTTTAAATATATAAAAATTGATTTTTATTGTATAATATACAGTATATATATATATACTACTGTATACATACTGTATATACAATAAAGATCAATTTTTAAATTTCTTGTATCTGTTTCTTCTGGCTAATCTCTGAAACGGCTGGATCTATTCTCACGGCATACGTGCAATAAAGAAATGAAATGCCGCATTAAGTAGAGATGAAACGGATAGCAGGTAAGCCGTCTAAACATAAGCTATCGAGGAAATCTATTAAATCTAGGGTACTGGCTAGATGACCTAACAGGTGACATAGATTTTATGTATACGACATGCACTTAGAATATAAAAAACCGGGCAAGTGCGAGTCAGACTCGTACACGAAGGGTTCCGTGCCGTTGTTCCAATATTTTACATGTTTACTTATTATTTCGTTATTTTTCTATGAAAGGACATCATTCACGTTTCATACATTTTTGGACCAAAAAATGAAAGTGCCGGCCAGAAAGAAAAAAATATATATTCGAATAGAATACACAATTCCTAACATTTTTTACTATAACGTCCAATCTGTGCGCCCAATGGTTACGTCGTAATAAAATAATTTAAAAATAATCCTTTTGTGATAAAAAGGTTGGAGTGTCACTATTAAAAGCATGGATATTTTTCTTCGATCGATTCGATGATCGAATGACGACGTTTTTAACAAATAGTTACATATGTAACAGGTACGAGTATGTTATTGAAACGGGCCGTTAGACGATAAAAACTTTAACGCCGTAGCCCTACTCGCACTTTCACGCGTCGATCGAGATTCATTTCCATCTCGTCGCGTAATTATCTCCCCTCTGCCCCGCGTCGCGTCGCGCCGACAATACGCCAATTAGCGTACCTATTAGAGGCGATGGTACGGAAAGTGGAAACTGGTTGAAAAAATGCACTTATAACAGGCAACTTAGCCTACTACAGACTCCCACCACTGCAACTCCTGTGTAGCCAGGATCGCGGTAACCAACTACACAAACCCTTTGATATGATTTTAGGGCTGCCCGAGGGATATATCTATAAAATAAACAAAAATTGAAGTATCTGTTTGTAAATTTCAATTTTTAAATATATAAAAATTGATTTTTATTGTATAATATACAGTATATATATATATACTACTGTATACATACTGTATATACAATAAAGATCAATTTTTAAATTTCTTGTATCTGTTTCTTCTGGCTAATCTCTGAAACGGCTGGATCTATTCTCACGGCATACGTGCAATAAAGAAATGAAATGCCGCATTAAGTAGAGATGAAACGGATAGCAGGTAAGCCGTCTAAACATAAGCTATCGAGGAAATCTATTAAATCTAGGGTACTGGCTAGATGACCTAACAGGTGACATAGATTTTATGTATACGACATGCACTTAGAATATAAAAAACCGGGCAAGTGCGAGTCAGACTCGTACACGAAGGGTTCCGTGCCGTTGTTCCAATATTTTACATGTTTACTTATTATTTCGTTATTTTTCTATGAAAGGACATCATTCACGTTTCATACATTTTTGGACCAAAAAATGAAAGTGCCGGCCAGAAAGAAAAAAATATATATTCGAATAGAATACACAATTCCTAACATTTTTTACTATAACGTCCAATCTGTGCGCCCAATGGTTACGTCGTAATAAAATAATTTAAAAATAATCCTTTTGTGATAAAAAGGTTGGAGTGTCACTATTAAAAGCATGGATATCTTACGTTATGATATAATACTTGATAGTAAAACACAGTGGTAAGGTTGATAAATAGTATTGGAAAAAAATATTTAGTCATAAAATAAAAATAAAAAATATGTATCAAGTACTAGCTGTCCCGGTGAACTTCGTGTCACTTTAAAACCTTCCCTGGACTTCTACGAATATTTTGAGACTAAAATCAGCCCAACTAGTTCAGCCGTTTTCGAGTTTTAGCGCGACTAACACATTTGAAAATCCATTTTTATATATAAGAAGAAGACTAACTGTCCCAGTGAACTTCGTGTCACTTTAGAACCTTCCCTGGACTTCTACGAATATTTTAAAACTAAAATCAGCCCAATCCGTTCAGCCGTTTTCGAGTTTTAGCGCGACTAACACATTTGAAAATGCATTTTTATATATAAGAAGAAGAAATATAAATAGACTAAACAGCATTTGTTTTGTTTGATCGATTTTACAAGGTAATGACAACATTACTAAGAAAAAAACGCTCTGGCAACTCTGGCAAGGTGTGATGGCGCTGGGAGAAATAGACAATATTAACCGCAAGATTCCTGCTTAGAATCAGTGGTTATAACTTATATATATGATACAACAACCAAAGATATACAAAAAAAAAATTGGCAATGCCTGGAAAAGATTCTGGTCCTTTAAAGAAATAGTAAAATGCATAAGTATAAACATGAGCACCAAAAGAAAACTATTTAATACATGGATTCCACCCATTCTAACATAAGGGTGCCAAACTTGGGCACTAACAAAAGCTCATACAAGTATGCTGGAAGTTGGGCCGAAGGCTATGGAGAGGAGTATGTTTGGAAAGAAAAGGATAGACAAAATAGAAAACAAGGAGTTGAGAAAAATGACACGTCTAACTGATGTAACATATAAAACTAAAAAGTTGAAATGAAACAACAAACAATCAAAACATGTCCGGCCCGGACATGTTTTGATTTTGAGAGGGCCAGACAAATGGACAAAAATAATAACATCTTTGTATCCCAGAAGGGCTAAAAGAAAAGAGGGCAGATCTCTAAAAAGATGGGAAGATGAAATGGTACAAATGGCTGGCAAAATGTGGACTAGTGTATGTGGAGTGGCATGTCAGAGATGTGAGTGGAAGCTGTTGGGGGAGGCCATTGCCAAGAGGCACTCAGAAGCAGAGACCGCGCAACGGAAAAATCAATTATTGATTTGAATATTTTGTAATGTATATAAAATAAATGTATTGTTCTTCTGAATAAAGGTTAATAACAATAATAAGTTAATGACGTACAATTAAACATTTTCTAGTCTTACAAATACGTCATCTAAACTTATTGCGGGTGGGCTGAGGTAAGGGTCATGTCTAGCATAACCCATGTACCAGACTATGCACATAGTATGGGAGCAACATCCGATGGTTCTCATTCCTATATGGCATGTGCAATAGTAATGTTTTATTGCTCGACGCCCGGTTGCTGTTCTATCCAGAGCAATATACACATAGTATGTTTTAGATCAGATGTGTCGGGATTGTATTCGCCCTCGAATCAACCACAAGTCCTCTCCCTCCAATTCCCTTACAAGCTCTAGAGGAATTCCACCACTTAGCTCAATGCTAAAAACTCCATCTGGTTGAACATGCTCTCCATAGTAACTTCTCGCTTGTTTCAGCTGATATATACCGAGGCTAAATAATATTAATTCTTCTTCGGTCAGCGTAGGAAAGTCATTAAACTCAGCCATATCTGCAGACATGGGCTGGAACTGTGCTCTCATTCTGTTCAAGTTACGTCTGGCGACAAGATCTGCCAGTGTATTGGGCATGTTTATCCTTTCCCGGATTATTTGTAAAAAATCAGAAGCATGGACATTATCTACTATCAACACGTGATAAGCATTTATTAATGCTGCTGCGATTCTAAAATATTCAAACATATAGTGCAATGTTATATTAATATGAACGTTTCTCAACAGGCGGAAATCTCGTTTAAATCGGCCATTTACTACTTCCACAACCCAACGGCAAATAGTAACAAGGCGTGACTTGTTTGCTTGTTCCGTGGTTAGTTGCGTCGCTCCAGGATGCTTTGTCTCCGGCATTTTCACAGTGTAACCATTTCCTTCAAGAATGCGAACTGCATCTCTGAACCCACGGTCCAAAATAAATACGTCCCCGCTTTGGTAGAACCATTGGAATAATCCATCGCCATGATCACTTTCATTTTCAGCAATATTCTGCATTATCTGCGCATCTGAAGAAGTAGCAGCGTGTGGACCTGAAACTTCTATTATGTGACCGTCGCAGCAGACAAATAAAAATGGTTTTACTAAGTTCCGGAACTTGTGACTACTATAAGATTTTCGTTGAAAAAAGTAGTTTGAGCTTTTTTGGATGTAGATGTATGTGCCGTCCACAATTGTAATAGCTTTTCTTTCTTCGGGAGGACTTTCAATATTTCCAAAAAGACTTTCTGGGATAAGAAGATTCCTACGTGTGACATCTTCCCGAGTCATATGGTCAAACCCCAAATGCATTGGAACAAAGTCTCGCAAAAGTGCTTCTCGGCCAGTCTCAAGCATTCGCGCAAATGTGGATTCGCTCGTTTTAAATATCGTTGCGAGCCTAGCATTTGAGTCTCCAGTTCGGATCTTTGCAAGTAAAGCTGCTAAAATTGTTTTTTTGTTTCTTCTTTGATTTAAGCTCGGAGTGTTGGCCAATAAATCAGAGAATTGTTCAGCAGTAAGACCAGTCCAATCGTGGAACTCTTTGTTATTGATCAATTCATAATGCTCAAAATCTAAAACTTCTGTTTTAATGTGGTTTATTAACAACCTTAGCGCACTAACGATCTGTGCAGAATTAAAATCTTGAATTAAATTGTCTTACATAGCAAGTAAATGCCATTCATTTTGCTCGAGGTGTTCGCTGCAAACACGACTGTTTTCTGATATGAATACACTGTATCGGCAAAGAACACGTAGAATAATGTTTTCTGGTATTCTGTGTCTTGTTGAGTCTACACAGTGTTGAAATACACAAGAGTTTGCCGTATTACTAGTTCGTACAAATCCAGGTAAAACTGTAGAATGAGGCACAGCGTCAACTTCTTCGTCTGCAACATCAGGTTCTTCGTTGTCAGGTTCTTCCTGCACTTCACGTTGACGTCGGAGATATTGCCGCTCGGCCCTTTGCCAACAAGGTCGGCATATAACATCTGTAGGTTCATTCCGAAAAAAAAAGGTTTATTAGCTTAGTAATATATCATTAAATAAAAAAAATAATATATCTGCGGAGGGCGGGGGGCCCTCTTTATTTGAAAACTTGTGTTTGTTAAAAAACACAGCAGCAAATGCGGCTTATGTTATAACATTATGTACATAAGAGTTATGATGTTTGTTCGTAGTAAATATCTTAGGCATATTCGTTCGTTATAGCGATAATATAATCCTCACCTGATGACCCAGTAGATCTTCAAATTCAAACTGTGCGATTTCGATGTGTTGTGATTCACGGGATGTCCAACTATAACTTCGGCGATCACCAATAGGCACACGACACGAAATACACAATTGTACGTTCATAATGTCAGATATTAAGCTTCGCTAAATACACTTGATATTATATCGCTCTAAGAACAAGAGATTATTGTCACGATAGCCGTCCGATGTAACCAAAGTTGCATGGATAACTGACTGGCTGGCCGCTGGCTGGCCGCTGGCGTAGCGCGGGCGGGCGGTCGGCAACCAATAACAATGCGCTCACGCACCCAGGTAGCCGTCCCTTAACCCTTTTCATTAGTTCTCGGAATTCCATTTGAAGTTTTGAGAGAAAGTAACCTGTAATGTTTGACTCTAAACAGACAACATTCTTTATTATAAAGAATAAATATGAATGTGTTAAATAGTACGATTTTATATCTTGACCACTAGGTTTTGACCTTGAGTATTTTGCGATTATGTACCTAAATAAGTTTTAATATAATATTTTTTTATATTATAATGTCACTCCAATCTTTTTTTAACAACAAAGAATTAATAAAAAAATATTTTATTTTTTATGTTATTACGACGTAACCGTTGTGCGCACAGATTGGACGTCATAGTAAAAAATGATAGAAATTGTGTATTCTATCCGAATATCGTAGTTTTTTTTTCTGGCCGGCACTTTCATTTTTTGGTCCAAAATGAATGATGTCCTTTTCTAAGTAAGCGCATTTATGAGTTATGCCTCTCTCTGTATGTGTGTATTTTACCTCACTTAACTCAGACGTTCAAACTAGAATTATCCAAAGAAGGCTAATTAGAATTTAGTCAGTCAGAAACCACACTTGTTCCGATTTGTTAGGATCCTAACTTCCTATATGCTATTTCACTGGACTGAAAATTAACTTACTACTATTTACTAAATGCTATTTCACTGAAATTCAGTCCAAACGTTTTCAGTTGGGCAATATGTAACATTTTAATTGGTAGCAAATAGCAATATAGACTCTATTATGTTTTGACGTGATAACGTCTTATAAAGCGATGAACGCCGACTGCACGCACGAAAATTGTCACGTTCCGCCTGAGCCGAGCGTGCAAGCGAGAGCGCGGAACGAGCGATAGAGACGCACGATCAGCCCAAGCGTTCGGCTTGTGATGACGTTATCACGTAAAATTATCGTCCGTAAACCGACTTAACAGACAACCATATTTTTGTTTACGTTAAAATTTAAATATGGGTATCTAAGTAGAGCATAGTGCGTATGTTGGTCTTAGTAAAAGGTTACATCACAGTTCGAGTGTGTTATATCATCATTCATCGGCATCGGGTGGTGTAGAATGTAATTGCTGTGGTCGATAAATACTTATTTCCTTTTACTTGGTATTCGGGCCACAGATTAAAGAGGAACAGATTAAATAGCTACATAGTGAGCTTTCGATTTTATTGCACTACTACTGCAAGCGTACGGTGTGTGGAAAAATTGTGAGCCGTTCAAGGGAACGTCAAAATTTTCGTTTTGGATCGTTCTATGAAAGCTGTTTCACTGTACGTAAGTATATTTATATATTTTCTACTCTACGATTCGGGGCGCGTATGTTTTTCTAGGTGGCCGGTGTATCATCAGAACCCCAACTCTCGTAATTGACTTACACTTTCATCGAACTTTTATTGAATTGTAAATGAGCTATTCATTTATATTTCAATAAAAGTAAAATATCGATATTATCATTTTGAACTCGTGATAAGTTCCAAGCTAAATGTCCGATTTGATTGAAACTAATGGCCCGTTTCAATAACCTATCTACCAGTAGCTATTAGACGTGACGTGAAACTGAAGACGTGAAGCTTGTATCGCAAAAAACCGTCAAATGATTGAATGGCGACGTTTTTAAGGGCGTATAGATAGGTTATTGAAACGGGCCGTAAGAGTATTTAATTTCTGAAATAATACCTACTTACTCTTATTTCTGAATGAATCGGAACAATCACACAATAATATAAGTATTTTAAATACATTTCCCAGGCAATGTGCACATTAAGTAAGTACTCTGTCTTCGAAACAATATTTCATACATAGCCTTTGTATGAAAATTACAATGCCTAAATTTCATACATTGTAGGTATTAACCTACGGACTACGGTACTTACATCAAAAAAAAACTGTCTGTTTGTTCCGGATGATCTATGAAATGGCTGGACCGATTTTGACAGACTTTCACTATTAGATAGCTGATATTATATTATAATAATAATATCTACGGACGCTTCACACCACGTCAGTCTGGCCCCGTGGTAAGTATCCGAAGAACTTGTGTTTCTGGTACCAGACAACGGAAATATATTTAATACTTTTTTAATACTATACTTATATTTAAGACTTTTATTATATTATACACATAGGTTTTTAATACACATTCATGACCCAGGAACACAGAAAACTTTTTTTTGTTCCCTGGTGGCATTCGAACCCGCGACCTCCGGCTTGAGCGTCAATGCGCTAACCACTGAGCCACAGAGGTCGTTATAAGGGCAAACATACACTAGTTCCACGCGGATGAATCAGCGGGCACCAGCTACTAGCTAGTCCTTCTATAAAAGAATACTTTACAACTTTGATTCCAACCTTATTTTGGCTACATTGTCAAATGGGGCGACATGGTGCTATATGATGAGGGCCAGTATGTTCTAAAAATACAAAACTATGCAAGAAGTACAATTACCTCAATCCTATATTATAAATGTGAACGTTTGTGAGGATGGATGTTTGTTAGGCTACCACGAGCGTTTTTTTTTCTTGTGGTCGCGACAGAATAAATCTCACTTTTTAAAGAACTCTGCGCCAAAGTGCATTTCATCGTTTCTTTGCCGTAAGGTTGGCACCACTGTCTGTCAAAGATATAAACACGCTTCTGCTGATTTTAGTGATAATACTTTGTTTTCTGTCCGTTATTCATGCCCAAAACATTGAAAAGCGATGAAAGAAGAATGGTGTTGAAGGTGAAGGACTTTTGTGAACGTGAAGAACGAACTCGCCGTAAATTCCGTTCAGATGTGTTCCAGCTCGTGTTGCCGCTTTGACAGGTCAGTTAAATAGGGTTACCAGCTGTAATAATTTACTCGTTCAGTTAGAATCTAAGCTTATTCTTATTATATTAAATTAATTGTTAGAGAAATACAGGTGTACAGCGTGTTTTCTTGTTTTGTGTATTAAACTAAATTATTTTTAGGTATATCCGAGAATGCAGTCTCCAAAATCACCAAAGAAGGTGAGGTAGCATCCAGTACGTCAACAAAGGTGAAAACACCACGTAAAAGTGATTATCGACCTAAACGAGTTGAACTGGATGACTTTGAACGGTGTGCTACAAGGCATTTTATGAATATATACTTTTTAAGGATAAAAACATAGGCTACGCGGGCGGAGCCGCGGCAAAAAGCGTGCCTAAGAAATATACATACGTATATAACATACACTCTAAAAATATAATCCTCCTTCTGGCGCAGTTAGGTAATTAAGAAAATGATATGAATTTTTCATATTATTCATTATAAACCTTCCTCTTCATTAACTTCGTCTATTGGTGAAAAGCGCGTTGAACTTTGGAACAATCCATAGCGTAGTTCAAAAGATGAAGCAAGCAACGTTACTGTTTCAAACAATTTATTGTCTGAAAAGTATGTACTCTGTGTCATGATAAATATTAAATGGGAAGTCACTCAATTCTTTTTCGCGCCCGCGCCTGAGAGAAGTTTTGGCTAAATATTCTTCTTCTTCTTCTCTTATTATTGGCAAACCATCGCTTTCGCCAACCAACAACCAACCAAACCAACCAGCATCAAACTATGGTTAAGGCTGGGACTATATGCCCCGGAATCCGGAACACCGAATAAAATTAAAAGCACTGAAAATACAACTCTGGACTTAAATTATAGAGTTGAAAAACGAACACATGAGTTTCGAATCAAAATATGTCAATGTCATATATCGACATCTGACACTTCAATTTTCAACTATATGGAATAAACGTAAAGCTCTATTTTCAATGCTCAAGATTTTCTACGGCCAGGTTCCGGTGCATATAGTCCCAGCCTAAATAATACAAGACAATTAGTAATTGAAGTTTTGCCGGGGAGTTCAATGGGTGACGTTGTGGAAGAATTTGTAATAATAAAATGCCAAAACTCCCTAGGAACTTTCAGTAAAGCTTCTACCACTGTACTGAATCGACTGACATGACTCATGGACTGTACTGACTATATAATTGGACTTTGACTAGACTTTAGACGTGACGATTTAGGCAAACGTTGTTCAAAATTTAAACAAAAGTTCTATTTCCCGCATTTTTAACTTGACACTGGCAAATTGTTATATGCTGATGTCATATTTATACAATAAAAAAAAAAGTAATTGACAGCTGTTATCTGTCAACTGTCAAAAACTCAAAAGTAAAAAAAGAAGTAGAAGAAGCATAAACATCCGATTTCGTGTAAAAATTCTAAATTTTGTTCTAGGTACTACGTGTGCGCGTATTAATATTTAATTATATGTAAGACATTGAATACAAAATGGATCCTTCAGTCGAAAAACCAAAGATTCAAGCGCCAGATGTAGCGGTGAAAGCCGTTTTGGTGCCTAGTCAGGAACTACCAGCTGAAACTCCTATAGTGAGTGGCTACGATTGGGAGAATGGTACAGACTACAATAAACTGCTCGATTCATACACAACCTCGGGTTTCCAAGCTACTAGCTTCGGTAAAGCGGTCACAGAAATCAATAAGATGCTGAAATGTCGCTCTATACCTCTCACCGAAGAAAAGTGCGATGCGTATGAAGAAGATAGCTTTATAAAGAAGAGAACTAATTGCACTATATTCTTAGGATACACGTCCAATATGATATCATCAGGGCTACGCGACACGATACGGTTTTTGGTGAAAAATAAACTCGTAGATTGCATCGTAACAACAGCGGGTGGGGTAGAAGAAGATCTTATTAAATGTCTAGCTCCTACTTATGTAGGAGACTTCAATTTAAGCGGAAAAGTGCTAAGAACTCGTGGGATAAACAGAATCGGTAACTTATTAGTACCAAATGATAATTACTGCCAATTTGAAGACTGGGTTAATCCGTTACTTAACGAAATGTTGGACGAACAGTTAGAAGAAGGGGCTGTCTGGTCGCCGTCTAAAATAATCGCTCGGCTCGGTGAACGAATCAATGATGAGAGTTCAGTGTGCTATTGGGCTGCTCGGAATAACATTCCCATCTTTAGTCCGGCTTTAACAGATGGATCTTTAGGTGACATGATGTATTTCCACTCCTACAAACGACCCGGATTGATAATTGATATTTTAAGCGATCTTCGACGTTTAAATACTATGGCAGTTAAGGCAGATAACACGGGGATGATAATTCTAGGCGGAGGAGTAATAAAACATCATATTTGTAATGCAAACCTCATGCGTAATGGTGCTGACTTTTCTGTATATGTAAACACTGCTAGCGAATTCGATGGAAGCGATGCAGGAGCGAGACCGGATGAAGCAGTATCATGGGGAAAGATCCGACCAAATGCAACACCAGTCAAATTATATGCAGATGCTACTCTTGTATTCCCATTGCTGGTTGCTCAGACATTTGCTAAACATCATTTTAGTAGTAAAAAGAATGACTAATTAGTGTTTTTTTTATTTGTAAGATATTATATTAAACTTTTTAAGCCTACACAATATTTTTATTTTTTTACTATAAGCAAACCACACTAACCTAACCAGAACCAGTTCTACCACACTACACAATATAGATACTAGATAAATCTTCTAGGATTTTACTGTCCTTTTTTATCCAAAGTATTAAGATTCGAGAATGCTGTAATAATTTTGAATATATACAAGAAAGCTAGGTTTTTAATGACATGCTTTATTAGTATTGATGATACTTATTACTTTTCTATTTTCGGATTTAAATTTCAAAATATACCATATATTATATATTTTCCGTTTTTGTTTGTAACATCAACACAAGCGCCATCTATGAGTCAACTTAAGAACAATCTTCATTCTCTTAAAAACTTTTCAAAGTTGAATAAATATTCTATCTTTGGATTTTATTACCAATTAAATATTAATAAAAAGGTAATAATATCTACAAAAATTGTTTGCATTTTTAATGATACAATACAAAAAGTTGAGCTTCGATTATGATTAGGTCTCGATTGAAGTGAATGAACTTTCGATTACATTGTGAAGATAGCTACTGTCTGGTATTAATACGTCGTGAAGCTAGCAGCAAGTGAGTGGCGCTAGTGGAGACCTAGTGGATTCCATACGATATTTCGACCAATCAGTACACAGACATAAATTAGAGCTTAAAGCTATGAGGGTTGTCATTGGTCGAAATTGACGTTTAAATGCCAATTTGTATTGGCGTCTCTAGTTTTCGAAATCAACCGCAAAGTAGACCTTTTGCTCGTCGAAAATTACGAATGTGTTGGTGAATTTTACCACCGTGTGCTGTTTGTGTAGTCCTTGAAATTAAAATCAAAATCGTCGGAACCGGCTTCAAGTTCGCTGAAGCTTTCGGCGCGTTACGACGTACACATTTTAGTGTAAAAAATATTATTATTATCAATTTTTTAAATGTAAAAATGATGTTAAGAGCGTTTTAAATGCATAATTTATGTTAAACGAGACGTATTAGTGGTTTTAAGTGTAAAAATGTGGAAGTGTTTTGTGTTCTTTTTGCTTTTTTGTGGTAAGTTGCAGTGCATCCTCTTTCTATTTATAACTACGGTCATTCCGAGCTTGTTAATGTATTTCGTTAGGAAATGAGATGCGGTGCGCTCAGCCTTTGATGTTGACAAGATTTATAAATATCGTTATAGTTTACATGTCGCTCTTTGAAGTCAAATATTATTTGAGTTCCAATTGATTACAAGCCGTGTTAATTTAGGATCTTTGATCGTATGTACGTAAAGGATAACATCCTATTTTTTACATTATGATATCCAATAAGAATCTCTTGCATAATAACAAAATGTATTCTCTGATTCAAGTCCCAACAAGAAAAATAAAGAGCGATAGGTATGATTATTCTTCAAATATGATTTAGAATTAAATAATATATATTTTGGTATTAAATAATATACCTACTAATTTTAAGATGTTTTATCTTATTGTTGTATTTCTTTGACGCCTTCGTGGTCCAGGGGTTAAGAGCTCGGCTCTCGAGTAAGGAGGTCGTGGGGTCGGTCCTCGCGTTAGAACAACGAAAAATGTTGCTTTCAAGTCTGGTTAGGATAATGCAGACTGATCACCCGATTGCTTGCCAGTCACGTTGGTTAACCATCCCACTGAGTTACCAGCCTAATGGAAGAGAGCGCTCTTGTGTATTGCACACACTTGGGCACTATAAAATAACTCCTGTTTAGCTGGATTGGTTTCAACAAAACCGGCCATGGTAGTAGGTGTGGAATCGACTATTATTATTGTTGTTGTGAGGAACAAAAGCTTGTATACTTCTTCTTTACTTGTTACTTTCGCTGTTTATTTCCTTAACAGCCAAATTCTGAAGCCCTAAGTGGATGTTAAGTAGATATTATTAGGAGCCCCCTCAGTCACAAGCAGTCACTATCATATAAGTTAAGAGCCTCTTAACATATGGAGCTTTTGAGTATTCAGCTGTTACCTTACTTAATTATATTGTATACTAGCTATTTCCCCCGGCTCCGCCCACGGAAGTACGGTATCCCACGGGAATACTGTACTATATCGGGATAAAAAGTAGCCTATATGTTATTCCAGAGCTTAAACTACCATCATACTAAATTTCATTAGAATCCGTTCAGTAGTTTTGGCGTGAAAGATTAACAAACATCCATCCATACTCACAAACATTCACTTTTATAATAGTAGTAGGATTCCGTTTTTGTTCAATGTATTCTAAATGTTAACAAAGCTCAATGTTATAATGCTTCCAATTTAAATGCCACTCATTCACAATACAATTAAACTATGACACTTTAATTTGGTCGAATTTCATTTTTTTGTTTACACATAGATTACATTGAATCAGAGCAGAGAACAATAAACTTCACTGAAGTAGAGAAAAACCGTATGTACTGTTGAAAATAATCTAACATCACGGAACAATCTCCTCAAGCTAGAATTGATCAAGCTATTTAGGCTCAAAAATAAACAAAATTAAAAACTTTATGGACCTGTTTCACAATCTACTGATAGCTTTTATGCATGTTTTGTCTCTGTCACTTGATATAAAGTAAACAGAAGCAAAACTTCCATATAAGCTATACCATTAGCACACTTATTAGAATATTGTTAAACGGACCCTTAGTAACCCCCAACATTGTCAAGCAGGAAGTAACTGATGATGATGACGTATAGATAGAAACCATCTTATTTATATGAGCATTCAAATAATTTAAAAAAAGTATTATTTACTAGCTCCTAAACAAATAGGACCTACAAAGCCACAGACATAATATTATCTAACACTTTTTTGCATTGGAGATAAAAATTAATATAAACATCTAACATAGATGTTTATATTAATTTTTTTTAATATAAATATAAGTTATAACATACCTCAAGAATTATATTGATAGTTTGAAGATCGAGTCCATAGCTAGTCTTCTTGCCTTAAAACTTTGTAGTTTAATCATAAAATATGGCTCCCAGGTTGGCTTTTGGGGCTTTTGGCATTGGCAATCTGCGACCAACCATCCTAGAAAGTTTCAAAAAAGTTTTTATATAATCTCTTTATGCCAAAAAAAAACAATATTTAATAAAATGTTTATCTACCCACATTAACTGCGACTGAGGCTGTGTCAGTAAAATACAGCAAACTGATAAGCTAGACCAAAAACTCACAATACATAACTATCTACTTTTAAAGTAAACACAACTATTAAAACAACTTTGCACTTATTGTTTATATACAAGAAAGTAAAACTTGCAAAAAACATGGCTGATGGAATACCATATTTAAATAATCTTAAGCAGATGCATTCTATATTCAAATGAGTTTTTTTTCAATGCAATGGCTTCTTACTGCAATGCCATTAATGCAAAATGTTTATATATGCATGTTTCTTAATTTGTTATTCTCAAGCTTGAATTATCATAATTATTTAATTCAAATACATTTTAACTTTTTATGCCTACCATAGTAGCATATGTTTTAATCCAGAGTCTAAACTACTACCATATCAAATTTGATCGAAATGAAAAGAGTAACAAACATCCATTCATACATCCATACTCGCAAACTTTCACATTTGTAATAAAAAACTAGCATTTTCCCGCGGCTCCGCCCGCGTACCTAAATACAGTATCCCACGGGAACACTGTACTTTTTCGCGATAAAAAGTACCCTAAGTTTTAATCCAGAGCCTAAACTACTATCATACCAAATTTAATCGAAATCTGTTCAGTAGTTTTTAGTTGCCTGAAAGAGTAACAAACATCCACCCATACTCACAAACTTTCACATTTATAATAGTATAATATAGTAGGATTTCCTAAGAAGATGCTCATAATATCTGGCTTGTATTTTGTGGGTTTTTTTTGCGAAAGGACTAAGATTGCAATTTGTAAGAGCCCTAATGGCACAATATTACGTTGGCAAAGTATTTTGTGTGTGACTACGAGTGCAAGGGAAGAGAGAGCACTCGTGTATTTCGCGTTCTTGAGCACCAAAGGAAAGCTCAAGTTCAGATATTGTGGTTTCAAGGAATTCGTTACGTATATATATAACTCGTTAAAGACGCGTATCGGACTAAATATATCAAGAACTAACGTCAACTATCTAAGATTCGCAGAGGACACTATGTCCTGTTGATGATGTTGTTGCTGTTTTCAGAAAAGTGTAAAGAGTAAGAGTTTATGTTGCAATCATTACAAAAAGCAGGATTGTAAATAAATCTAAAAAAGAAAAAATCATGACCAACAGTAAAAAAATACCTGTCTATTTAAACAATGTTCCCCTAGAATACGTAGAATCCTAAGTCTACTTGGGAAAACAAATATCTTTTCATTTAAAAAGCAACGAGATAGAGGTAGAAAGACGAATAAACGGTACATGGCAAAAGTTCTGGAACCTAAAAGAAATGCCTGTAAAAAGCTCAAAGGACGTGCAATGAATTCCTGCTTGCTACCATCGCTGACCTATGCCTCACAGACGTGGAAATTTACGCGAAAAATCTGCAACAAAATTAGACACACACACCACACGCAATCGTTGGAAAAGTAACCGGTGTCATAGACGCCAACACTTGCGCTGAACGGCTAAAGTGGCGATGGGCGGGCCACGTAGCAAGGACGACAGACGAGGGATGGACAAAACTCATTACAACATGGCCAGGACCTAGAGGAACCAGACAAAGAGGAAGACCGGTGACGCGCTGGGAGGGCGAACTAAACGGAACGGCGGGTAAAAATCGTTTACAAAAAGCCCAATATAGAGAGTTGTGGTCTTGTCTGGAGGAGGCCTTCACCCTCAAATGAAGAGGGGTTCTTATGGTCAAATGTTATAATATAATTCAAAAGTAGTGAAAATTAATAAAAAATATAGAGAGATTAGATCAACATAGTAAATTTTTAACGAATCTATAATAATCGTATCTGTATGTAAGTATTCATAGTAACCATTTTATGTAATTATATAATTAGAAAATAATATAAATAAAAATAAATCCAAGGAAAAAATAGACAGTATTTTATAATCATGCAATACACAAAGTTCTTTGAAATGATTAAAAAAATAAATGCTAATTATAATATACATAATTTAATTAAAAAATTTAATTAAAAAACAAATAAATATAAAAGATGGTGATGAGATCTAAATAATATGTAATTATAATAAATATTTAATGTAAATAGGTACCTATTAATAAGCGTATGCTATAAATATAATATTGTAGTCTAATGTGCAAAATATTATTATAAAGCTTAGTTACCATAAAACTTTTAATTAATAGGATTGTAACAAATATATTTTAAGACGTAATGAAATAAAAGGCTTTTTATTTTTTATTTTATTAAAGACGGATTGAGACAAATGACGTCCACTTACGTCAATTAATATTAATATGTAGGTTTAATTTGTCTCAGTCCCTGCGTAATTATGTAATTGGAAGGAGGGAATAGATAAGGTTGTTAAAATCAATGACGGATATTTTGAGCAAAGTATGATCTACTTCTTAATGTCTAAAATTTCGAAAAAAATATATACTAAATAATATGACGCTCTTTACGGCGCTATTGAGGTCATTGACCTCACATAGCTGATTGTAATTATGTTATTCAGGCAAAGTCTTTGCTTCCTCTTTAAATCATCCGTTTCTGTGAGGTCGATGACCTCAGCGCCTTAAGGAGCGCAATGTAATTTTATTTATTAATATAATTATTATTTATTTTCGAAATTCTTAAGTATTTTTCCGTCTAAACGTCTTTAAAATAACCAATTAATCATATGCCCAAAATATCCGTAATTAGTTTGGACAATGTGATAATGCTATGAGACTGAAGACTTTAGATCATTTACACAGATATTATATTATTATCAAGCTGTAAATGTCTACGTGTATATCATAATATCATACATAATATCTATGGACGCTTCCACACCATGTTCTGGTCCTGTGGTAAGTTCTCGAAGAACTTGTGTTACGACCCACCAGACAACGGACATATATATTTAATACTGCTATTCTATACACATTACACATATTTAAGATATTTATTATAATATTATACACATATTTAATACACACCCATGACCCAGGAACATTGAAAATTTTTTTTTACATTGGCGGGATTCGAACCCGCCACCTCCGGCTTAAGCACTGACACGGTCTGCACAGTGGTCGTCGTCGTCGATGGGGCTCGACCAGGCAGATGTCTGCTAGCGTCGACGAGCTCACAGAAAGCCGACGTGGTAATTGCGCGTGTCTCCGTTATAATAAATTATGAATACTTGCAACACCCTGGGAGTTCAAGTGCGTTACCGGTCCTTTAGCGTGCATGTGTCCACGGAAGTCGCTTACCATCAGGCGACTCCATTGCTCGTTTGCCGATACTGATGATGTCGAACTCTTTCCTCGATTTTTCTCTCGCCATTAAAACTTTTCTATATCGTTAAGTGAGAAGCACTTACCAAGAGCGCTCGTTATGTGGAGTATCGGACGAAATAAGGATTCAGCAGTTATGCTTTCGGGAATGTTGAAAATATGCCAACAAAAAAGATAATAATGAGCCGTCGCAGTATGTCTAGATGATGTAAAACAAATCGCTTCTGATCAGAATGTGTAAACGCATGTGGACCTAGCAGGAACATTTGACGACGGCGTAAATGTAAGTTATATCGAACGGGAATTGTATGAAAATCTGTCAAAATCATGACAGCGCCCATACAAATGTCATTCGATAACGTTACGTTTACGCCGACGTCAAAAGTTCCTGCTAGGCCCCCTGATTGATGCGAAACATTGCAATTGATAATAATTGATTTTAAAAAATCAGTATACATATGATCTGTTAAAGACTGAGGTGGTGACGCGTTATTCGCCACGCTTACAGACTATCTTATTTATTAATCTAATCCCACGCATTGACAAATGTTTGCAATAGAATTTGGTATTTGGCCTAAACGTCTTTACATTAACAGTAAATCATATTGTGTTCTATCGCAAAAAAGTCGCGAACTACAAGCATCAGCATAATATTATAATAAATCTTTAACTTTAAACGAGACAATCTTGTATATTACTTAGCTATTCTTTATTTAATCTGAGCTTCTATATTATATAAAATTCGGTAAAATCAATTACGGATATTGTGGGCATATGATCTACTGCATAAGTAAAGACATTTAGGCAGAAAAATAATTTAAAAAAATCGGAAAAGAAAATACTAACTAACATAACGTTACGTATGTTACGGCGCTAAGGAGGTCTTTGACCTCACACAGCTAATTAAATTGATATTATTTAGACAAAGACTGCTTTTTGTTTAAAATCAGCTGTTTCTGTGAGGTTAATGACCTCAGCGCCTTAGAGAGCGCAATGAAGATTTATATACTATTATTTTTTGCCTAAATATCTTTACATAAGCAGTAGATCATAATATGCCCAAAATATCCGTTATTGATTTTACTAAACCTTATATAATCGGTTTTTCGAAAACGGATACAAGTATTGCCATCATATTTAGTACGCAGGGACTTTTGGGGGGAGAAAAATCGATCTAGCTAGGTCTTATCTCTCTGAAACTGCGCATTTTTAAGCTATGATAACTTTTTCTTTTTTCTATTATGTCAGCCCGATCCGCATTTGGTATGCGTATGTATAATTTTTGCTTTGTTCAAAAATTCGGAATGTGGTGGTTTCGAATCCCGGTAAGTCAATATTTTTGAGATTCTTTTTTTTATTTATCAGAACTCCGATCGAAGCTCGGATACCCAGGTAATAATAACTTATAATAAAAAAAAAATCGAAGAGGTTCTATTCAAGTCTATAGGTCCGGAAATACCTCTAGAAACGTTTTAAAAACAAAACCCAACCTACTTTTACCTGTTTATTTTTTTTTTGTTTTTATTTTTCTGGCCGACTATTATTAACCTTTGGATGAATCGATAATAATTAATGATTGATTTGTAGCTAAGCTTTCGTTGTCTGAACATCATTATTAATCCTATTTATTTATTTATTTAATCCTACTACATATTACTATTATTTTGAAAGTTTGTGAAGATGTATGGATGCATGGATGTTTGTTAATCTTTCACGCAAAAACTAGTGAACGGATTTTGATGGAATTTGGTATGGTAGTTGTTTAGGCACACATAGACTACTTCATATCCCGAAAAAGTATAGAGTTCCTGTGGGATACTGTACCTACGCGGGCGGGACCGCGGGGTAGTTATACTTAATTACATATTGGGTACTTTGAAATAATGAATTGTTTGTTTTTCAATGCCGGCAGTAAAAACACACTTAATGTGCTTCTAGAGATTTATATACTAACCCCCTTCCTAATAAAAATGTTTACACAATGGATAAGCTGTACAATGTTATGTCTTTGTCTGTCAAGCGACCTTTTTAACGTATCAGACAAGGACAAAACATATAATATATAACATAAATAGCTTATCCATTGTGTAAATATTTTTAGTAGTAAGTATTATTTAGTACTTGTATTATTTAACCGTTTTACATACTAGTAGGTATATTAGTTTTAAGTACTTTATAATATTTATTATAAACTAGCTGACCCAGCGAACTTCGTACCGCTATATTTTTTTGCCGTGCCGCAAGAAATAATATTTTAAATATTTGTTAACAAAAAAAATATTCACACAAACCTTCTGGCAATAACGAACACATAAAATAAAGATTTATCCAATTTGGTGCAGTCGTTTGGAAGTTATGCGCGTACAAACATTTCGGTAATTCAGTTTTATTTATATAAGGCAATTTTTTTAACTTTTCTCTCCGTAAGAACCATCCTCGTACTTCAAGGAATATTTAAAAAAAAGAATTAGCGAAATCGGTTCAGCAGGTCTCGAGATTTGCGCTTAGCAACACATTCAGCGATTCATTTTTATATTATAGATTAAAATAGTGTAGTAATATAAAACATAGGCTACATTTTATACCGAAAAAGTACAGTGTTTCTTTGGGATACTGTATTTACGTGGGCGGAGCAGCGGGCAAAAGCTAGTTTTTGCATAAAGACAGGATCTGAGACAAATGAAGTGAACGTTGAGGTACGTAGACTTCATTTGTCTCAGTCCCCCTCTTAATGTAAACATCCGATTGTATGGATAGTAATTGATAGTAATTGACAAAAGTTAGTAAGTTGCAGTGGCGAAGGCTGGTTCTCCTTCATAGGGAAGCCCTAGCCTGTATAATAGGTAGAGATTTGTTTAAAAGTCTTCGAAAGCTTAGTGGCAAGTGAAGCCGGAGGTGTAGGTAGGAGTGGAGTTTCAGGAGCCCCACGCCACTGGTAGGTTATGTAAACTGTACAATGAATTCTGTCGCGAAGTATGCAGCTGCATTTGGCACTTAGTGCTAATTGAAAATTACCTGGCGCCTGGCTGGATAGTCGAGTATTTGTGTTTTGATATTAAACATACATAAAAAATATTCTATGAAGTAAATACCTCCTCCTTTTGGAAGCCGGTTAGTGGATAGTTTTTAGAGTTCCGTATCCAGTCCCAAAGTGTAAAACGGGACCCTATAAGACTCTGTCTGTCACCAGCTGCATCTCATGAACCGTGATAGCTACGCGCTTAGGCCTATGATCCGGAATACAGAAGGCCGTAGAAAAATCAGAGCATTGAAAATGGAACTGTGTGCTAAAAACACTTGTGTCAAGTCAAATGTCAATGTCATTTAAGGCAGCTCGAAACTTCCATTTTCAACTCTATTGTATTAGCGCAGAATTCTATTTTCAATGCTTAGAATTTTCTACGACCTTCCGGATTCCGGATCATAATATAGTCCCAATTGCCAGCCTTAGGCGGCTTAGCATAACCACTGTAGAAATGGTTTCTTTCTACGGAAGAATAGACAAAATGACAGATCGACAAAGTGAGAGCCACGAACGGGCTGACTCGACCGGACAAATAACACGGTCTCGCAGAATAACGGCGCAAGCGTAATTTTACACTCGAAAGTGTGTTGTGTTTCGCCGAGTCGGTGAGGTTACCGCAGGCCCAATGGGGTTATGGATATTAAGGACCGGGAACGCAAGTGCGCAAGTCACGCGCGCGAGTGCGCGCGAGTGTCCATGGGCGGCGGTAATGGTTTACCATCAGGCGATCCGTCTGTTCGTTTCCTATTTCATTAAACAAAAATTTAGCGTCTGAACGGAGTATAGTTGATGATGATGACTTACAGTCGTCGGGTCGGGTGTTATAATTACAAGTTTACAAGCTGTCGAGGTACACCCTGACGTGGGGTGAGACAAGCGTGGTGTGCGCGATGAGAGCCAGCGGACGTGGCGAAGTGATGCGTCGTTACCATTAGCTCTATGGTCGCTACGAAACCAAAAATGTCTATAGTCTATACTCAATACTAAATTCCTACCACAGGCCGAGAAGAACCGGTGCGGCGTCAGAATCTCGGCGGGGCTAAAATAATCTCAGAAATTGAATATTAAATGAGCAGGTTGATATATTATCATATTATACCTACGATACTTATGAAATTGGTTATGTCGCTATTTCCCTAAGCCCAGTGTTACGGGTTAAATTAAAATAAAAGATGCATTTACCGCGACAATCAATATATATTTAAAATAAGGGTCGTGGGCAGAAGGCCGTACGGTCTGGTTTAGCCTCTTGGTGTCTGAGGGGATCGGAGGGCTTTAACCACGTGGGAACTTAGCTGAGCCAGGAGTCTAGCACGTGGTGAGGGCGAGATGGGGCTCCAACTTCTGGTAGCGTCTCTCTGTCACCGCTGTGTCCGATCGTCGTCGATAGATCGACCAAGAGGGGCGGTGCAGACTGATACCAAAACCAAGTTG